>JAPQWN010000008.1:21302500-24140000 GCA_028538565.1 Umbellularia californica | reverse complement strand
TGGCCCTCCGACAAGCGACTCTCCAAAGAAATTTCTATCTTCAAACCTTAGATTACAAACCTCCCCAATCACTCTGCCCCCTATCGTTGAATCGCAGCAGTTCGGAATTAAACCGATAGCATCTTGTAAACACCTGTGGCAAGCAACCTCAGATATGTCTGGCTTGCACTGCATAAGACCATACACATTATTAGTCGATGAGTAGTTCAAGTCTCCTGTGGCAAACATCCCACGCCATGGCTCATACGCAGCTTTGTTAGCAAGATCACGCATCAAATTCCCCCGAGCTGCCTTAAACGGTTCTACTTCTGGGCTAGTCATATTATTCATACTCCACACATAAAACCACCATGGAGTGATAGAAAGGTTGAAGAAGTTGGTGTCTGAGTACTGCAGTTGGCAGAGGTCATACCAAATGGCTGAACTCTTGCTCTTGCACTGGCTGAGGATGCCTTCACTGGCAAAGTCGGTGCAGTTTCTACAGGCCACAGGCGTGGCGTCACCGCGGCAGAGGACGAGGCCGTAGACTTTGTCGGAACCTTCTCCGATCGAGGTGTTGTAGAAGCCTTTGGTGAGAGAGACATTAGAGGAGAGAGAAGGGAGGAGGATCTTGAGGTTGGTTTGGAATGTGCTGTTGTTGGTGTAATTTGCTGCGGTTATGCCATTATATTTGTTGTTGCATTCTACTTTGAGAGGGTCCTCGGCATTACAAGTGGGGATGTGGAAGAAGAGGAGGACGAAAAGAGAGGAGAAGTAGAGGAGGAATGGGCTCATGGCTTACTATTAGGTTTTTTGTTGGCCAATGGTTTGTTGCTTGGGAGGAAAGGAGGAGAGTGTTCTGTTTTTATATCCAAACTGTTTCGACTTCTCTTTCTTGCATTAAGGAGGGAAGTGATGGCTAGTCGTCCAGGAGGTTTTCACTTTCCCACCTACCATCTAGGCTATCATAACTATTAAAGAGAAAGAATTCTGCCCAAGTCATCACCTGTGTCCAGTCTCCACGCCTAAGTCAATATGCACAGAACAACTCATCATCCGTCTGGCCGCCAGGTTTCAAGTCCCGGGTACAACACCTGTGTGGGTCTGTTTTTCACTTTAGTGTTTTACCATCCCACGTGCATGCGGGTTCTCTTTTAGGCCTAGCTCCTTTGGCTTGGGTAAAAAAAAGTCAATTTACACTATGGGATCATTTGGAGCACATCTTAAAGCAGAAAGAACGTAGGATGACTCAAACTGGTTATGAGGATGCCTTGATTATTTATAAATTAGTGAAAAACATTGGGGGTGAAGTGTTTTAAAAGGTAAAATGTTTTGAATAAAAGTGGAAGTAAGTGGCCTTCTATTTTCACATATGGTACGCAAACATCGCCCTAATTTAATGGCCTAAGAGTAGGCCTATATATGTATTACACAAACTGTAGTGCTTTCATTTCACTCTCGTCAATTTGAAAATAGGCACTCCTAATCTACCCATTTAAAGACTCAATACTTCATTCAAATCGAGAGCCGAGAATCTCATTAAAAAATCTAGAAGACGGATAATTTCTAACATGCATTCCAGCTGGTGTGGCCCATGTGGATGACGATTAATCAATGGGGATAGGGTACATAAAAAAGCATGGGTATATCCTGACCGTGCAAAACACGGACTGTCCCTATCCTTAATCATGGTGGGTTTGGCCCATATATTCTCCACCCATGTACTACGGAATAATTGAGTCTTCAAACTTGACTATGAAACTAGAGAAATCTCAGTGCCACAGTTTCACACAAAATCTAAACCATATAGAAAAAAAGGGTAATGTCTCTGTGTGCAGCATTGCCGCTAGATCAAATTCACTGTGACATTGATCAATTATGTGTATAATACATGAACAAAGATGTGAGCAAAATCCATTTTCTACATATAATTTAATCGTATATTTTATGCATGGTCAACTTTTACATGAGGCCAAACTCCTATGTGAAATTTGGGTTGTTGAAAAATAAAAATAAAAAAACTGAAAGAAAATTTTCAACATTAAAACAACATGCCAATATTCTCAAAAGCAAAGAATTAAGGATTTTCTCTTACCTTCTCATGAAATCATGTGTATCCAACTTTTATCAATATTTCTAAAATATCACAAATGATATTTTAAAAAATGTTTTCTGAATTTAAAATATCGTGAGAATATTTTTGTGGAATTTCCTCACAACGGAAAGAGAGAAGTAGAGGAGGAATGGGCTCATGGCTTACTATTAGGTTTTCTCTTGGCTAATGGTTTGTTGCTTGGGAGGAGTGGAGAGGAGTGTTATGTTTTTATATCCAAACTATTTTGATTTCTCTTTCTTGCATAATGAGGGAAGCGAAAACTAGTCATCTAGGAGGTTTTTACTTTCCTAGCTACCATCTAGGCTATCGTAACTATTAAAGAAAGAATTCGGCCCGCATCATCACATGTGTCCAGTGTCTACGCCTAAGTCAATTTACACTAAGAACAGCTCCTTACCTGTCAGTTCTTTCCCGACTGCCCGGGTTGAAATTCCGGGTACGGGTTTGTCACCTCTTCTTACTTGTGTGGATTTTCTTAATATTTGTATGGGTTTGTTTTCCTAAAACCATTGTTCATTTTTGTAACATTTGGGATCATCTCCAATGCCAAATGGGTCATGAATCAAAACATCTCCACATTTATCTTGGCATCTTTCTGCAGTTTCTAAATCATCTATAGCTGCTGCTGTTGGTTGGAACCAAAATACTAGAAACAATAAATGCAAAGCCATCTCTCTCTTTCTTTGACAGCAAAACATGGAAGATTAAATGTATTTCTCCATGTATATAAATATGTATCATTTCCTTCCCTTCTTTCTATATAAAAATATATTGAAAAGTACTAAAGGAGGAGATCCGTCCAGATACAATTTATTTGAGTGAACAGTTGTGGTCCAGTAGAATAAAGGAGTCAAAAGAAGAATGCCCACCAGTATGGTGTCCTTTGAAAAGTCCATGGAAAATTCGCTTTGTGAATAGGGTTTTCAGATGAATATAAGAAATCCATACCTACATGCATATATAATAACGCGGACTAACTGTACGTGTCTTTGACTGATATATGACTTTGAACTTTCTTTCGTTGGCGTTCGAATGGGAGGGAACCACGTATTCATCATATATGGAGTAGCGGAGTTCGCTTCTTTGGACGTCATGTCATTCCTTGACTAACACATCACTTTGGTGTTTGCACTATTCTCCATACGCGTTCATACGTGGAACAAGAAAGTTCCCTTGGTTCGTGTTGAAACTTGGACTCATATGCTTGGACAGTAACACCGAAGTGATCAGAGAAGGAATAAAGAAAAAAAAAAAAAACCATTATCAACACATTAATGTGTTCACCTATATCAACACATTAATAGTGTTTAGTAGTTCTACATTTCTATAATCTATATCTATAATCTATCTACCCTTATAAAAGAGAAGAAGTTGCTCAAGTTTTTTCACTACACCACCATTGGACCCACTTAAAGAAATTATATTTTATCTTATTTTATCTTATCTATATATATATATATATATCTATCTACCCTTATAAAAGAGAAGAAGTTGCTCAAGTTTTTTCACTACACCACCATGGGACCCACTTAAAGAAATTATATTTTATCTTATTTTATCTTATATATATATATATATATATATCTACTCTTATAAAAGAGGCAATATTGCATCTTTTTTTTTTACCCAACCATTGTGGGGCCCACCCAAAATATTATAATAAAATATAATAATATATTATTATTATATAATATATTATTATATAATAATAATATAATATATATACCCTTATTATCTATCTATCTCATACAAACTTTTTCACCACACCATTGTGGGGCCCACCCCAAAATATTATAATGCAAACTTTTTCACTGCTCCATTGTATGGCTTACCTCCAAATATTTACTATCTACTTCTACTACTTATATATATATATATATATATGGGGGATCTTCATATGCATCTATCCCTCACCAAAAATGGCGAGGGACACCCATTTTGGGTTGTTTCAAGTACAAGAGGGAGGTACACAGTACCCCTCTTGTACTTGAAACACCCCCAAAAGGGATGTCCCTCACCATTTTTGGTGAGGGATAGATGCACATGAATGTTCCCCTATGTATATATATATACATACATACACACAATTATAAAAGAGAGAAACTGGTAAACTTTTTTCACTACACCATTGTGGGGGCCACACCCAAATATTATAATATAATATAATAATATATTATTATAAGAAATTACAAACTTTTTCACTACACCTTTGTGGGGCCCAAGCCCAGATATTATAATGAAAACTTTTTCACTACACCATTGTGGGGCCCACCCCAAATAGTATAATATAATATAATAATATATTATTATGAGAAATTGTAAACTTTTTCACTATACCATTGTGGGGCCGCCCCCAAATATTATAATATAATATAATAATATATTATTTTGAGAAATTACAAACTTTTCACTACTCCTTTGTGGGGCCCACCCCAAAATATTATAATGCAAACTTTTTCACTATACCATTGTGGGAGCTGCCTCCAAATATCTTCAATCTACTATCTATCTACTACTATATACTATTACAAAAGAGGAAAAGTTGCAAACTGTTTTTCACTACACCATTGTGGGGCCCACCCCCAAATATTATAATATAATATAATAATATATTATTATGAGAAATTACAAACCTATTCACTACACCTTTGTGTGGCCCAACCCCAAATATTATAATGCAAACTTTTTCATTACACTATTATAAAAGAGGAGAAATTGCATACTTTTTCACTACACCTTTGTGGGGCCCACCCCTAAATATTATAATATAATATGATATAATAATATATTCTTATTACATAATAATAATAATAATGTAAAATCTATATCTATACCCTTATTATAAAAGAGAAGAGAAGTTGCATACTTTTTCACTACACCTTTGTTTGTGGGGCTCGCCTCCAAATATTATAATATAATATAATAATATCTTATTATGAGAAATTACAAACCTATTCACTACACATTTATGGGGCCCAACCCCAAATATTATAATGCAAACTTTTTCACTACACTATTATAAAAGAGGAGAAATTGCATACTTTTTCACTACACCTTTGTAGGGCCCACCTCCAAATAATATAATATAATAATATATTCTTATTATATTATCATAATAATAATGTAAAATCTATATTTATATCCTTATTATAAAAGAGAAGAGAAGTTGCATACTTTTTCACTACACCTTTGTGCCAAAAAAAAAATTATAATATAATATAATAATATATTTTTATTATATGATAATAATAATCATATAATATCTATGCCCTTATTATAAAAGAGGAGAAGTTGCATTCTTTTTCACTACACCTTTGTGCCCCCCCCAAAAAAAATATTATAATATAATATAATAATATATTTTTATTATATGATAATAATAATCATATAATATCTATGCCCTTATTATAAAAGAGAAAAAAGTGTCATGCTTTTTCTCTACACATCTGTGGGCCCCACTTAGTATTATTATATTACATATATAAAATAAAAGAGAACTACACATATGTGGACCCCAATAAAAGAGAAGAACTTGTCATCCTTTTTCTCTACACATCTGTGGGCCTCACTTAGTATTATTATATTATATTATATTATATATATATAAAATAAAAGAGAACTACACGTCTGTGGGCCCCACTTAGTAGAAGAAGTTGTCATGCTTTTTCTCTACATCTAGACATCTGTGGGCCCCACTTAGTATTATTACATTTATATATATATATATATATATAATACAAGAGAACTACACATTTGTGGGCTCTACTTTGTATTATTATATTATATATATGTATAACATAAAAGAGAACTATATATCTGTGGGACCAACTTCGTAGAAGAACTTGTCAAGCTTTTTCTCTACATCTACACATCTGTGGGCCCCACTTAGTGTTATTATAATATCTGTATGCCCCACTTAGTATTATTATATTAGATATATATAATAAAACGACAACTACACATCTATGGGCCCCACTTAGTAGAAAAACTTGTCATTCTTTTACTTTACATTTAAACATCAGCAGGCCCCACTTAATATTATTATATTATATATATATAAAATAAAAGAGAACTACACATTTGTGGGCTCCACTTAGTATAAGAACTTGTCATGCTTTTTCTCTACACATATGTGGGCCCCACTTAGTATTATTATATTATATTATATATAATCAAAGAGAACTACACATCTGTAGGCCCCACTTAGTATTATTATATTTCGATGAAATGCTTAGCTTAAATGATCATGAAAAGGGTTGTGTTTAAAGAATTTGTTCATTCACTGCAAGAACTCAATGTGTAGAAAATTCCAACTTCGATCCCAATGCCTGTAAAGACACGATTTGCTTGTCAGAGGAAGAGATGAGAATGCCAAAGATTGCTTGGAATTCTTATGATTTGTTATTGATTTGTTTAAAACTATGAGTTGGGTACTTTTTTGGTTGGTTAGTATTTTGTTTTATTGAATTTGATATGTATTCGGTGCTAGGTTTTAGACAAATTTTAATGGGAAATAGGCCGTACTATATATCGATCTATATTGAAATTGGTGAGTGTTTTGCCTAATCATGTATGGCCAGAAAATGTTGGTTTTCAACTTTTTTTTAATTAGTTTCATTCCATATATCTTGTTATTCCATATTCTTCTTATTTTTTTCTATTGAAGCTTTTACTAAATTTTATAAGAACAATGAGTGATTGTAAATTACTTAATTTGTTACATGGACATTCTTCATTGGGATAGTTAATATTGAGTTTTTTAATGACTTTATTTTTTCAAATTATCATACCGAAAGAGTATGTTCCTTGCACGTGCATTGCACGTGCAGGGCTCCACTAGTATATATAAAAGAGAAGAAGTTGCTCAAGTTTTTTCACTACACCACCATGGGACCCACTTAAAGAAATTATATTTTATCTTATTTTATCTTATCTATATATATATATATATATACTCTTATATATAAAAGAGGCAATATTGCATCTTTTTTTTTACCCAACCATTGTGGGGCCCACCCAAAATATTATAATATAATATATATACCCTTATTATCTATCTATCTCATACAAACTTTTTCACCACACCATTGTGGGGCCCACCCCAAAATATTATAACGCAAACTTTTTCACTGCTCCATTGTAGGGCTTACCTCCAAATATCTACTATCTACTTCTACTACTTATATACCCTTATAAAAGAGAAGAAGTTGCTCAAGTTTTTTCACTACACCACCATGGGACCCACTTAAAGAAATTATATTTTATCTTATTTTATCTTATCTATATATATATATATATATATATATATATATATACTCTTATAAAAGAGGCAATATTGCATCTTTTTTTTTACCCAACCATTGTGGGGCCCACCCAAAATATTATAATAAAATATAATAATATATTATTATTATATAATATATTATTATATAATAATAATATAATATATATACCCTTATTATCTATCTATCTCATACAAACTTTTTCACCACACTATTGTGGGGCCCACCCCAAAATATTATAACGCAAACTTTTTCACTGCTCCATTGTAGGGCTTACCTCCAAATATCTACTATCTACTTCTACTACTTATATATATATATATATATATATATATATATATATATATGGGGGATCTTCATATGCATCTATCCCTCACCAAAAATGGTGAGGGACACCCATTTTGGGTTGTTTCAAGTACAAGAGGGAGGTATACAGTACCCCTCTTGTACCACTCTTGTACTTGAAACACCCCCAAAAGGGGTGTCCCTCACTATTTTTGGTGAGGGATAGATGCACATGAATGTTCCCCTATATGTATATATATATACACACACACACACAATTATAAAAGAGAGAAACTGGTAAACTTTTTTCACTACACCATTGTGGGGGCCACACCCAAATATTATATTATAATATAATAATATATTATTATAAGAAATTACAAACTTTTTCACTACACCTTTGTGGGGCCCAAGCCCAGATATTATAATGAAAACTTTTTCACTACACCATTGTGGGGCCCACCCCAAATAGTATAATATAATATAATAATATATTATTATGAGAAATTATAAACTTTTTCACTATACCATTGTGGGGCCGCCCCCAAATATTATAATATAATATAATAATATATTATTTTGAGAAATTACAAACTTTTCACTACTCCTTTGTGGGGCCCACCCCAAAATATTATAATGCAGACTTTTTCACTACACCATTGTGGGAGCTGCCTCCAAATATCTTCAATCTACTATCTATCTACTATTATATACTATTATAAAAGAGGAAAAGTTGCAAACTGTTTTTCACTACACCATTGTGGGGCCCACCCCCAAATATTATAATATAATATAATAATATATTATTATGAGAAATTACAAACCTATTCACTACACCTTTGTGGGGCCCAACCCCAAATATTATAATGCAAACTTTTTCACTACACTATTATAAAAGAGGAGAAATTGCATACTTTTTCACTATACCTTTGTGGGGCCCACCCCTAAATATTATAATATAATATGATATAATAATATATTCTTATTATATAATAATAATAATAATGTAAAATCTATATCTATACCCTTATTATAAAAGAGAAGAGAAGTTGCATACTTTTTCACTACACCTTTATTTGTGGGGCTCGCCTCCAAATATTATAATATAATATAATAATATCTTATTATGAGAAATTACAAACCTATTCACTACACCTTTAGGGGGCCCAACCTCAAATATTATAATGTAAACTTTTTCACTACACTATTATAAAAGAGGAGAAATTGCATACGTTTTCACTACACCTTTGTAGGGCCCACCTCCAAATAATATAATATAATAATATATTCTTATTATATTATCATAATAATAATGTAAAATCTATATTTATACCCTTATTATAAAAGAGAAGAGAAGTTGCATACTTTTTCACTACACCTTTGTGCCAAAAAAAAAATTATAATATAATAATAATATATTTTTATTATATGATAATAATAATCATATAATATCTATGCCCTTATTATAAAAGAGGAGAAGTTGCATACTTTTTCACTACACCTTTGTGCCCCCCCAAAAAAAAAAATTATAATATAATATAATAATATATTTTTATTATATGATAATAATAATCATATAATATCTATGCCCTTATTATAAAAGAGGAGAAGTTGCATACTTTTTCACTACACCTTTGTGCCCCCCCCAAAAAAAATATTATAATATAATATAATAATATATTTTTATTATATGATAATAATAATCATATAATATCTATGCCCTTATTATAAAAGAGAAAAAAGTGTCATGCTTTTTCTCTACACATCTGTGGGCCCCACTTAGTATTATTATATTACACATAAAATAAAAGAGAACTACACATATGTGGGCCCCAATAAAAGAGAAGAACTTGTCGTGCTTTTTCTCTACACATCTGTGGGCCTCACTTAGTATTATTATATTATATTATATTATATTATATTATATATATAAAATAAAAGAGAACTACACGTCTGTGGGCCCCACTTAGTAGAAGAAGTTGTCATGCTTTTTCTCTACATCTAGACATCTGTGGGCCCCACTTAGTATTATTACATTTATATATATATATATATATAATACAAGAGAACTACACATTTGTGGGCTCCACTTTGTATTATTATATTATATATATGTATAACATAAAAGAGAACTACATATCTGTGGGACCAACTTCGTAGAAGAACTTGTCAAGCTTTTTCTCTACATCTACTACACATCTGTGGGCCCCACTTAGTGTTATTATAATATCTGTATGCCCCACTTAGTATTATTATATTAGATATATATAATAAAACGACAACTACACATCTATGGGCCCCACTTAGTAGAAGAACTTGTCATGCTTTTACTCTACATTTAAACATCAGCAGGCCCCACTTAATATTATTATATTATATATATAAAATAAAAGAGAACTACACATTTGTGGGCTCCACTTAGTATAAGAACTTGTCATGCTTTTTCTCTACACATATGTGGGCCCCACTTAGTATTATTATATTATATTATACATAATCAAAGAGAACTACACATCTATAGGCCCCACTTAGTATTATTATATTTCGATGAAATGCTTAGCTTAAATGATCATGAAAAGGGTTGTGTTTAAAGAATTTGTTCATTCACTGCAAGAACTCAATGTGTAGAAAATTCCAACTTCGATCCCAATGCCTGTAAAGACACGATTTGCTTGTCAGAGGAAGAGATGAGAATGCCAAAGATTGCTTGGAATCCTTATGATTTGTTATTGATTTGTTTAAAACTATGAGTTGGGTACTTTTTTGGTTGGTTAGTATTTTGTTTTATTGAATTTGATAGGTATTCGGTGCTAGGTTTTAGACAAATTTTAATAGGAAATAGGCCGCACTATATATCGATCTATATTGAAATTGGTGAGTGTTTTGCCTAATCATGTATGGCCAAAAAATGTTGGTTTTCAACTTTTTTTTAATTAGTTTCATTCCATATATCTTGTTATTCCATATTCTTCTTACTTTTTTCTATTGAAGCTTTTACTAAATTTTATAAGAACAATGAGTGATTATAAATTACTTAATTTGTTACATGGACATTCTTCATTGGGATAGTTAATATTGAGTTTTTTAATGACTTTATTTTTTCAAATTATCATACCGAGAGAGTATGTTCCTTGCACGTGCATTGCACGTGCAGGGCTCCACTAGTCATTATAAAAGAGAGAAAGCTGTTGTAATTTTTTCACTACACACATGCTCAATAAAATGCAAGTTGTGGGGCCCACTCTTATATAATAATATATATAATATCTATACCCTTTCTATATCTATATCTATACCTTTATATAAAAGAGAGTAAAGTATAGTGCTTTTTCACTACACACCTATCCAATAAAATGCAAGATGTGGACCACTCTTATAAAAGAGAACAAAATGACATTTGGTTTCACTACACACCTGGGCCCACTTTTATAATATAAAATACAAAATGACATTTGGTTTCACTACACATCTATGCCCTTATATAAAAGAGAGTAAAATGTAGTACTTTTTCACTCACACCTACCCAATAAAATGCAAAGATGTGGGCCCCACTTAATATTATTATATATATTTATGTTTATTTTCTACTCTTATAAAAGATAACAAAATGTCACTAGACACCTGGGCCTACTCTTATACTACTCTTATATATATCTTTACATGATATCTATCTACTATTATAAAAGAGATATAAAAGAGAACAAGTTGTAGTACTTGTTTCATTACACACCTTTGTGGGGCCCACCCTTATAAAAATTATAAAAACCACCCTTATTGTAGTACTTGTTTTCTCTATACACCTCGGAACTTAGCACCAGTGTTAGGGGTAACAAAACTTGACCTGCCGTATAGAATTGTGATTGGAAATTAAACTCTTCAAGTTGATTATTGACACTCCCGAGCTATTTCATTTTGATAGAAGACCAAATCAAACATAGGGGGGAGTCGGCCGAGTCATCTCATTTAATAAGTTATTTCCATTCTAAACCACATCATATGTAGATATAATTCTAAATAATTAATATTTACTTTTGAATAATTATGCATGAGGTTTGGAGTCATAAATTTAAAATAACGACTAAAATGTGATTTGAACCTTTTATTTACATTCAAAATCTGGACTAGCAAATTATGGGACATGCAATATTTCTTCTTGTGTTTTCCTTATTTATATATTTTTAATAATAAATTAATTTTTTAATATTTCTCAAAAAACATTAAGAAAAACATGACTCCTCTGAGTTTCCGCGTTGACTCTATCCGAGCTATTTTTTTTTGTTTAGACGAGTCGAGTTCAAGTCACAAGTTTTCTAACCTTGTATAGAATACAAGTAGTTCATGGACGAGAGATATAACTGGAGGTGTGGGATAAATAACACGTTAGATAAATCCTTTTGAGCCCACTTTTAGGGATTACAGGCAGGACCTGATATCGATTAGAATACCCATCTTGTTTTTAATGGGAAGGAGGATGATTACATTAAACCAACAACAATGCCAACACACTTTTAGAGATGAGTGGTGTTGGCACTTTAGTATCACAGACATGCACGGGGATCTCTGTCTTCTAAGTTTATAATACCACTCCAGACTATTGCTCCAACTTAGTGAGGACAAAAAAAAAAAAAAACATAACAACAACCAAGAAATCCAATAGAGGAGCACCCAAACAGCAAACCACATAGACGCACCAGACAAACCAAACCCACAAAGCGAACAAAGCTACCCAGAAGAACCTAACATCCAAAGACTCTGCCAGCAGAGCCGAAACTCACCAAAACCCCAAAAAGACATTGGCACTGGGTCATAGGAACTGATAAAAGTTGGGTTCAATTTGGATCCCCAAATGGGAGTTGACCTCTGATAAATTGACCCCTTCCCTGAAGGTTTCACATTTACCTTAGCTTGGTTCAGCTCCTGGTTCTTAGAAACTAGAACTAGGACTGCCAATACACTCTTAGTTGAATAGTGTTGGCACCTTAGTACCACAAACATATCTAGGAATTGATCCTAAATTCCTGGGTCCTCAAGTTAAGAATTACCGAGGTAACCACTAGTCATCCTAAAACCATCGTGCAGTCGAATAGGTATAGTTTTCGAAAAAGCTTGGGTATACCCAGACCGTGCAAAACACGGACTGTCCCTATCCTTAATAATGGTGGGTTTGGCCCATACATTCTCCACCCATGTACTACGGAATAATTGTGTCTTCAAACTTGACTTTGGAACTTGAGAAATCTCATTGCCACAGTTTCATCATTGCCACAGTTTCAAATTCACAAAATCTAAACCATAAAAAAAAGAGGGTAATGTCTCCGTGTGCAGCATTGCCCCTGGATCAAATTCACTGTGACATTGATCAATTATGTGTATAATACATGAACAAAGATGTGAGCAAAATCCATTTTCTACATATAATTTAATCGTATATCATGCATGATCAATTTTTACATGAGGCCAAACTCCTATTATGTGAAATTTGGGTTGTTGAAAAATAAAAATAAAAAAACTGAAAGAAAATTTTTAACATTAAAACAACATGCCAATATTCTCAAAAGCAACGATTAGGGAATTTTTTGTGACTGGGACATTAGTAGTTAGATATATACATCATTGGAACCAAGTCAAGACCTCTTTTACCAGAAAAAAAAAACAAAAAAAGGTCACGACCCACCGTGTTGTCACTGTTCCTAGTCCGAGTCACGCCGCGTGAATGGGGCCATGTTTGGGACCACTAGCCTATTTCTTGAAGACCATTCAATATAGACCCATACAAAAAAGAGCCATAAAAAAAGATGCTAAAATAAAAGGAGGTATTTGGTAATGCAATGGTCTATGCTAAATAGACATTTTTAATATCATTGGTTGAGAGCTTTTCCAAATATTTCTTGAGATGCACAAGGTATTAGGCCATGAAAATTGACCATATAGACGTGCTCAGCCTTCAAAGAGATCTCACAGTTTGAATCTTGTGTTTGGAGCCCACATAATCCATAAAATTATACCTAATGGATCACGATTTTTGCACATATCTAAAGATTGGAGATGATCCAACAGGTGAAATTTGGTCTCACGGTCATGTTTGATATTGTGAACATTATTAACGGTTTAGATCTTATTTTACACGCCTCTAAATAATAATAAAAAAATTAAAACAGTTTACTGCTCATGGACAATTGCAATATTGAGCATAATACATCAATGATTATTTTTGTTTTGCATATATCTCGAGATTTACAGGGTCTTGTGTGATCAAAATGGACCACATAGCCGTTTTTAGCCTCCCAAACATATCCAGCAGTTTGATCTTGTGTTTGGGGCTCACAAATCATAACAAATTATATTCAATGGCTCACGATGTATGGCACATATCTTGAGGTTGGTGATGATTCAACGGCTGAAATTTGGTTACACGGCCATATTTGATCTTGTGAACATTTTCAACGGTTTGTATCTTGATTGGGCCTCTCAGATTTGAAAAAAAAATTAAAAAAAAATAAAATTGGGCGTGATTTTGCATAAACACTGTAGCTCCACCCCTTCTTTTTTCCCTCTATTTATCAACTACCTCATCAAGGGGGCTGTGGAAAGTAGAGTAATTGCCTCTATTTCTCTAAAATATGTAGAGGCCAAAAGTAAAAGTGGTGCCAAATATTATATTTTTTTAAACCTCTATCCATTTTAGAGAAATAGAAAAGTTGAGTGGAAAACTAGACTGCTGCACTAACTCATCGGGCAAAAGCACTCAAAGTTGTGACCAAAGCCCACAGGTAAGTTTCTGCCACATGGTCGTCAAAAAGCATTAGGACGTGTCTGACATGAGTCCTGCTTTTAGCCGGAACTCACTGCAATTCCCCGGTTTGTCCGGAAGACACCCTGTTATTCTTTCTTTTCCACTTTCACAAGTCACATATATGCAATTTCCTACTAACTCCGGATCCTGTAAAGCACAATTATTATCATCAGTGATTGGACGGTTGGATTGAGCTGTCATCTTGTTCAAGTTAATAAGTAACAAAACAATCTTGCCCAATTTTCTCAAATGAAAAGGCCCAATGTACTCTCCAAGAATTAAGAAAGCTGTCGGCTTGCCAGAATGAGAAAAGGTGCACCCTTCAATCCTGAGAAATTTTTTTGCATCATAAGCAAATGTGATTTTGATAAAAACATCCTCACTGGAGTGATAAGGAGAGTCGGTTCTTAGCTAGCCGTTCGAGGTTCGAATCTCGGGCATGTCGCATCTATTTGTGCAAGCTATTTTCTCACTTGTGTGTGCTTTTTTTCTTACCATAGTTTCAACCATTTCTACATCCAAACTGAAGTTACAAACAATATATTCCGTCTTTGTATAACTTATTTTAAAGCCTTTAGATTCTAAAGCCTCCCACCATCTCTTGAGTTTTGCATTCACATAATCTATTGATTCGTCTACTAACACAATATCATCTGCAAATAACATTCACCAAGGTACCTCTTCTTGAATATAAGCAGTTAGCTCATCCATAGTCAGTTCAAAGAGATACGGCTTTAGGGCTAACTTCTGATGCAAACCTATGGTCACTGGAAACTCATCAATTTCTCTTCACTCAATTTTCACGCTCGTTACTTCTCATTCATACATGTTTTTATGGTATGTTTGTGTAACACATTTCCATGGAAAAAGTACTAGTTTTATGTAAAAATACGTTTTTTTTTTCTTTTTTCTTTTGTTTTTTTTTTTTTGCGCAAGTTTGGTGCAGTCAAAGTCTTTAGAAATGTATTTCCTCTGCATCAGCTTTTTCTGCAGTAAGTTCGGAATTCTGATTCCCACGCGGGGGTGGGGGGGGGGGCGGCGGCGGCGGTCATTTCCTCTGAAAAACCAGCCACGGTATATGATGTTTCTTTTCTGCGGAATGACTTGATCTCGGTGTCCTCTCTCGCCATCTCAAATCTAACCTGGCAACTGAAGCTTTGGCGATCCGCGATCCCTTTCTTATCTCATCACCATCTCGGAATCCATCTCTCCCTCAAAGTCAAATTTCATCTCCATCCATCTCTCTCACAAGATCCCATCTCCTTCTCCATGTGCATCTCTAACCATAGAACCCCATTCCCATTATTCAGTTTACAAACCCTAAACCTAAAACCTAAACAAAATCCAAACCTTAACCCTATATTTGATTTTATACAATTTGGATTTCCATTGTCTGTAATTTTTTCTGTAATTTGGATTTTCCTAGATTTAACATTATCCCATTATCCATTAATCCCTTGGATTCAAATCCTCCAGTGTCCCACAAGCACCTCTTTGAGTTTCGACCCACCCCTCTCATCTTACCCAGTCACAGCCAAGGTGTAAGGGTTCACACGTAATAGCGGTTTCTTACACTTGAAGGAATGAATGATTATAGAGATCACCGACCAGACCAACCACACATTGCCCACCGAAGGTTATAGAGAATGAAGATGAAGAAATGATGCATTAAAATTTGGAGCTTGACATTCGGAGTTTTCATAAACAAATTAGATGCAATTAGTATTGTGTATATGTAATTTGGTGGGTGTAAGTTTAGTGACATTTGCAACAGAAGTAGAATTACTGTAACACCCCACCCTTCACACATGCATGATATTGTCCGCTTTAGCTCATGGGTTACTTGACCAGAGGACCTAGCCCAAGCGCATCCAATCTTGCCTCACGGTTTTGCTTCTGATGGGCCTCAACCCATCAAAAGGCCTCATGCAAGGTAAGGGTGTAAGCTCTACATATAACCCCATTCACTTTCCTCTCTATAGTCGATGTGGGACTCCGGAGCGTCACAATCTACCTCCCTTAAGGCTGCACGTCCCTGTGCAGTAGCCTGCCAGTCTCTGTAGCGCCCGCCCACATGAAGACCCGCCCACTTGCACTAGACCACGGCAGGGGACCCACACTCGAACTAGTCGAGAGTCGGCTCTAATACCATTTGTAACGCCCCACCCTTCACACACGCATGATATTGTCCGCTTTAGCTCAAGGGCTACTCGACCAGAGGACCTGGCCCAAACGCATCCAATCTTGCCTCACGGTTTTGCTTCTGATGGGCCTCAACCCATCAAAAGGCATCATGCAAGGTAAGGGTGTAAGCTTTACATATAACCCCATTCACTTTCCTCTCTATAGTCGATGTGGGACTCCGGGGCGTCACAATTACACAGTTGATAGCACCAATTCATCAAGAGATTTTCAACCGCACCAAACAACATTAGCACCAATTCATCAATGAAAGAATAATCACACCAAACATGAATTTATAACTTCCACAGATCTCCTTTTCCATGGTATCCATTACCATGGACTTTGCTGATATGGTAATTTCCACTTTCCTCGGAAAGGGCTTAGACACAAAAGTGTCCTTAATAATCTCAATATAACCTCTTGAAAAATTCCTTCTATTTAAAAACCATGATTAAATCTTTTGGTACCCTATCGTAGGCTTTTTCTAGATCAATGAAAACTATATGAGAATATTTCCTCTTTACTTGATATTTTTTCATTTATTGCCTAAGTGAGAATATAGCTTCCTTTGTTGAGCTCCCTGGCATAAAACCAAATTGATTTTTAGATATCTTTGTTTTCTATTTAAGTCTTTGCTCCATTACCCTCTCTCATAGTTTCATAATATGGCTGATCATAAGTTTAATCCCACGATAGTTGCTATATTTTTGTATATCTCCCTTGTACTTATAAATAGGTACTATAATATTTTTTCTTCATTCATCCGGCATTTTCTTTGTCATTAATATCTTATTGAAGAGTATAGTTAACCAAATCTTCCCAACTTCTCCTAAGCATTTCCAAGTCTCAATCGTGATGTCATCTGGGCCCATAGTCATTCTTGTCTTTCATTTGTTTTAATGCTTTCCTCACTTCTATCACCTTAATTCTACGGAAAAAAAAATATACTTTGCCATTAAAGTATCATCTCTTGTTCTTATATCTCTTATATAGTCTTCATTTAAAAGCAAAAACATTCCTCGGGCTTGGGATCGGCAATAAAAAAAAAAAAAAAAAAAACTGGCAGAGTTGCTAGCGTATAATATTGTCACAACCCAAACATTATTAACATCTTATATAGTTCTAATATTATTATAATGATCATTATGGAAAAGATTATAATAATGGGTTTAGCAAAGCTATTCTAGAAACTCGCCACTTTTGTTCTGAACCGTATGAAGGGATCACCTTTTATGTCGAATTGGGTAATTGAGCAAAATGAACTACTCTCCTCTCGCACGCTTCACCGTCATCATCACCGGGTGGAAGTTCAATTTTTTTTTCTAGGGATAATCTCCTTGGTCTAGGCTTATCTCCTGCCTCATGTCGTCGCTACCGAAGACCTACAGCTGCAGCTGGTTGAGGAGTTTCTCTTAGGGGCCCTTTAGAAACTCTAATCTAATTAATAATTAGAAACTCTAATTTAATTAATAAGAGCTAATTAAATGAAGGACTAAAATAGTAGTTCTTATTTTTAAGTTCTAATTTACAACTAGTGTGTTTGACAAAATTTAAAAAAAGAACTTTTATTTCATGAAGTAATTGGAGCCCACTTTAGGAATTGTGATAATTGGGGCCCAACTTTTAAAAATCACAATACAGAACCTGCCATTTGTATCATTTTGAAAATTATATGATGCTATTTTCACCCAAGACATGTAAATCACCTTCATCCGCTTTAGCTAAAAAAAGGTTTGAAACCAAAGGCAGCCCCACTTAGCTATTTTTTCCAGAGGAAAAGCTAGCTCTAATTTGTAAATAAGCTCTAAACCTCACGCTCTAATATTTAAATAAGTTATAACGGGAAAAAGAGCTTATTTTTAGATTTAACAAACGACCCCTTGGTAAAGTGGGTCACAGGTCTTTGCTTTGGAGTATGGTTTTTCCATACCCAGGACTAAGGTGTTGAGCAGCCAAGAGTCAAAACAATCTAGAGCTGGAGTAACCTCATAGTAGAGGAAACTTGGGTCACAAAAGGTGGACCAGACATATGTAGAGCAAAAATAAAAGAGAAGGCCATCCCCAGCAGAAAATCGCACCTTCTCAGGTCCTAAGAGAAGGAAGAAGAACAACTTTAAGCTGAAAGCAAACAAAAGAATCCAATGTGATGAAGAACGGATCCACACGTGGTCCCACCCAAGATAGTTTAGGAATATTTTATTTTTATTATGTTTCTAATTTTACAAAAAGAGTTGTAATTAGGGAAGTTTCCATTATTGGATTAAATCTCCTTAGGCACTAAGCTTGCTTATCTATTTGTATTGCATTGTAGAACTCTATTTTTCTCAGACTTCGATTATTGGAATAGAATTATCGTGGGTTTTCCCTCGGAGAGGTGCGTCCTCGTGTTAAAGTTTCTGCAGAGACGTATTGAGATGCTAGCGGACACATCCCTCTGACACTCCATGTTAGGCCTTAGGTACTGCAGCACAACGTTGTCCCCAGCATTGAAGACTACCATCTCTCAAAATGCTGAAAGCCCAGCCAGCAAAAAAGAACTATCCCATCGATAACCTAAGCTATGTTGATGTTAGTGAAGTTTGGCATACATAGAAAGCTTTGTAGTAGTTTGGTGTCACAGTTATTTTGTTGATTACGACTGTGAAGATTGATTTCTACTAGGATAGAAGTACCATTATATTGCATTTTTGTTTGGAATAATTAGCGAGAAGTCCCTAGAATCGTATAACACAAAGGAGTAATCCAAGCTATTTTGTACTAATGCCTCTAGTCCCTTGCAGCTCGAAATATTCCAACCAGAGTCCTTGATGAGGCTGGCCAATTCCATTTTTTTATGACTAATTTTCCCGTTAACTACCAAGGAGATCATATGCTATATTTTCCTCCTAGTTTTCAGTTCAATCATATTAATTAGCAAAATTATCACAACCATTCCAACATCTTCACACTATTTTCTAACAAAATTCAAAATTCAAATTGAAGGGAATTCCTTCTCATAGTACAGTTCCCATGTCGAAGTCTACCAGATATTTGGTCTCTGCATCATCATTTGTCACGCCCAACCCTATACCCATGCATGATATTGTCCACTTTGCCCAACTGACCTCACGGTTTTGCTTATGATGGGTCTCAACCCATCAAAAGGCATGCAAGGTAAGGGTGTAAGCTCTAACATATAACCTCATTTACTTTCCTCTCTATAGTCGATGTGGGACTCCAGGGCGTCATAATCCACCCCCCTTAAGGCTGCACGCCCCTATGCAGTAGCCTGCTAGCCCCTGTAGCCTACCAATCCTCTTGGCCCGCCCACATGGAGACCCGCCCACTTGCACCAGACCACGGCAGGGGACCTACACTCAAACTTGTCGAGCGTCGGCTCTAATACCATTTGTCACGCCAACCCTATACCCATGAATGATATTGTCCGCTTTGGCCCATTGGCCTCACGGTTTTGCTTCTGATGGGCCTTAACCTATCAAAAGACCTTATGCAGGATAAAGGTGTAAGTTCTAACATATAACCCCATTCACTTTCCTCTCTATAGTCAATGTGTGACTCCGGGGCATCACAATGACATCTTCACAAGGATGATCCAACTTCTTCATGCAGCATCTCTGCATCATCAAGCATGGCTTTGAGCAACATCTCTGCATCTCCGGCTTCTTTTTTTCTTTTCTTTTTTTGGTGAACCTTTTTCTCCAACTTCACTTTCTGCACTCTTCACCTCTTCTTTTTCTCTGGATTCAATGTTTAACGAGATTGATGCGTTCCTTAGATAAAATTAGTTTGATAAGATAAACTCAGATAATTGAGATATTATATCAAACTCAGATAAATTTCAATTTGCTAAGATAAACTTAGATAACTTTATCCGAATTCAGATAGAAAGTATTTGAATTCTGAAAGTTATCTAAGTTTTCATGCAAAACTCTGATAACTTTTTGAATTTAGATCACTTTATATTTGAACTCAGATATAAAGTGATCTAAGTTTTGGCAAATTTAACTGAGTATTGAAAAATTGATCTGTTTAACAGAATTCAAAAACTTAGATAAATTTATCTGAGTTTTAACCAATTTATTTGCATTTTTGGAAATTTATCTGAGTTTTGGCAGGTTCCTAGACAACTTCGTGATTTTTGTGATTTTCTCATTCTCAAAAGTTATTCGCTATTTTCTCATTCTCAAACTAGTATTAAATCTTCTCTTCTTTTATTGGGGCATTCGGCGACAGGTCCTTGAACATTTCACTTTGTAGCCATAGATCCACAACCTTTTTTCATAGTGTGGTGGGTCTTTAAATCATATCCCATGATTAGTGGGATATCCCATTAATAATGGTCAACTACTATTTACTTGGCCACGATTAATGAAATCCTATTAATAAGGTTTTCAAATAAATGAAAAAAAAAACACAAATAACTTTCAAAAACGTAAATAAATTTCAAAAAACGCAATAAATTAAAAAAAAGAAATAAATTTTAAAAAACGCAATAAATTTCAAAAAAACGCAGATAAATTTAAAAAGATGCAACTAATTTTCAAAAGATCCAAATAAATTTTAGAAAATTTACATAAATTTCAAAAGAGGCAAATAAATTTCAAAAGATCCAAATAAAGTTTAAAAAATATAAATAAATTTCAAAAGATGTAAATAAAATTAAAACACGTAAATAAATTTTAAAAAAATTAAATACATGTGGAAAAACTGAGATAAACCAATTATCCAAATTTCAGTGAAATGTGTCAAAAACTCAAGTATTTTTGCCAAAACTCACTTAAATTTATTTCAAATATTCCTTAGCTAAATTTATTTGAAAAAATGCAAAAAAATTATACAAGATGCAAATAAATTTCAAAAGACACAAATAAAATTAAAAAATACAGATAGATTTAAAATAACGTAAATAAATTTTCCAAAATACACAGATAGATTTTTCAAAAACTCAAATGAATTTTTTAAAAACAAACTCAGATAAATTTGCTAAAAATTTATATAAATATTCAAGAGACTCAGTTAAATTTATCAAAAACTCAGATAAATTTGTAAGAAACTCAGATAAATTTGACAAAAACTTAGATAAATTTCACAGCTTTGCTTCTGGGCTTCTGAAAACGGGTTAGGCTGACCTGACCTGGACCCAACCCGGACTGGAACCGACGAAAGCCTTTCTGGTCATCTTCTTCCTCCCCCTTCTCATTCTATAATAGCATACAAAAGACTAGAGTTCCGGTCATCTTCTTCCTTTGCCACAGGACGGCAACGACGACTGATGGCGGAGACTCCAGCGTCAGGAAGCACCTGCCAATGCCCCACCGTCGCCATCATCATCCTCCCATGCACTCCACTCCTATCCATCACCATCTCCGTCCCATCATCCCAGGCGCAGGCGACCCATCTCACACCCCATAACACTCATGCCCCTTGTTTTCCTTCTCCATCCTTTCCCTACTCATGCTCTTCACCCTCACATCACTGTGCAAAACACTACAACAAAAATCATTTTTCTCGGCAAATATTCCACGACATTTTTAAAATTTTGTTACAAAATGTTGCTTTTAGCGACGAAATATTCTTCTTGTTGCCTAAAAAAAAAAGGCAAATTACTCAGCGACGATAATTTTCAATTGTCGCTAAATATTGCCGCGAAAAGCCTGGCGCCAAGAAATGGAGTTGGCGCCATTGAGAGGTGATTTCGTTCAGGTTTTGGCCACTGTATGTATGGTATGAAAATGTTCATCTGTTTTTCTATGACCACCAAAGTCGAACCTTGCGGTGTTTTGATCAATGGAGTTTTAATGGCTTAAAATGATGCTTGTTTTGCTAGAACTGATGATGTTTGGATTTGTGGGTTATGAGTAGAAATGCTTACTAGGGATGTTTGGCTTCTTTTAACTGGGTTATTTGGGTTAGAGGTATTTTTATTTTTTTTCACTGATTTGGAACACTTGGTAGTGTTTGGATTGATGAGTGTTGTGATCTAAGGCCTACGAGAAGAGATCAAGCACACACAAGAGATCACAAAGATTTACGTGGTTCGGCTTTTGGCCTACGTCCACGGAAAAGACGGGAGAATTCACTATGCACAGAAGAGGTGTACAACATAAAGACTCTCAATCTCTATTTATAATATCAGTCCCAAAGCCCTGTTACACCCAAACACTATTTCTTAATCACAGTAGACCTATAACAAGCCTACTTCCAATCATAGTACAAGTTGGGCAACTCAGGGGCCCGGTTAACCAAAATTAATTAACTTGTATTGAGCCATACAAATTAACAATGAGTTTCACTAGTTATGATGCTTTTGGATTGGTGAGTTATGAATAAAAACTAGTAGAAATTAAATAATGTTTACTAGAAATATGGCTATAAAGACAAAAGATAATACAATTTTTGAAATTGCCTTAATGCTTGATCCCACTTGTAAGCTAATGTACACAAAATTTCTTTTTAGAAAATTATATGTGCTAAATTATTATATAATGCTGTGTATGAATGAAACTGTTAAGAATTTTTAAAGACCTCTATGACAAGTATTGTATTATGAGATTAGGTAGTAAACCTAGATATCGGAATGTAGAAAAACTTGATGAAACTATATGACCATTGCGTGACAGTGATGAAGAAAATGAATTTCTATGGTTTGTGAGAGTGAAGAGCCAGAAATATAGTATAGAAGAATGATAGATTTGTGAGGTGGGAAAAAAGTTAATAACACTCATTTTACAGGTGGGTTTATATGCAAATAGTTTCAGAGTGGGTGTCCAAGGGAAGATGGAATCCAGCTTGATATTGACCGAATTTGAGTTCATTATAAGGCATCTGAAGTCCAGAATGAGATTAAAATAAGAATATTAAACAGAATTCATAGAAGAAAAATGATTAAAAATAAATAATTTTTTTTTTTGATTGTGCATAAATGTAGAAGCTTGAATAGAGCACTAATTATCTCTTAGTTTGAAGATTGTTGATTAGGGTTGATATGATAAAAAGTTTTAGTTTTTCTTTGAAAATGGAAATGCCATTTTTCTTGATGGATATATCTCCATCTAGAAGTTGATTGTAATTAAAATTTTCCATTCTGAAGAAATTTGAACAGAGCACTAACATCTTGGTCTATTTATGATTAATGTTTTTTTTTTTTTAAAGTTTTTCTTGATACGTCTTAATTAGGATTTGTAGATTATAATAAGTTTTTTCCCAATCTGAAGAACTTGAAGCTTGAACTGGGCAGTAGCTATATTTGAGTTTGAAGATTTTATTTTTTTATCCTACATATGCATTTTTTAATGTCTTCATAGATTTTTTATTTGGGTTTCTTATGATTAATACATGATTCAGTCACCTCTTTGTAGTTACTTTTTCCGGTTGAATTCTAATGTCTGGAATGACACTTTATTGCCTTTCTTCCAAAGCGGTATTTGGATTTTTCAGTATGGACATTATTTTAGAAACGAGAGAGTATTTTATAGAGGTGTAGTAGCAATTGCTAGTTAAATGAACTACTTTTGATTTTTGTTTATTTTTAATTATTTTTCTGCTATGAATTCTGTTTATTCTTATATTATAAAATAGGCTTGTTTGAAGAATGAGCTGACCTTGAGGAAGGCCCTCCTAAGCTCTGCTTGTTTATTGCATCGAGTTCCAATTTCAAAAACCTCAATTGCCTTCTTGAAATGGTATTCCTGTAGGAATTTAAGAGAAATTGTTGCATATTGGTTTGCATATTTGCTCACTAATACTTTTGGGCCACAAACTATTGTTTGAGTAGGTAATTACTTGTTGGATATTTAAATTTCTGAAGAATTTTTTGGCTTGTGCATTTTGTTTGAGTCCGAGTGATATGACCATTGGATTAATGGAGTGTAAGAAAATACAGCTAATTACGGTGGGATGTATTGTAGTGCCCCTACGCATATGAGGGTCGCATTGCTGGGCTGGGCCTCTTGGCCTTGTATCTGAACCAACAAGGTAAGTTTCGCACACAAACACACACCTCTGGGCCTCTTGGCCTTGTATCTGATGCACTACTAGTGTCGGCAAAATAAAGGCCGACGCTGGTATTGCATTGGGAATTCTTGGTAATGGTCAACGATGGTAGTCCATTGGGAATTCCTGGTAATAGCTGACGCTGGTAATGTGTTGAGAATTCCTGGTAATGGCCAATGCTACTTATGCGTTCGAAATTCCTGGTAAAAGCCGACGCTGGTAGTGTGTTGGGCTTTTCTGGTAATGGCCAACCCTACTTATGTGTTGGGAATGCACAGTAATACTATCGCTATATCTTTGAGCCAACGCATACAATGGCTCAAGAAATGCAACTTGGCTGACGCAAACATCACGTCGGGAAAGGTTGTAATACTTTATTGGTTTTGCAACACACACTGGTGCATTGGGAAAGATTATTTTTTCTAAAAAAAAATTAAATTTTCATTTTTCCTTGCATATATACCACACATAAAAATCGGAATACTTGTTCAAACCAACAAACTTGATGCACAAACCAATTTAAAATAGGTTAATCAACAATTCCAAAATAACATCTACAACCAAATATCATGCATCCATAAACCAAAACTAAACTCACAAATCTTTAAAATACACAAATATTACTACTTGATCATTTTAAAAAATATCTAACATCCACAGATGCCTGTGACCAAAATAAACTAGGTGGATCCCTAAGAGTCCACAGCCAGCACAATTAAAATCCAAAACCAATCTGCAAAACAAAAAATGAACACCATTAGAATACAAGTTTAATAAACTTCCCACACAAGAGGATCTTGAGATCTAACATCAATAAACTTCCATTGGATGAATAAACATTAACCTGCATAAAATCACTATAAAAATATAAATATAAGAAACATTCAAGTCCATATATAAAAATTATGATTGAAGAATTATCCTTAGACTTTTGTAGCAAGTGGTTCACAATGATGCGTTTGTAGCCTACAGTTCATGCTTGAAGCTATGTGTTCTCACTTTCTCTCTATCACTTACTCGATGGGTAGAATAAGTGAGCAGTGTACGCATGTTCTTGTGCTTGCATCTGTGCATCTCTGCATGGGCTTGATTGAATATGGCATGTTCTAAGATTTTTTCGAAAATATTCAAGAGGAAAGGAATCTCTCATGCACAAAAGCTTAGGATGTTCTCAGGTTTCAATCATAGCCAAATTTCAACATGGGTGTTTCATTTCACAACAATTTTCTTTTCCTGAAGTTTTTCTGAAATAATAGTTAAGAAAAAAAAAAAAAGGATATCTTGATCATGTAACCAAGATGCAAATGCTAAGATAGATGTGTAGTGTTATGAGGATAGAATTACGATTGAGCAAAACAGATGAAACTCAAAGAGTAATTCTAATAGACAAAAAATCAAGGAATGTCATCTATCATGGTTTTCGGCACATACATAGAACGCCGCGGTTGATGATGTGAGCATGCAACTCAATGTGGTTAACGTTTAAATCCCAATTCCAAATGATATTAAACTGTGAATTATTTCAATTGGGACAATTTATGCGGTTAATCTCAAGTAGCACCTACTTTATTAGTAAGTATACAATGCATATCCAAACTCGAGCTAAGTTGTCATATCCTGTCCTCTTCAGTGTGAAAACTATTTTTATATAGTAAGGAGCAACCATTTGAATCATAACTGCATCTTGGAATGACCCCAATGCTTGGCTCTTATGTAGACACACTATCTACCAAGGTTGGAAGTTATTATGTGGAAGTAGAAGAACCATGAAAGCAGATGCAAACAAAAGCAACAATATGAGACAAGAAAATCTCCTGAGAAACCCAAAGCAATTTCAATAAAATAAAAATCTGCGAAAAGGAGCAGCTACAATCCCATTGCCCAGTACTACATACTGAAATTTCACAACTTAGGAAGCTCACTGCTTTTACCCAAGAAGAGTTTGGAGCAAAAAATGTTGGTTTCATAACTCATACAACAAGATCAACAAGTGATCAATACTACATCAAACTTGTTGTGAAATCTCACAAAATGAAAGCCTTGCATAACGATCATACAACAAGATTAAGGGCCTTGAAACTTCCATATTTAATAGAAGATTGGGAGAACTCAGTCAGTGTCGACCATGAATAAAATTGGTTAAGGCATCATATGAAAGTAGCAAAAGAGATGATTTCTTTTAGGTTATTACACTGCACTATTGGTTCTGGGAAAAAGATAATCAGTAGATAAGTCTTTGCAAATTCAATGTCATCATGACCTGTTCCACTAGTATGCCGAACCAATGAGGAACTTGCCTTGTTGGCATGTGAGAATTTAATACACATCAATTATGTGACATGGATAAAACCTGAAACATCAAAAGGTTTAAAGTTCACTATGCTACATAAAAACAACTAGATCCATAAAGTACGCATCAAGAAACCAATCTCTTAAGACATACAAAAAAGTGTGCACTAGTTAAACCTTGATGATTCTTCAAAACTGTCGTGCTAGGTCTGTTGGCTACTCTTTTTTTTTGGCTAAATTGCAAATTGAATTACCAAGAGCAAAAGGAGAGACAGCAGCCAAACAAGGCAACAAAGAAGGAAAAGGGAGAGGAAAGGGAAAAACAGAGCTCTATCTTATAATATGATAGAGTCGATTACAGAGAATGAAGAAAGAATCTAAAATATGATTGGAAAATGAAGCAGACAATTTGCTAAGAGAAAGAGAAGCATCCGCGAAAAAGTAATTAATAGCAGCAAATTGATATCCACCATCTCCTAACTGAAGTGCTCGACACAATTGAATGGATGCTGATAATAATTTTGGGTCTAAGTTAATATGAATGGTGATGCTGAGAATAATTTTGGATCTAAGTTAATATGAATGGTGATGCTGATAATAATTTTTGGGTAGTTTGTCATTTTTTTTGGCATTTCAGTCAAAGGTGTTAAAGTACTCACGTGGAAACAGTTGACGTTAAATTTAATTTATTGGGTGTGCAGACGCACAATGTAGAGGCAAATAATAGCCTCAAAAAGTTTTTTCATCCCATCTCAAAAAGTTTTTAATTTTCATCCCATAAGCATGAGGTTAGCACTGCCCATGGATCACATCTCATCATCACACAACCCAAGAACCCCTAATGAGTCTCCTAATGAGAGGAGCAGAACACTTTTGTTCCGTCTTCTACCCCGTTAAAGAGTCCAATGCTCGCCAGATGTTACTAAGTAAGGACGTAATATCTGGTTTTTTTTTTTTTAGCCAGATTCGAATGCTCCAAATTACACATTGCAGGGCTTACTTTTAATGGCAGCAAACCATTAAATCTCTATCTCACCCCGGCAGCCACCGGTGATGGTCCAATCATGATAAAGGAAAGGGTATAAAACCCCTCAAGCCAAAGGAGATTCAATAAAGCATAGAAATGGAATGGAAAAAAAAAAAAAAAAAAAAAACCGTTTCCTGCACAATGCAATAAGCTGAAGACTCGTCCTGAGAAGAAGCTGAAAGATGGCATAAGCCGTTTCCAACACCTCATTGATGTCAAAATAAAGCCTCCAAATCTCAACCAACACACTTGATGGTTAGAAGTTGACACTTGTAGGACTGGAAAGAAAAAGCCTTCTATTGCATCTGCAGTCTCTAGCTAATACAGTCAAGCCTAAAATATTGCATTTATAGTGCCTAAAATTGATCAAAGCGACTTAACTATTTTTAACAGGAAAGAAATCCTAAATTGTATAATATTACTTTTGAATGGCAGAAATTCCAGGATATCAGCTCTGACACTTGAGCATAAACTTCAGTCACTAGTTTGAAATGCAGTGACCCAAAAACTGAGAAGTAAAAAAGGTATCAATGTGATAGAGGAAGAGAATTACCACAAGAGCAGCAAAAGAAGCAATAATGCCAAATAGTGGAAGTCCATTAACTGCACCAATGAAGCGCTGGCTACAATAAAACATCAGTTCAAACTTCAAAGTCAATTTTATTCTGTTAACCTGGCATTTAGGAAAGAGAGATGAATTACAGAGAATGCAGGAGTGAGGGTAAACTGCTAATGTATAGATTTTCCCTTTCTATAATAAAATATACCAGCTGCTTTTTGAGAAATTGTTCGCTCCCAACAAATTTCTGAAAGCAAGATACTAAATGTAATGATATTTTACCAATCAGAAAGAGGAAATTCTTGATACCCATCATTTTGTTTTGGAATGGTTATTGATACCAGCACCAACTAATATTGCGAAAACCCCACCTGCAACCACAACATAACAGGTGCATCTATAGAGGCCTAGGGCACAATTCACTCCATGAAGCTTCCTTGGAAAAATCATTTTTTTGTTCTTGGATTGGTTATTCTAGGATCACTTTTCTATCTCTCCCCGTTAGACCCCTTTTTCTCTCAAAAGCTCAGTACCTTACTTACTCTCACACCAATAAAAACAGAGCCATACTTTATTAGGTTATGGAACATGGACTGCACCAAATGAAAATAAAACAAATTTCCTCACTTGGGACTTCCAATTTGAGGAATTCTTTTCACACAAACACACCCCACCCCAATTTCCTACCAAAATAACCTTACTTTCCTATAGATCAAAAAGAAAATCTTACCTAATGTTATGGAACATGGACTATCCACCAAACAAAAGAAAAGCCAATTTCCTCAACTGGGTTTTCACATCACAATCCAAGGGATTAAAACACTTAGAAAAAACCTTAACATAGAACCATAACATTCAATCCATGAACTATTTACTTTTCACAAACTTTAATTTCTCGTGTTTTATAAAATAAATGCGTTCATTTGATAGTTGCAAAATATGTATGATACAGAAATTAATAAATCACATGATATGATGGGGCTATCCCATGATATCATGGATATGGTGCCAAAAAGTACAATAATAATAATAATAATAATAATAATAATAATAATAATATTGAATAGAGACAAATGACTCTAGTGACATCATTTAAATTTAGATCATGAGATTGGGAAATCTGGTTTTATGGAGGACTAATATGTCAAAACTTGTCACGCCCCGAGAATCCGGCTGGATCCTAACCGTATCCTTATGCGTGAGAATTGGAGCCAATTAAAAGAATTCCCTTAATTTCATTGATAGCCCCAACTCCAGGTGGATTGAAATCCACGGTGAGATTATGAATGATGATCAAACACCATAATTAAATCGCGGAATCATAAATGCATACAATCTGTGCAAACGGTGAGATAAACATAACATTAAAAACAGAGCGGAAGCAAGTAACTGAAGTGCAATAAGTTTTATAAAATCACAAAATAGTTTTAAGTTAGGTTTACCATTGTGACCAATTTAAATTTGCTAGTATTGCTCGTGGTTAGTAGGCCAATCTAGCAAAAAAATTGACACTATTATAGTAGTGATAATATTTAGACAAGCACCAGATTCCTTACTTACCAGTAGAGGACGATGGAAGCGTAGACGAGGGAGCCGGTTGAAGAGTAGGCGAGGGAGCCAGTGGAAGAGTAGGTGAGGGAGCCGGCTGAAGAGTAGGCGAGGGAGCCGGTGGAAGAGTAGGTGAGGGAGCCGGCCCTCCAACAAGCGACTCCCCAAAGAAACTACTATTCTCAAACCTTAGACTACAAACCTCACTAACCACTCTCCCCCCATTTTTCGAATCACAGCAATTCGGAATCTTAGTTATAGCAACTTCCAAACACTTGTGACAAGCTTCCGCAGATATAACAGGCTTGCACTGCATAAGACCATACACATTATTCGTCGATGAGTAGCTCGCCTTTCCCGTCTCAAACATCCACGCCATGGCTCATACGCAGTTTTGTTGGCAAGATCACGCATCAACTGTCCCCGAGCTGTCTTGAACGGTTCTACTTCTGAGTCGGTCATATTATTCATACTCCACACATAAAACCACCATATGGTGGTTGAAAAGTCAAAGAAGTTGGTGTCTGAGTACTGTACTTGGCAGAGGTCATACCATATGGCTGAACTCCTACTCTGGCACCGGCTAAGGAGGTTAGCATTTGCAAAATTGGTGCAGTTTCTGCAGGTGTCGGGCGGGACATCACCGCGGCAGAGGACGAGGCCGTAGACCTTGTTGGAACCTTCTCCGATCGAGGTGTTGTAGAAGCCTTTGGTGAGAGAGACATTAGAGGAGAGAGAAGGGAGGAGGATCTTGAGGTTGGTTTGGAATGTGCTGTTGTTGGTGTAATTTGCTGCAGTTATGCCATTATATGTGTTGTTGCATTCTACTTTGAGAGGGTCCTCAGCATTACAAGTGGGGATGTGGAAGAAGAGGAGGACGAAAAGAGAGGAGAAGTAGAGGAGGATCGGGCTCATGGCTTACTATTAGGTTTTCCGTTGGCTAATGGTTTGTTGCTTGGGAGGAGAGAAGGGGAGTGTTCTGTTTTTATATCCAAACTGTTTCCACTTCTCTTTCTTGCATTAAGGAGGAAGCGATGGCTAGTCGTCTAGGAGGTTTTCACTTTCCTACCTACCATCTAGGCAATAATAACTATTAAAGAAAGAATTCTGCCCAAGTCATCACCTGTGTCCAGTCTCCACGCCTAAGTCAATATGCACAGAACAACTCATTATCCGTTAGTCTTATTTGGCTCCTTCAGTTCTTATCTGGCCGCCAGGTTTCAAATTCCGGGTACATCATGTGTTCTCACTTACGTGTGGATTTTCTTAACGCTTATGTGGGTCTGTTTTTCATTTTAGTGGGGCTACCATCCCATGTACACGCGGGTTCTTTTTTACGCTTAGCACCTTTGACTAGGGTGAAAAAAAGTCAATTTACACTATGGGAACATTTGGAGCACATCTTAAAGCAGAGAGAATGTAGGATGACTCAAACCGGTTACGAGGATGCATTAATTATTTATAAATTAGTGAAAAATATTGGGGGGTGAAGTGTTTTAAAAGGTAAAATGTTTTGAATAAAAGTGAAAGTCCGAGTCCTTCTATTTTCACATATGGTACACAAACATCGCCCTAATTTAAAGGCCTATGTTTTACACAAACTGTGGTGCTTTCATTTCACTCTCGTCAATTTGAAAATAGGCACTCCCAATCTACCCATTTAAAGACTCAATACTTTATTCAAATCGAGAGCCAAGAATCTCATTAAAAAATCTAGAAGACGGATAATTTCTAACATGCAATATTCCTGCTGGTGTCGCCCATGTGGATGACGATTAATCAATGGGGGTAGGGTACATAAAAAAGCAAGGGTATATCCTGACCGTGCAAAACACGGACTGTCACTATCCTTAATAATAGTGGGTTTGGCCCATATATTCTCCACCCATGTACTACGGAATAATTGAGTCTTCAAACTTGACTATGGAACTAGAGAAATCCCATTGCCACAGTTTCAAATTCACAGATCTAAACCATTTAGAAAAAAAGGGTAATGTCTCCGTGTGCAGCATTGCCCGTGGACAAATTCACTGTGACATTGATCAATTATGTGTATAATACATGAACAAAGATGTAAGCAAAATCCATTTTCTACATATAATTTAATCTTATATTTTATGCATGGTCAATTTTTACATGAGGCCAAACTCCTATTATGTGAAATTTGGGTTGTTGAGAAATAAAAATTAATAAAATGAAAGAAAATTTTTAACATTAAAACAACATGCCAATATTCTCAAAAGCAAAGAATTAAGGATTTTCTCTTACATTCTCACGAAATCATGTATATCCAACTTTTATCAATATTTCTAAAATATCGCAAATGATATAATATCACAAATGATATTTTAAAAAATATTTTATGAATTTAAAATATCGTGAGAATATTTTTGTGGAATTTTCTCACAACATCTAGAGAGGAAAGTCCTATGTTCAAAATTAATCTAGATAATTTCTCAAAACTATAATTCTCTAAGAACAATCTTTGTTACATTGCCTAAGAAAATATTCCAAAACACTTCTCTTTTAAAATGAAATGAGATTTTCTTGAATTTCTAAAAGGCAAAAGCTGTTAGGATTTGTGCTATTTTACTTTAATTCCACACTTCTGTCACCAAGGATTAGAATGCCACGAAACATTTCAAACTTGGGGTTTGTGTAATACAGGTTCTTCAGATGCGGTGGTAAAGAAAATCACTTCTTCCAAGCTGGGTAATTTTCCAATGTTTGGTTCAATGTCCCCACGAGAAAATGCCGGGGAAAGAAAAAACTAATTTTCATTTTTTTTTATCGGTATCGGTAAAATATATTAAAGACTTAAGAAATGTTCACTAAAGAAGATGGAAAAAAAGAAACCTGTGTAGGTATTCGAGATAAATATCAACACAAAACAAAAAATTACAAAAAAGCAAGTAAAGCTATCTCTTTCTACCCCAACTTAGTGAAAGCATCCGCCGTTTTCTGTAAGTGAAAAAAGAAATAAAAAAATCATAATAAAAAAATTAACTATAATTCACATCGAGAGATTTATTATTTTGGACCAGCTGGCCTCATGAATTTTTTGTGACCGGGACATTGGTGGTTAGATATATACATCATTGCAACTAAGTCAAGACTTCTTTAAGGAAAAAAAAGAAGAAACAAAAAAAAGGTCACGAATTACTGTGTTGTCACTGCTCCTAGTTTGAGTCACGCCGCGTGACTAACTCATCGGGCAAAAGCACTCAAAGTTGTGACCAAAGCCTGTAGGGAAGTTTCTGCCACATGGTCATAAAAAAGCAACGGGACGTATATGACACGAGTCCTTCTGCTTTTAGCCAGATCAAATTGTGGAGAGGCTCTCTCAGTCCAGCTAAAAGCGGAAGGATTCGTGTTAGAAGCGTACGTCCTGAAGCTTTTTTTCTTTTTTTTTTTTTTTTCCAAAAAATTTTGGCCTCACGACCTCTGATCCTCCAAGGTGTTTCCACTTTTAATTATATGACCAACCGCACGCTCTCAGCCATATCTCTGTTTTTTTTTTTTTTTTTTTTTTGTTTTCTCTTTAAAACCCAAATAAATAAAGAGAGATTCTTAAAATATGGATAGATCCCAAGTTGCCAGGATCTCCTTTGCTACAAACTCAAGAACTTTGAAGATTGAGGTCCTTGCAGAATTTTGAACATTAAGCACAAGTTAATTTTATTAGAAAATGTCAAAACGAAATGAATTAATTTATAAACAGCAGATTTGGGATTTGTTCCATATTTTTTTATTTAAAAAAGTTTTTTTTTTATCCCTTTTATGGTTTTAACTCAGCCTTTCTTACCATTATGTAAAATAGGAATGCACGCCAGTAATTTTTTTTTTTCTAGTTTTTGAAGAAGTTTTTCTCGCACTATTGTATGGAAGTTAAAATTATTGTGCTATTTTTTTTGGATTCTACTGATGTTCCTAGTTTGGTGAAGAAAATTTAGAAATGCGACACACTCTGCGTAAATAACATTCAACAATTGGGTCCTATTGAATTATGGACATCAAGCATAAATAAGAAAAATATTGAAAATCTTCATTAAGATAAATTGTTTTGTGGCCTTTCCGAAATTAGGATTGTTGGAAACCCAAAACTATAAAAGAGCATAAAACACCGTCAATTATAATGTTCGTACTTGTTAATTTTATCTCAGTTGATTTTGACTTGCAGAAATTCAGAGTTGAAGGATTGGAGTTTTACAGTGGGTCCCACCTAATAAAAGTCATAGCATTTTTTTATTTTTTTTGGGTACCCTAACTACAGTGGCTGGGACCCTTCTTTTTTTTTTTTTTTTTTTTTATTATTATATAGAGCCCAGTACACTTGGGAAGGAAGCCCATTGAAGTGGGAAGAAAGCCGGGCACACCCGGGAAGGAAGCCCACCGAAGTGGGAAGAAAGCCTGCATAATAAACATGTTGAAATATATAGTGGGGAGGTGGGGGTTGAACCCTTGACCTTCCCAATAGGAACCCAACTCCTTACCAGTGGGGTAAGGAGCGGTTCTTAAGTCATAGCAGCTTAAGGAAAAATGTCCTCCCAATGAATGAATGCAGTATTCCCAAATTCTACTCCAATAAGAGTTGGGCCCCCTATAGAGGGTTGTTCATGGGCAGGCTAGGCTGAGGAATATCCAAGCCTAGCTCAACTTCCAACTCCTGGCCGAAGCTCGACTAGGGCCATAACTGGATGGCTTAAGCCCAGCCCGCCGCATATTAAGCCCGAGCCCCGGTCGAGTTAAAAAGAAAAATAGGTCCTGTTTTTTTGTGTCCTAAACCTTATCTCATCTAGTTTAGTTACTTGTGCTTCAATATAGGGATGGCAATGGGTCAGGTTTAAATCAGGACCGTCCTAATCCGCTCTTATTAGGAAGGTTTGGATTCTTGGGTGAATCAACCCGACCCACGCTGTGTATCTTTAGTTCACAAATTACTAGTGCATTTTATTTCATCTAAAGAGGTGGAGTGACACTGAGGTTGGAGATTTTCCTAAAGATCATGGTTTCAAATCTCACCGAACACATGTATTTTTTCATACTTTAAAAAAATATTAAATAAACCAGTAATAAACTCGACCAGACTTGTGGGTGCCATGGGGCGGGTTTGGTATGACAACCATCAAACCCGTCACAGGTCAGGGTGGGTGACCGCCCCATTGCGATCCCTACCTCAATGAGATGTCATTTGTTCTAGTCCTGCCTCCCGGGCTGGGTCAAACTTGGGCTCTCTACCAGTCAATCGAAGCCCGACCCATGTGTTAAATGGGCCAAATCGATAACTGGAGCCAAGCCCAAGTACTAAATTCTATGCTCAGGCCAAGTCCAAAGCGGGCTGGGCTGGATTTGGACTGAGGCCGGCCTGTCCCATGAACACCGCTCTGCCTAGAAGATTGACAGTCAATATTACGGTGAAAACAACTCTCATTAGAGTGTAACTTGAAGACACACAATGAATTGGGTGGTCTTTTATCTTGAAAAGGCTGGGATTTTCAATAGATGGCCCCAATGTGGATTTGTAATTTTTCAACCTAAGATTTCTCCAAGCCAATGCCGTAGGGGATTGGAGCACTCTTTTCCAATGGGACTAGGATACTCGTGTAGATGTGTTTCTCGCTCTTTTTAGTCCTACTAGCACGCTAAACAAGCCGCAGTTGTCTAACATGAAGGCGAGAGGTATGGACTTAGTCGTCTGCTTGGTTTCATTCCCATTTCTAGGCTCTCGAAGATAAAATTTGGCATATGCACCAAAGTAAGTCCATTCACACTTTAATTTTCCCATTTAAAGTCCATTTACATCTATAAGGCCGAAGCGCAGGTCAAGTTCTTACAGGGACAGTAGTGCTGTTATTTAGTATGTATATCTAAAATAGGGCTGAGGTTCACCGTCAAACACATGATTTAGTAGTGTTGGCACAATCATGGATCAATCAGGGATCGATTCCTGTATCATCATGTTCAATCCAAAATAGTGACATCTTCTGATGAGTAGTAATTGGTACCTCTGCAAATTAAGATACAACACACATAACTTATTCCTGAAGAATTCTTACATTAACGGACTATCTATAGCCCCAACAACCTCATTTTCCGGTTAGCTCCACTAATCAATCACCCGGGCAAGATTACCACCTCAATCTTACTACTTTTCTTATTATTAATTATATGTCACGTCTCTTTTTAAAAGGTCCCTAGAGACTTGTTTGTTTCCATGGGAAGCATTAGTGCATAAAATTAGAAAGTTTAATATAACTATCAATCAGTCTCCTAAGGAAAAGCACAAACCCAAGAGGGGCCACACATTCTTCTCTTAGAATGATCAAAGCAGACATACTATTGTGTTGGCACAATCCCGGATTGATTCCTGTATCGCCATCCTCAATCCAAATTAATGACATCTTCTCTTAGAATGATCAAAGCAGATGTATTATTGGCAATTTAATTTAGCATGTTTTATTCTAAAACCTCATAAGATAGCTATTGGTTTTAAAAGGTGAGGATCTGGATGGACATGCATGGCTTTACCTGGAACCCTGCTAAACAGGGCCTGTCCCATCCTTGATAATGATGATGGTTTGGCCAGTTATTCTCCACACGTTGTGGAATAACTGAGTCTACGTGTTTGATTATTCCAACTAGAGAAATCTCAGCTCACCCTTTCTTGTTTATTTAATGCCCTTTGAGATAATGGTGAAAATATGAAGCAATTTGAAAAAAATTAATTAGGATTTAAAGAAAAGAAAGAAAAAAAAAAAAAAAACATAAGGATTCTTGGTAAATGCTGAATGGTAATAAGATTTTAAATTTTTACATAAAGAAGATAATTTAGAATTAAAGATTTGTTGATAAAAATGCCCATGAGTGGCGAAGAGTCCTTCATATGGGCCTATCTACTAGGGCTGCACAAAAAACCCGGTATTACTACAAAATCAAACCGAACCGACCGAACTAGGCGGTTCGAATCGGTTTATAATAGATCGGTTCGGTTAACGGTTTGAACATCATAAAAACCGCTTACATCGGTCGGTTATTGGTTTGAACCTACGATTAACCGCTTAAACCGAACCGACCGTATGCAGTAACTTAATATTGCTTTTTTACTATTTTAGCCTTAGGGTTTCATTTTTTACTACTTTCAAAGTTACATTCTACAACTCCATTCTTACATGAACTCAACCACCAAAACTACCTCATTGCATTTCCTCTAATCTCTCAAATGCTTTTTGATACTTCATTGCAGATGAAGGGATTACTGTACGGGGTGTATTTTTTTTATTTTTTTTTCCATCATAATTCCTACATCGTTTCAATAAAGTTTTTATTAGAAGGCTACACTCTTGAGAATGCTAGAAAAGCCAGTAGAGTCTAGCCTTTTGATGGTTGATTTTGGTCTCATCTAATCAATGTGTTAAGAAACCTTCATTTCTGAAAAATATAGTGGGTTCTCATACAGATTTCGTTTGTGTGTGACTAGTCTTGACATGAACTATTATTCTATTGTAATTCCAAATAATATCATGTGAAATGAATGTTTTACTACAAGCTGGTTAATGTTTTTTTTTTTCTTTTTTTGTGCGCTTGTGTTTAGTCCAAACTCTCTTTTTGGAGTAGAATTATTTTTTATATGCATTTTATCCAGTCTGGAATGTTAAATTTTTATGTTTGCACTAAACATTGGAATAAATGCAAAGGATGGGGTATCATCATTTTGAAATTTTCAATGTCTGATTTTCAAAAAATAAAATAAAATAAAAAACAACGGTTTAACCGACCGAACCGAACCGAACCGTTTGGTTTGGTTTAGGCCCTCTCCATCGGTCGGATTGGATCGGTTAATTAAAAAACCGACAGGTTCGGTTTGGTTGTTGGTTTTAGTGTTAAACCGATCCGAACCGCCCATGTGCAGCCCTACATACCTACACTTTTTGGTACTTGCTGCAAGCCATTTAACAAAACCTTGTTCTCTTCTCTTCCGCAATGGTAGAGAGTGAAATAACGTTTTTCAAATTGGTTGCAATGTCCAGAATTTGATTTCAATGGTTAAGAAGGAGGAAAATGAGGGTAAAGAGAAAAGATGAAGAAAGAGTTGCTGAAAGGAATTGCTATGCAAGTGAAATAATGGTCAAAAGAGGCATAGGACTGGGGTGATGAGTTGAAGACGAAGGGTTGTCCTCATCCCTCACTTGCAAGCTTATTTTTTTTTTTTGGAACAATCTTCATTCTTTAACAGTCATCATTCTTTATCTTCTCAAAGAGGTTGTGGGTGTTTAATTGTTTGTTTTGCACGTTAACACTGTTTCTTCTGATCTTATTCTTTCTTAAGAGATAATTTTTTAATATAGAATGAATACTAGATTCCTTCTTCAAAAACCTAAAATTAATAGAATGAACGTATTAAGAAACAAAAATAAAAAATAAAAAAAAATAAAAAAAAAGCTTGACTATAAAATCTCATTAGTAGTTAATTTTAGCTAGGTTCACCAAATCAACTTAGAGAAAGCTTTGATCATTGAAGACATGGCTGCTCACGATCCAAAGACTAGGAACGTATTAAGAAACAAAAAAAAAAATAAATAAAAAGCTTGACTATAAAATCTCATTAGTAGTTAATTTTAGCTAGGTTCACCAAATCAACTTAGAGAAAGCTTTGATCATTGAAGACATGGCTGCTCACGATCCAAAGACTAGGATGGACACCCTAGACATGAAAAAAGAATGATTGATGGATTGTATATAATGGGAATGAGAAGAGAGTTGAATTTGGTCACAAGGCTTTATGGATGATTACTTCATCCTTTCCTACTTCCTTCTTATATCTTGTTATATACCCAATTTAAAAAAAAAATGGATCTTAGTTGAAAGGAATTTGAGCGAGAGATTTTAGGGATTGTAAGTTGAATCCATATCCAAAATGATCCTTATCCTGATCATCACACGGATTAACACATCGTTTAAATGGCAAGTCAAGACAGTGTAAAGGGGCACACTTTCTATAATTAGCGGCCCTCCTACATGTGGTTACACATGGGTCCAATCACAGATTCCATTACTTAATAGATTGTCGATAAAAGAATCTTCTTAATAGAATGCCAAAAAAACATTGATAATATACTAATTGGAAGATTCAAAGGAAGATTTGGCTGTGGCTATAGACAAGTAATGATGTTTTGCTCCAGCCCTAATATATGCAATAGTCTCTTATAAAGAAACGGGATGATCATCTGAGAATTTTTCCCACGGTGACCGTGAGTGGACCAGTCACAGTCCGCCACGTCATCGTGGGCAATCCTTACCCTGGCATAGGACCGGCTGCTTGCAGGTGGATCGTAAAAGGTCCACTCACAGTCAACATGGAGAAAAGCCTCACCAGATCCGGACTCTCTTATCAATGTATGTGACGGAATAAAAATATTCCTTCTATGGACCTATTGGAAGTTATTTACGAGTGAATCTACCTTTTTATTCTTTAATGTATAATTTATATTATGTTCTGATAGATTACTTTAGCATAATGGAGAAAGAGAATAAGAGATTCAAGAGAAAAACTTTGTTCTCTTAAACTCAAAAAAAAAGAAAAAAAAAAGATGGTTAATAGGTAATATAACCATAGAACTTCAAACTTCGCTCGATATCATGCTTTGGGAGGAAATACATAGCAGGATTCACAGGGGCCATTGGAAATTTGAGATTATGACCTCCATTTGCCTAAGCAGCTATACAATATTCAAAACATGGAAATCTCAAAAGTTTGTACAACTTAAACAACATGGAAAACTTAAAGCAATTATAGAAAATTAACAATGCAAAACAACAAGGTACTTCTTGCACTCACTTCAAAAAAAAAAAAAACTAGAATTTAAGACTCTCAACTTATTTTAAAAATGTAATATAATATAATTCTAAAAAAATATTCATGTTTAGATACATATATCCATATAAATTAACGAGGATCTAATTCTGTAATTGACACATCATTAATAGACACTATTGGCTTCTTGCTTGAAGAAGGACCCGAATGATGTTCCTGTGGAGTTGATTGAAAAGCAGGCTCCATTGTACTGCTAATATAAAAAGAAGGTGCCGAAGGTGCTGGCAAAGTGAGAGAAAGACTGGTAAGCATTAGCGCAACTGAAGACATTGTCGGTCTTGAAGTTGGATCCTCTTGAACACATAGTAAACCAATGTGGATGCATCTCACAGCTTCACTTCTTGAACAGTACTCACTTATAGTTGAATCAATGACCTCCAAAACAGCTCCATCATTCCATGCTTTCCATACCTATAAAAAGAAAGAAAAGAAATCAATTCCTGAATTATCTATAACTTTATAAGGTTTCTAGATATGATCTCTAGATCCTAAAGCATATGAAGTGTTCTTCAAGAGTTCATACTTACATAGCTTAGAATGTCCCCTCCACGGTTTGAGTCATATACATTCTTTTGACCGCTTACAATTTCTAACAGTAGCACACCAAAGCTAAACACATCCGACTTGATTGAAAATTGCCCATGCATAATATACTCTGGGGCCATGTATCCACTGGATATCATTTTCAAGATCAAAGAGCATTAGCGATGTATAACATGATATATATTTTAATTTAATAGCAATTAATGTAAAAAATGAAGTATGTGATATTATAGAACATTGTTCACACAACCCTATAAGTAAATCTAAAGTCAATTTCAATGGTTGTAAGAATTCAAATGCTAAACATTTGAATTATCGGGGATTTTCTCAAAAGATTTTTTATTGAGTTATTGTATGTTATTAGACAAAGACAATTTTCTCTTTCTTCTCATCATAATTAAGTTGGTGCCGCAAAAAGTCCCTCTTAGAAGACTTGCACCATCCTCAAAAATCCAGGGTGATTTCATTGTACAAAAGCCTTTTTATTTTCTTTAGAATATTTTTTATTTTTTCTACTTACCTTTTTTTTTAAAAAAAAGTGACATATACTATGGGCTAGGATTACATAATTACGTATCAAGAAGATTGTTTTATTTCTCATTGAATTTAATATCTAAGATTATAGTTGACGAATGAAAATAAAACAATATATATATATATATATATATATCACTCAAGTTTTCTTAGAGAACGAGACACTGTAGGAACTAAGGGAATGAGGCCTTCCCCGATTCTTCTTTTTATTAGTCTGCATGACATTTTTATTTTTGGTTTTGGTAAAAGAAACCATTAATTAACCGATAAAACACATAAGCAAAGGAAACAAAACGATTACGACAACAAAGCAAAACATCAAGCCAAAGTGAGTCCAAACCAAAAATAAAAAAATAAGTGCTCTAGATTTCTGACCTTTGTCTTACCATGGCCAATGCCATTAAGGCTCCTTAACGCATGAACACTTCTAAACAATTTAAAAGAGGTAACATATTCTAAATATCAACCAAAATAGAGTATAAAGTCCAATCAATTCTAACATTCACTTAGTTAACAACTTCACTGGTCGAAAATAACATATAAAATATATACATTTAATATATTCGACCAAATCAATAATGCATTATGTTATATCTACATGCAAAATGAATAATTTTTAGTTGTTTAAATCGTCCTTAAGCAGGCTATTAGATGTTACAAGTAAAATATATAAAAAAAATATTGTTATGATAAAAGATAGTTTGGGTCAAAATTAAAGATTTAAGCCAAAATGGTCCGAAACCATCGTTTGAACCAACATCTTTCAGCCATTTCAGCCAAAACAAACAGAATTTCGCAATTAGATATGCTAGACCATAGGTAGAAACTACCTATGAAATATGTGACCTTGCGAAGGACACAAGGTGAAGGATATATGGTAACAATGGGACCTTGACTTTACAAGGATTTGAATTAGTCGGATGACAGCTAGGTACTCATTTTTATATTCCCTTGATTTTACTTCCTAAAAAAAGGTGCTTTTTACTCATTTTTGAAAGTTCACCTTAGCTGATAATTTCTAACCACTACACGTAACAATGCATAGATGATATATCTCAACCTATTTTGACTATATGCATGAAATTTTGTACAAGACAAGCAAGATGAGCAATTGCATTAAAAGTATGTAGACTTACAATGTCCCAGCAATTCTAAGTGTACTCCCACGAGTTTCGTCTCCTCCAAATATCTTCGCTAGGCCAAAATCTGAAATTTTTGGGGTCATGTCATCATCTAACAGTATATTGCCTGCTTTGAGATCACGATGAATAATTCTTAACCGTGAATCTTCATGAAGGTAAAGTAACCCTCGAGCGATTCCTCCAATAATTTTGAAACGGTGTTCCCAAGTTAGAGATGGCCTTTTTTCCTGATCTGTACATCCAAATATCATATGATTTTAGAAGGTAATTCATCAAAGTTAAATGCCTTAGTCACAACAACAACAAAAAAATAATAATAATAATAATAAAATAAAAAGAGGAAGAAAATGAAAATTATGTGCAAGGTATTGTGGGTAATTAATTAACTATGAAAATTATATACTGTGGTATTGTGGGTTATTAATTAACTTTCTTTTAGATGAGATAGTGTGTGAAAGAAGAGATTTCTTGTGACTTTTTTTTTTCCCAATCGTGCACCAAAATCACACTCAGTAAACATGAATTCTACTTATGGTTGTTCGTGAGATGGGTTGGGCCCAGCTAAAGCTTATCTAAGCGTGACCTGTTTAGTTATTAGGCATATCGGACCCATAATTCAGCCACAGGCTTGAAAGTTAGGCTTGATTCTATCCATGAAAGATACATATGACTCATTGCAAAATATATCAAGCCGAGGGCCCATGTCCCCTATCTAATTACAGGCTACGAAACTAGATCCGTGTTCCAGCCATGGTCCAATCCAAAAGTACACTTTATTTCAGCCCACTGCAGGCAGGTCTGCTTTGGGAGCAATCTGACTCATCCGATAAGCATCCCTAATCTGACCTAAACCATGGCTCCAAACAAGATTCAGCTAACTCGCAGAGTAGAATGCAAGCAGCACCAAGTGAAAATGTTCAATCTGATTCTGACCCAATGTCAAAATCGGCCCATTTACTAGCCCAGATGGAAATCCCAACCCTAACCCCAACTGAAAGTGAAAAGGGTCATCTAAAACCCTTATCTAGAAATGGTCCCTACAGCGGGTGTGCACGCTCGCAACTCTCAAATCATTTGGCTATAAGAAATCTCATAAATTGCCCACTTTCTATAAAGAAAATGAGATGGCCCATGTACCATGGGGCCCATAAGATGGAAGATCCAGGTCATTTGACCTTTCTACAGCCAAATAGATTAGTACCCTTGCAAGATGTAAGTAAATGAGTAAATAGAGACATACCAAATATGAAGTTGTCAAGGCTTCTGTTTGGAATGTATTCATAAATGAGCAACTTCTCTTGTCCTTCGACACAGCACCCATAGAGTCTAACCAAATTCTTGTGTTGAAGCTTTGCTACTAATGCTACCTCATTCCTGAATTCTTGTACACCTTGTCCTGAATTTAAAGACAACCTCTTCACAGCTATTTCTCGTCCATCAGCCGGAAGAATACCCTGCAGATGGAAAACAAAAATAACTTGACAAACCTCTTTAAATTCAAGAAGGATGGTAAAGAAAACAAAGTAAAACAAAAATCCACTTCCAAGATCTCTTGTTTTTATTGGAAAGACGATTTATAGGGTCCTTCAATAGTCTTACATCTCAATGAATGTTAGTGTACACATTGGCAGAGCCAAGGATCTTCATTTTTTTTTTTTTTTTTTCCACGCAGCAGGAAATAGTCAACCAATGGTACTTTATATTTTTTGATTTTATAGTAACTATTTAATATCTTTTTATTTTTGCAGATCTTTCTGATAATATCTAAAAAACTTTCCTTCATTTAAAACTACTACAATATTCTTCAAGATGTCATTTCTCAAAACTCTATTATGGCATTTAGAATGCAAAAATGATAGGGCTAACTATAATGAATCCAAAAGAAACAGTGATATTATTGGTTAAAGATCAGAAGAATTTTTTTTTTCCAGAACCTTCTTTTAGTATTGAGAGTTGCATCTCACTCTAATTAAAGTAGGACCCATGCCCAAATGATCATATGTAAACCAATCCAACCATTATTGTTTAATGAAAATTTGTTGATTAATTACTTGTGATCATTTGGTGCTCCCCATTTCCCGTGATCAAGACGGCAGCATTTAAATTAATTCATCAAGTCATGAAAAGAAAGTTTTATGTTTAAATGCAATGAGAATTCAGATTCTTCGAGTGCTCAATCACGCTTCCCATGAGGGGTGTAGAAGGGGATTTCATGAACTGCTCATGGGATTTTTCTTAATTTTACTTGAATAAAAGTTGGTCCTACTAGATGAAGTCCTATACGTGTAGAACTTAGAGTCAACCCATTTAACTGTAGGACCCTTCTTTTAGAGGTTCGGATTTTCAAAAGATACGATCCACAATAGGTTCGGATTTCCAACCCTAGTCCCATGAAGTGCAAACCCAAAAGTTGAATTGGGGGAAATGACTCTCCTTCGCCCTGGAGTCACACTTGGGGATTCTGACTGTGAGGCTGCCGAAAACACTTTGAAAATATTGAGCAAACTTTTCACAATTGCATAGAAGTCTGTTTCCACATAGCCCAATGATAAGGAATGTATTATGATGGAAGTGGACTGGTTCACTAGGATAGTTGTATCACTTAAAGACTCTAATGTTGAACTTCCACAAGGTAGATGCCAAATGTATTACCAAGTAATTGCATGGTCTCGTACCCCCATAATGTAATTAGCTTCATTAATTATAATTTTTTTATCTAATTAAGCTCATTTAGAAACTAAACATGTCCGGTTTACTATACGATCGTTTGTGCGGAGTGGGGTTGAGATCCGAGCTCGTTGGAGTATAGTAAGGGGTAGTTTGCAATTTTCGAAAAGTTTGGATGGCTTTTTTGTAATTTTCATTTTTAGAGATTTTGGCACTGTTGGGCAAATGATCTAATTTTTCGAACATTTCTCATCTACCTCACCTCAACCCAATCCCTCTAAACCCCTCGAAATCTGACCCAAAGTCCACTTCAGACTAATTTGTAATTTCCCCAAAAAATTCGCTTTATCTGTCACGATCGTTGACCTCCCCACCCCACTTCACTGCACTCCCGATTTTCCCCTCTTTCTTTCTCTCTTTCCCTTTCTCCCTCTCACCCCTTTGCTTAAGTGGACCACCAAGCTTCCCCACATCCATCAATCACCACCTTCATCTATATGTGGGCCGCAAGACCCCAACCATACCAATTTTGAGCTCTCTTTTCACCTCCATCACTTCTAGGTAAGCCAATCTCCTTGCTATAGTTAGGATGTGTGAGTTTTGGATTTAGATATGCTAGAAACTGGCTCATTACCTTCTCCCCCTCTTGCTTTTGTGTCATGATTTGGTTTGGTTTGGTTTGGTTGTCTTATTAGGTTTGGAGTTTTTAGGGCTTTTGAGCTAGGGTTGGGTCTTTGGGAGCACTCTTCATCTAATGCATGTGTTGATGTTTGATTCCAGCCCTTAATTGCATTGCTAAACATCCTATGCGCAATGTTGTATTTTTGGAAAACTATATGCTAGATTAGGTTAATTCATTATATGGGATTGATCAATTGATTGATGGATGGATTGATGGGTGTTTATGACACATTAAAGAGGACTTGGCCCTATGTTATTGGCTAAAATTAGTGGGCTGAAGATGGGATCTGATTTCCCAAAAACTAGGGCATAAACAGAGCTCCGAATTGTAAATTCCGGGAGGTTATGGCTAGCCATATGATCCTGTGGTCAGCTATTGGGAGCAGGTTCAACCGATCCATTCCCTGTTCTACTTTTGTTCTACGGTCAGCTCACGGCTAGCTGTGGAGCTGACTGTGAAACCATATGATGAGTGTTAAATGTTGCATATTTTACCCATCTTTAGTCCAAGTTTTATAAGCATCTCATGTGCATATCATTTGCTTTATACGGAGATTTTATCCTTCTAGCAAATTAATGGATTATCGGATTATCATCACTTATAATTTTGTTTTAACTCATAAATGATGTCATTTCTTTGCATCATTGCATTGGACGTGGGATTCTGAGTGAAATTGGCTACTCATGTGCATTCATACGAGTTTGGAGGAGTAAGATACGAAGCGGCAAAGTTTTCATGCATAAATCTGATAATTTTTTATAGCGTATTTTTATTTAATTTTTCTTGTGTAGGTGGACCCCGCGACTACCCCAACCCTCCGAATAGTGTCCCAAGGCATCAAGAAGAGATTTCAATGAAAGAACTTACATGAAAAACATCTTAGGAAGAGTTGAAGAATTCCAAAATAAGAGGAGAAGACTTTAAGAAATAAAAGAAGTCATTTCCAACACAACGTAGTGGTTGGTGTATTGATTAGAGCTTGGGTGGTTATAGGTTCAAACATTTTTATTTTACATAGAAAATATTCCATCCAACTCTTACCTCTCCACCAATCAAAGCTTGCCATGATACAAATCCATGTGAAAGGATATGAGCTAATCAAATTCAAAGCCTCCAAATTGAATGACCACATAATACAAAAAGCACATATACTTTTAGCTTTTGGAAAGAAAGTTTGTTGCAATCAATCAAATTGAAGTAGTCTATGTGAAAGCAAACGAGCCAATCAAAAAAGCTTTAAGTTGCAACCAATCAAATGAAGCAATTTTTGTGAAAGGAAATGAGCCAATCAAATGTCATCAATGTTTCTATAAATTGGAATGTATTTACAGAGAGAGAAAATCTTTTTGTTTTTGTAATTTTATTTTTACTTTCTCTACACTTTTAGATTGTAATTATGAGCTTATGTGTCCCTAATCTAGAGAATGTGTGTAATTGAAGATCATTAATGAAGATTTGGAGCTCTTTCTTTATGTTTAGTGGCTAAAGTTCTTGGATTAGGCTCTCTTTTTGAAGCTAAGTAATATAATTAGTTCAAATCCATGCATGTTTTTATTAGTTTAAATTCCCTACTTGTGCCATGATTGATTAGTAGATTTTAGATCTAATTGTGCTAATCTCTCTCATTTCCCATGCTCTATCTCTACACGTGATGCTTGGATAATCTCAATTAATGCTTTGTAATTGGAATAAGTTCTCTCACATAGCATGCTTTAGAGCTCTTATCTTTGATCTTTTGTAACTTGGTTTTGACAATTTATTGTCAGGGTAGCTAGATGATGATCTAAGATCTTGGCCTTTTATTTTCTTTACTTTGATCTTCGTTGCTATATCATCCAATCCAATTAGGCAAGAGGTTGATACTTGGATTGTAGATTTGAGAGTTGAATTAGAACATGCATTGTTTGGATTAATTACATACTTAGTCGATTTTGAATTGCCTAATCTTTTTTTTATTGTTAATTTAAATCCTTGTTTGATTTGTTATTTTTACTTCTAGATTGTTAGATCTACATTTCACATAACTTGTTTTAAAATTGTACACATTTCACACTACATCTTCACATTAAATCTTCCATTTCCACCACCATTCATCTACTAGTTTAGTGTAGTTTGTTAGATCTTATTATTTTCATCTTTTAGATTGTTAGTTAGAGTAGTTTAGTTGTTATTTTAGTTTTATTTCACATTACAATTAGTTTAATTCTATTTTTCACGCATAGTTTAATAGTCTTAATTTTCACTTCAATTATCTCTATTAGCTAAATCTTAGTTCAAATCTACTTTAAATAGATTCATTGCTTGTTCTATCATCTCTCTGTGGGATTGATAATCCGAACTCTTTAGTCTTTTTTATATGACGACACTGTAGTCTTGTGGTTAAGTGCTGCACATATAAGTGTTGATCACCATGCTTTAACTACTGGAAAGCTGGATCGAGTGATGCATATCTGAGAACATTATATTATTTGTCAACGACGACGTCATGGTTTTCTTACAGCTCGCCGTAGCGCAAATCCACGGCTAGCCGTAGGGCTAGCCATAGAGTGCCCAGTTTCTTTGGAAATAAGGACTTTTCCTTAGGGTTTTGAGGCTTGGATTAGTACCCTTGGGACCCTTTAATGAATACCAAATGTTGGACCATTGTAACGAAAGTTTTGAACCAACATATCGTTACGAATCGTTGGACAACGTACGATGTACGGGCTACTTTGGACCGGGATGAAGTGAGGCAATGCGATATCCATAAATGATAAAGAACCAAGGTAATGATTGGGTATAGAGAACCTCACTCCCTCCTTGGATCGTGTAGCGATGACTCGTACGAAGAGGACGATGATTGACCTAGGATTGCATGGTTTATTCCCTTTGACTATCCATCGATCGGAAATGACTCGTACCATCTTCATTTGATGTCCACATGTTGTGTGCATGTTCTATAGGTTTTTATTGTTTATATTGTCGGGATCGCATTGAGAACCTAGACTCATTTTACTTTGGATCTCCTATTGATTGCATTGCATCGAACAACGTGATGAGAACAAGCAGCCTTGATTGTAAGGGTTTGAGAATTGTTAATGATTGATGGAAGTGAAGTTATTGGAAACGATCGATTGAATGGATTAATTGAACAATTAATGGGAAGTAGTCTCCTCGTAAATTGTTGAATCTTGTTTACGTAGTAAAAGCTCAGCTTTCACTGATTGTCGTAGGATTCTCGTATCAAGCACCACTTAACTATTAACGTCCAACACAGAGGAGTACCTCTATAGGAGGACTATATGTATTGATAGATTGATGGAACAATTACAGATCATGTACGTCTATATTCCAGGTGGCCACCCAATGTATTGATTATCCCGGGTTAACACCCGATGTATTGTCTCGGATTGACCGTCCGACGAATTCAACCAAGTCTCTTACCCGATGAATTGATTTAGTGGGATGTTACTCTATACTATCCTCTACTACATTCGGTACGAGATGGGAGGGCAGTGAACCTATCCCGTGGTGTATTAGGATATGTATATCGCCCTTATTGTTAGTTTGATAGGACTTCGTCTTTTATTGTTTAATGTCATTGATACTCGTACTTATATGGTTAGACTCTTAGCATTGAACTTCACATGATCTCATTGTCTTTACTCTGAAATGTTATTTGTACCATCTGTAATGTATGGAATATCCCCTTTATTCTATGGTTGATGGAGGAAATGTTTATACCTCAATGCGGACTTCATCCCGTGGGAACATGATTGGGGGCCATGTTGTGTGGTTTAACAATAAAAATCTTAATTGACCCCTAATCTCACGCATAATCCTCATGCTCATTAGCGGGGACATGACAATAATTCATGATTTTTTCTCGCAGCACAACTAGCTATTAACGTTGAACATGAGATAAAATATATATACTTCAGCCATGTTCTTCCTTGAATTAGAGATTATCTCTATGCTAACCACGAATGGCACTGAATGAAGAAATCATCTAATTTAATCTTTGTGTACTGCATCTTCATTTGATTTAAATGGCCAATATTAAGCATATTCCTATGTGTAGGACACTCATATTTCTCTTTAATTGGAGTTAATTGGATTGTTGGATTCATAATTGTGAGATATATAGCTACATTTTGTACTCATGATCAATCCAGATATCTCTTAAACTCCCTTAAAAGTGAAATTTGACCCGTGCCTATTTCTAAGGAGTTGTATGATATGAGTAATTTGTACCAAATGATAGTGGGATCATAGATGTTGAATCAAGTTTTTGTTATTATCAGGGCATAGCATCTCATTTCTCCTTTTAATACAATAGTTAGTTATTACCTTGTACACTGGTCCAAATCCACCTTCCCCAAGCTTATTTTCTTCAGAAAAATCATCAGTAGCAACTCTAATCATCTCGAAATCAATATGAAAGAATATGTCACTCCCCTCGAGATCTACACAATTAATAAGTATTTGGATCAAAATTCATGATTATTTTAAATAAATTGAGGAATTCGGTATATTTATTATAGCAGAGGAGTGTGAAACTGAGAGCTACCCATGATTGAGGTGTCCGTTTTTCTCATTCGCGAATAAATCTTTTTCTTCCTCAGTAAAACAACAGCTATAATAAACAAGATAATTGCAACAACAATTGCTGGAATCAGGAAAACAATGATTCTTGATGACTTTTTCTTTGTTCCTGCACAAATTAGAAACAAACATTTTAGTACCAAATGTTTTGTTAGAATATTAAGGAGTAGTTGGACAATATTCATCAAACACATCATACACCAAAGAAGCAAAGTACATCTAAGAAAGAGAGAGCTCAAGGATATCTTGACCATTCATCCTAACCCTTAGATCTTGCATAGTGAACTAGACAAGATTGAATGGCCAAAGTTGAGATTTTGCACATCGGTAGGTCACATCTAGATCTTTCTATCCCTAACTTCCCGTGAATTGATATAACCTCAAGGGCCTCACAAGGCTAACAGCGAGTAGCTTAAAGGAGCTGGTGCACACCTGAAAAAGGAATGTATAAAAAGTAAGCAAGCACTGACTGAGTCCTTTTGGGACGCTCACCTTGATCTAGTCCCCTTGATCCTGCTCAATGCTCCCCTTGAACTGCAACTAAAACCAATTTGACACCCATTTGGACCTTGGCAACCGTTGGACCAATTCAACAACTATATTCCCCAGTGGCATGGGCGTTCTCTCTTTTAGGAGAAGACCAAGCATAAATAAAGACTTTCTTATGCGAATTGCCTCAAGACCAAATTTGACACTTACACGAAGACTATTGGATTTAATCATCAAAATTCATGTTTGAGCTGTGAAGGTGTTATGCTGGTTGTCTCTACCTAACACAGCCCTCCTGGCCTTTACCATGGCTTTGGACCAGTAGTTTAAACCGTTGGATCGAATTACTAACAAAATCTATCCGTTGGATCGAATTACTATCAAAATCTAGGAGCACGTCTCAATCCTCAATTTGATCTATAGGCTAGCTTTTATCAATCCTATTGTTTAACTCTAGCTAGAGAGAAATTTTACCTCATGATGGAACAAGGTGTAATTGTAATCCCAAGTAGAATGAATGACACAATTGTAGTAGTGATAAAATTTAGACTCTTTCTTACTTACCGGGAGAGGACGGTGGAAGAGTAGGTAAGGGAGCTGGCCCTCCAACAAGCGACTCCCGAAAGAAATTCCTATCTTCAAACCTTAGATTACAAACCTCAGTAACCACTCTACCTCCTATACTCGAATTACAGCATGTCGGAATAAAACCGATAGCATCTTCCAAACACTTGTGACAAGCTTCCGTAGATATAACAGGCTTGCACTGCATAAGACCATACACATTATTCGTCGATGAGTAGCTCGCCTTTCCCGTTGCAAACATCCCACGCCATGGCTCATACGCAGCTTTGTTGGCAAGATCACGCATCAACTGTCCCCGAGCTGTCTTGAACGGTTCTACTTCTGAGTTGGTCATATTAATCTCGCTCCACACCCAAAACCACCATTTGGTGGTTGAAAAGTCGAAGAAGTTGGTGTCTGAGTACTGTACTTGGCAGAGGTCATACCATATGGCTGAACTCCTGCTCTGGCACCGGCTGAGGAGGTCAACACTTGCAAAATTGGTGCAGTTTCTGCAGGTGTTGGGCGGGACGTCACCGCGGCAGAGGACGAGGCCGTAGACCTTGTCGGAACCTTCTCCGATCGAGGTGTTGTAGAAGCCTTTGGTGTGAGACACATTAGAGGAGAGAGAAGGGAGGAGGATCTTGAGGTTGGTTTGGAATGTGCTGTTGTTGGTGTAATTTGCTGCGGTTGTGCCATTATATGTGTTGTTGCATTCTACTTTGAGAGGTTCCTTGGCATTACAAGTGGGGATGTGGAAGAAGAGGAGGACGAAAAGAGAGGAGAAGTAGAGGTGGAATGGGCTCATGGCTTACTATTAGGTTTTCTGTTGGCTAATGGTTTGTTGCTTGGGAGGAGAGGAGGGGAGTGTTCTGTTTTTATATCCAGACTGTTTCGACTTCTCTTTCTTGCATTAAGGAGGGAAGCGATGACTAGTCATCTAGGAGGTTTTCACTTTCCTACCTACCATCTAGGCTATTGTAACTATTAAAGAAAGAATTCGGCCCAAGTCATCACCTGGGTCCAGTGTCTGCGCCAAAGTCAATACGGAACAGCTCATTATCTATGAGTTGTTCTGGCCGTCAGGTTTTAAATCCCCGATACATCATGTATTCTCACTTGTGTTTTCTTCTCCGGGTTCACTTCACTTTATTTTAACTGATTAGTTGTCAAACACGCCCTTAACACTTGTGTGGGTCTGTTTTTCACTTTGGTTGGGGTAAAAAAAATGTCAATTTACCCTATGGGAACATTTGGAGCACATCTTAAAGCAAAGAGAATGTAGCATGACTCAAACTGGTTACGAGGATGCCTTAATTATTTATAAATTAGTGAAAAATATTGGGGGTGAAGTGTTTTAAAAGGTAAAATGTTTTGAATAAAAGTAGAAGTCCGGTGGCCTTCTATTTTCACATATAGTACGCAAACATCGCCCGAATTTAAAGGCCTAAGAGTAGGCCTATGTATTACTCAAACTGTAGTGCTTTCATTTCACTCTCGTCAATTTGAAAATAGGCACTCCCAATCTACCCATTTAAAGACTCAATACTTCATTCAAATCGAGAGCCCAGAATCTCATTAAAAAATCTAGAAGAGGGATAATTTCTAACCTGCATTCCAGCTGGTGTCGCCCATGTGGATGACGATTAATCAATGGGGGTAGGGTATATGAAAAAGCAAGGGTATATCCTGACCGTGCAAAACACGGACTGTCCCTATCCTTAATCAGAGTGGGTTTGGCCCATATATTCTCCACCCATGTACTACGGAATAATTGAGTTCAAACTTGAGTATGGAACTAGAGAAATCCCATTGCCACAGTTTCAAATTCACAGATCTAAACCATTTAGAAAAAAAGGCATTTAGAAAAAAAGGCTAATGTCTCCGTGTGCAGCATTGCCCCTGGATCAAATTCACTGTGACATTGGTCAATTATGTGTATAATACATGAACAAAGATGTGAGCAAAATCCATTTTCTACATATAATTTAATCTTATATTTTATACATGGTCAATTTTTACATGAGGCCAAACTCCTCTTATGTGAAAATTGGGTTGTTGAGAAATAAAAATTAAAAAAATGAAAGAAAATTTTTAACATTAAAACAACATGCCAATATTCTCAAAAGCAAAGAATTAAGGATTTTCTCTTACCTTCTCACGAAATCATGTATATCCAACTTTTATCAATATTTCTAAAATATCACAAATGATATTTTAAAAAATATTTTATGAATTTAAAATATCGTGAGAATATTTTTGTGGAATTTTCTCACAACATCTAGAGAGGAAAGTCCTATGTTCAAAATTAATCTAGATAATTTCTCAAAACTATAATTCTCTAAGAACAATCTTTGTTACATTGCCTAAGAAAATATGCCAAAACACTTCTCTTTTAAAATGAAATGAGATTTTCTTGAATTTCTAAAAGGCAAAAGCTGTTAGGATTTATGCTATTTTACTTTAATTCCACAATTCTGTCACCAAGGATTAGAATGCCGCGAAACATTTCGAACTTGGGGTTTGTGTAATACAGGTTCCTCTGAAGCGGTGGTAAAGAAAATCACTTCTTCCAAGCTGGCTACTTTTCCAATGTTTGGTTCCATGTCCCCACGAGAAATGCAGGGGAAAGAAAAAACTAATTTTTCTTTTTTTTTTTTATCGGTAACGATAAAATATATTAAAGACTTAAGAAAGGTTCAATAAAGAAGATGGAAAGAAAAAAACATGTGAAGGTATTCGAGCTAAATATCAACACAAAACAATAAATTACAAAGGAGCAAGCAAAGCTATCTCTTTCTACCCAAACTTAGTCAAAGCATCTGCCTTTCTGTAAGTAAATAAAAAATTAAAAAATCATAATAAAGAAAAAATTAACTATAATATACATCGAGAGATTTATTATTTTGGACCAGCTGGCCTCAGGAATTTTTTGCGACTGGGACATTAGCGGTTAGATATATACACCATTGGAACTAAGTCAAGACTTCTTTTGAAAAAAAAAAAAAGGTCACGACCAACTGTCTGGTCACTGCTCCTAGTTTGAGTCACGCCGCCGCGTGACTAACTCATCGGGCAAAAGCAGTCAAAGTTGTGACCAAAGCCCATAGGGAAGTTTCTGCCACATGGTCATCAAAAAGCATCGGGACGTGTATGACACGAGTCCTGCTTTTAGGAGTTTTTTTCCAAAATAGCACCCTCAAATAAACTAATTCCCATAATAGCATCCATTTGAAAATAATACCCAGAATAGCATCCCAAGCCTATGTGGCATATCCAACCCTAATAAAGTCTAAGCACGAGGTGTTTGAAGGTTTCAACGTCAAGAACTTGATGAATGGGGTGATTTGGAAATTTAGAGAGAGAGAGAATGGTCAAAGAAGATGAGATTGGTTCCCTTCTCTGCAATTTCCTTTTGCATGGACAATAGCACTCTTGACTAATCCTGTCAGTTGGTCAATCAACATCAGCCATTCAAAGACAGCTGGATTTATCTTCAGTTAATTACCAATTTGTCAAATCTCCTCCTTTTTTTTTTTTTTTTTTGACTTAGATTTGCTTATAAAATAACTAACAAGTACATCAAGTGATCAGAGGCACTTAAACAGTGGTATCCACAGTGAATTGTCTCTCCCAAAAATATTCAAGAAAGGCAATGTAGTAAGTAGTCACCCTATCAAAAAGTCTAAATGGACAAACTTTTTGGCATGAATTTGTGACAAACTCTCATATGGCACAATCTTAGAGGTGTAACTTTTGAGAGAGGGGGAAAAAGCACCTCTAGGATTGTGCCACATGGGAGTTTGTCACAAATTCATGCCAAAAAGTTTGTCCATGTAGAAGGGTTGTCACCCTATACCATCATAAATGCCTTACAGGAGCCCAACTGCAATTGTGAATTGCTACCCATTGCAGCTTACTAGACATCCAACCAACAAATTGAGCCACAATAAATGAAGAGTTATGATTATATTATCAAAGAGGTATATGGCATATTTTCAGTATATTTTATTACACTCATTATATGCCATTAACTGGGCTCTCCACAACTTAGAAAAGCATTTTAAGAGCTAACTTTGGTCCAGCTTGGTTATCAAATCTTCAAGGGGATTTCTGACCAGTTTTCTACAAAGTCTTTGAGGAAATCCTAAATTTTTTTTTGGGAGGAAAACCTATGTTTTTGAAATAACCTAAGTACCATTTATTCAAGAATAATATTTTCTGTTTTTTGACAAAACAATCAAGTCTGAAATGGTTTTTTAAGTTCTAATTTATAATTAGTGTGTTTGACAAAATTATATTTAAAAAGCTCTTATTTCACGAGGTAATGGGGCCCACCTTTTAAAAAATAGAATGTATTTACAAGGTTATTTTCATCCAAACACTACAAGAAACGGCACTTTCAGCGACGAAATTTTTCGTCGCCAAAAGTCCAAAAAACGTCGGTAAAAGTATTTACCGACGAAATTACTTTCGTCGGGAAGTCGTCGCTAAGAAAAGGTCAGTGAAATGTTTCACCGACGAATTATTTTTCCGTCGGCAAAAGTTTCAACTTTTACCGACGAGTTTTTAATTTTACCGACGTTTTAAATACGTCGGAAATACTATTTTAGTTTTCTAAAAATTTAGTAAATACTTTTACCGACGTTTAGTTTCGTCGGCAAAATAAAAAATAAATTAAATAAAAAAAATTCTGCACTTTTACCGACGAAAAAAAAACGTCGGTAAAAAAAAGGAAAATAAACTAAAACAAAATGACTTTTTACCGTCGTTTAGTTTCGTCGGTAAAATAAAAAGGCAGAATAAAAAAAAAAACAAAACTAATTTTACCGACGTTTATTTTCGTCGGTAAAATAAATAGGAAAAACTAAAAAAATAAAACGACTTTTACCGACGTTTTTATTCGTCGGTAAAATAAATAGGAAAAATGAAAAAAAAATAAAACTACTTTTACCGACGTTTATTTTCGTCGGTAAAAGAAATAGGAAAAATAAAAAAAATAAAACCACTTTTACCGACGAAAATAAAACGTCGGTAAAAGTCATTTTATTTTAAAAAAAAATATAATATTCGTTTTTTTAATATAATTTTCCTGTAAAGCTGTTTATACACCTGTATCAAAAGTAAACCTGTTCATTTACCTATATTCAATATAAAAAATACATTAAAACAAAAGTTGCTAAAGTACCCAACAACCATCGCCATTTTTCATCTAATCATTCATCTCATTAACCAAATATTATAATCAACAATAATACAGACCATATAAATATCCAATATAGACATATACAAATAAACAAAAAAAGAATAAAACACCCCCAAAAGTCTGCATCCGACCGCAAATCGTCAATCAATCTGCAATGAAAAAAACAACATTAGAAACTTTTCAACGAATTAAATTATAAATGAAAGACAAACATGTATATATATAAATATCTTTTCCTAAGTTTTTCGGCAGCCTATTTTCCCGTCCAAGTGTTGAGAATCGGACGGTTTTTGTGTCTAATTCGATAACCAGAAGTCCGATTCACTAACCGTAAATTCCAACAAGTTCCTTTGGCCTTAAACAAGGGTACCCGTGCTAGTGTCTGAGCTGTCCGATGGCCGATTCCTGTTTTCAACCTCCAACGGCCTATTTTCAAGACTAAGTGTTAAGAATCCAACGTTTTTAGGTCTAATTCGTTAACCGGGAATCCGTTTTACGAGCCGTCAGTTCCTACAAGTTAATTTCGACTCGAGTGAGGTGCTCGTGCTGGAACCCGATTTTTCCGGCGGCCGTTTCCCATTCCGGACCCTCGGCGGGCCGTTTTTTAGCCTAATTATTAGGAAAATCCGATGTTTTCGCCTCTAAAACTCTAACCGGGAGTTCTGTCTGCGAACCGTCAGTTCCTACAGGTCACTCTACCCTCGAGCGAGGTGCTCGTGCCGGTTTCCGATTTTTCCGGGGGCCGGTTCCCGTTCCGGACCCCCGGCAGGCCGTTTTCGAGCCTAAGTGTTGGAAAATACGATGTTTTCGCCTCTAAAACTCTAACCGGGAGTCCTATCAGCGAACCGTCAGTTCCTACAAGTCACTCTACCCTCCAGCGAGGTGCTCGTCCCGGTTTCCCATTTTTCCGGGGGCCGGTTCCCATTCCAAACCTCCGGCGGGCCGTTTTCGAGCCTAAGTGTTGGAAAATCTGATGTTTACGCCTCTAATTCTCTAACCGGGAGTCATATCTGCGAACCGTCAATTCCTACAAGTCACTCTACCCACGAGCGAGGTGCACGAGCGAGGTGCACGATTTTTCCGAGGGGCGTTTCCCGTTCCGGACCCCCGGCGGGCCGTTTTCGAGCCTAAGTGTTGGAAAATCAGATGTTTTCGCCTCTAAAACTCTAACCGAGAGTCCTATCTACGAACCGTCAGTTCCTACAAGTCACTCTACCCTCGAACGAGGTGCTCGTGCCGGTTCCCGATTTTTCCGGCGGCCATTTCCCGTTCCGGACCCCCGGCGGGCCGTTTTCGAGCGAAAGTGTTGGAAAATCCGATGTTTTCGCCTCTAAAACTCTAACCGGGAGTCCTATCTGCGAACCGTCAGTTCCTACAAGTCACTCTACCCTCGAGCGAGGTGCTCGTGCCAGTTTCCGATTTTTCCGGGGGCTGATTCCCGTTCCGGACTCCCGGCAGGCCGTTTTCGAGCCTAAGTATTAGAAAATCGTCGATTTTCGCTTCTAATTCTCTAACCGGGAGTCCTATCAGCGAACCGTCAGTTCCTACAAGTCACTCTACCCTCGAGCGAGGTGCTCGTACAGGTTCCCGATTTTTCCGGGGGCCGTTTCCCGTTCCGGACCCCCGGCGGGCCGTTTTCGAACCTAAGTGTTGGAAAATCCGATGTTTTCGCCTCTAAAACTCAAACCGGGAGTCCCATCTGCGAACCGTCAGTTCCTACAAGTCACTCTACCCTCTAGCGAGGTGCTCGTGCCGGTTCTCGATTTTTCCAGGGGCCGTTTCCCGTTCCGGACCCCCGACGGGCCGTTTTCGAGCCTAAGTGTTGGAAAATCCGATGTTTTCGCCTCTAAAACTCTAACCGGGAGTCTTATCTGCGAACCGTCAGTTCCTACAAGTCACTCTACCCTCGATCGAGGTGCTCGAGCCGGTTTCCGATTTTTTCGGGGGCCGTTTCCCGTTCCGGACCCCCGGCGGGCCGTTTTCGAGCCTAAGTATTAGAAAATCGTCGATTTTCGCTTCTAATTCTCTAACCGGGAGCCCTATCAGTGAACCGTCAGTTCGTACAAGTCACTCTACCCTCCAGTGAGGTGCTTGTCCCAGTTCCCAATTTTTCCGGGGGCCGGTTCCCATTCCGAACCTCCGGCGGGCCGTTTTCGAGCTTAAGTGTTGGAAAATACGATGTTTACACCTCTAATTCTCTAACCGGGAGTCATATCTGCGAACCTTCAGTTCCTACAAGTCACTCTAACCTCGAGACAGGTGCTCGTGCCGGTTTCCAATTTTTCCGGGGGCCGGTTCCCGTTCCGGACCCCCGGCGGGCCGTTTTCAAAATAAGTGTTAGAAAATCGTCGATTTTCGCAGTCCTATCAGCGAACCGTCAGTTCCTACAACTCACTCTACCCTCCAGCGAGGTGCTCATCCTGGTTCCCAATTTTTCCGGGGGCCGGTTCCCATTTCGAACCTCCGGCGGGCCGTTTTCGAGCCTAAGTGTTGGAAAATCCGATGTTTACGCCTCTAATTCTCTAACCGGGAGTCATATCTGCGAACCGTCAGTTCCTACAAGTCACTCTACCCTCGAGCGAGGTGCTCGTGCAAGTTCCCGATTTTTCCGGGGGCTGTTTCCTGTTCCGGACCCCCGGAGGGCCGTTTTCGAGCCTAAGTGTTAGAAAATCTGATGTTTTTGCCTCTAAAACTCTAACCGGGAGTCTTATCTGCGAACCGTCAATTCCTACAAGTCACTCTACCCTCCAGCGAGGTGCTCGTGCCGGTTCTTGATTTTTCCGGGGACCGTTTCCAGTTCCGGACCCCCGGCGGGCCGTTTTCGAGCCTAAGTGTTGGAAAATCCGATGTTTTCGCCTCTAAAACTCTAACCGGGAGTCTTATCTGCGAACCGTCAGTTCCTACAAGTCACTCTACCCTCGAGTGAGGTGCTCGTGCCGGTTTCCGATTTTTCCGAGGGCCGGTTCACGTTCCGGACCTCCGGCGGGCCGTTTTCGAGCCTAAGTCTTAGAAAATCGTCGATTTTCGCTTCTAATTGTCTAACCGGGAGTCCTATTAGTGAACCGTCAGTTCCTACAAGTCACTCTACCCTCCGGGAAGGTGCTCGTCTCGGTTCCCAATTTTTCTGGGGGCCAGTTCCCATTTCGAACCTCCGGCGGGCCGTTTTCGAGCCTAAGTGTTGGAAAATCCGATGTTTACACCTCTAATTCTCTAGCCGAGAGTCATATCTGCGAACCGTCAGTTCCTACAAGTCACTCTACCCTCGAGCGAGGTGCTTGTGCAAGTTCCCGATTTTTCCGGGGGCCGTTTCCCGTTCCGGACCCCTGGAGGGCCATTTTCGAGCTTAAGTGTTGGAAAATTTGATGTTTTCGCCTCTAAAACTCTAACCGGGAGTCTTATCTGCGAACCGTCAATTCCTACAAGTCACTCTACCCTCCAGCGAGGTGCTCGTGCCGGTTCTCGATTTTTCCGGGGACCGTTTCCCGTTCCGGACCCCCTGCGGGCCGTTTTCGAGCCTAAGTGTTGGAAAATCCGATGTTTTCGCCTCTAAAACTCTAACCGGGAGTCTTATCTGCGAACCGTCAGTTCCTACAAGTCACTCTACCCTCGAGTGAGGTGCTCGTGCCGGTTTCCGATTTTTCCGAGGGCCGGTTCCCGTTCCGGACCCTTGGCGGGCTGTTTTCGAGCCTAAGTCTTAGAAAATCGTCGATTTTCGCTTCTAATTGTCTAACCGGGAGTCCTATCAGTGAACCGTCAGTTCCTACAAATCACTCTACCCTCCGGCAAGGTGCTCGTCTCGGTTCCCAATTTTTCCGGGGGCCGGTTCCCATTTCGAACCTCCGGCGGGCCGTTTTCGAGCCTAAGTGTTGGAAAATCCGATGTTTACGCCTCTAATTCTGTAACCGGGAGTCATATCTTGGAACCGTCAGTTCCTACAAGTCACTCTACCCTCCAGCGAGGTGCTCGTGCCGGTTCCCGATTTTTTCGGGGGCCGTTTCCCATTCCGAACCCCCGGTGGTCCGTTTTCGAGCCTAAGTGTTGGAAAATCCGATGTTTTCGCCTCTAAAACTCTAACCGGGAGTCCTATCTGCGAACCTTCAGTTCCTACAAGTCACTCTACCCTCAAGCGAGATGTTCGTGCCGGTTCCCGATTTTTCCGGGGGCCGTTTCCTTTTCCAGACCCCCCGGCGGGCCGTTTTCCAGCCTAATTGTTACGAAAATCCGATGTTTTCGCCTCTAAAACTCTAACCGGGAGTCCTTTATGCGAACCGTCAATTCCTACAGGTCACTTTACCCTCTAGCGAGGTGCTCGTGCCGGTTCCCGATTTTTCCGAGGGCCGGTTCCCGTTTCGGACCCCCGCCGGGACGTTTTCGAGCCGTAGAGTCTCCCGACCTATTAATTGCAGAACAAAATATAAGATCAATATAAATGATAAATGAGAAAATGATGATTCGTTAGACTGGATCCATTTTCAATTCAGAAACCTATCCTTTGACACAGAGCACCATATCAAACTCAGGTATAGGCTGCCCAACAACTAAGTTTCCTTGAATCAGATTATATCACTATGACACAGTCCCTGAGTCTAAATCTTAGGCCATGAAAAATAGTATGAAGTTGCAAACAAATAATACAAATTCCTTGAATCAGATTGTAGTGCTTTTTCATGGAGTAATAGTGAAATTGTTAGAGGCTGGAAGATAGTCAGCATAATCTTATAATTATCACAACATTGAGACCACCACTGATGGGAATTTTCAAGCTCCACTTTGGTGCTAGTGCAGTAGGTAACCTGTGTGTGCTTATTTTATTTTTATTTATTTTATTTTATTTTTGTGGATGCACAGTGGTTTGATTCGAAATGCAAATAGTGTATGGAAACAACCCAATAATATGGCATCTGTACGACTAATTCAATACCTTAGTAAGGAGTAAGGACTACTAATAAGCTGCTGCAAGACTGCATTTCCTCTATTCCGTCTTATGCATAATCAACTTTGAGCTCCTGAGAATGGTCAATGGAAAAGTTACAGCCAAAATGATGCTAAAAGAAAACATCATTTGATGTTACAGCCAAAATGAGTTACAATTCAAGCAGGAGAAATTCACCTCAAGGTACAATTGAAGCGGATTTTGCCTTACCAAAGTCAAGGTATCAATGTCAGTAGTATTGAGTCAAATATTGTTCAACAAAATGCAAAGCTGCTAGTGTTAGATTCAACTAAACTGAACAGTGATGATTCTGATTTATATACACCTCATGCTAAAGCGAATCTTAATGGTTTGTTAAATATGTCAAGAAAAAAGAAACTTTATGAAGGTGGTTTGATTCGCAATGCAAATGCTGCATGAGACCAACCAATAATAAGATCTCTATACACTAGAAACACTTAGTAAGGACTACCAATAATGAAATGTACAGCCCAACAAAAGCCCGAATGCACTCAATCCTCACATTCCCTATATTCTTTCATTCGTCAAAACTTACTTTATAATGAATTTGAAGGACTTCAATATAACATGGGGCAAATGGGCGAATCATATCATATCAAAATTTCAATTTAAGGACAAAATCTCATTACATTTAGTTGCTTTCCATCAAAATCGTATTTGATGCTTCATCTGATTTAAATACAATCAACAACACATACAACACCAAAAAAAAAAAAAAAAAACAAAGGGATTCCTAAGTAAGGCTGCTGCGCTGGCTACCAGTTGTCAAGTTGTAGTAAACAAGTCAATTGTAACGTTATATTACCATAAAAACATACGTGTTTGATCTTCTAGCCACATTAGAAGCCATTCTTTCATTTCAATTCAAAGGTTCATTTTAACAAACAGCTTCAAGGCAAGAGATGGATGGACAAATATACACAGAAAACAACACCAAAATCCTCAAAACACATTCACTTCCCTGTTCCCAACACACGAACAAGAAAAGAGATCTCTTTGATGAAAGAAATCAGAGAACATGAAACCCACAGAAATAGCATCAACAACAACAACAATTGTAATGAAGTGGTACAAGCGGATTTGAATCAAACCTCATATGCATTACCTCAACAGCATTCTTGAGCAAGAGATCGTCCTGTGGAATCCAATGGGTGACAGGTGCGAGGGCGCCCATGAGAAAAACCAATCACAAACCCCTCGCACGACGATCGAGATGTTGGAGTTCCTTCTTCAGGCCTCTCATATACAAACCGAAGGGGATACGTGAAAAAAAAGGCAGAAACCAAACCCTAGGAAGAGTACAGGGAGGTGGAGAAAACGAATCGAGATCGAGTTTCTGATGGGAACTGGGCCAAAAGAGAAAGCTTGCAGGGGGGGTTTGGATTTAGGGTTTTGCAGTGGCAGAGAGGCGATGGAAAAAGAAACAGAGACTAGTGAAGAGAAAACGGGAGCAGTAGGAGTATGAGCGGCAGTCGAGCTCAAAAGAGAGAAGGCGATGGAAAAAGAAACAGAGACTAGTGAAGGTCCCAGATCTTCTCCAGCAACGCTTCGATCTTCTCCAACAGAGACGGGTTTTTGGAGACGGAGAGAGTAAGAGAGAGAGCAGAGAGAGACCGAGAGCGAGAGAGAGAGAGCGAGAGAGCATAGAGAGACCCAGTGAGCGAGCGAGAGAGATCGAGCAAAAGAAAGAGAGATCAAGCGAGAGAGAGAGAGCAGAGAGAGCAGAGAGAGGGACAGAGGAGAAAAGAGGGATGTTGGTGGCGGGAGGGGCCAAAAAGAGTTGGGGGAAAATTTAACGGTTTTACCGACGTTTTCTGACAACGTCGGTAAACGTAGGGTTTTCCCGACACTTTTAATTCGTCGGTAAAAGTCTCCCATTTTCTACTTAAATAACTAATGGTAAAATTCATCTTTTATCGACGTTTTCCATCAAAACGTCGGTAAAATGAGGGCTTTTACCGACGTTTCTAAGTCGTCGGTAAAAGTCTCTCACTTTCTGCCTCTATATGAATTAAGGTGATTCCAAAATTTATCTTTTTCCGACGTTTTCTAGGAAAAGTTGGCAAAATAAAATTTTACCGACGTTTTAAATTCGTCATTAAAAGTCTGTCATTTTCCACTTTCCTTAGGAAATAAGTTAATTCTAAAATTAATTTTTTACCGACGTTTCTAATTCGTCGGTAAAAGTCTCTCTTTTTCTACCTAACTCTGAAATTGATTTTTACCGACGTTTTATGTAAAACGTCGGTAAAAGCCTACTTTTTTGCCAACGAATTTATATACATCGGTAAAGAGTATTCTTTAGCGACGAATTTATAAAAGCGTCGCTAAAAAACGTCGCTAAAAGTGCAAATTGTTGTAGTACACGTAAATTTCGCATTATCCTCCACCTCTATCCACTTGACCACTGCCCCACTTCTGTCGGTGTTGTGTGCACTTGTCATAGAAAAGACTAAGGGCATGTTTGGTTATAAGCATTTTATAAGTGACTTTTCCTGGGTCCAAACGCGGAGGCACTAAAAAAAGGTGAATAATTGACAATTGGATGTATATAATATGGAAGCCCTCATCACGTGCTTTCATCATGGGTCCTTTTATTATTCCAAGTCTGCATGAGGGACAGTTGAGTTGGCATGGGATATATTAATCTGACTATGAATCATCCATCCAATCTATCGATCACTGGGGACGATGTACAGTGGCGGATCCAAGATTTTTATTTGAGGGATGTGAACCTTATAGTTTGGTTTTGAGGGCAAATCGACAATTTTTATGTGAATTTTGAGAGTGGATCTATTAAATTTTTTTTTTTTTTTTAGTTTTTTTGAAGTGCACCGCGGTTTAACGGATAAAATCGCACCCGCGTGATTGTACCTAGTCCGTCCTTGAGGGTGGATGCATAGGAGACGGAGACTCGTTGTTGCGACAACGATCTCCAGCTACCTAAAGCCACTAATTCCTAATTCAGAGGCCTTGTCAAATCACATATTTGGGTCTTTACCAAGAAAGCAATGCCTTGTCAAATCACAAGAAAGCAACGCCTTGTCAAATCACATATTTGGGTCTTTACCAAGAAAGCGACAGTTTTGGCATCACTAAACACATTGAAGATATCAAATAAAATGGTTTTCATCACTTGATATTATGTGATGAAAACCCACTTTTCTGTCCAAACCCAATCACGTAAAAGGTAACAAATTGCATAAACTTTGAAAATATTGATTAAGATATCATAATTAAATTCTTCACAGTATATCAAATTGCCAAGCCACTTAGCATATATACTTAATCAAAAAATCACTTTTTTGTCCAAACCCAATCATCGTCTGCAGTTAATTAATACAGCAATAGCTCCATTTAGCATCAAACAAAATAAATAAGTTTTGCTCCACACTTTCTAACTGCAACATTCAACAAATGCATATCCACCAACCTGCCATGCCAAGAAACAACACTGTATTAGATTTAAAAACATAAATTGAAGAGGTAAAATGTAATAAAATCACAACTTACTTCATTGGTTTCTATTTGGACAAGAACGCCGATTATGACCCGTATTTCCACATAACCCACACGCCAAAGGCTTGCGACCACTGTCTCTATCGTCCATCTCATTATGAATACGAGTGGATTTTGGACGGCCTACGATATTTCTCCGCATATTTTCATCCGGAATGAGAGTTGGACCATTATAAGTGGGCCAATAACATTTATCCGGAATAGGTTGGAACGTAGGAGCCCAACATTTCATGTAATTTTGCATAGAATAAAATTCGTCCACAAACTGAAGAGCATCAATTCTACGTGAAGCGCATGCAGCCAATACATGTGAACAAGGATGATGATAGATTTGCCACTTGTTACAAGAACAAGTTCTATTGCCAAGGTGAACAATGTGCACTTGTCCACCTCTAGCCCGATTACCAGAGCGTGCTGGTGTAGTTTTCACTTCAAATAAGCCAGGATTATGGTGATACATATGAACTTCATGCCCATTCGCCTTAACTCCTAACCCAGTTAATTTAGCCTCAATTGTTATAGTGAATAAAGCACTAGAATGTAGTCGCGCCTCCCCTTGCTCACGTCTAACTGCAAAGTAGCTATTGACTCTATAGAACATAAGCTGCACCAAAGCTATAATCGGCAAAAAACGAGCGCCTCTCAAGACAGAGTTAAATATCTCAACCATATTTGACGTCATATCTCCTCACCTTCGTCCTCCGTCATGCAACAACGTCCAAGATTCAAGAGAAACCCTATTAATCCATGACTTCACCGAATCATTATCAAGGTTTTCAATCTCAGCCCACATCCTATCAAATTTGTGTTGTTGATTTGTCATGGCAAGCCCACTTATTACTGACTTCAAATGCTTATTCTTGAACTTCGTGTTGAAATTACTGACAAAATGCCTCATGCAATACTGATGATATGCCATTGGCTCCTTCCAACCAAGATATGGATCTTGCATAGCGTTTATTATTCCGATATGTCGATTAGATATAACACATAAGCCCTCACGGTTTATCACTTTCTCTCGAATGCAAGCCATAAACCACCCCTAAGTGTCATTGGACTCTCCCTCAGTTATGGAGAATGCCAATGGAAGTAGCTGTCCATTTCCATCAATCGCAACAGCTATCATCAGCTTTCCACAATATTTTCCATACAGATGAGTAGCATCAACACAAATTACAGGTCTACAATACCTAAAACCCTCAATAGAAAGACCGAAAGCCCAAAAGACACGTTTAAATTTCTCCACTCCAGGAATGGATGTAGCCTCCGAGTTCCAAACTATAACTGATCCTGGATTGGCGTTTTGCATTTCCGCCATAAATGCTGGCAATATCTTGTGTGACTCCTCCTAATCACCAAACAATAGAACCATGGCATGTTGCTTTGCTAACCATGCTTTCTTGTAAGAAATTGTAAAATTATATTGCTCCTTTATCATAGCTATGATTGCTTTGCTAGTAATTGACAGTTAGGCTTTGACAACATCCTTTATGCAATGAGCCACAAAAACTGAATTAAGCTGCACATGATCACGATTTTCGATCGGATTAACGCAAGTGTGAGGGCCCTGATGGACTGCAATCCTGAAATAACTACTTCCCAATGGTATAGATGCTCTTAGTCTCCAAGTACACCCATTATATGCAAGCTTACACTTTAATATCAATCTTGTGGAGTTGGAATGCGTAACTTTGTACTCCGCATGTGCATTAAGGTGGAACATCTTTACTGCACTAATAAGATCATCCTTGTTTGCATATTGAGCTCCAACAACCAAATCAACACTTTCTGCTCCACTTGATTGTTGTGGAACCCATTGACTAGCAACAGCTTCATTTACCCAACTAATATCAATAAACTCAGGAGCCATTGGCTCTTGAGTAGAAGATGACGGTCCTGACATTGTACTCAAATCTGGTTCATCATGATCAACTGTGTGGTCCACCCCAAGAACCTCGTTATCTGCATCCAAATCTTCATAGTGAACGTCGTTGTGAGTGACTGTCATCAAACTGAGAATATATGGGTCCTCCGTAGATATAATATTAGGAATCTCATTCAGGTTTACTGCATCAGAATCCATATTGGATTTCTTAGGAATCTCATTCAGGTTTACTGCATCAGAATCCATATTGGATTTCTTCTTAGGCCTACGATGCAATAAAAATAAAAAAACAACTGAAACAAAAGAACAAAAAGTAGCAGCAAAAACCACAATCAAAATAAAACAAAGAACCACAAGTAGCAGCAAAAACCAAATGAAACAAAAGCAAAAAAAAAAAAAAAAAAAAAAAATTCACAAAAGTTATGTCCATATAATATAATTGGGATAAGCACAAAAGTTTTGATTATGATATAATATAATTGGGATTTTGGGACAACCACAAAATTTTTGTCCATGGCCAACGTGCAGTAGTAATATAATTGGGACCACTAGCATACATGTGTGTGAGAGAGAGAGAGAGAGTGTGTGTTCTGAGAATGAGAGAGTATAGAAAGAGAGGAGAGACAGAGAGAAGAGGGCAGTGGTAGAGAGAGAACGAGCGGTGAGAGAGAGGACTGAGAGAGAAAGAGGGAGAGAGGGAGTAAGGGAAGAGAGAGAGGAAGACAGAGAGAAAAATAGAAGAAGAGGAAGGAGAAGAAGAGAAGGAAGAAGGGAAGAAAGAAGAAAGCAGCGGCAGGGGGAGGAAGATGGGCGTGCGCAGGTGGGTCTGGATGCAGGTGCTGTGGAGGAAGACAGGGGAGAAGAGGATAAGAAGAAGAAAGAAGAAAGGAAAGGGAAAAGAAGTTGTGCAGGCGGGTGGTGATGCAGGGCAGGTAGTGTGGGTGTGCGCAGGTGGTGGGGCGTGTGGGGAAGAAGCAGAAAAAAGAAAGAAGAAGAAGAAGAAGGAAAAGAAGAGAAGTGCAGGTGTCGTGCGTGGAGGAGGCAGGGGTGAAGTGCGGTGAGAAGGTGGGTGCGTAGGTGTGGTGTAGTGGGTGAAAGGAAAGAAGAAAAGAAAGAAGAAGAAGAAAGGAAAGAGGAGGAGAAGTGCAGGTGTCGTGCGTGGAGGAGACAGGGGTGAAGTGCGGTGAGAAGGTGGGTGCGCAGGTGTGGTGTATTGGGTGAAAGGAGAGAAGAAAAGAAAGAAGAAGAAGAAGGAAGAAAAAGAAAAGGAGAATGGAGAAGAAGGTGTGCAGGCGGGTGGTGAATGGAGAAGATGAAAAGGAAAGGAGAAGATGGGGAAGAAGAAGAAGAAAAGAAAGAAAAAGGGGAGAGGTGATGGGTCTGTGCTGGGAGAAGAGATGGGGGGGGGGGGGGGGGGGGGGGTGGGGAAGAAGGGAAACAGAGAGAGAAAGAAAGAGAAGATGGGTGCAATGCAGGCGATGATGTAGGCATGAGATAGGGGAGGATAGAGCGTACCTGGTTGGGCGTCTGGCGTGTTTGTTCTGCGCGGGGGAAGTGGGTGACGACGGCCGCTGGTGGAAGGGACGCCTGGGACGAGTTTCTGCGCAGGGGAAGAGGTGGAAGAGATGGGTGACCGGAGCTGCTGCAGCGTGGCGTGCGTCTGGCTGAGGAAGGTGGGGCAGAGGGAGAGATCGAGAGGGATGAGGGGTGAGGGTGATGGAGAGATGGGCGCAAGGATGGATGGGAGAGATGAGAGTGGAGATGTATTAGGGTTGGATATGCCACATAGGCTTCGAATGCTATTTTGGGTATTATTTTCAAATGGGTGCTATTATGGGAATTAGTTTATTTGAGGGTGTTATTTTGGGAAAAAACTCTGCTTTTAGCCGGATCAAATTGCGGAGAAGTTTGTCTCAGTCCAGCTAAAAGCAGAAGGATTCGTGTTAGACACGTACATCCTGATGCTTTTTTTTTTTTTTTTTCCAAAAATTTTGGCCCCACGATCTCTGATCCTCCAAGGTGTTTCCACTTTCAATTTTATGACCGAGCGCACGCTCTCAACCATATCTCTGTTTTTTTTTTTTTTTCTTTAAAAACCAAATAAATAAAGAGAGATTCTTAAAATATGGATAGATCCCAAGTTGCCTGGATCTCCTTTGCTACAAACTCTAGAACTTTGAAGATTGAGGTCCTTGCAGAATTTTGAACATTAAACACAAGTTAATTTTATTAGAAAATGTCAAAACGAAATAAATTAAATTATAAACAGCATATTTGGGATTTGTTCCATATTTTTTTATTTAAAAAAGTTTTTTTTGATCCCTTTTATGGTTTTAACTCAGCCTTTCTTACCATTATGTAAAATAGGAATGCACGCCAGTAATTTTTTTTTCCTAGTTTTTGAAGAAGTTTTTCTCGCACTATTGTATGGAAGTTAGAATTATTGTGCTATTTTATTTGGATTCTACTGATGTACCTAGTTTGGTGAAGAAAATTTAGAAATGCGGCACACTCTGCGTAAATAACATTCAACAATTAGGTCCTTTTGAATTATGGACATCAAGCAAAAATAAGAAAAATATTGAAAATCTTCATTAAGATAAATTGTTTTGTGGCCTTTCCAAAATTAGGATTGTTGGAAACCCAAAACTAGAAAAGAGCACAAAACACCATCAATTATAATGTTCGTACTTGTTAATTTTATCTCAGTTGATTTTGACTTGCAGAAATTCAGAGTTGAAGGATTGGAGTTTTACAGTGGGTCTCACCTAATAAAATACATAGCATTTTTTTTTTTTTTTTTTTGGTACCCTAACTAAAGTGGCTGGGACCTTTTTTTTTATTTTATTATTATTATTATATAGAGCCCAGTACACCCAGGAAGGAAGCCCATTGAAGTGGGAAGAAAGCCCGGCACACCCGGGAAGGAAGCCCAACAAAGTGGGAAGAAAGCCCACATATAGACATGCTGAAATATATAGTGGGGAGGTGGGGGTTGAACCCCAGACCTCCCCAATAGGAACCCAATTCCTTACCAGTGGGGTAACGAGCGGTTCTTAAGTCATAGCAGCTTAAGGAAAAATGTCCTCCCAATGAATGCAGTATTCCCAAATTCTACTCTAATAGGAGTTGGGCCCCCTATATAGGATTGTTCATGGCCAGGCTAGGTCGAGGAATATCCAAGCCTAGCTCAATTTCCAACTCCTGGCCGAAGCTCGACTCGGGCCATAACTGGATGGCTTGAGCCCAGCCCGCCGCATATTAAGCCCGAGCCCCGGTCAAGTTAACTTTACAACAAAAAAAAAGAAAACTAGATCCTGTTTTTTTGTGTCCTAGACCTTATCTCATCTAGTTTAGTTACTTGTGCTTCAATATAGGGATCACAATGGGTCAGGTTTAAATCAGGACCCATCCTAACCCGCTCTTTTTAGGAAGGTTTGGATTCTTGGGTGAATCAACCCGACCCACGCTGTGTATCTTTAGTTCACAAATTACTAGTGCATTTTATTTCATCTAAAGAGGTGGAGTGACACTGAGGTCGGAGATTTTCCTAAAGATCATGGTTTCAAATCTTACTAAACACGTGTTTTTTCTTACTTTAAAAAAATATTAAATAAACCAGTAATAAACTCGACCAGACTTGTGGCTGCCATGGGGCGGGTATGGTATGAAAACCATCGAACCTGTCACAGGTCTCGGCAGGTAAACGCCCCATTGCGATCCCTACCTCAATGAGATGTCATTTGTTCTAGTCCTGCCTTCTCTGGCTGGGCCAAACTTGGGCTCTCTACCAATCAATCCAAGCCCGACCCATGTGTTAAATGGGCCAAATCAATAACTGGAGCCAAGCCCAAGTACTAAACTCTATGCTCAGGCCAAGTCCAAAGCGGGCTGGGCTGGATTTGGACTGAGGCCGGCCTGTCCCATGAACACCGCTATGCCTAGAAGATTGACAATCAATATTACGGTGAAAACAACTCTCATTAGAGTGTAACTTGAAGACACACAATGAATTGGGTGGTCTTTTATCTTGAAAAGGCTGGGATTTTCAATAGATGGCCCCAATGTGGATTTGTAATTTTTCAACCTAAGATTTCTCCAAGCCAATGCCGTAGAGGATTGGAGCACTCTTTTCCAATGGGACTAGGATACTCGTGTAGATGTGTTTCTCGCTCTTTTTAGTCCTACTAGCACGCTAAACAAGCCGCAGTTGTCTAACATGAAGGCGAGAGGTATGGACTTAGTCGTCTGCTTGGTTTCATTCCCATTTCTAGGCTCTCGAAGATAAAATTTGGCATATGCACCAAAGTAAGTCCATTCACACTTTAATTTTCCCATTTAAAGTCCATTTACATCTATAAGGCCGAAGCGCAGGTCAAGTTCTTACAGGGACAGTAGTGCTTGATCTGAGTTACATTTGATAAGCCAGAATCTACCCGATCAAAGATTTTTATTTAGTTCTAGAGCCAAGAATCTCATTAAAATGAGAAAATTACAAAAGATTTTTATATGGAGTACATGTTAATGTGTTAATAAGCATATTTTATCTGTTAATTTCATGTTATTTAGTATGTATATCTAAAATAGGGCTGAGGTTCACCATCAAACACATGATTTAGTAGTGTTGGCACAATCACGGATCAATCAGGGATCGATTCCTGTATCATCATGTTCAATCCAAAATAGTGACATCTCCTCTTAAAATGATCAAAGCAGACATACTATTGTGTTGGCACAATCAGGAATTGATTCCTGTATCGCCATGTTCAATGCAAAATATTGACATCTTCTCTTAGAATGATCAAAGCAGATGTATTATTGGCAATTTAATTTAGCATGTTTTATTCTAGATCCTTATAAGATAGCTATTGGTTTGAAAAGGTGAGGATTTGGATGGACATGCATGGCTTTACTTGGAACCCTGCTACACAGGGCCTGTCCCATCCTTGATAATGATGATGGTTTGGCCAATTATTCTCCACACGTTGTGGAATAACTGAGTCTACGTGTTTGATTATTCCAACTAGAGAAATCTCAGCTCAACCTTTCTTGTTTATTTAACACCCTTTGAGATAATGGTGAAAATATGAAGCAATTTGAAAAAAATTAATTAGAATTTTTACCAAAAAAAAAAAAAACATAAGGATTCTTGGTAAATGCTGAATGGTAATAAGATTTTAATTTTTTACATAAAGAAGATAATATAGAATTAAAGATTTGTTGATAAAAATGCCCATGAGTGGCGAAGAGTCCTTCATGTGGGCCTACTTGTATTTTTGGTACTTGCTCCAAGCCATTGAACAAAACCTTTTTCTCTTCTCTTCCGCAATCGTAGAGAGTGAAATAATGTTTTTCAAATTGGTTGCAATGTCTAGAATTTGATTTCAATGGTTAAGGAGGAAAATGAGGGTAAAGAGAAAAGATGAAGAAAGGGTTGCCAAAAGGAATTGCTATGCAAGTGAAACGGTCAAAAGAGGCATAGGACTGGGGTGATGAGTTGAAGATGAAGGATTGTCCTCATCCCTCACTTGGAAGCTCTTTTTTTTTTTGTTGTGGAACAATCTTCAATTTTTAACAATCATCATTCTTTATCTTCTCAAAGAGGTTGTGGGTGTTTAATTGTTTATTTTGCACGTTAACACTACTGTTTCTTCTGATCTTATTCTTTCTTAAGAGATAGTTTTTTAATATAGAATGAATACTAGATTCCTTCTTCAAAAACCCAAAATTAATAGAATGAATGTATTAAGAAAAAAAAAAAAAAAAAGAGCTTGACTATAAAATCTCATTAGTAGTTAATTTTAGGTTCACCAAATCAACTTAAAGAAAGCTTTGATCATTGAAGACAAGACTGCTCATGATCCAAAGACTAGGATGGACACCCTAGACATGAAAAAAGATGATCGATGGATTATATATAATGGAAATGAGAAGAGAGTTGAAATTGGTCACAAGGCTTTACGGATGATTACTTCATCCTTTCCTACTTCCTTCTTATATCTTGTTATATACCCAATTTTTTTTTAAAAAAAAATTTGGATCTCAGTTGAAAGGAATTTGAGCGAGAGATTTTAGGGATTGTAAGTTGAATCCATATCCAAAATGATCCTTATCCTGATCATCACACGGATTAACACATCGTTTAAATGGCAAGTCAAGACAGTGCAAAGGGGCACACTTTCTATGATTAGCGGCCCTCCCATATGTGGTTACACATGGGTCCAATCACAGATTCCATTACTTAATAGATTGTCGATAAAAGAATCTTCTTAATAGAATGCCAAAAAAACATTGATAAGATACTAATTGGAAGATTCAAAGGAAGATTTGGCTGTGGCTATAGACAAGTAATGATGTTTTGATCCCATAGTCTTTTATAAAGAAACCGGATCATATGGGAATTTTTCCCACGGTAACCATGAGTGGACCGGTCACAGTCCGCCACGTCACCGTAGGCAATCCTTACCCTGTCATAGGACCGGCGGCTGCCTGCAGGCGGACCGTGACACAGTCAACGTGGAGAAAAGCCTCACCAGATCCGGACTCTCTTATCAATGTATGTGACGGAATAAAAATATTTCTTCTATGGACCTATTGGAAGTTATTTACGAGTGAATCTACCTTTTTACTCTTTAATGTATAATTTATATAATGTTCTAATAGATTACTTTAGCATAATGGAGAAAGAGAATAAGAGATTCAAGAGAAAAAATTTGTTCTCTTAAACTCAAAAAAAAAAAGAAGAAAAAAAGATGGTTAATAGGTAATATAACCATAGAACTTCAAACTTCAGACCTCACTCAATATACATGCTTTGGGAGGAAATACATAGCTGGATTCATAGGGGCCATTGCAAATTTGAGATTATAACCTCCATTTGCCTAAGCAGCTATACAATATTCAAAACATGGAAATCTCAAAAGTTCGTATAACTTTAACAACATGGAAAACTTAAAGCAATTATAGAAAAGTAACAATGCAAAGCAACAAGGTACTGGCACTCACAAAAAAAAAAAAAAAAAAAAAAACTAGAATTCTAAGACTCTCAACTTATTTTAAAAATGTAATATAATATAATTCTAAAAAAATATTCAGGTTTAGATACATATATCCATATACATTAACGAGGATCTAATTCTGTAATTGACATATCATTAATAGACTCTATTGGCTTCTTGCTTGAAGAAGGACCTGAATGATGTTCCTGTGAAGTTGATTGAAAAGCAGGCTCCCTTGTACTACTAATATAAAAAGAAGGTGCCGAAGGTGCTGGCAAAGTGACAGAAAGACTGGTAAGCATTAGAGCAACTGAAGACATCGTCGGTCTTGAAGTTGGATCCTCTTGAACACATAGTAAACCAATGTGGATGCATCTCACAGCTTCACTTCTTGAACAGTACTCACTTATAGTTGAATCAATGACCTCCAAAACAGCTCCATCATTCCATGCTTTCCATACCTATAAAAAGAAAGAAAAGAAATGAATTCCTGAATTATCTTTAACTTTATAAGGTCTAGATATGATCTCTAGATCCTAAAGCATATGAAGTGCTCTTCAAAAGTTCATACTTACATAGCTTAGAATGTCCCCTCCACGGTTTGAGTCATATACATTCTTTTGACCGCTTACAATTTCTAACAGTAGCACACCAAAGCTAAACACATCCGACTTGATTGAAAATTGCCCATGCATAATATACTCTGGGGCCATGTATCCACTGGATTTCATTTTCAAGATCAAAGAGCATTAGGGGTGTATAACATGATATATATTTTAACTTGATAGCAGTACTTAATGTAAAAAATAAAGTATATGATATTATAGAACATTGTTCACACAACCCTATAAGTAAATCTAAAGTCAATTTCAATGGTCGTAAGTATTCAAATGCTAAACATTTGCATTATCGGGGATTTTCTCAAAAGCGGTTTTATTGAGTTATTGTATGTTATTAGACAAAGACCATTTTCTCTTTCTTCTCATCATATTAAAGTTGGTGCCGCAAAAAGTTGACCCTCTTAGAAGACTTGCACCATCCTCAAAAATCCACGGCGATTTCATTATATAAAAGCCTTTTTATTTGCTTCAGAATATTTTTTATTTTTTCTACTTACCTTTTTTTTTTAAAAGTGACATATACTATGGGCTAGGATTACATAATTACGTATCAAGAAGATTGTTTTATTTCTCATTGAATTTAATATCTAAGGTTATAGTTGATGGATGAAAACAAAACAAATATATAAATATATATATATATATAGGGAACTGCTCCTATGAAAGACACTCTCACCAACTTTATGAGAGATGGATGGGGGCCCTCACATTTAAGTTGGGAGTCCTTGCATTTAAGTTGGTGAGAGTGGATATAGAAGTGAGGGCCCCCACCCATCTCTCATAAAGTTGGTGAGAGTGTCTCTCATAGGAGCACTTCTATATATATATATATATATATATATATATATATCACTCAAGTTTTCTTAGAGAACGAGACACTGTATGACATTTTTATTAGAGAACGAGGAACTAAGGGAATGAGGCCTTCCCCGATTCTTCTTTTTATTAGTCTGCATGACATTTTTATTTTTGGTTTTGGTAAAAGAAACCATTAATTAACCGATAAAACACATAAGCAAAGCAATCAAAACAATTACGACAACAAAGCAAAACATCAAGCCAAAGTGAGTCCAAACGAAAAATAAATAAATAATTGCTCTAGATTTCTGACCTTTGTCTTACTATGGCCAATGCCTTTTTTTTTTTTTTTTTTTGCATTAAGGCTCCTTAACACATGAACACTTCTAAACAATTTAAAAGAGGTAACATATTCTAAATATCATCCAAAATAAAGTCCAATCAATTATAACATTCACTTAGTTAACAACTTCACTGGTCGAAAATAACATATAAAATATATACATTTAATATATTCGACCAAATCAATAATGCATTATGTTATTTCTACATGCAAAATGAATAATTTTTAGTTGTTTAAATCATCCTTAAGCAGGCCTATTAGATGTTACAAGTAAAATATATAAAAAAAAAATTTATTGTTATGATAAAAGATAGTTTGGGTCAAAATTAAAGATTTAAGCCAAAATGGTCCGAAACCATCATTTGAACCAACATCTTTCAGCCATTTCAGCCAAAACAAACAGAATTTCGCAATTAGATATGCTAGACCATAGGTAGAAACTACCTATGAAATATGTGACCTTGCGAAGGACACAAGGTGAAGGATATATGGTAACAATGGGACCTTGACTTTACAAGGATTTGAATTAGTCGGATGACAGCTAGGTACTCATTTTTATATTCCCTTGATTTTACTTCCTAAAAAAAGGTGCTTTTTACTCATTTTTGAAAGTTCACCTTAGCTGATAATTTCTAACCACTACCCGTAACAATGCATAGATGATATATCTCAACCTATTTCGACTATATGCATGAAATTTTGTACAAGACAAGCAAGATGAGCAATTGCATTAAAAGTATGTAGACTTACAATGTCCCAGCAATTCTACGTGTACTCCCACGAGTTTCGTCTCCTCCAAATATCTTTGCCAGGCCAAAATCTGAAATTTTGGAGGTCATGTCATCATCTAATAGAATATTGCCTGCTTTGAGATCACGATGAATAATTCTTAACCGTGAATCTTCATGAAGGTAAAGTAACCCTCGAGCGATTCCTCCAATAATTTTGAAACGGTGTTCCCAAGTTAGAGATGGCCTTTTTTCCTGATCTGTACATCCAAAGATCATATGATTTTAGAAGGTAATTCATCAAAGTTAAATGCCTTAGTCACAAAAAAAAAAAAAAAAAAAAAAAAAAAAAAAAAAAAAAAGGAAGAAAATGAAAATTATGCCCTAAGGTATTCTGGGTAATTAATTAACTACGAAAATTATGTAATGTGGTATTGTGGGTAATTAATTAACTTTCTTTTAGATGAGATAGTGTGTGAAAGAAGAGATTTCTTGTGACTTTTTTTTTCCCAATCATGCATCAAAATCACACTGAGTAAACATGAATTCTACTTATGGTTGTTCGTGAGATGGGTAAGGCCCAGCTAAAGCTTATCTAAGCCTGACCTGTTTAGTTATTAGGCATATCGGACCCATAATTCAGCCACAGGCTTGAAAGTTAGGCTTGATTCTATCCATGAAAAATACATAAGACTCACTGCAAAAATATATCAAGCCGAGGGCCCATGTCCCCTATCTAATTCCAGGCTACGAAACTAGATCCGTGTTCCAGCCATGGTCCAATCCAAAAGTACACTTTATTTCAGCTCACTGCAGGCAGGTCTGCTTTGGGAGCAATCTGACTCATCCGAGAAGCATCCCTAATCTGACCTAAACCATGGCTCCAAACAAGATTCAGCTAACTCGCAGAGTAGAATGCAAGCAGCACCAAGTGAAAATGTTCAATCTGATTCTGACCCAATGTCAAAATCGGCCCATTTACTAGCCCAGATGGAAATCCCAACCCTAACCCCAACTGAAAGTGAAAAGGGTCATCTAAAACCCTTATCTAGAAATGGTCCCTACAGCAGGTGTGCACACATGCAACTATTAAATCATTTGGCTATAAGAAATCTCTTAAATTGCCCACTTTCTATAAAGAAAATGAGATGGCCCATGTACCATGGGACCCATAAGATGGAAGATCCAGGTCATTTGACCTTTCTACCATCGAACTGAAGCCAAATAGATTAGTACCCTTGCAAGATGTAAGTAAATGAGTAAATAGGGACATACCAAATATGAAGTTGTCAAGGCTTCTGTTTGGAATGTATTCATAAATGAGCAACTTCTCTTGTCCATCGACACAGCACCCATAGAGTCTAACCAAATTCTTGTGTTGAAGCTTTGCTACTAATGCTACCTCATTCCTGAATTCTTGTACACCTTGTCCTGAATTTAAAGACAACCTCTTCACAGCTATTTCTCGTCCATCAGCTGGAAGAATACCCTGCAGATGGAAAACAAAAATAACTTGACAAACCTCTTTAAATTCAAGAAGGATGGTAAAGAAAACAAGGTAAAACCAAAATCCACTTCCATGATCTCTTGTTTTTATTGGAAAGACGATTTATAGGGTCCTTCAATAGTCTTACATCTCAATGAATGGTAGCGTACACATTGGCAGAGCCAAGGATCTTCATTTTTTTTTTTTTTTTTTTTTCACGCAGCAGGAAATAGTCAACCAATGGTACTTTATATTTTTTGATTCTATAGTAACTATTTAATATCTTTTTTATTTTTGCAGATCTTTCTAATAATATCTAAAAAACTTTCCTTCATTTAAAACTACTACAATATTCTTCAAGATGTCATTTCTCAAAACTCTATTATGGCATTTAGAATGCAAAAATGATAGGGCTAACTATAATGAATCCAAAAGAAACAGTGATATTATTGGTTAAAGATCAGAAGAAATTTTTTTTTTCCAGAACCTTCTTTTAGTATTGAGAGTTGCATCTCACTCTAATTAAAGTAGGACCCATGCCCAGATGATCATATGTAAACCAATCCAACCATTATTGTTTAATGAAAATTTGTTGATTAATTACTTGTGATCGTTTGGTGCTCCACATTTCCCGTGATCAAGACGGCAGCATTTAAATTAAATCATCAAGTCATGAAAAGAAAATTTTATGTTTAAATGCAATGAGAATTCGGATTCTTCGAGTGCTCAATCACGCTTCCCATGAGGGGTGTAGAAGGGGATTTCATGAACTGCTCATGGGATTTTTCTTAATTTTACTTGAATAAAAGTTGGTCCTACTAGATGAAGTCCTATACGTGTAGAACTTAGAGTCAACCCATTTATCTGTAGGACCCTTCTTTTAGAGGTTCGGATGTTCAAAAGATACGATCCACAATAGATTTCCAACCCCAGTCATATGAAGTGCAAACCGTTAAGTTGAATTGGGGGAAATGACTCTCCTTCGCCCCTGAGTCACACTTGGGGATTCTGACTGTGAGGCTGCCGAAAACACTTTGAAAATATTGAGCAAACTTTTCACAATTGGATAGAAGTCTGTTTCCACATAGCCCAATGATAAGGAATGTATTATGATGGAAGTGGACTGGTTCACTAGGACAGTTGTATCACTTAAAGACTCTAATGTTGAACTTCCACAAGGTAGATGCCAAATGTATTACCAAGTAATTGCATGGTCCCGTACCCCCATAATGTAATTAGCTTCATTAATTATATTTTTAGCTAATTAAGCTCATTTAGAAACTAAACATGTCCGGTTTACTATACGATCGTTTGTGCGAAGTGGGGTTGAGATCCGAGCTCGTTGGAGTATAGTAAGGGGTAGTTTGCAATTTTCGAAAAGTTTGGATGGCTTTTTTGTAATTTTCATTTTTAGAGATTTTGGCACTGTTGGGCAAATGATCTAATTTTTCGAACATTTCTCATCTACCTCACCTCAACCCAATCCCTCTAAACCCCTCGAAATCTGACCCAAAGTCCACTTCAAACTAATTTGTAATTTCCCCAAAAAATTCGCTTTCATTGACCTCCCCACCCCACTTCAGTGCACTCCCGATTTTCCCCTCTTTCTCTTTCCCTTCCTCCCTCTCACCCCTTTGCTTAAGTGGACCACCAAGCTTCCCCACCTCCATCAATCACCACCTTCATCTATATGTGGGCCGCAAGACCCCAACCATACCAATTTTGAGCTCTCTTTTCACCTCCATCACTTCTAGGTAAGCCAATCTCCTTGCTATAGCTAGGATGTGTGAATTTTGGATTTAGATATGCTAGAAACTAGCTCATTACCTTCTCCCCCTTTTGCTTTTGTGTCGAGATTTGGTTTGGTTTGGTTGTCTTATTAGGTTTTGAGTTTTTAGGGCTTTTGAGCTAGGGTTGGGTCTTTGAGAGCACTCTTCATCTAAGGCAAGTGGATACACATCTTTATATAGTGATATGCATGTGTTGATGTTTGATTCCAACCCTTAATTGCATTGCTAAACATCCTATGCGCAATGTTGTATTTTTGGAAAATGATATGCTAGATTAGGTTAATTCATTATATGGAATTGATTAATTGATTGATGGATGGATTGATGAGTGTTTATGACACATTAAAGAGGACTTGACCCTATGTTATTGGCTAAAATTAGGTGGCTGAAGATGGGATCTGATTTCCCAAAAACTAGGGCTTAGACAGAGCTCCGAATTGTAAATTTCGGGAGGTTATGGCTAGCCATATGATCCTGTGGTCAGCTATTGGAAGCAGGGTCAACCAATCCATTCACTGTTCTACTTTTGTTCTACGGTCAGCTCACGGCCAGCTGTGGAGCTGACTATGAAACCATGTGATAAGTGTTAAATGTTGCATATTTTACCCATCATTAGTCCAAGTTTTATGAGCATCTCATGTTCTTATCATTTGCTTTATACGTAGATTTTATCCTTCTAGCAAATTAATGGATTATCGGATTATCATCACTTAAAATTTTGTTTTAACTCATAAAATGATGTCGTTTCTTTGCATCATTGCATTGGACGTGAAATTCTGAGTGAAATTGGCTACTCATGTGCATTCATACGGGTTTGGAAGAGGAAGATACGAAGCGGAAAAGTTTTCATGCAAAAATCTGATAATTTTTTATAGCGTATTTTTATTTAATTTTTTTTGTGTAGGTGGACCCCGCGACTACCCCAACCCTTCGACTAGTGTCCCAAGGCATCAAGAAGAGATTTCAATAAAAGAAGTTACATGAAAAAATCTTAGGAAGAGTTGAAGAATTCCAAAATAAGAGGAGAAGACTTTAAGAAATAAAAGAAGTCATTTTCTAACACAACGAAGTGGTTGGTGTATTGGTTAGAGCTTGGGTTCAAACATTTTTTTTTACATAAAAATATTCCATCCAACTCTTACTTCTCCACCAACCAAAGCTTGCCATGACACAAATCCATGTGAAATGATATGAGCCAATCAAATTCAAAGCCTCCAAATTGAATGACCACACAATACAAAAGGCACATATACTTTTAGGAAAGAAAGTTTGTTGCAACCAATCAAATTGAAGTAGTCCATGTGAAAGCAAACGAGCCAATAAAAAAACCTTTAAGTTGTAACCAATCAAATAGAAACAATCTTTGTTAAAGGAAATGAGCCAATCAAATGTCATTAATGCTTCTATAAATTGGAATGTATTTGCAGAGAGAGGAAATCTTTTGGTAAGATAATCTTTTTTGTAATTTTATTTTTACTTTCTCTACACTTCTAGATTGTAATAAGGAGCTTATTTGTCCCTAATCTAGAGAATGTGTGTAATTGAAGATCATTAATGAAGATTTGGAGCTCTTTCTTTATGTTTAGTGGCTAAAGATCTTAGATTAGGCTCTCTTTTTGAAGCTAAGTAATGTAATTAGTTCAAATCCATGCATGTTTTAGTTTAAATTCCCTACTTGTGCCTTGATTGATTAGTAGATTTTTTATATAATTGTGCTAATCTCTCTCATTTTTCATGCTCTATCTCTACACGTGATGCTTGGATAATCTCAATTGATGCTTAATTTGTAATTGGAATAAATTCTCTCACATAGGGTGCTGTAGAGTTCTTATCTTTGATCTTTTATAGCTTGGTTTTGATAATTTATTGTCAGGGTAGCTAGATGATGATCTAAGATCTTGGCCTTTTATTTTCTTTACTTTGATCTTTGTTGCTATATCATCCAATCCAATTAGGCAAGAGATCGATACTTGGATTGTAGATTTGAGAGTTGAATTAGAACATACATTGTTTGGATTAATTACATACTTAGTCGATTTTGAATTGCCTAATCTTTTTTTAATTATTGTTAATTTAAATCCTTGTTTGATTTGTTATTTTTACTTCTAGATTGTTAGATCTACATTTCACATAACTTGTTTTAAAATTCTATACATTTCACACTACATCTTCACAATAAATCTTCCATTTCCACCACCATTCATCCACTAGTTTAGTGTAGTTTGTTAGATCTTATTAATTTCATCTTTTAGATTGTTAGTTAGAGTAGTTTAGTTGTTATTTAAGTTTTATCTCACATTACAATTAGTTTAATTCTATTTTTTACACATAGTTTAATAGTCTTAATTGTTCACTTCAATTATCTCTATTAGCTAAATCTTAGTTCAATTCTACTTTAAATAGATTAATTGCTTGTTCTATCATCTCTCTGTGAGATTGATAATCTGAACTCTTTAGTCTTTTATTACATAACGACACCGTAGTCTTGCGGTTAAGTGCTGCACATATAAGTGTCGATCACCATGCTTTAACCACTAGAAAGCTGGATTGAGTGATGCATTTTTGAGAACATTATATTATTTGTCAACAACGACCTCATGATTTTCTACGCCGTAGAGCAAATCCACGGCTAGCCGTAGGGCTGGCCATAGAGTGCCTAGTTTCTTTGGAAATAAGGAGTTTTCCTTAGGGTTTTGAGGCTTGGATTAGTACCCTTGGGACGCTTTAATGAATACCAAATGTTGGACCATTGTTACGAAAGTTTTGAGCCAAACGTATCGTTACGAATCGTTGGACAACATACGATGTACGGGCTACTTCGGGACCGGGATGAAGTGAGGCAATGCGATATCTATAAATGATAAAGAACCAAGGTAATGATCAGGTATAGAGAACCTCACTCCCTCCTTGGATCGTGTAGCGATGACTCGTATGAAGAGGACGATGATTGACCTAGGATTGGATTGTTTATTCCCTTTGACTATCCATTGATCAAAAATGACTCGTACCATCTTCATTTGATGTCCACATGTTGTGTGCATGTTCAATAGGTTTTTATTGTTTATAATTGTCGAGATCGCATTGAGAACCTAGATTGATTTTACTTAGGATCTCCTATTGATTGCATTGCATTGAACAACGTGATGAGGCCAAGCAGCCTTGATTGTAAGGGTTTATGAGAATTGTTAATGATTGATGGAAGTGAAGTGATTGGAAATGATCGATTGAATGGATTAATTGAATGGTTAATGGGAAGTAGTCTCCTTGTAAATTGTTGAATCTTGTTTATGTGGGAAAAGCTCAGCCCTCACTGAGTGTCGTAGGATTCTTGTATCAAGCACCACTCAACTGTTAACGTCCAACACAGAGGAGTACCTCTATAGGAGGACTATATATATTGATAGATTGATGGAACAACTACAGATCATGTAAGTCTATATTCCAGGTGGCCACCCAATGTATTGATTATCCTGGGTTAACACCTGATGTATTGTCCCAGATTGACTGTCCGACGAATTCAATCAAGTCTCTTACTCGATGAATTGATTTAGTGGGATGTTACTCCGTACTATTCTCTACTACATTCGGTACGAGATGGGAGGGCAGTGAAACTATCCCGTGGTATATTAGGATATGTATATCGCCCTTATTGTTAGTTTGATAGGACTTTGTCTTTTATTGTTTAATGTCATCGATACTCGTACTTATATGCTTAGACTCATAGCATTGAACTTCACATGATCTCATTGTCTTTACTCTGAAATGTTATTTGTACCATCTGCAATGTATGGAATATCCCCTTTTTTCTATGGTTGATGGAGGAAATGTTTATACCTCAACGTGGACTTCGTCCTGTGGGAACATGATTGGGGGCCATGTTGTGTGGTTTAACAATAAAAATCTTAATTGACCCCTAATCTCACACATAATCCTCATGCTCATCAGCAGGGGCATGACAATAATTCATGATTTTTTCTCGCAGCACAACTAGCTATTAACTTTGAACATGAGATAAAATATATATACTTCAGCCTTGTTCTTCCTTGAATTAGAGATTATCTCTATGCTAACCACGAATGGCACTGAATGAAGAAATCATCTGATTTAATCTTTGTGTACTGCACCTTCATTTGATTTAAATGGCCAATATTAAGCATATTCCTATGTGTAGGACACTCATATTTCTCTTTAATTGGAGTTAATTGCATCGTTGGATTCATAATTGTGAGATATATAGCTACATTTTGTACTCATGATCAATCCAGATATCTCTTAAACTCCGTTAAAAGTGAAATTTGACCATGCCTATTTCTAAGGAGTTGTATGATATGGGTAATTTGTACCAAATGATAGTGGGACCATAGATGTTGAATCAGGTTTTTGTTGTTATCAGGGCACAGCATCTCATTTCTCCTTTTAATACAATAATTAGTTATTACCTTGTACACTGGTCCAAATCCACCTTCCCCAAGCTTATTTTCTTCAGAAAAATCATCAGTAGCAACTCTTATCATCTCGAAATCAATATGAAAGAATATGTCACTCCCCTCGAGATCTACACAATTAATAAGTATTTGGATCAAAATTCATGATTATTTTAAATAAATTGAGGAATTCAGTATATTTATTATAGCAGAGGAGTGTGAAATTGAGAGCTACCCATGATTGAGGTGTCCGTCTTTCTCATTCGGGAATAAATCTTTTTCTTCCTCAGTAAAACAACAGCTATAATAAACAAGATAATTGCAACAACAACTGCTGGAATTAGGAAAACAATGATTCTTGATGACTTTTTCTTTGTTCCTGCACAAATTAGAAAAAAATATTTAAGTACCAAATGTTTTGTTAGAATATTAAGGAGTAGTTGGACAATAGTCATCAAACACATCATACACCAAAGAAGCAAAGTACGTCTAAGAAAGAGAGAGCTCAAGGATATCTTGACCATTCATCCTAACCCTTAGATCTTGCGTAGTGAACTAGACAAAATTGAATGGCCAAAGTTGAGATTTTGCACATCGGTAGGTCACATCTAGATCTTTCTATCCCTAACTTCCCGTGAATTGATATAACCTCAAGGGCCTCACAAGGCTAACAGCGAGTAGCTTAAAGGAGCTGGTGCACACCTGAAAAAGGAATGTATAAAAAGTAAGCAAGCACTGACTGAGTCCTTTTGGGACGCTCACCTTGATCTAGTCCCCTTGATCCTGCCCAATGCTCCCCTTGAACTGCAACTAAAACCAATTTGACACCCATTTGGACCTTGGCGACCGTCGGACCAATTCAACAACTATATTCTCCAGTGGCATGGGCGTTCTCTCTTTTAGGAGAAGACCAAGCATAAATGAAGACAAAAATAAAGACTTTCTAATGCGAACTGCCTCTACACCAAATTTGACACTTACACGAAGACTATTGGATTTAATCATCAGAATTCATGTTTGAGCTGTGAAGGTGTTATGCTGGTTGTATCTACCTAACACAGCCCTCCTGACCTTTACCATGGCTTTGGACCAGTAGTTTAAACCGTTGGATCGAATTACTATCAAAATCTAGGAGCACGTCTCAATCGTCAATTTGATCTATAGGCTAGCTTTTATCAATCCTATTGTTTAACTCTAGCTAGAGAGAAATTTTACTTCATGATGGAACAAGGTGTAATTGTAATCCCAAGTAGAATGAATGACACAATTGTAGTAGTGGTAAAATTTAGACTCTTTCTTACTTACCAGGAGACGATGGTGGGAGAGTAGGCGAGGGAGCAGGCCCTCCAACAAGCGATTCCCCAAAGAAATTCCTATCCTCAAACCTGAGATTACAAACCTCACTAACCACTCTCCCTCCTATCCTCGAATCACAGCACGTCGGAATAAAACCGGTAGCATCTTCCAAACACTTGTGACAAGCTTCCGCAGATATAACAGGCTTGCACTGCATAAGACCATACACATTATTAGTAGATGAGTAGTTCAACTCTCCTGTTGCAAACATCCCACGCCATGGCTCATACGCAGCTTTGTTGGCAAGATCACGCATCAACTGTCCCCGAGCTGTCTTGAATGGTTCTACTTCTGAGTTGGTCATATTAATCTCGCTCCACACCCAAAACCACCATATGGTGGTTGAAAAGTTGAAGAAGTTGGTGTCTGAGTACTGTACTTGGCAGAGGTCATACCATATGGCTGAACTCCTACTCTGGCACCGGCTGACGAGGTCAGCACTTGCAAAATTGGTGCAGTTTCTGCAGGTGTTGGGCGGGACATCACCGCGGCAGAGGACGAGGCCGTAGACCTTGTTGGAACCTTCTCCGATCGAGGTGTTGTAGAAGCCTTTGGTGAGAGAGACATTGGAGGAGAGAGAAGGAAGGAGGATCTTGAGGTTGGTTTGGAATATGCTGTTGTTGGTGTAATTTGCGGCAGTTATGCCATTATATGTGTTGTTGCATTCAAATCTGGCAGGCTCTCCGTTGGAAGTGGGGATGTGGAAGATTATTACCAGGAGGAGGAAGAGAGAGGAGAAGCAGGGAAGGAATGGGAGGCTCATGGCTTGCTGTTGTGTTGGAAGAGGTTTTTTTACCTTCTTGGCTAATGGTTTGCTTGGATGGGAGGAGAGGAGACGTGTTATGTTTTTATATCATTACATTATTGGAGTTGCATTTTCAACTTTCTGTTCCACCAAATGAAAGACTGTATATTATATTCTATTAATCTTAACCCATCCAAATTGGTTTAGACCGTACGTCTTAAACTCTTTGAAAACGTTCCACCTGGTGGAGGATGTATCTATCTTGCTGAAGTCGTCTTCTTTTTTCAAGAATAATTCTGAAGTCTTCACCTGGGACCATGTTTTTATATACTTAATCGAAACATCTGATAAATAATGGTGGCGGCGGAGAGAAGATCAAATACTGAGTTTTAGTACTGAAATCCTAATAGCTATCCATATGGTAAAAACCCTACTAATTAAACTATATGATTTGTTTATGATAAATATATTAAACTCGTCCCTAAAGAGAATGCAATCCTACGGGCGGATTGCATGTGTAACCCAACTCTATGGAGTTTATTTGGTCCCACCTTTGATTAGTGCAGCCTCTTTGATGCTCTTGTTATCTTATGACATGGCATCAAGACTGATTTTACACTTTTTGAACATTCATTCACACATTGCTGGATTGGATCTTGAAAATCATCTACTAACCTTCAACCAGATCACAGCCCACCTCCTTGAGGAGATCTGCTTCTCTCTCAAAAAGATCTCCCGGCCTCTCTGCAGTCCTCAACTAAGCTCGTTCACTAACAACCTGAACCTTGCAGATCACCCAGCTTCTAACAGCAACTCCACTCAGTTCCCGATTGCAGCAGTCCCAGGTGATTTCCCTGGCAGATTGGATCACAATGACCATCAGTCTATGGCATCTCCCAACTGCAGCAGCCACAGGCTATCTCCCCGGCAGTTTGGGTCTTCGTGAGGCTTCTCTGCCAGCAGCCTATCGTCGGGTTGACTGCTGAGATCTGGTCGCTGCGACCAAGCATTCTGGTCCTTAGATCTTCTCTTCTCCTCGTTCCTCATCTCAGGCTGGCCTTCGATCTCCAGTCTCTTGGGCAGATTGGCGTTTTTCTCCCTGTTCAGCTTCGAGCATCCCCTTTCTGCTGAACGGCGATCTTCGTTCTGGTTCTGATGTCTGCTGCGGCGATCTTCGTTCTGGCCAGGGAGTCTGCAGTGGATCGTCTCTTCTCTTTCCTTTTTCTCTGCTGTCCCTCTTCTCTTTTGTATTTTCCCCTTCTTCCCCCTCCTCCCCTCTCTGTTTCTCTTTCTCTCTTTCCCAATTAGGGATTGTATTCTGTTTCTCTTTCTCTCTTTTTTAATAAACTTACCCATTATACAAAAAAAAAAAAAAATCTAAAGAAATATATATGATTAAGGGGAAATGTTCATATGCATCTATCTCTCACCAAAAATGGTGAGGGACACCCCAAAAGGGGAATTTCCAAGTACAAAAAAGATGTACTTCCTCACTTTTGTACTTGGAAATTCCCCTTTTGGGGTGTCCCTCACCAAAAATGGTGTTTTTGGTAGGGATGGATGCATATGAATACCCCCCATAATTAAGATGCCATTAAATTTTAAGGCTAAGATAATCTGGTGAGTCCCATCTTTTGATTTCGCCTTTTAACCTGCCCTGTTTGGCCCCACGAGCCCGGATCCTCCAAGCTGATTCCACTTTTAATTATATGGCCGCACACTCTCAACCATAATTTATAATGCTAAGATTGAGTCATACCCAAAACATATCTCATACCATTTTTTTTTTCTTTCCTTAAAAACCAAATAAATAAAAACAGATTCTTAAAATAGGGGTAGATCCCAAATTGCTTGGATCCCCTTGCTACAAAGTCTAGATCAAGAACTTTAAAGATTGGGCGGGTCCTTGCGGATTTTGAACTTTAAGCACAAGTTAATTTTATTCGAAAATGTTAAAGAGAATAAATCAATTTATAAACAGCAATTTGGGATTTGTTTGAAATTTCTTCTTAAAAAAAATTTATCCTTATTATGGTTTTAGTTCAGCCTTTTCTTACCATTATGTAAAATACGAATGCACACGCAATATTTTTATTCTGATTTTTGAAAAAATTTTGCTCTTATTTGGTGAAGTGAGTTTCATAATCACAATTGTATGGACCTTAAAATGATTGTACTATTTTATTTGGATTCTACAGATGTACCTAATTTGGTCAAGAAAGTTTAGAAATACTACACACTATGTAAAAAGAACATATATACTTAAAAAAGGAGAATATTCATGTGTATCTATCCCTCACCATATGGTGAGGGACACTTCCATAATTCATGTGCAAAAAGGAAAAGTGCCATCACCTTATAGTGAGGGATAGATGCACATGAATGTCCCCCCTTAAAAAAAGTGACTTTTAGTTATGGAAAAACTGCATTTACCGGCAGTTTTTCTACCATTAGAAGTCAAGAAAGTATGATTTTTAGGGTGGAATTTTTTTTCCACCGCTAAACACGGCCTATCCGGCTGTCCCATCCTTGATAATGATGGGTTTGGCCTATTATTAATTCGCCACACATTGTGGAATAACGGAGTCTACATGTTTGATTATTGAGGATTTAACCGGAAAAAACACTTAATGCGGACGTGTTACGCAATGAAACACTTTAGCCATTGGTGCACCAATTAGAGCAATTGAGCCTGATTTTCAATTTTTTTTACCAATTTGTCACATCGTCGGTGCCGACCTTATTTATACTGAATAAGGTCGGCGCCGACTTTATTTACACTGAATAAGGTCGGCGATGACCCTGTCTGCAAACTCTATATAGCCCGGTTTCGAGTTTCATTCGTCTCACTTCACAAAAAAATGCAGAGGCCGCCTTCCTTCAGTATCATGTAGCTGCGAAATATGGTGACAACTGTATTTTTCCATGTCCACGTTCGAACACAACACCAACTTGTCTGCAGTTGTAGGCACCAGATCCTTCACCTCCTCTTCCTTGCTCGCAAAGTCGATAAACGAATTGAAATAGTCACCATTGACATTGGAGACTGCATCGTGTATGAGCTTGGCTGCGAAGTGCAGAGGTTCCTGCAAAAGGTCCTTCACCTTGGCTCGAGGGAATGCCCACAACACCAGATTTCCAAAGTACTCGTTTGGCACGGGAGGATTCAACCTCGCACGCCCATTCACAGAAATCCTCACGTGGGTCATCTCGGACTCATTTAGGCCGCGAGCATGCGTGATGGCTCTCCACAGATGGGCCACCAGGCACTCAAACGTGCTGTATGGCGTATCTCGACCTGTAGAAGCCGTGGCCTTGAGCTTGGTTAGGAACTCCGCGTTCAAAGTTCCTGTAATTTTAAGAGAGAACCCAAAAACCAATTTCAAAAACATTACTAACCTCAACCAAGAAGTCCAGTAGAAATGACATTCTCCAAAGGAGAGAGCTTTCCTACCAGTCATCCGGGGCAGCTTTGATAGCTTGATCGAAATAGCTCTCTACCCTCTCCGCATCCTTCTGTGTCTGCCATATCAAATAAGCATAGAGAGACAGAACATTCCCATCTCCTGGATTCGCCAAAACTGCACAACCACAATACTCTTCCGCTTTAGAAAGATCTCCTCGAACCTATTAGCCCATAAAAATAGCAGAAAGATTTGAGTTTTCTTCCAAGATAGGAGAGAAAAAATTAATTTTTCTTCATAAACAAACAAGATTTAAATCCAAAGTAGTGATTTTTCACTGAAATGCAAACTGGATTGATATCTTTCTGCCTACCTCTTTCAAGAAGATGGAATAATTCGAAAGAAGAAGCGCATTTCCAGGATCTGCCTCAATCATCTTTTGGTAATAAGCATCTGTGCTATGGTTTCCATGATTCGAATCCGAAAATTCAGACCCACCATCCCCATCTCCACCACCAGAGCCTCCTCCCTTTCCTCTTCCCCCACAAATCCCACCACCCCCACCAACAAAGCCAAACCCCTTATCCAAAAATAGAGACCCAGATGATTTTTCATTCATTCCTAAACCCATTAGGACAGAGCAGCCTTCTGCATTCTCCATGGATTCATCCAAACCAGAATTCGAAAAAAGAAGCGAAGACGAAATCGACCCAATGACCCTTTCTTCTTCTTCTTCTTCTTCTCCCTCCTCCTCTTTGAATAGTTACTACTTTTGGTAAAAAAAAAAAAAGAGAAACCCGCGTCGGTGATGACTTTATTTTATAAAAGGTTAGGTCATCGCCGACCCGTACTTAGAAATTTTGCCACAAGCCTCTTTGAAAAGTTACAACTTTTGGTAAAAAAAATTAGAAACCTGCGTCGGTGATGACCTTATTTTACAAAAGGTAAGGTCATCGCCGACCTATACTTGAAAAGGTAAGGTAAGGGCTATATAGAGTTCGCGGACAGGGTCATCGCCGACCTTATTCAGAGTAAATAAGGTCGGCGCCGACCTTATGCAGTGTAAATAAGGTCGGCGCCGACGATGTGACAAATTGGTAAAAAAAAAAAATGAAAATCGGGTTCAATTGCTCTAATTGGTGCACCAATGGCTAAAGTATTTTATTGCGTAACACGTCCGCATTAAGTGTTTTTTCTGGTTAAATCCACTTGATTATTTGAACTAGAGAAATCTCAGCTCACCCTTTCGGAATCATAAAATTTAAGATTGGTTTTAAGTTAGTTTATGCCCGTCCACTGCTGCTGCCGCCACCACAGCCGTGAGACTAAAGCTTTTTCTCAATAAAACAAACAATACCACCTTGATAGTTGTCAAGTATGTGTAGGCCGGGCAACTAGTGGCTGCTCAGATGGTTAACGACTCCATTTGTCACTTGGCTACGTGGGATCAATAATCCCTAGATGTGCCACTTGTGTGGGCTCTCTTGGGTCCAACCCTCTTTGGCTTGGGTTTTTTAAAAACAAATCAGGCTCACAAATGCATCTCCAAGAGACACTTCAAATCCTCATATGCTTTTTTCAAAATAAAAGCTTATGTGGCAAAAAGGGTATATGTAAATTTGGCATCTCACTTGGTCAACGCCAAGAGGGATGTCAAATTATTATTTTATTCTTTTTTTAATTTAATCCTCATTTGCTTTATTACATATATCTTACTTATATTTAATGGGATTTGGTACGATTTAAATGTTATTAAAGTAATAAATTATTAAAAAATAAAAAATGCACAAATTGTACTTGAAACCCATTTTTCATTGAAAATGTAAAATCAAATTACATAATATTATAGTCAATCACAAGCTTCTTCATATTGACCTTGGAAATGCCACAGGTACTCCACCAGATTGGCTTGGAGTTTAGAATGTGTTCTCTTGTCACGAATACGCAAGTGGTTTTGAATGAAGTCCTGAAATTCCGCAGTGTGATCACGTGACACAGTAAGATCACTGCATTCACCCTCTCGTTCATCATAATTGGGTGAAGGACTTTTATCGCGTTCATCTTCGATAATCATGTTATGCATTATGATGCATGCCGTCATTATATGCTGAAGTGTTGGACGATCCCAGAAACGAGCAGGCCCACGAACATTTGCAAAACGTGCCTATAGCACTTCAAACATATGCTCCACATCCTTCCTTGTGGACTCTTGAGCTTCAGCAAAATTTGTAGCCTTTGGCCCATTAGGACATGGAATTGTTTTGACAAATGTCGCCCATGATGGATATATGCCATCAACAAGATAGTTGAGTAGTTGGCGGAAGGAGTTCGGCCTTCAGTGAGGTCGGTAAATATAGGAGATAGTCCAACACATTGATATCATTGTGCGATCCCTGTAATCCAAAAAAAAAGCATGACATATTCAAAGATCATACGATGCCACGGCTTCAAGAATCAAAGAAGGCTCGTAGTTGTCTCCACGAGCATACATGCCTTTCCACGCAACTGGACAGTTCTTCCACTTCCAGTGCACATAGTCTATACCAGCATCCCATGAAACCTGCACCTCTCACCTTTTGATAACAATCTACAAATGTCAGCATTATTTGGTGTTCTCAAATATTCATTGCCCAAAACATCAATGATCGCTTGAACAAACATTTTAATGATTCTATAGAGGTACTTTCAGCAATCGTCACGTAATCGTTCGCAGCATCCGCCGCAACTCCATAAGTAAGTATACTCACTGCAGCTGTGACCTTTTGATAAGCTGAAAACCAAGACTGCCTACACAGTTTCTTTTTTGTTAAAAGTATGGGTCAAGAGCCTCCATTGCATTTACAATTCCAAGAAAAAGAGGTTTGAGCATTCGAAACCTCCATCGAAATTGAGAGGGAGTGTAGACAGGGTTTTCACTGAAGTAGTCATTGTAAAGCCTGTGATGTCCTGAGATTCGTCCTCTGTGGATAACTACATGACCTTGAATAGAACCACGATGCACTCTCGTTCTCCTTCGTAAGTTTTCTCTTTCTTCTTCCAGAGCAGCCCTACACAACATCTGCAACTTTTCATCTGAATCGGAATTTATGACGGTATGCCATATCTTATCCGTTGTGTCAGAAGAGGAGTCGGTATAATTTTGAGACATCTCCGAAGTGATGAACCAAAGATTTTCTTATTTTGAGATGAAGAGAAGTAAGAAGTTGGGGTGTAAGAATTTTTTTCCAGAATGGTTTGTATATATGAAATATTCTAATGGCTAGTTTTATTCAACTGCTATAAAACGGTTAGTTTTCTCTAACGGCTATAAAACGGCTAGTTTTCTCCAATGGCTATAAAATGGCTAGTGAAATGACACCTTTATAAAATTGAAGTACAATATTATATTTAAACAAAAAATAATTCATTAATTAAAATAAAAAATACATATTAATTTTTAAATAAAATACAAATCAGAAACCACGGCCTAACCCTCCTCTCATAATTTTAAGTCTTTTTTTAGCATAGTATTTTTGTTGCTCTTCAGACATATTGGACGTATCCATACTCATGATCTCCATCTCCATATGTATTTTCTTTAATTTCAACTTCTTTTCATCTTGCTCGATTTTTTCCTTAAGAAGCTCTAATTTTTTTTCAGCTTTTTCCTTTTTGTCATCCATCATTTTTTGGATGAGATCTGCAATAGGTGTGGGCTCGTTGATAGTGGTTTGCTTCATCTTTCTTTTATCAGCCTTTCTGCCTGGTGGTCTCGTCATGGGATCATAAGCATTGTTAATTGTCTCATCCTCCTCAATAATTATGGGAGTGCGTGGATTAGAAGATGATGAGTAGCGAGAAGTTGAAGATATTGCTCTTTTTACAGTTGTCTTCTCTAGTACTTGTTACTGCAGTTGTATCCACTTTGGTTGGTGCCTCAACAAGATCCAAGCATGGTCAAGGTGAATCTTGATCCATATAGATGTTAATAAATTTTTTTTTGCTTTTGCAATCTGAAAATTAAATGTAAGTTCAAATTAAGAATAAAAAAAAATTCTCACACACAACACACACACACACACACATATAATTTTACCTTATCTTGTTCATTCGTGCTACTTTGATTTCTGGAAAAAATTGTGGCAAGATTTCCACAAAATTTGTTGACAAAAGCTTGAATCTTTTGCCATCGTGACAACATTCTGTTTGTTCCATCACTGGGAAATTGCTTATTGTTGTGATAGTATTCTCCCATTCGTTTCCAAAAAGCCCCAAGTTTCTACTCGTTTCTGTGTACATCATCTAGACTGGTGTTCAACCACGAACCGATGAGAAGACTGCCTTCTTCTATACTGAAGCCGGCACATCGACCAACAGCCTTTTTCTTTGGGGCATCATCAGTAGGGAGTTCGGATGCCTCATCGAAATATTGTGAATATTGGGTAGAAAAATTGGAAAATTTAGAGAATTGAGAATCCATAGTGTGAATAAGGAAAAAAAAAAGGACTTCAAACACTCATAATTTTTAGATATCCCAGCTCCAAAGATTTCTCAAATTAACATAATAAAAATTTTCAAACGGTAAGAAAAAAGTGCAATGAGTGAAAAATGCAGGTAACCGTTGAAGTCTCCAACCATTATTTAATTCAAATGGCCTAAAAAAAATTCCCAACGGCTCTTTCATTCAAGTTTCCAACCATTATTTAATTCAAAAAAAAAAAATATTTTGCATATCACTTTATCGCATGCCAGTTTTGGCATAAGAGATGGAATGCCAAATGCCAGCACATCTTTGGCGGTTCTCTTGGAGCATATGCAACCGCCTTTTATACCTGTTGGAGAGTGAGGTGGCAAAATATCAACCCTATTGGAGTTGCTCTAAGATTTGGCTCACCATTAGATTAATCATGAAAAGTAGACTTAAATTTTTGAGATATCTTATCATGTAATTTTAATTATGTGATCAACCAAAATATGGTCTTATAATACTAGTAGAAGAAGAGAGATGTTTACTTTTCTAAATTGAGTTTTGTAAGAGGATCCAACAGGGACATTCAATTCCTGGAAGGTTATTTATTATATTATTAGTGGAAGTATCGACCCGCGCGTTCACATGGTCCTAGTCAAGATGCCCTACTGAGTAATCGTCCACGAGGACTCAAATTTGTCAATTGTGGCGTCTCCCTGGCGGTTTTTCGTTGTGTTTTTTTTTTTTTTTGTATCGTTCTCTTTGTATCATTCTCTTTGTTTTTCTCTACTTTTTTCTACTTTTTTTAATAAGTATATTGTTCTGTATGTTGGGTTGATTGAATGGCTTCTCTGGCATTATGTCCTTTTCACTAGGCCTAATATTATGACTTTTACTCTGGTATCTGCGATTTAGCTTGGTGGGTCCGGAATCCGGATCCTTTTTCGTCCATGTTCCCATGGATGATAAAAACAGTGGCTAAAGACAAATGGCCTCTTGTGAAGGATGCACCCAAATTTTACTTCAAAATGAGTTGATCCTAGCAAGTTAAGGATACGACTGATGATAGGATTTATTCATATCACTAATAATGCACAAGAAAAATAGGCCCGCTAAGCCTGGGCAAACTATCTCTTTCCACAACTAACATTTCGTAAACTCTATCCCTCTTGTATCGAACACTAACAAAAAATTTCAAATCCTGTCCTCACTTATCTTTCTAATCTCGGTTTCTTTTTTTTTAAATCTCTATATAATCAAAATTGAAATCGAAATTGGATTTCCAATTTTACAATTAATTGAGAAAGCAAAGCATGCCCGTGCTTAACATGGGCAATACAATTCATAATATTATTTTTTATATAAAAAGTAAAATAATATTTGTTGTAATAATTATATGGATACGGTCAAGATCGCAATCAAAATAAATAGCTATAATACATATAAACTTGGAAGATTCATATAATGAGGCATCCTTGTTAAGTTTGGACCTAGCTAAGTGAAGAATATAAGTGGTTGTTTTAACAAATCCTAAAAACACCCTCACGAAAAAAATATATTTTTGGGCATTAAATAACTTTTAAATTTGAAGGGTTTGCATATGCTTTGATTCCATTAAAATATATTAAAATCCATCACCAAGAAAATTAAAAGAACAATGTACACATAGTAAAAGGCAAAAGAAATACATAAAAACATGAAGAAACACAATATAGTTTCAAAGTCCAGGAAAAAGTCCCACATATACAATACAAAAGAAATAAAAAAAACCTACGAAAATAAAAAACAGAAAAACAAAAAATTGAAAAAAAAGAAAGCCAAACAAAAATTCATAAACACTAATAATAAAAGCAATTTAAAATAAAAATATGAAAACATGAGAACAATAGAAAATCTCATAATGTAATCAATTTAAAAGAAAGAATGAAACAAACACATAGAACCCAATACCTAAAAACCAAAAATTGGAACAAAAAGGGAGAAAAATAAAAATCCATTAAAGCTCAGTACCAAAAAAGGTAAATGAACAACATGAAATTGAGCAAAAAAAAATCCCACAGAAAAAAACAACAAAATCCATGAAAACTCCCAAAAAAGAAAAAAGAAAAAAAAAAAAAAGAAACAAAAGCCCTTAGACGATTATACCTAACCTAAGTCCTACCTGAGCAATTTCATAGGTAAGAAAAAGAATATAAAATAAAAGATACAAAATATGACGTGTCTTACATCAAGATTACAAAAGAATAAAATGAAATAGGAAAAATGAAAAAAATAATCCTGTAGTTTTTTTTTATAGAAAAATATGAAATCAAATTGAAAAATGGAGAAAAAGAAACTTGTAGGCGTTGATTATAGACAAATAAAAAAATAATACTGGGTGGGAAGAGAAATGAGAGCATGCCAACACGCTAATGGTTATAATCTATTAGCACGGGGACTCAATGGAGAAAAGAGTAAAGCATGCGACTTATTTTTAAAAAATATATATAACTGCCAATAAATGAGTACGTAAGCCAACCTAAGAAATAATATAAAGAGAAAACTACCAAAAAAAGGACTCTCGATGGCCACTAACCAAAAGAGGTACCCATAGTTTTTATGCAACAGAACAGGTATTCCCGCCAGAATATTCATTCTTTTTTTTCCTTTTTTAAACAAACAACGATGTCGTCGCTTAATATAGAGAGTTAGCAACGGCGTCGTCGTTAATTCATCAAGTTTGCATCTTCTTTGACCTTCATCATCTGTGATTGCTGGTTTTCCGTACCAAAAAGAACCAGAACTCTATGTTATTGATTTTTTATACACAGATAACTACAACAACTTGCACTTTTAACCTGACATTTTTTGGCAACGCTTTTATAAATTCGTCAGTAAAGAGTACTATTTACCGACATATATAATTTCGTCTTTGAAAATCAGCCTTTTACCGATGTTTTATATAAAACGTCGCTAAAAGCCTGACTTTTAGAGACGTTTTACTAAAAGACATCGGCAAAGTTCAATCTTAGACTTAACTTCATTTTTTAGGAAAAGTAAAAATCATAGATTATTACCGACAAATTATAAAACGTCGGTAAAATCGACTTTTAGCGACGTTTCCTTGAAAACCGTTGGCAAATTTCAATTTTATTATTAACTTCATTTTTAGGAAAAATAAATATCAGAGACTATTATCGACGAATTTTATGATGTCGGTAAAATGACACTTTTAGGGACATTTTTTGTAAAACGTCGATAAAGTTTAATTTTATTTTCAGGAAAATTAAAAATCAGAGACCGTTACCTACGATTTTTTTTTGCCAACAAAAATTAGCATCAGAAAATTTATTACCGACATTGAATATAAAACGTCAGTAAAGGTTGGTTGACTTTTTACTTGTTTTTAAATAATAAAAATAAAATAATTTTTTACCGACGAAAAGTATGTTTTTTGAGACGAAAGATAAACGTTAATAAATTTCCCACTTCTTTTTTCCCTCTCCCGCCTCCGAAAGCCCTCTTTTCTCTCTCTCTCTCTCTCTCTCTCTCTCTCGCGATCGGCTCTTTCTCTGCTATTTCTCTCTCTCGCTCGATCTCTTTGCGCTATTTCTCTCGCTCGATCTCTCTGCTCTCTCTCTACTTTCTTTGTCTCTCTCGCTCACTCTCGCTCTTTCGCTCGATCTCTCCGCTCTCTCTCTCTCTCTCTCTTTCGCTCTCTTGATATGCTCTTTCTCTCTCTCTCTCACTCTCTCTGCTTTCTCTCTCGCTCCCTCTGCTCTTTCTCTCTCTCTGTTTTGCTCTCTCTGCTCTCTCTCTCGCTCTCTTTGCTCTCTCTCACTCTCCCTCTGCCCGAAATCGATCGTCGCTCGAAAATGGTCTTATTCTCTATTGCTGCTGCCTCTGCTCGGACCCTCTCTGCCCCCAATTTCCTATCTCTCTCTCACTCTGCTCTCTCTCTATTACCCTCTCTGATCTCTCCAATTTCTCACTCTCTCTGATCTGTCGGTCTCTCTTTGCCCTCTCTCTCTCACGATCTCTCTTTGCTCTCTGTCTCTCGCTCTCTCGGTCTCTCTCTGCTCTTTCTCTCTCTCACTCTCAGTCTCTCTTTGCTCTTGGTCTCTCTCTCTCTCTCGCTCTCAGTCTCTCGCTCTCTGTCTCTCTCTGCTCTCTCTCACTCTTGGTCTCTCTCTGCTCTCTGTCTCTTGCTCTCTCTGTCTTTCTCTGCTCTCTCATCAGTCGTCCCTTCTCTGCGATCTGTGCCTCCGATCACAACACCAGTGCCCCTCTCTTGGCACCCGCTCTCTCTGCCATTGCTGCCTCTACATCTCTCCCTTCTCTGCAAGTAAACTCTCTTTCTCATCTCTTCTCTCTTCGTCTCTATATGATATGGGTATTTGCTGTTTTCTTTCAAAATCTAATAAAATGATGAATTATCCATTAATTGATTGTTGAATGTAACTTGTTTCCTCTCCTCATGGATAGGCTATCCTATCACAATTGTCATTCAAATTAGATGTCTCCCTAAAATTAAGTAGTTTGTACTCAATTGGGTTTTGTCCATATTTGATTTTCCCATCCTATGAGTGGCTTCGAACCTTAGATTGTAGTTGCACACCATGTGCTTGAACAAAAACCTGATTGCAAATCAAACAACAAATAAATGACTGCAATATCAGTAACACACAATGTAACCATGTAAAAATGTTACAAGTTCATAATGCATTTTATAAGGTGACGATTTTGCTCGTGAGATAGAAGGCTGTCTGCTTTCTTTTTTTCTTTTTTTCTTTTTTTTTCTTTTTTTGTTTTTTCTTCTGAAGTGTTACTACCAACACATGAGATGATCCTTGGTTAATGCCATGAGACTATTATTGGAGGTAGATACAACTACATCAGGGATTGTTGCTGATAATTGTGTTTCTCATTTCTAGTGTTGCACTTGAAAAATTGTAAAGGGAGTGATACTGAGAGTAGATCTAATCTCCCTCTTTGAACAAGAGCTAGTCAAGTGTGACACCTCTTATAACAATGGACTATGCCTTTCAATTTATTGAAATAGCCAATCTTTAGTTTTCCTGACTTGTCTAGAGCCGATCTGACCCATTTGCCACCCCAAATATTTTGGCAGAATGAGCCCTATTCATAGAACATCATGTTGCAAAGGATACTGCATACAGTTTTTCTGCAACCAATTTCAGAAATTATTGATAAAATCAATCTTAATGATTTTGATTTAGTGTGGAAAATAGAATTGAATACTTGATATTTATTTATTTCCTACTTCAAACCCATATCACAACAGATAACCACTATCTGCTGAAATCAATTAGCTTAAAAGGACATTCAGAGGTTTCTTATCTATTTATTTGTGTGCTAAGAGTGGATGATAGACAATGTTGTTGTCCCAGTGGCAAGTAGTGATGGCCTTGCAAAGGAGTACACATACTTAAAGAGTCCAATAAAAAATTTCTCAACAAATATCAATGGAATCTATCTGAAAGAGTCCCAAGTCATAATCTTTTCCAGTCTGATGATCAAGTCACTGATTACACACTGGCAGAGTTTAGATGAACAGTTTCTTCGCTGTTGAACAGACTTCTGTGATGGTATCTATAATGATTAAATAACATTTCTTCTTCATCTTTATTTTTTTCTCCTTGAAATGCTGCAGGAAAGGAGTTGGAGAAGCTTGCAAAGGAAGTGAGATTTTCCAAAGCCAAGCACTATGACATTGGTGGAGGCCTCAAGGGAAACTTGGTAGCCACTCGATAAATTGTAAATTTAGAAAGTGCTGGTGTCCAAGAAACTCATCAAATTTTAAAGGGCAAGTAAACATGAAATATGTCATTTTGCATTCACTCTCAGCATTTCCTTGGTTTTCTTTATTTCAATGCATGAAACTTCATAATTATCCATTTACTGTCACTTCTCCTTCTACTGGTGGTATTAAATTGTGGTTCAGTTGCTTGGAAGAACTGCTAACGAAATCAATAACCCATGGAATGAATACCCACAGGCCATTGTTTGAAGTACAAGAAAAGGCTTGAGGATGCAATGGCTAGATAAAACTATTAATTTCCTAGAGCAAAGCTTTTTTATGTGTGCTTTTTTTTTTTCTTAGAAATGAAATGGATGAATGTGCCAAGCATAGAATGACACATCTTTATTTTATAAATGGCCAATTTATTTATATAAATGGCACTTGCATTTATTTGATTTTTATAAAATAATTATATAATCAATTTGATACTTTTATGTTAAAAGCAACTTTTTGTAACCAAACATCGTATGATGCTTTTGTTGTTAAAATGTTAGTATAGAAGTTGAGCTTACCAAACATTATTTTATTTTAAAAAGTTGCTCCTGTGAAGTTGCTTTTTGCAAGTCACTTGAGAAAAAGCATGTTAGACTTCATACAAGTTGAACCAAACACACCCTAAACTTGTACAAAAAACTTCTTAAAACTTCTTCTGGCAAGGACTTTAAGAAAGAATCTCAATCTTGGTTTGTCACTGAGTTCAGTAAGGTTTCAAGGTTCTAAATCTCAATCATAGCAGACAAATGCAACTAACAGATAACTTACCTGCTGGGGGGCCATGACCATAATGGGATCATGTCCTGTAGTTGAGTTCATGAAGACCATAATAATTTGTAGTTGCCTTAACCAAGTTTTTTTGACCAGACACCACAATAATTTGTAGTTGCCTTAACCAATTTTTTTAAATGCAAGCTTTACTTATAATATATAGCTATATATAGCCATATAACATTAATGAGATTGTTTTTGTGTTTTTTATTTTTATTTTTATGCAACATGTGTTATGTTTGGCTTGTTTGATATTGTAAAGGCTCTATTCAGTGAAGTGAGAGCAAAACTGGAAACACAAGATATTGATCTTGTTATGAATTGAAGGCTTCTAAGATAAATAACATATTTATCTTCATTGGAAAACATAATTGAAGTAGGCTCAATGAGCTGAACCCCATAAACAAATTCAATTTATTCAATATTGGTGAGCATATTCTATTTCTAATTTCTAATTTCTAATTACTTGTGATTAGGTTAGATATGGACAAGAGTTGGATATTACATTATCAGAACTGATTTAGTGCGGAGTACATAGCTGGGGTAAACTCATTTATTGATTTTACAAAGGCGAAGTGGGGCGGGGCAATGATGATTAACTGCTCGTTTAATGATTGTTGTAACCATCGGAAGCATGACTATGTAATCGTGAGAAATCATTTGCACATTCAAGGAATGATGGTCTCATACCTACGGTGGATATATCACGGGGAACCTATGGTTTAACCCGATCATTCGGATGAGAGCGAGGATGAATCAGAAGAGAATCAGGATGAGTACGATGAGTTGATAGAGGACCATCGCAGGGGAACTTACTTGAAGGAAGATACTCAAGAGAGGGATGATGTGCAGGATTTTGAAAATTTGTTGAAGGCTTCTCAGTGTGGACTGTACCCAGGATGAAAAAGCTTAGATACTCTACTATCGTTTGTCATCAAGATATTGCATGTGAAGGTAGAAGTGGGTGTAGCAATAAGTCGTTCGACAAGGTTCTGTAAATTTTTAAGGACTTCTTACCTGAAGGTCATGTGGTGCCGGCCTTAGTTTACGAGGCGAAGAAATTATTACGTGACTTGGGCTTGGGATACAAGAACATAGATGCCTGTAAGCACAATTGTGTATGGTATTGGAAGGAGAATGCTCAATTGGATAAATGTCTAGAATGTGAAGAGCCTACGTATAACGTCAATGATGGCAAGCGAAAGAAGATCCCTCATAAGGTGCTCTGTTACTTCCCATTGACACCGAGGTTATGCAGATTGTATATGTCAAGGAAGACAGCCACAGAGATGAGATGGCACAGTGATAAGCGCGTTGATGATAGGATAGCACAGCGTCCGCTGATTCAGTGGAATGGAAAGAATTTGATAAGAAATATCCAGAGGTTGCCCAAGAGACACGTAGCGTGAGGTTGGGGTTAGCCACCAATGGATTCAATCCTTTCGGTAACATGAGCACCTCTTATAGCTTGTGGCCTGTCATACTTATGCCCTATAATTTGCCACAATAGATGTGCATGAAGGAGCCATTCTTGATGATGTCATTACTTATTCCATGACCAAACTCACCGAGAAACGATATCAATGTATATCTGAGGCCCTTGGTTGGTGAGTTGAATGAGTTGTGGGATCATGGTGTATCGACTTATGATGCCTACAGTAAACAGACCTTTCAAATGCATGCGGCTGTGATGTGGACGATAAATGACTTTCCTGCGTATGGTAACTTGTCTGAGTGGAGCACAAAAGGTTATAACGCTTGCCCCTCATGTAACGACACCTCGTTAGGGGTGAAGTTGAAAGACAAGATTGAGTACATTGGCCATCGAAAATACTTGGAACTGAACCACCAATGGCGTAGAAGCAAGGCCATCAACGATTAGCCTGAGCATGAAAAGAATTCTTTGGATTTACCGAGGCAAAAGGTACTAGACCAACTAGAAGAACTAACGCCAATCAAGTTTGGCAAGAATAACAAAAGATCGCGTGACTCTGGAGAACTGAATTGGACAAAGAAAAGCATCATATTTGAATGGGCCTACTGGAAGTGCAAAAAACTCCGACACAACCTTGATCCTATGCACATTAAGAAGAACATCCGTGTAGCTTTGGTTGAAACACGTGTGGGCATAAAGGGCAAAAACAAGGACACCGAGAAAGCGTGTAAGGATTTTAAAAATATGGCATTAGGCCAGAGTTGCATCTACCGGAGAGGGGGGATGGATCCAGCTTGAAGCCGCATGCCTCTTACACTCTGGAACCAAAACATAGAGATGGATTTTATGAATTCTTGAAGTTGATCAAATACTTAGACGGCTATGCGGCGAACCTCTCGAGGTGTGTAACCTCGTAAAATGATAAATTAGCTAGTTTAAAGAGCCATGATTCCCACATCTTTATCCAACGCATCCTTCCTATTGGCATGCATCATGGCTTTCTGAATAAGGATATCTGTACAACATTGTTTGAGTTAGGCAGCTTTTTCTAAGACTTCTGCTCGAAAACACAAAGATAAGATAATTTGAAAAAATTGGAGGAGCAGATAGCTTTAATAATGTGCAAGCTGGAGAGGATTTTTCCTCCTGCTTTCTTTGATGTGATTGTTCATCTATCGGTTCACTTGCAACGCGAGCCCATGCTTGGTGGACCGGTGCAATATCGGTGGATGTACCCAATAGAAAGGTAATAGTTGATGACTATTGATTAATTATTTATGAATTAGTGCAATTACCTTGCATTGAAAATCGTAATTGTTATCATTGGTTGTTTAAAGGTTTCTGAAGACCCTAAAAGGGTACGTTCGCAACTGAGCTTGGCTTGAGGGTTCGATCGCCGAAGCTTACATTGTCAAAGAGTGTCTCACTTTTTGCTCAATGTATTTAAGGCAAACTGATTGAGTAAAACGTTATGATGATGGTGATGAACGTGGCCCATGGATGTCGGTCTTCACAAAAACTGTCCGTCCCATTGGACTGATGCCAAGGGCACATGATTCTTCTTAAAGACAGCGTGACATGGCTCATTGGTTTGTGCTGAATAATTGCCCCGAGGTGGAGCCGTATCTATAATATTTGCTTTAATCTAGCCATATTTATATATTGCTTGTTAACTCCTTTATTCATTCTCTACTTTTACTTATTCATTAAAAGCTATCTTGAGTAGGGAACACAAGAATTTAGTACAAGATCAAATAGGTGGAGATGTCGGGCAGATACAACGAAAAGAATTTGCAAAATGGTTCAAGCAACGTATAAGACATATAAAATATTATCATTTTAATTGCTAGATATTATTGGATTACACTTCAAATAACATTTTTATAATACATTTGTCTTAATCTGCTTATGTAGATGAATCAATTGTGAACTCTAGGGTCACCAGAAGTTTTTGATGAGATGTGGTCATCAGTAAATGGCCCTAGATCCCTAGTGAATCTTTACCAGAGGTGTGATTGCAATTGGGTCCGATACTACACCATAGATCATGAGAAATGCCGTAGGAGCCAAAGTAGTGACTTGGTCGTGGAAGGGGAATACGAAGGGGAGAAACATGACTACTATGGCTACATATGCAAAGTCTGGGAATTGTCCTATCGGCACGGGGGTAAGGTGGTCTTATTTGAATGTGAATGGTACAACACTAGTACCAAGCACAAGATAAACATCGAAGACCATGTTACAAGCATTGATATCACGGGTTGTTGGTATACGGATGATCCATTTTTCCTACCAAGTCAGGTTACACAAGTCTTCTACATCAATGACAACAACAGAGGAAAAAAATTGAAGAGTCGTAGAACGGGTCAAGCCTCAGGGACTATGGGATGTACCCGCTAAGCGGGATGATGACGACGACGACGATAATGTGCCTAATGATGCATTTCAGTAGAATGAAATGACATTTGTTGTCCCAATCCTCGTCGATGGTACTAGTGTCCAATACTCTAGGGATGATACAGATCCTGAGATAGTTCTCAGTGATTGGTCGTGCTGTCGCAGGCACCCAAAAAATAATAAAACCTTTACTCCTAAAAATATATGTAGTAGTGCGAGTAAGAATCGTTCCCACGGAGAGTGTTTAACTAAATTTTATTCTATGTGATCAAAGATGGGGGGTTTTGATTATACTAAATAAATAAATAAATAAATAAAAGCAAATAAAGATTAATAAAGTAACGAATTCAATTAAATGAGCAAGCATTGGTCAAAGTTAACATCCACCATCGGAAATTCAGAACTGATCATTGATGCAAAAATAAATCAATTAACACTTTGAATATTCATCGTTGAAATTAAATTCCTACCTCCTTAATTAGTTAATTAGAAAACACGCGCTCTAATTAACCCTAATTACTAAACAACCTAAGACAAGCGCTATAGATTTAATTTAGTAACAGCATTAAAATTAGAGAGATCGATGAACCCAAATAACACAAGCACACGCGGTTGCATTTAATTTAGCCAAGTGTTCTTCCTAATATTTAATAATCACTGACGCAGTAAATTATCAAAAATCAGTTGCTTCACAAATTAGAGGGATCAAACAATTACGGATTTGATTTCTAATTCAGCAGGAGATTGCAACGAAAAATAAACTAGTAGGCCTCCTAGTAATTAAACGAAACAATCATGATAACAAATTAAGCACAGAAGAACAACCCATATTCAAAGCATAAATTGAACAATGAAAATAAATTAGATCTCACAGTATTTATTCCGAGGCTTCAGTCTCCTTTGACCAATGACAAAAAATTAGCCACGCAGGGCCATAAAAAGACTTGCAAAATTAATAAAAGAAAAGAAGAAGAATAATGAAGAAAGAGAGAGAGAGAGAGAGACTTCGTCAGAGAGGAGAAGGTACTGGCTTTGTGGGTGGAGTCGGTTATTTATGGACCGGATGTATGGCAGAGAGAGGAGAGGAGAGAAATAAGGTGAGGTGTTCGTTGCATGATGGGAAAGAGAAGTGAAGATGGATAAGAATTAGAGAGAAAAGAGAAAAGGTAGAAAGTACAATTAGATAAGGACAGTGGCTGTGGCTGGTGTGATATTAGAGGGAAAGATGGATTTGAGAGATGTGGTGGCGTTGGAATTGGAGATGGAAATTAATAGAATAATTAATTAAATTCTAACTTAGTCAAAATCTTCTTCTTGACCATATCTTCTCACTCGGGCTTCTGTTGGACTCGACCCAAGAATTAAAGTTGCACTATTTTTCGTTCTGCACAATATGAGCCCAATATTGGATATGTTTCGACGAACTCCTGATTTCTTCAAATTTACCATAATGCCATTCTGCTTGATTTTTCATCCATTTGGCATCAGGTACGAGCAGTAACTTCAAGTCCGATTTTGACCTTGATGCAGCCAGTATTTCTCAAAACTCAAAACATGAAAGTTGTAGATCTTTTTCTTGGCGTTCCATAGCATCTTGAATCATCTCAATTGGAGCTCGGATGGGAGAGTTATGCCTAGATTACGAAGCGCTGTCCAAACTGTCCAGAGTCGCCCAATTAGCTTTATTTTGCACTTTAATGCCTCCATTTGCATCCTAAATCAAAATATAAGAATAATGAGTTCAATTGGACATCAAATAGATACAAAAGGACTAAATATTAATGGAGAAAAATATAACATTTTTCATTCTCGTCAGTGATGAATCAGCAGACGAGGATGGCCAAGACGAGGATGAAACACTAGCGGAGTACGAAGATGAAGAAGAAAATGATGTACATAGTCAGGAAGATGATGACATGGAATATGACATGTAGTATTTGTTTCAGGTTTTGCACATGTAATGATTAAGGTAATTAATAAAGATCTTGTCTTACATAATAACATTGTCTTCAATTTCATTTTCTCTTCTGATTTGTTCATATATGGATAAAACACTTCTACATTTCACATTTTATGCTTATTTATATATATCATACTTGCAAAAGATGCCACACGGAGGGAAAAAATGGGTCAACCCAGGAGAGTTGTCCAGTCAAGTGCAAGCATCCAATTATTTATTAAAGAGAAAAAAGTTAATTAAGCAGAATGCAGAAAAACTTGCATCTCTAGGGCTCCCGCCAACCACACGTGCTATATTTGGTTTAGCTAAAGGGACAAACAAGAAGGGAAGGAGGAATGTTAGTGGGAATGATAAGGATGAGAACTACATTCCCCCGAAGATGATGATGTAGATGGCGAGACATCTTGGTCTCAATCGGACGAGGTAATCTTTCTGTGAATGTCTATGACGTGTACTTTAAGATATTAGTTTTGATGTAAATTGTTGACATTCACTTTACTAATATTATTGATTTTTGCTAATAATTATTTATTTTCCTTGTCACTTTGCTTTAAGCCAGATTGCAGATATGCCTCGGGCTAAGAGGGTGAAACATGCTTGGAGTATCGCAGCTGCACTCAGGTTAGCTCTTATAGAGAGCACACCTGAGGCCTCGACACAACCTCCGCCAGCTGATCTTCTAGTTACACAGTCTGGAGGATCAGGGAGCACCCTTAATTTGGTAACCACCCAGCCTTTACTGATTTAGCCTCCGACCACACAGCCCTCGCCGACCCAGCCTTAGCCATCCCAGCCTCTGCCAAGTCCTCATACAGTCGGGAGCAGCGTAGGTGAGAAAATCATGACCTTTTAAAATCCTGAATTCACCTCAATTTAATGATTTGTGTTCACTAACTCATTTAGCACTGTCATCTTAACAGCATCAGCCCCAGTCTCAAAGATTCCGAGCAATATAAGGGGTGTTACGCGAGGGAAGAATGCGACAAAGCTGAGGAGACAGCTGGGTCATAACATCCCAGTTCCGATCCCCATCTCCAATCAAAGGCCAGAAGGGGAACATGCCCCATCACTGGTTAACCAGCTTGGGTTAGCCATTAGAGAGGTTGCCCCAGTCAGGCCCCATGGTTGGAAAAAACTTGACAGTGGGATCAAGCTTGCCGTCATTACTGCAGTTCAGGTAAACTGAAACGAGAAATATCAACCCAACTGATTATAGTTGTGCTCCTCATTACAATATCTAATTATAGTTTGTTATTACTAATCTTTATATGGCTCTCCCCTAATTGCAGCAAATTTTTTATATCGAGGACTACAAAGGCGATATGCAGCTCAAGGGGGACATTGACCGTCAATACGGGGTTTTGTATAGGAGTTGGAAGTACGAGCTGCATAGTCATTATCTCGAGCTGTTGGAGCAGGAGGATCCCCAACCCCAAGACCACCTGGTAGAGGGTTGTGAGCTAACTGACTGGCAATTGATGGTCTCGCAGTGCTGGGAATCACCAGCCTGAAAGGTAACTTTGAGATGTTATCTACAACAATTAATTATATTCCAACGTAATTCTATTAGCAATGATTTTATAAATGATTGCTATTGTATTATTGTTTTTCTATGTAGGCGAAGTCAAAAAAAGCTCAAGAGAGTCGAGCCAAGCTACCATATAATCATACTAGTGGCTCCAGGTCATTTGCATCGAGGATGTCTCTAATGGTACTAATTATATTCATATGAAGAAACTTGATTAAATTTATTAATTTATCAATATGTAGCTAGGTTCATATCTAATACAAAGCTATTTAAAACGACAAATGGCACAGAATGTCGGTCAAGCATCGCCTATCACTCAATTCTTCCACAACACCTACTACACACAAAAGAGTAATGAGTGGGTAAATGAGGTGACTCAGCAGAGACATGTAGCTTGCTAATAAATCAATTATGATCAATAATGCCTTAAAATCATTCTAAATCCCTTATTGATTTAAATGGCCGGAGGCCTTGGTGCAGCACACTGAGGAGCAGTCGCAGCCCTCTGTCACGGCTCCGATGACTGAGGAACAGATTGTTGTTGATGTGCTTGGGAAGAGTCTGGGATACTTAAATGGGTATGGGATATATACGAGGACCTCTTCATCTTCCACACAGTCTCGGGCATCCGCATCCTGAGGTGATCACCCTGCGGGAGCAGCTAGCTGAGCAGGCTAGGAGGTAGGCTGAGGAGGACAGGAGGACACGTGCACTTGAGGCCCTTGTTCAACAGTTGGCAGCTGCGGCAGGGATAGATCCGACCAGCTATTTCAACATCACGAGAGGGACCACTTCTGTGGTGATGGCAAAGCTACTGGAGATCATGATGCGACCCTTTGGTTAGTAGATTAATCTCTTGAAATTTTAACATAATAATTAGTTGAAATTTATAAACACTGAAAATGTAGCATTTTCAATGGGATACGGCACTCGAAACTGGTATGAGCACTTCGCTTGAGGGTAGAGTAACTTGACGGAATTGACGGTTCGCAAATAGGACTCTCGGTTAGAGAATCAGAAGCGAAAATATAGGATTTTCCAACACTTAGGCTCGAAAACGGCCCGCTGGGGCTCCGAAATGGGAAACTGCCCCCGAAAAAATTGGAAACCAGCACGAGCACTTCGCTCGAGGATAGAGTAACTTGACAAAACTGACGGTTCGCAATTAGGACTCCCGGTTAGAGAATTAGAAGCGAAAACGTAGGGTTTTCCAACAATTAGGCTCGAAAATGGCCCGCCGAGGGTTCGAAATGGGAAACGGCCTTCGAAAAAATCAGAAACAGGCACGAGCACTTCGTTCGAGGGTTAGAATAACTTGACAGAACTGATAGTTCGCAAATAGGACTCCCGGTTAGAGAATTAGAAGCGAAAATATAGGATTTTCTAATACTTAGGCTCGAAAACAACCCACCGGGGGTCCGAAATGGGAAACGGCCCTCGGAAAAATTAGAAACCGATACGAGCACTTCGCTTGAGGCTAGAGTAACTTAAAGAAACTGACGGTTCATAAATAAGACTCCCTGTTAGAGAATCAGAAGCGAAAACATAAGATTTTCCGACACTTAGGCTCGAAAACGGCCCGCCTGAGGTCTGAAACGGGAAACGGCCCCCGGAAAAGTTGGAAACTGGCATGACCACTTCGTTCGAGGGTATAGTAACTTGTAGGAACTGACGGTTCACAAATAGGACTCCCGGTTAAAGAATTAGAAGCGAAAACGTAGGATTTTCCAACACTTAGGCTCAGAAACGGCCGCCGGGGGTCCGAAACGGGAAACGGCTCCCAGAAAAATTGAAAACCGGCCTGAGCACTTCGGTCGAGGGTAGAGTAACTTGACCGAACTGACGGTTCGTAAATAGGACTCCCGGTTAGAGAATTAGAAGCGAAAATATAGGATTTTCCAATACTTAGGCTCGAAAACGGCCCGCTGGGAGTCCGAATTGGGAAACGGCCCCCGGAAAAATCAGAAACTAGCATGAGCACTTCACTCAAGGGTAGAGTAACTTAACGGACCTGATGGTTCGCAAATAGGACTCCCGGTTCGAGAACTAGAAGTGAAAACATAGGATTTTCTAACACTTGGCTCGAAAATGGCCCGCCAGAGGGCCGCAACGGGAAACGGTCCCCAGAAAAATTAGAAACTGGCACGAGCACTTTCCTCGAGGGTAGAGTAACTTGTAGGAACTGACAGTAAACAAATAGAACTCCCGGTTAGAGAATTAGAAGCGAAAACATAGGATTTTCCAACACTTAGGCTTGAAAACGGCCCGCCGGGGGTTTGAAAAGGGAAATGCCCCCGGAAAAATTGGAAACTAGCATGAGCACTTTGCTCTAGGGTACAGTAACTTGACGGAACTGACGGTTCGCAAATAGGACTCCTGGTTAGAGAATTAGAAGAGAAACATAGGATTTTCCAACACTTAGGCGCGCTCGAAAACGGCCCGTCGGGGATCCAGAACGGGAAACGGCCCCTGGAAAAATCAAAAGCCAGCACGAGCACTTCACTCGAGGGTAAAGTAACTTGTAGAAACTGACAAAAATAATCATCGGTAAAAAATGTTTTTTTTTATTTATTTTTCTTTTTTCTTTTACCGACGAAATAAAATGTCGGTAAAACTCTTTTTATTTTTTATTTGTTTTTATTTTTCTTTTTTATTTTACTGCGAAAAAAATGTCAGTAAATTTTTTTTTTATTTAATTTTCCTTTTGATTGTGCCGACGAAAAAAAAGTCGGTAAAAGTTCTATTAAATTTTTAGAAAAGTAAAATAATTTTACCGACGTTGTTAAAACATCGGTAAAAGTCAAATAATCGTCGGTAAAAATTTTATTTTTGCCGACGGAAAAAAAATCGTCGGTAAAAGATTTTGTCCACAAGTTTTACTGATGTCTGGCTGACGAAAATATTTGCGTTGATAAATGTTTTTACCAACGTTCTATTGACTTTTTGCGACGAAAAATTTCGTAGCTAAATTTGTAAAGTGTTGTAGTTTATATAAGTGTGGGTCACGGATATGGAAGAGCAAGAGAGAGGCTCAAGATGCAGCTAAAAAATAGTCCATTGACTACTTGAAACTGTTGGAAGGAGAGCTTGAAGACAGCCATTTTACGGTGGCAAGAGCTTGGGGTATGTGGATGTGGTGTTTGTTCCATTCGCCTACTGATTCTACACGTATGAGACTGATGGCAATTTCATTCAGCATAGAGAATGAGTGCTCTAAGCTAATTGGTTTGGTGAAGAGATGGATGGAGAAGGAGAGTGTCTCCAAGGTCCTTCCATACCCTCATATGGTCTATGACTTTGTTGGCGATTGGAAGAAAAGTTATGGAGTAGAGTTCTGGTAAATGGGGTTTATGGGGGAAAACGATGGGAGAAAGAGGGCATCAATGGGGGAAATACATTTTCTCATGAGATAAATGAGTCCATGTTCATGAGAGTCCTTTTGAATTTAAAAGGATTAGCAGAAGAGTACAAATCGATCTCAAATTTGCAAGAAATTCCAAAGATAACTTACATGTACAAATCAGTCTCAAATTTGTAAGAGGAAATTCCAAAGATAACATCCATGAAAGTGATGGTTGGTGTTTATGGTATTAGTAGGATAAGAAAAATAGGAGATAATTTAGGAATATATTTAAAGATTCAATTTATTGATAAGTAGAGATGAGGCTGGAGCTATATTACGAGGTGGGATTTAAATCAACTAAAGGAAAGGGAACGGAGTGAGATGTTTTGGGATTGGACTCTTCCAAGGTAGAGTTTTATTCTAAATTGCAATTGGCCCACTAGATCTAACTTTTATTTTCCACTGAAAATAGAAGGATAAAAAAAAAAGGATCACTGAAACCATGAGGTTGGGTTCATTGCTTCAAACTATGGCCCAAATCTTTTATTAGCTCGAATATATTGTGGGTCCCAAAACCCAAGCTTCTCAATCGTGGGCCCCAATGATCGGTGTAACAGGAAAAAGAAATAGGTTGTAACCATCATGCTCAGAAAACAAGGTATAAGTAAATTGAACGGTGAGCACTGAAGCCGTATTAAAACATCAGAGATCAATCAATTGTGATTAAATTGGAGCACAATCCCTATTAGAATTTCAAGTAAGCAACACGCAATTTGTCCGAGACTCGTTTTTATTTTGATCCAAAATCAGGTGAGACATAAAAGAGTCTAGATCATCCCAAAAGTCTAAATAATTTAAAATTCCTAAAATCTCTCTCTCAAATCAAGATCGGGCCACAATTAAATTTGAATAAAATCTTTCGCCTCAAGTAAGCAACACACAATTCGTCCGAGACTAGTTTTTATTGTGATCCAAAATCAGGTGAGACATATAATAGTCTGGATCTTCCCAAAAGTCTAAATAATTTAAAATTCCTAAAATCTCTCTCTCAAATCAAGATCGGGCCAAAATTAAATTTGAATAAAATTTTTCGCCAATCAAAATTGAAATCAAAAGTGGAGTTCCAATTTCGCAATTGAAATCGAAATCAAGATCCAATTTTATAATCAATTGCGAAATCTGACTCCAATTTTGAAATTGAATCCCATGTCTTTAATATATATTAATAGGATACTAGTCACTGTGTTAATCATGTGCTAAGTTTTATGATGGGAACAACTCATTTTGTCTTGATATTACAGGTCTCATGATCCACATTACAGATCATGGAATCCCAAGTCAACAGGGATCTTATTCTACTCCTTTAATTTAGTGATTTGATACTGTAAATGCTCATTGTATATTCCCCTTGTAATCTCTATTTATACACATACAGAGAGAATAGCAAATAATAAGAAGATTTACATCTTTCTCATGGTGTCGGAGCGCCGGGCCTGATATTCACCTTCTCTGCATTTTTTTCAATCATGTCAACCAACAACTCTAATGTTTCTAGTGGGCCTTCATCCCATGCTTCTAATTATGACAACTACAACAACCCATTCTATCTTCATCCTTCTGACAATCCTGGAAATATTCTTGTCTCGTCCCTTCTAGATGGTGACAACTACCATACATGGAGTAGCGCTATGCAGATGGCACTCACAGCCAAGAACAAACTAGGATTCGTTGATGGTTCTGTAAAGCAACCTGACGCCTCTTCACCAAATCATGGTTCATGGTCTCGTTGCAACATGATGGTCCTCTCATGGCTATTCAATGCCATCTCTAAGGATCTACGTGATAGCATCAATTACTCGGATACTGCAGCTGCGCTTTGGAATGACCTCCATGAACGTTTTTCGCAAAGGAATGCTACCAAGGTATACCGCGACATTATCAATCATTGTCAGGCTCAACTATCTATTTCAGCCTATCATACCAAGCTGAAAGCACTTTGGGATGAATTATCTTGTTACATTTCCGCTTGTTCTTGCGGAACTATGAAAACTATTGCTACTCTTCAACAAGAAGAGACTCGTGCAATTTTTAATGTGTCTTAACGACTCATTCTCTGCCATTCGCAGCCAGATCTTGTTAATAAATCCTTTACTATTGTTAATAAGGCATATAGCCTTGTACTTCAAGAAGAAAATCAACGACTCATGCGCACTAGGTATGAGTCTCAGATTCATGGTACTAATATCGTAGCCTATGAGGCTAGTGCTACTAGCTTCTTACCATCTGCTGCTGCAGTCACTCAAAACCAGCAACACTCTGGTCGTGGCAATATGCCCAAGTCACGTCGTGAGCGTCCTCGTTGTAGCCATTGTAACAAACTTGGCCACACAGAGGACCGCTGCTATGTGAAACATGGGTATCCTATTCGAGATGACACAACCCGTGCTCCACGACGTGACAGCTCCTCATACAGCCAATAATGCTCAATCTACTCCACTTGAGACCTCAACTTCAGTTCCTCATTTCACAAATGAACAATACTATCAATTGTTGGGTCTTCTCTCTCTCGGTAACTCCAATCCAAGTGTAAATATGGCTGGTAAGTTTCCTAATAGCATCACTTCATCTTTGTTTTCCTCCCCTTGGATCATTGATACCGGGGCCAGCAATCACGACACCATTCAGTTCTTACTTTAGCAATGGTAATTTCAAATCTTCTTTGCACCCAGTTCAATTGCCTAATGGTGACCTCATTCCCATTAAGCTTGGCCTTTCTTGGGTCCTAGGTTGTGGGCCAACTCTGTTCCAAGATCCTGAGGTTAATTGGGGTGAACTCCATTGGAAGGATGACTCTGTTCCTGGGAAAGAGCTGGTGCAGGTATGGGGTCTGGTTGTTGGTTGATGTTCATGGTCAATAGTGGTCATAGGTAAGGAGAGTTGGTGGATTGTGGGTGTAAGCTTGAAAGTCTTGGTCTTAGGACTTACATGGTTATCTTATTTTATAGTAAATGATTCTCGAACAGAAGATTATGTGTAGGAACTAGGGAGGCTTCGTCCATTGTTTATTAGATTCTATTTTACAGAACATAACCATGAGATGCTCTTCCACAAAGCTAATGACGGATGCCTTCTTAAGCTCTTATAATTATTTTGAGTTTTGCAGCTTATTCACCTATCAGAATGTTTGGCAGTGTATTCTTATTTTAATTAGATTTTATTTATTTATTAAAGTTTTGTCCGCTATATTAATAAGCTATGGGGCTGCCTAGTGTTTTTTAGTTAAATTGGATGGAGATGGGCAATGCAAATTTTACAAGTGCTTTGGATGAAATGACCTCATAAAATTTTCAAAATGTCTCAAATGGTGGATTTTAGATCGTAATTTCTTAAAGGTGGGCTTCGATTACTACAATTCCTAGGTCGGTCTTAAGTCTACAATCACAAAGGGCCCACTTTGTTATTCCTAGGGCGGTCATAAGTTTACAATCATAAAAGGTGGGCTCACATTATAAATCCCATACATGTGAACCCGTATTTTAATTTCTACATGTGGGTACTAAGTTATAAATGCTGAAGGTATATATGTCCTATGTACAACAATAATTAAGTTCAATAGAATTGCCAAAAATGGTCCGCACAGCATATTCTTAGCGGAATTGTCTAAAATAATGTTGCGAAACAGGTTATGTACAACATGAACTCTATGATGTCAAATGAGGCCTTATATTATTATTGCATTTGTGTGCTGAAAATGCATTGTACTGATGATGTTTGGTAGTTTATGTGGTATCCTTGTGCGTTAAAGAACTTGTCTCTTCCTCTTCTTTATTTATGAGAGTCCCACATTGGTTGTGATACTATTTGTTGTGCGCGTGTATGCGTTTCACACATCATTATGGTGCTAATCTCGGTAGAATGCTAAGGCTGTGGTGACCAACACACGCATCTGTCTGCGTGCGGGCCTAGCCCGGCCCACATGTGTGTCACGACCCGGGCACGAAATCCGGTAACCCCGAGCCGTGAGCCCATACTTACTCCCGTAAATCCCGAATTAACAGAAGTTAAAACAGAATCCACAAGGGATAACATTCTCAATAAACCTGTCAAATACACAATCTGCGGAAACAATTATATTTGACAAGATCAACTTACAATTTACATGTATACAAAACAATGTCCTTTATACATGTATCATCGAACCATTTACCTGACCATCAGTGCTTTTCCAAAACATTATACAATGTCAATTAGTTACATACCAAAATGATTATACAAAAGAATAATCTCTCAAATGTTTCTCAAAATTTTCTCACAAAATGTTTCTATCTCTGTTTCGCTCTCGGATACCCATATCAGACGGTATCCCGGCCATTCCATTCATTTAGTCCTCCTGGAGGAACCTGAGCGGTCTCCTCCGCTCCCGCCTGGGGTGCTGCAGCACCGACAAGGGCAAACGGGCCTGTAATGCCATCAATAACACTAGTGAACACGACGGTTCAACAATGTATAAACAAATCTTGCAATAGCATGTTAATTCATGAGTTAGACTCATTCAATATATCAATAACTGTTCCAATTCTAGATAAGTCTAGAAAGTTCCTACAATAACAATAAGTAGACATGAAAGTCAATCATGTGGACATGTATAGGGTGGTCACTACCATAGCATTCATTGTCATTTCATTCATTTCATTTACTATCTTCCCTCAAAGGAAGGATTTATCATTATTGCCATCTTTCTCAAAAGAAGGATTCATTATTACCATCTTCCCTCAAAGGAAGGATTCTTCTTCCAAACGGAAGACATCGATCAATACCCATAGATACGATCGGAATATAGTGGACTTACTAGTGTCCGGGCCAGGGACAACTAGCATCACCACGGAGCTCCGGAACGCCCCCAAATCCATCTACTGCAGTAGGATTAGACATAGTCTCATTTATTCATTCATTGAACTCATTTAAGGTTCTAAAACAATAGCTAGGTAGTGCCAGACTCAAGGGTCAATACTTTTCAGTGAGCAATCCACTTTTGGATTCAATTCAGTTCCATGATTCCCATAATATCAAGAGAATGGAATAATAGTGATACCAATCTCATCAGATTGGGACACAGTGTTACAATGAGGAACTCACTAATCAATCATATTTCTATTTAATGCTATCTCGATCTTAAACAACCATATAGGTATAACCAACGGTTACCAATGCACGTGTTATTCTTGATGAGCATCACATTTATATATTTGATATGTGCATTATAATCCCCGTAGTTAACACCTATGGAAGTTTAGACCACAATCAATTAACTATGCAATTATCCCTTCATTATCTTTAATTCTTAACAGTTTCACTTTACTTCATGATTGACCTTTGAACTATTCAAGGGAGCATTTATACTCACAAGGAGTGCTCCAAACTTACGCAAATTTCCAAAATTCACTGGACTCAAACTGACAAACTTACACAAATTTTCACTCACAATTAATGTGTTGGCCAATATCGGTCAGTTCGGCGGTTACCCGGCGGTTAGACGAAATTGGGTCGGCGGTTAGCCGAAACTATTCGGCGGCTAGCCGAATTCCACTCGGCGGCTAGCCGAAATCTCAAATGCGGTTAACCGCAATCTGGCGGTCAGCACGCGGTCAGCTTTCCAGAAGCTGACATTTCTGTCTCGAATTTCGGTCACCTTACGGTTACCTTGCGGCTAGCCGAAACTTCAATTTCGGCTAACCGAAATTTGGCTGTTAGCTTTCCAGAAGCTCGCCCATTTTACAGATTTTGACGGTTGGCTTCGCGGTTAGCCTTACGGCTAGCCGAAATTCGCCCAGAATGTCATTTTCGAGCTTCAGAAGTTCTGAAACAATTTTTTTTTTGAAGACTGAGTTCCTTGAACTCCAGTCCTTTTCAACAATTTATAAAAGTCCAAGACAATGCATCCTCTTGAGAATGACCATTGGAACTTCAAGTTCTCTCCTCATACATTATCCATTCATTAACAACACCTCTAATATTCATTAATCTCTACATTCAATCCATAGAAATTCTACAAATTTCTACAATGGTTAACATTAATCACAAAAGATGTTTATACTTGCCTCTGGTAGTCAATGCACTCAAAGCCCTCTTTAATAGCTTGGCTTGAGTTCAAAATCCCCAAATCTCAACCTTAAATCCATAAAACATCGAAAATGCACGACCCTTAAGCTATTTATGCTAGAAACCTTCCCTCATTACTCAATAGAACTTGAAAACTCATTAAAAGTTCCAAACACTTACTTATAGTTCAATGGAAAAGGCCTTGAGATCTTTCTCCAAGCTCTTCACTTCCAAAAATGGAGGAAAACGACTAGGAGGAGAAGATGAAGATGAATGGAGTAGCTCACTCCACTCCAATCACTTGTCAAAGCTTCCAATCTTGACATTCAACGGAGAGAAAATGAAAGGAGAAGGAGAGAAAGGTCTGGCCAGGGCTTGGTGGTGATAGAATGAACGAATGAACCGTTCATTCATTCATTCCATTCTAATATAAGGGTTCTTTACACAAAACCCCCTTCTTATTTAGTCTTATTTCATTTTGAGTCAAATGAAGGGCCACTTGATGAAATCCTCGTCAAACGGCTTCGAGTCTATTATGAAAGTTAACGTACTCGTCGAGATACACGTGTTGGTATCAAGAGTTTCCGTATTCGACAAAATACGTATAACTCCGTATTTACGAAAAAGGTCTTGTTCTCTTAGTTTAGACTTAAAACTCATCCAATTCACTTAATCTCTTCATTAAGTTCATTTAAGACTAATCTCATCGAGTTGGGGCATTACCCATCATTAGTTCAATTAGACTTGATTAATTAGTATTAATTTCGATTAATTAGAGTTAATCTTGATTAACTCGGGCAGGGTCTTACAATGTGTTATCTTTAGGTCTTAGTTTGGTTGGGATTGGGCCAGCCTAGATATGACCCGATTTTGTGAGCCCAATAGACCTGGTGACTCTTGCATGAATAAGGTTTCTTCAATCCCATCTCATTCCTCTGCTCTCTTCCTGCAAAGATCCTCTTCTTTTTTAGTTTTGAGAATTTTGGGATTTGATTTTCTCATCCATTCAAGTGCACAAGTGGTAGAGATCTTCCTGTAGTGGTGGAGATCATCCAACAGGAAGCCGTCTTATCCTGAGGCAAACGTCTATAAATCTATCTACACTTGTGTGGGGGCAAAATTCTATCTAAAGAAAGCGTCTCCTAAGACTTCATTCAGCTGCCAATTGTTCGGTCATTTCTTTCCTTTTCAATTATTCAGCTGCAAAACCATCTTTTCCAACAGTTTAGACAGATATTGTCACATCCTGGTCCCAAATCACCCTCGCCTAGGGTAATCCCCGAGGTGCAACACACGTACTCCCGTGATCGTGTACCTGTCTCGGGCCAAATACAACACACAAAGGAGAGAAAAACAACTTTTCAAACTCATGAGTCGAGCTCATTAGACCATATCAATAGCAATTAATTCATAGCGGAAGCTGTAATTCATTCATGTAAGGATATCAATTCCCATTAAGCCCAAATCACTGTTCAAGTTTAATACAAAAGAATTATACAATTATATACATTGTTTACAAAAGAGGGTGTATAAAAGAACCCTATACAACACTACAAAAAATATAACAAAAGTGGTAGAGATCTTCCTGTAGTGGTGGAGATCATCCAACAGGAAGCCGTCTTATTCTGAGGCAAACGTCCATAAATCTATCTACACTTGTGTGGGGGCAAAATTCTGTCTAAAGAAAGCGTCTCCTAAGACTTCATTCGGCTGCCAATTGTTCGGTCATTTCTTTCCTTTACTTATTTATTTTTTTTCAATTTTAATTTATTTATAATTTCCGTAAAACCATCTTTTCCAACAGTAAAGTGTGGATTCCAAAATTTAACCACCAACAGTCTTTTTTCTCTGATCAATTATGTGAACTAACCACACCAACTTACAAAGGGGCAAAGGTTTAGAAATCAAGTCAAGGTTAATTGGGTCGACCCATGTGCATTGTGGCGCAATGTGGGTCGAGTTGGGTTAGCCGACATCTGGAGCAGGTTGAGAAAATTTGGCCAATGATATGGGTTGGGATCAAAACCAGGGACCCACCTGTCGACCCGACCCAATCCATTTGTCATCCGTAATTGATGCAAGGCATTTAATATATATATATATATATATATATAGAGAGAGAGAGAGAGAGAGAGAGAATTAGAATTAGAAGAGCAATAAAAAGGGAGGTTTGAGGTTCCTTAAAAGATCCGAGTAGACATTTCCGTTCCTCATAAGAGCTACTAATCTGTACGTCTTCCACGCAACCCTTGCCATTTGAAGACCTACTGCTGTGATTCATGAAACCTGATTAGAATCTTAATAACCTCACATCATTTTTCTGTTTGAGTCCTAATCACCATCTTCAACCTCTCACACTCAACAACCCTATCATCATGTAAGGACCCTGACCGGTCTAGGACCCAAACGAAAAAATGCAGATGCAGGATTACCTCTGTATGTAGCGCTGGTAAACTTGCAAGGTACGCTTATATTTGCAGGTTTAATGCTGCTACCACTGTAATCCTGCATCTGCAATTTTTTTGGGTCTAGGTGCGATCAGGGTCCTTACAAATAACCATCACAGCTAGCTAAAAAAAATCGTCCAAGCCCATAAGAAGAAGGGAAAAAAAGAAAAAAAAGATCAATTTGTGAACTAATGGCCGAGAAATCTAATGTAGCGCCAAATCCACACTCCACTGCTATTGACGATGTAGCAAAAATGCTAGCTAGAGGCAAAGCAAACTTAGATTTAGGATAATAAGATTGAAACCCATTGCTCAACTACCAATTGAATGATCCAAAGAATGGGTTGGTTGCAGCTGTAGACCTTCAATGATATTTAGACCCAAACAATGGTAGAAGCTATAATAATCTTTTCACCATCTTTTATCAAATAAGTTGTTTTTGCTTCTACATAACTACTAAAAGCTATTAAGTTTCCTCAGCTCACAGTTTCCATCAAAACAACGAGATGTTAGTAGAGAAAGTATAAGCATAAGTTCTTTTCAATAGTTACAAGATCTGAATCCGTCATCAGATTCTCCACATCCAAGATAGATTAGGTATCCATCCAGCCTATTTCCATTAGAATACTATAATAAGGATAAGTCTATATTTCAAATATTTTCACAACGAACATATAATTCTCACCAATAATAGTCCTCTCTATCTCTATTGCAATATGAAATTAACACATCACATGAGATCCTTGATCTTGAATTCTTTATCAACAAATTTAAATTAAGATACACTTAACCAATAAATTACCGAGGTTCTAGTTCAGTAATTGACACGTCATTTTGGGACACTATTGACGATTTTTTTGGCGATGGATCTGAATGACTTGTATGCGAAGAATGATCTATTTGAAAGTTTGGTTCCATTACATTCTCGATGAAAAATGCGGGTGCTGAAGGTGCCAAAAGAGTTACGGAGAAACTGTTGAGCATGAGAACAACTGAAGACATAATGGGTCTTGCCGTTGCATCTTCTTGAACACATAATAAACCGATGTGGATGCATCTCTTAGCTTCGCTCGCTAAACAATGCTCCCTTAGAGTTGAATCAATGATCTCTAAAACAGTTCCATCGTTCCATGCTGTCCATACCTGCAACAAAACATCAAAGCTTGAATTATCTGCAAGTTATATAGCGTTTCTATATGTGCTCTATAGATGCTATAGCATTATGAAGCTTTCTTCAAGAGTTCATACTTACATAGCTTAGAAGGTCCCGGCCATGGTCAGATTGGTAGAAAGTGCTATTCTTTTGACCAATAATAATTTCTAAGAGTAATACACCAAAGCTGAACACATCTGATTTTACTGAGAATTGCCCATGCATAGCATATTCCGGGGACATATATCCACTGGATTTCATCATCATGAAAAGAACATTAGAGATTTGTAATTGTAAATGATATACAATAAATGGTTATTGTTTGAGAATATTTTATGCACAACTCTACAAGTAAATTTTAAGCTAATTTCAATGATAGTAAACATTCAAACAATAGACCTATTAGACCTATCTTGGGTTGTGGGGGGGGGGGGGGGGGGGGGGGGACTCAGAGTCTATGGTGCACACAGATACGTAAGGACACGCCATAGACACGACAGGGACACGGGTTTTACACATAAAAAGTGAAGTTTCGGATACAATATGTTGCCCATTTTGAAGTATCCGTGCATCAAAGCTCAGAGTTTTCCAGGTCCTAGTGCTAGATGAAGAATTAGTGCCAAATTCAAACGATCAAGCCAAGGTTCTACTAATCTCACATGAGTGCCATAAAATATGCAGGTGAAGGAAGTGAATTTGAAAGGTTTTCTGATGACCTACCTTTCTGAAAATCCATCTAATCATAAGAGATACTATTTTGGACCTTAAACTTTCCCAAATTCTTGATAGATAAAGTGGGATGAGTGCCACATTTGCATAATCAGTCCAAGGGTCTAAAAAACTTGGATGAGTGGATGAAAGCTAATCCATAAACTGAGCATGAGGGGTTTGGATTGATAGTATAATAGGCATAGGTGAACCCCACAGCCCTAGCCTTTCCATGCTTACATAGTAAGTCATCACTGATACTTTTTTAGGATGTGTGCTAGTGCATTAGTGAATTGAGACACCATTAACTTAGCAAAAAAGTTTTTTTGTGGGACACATTAATGAAGTATGGAAGTATTGGTTTCATGGAAAATTTAATTAGTCTATTGTGGCATTTACAAGCGCTATGTTCCCTTTCAGTTGGATGTTATTCCTTATGCATATTTAGATGCTTCTTCATCTTGATGACCATCAGTTTTCTATGATTTAATCTACTAGGGTGATCAATGGGTATCCATTTCCTATCAAATGAGAGACTATTTTTTGACCCCTTGCACCTCTTCACCTTTATTTAATCCTTCACTTCTAGCTCTTTGATAAAAAAAAAAAAAAGTTACATAGAAATCACTGGAAATCAATGTTGATCAAATAAACAGGTCCTAAGGCCCTCTTTCTTTGCTAGAATTTCTGGCAAGAATTTGAAGTATACACATACGTCTCTGTGTGAACTTATGTACTAACATAAAGATAATAAGTTTGTTTGCACATAAGCTCAGAGTAGAGAGTTAGCTTAGATAAAAAGGATATACAGGTGATTTAAGGTAGGAAAACTTACTATGTTCCCGCAATTCTGCTTGTGTTGCCTTGAGTTTGGTCCACTCCAAATATCTTTGCCATTCCAAAGTCCGAAATTTTAGGGATCATGTCTCCATCTAATAAAATATTACTAGCTTTGAGGTCTCTATGAATAATTCTTAGCCGTGAGTCTTCGTGAAGATAAAGCAGCCCTCGAGCGATTCCTCCAATAATTTTATAACGTCGTTCCCAATTTAAAATAACACGTTTTGTTGGATCTATACATCCAAAAACACATGATTTTAGAAAGTAATTCATCAAAATGAAACACATAAAACTTGATGCTAGCAAGAATGATGAAGGAAAACACATAATAAAGCACTTGGGATAACATAATTCACTTTCTTCTACTTAAGAAAATCATCTCATTTCAAAAATTTGTAGTGACTGGCTTACATTATATAGTGTTTATAAAATGGAAAGGAACATTAATTCATTCAAAGAAAAGTACAAAAGAAGAAATTTCTTCTGCCTTTATGTCTCTTTGAATTTTATTTTGTTTGAGCGAAAATCATCCTCAGTAAACAAGAATCCAACCTAGGGGGTTCATGGGATGAGTTGGGCCTTGCTGAAGATTGCCCAAGACTGCACCATCTATTTACTGGGCCTAATATCGTGCACCGTTCAGCCCATAGACCAACTCCGGCCATTTACAACATAAATATTCATGTTAGTGCAAAAACTTATCAGGCCAGATGGGATGTTACGTAAAGGCACAGTCCTGCCCATCTAGATATCATGCTAAAAATTAGAACCAAGCCAAACCAACAGGGCAAAAAAAAAAAAAAAAAATATCATTCAGCCCTTTGCAGGCAAGGATGGGTTGGGCCTAGGATGGCCCAGGCCATGAGCATCCATAATCCTAGCATTTAAGGTCCATCGTCTCATCCAACCATAACAGCAGCTTATTAGCAGAGTGTCAGGTTGCAAATGGACCAGGTCAGCCCGAGCTTCATGAATTGAATTAGCGCATAGTTGTTAAGGCATGTAGGCTGATCCCGTATTGTATATGGGCTGATTTCTAGACACAGTGGTCTTGTACATATACTTAAGCAAAAGCCCAACTAGTTTGCTTGGCCTGGACAATGGAACGACAATGCGCCCCATGAATTGCTAAAAGAGATTTGGATTAACGAATGGGTGTAAAAGATGATTAACGGATTGGATTTCTTAAAAGTAGGCCCCACCAATGTACATATGCCCGGTGCTGCATATTGTAGCTTTGCCTGTCTTTTATAGGCTCAACTAAAACCCGAAAAGTTCATTGATTGGTTGAAAATATCAGCATAAGCCTCTCCCAAAGTCGAAAACACCTGAACCTAACCTGTTCAGTATGCCAACCATAAGTTGACAATCCTAAGGTCCATCATCTTATTAAACCATACCAGCAGGTTGCAAGTGGACCAGGCCAGCCTAAACAAACACTTCATGAATTGAATTAATGCTGAGTTTTTTAGGCATTTAGGCTGATCCTTTATTAAAATATATGGACTAATGGCTAAACACAGTGATCTTGAACAAATATTTAAACAAAGACGCAACTAGGTTGCCTGGCCTGGACTATCGAACAAGAATGGGCCCTATGAATTCGTAAAAAAAGCTTGGCCCATTATTGCTTCCCAGGGATATGTGCATGATCAAGGAATGAGTATATATTTTGCACCTGAAACAAATAAACCAGACTTAAACAAGCCTCAGTCTGATCTCGCTGGCTCATATGCAGCGTCACTGACCTGCACATAGTTAACGGTGGGAATGGGTGGTGCGAGTCAGGTTCAGACTGTCTTGACCACTGTAGGCATCATTTATAGGCTTAACTAAAACCAGAAAAACTTGTTGATTGGTTGAAAATATTAACATGGAGGTCAGAGGTTCAACCCCCACCTCCCCCCTATATATTCCCGCATGTGTATATGCGGGCTTTCTTCCCACTTCGGCGGGCTTCCTTTCCGGGTGTGCCGGGCTTTCTTCCCACTTTGTGGGCTTCCTTCCCTGGTGTACAGGGCTCTATATAATAATTAAAAAAAAAAGAAAAAATGGGTCCCAGCCACTATAGCTGGGGTACCAAAAAAAAAATGACCTCCCAAAGTCAAAACACCCGATCCTAATCTAGCTGAAAAATGTCAACCCTAATCCCACCCAAAGTGACAAGGGTCATCCCAAACCCTGACTTACAGGGTAGGGTTTGGGTTGGGTTGACAGGTCGAGTCATGAATTGCCAGCCCTGCATATAGGTGGTACCTACACAATGGATGTGAACACTTGCCACTATCAAATCATTTTATATTCTATCTTAAGAAATAAAATAAAAAATCATTTTGCATTCCTATAAGTCTGCTCTTACTAATTTGAAATGGTTGGTAAGAGATCTCATAAATGGTCCACTTTCAACAAAGAAATCAGGTGGCCCATGAATGGTAGGGCCCACTGAACGGGAGAGCTAAACAATTTGACAGAAGACCCACCCCATGCATGTTGTATGTGTGTAAATAATTAAGGACCTACCAAATAGAAAGTAGTCCAGGCTTCTGTTTGGTACGTATTCATAAATGAGCAACTTCTCCTCTCCTTCCATACAGCATCCAAAGAGTCTAACTAAATTCCTGTGCTGAAGCTTTGCTATTAATGCAACCTCATTCCTGAATTCCTCTGCACCTTGTCCAGAATTTATAGACAACCTCTTTACAGCTATTTCTCGTCCATCTGGAAGACTACCCTGTAATTAGAAGCAAACAGCTTTGTAAAGAAAACACAAGGGAATTAAATTCCGCCGTCAAGAATTCTTGATATCATAGCTAGTTGTCATTGGAAAGATTTATTATTTCAGGGCCTTCTAGGCTCTTGTGATTTGATGGGACTCACAATTGAAGAAACATAGGTTCAAAATCTCACAAACTAAAACACTCTAATTATATAAACAATAAAAGCCACCCATTACATCTATATACAAGATGCTCATGGAATTAGAAAAGGGGAATTTATTTATTCTGAAGTGACTAGTTTAAAAGGAATTAGTAATTTGTCTTTGTGAATTGAAGATTCATTGAGAATTATAGTATTCTTGGGTCGGGACTGTTTGTTTCATGTAAAAGTGGATAAGAAAGAAGAATGATATGAGAATATCCAAAAATGACCTTCAAATGACCTCCCATTCTCTGGAGATTGAATCAAGGCAAGATCAGTTCCAAATCCCAAAGAACTCAAGGTCTCATCTATATCGCTACCTTTTATCCTTTCACCCTTTAGCTCAGATCCTTCATTCTTCACTCTTTAACACGCCTTTGAAGGAGCTTCTTCACCCATAAATTCTTCTTTATTTAGTTCTTCCATAATCTATGCAAGGGAGATTTTCTTTCCCAGGAGACGGGGCCATTTGGGGAGACCTTGATTGGTGCAGCCCCTTTCATACTCTTTTCCTCCATGATTAGGTACCACACCCAATTTTACACTCACTAGGACTGAATCTTGACATAGCCTATGGTTAAAATGCCACTAAACTTTATGTGCTTTAAATCAAGGGATAAGTTAATTAATTTGATGAAGTTGGTTTTTTTGGCTGACTCTTATCTTTAAGATGACCTTTCCATCTACCCTGTCACGACCCGGGCCCGAGATCTGATTACTTCGGACGGACCCCCGAGTCGCGGAACCATACTTACTCCCGTAAATCCTGAATTAACCGAAGTTAAGACAAGACTCACAAGGGATATCAAATCACAATACCTGTCAATGTACAATGTGCGGAAAACATGTATATATACATTGACTACAATTAACTTTACACAAAAGTTAAGTTCTATTATACAAATTTACAGCCCACTAAAACCAACACTGCACGCTTAAAATACAATACAGTTGGTATTTAATCACAATCCAAAATTCTCTATTACAAAAACATTCATTTACAATCGCCCTCCGACTACGCCCACTCCGCTAAACCTCCTGGAGGTAACGGACGGGCCTCCTCCGCAGGCGGCGCGGCCTCGGCAGGACCGGCACGGGCATCTGGGCCTGTGACATCATCAATAACACGTGAACACGAAGGTTCAACAAGATACATGCATTTTCATGATTCTTCATGTTATTTAACAATTCTTTAACAATTCTATACAAGAATTCAATAAGGTAAGAACTTAAACAGTTCTACAATAAATAACTATGTCAATCATATCCTTTCATTTCATTTATTTCGTTCATTTCGTTCATTTCGTTCATTTCGTGTCTTCCAACGGAAGCAGTGTAAGCACAAGGCGGAAGGGCAAACCATTCATGGCCTAGGCTTCAAGATTATTCAATTTTCATTTAGTCACATTAATTAAGCACAAGGCGGAAGGGCAAACCATTCATGGCCGATGCTTCAAGATTGTTTCACTTTTCATTACATGACTTTTCACAAATGGTGGAAATTTTCCAGTGTCTTGATCAGAGAGCACTGGCATTCCACGAGGCTCCGGAACGCCCCTCACATCTACTGCAGCAGGAATTATTCATTCATTCAAGTTACTGTCACCTTTAGTGACTATTCATTTCATTTCATTTCATCAATTCAATTCATGTATTCTGTCATTTCGTGCATTATGTCAATGACGTTCACTATGTCAATGAAGTTCACCTCTGTGTCACTTCATGGATTCTATTCATTTCTTATCAATTCTATTCATACTTCTAAGCCAGACAAACGAGTGAAGCGTTAGTTATCCAATGTACATGTTATTTTTGATGAATATCACTTTATGTATTTGATTTGTACATTGAGGCGACCTTCGCTAACACCTATGTAGGCTTAGACATCAGCATGGAATAGCCTGTACAAATTAGGCTTCATTTCCATAATCTTTTCTGAGTTCATCTCAGCTGTCGGTTGGCCTGTCGGCTGACCGACCATACAACGTCGGTTGACCTATCGGTTAACCGACACTTTGTCGGTTCAAGTTCCAGAAGCTGGATTCTTCAGTCCACTTCCTGATACATTCGTCGGTCAGGCTTCGGTCATGTGTCGGCTGACCGAAGATACCATGTCGGTTGACCGACCTATTGTCGGTTCGAATTCCAGAGAGCTGGAATTCACTGAGACAGATTTCAGATCTGTCGGTTAGTCCATCGGTTGACCTGTCGGTCGACCGACACTACCATGTAGGCTGACCGACACAATGTCGGTCAGAATTCCAGAGAGCTGAAACTCTCCGAGACAACTCCCAGAGCTGTCGGTTAGCTTGTCGGTCAGGTGTCGGCTAACCGACACATGCTCAGAAGTTCAGTTCTGAACTTCGGATTTTCTGAAGCAAAACTTCCCGAAATTGAGTCAAATAGACTCCAACATCTCTAAAACACTATAAATCATAAGAATGCATAAGTACTTGCCTTTTTGTGAAGGTTGAATGGATAAAAACCTCCTTCTAGAGCTTGATTCCAAGAGAAAACCTTGACTCCAAGCTTGACACTTTCACAATTTGAAAACAAAGTTGGGGAAGATGAAGTGAAGGATGAAAACTCCTTGAAAACACTTACAAATCCCTTGTTTGCCTCTTGATTGAGTAAGATTGGAAGGAAAGAAGAGAAAAAGCAAGAAGAAAGGTGCCTAGGGTTTGAAATGCTTTAAAAAAATGAGATAATGATCTCATTAGGGTTCTCTTAGCTTATATAAGCTAATAAATTGCATTCAAGCCCATGAATCTCACTAAATTACAATTTAAGTCAAATGAAGGGTCATTTGACCAGATTCTCGTCAAACGACTTCGAACCTATGATGAAAGTTGACGTACTCGTCGAGATACACGCGTTGGTATCAAGAGTTTCCGTATTCGACGAAATACGCGAAATTTCGTATTTACATAAAAGTCCTTCATTTCTACGTTTGAGTCTAAAACTCCATTTAAACCATGCAAATCCATTCTTTACCATTCCATTAAGCCCAATTCATTCATTTGAGGCTTATTCCATATTATTTGGTCATTGACCATCATTAGCTCAATTAACCGCAGTTAATTAGCCTTAAGCATAACCAATCCACTTAATCTTTTCATTATCCGTTCATTCTATTCATTTGGGACTAACTCATCGAGCTTAGTCATTAATTACCATTAAACTAGTTAAACATGGTTAACTAGCACTAATTTCAATTAACTAGAGTTAATCTTGATTAACTCGGGACGAGACCTGACAACTATCACAACTTTTTGAACCATTCGGTCCTCCGAATGCAATTCAAATCAATGCAATCCAATTACAAGGAAAATAAACAATTCAATTCAAAATTACCTGAACAAATAGCTCGGGATACTTCTGAGCCACTTGCTCCTCAAGTTCCCATGTAGCTTCATTAGGTTCATGATGATCCCAAAGGACCTTGACCCACTTGATCGTTCTAGTACGCAGAACTGCCTCCTTTGTATCTATGATCTGAACTGGCTTCTCAACATATGTGGTGTTTGGTAACACTTCGATCTCTTCATGACGAATGACATGTGAAGGATCATGCACATACTTCCGAAGCATAGAAACATGAAATACATTATGAATACCGGAGAGTTCTGATGGGAGGTCTAGGCGATAAGCCACATTTCCAATTCGACTCGTGACCTTGAAAGGTCCAATAAATCTCGGGGAAAGCTTCCCTTTCTGTCCGAATCGAACAGTACCTTTCATTGGAGAAGTCTTCAAAAAGACTAAATCATCAACTGCAAACTCTAGATCACGCCGACGATTGTCAGCATAGCTCTTTTGCCGTGACCTAGCAACTTTTAGCCTTTCCTATATCCTCTGGACTTTCTCTGCTGTTTCTGCAATAATCGTAGGACCATGGAAACTCCGAGTTCCAACTTCTTCCCAGCTAACTGGGGTCCTACACTTCCGACCATACAATGCCTCAAATGGTGCTATCTCAATGCTGGAGTGATAGCTATTGTTGTACGCAAATTCGCACAAAGCTAAATGGTCATCCCAATCACTCCCGAAATCAATCACACTAGCACGGAGCAAATCTTCCAGAGTTTGTATAGTCCTTTCTGACTGCCCATCTGTCTGTGGATGGTAAGCAGTACTAAACTGAAGTCTAGTGCCAAACGAATTCTGAAATGACTTCCAGAATGTGGACACAAACCTGCTATCCCGATCGGAGACAATCGAGACCGGTGTTCCATGCAATCGAGTCACTTCTTTGACAAACAGTTTAGACATCTCACTGAATCCTATATCCTTTCTGATGGGAATGAAGTGTGCAGACTTTGTAAGACGATCAACGATCACCCATACGGCATCGTGCTGCTTCCTCGTCCTCGGTAAACCCGATACAAAGTCCATCGTAATGTGCTCCCACTTCCATTTAGGAATTTTCAGTGGATGAAGCAATCCCGGTGGTTTCCGGTGCTCAACTTTTACACGCTGGCAAGTTAAGCAGGATGACACATAACCTGCTATCTCTCGCTTCATGTTATTCCACCAGAATCTATCCTTCAGATTTCTGTACATCTTCGTACTTCCAGGATGCATAGAATACCTGGTGTGATGAGCTTCAAACATTATAGCTTGTTTAAGATCTTCTTGAGCTGGGACACATAATCTGCCTCTAAAATACAGAACTCCTTCTACTAACACGAAATCTGGCTTCGTGGCAAGGTTATCTCTAATCCTTACCAAATCAAGGTCTTGAAATTGTCTAGCCTTGATCTCCGTGATAAGCATTGGTTCAAAGACAGACATTGCTGCAAGCATTACTTTACTGTCTATCATTTCAATAGCCACATCCAGATCTCTGAATTCTTCGATCATGTCCCACTCACCAACTAATGATGCCAAGTCAGCTGATTTCCGACTCAAAGCATCAGCCACCACATTACCCTTTCCAGGTACATATTTGAATGGAAAGTCGTAGTCCTTGATTAGCTCTAACCAACGACGTTGCCTCGAATTAATATCTTTCTGAGTGAATAGATACTGAAGGCTCCTGTGATCGCAATGAACTTCAAAAGTCTCTCCATACAGATAATGTCTCCATTGCTTCAATGCAAACACAACCGCCGCGAGCTCTAAATCATGTGTGGCATAATTCTTTTCATGTTCCTTTAACTGACGCGAACCGTAGGCAATTACCCTACCATTCTGCATCAATACACATCCCAAGCCAATACCCGAGGCATCTGAGTATATCTCAAATCCTCCTCTTCCGTCGGGTAAAGACAAGATTGGGGCTGAAATCAACTTTTGCTTCAAGGTTCGAAAACTAGACTCACATGCATCATTCCATTCAAAGGAAGAGCTCTTGCGAGTCAGTTTCGTTAATGGCGATGCTATCCTTGCGAAGTCCTTGACGAACCTCCTATAATAGCCTGCCAATCCCAAGAAACTTCTTACTTCTGGCACATTCTTCGGGCTCTGCCAATTAGTAACTGCTTCAATCTTAGCTGGGTCAACTGCTAATCCATCTCCGGAAATGATATGACCCAGAAATGCAACCTGCTGCAACCAAAAGTCGCACTTTTCGAGTTTTGCATACAACTGATTCTCTCTCAGTATCTGCAAGGCTGTCCTCAAATGACGTGAATGCTCGACCTCTGACTCTGAATAGACCAGGATGTCATCAATGAAGATTACCACAAACTGGTCTAGGAATGGAGCAAACACCCTATTCATTAAAGCCATAAACACTGCAGGTGCATTGGTTAGACCAAAAGGCATAACTAAAAACTCGTAGTGACCGTAACGAGTCCTGAATGCAGTCTTCTGCACATCTTGATCCTTAACCCGAATCTGATGAGAACCAGATCGGAGATCAATCTTAGAGAAATATGATGCACCCACGAGTTGATCAAACAACTCGTCAATTCTAGGCAGAGGATACTTGTTCTTGATTGTCATCTGATTTATCTGCCTATAATCGATACACATTCGCAGGGTACCATCTTTCTTCTTCACAAACAATACAGGTGCTCCCCATGGTGAGACACTAGGTCTGATAAAACCTTTGTCCAGCAAATCCTGTATCTGCTTCTTCAACTCACACAACTCTGATGGTGCCATTCGATACGGTGCCTTCGATATTGGTGCAGTACCGGGCACAAGTTCAATTGTAAAGTCCACTTCCCTAGCTGGAGGTAGACCTGGCACTTCATCCGGAAACACATCTGGAAATTCACAGACTACAGGAATGTTTCGCAATTACTGTACAGGCTTCTTCTCTGAAACGAATGCGATGTAGCCTTCACTACCACTACGCATCATACATTCAGCCTTAAGTGCTGAAACGAGCCTGGTGTCATACTTCTTCTGCACTCCTTCAAACAATACACTGGCATTGGCTTCATTAACCCTGAAGGTAATGACTTTGCGAAAACAGTCTAGACAAGCCCTGTACTTCGCAAGCCAATCCATGCCGAAGATCACATCGAAATCATTCATAGGTAGTATCACCAGATCAGCTGGCATTGATACATCTCCAATTCTAATAGTGCATTGTGGAATATATAATTCACACACTACTTTACTCCCTAAAGGAGTAGATACAGTAAAATCATAAGACAATTGCATGATCCGGTCTTGCATGCCACCAGCAAATGCGGGTGCTACAAATGAGTGTGTGGAACCGGGATCAAACAATGCAATTGCAAGTCTATTATCTACAAAAATTGTACCTTCAACCACATTTGTGGCAACATCAGCTTGTTCTCTGTTGACAGCATAAGCCATCCCAGCCATCTGTGGCCTGTTTGGCTGCTGCTGCTGTCTCGGTTGTTGTCTCTGCCACTGACGCTGCTGGCCCTGACGTTGTGGCTGTGGTTGCTGTTGTTGCTGTGGTCTAGGAGGAGGAGCTGGTAAAGCTAATCTCTGCGGGGGAGCAGGAAGTGCTGCTTGACCCTGCGCAGGATACTGGTACGGAGCTCTATCATCTCTCCTAGCTCTTGGGCACTGTGCCATTCTGTGTTCCAAAGAACCACAGACGAAGCAGGCTCCAGTATTCCTCCAACATAGCTCAGTCCGGTGACTCTTGCCACAAGTCTCACAGACTGACAGATTCTCTCTTCTCTCATTCCTAGGAATGAATCTCTGCTTTTGTTTCTTATTTCTAGACTGTCCTCCTTTCTTAAACCAGGAGTCACCACTTCTCTTGATGTTCACAGTCTCTCTATCTCCCTCTCTCTGAATTTCCTCAGCGGTATATGCCCTGTCTACGGCATCATCAAACGTCGTAGGCTTCTGTCCAGCCATTACGATCGCTTTGTAATCGGGGTTCAACCCAATGAGGAATCTCTTAACCTTCTTCTCCTCAGTATCCACCAAGTCTATAGCATACTTGGACAACTGTAAGAAGGTATGAACATAGGCAGCTACGGTCATTTGACCTTGCTTCAAGTGTAGGAATTCCGATTCCTTTTGCTGCTGCACATGCTCGGGAATAAACTTTCTTTGGAACTGTTTCTTGAAAGTCTCCCAAACGTCCGGTGCGGTCATGACTTTAAATGTGTCCTTGACACTCTTCCACCAAGTATTTGCTCCCCCTCTAAACATCGTAGAGGTGAGCAACACTATCTGCCTGCGAGTGCAGACGACCGTTTCTAACACATCTTCAATGTGTTCCATCCACTCATCAGCTTGTATGACATTCTCAGTACCATGGAACTCTGTAGCTCCTCTTTTACGAAACCGCTCATAAACAGCATGAGGGTCCGTCTCCTTGTGCTGTAATACTAGCTGAGTCTCAACATGAGGCTGTAGTGGAACAGACGGGGCTTGCATGACTTGCAACATCGAAGTCATTTGGGTTTGCAAACCTAACTGAGCTTCATGACTTTTCGCAATCTGCTCGTTAGTTCTGGCTAACTGTTCCAGAATAGCAGTAAACCGAGCATCATTATCCGATGCTGGGGGAGGTGGTGTAGTACCGTCATTGACAGTAACTTCTACGAAGTTATCACTCCCTGATCCAGAAGCCATACTGTAAACAATATGGAAGGTAAGATAAACATCTATACACTTCCATGACCTTTACATCACATATAGTGAAAGCAATAAATACAAATCCAAGATTGGATTCGTCCTATCGATATCGTTCCTCACTTCGTTCTTAGTTGTACTAAGGCTTTTAAAAGTTCCTTAACCTAGTTCTCAACCTAGGCTCTGATACCATACAATAAGTATGTCACGACCCGGGCCCGAGATCTGATTACTTCGGACGGACCCCCGAGTCGCGGAACCATACTTACTCCCGTAAATCCTGAATTAACCGAAGTTAAGACAAGACTCACAAGGGATATCAAATCACAATACCTGTCAATGTACAATGTGCGGAAAACATGTATATATACATTGACTACAATTAACTTTACACAAAAGTTAAGTTCTATTATACAAATTTACAGCCCACTAAAACCAACACTGTACGCTTAAAATACAATACAGTTGGTATTTAATCACAATCCAAAATTCTCTATTACAAAAACATTCATTTACAATCGCCCTCCGACTACGCCCACTCCGCTAAACCATAAGTACTTGCCTTTTTGTGAAGGTTGAATGGATAAAAACCTCCTTCTAGAGCTTGATTCCAAGAGAAAACCTTGACTCCAAGCTTGACACTTTCACAATTTGAAAACAAAGTTGGGGAAGATGAAGTGAAGGATGAAAACTCCTTGAAAACACTTACAAATCCCTTGTTTGCCTCTTGATTGAGTAAGATTGGAAGGAAAGAAGAGAAAAAGCAAGAAGAAAGGTGCCTAGGGTTTGAAATGCTTTAAAAAAATGAGATAATGATCTCATTAGGGTTCTCTTAGCTTATATAAGCTAATAAATTGCATTCAAGCCCATGAATCTCACTAAATTACAATTTAAGTCAAATGAAGGGTCATTTGACCAGATTCTCGTCAAACGACTTCGAACCTATGATGAAAGTTGACGTACTCGTCGAGATACACGCGTTGGTATCAAGAGTTTCCGTATTCGACGAAATACGCGAAATTTCGTATTTACATAAAAGTCCTTCATTTCTACGTTTGAGTCTAAAACTCCATTTAAACCATGCAAATCCATTCTTTACCATTCCATTAAGCCCAATTCATTCATTTGAGGCTTATTCCATATTATTTGGTCATTGACCATCATTAGCTCAATTAACCGCAGTTAATTAGCCTTAAGCATAACCAATCCACTTAATCTTTTCATTATCCGTTCATTCTATTCATTTGGGACTAACTCATCGAGCTTAGTCATTAATTACCATTAAACTAGTTAAACATGGTTAACTAGCACTAATTTCAATTAACTAGAGTTAATCTTGATTAACTCGGGACGAGACCTGACATACCCTCTCCCCCATTCATAGGCATGATGTAAGTGGATCTCACATGCTAGACTACATATGAACAACAAGAAGTTTGCTGGCAGGAGAAATTTTTCCTTCTATAGAATTAAAGATACTTTTACAAACCAAAGTTCCAAATGGCCTGAAGTCCTGTCAATAACTGATGTAGTACAGAACTAGGATTAAAGCAAAAGGACTATATAATAAATTTCCTTTGCGATAGAGGTATATATATTCATAAGCCCTGGAAAAGAGACATCGATGCATATTGATACATATAGATGAGGAAATTTGGCATTAATATGTTAATACCCAAATAAGGAATTCCCAAATTCTATTTTGGAGAGGGAGGGGAGGTTCCTTAAAATGAGGGTTCCCACTAGCTCAAATATTTAGGGATTTATAATTGCAAAACGTGGTTTTCCAAAGTACTCATGAGAGAATCGGTGAGGAATCCCAGAGGATTTGACTCCCAAAAATGACTTTAGAGAAATTCTTGTTCTTTTTGTCAAATCCCAAATATATGCTCACTTCGTCTGCCTACACATGGTTAATTATTGGATAAGGACTTTGTATAGTTTCTAAAAGCCCAAAAGGATAAAACAATTCCATTCAACCCTTCATTTCACAATTTACATACTATTAAATCAATGGTAATGGTTATTTGCGTGGTCAATTGGCATTTATGTCATATGCAATGTTTCCATTTAACAATCCACGATGCATATAGGCGGCTGGCTGGTGGTTACATTGGGCCCCATAAGGTAGGTTGTAGTGCAATCCATTTGGGGGACCATCATGTTATCATGGTAGAAGTGTAGAACCCACTAGCAACGTAACATTTGGCATTCAGAGACTACCATGATCCCTTAACTTAGTAAGTCAATCTGATATTACAATTGGCCCCACCCACCCAGATGAAAGAATCATGTTAAGCTTCACTCATAAGAAGAATGTGTGGGACTTACCTATCTTATGGTCAAATAATGTAAACTGCTTATGCCAAAAGAAATCATAGTGAGACCCCGTGCACAAATGATGGATTTTCTTATGGGAGCCACCTGCCTAATAATTATGGAACTATTTAGACTTACTTACGGAGTATGGATTGAATAATATATGAGCTTCGTCCACTCGTATAATAAAGTTACTAGCATAAAAACCCGTGCCAATCACAGGTATGCATGAAGAGATAGGATTCTATGTGTGTTAAAAGGGGGGAAGATGGGAGTCCATAAATAGTAGAAGTATATTAGTGGAAAGTGGAAGGAGAGTATGTTAGCAATTGTAAAAGCTGAGAATAACTTGTTAGTAGTTGAAGAAACCGAAAATAGCCTATGGTCAAAATTAAAAAGTAAAATCAAAATTAGATCCAAAACGTTTCAACTTAATACATTATAATTGTTGACTTGACCTACTTAAAGGATGGACTAAAATCATGTTCGCTCACCGAACCTAAAGTCCTATTGAGCCCGTACCTAGCAGGTTACCTAAACACTGGATTGGTTGTATGATATAAGACTCCATCTCTCAACTCCCACTGGGTATACACTAAATCTATATTACCAAGATAGAAATTGTTGGTTTTTTATTGTTCGAAGTTCAAAGTTAATTAGTCATTACCAAACGTAACGCTTATTTTCACCAAAGAAGTCATCGGTCACAAACCTACCTTACGGTAGATAGACCCTCTAGTTTTTTCCACGAAAAAGAAAGTATTGTTATGAGATATGGATCTTGGGTGGATGCCCACTTAAGATAAATTAGGATTAGAATTAGGGTTCCTTTGTTATGAGGTCATTTTGCCTATAAATAGGCCTCTCCCCTTTGTATTTGTACACAGTTAATTAATAAGATAATGCAAAGGCTCTCTCTTTTCTCTCTAATCTTCTTTCTCTTGATCTCTTTCTTTTTAACATGTTATCAGTACGATACTTTTGATTTACATATGTGAAAAATAAAAAAAACAAAAGGAAAAAAAAGCATCCCTACGCTAGTCGATCCCATCACCTTGGCTGCAACAAATTACATTGCCTTTCTCTTATTTAATATTGTTGACTGTTGCAAGGAACAAATCACCTTGCCTCGGTCTGTGTGGAGCAACATGTACCTTTGACCTTTCTCTTGTTTAATGTTGCTCACTGTTGCAAGGAGGCAACAAGAAAAACCCACGCCCAGACCCATCTTAATCCAAAGAGCCTTGGTTTGCTTCGGTTTTTCTGCCACGTTTTTGGTTTCAAACACTTCATTTCGGTTTGCATGCATAATCCAAAGCTCCTTGGTTTGAAGTTGCCTAGTCTGAAGTTGCCTTGATATCCTGTGCACGTCAACAAGCTGCTTTCTTCTCGGTTTGTGCATCAACAAGTTGTTTTGTCCTCTCGGTTTGCGCATCAATAAGGAGTTTCCTCTCTAAAACCACGTTCTTGCATGATGTCAAATTTGGCTAAATTTGACTTTAAAGCACTTAACATAAATGGAGACAATTACTTATCTTAGCAATTAGATGCTAAAAATCCACTATACAATCCAAGATATAGGAGACAATAAATGAAGGTAACAAGATGTCCCTGAGAAAAAGGCGTTAGCCTTCATCTTCCTACGCCATCACATATATGAAGACCTAAAAAATGAACACCTAACTGAGGAATACCTAGTAGGCCTATGGAAATCTTTGAAAAATAGGTATGATCACTAGAAGATGGTCATACTATCAGCTGCCCAGAATGAATGGTTAAACCTGAGATTACATGATTATAAAACAGTATCTGAATACAATTCCGCACTTTTCAATATTGTCTCCCGATTAAGACTATGCGGTGAAAAGGTTTAGGAAGAGCAGATGTTGAATAAAACGTTATTTACTTTTCATGTCTCGAATGTGATCTCGCAATAGCATTATCGAGAACGACGTTTCTCCAAATATTCAGAACTTATCTCCCGTCTCCTAGTTGCTGAATAGAATTATATAGTATTGATGAAAAATCATAACTCCAGACCAACTGGATCTTCAGCAGTTCCTGAAGCAAATGCCAGTTTTAGCTCAAATAGAGGCAGAGGAAGGGGGAATGGAAGACATAACTCCTCCAGACGAGGTGGTTTTAAAGGTCCCCCTCCAAAATTCAAAAATCACCAGAAGCGATTTGCCCCTCAGCATAAGAACAACTAGAATCCACTGGGTAATCCTACCTACCGTCCTGATGATAAGGGCCATAGATGTGGAAGAAGTAGGCATTGGTCACGCACTTGCTGTGCACCAAAGGAAGTGGCAGAATAATACAAAGCATACAAGGCCTCTATTCATTTAGCAAAGACAAATGATCTGGAATGCTGGAATTGGAATACAATAACACCAGAGAGGCCTCCAATTGACATTACAAACTTGGAGACTTGAGACTTCTTTGAAGATGATGATAGCCAACATCTGGATAATGCGGCATTTAACACTCACTTAATTGGGAGCACCCCCTGGCATAGTCTAGAAGACCAATAATTCTTTGAACTTTCACAAACTTAGGCCTCGTTTGGCATTGTTTCTGCCTTATTCCCAATTCTATGCTCAGGCCAGGTTGTGCTGAGACCAGGTTGTGTTGAGACCAATCTGTGAAGAACTTGTTTGGCAACATTATATTAATTTATTCCATTGAGAACATGCTATGCGGAACTTGTTTGGTAACAACATAACAATTTTATTCTAAGAGACAGAATTAAGAAAATCAAATTTCTCAACAATATTGAAATTAAATCTAATATGTATATTCATAAATTCATCTTAAATATTAAAAAAATAGTAGGGCCAAGATGAGCCCCCCATTTAGGAATCAGAATGTGGGCCCACCCCACCAATAGGAATTACAACCACATGTAAGAATTGTTGTCCACCACCTTTAAACTTACAATGTTGGGCCCACTTTATTAAGAACATGGGCCCCAGCTCCATAGGATTTACGATGTGGGCCTGTCTGTATAGGGATTTAAACTGTGGCACCATAAATTGTTATTGAGAACATGTAAAGCGCTTTTAGGTATTACAAAGTGGGGTCTCCTTTTGTGATTGTGAACATGGGACCCATCTTTAGGAATTCTGGTAATTGGGACCATTTTTTATTTTTCAAATTGGATACATAAACATGACAATAATTGAATGGTCAATCAATAGTGCCAATTATATTTTTCAAAAAGAAAAATCATTTACTAAGATTAATAAAGTAAACATATGAGTAATGAAGAATGATGCAGATCAGTATGCATCTACTATAAATAGAGTATCCAGATAGCTTTAATATCAATTGATTCAAATCAAAAGGCGGTTTTAGGTTGCTAAATTGAACCATAAACAAAAGTTACAAAGAACATATAAAATTAGGGGCAAAAAGATAAAGACATGAATAGTTGGAAGAATATAAAAAGATTTCAGAAGCAAAATACAGATGGGAAAGAATCCATCCTCTAGAGAAGTTAATTTCATAAAAAATATATTTATAAGCACAATTAACAGAAAAAACTAACCCAATGTGCAACAGCCACATTTGCCTTATACTACCTTCTGAATTGATTTTAGTTTTAACATTTTCAAATACCCTCTTCATTTGTTTTTTGTAAATTCCACCAATTATAGCAGTGGGTAAAGATTCCAAATTATATTCCCTTTGTTACGAAATGAGTCGCTGTATTACTCTTATAAGATGTCCCATGATGGAGAAACCAATGATCAATCCCCATTATTGCAAGGTTCTATAGAATGTATCAGATCTGTGAGTGAGAGATGAGGAGGGTGAAGGAGGGTGATGGGTGTTTGGCCTGAGAGAGACTTGAAGGGAGAGTGAGGAGAGAATCAGGAAGGAACAAACTTGCCATGAGAATCCATGAGGATCATTTGCCTTTTGGAGATTGATGCGAGAAAAGAGTAGAGAGAGAGTGCTTATCCGCAACGCGGGCAAAGGTTTTTGTGCCAGTGAGTTGTGCCAAGAAAAAAATGAAATAAAATTGGTCTGGATTTCCTTCTCTGACGGGACATGATTTTAGGGATCCATGCAGCGGGCTAAAAATTGGGAACACTCAATTACGCTTAACAAACGGGGTTTCTATGGTCTTAACCCATGGGAACACGGGAACAACCCATGAGCACAATGCTAAACAGCGCCTTAGTTTTTTTTAGTTCATTTGATATGCATGTTTCTTAGACTTTTTTTTTTTTTTATGATGGGGATCTTTATTTTTCATTAATGTCCTAATTTATGATGAATTGTTTAATTATTTTAGTTTTATCATGTGATTGCATAGTTATATTGATTTATCATTTAAGGTATAAATCATGGAACTGAGGACAATCTATGTTTGGTAGATAGTGCCATAACACACACCATTCTGAAAAATCAGAAATTTTTCTCAGAATTGCTCTTCATTCCACGAAAGGTATCCACCATAGCTGGACCTGTGCAAATAATTGAAGGCTTTGGAAGAGCCCATATGATGAGACAGTATTCCCGCCGTTAAGGGGAGATAAGATAGTTCCTGAAAAACGTATTGTTCCTGTAGAACACCCCGTTTATGAAGAACGGCAAAAACTAACATGGAATACTTCCAGTCTGTCTCATCTAGATCCACGTACTTCACAATGTGAAAATGAAGTACGCAAAAAGCGTGGCAGCCCTATAGGTTTAAAGGACTTAGTTCCGCGGAAAAGGAGAAATGAACAATCATCATTATATCCTCCCAAAAAGGCACATAACCCTCCTAAAGAGGTTCCTCCCGAAGAGGTTTCTCCCAAAGAGGCAAGTAACGCTCCTGAAGAGGTTCCTCTCGAAGAGGCACCTAAAGCTCCTAAAGAGGTTATGGTAAAATATGTTCTCTCTAAAATAATAGAAGTCTCTTATGAGACTTTGGAAGCCCCTGAAGAGGTACCGGTACCAGATAATGAAGAGATTTCTATACTTTACAATTATTCAAGAGAGAGATGGAATAGAAATGATGATAATGATTGGGACACAGAACCACGTTCTACAAATCCCAGAAGGATATCCTTTGCCTAAAGCAAAGCCAAAAAGTACATACTCAATTCAATTAAGGCATTGGATCAGTATTAAACACATCCTACGATATTTGCATAGAACAACTAATTTAGGAATATTTTATTCTTATGATTGTAGAGATTTTAGTTTTGTAGGATATACAGATTTAGGTTATTTCTCTGATCCTCATAAGGGTCAATCACAGACAGGTTATGTGTTTCTTAATGGTAATGCCGCTAGTTCTTGGCGTTCTACCAAACAGACTTTGGTAGCTAATATCTCCAACCATGCTGAGATTTTGGCTCTTTATAAAGCCAGTAGGGAATGTGTATTGCTAAGATCTTTGATTCAGCATGTTCATAGTTCTTGTCAATTACCATCTATTGTAGGTATCCCGAATATTATCTATGAAAATAATGAAGCATACATAAAACAGAATCAAGAAGGTTTCATTAAAGGAGACAAGACAAAGTATATAGCACCAAAGTTTTGCTTTACTCATAAACTTCAAAAGAACAATGAAATTAAAGTCAAGCAAGTTTATTCGAGCAACAACCTGGCTGATCTATTTACCAAATCTTTCCCAAAACCAGTATTCCAGAAGTTTGTATATGAGATTGGCATGCGAAGAGTTCATCATCAAACTATGTGAATGGTTGCTATCATCAAGGGGAGTGGTTTATCAGGGAGCATCCTGATGAAGTATGCTATCCAGGACATTTGTGCGCGGTACTCTTTTTCCTTTTCTAGGTTTTATCCCACTAGGTTTTCCTAGTTAAGGTTTTAACCAGGCAACATTATGCACGTCTAACACCACTCCAATGATCTTGAAGAATGTTGTACTCATTTTCCCTTCATTTTAGTTTTTCCCCAATGGGTTTTCCTTGGCATAGTTTTTAATGAGGCAACTGTCATTGAATGGTGATCATCCAAGGGGGAGTGTTATGCGATATGGATCTTGGGTGGATGCCCACTTAAGATGAGTTAGGGTTAGAATTAGAGTTCCTCTGTTATGAAGATACTTTGCCTATAAATAGGCCTCTCCCCTATGTATTTGTACACAGTTAATGAGATAATGAAAAGGCTCTCTTCTCCCTCTAATCTTCTTTATCTTGGTCTCTCTCTTTTTTTAACAAGTATTGATTTTTATCAAGCAATAGTTAGTTAATACCTTGTAAACGGGACCAAAACCACCTTGTCCAATCTTGTTTTCATCAGAGAAGTCATTAGTGGCAGCTCTAATCGTGTCAAAATCAATTTGAACGGATTCTTCACTCACATCCAGTCCATCTACACAGGTAATGGTCGTTTGAATCAAAATTCACGAGTAATTTCAAGAACTTAAGAAATGAATATGATTTTTATAGCATAAAGATGGATAGTTAATTACCAATGACTGCAGTGTAAGTCTTGCTTCTTTTTGAACCAGTCCTGTTAACCAGTAAAAGAGAAACAATAATAGAGAGTATCACTGCACCGGCAATTGTTGGAACTAGAATAGGAATGAGTTTGGATGAGTTTCCCCCTGTTCCTGTATAAATTAGAAACAGTTAATCAATAATGCCTAAGTTTATGTGAGATTAAAACAATAGCCAAGACAATCACCAAATAGAAGTAAGAGTTCTACTGTGTCAAGACACTTTCATTTTAAAATGATCTTATTCAGAGGTTCCTGTTAGAGTAGATAGGAGAGTGCATAGGAGTATATTAGCTCTTCAAGTGTATTATAAATATACAGCTTTGTGTAGCTGTCGTATACTCATGATTTGGATTACAGAGCATGAGAGTGTCCATCCATTTGACCCACATCGGCCCACATTTGTTTGATCCAAGTCATTGACATGCTCCACAATTGCTTTGTGGCCTTCTTCCATTGCTTCCTGATGACATAGTAGCAGCCCCTATTTCACCTTGACTGGCGTGATTAGGGCATTTTAACAGTTAGATCTAATTTCATCATAATGGACGTCAAAACACCGGTCATATCCTTAGATCGGATAGCTAAGAATGACTAATAAATATACAACTAAACACAAAACCCTACTGATACTTGATTAGCCAATGGATCCCTAAAGCCTTCCCCATATCATTATTTTAGGTATACTCAAAAGATAAAAGGTGAAGATAGGGTTGCAACTTGGTTGGGTTGATTCAAGTATGTGCAGAAACTCAAACTAGGGGATGGCTTAAACGAGTGATGTAACCCTACCTGCTTTTAATAAGAGCAGATTTTGGTAATGGTTTTCTCAAGTTCACGATGGATTTTGGATTCATCAAGTTTCGATTATGGTAACTAAGACTTTGGGCAAGTGTCAGGTCTCGTTCCGAGTTAATCAAGATTAACTCTAGTTAATTGAAATTAGTGCTAGTTAACCATGTTTAACTAGTTTAATGGTAATTAATGACTAAACTCGATGAGTTAGTCCCAAATGAATGGAATGAACGGATAATGAAAAGATTAAGTGGATTGGTTATGCTTAAGGCTAATTAACTGCGGTTAATTGAGCTAATGATGGTCAATGACTAAATGACATGGAATAAGCCTCAAATGAATCAATTGGGCTTAATGGAATGGTAAAGAATGGATTTGCATGGTTTAAATGGAGTTTTAGACTCAAACATAGAAATGAAGGACTTTTATGTAAATACGAAATTTCGCGTATTTCGTCGAATACGGAAACTCTTGATACCAACGCGTGTATCTCGACGAGTACGTCAACTTTCATAATAGGTTCGAAGTCGTTTGACAAGAATCTGGTCAAATGACCCTTCATTTGACTTAAATTGTAATTTAGTGAGATTCATGGGCTTGAATGCAATTTATTAGCTTATATAAGCTAAGAGAACCCTAATGAGATCATTATCTCATTTGTTTAAAGCATTTCAAACCCTAGGCACCTTTCTTCTTGCTTTTTCTCTTCTTTTCTTCCAATCTCACTCACTCAAGAGGTAAACAAGGAGTTTACAAGTGTTTTCAAGAAGCTTTCATCCTCTACTTCATCCTCCTCAACTTTGTTTACAAATTTTGGAGGTGTGAAGCTTGGACTTGAGGTTTTATTCTTGGAACTACAAGCTAAGGAAGGTTTATTCTCCATTCAACCTTCACAAAAGGCAAGTACTTATGCATTCTTATGATTTATAGTGTTTTAGAGATGTTGGAGTCTATTTGACTCAATTTCGGGAAGTTTTGCTTCAGAAAATCCGAAGTTCAGAACTGAACTTCTGAGCATGTGTCGGTTAGCCGACACCTGACCGACAAGCTAACCGACAGCTCTGGGAGTTGTCTCGGAGAGTTTCAGCTCTCTGGAATTCTGACCGACATTGTGTCGGTCAGCCTACATGGTAGTGTCGGTCGACCGACAGGTCAACCGACGGACTAACCGACAGATCTGAAATCTGTCTCAGTGAATTCCAGCTCTCTGGAATTCGAACCGACGATAGGTCGGTCAACCGACATGGTATCTTCGGTCAGCCGACACCTGACCGATGCCTGACCGACAAATGTATCAGAGAATGGATTGGAAATCCAGCTTCTGGAACTTGAACCGACAAAGTGTCGGTTAACCGATAGGTCAACCGACGTTGTATGGTCGGTCAGCCGACAGGCCAACCGACAGCTGAGATGAACTCAGAGAAGATTATGGAAATGAAGCCTAGTTTGTACAGGCTATTCCATGCTGATGTCTAAGCCTACATAGGTGTTAGCGAAGGTCGTCTCAATGTACAAATCAAATATATAAAGTGATATTCATCAAAAATAACACGTGCATTGGATAACTAACGCTTCACTCGTTTGTTTGGCTTAGAGGTATGAATAGAATTGATAAGAAATGAATAGAATCCATGAAGTGACACAGAGGTGAACTTCATTGACATAGTGAACGTCATTGACATAATGCACGAAATGACAGAATACATGAATTGAATTAATGAAATGAAATGAAATGAATAGTCACTAAAGGTGACAGTAACTTGAATGAATGAATAATTCCTGCTGCAGTAGATGTGAGGGGCGTTCCGGAGCCTCGTGGAATGCCAGTGCTCTCTGATCAAGACACTGGAAAATTTCCACCATTGTGAAAAGTCATGTAATGAAAAGTGAAACAATCTTGAAGCCTCGGCCATGAATGGTTTGCCCTTCCGCCTTGTGCTTAATTAATGTGACTAAATGAAAATTGAATAATCTTGAAGCCTAGGCCATGAATGGTTTGCCCTTCCGCCTTGTGCTTAATTAATGTGACTAAATGAAAATTGAATAATCTTGAAGCCTAGGCCATGAATGGTTTGCCCTTCCGCCTTGTGCTTACACTGCTTCCGTTGGAAGACACGAAATGAACGAAATGAACGAAATGAACGAAATGAAAGGATATGATTGACATAGATATTTGTTATGGAATTGAAGTAGGTTATATAGAACTGTTAAGTTCTTTTATTGTAGAACTGTTTAAGTTCTTACCTTATTGAATTCTTGTATAGAATTGTTAAAGAATTGTTAAATAACATGAAGAATCATGAAAATGCATGTATCTTGTTGAACCTTCGTGTTCACGTGTTATTGATGATATCACAGGCCCAGATGCCCGTGCCGGTCCTGCCGAGGCCGCGCCGCCTGCGGAGGAGGCCCGTCCGTTACCTCCAGGAGGTTTAGCGGAGTGGGCGTAGTCGGAGGGCGATTGTAAATGAATATTTTTGTAATAGAGAATTTTGGATTGTGATTAAATACCAACTGCATTGTATTTTAAGTGTGCAGTGTTGGTTTTAGTGGGCTGTAAATTTGTATAAGGGAACTTTACTTTTGTGTAAAGTTAATTGTAGTCAATGTATATATACATGTTTTCCGCACATTGTACATTGACAGGTATTGTGATTTGATATCCCTTGTGAGTCTTGTCTTAACTTCGGTTAATTCAGGATTTACGGGAGTAAGTATGGTTCCGCGACTCGGGGGTCCGTCCGAAGTAATCAGATCTCGGGCCCGGGTCGTGACAGCAAGCTTGAGCTTAACCCAACCAATTCCAAACATGCCTCTTTGTCATACCTACCTCAAACCAACCCAAACTGTAGAAGGGTGAAACTGATCCCATCTTTAGACACTCAACCCAATTTTAAAGATACAACCAGGAACAATTCCGAATTCTTGAATAATTTTAATGACTCACCATAAATTGATCACAACCAGGAACAATTCCGAATTCTTGAATAATTTTAATGACTCACCATAAATTGATCATTACAAGTTACTTCGAGGTGGTTTATTGATCAGATCAAGAAGACCGATCATAAAGGGGAGGGATTCAAGTTGGGCCCACAGTCTACCCTGACCAAACTACTAATACGAGACCCATACCTTGACCAAGGACCAACTAGGGCATACGTTATAGGACCCTTAGTGATCATGCCCCAGTTATAAATAAAGACTCAGACCAGACCCAAGCTGATTAAAGGGCCTAGCCCCAGACTCAAATTAAAATCCAAACATCTATATAATATACTCTAATATGAGTTGTGATCTCGTGGGCAATGTTGCCCAGAGAGAACATTGGTGCGGGTGTCAAATTGGATCTGATGGCAATTCACAGGTAATAGAGAGTGGATGGCAGATACAGGGGTTGTTCCCTTCCGGCTGATGTTGCCCAAGGAGATCAAATCCCTGCTTAATATACATATATACAAATATGATGGTGTCATGAGGTATTATAGGGGTCAGTATAAAATCATGGACCCAAAACTTCAACCTGAATTTTACTTGGGTCAACCTGAACACAAGTGAAAAATGAGAATAAACTTTTGGATACATGCCCTATCTGTTTAATTCAAGTGACTCTGTTTTCAGGGACTTTTTTCATCCCTATAGAAGAGATGTTTGCCTGATGTTGGCTGATGTCCTGATCTTTCCAATAGGTCTTAATATGTGTTGCAATTAGGAAGCAACCTAAGAAAAATAAGGACAAAAAAAAAAAAAAAAAAAAAAAAACAAACAAAAAAACAAAAAAAACAAACCTGCGCTAGTTCCATTGGTAGGAGGCGCTGTGTTGGTGGACGGTGGAGTTTCAGCAGCAGGAGCAGGGGAAGGAGCTGGTGCTGCAATAGTAGAGTCCCCATAGAAAGAAGAAATCTCAAATCTTATATTACAAGCAGTCCTAGCCACTATCACCCCTTGTCGCTTATCACAACAAGTTGGAATCTTAGCAATAGCATTATGCAAGCATCTGCGGCAATCACTCGCAGATATATCCCTTGTACACTGCACAAGACCATACACAGTCAAAAAGCTAGAAACCTTGGCCTCTCCAGTCGCAAACATGCGCAACCGCGTCTCATATGCCGCTCTATTAGAAAGATTTCTCATCAGATCTTCCAAAACGCTTTCAAACTGAACTGGGTCACTTGCATTAATCCCATCCGTCCACGTGTAAAACAACTCCGAAGTGCTCGAAGATCCCAAGAAATTGGTATTGGAGTAGCGCAAGAGGCAGTCATCATACCATATTGTCGCGCTTCTATTCGGGCATTGGCTAAGGATTGCATCACTCGCGGTTTCAATGCAGTTCTGGCATGTGTTGTTTGTGGCGTCCCCGCGGCAGAGGGTGAGGCCGTAAGCCTTGTTGGGTTCCTGTCCGATCGATGTATTGTAGAAGCCGTAGTTGAGGGTGGAATTGGAGGAGAGAGAAGGGAGGAGGAGTTTGAGGTTGGTGCCGAATGTGCTGGTGTTGGTGTAGTTTGCCGTGTTGTCGCATATATGGTAGCGAGGGTCTGCTGCATTAGTAGTAGGGATGTGAAAGGTGATGAGAAGGAGAAGTAGGGAGGAGAAGATGGGGAGATGAGAGAGTAGGGAGAGGAAGAAGGTGCTCATGGCTTCTTCCTTGTGTGGGAGCTGATCACAGGTTTCTCCTGTTCAGAGTAAGTTGTCGTGCTTTTATGTTATGGTTTTGTGTTGACCAGCGTTCCCGGCGTGGATTAGTCTTTGTCAAGAATTCTAGAAATCTTATATGGGATGGAATCTTATATGGGATGGAATCCAAATACTAAGGCACGTTTGGCAAATATCAACAGAGAGGAATCCCTGGTGATTTTCTGCGCAATTGTGGAAAACCCATGTTTGGTTCATACATGAACAGTATATGAAGGATTCCTTGCATCAATGGGAATGAAGATAAAAGGGATCAGACCTCCCCCCCATCGAACTCCTGGAATCTGCGAAAGGTCGGATTTGCGGAGCTACAGTGAATGAACAGTGACGGAAAAGGTAATGTGGTCTTGGCCTGTTTTTGTATTTTTTAATGCATCTTTTGGGTCCCACAATCAAGATCCAAACCGTTAATAATATTTAAACAATCCAAAACGGCCATGTCACCAAATTTCAGCCAGTGATCATCTTAGATCTTGAGATATATGCAAATCTGTCCAAACCGTTAAATGACCAAAAAGCTCTCAAAACCGGGATGGAGACCAGTCCATTTTTTTCAATTTTCTAGTTCTTGTGGGCCCCACGGTCATGATCTGAACCGGTAGTTATTTCTACAAGGTCAAACACGGCTATTTGACCAAATTTCAACCGTTGATCCTTACAATATCTTAAGATGTTTGCAAAAAAGTGCAGGTACTAAAATATTAATTTCTTATTCCTGTGGGCCCCCTTTGCACAATCTGAACAGTTCAGAATTTCTAGATGACCACAAGCAACTTTAAGGTGAAATTAAGTTGAGGTCTTGATTGTTCATAGATTTTAGAAATTTTTATAAAATATATTTATAACCATTGAATTATACATTCTACAATTTATAGGAATCCTCCCTCCATCCAAACATGGAACTTTCTTTGGGAATCCTACTTGAGGATTGTGGCCTTCTTTGGAGATGGAGAGAATCCTCTAAATAGCGGATTCTTCTACATTTACCAAACGTGCCCTAAAAGCAATGTCCAACAAACAGAAGGTTGAAATTTAAAAGATTTTAAAAGCCAAAATGTGACATTTCACGCGTGCAAACAAGCAGCCCATAGGGCCACAGCATGCAGACTATACCACCAGCTCATAGCAGTCTGTATGATGTCAAGTCAGTACTGATACATGTTTGAGACAATTATGAGCCCGGGAGGGGCTGAATCTGAGTTTTAAAAAAAAAAATCAAGTGCATTTATCCCTCACCATAGGGTGAGGGATGCTTCTATAAATGGAGATTTTCAAATACAAATGAGGGATTTCAAGTACATAGGGTGAAGTACAAAAGAGGAATTCACGTGCAAAAAAGGAAAAGTGCCCTCACCCTATGGTAAGGGATGGATGCACATGAATGTGCCCCTATATACACACACACACACACAAAGGAAGAACTTCAAATTAGTCCTTAAGTTTTTGCCTTGTTTCAGAAAAGGACACGAGTTTTAAAGCTTTTCAAATTAGTCCCTAAGTTTTTATTAAGTTTTCAATTAAGGACATTCATCCATTTAAAGCTATTTTATAGCAACTTTTTCCTTCAATTTTTTTAAACTACCCCAATTATCCTTCAAAGAAATAAACCCCCCCTTCACTTCCTCCATATTTTCTTCATTTTTCTCACTAACAGCATTATGGTGATCGAGAAAAACTAGCATTTCCACATACATCGGCTAAATGTAGTGGCTGTCAAAACCATAACATGGCTTTAAATGAAGGTACTCTGGGTAGTTTTAAAAAATTAAGAGAAAATACCATAAAAAATACATTTCTATGACCAGATGATCTTAATTAAAGTTTTATTGAAAAACTTAGGCACTAATTTAAGAAATTTTAAAACTTGTATCTTTTTTTAAATAAGGCAAAAAACAGATAACCATGGTTTACAAGGGCCTCATCGTTTTCCAAGTTGCGTGTGGTACTGCTTCACAGCGTTTACCGCTTGCAGTGCTCCACACGAGCATGCTAAGCTTCACTTGTTGCATGCTTTGTGATATGTGCAATTTGGAATCATATTTAAAACAAAAGGAAAGAGAATAAATCCAAAATAGGTATTTAGGTCTTAAGGTCCATCCAATAGCTTAGATTTGTTATCATTAAATGCTTGAATATATTTACTATAATTTTGAGAAAGTGTCAAATCAACCGTAAGAAGAGAGATTAATAAAATGCCTCATTTCTTTTCTTGAGTTATGGAATTCCGAAACCTTCTTTTAAATAAAAAAAAGGAAAGACTAAAAGAGATGATCATTCATTTATCTTTACTCTTATTTCCTTTTTAAGTCCAAAAAAAGAATTAAAAAGTGAAATAATATATCAATCAATTGAAAGTGAAGAATTGGCCAATGGTTAAGGTAGTTGTGGGTTTTTAGTTTGCAGTTGTATTTATTTGTAAAGATAAAATCTAAAGGTTTTTCTTGATGAAGAGACCCATTGCCTACGGGATTAATATGAGACCTATGCTCAAAGGTGGGTTTCATGGCCCACCTAAGAGCCAGCAATTTCCATTTTTTTTTTCTTTCTATAGGAAAATCGTAACTTTGAAATTGGATTTATTTTTTTCGCGTTTGTACACTTTTGTTTTGACATTAAATTATGAGTCTCATGGTGGTAGCGAGGAGCATAAAAAAAAAACGTCCACATGTTATAATCATCACAGTCAGCACAATGATCAAAGTCAGCACAACGCGTTTGCAAGCAATAAAAATCCAGCCGCGTCACTAAGTCATTGTCTCATTGACGAGACCCAAGAAGGTTTTATTTGCTTGGAATTCTTCTTGCTGTGGCTGTCGACGAGACCCAAGAACGTCCCTCGAGTCGTCTTCACTTTCCAAGCAAAAAAAAAAACAGAAAGTTCGTTTTCACGACTGAAGAAGCGGGTCCATCCGCCTGTTTCAAAGAAACAGGAAAAGGCCGTTTCGGCAAATCACATAGCGCCACGTCATGTCACCACCTTCAAAAACGAGATAAAGAATTGAATGAGATTTTGCCTGCTTTCAGAGATTTTCTTCGCTGCATTAAATAATGGGTGGATGGGGTTCACATGTGATTAGTTTGATATACGCCCTACTCTGATCATAATTAGGATTGGTTTACATGTGATTAGTTTGATATACACCCTACTCTGATCATAATTAGATGCAACTCTATCCTAAAACAAGAAGTAAAGGGCTCTTTGAGCGTTTTGGATTCATTACGATGAGTCCTATTATTGCTGTGTTTTAACTATATCCTCAAAGCCTTTTGAAATTATATTTTTAAAAATATCAAGGTATCATCAAATTAAGATTTTTTTTCTTTAGCTATTAGTAAAAAAAATCTGTGAAAAATAAATAAATTTCTTTTTAAAAGTTAAATGGAAAAAATCAACAAATAAAAAAATATCATTGATCCCTTTTCCGCGCTTAGTCAGCTAGCGCTTGCCCCTCCTAGAGGAAACTTTTGGCTCCACCACTAATCCGAGGGTAGGGCCTATATCAGCATTTCACATGTTATACATATGTTTCTGCATGCATTGTGCGCCTACGCTCCATGCACATGTGAATATTTTTCCTCAATAGGATATCTTAAATATAATCAAACCAATGGTGTCCTCTAACCCCAACAAAAGTGAAATTCGGCTTCATGACACTTGTTTTTGGTTTTTAAGAAAAATGAAAAGATTTACTTTGAGTGGCTTGAATTTAATAACCAGTACCAACCTTTATGGATTATAGGCAGAGAGAGATTCCTTTTGTTCATTGTTGGCATGAGGGGATCCAAAAGTTTTCCCAATGCGTCTTAGAGGCTATGAATTTTTCAGTCCAAGCAAAAATCACTAGGAAGCTCGAAATAATCTCACTAGATGGAAATGCTCGGCTTGTTTTATTGATTTCATTTGTAATTAATGACTTAATTCAAATCTCCCCACTGTACGTTGGTAAGGTTTCATTTGCCTTGTTTATCTTTGAAGAAATCAGCCTCCATTAAGAAAAGGGTGAGTCACATGGGCAGTGCTACATTGATCCCAGTGGGGTCAATCGACCCCACTGAGATCTGAAAAAATATTAAAAAGAAATGGGTTTAATTATATAGGTAAATTGCATATGTGACCTGTGAAAATGGAAAAGAAAGAAGAGTAAATTAGCAAAAGATCCCTCATAGAGGTCTTGTAAGGCCTCCAGTCCATCAACTTTTCCTATAAGGCATGTAGTTCATGTAGCTGGACATATTTCGGCGAGAGGTCCCTAGATACAATTGGCATGACTGATTTACCCTTTCAACTATTTTAGGCATTAAAATTTCAAAATTCAAATCTTGTATTATCCCTCTTCTTCTTCAACCCATATTTCGTCTCATCCTCTCCCAGATGCAGTCCACCATCTAGCAATCAAAGAGGGAGGCTGGGGGCATTGAAGAAGAATGGGGTAATTCCATTTCTTGGAGACTGTTTGGTCCAGGTGGGCCACCAATGGAAATTTGGATCAAAGATCTTGTTGAGAGGCCATGGGCGACCTTGTTGGTAGGACTGATCATGGGTTCTTGATCAATGGGACCCACTATCCTAGCACCTCGGATATGTAGGCGAGAAACCCATCGTTTCTGGGATGGGTTCTGTGTGGGCGGTTTCAACTTGAACGTGATGTGGGAATTGGATGACTTGGGGGTGTTTGGAAAAGTATGTACCTCGTTTTGACCTAGGGGTGTACCAGAAAGTGTGGACACCACTTATTCCCCCTCTCCTCCATCTCCTTAGCGACCTCATCCCCCTCTCCCTCTCATCAACGGCTGAAGTTGTGTCTAGTTGCATAATCAAAACAAAGAAGAAGAACCCATCTTCATTTTTGTTTTCGGTTCAGTATCGAGTCGGGTCCGGCTACTATTGGGCCCAGAAGCAAATCAAGGAAAGGCGCCAGTTCAGCTACTAACATCATCAAAAAGCAAACAGGTGATCAGCGGTTGAAGTTTGTTTTCGCGATATCTTGACTATCCGGAGTCCGATCAGAAGATCCGAACGTAGTCGATGGTGCTACACCATCGCCAGAGAAGGAAGGCAGCAAGGCTATTATATCATTTTTGACAAATCTATGAGTTTTTATGAAATTTATCTGAGTTTTTGTGAAATTTATCTAAGCTTTTGTCAAACTTATTGAAGTTTTTAACAAATTTATGACTTTCTGTCAAATTTATTTGAGTTTTTCATTTTTTTTGTCAAATTTATTTGAATTTTGCACAAATTTATTTGAGTTCTGAAACAAATTTCTCTGTGTTCTGGACAAATATAACTGAGTTTTTGGCTAATTTATCTAAGTTCTGGAAAAAATTTATCTAACATCTGGACAAATCTAACTAAGTTTTTCGCAAATTTATTTGATTTGTTGACAAATTATTCTTAAATTTGGAAAATTGGTTTATCATAGTTTGGCAAATGTATTTTCATTTTTTAAAATTTATTTGCGTTTTTTAATTTTATTTACGTCTTTTGAAATTTATTTACTTTTTTTGAAATTAATTTGGATCTTTTGAAATTTATTTTCATCTTTTAAAATTTATTTATATTTTTTCAAATTTATTTGGAACTTTTGAAATTTATTTGCATTTTTTAAAATTGATTTTCATCTTTTGAAATTTATTTGGACCTTTTGAAATTTATTTGCGATTTTTTTTTAAATTTCTCTGCATTCTTTTGAAATTATTGCATTTTTTTAAATTTATTTATTTTCTTTCGATATAATTTATATTTTTTGAATTTATTTGCTTTTTTAATTTTATTTACGTATTTTGAAATTTATTTACATTTTTTGAAACTTAGTTGGGTCTTTTGAAATTTATTTATGTTTTTTAAATTTATTTAGATCTTTAGAAATTTATTTGGCCAATTAAATGGTAGTTAACCATTATTAATGGCATATCCCACTAATCATGGGATATGATTTTGAAAAAAAGGGTAAATTAGACATTTTAGGTATTCAAATTTGAAAAAAGGACCTTTAACACTATAAAAAAAGATTGTAGATTGTTTACCTTAAAATCATGTTTTGAGGGACCTCCGACCGAGGCCCCCAAGAAAAAAAACAGTGTGTCTTCCGAAAAAACTTGCAAAAGATCCGTCTCAGTCTGGCTAAAAGCAGGACTCGTGTTTTTACTTTTAATTATATGACCGCACGCTCTCAACCATACCTTTTTTTTAATCTTTAAAAGCCGAATAAATAAAGACAGATTCTTTAAAAGCCTGGATCTCCTTTGTTACGAACTCTAGAACTTTGAAGATTGAGGTCCTTGCGGATTTTTGGACATTAAGCACAAGTTAATTTTATTGGAAAATGTCAAAGGAAATAAACTAATTTATAAACAGCATATTTGGGATTTGTTCCATATTTTTTTCTTTTTGATCCCTTTTATGGTTTTAAATCAGCCTCTCTTATCATTATGTAAAATAGGAATGCACGCCAGTAATATTTTGTTCTAGTTTTTGAAGAAGTTTTTCTCTCACTATTGTATGGAACTTAAAACTGTTGTGCTATTTTTACTTGGATTCCACTGATGTACCTAGTTTGGTGAAGAAAATTTAGAAATGCTACACACTCTGGGTAAAGAACATTCAACAATTGGGTTCTTTTGAATTATGGACATCAAGCACAAATAAGAAAAATATTGAAGATCTTCATTAAAATAAATTGTTTTGTGGCCTTTCCAAACTTAAGATTGTTGGAAACCCAAAACTAGAAAAGAGCATAAAACACTGTCAATTATAATTGGGGAAATATTTATATGCATCTATCCCTCACCCCCTCACCAAAAATGGTGAGGGACACCCCTTTTGGGGGTGTTTCAAGTACAAGAGGGGTTGTACCCCTCTTGTACTTGAAACACCCCCAAAAGGGGTGTCCCTCACCAAAAATGGTGAGGGATAGATGCATATGAAGATCCCCCATTATAATTTTCGTACTTAATTTTATCTTAGTTGACTTTGAGTTACAGAGTTGAAGGATTGGAATTCTAGAGTGGGTCCCACCTATTTAAAAGTCATAGAAGCTTAAGGAAAAATGTCCTCCAATGAATGCAGTATCCTCAAATTCTATTCCAATAGGAGTTGACCCCGTATATATGGTTGTTCATGGCCAGGCTAGGCTGAGGAATATCCAGGCCCAGCTCAACGTCCAACTCTTGGCCCAAGCCCGGCTGGGGCCATAATTGGATGGCCTGAGCCCAGCCCGCCACATATTAAGCCCGAGCCCTGGTCAAGTTAACATTACAACAAAAAAAAAAAACAAAAAAAGAAAAAAAAAAAGAAAAAAATAGGTCCTTTTTTTTTTTGTGTCCTACACCTTATCTCAACTAGTTTAGTTACTTGTGCTTTGGCAATGGGTCAGGTTTAAATCATGAACCGTCCTAACCCGCTCCTATTAGGGGCGGGATTTGGCAGCATGTTGGTAGGGTTTCGGGTCAGGTATGGTTTTTTCATGCATTAACATGAGTCGTGTTTCAGGGTAGGTTTGAATTCTTGGGTGCAACAACCCGACCCACACCGTGTATCTTTAGTTCACAAATTACTAAGTGCATTTTATTTCATCTAAAGAGGTGGAGTGACACTGAGGTTGGAGATTTTCCTAAAGATCATGGTTTTAAATCTCACCGAACACATGTATTTTTTCATACTTTTAAAAATTATTAAACAAACACTAACAAACCCGACCCGACTTGTAGCTGCCATGGGGCGGGTTTGGTATGACAACCATCAAACCCGTCACAGGTCAGGGTGAGTGACCGCCCCATTGTCATCCCTACCTCAAAGAGATGTCATGTGTTCAAGTCTTGCCTTCCGGGCTGGGCCAAATTTGGGTTCTCTACCAGTCAATCCAAGCCCAACCCATGTATTAAATGGGACCCAAAAAATAATTTGAGCCCATCCCGAGTACTAAAATCTATACTCCAAGCCCATGCCAAAGTGGGCGGGGCGGGATTCAAACTTAGGCTGGCCTGTTCCATGAACACCCCTACGCCTAGAAGATTAACAATCAATATTATGGTGAAAACAACTCTCATTAGAGTGTAACGTGAGGACACAAAATGAATTGGGTGGTCTTTTATTTTGAACGACTGGGATTCTCAATGGATGGCCCCATTCTGGATTTGTACTTTTTCAACCTAAGATTTCTCCTAGCCAATACCTTAAGAGGATTGGAGCACTCTTTCTTTCCTGTGCAACTACGGGTCCTCATGTAGTCGTGTTTCTCTCTCTTTTTGTTCCTACTCGCACGCTAAACAAGCCCTAATTGTCTAGCATGAAGGCGAGAAGTATGGACTTAGTCGTCTGCTTGGTTTGATTCCCTTTTCTAGGGTCTCAGAAGATAGAATTTGATATAAGCACCGAAGTCGACGCCCAAGTCCATTCACACTTTAATTTCTGCATTTAAAGTCCATTTACATTTATAAGGCCGAAGCGCAGGTCAAGTTCTTACAGTGACGGTAGTGCTTGACCTGAGCCGTAATAGATAAGCCAGAATCTACCCGGTCAAAGATTTTTATTTAGTTCCAGATCCAAGAATCTCATTAAAATGAGAAAATCACAGTAGATTTTTATATGGAGTACATGTTAATGTGTTAATAAGCATATGTTATTGTTATACTATTATTAACATGAACCCTAAGATCGTGAACAGCATGATAATCACGTATAGGATTTAATCTTAAATAAATTAAAGAGTACCTCCAGACATCCTGATGCAGAGAGCTTTCTGATCCTGCAGTCTGGTGCTGTTGCTGATTGATGCTGTGATCCGTCGAGAAAGAGACTATATGAATGGTTTCGGTTTCTCTCTCCTTGCCTATAAAACCTTAATGTGTTGATTTTTGTGAATGCCTTTGTGATGGACGAAAGGCTTTGTTTTATAGGTGAAAAGAGGACCGAATTTCCAATCAGGGTTTCCATAGACTTAATCTCAACCATCCATCAAGGTAGAGTTTGTTATGGAATACATCTCATTAAGAAACCTTTTTGTGTAAGGAATAGCATGTATCCTAAGAAAACAGATTTCCTATAATGACCACAATTCGGGAAAGGAAAGGACTTCTAGTCCAAGTAATGGACTTAAAGATAATTTCCTTACAGTCTCCCACTTGGTCGATAGGAAGATCCTTTAGTGTTTTTCTTTTTAGGAATCATAAGGCGCGCATTATATGCTAAACATTTCTTGAGTCGGTTATCATAAGTGTCTTGGTTAATTCAGTGGTCAATGGGAGTCATGGCGTGCACACATTATTTTGCAACATGCTTACTTCCATGTACTACAGCAATGACAACCTGCATAACTGGACCGTAATATGAGATATACGTAATGGTCTCATCATGTCTATGTTGAAAGACTGTTTCTGTTTATCATTCATCCACACATAAAATGTACACAATGGAAAAACAGAAATAGCAGATGTAGAGTTGCTTTAAGAGCTCAATAAATGTCAAATATAAGTACAGAAATAAAAGGCAGAAAATGATAATTAAGAACTATCTTCAAGACCCATGCTGTCAGTATGTCCTTGAAAGGTCTTTGGAGGTAGTCCTTTCGTGAATATGTCTGCGACCATGAAATCTGTACGTATAGACTCAATGACAAATTTCTGTAATCTAACATCTTGTTTCAGTGATAGATATTTAAGGTCCATGTGTTTGGATCCCTTAGATATCCTGTCATGCTTGGAGAAGAAGGTTGCAGCTTCATTGTCACAGTAAAGGGTTAATGGCTTAGAGATGAAATTCAAAGCTCCAAACTGAGAGATAAAATTATGCAACCATGTTCCCTGAATTGCAGCCTCGTAACATGCGACATACTCAGCCATCATGGTGGATGAGTAAAGCAACTCAGATTTCTGGCTTTTCCATGATATTGCACCTCCACATAAGAGATACACATAGCCAAGAGTGCAAAGTCTGGTGTCAGGACATCCAGCAAAATCTGAATCTGAATAACCAGTCACCTGTAGGTGACTTGATTTTCTGTATGTGAGCATGTAATTCCTTGTTCCCTTAAGGTATCTCAGTACTTTCTTTGCAGCTTTCCAATGAGCGAGTCCTGGTTTACTCTGAAATTTTCCGAGCATGCCAACAGCATGACTAATGTCAGGTCTTGTACAGACTTGTGCATACATCAAACTCCCGACAAGAGAAGCATAAGGATATTTTGCCATTTCTTTAAGTTCCAATTCGTTCTGTGGACACTACGAAAGATCAAGCTTGTCTCCTTTATGCAGTGGAACAGGACTAGAGGAACATGTCATCATGCCAAACCTCTCTAGAACTTTGTCAATATATGCTTTCTGAGACAATCCCAAAATCCCAAGTGACCTGTCACGGAATATTTCTATTCCTATCACATAGGAAGCCTCAACTATATCTTTCATTTCAAAATGCTTAGAGAGATAGTCCTTTGTTTGATGTAATAAACCAAGGTCGCTGCTGGCCAGTAATATGTCATCAACGTACAGAACCAGAAATATGAACTTACTCCCACTGATCTTGAGGTATATGCAAGGGTCAACGATGTTTTCTATGAAATCGAAGTTAGTAATGATTTCATGAAACTTTAGGTACCATTGCCTCGAAGCTTGTTTCAGTCCATATATTGATTTCTTAAGTTTGCAGACCATGTCTTCCTGACCTTCAATGATGAAGCCTTCAGGTTGACGCATGTAGACTTCTTCTTCCAAGTCTCCATTAAGAAAGGCAGTTTTCACATCCATTTGATGTAACTCGAGGTCATAGTGAGCTACTAATGCCATGATAATTCTAAGAGAATCTTTCCTTGACACAGGGGAAAAAGTCTCAGTATAGTCAATACCTTCTTTCTGATTGAAACCTTTGGCAACAAGTCTGGCTTTATGGCGTTCAATATTGCCTTTGCAGTCGCGTTTGGTCTTGAAGACCCATTTACAGCCAACTGGTTTGTGTCCTGGAGGCAATTGAACAACTTCCCAGACTTGATTTTCATTCATAGATTTCAATTCATCCTTCATGGCATCAATCCATTTACTAGAATTAACATCCTTAATGGCTTGTGAATAAGAAACCGGGTCATTAATTGTCCCTTCTCCAGATTCTACTTGGTAAAGCATGTAATCATCGGAAATAGCTGATCTCCTTTGTCTTTGAGACCTTCTTAATGCTGGTTCCTCTGGTGCATTATCCATATGTTCATTGGCGACAATCTCATTATGGAGTTGTTGATCATTTATTGGATTTTCCTCATTGTTAAATGGTTCAACAACAGGAGGATTGCTAACATTTTTCGGAATAGAGGGTAAAGGGATAGGTACCCTGATTTCCTGAATGATCACATCTTGAGGTTTATTACTCCCACTGATTTCGCCATTCTCAAAGAATCTAGCATTACCGGTTTCAACAATTCTCGTACTATGGTTAGGGCAGTAAAACCTAAATCCTTTGGACTTTTCTGGGTAACCTATAAAGTAACCACTGATTGTTTTAAGGTCCAATTTCTTTTCATGTGGATTGTAGACTCTAGCCTCAGCTGGGCAACCCCAAATTTGGAGATGTCGTAAACTGGGTTTCCATCCTTTCCACAGTTCAAAAGGTGTCTTTGGAACTGCCTTACTGGGAACTCTGTTCAAGATATAAACAGCTGTGCGTAGAGCATCCATCCACAAGGATATAGGTAAGTTAGCATGACTCATCATTGATCTAACCATTTCCATATACGTACGATTTCGCCTTTCAGCTACACCATTCTGCCATGGAGAACCAGGCGTTGTGTATTGGGCAACAATTCCAAGTTTTTGGAGAAGTTTTGCAAAAGGTCCAGGATGTTGTCCTGTTTCGTCATACCTTCCATAAAACTCACCACCTCTATCTGACCTTATGATTTTCACTTTTCTATCTAATTGCCTTTTGACTTCAGTAATGAACACTTGTACAGCATTCACAGACTGAGATTTGTCATGCAATAAGTATAAATAACAGTAACGTGAGTAATCATCAATAAAGGTAATAAAATACTTTTCTCCTCCAAAGGTTGGAACATCAAAGGGTCCGCAAATGTCTGTATGTATTATTTCAAGAAGCTGAGTACTTCTTGTGGCTCCTTTCTTTGTGTGTTTTGTTGTTTTGCCTTTAATACAATCCACACATACATTAATATTAGTAAAATCTAGATCCGGAAGGACACCATCTTTTACTAATCTTTTGATTCTTTCACTGGATATGTGACCCAGTCTTTTATGCCACAAGAAATAAGAGTCGAGTTTGGATGACTTTCGTTTTGTTTCCTTAGAATGCGGGGTAAGTTGGGTTTCAGCAAGTTGACTATCAAGATGAAACTTGTATAGCCCATCAATCAAAATTCCAGAACCAATACGACTAGAATTTTTAAATAAACTGAAATTACCATTTCCTACTTCAAATGAGTAACCAACTTTATCAAGTGCGCTTACAGAAACCAAATTACGGGAAAGAGACGGAACATAAAGAGTTTGACATAAGTCTAACTGATAACCGCTATTTAAAATAAGACGAAAAGTTCCAATAGCTTCAACTGGAGCTTTGTCTTTGTTTCCCATGAAAAGGAAGTTCTCACTTGGGTTTATGGTTTGGATCGTAAGGAATCCCTGCATTGAATTGGAAACATGAACATTAGCACCAGTGTCAATCCACCAAGCATCAGAAGAAACATAAGTAAGATTTGATTCGAAATAACTTACGAAACCCATAGGGTTACCTTTCTTTTCGAACCATTCTTTACGTTTAATGCAGTCTGCCTGAAAATGTCCAGGTTTCTTGCAAAATTTGCATAAGTTTTCCTTCTTTTTCTTCTTGGGGTTCTGACCAGCCTCATTAGATCTGGGTGGTGCCCTTTTCTGGCCTGAATTATGCTTTTTCCCAGCTTTGTGTCCAGCTCCTTGAACGAGATGAGCTACTTTAATTCCTTGTTGGTTCAGCCTGGCCTCCTCTTGAACCAGTTTGTTAGCCAATTCATTCATTGTCCACTTTTCCGTAATAGTGTTGTAGTGAATTTGGAAAGGCCCGTACTGAGGAGGTAAACTGTTTAGGATAAATTGGACGAGAAACGCCTCATCCACTGATAATCCCAAATTCTTTAGTTTAGCTGCAAGGTTGGTCATCTCAATGACATGTTCATGCATTGATCTGGTGCCATCAAACTTCATGGTTGTAAGATCTGCCATTAGTTTCCCAGCAAGGGATTTGTCTGCAGTCTTAAACCTAGCTTCAATGGCCTTCATATAGTCCTTAGCATTCTCAGGTGTAGGAAGGGATGTTTTTATGTTGGTGGCAATAGTCATTCGCAAAAACATAGTGCTTAGTCTGTCAGACCTTTCCCAGGCATTAAAGAAGGTTGTTTCATCAGGGGTACTTTTATCAGTGAGTGAAGCTGGCTTATCTTTCCGAAGAGCGATATCCAGTTCAAGTACCCCCAATGTAAACTCAACTTGCTCTTTCCATTCTGAGAAGTTGGTTCCATTGAGCTTAGTGACAGAAGTAGCATGCGAAGTGAGATTAGTGGTTGCAAAAACTGCAATAGAGATACAACAATAAGGCTTTAATAAAATAAGACAACACACGCATAATATATGAATATAAACGACAAAATTTTAGGTGCTCCTGTGGGTAGTCACCATAATTTCTACGCATTATACCATCTAAAGTCGTCATATTTAAGGTGATGTAAATGAGTGATGTTAATCTTAATTAGGAACAAACACTCCTTAATTATTGTTCAATCGTATGATTATAATCCGCCTGTGGGCGACTAAATGCTTCATACCTTCTTGAACAATATGTAATGTAAACATGATGATGGTACTTTTAGGGCCAAATTCCAGTATTTAATTGTTAGGGTCACTGTGGTGAGACCTAACCTTAAGTATACAACTTTGGTGATAAAAAAAAGGCTTAATATGAATATAAATATTATATATATTGCATGCATTCGTGATAGATCATTTATTGTATGAAAAGTACTAGTAAAAAAGGCCAAGCCCCGAGGGCTGTCCTCCGGGGCGCCTACCATAATGGCGGGGTTCGGGGCGGTAGCCCCGAATAAATTGCAGGGTTCGGGGCGGCAGCCCCGAAATTTTTTTTTTTTTTTTTTTTTTGAGGCATTATATCATCGATTACGAAGAAACATGCTAATGATAATCAACATAATACGGAATTATTATGAAAATATGATCCAACTATATAGCCTATTTTCTGTCCTTCTTTTTGATCATCTGTCTTTATCTTCGACTACTTCAAAACGTCATCTTCAGTCTCGAAACAACATCCTTTTTAATCATGACGTACCAGTTACTGATCTCCTCCATTATTACATTGAATTTTTACTCACGCAGGAGTTTATACAAAATTGAAAATTCAAAACTTAAATAAATCACGATCAAACAGTCGTGCCCAAATTAAAAAAAATTGCGGAATAACATAAATATAAACCATTCATGCAGGCCATAATAGTTGGATCGATAAATTGCTGCAAAACAGAGTCAGAACGGATCTATATTTGCCGATTATGGCGATGCATAGTTATCCTAATTAATGAACGATCATGTGTTCTAAAACCATGCTCTGATACCACATGTTATACTATTATTAACATGAACCCTAAGATCGTGAACAGCATGATAATCACGTGTAGGATTTAATCTTAAATAAATTAAAGAGTACCTCCAGACATCCTGATGCAGAGAGCTTTCTGATCCTGCAGTCTGGTGCTGTTGCTGATTGATGCTGTGATCCGTCGAGAAAGAGACTATATGAATGGTTTCGGTTTCTCTCTCCTTGCCTATAAAACCTTAATGTGTTGATTTTTGTGAATGCCTTTGTGATGGACGAAAGGCTTTGTTTTATAGGTGAAAAGAGGACCGAATTTCCAATCAGGGTTTCCATAGACTTAATCTCAACCATCCATCAAGGTAGAGTTTGTTATGGAATACATCTCATTAAGAAACCTTTTTGTGTAAGGAATAGCATGTATCCTAAGAAAACAGATTTCCTATAATGACCACAATTCGGGAAAGGAAAGGACTTCTAGTCCAAGTAATGGACTTAAAGATAATTTCCTTACAGTTATCTGTTAATATCATGTTATTTAGTATGTATATCTAAAATAGGGCTGAGGTTCACCATCACACTCATGGTTTAGTGGTGTAGGCAAAATCAGGGATTGATTCCTTCATCATCATGCGCAATCCAAAATAAGGACATCTTCTCTTAGAATGATCAAAGCAGACGTATTATTGGCAATTTAATTTAGCATGTTTTATTCTGAAACCTTATAAGATAGGTATTGGTTTAAAAGGTGAGGATCCGGATGGACATGCATGGTTTTACCTGGAACCCTGCTACACAGTGCCTGTCCCCATCCCTGACAATGATGATGGGTTTGGCCAATTATTCTCCACACATTGTGGAATAACTCAGTCTAAGGGTTTGATTATTCCAACTAGAGAAATCTCAGCTCACCCTTTCTTGTTTATTTAAAGCCCTTTGAGATAATGTTGAAAATATGAAGCAATTTGAAACAATTAATTAGGATTTTTACCAAAAAAAAGAAAAAAAAAACATAAGGATTCCCGGTAAATGCTGAATGGTAATAAGATTTTAAATTCTTACATAAAAAGGATAATTTAGAATTAAAGTTTTTTCTGATAAAAATGTCCATAAGTGGTGAAGAGTGCATCTGGGCCTACCTACATTTTTGGTGCTTGCTCCAACCCGTTTAACAAAAGCTTTTTCTCTTCTCTTCCGGCAATGGTAGCAAGTGAAATGACGTTTTACAAATTGGTTGCAATGTCCAGAGCTTGATTTCAATGGTTAAAAAGGAGGAAAATGAGGGAAAAGAGAAAAGATGAAGAAAGGGTTGCTGAAAGGGATTACTATGGCAGTGAAACGGTCAAAAGAGGGAGGGAATCCTTAAAACTTTTTGGTAAAAATCCCTTATTAAATCTAAAATATTATTTTATATGAGAATCTCAATAAAATACTAGAGTCGTTTGTAGTAAAGATTGGTAAAATGGGAGGTTTATTGTGAATTTACATAATTATTTGTTAAAAAAAAAACCCTTTGAAAATTCATAGGAAGCGAGTATGTAAATTTTGGAAGTGTTCGTTGGTTGGGTCATGCCAGGCTAACACATATATGTTTACTCTCAAGCCGACTTTAAAAACACAGACCTGTATCCGGCCCAAGCCTGACTCAGCAAAAAACATGAGGCCCAACACTACCCACTTAGTCAATCGGGCCACACTGGTCCGGGTGAAACATGGCTTTTAACAAGATTTATGGGCTTTCAGGGGTGTTTGGAAAGCAAATATTTCTAAAGATTTTACTATATTATCTCCTATTTTAGAATGTAATCTACACAATTAAAAATTAGGTGTTTGGATAACTTAGAAAGTATCCTACAATATCTCAGTTTCTTATAAAAACCTTCATATTATAATATTCAAGTATATGTTGTATAAAACAATCTTTCCTTAAGAAAACTAACCAAAACAAGGTCAAGAGTAAAAATTTATGAGAAACTCCTACCATCGTGGCCAATTACATTTTTTTTTTTTAATATTGATGGTTTCTATAGGAATCCTACTATGACTTTCAATCTTAGATGGGCCCTTTAGAATTTATAAATTTTGTGGGTCCCATAGCCCTATCATAATTACATAGTTTCTTTATTGATTATTAACATTAGATGGGTCCTACAAATATTACATTAGGCAATTTCTACCATGATTACCAACATTAATGGCCCCCTAGTGATTACTATAATTAGGGGGTGTTTGGATAAAAGAAGGACATAATGTAATATGATTTTCTAATTAGATGGGCCCCCTAGTGATTACTAGTAATATACCATGATTTTCTAATTAGATGGGCCCTACCATGGTTACCAATATTAAATCAATCTAATATGACTATTAGTTAGTGGTTACAATATCTCAGTTTCTTATCAAAACCTTCATATTATAATATTCAAGTATATGTTGTATAAAACAATCTTTCGTTAAGAAAACTAACCAAAACAAGGTCAAGAGTAAAAATTTATGAGAAACTCCTACCATCGTGGCCAACTACATTTTTTTTTATTTTATAATATTGATGGTTTCTATAGGAATCCTACTATGACTTTCAATCTTAGATGGGCCCTTTAGAATTTATAAATTTTGTGGGTCCCATAGCCCTATCATAATTACATAGTTTCTTTATTGATTACTAACATTAGATGGGTCCTACAAATATTACATTAGGCAATTTCTACCATGATTACCAACATTAATGGCCCCCTAGTGATTACTATAATTAGGGGGTGTTTGGATAAAAGAAGGACATAATGTAATATGATTTTCTAATTAGATGGGCCCCCTAGTGATTACTAGTAATATACCATGATTTTCTAATTAGATGGGCCCTACCATGGTTACCAATATTAAATCAATCTAATATGACTATTAGTTAGTGGGTTCCCATTGGATCAATCGTCCAGGTTTTTCTATTCATTTCTTATTTCGGTGCATCATTTAGTGAAAATTTTAGAAATTGCCAAACACTCTAAGGTATATTGAAATTTGTAGAAATTGCCAAACACCACAAGCGACACAATATTATAATATAATACTATTTTATTATATGATTATGAAATCTTACAATATTTAAATTTGGTGACATTATGTTCTTCTTTTATCCAAACACCCCCTAATTATAGTAATCATTTAGTGAAAATTTTAGAAATTGCCAAACACTCTAAGGGCCCTCATTTGGATATATTACCACTAAAACACTCCCTATTTGGGCCACAGCTGACCTACTGACTTTGTACTTTCTATCACTTGTCGCAGCCCGGCCAATATATTAAACAGGCCCAGTTTGTACATCCAAGCCAGGTCCAAAGTGAGTCCTGCTCATGAGCACCACTAAAATTTGCATCTTCGCCTACCACAGTCGACCCACGCGTTCGCATGGTCCTAGTCAAGCCGCCCTACCCAGTCATCGTCCACAAGAACTCAAATTTGTCAGACTGGCATCTTCCTGGTGGTGTTTCATTGTACAAAAAGTCTACATGGACCGATCCATGTACCGATGCATGGACCGACTCCATGCTTGAAAAGTTTGAAAGTTTAAAAAGTTTGAAAAGTTGCATGGAGTCGGTGCATGGATCCGTCCATGTAGACTGACTCTTCATTGTATTAGGTTGTGGGCCAACTTTGTTCCAAGAATCTTATATGGTTATCTCCGTCACTTTCTATGATTGGCGGCCCACCCACACATGTGATCACACTAGGCCTAATCACAGATTCCAACACTTCATAGAATTATCTATAAAAAAATCTTCTTAATATAATGCAAAAAAACATAGATAAGATACTAATTGGAAGATTCAAAGGAAGATTTGGTTGTCTACAGTGGTACAGACAAGTAACGATGTTATACTCCAGCACTAATATATGCAATAATCTCTTAACAATGTAGATTCCTTCTGTGGACATGTTGGAAGTTATTTTTGAGTGAAACTACCTTTCTACTCTTTAATATATATAGATGAAATTGTGTATTGATAGATTACTTTAGCAAAATGGAGAAAGAGAATTAGGCCCTGTTTGGCGTCACTTATCTATATGAGACGGATCTGTATAAAATAGATCTGTTTCAAATGGCCCTGTTTGAAATAGATGGTGTGGAAATAGTTTGTTTGGTTACATAGAAAAAATGATTGAAATGGATATTTTTAAAACAATGGTTGAAAATTTTTCATAAATATCTCAAGATCCATGAGGATTCAAGTATTGAAATTTGACGTCGTAGTTGTGTTTAGCCTTACAAAAGAGAATTAATGGTTTGGATCTTGCATTTGGGGGCCATTGTTTTAAAAAAGGTAGATATAAATGTTTGTGGTTTTTTGTAAATCTATGATGATCCAATGGCTAAACTTTGGACCCACAGTCGTGCATGATCTTCTGAATATATCCAATGGTTTGGATCATGACTTTTGGTGGCTGAATTTACAAAAAAAAAAAAAAAAAAAAAAGGAAAAAGAAAAACCACACTGCCGGTGTACAATTTCAAAACTCAGTAAAAAATCATGGTACATCAACCGTCAAAAACATTTTTATAAATATCTCAAGATCCACTTGGATTTAGATGCTCATTTGAGGACCTGTGGCCCTTTTTGGCCATCCAAAGAGAATCAACAGATCAGATCATGATTATGGGGCGCATAATGTCCAGAATATTAGATCAAAGGGCTCACATTTTTTTACAAATATCTAGAGGTTCGAGATAGATCAATGGCTGAAATTTTGATACGTGGCCGTGTTTGACTTTCTGAATATTTCTAACGGCTTGGATCATGATTGTGGGTCCCATAAATTAAAAAAAAAATGAAAAACCGGACTGTCCTAGCAGGACGTCCATAACACTGTAGCAACATCTGTCTATCCGCTTCAGACCACTTCGTCAGATTGGATTCTGCTACTTTTTGGGACTTCATGAAACATACACTTTTTGTCTTAATGCCATATGAAATGGACACAGTAAAAGCTCATACCAAACATGCTAAAACCGGATTCAATCAATTTTAAGACAATAAGAGGGGAAAAACAGAGATGCCAAACTGAACCTTAGATAGTCAAGAGAAGAAGTTTGTTCTCTTAAACTCAAAGAATAAGAAGAAAAGAAGGTTCATTGGTAATATAAGCACAAAACTTCAAATTTCACTCAATATACATGATTTGGGTGGAAGTACATAGCTAAATTCATAGGGGTTCACTCCAAATTCGAGATTATCACCTCCATTTACCTAACCAACTATACAATATCCAAAACATGGAAATCTCAAAAGTTTCTATAACTTTAACGACATCTAAAACTTAAAGCAATTACAAGAAATTAGCAATGCAAAACAGCAAGGTACTTTCACACACTTCAAAAAAAAAAAAAAATTACTTTAAGACTCTTAACTTATTTTAAAAATGTACCATAATTCTAAAAAAAAAAAAAGGGATTAACTTTGATGGTGAATGATTCACCAACATATGCAGGTTTAGATACATATACCAATATAAATTAACGAGGATCTAATTCCGTAATTGACACATCATTAATAGACTCTAATGACTTCTTGCTTGGAGAAGGATCGGAATGATCTTCCTGTGAAGTTGGTTGAAAAGCAGGCTCCATTGTACTACTAATATAAAAAGCAGGTGCCGAAGGTGCTGGCAAAGTGAGAGAAAGACTAGTAAGCATTAGAGCAACTGAAGACATTGTCGGTCTTGAAGTTGGATCTTCTTCAACACATAGTAAACCAATGTGGATGCATCTCATAGCTTCACTTCTTGAACAATGCTCACTTATAGTTGAATCAATGATCTCCAAAATAGCCCCATCATTCCATACTTTCCATACCTATAAAAGGAAAGAAAAAAAAAGAGAATCAATTCCTGAATAATATTTAACTTTATAGGGTTTCTAGATATGATCTCTAGTTCCTAAAGCATATAAGATTTTCTTCAATTGTTCATTCTCACATAGCTTAAAATGTCCCCTCCACGGCGGCCTGAGTCATATGCATTCTTTTGACCGCTTACAATTTCTAAGAGTAGCACACCAAAGCTAAACACATCTGACTTGATTGAGAATTGCCCATGCATAACGTACTCTGGGGCCATGTATCCACTGGATTTCATTTTCATGAAAAGAGCATTAGCCATGGATAACATGATATATATTTTAATTTAAAAGCAAAGACTTTTTCTTGAATTATTGTATGTTGTTACTGGTAAGACAAAGACCATTTTCCCTTTCTTCTCAACACAAGTTGGTGCCACAAAAAAGATAACCCTTTTAGAATACTTGCACCATAGTCAAAGATTCAATTCATTATACAAGACTTTTTACTTGCATTAGGATATTTTTATTCTTTCTACTAATTTATAATATAAAAAAAAGTAACATATGTCACAGATTATTTTGTTGCTATGGTCTTAGATTACATAATTACATATTAAGTAGATTGCTTTAAGTGTTTTATTTCTTATTGCTTTTAATACGTAAGGTTTTAGTTGATGAATGAAAATAAATAAATTTAAAACATTGTTCGCATAACCCTGTTAATTGATGGTTGTAAGTATTTAAATGGTAAACATTTGCATTATCAAGAATTGTCTCAAAAGATTTATATTAGATTATTGTATATTATTACTGGTAAGATCAATATCATTTTCCCTTTCTTCTCATATCAAATTGGTGCCGCAAAAAGTTGACCCACTTTGAAGACTTGCACCATCCTTGAAGATTCATGGGGATTTCATTATATAAGCCTTTTTATTTACTTTAGAATTTTTTTTTCTACTTACCTTTTATATATAAAAAAGCGACATATACCTAAGTTTATTTTGTTGGTATGGGCTAGGATTACATAATTATGTATCAAGAAGATTGCTTTAAGTGTTTTATTTCTCATTGCTTTTAATATCTAAGGTTATAGTTGATGACTAGAAAAAAAAAAAAAAAATTAATCACTCAAGTTTTCTTTGTGAACGAGATACTAAGGGAGCGAGACCTTCCCCTTTTCTTCTTCTTATTAGTCCGCATGACATTTTTTTTTTTATATATTTTTTACTTAGATAAAAGAAACCTTTAATTAACTAACAAAACACATAAGCAAAGGAAACAAAACAATCACGACAACAACAAAAAAAACGTCAAGCGCAAACTGAGTCCAAACGAAAAAAAATTCTCTAGCTTTCTGACCTTTGTCATACTATGGGCAATGCAATGCCGTTAAGCTCCTCAACACATGAATACATCTAAATCATTAGGGTCTAAAGTCCAATCCATGCTGACATTCACTACGTTAACAACTTCACTAGCATCAAAACACAGATGATTTTAGAGAGTCCTCGGTCTTTGACTACTTCAACAGCGAAGAGGACTGCCCTAGCTTAGCCCTCTTTAGAGGAGAAGACTCTAGTGCTTTTGGTTACACCTATGCTGCAAGGACTTCGTCCAGGCAGCACCCTTAATCACGGGGTATAGTGTGTCAACGTACCACGCGCTTCAATCGGTGAGTCTCCTTTATGCCCGCATCGAAAATAGCCAAGTCCTGACCCTGGCCTTATAAGTCAAACTTCATCTTAACTCAACATGAGGTCTTTTAAATTCATGTAGCCTCGGAAATCGTAAGAACTCTGGAATTAAGCATGCTCGGGCGAGAGCAGTACTAGGATGGGTGACATCTTAGAAAGTCCTCGCACGCGCACGTGGGTTAAAGCGGACAATGTCCTTCTGAGTTGGGCGGGTCTGTGACAGTTGGTATTAAAGCCGAGGACGGCTCTATTTCCGGTGGGAAAAAGTTAAGGACTTGGTCCGGGTAGCACCCTTAACAACTGGGTGTTGCGTGTCAACCACGAGCTTCAAACAGTGAGTCTCTGCTAGCTCGCATCGAAAATATCCATGTCCTGACCCTGAGCTTATAAGTCAAATCCCGTATTAACTAAACATGAGGCCTTTTAAAACCGTGCATCCCTAGAAACTCTGGAGTTATGCATGCTCGGGCGGGAGTAGTATTAGGATAGGTAACCTCCTCGGAAGTCCTCGCTCTCACACGTGGGCTAAAGCGGAAAATTTCATGTTGACTTGGGCGGGGCTGTGACATATGCTAATATTGGAACCTTTATAGAAATAAACAAAACCCAAAGCAAACTCATTGCTACCACCTTAAAGGTCACATCAGAGAAAATAGAGATATCGTCTTCACAAATTTAGAGCATGTTTCGTGTGTGCGTGCGGAAGCGTGAAACCTGAGATCGGTAATCATGCCATAAAGGAGAGAGGCTAAAGGATTTTACATAGTTCGGCAAAACCGCCCATGTCAGCGGCAAGAGCGCAATGACTCACATATTGACTCTCTTCAAAGTCTATGGTTATAGATTACATCATATATTATCTTCGTTTTCTTAAGCCGAAGAAAGCCTTGGTACATTGACCAAAATATCCTTGACCCTAAACCCAGTCATTGGCCCCATGGATTAAAATCTCGGCCGATACCGAGTCATATTGGCCGATATGACTCCGTATCGGCCGATACCGAGCCGATATCTCGCTGAGATATCGGTCTCGGCAAAACATCTCCATTTTATCGTAAAATATCGGCCGATATGCATTTCATATCGTGTGAACCGATATCTCGGCCGATATTTTGAAAATATCGGCCGATGAAAATATCGGCTGAGATGATATAAAAAGGGTAAAAACCCTAATTTTTGCAACTTTTTCCCCATCTACATCTTCTTCTCATCTCTTCTCATTTCCTTATTACCCACAGCAGCAGCCCTACACCCTCTTGCATATTTTCAAATCCCACATTAATTTTTTGAAGCAAATATTATCTAAGGTAAGAGAAAATCAACCTAACGCATTTTATTATCTGTTTTTTTTTTTTTTTTTTAATTTTTTAGATGAAGTATAGAAATCATTGGGTTTGTCATTTGTGTTGTGTTCTTCATTTAGAAGTTAGATCTACATACTTTCATGCTAGATCTACTCATACACATGATTTTGAACTTTTTTTTTCAATTTTTTTTTTATTTTCGGATTTTCTGTCATATACTCATACTCATCAATCTCTCCCTAGTTTCTACTCTCTGCTAGTCCCCTCTAATTTCAGGTGAACCATGAACCTTTTGATGCCCAAGTGCTTTATGATTTATCTATATCACTATTATGTTTCTAATTTTAATGTGTCATCTTCAGGGTTTTGAATTTCATAACTTATTTGATAATTGAGTTAGTATTAAATGATGATTGATATGTTATCTTTATTTTCTTATATTTTACACTAATAAATTGATCATGATCATCAATAATGGTTGCATTATATGAAATACTAAAGAAGACAGCGAACTGCGACACAGACATGACTCATAACTTAAGGTGACCAAGATTTTGATTTATTGTTGTTACTAATGGAAAAAAATATTGTATTCCAGCATTTTCTAATATTCTGGATTTTTTTGGATATTTTTGCAAATTCTTTTGGATTAAAAAAAAATTCACACCGCGACGACCGTGACGAACCAATATCCATGACCGATACCGATATCATATCGGTTTTTCGGCCCGGCCGATACCGTGACCGAGACCGAGATTTTAAACCATGATTGGCCCACAATCTCCCAGAAACCCGGAATACAAGATATAAACCTAATAATCTCCACATTGGCTTGAATTCCGTACAACTCGGGCCAACATGAAAGAACTAGCAATGTCTTCTCGTACCTCATTTACAGGTATGCAGTTCAATACTCTGACATGTTGAACAAGCATTCGAACTTTGATTTGCCAACAAAATTCCTCCTCTAGTCAAAATTGCCCACTTCGAGCTCTAATGTTTCTTTGACCGCATAATGAGTATTTTTTGGATCACTTACTATACAGCCGTCAATGTGCACAAATTTATGTACTACGTTGTAGATCTCATCACCACGAGCACGGAAGATCAAACGGATTTGTCCGATTTCATTTGGCTTCGATATCTCATAAATAAATCTCTTCCCTCCGATTGGTCAAACATGCTCATTGACCGTTGGATTTCAATCCTCTTTCCACATCATAGATCTGCTTGCAACGAGTTTGTAGGTGCAAACGGATCTCCGATCGTACATCGGATGGTCAAGATATCTTCAAATCAAGTTTCAGTTGTCAAACCCAAAAAAACCCTTATTGACCATAATGCTGACGTCATTGGATGACGTCAACCCGACATAGCTTTTATTCTGGACTGGGCTCTGGATTAGGGTTATAGGTCTGCCCGACCTGGATCTGACCTTTCTATTCTTCTTCGATCACAACAAGAATAGGTCTCTACAGTCTTCTCCTTCATGTCCAGCCACGGCCCAGCGGTGGAGACTGCGACGACGGCTAGCACATCCTCAAACGATGATGGAGACCGACGAGCCCTTCCTTCTCCAGCGACGAGAAGCGATGAATCCCAGAGAAACCGAGAAACTGTTTATCTTCTCCGATATGGACCAAAATAGGGCCCTCATTCGATCCGTTCTTCTCAGAAAATCCAATCCTCTACATCTACAACAGTGCATCATGTGGCTCTCTGAGATCGAAAGTCGATCTCCACCTTTCAGCAACTTCCTCTGTATATTGCAATTGCCCACCACAGATCAGAACCGAGATCCTCTCCTCTATCTGCAATTCTCTTTCTACAACCAAAGATCTTTGATTCCTGTCGCCCACCAAGGATCAATCTTGATATCTTCTCTGGCAACATGCGGCACCGACGTGCGTGGACGGTGACATGCGCACGACCGATCAGGCGATAGCCTCCCCTTCGTCCTCTCTGATAGAGCCCAAACCGTCCAATTCCCCAGTTTCTACAACTTAGTTCAGAGCCCTTCTTGTCTTTGTCTTTTGATCTTCCTCTAATCAACGATGATCAGACAAACACTACAATAGATTTCAACAGAGAGTGTGGTCCACATCTGATGATCCTCCGATCAATAGTTGACCTCCTACATAGAGCGAGCCTCTGGTCTCTGCAATGGCAGATTCCTACAAATTGTCCATGATCCTCGATCATTCTTCTCTGAAACGTCTGAGCCAAATAGGGGTCTCATGGCCCACTACTGTTCTCTGCAAAAGGGGCACCAGAGTCATTGCCCTCTTTTGATCTGGTTATTTTCCGGCTGCGGTGCACCGACGAAGCCTTGAATACTCATCCATGCAAAACCGCCTCAGCCGAAATTCGAGAACAAAATCTAACTCAGGCCTCATATCTTACTCACTACAATGATTGCAACCGAGCAAAGCCCTTTTTTTCAAATCCTCCGCCTTTGATCAATCCGATCGAACTATGAAATCCAAAAACAACTTCTCTCCTCTCTCTACCAGCAGCAACCGAAAAATCTTGGGTAAGGGTCTCCCTCTTTGCGTTCTTGATCTTTTCACGCGATTGTGTGACTCCAAAGATCCAATGACAAAACCTTTGATCGCACATCACAACTCGGGCTCTAATAGCACTTGTTATGCACGTGTGTGGAAACGCGAAACCTGCTATCGACAATCATGCCACACAAGAGAGGCTAGAGGACTTTATTTGGTTCGGTAAAATCGACTACATCCATAGCAAGAGAGCAATGATTCACATCTTGAATCTCTTCAGAGTCTAGGGTTACATATTACATAGTATATAATGTCCTTTTTCTTAAGCCCCAAGAAAGCCCTGGTACATTGACAAAAATACCCTTGATCCTGAAACATGTCTGTGAGGCCCCACCCCTTGTGGACCCTCACTTTTATTTTAATTGTGTTAATGATAGTATTTTATAACTAATTATGCTAATTAGTAGGGATTAGTAAGGGTGACATAGTATTTTCCTAGGCTTTTGGCCTAATTTCTAGGATTTAGTTCCTTTTTGTATTTTACAAGTTCCATAGGGTGTTTATTAGACTTATTGGAGTTTGTTAATTAGTTAGAGGCCCTTACTAGTAATTAAAAAGACCTAAAAGCCCATATACTTATCTCCATTTGCAATTAACCAAAAGATGGCACTTTAGTAATTTCCTTTCCAACACAAACTATAAAACAAGTCCTTCCCATCCCAACACAAACTATAAAACAAGTCCTTCCCATCCCAAACGAGCTTCATATTCTCTCATTTCCCTCTCTTTTCTCTGTTCTCTCTCATTTTCCCTTTAATTCCCTCATTTCCCTCCAAGAATTTCCTCTCTTTCTCAATGTAGAAACCCTAGATCTAAGCTCCTAACAAGAAGAAGAGGATGATCTCTATAAGTTGCTGATATTATCTTCCCTAAGGATGCCTCTCATCTTATAGATCTCTTATTTCTCTATAATTCAAGGTACTTCTATCTCTCAAGTTCAATTTCCCTAGAACTCTCTCTTTCTATCTAAATTCCTTTCCTTATTGCAATTCTCTTGTTGATCTGGGATTAGGTGTTATAAATATTTTCATATATGAGTTTTTGGGTTGATTGAGTGATTGGAGACCTTAGAAGCTTGTAATTCTATTTTGAGCTTGGATTTCTATTATTTCTAGCATTTCATTGCATTTGGATTAGAGGCAAGTACAATATGCTCACTTAACATGGAATTGCATGTCTCTTTTCATTTGATTCTGCAATTTTAATATGATTGGATGTTGATTGTATAAATCTGCCCTTTTGAGCTTGTTTTCATGGATTTTGGACGTTGATGGATGAGGTTTCTCATTTCGAAGATTAATGGCCCAATTGTTGATGGTTGGATGATGATCGAAGTGTTTTTTATGTTTGTATATGTTTCCATGATGAATGGACAAGATTGGATATGATTTTGATGGAAATTGGGTTGGATGGAAGAAGTTCCAAAACTCTGGAATTTTTTGGGTTTATAGTGTACCCAATTGACATCCTTTGTGTGGGGTCGACCAGATACAAAGGGAATCTAGATGAATAACTAGGAACTGAATTTCTCTTAGTCCCAGAAATTTCAATGTACCTGGTTGACTAGCCAATCTAGTAGGTCGACCAGACACATTGCAGAAATTTAGAAACAGGGCATTGCTTGCTAAGTGAATGTCCAGGATTTCACGTGTACTCAGTCAACATCCTGGCCATGATGTCGACCGGATACAGTGCAAAGGATGCCGACTTGCGAGTCAAAACTCTAACTTCCTAGTGTACTTGGTCAACCGCTCCTTGGAGGATATCTACTGGATACACTGCAGATTGAGGATTTCCAGTTTTTACAATTTTGATGTCTTTATCTGTTGTCGGGCCCATTGACCATCCAAATGGACTTCTATTGTTGTACTAATCATGAGTCAATGGTTTGGTTCAACCTTGACTCATGGGGACCACCAAAGTAGGGTTTAGTGTATTAAATGAAATTCGATTCGATCCTTAAACGTTGCCAAAGATGCCCGTAACTTCTGGAGCACCAAAATACATCATCCTTGGCATCTGAAACATCTTTTAGGAATGGAATTGACTAACATGGACCTGGACCTGAACGGAGGTCATTACCTAGGTTGGACCTTCGCTATTTCCCATTGATTGGCTTGTTTTGGAGGTTTATTATATTTAATTCATTGAAGTCACTCTTGCATCATTTCTATTGTTAATACCTGCTAATTAAATGGAAATTGGATGACCTGAACCTATGATTTTTTAGTGGTGACCTGGTGTTATGGATTGGTGATCATTCACCCATGTCTGTGGCTAGGCGAGCCATCACATGGCCTAAGAATGGATGGTTATGATACCTTAGAATGAAGATGATTGTTATGGTGGATTTGTGACCAATGTATGAATAGGAACGGACTGAATACTATTGAACTGAACATGGATGTTATACTTGGACTATTTTTTACTAAGACCATGGCATTGGTGGGCCTTGGCAGTGGATTTGATGGTGGACTTGGACTATAATTGTGAATTGAAAATATACTTTAGACCTCTTATGGATTTGATAGGACCTTGCTTATGCAAGGCAAACCTAAATAGACACAGACATTTATTGGCCTTAAGTTGGCACTAACATTCACTTAGTATTTATAAGCTTAGCCTTTTGGACTAATCATCACTGGTGAGAGCTATATTAGTCGTGGATTAGAGCTATCATGATGAGCTATGGTTAGACGAACGGTGCGATTCCGATTCCTGTTTATTGAGTGAGAGAGTGTTGATATTGTTGTTATTATTGGCAGAGCTCGTCATTCCTTGCATGGTTACTTTACTTTCCCCGCCGCGATTGGTTTACAGTATGAGAGGGCTGCGGCATAATATCCTGTGGTGTACATCTCGTGTGAATGTGCCACATTGATGTTGGTTAGACTAGATGCTTTACTTTCATTCTGATTCTATTTGTTATATCTTGCCCAATTGCCTAGCATTTGTACCGTTGTTATTCTCATGATATTATCATCGCCTATATTCTTTTCATGCATACATCCAACATTACTTGTATATTGTGCATTGCTAGATCCTTGGATCTGACCCATCATTTGGTACTTAGGTGTTGACCCAAACCCCGAGAACGATGCACTCGTCAAGGCGCCTATAGCAGGAGACTACGGATGAGCACCGGCCAACCAGGAGGTCGAGCTGGAGACTGAAGTGCCTGCACTTGGGGATTGAGTGCACTTTCATTTTTGGGCTTTGAGCGACCTTTGTTGTGAGTAGGGGGTTTTATTGATCTGATATATATACACTATATTCCTAATATGAGATTAGTTAGACAGATGCCCTACTACATTTGATATATGACAGATTTGGTATGCTTCCGCTATTATTTGATATTGCTTCCGTTATCTTTCTTTATGATTTCGCACTTAACCGTTGATCATTACATTGTTTCAAAAGTTTTAATTTGAACTTCACTACGGACTATGATCTTGAAAGTTCTCAGATTTTCCAGAAAGTAGTACGCTAATTTTAGGTACTTGGGCGGTAAACTTGGCATTCGGAATTGGGGCGTTATAATATCATTGGCTAACCTAATGACCCACTCATGTAAACCCGAAATACAAGACATAAACCCAACAGAGCCCATACCAAGGACAAGAGATATAGGACTTGTGTTGTGAGAGAAGAAAAGAGAAGAAAGGGGAACACAATGAAACCTCATTCATTGCATTTTATTCAATTTAAACTCCATCCAACAAGTTATAAATGAATAAAAGCAGTCCTAATAAAATAAGACTTCCAAACAATATAGGAAACAGAACCATGGACGTTATAAGTAAAGAAATATAATTAAATAATGAAAATGATCATAATCCTATTCTACATAGCGCCACCGGTCTAACCTCTCCGGTGTGTGTGCTTAGTCAGCGATGACTTCAACACTCTCCCTTAGCACTGACTCTCTAATCGTTACACAAAGTCTCCATTGAGATTTTTAATAGATCCTCCATGCTCGCAGTGCTTGCTCTTCCTTGTACTCAGAACCATATGGTTATTCCATGTAGAACTTTTTGTCAGTTCTCACTTGCTTAAAAGTATTATGAACGTTCGTCTACTTGATTTTTCATCATCAACTAATCGCTTGATTGCAAAACGTGCTCTTCCAGCTTTTACTGTTCACTTTACCGTCTTTGCGACATCTTTAGGCATCGTAGAGCTATCTCCACAAGTTGTGTCCCACAACTTGCAAACAAGCAAGTATGATTCCATGCATGTCTTCTAAGAGTTGTAGTTTGACTTTTTAAGTATTCTAGTGAAGGGAAAAAAAAACAAACACGAAAAAGAAATTTGTCATCTAGTTCTGAATGACCTCAATATCATGGAAACATCAAACATAGCCCCTTTAATTGGTCTCAGCAAGCTACCGAAACATGTGTTCTCTTTGAAATTGGGTCGAGTATGCTTGACCCAAACCTCACCTTAGCTCAATCAAGACATAAGCCCAAGTTGACCTTGCCAAAGGACATAAAGCAACAACGTGCTGCAATTGTTTGCAGTAATTCAGTTCCTAGGAGAATGGCATAACTTATTGTTTACTCTGTGGCACGACTGGATATATATGTAGCCCAGAGATGCACGTAGTCGGTTGAAGAGCAGTGATGGGAGCCCCTTCATTTATAGTTTTGGTTCTATAGAAGCATATACCTTTGCCTCTTTTTTTCTCTTTTCTTCCTTGACTGTCCGTCTTCTCTTGCACTAGCTGGTCTTATAGCAACATCAAACTCCCAACTGCTCCTATCTTTGTTACAAAAGACGAGTAGGAACACCCCCTTCTCTTTCCTTTAGAATACCAAATCTCAGCATGCAAATCCAGTCAATCAGCGGTCTAGGTCTCTCCTTGACTTCAATCCGATCATGGCCCCTTCACCAAGATATTAAATCCAAACACAAATCAGGGTCATTATCGATACTAACCTTTACATCGAAAGGACTCTCTTTCCTACACAGTGAGAGAAGCCACACTAGATGCTCTATCTCTTCTTCATCCAAACGGAGATCCTACGTCTTCTCTATTTTTACAGAATCTGTAGGGACCAACTGAACTAGATATGAACTTCTACTTCCGGATCCAAGCAAAAAAGAAATGGCCACTCCTCCTTGAGCACCTAATAATTGAACCCAATTGGGTGTTTTCCTTTTTGCCTTTCTTCCTTACTCCTCATGTTTCCAAAGATGCCAGTCAATCCGATCACAGATTTGAACCTTCAGAGATCCAATTCAATTGAGACCCATTTCAGGGTCCCTATATACAAGAAATCAATCACGCTACTGTTGGGAAGTCCCACATCCCACATCGCCTAAGTAATAGGTTTGACATGTCATATTATACATGTATGGGCCTTCCACCTATCAGCTTGAGCTTTTGGGTTGGTATATGGTCTATTACATGGTATCAGAGCGGGTTTCGATCCCGTTGTTCTTGTATAGCTCACGTATCAGGTCCGTCCATGAAATCAGTTGGGCTTGCACGTGAGGGGGAGTGTTGGGAAGTCCCACATCTCACATCGCCTAAGTAATAGGCTTGACATGTCTTATTATACCTGTATGGGCCTTCCACCTATCAGCTTAAGCTTTTGGGTTGGTATATGATTTATTACAGCTACAACCACCACCATCGGCATCGTGTATTCCTAATCTTATCTAGACCAATGACCCATTGTGATACCACTTGTTAGGAGAGAATAGAAGAGAGAAAAGGGAACATATTCCATTTATTGTGAACTACGTACATCCACCAATTTATAGAAAAATAAAAATAATCCTACTAAAATAAGAATGCTAACCATAATACTAAACACAATTATAGATCTTATCAAATAAAGAAATCTAATTAAATAAATAAAGTTATCCTTATACTAATAAATGTAGCATCTTTGACTCAACCTTCCCAATGTGTGTGTTGAGTCAACAATGTCTTCAACAACTTGGGGAAATGAGAAGCACCCAAATCAAAAGATAAAGCCATCATACATTTGGCTTCCTTAATCACTCCTTTGGAGTTATCTCTTAACCCCTTAAAGCCAAGGTCATTACTGGATTACATTGCGTTAGTTGGGCATGAAAGAAGCTTTTTAAGTTCCTTGTTTAATATTCGCTCAATGATCCATTTGCTCTCAATATTTCCATACTCCTGTACATTCTTCCTTGCTTCAAGAGATCAATAAAAGAACTTTTTACCTTCAAACCCATCTTGTTATTCAAAATTGACTTAGGCTTTCAAACAAAGGAAACCTCATGAAACCTAGCAAAAAAAGAATTGCTATATTAGCGCAATAAGCCCTATAGTTATCGCTTTTTAGTCGGCACACAAGATGGATCTAGTTTTACCCTAATAAACCCTACCACTATTTTATTCACAATGTTATTCTATTCTTTCCATTTGCAAATGGGATTTCTTTAGATATGGACACGAAAATCTAGAGTGGATGTTTTAAAAGCTACCTGGGTTGGGAACTCTTATGAATCTCGCCAATAAAGATGCATTCGTCTCTGTCAAACATTATGACAACATTATGATAATCGGGTGTTGTATTCTCTTAAAGGAAAAACTATTTGAGTGCTCGTTATGGTTCTCAACCTTTAATTACAGAGTAAATTAGCAATAAGTCCCCGAAGTGAAACTTGTAGATGCTCTGGTCTACGCAATTTTTGTTTAAAAGCTCCGATCCACGCAGCTAGACATTTTGCAGCTAGAGGTCCCTACATTCGCACGATCACATATTTCGTGACTAATTTGCCCTTTCAACCGTTTCAGGCATAAAATTTTGAAATTTAAAATTTCAAATCTTGTATTCTCCCTCTGTTATTTCCATGCGACCATCGTCAACACCTCTGTTGCTGCAACAATGGTCTCGGTCTGGTTTCTAGGACAGAAACAAGAAAGAGTTGAAACTTTGTTAACTTAGTCAAATATAGGACTTTTGTCCTTTTGTGGCACAAAGAGAAATCATTATTCTTTTTTGTAAAGGAGAATAGAGAAGAGGATTCAAGGATTTTTGGTTCGGTCGCTGGTCCAGAGACCGAAAACAGAGCAAACAAAGGCTCCGGGCTTCCATCTCGCTGGAGAAGATAGTCTAGATTCGGACTACTTCACCGTTGTCCGTCATTCTTCGCCAGTCGGAGACCACCGCGCCACGCCCCACATCGCCGAAGATCGAGAAGAATAGGCGAAGACTACCGTTCCCAAATTTCTAGTTACAGAGTTCTGGAATAGAACACGAGAAGAAGAAAAGACCCAGTTGGGTCAGTTTCCATTGAGCTCAGAGGTGGAGTCATTTATGAGGAGGGAGATGGGAGGGAGGTGGATGAAGGTGATGGAGGGGAAGGATGACTCCACTTTATCTAAGCTTTTGAGAAATTTACATGAGTTTTTATTTTTGTCAAATTTATTTGAGTTTTGTGCAAATTTATCTGAGTTCTGAAATAAGATATCAGAATTCTGGACAAATCTATATGAGTTTTTGGCTATTTGTCTGAGTTTTGGAACAAATTTATCTGAGTTCTGAACAAATCTATCTGAATTTTTGGCAAGTTTATTTGAGTTTTTGAAAAATATAGCTGAGTTTCTGATAAATTTATCTCCATTTTGAAAATTTTAACTGAGTTTTTGAAAGAATCTTTCTGTGTTTTTGGCAATTTTATTTTTATTTTCTTAGATCTATTTGTGTTTTTAAATTTTATTTGTGTCTTTTAAAATTTATTTGTATTTTTTGAAATAAATTTAACTGAGTTTTGACAAAAACACTTGATTTTTTGGCAAATTTTTCTTAAATTTGGAAAATTGGGCTACCTTAGTTTTGGTAAATGTATTTGCCTTCTTTTTAAACTGATTTGTGTTTTTTAATTTTATTTACGTTTGCTTAAATTTATTTGCGTCCTTTGAAATTTATTTACATTTTTTGAAATTTATTTGGATCTTTTGTAATTTATTTATATTTTTTGAAATTTATTTGGATCTTTTGAAATTTATTTGCGTCGTTTGAAATTTATTTGTATTCTTTGATATTTATTTATTTTTTTAATTTATTATGTTTTTTGAAATTATTGCGTTTTTTTAAACTTATTAGCATTATTTTGAAACTTTTTTGTGTATTTTAGAATTTATTCGGAAATCTCATTAATGGGACTCTATTAATCGTTGCCAAATAAATGGTAGTTGACCATTATTAATGGGATATGCTACTATTCATAGGATATGATTTAAAGAAAGGGAAATCTCGATATTTCAGGTATGAGAATGTGTGAGAGACATGGTTTCAAATCACAATATCAGTAGCGGTATCGGTCGGGCCAAAAAACAGATATGCTATCAGTATCGGTCGCGGTTATCGGTCTGTTGCTGTCGTCGCGTTGTAAATTTTTTTTAATCCGAAAAAAATTGAAAAAATATCCAAAAAATCCATAATATTAGAAAATGCTGGAAAAAATGTTACTTTTCATTAGCAACAACAATAAATCAAAATATCGGTCCCCATAAGTCATGATAGCTTGTATCCCGCACTGCTTAAATCTTTAGTTGTTAAAATATAAAATTATAATATGTAATCTCTAAGCCCATTATTATAATTTATAAATTCATCAATATAACACATATCTAAATTTCTTACAAGAACCATCACCCTTATACAAGCTTTGTAAAAAGAAACCAGTAGGATGTAGATCCATTGTTAGATTCATTATTGTAGAATCATTTTTGGTTAAACACAACAATTAGAACATGGGTGTTTCTTTAATATTTTATTTCTATATTTATAAGTGATCAATGTGACATTAGACCCAACTCTTATTTGATTAAGATTTATTGAGGGACCATTTAATATGATCAGTCATTTGTTTGGTTTAGACTCTTTTTATAAGTACGCCCTATTTGTATTTTAAAATGAAAGAAAATATGTTCAGATTTTTTTTTGGGGAATACTGTAGGCTCCACAGTGAGCTCATTTATAAAAGACTGTAAATTGTTAGCAATAAATGCCTCCTTTTCTTAGGGCTCTTGATTAGATTTTTCTCTAATAGATATAGGTTCAGTGTTAGATTGATGATTAGAAAACCTAATTGCCCAAGAAGAAAAAGGAAAAAAAAAATCTACTTAGAGGCTTTACAAGATTTCATTATATTTATAGATCACAAAATATGGGTCCTTATGCTAATTTATGCCCATTGTTAAATTGACTCCCTGTTCATGGACCCATCTTCTACTCGATTAAAATTTGACCCTAATTGAAACAAAATTCACATCAAACGGTTTAAAAAGTGGGCCACAATAGAGCCCACATGACTTATACTATGGACCTATGGTGCAAGACTCACAACCTAATGAAGAGGTTAAAAGACCCTTCAAGGGTTTTGACTTTTGACGTTTCCAATTCCGGCCTTCTCTCCACAAAGGCAGAAACGCAGGGAAAAGAAAAGGGAAGAGGGAAAGAGGGGAGAAGAGAAAAGGGGAAGAAGAGGAGGGAAGAGAGGAAGAGAGGAAGAGGAGCCGATGATATCTCCACAAAAGCAGCTAGTGGCTGGCAGCAGGAGCTTCGCCCAACAGGTACTGTACCACATCTTCTCCTCTCTGTTTTCCTTTCTTTTTTTTTTTCTTTTTTAAAAATTGTATATTAGGTCTATGGGTTTTCTTTCTCTCATTTTTATTGCAAATGCATCAAATCACTACTTGTAGTTTTCTTTCTCTTCCTCGTCATCTTTCTTTTTCCCCTCGGGTTTCATCCGCATCGGCCATATCGGCCATTACAACCAATATTTTGACGATATCGGCCAAAACGGCCGATATTTTGGCGATATGGATTGATATGATACCGATACCGATATCGCGGTAAAATATCGACGCGGTTTAGGCCGATACCGGTTCATATCGGCCAATACAGACCGGTATCGGCCGATATTTTAATCCATGGTGAGAGGGACCTTTGGCTAGATGAGTTTAGATTATGGACTGTTTGCCATAAAGTCATACATTGAGGAACCTTCGACTAAACGCCCCTTGATTAAAGATTTTTTCCATATACCCCTTAAGGTTTTTAGGGTTTGTAAATTAATCCCCTATGTTTTCAATATTTGTATATGCCTTTTCAATTTAATACCTTCCATGTCGTAAAATTAGTAGCCTTACAAACACTATAAGTTTTTAGAGTAAAACGACACTTTTGTCCATCTCTTTATCTATATATGCATAAGTTCAAAAGCTTGGGTTTATTTTTCTTTAAAGCTTGTAACATTAACAATTACTATTAGGGGTTGCAATGGAGTGGGTTTGGGGCAGGTAGGGATAAACCTAACCCAAACCTACCCCGTTTCAAGTCTGTCTCATCTAAACCCGACCTGCCCCATGATGGGTTAGCGGTATGTGATATCAAACCCACCCCTTTTGGATAAGGGTTAGGTCAAATTTAAAGCTTAAGTTTTTTTAAAATATATAAATAATGTATGGGAATATAGTGTGGTAGAGTTTAAACACACAATCTTATTTTTAAAAATGCTTTAAGTTAATGCCCCAACACTACTTTTACCATATGAGTTTTATTTATAAATAAATATATATTATATATATATGAGGCGGGGCGGGTTATATCAACAAAACCGAAACCCACTCCGTTCCAAGAAAATCAATAACAAACCTGCCCTTAATAGGAGTGGGGCAGGGCGAGTCCGATCCTCGTTTGAACTCGACCCATTGCCATCCCTAATTATTATAGTACATTTTTAATGGGAGAGAGTTATCCTACATAAATCCATTTTTATCAATATGGGGTCCATTTCATTAAATCTAAATCGACCACAATGACAATCAACACTTGTCCTTATAATTGGTTGTAATTGACCCAATCCATGCATAACCCCCTATTAGATGGACGAGAGTTTCAAATATATTATTAGGCTTTATGTGCATGGGAGAATTTGAGAGAGACAATCGGGATGTGGAATAAAATAATGGTATTTTTATAAATAATGACATAATTATCTTTGTTTAATGAATTTAAGGGCAAAGTTGTCATTTTCATAAATAAAAAGTCAACACAAATCTTTTGGCGGTCGCCTATTCTCGTTATGACTAGGGATTTTGGGAATATGGAAGGTATAAAAAAGAAAAGGCAGAAAGGTATATGCAAATACTGAAACCACATGGGCCTATTTACAAATTCTATAAACCTTAGGGGGGTATATACAAAAAACTCTTGATTTTATGCTTTTTACCCCCATCGATTAGAAATCTTAGGAATTCAACACCAATTAAACAAAGTGTCTCTTTGAAAAAGAAAAAAAGAAAAAAAAAGAAAGAAATTAAACAAAGTGTCTAGGGTCCATTTGTTTACATAGAATACATCAAATTTTCATGGTTAAATTAGCTCCATCTTTTAAGATTATTAAAGAGGTGAGCGGTGAAAGACACAAGGTGAATGATGAAGGATATATGATAGCAATGGGACCTTGATTTTCCAAGGATCTGAATTAGTCAGGTGACGGGTGGGTATTCATTTTACATCGTCTTGGTTTTATTTCCTAAAAAGAAAGGTTTTTTATGCTCTTTTTCTTTTTTTCACCTAGCTAATAATTTCTAACCACGTCATCAGTAGGTGAGTTCTCCTTTAAGAAAAAAACTTACAAAAACACATAGAGCTTTGGGTTTAATGTGGGCTACTACACCTCCCAAGTCTCCTTCCTAAATCTCTCCATTTAAATTAAGATTATGGTTTCATAAACCTACATTTCTAAAATCCTTCTAACTCCCCCTAAAATCTCTCTTTTCCCAACTTTTCTATTTTATCTTCTTATCTTAATCCTCAAAACACTCAGTAATCTCCATCCATCCAAAAATCTGTCTAACCAATCCTCTTATCATTATGATTTTAGTATTAACTTTGTAAACTGTTGGATTCACCCACGTGATGGATTCTCATGCAAATTACAAACTGCTATGCTATTTATTACTTGACAAAATGAGCTTAGATCAGGGCCCACTCTGATGCACGCCTGCATTCACTAAGAGCATATGGACCATACATGTGATTAAGACCCACAAGGTGGACCCCACATAATTGTTGGTATGAAATTGTTGTTAGTTTCCACACCTTTTGGTTTCTAATTGGCTACACGGCTTGCACTTTCATTAGTTTTTTTTTTTCTTTTTTTTTGTCCACGAATAAGAAGATTGAAAAAAGTTTTTTCTTCTTTGAAAGAGTTTTTCATAGATGAATAATATATCTAAAACTCAATATATTGATTTTGCTTGATGCATTTGCCATTGTGTTTTCTTGAGGTTCATTTATTGATTTTTAGTGATTACCTCATGAAACGTGCACGTGAATGGAAAATATATGTTATTTATTATTATTTTTATTTTTCTTATCAGTTAATGTTACACATTATTTTGGGTTATTAAGAAAAGATTCTCTATTCATTTCTGCATTGCTTTTTTTCCTAAATTAAATAGGTACTGTTGGGACGACCCAAGTCATTTTTTGAAATAACATATTTATATATTTATTAAATTTATCAATAATATTCTAAAGAAAATATTAAATTAAAAAATATCTTTAGATTTTAGTCCCTGGCTTAGCACGGGCCTGTGTTACTAGTTTTATACATAGACCTCTCTTTTTGTAAGTGTACTCACATGCAGCACGCTTGTGTTGGTTTTGTGCAGTTTTTAAAGAAAAAAATATCGACTAGATAAATAAGATGAGCAAGTGCTTTAACGTACGTAGACTTACAATGTCCCAGCGATTCTACGTGTACTACCATGAGTTTTGTCTCCTCCAAATATCTTTGCTATGCCAAAATCTGAAATTTTGGGGGTCATGTCTGCATCTAATAGAATATTGCTTGCTTTGAGATCACGATGAATAATTCTTAACCTTGAATCTTCTTGAAGATAAAGTAACCCTCGCGCGATTCCTCCAATAATTTTGAAACGGTGCTCCCAAATTAGAGACGGTCGTTTTTCCTTATCTATACATCCAAAAGATTATGATGATGCACAAAAATGGATTTGCACACCACTGGTCAAGTATGAGTAATAAATGTGGAAATAAATGAGAGAGAGATTTATAGTGGTTCGGTCAGTGACCTACGTCCACTTTTGGAAAGGCAGAGGTTGCCGGATATGTCATTTCTCAAGTGTCCAGAGATTACAAGTGTAGGAGAAGAGAGATGAAGGGAGAATATTGCTTGCCTCGGTATTTGTCTCATGCCCCCCAAGTGCTGGTGGGGCTTACAATTTATAGTCGCTCCCCTAACAGATGGGGACGACTTTACAGCGCCGTTTACGAGGAGCCTTCGAGGTGTCCTCGACTGGGGAGGCAGTTGTGATATTCTCCGCACGACTTGGTAAAAGCAGGACGTGGCCTGCCTGCTTCCGAAGCGACCCGGACTGCTGTGACGTGGCCAGGCATCATGGGTTTGGGCTTGGACTCCATTGGACCCAACGGATCTTTCATTAATTTAAGCCTTGGCTCATCACAGACTGGGCCACTTGGGCCTGACTCATCATTTGCCCCTCAATGCCCTGTGTCCAATGGAACTTGGAGAGGAGGGCATTCGATCGAATTTTCGGCTGAGTTCGCAACTGCAAAAACTTCGGGAGGCCAAAACATCTGTCTCGAGGCCTTTTTTGGACTTCTGACAACATCAGTCACGGCCATAAGCTGTGAGTCTTGTAGGGCTCGCCGAGAGCTTCGATTTGATATATAATACGCCTCATTCGGAGTTATGGACCAAAACTTACGGTGAAAATAGCAAGCAGGCAGTTTCGGGGCGAGCAGGTGGAACTGGGCGAGCATGAGGTGCCGGGCGTCTGTGGTCTTCTGTGCAATGTGCATCGACGGACAGCGCAGCGAGGATGCCCGAAGCCTGGGCGCCCATGGGGCTGGGCGCCCATGGGGTCTGGGAGCCCATGGAGGTCTGGGCGCCCGGGGTCTGGGCGCCCATGGAGGTTTCCGGTCTGGGCGCCCATGAAGGTCTGGGCGCCCATGGGTCTTGGGCGCCTATGGAGGTCTGGGCGCCCATGGGGCTGGGCGCCCATGGGCTCTGGGCGCCCATGGTCTGCTCTGGGCGCCCATGGGGTCTGGGCGCCTGATGGTGTGGGGTTAGCTGCTGCGTCCGTATACTTCTCTGCTGTTACTAGCGTGAGCTTCGTTGCTGAGGGGCTAGGCACTGTCTGCGTGGGCGAGCTGCTTGTGTGCTGTCCAGACATTTGATTTGGACAGCCGGGCAACTGGTCAGGTGACTTAACGTAGTAGTCCCGTAGGCTGTAGATAACCTGGAGATAGAGGCTGTTTGCGCGAGAGCAGAGACAGAATTTGAGGATCGCTCGTGAGAGAGCTACACCTTTTTGAGATCGAGCTTTTGGCGACCCGCGAGAGAGCCGCTAAGCTGGAGACAGGCTGCCTGTTTGAGAACAGTGCAGATGCCAAGCTTTTGGTGACCCGCGAGAGGGCTGCTAAGCTGGAGATAGTCTGCCTGTTTGAGAACAGTGCAGAGGCCAAACTTTTGGCGACCCGCGAGAGGGCCGCTAAGTTGGAGGTAGGCTGCCTGTTTGAGAACAGTGCAGAGGCAGGTCAACCTTTTGGCGATCCATGAGATGATTCACCTCGCCTGGACCTGTTGATTTCCTCAGCGTTCATATATTTTTGAGCTTTTGCCAATAGTTCTGGCATGCTCTTTGGCTGGCACTTCATCACTGAGAAGAGGAAACTCGACGAGCGAAGGCCTCCCAAGAAGGCTGTCATTGTCACTTTGTCATCGGGATCTTCGACCTGAAGTACCTCCTCGTTAAAACGAGTGAGGTAGCTCCTGAGGCTCTCATTTTTATCCTGCTTTACGCTGAGCAGGTGTGTGGCGGGCTTCTGATGGCGGCGCCCTCCGATGAAGTGCGACACGAAGGATTTGCTTAACTCCCCAAAGGTGGCGATGGAGGCTGGGGCTAGATTGGCAAACCACTGCCGAGCGGAACCCTTCAAGGTAGTTGGGAATGCCCTACACATAATTTCGTCGGGGACGTTGTGCAGCTGCATCAAGGTTTTAAAAGTTTCGAGGTGGTCCAGTGGATCTTTCGTACAGTCAAAAGCCTCGACGGATGGCATCTTGAATTTTCGAGGGAGTGGGTAGTTCACCACGTCGGGCTTGAACGGTGTGTCCGTTCGCCTGACTAGGTAATCAACTGTCTCTGGTGCCTGCGCCTTCATGGCGTTGAAGACCTCACCGAGTTGGTTCTGCATTTCTCTGAGCTTCTCGTCCCAGCGATTGGGGGCTCTTCGGGAGTGATCATGGAAGTTGCTCTCCTCCATGTTTTCACTTTCCCCTTCTTGGAAACTAGGACCATCCCCATTAGAAGCAGAGGGAATAGATGGGGGTCCTTCGTGATGTGCTCCCCCCGGAGGTGGAAGTCCTCCGTGTCCTGCTCCTCCTGGAGGTGGGAATCCTTCAAACTGGACTCCACCGAGAGGAGGAGGTCCTTCCTGATTTATTCTCCCAGCCCCTAGTGTAACCCCAAAAGGAGGGGCAAGAGGAAACCCTCGGGCGCCCAAGGGATGGGCGCCCAGGGGGTTGGCGCCAGGGATGTGGGCGCCCAGGGGGTTGGCGCCCGAGGCATGGGTGCCCAGGGGATTTGCGCCCAGGGGATGGGCGCCCGGGGGAGGAGCTCCCCGGCGTGGAGCCCTTGCGTGCCCCGGGCGCGGTACTCCATGCTGTGCTCCTCCATGTCCTGCTGTGAGCATGAACTGTAGGATCTGTTGGTTTTGTGTTACCAGCTGCTGCATGGTCTCCAACATCTGTTACGGAGTGGGAGCAGGGGCATCTTGGGCAGGATTAGTCGGTGGAGGATCATTCTCGCCTTCTCGACAGGGATTCTCCTCTGGGCGTCTTGCAGATCTTGTGGTGATCACCATAATTTCGGAAAAAAGAGGATTCTAACGTGAGAATTTTAGTCGTTCCCACAGACGGCGCCAAACTGATGATGCACAAAAATGGATTTGCACAGCACCGGTCAAGTATGAGTAATAAATGTGGAAATAAATGAGAGAGAGATTTATAGTGGTTCGGTCAGTGACCTACGTCCACTTTTGGAAAGGCAGAGGTTGCCGGATATGTCATTTCTCAAGTGTCCAGAGATTACAAGTGTAGGAGAAGAGAGATGAAGGGAGAATATTGCTTGCCTCGGTATTTGTCTCATGCCCCCCAAGTGCTGGTGGGGCTTACAATTTATAGTCGCTCCCCTAACAGATGGGGACGACTTTACAGCGCCGTTTACGAGGAGCCTTCGAGGTGTCCTCGACTGGGGAGGCAGTTGTAATATTCTCCGCACGACTTGGTAAAAGCAGGACGTGGCCTGCCTGCTTCCAAAGCGACCCGGACTGCTGTGACGTGGCCAGGCATCATGGGTTTGGGCTTGGACTCCATTGTACCCAACGGATCTTTCATTAATTTAAGCCTTGGCTCATCACAGACTGGGCCACTTGGGCCTGACTCATCAGATTATATAATTTTAGAAGGCAATTCATCAAACTTAAATACCTTAATTACAACAAAACAAACGAGAAAAAAAAGGATGAAACTGAACTAAGGTGTTGTGGATAATTAATTAACTATGAAGATTATGTACTATGTGTTGTGGATAATTAATTAACTATGAAGATTATGTCCTATGGTATTGTGGGTTATTAATTAACAAAAAAGAGGAAGAAGAAGAGGATAAAAATGAAAATTATGTACTAAGGTGTTGTGGATAATTAATTAACTATGAAAATTATGTACTGTGGTATTGTGGGTAATTAAATAACTTTCTTTAGATGAGAAATTATCTGATTTCATAAGTCCATAGCGATTAGTTTTGCAATCTTTGATGATTGTAACGAGAACAATTGGAATCATTAGAAGATAATGTGTGAAAGAAGAAATTTCTTGTGGCTTTTTTGTTTTCTCAATGGTGCATCAAAATCACACTCAGTAAACATGAGTGCTACTTATGGTCGTTCATGAGGCCCAGCTGAAGCTTGTCTAAGCGTGACCCGTTTAGTTATTAGGGCCGCATATCCGACCGATAATTCAACCACAGGCTTGAACGTTAGGCTCGATTTTATCCATGAAAAATACACATGACCCAGGTCCCATATCTAATCCCAGGCTACGAAATTAGATCCGTGTTCCAGCCATGGTCCAAAAGTGGAGCTCTCTTTCAGCCCGCTGCAGGCTGGTCTGGTTTGGGTGCATGCAATCTGACTGATCCGATAAGCATCCCTAATTCGATATATATAGGACCAGCTCTCCTAAGCTGAAGCTTATCTTATCCTAAGCTGAAACAGTGCTGATCCTATAAATCAAAGTCGATCATTGTTATTTTTTGAATGGTGATCGTCTCCAAAATCAAGATAAATATAATCAGAACTGGATTTTTCAATTACATCATGCAAAAAAACAGATATAATCAACTTTGATTTGTGGGACCGGCACTCTTCCAGCTTAGGATAATATAAGCTTAAGCTTAGGAGACCCTACTTTCCCTCTCTTTCTCTCTCTCTCTCTCTCTCTCTCTCTATATATATATATATATATATATATGGAAAATGCTCCTATGAGAGATGCTCACACCAACTTTGTGAGAGATGGGTGGTGGCCCTCACATTTAAGTTGGGGGTCCTTGCATTTAAGTTGGTGAGAGTGGATATGAAAGTGAGGGCCCCCACCCATCTCTTATAAAGTTGGTGAGAGTGTCTCTCATAGGAGTATTTCCCATATATATATAAAGCAGGACGGCTCTTTAAAAACGAAAAAACAAAAACAAGCAGGACGGGGACAAGCCATAGACTGTCTGACCCACTGGCCCATTTGTAGCCAAGATCGTCAACCTATATGTAGCGGTGGCAATGCGTTCGTTTGGGTATGGTTCAGATCAGGTTGACCACAGCCCAATTAGTAATCGAGATTCGAAATGGAAATGTCAATCTGATTCTAATCAAATGTCAAAATCACATAATATCGGCCCGTTTACTAGCCCAATTGGAAATCCCAACCCCAATCCCACCTGAATGTGAAAAGGCTCGTCTAAAACCCTAGGATTGAGTCAGGTTCAATTTGGGATGACAAGTTGGATAAGGAACTGCCATCCTACCTAGAAGTGGTCCCTACTGCGGGTGCGCACACTTGCAACTATCAAATCATTTGGCTATAAGATAAGAAATCTCATAAATTGCCCACTTTCGATAAAGAAAATGAGATGGTCAATGTACTATAAGATGGAAGATCCAGTTCATTTGACCTTTCTACCATCCAAGTGAAGCCAAATACGTAAGCACCCTCGCAAGGTGTAAATGAGTAAATAGAGACCTACCAAATAGAAAGTTGTCAAGGCTTCCGTTTGGAATGTATTCATAAATGAGCAACTTCTCTTGTTCTTCCACACAACACCCATAGAGTCTAACCAAATTCTTGTGTTGAAGCTTTGCTGCTAATACTACCTCATTCCTGAATTCTTCTACACCTTGTCCTGAATTTCTAGACAACCTCTTCACAGCTATTTCCCGCCCATCAGCTGGAAGAATACCCTGCAAATGGAAAACAAAACAAAACAAAAAATAAATAAAAAAATTTGACAAACCTCTTTAAATTCAAGCAGAATGCTAAAGAAAACAAGGTAAAGCCAATATCCACTTTCAAGATCTCTTGTTTATAATGGAAAGATGATGTAGATGGTCCTACAGCTCAATGAATGTTAAGGGACAGTGGCGGAGCTAGGATTTTTTTCATGGGGCAAGCAATAGTCCACCAAAAAAATGTTTTATATTTTTTTTATTTAATAGTAATTATTTAAACTTTTTTTGAATATCTTTCTAATAATCTCCGAAAATACCTTCATTTAAAAATACTACAATATTTTTCAAGACATCATATCTCAAAACTCTATTTTGGCTATAAAAACGGAAAAATGATAGGGCTCACTATAATGAAATGAAACAGGTATTATTCATGGTGAAGATGTATATAATGAATTTAGCCCTTCCAAAAAGAATCCATTTTTTTTTTTTTTGCCAAAGTCTTCTTTAAGCATTTAGAGTTGCATCTCACTCTAATCAAAATAGGACCCATGCCTAAATGATCACATGTAAACCAATCCACCCGTACTATGAAAATCTGTTGATTCATTACTTGTGATCATCTGCTACTCACATTGCTTATGATTGAGAGCAAGGGCAGAACTAGAGGGGGCTGGGGGCAAAAAGAAAATTCAGATGCCCCCTTGATATTAATGAAGATTATGCGTTTTTCATAACACACACACCCCAGAATGCCTTCTTCTCAATCTCACGTGCTATCAAGTCCTACTAGCGAAAAGTCCCCATGCTTAGCACGGGTAATGTAATTCATAATATTAAAGTTTGAGAATAAATATATTACTAAGTAAAAGAAATTAAATATACCATGATATTTATAATTCAAATGTCAACATAAGTAATCTATCCATTCAAAAAATAAATGAGTCATTTGTTAACTCTACATTTTGGAAAATAAAAATCAAGTTGTATCCACCTAAAAAAAAAGATAGCAAATGTGAGAAAAGAAATGAGAAAAATCAAAATAGAAGAACATAAAAGAATAAGAAAAAGTAAAATATACAATTGTCTTCGTTGACAATATCACTTGTAGTAGTAAAATCAAGTTTACAATGCAATATATTTAAAATTACAGATCTTCACATGTAGCAGTAAAAATACAATTCAAAGTTGCTACACGCATTACATGTATTAACTCTTCATAAAGAAACATCAAGCTTCACCTTTGACTCCTTTTCCTCAGCTTCCATCAGTGTAATTGCTTTGAAAAATATGCATTTTAGTTTGATCACCCAAATCTCCTTCAATGCTAGCACCAATCTAAAGAGAAAAATGTCACAAGGGCTCTTAAATTAAATGGGGCCCATAAATTAAATGGCAATTAGGTTGGATTTAAATTTTTTTATTTTTTGCAATGCAACTTTTGAGAAAGAAAAGAGAAAGAGTTCACAATGGACTTAGAATTTAGGTGTGTTGTACTTGCGGCATGGAAATTTATTCCCAACTGTGCGTACTTCATTTACTCACTGAGCATTCTTGCAAACTTCATGGATAATTTCTTCCTTGTTCATCCTACACAAATGAGTTTTCTACCATACTTGTATGCCTCCATATCAATATTTTTGTAATTCTTATGCAAAAGATTAGTTCCGACATTACTATGGCCTATGGCTACATTCAACAATATAATATAAAATGATTAGATTAAATTTACTAACTTTCTATACAGTAAACAATGTTTTGTGGCCTATAAATCTATGATGGCAATGAGATTGTGTATCAAAGTCATCATAACTCAACATTCAGCAGATTAGGATCAAACAATGTTAACCATATGTATAAGTTGGCGACCAAAGTAAATGAAGTAAGAAGCTTTATCAATAAAAATTATTCTGTTCTTATACTTGGAGAAAAATGTGTATGGGCATTTTTCAAATTGAAGATTATAAAATCAAATTAGGAGCCCACAATAAGTACCCTTAAATGAAGTTTTTAAAGAAAATCTCAGTTGCATTCTCAAAAGCTAGAGAACTCAAGTGACACCATATAGTAATGTATAGTAGGAAGTCAGAAAAACCAATGAAGAAAATCATTTCAACAATATACAGAACAATTTATATATACCGTAATATAAATTAGCCAAATTGTACTATAATATAACATTTTTGTAGGGATAGTTGTGGTAGTTGTTGGGGGACCCAAAAAGTTAAACCCACTTTTGTTGATCATAAAACTATTTACAAAACAAAGAAAATACCCACAGAGAAAAACCCATCAATGAAAGCCATGTACACACTATTTGACATACATTAGGAATTGAGAAATTAACCAAATCCTCTTATATACATATAAAGGCAAGAGGAACTAAAATACTTAACAAAATTTCAATGAAATTAATTACCATTTACAAAATTTTGTATCCACATCATTTTCAAGTTTGCCACACCAAGAAGACGATCACTGATCGTGACAATTCACTGTCATATCTACAAATGAAGAAAAGTACATATCTGGGCTGCAATTCACGTCAAACTATAAATTAAACTGAAATAAAAATGAAAACAAAGAGAGCAAAACATACCTAGTCTAGAAATGAAGAAAAGCACATAGCTGAAATGGACGAATAGGGAGTTGCTGACCTATCAATTAAAAAAAAGACAGACGGACAGGGTGCAGCATAGAAAGAAGAGAAATGATGAAAGGAATCCTCACATGGTGTGAGAAGTCCGAACGACAGGTTGTTCTTTAGTTTTGAAGATTTGCATTGAGAGAGTGAAACATGAAGGATAGGTGTTTAATAGGAATAAAAAGGAAATTAAGAGGAATGGAGGTTTTACACATTTAATATAATAAAAAGGAATAAGAGTTAGTGACATAACTGAAAACCATAAGCTTAAATAAGAGTTAAAGACAGACGGTTCATCTTCATGATCCGACCCAAATTTAAAAGGATTTAATGGCAAAACATTTCAAGGGATTTAACTTAAGAGTCAAAATCAATGGCAATTGGCAATTGAAATTGACAATTGAACTCTTTTCGCTTCATATATAATAATTGGTGTAAAACTTAAGAGTCAACCCACTAAATCAGTAGGTACCTTCTTTTAGAGGTTTGTATTAACACAGATGATTCCGACTCTGATGCTGCCGAAAACACCTTGACTTTTCAATGCCTAAATTTTTTTGTTATTTGGTGCTGTGCTTTTCAACACTCCCTGAAAGTAAAAATATTGATATTGAGCTAACTTTTCTGGATTCCATAGAAATTTGTTTCCATATAGAGCCAAATGATAAGGAAGGTATTATGAAGGAAGTGGACTTCCAGTCTCTTTAGATGACCTGGCCCGGCTCACATGGATGGACCCATTTCAAGATTGGATACTCCACCCAGCTCATGCGATGTAAGGTTTATGTGAGTGTTGGCTAATTCATTGGATAGTGGACAAAGTCGGAAATTCAATTTATAGTGTATTTTATAGATAGACTGCCCATATTGAAGACTATGAAGAAAATCTAAGGAGAGTGAAATTGAGTGGGCGCTCGAGCTGCCCCACATGCACTCAAGCACACATCGTCCAAAGAGCTTCCGTGCTCGATCACAATTTCCTGTGCACGAGCCTGACAGGAGAACTAAACACAGAATGTGCAGCTGCTCGAGCGCATGCTTTGTATAGAAAGTCCAGTTATTTTGGAAAACTGATTTCTATTTTACATCAAATTACCAATTTGAGTTTTACTCTCTTTAGATAATGTTATGCACATCCAAAAGCCTATATATTGAGCATCTTAGCAACCCTAAAGAGAATCCATTGCTCTTCTCTCCTATTATAAACTATAGAATCAATCGAAAGATCTTTTCTTTTATAAACCTTCATCAAGTTGTTGTGCTGAAGTTCAAAGTCTTTCGAGTTTATTTTTTCTACTTTTTTGAAGTAGATTCACCTTGAAGAGACTGCTAAGGTGGTTGGTTCAGGCACGGTGAAGGTGAACAGCGGGTTGTTTCCAAAACCGTCACTGTCCTTAGGTTAACTTATACTTGGGAAAGGGATCTGTGAGCTTTTGTAACTTTTAATTATTAGTGCTTGAACCCCAAGGGTTTGGCCGAGTGTTCAGGACCACGGTTCCTCCCTCTTCCAGAGCTATAGGTCTTGATATCGACCCCCGGTTCCCCCTTCTTTAGAAATAGAAGGTTGAGTCCACTAGTGCTACCACCTTGGGGCCACAGGGGTGTTTACCCATCTTCTCTTTGGACCGGGAGGGATTAGTCCAGCCCAAAGTATTGGGAACCCTCTGATAGCAAAAAAAAATATTAGTGCTTGGTTGTCTATTGACCGCCTAGGCAGTAAGGCCCGTGATTTTTCCTAGTATATAAACCTTGTGTCTCCTTCTCATGGTGGTTAATTGCTTTTAATTGAACTTAGGATTAATCAACAAGTTTTAATCGCTGGAATTGAAATCTAATAGAGATACTGTTTAAAGGGATCTTAGCCTGTGTCAAAGATTGCTCTTTCATAAAACACTCTTCTTCCTCTTATTTTTTCCTCTTCTCCCACCCATTTCTCTATCTCCCCCACTCCATTTTCTCCCAATCATCTCAGGAAAAGAATCTCACAGGCTTTATAAAAAGATTACTATTGACCGACATACTATTTCTTTCTTTCTTTTTTCATATTCTCAAGATTTATCATGAAAAGTGAAAGACGAGGAAAGAAAAAAAAATGGCAAACATAACATGGAAGAATAGTTCCAATAAAAATCTTATATTGGTATATTATCATGTAGAGCTTACACTAAGGTTTGGACGCAGCTTTTCTGCCCTTATGAACAGGGGAAAACTTGTATTCGCAGCTTTTCAGCTCTTATGAACAATGGAAAACTTGTAATATTCACAGATATGAACGTCAGGAAACTTGTATTCAAAACTTTTCCACCAATATGAATAGCAGAAAACTTGTATTCGCAGCTTTTTTCTACAAATATGAACGTTCGAAAACTTCTATTAGCATATTTTCCACCGATATGAACGGCAGGAAATGGAAAACTTGTATTCGAAGTGGAAAACTTGTATCCGAAAATTTTCACCGATATGAACGAGGAAAACTTGTATTCGTGGCTTTTCCACCGATACGTGAGGAGCAACGCTAGCGTCCCTCCAAATTTTTATAGGAGGCGCTATTGTCGCTAAAAAAAGTATAAAAAAATGGCGGGAAGACCAAATTTGTGCTGCACAATCTTTGGGGACCCTTCGTAAGGAATGGCCAAATTCTAGGATTTTTTTTCGTAAAATCCTCAAAAAAGTTTGTATTTATAAACTTGACAGTATGAAACAAGAGTGTCTGTGAGCACAGTGATGCTTCATGAGTTATGCTTGCTGTTTTTAAAAATCTTTATCATAGAAATGGGGAACACAGTGATGGATATATTACATAACCGGGTTATATAAAGTAAGCAATCACTGGCCGAGTCCTTTTAGGATGCCCACCTTGATCTAGTCCCCTTGATCCTGCTCAATGCTCCCCTTGAAATGCAACTAAAACCAATTTGACACCCATTTGGACCTTGGCGACCGTTGGACCAATTCAATAACTATATTCCCCAGTGGCATGGGCGTTCTCTGTTTTAGGAGAAGAACAAGCATAAATAAAGACTTCCTTATGCGAATTGCCTCCAGACCAAATTTGACACTTACATGCAGACTATTGGATTTAATCATCAGAATTCATGTTTGAGCTATGAAGCTGTTATGCTGACCTAACGCAGCCCACCTCACTTTTACCATGGCTTTGGACCAGTAGTTTAATCCGTTGGATCTAATTACTATCGAAATCTAGGAGCATGTCTCAATCGTCATTTTTTTATCTATAGGCTAGCTTTTATCAATTCCATTGTTTAACTCTAGCCGGAGAGGAATTTTATATCATGATGGAACAAGGTGTAATAGTGATCCCAAGTAGAATGAATGACACAATTATAGTAGTGATAAAATTTAGACTCTAGCACCAAATTCCTTTGTTACCAGGAGAAGACGGTGGTGGAAGAGTAGGCGAGGGAGCCGGGCCTCCAACAAGCGATTCCCCAAAGAAATTCCTATCCTCAAACCTGAGATTACAAACCTCGCTAACCACTCTCCCTCCTATCCTCGAATCACAACACATCGGAATAAAACCGGTAGCATCTTCCAAACACTTGTGACAAGCTTCCGTAGATATAACAGGCTTGCACTGCATAAGACCATACACATTATTAGTGGATGAGTAGTTCAACTCTCCTGTTGCAAACATCCCACGCCATGGCTCATACGCAGCTTTGTTGGCAAGATCACGCATCAACTGTCCCCGAGCTGTCTTGAACGGTTCTACTTCTGAGTTGGTCATATTAATCTCACTCCACACCCAAAACCACCATATGGTGGCCGAAAAGTCGAAGAAGTTAGTGTCTGAGTACTGTACTTGGCAGAGGTCATACCATATGATCGAACTCCTACTCTGGCACCGGCTGAGGAGGTCAGCACTTGCAAAATTTGTGCAGTTTCTGCAGCTGTTGGGCGGGACGTCACCGCGGCAGAGGACGAGGCCATAGACCTTGTCTGAACCTTCTCCGATCGAGGTGTTGTAGAAGCCTTTGGTGAGAGAGACATTAGAGGAGAGAGAAGGGAGGAGGATCTTGAGGTTGGTTTGGAATATGCTGTTGTTGGTGTAATTTGCTGCGGTTATGCCATTATATGTGTTGTTGCATTCAAATCTGGCAGGCTCTCCGTTGGAAGATGGGATGTGGAAGATGACCAGGATGTGGAAGATGACCAGTAGATGTGTCACTCACTTGTGTGGGCTCTCTTGGGTCCCACTCTCTTTGGCTATGATTAAAAAGAAAAAAACATTCTCTTGGGTCCCACCCTCTTTGGCTAGGATTAAAATAAAAAAAAATAAAAAAAAAAAAAACATTTTTAGGCTCATAAGATTTGGCTCACCATCAGATTAATCATGGATAGCAGACTTAAAATTTTGAGATATCATATCATGTAATTTTAATTATGTGATCAACCCAAATATGGTCTTATAATACTAATAGAAGAAGAGAGATGTTTACTTGTCTAAATTGAATTTTAAGAGGATCCAGACAGGGACATTCCTGGCAGGATGTTTATTATATTAGTGGTAGTCTCAACCCACGCGTTCACATGGTTTAAGTCAAGATGCCCTGATGAGTCATCGTCCACAAGAACTCAAATTTGCCAAATTGTGGCATCTCCCTGTTTTTTTTTTTTTTTTTTTGTGTATCATTCTCTTTGTTCTTTTGTACTTTTATTTTAATAAATATATTGTTCTGTATGTTGGGTTGATTGAATGCCTTCCCTGTCATCATGTCCTTTTCACTAGGCCTAATATCATGACTTTTATTCCGGTATTCTGTGACTTAGCTTGGTAAGTCCGGATCCTGTTTCATTCATTTTCCCATGGATGATAAAAAGCGTGGCTCAAGACGAATGGCCTCTTATGAAGGATGCATCCAAATTTTACTTCAAAATGAGTTGATCCTAGCAAGTCAAGGATATGACTGATGATATGATTTATTCATATCACTAATAATGCATAGGATACTAGTCACTGTATTAATCACGTGCTAAGTTTTATGATAGGAACAATTCATTTAGGAGTAAGATCTGGAGACATCACTTATGGGGGGGGGGGGATTTTTTTTCAGGATTTTGGGTTTTCAATTGGTCGCCTTTCACTGTGGAGCTTTGGTTCTTTCAATTTTCAATAGGCGGAGTCCACTCTAAACTTCCGCGCCCTTCACTCACACAAAGGGTGAGTGAAACTGGTTCAGTGGTTCATGCATTTACCACTTAAGTTGAAATCGACAAATGCAAAAAGGTCATCAGTATTTACATTGAACTCATTTAATTATTTTTTTTAGGGTAATATGTACGTAGCACAATATTTTCAAAATAATGTAGTGTAGATAAAGTAGTGCAATTAAAATATCCTTTCTTTTAACCATTTGTAGTTTCTAAAGAATCCAACTTATTTTAAACTGAGTTATTGGTGGCTGAGTTTGATGGGGGAAGGGGACCCAAAGGACCACACCACATGACTCAGGAAGAACACTCCTCCCAGCTGGTGTTCCTAGTTAAGCTTGGCCTTTCTTGGGTCCTAGGTTGTGGACCAACTCTGTTCCAAGATCCTGAGGTTTGGCGTGGACTCCGTCAGTCCGTTGGAAGGATGACTGGTTCATGGGAAAGAGCTGGTGGAGGTATGGGGTCTGGTTGCTGGTGGATATTCATGTTCAGTAGTGGTCATAGGTAAAGAAAGTGGATTGTGGGTGTAAACTTGAAAGTCTTGGTCTTAGGACTTATATGGTTATCTCCGTCGCCTACCATTTTAGTTAAAAAAATAAAACTAATATTTTATATATTAGATGATTCTCGAGCAAAAGATTAATTGTGTAGGAAGGCTTCATCCATTGTCTATTAGATTCTACTTTTACAGAACATGTCCATGAGATGCTCTTCCTCAAAGCTGGTCACATCTCGGACCGGAGAGTTTTCTGATTAGAGTGGTTCTCGTGGTGTAACACACTTGCTCTTGTGAACTCGCACATATTCCGAACTAAGTCCAAATTCACGAACGAGAAAATTCCACTTTTCACGTGTTAGGATTACTCACTGACACCTTTCAAAGAACATTTGTTTGCGGAAGGCATGTATATCATCAATAACAAAGCCATGAGCAATCCATTAACCAATCCATTATATTACAATTGTCTTTAACTATCTAATATTTTAAATCTCTTAAATGCAATACTTAACTAAGTGCAAGATTAACTATCTAGTCTCAAGTCACAATTACAACTCTTGTACTTACTCCGGGGTCAAGCTAACCATTACCTTAACCAATTCAATCTCAATTCTGAGAGCCATCGGTTATCCTCTTCGGTAACCTGGATTCCTATGACACCAAGTGTAGCACCATGAATACGACGATTCAACAATGTATGAGCAATTAAGATTTAACACATGTTATATCAATTTGAATTATTGATAGAAGATTACAAGATGTCAATTAATCATAAACTAGGCACATTGTGCATTACGAATAAATAATGCTTTATCGAATCATAAATCAATACTTACATTCCAGTTGGCTACTACTTTTGCTCAATCCTCCCTTAATAGAGAACACGCATTTTGGGATGTCACCAATGACCTGGCCAAAGATTCTCCTGGCTACCCGGTTTTGGAGTTTCGGTGCTCCAGACTACCTACTGCGCAGCGGCATTAACAATTCTAAACCAAGATCCACCCCATTGAGTATCGTCCAGTCGAAGCTAAGTAGTGCCGACTCATTTGATTCAATCAATAGAACTTGAGTAAGACTTATACACTCAATTCATTTCGAAACTTTTCGATTCCATTCTATTCATTCAATTCATTCCAATCATTTCAATCAATCTAATCATATTTACTCAGTTTGCTATTCACGTCAATGTACGATACATTTATAGGACATTTGCAGTAATACTTGAGAAGTAATACGAATGATGAATTTAAGCAATTTTTGAGACATTTGAGGGCAATAATAAAGTCAATAACAAAATCCAAATGCAATTCGATTAATAGAATCAAGGAGATTTACTAACCAAACCTAATCTAATTTCCCACCGCCTCTAACCATCCATTTCGATATAATTTTAGGTAATTCGATGCACGTGCTATATTTTATTGTTGTCACTTTGTGTGTGTGTGCGGTACACCGAAATCCCTAAATCAACACCCATGGTAAAGTGTTAGACGAACGGATAGACACATGAGATTATCTCAGCCCAAGAATTCTCATGTGTTACAATTTCCAATGGACTTAGGGCTTGTTTGGGAGGTCTAGTCTATTTTTTAAAGAACATTCAAAAAAGAGCCATAGGAAAAACAGGCTAAAATAAAAGGAGGTATTTGGTAATACAATGGTCTATGCTAAACAGGAATTTTTATATCATTGGTCGAGAGTTTTCACATATTCCTTGAGATCCACAAGGTATTAGGACATGGAAATTGACCCTATGGACGTGCTCAACCTTCTAAAGAGATCTCATAGTTTGGATCGATCTTGTGTTTGGGGCCTACATAATCCACAAAATTATACCTAATGGCTCACTTTTTTGCACATATGTAGAGATTGGTAATGATCCAATTGGTGAAATTTGGTCTCATGTTCATGTTTGATATTGTGAACATTACTAATGATTTAAATCTTATTTTACACGCCTCTAAATAATAAAAGAAATTGAAAAAGTTTACTGCTAATAGACAAATGCAATATTGAGCATAAGACATCAATGGTTATTTTTGTTTTGCACATATCTCGAGATTTACAAGGTATTATGTGATGAAAATTATGTGATTGATCTTGTGTTTAAGGCCCACGGATCATAACAAATTATATCCAATGGCTCACGGTTTTTGGCACATATCTCGAGATTGGTGATGATTCAACGACTGAAATTTGGATTCATGGCCATGTTTGACCTAGTGGACATTTTCAACGGTTTGGATCTTGATTGGACCTCTCAGATTTGCAAAAAAAATTTAAAAAGGACTAAGCGTGATTATGCACAAAACACTGTGGTTCCGCCTCTTTTTTTTTCCCTCGATTTCTCAACTACCTCATTAAGGGGGATGTGGAAAGTAAAGGCATTGCCTCTACTTCTCTAAACTGGGTGGAGGCTAAAAGGTGGTGCCAAACACTCTATTTTTCGAAACCTCTAATCTATTTTAGAGAAATAGAGGGAAAAATTAGACCTCCCAAACATGCACTTAGTTAATTGGTTAAGGGTTCCATGTCTAGGGACCTACAAGGTCAATCCTTTCATACCCTAAGAACCTTATTGGTTTAGTGTTTGTGTCACAATCATCCTCATGGGTTGATTATAAAGGGTTTAGTCCATGGGGTCCAATCTAGGGTTCAAACTAGGTTTAAAGTCTATTTTTCGAAAAGAGATAGGGCCCAATTCAATAGTCCATATATCAACTTCAACTACCAATATCTGATTATAAGGATGTGTGGATCATTTTTTTTTTTTTTTTTTTTTTACATTTCAAGAGCTTTCTAACGATATATGGAACTCCAAAATCAGACAAGCGCATCAAAAGTTATGGCAGTCCGAAGTTTCCGAAAAATTGCGTTGGGGTCTAGCTGTGGGCTAACAGCTAAAGAGGTCGGTTAATTGCCAAAATAGGTCGGTTAACAGCTAAAGAGGTCAGTTCACTTCTACATTCTGGAAAGCTGACCGCAGATCATGAAGGCTAACCGCCGGGTGACTGAAACCTGACGATTAGAACCTAAAAAGGGTTTATTTGAATCATTCTTCTAAATCTTTCCAAGTCATTCCATAGACTATTTCTTACACTAATTGAGCCTCCATTTCTCATAAGTATTTCATTCCATTCATGCACTCATTTGAACTTCTATTAACACATCTAATTCAAATGGAAATGCTGAAGTCTCAATAAAAAATTCATATTGTACAATCAATGAATCATTTAGCATGTATAAATCTAGGTTGCGCATTACTTGCCTTCTAATGGTGCTTTCGAAAACTAATACCCTCTTCTTGACTCCATTCATCATAAGTATTTCATTCCATTCATGCATCCATTTCAATTTCTATTAACACATCTAATTCAAATGAAAAAGGCTAAATTCTCAATCAAAGAATCATATTGTTTAATCAATGAGTCAATTAGCATGCATAATTCTAGGTTGCTCATTACTTGCCTTCTAATGGTTCTTTCTAAAGCTAATACCCTCTTCTTGACTCCATTCATTTTGTGTTTAAGAAATATATTATAATGATCACACTACACAATCGAAGTATTACATTCATATATATATACAACTAGCAACAATTCCCCATGCATAGCCCAGGACAAAAAAATAAGATATTACATTTTGAATTTATGAGATATCAAAATTAATTATAAACATATAAGAATATATTCATCCATATTTATATAAAAACAGTCAACACATCTTCAATCACAAATACAAGTGGTCAACATCAACAATAAACTATTACAAAGATAACGCTAAAGAATCCATTCAACAGCAACATAAAAATAATAATAACAGCAATAATTACTAAAGAAGATATAGAAAAGCAAATTTTGTTAATATATATAATATTAGTAATAAGAAATGCATTTAATTTTTTGTTATGCATTGATTATTTCAAAGCCCAATAAAACAAAGCCACCCCATTTGGACTTGTTTGTGCAAAAAGAGGATTCTAGTTTATGCAGATTTCTATTTTCTCATGAGAATGAAATTTTGTATTTTCGTAGGAAATCAAAGTCCTCTCTATCAAGGAAAAATGATTCATTTTTCTCTTCTATGAAAAGGAAAATACATCACACCAAACAACATAATATTATTAATAAAGAAAATCATAAAAATATGCAATCCTCTCGTTGCACAAATGCACCATTTTTTTTAATCTTCACATAGGCCAATGGTCATTTCAACTCCTCCGCATAAATTTCTTTCCTACCCCTTTGAGTAGTACCAATACCATTTTAGAAACTGATCAAACCACTTTTTAGCTCTAGATTTTTAAAAAATATATAAACATCTTAACTTTAAAAACCATAAATTATGAGATTTTAAAACCACAGGCTAAGTATTATTTGATCCCAGTAATAATTGGCCCACCTTGGATCAATGTATATATCTCTTAATTATGAGTCCATGTGGGCCCACAGAAGTGTAATTTATGGTGGGCCAAACCTAGGGTCATATGTTCATATAATCAAATTAGAAAAGGATGCCTATAAGATTAAAAAAAAAAAAAAAACCTCCAACCTCAAAACATCTTTATCACAAGCTCATCGATGAGGTGGTCTACCAGAAGGTCGGGTCTGATTTTCGTTCACATGTGACAATCTTTGAATAGAGTAGAGCTCTATTTGGAAACTAAAAGAAAATGATATTTTTAATGAAAAATATTGTGATCTAGAGCCTACGAGAAGAGATCAAGCACGCATAAGAAGAACACGGAGATTTACGTGGTTTGACTTTTGGCGTACGTCCACGGGGAAGACAGGAGAATTCACTATGCAATCAAAAGAGGTTATACATCCTAGAGACTCTGAGTCTCTATTTATAATATCAGCCCCAAAACCCTGTTACACCCAAACACTACTTCTTAATCACAGTAGACCTATAAAAGGCCTACTTCTAATCACAGTACAAGTTGGACAATCCAGGGGCCCAGTTAACCAAGATTAATTAAGTTCTATTGAGCCATATAAATTAACAAATCTTCATCTTGGAGAACATTGAAGCTGATCCTCATGCATAAAACACGTCTAACCGTCTCTACCTGCCCTTGAGGGCACTCAGGTACCGAGTACACTGATCAAGTCCAAACAATGCTTGAACTTGAATTTAACCCATTCTTTCATAAATGCACCAAATCGCTTGTACCATTGTCCAGAAGCTTGCTTTGACCCGTTCAATGATTTCTTCAAATTGCATACATGATCAGGAACCTTAAACTGCACTCTACCTGCACTAGAAGCTCCTTCCTCTTCATTGTAGAACCGCTTGCATCCGATAGACTGATCCTTTTCATCAAGAGACTCCCCTTCCTCACTGGGATGTCGGACTCCACCTGAACGGCGTCACTGCTGCTACCAGAGCGTTGAGCGTGACCGGATAAAATTCGATGGATCGGATCAGAGGGCTAATCAATCAGAGACAGAGGATAGGACTTTGTTTGAGGTCGGTGACGAGAGAGAATGGCTACTGTTTGCACGCAGATCAAGAAGGAGATCGGCCATTGATCTCCTAGTGGGGCACATAGAAGGTCTTCTGGTTCTTCGCAGAAGACATTACCCAAATCACTGACCGTAGGAGGAAACAAGGGCGAGAAGAAGCAGAGAAGAAAGTCTTCTGGTTCTTTTCATAAAATTGATCAAGAGTTCTGAACTTTGTTGTGCACAGAGAAGAAGCAACAGCGAGAAGAATCCGCCGGAGCAGCATCGTCGTTCTTGCCGTGGCCGGAGTAGGAGACAGGGGCGATCAGATTTGTAGAGGCTCCACATCGTAGTGAAAAACTGCCGAAGTCGCCACCCCCCACTGCGCATTGCCGGAGAAGGAGGGTCGCCGCTGCCGTCGTCCTATTGCCATGGAAGAAGAAGAAGACCGAAAGGTTGCAGAAGTTCTGGTTCTGAAACAGAATGAACAAGGAGAAGAAGGTGGGCCTGGGCTTGCAGCGGTTCCAGGTTGGTCCCAGGTTAGGTTCGATCTGACCCGTTTCAGAAGCCCATCTCCAGTCCAGGTTGCGTTAAGTCCAAGTCAGACCTGACCCGTCCAGCAGAGAAGCCCAGTAGCAAAGCCCGCAGGTAAAGGCGCTGGCGTCAGAGACACGTCAGTAGATCCGTACGGTCAAAGGCTGTTTGACCAGATTGATGGCTAAAAATTATTTTCGCGATATCTTAGCCATCCGAAGTCGGATTTTATATCCGTTTCTTCCAGCGTGCTCTTGGTGACCAGATCTACACAGGTACTGTGAAAGATTCTCGGAATGGCTGTGAACTTTGAAATTGAAAAATTCAATGGAAACAACAATTTCACTCTGTGGCGTTTAAAGATGCATGCTTTGCTTGTTCAAAATGGGCTGCATAAAGCTTTGAAAGGAAAGAATTCTTTACCTGAAAAATTGTCAGATGAAAAGAAGGATGAGTTGTTGGAGAAGGTGTACGGTCAGATTCTGCTGTTTTCTGAGCGATGGTTTACTACGAAAGATTGCTCAGGAGAAAGCTGCTGCTGGCATATGGCAGAAGTTAGAGAACTTGTACATCACGAAGTCTCTCACGAATCGTTTGCATCTGAAGAAGCGGTTGTTTATGTTACAAATGCAGGAAGGTACGTCTGTTTCAACTCACCTTGATTCTTTCACAAAAGGTATTATGGATCTGGAAAATATCAATGTTGAAATCGATGATGAGGACCAAGCTATCATGTTGTTGTACTCGTTAGCACCCTCATATGAGCATATTGTTGGTACCATGATGTATTGTAGGGATACTCTGACAAAAGAGGATGTAGAGTCAGCCTTGAACTCTAAGGAGTTGAAGAAAAAGGTTGCGGTTGACAATGATGGTTCGGGTGAGGGCTTGGTAGTACGAGGAAGAATAAAAAACTCTAGTAGTAAGGGCAAAAATAGGTCCAACATGAAAAACATTGATTAGGGGCTGGTTTACCACTTATAGAGAAATCGACGGTAGTAGTGTCTTGCTGGGCAACAATGTTGCATGTAAGACGGTTGGAATTGAAACAGTGAAAATCAAGATGCATGATGGAATCATCAGAACGTTGGCAGAGGTTCGGTATGTTCCTGATCTAAAAAAGAATCTTGTTTCTCTTGGTGCCTTGGACTCCGACGGTTGTAAGTTCTTAGTAGAAGGTGGAGTTATGAAGGTTGTGAAAGGTGCTCTGGTTCTTATGAGAGGCAATAGAGTTGAAAACTTGTATATTTTGTCTGGAATACTGTTATAGGTGGAGCTGCAATGTCTTCCTCAGATGACCATGAATCTGTCTCAACACGCTTATAGCATTTGCGCCTAGATCACATGAGTGAGAAGGGATTGACAATACTGAGCAATCGGAATTTGCTATGTGGCACGAAGATAGGCAAGTTGAATTTTTGTGAGAGATGCATCTTCGGAAAGCATCGATGACAGGTTTTCATCGCACGAAAGGTATCCTTGATTATATTCATTCAGATGTATGGGGGCCTTCTAAGGTTTACTCCAAGGGCAGGTCATGGTTTATGCTGACTTTTATTGATGATTATTCAAGGAAAGTCTGGGTTTATACTATGAAGATGAAGGATTAGACATGTATTACATTCAAGCGATGGAAGGAAATGGTTGAGAAATAGACTGACAAGAAGGTGAAGATGTTGAGGACTGGCAATGGCAAGGAGTACAAAACGATAGAGTTTAAGAACTATTGCACGGATGAAGGCATAGTTCGGGATTACACCACTACAGAAACTCCATAGCAAAATGGAGTTGCAAAGAGGATGAACACAACGATCTTGGAAAGAACTCATTGTATGTTGTTGACTAAAGGATTGTCCATAGACTTTTGGGCTGAGGCAGTAAATGTTGTAGGCTATTTGATAAATAAGTCTCCACACACAAAGATTGGTTGCAAAACACCAAAAAAAATGTGGTCAGGTAATTTAGCTAATTATTCTAACTTGAGGATCTTCGGTTGTTCGGCTTATGCTCGTGTGAAAACTGATAAGTTAGAGCCAAGGGCTGTGAAGTGTATCTTGGTGGGATATGCTTCTGGGGTGAAATGATACAGGTTGTGGTGTATCGACCAGGATTCACCCAGATTTATCATCAGCAGAGCTGTTACATTTCATGAGGATGCTTTACTCGAAGCGAAAAAGTAGGTGGATGAGACAAAAGTAGGTAGCAGAAGTGACACCGTTCAGGTGGATTCCAACATCCTAATGAGGAAGGAGAGTGCATCCAGCTCCTCTCGGGATACAAGAAATAGTCAGACTGTGTAGTAGATGTAGCGGACAGAGCCACAGATGCCGCAGACAGGTAAACCACAAAGAGAAAGGAAATTGCCGGTTAGATACTGTTTCGAGGATATGACGACGTACGCGTCAACATCATACAGTGGCCGTGATGATATGGTTGCATATGCATTGACGACTGAGTCTCTTGAATTAATGGAATGGCTGGAAAATAGTCAATATGTAGCAACTATGACTGAAGAGATGGAGTCTTTTGATGAAGAGGATAAGGCCATCGGATGCAAGCGGTTCTACGAGGAAGAGAAAGGAGCTTCCAGTGCAGGGAGAGTGCAGTTTAAGGTTCCTGATCATGTATGCATTTGAAGATATCATTGTGCGGGTTGAAGTAAGCTTCTGGACAATGGTACAAGCGATTTGGTACATTCATGAAGGAATGGGTTAAATTCAAGTTCAAGCATTGCTTGGACTTAATCGGTGTGCTCGGTACTTGAGTGCTCTCAAGGGCAGGTGGAGACGGTGAGAGGTGTTTTATGCATGAGGATCAGCTTTAATGTTCGCCAAGGTGGATAATTGTTAATTTGTATGGCTCATTAGAAAATTAGTAAGTCTTGATTAACCGGCCCCTAGATTGCCCAAGTTATACTGTTATTAGAAGTAGGCTTGTAATTATAGGTCTACTATGATTAAGAAGTAGTGTTTGGGTGTAACAGGGTTTTGAGGCTGATATTATAAATAGAGACTCAAAGTCTCTAGGATGTACAACCTCTTCTGATTGCATAATGAATTCTCCCATCTTCCCCGTGGGCGTAGGCCAAAAGCCAAACCACGTAAATCTTTGTGTTCTTCTTGTGCTTGCTTGATCTCTTCTGCTAGGCCTTGGATCACAACAAACTGGTATCAGAGCGTTGAGCGTGATCGGAAGAAATCCGATGTGTTCTCTTTCTGCGTGCTTGATCTCTCTTCTCATAGGCCCTAGATCACAACAAAAAATTTATCGGTGTGAATTGTTGAAAGGTTGGCCCCGACATTAAAATAAAAAAATGACAATCTTGAAAAGATGGAAGATAGATGGTGTTGAGAGAGATAATAAAATAGAGAGATTTTAAAAGATATTGATTGAGAGACTTTAGGAGATAGAGGATATGGATAATAAGATTTTTTTGGAGAAAAAATTATGGCATGTGATGACATGGAACCTTAAAGCACTTTATGTTTTTTCTCCATATTTATTTGAAAGGAGAATTATTGGGTTGCTAAGGTGGCACCCCTCACAGCCCACCTCACTGTTTGCTTTAATATATATATATATATATATATATAATGGTTAAGGCAGATCAATTGATAATGATAAGAATGCTGAAACCAATTTGTTGATATGCAGTTCAAGATAAGTGAGGCTCAGTTGAGTTTATTGTGCTGGGTTTATCCATAACAGAATTGTTAATTTATATGGCTCAATTGAAATTAGTAAGTCTTGGTTAACCGGGCTCCTGGATTACCCAAGTTGTACTCTGATTAGAAGTAGGGTTTGGGTGTAACAGGGTTTGGGGCTGATATTATAAATAGAGACCAGAGTCTTTAGGTTGTACACACCTTTGATTGCATAGTGATTCTCCTGTCTTCTCCATGGACGTAGGCCAAAAGCCGAACTACGTAAATCTGTGTTGGGTATCAACACAGATTTACATGGTTCGGCTTTTGGCTTACGTCCTTTCATTGTGACATTGCTTGATCTATTCTGGTAGGCCTTAGATCACATTAACAAGAATCAGCTGGCATAATATCCTTATCCTTAACAGGCCCCTCAAGCGGGACTGTCCATCTATGACAGTGAGTCTGGCACGCAGAAGAGCAAACTTTTTAGAGCTGAGGGGCTTACTAAGAACATCAGCAATTTGATCACGGGTGGAGACATATCGAATAGCAAGTTGTCTCTTGGCCGCTAGATCACGGGTGAAGTGAATGTCCACTTCCACATGCTTGGTGTGCCCATGAAAAATAAGGTTGACAGAGAGATATGTGGCACGAAGATCGTCACACTATACTAAAGGTGGGCGACATAAAGAAAACCCAAGTTCTCGTAGTAATGAATGGACCTAGACTGGTTCACACAAGACAATAACAACTCCTCTGTATTCGGCCTTTGTGCTGGAACCAGCAACAGTGGTTTGCTTCTTAGAACTCCAGCTTACCAGATTACAACCAAAATAAACAGCATATCCATTAGTCGACTTGCGAACATCTAGGTAGCCGGCCCAGTCTGCATCAGTGTAACCATGTAGAGTAAATTACCAGTTGCTCGAGAAATGATGTCATAAGTGATTGTATTCTTGAGATAACAAAGAATGTGTTTAATTGCAGCCCAATGATTCTCTGTAAGGGATTGCATAAACTGAGATACCTTTTTAACTGAACATGCAATGTCGGGCCTGGTAATGGTGAGATATTGGAGAGCCCCAACTGTACTATGATATTCAGATGGATCGGATAAGGATGGAGACCTAGAAAAGTGGGAGAGTCTCATCGGTGGCCATGGGTGTGGAGACTGGCTTTGCACTATCCATATGAGTCTTTAACAATAAATCACGTATATACTTAGATTGGGAGAGAAAAAGGTCTAGATGAGAATTTCGAGAAAGCCTCAATCCCAAGAAAGAAATGTAATGCCCCCAGGTCTCTGATGGCAAATTCAGTATTAAACTGGCATAGAATGTGATCAACCCCGTTAGTGTTAGATCCAGTGAGGATTATATCATCTACATATATGAGAAGCAGCAAAATGATTTTGCCAGTTGACTTGAAAAACAGTGATGTGTCATTTCTAGAATTTATGAAACCTTGATGTAAGAGAAAAGCACTAAGGCGATGATACTATGCTCGGGGTGCTTGTTTTAAGCCATAGAGCGCCTTCTGTAATTTATAGATATGAGTAGGGTGTTGAGGATCAATGAAGCCAGGTGGTTGAGACATGTACACCTCTTCATGTAGGAAACAGTTCAAGAAGGCATTTTGTACATCGAGCTGTCGTAAAGGCCATTCAAAAGTGACAGCAAGACTAAGCACTACTCGAATATTTGTGGGCTTGATTACTGGACTAAAAGTCTCTTTAAAATCAACCCCAGTGTCACGCCCCACCCCATACCCATGCATAATATTATCCGCTTTGGCCCACTGGCCTCACAGTTTTGCTTCTGATGGGCCTTAATCCATCAAAAGGCCTCATACAAGGTAAGGGTGTAAGCTCTACATATAACCTCATTCACGTTCCTCTCTATAATCGATGTGGGACTCCTGGGCGTCACACCCAGGCTGTTGAAGAAATCCCTTGGCAACTAGGCGACCCTTGTACCGTTCAATCGAGCCATCTGCCCTTCGTTTGATGCGAAAGACCTACTTGCAACCCACCACATTTACATTGTCCATAGGAGGAACTAGTAGCCGAGTATTGTTATGAATCAAGGCATTAAATTCCCGTCATTGCTGCATTCCATTTTGGGTCTTTACATGCTTGAGAGTAGCAAGTGGGTTCAACAGCAGGAGTAGACAAATCTGCTAACAGTCCCTTGGGAAGTGTGTTAACGAGTAGTGACATAGTCTTCAAGAATTTTAGGCTTCCTTGTGTTATCTTTAGTTCGAGGGACAATAGGATGAGTAACTGGTTGATCAATAGGTGGGGATATGGGTAGAAGAGGTGACTGCCCAGGGGAACATAGTGGACTAGAATTTATTGTTGGCAAGTCAAAACAATCTGATGAGTTACAAGATTGAATGGGATTCTAAAAATGACTTGGGCTTTCAGTAGTGTGGGTTGGACCAGCAATACTAACATCAGTTGGAACTTGCGCAGGTGAATGTTGAAAAGAGGTGATAACAACAGGTAATGCAGGACAGTCACTAGGTACTGTGGGTGACAATTTTGGCTGGGCAAATGGGAACTCAAGTTCATTAATGACAACTTCTCTTGATATATAGATTCTGCCTGTGTCACGATGAAGGCATTTGTAGCCTTTATGAGAACTAGAATAGCCTAAGAAGACACAACGGAGAGAGCGAGGTTGGAGTTTATTGGCATTGTAAGGTCTCAAATGTGGGTAACATGCACAGCCAAATGCTTTTAAAAGAGTGTAATCAGGCAATTGTTTAAATAATTTTTCATATGGTGAAGAGTTTGCCAAAATAGGTGTATACGAAAATCGCAAATCAGGGACGTTGAGAAGGAGCGGGTGTTAGCTGTTTCTAATTTGAAATGGATTAATTCCATTTCATATAAATAAACCGTTTCTATTATAAAAAAAAAAAAAAAAAAAAAAGGGGTAGGGCCCCAGTTGCTAAAACCCTCCCCATTTCTCATTCCCTCCCCCAAAATATACCATTCCCTCCATGTTCTTATCTTGTTCCCTCCACTCTCACCTCGTGTGGTTCCCAAAATTAACAGCTCTCTTCCTTCCTCTAGAGCATTAGCTCGAAGATGGGAACCAGAGACTTCCTCCGTCAGTTCGGCAAGATTTACGCCGGACTAGAGGAGCAAGCCTACAAGCTCTCTGTCTTCAAGGCCAACCTCCAGCGCGCACCATATTCTCCGTCGCGTCACATGGTTTGCTGATCTGATAGAGGAGTTTGAACGAAGCTACCTCAGCTCTGATCCTTCCAGCGAACGATCTCCCGACTGGAAGAAATCTGACGGAGGAGTTGACGGTTTGAGGGTTTCTCTCTCTCTCTCTCTCTCTCTCTCTCTCTCTCTCTCTCTGCAACGAACTATGATTTGAGGGTTTTTTTTCTTTTTCTATCTCTCTGTGCAACCAATTGAGGGTTTTTTTTTTTTTTTTTTTTTTTAAGGTAATGAAGTAGGCCTTTTTTTGTGACTTATGATTTAGGATTTTTGTGACTTTTGATTTATGATTTAGGAATTTTAGGGTTTTCTTTGCACTAGCCCATGAAGAAATTCCTAAAAATCCAGTTTTGATTTTTATCTCTATTTCAAAGCCTCATGGCCTTCTTATCTATATGTTTACGGATAGTGTGCAAGGGCTGGGAAGAGTATAACTCAATTAGAAAAATCATGTAGAATTTGATACTCTACAAGAACATAATGAATCATCTATCATGCATTGACAGAGAGGGGTTTTCCAAATCAGAAAAAAGGAAATTTTCAGAATATCCTAAGAAAGAAACATCTGGAAAGATTAAGCACACAGAATTTTATTTCCTAGAGCATAGTTCATTATGTGAAATTTAACACAAATATCTTCCATAGATCTAAGTGAGAACAAGAGTATAGGTTGTGTGACAGAAAGCCTAACATCTTTGTTCTTTATATCTCTATTAGGCTAATCCAACTTCAACTTCTAAATCTTGCAAATTGCATGGTTGGCTAGGGATGTTTTTACCAATATACATCCAGTCAGAATATTTCTTTTTCCATTACTTCATTCCATTGTGTGGCCCAACTTGAGCTCCAATATGCCATCCTGTGTGCTTTGAGCATGTTTGCTATTTTCCTATTGCTTACATTACATGGGAAAATGATTTTGATAAACAGGGCATATGATCAATAACCAAGGTTGAAGGTGGAGATATACAAAGATCATCATTATTTCAACCTTTTTACAGGAAATGGTACCTGATCCCAACCCTGTCAAAATGAATCTTCAGCCTTTTAATAGAAGTTCCTTTCCTGTTGAAGCGGTGTAGAACTGAAAAGTGTGCCCCCTCGAATTTGAACCCCATACTAAAACCTCAAATAACTCATTCATGGAAGAGGGACCATCACAACTCTCCATTAAATCTTTAGCAATCCTCATTTTCTTGAATGTTTTCTTATGGTTAAGTGGGTTCTATTTCTCTACTCATCTTTTTCATTAATGAGAAGAGGAGAAGAGGGCTGTCTCTGTTCTGCATTCCAGTTTGTATCCATTTTTATTCCCTTTATGGTTAAGTGCATGCTTGATTTTGCTTACTACTATGGATGCCTAAATTTATTTCTATATCTAATAGTCAGTTTGTGCATGCTTGGTTTTCCTTATGGCTATCTCTTGTGTTTATGTCTTCTTTCTCTCATAGCTAAGGCTGAGCATTTTTCCTTCCCCTGTATGTGACTTCTTTCTTGCATAGCTGATTTCTTATAGCACGTTGCATTGCCTGAATCTCGACCACTCAAAAAGAAGACAATGACAGGTGTGTTTGTACAGAATATTAAAATTGAAAGTAAAGTGCTATGAAAATGCCTTTCAATGTCATAATAAATCATAGTTTATAATGGAGAGAGTGATAAAGGCTCGTTGCACAATACTGATTGTCCAAAACTTACTTGCACGTAAATGGAACTTAACTTAGTTGATGGTGATGATGAGATGATGGCCAAAACTTACTTGCAAATTGTAAAACTAACTAATTTGTAATTTTTTCTTCATGAGATTTCATCTAGGGTCCCCACATTTGATTAATCCAATCCCTTCATGTAGACAATGAATCCCCTTGAACTAGCATAAATTTTAATACTGGCATGGTTCCAAACATTAATCATAATTAGGTTTCATCACTAAAAGTTTGCACGAAGTACAACTATTAAACTTTGAATACTGAAATACTCGCTCTCCCTGTGTTCTTGGCCACGACGTTGAATTCAAGCATGTGGTAGACTATAAAGCCACCCTGTCTTGGTTGAATTGATCATGAATAATTCTCACTTTGAAGTTGACTGATAATCGAGTTGATGTTGCGATTACATGGGGAGTCATTTTGTTCCAAATGGACTATCTTGAAAGGAACCAAGATTCTGATTTGGGAATTTGAAGGTGATAGTTGCTGATGTGTTTCTCTATATGTTTGCTAGTTTTTCCTTAAGTTCTTGTTTCTAGTTTTTGTTTGAAAACCGTAGCAGTTACTGTCTATTTTTCATGGTTGTATATGGCCTTTTTGTTTATCTCATATTTGTAAGTTGTAACATTTAACCATTGCAAGCTAAATGATTAATGCTTCTTTGATTCATATCACCAACTCGTTACCTTTGTCATTGATAAACTTTCATTTTTCATTCATTGGTTGTCTTTAATTTTGCAGATTGGTGAGGCTGTTGATGGGCCTGAAGATAACATGAATTGCATTGTTTCTAGATGGGGTTCAATATGATTATGGTGAACATACTTTTGCCGCATTTACTTACAATCAAATTACTTCTCTTGTTTCAGATTATAAGTTTCTTGGGTTCTAATATTTCAAAATATTTGTTTCATAGCGTTTGATGTTGACATTGGAAATGGAAAGCTTGTTCGCAAGTTACTTTACAATAGAGCAGGTTTATCTTTACTCTCTCAAATTGTGTATTATTGTTGAACTATTCAAGGATCTTATTAGCATTGATGTTCACTGTTTGGCTAGAGTCTGTTAACTGGTTCTTTTTATCTACAACGATAGAGTAGGTTTATCTTTTCTCTCCTAGATTGTGTATTATTGTTGAACTATGCAAGGATCTTATTAGCATTGAGGATTATTAACTTGTTTATTTTCTTGTTTTGCAGAGTTAGTTATCTCAGGAGATACATCAACACCTCATATATTGTCCACTTTGGATATACCAAACAGTTTGGCGGACCACACAAGAGCGTTACAATTTGGAGGATTTGTCAAAGAAAATGCATATCAGAAAAGTAGTTGGATCAAAGTTAAAAGACACAACAAATATGATGGGATATGGGCTATTTGGTTTTTATTTTTTTAGAAATGAAGTGGATATTTTTAGTTAGAGTGTTATATGAGGTCGATGCATCATGCATGTATGGATATTCAAATTTTATAAATTGTATATTTGAGTTCAAGCCAGTCTATTGAATTCTATTCTAGATTTATTGAACCATTGGTGATTGTTTTCTTTGAATGTGAATAGATGTGAATGCCGTAGTTTATGTTTTTTTTAAATGCATTAGGTTTATGGAATTGGAACGGTTCAAGAACTCTTTTCGAACCACTAATATAATAAATAGGAACGGTTTAAGAATGGTATCAGTATGGTTTAAAAAAGTTCCAATTTATTATAAACTGGAACGGTTTTATAACGTTTTTGGAACAGTCACAAAACTAGTCAAAATTTAAAAACAAGAATGGTTATAGAGCAAAATTGGAATGTACTAGTACCGTCCCTAATTTCAACTTCGGAACGGTACAAAACATTTCCAATAATTTATTTCAAGAACGGGTACGAGCCGTTCCAATTTATTTGGAACACCATATATTAGGCGTTATAGAACCATTCCAATTTCGATTAGAAACGGCCCAAAACCGTTCCTAATTGCAATTTTTGATGTCGTCGTAGGCATCCTGTTAATTAAATAGGCAGCAATTTCAAAAGCCTCAACCCAAAAATGGAGAGGAAGAGAAGCTTGAGCCATGAGGGTTAGTCCAATCTCCACCAAATGTCTATGCTTGCGCTCTGCAAGCCCATTTTGTGCACTAGTATGAGGACAAGAAAACCTATGAATAATACCGTGAGCATTGAGAAATTTACTGAATTTCTTGTATTCCCAACCGGGCCAACCCCATCAATTTGCAATTGTTTAATTGGATAGCCAAATAATTTTTCAACATGAGCCTTAAAAGAGATAAAAATGGATAAAGCATCAGATTTTCGAAAAGGAGGAAGCACCCAGACATAACGACTAAAGTGATCAGTAAAATGAATGTGATAGTTCTGTCCATTTATTCCTTGGACTGGTGAAGGTCCTCAAAGGTCGGAATGCAGTAATTCAAAAGGAATATACAATGTGTTTAGAGGCTCTGACACCAAGTCTATGTTTAAGAAATATATTGTATTGATCACACTACACAGTCGAAGTATTACATTCATACACATACAATGGTTAAGACAGATCAGTTGATAGTGATAAGAATGCTGAAACCAATTTGTTGATATGCAGTTCAAGATAAGTGAGGCTCAGTTGAGTTTGTTGTGCTAGGTTTATCCATAACAGAATCAGCTGGCACAATATCCTTATCCTTAACACATTCAACCAAAATCCCTAAATATGCTAACTCATGCAATTCCCTACAATGAAGATGAGAATGAATGAGCTCAATAGAGTGTGCATGTGACTCTTTAAGCTTCTAATTAATAACTCAGAGCAAGATGAAGGTGTAGGGAGGCATAGCTTACCAAAAGAAATGGGTATGGTGGAGATAATGATGAAGGGAGCTTGAGGTTGGGGAAGATGACGAATTTGGAGATGGTGATGCTCCTTAGCTCTTCAATCCAACATGCGCAGTTCTCTTAGCTTGTTTGAAAGCAAGGAAAGGTGGTTGAGAGGAACCTTGTTGATGGAGAAGATTTGGGAAGTGGGTCCTTATAAAGGATGAAGGAAGTCTTGAGGAAAAGAAGATGAAGTCCTCAAATCTCACATGCAAAACTCCTTTCACTTATGCTTGGACAGATAAGAAGAAAAAGAAGTGAAGGAGAAGAAGATAAAACATCTCTCCGTTGTGAAATGGAGGAACGGCGGTGGTTTGGTTTCGTATAAAATGGGACTTTTTTATTCCATTGCATGCAAGTCCATTTTCTTAAATGAAATTTGGAAAAAGGGCTTTTTCATTGTTTTGGGCTTAGAAATGGGTTGGGTTGGGTCCAATTAGGTTGAGTCCAAACCTGAAGTTAAATGTTAATGGCATGCTTATGAAATGCTCTAAACCCATTAAACTTTGGCAACACATGAGTGGCCCAAATTATCAAATGGTCAGGTCTACCCAAGTTGGCCCCAAAACTCTATTAATCTACCTAATCCACCACAAAGACCATCCAAAACATTCATTAGGCACCTAACTAAGGTTAATTGGGAACTAAACCTACTAAGGCGAGGTCAGGGTCTTACAAAGCTAAATGATGGCTCCCTTCTTAGAGCAATTCCAACAGACACTTCAAATGGTCATGTCAACCTCGAACAGTCCTAATTGATATAAGAGATTGTCTCCAACAGATACTTCATATCCTACATAGCATTTGAAGTATGTGATGGTATACCAAATTTGGCATACCATAAAGCATACTTCAAATTTATTTTTTTGAATAAAATAATGATGAGGGCTTACTTGCATTTGAGTTTTTGGGTGCAAATCTTTCTTTTGAATAAAATAATGATCATGGGCCCACTTGCATTTGCATTTGACATCTCTCTTGGAGTTGCCAAGTTATATATGCCAAATAATATATGCCACATCAGCCTTCATTTTTTAAAAGGCATATCCAAATTTAAAGTATCTCTTGGAGATGCTCTTAAGCTCTTATTATTTTGAGTTTTAGAGCTTATTCACATATTAGAATATTTGGCGTTGTGTTTTCTATTTTTAGATTTTATTTATATATTAAAGTTTTGTCTGCTATATTAATAAGCTATGGGGCTGGCTAGTGTTTTTGAGTTAAATTGGATGGGCATGGCAATGAAAGTTTTACAAGTGCTTTGGACGAAATGATCACTTCATAAAGTTTTCAAAATGTCTCAAATGGTGGTTTTATATTGTAATTTCTTGAAGGCGGGCTTCAATTGCTACAATTCCTAAAGGTGGTTTTTATGTCCACAATCTCAAAGGGCCCACTTTGTTATTCCTAGTGGGGGTCATAAGTTAATGATCACAAAAGGTGGGCTCACATTATAAATCCCTTGGATGTGAGCCCATTTTTAATTTCTAAAGTTGGGTACTACATTATAAATTCTAAAGGTATGTCCTATGTACAACAATAATTAAGTTCCATATTGTAAGTGCCTAAATATTACGAACTTGATTAGGCAAGTGTTAACCTTGTGATATTGTTGCTAAACTCCTTTGGAGAAGTTGGATACCCTAAACCTGAAAGGGGAAAAAGGAACAAAGGTCAGAGACCCTGGCTGCAATCAGCCAAAGGCACTATGATGCCTAAATTAGTGCAATCACTGTACAAATGGAGAGTGAGTAGGGAAGAAGAGAGAGTTCAGGGTGTATGCTTAAGGCGTGTATATAGCGTACCTCTCCATGGATCTTATCCTTGCATATAGGCGGGAGTCCCATCAGAAGCTCCGTTAGTGGAGGTAGGCGGAGGTACAGTCCCATCAGCCCATACCTCGTATCCTTAGTGAAGGTAGGTGAGAGCACTGTCCCATCGGATCGTTCCCCAATCTCATACATAAATGTGGATATGACCGTCGGACAGGGATAACTCCCTATCGATATCCGACAGCCAACCTATCTAATAGTACGTTTTGCAACGTAGCTGTACCATTATATAATTGAGACTTGACACTCAGTGTACATCTCGGTCAATTGGACCGAAGTGGAGAAGGCACCGAGGTCGGGCGTGTGCGAGTTCAGGCACTACTGCCGAGGTGCACAAGGTCGAGCATAAAAAGGGTCCAGTCGGTACTCTTACCGAGGATAGATCAAGCTCGGTACCAGCTGGCACTATTGCCGAGCTGAATAAAGCCGAGATCAAAACATACCTGGTCGGTACTCTTACTTGAACTAGGGGTAATCTCGGTATTATGGAAACACCCCACACACATATAATTGCCAAATATGTTCCACACAGTATATTCTTAGCAGAATAGTTTAAAATAATGTTACAAAACAAGTTTTGTACAACATAAACTCTATGATATTGTTGACACCAAAAATGTCACTTTGCCTCTTCAATATCAAGAAAGCTGCATGAAGTCGCAACCTGCCATAAAAAGGCAATGCAACTTCTCAAAAAAATCAAATCTTGTCAGAATCAAACAAAAACTACAAGATCCTTCAAGATAGCCAAGAGAAGAGTACACATGAAGTTTCGGGCCATTTCGACAACATTTGGCCTAACTTCACTTCTCCGACAGCTAAACAGGAGCTCTTAGGCGGCGACATCATCGGAGACGTCAAAACTTCGATCAAAGCCTACAGATGACTCCAGCATGTCTCAAAAGGGCTCCATGCCAAATTTCAAGTCAAACCGACAACGTTTGACCCTCCATCAATGCTCGAGCAGCAAAATCAAGCCTCCCGGCGGCGGGAACCACCGGAGCCTTCGCTCATCAAACCAAGTGCATGAATGGCTTCAACATGCTTCCAAAAGGCTGCACGTCAAATTTCAGGTCATTCCGAAAACGTTTGACCAGGTTTCGATGCTCCGAGAGAAAATCAAGCCTACCGGCGGCGGAGCAACCCGGGACCATGACATCCAAAACGGAGCCCATGGAACGTCTCAAAATGACTCCAATAGGCTCCCCGTCAAATTTCAGGTCAATCGGACATCGTTTGGCCACATATCAAAGCTCGGCATTTTCCCCGCAGCAAAATCAAGTGAAGCATCGACGGGACCCCAAACGGCTTCAAAACTCAAACAAAAGCCTATGGTTGGTCTTATTTATTGCTCAGGAGGCTTCACCTCAAATTTCAGGTCATTCCGACATCGTTTGACCAAGTTTCAGCTTCTGGCGGAAAATCAGCAGCTCTATGAGACAAAGTCTTCGGCTTTTCCGGAAAATTGGAAACTTTGCACTCTAAAAATGCAAGGATTCTCATCAAGTTTTCTACAGGGAAATCAAGCCAATAAATGAGAAGAAATGTCAAGAAAAATACAGAAGAAAACGGCGACGAAAAAGACCTCAAAACGACCGCAAAACGGGCTCCGAAGGGGAAAAATTCCCCAGGGTCGCAGACCCCTGCGACCATGGCCCATGGTCGCAGGCCCCTGCGACCATGGCCCATGGTCGCCGGTCCATGGTCGCCGGCGACCATGGAGGTCCGGGTCACCGGATTTTCCGCCGGTGACCCGTTTTTCCGTCTTTTTTCGCGTTTCGCGCACTTTGGCCCCTGTGGTTTCCTGAAAATGTGATTTTTAGTGCTTGAAATTGACTCATATCCTCCGACATCCGTCAAAATCACGGGTCAACCTCCAAAAGCATAAAATCATCATTGATCGCTCCAAGATCGCCAACCGGTCGACTAAGAAAGTGCACTTTCTGTCCGACCGATCGTGAAATCGACAAGACAGATGTCACCGGCCCACTCTTAGCTATCAATGTCTGAAGTTACATGTTCATCCGATGTCGATCAGCATGTAGATCCATCGATGATCGTCGCCAGAAGAATTCCAGAAGACACGGCATGGCCCGCGACTCTTCGACTGCTCGGCGACCAATTAATGTGGTTAATTGACTAGCTTTATTGCAGTCATTAATTCATTTCTTTGGACGGCCCAATCAGAAGCAAGCATTTGGGAGTTACAAGTCAATTGATTCATGGCATTTAAACCATGAAACTCCTCCCATTATGGTAATTAAGGTGATTAAAAGCCCTTAATCTCCATCGGCCAATCAGATTCAAGGAAAAAGGAGTTACAAAATCAAGAAATAAATCTTGTAACTCCTCCCATTAAAGCCATTAAAGCCCATAAACTCTCCTAAATGGCTACCAAAAGCCTATAAATAGGAGAGCATTCCATTGAAATCCGGATCGATCAATCGGAGATCACTTCCAAAGTGCCACAGATCCAGAAATCTGAGAGAAAGAAAAAGAGAGAAAAACTCTGCTGAAGTTCTGCACCAACCACCACTACAAGGTGACAAAAGTCCCTTGGGGGGCACCCCCCCCCCAAGGTCCTAGCCTTCTCCCGCTACCTCCAATGGCTTAGACGTGGCTTTTCAGCCCGTCTACTTAGCTTTTTATTGGACATAGGACCTTCTCTTGGTCTTTGTCCTCTAAAAACCTGAGGTTATAGCCAAGCCAAGCGAATCAAGAGCATCTTCTGTTCTCATCTGCATGGATGATGGCGAAGCCCATACATGGCTTGCGACCGTCAATCTGAACGAGTCCCCCACAATCTCCTGAAAAGTTAGATCTTCCTTTTCTTGCTTTTCATTGTAGTTTGTATTTTTCTAAAAGAGACAAAAATCACAACTCTTGTCTTTCATTATTGATGAGAATTGTAAATCGGCTATAAACGCCAAAATCGGCTATAAATGCCAAACAAAATCGCCTTTCACGGCAAACCAAGAAAATGTCTCTTTTCTTAAATATTTGTGCAATGGAAAACTTGAAAGAAGTTGATTTCCTTTTTACTTGCGAAGGTTGATCTCCGGATTACCACTTGCAATTTCAAGTAAAATAGAAAATCTGGCACACCCACACAAAGAAATGTTGATGCACGCTTCAGGGCCCGCCAGGGCGCGAAAGGGCCGGACCCGACGGACTCCCACGTTCCGCCGACCCCGGTAGCCGCCCCACGGCGCCTCGGAGCGCGTTCCATCAAGCTGGCACACCCGGTGGGACTCGTTCATTTGAGAACACGGTGCTTGGAAATGAAATATTTGCATATCATACTTTTTGCTCTATGCTTATACTTCTTTTCCGGATTCCTTGGCTACTTTCTAGCTGGTAGCCTATTTTGGATTTTGCATCCTAAAAAAAATGAGATGGGATTTTTTGGAAATTTCTATTCCTTTGAGTTTGTTTCCATTCTTTCTCTTTTCAAAAAATTAAAAAAAAATCAGTTTTCTTAGTTTGAATTCAAAATTGAGAAACTTTGATCCTATCCTATCGTTCTTTGGTGCTTGCAGAAATGTTGAGCCCGTTCGACTAAGGTTTTGGACCATCGTTTCTCTTCGATGAGTTCATTAGAGATTTCAAAAAAAAAAATTTAAAAAAAAAATCAGTTTTCTTAGTTTGAATTCAAAATTGAGAAACTTTGATCCTATCCTATCGTTCTTTGGTGCTTGCAGAAATGTTGAGCCCGTTCGACTAAGGTTTTGGACCATCGTTTCTCTTCGATGAGTTCATTAGAGATTTCAAAAAAAAAATTAAAAAAAAATCAGTTTTCTTAGTTTGAATTCAAAATTGAGAAACTTTGATCCTATCCTATCGTTCTTTGGTGCTTGCAGAAATGTTGAGCCCGTTCGACTAAGGTTTTGGACCATCGTTTCTCTTCGATGAGTTCATTAGAGATTTCAAAAAAAAAAATTAAAAAAAAAATAAAAAAAAAATCAGTTTTCTTAGTTTGGATTCAAAATTGAGAAACTTTGATCCTATCCTATCGTTCTTTGGTGCTTGCAGAAATGTTGAGCCCGTTCAACTAAGGTTTTGGGCCATCGTTTCTCTTCGATGAGTCTATTTGGGATTTGAAAAAAAAGACATAGACCACTAAGGTTAAACCAATTGCGTTCTTTGATCACGATTGATTCAAGAAAAGCCTTGTTCAGAGTGTGGAGACAGCTTGACTGTTCTAGGCAAGGGTCCTCCAAACGGGTTCATTAAGTAATCCTACCCTTACCTGGGGGCAATTCTATCAATTGAGGTTTCATAAGACCGGGTTAGGAGGCCTATGTGTACTCTCTCGTCTTTAAATCTTAAAAATTAATTAAAATAAAAAAAATAATAAAAAAATAAAAAAAAAATTTTCAAAAAAAAAAATCTTAAAAAAAAAATCTTCAAAAAAAAAAAAAATAAAAATAAAAAAAATAAATAAATAATATATTTTTTTTAAAAAAAATATATAATAAAAAAAATAAAATAAAATAAAATAAAAAAAATCATTTCAAAAAAAAATCTCAAAAAAAAAAAACTCTCGTCATTTTAGATTCAGATCCGAGAAACTGTGGTTCCTTCCCTTCTGGGTACTGGTGCTCGCGGAAATCGTTGAGCCCGTATTCGGATCGGAATACCATCTGCTCTCTTTGATGAATCCAATCTTGACATTTCAAAAAAAAAAAAAGAGAATCCCATCTCATGGATGCGATCTCCAACATTTGTGCATAGCGGTACTAGTACGCCCTTTCAGGGTCTACTGTATCTGTGACCGGCACATTTGTAACTCCTACCTTTTATTCTTCTTATCTCGAGCAAGCTCCGCTTCTCGATAAGTCGAATTTAGGTATACAATTGCTTCTAGCAGTCACTGGAACGCTCATTCTGGGCTCACCATACTTGCTGTCAGAACAATTGTACCCTCTATGGCTTTTTGCCTTCTTCATATTGCTTGGGACATGTCCCTTGAGCGATTTGAAAAGACAAAATCATAGAATTCCCCATTTATGATCATTATATTCTTGTGATTACTAATGGATGTGGTCTTGTTTCAGAACTTTTTTCGAAACTAACAATGGCAGCCTTAACCATTATCTTCGATGAGAACAAGCACCAACTCATGCTTCAACAGAAGCAAAGCACGCGCACTCATAAGCGCCCTGTCAGCTGCCGAAGCGTCAACTCCCTCGGCAACTCTCTGAACTCCGGGTCGACCTCGACTCCCCGGACCATCGTCTTCGGGACACTGGGACCATTCCCACTTCCCGAAGAACAAGCTGCGCCTGCTAAAAAGCAGAAGATCGCCTCTCAACGTGTCACTCCCGTGACACCAAAGGCGAGCGCCCAAAAGCCCGAAGCCCGCGGCACCCCCGCGAAGCCTCGACCAACAACCAACCAGGTCTACCCTAAGACTTGGTCTCCAAGACCTTCCCCAAAACAAAGAAGGTCTCAAACCTCCACCAAGCCAGCATACCTGGCCCCACTCAAGGAGAACCAGTTCTACCATCTTGCCTACATGAAAGAGGAGAGACCCATCTCCAACCTGACTCCCAAGTCGACCCAGCATGAACCGGCTTGCTCCCACAAGCCTAGAATCAGATCACGCATCACCAGGCCTCTACAAGCACCTGCTAAGGCCTACACTCCTTCGGTTCGACCCTTTATCTCTACAGGGGCCGAACTTGAAAAATTCAAAGCTTCGCTGCAACAGGCAAAGGACCGGGTCCGGATCCTGTCCTTGCCTAGCTACAAAGAAGACAGGCTCGGCTGCTGCGCCCGAGGGAGCACATCCTTCATCGTCAGAGCCCAGCCAGAGCTGACTGAAGCTCAAATCGCTCGTCGAGCACGCCGCCGTGCTTCATATCGACAAAAGAGACTAGAGAAGCAACGGACCCAGCCTCCTACGCTTCAAGTCTCCCACAAATGGGTCGAAAAAGAAAGACCCGACCAAGTTGCTGCCGTCCATATGGTTGGAAAAACCAGAAGACGCCAAAGGTCAGCATCAAAAATCCATGTCCAACGTCCGGTGACCCGTAGCGTTACCAGGACACAAGGACATCCCGAAGAATCTCCTGCCCCTTCAAGCCAAGGACGGGAGAGTAACCCTTCATCGAGCTCTTCATCAAAAAGAATGAGCCCCAGCTCGGTCACCAGGACGATTTCTTCGTTCGAATCCCGGGGGATGAACGTCTTGGCTACAAGTTCTGAGCCGCCACCTCAGAATCCACCTCGAGATGATGCGCTCACACGCATCCAGCAGTTGGAACAAGGCCAGCAGAGGATTGAAACTCTGATGGAAAACATTCTCCTTGCCGTCCAAAATCAGGCGAACAATGAGCCTCTTCCGAATCATGACAATAACGAGGAGAATTGTGAAGAAAATGAGTCACGCGCCCTTACCAAAAAGGACGTAGACAGTATCCTCGCCAAAGCAAAAGAAGAGGATATACTCAAGGAGCATTGGATCAAGCCACCATATCCTTTATGGATGGACTCGGTCCCGTTCCCCACAAAATTCAAACATCCTACTCTCCAAACATATACGGGGAAAGGATCGGCCAGACAGCACGTCATCCACTTCAAGATCTTGACGGGAGCTATCGCGGATCAAGATGCACTCAAGATTCGCCTCTTCGCAAGTACCCTAAAAGGTACGGCCTTCGATTGGTACTCCACTCTGCCGGAGAACTCCATTCAGAACTGGGCTATGCTGGAGACACGCTTCCTGACCCACTTCCAAGGTGAGGATCATCCTGTTACTATGGCTCAGCTCTGCAGCCTAAAACAGGGAGAGAATGAGTCAACTTATGACTTCATTCACAAGTGGAAAGCAATGGCGTACAAATGCTCAGATGTACTGCCACAAGCGTCGCTAGTCGACATCTGCCGAAACAACATGAGAGCTAAAATCCGCTCCATGATCATCGGCAATAAATCAAAAAACCTGGGAGAACTCCTGGAAGCTTCCATGGAAGCTGAAACGGTGATCAAAGACCTCAACAGTCAGAAATCATCAAAGAAAGAGCCGACTGCTGTTGCAACCTCTAAACCAAAGAAGAAGGAGGTTCTCAATGTGCAGACCAAGTCAGCTCCTCAGCAGCCAAAGAAAGCTGAAAACAAAACTGCAGGTAAAAGGCCTGAACTCTCTGATGCCTTCAAAGAACGCGTAGAAAAGAAATATCCGTTCGATGAAGACGTTGAAGAAATCTTTGAGGCTCTCCTAGCAAATGGCAAACTCATTTTGCCAGAGCCCAAAAGACCTGGAGACGTTGGCAAAACCAATGATCCTCGGTACTGTCCATACCACCAGATGGTCTCGCATCCTCTCAATCAATGCTTTGTTGTGAGAGAGAAGATAAACGAGATGTGGAAAAACGGAGTCATCACCTTTGACAAAAATTATGGCCCCGCCTCCGTCAACATGGTGTCACGTGGACAAACACCAAAATCACCGAAGAAGAAGATCACTACTTCCTTCAAGGTGATAAAAAGAATTCAAACGTTCGAAGTGTTGGTTCCTTGCTCGACACCAGACGGACAACCCATATGGGTACATCCCGATCTCCTGGAAGATGAAAACTTGGAGATCGTCAAAACAAAACCAACAGCTCAACAGCGAAGGCAGGCTAGGAAACATCTCCTCAGGCTCAAACGGCAAGAGAAGACCCAGCCAAAACAAGAAGTCCATGAAAAGGCAGAGGCCTCCTCTACCACTTCACTCGGGGCAACAGAAACGTCCCTTCCAGAGACTTCAAAGGGGGTAAGAAAACTCACTCTCAGTGATTTCATGCCACCTCAATTCAGAGAAGAAGCTATGCAGGGGGCATCATACTCTTGCAACTCGGTAGTTGGATTCTCCATTGATGGATACGAGTCCAGCGACACCGACGATGGATTCGAGCCCAACTACACCGGCGAGTGGGAGGAATCTCTTGAAACAGGAGAGTATCTCTCCGACGAAGAATGGGTTCCTGAAACTCACCTTATGCCAGTAATCTGGTATAACCCCTTGCAACCACAAGGATCCTGGTCTGATGATGAAGAAGACCAAGAGGCTGCACAAGAAGATGCTGTTAACCCAGCACTTGTCATTGCTCCAGTGGAAATCAACTATGTTGAGCCACACGGAGAAGACGAAGAAGAGGATCTGGCTCCCATGCCTGATCTTGAAGAATATGCAAGGATCTTGCAGCGTCTCGCTCTAGAACTAGAGCAAGATCGCATTAACGAGCCTCCTCGCAACCCGGAGCTTGAAATCCCTGAAGATAATCAGGTACATCCACCCTTAACTCCTGAAAATGGAGAACATTGCTGGATAGATGATCCTCTTACATCCGAGGATGAGTCTGACTCCGAGCAGGCAACATCTCCTATCAGAGCTTCCTGTAATGTAATATATCAGGACTATAGCTCTTCTGAAGCGTCGTCTGATGAGATTACCTACACTCCGACGACGCCTAGCAATGTATCCTCTGGAGCTACCTCGTCTCACGTGACTTTCACAGAGATGACACCCTCTCAGGTTTCTTCTCCTGAGACTGTGACTTCAGAACTCACACTCTTCCCGACTCATCATCATGAAGAAAACCCAACTTGGGGTGATGGATGGGTCAACGAAGAAGAAAAGCTGCTGGATGCTGTTCAGGACTTGCTCCCGGAAAATGCTCCGTGCAACACAATCACTGAGGATGGCAACTCTGCTGTAGATACATCCCCAGTAGATGAAAAACGACAGCCTCTTGATCCTGAAGACAATCTTCCAAATGAAGATCCTTCTCAAGAAGCTCTCGAAGTTGGTAGAGGCACCCGCTCTGGCTGGGACTACCACAAGAATTACAACCAATCTTCCTTTACTTATGTAAATCCTTCGGGAAAAGATGTTGTAAGCGCCCCCAGTGGCAACAATGATGAACATGCAGGCCCTAAGGAGGCTTTCAAGTATGACTTGGTTGAGCACTTCAAACACATACCTGCACGTCTTCACATCCTGGATTTATTACGAATGTCTCCACGCACTCGTGATAATCTCATCTCAGAATTACAAAAACTGAATGAGGATGTCGACAAACATGCCCCGCAAGTCCTCCAAATTGAAATAGACTACCGGGTCAAAAACTCTGAAACTTCCTCAAAGGGAGAAAAGAAAACTGAGGGATCATGCATCCAATGCCTCTCGGTTCAAAAGGCAGCCAGTGCAACCATCGCCTTCACTAAGGAAGACCTCCTACTTGGCGAAGCAAGGCACAACCGACCCCTGTACTTCACAGGGTACATCAAAGAAATGCCGATACATAGAGTTCAGATCGACCCAGGTTCTGCACTCAACCTTATCTCCACTTCGGCTCTTGAAGAGTTGGGCATCCCACCCAGCAAGCTAAGCCACACATCTGTATCTATCTTTGGATACGATGGGAGCACTCAAAGGCCTATCGGCAAAATCAGGTTCAAATTGCAAATCGGTGATCTCATCTCTGAGGTCACTGTGTATGCAATAAAAACCCCCTCATGCTACAACATCCTTCTCGGACGTCCTTGGATACACGAGAACGGTGTTGTCCCTTCAACTCTACATCAATGCATCAAGTTCGTCGGCGACGACGGCATGGTACATCGTGTCTTTGCGGACAGAAAACCCTTCAAAGGTAAAGAAGTCCACTTCGCAGACTCCCAGATGTATGAAGGAGAAAAAGAAGAAGAGGAAATAGCACCCCCTGCTGAAAATCTCCAGAAAGATAAAGGCAAGGCTCCTCAAAAATCACCGGAAGAAAACAAACCCTCCGGCAAATTAGAAGAGAGTAGTCAATCTCCCTTCGTCATCTCCCTCAAATCTTCAAAACCTTTGGTCATCACAACCAGAGTGAAGAAGGCAAAGCAAAAGCCTGGGGGCAAATTTGTTGTCTCTTTCGTGTCTATCAAGCAAGACACGGATTCGGACTCAGAGCCAGAAGACGACACCTCGTCAAGCCAAGCTGACACTCAGCATGTTCAGCCTGCTCTCGCTCCGATGGAGACACCTGCTAATTTAGAAGATCCTACGTCTGCTACCTTTGTTGTTCCGGCAACATCACCAAAGCAAAGACCGATCTTCTTTCATAGATCGGATGCTTCTTCATCAAGTTCTCTGCTGGAACCTTTCCAAAATGAAGGTATGCCTCAGCTATCTCTATATAGTCCTGTGGCACAAGCAATTATGAAGAGAATGGGCTATGACGCTCAAAACCCAGTCGGTTTGGGAGAAAGACGCGGTATTCTCACGCCATTGGAGCCCGCCTTGACCAAAAGCCAGCTGGAAGATTGAAGACTCTACGGTCATGTAGAAAAGTCTTCATATGGGTTAGGGTATGATCCCGACACTCCTCTGAGACAGTTGACACAAAAGCTTAAAAGTCGTTTTACCGACCAAGCCTCAACATCTCAAGTCTACGAAGACATCGATCTCCCTGGATATCTCTTTAAAGAGTTACCTGACAAAGATCCAGGAAGCTCATCCAATTTGTACGATTTCTCTGATGATAAAGAGGAATCGTCCGATAATACAGACTTGTGCTATTCTGGCCCAGAAGAACCCTCGTCTCCAAAAGAAATACCAGACTCAACAGGCGATTGGGACTATCTCATAGCAAGCCTTGAGGAGATCACCAATCAAGAAAATCCATGGAAAGGAACAGAGCCTTGGTCTGTTAATACAGTTGAAACTCCAGAAGGTTTCGTTGAGTTGGAAGCCTCCGAAAATATTGTGGAGGAACCACCTTCGAACCTTCCGACAGAAGATCCTGTTGAAAAGATAGACTTGGGAACACCTGATAACCCACGTCCTGTATTCATAAGCAAGAATATAAAGGATGATGAGTTACCCGAGTATATCGCTTTTCTTCGTGAGTTCGTTGATTGCTTTGCATGGTCCTATGCTGAAATGCCTGGTTTAGACCCCAAAGTAGCAGTCCACAAACTCAATCTTCAAGAAGACATCAAGCCTGTCAAACAAGGCCAAAGAAGATTCCGTCCAGATGTGATGGATAAAATTGAACAAGAAGTTCAAAAACTCAAAAGCGTTGGCTTCATCCGTGAGGAACAACATCCAGAGTGGTTGGCCAACATTGTCCCCGTGACAAAGAAAACTGGGCAGATCAGAGTCTGTATTGACTATAGAGATTTGAATGGCGCTTGCCCTAAAGATGAATTCCCGCTCCCCATACCGGAGGTGATGATTGACAATACCTGCGGATTCGAGCGAATGACATTCATGGATGGCTTCTCTGGTTATAATCAGATAAAGATGCATCCCGAGGATGAAAAACACACTTCATTTCGGACTCCATGTGGCGTATATTGCTATACTGTCATGCCATTTGGTCTGAAAAATGCTGGTGCCACATATCAGAGGGCTATGATGAAAATATTCCAAGATATGCAGCACAAGACGGTCGAATGTTACGTTGATGACCTCGCCGTCAAAAGCAGAAGAAAAGAAGACCATCTCAAAGGTCTTCGGGAAGTCTTCCTCCGACTCCGCAAACACAAACTGCGGATGAATCCTCTAAAATGCTTCTTCGGCGTCTCGTCGGGTAAGTTTCTCGGATTCCTTGTTCGGAAAGCTGGAATAGAACCTGACCCCATAAAAGTCAAGGCTATTCTAGAAATGCCCTCTCCAAGAACCCTAAGGGAACTAAAAGGGCTTCAAGGGAGATTGGCCTACATCAGACGGTTCATCTCCAATCTTTCGGGGAAATGCCGTCCATTCTCTCGATTGATGAAAAAAGGTGTAGACTTTGTCTGGGATGTCGACTGCGAAGCCGCATTTCAAGATATCAAGTCATACCTGACCAAACCTCCAGTGTTAGCTGCCCCTGCCACTGGAAAACCATTCATCTTGTACACAAGAGCCCTTAATCACTCTCCGGGTGCTCTGCTTGCACAAGAAAATGATGAAAGAAAAGAAGCTGCTCTATACTACCTCAGCCGCATGCTAGTAGGTGCAGAGCATCGCTACTCTCCAGTCGAAAAAGAATGCCTTGCAGTGATGTTCGCCGTACAAAAGCTACGTCACTACTTGCTTTCCAACACAGTCTACCTGGTCTCGAGGATCAACCTCTTGAAGGTCCTTGTCACGAAGGCCGGTTCTCTCAATGCCCGACTGGCAAAATGGTCCATCCTCTTGTCACAATTTGATATTAGGTATGTACCACAAAAAGCAATCAAAGGCCAAGCTCTAGCAGATTTCCTCGCAGAGCATCCATTGCCTAAAGATTCTCCACTCAGAGATGATCTCCCAGACGAACCTATCTACAACGTGGAGACTTTCTCGCCAAATGCCTCCTGGGACATGTACTTTGACGGTGCAACCAGGACAAATGAAAAAAGAAAGCTGATCTCAGGAGTTGGCATCCTCTTTGTTAGCCCCGACAAATGCATGATTCCACACGCTTTCTCGCTACTGGAACCATGCACAAACAATGCAGCTGAATACCAAGCTCTGATCCTAGGATTGGAACTCGCCATCGAATCCGGTATCACTATGCTGGAAGTCTTTGGAGACTCTCAACTGATCGTCAACCAGATGAATCAGAAATATGAAGTCAGGAAGCCTGATCTGCTGCCTTATTACAACAAGGCACAATCGCTTCTGCAAAAGTTTGACATCTGTCACATCACCCACATTCGTAGAGGTGAAAACATCCGTGCAGATGCCCTGGCCGGACTTGCCGCATCAATGGCGATCCAGGAAGGGGAAAACATGCAAATTACAGTGTGCGAGAGAAGGATCCTCCCTCCTCTTAACACACACCAAGCAGTTGCTGAATGCCACCGAGTGGTTGGAAGTCGGATCTCTATCCTTCAACCTTCAATCGGCGACTGGAGGGATCCGTTCATTGATTACACTATGTTCGGAATCCTACCTGAAGATCCAAAAGAACGGGTAAGCATCCAAAGGCGAGCCCCAAACTTTCATTTGGATATCCCTTCAAAAATCCTTTACAGGAAATCCTTCAATGGAGTACTCCTACGCTGCTTGTCACAACAAGAAGCTGAAGAAACACTCGAAGAAGTTCACGCTGGTCTTTGTGGAGCTCATCAGGCTGGTTCCAAGCTCTACGACCAAATAAAAAGGTTAGGTTACTATTGGCCTACCATGGTTGCTGATGCAATGCAATTTGCCAAACGCTGCCAGCTATGCCAAGTTCACGGAGATTACATTCACATGCCTCCGGAATGGCTGCATCCTACAGCAATCTCATGGCCTTTTGAAGCATGGGGCATGGACATCATAGGTCCTATCTCTCCCCCTTCAAGCAAAGGTCATCGCTTCATCTTCGCCGCTACAGATTATTTCTCCAAGTGGTCAGAAGCATTTGCGTTCAACGAAATGAAGACCTCATTAGTTCTTCAGTTCCTGCGCACCAACATCATTTGTCGTTTCGGCATACCCAAGAGATTCGTCCATGATAACGGACCACAATTCCGGGATCATCGATTCTACAGGTTTTGCGACAAATACAAAATTCAAAGCTGTCCTTCGACTCCATACAATCCGGCAGCAAACGGATTAGCAGAAGCCTTCAACAAGACACTCTGCAAAATCCTCAAGAAAATGGTCTCTAGTCACAAAAGAGACTGGAGCGATAAACTGTCTGAAGCTTTGTGGGCCTATCGAACCACCGTTCGAGGACCAACCCATAGCACACCATTCTCCTTGGTCTATGGATGCGAAGCTGTCGTGCCCCTAGAGGTACAAATTCCTTCTCTGAGGGTATCTCTACAAAATGACATGACTCAAGAAAGCAATGTCAAATTGCGACTCCATGAGCTGGACAATCTCGATGAGAGACGGCTCGAAGCTCGACAAAGCATTGAACTTTACCAAGCACGCATGGCAGGATCTTTTGACAAAAGGGTCCGGCAACGCGCCTACAAAAGGGGTGACTTGGTTCTTGCTGTAAAAAGACCAATGGTCTTCGCTCACAAGTCCAAAGGCAAGTTTGAACCAAAATGGGAGGGACCCTACGTCATCGACAAGGTCTTCTCCAATGGCGCATATGCCCTCCTAAACATGGAAGGCAACAGATGTATGCTGCCTATCAACGGCAAGTTCTTGAAGCGGTACTACCCTTGAAGACTTACTCAACTGGGTAAGAGCAATGCCTGTATGGCCAAAACCTGTTCTCAGGTACTCGCTCGTCAAACCCACTGTTGACACCAAAAATGTCACTTTGCCTCTTCAACATCAAGAAAGCTGCATGAAGTCGCAACCTGCCATAAATAGGCAATGCAATTTCTCCAAAAAATCAAATCTTGTCAGAATCAAACAAAAACTGCAAGATCTTTCAAGATAGCCAAGAGAAGAGTACACATGAAGTTTCGGGCCATTTCGACAACATTTGGCCTAACTTCACTTCTCCGACAGCTAAAATGGCGCTCCCGGCGGCGACATCATCGGAGACGTCAAAACTTCGATCAGAGCCTACGGATGACTCCAGCATGTCTCAAAAGGGCTCCATGCCAAATTCCAAGTCAAACCGACAACGTTTGACCCTCCATCAGTGCTCGAGCAGCAAAATCAAGCCTCCCGGCGGCGGGAACCACCGAAGCCTTCGCTCATCAAACCAAGTGCATGAGTGGCTTCAACATGTTTCCAAAAGGATGCACGTCAAATTTCAGGTCATTCCGAAAACGTTTGACCAGGTTTCGATGCTCCGAGAGAAAATCAAGCCTACCGGCGGCGGAGCAACCCGGGACAATGACATCCAAAACGGAGCCCATGGAACGTCTCAAAATGACTCCAATAGGCTCCCCGTCAAATTTCAGGTCAATCGGACATCATTTGACCGCACATCAAAGCTCGGCATTTTCCCCGCAGCAAAATCAAGTGAAGCATCGACGGGACCCCAAACGGCTTCAAAACTCAAACAAAAGCCTATGGTTGGTCTTATTTATTGCTCAGGAGGCTTCACCTCAAATTTCAGGTCATTCCGACATCGTTTGACCAAGTTTCGACTTCTGGCGGAAAATCAGCAGCTCTACGCGACAAAGTCTTCGGCTTTCCCGGAAAATTAGAAACTTTGCACTCTAAAAATGCAAGGATTCTCATCAAGTTTTCTACAGGGAAATCAAGCCAATAAATGAGAAGAAATGTCAAGAAAAATACAGAAGAAAACGGCGACGAAAAAGACCTCAAAACGACCGCAAAGCGGGCTCCGAAGGGGAAAAATCCCCCAGGGTCGCAGACCCCTGCGACCATGGCCCATGGTCGCAGGCCCCTGCGACCATGGGCCATGGTCGCCGGTCCATGGTCGCCGGCGACCATGGCCCATGGTCGCCGGCGACCATGGAGGTCCAGGTCACCGGATTTTCCGCCGGTGACCCGTTTTTCCGTCTTTTTTCGCGTTTCGCGCACTTTGGCCCCTGTGGTTTCCTGAAAATGTGATTTTTAGTGCTTGAAATTGACTCATATCCGACGACATCCGTCAAAATCACGGGTCAACCTCCAAAAGCATAAAATCATCATTGATCGCTCCAAGATCGCCAACCGGTCGACCAAGAAAGTGCACTTTCTGTCCGACCGATCGTGAAATCGACAAGACAGATGTCACCGGCCCACTCTTAGCCATCAATGTCTGAAGTTACATTTCATCCGATGTCGATCAGCATGTAGATCCATCGATGATCATCGCCAGAAGAATTCCAGAAGACACGGCACGGCCCGCGACTCTTCGACTGCTCGGCGACCAATTAATGTGGTTAATTGACTAACTTTATTATGGTCATTAATTCATTTCTTTGGACGGCCCAATCAGAAGCAAGCATTTGGGAGTTACAAGTCAATTGATTCATGGCATTTAAACCATGAAACTCCTCCCATTATGGTAATTAAGGTGATTAAAAGCCCTTAATCTCCATCGGCCAATCAGATTCAAGGAAAAAGAAGTTACAAAATCAAGAAATAAATCTTGTAACTCCTCCCATTAAAGCCATTAAGGCTCATAAACCCTCCTAAATGGCTACCAAAAGCCTATAAATAGGGGAGCATTCCATTGAAATTGGAATCAGAAAAAAGAGGAGAAAATCAGAAGATCAGAAAAAAAAGGGATCAGAAAGAATCCAGAGAAAAAAAAAAGAGAGAAAAAAACTCTGCTGAAGTTCTGCACCGGCCACCACTACAAGGTGACAAAAGTCCCTTGGGGGGCACCCCCCCCCCCAAGGTCCTTGCCTTCTCCTACTGCCTCCAATGGCTTAGACGTGGCTTTTCAGCCCGTCTACTTAGCTTTTTATTGGACATAGGACCTTCTCTTGGTCTTTGTCCTCTAAAAACCTGAGGTTATAGCCAAGCCAAACGAATCAAGAGCATCTTCTGTTCTCATCTGCATGGATGATGGCGAAGCCCATACATGGCTTGCGACCGTCAATCTGAACGAGTCCCCCACAATCTCCTGAAAAGTTAGATCTTCCTTTTCTTGCTTTTCATTGTAGTTTGTATTTTTCTAAAAGAGACAAAAATCACAACTCTTGTCTTTCATTATTGATGAGAATTGTAAATCGGCTATAAACGCCAAAATCGGCTATAAATGCCAAACAAAATCGCCTTTCACGGCAAACCAAGAAAATGTCTCTTTTCTTAAATATTTGTGCAATGGAAAACTTGAAAGAAGTTGATTTCCTTTTTACTTGCGAAGGTTGATCTCCGGATTACCACTTGCAATTCCAAGTAAAATAGAAAATCTGGCACACCCACACAAAAGAAATGTTGATGCACGCTTCAGGGCCCGCCAGGGCGCGAAAGGGTCGGACCCGACGGACTCCCACGTTCCGCGGACCCCGGTAGCCGCCCCAGCGGGCGCCTCGGAGCGCGTTCCATCAAGCTGGCACACCCGGTGGGACTCGTTCATTTGAGAACACGGTGCTTGGAAATGAAATATTTGCATATCATACTTTTTGCTCTATGCTTATACTTCTTTTCCGGATTCCTTGGCTACTTTCTAGCTGGTAGCCTATGTTGGATTTTGCATCCTAAAAAAAAATGAGATGGGATTTTTTGGAAATTTCTATTTCTTTGAGTTTGTTTCCATTCTTTCTCTTTTCAAAAAAAAAAATCAGTTTTCTTAGTTTGAATTCAAAATTGAGAAACTTTGATCCTATCCTATCGTTCTTTGGTGCTTGCAGAAATGTTGAGCCCGTTCGACTAAGGTTTTGGGCCATCGTTTCTCTTCGATGAGTTCATTAGAGATTTCAAAGAAAAAAAATCAAAAAATCAGTTTTCTTAGTTTGAATTCAAAATTGAGAAACTTTGATCCTATCCTATCGTTCTTTGGCGCTTGCAGAAATGTTGAGCCCGTTCGACTAAGGTTTTGGGCCATCGTTTCTCTTCGATGAGTTCATTAGAGATTTCAAATAAAAATATATTAAAAAAAAATAAAAATAAAAAAAAATTAGTTTTCTTAGTTTGGAATCAAAATTGAGAAACTTTGTTCCTATCCTATCGTTCTTTGGTGCTTGCAGAAATGTTGAGCCCGTTCGACTAAGGTTTTGGGCCATCGTTTCTCTTCGATGAGTCTATTTGGGATTTTTATAAAAAAAAAAGGGACATAGACCACTAAGGTTAAACCAATTGCGTTCTTTGATCACGATTGATTCAAGAAAAGCCTTGTCCAGAGTGTGGAGACAGCTTGACTGTTCTAGGCAAGGGTCCTCCAAACGGGTTCATTAAGTAATCCTACCCTTACCTGGGGGCAATTCTATCAATTGAGGTTTCATAAGACCGGGTTAGGAGGCCTATGTGTACTCTCTCGTCTTTAAATCTTAAAAATAAAAAAAAAATCAAAAATAAAAAAAAAAGATTTTCAAAATAAAAAAAAATAAAAAAATCAAAATAAAAAAAAATAAAAAATAAAAAATAAAAAAAGGATTTTCAAAAAAAAATCTTAAACAAAAAAAAAAGATTTTTTTTAAAAAAAAAAATGAAAATCTTAAAAAAAAAAAAAAAAAATCTTCAAAAAAAAACTCTCGTCATTTTAGATTCAGATCCGAGAAATTGTGGTTCCTTCCCTTCTGGGTACTGGTGCTCGCGGAAATCGTTGAGCCCGTATTCGGATCGGAATACCATCTGCTCTCTTTGATGAATCCAATCTTGACATTTCAAAAAAAAAGAGAATCCCATCTCGTGGATGCGATCTCCAACATTTGTGCATAGCAATACTGGTACGCCCTTTCAGGGTCTACTGTATCTGTGACCGGCACATTTGTAACTCCTACCTTATATTCTTCTTATCTCGAGCAAGCTCCGCTTCTCGATAAGTCGAATTTAGGTATACAATTGCTTCTAGCAGTCATTGGAACGCTCATTTCGAGCCTACCATGCTTGCAACCAGAACAATTGTACCCTCTATGGCTTTTTGCCTTCTTTCATATTGCTTGGGACATGTCCCTTGAGCGATTTCAAAAGACAAAATCATAGAATTCCCCATTTATGATCATCATATTCTTGTGATTACTAATGGATGTGGTCTTGTTTCAGAAATTTTGAAACTAACAATGGCAGCTTCACTGATCATCACCTTCGATGAAAACAAGCACCAACTCATGCTTCAACAGAAGCAAAGCACGCGCACCCATAAGCGCCCTGCCAGCTGCCGAAGCATCAACTCCCTCGGCAACTCTCTGAACTCCGGGTCGACCTCGACTCCCCGGACCATCGTCTTCGGGACACTGGGACCATTCCCACTTCCCGAAGAACAAGCTGCGCCTGCTAAAAAGCAGAAGATTGCCTCTCAACGTGTCACTCCCGTGACACCAAAGGCTAGCGCCCAAAAGCCCGAAGCCCGCGGCACCCCCGCGAAGCCTCGACCCACAACCAACCAGGTCTACCCTAAGACTTGGTCTCCAAGACCTTCCCCAAAACAAAGAAGGTCTCAAATTTCCACCAAGCCAGCATACCTGGCCCCACTCAAGGAGAACCAGTTCTACCCTCTTGCCTACATGAAAGAGGAGAGACCCATCTCCAACTTGACTCCCAAGTCAACCCAGCATGAACCGGCTTGCTCCCACAGGCCCAAAATTAGATCATGCATCACCAGGCCTCTACAAGCACCTGCTAAGGCCTACACTCCTTCAGTTCGACCCTTCATCTCTACAGGGGCCGAACTCGAAAGGTTCAAAGCTTCGCTGCAACAGGCAAAGGACCGGGTCCGGATCCTGTCCTTGCCTAGCTACAAAGAAGACAGGCTCGGCTGCTGCGCCCGAGGGAGCATATCCTTCATCGTAAGAGCCCAGCCAGAGCTGACTGAAGCTCAAATCGCTCGTCGAGCACGCCGCCGTGCGTCATATCGACAAAAGAAACTAGAGAAGCAACGGACCCAGCCTCCTACACTTCAAGTCTCCCACAAATGGGTCGAAAAACCCGACCAAGTTGCTGCCGTCCATATGGTTGGAAAAACCAGAAGACGCCAAAAGTCAGCATCAAAAATCCATGTCCGACGTCCGGTGACCCGTAGCGTCACCGGGACACGAAGACATCCTGAAGAATCTCCTGACCCTTCAAGCCAAGGACGGGAGAGTAACCCTTCATCGAGCTCTTCATCAAAAAGAATGAGCCCCAGCTCGGTCACCAGGACGATTTCTTCGTTCGAATCCCGAGGGATGAACGTCTTGGCTACAAGTTCTGAGCCACCACCTCAGAATCCACCTCGAGATGATGCGCTCACACGCATCCAGCAGTTGGAACAAGGCCAGCAGAGGATTGAAACTCTGATGGAAAACATTCTCCTTGTCGTCCAAAATCAGGCGAACAATGAGCCTCCTCCAAATCATGACAATAACGAGGAGAATTGTGAAGAAAATGAGTCGCGCGCCCTTACCAAAAAGGACGTAGACAGTATCCTCGCGAAAGGTAAAGAAGAGGATATACTCAAAGAGCATGGGATCAAGCCACCATATCCTTTATGGATGGACTCGGTCCCGTTCCCCACAAAATTCAAACATCCTACTTTCCAAACATATACGGGGAAGGATCGGCCAGACAGCACGTCATCCACTTCAAGATCTTGACGGGAGCTATCGCGGATCAAGATGCAGTCAAGATTCGCCTCTTTGCAAGTACCCTAAAAGGTACGGCCTTCGATTGGTACTCCACTCTGCCGGAGAACTCCATTCAGAACTGGGCTATGCTGGAGACACGCTTCCTGACCCACTTCCAAGGTGAGGATCATCCTGTTACTATGGCTCAGCTCTACAGCCTAAAACAGGGAGAGAATGAGTCAACTTATGACTTCATTCACAAGTGGAAAGCAATGGCGTACAAATGCTCAGATGTACTGCCACAAGCGTCGCTAGTCGACATCTGCCGAAACAACATGAGAGCTAAAATCCGCTCCATGATCATCGGCAACAAATCAAAGAACCTGGGGGAACTCCTCGAAGCTTCCATGGAAGCTGAAACGGTGATCAAAGACCTCAACAGTCAGAAATCATCAAAGAAAGAGCCGACTGCTGTTGCAACCTCTAAACCAAAGAAGAAAGAGGTCCTCAATGTGCAAACCAAGTCAGCTCCTCAGCAGCCAAAGAAAGCTGAAAACAAAACTGCAGGTAAAAGGCCTGAACTCTCTGATGCCTTCAAAGAACGCGTAGAAAAGAAATATCCGTTCGATGAAGACGTTGAAGAAATCTTTGAGGCTCTCCTAGCAAATCGCAAACTCATTTTACCAGAGCCCAAAAGACCGGGAGACGTTGGTAAAACCAATGATCCTCGGTACTGTCCATACCACCAGATGGTCTCGCATCCTCTCAATCAATGCTTTGTTGTGAGAGAGAAGATAAACGAGATGTGGAAAAACGGAGTCATCACCTTTGACAAAAATTATGGCCCCGCCTCCGTCAACATGGTGTCACGTGGACAAACACCAAAATCACCGAAGAAGAAGATCACTACTTCCTTCAAGGTGATAAAAAGAATTCAAACGTCCGAAGTGTTGGTTCCTTGCCCGACACCAGACGGACAACCCATATGGGTACATCCCGATCTCCTGGAAGATGAAAATTGGGAGATCGTCAAAACAAAGCCAACAGCCCAACAGCGAAGGCAGGCTAGGAAGCATCTCCTCAGGTTCAAACGGCAAGAGAAGACCAGCCAAAACAAGAAGTCCCTGAAAAGGCAGAGGTCTCCTCTACCACTTCACTCGGGGCAACAGAAACGTCCCTTCCAGAGACTTCAAAGGGGGTAAGAAAACTCACTCTCAGTGATTTCATGCCACCTCAATTCAGAGAAGAAGCTATGCAGGGGGCATCATACTCTTGCAACTCGGTAGTTGGATTCTCCATTGATGGATACGAGTCCAGCGACACCGACGATGGATTCGAGCCCAACTACACCGGCGAGTGGGAGGAATCTCTTGAAACAGGAAAGTATCTCTCCGACGAAGAATGGGTTCCTGAAACTCACCTTATGCCAGTAATCTGGTATAACCCCTTGCAACCACAAGGATCCTGGTCTGATGATGAAGAAGACCAAGAGGCTGCACAAGAAGATGCTGTTAACCCAGCACCTGTCATTGCTCCAGTGGAAATCAACTATGTTGAGCCACACGGAGAAGACGAAGAAGATGATCTGGCTCCCATGCCGGATCTTGAAGAATATGCAAGGATCTTGCAGCGTCTCGCTCTAGAACAAGAGCAAGATCGTGTTAACGAGCCTCCTCGGAACCCAGAGCCTGAAGTCCCTGAAGATAATCAGGTACCTCCTCCCTCAACTCCTGAAAATGGAGAACATTGCTGGATAGATGATCCTCTTACATCCGAGGATGAGTCTGACTCCGAGCAGGCAACATCTTCTATCAGAGCTTCCTGTAATGTAATATATCAGGATTATAGCTCTTCTGAAGCGTCGTCTGATGAGATTACCTACACTCCGACGACGCCTAGCAATGTATCCTCTGGAGCTACCTCGTCTCACGTGACTTTCACAGAGATGACACCCTCTCAGGTTTCTTCTCCTGAGACTGTGACTTCAGAATACACATTCTTCCCGACTCATCATCATGAAGAAAACCCAACTTGGGGTGATGGATGGGTCAACGAAGAAGAAACGCTGCTGGATGCTGTTCAGGACTTGCTCCCAGAAAATGCTCCGTGCAACACAATCACTGAGGATGGCAACTCTGCTGCAGATACATCCCCAGTAGATGAAAAACGACAGCCTCTTGATCCTGAAGACAATCTTCCAAACGAAGATCCTTCTCAAGAAGCTCTCGAAGTTGGTAGAGGCACCCGCTCTGGCCGGGACTACCACAAGAATTACAACCAATCTTCCTTTACTTATGTAAATCCTTCGGGAAAAGATGTTGTAAGCGCCCCCAGTGGCAACAATGATGAACATGCAGACCCTAAGGAGGCTTTCAAGTATGACTTGGTTGAGCACTTCAAACACATACCTGCACGTCTTCACATCCTGGATTTATTACGAATGTCTCCACGCACTCGTGATAATCTCATCTCAGAATTGCAAAAACTGAATGAGGATGTCGACAAACATGCCCCGCAAGTCCTCCAAATTGAAATGGACTACCGGATCAAAAACTCAGAAAACTCCTTAAAAGGAGAAAAAGAGAAAAGCGAGGGATCATGCATCCAATGCCTCTCGGTTCAAAAGGCAGCCAGTGCAACCATCGCCTTCACTAAGGAAGACCTCCTACTTGGCGAAACAAGGCACAACCGACCCCTGTACTTCACAGGGTACATCAAGGAAATGCCTATACATAGAGTTCAGATCGACCCAGGTTCTGCACTCAACCTTATCTCCACTTCGGCTCTTGAAGAGTTGGGCATCCCACCCGGCAAGCTAAGCCACACATCTGTATCTATCTTTGGATACGATGGGAGTACTCAAAGGCCTATCGGCAAAATCAGGTTCAAATTGCAAATCGGTGATCTTATCTCTGAGGTCACTGTGTATGCAATAAAAACCCCCTCATGCTACAACATCCTTCTCGGACGTCCTTGGATACACGAGAATGGTGTTGTTCCTTCAACTCTACATCAATGCATCAAGTTTGTCGGCGACGACGGCATGGTACATCGTGTCTTTGCGGACAGAAAACCCTTCAAAGGTAAAGAAGTCCACTTCGCAGACTCCCAGATGTATGAAGGAGAAAAAGAAGAAGAGGAAATAGCACCCCCTGCTGAAAATCTCCAGAAAGATAAAGGCAAGGCTCCTCAAAAATCACCGGAAGAAAACAAACCCTCCGGCAAATTAGAAGAGAGTAGTCAATCTCCCTTCCTCATCTCCCTCAAATCTTCAAAACCTTTGGTCATCATGACTAAAGTGAAGAAGGCGAAACAAAAGCCTGGGGGCAAATTTGTTGTCTCTCTCGTGTCTATCATGCAAGACACAGACTCGGACTCAGAGCCAGAAGACGATGCATCGTCAAGCCAAGCTGACACTCAGCAAGTTCAGCCTGCTCTCACTCCGATGGAGACACCTGCTGATGTAGAAGATCCTACGTCTGCTACCTTTGTTGTTCCGGCAACATCACCAAAGCAAAGACCGATCTTCTTTCATAGATCGGATGCTTCTTCATCAAGTTCTCTGCTTGAACCTTTTCAAAATGAAGGTATGCCTCAGGTATCTCTATATAGTCCTGTGGCACAAGCAATTATGAAGAAAATGGGCTTTGACGCTCAAAACCCAGTCGGTTTGGGAAAAAGACGCGGTATTCTCACGCCATTGAGCCCGCCTTGACCAAAAGCCAGCTGGAAGATTGGAGACTCTACGGTCATGTAGAAAAGTCTTCATATGGGTTAGGATATGATCCCGACACTCCTCTGACACAGTTGACACAAAAGCTTAAAAGTCGTTTTACCGACCAAGCCTCAACATCTCAAGTCCATGAAGACATCGATCTCCCTGGATATCTCTTTAAAGAGTTACCTGACAAAGATCCAGGAAGCTCATCCAATTTGTACGATTTCTCTGATGATGAAGAGGAATCGTCCGATAATACAGACTTGTGCTATCCTGACCCAGAAGAATCCTCGTCTCCAAAAGAAATACCAGACTCAACAGGCGATTGGGACTATCTCATAGCAAGCCTTGAGGAGATCACCAATCAAGAAAATCCATGGAAAGGAACAGAGCCTTGGTCTGGTAATGCAGTTGAAACTCCAGAAGGTTTCGTTGAGTTGGAAGCCTCTGAAAATATTGTGGAGGAACCACCTTCGAACCTTCCGACAGAAGATCCTGTTGAAAAGATAGACTTGGGAACACCAGATAACCCACGTCCTGTATTCATAAGCAAGAATATAAAGGATGATGAGTTACCCGAGTATATCGCTTTTCTTCGTGAGTTCGTTGATTGCTTTGCATGGTCCTATGCTGAAATGCCTGGTTTAGACCCCAAAGTAGCAGTCCACAAACTCAATCTTCAAGAAGACATCAAGCCTGTCAAACAAGGCCAAAGAAGATTCCGTCCAGATGTGATGGATAAAATTGAACAAGAAGTTCAAAAGCTCAAAAGCGTCGGCTTCATCCGTGAGGAACAACATCCAGAATGGTTGGCCAACATTGTCCCCGTGACAAAGAAAACTGGGCAGATCAGAGTCTGTATTGACTATAGAGACTTGAATGGCGCTTGCCCTAAAGATGAATTCCCGCTCCCCATACCGGAGGTGATGATTGACAATACCTGCGGATTCGAGCGAATGACATTCATGGATGGCTTCTCTGGTTACAATCAGATAAAGATGCATCCCGAGGATGAAAAACACACTTCATTTCGGACTCCATTTGGCGTGTATTGCTACACTGTCATGCCATTTGGTCTGAAAAATGCTGGTGCCACATATCAGAGGGCTATGATGAAAATATTCCAAGATATGCAGCACAAGACGGTCGAATGTTACGTTGATGACCTCGCCGTCAAAAGCAGAAGGAAAGAAGACCATCTCAAAGATCTTCGGGTAGTCTTCCTCCGACTCCGCAAACACAAACTGCGGATGAATCCTCTAAAATGCTTCTTCGGCGTCTCGTCGGGTAAGTTTCTCGGATTCCTTGTTCGGAAAGCTGGAATAGAACTTGACCCCATAAAAGTCAAGGCTATTCTAGAAATGCCCTCTCCAAGAACCCTAAGGGAACTAAAAGGGCTCCAAGGGAGATTGGCCTACATCAGACGGTTCATCTCCAATCTTTCGGGGAAATGCCGTCCATTCTCTCGATTGATGAAAAAGGGTGTAGACTTTGTCTGGGATGCCGACTGTGAAGCCGCATTTCAAGATATCAAGTCATACCTGACCAAACCTCCAGTGTTAGCTGCCCCTGCCACTGGAAAACCATTCATCTTGTACACAAGAGCTCTTGATCATTCTGTAGGCGCTTTGCTTGCACAAGAGAATGGTGAGGGAAAAGAAGCTGCTCTATACTACCTCAGCCGCATGCTAGTAGGTGCAGAGCATCGTTACTCTCCAGTCGAAAAAGAATGCCTTGCAGTGATGTTCGCCGTACAGAAGCTACGTCACTACTTGCTTTCCAACACAGTCTACCTGGTCTCGAGGATCAACCTCTTGAAGGTTCTTGTCACAAAGGCAGGTTCTCTCAATGCCCGACTGGCAAAATGGTCCATCCTTCTATCACAATTTGATATAAGGTATGTGCCACAAAAAGCAATCAAAGGCCAAGCTCTAGCAGATTTCCTCGCAGAGCATCCATTGCCTAAAGATTCACCACTCAGAGATGATCTCCCAGACGAACCTGTCTACAACGTGGAGACTTTCTCGCCAAATGCCTCCTGGGACATGTACTTTGACGGTGCAACCAGGACAAATGAAAAAAGAAAGCTGATCTCAGGAGTTGGCATCCTCTTTGTTAGCCCTGACAAATACATGATTCCACATGCTTTCTCGCTACTGGAACCATGCACAAACAATGCAGCTGAATACCAAGCTCTGATCCTAGGATTGGAACTCGCCATCGAATCCGGTATCACTATGCTGGAAGTCTTTGGAGACTCTCAACTGATCGTCAACCAGATGAATCAGAAATATGAAGTCAGGAAGCCCGATCTGCTGCCTTATTACAACAAGGCACAATCGCTTCTGCAAAAGTTTGACATCTGCAACATCACCCACATTCGTAGAGGTGAAAACATCCGTGCAGATGCCCTGGCCGGACTTGCCGCATCAATGGCGATCCAGGAAGGGGAAAACATGCAAATTACAGTGTGCGAGAGAAGGATCCTCCCTCCTCTTAACACACACCAAGCAGTTGCCGAATGCCACCGAGTGGTTGGAAGTCGGATCTCTATCCTTCAACCTTCAATCGGCGATTGGAGGGATCCGTTCATTGATTACACTATGTTCGGAATCCTACCTGAAGATCCAAAAGAACGGGTAAGCATACAAAGGCGAGCCCCAAACTTTCATTTGGATATTCCTTCAAAAATCCTCTACAGGAAATCCTTCAACGGAGTACTTCTACGCTGCTTGTCACAACAAGAGGCCGAAGAAACACTTAAAGAAGTTCATGCTGGTCTTTGTGGAGCCCATCAGGCAGGTCCTAAGCTCTATGATCAGATAAAAAGGTTAGGTTACTATTGGCCTACCATGGTTGCTGATGCAATGCAATTTGCCAAACGCTGCCAGCTATGCCAAGTTCATGGAGACTACATTCACATGCCTCCGGAATGGCTACATCCTACAGCAATCTCATGGCCTTTCGAAGCATGGGGCATGGACATCATAGGTCCTATCTCTCCCCCTTCAAGCAAAGGTCATCGCTTCATCTTCGCCGCGACGGATTATTTCTCCAAGTGGTCAGAAGCATTTGCGTTCAACGAAATGAAGACCTCATCAGTTCTTCAGTTCCTGCGCACCAACATCATTTGTCGTTTCGGCATACCCAAGAGATTCGTCCATGATAACGGACCACAATTCCGGAATCATCGATTCTACAGGTTCTGTGACAAATACAAAATCCAAAGCTGTCCTTCGACTCCATACAATCCGGCAGCAAACGGATTAGCAGAATCCTTCAACAAGACACTCTGCAAAATCCTCAAGAAAATGGTCTCTAGTCACAAAAGAGACTGGAGCGATAAACTGTCTGAAGCTTTGTGGGCCTATCGAACCACCGTTCGAGGACCAACCCATAGTACACCATTCTCCTTGGTCTATGGATGCGAAGCTGTCGTGCCCCTAGAGGTACAAATTCCTTCTCTGAGGGTATCTCTACAAAATGACATGACTCAAGAAAGCAATGCGAAATTACGACTTCATGAGCTGGACAATCTCGATGAGAAACGGCTCGAAGCTCGACAAAGCATTGAACTTTACCAAGCACGCATGGCAGGATCTTTTGACAAAAAGGTCAGGCAACGCGCCTACAAAAAGGGTGACTTGGTTCTTGCGGTAAAAAGACCAATGGTCTTCGCTCACAAGTTCCAAGGCAAGTTTGAACCAAAATGGGAGGGACCCTACGTCATCGACAAAGTCTTCTCCAACGGCGCATATGCCCTCCTAAACATGGAAGGCGACAGATGTATGCTGCCTATCAACGGCAAGTTCTTGAAGCGGTACTACCCTTGAAGACTTACCCAACTGGGTAAGAGCAATGCCTGTATGGCCAAAACCTGTTCTCAGGTACTCGCTCGTCAAACCCACTCTCTTTAGAATTTTCATATCAAATGTCAAAATTTCTAGAGATTCAAAAACAATGCTTACTTTCATCGTTTCATTGTTCAAAAAAAAAAAAAAAATCCAAGTTTAGGAGCCTCTCCCTGACTTGACCAAAACTTTCTATCCTTGAACCAAAATTCATGGTTTGAAATAAAAATCCGGATTCAGGGATTTCCACCCTAGTCCACCTTACCTTTTACCGCCAAATGGTTCTAGGTCAAAATTTACGACCCTCGTGTCTTTAAACAAAAAAAATGGTTTTTCAAAAATCGTGGGGAAACGACATCAAAGTCAGTACCTGCAAAACAAAAATTTTGAAAAAAAAGCAAGGATGCGACATTCCATCGATACTTGCACCCAAAATCGCAGGGAAGCGACATTTCGTCGATACTTGCAAAATCCAAAAACCGTGGAGACGCAACATATCAGTTGATATCCACAACCCAAATTTCAAAGGTTCGAGAAAACCTAAAATCGTGGAGAAGCAACAAACCAGTTGATATCCACAACCCAATTTCAAAAATCGTGGAGATGCAACATACCAGTTGCTATCCACAACCCAAATTTCAATGGTTCGAGAAAACCTCAAATTTCAAAAATCGCGGAGAAACGACATCAAGTCAGTACCCGTAAAACCAAAAGTCTTGGGAAAAGCAGGGAAGCGACGCTTAGTCGATATTTGCACCCCAATTCGCGAGGAAGTGACATTCCATCAATACTCGCAAAACCGAATGAGCAAGGAAGCGACATTCCATCGATACTTGCAAGACCATTCAGTGGGGAGGCGACATTTAGTCGATACCTGCATTTTGAAAGCCAAAAAAATCTGGCTATAAATGCCAAAACCTGGCTCTTTTGCCAAAAACCGGCTATCAATGCCACCAAATCGGCTATAAATGCCACACAAAAAAAAAAACCTGACTCTCATGTCAAAACCGGCTATAAATGCCACAAACCGGCTATCAATGCCACAAAAAATTGGCTTTCACGCCGACGAACCAAAACTTGGCTTTCAAAAAATGGCTATCAATGCCACCAAACCGGCTATAAATGCCACAAATTGGCTATCAATGCCACCAAACCGGCTATAAATGCCACAAATTGGCTACCAATGCCACCAAATTGGCTATAGATGCCACAAAACAAACACCGGCTTCCATGCCAACCCAAATTTTGGCTTTTACGCCATAAAATTTCGGCTTCCATGCCATCTCAAAATTGGCTCCCATGCCACGAACAAAATTTTTAGCTCTTATGCCATCTCAAAAATCGGCTATAAATGCCACACAAAAAAAAAACAACCTGACTCTCATGTCAAAACTGGCTGTAAATGCCACAAAAATCCGGTTTTCATGCCAAATTCGTTTCCCCTACCAAAACAACCATTTGACAAAAGATTTTCACAAAATGACAAAGCTTTTGATCAAATCCCATTTAGCAATTGCTTTCATCACAAAAAGATTTGAGTGAGCGTAGGGAAAACAAAAAAAAAGGTACCAAAAAAAATACATGTGGTACCAAAGCAAAAAAAAAAAAAAAATAGAAAGTGTTCACAAGCACTACAAAAGAAAAAAAAAAGGTACCAAAAAAAATACATGTGGTACCAAAGCAAAAAAAAAAAAAAATAGAAAGTGTTCACAAGCACTACAAAAGAAAAAAGAAAAGTACCAAAAAAATACATGTGGTACCAAAAAAAAAGAAAGTGTTTATAAGCACTACAAAAAAAAAAAGAAGTACCAAAAAAATACATGTGGTACCAAAAAAAAAAAAAAGAAAAAAGAAGAATGGTTTCTGCTATAAAAAATCAGGAGCTCAGCCAAAAATGGTCTCCAGCCAAAGCTTCAGCTCCTCAAGCAAACTTTTGGCCTCATCCGTCAGAGTTTCCAAGGCACGCTTCTTCAGGAACTTGCCATGAGATGCTGGCGAATGCCGTAACCCTTCTTTTACACCGGGAAGCTTTTCCCCAGCAGTTTGCCATTGCTCGTTCTCTAGAGTCCTCCTCTCAAGAACTTGACCGGCATCTGCAACCCTGCGAATCAGAGTACTCTCCCTGTCACGAGCCTCTGTTATAGCAGTCCACTTAGCATCAACTTGTGCCTTCAAATGCTCGAGATGCTTCCTGGCCATTTCGACCTCTCCATCAAGCAGGTCAAGGTCGCGCTTTAATCCAAGGATGACTAGCTCTTCCTTATTCTTCTCTCGGACTACCTGCTTCCTGCTTTGTGTAGCCTCACTCAGGTCAGACTTAGCCTTATCAGTAGGGTCCAAGAACATCTCCTTGAAGAATTGGTCGTCAGGGAAATCCATGGTCTCAAACCACTTGTCACCCAGTGCAATGATCCTATCAACGATCGCCCTGGCACCTGTGACATCCAGACCAACCTCTTCGGTATCAGTGAGAATCTCCTGTACATGTGGGATCATGCCAAATCCTGCCTCCAAGTGTTTAGAAAGGAGAGTCTTGATCCAAGAACTCAAAACCCGAGCCAGCACCTTCTTCGCAAATTGAAGAGACGAACTGGATGAAGGTTCACCCTTCTCCGTTGATCGGCTGCTCATGTCATGTCCCATTGGAATAGTAACAAAGGAACTCTTTCCACTTGGAGCCATTGGAGAAGGAATCTCAGCATGAGGTATCTCCTCTATCGCGTCAGAACTGGTTGTAGGAGTCTCTACCTCCGGATCGACCTCTGGCATCCCTTGCTCTGGTTCTGAAGAAAGCGATGGACTCTCTTCTGTCACTTCAAAACCTGCAAATGAAACACAAAAAGGTATGAATATGATCCTGTTAAAAAAAAATCATCAGGGTCATCACTACAAAGTACCTTCTTCGACGACTGGCGGAACACTCTCTTCCTCCATGAACTCATCGGAAGCATCATCAACATTTGCGTCCATTGATGATTCAAAGTCATCGGAATCCTGTGGCAAGTCAGCTGACAAGAAAAAATGTTAGCAAATCAAGTCGCAGGAAAAAAAGAAAAGAAAAGAGAAAGCGAAAGAAGTTATACCAATTGGAGATTCTGGAATCATTCCAGAGTCCCTCGGTTCTTCTTCAGATGCCATAACCGGCTCCATCACCGCCTCATCGGTCGGAACCTCAGGCATCGCCAAGTCTTCATCCTCTGCTAAAAAAAAAAGAAGCAGCAGCAGGATGAGAAAACAAATCCGAACATGGAAAGCCCCATGAAAGAAGTAGAAAAAGAAAAAGGAAGAATCATACCTTCACCAATGGTCTCTTCCCCACGACTCCTCTTCTCTGGAGGCTCGTCGACAGCCTCTGGCACCTCCTCGTTGATGGTAAGAGGGATTTCCATGTCAGGAGAGTCCTCATGTGGCCCCTCGCTGCGATGATGACTCCTCCTCTTCTTACCTCTACGGGTTCGCTTCCTAGAAGAACCCGCCTCACTATCAGAGTCAGGTTTCTCACTCGACTCCTCACTGGATGGTCTGCTCTCGCCAGTAGACTTCGCGGAAGCTCGTCTCTGTGCCGCTTGCATCCAAGCGTCGAGCTCAGCTTCCTCCTGTTCTAGCTGCTCCAAAGCCTCATCAGGTACTTCCCGAACAGCTTCAGAACCAATGACGCCCTGGTCACCGAGAAAGCCTATCTTGTGCTTCTCTCCAGAAAGGAAGGCCCAAACTTCCTCTCGCCGGACGCCATCCGACTTCCCAATGCCTTTTCCAGAAGACAGCTTTACATCAAGCTCCTTCTTGGAAAGCCCCCGATATGCCAAAAAGCTCTCCGCGAACCACTTCGTGAAGCCGGCAGTTCGGAAAGACGACAGCTCAGGATAAGAGATCGTGGCAGTAGTGTCTTCAGCACTATAAAAAGCCCATGCATTTCTGCCATCCTGCAAATCCCCAAAACGCTTCACCATACTCGAAGGCGCTCCAACAACGCCTTGAGAGAAGCCCAACTGAAGCGCAAAGCGAGAAGGTACATACGGCTGGATGTCGACGAAAAGATGTCTGCGGTACACCATCGTGCCGACTCGTATGCTGAAAAGCCACTCTTTCTCTGCATTGGTCAAAGAGTAATGCCTTCCCGACCCTGCTCTGGTAGAGTCTCGGGAGGCACCAAAATCAAAACCCTTCTTCCGCAACTCCGGAGAAAGCTTAACTGAAGACTGCCCCATCTCGACGTCCCTGAACCGTCGGATCCTCATGCGGGCAAACAAAAGTGATTCGGATACGGCTTTTCCCTTAGCCAATCGAATCATCAGAGGATCATCATCCTGTGCAGCACCCAGCTGGTGGAAGCCAGGACAGTGGTATACAAACCACGAATAAAAGATATGGGCTGAAAATACCCTATTCATAGGGAGCCCAAGCCGAACCAAGAAAGCAGCAGCCTGCAGTTCGGTACACAGGTAGGAGTAAAGAGCGGGCACCAAAGCAAGCCGCTCTCCAAACGCCATCTGACAAGCCGGAAAAATACAATGCGGCCTGATGTGCGTCCCATCTCCACCAGCAAACACAGCCTCACCTAGCCAATAAGTGAGGTAAAAAGCAAGATCTCTCCGCAGTGCAATGTCAGAATAAAGGGCATCTGTGCTCGCAAAGAAACCCTTCAACTCTTCCTGCATGGCCAAAGTCTTCTTCCTGTCTTCCCGGGTCATGCTATCAGGAGACTCTTTGCTGTCAAAGAAGTTGAAGAATGAAGAGCCATAACTCTTCCAACTGCTGGATCTCACTTTCGAGCCCTCCTTCAAAAAATCATAGAAGGCGACGAGCTGAAAGTATAGGAGCCTGAACTCCTCTGACTGCTCCTCGAGGACGCTGTCAATCGGCATGAACTCCTCGTAGAGTTTGCCAAGGATGGGCAATCCAGTATTAGCACTTAACTCCTTCAGAGAAAAACCAATCTCACCGTTCGTAACAACGAAGGTATTGGTCTGAGGGAGGAAAGACTCCAACATAGCCATGAAGGCATCATCGGAAAAAGTCACGGTCTCCCTAAAAGTGCGGACCGCGTCAAAAATCCCGGCTTCCTTCAAAACGGCGCCCCCAATCAGCAAGGTGTGGTCAGTCCATGACTTCCAATCGGAGTCAGCATTGAAACGGCCACGAAGTCGAAAAGGCTTCACCCAAGTACTGCCGTCACCGCTGAAAACGCCATGGCCCACCGGTCTCAAATCGACCGACGGATAATCAGAGCCCTGGTAGCCGCTGGCTGGCATCAACATGTCCATACGGACAGGTGGCTTCTCTGCAAAACCGGAAGGTCCACCAACAAAAACCCCGGTCTTGATCACACTGGTCCTCTTCACCCAGCTCGGAGGATCTTCCCTCTTAGGGCACGTGGGAGAAAGGCTCAGGATCGAGGTAGTCCGGTCAAAAGACGACCGGGTAGAAATAGTTCTCTCTTCACCATCAGCTGTGTAAGAGAACTGAAAACATCTCCTTTGGTATGTCAAGTCGTCAGGGACTGCATCTCCAAAGAAGAAGGTAGGCTTGGGCAAAACCCTCAGATCGTCCATAACCCAAGGACGGTTGCTTACCATGATCTTATAGAATTCCTCATTCTTGAGAGCGATCAATCGCTGTCTCATCTCATCGCGATTGAGGGAATCGCATTCTTCCAAGTTCTTCTCAACAAACTGGACCTTCTCCCAGGCCTGCTGAACGGCCACATTAGAAGATCTGGCGGATCGACGAGGTACGCTTGTAGCAGGCTCTTTACCCTTGTTCGCTCTGGAGGAACCACCTGCAAAGGTTGGAAAAGAAAAAGATCGTCATCAAAATGACAGGATTTCGCTAAAAAAGAAAAAAGGGTCACTTTGTCCCACCAAAAATCTGGCGAAATTTTGGCATGACCCCGGGGCAATTCCAAAGAAAAAGGAAATACCCCGAAAGAAATAGAAAGTTTGAAGATGGGCTCAACATTGCTGCGGGCTCCGAAACTCCAAACTTTCGAAACCTCAAAATCTCCGCAAAATCAAGAAGGGCTCAACATCGCTGCGAGCTCCAAATTCCCAAATTTGCAAAGATTTTCAGGTATGCTATCACATCATGCTACTCAATTCAATTTACAAAAAGTACATGCATGAACATCTAGATTTGCATAAAAACGCATTATCATGATGAGCAAAAAGAAAAAAAAAAAAGAAGAAACTTTCTCAAAAAAAAAGGGGGAGAAAGAAAAGAACAAAAAAAGAGAAAGAAACTTTCTAGAAAAAAAAAAAGAAAAAAGAGAAGAAAGAAAACAGCAAAAAAAAAAAAAAAAAAATCAGGGGCTGGCCCATCAGGCCGTGGCCCACAGGCCACGTGGCCGTACGGACCAGATCTGTACGGATCTGTCCGTACGGCCCACAAAAAAAAAAAGAGAAAAAAAAAAAACGTGAAAAAAAAAAAGAAATCACGTGGAAAAGAAAAAAAAAAGAGAAGAAGAATAGAAAGAAAAGAAAAAGAAAAGAAAAAAAAGAAGGAAAAAAAAAGAGAAAAACTTTCTTCTTTTTACCATCCTATTCTCTACATGGAGTTTTCTTGAAAGAAAAAGAGAGAAAACTTACTTGAAGCCATTGATGGAGAAGAAGAAGGAAAAAGCTTGAAGATCCTTGAAGAAGAAAAACTCTTGGCCTTGGAGCTCTCTTGAGATTGTTGCAAAAGAAAGCAATAAGGGCAAGAGATCCTACCTTCCTTTGCTTTTATAGGAGAGAGCAAATCAAAGAAGGAAACAAAGAAGAAAGGTAAGTGTTACTAATTAGTAACCTTACCAAAAGAGAAGGAATTAGAAAGATTCTTTCCCAAAAAAAAAAGATGTCTTTGAGAGATTTCCTCCCAAAATCAATCAAATGAGAGATTCTCTCCAACAAAAAAGGATATTGGAGATTCCTTCCCAAAAAGAAAGATACCTTGAGATATTCTCTCCCAAATTAAGGGAAGATGAGAGATTCTCTCCCATAAAGATATTTTTAGATATTCTCTATCCAAATGAGATATCTTTAGATATTCTTTACAAAAATGGCCCCACATGAGATCTAAGCCATCCTAAAAAGCTTAAGGTCCCATGGGCTAGCCCATATGAGCCAGGTTTGACCACCTAGGCACTAAAAAAAAAAAAATTGGGCTTTTAGTCAGGAAAAAATCCCTCTTACCAAGAGCATACAATAATGGTTCCATGCCTCTTTTGAGTGGATTGAACCATACAAAAAAAATTCCAAGCCCCATGAGCTTCCAAAAATCAAACCATCCAGCCTCATATACCAAATTGAGCCAAAATCTTGAAATTGACATTTCACAAAAATCCAAACCACTCCAATGGACCCACACAGTCCCGAAGAGTGACCAAAAACCAAATCCTGGTCCCCTAACTTGCCACATACAGCTTGATTAGGTCACAAGACCAAAACAAAAAACCAAACCCTGATCCCCCAACTTGCCACATACAGCTTGTTGGGTCACAAGGTCAAAACCAAAACCCGATCCCCTAACCTGCCATATATAGCTGGTTAGGTCACAAGATCAAAAACAGAAATCCAAATCCACATCCCTGATGTCATCTTCAAAACTTTGCCTCGAGATGGTGTGTGATTCCTTTCACTACCATAAAATTCCCCTGGAAGCTCAAAGGCTACTCAACCAAAAGAAAGATTGCTCAAAGACTCTTGGTCAAGACACAAGCTCTCCTTCAAAAATCTCTTCGAGGCACATCGACTACAAAAGTCAAGCAACTCGTCGCTGTACCTCGAGGGGGCATTTGTTGACACCAAAAATGTCACTTTGCCTCTTCAACATCAAGAAAGCTGCATGAAGTCGCAACCTGCCATAAATAGGCAATGCAATTTCTCCAAAAAATCAAATCTTGTCAGAATCAAACAAAAACTGCAAGATCTTTCAAGATAGCCAAGAGAAGAGTACACATGAAGTTTCGGGCCATTTCGACAACATTTGGCCTAACTTCACTTCTCCGACAGCTAAAATGGCGCTCCCGGCGGCGACATCATCGGAGACGTCAAAACTTCGATCAGAGCCTACGGATGACTCCAGCATGTCTCAAAAGGGCTCCATGCCAAATTCCAAGTCAAACCGACAACGTTTGACCCTCCATCAGTGCTCGAGCAGCAAAATCAAGCCTCCCGGCGGCGGGAACCACCGAAGCCTTCGCTCATCAAACCAAGTGCATGAGTGGCTTCAACATGTTTCCAAAAGGATGCACGTCAAATTTCAGGTCATTCCGAAAACGTTTGACCAGGTTTCGATGCTCCGAGAGAAAATCAAGCCTACCGGCGGCGGAGCAACCCGGGACAATGACATCCAAAACGGAGCCCATGGAACGTCTCAAAATGACTCCAATAGGCTCCCCGTCAAATTTCAGGTCAATCGGACATCATTTGACCGCACATCAAAGCTCGGCATTTTCCCCGCAGCAAAATCAAGTGAAGCATCGACGGGACCCCAAACGGCTTCAAAACTCAAACAAAAGCCTATGGTTGGTCTTATTTATTGCTCAGGAGGCTTCACCTCAAATTTCAGGTCATTCCGACATCGTTTGACCAAGTTTCGACTTCTGGCGGAAAATCAGCAGCTCTACGCGACAAAGTCTTCGGCTTTCCCGGAAAATTAGAAACTTTGCACTCTAAAAATGCAAGGATTCTAATCAAGTTTTCTACAGGGAAATCAAGCCAATAAATGAGAAGAAATGTCAAGAAAAATACAGAAGAAAACGGCGACGAAAAAGACCTCAAAACGACCGCAAAGCGGGCTCCGAAGGGGAAAAATCCCCCAGGGTCGCAGACCCCTGCGACCATGGCCCATGGTCGCAGGCCCCTGCGACCATGGGCCATGGTCGCCGGTCCATGGTCGCCGGCGACCATGGCCCATGGTCGCCGGCGACCATGGAGGTCCGGGTCACCGGATTTTCCGCCGGTGACCCGTTTTTCCGTCTTTTTTCGCGTTTCGCGCACTTTGGCCCCTGTGGTTTCCTGAAAATGTGATTTTTAGTGCTTGAAATTGACTCATATCCGACGACATCCGTCAAAATCACGGGTCAACCTCCAAAAGCATAAAATCATCATTGATCGCTCCAAGATCGCCAACCGGTCGACCAAGAAAGTGCACTTTCTGTCCGACCGATCGTGAAATCGACAAGACAGATGTCACCGGCCCACTCTTAGCTATCAATGTCTGAAGTTACATTTCATCCGATGTCGATCAGTATGTAGATCCATCGATGATCATCGCCAGAAGAATTCCAGAAGACACGGCACGGCCCGCGACTCTTCGACTGCTCGGCGACCAATTAATGTGGTTAATTGACTAACTTTATTATGGTCATTAATTCATTTCTTTGGACGGCCCAATCAGAAGCAAGCATTTGGGAGTTACAAGTCAATTGATTCATGGCATTTAAACCATGAAACTCCTCCCATTATGGTAATTAAGGTGATTAAAAGCCCTTAATCTCCATCGGCCAATCAGATTCAAGGAAAAAGGAGTTACAAAATCAAGAAATAAATCTTGTAACTCCTCCCATTAAAGCCATTAAGGCTCATAAACCCTCCTAAATGGCTACCAAAAGCCTATAAATAGGGGAGCATTCCATTGAAATTGGAATCAGAAAAAAGAGGAGAAAATCAGAAGATCAGAAAAAAAAGGGATCAGAAAGAATCCAGAGAAAGAAAAAAGAGAGAAAAAAACTCTGCTGAAGTTCTGCACCGGCCACCACTACAAGGTGACAAAAGTCCCTTGGGGGGCACCCCCCCCCCCCCCAAGGTCCTTGCCTTCTCCTGCTGCCTCCAATGGCTTAGACGTGGCTTTTCAGCCCGTCTACTTAGCTTTTTATTGGACATAGGACCTTCTCTTGGTCTTTGTCCTCTAAAAACCTGAGGTTATAGCCAAGCCAAGCGAATCAAGAGCATCTTCTGTTCTCATCTGCATGGATGATGGCGAAGCCCATACATGGCTTGCGACCGTCAATCTGAACGAGTCCCCCACAATCTCCTGAAAAGTTAGATCTTCCTTTTCTTGCTTTTCATTGTAGTTTGTATTTTTCTAAAAGAGACAAAAATCACAACTCTTGTCTTTCATTATTGATGAGAATTGTAAATCGGCTATAAACGCCAAAATCGGCTATAAATGCCAAACAAAATCGCCTTTCACGGCAAACCAAGAAAATGTCTCTTTTCTTAAATATTTGTGCAATGGAAAACTTGAAAGAAGTTGATTTCCTTTTTACTTGCGAAGGTTGATCTCCGGATTACCACTTGCAATTCCAAGTAAAATAGAAAATCTGGCACACCCACACAAAAGAAATGTTGATGCACGCTTCAGGGCCCGCCAGGGCGCGAAAGGGTCGGACCCGACGGACTCCCACGTTCCGCGGACCCCGGTAGCCGCCCCAGCGGGCGCCTCGGAGCGCATTCCATCACCCACTCTCTTTAGAATTTTCATATCAAATGTCAAAATTTCTAGAGATTCAAAAACAATGCTTACTTTCATCGTTTCATTGTTCAAAAACAAAAAAAAAAATCCAAGTTTAGGAGCCTCTCCCTGACTTGACCAAAACTTTCGATCCTTGAACCAAAATTCATGGTTTGAAACAAAAATCCGGATTCAGGGATTTCCACCCTAGTCCACCTTACCTTTTACCGCCAAATGGTTCTAGGTCAAAATTTACGACCCTCGTGTCTTTAAACAAAAAAAAAATGGTTTTTCCAAAACCGCGGGGAAGTGACACTTAGTCGATACTCGTAAAACTCAAAAAATCGGAAGGATGCGAACCCCATTCGATACTTCCAAAACCTCTAAAATCGTGGAGACGCAACATTTCAGTTGATATCCACAACCCAAATTTCAAAGGTTCGAGAAAACCTCAAATTTCAAAAATCACGGGGAAACGACATCAAGTCAGTACCCGCAAAATCAAAAGTTTTGGGAAAAGCAGGGAAGCGACGCTTAGTCGATATTTGCACCCCAATTCGCGAGGAAGCGACATTCCATCGATACTTGCAAAACCTAATCCGCGAGGAAGTGACATTCCATCAATACTCGCAAAACCGAATGAGCAAGGAAGCGACATTCCATCGATACTTGCAAGACCATTCAGCGGGAAGGCGACATTTAGTCGATACCTGCATTTTGAAAGCCAAAAAAATCTGGCTATAAATGCCAAAACCTGGCTCTTTTGCCAAAAACCGGCTATCAATGCCACCAAATCGGCTATAAATGCCACACAAAAAAAAAACCTGACTCTCATGTCAAAACCGGCTATAAATGCCACAAACCGGCTATCAATGCCACAAAATTGGCTTTTACGCCGACAAACCAAAACTTGGCTTTCAAAAAATGGCTATCAATGCCACTAAACCGGCTATAAATGCCACAAATTGGCTATCAATGCCACCAAACCGGCTATAAATGCCGCAAATTGGCTATCAATGCCACCAAACTGGCTGTAAATGCCACAAAAACACCGGCTTCCATGCCAACCCAAATTTTGGCTTTTACGCCATAAAATTTCGGCTTCCATGCCATCTCAAAATTGGCTCCCATGCCACGAACAAAATTTTTGGCTCTTATGCCATCTCAAAAATCGGTCTTCATGCCAATAAAAAAAAACTTGGTTTTCAAAAAACTCGGCTACAAATGCCACACAAAAAAAAAAAACCTGACTCTCATGTCAAAACCGGCTATAAATGCCACAAATTGGCTATCAATGCCACCAAACTGGCTGTAAATGCCACAAAAACACCGGCTTCCATGCCAACCCAAATTTTGGCATTTACGCCATAAAATTTCGGCTTCCATGCCATCTCAAAATCGGCTTTCACGCCACAACCAAAATTCGTTTCCCCTACCAAAACAACCATTTGACAAAAAATTTTCACAAAATGACAAAGCTTTTGATCAAATCCCATTTAGCAATTGCTTTCATCACAAAAAGTTTTGAGTGAGCGTAGGGAAAACAAAAAAAAAAGAAGTACCAAAAAAATACATGTGGTACCAAAGCAAAAAAAAAAAAAAAATAGAAAGTGTTCACAAGCACTACAAAAAAAAAAAAAGAAAAGTACCAAAAAAAAATACATGTGGTACCAAAAAAAAAGAAAGTGTTCACAAGCACTACAAAAAAAAAGAGTACCAAAAAATACATGTGGTACCAAAAAAAAGAAGAATGGTTTCTGCTATAAAAAATCAGGAGCTCAGCCAAAAATGGTCTCCAGCCAAAGCTTCAGCTCCTCAAGCAAACTTTTGGCCTCAGCCGTCAGAGTTTCCAAGGCACGCTTCTTCAGGAACTTGCCATGAGATGCTGGCGAATGCCGTAACCCTTCTTTCACACCGGGAAGCTCTTCCCCAGCAGTTTGCCATCGTTCGTTTTCTAGAGTCCTCCTCTCGAGAACTTGACCGGCATCTGCAACCCTGCGAATCAGAGTACTCTCCCTGTCACGAGCCTCTGTTATAGCAGCCCACTTAGCATCGACTTGTGCCTTCAAATGCTCAAGACGTTTCCTGGCCTCCTCAACTTCCCTATCAAGGACGTTAAGGTCATGCCTCAATCCGATGATGGCTAGCTCTTCCTTGTTCTTCTCCCGAACTAGCTGCTTCTTGCTTTGTGTAGCCTCATTCAGGTCAGACTTAGCCTTATCAGCAGGGTCCAAGAACATCTCCTTGAAGAATTGGTCGTCAGGGAAACCCATGGTCTCAAACCACTTGTCACACAGTGCAATGATCCTATCAACGATCGCCCTGGCACCTGTGACATCCAGACCAACCTCTTCGGTGTCGGTCAGAATCTCCTGTACATGTGGGATCATGCCAAATCCTGCCTCCAAGTGTCCAGAAAGGAGAGTCTTGACCCAAGAACTCAAAACCCGAGCCAGCACCTTCTTCGCAAATTGAAGAGACGAACTGGATGAAGATTCACCCTTCTCCGCTGATCGGCTGCTCATGTCATGTCCCATTGGAAGAGTAACAAAAGAACTCTTTTCACTTGGAGCCATTGGAGAGGGAATCTCAACACGAGGCATCTCCTCAATCATGTCAGAACTGGTCTCTACCTCCGGATCGACCTCTGGCATCCCTTGCTCTGGTTCTGAAGAAAGCGATGGACTCTCTTCTGTCACTTCAAAACCTGCAAATGAAACACAAAAAGGTATGAATATGATCCTGTTAAAAAAAATCATCAGGGTCATCACTACAAAGTACCTTCTTCGACGACTGGCGGAACACTCTCTTCCTCCACGAACTCATCGGAAGCATCATCAACATTTGCGTCCATTGATGGTTCAAAGTCATCGGAATCCTGTGGCAAGTCAGCTGACGAGAGAAATGTTAGCAAATCAAGTCGCAGGCAAAAAAAAAAGAAAAGAGAAAGCGAAAGAAGTTATACCAATTGGAGATTCTGGAATCATTCCAGAGTCCCTCGGTTCTTCTTCAGATGCCATGACCGGCTCCATCACCGCCTCATCGGTCGGAACCTCAGGCATCGCCAAGTCTTCATCCTCTGCTAAAAAAAAAAAAAAAAAGAAAAAGAAAAAGAAGCAACAGCAGGGTGAGAAAACAAATCAGAACATGGAAAGCCCCATGAACGAAGCAGAAAAAGGAAAAGGAAGAATCATACCTTCACCGATGGTCTCTTCTTCCCGAATCCTCTTCTCCGGAGGTTCGTCAGCTTCCCCTGGCACCTCCTCATTGACAGTGAGAGGGACTTCCACATTAGGAGAGTCTTCGTCCCGCCCCGTGTGACGCTGACTCCTCCTCCTCTTCCTACCTCTACGGGTTCGCTTCCTAGAAGAACCCGCCCCACTATCAGAGTCAGGTTTCTCACTTGACTCCTCACTGGATGGTCTGCTCTCGCCAGTAGACTCCGCGGAAGCTCGCCTCTGTGCCGCTTGCATCCAAGCGTCGAGCTCAGCTTCCTCCTGTTCTAGCTGCTCCAAAGCCTCATCAGGTACTTTCCGAACAGCTTCAGAACCAATGACGCCCTGGTCACCGAGAAAGCCTATCTTGTGCTTCTCTCCAGAAAGGAAGGCCCAAACTTCCTCTCGCCGGACGCCATCCGACTTCCCAATGCCTTTTCCAGAAGACAGCTTTACATCAAGCTCCTTCTTGGAAAGCCCCCGATATGCCAAAAAGCTCTCCGCGAACCACTTCGTGAAGCCGGCAGTTCGGAAAGTCGACAGCTCAGGATAAGAAATCGTGGCAGTAGTGTCTTCAGCACTATAGAAAGCCCATGCATTTCTGCCATCCTGCAAACCCCCAAAACGCTTCACCATACTCGAAGGCGCTCCAACAACGCCTTGAGAGAAGCCCAACTGAAGTGCAAAGCGAGAAGGTACGTACGGCTGGATGTCGACGAAAAGATGTCTACGGTACACCATCGTGCCGACTCGTATGCTGAAAAGCCACTCCTTCTCTGCATTGGTCAACGAGTAATGCCTTCCCGACCCTGCTCTGGTAGAGTCTCGGGAGGCACCAACATCAAAAGCCTTCTTCCGCAACTCCGGAGAAAGCTTAACTGAAGACTGCCCCATCTCGACGTCCCTGAATCGTCGGATCCTCATGCGGGCAAACAAAAGTGATTCGGATACGGCTTTTCCTTTAGCCAATCGAATCATCAGAGGATCATCATCCTGTGCAGCACCCAGCTGGTGGAAGCCAGGACAGTGGTATACAAACCACGAATAAAAGATATGGGCTGAAAATACCCTATTCATAGGGAGCCCAAGCCGAACCAAGAAAGCAACAGCCTGCAGTTCGGTACACAGGTAGGAGTAAAGAGCGGGCACCAAAGCAAGCCGCTCTCCAAACGCCATCTGACAAACCGGAAATATACAATGCGGCCTGATGTGCGTCCCATCTCCACCAGCAAAAATAGCCTCACCTAGCCAAAGAGTGAGGTAAACAGCAAGATCTCTCCGCAGTGTAATGTCAGAACAAATGGCATCTGTGCTCGCGAAGAAACCCTTCAACTCTTCCTGCATGGCCGAAGTCTTCTTCCTGTCTTCCCGGGTCATGCTATCAGAAGATTCTCCACCGTCAAAGGAGTTGAAGAATGAAGAGCCATAACTCTTCCAACTGCTGGATCTCACTTTCGAGCCCTCCTTCAAAAAATCATAGAAGGCGACGAGCTGAAAGTATAGGAGCCTGAACTCCTCTGACTGCTCCTCAAGGACGCTGTCAATCGGCATGAACTCCTCATAGAGTTTGCCAAGGATGGGCAATCCAGTAATAGCACTCAACTCCTTCAGAGAAAAACCAATCTCACCGTTCGTGACAACGAAGGTATTGGTCTGAGGGAGGAAAGACTCCAACATAGCCATGAAGGCATCATCGGAAAAAGTCACGGTCTCCCTAAAAGCACGGACCGCGTCAAAAATCCCGGCTTCCTTCAAAACGACGCCCCCAATCAGCAAGGTGTGGTCAGTCCATGACTTCCAATCGGAGTCAGCATTGAAACGGCCACGAAGTCGAAAAGGCTTCACCCAAGTACTGCCGTCACCGCTGAAAACGCCAAGGCCCACAGGTCTCAAATCGACCGATGGATGATCAGAACCTTGGTAACCACTGGCTGGCATCAACACGTCCATACGGACAGGTGGCTTCTCTGCAAAACCGGAAGGTCCACCAACAAAAACCCCGGTCTTGATCACACTGGTCCTCTTCACCCAGCTCGGAGGATCTTCCCTCTTAGGGCACGTGGGAGAAAGGCTCAAGATCGAGATGGTCCGATCAAAAGACGACCGGGTAGAAATAGTTCTCTCCTCACCATCCGCTGTGTAAGAGAACTGAAAACATCTCCTTTGGTATGTCAAGTCGTCAAGGACTGCATCTCCAAAGAAGAAGGTAGGCTTGGGCAAAACCCTCAGATCGTCCATAACCCAAGGACGGATGCTTACCATGATCTTATAGAACTCCTCATCCTTGAGAGCGATCAATCGCTGTCTCATCTCATCGTGATTGAGGGAATCGCACTCTTCCAAGTTCTTCTCAACAAACTGGACCTTCTCCCAGGCCTGCTGAACGGCCACATTAGAAGATCTGGCGGATCGACGAGGTACGCTTGTAGCAGGCTCTTTACCCTTGTTCGTTCTGGAAGAACCACCTGCAAAGGTTGGAAAAGAAAAAAAAAGATCGTCATCAAAATGACAGGATTTCGCTAAAAAAAAAAAGGGGTCACTTTGTCCCACCAAAAATCTGGCGAAATTTTGGCATGACTCCGGGGCAATTCCAAAGAAAAAGGAAATACCCCGACGGAAATAGAAAGTTTGAAGATGGGCTCAACATTGCTGCGGGCTCCGAAACTCCAAACTTTCGAAACCTCAAAATCTCCGCAAAATCAAGAAGGGCTCAACATCGCTGCGAGCTCCAAATTCCCAAATTTGCAAAGATTTTCAGGTATGCTATCATGCTCAATCTACAAAAAGTACATGCATGAACATCTAGATTTGCATAAAAAACGCATTATCATGATGAGCAAAAAAAAAAAAAGAAACTTTCTCAAAAAAAAAAAGAGGGAGAAAGAAAAGAAAAAAAAAAGAGAAACTTTCTCAAAAAAAAAAAAAAAGGAAAAAAAAAAATCAGGCCACGTGGCCGTACGGACCAGATCCGTACGGATCTGTCCGTACGGCCCAAAAAAAAAAAAAAAAAAGAGAAAAGAGAAAAGAGACACACATGAAAAAAAAAAGAAGAAAAAAAAAACAGAAATCACGTGGAAAAAAAAAAAAGAGAAAAAAAAAAGAGAAGAAGAATAGAAAGAAAGAAAAAAAAAGAGAAGACACTTTTTTTTCCATCCTATTCTCTACATAGAGTTTTCTTGAAAGAAAAAGAAAGAAAACTTACTTGAAGCCATTGATGGAGAAGAAGAAGGAAAAAGCTTGAAGATCCTTGAAGAAGAAGAACTCTTGGTCTTGGAGCTCTCTTGAGATTGTTGCAAAAGAAAGCAATAAGGGCAAGAGATCTAGCCTCCTCCTTGCTTTTATAGAAGAGAGCAAATCAAAGAAGGAAACAAAAAAAAGAAAGGTAAGTGCTACTAATTAGTAACCTTACCAAAAGAGAAGGAATTAGAAAGATTCTTTCCCAAAATGAAAGATGTCTTTGAGAGATTTTCTCCCAAAATCAATCAATGAGAGATTCTCTCCAACAAAATAGGAGATTGGAGATTCTTTCCCAAAAAGAAAGATACCTTGAGATATTCTCTCCCAAATTAAGGGAAGATGAGAGATTCTCTCCCATAAAGATATTTTTAGATATTCTCTATCCAAATGAGATATCTTTAGATATTCTTTACAAAAATAGCCCCACATGAGATCTAAGCCATCCTAAAAAGCTTAAGGTCCCATGGGTTAGCCCATATGAGCCAGGTTTGACCACCTAGGCACTAAAAAAAAAAATGGGCTTTTAGTCAGAAAAAAAAAATCCCTCTTACCAAGAGCATACAAAAATGGTTTCATGCCTCTTTTGAGTTGATTGAACCATACAAAAAATCCCAAGCCCCATGAGCTTCCAAAAAATCAAACCATCCAGCCTCATATACCAAATTGAGCCAAAATCTTGAAATTGACATCCCACAAAAATCCAAACCACTCCAATGGACCCACACAGTCCCAAAGAGTGACCAAAAACCAAATCCTGGTCCCCTAACTTGCCACATACAGCTTGTTAGGTCACCAGACCAAAACCAAAAACCAAATCCTGATCCCCCAACTTGCCACATACAGCTTGTTGGGTCACAAGGTCAAAACCAAAACCCGATCCCCTAACCTGCCATATATAGCTGGTTAGGTCACAAGATCAAAAACAGAAACCCAAATCCACATCCCTGATGTCATCTTCAAAACTTTGCTTCGAGATGGTGTGTGATTCCTTTCACTACCATAAAATTCCCCTGGAAGCTCAAAGGCTACTCTACCAAAGGAAAGATTGCTCAAAGACTCTTGGTCAAGACACAAGCTCTCCTTCAAAAATCTCTTCGAGGCACATCGACTACAAAAGTCAAGAGACTCGTCGCTGTACCTCGAGGGGGCATTTGTTGACACCAAAAATGTCACTTTGCCTCTTCAATATCAAGAAAGCTGCATGAAGTCGCAACCTGCCATAAAAAGGCAATGCAACTTCTCCAAAAAATCAAATCTTGTCAGAATCAAACAAAAACTACAAGATCCTTCAAGATAGCCAAGAGAAGAGTACACATGAAGTTTCGGGCCATTTCGACAACATTTGGCCTAACTTCACTTCTCCGACAGCTAAACAGGAGCTCTCAGGCGGCGACATCATCGGAGACGTCAAAACTTCGATCAAAGCCTACAGATGACTCCAGCATGTCTCAAAAGGGCTCCATGCCAAATTTCAAGTCAAACCGACAACGTTTGACCCTCCATCAATGCTCGAGCAGCAAAATCAAGCCTCCCGGCGGCGGGAACCACCGGAGCCTTCGCTCATCAAACCAAGTGCATGAGTGGCTTCAACATGCTTCCAAAAGGCTGGACGTCAAATTTCAGGTCATTCCGAAAACGTTTGACCAGGTTTCGATGCTCCGAGAGAAAATCAAGCCTACCGGCGGCGGAGCAACCCGGGACCATGACATCCAAAACGGAGCCCATGGAACGTCTCAAAATGACTCCAATAGGCTCCCCGTCAAATTTCAGGTCAATCGGACATCGTTTGGCCACATATCAAAGCTCGGCATTTTCCCCGCAGCAAAATCAAGTGAAGCATCGACGGGACCCCAAACGGCTTCAAAACTCAAACAAAAGCCTATGGTTGGTCTTATTTATTGCTCAGGAGGCTTCACCTCAAATTTCAGGTTATTCCGACATCGTTTGACCAAGTTTCAGCTTCTGGCGAAAAATCAGCAGCTCTACGCGACAAAGTCTTCGGCTTTCCCGGAAAATTGGAAACTTTGCACTCTAAAAATGCAAGGATTCTCATTAAGTTTTCTACAGGGAAATCAAGCCAATAAATGAGAAGAAATGTCAAGAAAAATACAGAAGAAAACGGCGACGAAAAAGACCTCAAAACGACCGCAAAACGGGCTCCGAAGGGGAAAAATCCCCCAGGGTCGCAGACCCCTGCGACCATGGCCCATGGTCGCAGGCCCCTGCGACCATGGCCCATGGTCGCCGGTCCATGGTCGCCGGCGACCATGGAGGTCCGGGTCACCGGATTTTCCGCCGGTGACCCGTTTTTTCCGTCTTTTTTCGCGTTTCGCGCACTTTGGCCCCTGTGGTTTCCTGAAAATGTGATTTTTAGTGCTTGAAATTGACTCATATCCTCCGACATCCGTCAAAATCACGGGTCAACCTCCAAAAGCATAAAATCATCATTGATCGCTCCCAGATCGCCAACCGGTCGACCAAGAAAGTGCACTTTCTGTCCGACCGATCGTGAAATCGACAAGACAGATGTCACCGGCCCACTCTTAGCTATCAATGTCTGAAGTTACATGTTCATCCGATGTCGATCAGCTTGTAGATCCATCGATGATCGTCGCCAGAAGAATTCCAGAAGACACGGCATGGCCCGCGACTCTTCGACTGCTCGGCGACCAATTAATGTGGTTAATTGACTAGCTTTATTGCAGTCATTAATTCATTTCTTTGGACGGCCCAATCAGAAGCAAGCATTTGGGAGTTACAAGTCAATTGATTCATGGCATTTAAACCATGAAACTCCTCCCATTATGGTAATTAAGGTGATTAAAAGCCCTTAATCTCCATCGGCCAATCAGATTCAAGGAAAAAGGAGTTACAAAATCAAGAAATAAATCTTGTAACTCCTCCCATTAAAGCCATTAAAGCCCATAAACTCTCCTAAATGGCTACCAAAAGCCTATAAATAGGAGAGCATTCCATTGAAATCCGGATCGATCAATCGGAGATCACTTCCAAAGCGCCACAGATCCAGAAATCTGAGAGAAAGAAAAAGAGAGAAAAACTCTGCTGAAGTTCTGCACCAACCACCACTACAAGGTGACAAAAGTCCCTTGGGGGGCACCCCCCCCAAGGTCCTTGCCTTCTCCCGCTACCTCCAATGGCTTAGACGTGGCTTTTCAGCCCGTCTACTTAGCTTTTTATTGGACATAGGACCTTCTCTTGGTCTTTGTCCTCTAAAAACCTGAGGTTATAGCCAAGCCAAGCGAATCAAGAGCATCTTCTGTTTTCATCTGCATGGATGATGGCGAAGCCCATACATGGCTTGCGACCGTCAATCTGAACGAGTCCCCCACAATCTCCTGAAAAGTTAGATCTTCCTTTTCTTGCTTTTCATTGTAGTTTGTATTTTTCTAAAAGAGACAAAAATCACAACTCTTGTCTTTCATTATTGATGAGAATTGTAAATCGGCTATAAACGCCAAAATCGGCTATAAATGCCAAACAAAATCGCTTTTCACGGCAAACCAAGAAAATGTCTCTTTTCTTAAATATTTGTGCAATGGAAAACTTGAAAGAAGTTGATTTCCTTTTTACTTGCGAAGGTTGATCTCCGGATTACCACTTGCAATTCCAAGTAAAATAGAAAATCTGGCACACCCACACAAAGAAATGTTGATGCACGCTTCAGGGCCCGCCAGGGCGCGAAAGGGCCGGACCCGACGGACTCCCACGTTCCGCCGACCCCGGTAGCCGCCCCACGGCGCCTCGGAGCGCGTTCCATCAGATATCAAACGAGGCCTTATTTTGTTGCATTTGTGTGCTGAAAATGCATAGTATTAATGTTGTTTGGTACTTTCTGCTAGTATCTTGTGCATTAAAGGACTTGTCTTTCCATGCTGAATCCTGGAATTGCTTCCAAGATTGCTCATGCTCTGTCTCGATCTCGGCCACTTCCTCATCCTCATTGCCCCCCAGTTCGGTGTAGAGCCATCTCGGTGCCGAACTAGGAGAAGTAAATTCCACGATGAAATCTGCCAAAACTTGAGCTTTGATCGTCGTTCTGGGTTGATACTGGATATCATATTGCCTCAGTTCGACGGCCCATTTTGAGATCCTTCTAGAGAAGTCTGTCTTTCTGAAAAGGGACTTGAGTGGATGTTCTGTAACAACCACTATGGTGTATGTCTGGAAGTAATGGGAGAGTTTGCGGGAAGCGCTGATGAGTGCCAATGCAAGTTTCTCCAACAACAGATACCTTGTCTCGGCGTCAAGCAGGATCTTGCTCACGGAGTATATAGGCCTTTGCTGCCTGTCTTCTTCTCTTACGAGTACTGAGCTCATCGCATGGTCCGAGACGACCAGGTATAAATATAGTGTCTCCCCCTGCTTTGTAGTGGATAGCAAGGGTGGCGAAGACAAATAATTTTGAGTTCTTGGAGAGCTCGGTCGCATTCTGGGGTCCATTGGAATTTCGAACTTTCTTTAAAAGCTGAAAAAAGGGGCGTCACTTGTCTGAAACTCGGCTGATGAAGCAGTTGAGCGTGGCAGCCATCCTTATGAGCCTCTAGACTTGTTTTTTCATGGTTGGACTTTGGATAGCTTGGATTACCGAGATCTGCTCGGGATTGACTTCGATCCCTCTTTTAGTGACCAGGCTTCCCAGGAATTTGCCGAAGCCGAAGTCGAACGCGTATTTGGACGCATTCAGCTTGAGCTGGAACTCTTTGAGGACAGCAAACGTTTGACTCAGGTCTGCCAAGTGGTCCTATGACCTTTTAGACTTAATGTCGTCAATGTAAACTTCCATGGTCTTACCAAGCTGGGCCTAAAACATCTTGGTTACCAGCCTCTGGTAAGTCACCCCTGCATTTTTCAACCCAAAGGGCATCACCTTGTAACAGTAGATGCCTCTGGGTGTTATGAATGCGGCTTTTTCTTCGTCAGGCCCATACATCGGGATTTGATGATAACCTCGGTAGGCGTCGAGGAAACTCATCCTGTCATGCACGGTAGTGGCATCAATCAACTGGTCGATTTTTTGGAGCGGGAAGCTGTCCTTGGGACAGGCCTTGTTGAGGTCGGTGAAGTCCACGCAGACCCTCCACTTTCCATTCTTCTTTTTTACCACCACTGTGTTAGCCAACCACTCCAGGTATGGACTTCCCTTATTGCTTCGACATCCAACAGTTTTTCGACCTACTCTATCACGATCTCAGTTTGTTGGATCCCAGCTCTGCGGGCTTTTTAAACCACGGGTTTGTGCCTGGGGTCCACGTTCAGCTTGTGGCACATGATTTCAGAGCCAACGCCAGGCATTTCGTAGGGGGTTCACGCGAAAACTCCTTTGTTCCGTAACAAGAAGTCAAATAGCTCAAACTTTTCAGCTTCCTCAAGCTGACTCCCAAGCAGGAAATACCTTTCAGGATGGTTGGGGTCGATCCTGACCTCTGTGAGGTCTTTGATGCTCTTTTGTTAGGGAGCTTGGACAACCGCTTCAAGTTCTGCTTCCAGCTCTGCCATGTAGACCTACTGTGGTTCTGCTTTGCCAGGAATCACAGCCATCAGGCACTGCTTAGCCATCTGCTGGTCACCCCGAACTGTAATCACTTCGACTCTTCCGTTCTCTTTCTCCAACGGGAATTGGAACTTCTGGTGACGGGTGGAGGGCACCGCGTCCATGTTGTATAGCCAAGTTTTCCCCATTATTGCGTTATATGGGGATGGTGCATCCACCACTAGAAAGTCGGCTGTCATGGAGGCGCCCCCAACTTGGACTTGGAGGGAGATTTTCCGCCCACCAGCGGAGTGCATGCTTCTTGCAAGTCCTCCTCTGTCAGACCCATCCTTTTGAAGCAGTTGTAGTAGAGGATTTTCGATGAGCTCCCGGGGTCCACGAGAATCCTCTTGACCTTGAAGTTCTTTAACCTCAGGGTCAAGATCAGCGGATCGTTATGGGGGAGCTGGACCCCATCTAGATCTTCGTCCGAGAACCAGATCTTGGGTTTCTCTTTCTGAGCCTTTTTTGGGCGAGTCCGAGCTCGGCGGTCATCACTTGTTTGCTGTGAAAGGCCCTTATGTCAGCATGAGCCTGGTTGCTTTCCTTGGGTGCGGGAGTTAGGTGAATAACGTTGATGATGCCCTCTAGTTCATCACTGTCCCGATCATCATCAGGCTAGCATTGATGAGTTCGGTTGACTCCACCCTCCTCCGTTATGAAGTCTTTTAGGTGTCTATACTTCACAAGCTTCTCGAGGTGGGCCTTGAAGGCCTTGCAGCCCTCGGTCTTGTGCCCGTTTTGTTTATGGTAGGCGTAGAATTTACTCTGATCTCGAGTGGAAGGATCACCCTTCATCGACTGTGGCCATTTAAACAAAGGCTGTAACTTGAAGATAGTGTTGACAGCCTTAGACGAGGCAATGACTGGTTTTGGCTTCTTACTGCCCCCTGAGGTGGGAACCAAGGCCATCGCCGAACTCATTGATGTCCTGTCTCGGTCCTCCTCCTCCCTCCGAGATAACTTCTTATCTTTCTTGGAGGGCCTGTCTTCTTGCCAGAGGCCGAATCTCTCACGAGCTCGGGCCTCGTCTTCTTCTGGTTTGATAAACTGGTTGACCTGGGCCATTAGTGCTTTCATAATGACCACAGGGAACTGCACCAGATCCTTACGAAGCTCGTTGCCTGGCAGTAGGGCCTGCTTGAAAGACCTGATAGCCACTGTCAGTGGTATCTTCGATCTAGCTGTAGACGGTCCAAAATCTTTTGGCGTACTAAGTAATGTTTTCAATCCGCCTCATACTGATCGCCATGAGGTCATCATCCATTTTCAGGATGACCCTGTGCTCCTGGAACTTCTCTATGAAGGAGTTTCGGAGCTGCCGTCAGCTCGAAACTGACCCCTCCGGAAGCACGGAAAACCATCTTAGGGGGAGGTTGCCCAAACTGGAAGAGAAGACCCTGCAGTTCAGGTGGCCGACGTCGCCCCATATCGATATTCTCTGGGTGAAATACCGGAGGTGCGCTGCTGGGTCCGACGTCCCGTCGTAAAGACCGAATCTCGGGACGCTAAACTTCTCAGGGAGTGAACAGTCCCTTATCTTCTGAGAGAATGGAGATGTGCCATGGTCTTCGATGTCATACGCGTTTAGCCGATCTCGGGTGAAACCGACCACCTCCATATTCTGTTGGACTGTCTACTTGACTTATCGGTCAAGCCACTCCCTCAAGTCGCTGTTGTCCTCTGGTCTCTGGCGCTGCTTCTTGGGGTCACCGTTGAGATGACGGTTGCTCGAACCTTCGTAATAGGCTCGGTCGCGTCGTTTGTTGGTCAGGACCTGCCTCAAATCCTGTTCGACCTCCGGGGCCCGCGGGCCTGTGGGAGGTACGACCGAGGCCTTGACTGGGGTTTTTGCCTTCTCCCGGAGCTGTCTCCGGAGTTAGCGGATCAGTTCTCCTTGCTCCTGAATAACAAGGTTATGGGCCCTGATATCCGCGAGGAGCACGTCGTCGTCGTTGTTTGCATCGTCCTGGTGACGGGATTGGCCCGACTTGGACAACATTGATGTATCGTCTCCTCGGGAACACTCCGAAGAGAGAATATCCTAACGAGGTTGTTCTAGCAAGGGAACATCCTAACGGGGATGTTCTGCCAGAGGGGGACTCTGCCAGAGGCACTCCAGTAGAAGGTTGTCTCGCTGGGGAGGTGCCATCACCCCCTTCGACGACAAGCCTGACTGAGTTATTGGCTCTCCCACACTTATTGCACCGGATTTCCCCCCGGTTGTTTTCTGGCGAGGGATTGGTGGTGGAAGTGGATGGGGTAAGAACGGCGGTGGCTGCAGGGACCTAGATGATCCTTATCCCTTCCCTTTCTTGGTTTTCGGAGGCATGGTTTTTGAGGATTTGATTTGATCTCTCCCCACAGACGGCGCCAATTGTAAGTGCCTAAATATTACGGACTTGATTAGGCAAGTGTTAACCTCGTGATATTGTTGCTAAAATCCTTTGGAGAAGTTGGATGCCTTAAACCTGAAAGGGGAAGACGGAACAAAGGTCAGAGACCCTGGCTGCAGTCAGCCAAAGGCACTATGATGCCTAAAGTAGTGCAGTCACTGAACAGAGGGAGAGTGAGTAGGGAAGAAGAGAGAGTTCAGGGTGTATGCTTAAGGCGTGTATATAGCGTACCTCTCCATGGATCTTACCCATACATATATAGGCGGGAGTCCCATCAGAACCTCCCTTAATGGAGGTAGGTGGAGGTACAGTCCCATCAGCCCATACCTCGTATCCTTAGTAGAGGTAGGTGAGAGCATTGTCCTATCGGATCATTCCCCCATCTCACACATAAATGTGGATATGACCGTCGGATGGGGATAACCCCCTATCGATATCCGGCGGCCACCCTATCTGACAGTACGTTCTGCAACGTAGCTGTACCATTATATAATTGAGACTTGACACTCAGTGTTCATTTCGGTCAATTGGACCGAAGTAGAGAAGGCACCGAGGTCGGGCGTGTACGAGTTCGAGCACTGCTGCCTGGTGCACAAGGCCGAGCATAAAAAGGGTTCAGTCGGTACTCTTACAGAGGATATATCAAGCTTGTGTCAAGGAGAAATTTACCTAAAGAAAGTGTCTCCTAAGACGTGATTCGGTTGCAAATTGTTAGCCCATTTCTTTCCTTTACTTGTTTATTTTCCAATTTTAATTTATTTATAATTTCCGTGAAACCATTTTTTCCAACAGTTTAGGCAGACATCTCATCTGCCCCATCTTATCCTGGGGCATATGTCCATTAATCCATATGCACTTGTGTGGGGGAGAAATCTGCCTAAAGAAAGCATCTCCTAAGACGTGATTCGGCTGCAAATTGTTAGGCCATTTCTTTCCTTTACTTGTTCATTTTCCAATGTTAATTTATTTAATATTTTCGTGAAACCATTTTTTCAACAGTTTAGGCAGATATCAGTGGTAAAATTATTTATAAATTAAAATGACTGCTCGGGAATATTGTTGACACCAAAAATGTCACTTTGTCTCTTCAACATTAAAGAAGTCACATAAAGTTGCACCAGGCCACAATGGGCGAAGCGGCTTCCAGCATCAGATCTTGTCGAAACAGTTTGAAAACCTTGAGATCTTTTAAAACAGCCTTAAGAAGTGTACATGTGAAGTTTTGGGCCATTTCGATATCATTTGGCCTGACTTCACTCTTCCAGCAACCAAACAAGAGATCCCGGTGGTGGTGAAGCTGGGGATCTCATTTTACAAAATGAAGCACATAGTTGATCTCAAAATGCCATTAGAAGGCTCCACATCAAGTTTCAGTTCTGACACCGTTTGGCCCAAAATGCAAAAGTCGCATTCTTATCGCGACAAAGTCAGCCCTTCCGGCGACAACAGCATCGACTGCAGATAGTCTTAAAATACTCCCAAAAGGCTCTATGTAAAATTCCAGGTTATTCTGACAGCGTTTGACCTAACATCAACCCTAATATTTTTGGGATAAGAAATTAGTGATAAAGTGGTTTCTTATAATTTCTAAAAAATATTTTCGTGCAATCAAATTGGCCCTAAGCAAGACAATCAATTAAAATTTCATGAGTTTCCATCCTCGCCATATATCAATCAATTTGGTTTTTGGTGTTAGGACCTAGAAAATGTACATTTTGGATCATGGAAAAAAAGACCAGTTTTTTTTTTTTTTAAGAAATAGAGAAATAATTAATTTATCCTATTCAGGGCCCACCTTTCATTATTCAAACATGAACATATGAACAATCATTCCCAATAGGTTCATTGTATTAGATTTTATTTCAATATGTAACTGCGAATTGTTCACATAAAGTTGGACACACATACTGCAATGACCAAAGGTTTGGTAAAGGAAGAGGAAAAGAAAAATCATACCAAGAGAGAAAAAAGCTAAAAAAAAAAAAGGAACAGAAGTGCCTCAAGAAAAGAAGCCCTGTCTAATTTTTGGGAGGGAGAGGGGAAATTCATCTCTAAAGGTAAGGTATGGAGACAAACCTCTAAACTTTTTTTGGTAGAAAGAAAAGACGTTAGTTTCAAAACACGATTTCGAACACTATATCGACCAAAGTTGAAACAATTACTCATTGGCAGATATCACTACAAGAAAAAACATGTTTGGTGACATGAAAAAATGTCACCAAAGGCCCAATTTTTGTCACCTATTATCATTGGTAACACGGGATGGGGTGTCATTATATCCATGACACTGAAAGTCAAGGGTGACAAAGCTTGTGCATTTGTCACGGAATGATGTCAACAGTGACAAAAATATGGTGTCATGGAAGAATGAGTTTCTGTGACATAGTAGGGTGTCACTGAAAGCAATGGTGACAACAATACGGGTGTCATAGAAAAAAGATCTTCTGTGACAAGAATTGTCACTAAAAGTATTTGCCATGACAACCAAATGCGTGTCACCAATAATATTACCAGGTTGGCACACAAGGGTGACATACTCTTTTTGTCACAAAAAAACACAATCAAAATATTTGTGCCGCCCAAATTATCATTTTGCACCTACTTACAAAGTTTCAAATATTTGTATCTAGATACACCCATTAGCAAAACTTATACCACAAAGACGTAGAATATCATTTAAACCAAATATCCAACAAGTCAACATTCTATCATACAAGTTCACAACCCTTCAAAATATTCATCCTTCAACAATAAACACTTCAAAGTTAATTAATAGTTCTAGCATAACTACAAAACATCTATACACGGTGTGTCATGTAATTACAAAAATAATTAAAAAAAATGTTCCAGTTAACTACAAAAAGTAACTGGTTAACTGGCATGTTGTCTTCAACTCCATATATGTGCATCTTGGTTAACTGGCAAAAAGTACCTCCATCTTTAGTTACCTACCTGCATAAAATTACAACAAAAAAATATAATTATTTAACATGTTATGAAGCAAGCAGGCTGTCTTACCATTACAATAAACTCATCCCAAGAATATATTGTCACACTAGACTTTTTGGCTTCTTTTTTTTCATTTGTAACCTTCCCAAAGCTAACAATTGCTTTATTATAAAATATCAACTTCAGTATGCATCAACTAACACAGCACCAGTAACAAGAAAGAAAGAATAAAAAACCACTTACTTCTCAAAAATGTCGTTGTATTAGGAAATGTTTTCAACACCTAAAAGAAAGGAGACCTGCAAAAACTGAATAAAAAACCAATTAGTATATTCTAAGGTGATTCATATCTGGCCTCTGTCCACAAAATTAACACAGTAACTTGACATCAGTGTCACATTTATGGATCCATATATAGATCAATTTTTTGAATCAGCAATAAGCATCTGTAGTATCAGCAATAAGCAATCAACAATAAGCAGAATATGTTCTATCTTATTCACTCTTTTTTAGTTTCTTTCTTTTCATATTTCTTTGTTTTCTTCCTTCTGCTGTTCTGTTGGTTAGGATCAGGTGAAGAAGAATAGGAGGGAATGTGAATTTCACCTTTTAGATATACTGTTGTTTTTGTTATAACCAACTTTGCATGAATTTTGTTCTTTTTTTTTTTCTTAATGGCAAATTGAATTAAAGAAGAGGGTAAATGGTTGCATGAAGTCTTCCCTGTTGCGGTTCAGTCTGGGTGCATCATCCTCAAGCTCATGTAAGCAGAAGATGGTAAATGGTTTGGACCAATCTTAGTATGCGTACTTCTATAGTTCTGTCAAGGACAACAATGTTAACTGTGTTGCTGATCTTAATTGCCATTATTGATAGTGATCATGAAAGGATCGACCCAGTGGAAGTCCAGGCCATGAACCATCCATATTTCTGTCTTCTAGCCCTCTTTGGATACTTCCTGTAATCAAGTTCCCTTCTTCTTGGCTGCTGGTGAGTGTCTGGTTTTGCAGTTCTGCTGTAGGTGGAGTTGTGCCTGTTGTAGTGCTGGTGCAGGGTATTTCTCATCAGAAAGCAGTGCTGCAGTTCTGTTGAAGTGTTTTTTGTTCAGCTGTGGGATGTTGTGCTGCCTGTTTCTTCTGTAGGCTGAGTTGTTTTGGTGCTTTCAGTCTTGTTCAGAGTTGTGCTGCTGGGCTGAGCTGTTTTCCTCTCTGCGTGTTTTCCTTCTCTGCTGGTTTTCTTCTCCCTGGTTGTTATGTCTTTTCTCTTCCTCTGTGTGCTGGTTCTGTTGTTTGTTGCAGTCCTGTTCGACTGCGGGCTGGGCCTGTGTGCTCTTTTGTTTTCTTCTTTTCTCTGTGTATTCTTTTGGCTTTTTTTGCTGTTGGGTGTTTTTGTCTCCCTTTGTGGCTCTCTGTTTGTTTTTTGGGGGCCTTAGGCCTTTTCCTCCTCTTTAATTCAATTTGCCAATTAGCAAAAGAAAAATTAAAGAAGAGGGAAAGGCCAAAGGCCAAAGGCCCCAAGAAAACAGAGAGAACCAAAACCAAACCAGACAGCAATACAAACTAAAGGAGAAAAAACAGAATGAAAGGGGGAAAAGAGACAGCCAGAGACAGGGAGGCCAAGAAACAGGGCTGAAAGGCTAAAGCTATTGCTTGAGAAGACTGAGCCAACGAGACAATGCTCTAAACCAACCAGAAAAAACTAAACTGGGCAGAACCAGCCAAAACGCTCCCAGAGAAACCTGCTCCTAGGCAGACTGCAATCCCACCCACAACAGAGGAACACTGCAGCACAACCCAACTTGCAGAAGAGAAACAAACAGAGCAAGGAGGAGGGCCATAGCTGAACCGATCTGAAGCTGAAAACAGGCCAAAACAGAGGGGTAGACTGTTGACACCAAAAATGTCACTTTGCCTCTTCAACATCAAGAAAGCTGCATGAAGTCGCAACCTGCCATAAATAGGCAATGCAATTTCTCCAAAAAATCAAATCTTGTCAGAATCAAACAAAAACTGCAAGATCCTTCAAGATAGCCAAGAGAAGAGTACACATGAAGTTTCGGGCCATTTCGACAACATTTGGCCTAACTTCACTTCTCCGACAGCTAAAATGGCGTTCCCGGCGGCGACATCATCGGAGACGTCAAAACTTCGATCAGAGCCTACGGATGACTCCAGCATGTCTCAAAAGGGCTCCATGCCAAATTTCAAGTCAAACCGACAACGTTTGACCCTCCATCAATGCTCGAGCAGCAAAATCAAGCCTCCCGGCGGCGGAAACCACCGGAGCCTTCGCTCATCAAACCAAGTGCATGAGTGGCTTCAACATGCTTCCAAAAGGCTGCACGTCAAATTTCAGGTCATTCCGAAAACGTTTGACCAGGTTTCGATGCTCCGAGAGAAAATCAAGCCTACCGGCGGCGGAGCAACCCGGGACCATGTCATCCAAAACGAAGCCCATGGAACGTCTCAAAATGACTCCAATAGGCTCCCCGTCAAATTTCAGGTCAATCGGACATCGTTTGACCACATATCAAAGCTCGGCATTTTCCCCGCAGCAAAATCAAGTGAAGCATCGACGGGACCCCAAACGGCTTCAAAACTCAAACAAAAGCCTATGGTTGGTCTTATTTATTGCTCAGGAGGCTTCACCTCAAATTTCAGGTCATTCCGACATCGTTTGACCAAGTTTCAGCTTCTGGCGGAAAATCAGCAGCTCTACGCGACAAAGTCTTCGGCTTTCCCGGAAAATTGGAAACTTTGCACTCTAAAAATGCAAGGATTCTCATTAAGTTTTCTACAGGGAAATCAAGTCAATAAATGAGAAGAAATGTCAAGAAAAATACAGAAGAAAACGGCGACGAAAAAGACCTCAAAACGACCGCAAAACGGGCTCCGAAGGGGAAAAATCCCCCAGGGTCGCGGACCCCTGCGACCATGGCCCATGGTCGCAGGCCCCTGCGACCATGGCCCATGGTCGCCGGCGACCATGGAGGTCCGGGTCACCGGATTTTCCGCCGGTGACCCGTTTTTTTCGTCTTTTTTCGCGTTTCGCGCACTTTGACCCCTGTGGTTTCCTGAAAATGTGATTTTTAGTGCTTGAAATTGACTCATATCCGACGACATCCGTCAAAATCACGGGTCAACCTCCAAAAGCATAAAATCATCAGTGATCGCTCCAAGATCGCCAACCGGCTGACCAAGAAAGTGCACTTTCTGTCCGACCGATTGTGAAATCGACAAGACAGATGTCACCGGCCCGCTCTTAGCTATCAATGTCTGAAGTTACATGTTCATCCGATGTCGATCAGCATGTAGATCCATCGATGATCATCGCCAGAAGAATTCCAGAAGACACGGCATGGCCCGCGACTCTTCAACTCCTCGGCGACCAATTAATGTGGTTAATTGACTAGCTTTATTGCAGTCATTAATTCATTTCTTTGGACGGCCCAATCAGAAGCGAGCATTTGGGAGTTACAAGTCAATTGATTCATGGCATTTAAACCATGAAACTCCTCCCATTATGGTAATTAAGGTGATTAAAAGCCCTTAATCTCCATCGGCCAATCAGATTCAAGGAAAAAGGAGTTACAAAATCAAGAAATAAATCTTGTAACTCCTCCCATTAAAGCCATTAAGGCTCATAAACCCTCCTAAATGGCTACCAAAGGCCTATAAATAGGAGAGCATTCCATTGAAATGGAGATCGGGAAAAAGATCGGAAAAAAGAGGAGAAGATCGAAAAAAGATCAGAAAAAAGAGGAGAAAATCAGAGGATCAGAAAAAAAAGATCAGAAAGAGATCTGAGAGAAAGAAAAAGAGAGAAAAACTCTGCTGAAGTTCTGCACCGGCCACCACTACAAGGTGACAAAAGTCCCTTGGGGGGCACCCCCCCCCAAGGTCCTTGCCTTCTCCCGCTGCTTCCAATGGCTTAGACGTGGCTTTTCAGCCCGTCTACTTAGCTTTTTATTGGACATAGGACCTTCTCTTGGTCTTTGTCCTCTAAAAACCTGAGGTTATAGCCAAGCCAAGCGAATCAAGAGCATCTTTTGTTCTCATCTGCATGGATGATGGCGAAGCCCATACATGGCTTGCGACCGTCAATCTGAACGAGTCCCCCACAATCTCCTGAAAAGTTAGATCTTCCTTTTCTTGCTTTTCATTGTAGTTTGTATTTTTCTAAAAGAGACAAAAATCACAACTCTTGTCTTTCATTATTGATGAGAATTGTAAATCGGCTATAAACGCCAAAATCGGCTATAAATGCCAAACAAAATCGCCTTTCACGGCAAACCAAGAAAATGTCTCTTTTCTTAAATATTTGTGCAATGGAAAACTTGAAAGAAGTTGATTTCCTTTTTACTTGCGAAGGTTGATCTCCGGATGACCACTTGCAATTCCAAGTAAAATAGAAAATCTGGCACACCCACACAAAAGAAATGTTGATGCACGCTTCAGGGCCCGCCAGGGCGCGAAAGGGCCGGACCCGACGGACTCCCACGTTCCGCCGACCCCGGTAGCCGCCCCAACGGCGCCTCGGAGCGCGTTCCATCAAGCTGGCACACCCGGTGGGACTCGTTCATTTGAGAACACGGTGCTCGGAAATGAAATATTTGCATATCATACTTTTTGCTCTATGCTTATACTTCTTTTCCGGATTCCTTGGCTACTTTCTAGCTGGTAGCCTATGTTGGATTTTGCATCCTAAAAAAAAATGAGATGGGATTTTTTGGAAATTTCTATTTCTTTGAGTTTGTTTCCATTCTTTCTCTTTTCAAAAAACAAAAATCAGTTTTCTTAGTTTGAATTCAAAATTGAGAAGCTTTGATCCTATCCTATCGTTCTTTGGCGCTTGCAGAAATGTTGAGCCCGTTCGACTAAGGTTTTGGACCATCGTTTCTCTTCGATGAGTTCATTAGAGATTTCAAAAAAAAAAAATATTAAAAAAAATAAAATAAAAAAAAAATCAGTTTTCTTAATTTGAATTCAAAATTGAGAAACTTTGATCCTATCCTATCGTTCTTCGGCGCTTGCAGAAATGTTGAGCCCGTTCGACTAAGGTTTTGGACCATCGTTTCTCTTCGATGAGTTCATTAGAGATTTCAAAAAAAAAAATATTAAAAAAAATAAAAATAAAAAAAAATCAGTTTTCTTAGTTTGAATTCAAAATTGAGAAACTTTGATCCTATCCTATCGTTCTTTGGTGCTTGCAGAAATGTTGAGCCCGTTCGACTAAGGTTTTGGGCCATCGTTTCTCTTCGATGAGTTCATTAGAGATTTCAAAAAAAATATTAAAAAAAAAAAACTAAAAAAAAAAAATTAGTTTTCTTAGTTTGGATTCAAAATTGAGAAACTTTGTTCCTATCCTATCGTTCTTTGGTGCTTGCAGAAATGTTGAGCCCGTTCGACTAAGGTTTTGGGCCATCGTTTCTCTTCGATGAGTCTATTTGGGATTTTTATAAAAAAAAAGGGACATAGACCACTAAGGTTAAACCAATTGCGTTCTTTGATCACGATTGATTCAAGAAAAGCCTTGTCCAGAGTGTGGAGACAGCTTGACTGTTCTAGGCAAGGGTCCTCCAAACGGGTTCATTAAGTAATCCTACCCTTACCTGGGGGCAATTCTATCAATTGAGGTTTCATAAGACCGGGTTAGGAGGCCTATGTGTACTCTCTCGTCTTTAAATCTTAAAAATTTTAAAAAAATCAAAAATAAAAAAAAATCTTAAAAAAAAAATAAAAAAATCAAAATAAAAAAAAAGATTTTCAAAAAAAAAAATCTTAAACAAAAAAAAAAGATTTTTTTTTTAAAAAAAAAAAATGAAAATCTTAAAATAAAAAAAAATCTTCAAAAAAAAAAACTCTCGTCATTTTAGATTCAGATCCGAGAAATTGTGGTTCCTTCCCTTCTGGGTACTGGTGCTCGCGGAAATCGTTGAGCCCGTATTCGGATCGGAATACCATCTGCTCTCTTTGATGAATCCAATCTTGACATTTCAAAAAAAAAAAAGAGAATCCCATCTCGTGGATGCGATCTCCAACATTTGTGCATAGCAATACTGGTACGCCCTTTCAGGGTCTACTGTATCTGTGACCGGCACATTTGTCACTCCTACCTTATATTCTTCTTATCTCGAGCAAGCTCCGCTTCTCGATAAGTCGAATTTAGGTATACAATTGCTTCTAGCAGTCATTGGAACGCTCATTTCGAGCCTACCATGTTCGCTGTCAGAACAATTGTACCATCTATGGCTTTTTGCCTTCTTCATGTCGCTTGGGTCATATCCCTTGAGCGATTTGAAAAGACAACCATAGAAATTCCCATTTATGATCATCATATTCTTGTGATTACTAATGGATGTGGTCTTGTTTCAGAAATTTTGAAACTAACAATGGCAGCCTTAACCATTATCTTCGACGAGAACAAGCACCAACTCATGCTTCAACAGAAGCAAACCAAGCGCACTTACAAGCGCCCCGCCAGCTGCCGAAGCGTCAACTCCCTCGGCAACTCTCTGAACTCCGGGTCGACCTCGACTCCCCGGACCATCGTCTTCGGGACACTGGGACCATTCCCACTTCCCGAAGAACAAACTGCGCCTGCCAAAAGGCAGAAAATCGCCTCTCAACGTGTCACTCCCGTGACACCAAAGGCGAGCGCCCAAAAGCCCGAAGCCCGCGGCACCCCCGCGAAGCCTCGACCCACAAACAACCAGGTCTATCCCAAGACTTGGTCTCCAAGACCTTCCCCAAAACAAAGAAGGTCTCAAATTTCCACCAAGCCAGCATACCTGGCCCCACTCAAGGAAAACCAGTTCTACCCTCTTGCCTACATGAAAGAGGAGAGACCCATCTCCAACTTGACTCCCAAGTCAACCCAGCATGAGCCGGCTTGTTCCTACAGGCCCAAAATCAGATCATGCATCACTAGGCCTCTACAAGCACCTGCTAAGGCCTACACTCCTTCAGTTCGACCCTTCATCTCTACAGGGGCCGAACTCGAAAGGTTCAAAGCTTCGCTGCAACAGGCAAAGGACCGGGTCCGGATCCTGTCCTTGCCTAGCTACAAAGAAGACAGGCTCGGCTGCTGCGCCCGAGGGAGCACATCCTTCATCGTCAGAGCCCAGCCAGAGCTGACTGAAGCTCAAATCGCTCGTCGAGCACGCCGCCGTGCGTCATATCGACAAAAGAGACTAGAGAAGCAACGGACCCAGCCTCCTACACTTCAAGTCTCCCATAAATGGGTCGAAAAAGAAAGACCCGACCAAGTTGCTGCCGTCCATATGGTTGGAAAAACCAGAAGACGCCAAAAGTCAGCATCAAAAATCCATGTCCGACGTCCGGTGACCCGTAGCGTCACCGGGACACGAAGACATCCTGAAGAATCTCCTGACCCTTCAAGCCAAGGACGGGAGAGTAATCCTTCATCAAGCTCTTCATCAAAAAGAATGAGCCCCAGCTCGGTCACCAGGACGATTTCTTCGTTCGAATCCCGAGGGATGAACGTCTTGGCTACAAGTTCTGAGCCACCACCTAAGAATCCACCTCGAGATGATGCGCTCGCACGCATCCAGCAGTTGGAACAAGGCCAGCAGAGGATTGAAACTCTGATGGAAAACCTTCTCCTTGTCGTCCAAAATCAGGCGAACAATGAGCCTCCTCCAAATCATGACAATAACGAGGAGAATTGTGAAGAAAATGAGTCGCGCGCCCTTACCAAAAAGGACGTAGACAGTATCCTCGCCAAAGCAAAAGAAGAGGATATACTCAAGGAGCATGGGATCAAGCCACCATATCCTTTATGGATGGACTCGGTCCCGTTCCCCACAAAATTCAAGCATCCTACTCTCCAAACATATACGGGGAAAGGATCAGCCAGACAGCACGTCATCCACTTCAAGATCTTGACGGGAGCTATCGCGGATCAAGATGCACTCAAGATCCGCCTCTTTGCAAGTACCCTAAAAGGTACGGCCTTCGATTGGTACTCCACTCTTCCGGAGAACTCCATTCAGAACTGGGCTATGCTGGAGACACGCTTCCTGACCCACTTCCAAGGTGAGGATCATCCTGTTACTATGGCTCAGCTCTGCAGCCTAAAACAGGGAGAGAATGAGTCAACTTATGACTTCATTCACAAGTGGAAAGCAATGGCGTACAAATGCTCAGATGTACTGCCACAAGCGTCGCTAGTCGACATCTGCCGAAACAACATGAGAGCTAAAATCCGCTCCATGATCATCGGCAATAAATCAAAGAACCTGGGGGAACTCCTGGAAGCTTCCATGGAAGCTGAAACGGTGATCAAAGACCTCAACAGTCAGAAATCATCAAAGAAAGAGCCGACTGCTGTTGCAACCTCTAAACCAAAGAAGAAGGAGGTTCTCAATGTGCAGACTAAGTCAGCTCCTCAGCAACCAAAGAAAGCTGAAAATAGAGCTGCAGGTAAGAGACCTGAACTCTCTTATGCCTTCAAAGAGCGAGTAGAAAAGAAATATCCGTTCGATGAAGACGTCGAAGAAATCTTTGAGGCTCTCCTAGCAAATGGCAAACTCATTTTGCCAGAGCCCAAAAGACCTGGAGACGTTGGCAAAACCAATGATCCTCGGTACTGTCCATACCACCAGATGGTCTCGCATCCTCTCAATCAATGCTTTGTTGTGAGAGAGAAGATAAACGAGATGTAGAAAAACGGAGTCATCACCTTTGACAAAAACTATGGGACTGCCTCCGTCAACATGGTGTCATATGGACAAACACCAAAGTCACCGAAGAAGAAGATCACTACTTCCTTCAAGGTGATAAATAGAATTCAAACGTCCGAAGTGTTGGTTCCTTGCCCGACACCAGACAGACAACCCATATGGGTACATCCCGATCTCCTGGAAGATGAAAATTGGGAGATCGTCAAAACAAAGCCGACCGCTCAACAGCGAAGGCAGGCTAGGAAACATCTCCTCAGGCTCAAACGGCAAGAGAAGACCCAGCCAAAACAAGAAGTTCATGAAAAGGCAGAGGCCTCCTCTACCACTTCACTCGGGGCAACAGAAACGTCCCCTCCAGAGACTTCAAAGGCGGTAAGAAACTTCACTCTTAGTGATTTCATGCCACCTCAATTCAAAAAAGAAGCCATGCAGGGGGCATCATACTCTTGCAACTCGGGAGTTGGATTCTCCATTGATGGATACGAGTCCAGCGACACCGACGATGGATTCGAGCCCAACTACACCGATGAGTGGGAGGAATCTCTTGAAACAGGAGAATATCTCTCCGATGAAGAATGGGTTCCTGAAACTCACCTTATGCCAGTAATCTGGTATAACCCCTTGCAACCACAAGGATCCTGGTCTGATGATGAAGAAGACCAAGAGGCTGCACAAGAAGATGCTGTTAACCCAGCACCTGTCATTGCTCCAGTGGAAATCAACTATGTTGAGCCACACGGAGAAGACGAAGAAGAGGATCTGGCTCCCATGCCTGATCTTGAAGAATATGCAAGGATCTTGCAGCGTCTCGCTCTAGAACAAGAGCAAGACCGCGTCAACGAGATTCCTCACAATCCAGAGCCGGAAGTCCCTGAAGCCCATCAGGTACCTCCTCCCTCAACTCCTGAAAATGGAGAACATTGCTGGATTGACGATCCTCTTACATCCGAGGATGAGTCTGACTCCGAGCAGGCAACATCTCCTATCAGAGCTTCCTGTAATGTAATATATCAGGACTATAGCTCTTCTGAAGCGTCGTCTGATGAGATTACCTACACTCCGACGACGCCTAGCAATGTATCCTCTGGAGCTACCTTGTCTCACGTGACTTTCACAGAGATGACACCCTCTCAGGTTTCTTCTCCTGAGACTGTGACTTCAGGATACACATTCTTCCCGACTCATCATCATGAAGAAAACCCAACTTGGGGTGATGGATGGGTCAACGAAGAAGAAAAGCTGCTGGATGCTGTTCAGGACTTGCTCCCGGAAAATGCTCCGTGCAACACAATCACTGAGGATGGCAACTCTGCTGCAGATACATCCCCAGAAGATGAAAAACGACAGCCTCTTGATCCTGAAGACAATCTTCCAAACGAAGATCCTTCTCAAGAAGCTCTCGAAGTTGGTAGAGGCACCCGTTCGGGCCGGGACTACCACAAAAATTACAACCAATCTTCCTTTACTTATGTAAATCCTTCGGGAAAAGATGTTGTAAGCGCCCCCAGTGGCAACAATGATGAACATGCAGGCCCTAAGGAGGCTTTCAAGTATGATTTGGTTGAGCACTTCAAACACATACCTGCACGTCTTCACATCCTGGATTTATTACGAATGTCTCCACGCACTCGTGATAATCTCATCTCAGAACTACAAAAACTGAATGAGGATGTCGACAAACATGCCCCGCAAGTCCTCCAAATTGAAATGGACTACCGGGTCAAAAACTCTGAAACTTCCTCAAAGGGAGAAAAGAAAACTGAGGGATCATGCATCCAATGCCTCTCGGTTCAAAAGGCAGCCAATGCAACCATCGCCTTCACTAAGGAAGACCTCCTACTTGGCGAAGCAAGGCACAACCGACCCCTGTACTTCACAGGGTACATCAAAGAAATACCGATACACAGAGTTCAGATCGACCCAGGTTCTGCACTCAACCTTATCTCCACTTCGGCTCTTGAAGAGTTGGGCATCCCACCCAGCAAGCTAAGCCACACATCTGTATCTATCTTTGGATACGATGGGAGCGCTCAAAGGCCTATCGGCAAAATCAGGTTCAAATTGCAAATCGGTGATCTTATCTCTGAGGTCACTGTGTATGCAATAAAAACCCCCTCATGCTACAACATCCTTCTCGGACGTCCTTGGATACACGAGAACGGTGTTGTCCCTTCAACTCTACATCAATGCATCAAGTTCGTCGGCGACGACGGCATGGTACATCGTGTCTTTGCGGACAGAAAACCCTTCAAAGGTAAAGAAGTCCACTTCGCAGACTCCCAGATGTATGAAGGCGAAAAAGAAGAAAAAGAGGAAATAGCACCCCCTGCTGAATATCTCCAGAAAGATAAAGGCAAGGCCCCTCAAAAATCACCGGAAGAAAACAAACCCTCCGACAAATTAGAAGAGAGTAGTCAATCTCCCTTCCTCATCTCCCTCAAGAATTCAAAACCTTTGGTCATCACGACTAAAGTGAAGAAGGCGAAACAAAAGCCTGGGGGCAAATTTGTTGTCTCTCTCGTGTCTATCATGCAAGACACAGACTCGGACTCAGAGCCAGAAGACGATGCATCGTCAAGCCAAGCTGACACTCAGCAAGTTCAGCCTGCTCTCACTTCGATGGAGACACCTGCTGATGTAGAAGATCCTACGTCTGCTACCTTTGTTGTTCCGGCAACATCACCAAAGCAAAGACCGATCTTCTTTCATAGATCAGATGCTTCTTCATCAAGTTCCTTGCTTGAACCTTTCCAAAATGAAGGTATGCCTCAACTATCTCTATATAGTCCTGTGGCACAAGCTATCATGAAGAAAATGGGCTTTGACGCTCAGAACCCAGTCGGTTTGGGAGAAGGCCGCGGTATTCTCACGCCATTGGAGCCCGCCTTGACCAAAAGCCAGCTGGAAGATTGGAGACTCTACGGTCTTGTAGAAAAGTCTTCATATGGGTTAGGATATGATCCCGACACTCCTCTGAGACAGTTGACACAAAAGCTTAAAAGTCGTTTTACCGACCAAGCCTCAACATCTAAAGTCCACGAAGACATCGATCTCCCTGGATATCTCTTTAAAGAGTTACCTGACAAAGATCCAGGAAGCTCATCCAATTTGTACGATTTCTCTGATGATGAAGAGGAATCGTCCGATAATACAGACTTGTGCTATTCTGACCCAGAAGAACCCTCGTCTCCAAAAGAAATACCAGACTCAAAAGGCGATTGGGACTATCTCATAGCAAGCCTTGAGGAGATCACCAATCAAGAAAATCCATGGAAAGGAACAGAGCCTTGGTCTGGTAATGCAGTTGAAACTCCAGAAGGTTTCGTTGAGTTGGAAGCCTCCGAAAATATTGTGGAGGAACCACCTTCGAACCTTCCGACAGAAGATCCTGTTGAAAAGATAAACTTGGGAACACCTGATAACCCACGTCCTGTATTCATAAGCAAGAATATAAAGGATGATGAGTTACCCGAGTATATCGCTTTTCTTCGTGAGTTCGTTGATTGCTTTGCATGGTCCTATGCTGAAATGCCTGGTTTAGACCCTAAAGTAGCAGTCCACAAACTCAATCTTCAAGAAGACATCAAGCCTGTCAAACAAGGCCAAAGAAGATTCCGTCCAGATGTGATGGATAAAATTGAACAAGAAGTTCAAAAACTCAAAAGCGTGGGCTTCATCCGTGAGGAACAACATCCAGAATGGTTGGCCAACATTGTCCCCGTGACAAAGAAAAATGGGCAGATCAGAGTCTGTATTGACTATAGAGACTTGAATGGCGCTTGCCCTAAAGATGAATTCCCGCTCCCCATACCGGAGGTGATGATTGACAATACCTGCGGATTCGAGCGAATGACATTCATGGATGGCTTCTCTGGTTACAATCAGATAAAGATGCATCCCGAGGATGAAAAACACACTTCATTTCGGACTCCATTTGGCGTATATTGCTATACTGTCATGCCATTTGGTCTGAAAAATGCTGGTGCCACATATCAGAGGGCTATGATGAAAATATTCCAAGATATGCAGCACAAGACGGTCGAATGTTACGTTGATGACCTCGCCGTCAAAAGCAGAAGAAAAGAAGACCATCTCAAAGATCTTCGGGAAGTCTTCCTCCGACTCCGCAAACACAAACTGCGGATGAATCCTCTAAAATGCTTCTTCGGCGTCTCGTCGGGTAAGTTTCTCGGATTCCTTGTTCGGAAAGCTGGAATAGAACTTGACCCCATCAAAGTCAAGGCTATTCTAGAAATGCCCTCTCCAAGAACCTTGAGAGAACTAAAAGGGCTTCAAGGGAGATTGGCCTACATCAGACGGTTCATCTCCAATCTTTCGGGGAAATGCCGTCCATTCTCTCGATTGATGAAAAAAGGTGTAGACTTTGTCTGGGATGCCGACTGCGAAGCCGCATTTCAAGATATCAAGTCATACCTGACCAAACCTCCAGTGTTAGCTTCCCCTGCCACTGGAAAACCATTCATCTTGTACACAAGAGCTCTTGATCATTCTGTAGGCGCTCTGCTTGCACAAGAGAATGGTGAGGGAAAAGAAGCTGCTCTATACTACCTCAGCCGCATGCTAGTAGGTGCAGAGCATCGCTACTCTCCAGTCGAAAAGGAATGCCTTGCAGTGATGTTCGCCGTACAAAAGCTACGTCACTATCTGCTTTCCAACACAGTCTACCTGGTCTCGAGAATCAACCTCTTGAAGGTCCTTGTCACAAAGGCCGGTTCTCTCAATGCTCGACTGGCAAAATGGTCCATCCTTCTATCACAATTTGATATAAGGTATGTGCCACAAAAAGCAATCAAAGGCCAAGCTCTAGCAGATTTCCTCGCAGAGCATCCATTGCCTAAAGATTCACCACTCAGAGATGATCTCCCAGACGAACCTGTCTACAACGTGGAGACTTCCTCACCAAATGCCTCCTGGGACATGTACTTTGACGGTGCAACCAGGACAAATGAAAACAGAAAGCTGATCTCGGGAGTTGGCATCCTCTTTGTTAGCCCCGACAAATGCATGATTCCCCACGCTTTCTCGCTACTGGAACCATGCACAAACAATGCAGCTGAATACCAAGCTCTGATCCTAGGATTGGAACTCGCCATCGAATCCGGTATCACTATGCTGGAAGTCTTTGGAGACTCTCAACTGATCGTCAACCAGATGAATCAGAAATATGAAGTCAGGAAGCCCGATCTGCTGCCTTATTACAACAAGGCACAATCGCTTCTGCAAAAGTTTGACATCTGTCACATCACCCACATTCGTAGAGGTGAAAACATCCGTGCAGATGCCCTGGCTGGACTTGCCGCATCAATGGCGATCCAGGAAGGAAAAAACATGCAAATTACAGTGAGTGAGAGAAGGATCCTCCCTCCTCTTAACACACACCAAGCAGTTGCTGAATGCCACCGAGTGGTTGGAAGTCGGATCTCTATCCTTCAAACTTCAATCGGCGACTGGAGGGATCCGTTCATTGATTACACTATGTTCGGAATCCTACCTGAAGATCCAAAAGAACGGGTAAGCATCCAAAGGCGAGCCCCAAACTTTCATTTGGATATCCCTTCAAAAATCCTTTACAGGAAATCCTTCAATGGAGTACTCCTACGCTGCTTGTCACAACAAGAAGCTGAAGAAACACTCAAAGAAGTTCGCGCTGGTCTTTGTGGAGCTCATCAGGCTGGTCCCAAACTCTACAACCAAATCAAAAGGTTGGGTTACTACTGGCCTACCATGGTACCCGACGCAATACAATTTGCTAAGCGCTGCCAACAATGCCAAGTTCATGGAGACTACATTCACATGCCTCCAGAATGGCTACATCCTACAGCAATCTCATGGCCTTTTGAAGCATGGGGCATGGACATCATAGGTCCTATCTCTCCCCCTTCAAGCAAAGGTCATCGCTTCATCTTCGCCGCAACGGATTATTTCTCCAAGTGGTCAGAAGCATTTGCATTCAACGAAATGAAGACCTCATCAGTTCTTCAGTTCCTACGCACCAATATCATTTGTCGTTTTGGCATACCCAAAAGATTCGTCCATGATAACGGACCACAATTCCGAGATCATCGATTCTACAGGTTCTGCGACAAATACAAAATTCAAAGCTGTCCTTCGACTCCATACAATCCGGCAGCAAACGGATTAGCAGAAGCCTTCAACAAGACACTCTGCAAAATCCTCAAGAAAATGGTCTCTAGTCACAAAAGAGACTGGAGTGACAAACTGTCTGAAGCTTTGTGGGCCTATCGAACCACCGTTCGAGGACCAACCCATAGCACACCATTCTCCTTGGTCTATGGATGCGAAGCTGTCGTGCCCCTAGAGGTACAAATTCCTTCTCTGAGGGTATCTCTACAAAATGACATGACTCAAGAAAGCAATGCGAAATTACGACTTCATGAGCTGGACAATCTCGATGAGAGACGGCTCGAAGCTCGACAAAGCATTGAACTTTACCAAGCACGCATGGCAGGATCTTTTGACAAAAAGGTCAGGCAACGCGCCTACAAAAAGGGTGACTTGGTTCTTGCGGTAAAAAGACCAATGGTCTTCACACACAAATCAAAAGGCAAATTTGAACCAAAATGGGAGGGACCCTATGTCATCGACAAGGTCTTCTCCAACGGCGCATATGCCCTCCTAAACATGGAAGGCGACAGATGTATGCTGCCTATCAACGGCAAGTTCTTGAAGCGGTACTACCCTTGAAGACTTACCCAACTGGGTAAGAGCAATGCCTGTATGGCCAAAACCTGTTCTCAGGTACTCGCTCGTCAAACCCACTCTCTTTAGAATTTTCATATCAAATGTCAAAATTTCTAGAGATTCAAAAACAATGCTTATTTTTATCGTTTCATTGTTCAAAAACAAAAAAAATCCAAGTTTAGGAGCCTCTCCCTGACTTGACCAAAACTTTCGATCCTTGAACCAAAATTCATGGTTTGAAACAAAAAATTCGGATTCAGGGATTTCCACCCTAGTCTACCTTACCTTTTACCGCCAAATGGTTTTAGGTCAAAATTTACGACCCTCGTGTCTTTAAACAAAAAAATGGTTTTTTTAAAAACCGCGGGGAAGTGACACTTAGTCGATACTCGCAAAACTCAAAAAATCGGAAGGATGCGAACCCCATTCGATACTTCCAAAACCTCTAAAATCGTGGAGACGCAACATTTCAGTTGATATCCACAACCCAAATTTCAAAGGTTCGAGAAAACCTCAAATTTCAAAAATCACGGGGAAACGACATCAAGTCAGTACCCGCAAAATCAAAAGTTTTGGGAAAAGCAGGGAAGCGACGCTTAGTCGATATTTGCACCCCAATTCGCGAGGAAGCGACATTCCATCGATACTTGCAAAACCTAACCCGCGAGGAAGTGACATTCCATCAATACTCGCAAAACCGAATGAGCAAGGAAGCGACATTCCATCGATACTTGCAAGACCATTCAGCGGGGAGGTGACATTTAGTCGATACCTGCATTTTGAAAGCAAAAAAAATCTGGCTATAAATGCCAAAACCTGGCTCTTTTGCCAAAAACCGGCTATCAATGCCACCAAATCGGCTATAAATGCCACACAAAAAAAACCTGGCTCTTTTGCCAAAAAACCGGCTATAAATGCCACAAACCGGCTATCAATGCCACAAAAATTGGCTTTCACGCCGACAAACCAAAACTTGGCTTTCAAAAAATGGCTATCAATGCCACTAAACCGGCTATAAATGCCACAAATTGGCTATCAATGCCACCAAATTGGCTATAGATGCCACAAAACAAACACCGGCTTCCATGCCAACCCAAATCTTGGCTTTTACGCCATAAAATTTCGGCTTCCATGCCATCTCAAAATTGGCTCCCATGCCACGAACAAAATTTTTGGCTCTTATGCCATCTCAAAAATCGGCTATAAATGCCACACAAAAAAAAACAACCTGACTCTCATGTCAAAACTGGCTGTAAATGCCACAAAAATCCGGTTTTCATGCCAAATTCGTTTCCCCTACCAAAACAACCATTTGACAAAAGATTTTCACAAAATGACAAAGCTTTTGATCAAATCCCATTTAGCAATTGCTTTCATCACAAAAAGATTTGAGTGAGCGTAGGGAAAACAAAAAAAAAGGGTACCAAAAAAATACATGTGGTACCAAAGCAAAAAAAAAAATAGAAAGTGTTCACAAGCACTACAAAACAAAAAAAAAGGGTACCAAAAAAATACATGTGGTACCAAAGCAAAAAAAAAATAGAAAGTGTTCACAAGCACTACAAAAGAAAAAAGAAAAGTACCAAAAAAATACATGTGGTACCAAAAAAAAAAGAAAGTGTTTATAAGCACTACAAAAAAAAAAAAAAAAAGAAGTACCAAAAAAATACATGTGGTACCAAAAAAAAAAAAGAAAAAAAGAAGAATGGTTTCTGCTATAAAAAATCAGGAGCTCAGCCAAAAATGGTCTCCAGCCAAAGCTTCAGCTCCTCAAGCAAACTTTTGGCCTCATCCGTCAGAGTTTCCAAGGCACACTTCTTCAGGGACTTGCCATGAGATGCTGGCGAATGCCGTAACCCTTCTTTTACACCGGGAAGCTCTTCCCCAGAGTTTGCCATCGTTCATTTTCTAGAGTCCTCCTCTCGAGAACTTGACCGGCATCTGCAACCCTGCGGATCAGAGTACTCTCCCTGTCACGAGCCTCTGTTATAGCAGCCCACTTCGCATCGACTTGTGCCTTCAAATGCTCAAGACGTTTTCTGACCTCCTCAACTTCCCTATCAAGGACGTTAAGGTCATGCCTCAAACCGATGATGGCTAGCTCTTCCTTGTTCTTCTCCCGAACTAGCTGCTTCTTGCTTTGCGTAGCCTCATTCAGGTCAGACTTAGCCTTATCAGCAGGGTCCAAGAACATCTCCTTGAAGAATTGGTCGTCAGGGAAGCCCATGGTCTCAAACCACTTGTCACCCAGTGCAATGATCCTATCAACGATCGCCCTGGCACCTGTGACATCCAGACCAACCTCTTCGGTGTCAGTCAGAATCTCCTGTACATGTGGGATCATGCCGAATCCTGCCTCCAAGTGTCCAGAAAGGAGAGTCTTGACCCAAGAACTCAAAACCCGAGCCAGCACCTTCTTCGCAAATTGAAGAGACGAACTGGATGAAGATTCACCCTTCTCCGCTGATCGGCTGCTCATGTCATGTCCCATTGGAAGAGTAACAAAAGAACTCTTTCCACTTGGAGCCACTGGAGAGGGAATCTCAATACGAGGCATCTCCCCAATCATGTCAGAACTGGTCTCTACCTCCGGATCGACCTCTGGCATCCCTTGCTCTGGTTCTGAAGAAAGCGATGGACTCTCTTCTGTCACTTCAAAACCTGCAAATGAAACACAAAAAGGTATGAATATGATCCTGTTCAAAAAAAAAAAAAAAAAAAACCATCAGGGTCATCACTACAAAGTACCTTCTTCGACGACTGGCGGAACACTCTCTTCCTCCATGAACTCATCGGAAGCATCATCAACATTTGCGTCCATTGATGGTTCAAAGTCATCGGAATCCTGTGGCAAGTCAGCTGACAAGAAAAATGTTAGCAAATCAAGTCGCAGGCACAAAAAAAGAGAAAGCGAAGGAAGTCATACCAGTCGGAGATTCCGGAGTCATTCCAGAGTCCCTCGGTTCTTCTTCAGATGCCATAACCGGCTCCATCACCGCCTCATCGGTCAGAACCGCAGGCATCGGCAAGTCTTCATCCTCTGCTAAAAAAAAAAGGCAGCAGCAGGGTGAGAAAACAAATCAGAACATGGAAAGCCCCATGAAAGAAGCAGAAAAAGAAAAAGGAAGAATCATACCTTCTCCCAGGCCTGCTGAACGGCCACATTAGAAAATCTGGCGGATCGACGAGGTACGCTTGTAACAGGCTCTTTACCCTTGTTCGTTCTGGAGGAACCACCTGCAAAGGTTGGAAAAGAAAAAGATCGTCATCAAAATGACAGAATTTCGCTAAAAAAGGGGTCACTTAGTCCCACCAAAAATCTGGCGAAATTTTGACATGACTCCGGGGCAATTCCGAAAAAAAGGGAAATACCCCGACGGAAATAGAAAGTTTGAAGATGGGCTCAACATCGCTGCGAGCTCCGAAACTCCAAACTTTCGAAACCTCAAAATCTCCGCAAAATCAAGAAGGGTTCAACATCGCTGCAAGCTCCAAATTCCCAAATTTGCAAAGATTTTCAGGTATGCTATCATGCTCAATCTACAAATAGTACATGCATGAACATCTAGATTTGCATAAAAACGCATTATCATGATGAGCAAAAAAAAAAAAAAAGGAAACTTTCTCGAAAAAAAAGGGGGAGAAAGAAAAGAAAAAAAAAAGAAGAAACTTTCTCAAAAAAAAAAAAGAGAAGAAAGAAAACAGCAAAAAAAAAAAAAAAAAAAAAAAAAAAATAGGCCACGTGGCCGTACGGACCAGATCCGTACGGATCTGTCCGTACTGCCCAAAAAAAAAAAAAGAGAAAAAAAAAAAAACGTGAAAAAAAGAAATCACGTGGAGAAGAGAAAAAAAAAAGAAGAAGAATAGAAAGAAAAGAAAGAAAGAAAAAAAAGAAGAGAAACTTTTTTTTTCCTATTCTCTACATAAAGTTTTCTTGAAAGAAAAAGAGAGAAAACTTACTTGAAGCCATTGATGGAGAAGAAGAAGGAAAAAGCTTGAAGATCCTTGAAGAAGAAAAACTCTTGGCCTTGGAGCTCTCTTAAGATTGTTGCAAAAGAAAGCAATAAGAGCAAGAGATCCTACCTCCCTTTGCTTTTATAGGAGAGAGCAAATCAAAGAAGGAAACAAAGAAGAAAGGTAAGTGTTACTAATTAGTAACCTTACCAAAAGAGAAGGAATTAGAAAGATTCTTTCCCAAAAAGAAAGATGTCTTTGAGAGATTTTCTCCCAAAATCAATCAATGAGAGATTCTCTCCAACAAAAAAGGATATTGGAGATTTCTTCCCAAAAAGAAAGATACCTTGAGATATTCTCTCCCAAATTAAGGGAATATGAGAGATTATCTCCCATAAAGATATTTTTAGATATTCTCTATCCAAATGAGATATCTTTAGATATTCTTTACAAAAATGGCCCCACATGAGATCTAAGCCATCCTAAAAAGCTTAAGGTCCCATGGGCTAGCCCATATGAGCCAGGTTTGACCACCTAGGCACTAAAAAAAAAAAAAAAAAAATGGGCTTTTAGTCAGAAAAAATCCCTCTTCCCAAGAGCATACAAAAATGGTTCCATGCCTCTTTTGAGTTGATTGAACCATACAAAAAATTCCAAGCCCCATGAGCTTCCAAAAATCAAACCATCCAGCCTCATATACCAAATTGAGCCAAAATCTTGAAATTGACATTTCACAAAAAACCAAACCATTCCAATGGACCCACACAGTCCCAAAGAGTGACCAAAAACCAAATCCTGGTCCCCTAACTTGCCACATACAGCTTGTTAGGTCACAAGACCAAAACAAAAAACCAAATCCTGATCCCCCAACTTGCCACATACAGCTTGTTGGGTCACAAGGTCAAAACCAAAACCCGGTCCCCTAACCTGCCATATATAGCTGGTTAGGTCACAAGATCAAAAACAGAAACCCAAATCCACATCCCTGATGTCATCTTCAAAACTTTGCCTCGAGATGGTGTGCGATTCCTTTCACTACCATAAAATTCCCCTGGAAGCTCAAAGGCTACTCTACCAAAAGAAAGATTGCTCAAAGACTCTTGGTCAAGACACAAGCTCTCCTTCAAAAAATCTCTTCGAGGCACATCGACTACAAAAGTCAAGCAACTCGTCGCTGTACCTCGAGGGGGAATTTGTTGACACCAAAAATGTCACTTTGCCTCTTCAACATCAAGAAAGCTGCATGAAGTCGCAACCTGCCATAAATAGGCAATGCAATTTCTCCAAAAAATCAAATCTTGTCAGAATCAAACAAAAACTGCAAGATCCTTCAAGATAGCCAAGAGAAGAGTACACATGAAGTTTCGGGCCATTTCGACAACATTTGGCCTAACTTCACTTCTCCGACAGCTAAAATGGCGCTCCCAGCGGCGACATCATCGGAGACGTCAAAACTTCGATCAGAGCCTACGGATGACTCCAGCATGTCTCAAAAGGGCTCCATGCCAAATTTCAAGTCAAACCGACAACGTTTGACCCTCCATCAATGCTCGAGCAGCAAAATCAAGCCTCCCGGCGGCGGAAACCACCGGAGCCTTCGCTCATCAAACCAAGTGCATGAGTGGCTTCAACATGCTTCCAAAAGGCTGCACGTCAAATTTCAGGTCATTCCGAAAACGTTTGACCAGGTTTCGATGCTCCGAGAGAAAATCAAGCCTACCGGCGGCGGAGCAACCCGGGACCATGTCATCCAAAACGAAGCCCATGGAACGTCTCAAAATGACTCCAATAGGCTCCCCGTCAAATTTCAGGTCAATCGGACATCGTTTGACCACATATCAAAGCTCGGCATTTTCCCCGCAGCAAAATCAAGTGAAGCATTGACGGGACCCCAAACGGCTTCAAAACTCAAACAAAAGCCTATGGTTGGTCTTATTTATTGCTCAGGAGGCTTCACCTCAAATTTCAGGTCATTCCGACATCGTTTGACCAAGTTTCAGCTTCTGGCGGAAAATCAGCAGCTCTACGCGACAAAGTCTTCGGCTTTCCCGGAAAATTGGAAACTTTGCACTCTAAAAATGCAAGGATTCTCATTAAGTTTTCTACAGGGAAATCAAGCCAATAAATGAGAAGAAATGTCAAGAAAAATACAGAAGAAAACGGCGACGAAAAAGACCTCAAAACGACCGCAAAACGGGCTCCGAAGGGGAAAAATCCCCCAGGGTCGCGGACCCCTGCGACCATGGCCCATGGTCGCAGGCCCCTGCGACCATGGCCCATGGTCGCCGGTCCATGGTCGCCGGCGACCATGGAGGTCCGGGTCACCGGATTTTCCGCCGGTGACCCGTTTTTTCGTCTTTTTTCGCGTTTCGCGCACTTTGACCCCTGTGGTTTCCTGAAAATGTGATTTTTAGTGCTTGAAATTGACTCATATCCGACGACATCCGTCAAAATCACGGGTCAACCTCCAAAAGCATAAAATCATCAGTGATCGCTCCAAGATCGCCAACCGGCTGACCAAGAAAGTGCACTTTCTGTCCGACCGATCGTGAAATCGACAAGACAGATGTCACCGGCCCGCTCTTAGCTATCAATGTCTGAAGTTACATGTTCATCCGATGTCGATCAGCATGTAGATCCATCGATGATCATCGCCAGAAGAATTCCAGAAGACACGGCATGGCCCGCGACTCTTCAACTGCTCGGCGACCAATTAATGTGGTTAATTGACTAGCTTTATTGCAGTCATTAATTCATTTCTTTGGACGGCCCAATCAGAAGCGAGCATTTGGGAGTTACAAGTCAATTGATTCATGGCATTTAAACCATGAAACTCCTCCCATTATGGTAATTAAGGTGATTAAAAGCCCTTAATCTCCATCGGCCAATCAGATTCAAGGAAAAAGGAGTTACAAAATCAAGAAATAAATCTTGTAACTCCTCCCATTAAAGCCATTAAGGCTCATAAACCCTCCTAAATGGCTACCAAAGGCCTATAAATAGGAGAGCATTCCATTGAAATGGAGATCGGGAAAAAGATCGGAAAAAAGAGGAGAAGATCGAAAAAAGATCAGAAAAAAGAGGAGAAAATCAGAGGATCAGAAAAAAAAGATCAGAAAGAGATCTGAGAGAAAGAAAAAGAGAGAAAAACTCTGCTGAAGTTCTGCATCGGCCACCACTACAAGGTGACAAAAGTCCCTTGGGGGGCACCCCCCCCAAGGTCCTTGCCTTCTCCCGCTGCTTCCAATGGCTTAGACGTGGCTTTTCAGCCCGTCTACTTAGCTTTTTATTGGACATAGGACCTTCTCTTGGTCTTTGTCCTCTAAAAACCTGAGGTTATAGCCAAGCCAAGCGAATCAAGAGCATCTTCTGTTCTCATCTGCATGGATGATGGCGAAGCCCATACATGGCTTGCGACCGTCAATCTGAACGAGTCCCCCACAATCTCCTGAAAAGTTAGATCTTCCTTTTCTTGCTTTTCATTGTAGTTTGTATTTTTCTAAAAGAGACAAAAATCACAACTCTTGTCTTTCATTATTGATGAGAATTGTAAATCGGCTATAAACGCCAAAATCGGCTATAAATGCCAAACAAAATCGCCTTTCACGGCAAACCAAGAAAATGTCTCTTTTCTTAAATATTTGTGCAATGGAAAACTTGAAAGAAGTTGATTTCCTTTTTACTTGCGAAGGTTGATCTCCGGATGACCACTTGCAATTCCAAGTAAAATAGAAAATCTGGCACACCCACACAAAAGAAATGTTGATGCACGCTTCAGGGCCCGCCAGGGCGCGAAAGGGCCGGACCCGACGGACTCCCACGTTCCGCCGACCCCGGTAGCCGCCCCAACGGCGCCTCGGAGCGCGTTCCATCATAGACTCCACCCTGACCCACCACCAGAGCAGCGAGCAAAACCGCAGCAGCACCTTCCAACAAAGAAAAACAGAAAACCTGCAACCACTTCCACCAAGCAATACTGCAAAACAAGCACCCACCACCAGAGCAGCGAGCAAAGCCACAGCAACTCCAACCAACTTGAGAACTGAAACCTAGCTACATAAACCTCCCTGCACTCACAGCAATCCAGCAGTAGACAGGGCACCTGAAACTACAGAAAGACTGCCAAAACAAGGCAGAAGCAAGGCAGCAACACTTGAAGAAGACAGGAAAACCAAAGGGCTGGACTGGAACCTGGGAAGGAGCTGGGACTTTGAGGGGGAAAGCAAGCCAATGCAGGGGCTGGAAGCAAATTACAGCAAAGCAGCACTCAGGCAAGCAAACCACAGACCGCTCAGCACCTAGGCAGACTAAAGCACAACCCAAACCAAGCAAAAAACATCTACAAGACCACCACTTCAACTGAAAGAAAACTACTCAGAGCAGGGGGGAAAGCCGGAGAACTGGAGCTGTTTGCATTTTGCACTCCATATCATTTATTATTTCTTCTCGCTAATAATTGTAATCAATTATTTTTAGGAGATCAGTTATATACTTGGGAGCTTACAATGGTTTTTTACCTAATGTTATACCCAAATGCCAATGGAACAATTAGTGATCAATTCCACAAATAAAATAAACACTCAAGATGTTAGTCAACTTTTGATATCAAGCTCAAACAAGATCTTAATGTATTCTTACACATGATGAAATAGCAAACATATTAAGATGATTTTTAGTTAGGCCCATACTTGTTCATCGTGCATAGCAGGCAGTGTGATTCTATTTTGATGTTTTATGGTTCTCTTGTAACACTTTCATGCTGGTTTTGGATTCCAACATAATTAATATATTGGCTGTGGTTTGTTGAACTCATCAATATTTTACTATGTAGTTGTGTTTACTCATGTAAATTTCTTTGAACCCATCTGTGTTTTTTTTTTTTTTTTTTTTTCTTGTATGTCTTGCAATCAAATGACCACATGAAAGAAAATGGCCTGCTGGTAGGTAAAGAACAGCATTTGATGGTCAAAACCTATGTTTACATCATCCATTAATGAGCCAAAGCATCCCCCAAAGTCTTTTTGCATGTCTAAAGAATGAGGGGAGATCATAATATACCTTAGGAATCTTCATCTCTTCTACAAAAGCTATAATCATAATATTCCACTGCACTGGCACCTATAATCACAAAAGATAAGCAAGTTAGATATACATGTTAGTCTCCAGTTGGTTTATAAACAAACAGTTATTGCAGACAAGGCATGAAATCAAAAGGAATCTATTATTATATTCATGGAAAAAAATTTCAATGAAGAGTTTTTTGGGGTCCCCTGTTATTCTTCTTGTGAAAGGTTTTTTTGTTTTTTTTTTTTGCTTAATGGTAAATTGAATTAAAGAAGAAGAGGGAAGAGGGCTAAAGCCCCCCAAAAAAAAAAAAAGAAACCAGCTAGGAAGGCTTACAACAAGACGCCAATCCACAACAGCAACCAACCAAAAAAATGGACACAGAACATAAGAGAGCAAGAAGAGGAGACAAACTAGCACACCAAAGCCAGGCAGCAGGACAAAACAGAGCCCAGCCTACTCTGAAAGGCACCAGGAACAGAAAAAAAACTGAAAAACAGCCTAGATTGAAAGACGAGGCACAACACAAAAAACTCAGCAGCATGCCCACCGAGCCTGATCAGCAATACCCTGCAATCCAACGAAAGGACAGCCAACAGGCGCTACCTTGCAATCCAACTAGGATCGAAACTAACTCCCCTGCAACATCAAAAAGCTGGAAAAATAAGAAGCTCGGAAACAAATCCAGACAGCAGCAGCAGATGCTCCAAACTGCACTACAACCCAAAGGCAGCACCAAGGCTAAGAAACAGAGAACCCAGCAACAGCAAAGAGAACCCAACAACAGCAAGACTGACACAACCTGGAAACAATTGAGGCGCCCAGCCAGCAAAAGAAGAAGCAGACCAGCAGGGCAACAGCACTTTAGATGCACTTCTTGAAAGACTTTGGGCAACAACAGCAAGACTGAATAGAAAGACTTCTTGTGACAGTTGTCTAGTATGAATACTGTACTTATTTATTGGACACAATACATGCATTTCCCTGTTTTAACTTTGAGCTTCATCTGTTTTCTAGTTGAGAAATTCAATCACATTCATTACTTCTTTCTTTTTCACTAATCATGTTTGGTCAAGCTTTTAAAAAATGTTAGAAAATGTTTATCCATTCATGCGCAGGGTCACTTCAATAGCACAAGCCTGTACCACTTATTTACTGTTTTTTATGAATGGAAGGTCCCACTTTTGGATTGTATCCAATTATGGGTCCAGATGAATGCAGGTCCAACCCTTCATCCAACTCAAATACCCTCCTCTTTAGTTACACCTCAACCCATGGATCTTACTAGTTGGTTTGAAACCATATTGTTAGTCATCTGTGGATCGGCCATACCTTGAAAATGGCTTTACTTCCATGGATAACTTCATTTTATTGGAGTTTCATTGTGGAAATGCAGCTGTTAGAACTTAGGAGAATATGGACGTCAGGTCCCATACAAATGGATTTTAAAATACTGTTGTCATGCATATGCAATTGCATGCCTGTAGAAATTTCATAACAAGAAGTGAAATAGTACAAGCTCAATGGGAGGATCTAACATATAAGTTGAAAGATTAAACAAGTACCTCCATACTTATTAGCCATTCTAGACAATTGGCCCCATATGTACCACACCGTCCTCCCTGGAAATCAAGAGTCAAATTTCAAGTTGCACGAAACACTAATATATAAGAAGACATAACCAATTGGTAAAAAAAAAAAAAAAAAAAACAGAGAGAGCAAAGAACTAAATTTTAATCTTTCTATAGGTTTTATATATAATACACACACACACACACACACACACACACACACACACACACACAGAACACATGAACCAACAAGGAAATCGATTGTTCTCAAAAATGCATTGTTGAAATCCTAAGAAATCACTGTTTTTTCTCATTTCAAAAGTACAAACCAAAAAAAGGATGATTAGCAATTCACACCATAATATGCATAGGAAGATATGATTGGATGAAATTTGGGCTGCATAGGAAGATATGATTAGCAATTGTTTATACCTTGTCACTATTTTTCAGCATACAACATAGAAGATTCAACACTTAATTGACATGGAAAGTTACTTACCGAGAATTCGAGCCTTCCCCAACAAGACCTCCTTGCATACAAGCGGACATAACAGCATTGAAGCACGCAAACTTTTCATCATATGCACGTATTGTCTCCTGTTGCGTTTGGCACAAGTCCTTCAAGGTCTCAAACTGATTCTTTTGTTCTTGGCACATATCCTTAAGTGTCTCAACCTGATTCTTCAGATCTCGCACCTCGTCATGTGATTTAGCACTAGACCGCTTAGATGATGGTCGCTTCAAACCAACACCATATTCCTTCACATAAAACTTCTTACCAAGAACTTCCACTGGCATCTCCTCTTGTGGCTTGGTGACTGGTATCCCAAGTACCTCATCCTCTTTGTCACGTGACTCATCCTCTCGGTGGCGTGCCTCAAGTTGTACCTAATAGCAAAGAAAATATAGAATCAATATATTGCATGAAATACAAAAATGGAGTTGGTGATGCGACTTCGATGGTTAATGCTCACATGTACTTGCTCACATATCGGGGTTACCCACTTCTTCTTCTTTGTACTATAATGGGTTAACTTGTAGAAATCTGCAATGTCTGGACGTTGACCATGTTCTTTTGCCGATGCTGACATAGCAGCTGCAAATGATTGTGATCCCATAATATGATTGAACGGTAAATTTGCTCGAGCTTTCTTCCTTTTTTTTACCAATTCCTACAAAATGATATAAATGTACTTGTAAAGATATCAATCAAATGACTTCCTTACTCCAAATTGAATTTTACCTCTTTATCTTTATTAGTCCAGATGTTAGCAATCATCCATGCCCAGTCTTCACCACTAACTCCTCTATATGGCTTGATATACGGGTCCTTACTAGCTTCCACTAATGCATGATAGTGTTCTTTCATATTATGACGCCAAGTTCTATACAATTTGTTACACTTGCGGTCAATTCCACGCATCACATGCTCTTTCTCATCATATTCTCTTATGTCAAATTTATCCTGCACTCATTCATATCATATGGAATTCTAGTATAAGCAAAAAGAAGTTAAAATTGTGCCTGAATTGAAATATCATCTTGAGATGATAAAATTTAAGTGAACCTAGTTGCTGAAAATGTGAATTATTGGTGCTGAAATTGTGTAGTAGCTACTGAAAATGAAATTTGGATGCCAAAATTGGTTCTTTATGTGCATAAATTATATACTTAATCTTAAAGAGGAAAAATAGTGAACCTCAAATAAAATAAAAAGAGAGAAAACTTTACTCGTGTAGCCTGTATGATGGGCGCTTTAATAGCAAAGGGAATATCATCCCACTTTTCCATATCCTTCAATGGTGCCGCCATCCTAATTTGTACACCAAGCCAAGTGGCCAATCTAGTGGCATTTTCCCCAATGGGTGCTCCTACCTCCAGAGGAACCTCTACAACAAGTTTGGTGCCACTACTAGCAGCAATTAAGCGTTCGGTGTTAATTCCACGGGTAGCACCCCGGACACGCTTTGAGGTAGAAGCTGAAAAGTTTTGAAAAAGTAGACCATTGGAATATTACAATTAAAATATAATAGAATTTCACGTATTGCTGGTATTGTATTTTTTCTTTTCTTTTTTTTTTTTTACAACATTTTTGGAGTTTGACAATGATTTTTCGTTGGATCTAATAAATACATAGGAGACTTAGTTTTAACATATATGAAACTGACATTGATGGAAAATGTACCTCTCACCATATCCTGCGATAAAGAAGTGGGTGTAGTAGATAGAGTACGTTGGGCAACCAGTAAGTCTTGGGTAGGAGTAGGAGCCACTGTAGACTCTGTTGTTAAAGAACCTGGTATACCTACCATCGATGTTGGGGGAGGCATTGAACCTTGGGTAGAGGAAGGAGGCACAGTAGACTGCATAGGAGGCATCTCAGTATGGGGAGTGGATGTATGTTGTGCAACAATGTTCTTCTTTCTTCTTCCATTCATGATAGCATCAATCTGTCACCATGTGACACAAAATTAATGTCTAATGATATATTTGTAAGCCTTGAATACACAATACGATTATATATTACCAGTTCTTCCTCATCGCTATAAGAATTCAAATGGTCATCAGAACTCAAATTGTTCTCATCCTCAAGTGGTTGATACTCCTCGTCATCATCATCCATGGCCCTCATATTTTTCGCCTCCTTAGTAGTTTTAGTCTTTCCCTTCTTCAGATCAACCAATGAATTCGCCATCCTTTGAAACCCCCTTTCAACCAATCTAAGGTTATTCAATTCAATTTTTTCCCGCCTTTGTTTCTCATAATCAGACACTGGCTGGCCCATGCCCCCGGGCTTGATAAACATGACCTTGTTTTTTGCCATCTCACTCCTGTAAGAAAGGACATTTAGATTTTAGTATGATATATGAACAAGTAAAATTTAATATGAAATGATAGATGCCCCATTATATAAAATGTAACAAAAGATCTAAAACATCCAGAAATATTCAAACATGCAGGACAAAGGTACATAAGCCACATCCATAGATGATAAGTATCAAAATACAATTCACTATGTACTATCCAAATAAAGGTTTAAGGACGATAATACAGAAAACTAAATCAAGGTTCTATGTCCGGATCAATATCCGTATCAAATTCACTAGCAAACACATTATCACTAGGCTCTCCTAGTAATTCATCTTCATCTTCGTCTTCATCTTCTTCAGGAAAACTGCTGTACAGTTGTCGGTTCTGTGTCTCTAGAACCAAATTACTTGGAATAATCTCAGGATCAACGTCGTCTCTAGTGAACCGAACCTCAACTGAATCATCAATATCAATATTAGGGACAGCATTAGTGGTTTCATCCTGTTGGAATACAGCAGTTGGCGCATCTTCTAAATCATCTTCCTTCTGTGGTATATCCCATATCCCTCGATGTTGGAGCCGTTCTACAACTTTCCAATGGTCACCAAATTTGGTATCATTGACATAAAAGACTTGCTTCACTTGAATTGGGAGGACAAATGGATCATTCTTACACCAATGTCTTCTTACATCAATGCTTGTGAAATGTGCATCGGCTTTAATGAATCTACTTCTACCGGTATTGAACCATTCGCATTGGAAAAGAACTACACGGCGTCCAAACATATAACTCAGCTCCCATACTTTGCACAATTTCCCATAAAAGGTAACTGTTTTCCCTTCATGGTTGTTCCCTTCCACAACGACACCACTATTTTGGCTCTTATGATGACTATCCCGGTCTTTAGTGTGAAACCGAACACCGTTGGATATGCAACCTGAATATAGTTTGATAGTCAGAAGTGGACCATTGGCTACAGACCACAAGTCATCGGTTGCTTCTTGTGAGCCTTCGTCTCGTAGTTGATTCATCTACAAAACAATGCATGGCAAGCATGTTAATATTCTATATGCCCACAACTTAATTTATCAGAAGATAGTTTGTATCTTACGTGTTCTTTGAACCACTTTGGAAATTTCTCTTCTTGTCTCTTCGGGATGTCACATGCACTTTCATTTGCCAATAGTCTTTGGTGTTCTCTATTTACAAACATACAATAGTGATGGTTAAAAAGGTCGCATACTAAATATAGGTATAGGTAATATCCAAATTAAGTAATAACGTACTCTAGATATTGTTCCAGCTCAAAACTGTTATTTAAGACAAACCAATGAGCCTTGTCTATTTCCTCCTGCGTAACTTTACTTGCCCTCGTCATTAAGCCAAAAGGACGAACATTTTGGGTGAATACCGCTAACCCCGTTCCACATACACCACCATCAGCATTTCGTTCTGGCTGATTGAAAGCTGTTTCCATGCCACCGAGATACATTGAACAAAAAGTAAGACACTCTTTGACAATGTAAGCCTCAGAAATGGAACCTTCTGGATAGGCTCGATTGGTGACGAATCCCTTTAAGGTACCAAGTAGCCTGTTTAATAAATAATATTAAATGATTAAACCTACATCATGTAATATCGACTATTTAAATTTAGGGTAAAAATTACCTTTCAATTGGATACATCCATCGATATTGCACTGGCCCTCCAAGCATGGCCTCATGAGGTAAGTGAATAGCAAGATGAACCATGACATCAAAGAATGCCGGAGGAAAAATCTTTTCCATCTTGCATAATATGAGCACTATCTGATCTTGTAGGTTCTCCAAATCCTTAACTCGTACTATTTTTGAGCATATCTCTTGGAAAAAATTCCCTAACTCAGATAATGTGATACAAATGTCTTTCGGGAGGTAGCCACGCATCCCAATGGGAAGAAGTCGTTGCAAAAGTACATGACAGTCGTGACTTTTCAAGCCCATTAACTTATCTCCCTTTGTAGTCACATATCTTGATATGTTTGCAGCATAACCATCAGGATACTTGATTGACTTTAAGAACTCATAAAATCCATGTCTCTCCTCCGACGATAAAGTGTATGATGCTGGGGGCTTTTCGAAGGACCCATCTGCACGCCTCTTCAAATGCAGTGCTAGCCTTATTTTCAAATCCTCCAAATCTTGACGTGCTTTTTCTGTGTCCTTGTTCTTCCCATCTATGCTCAATAGTATTCCAAGCAAAGCCTCACATATATTTTTCTCTATATGCATCACATCAAGGTTGTGTCGAAGCTTGAGTTTCTCCCAATAAGGAAGCTCAAAAAAAATGCTTTTCTTTGTCCAATTTAATACTGGATCTCCTCTTTTTCTTTTGTTGCTTGGATGCTTGCCAAATGGCTTGTATGTCCCCTTACATAGTTGTTGCAATATTTGTTCGCCCGTTAAGTCCATAGGAGCCGACCGATGGTCCACCTTACCATCAAAGAGGCGACTCCTTCGCCAAGGATGATCTTTAGGTAACCATCGCCGAGCTCCCACATAACCTAACTTACTTCTTAATCTTTGTGATGATGCATGCTCGTTACAAACTGGGCAAGCCAAGTACCCCTTAGTAGTCCACCCTGACAAATTACCATATGCGGGGAAATCGTTGATTGTCCACATTACAGCTGCATGCATTCGAAAAGTTTGCTCTACTGAGGCATCATAGGTGGTTGCGCCACATTCCCATAAATCCTTCAATTCGTCAATTAATGGCCTTAAGTAAACATCAATATCTCTCCCCGGTGCTATTGGTCCAGGAATAAGCAACGACATCATAGAGTATGGCTGTTTCATACATTTCCATGGAGGAAGGTTGTAAGGCATAAGAATCACAGGCCACAGGCTGTAGGAGTTTCTCATGTTACCAAAAGGATTGAATCCATCAGTAGCTAGTCCTAGCCTCACATTTCGGGCATCTCGAGCAAACTCAGGATATTGTCGATCGAAGTCTTTCCATGCCTCACCATCAGCCGGATGCCTTAGTACCCCATCATCAACTCGTTTCTCTTTATGCCATCTCATATCTGCACAAGTTATGCTCAACATAAACAACCTCTGCAACCTAGGGGTCAGCGGAAAATATCGCAAAATCTTATGAGGAATCTTTTTTCCTTTGCCATCATTTATCTTGTATCTAGGCTCCTCACAAACTGGACACTTCTCAAGATCTGCATTCTCCTTCCAAAAAAGTGCACAATCATACTTACATGCAGGAATGGCCACATAGCCCAAGCCTAAGTCGCGTAAGAATTTCTTTGCTTCATAAATGTTGCCCGGAATATCTTGCTCACTTATAGGCAGAAGTTCCTTCAATAACCCCAATAGCGTATCAAAGGACTTGTTGCTCCACTTATTCAACACCTTCACGTGAAGTAACTTAATGACAAACGACAGTAAAGTAAACTTGCATCCGGGGTATAACTCTTGATGAGCATCCTTCATCAATTTATCAAAGTTCCGCACACTCTCCGTCTCAATATTGTTAGGCAACTCATCTAGTTCCTCATCATTCATGATTGCTGCCGCATAGTAATCATTAACTAAGCGTTCAATATCATCTGGATTCTCGTGTTCATCTACTGTCACTCCATCCCCAACACTTTCTCCACTAGGCTGACAACTTTCATTTGACACGAATTGATGATTTGCAGGTATAGGTTCCCCATGGTGCACCCAAGTCCTGTAAGAAGGTGCTATCCCATTTTGTATCAAGTGAAACACAACGACAACACTAACATGGCGCTCCACATTCATGCATTTTAAACACGGGCAACGAATCTTATCATCAGAGCCGGAACTCGTGACTGCAAAGTCAACAAAATGATTTACCCCATCTCGGTACTCTTTGCTCATTCTATTCTTAATTGTCATCCAACTCTGATCCATATTTGCTGATCACCTACAAAGTCAAGATTAGTACAGCTTCCGCTGGATAAAAATATTTAGACTCAAATTGATTTTCAAACCAATGAAATCAATCCTAGAGATGGATCAACTATTACATCTGTAGCCGATAAAAAAAAAAAAAAAAACTATTACATCTGTAAAAAAAAAAAAAAAAAATGGGGGTGCTATAAAAGTACCACACAAATGAAGATGTAACTTGGAAGCATGTTATTTGCTTTAAGTGATCATATAGAGGAGATGATCAGAGAAAAGGAGAGAACATATAGAGGAACATGTATAACTGTTGAATATGCATAATAGTCACCACAAAGCAACATGTATCAACTAATCATCATGCAATGGAAAAGGAAACAACAAATGCATAATCAACAACGCCACCCAATTTTTCCTCTAAAACAATAGCTTTTACAATGTCAATCACCAAGGCTTCAAAGTAACATTCAAAGTATCAAAATCATTTTTTGTTGGCATTTTTATAGATATTTATAGATGAAAAATGCATCAAAACAGTTGAAAAAAATGATATTTATAGATGAAAAATGCATCAAAACAGAAAACAGTAAGTGCATCAGAAAACTATGTGATAATAGAGCAAATCATGATATAAAAAAACAGAGAACATGGCATTGAATCCTCACAGACGTTGATTACAAGACCTGCGGTTGCTGTTCTAAAGGGATAATGCCTAAACCAGAGCGCTAGATGTGTGGGTAGCCCATCCGGATGTAATGTGTCCTGTTGCATTGCCAAATCAGATCCCAAGTTCCAATTGAATGTACAATTTCTCGTTCTTTCATCATTCTGGTGTCTTAAATGAAACCCTGTACCCTATCATTTTCACTTAGAAGTCCTATATGAATTTATCAAAATTCTTACATGAATGAGATTTGTGTTTTGTGTAACTTATCTGAATTAAATATAACTGTAATTATACTATTTTTTTACATAGTGAATCAACAATATGCCCATATATGTTGATTTTGAAAAATTTTGAGAGAAAGTGCCTGATCTTCACCTGCATTACTAAAATACAAAAGAATGAATTGAAATCCCAACAGACAACCAATGATCTGCTTGGTTAAAATAAATTAGAAGTAATTGTCAACTTGGGAAGTTAATTGCCGTTTCTAAATTTACAATATCTCTTATTTTTTTGGGTTTTATATTGTTATTTTGTATGACATAATTTTAGTTCAGGGTTTTAGATGTTTGGCTACTGTTACAGTAAAGAAAAAAAATTATGAATGACATCATAGTAAATATTATTTGCATATTATTTCACAGCAGCTCTATGCATGATATTGAAAGGGTTGATCTGATGGGCCCCATCATTTGTGGATATGATTTAAACATCATAGTTAATATGATAATCCTGAATGCTACATTTGGATAACTAAATAAAAGCTTGTCTCATTAAATCCAACTAGGACAAAATTTCTAACCATACATTTTAACCAAAAGATTTTCTCAAATTCTTACTATGAAATGGACCCTAAAGGCATGTTGGTATAACACCATTTTCACACAAGGGGTAGTAAAAATCATCTACTTCTCTATAGTCATTCATTTCCCTCTGCTTGGTACAGAAAGGTTAAAGAAAAGTTGCCTAGAGCAGCTGTTTCTACCTCACTGGATAGAGAAGCTTTTTCCTATTGAGGATTGTGGGACTTACATTTTGCTAAGAGGAAAAGCAGAAGTCCTAATATGCAAGAAGGTGTTTCCAAGAAGGTATCATTAATTAAGCAAATGACATCAGACTGCCTTTCCTAATGCAAAAATCACCATGCTAACTAATCCTCATAATTAGTTAGTTAGTTAGTTAGTTTAAATCTGAGGATCTGATTAGACTGAAATATTTGGATTTATGAAATGATCATAATTTTTAATCCAAATTCTCCTAACTCTAAGGTCATGCTAAGAAATATTATGTTCGTCTCACAAATCTGAAATTCTTATTTTCCTTAGCCAAGCGTTAGATTCTTAAATTCCTGAACTAAGAAATATTATGTTCGTCTCACAGATCAAGTTTCTGGAAGTTCGAGTTTCATGCGTGTGTGAAAGAGAGACAATGGACATTTCGTCCATCATTTTTTGGATTCCCTTTTGATACTACCTTTACAATGTCACAAGGGAAGTATCTCATGTCGATCCAAGGGACGAACACATGTTGGATTTCGAAAGAACAACCTAATAATTCTGCTGGTAAATATTAGAACCAAAATAGGCTTTCTACATATGATTCACAAAATATGGATCTTGTTAAGCATATGAGCAAACACCATAGTACGGGTCCCTAAATGCATGACACCACCCTCAACAGAGATTGCCTGGAAAACCTTTATATAAAATATGAAGTCTAATATTATGGATAGGAAAGTTGTAACCTCTGTGTTCAGGATTTCCAAATGTGCATAGTCAAATCCCTGATCCCCATATATGTGCCTGTACCATATCATTCTAGGCATCACAGGTTAGAACTCTGTTATTTTAATGGTCATGTGAAACTTGCAACCTTGTGGTTAGGACTTTCTGCCCATAATCATTCAGTTAAAGGTAGCTAATTACATACACATATATCCATTGAGCATGACCCCTTAGTTCCAATACATGGTACGCCTAATGGATAAAGAAAAGCCCCAAGATTTTGTGAGATTCTAAATAGGAAGTACTACTTTAACGCTCAAGCAGCTGCATGGATATGAAGGCCAACTCCAATGTGCATTTCCAAAAGGCAAAACTTTGCAGCAACAATGTACACATGGCAAACATTCATGAATATTTAAGACCTGAACAATCTAAGAAGAAGCTAGAAATTCCAAAGCAACTGTGGCAATCATAAACAAGATCCATGCACATAAAACTGAACATCCATTTGTACAAATACTATATAGAAGATTCATGCAACTAAAACACGGATAAATGCACAAAACCCATGCACATGCAAGCGTAGAGAAATAACTACCATCATTTGGGAAGATAAGGTTCTGAACCAGATAAGCTCAATCTATAGCTAGTTCTTTTTTTCTTTTTCTTTTTTGCTTGCTTGGCTCAATGGCCAAGTTGTTGAGTAGTAAAGCCACCTACCAGGGATCGAGCCCTCTTGGGAGGGATGGGAGTGAGAGCCTTTACCACTAGGTTACCCCTTCCCAATCTACAACTAGTTAGGTCTGCTAGATAAACCAATAGAAACAACTTATCAAAATTCTCATAACAGCCTGAATCATGGATGTTCTGAGCATTCAACTGAACATCACAAGAGATTAATAAAAAGGAGGCATGGGTATATAGTATTAAACAATAACCCAATCTAAAAGCATGCTAAAAAAAAGGGGAGGGGGGACTCCTAGCACCTAATTAATTAGGAAATAAACTGACTTAAAATCTCGAAATAAACCACCAAAAAAAAAAACAAGAACCTACATCTAAGACAACCCTTTACAAGTAAAAAGCTCTATATAGATCATATTTCAAGAAAAGACATTAAACCAGATGAAGTAAACTAGAAAAACCAGTAACCCACATCCGAAAATCAATTTTCAGGATATATACATATACACACATCCAAAAGGTGCCTTTTACAAGAAAAATGCCCAACACAGATCCCATGTCGAGAAAAGACATTAAACCAGATGAACTAAACTAAAGAATCAATTTTCTAGTTCTGTTCATCTGGTTTAATGTCTTTTCTTGACAATCTATGTAGAGCTTTTTGCTTGTAAAGGGTAGTTTTTTATATAGGTTCCTCACTTCCTGGGTGACAGTTTTAAACAGAGCTTTTTGCCTGCTCACTGGATTTTCCCATGGTTTTTCCCCCCTCTCTTGTGCCATGGTGATAGTTTTATGTAAATCACTCTTTAGGAAAAATGGCCCTAAAAAGTAGTAAAAGAACCCCTTTTTATTAAACAGAAAAATAAGCATGCAACACAAAAGAACAGAAATCTAAGATGAAGATAAAATCAATCAAAGCAGCCAAGAGAAACCAGGAAACCACATCCGGTGCACCCTTTAAACAAACAAACAAAACTACAAAACAAAATTATTGTTAATCTGTACTAAAAAGAGATACCATAAACAAGAAAAGACATCAAACCAGATAAATGTAACACGAAAAAGCATAAAGACCCCACATCAAAAACCTACTTTTGAGGAAGAAAAAACCCCTTCCATTGCTGTTGTGCTTTTTTTTTTTTAAGAAGAGGAAATGATGTTAGGAGGGAGTAGATGTCATACGAGCAATCCAAAAACACCTAAAATCCCCAAAATCCTGCCCTAATTTGAGACCCTTAAAAGCATGGAAATAGAAAGTAAATTAGAAGTGTTAGATTTCACCTTCAGGATTTTGCAGAGAGAAGTCAGCGGAGAGAATAATTACAAAGAACAATGAGCAGAGGGAGACCTGGCCTGCATCAAGCAAACGGAATGCAATCAGTGCGTCGCTGCCGGTGTATGAGATCGGAATGAGAAACCGGGTGTGAGAGATAGATTGGAAGAGAGATATGAGGAAGACAGCCGATCGAGGAAGAGGAAGAGAAATGGAGGGAAAGAAAGAAAGAAAATGGCGGGTGATGGAGGGAAAGAAAAAAAAGAGCGAGGGAATGAAACAATACACTAGTGAAATTGGGAGGGACCCATTTTGGCTAATTGAAAAATGACTCTTATGTGGGTTTTGATCTTTCAGTGACAACTTTCTACTTGTCACCCAAAATTTATCTTTCAGTGACAAAATTTTTTGTCACCGAATCTCCTCTTTATTTGACACCTTAGTTAAAGCTTTTCCGTGACAAGCAAAAAAAATTTTTTGTCACCGTTGTGTGCATTCCGTGTCAACGTTGATTTTTTGTCACCAAAGGGTGTCACTAATGGTGTTTTTTGTTGTAGTGTATATTGGTACTTCATTATATTATTTCGTTTCAGCACTTTTACTAAAATAAAAAAATTAAGAAAATAAGAAAATTTAAAAAATAATTAAATTAATCAAAAATAAAATTTATGAAATTCAACTTTTTTTAAAAATAGCTTTTAGAGTTTTTGAATGTAAGATGGAAAAATAAAATATAAAGATCTTATAAAAAAATATCTTAGGATTTTCTCCAAACATATATTTTAGACTAATAAATTGCCATGGAATATTTTACTCTTTAAAAACTCCTGCATTACTTAGGCGATGTGGAATGTAGGGCGGGATCGAAACCCGCTTTAACACCATGTACCAATCCAAGAGCTTAAGCTCACAAGTAGAAGGCCCAAACAGGTAGGGGTGTGTGTGTAGAAGGCCCAAACAGGTAGGGGTGTGTGTGTGTGTGTGTGTGTGTGAGAGGCACGCTACAAAACGCCCCGGGCATTGTGTTGTTAAAAATGCCCCTCCCCTAATTGGTGTATGCATTCCTCTTGTCCTATTTTTTAGAGAGAGGTCAAAGCATTTAAAATCCCTATTTTTTTCTCTCTAAAAAAGAAACAAGTTATGTTATCCTTTCCCTATTTTTTCTCCCTCTATCAAAATATCAATTCCATACTTAGAGTCCAATGACCATAAATATCTCCCTCCATAAATATGTCCCTTTTTTTTCTTCTCAATGGGCCATCTTATTTACGTGATTAAATCAATGGCAGTTAATGATTTGATTGGATGCCAAGTTAATGTTAATGTATTTTGTTAATCATTGCTTGCATTATAACATGGCAAATTACGAATAAAGAATCTACTAGTGGGATGCTCTCAATTTTATGATTAAATTCATTGAAGTTAATGGGCATGGCAATATGTGAAATCTACTAGTGGAATCATCTCATTTTTAATCAATAACAGTTAATGGTTTGATTGTTATCAAACTAATTCCGATTCGTGGTGTTAATTATTGCTTCATAGCATGTGAACATTAGAAATATATCACCTGATATATTTCTAATGTTCACCTGATATATTTCTAATGTTCACATGCTTTATAGCAATAATTACCACCATGAATCGGCATTATTTTAATACCAATCAAACCATTAACTGTTATTGATTAAAAATAAGATGATTCTACTAATAGATTTCACATATTGCCATGCCCATTAACTTCAATGAACTTAATCATAAAATAGAGAGTGTCCCACAAGTAGATTCTTTATTCGTAATTTGCCATGCTTTAATGCAAGCAATGATTAACAAAATACATTGACATTCACTTGGCATCCAATCAAATCATTAACTGCCATCAATTTAATCACGTAAATAAGATGGCCCATTGAGAAGGAGAAAAAAAAGGGAGATATTTGTGGAGGGAGATATTTATGGTCGTTGGACTCTAAGAATGGAATTGATATTTTGATAGAGGGAGAAAAAATAGGGAAGTGATAACATAACTTGTTTCTTTTTTAGAGAGAAAAAATAGGGATTTTAAATGCTTTGACCTCTCTCTAAAAAAATATGACAAGAGGAACGCATACAACAATTAGGAGAGGGGTGTTTTTAACAACACAACGCCTGGGGCGTTTTGTAGCGTGCCTATATATATGGGTAAGGCTCTCCTAAGCTTAAGCTTAGGATAAGATTCCGTAAGCTAATGCTTCTAGTGCCTATCCTTGGTCCATCTAAGGACCAAACACACGACCCCCCTAAATTGCACATGTCCACCAACTTTTGGTTAGATCTAAATTTACTAGACCATTGGATCGACTGTGTACCGATCCGAATGGACCGTTGACCATTAAACTTTTGGTGCCCAAATGGAGATGATAGAGATCACGGTTGGAGCTGATTTTTTTTGCAGAAAGGAGGGTTTCAGGGAGTCCTTGAAATCCCCCTATCCCCATGTGAGTCCCCAGGTGGGCCCCACCACACAATTGAGCTTACTTCATCTTACCTTATCCTAAGCTCCCATAATGTATATATATAGGAAAATATTCAAGTGAGAACTAGTTCTCACCTATTATATGAGAACTTTTTTGAGGAGTCCAACTAGCAACGCATCCAAACCTAGCAACCAATAGGGAACCCCCTAATAGTCACTAATCCCAAGGATTGACACATGTCCGAATGGACTGAACCATTGGATCGAGGGTTAAAATTTTTTTTTTCTTTTTTGAATATGAAGCCATTAAACTTGTGGGCCACAAATGAAGGGGTTAGGGGCATGGGTTTGGGGTCAAACTTGATACGTGGGGTGGTCTCACATAGATCTTTCCATCCCCCTTGGTCCCATCCCCAAATGGGGCCCACAATTGGGCCCCACAAAAAAGTTCTCACATAATATGTGAGAACAGTTCCCACCTGAATATTACCTATTTAGCTCCGATAGAACAGTTCTTAATTGAGCTTACTTCAGCTTACCTTATCATAAGCTCCCATAGTGTGTGTGTGTGTGTGTATGTAGGGCAAGGCTCTCCTAAGCTCAAGCTTATGATAGAATTTCGTAAGCTCATGCTTGTGGGGCCCACCCATAGTCCATCCAGATGGACCAAACACACGACCCTCCCTGAATTGCACATGTTTACTAACTTTCGATCAGATCTGAATTTACTAGACCGTTGGATCGACCGTGTACCGATCCGAATGGACTATGGACCATTAAACTTTTGGGGCCCAGATAAAGATGATAGAAATCGCAGTTGGGGCTGGTTTTTTGCAGAGAGGAGGGTCCTAGGGAGTCCTTAAAATTCCTCCCATCCCCATCCCCATCCCCATGTGGGTCCTAAGGTGGGCCCCACCACACACTTGAGCTTACCTTATCTTAAGCTTTAGCTTAGGAAAGCTGCCCCATAGATATATATATATATAGGGAGATGCACCTATGAGAGATGCTCTCACCTTACTATGAGAGATAAGGTGGGGGCCCTCACATCCATATCCAATGCCAACGACTTAAATGTGAGGGCCCCCACACCTATCTCTCATAGGAGCATCTCCTATATAGATATAGATATAGATATATATATATATATATATATATATATATGTGAAGTCTTGCCAAAGGCATTACTTAGGCGATTTGGAAGGTGTGTAAGGGTACAAAAAAACCGCTAAACCAATCCAAATCGGGTGGCTGGAATTGATTTTTTAGGTGATTGGTTCGGTCACGGTTTGGATTTCCTTCAAAACCATTCAGTTCGGTTCGGTTTGAAGGTGCGGCTAAACCGCTCAAACGGAACCGAACCGAACCAATTATATAAATATATTTTTTTTTATAAAATATATAGAGGATTATGAAAAATTACTTGAAGAAGTTTCGAACCCTCACTCTGTTACTTAAAGTCCAACGTCTTTCACCAATTGAACTACCAGTTTTTTTTATGAAAAAATAAATAAAATAAAATAAAATAAAAAATCGTAACAGAACCAAACCGAATCTGTTCCTTTCGTCTCGGTTTGACCACTTTGGCGGTTCGGTTTGGTTTGGGAAAATAGAAAAATGATGGGTTTGGTTTGGTTGATAGTTTCCCCTCTAGACCGATCCGAACCACCCATGTGCACCCCTATAGTTGCGGCTTTACTTCACCAACAATTACAATCATGCCCTTTGTCGTGGGACCTCATGATAACATGGTTGATCTCCATATAATGATCAATCCCATTTTTTCCCTATGATCCATCCCATCTTTTCCCTTAGACTCTATCTTTCACGTTGCAATTACTCTAATGGATGTGTATAGATCATAAGTAAAGAAATTTTTTTAGAAAAAATGAAGTAATTGTTGCATTATCAGTATCAGTTCAAGTAGGTCTCTACCAAAAAGGAAATTTTTTTATCGTCAATAGGATCATGTTCCTATTCATTGTTTCTATTGCCCCTTCTCTCTAGCAGCCTTGTCAAGCTATCAACAGTCCTTTTTCACTTCTTTATCTAGTGCCATTAATAATTCCTCTTTCTAACATGTCAAAAATCCCAAACAGAGAATATAACAACCAAATCAACAATGTCTTTTCAATATTTACAGTCTGATAACTGGAGCCATCCATAAAACTCAGAAAATATAAATATGGGATTCTCAATGAAATAAAGACTACTTAGCACCATCAGCTGCATTCGCTGTAACTGCACGGAAGCAGTAGAGATATATTATTGGGAAGTGAAGCAGCTCTATCAAAGTCAAAATAGAAGAAGATGAAAGAAAAGATTATTTTTGGGTGCATTGTGGTCCTAGAGCTCCGTTGCCATAGGGTAAGGATGGGATCATGGGATTGCAACATTAGAATATAGAAGAGAGATGAGGAGGGACAGGATGGGATCTGGGGTGTTGCTGTGGATAGCAACACCCGTTGCCACAGCACCCGATTGATATCGAGAGGGGCAGGTCTCCTTACATGTTCCTAGCCTGGGCCACCTTAGCGGGAAAAAAAGTTGTTGAAAATGTCAAGCATTTTGTAATAATTAATTGGGATTTTTGCCAAAAATAATTTTATAAGGATTCCCATAAACGCTGGATGGTAATAAGGTTTTAAATCTTTGCCAAAAAATTATAACCTAGAATTAAAGATTTATTTTTTTGATAAAAACGCCATGAGTTACAAAGAGTCGTTCATCTGGGCAGCTTCCATTTTTTTTTTTTTTTTTTTTTTCTGTGTATCAATGATTTCAAGCTACTTTCTTGTCCTACCTACACTCTGTGACGCTCGCTCCTACCCATCTGACAAAGTGAAATGGTGTTTTTCAAATTGGTCCTGATGTCAGGTTATTGATTCTAGTGGTAAAAGGGAGAAAATATGAGGGTAAAAGGTAAGAGAAAAGATGAAGAAAGAAATGCTAAGAGGAATCACTATGGCTGTGAAACTGTAAAAAGACGAGGGGTTAGGTAAAAGGTTAGAGCTTGTTTTTTAGAGAAAAGGTTACGGGCACTATAGTCCAAAAAAATACCCGCAACACCCTGTTACCATTTTTTGAGAGAAATTTTAAACCTTAATATTATTTGGCAAAAGGCAGGAATCCTTATAATTTTTTTCTGGTAAAAACCCCTTATTAAATCTAAAATACTTTTGTATAAAAATCTCAATAAAATACTAGAGCTATTCGTAGTAAACATTGGTAAGAGGTAATTGTAAATTAGGGGAGGAGGAAGTGAATAGGGCTTTGGAGGAAAGCGATGGGGATAAGGCTCCGGGTCCGGATGGCTTCAATTTCTCTTTTATTAAAGCTAAATGGGGGTTTCTAAAGGAGGATTTCATGGATATGCTTTCCGAGTTCCACAGGCGGGGCAGAATTAATAAAGAGATAAATGCTACTTTCTTAACTCTCATTCCTAAAGTGCCTAACCCGGTGGATTTATGTGACCATAGGCCCATTAGTCTTGTGGGGTACTGGTATAAGTTGTTGGCAAAGATTTTGGCAAATCATTTGAGGTGCATTCTTCCTTTCATTATTAGTCCTTTTCAAGCGGCGTTTGGGCAAGACAGGCAAATTCTCGATGGTGTATTGATTGCTAATGAGCTCATCAATTCAAGGAAGAGGTATAAAAAAGAGGGAGTCATTTTTAAAATTGACTTGGAGAAAGCATATGATCATGTGGAATGGAGTTTTGTAGACTATGTTACTAAGATTTGGATTTGGAGAGACTTGGCGCAGGTGGATTCATGAATGCATCCCTGCTACTTCATTCTTTGTTTTGGTCAAAGACCCCCTTTCCAAGCTTTTTAAAGCATCTAGGGGTGTTAGGCAAGGGGGTCCTTTGTCTCCATTTTTATTTACGATTGTGGTGGAGGCTTTGAGTTCTCTTTTAGTTAAAGCTAGATGGTGATCAATGGTTTTGAGGTAAGTCGAAGTGGGGAGCCTATCACTCACTTACAGTTTGCAGACGACGCCATTCTTTTCAGCTCAACTAGAAGGGAAGATGTTATGGCTTTAAAGAGAATCATGCGGTGCTTTCAGTTGGTCTTAGGCATTAAGGTTAATATTTCCAAGAGTTTGTTTGTGGGGATAGGGTGCTCAAATGAGATCACTCAATCTCAAGCCTCCTCGGTGATGGGTTGGTGAAGCCTAATTTAGACTTTATGCTATTATAGGGGTTTTTCTGTAATTTTTCAGTTTAATATGGACCATCTATTATAAGGCCAAATCCGATGGTTGTGGGTGTCTAGAGGTTTAGGGCTTCATATATTTATACTGGGTGGTGAGAGCATTGTACTTATGGTGAAATTGAGAGAGATCAAGAGAGACAATGAGTGCTTATACTCTTGTACTAATCTCTAATAATAGTCAACGGGGTGAATCTCCCGTGGACGTAGGCAATCTTGCCGAACCATGTAAATCAGTGTCTCGTGGATTAATTGTGTGATTGTCCCGTAGATCGTGCGTGTGTTTCCAATCATAACACTCGGTCCATTGCAAATATGGGAGGCTTCCTATTATTTATCTGGGTCTTCCTTTAGGGGCGAAACCAAGGTCTATTGCTTTTTGGGATCCAGTTGTCAACAAATTTGAGAGGAAATTGTCTTCATGGAAGAAGCAATATTTATCATTGGGCGGAAGGATCACATTAATCAAAGCTTGCTTGTCTAGCCTTCCGGTGTATTATATGTCTCTCTTTAAGATGCCAAAGGATGTGGTGGAGAGATTGGATCGTATTCGTGGAAAAATTTTATGGAGGGAACAAGGAAATTAGAAGAAACTACATTTGATGAAGTGGAGTGAGGTGACCAAATCAAAATGGGATGGGGGATTGGGCATTGGTAGTTTGAAGAATAAGAACAAGGCATTGTTGGTGAAATGATGGTGGAGGTTTCGAGAGGAAAGGGAGTCTCTTTGGAGAAGGATCATTGCTTATAAGTATGGGGAGGATAAAGGGGGTTGGTGGCCCAATTTTGGTCCAAGGTTTCGTAGATCGGGAATGTGGGGTGGGATTGCTTCAGTTGGGGATGACTCCACTATCAGCGGGGGAATTTTGTCCAAAGGGGTGGGTTTTGTGGTGGGGAATGGAAGGAATGTTAAATTTTGGTTAGATGATTGGATGGGGTAAGCCCTTTATGTAGGGTGTTTCCTAGGGTTTTTAGAGTGGTATCCAATAAAGAATCATCTGTGAATGATTATTATGAGGAAAGGGGTGGTTGTATTCTGCGGAGGGTGCCTTTTAGGAGAAGTATAAGTCCATCAAAGGATGTCCTTTATGGGGAATTGTTATCTATTCTTTCTAACATTTTTTGTGCAAGAACTCTAAGGACTCTCGGATTTGGAAACCTTCCATATCTGGAGAGTTTTGGGCAAAAGCTTTCTATCAAGCCCTGGCGGGTATCAACATTCATTCAGCCTCCTCTTTTAATGTTTGGATGGGTCTTGCTCCACCTCAGGTCGATGCTTTCTGTTGGTTGGCAATTGCAGGAAAGATTTCTACAAGTGATAATCTAAGAAGAAAGGGTTTACTTTGACCAACATCTCGGACATTTGTGTTTTATGCCATAAGGAGGAGGAGGCAGTTAACCAACTTTTCCTTCATTGTGAGGTTATGGCGGTAAAATCTTGGATGGGAGCACACTTTGTTGGCTGTGGGCATATTCTGTGGAGGATGCTTCCTTATGCTATTTTACGGACTATTTGGATGGAAAGGAATGACAGAAGTTTTAGAGGCTCTTCATCTTCCACCGCAGATTTGATTATTTCAGTTGACTTAAGGATCACGAATTGCGCTGTGGTTAGGAGGGAGTTCTCCAATTTTAATCATAATGATATTCTCTTTAATTGGGAAGCTTGCATGGAGTGTGGTGCTGGAAAGGTGAGGAGACCCGCCTTTTGGTCTCCCCCACTTTTTGGAGTGTATAAATTCAATGTGAATGGAGCTGCAAGAGGTAAACAGGGGGCGGTGGGAATTGGAGGAGTGCTTCGTAATATCAAAGGAGAGATTTTATTTATGTTTTCTAAGCATGTGGGTATCCGTGATTCTAATGAAGTATAGGTGTTAGGTATTTTGGACGCTCTTCGATATTTCTCGAGAAATTATTATGGTAGCCTTGTTATGGAGAGCGACTCTTCCAATGTCATCGCTTGGTTGTCTAACTGAAAAGAAAACCCCTGGAAGTTCCATTTCCTTTTTACTGAGATCCGGACTCTATCTTCAAGAATAAATGTTGTCTTTCGTCATGAGTATGGATCGGCCAATTCCATGGCTGATACTTTAACCAAACAAAGTGTTGAAGGGTTGTTTCCTTGGCCTCATTATGTAGTGGTATTGTTGTGGAGGTATAATGCTCTTGTACCTTCTTCTTCTTTTGTTCTCTTTCCCTTGTTCTTTATCCTTTTAATAAAAGCTCTTTCTTTGTTACTGATAAAAAAATTAGGATATTTTATATAAAAGTTTATATAAAAATATAATAAATTATTAATTAATGATAAAGATTTAACTTTTACCTGAAAGAGGAGTTTGAAATCTAAAGAGCTGTAAAATGATAGATTTTGTATCTCTCATTAATTGAAGATTATTGGGCTTTGCATGATAATTATTCCTTAAAAAAAAAAAAAAACTTGAAAATACATGGGAATCAAATATGAAAATTTTATGGGTGTTCATGGGTGGTGTTAGGTTTGACTAAAGCATATCTGCTCTCAACCTGACTTTAGAAACACATGCATGTATCCAGCACAAGCCCAACACAGCAAAACCTGGCGAACTTAGTCAATCAGGCTATGTTGAGCCAAGACAAATCAGGCTTTTTACAAGATGTCTGGTCTTTCTATCCTATCTCTTTTTTTAGGGATTTTTACCAAATAATTGTTCCTAAATATTAATTAGACAGATTTGATCATGAAGACATAAAAAAATCCATATTTTGGTTCGTACAAGTATTTTGGACAATTTTACCCTTCCATCTGTGCGAACGACATCGTCATCTATAGGAACTGATACAGAATAAAAAATGAGGAACTGATACAGAATAAAAAAAATGGCACTCCTCATGTATTCTCTTGCTTGGATCCTCCTGCTCCCATGAACAAATCTCTTGATTCTTCTTCTTCTCATGCACCGCCTTAAAATAGAAAAGTGAGAGCTTCTCATCTTCCTCTTTCTCTTGCTCTCCCTCATGGTAAAAGCCAAATGGATCTAAAACACTACAATCTCCGGCCAAAATGGACACAGCAACCCATACCAAAATGAGAACCTCACCTCTTCCTCTTGCTCTCCCTCTCGGTGAAACGCCCGCCCTCAAAACAAAGGTATGATCCTCTTTCCATTATCTCTCTCTATCGATCTCTTCTATTTCTTCTTTAATCTTTATGTTCTCTCCTATCATCCAGCAACATCTTTTGCGGTTTCTACGGCTTGTTTTGCTTCTTTCGTTAAATTTTTTCATATTCTTCATATTTCCTGTAATATTTTCTAAAACGGGTTCTAATCAGTGAATTTTCTCTCCAGAATTGGGGATTTATGGTGTAATCATGTGTTTTTCCCTTTCCTTGTGATAAGATGCTTTAATTAGGGCTTTGTTGCACTTGATAAATTGGGTTTTTTATATGCCTAGAGAGGTAGTTCCACCAGTAAGTTCAAGATCCGGTGATACCATGACCCTTAATTTTAGTGGAGAAATGATTGACTTTTAAAATCACAAATTTGATTTCTTATTCCATTTATTTTCAAGCCAGTCAATCAAATAGAAACATATTTTTTTAGGGGTCTATACATGTCCTACCAGAAGAAGCATGCTGCAGAGATTGATGATGCATGATTGAAGCTTGAAATTAAAATGATTCTCTCTAGGGAGGTTGATGATGCAAAAAATGACTTCGTGCACCACCGGTCAATTAATAGGTAATAAATGCAGTAATTGAGATGAGAGAGAGATTTATAGTGGTTCGGTCAGTGTGACCTACGTCCACTTTTGGAAAGGCTGAGATCGCCGGATGTATTAATTCTCAAGTATTTCAGAGGTTACAAATTTTGGAGAGGGTGTAGAGGAGAGATTCTTGCTTGCCCCTCAAGTACCGAGAGGCTATTTAATTTATAGTCTTCCCCTAACAGATGGGGACGACTTTACAGCACCGTTTACGAGGAGCCTTCGAGGTGTCCTCGACTGGCGAGGCAGTTGGGATATTCTCCGCGGGAATTGGTAAAAGCGGGACGTGGCCTGACTAATTCCGAAGCGACTCGTGTTGCTGTGACGTGGCCGGGCATCATGGATTTGGGCTCGGACTCCATTGGACCAAACGGACCTCCACTAACCAAAGCTTTGGCTCATGACGGATTGGGCCACTTGGGCCGGACTCATCATTTGCCCCTCAATGACCCGCGCCCAAAGAAACTTTGAAAGGGGGGCATTTTGAATATCCGGGCTTCTTTCCCATTCAAATAATTTGGTCCGCCTTCCTCTCCTTGCCAATTTCTTATTTTCCACCCAGGCCCTGAGGAAATGGATTTTTGGGAGAGTCCTTTTTGACCTAGGACTCTTCTTGCTTTTAGAAAACCTAGGGTATAAAATCCTTTAAAGTCTTCAACTTTTCTTCACTCTTCACATTTCTCACACCCATCTTCTTCAACTGTTCAACCCTAGGCAAAAATCCCTTGCAAAGAGAAGAAAACCATCTTCACCTTTCATACTTCTTTTTTTTTTATCTTCTGTTACTTCAACAAGAATAATCATGGAGAAGAAGCAGGTGGGCGCTGAGTGCGCCGGCGGCGCCGGTGCGAGCGGCGTGGGTGCTGCTGGCGCTGGCGGCTCGGATGAGGGCATCGAGGGCGGCAACGACGCCGGCAGCACGGGCTACGCAGGCAGGGGCTTCGCAGGCGGTAAGGGGGTCGGTCGCACGGCAGTGCTCGGCCTGGGTGATGCGGGCAGGTTTTTCGCAGGCGGCAAGGGCGCCGAGGGCGCGCCGGGCGTTGCGGTCACGAGCAAGAGCACGAGCATAGGCAGCGCGGGCGTCACGTGTGCTGGCGTGGTGGGCGCTGTGTGCGCAGGGACGATGGTCGCCGGGGCGTCGTGCGCGACGGGCGAGGCTGCTGCTGGCGGCGTGGGCGCTGTGTGCGCAGGGACGATGGTCGCCGGGGCGTCGGGCGCGACGGGCGAGGTTGCTGCTGGCGGCATGGCGCTATGTACGCAGGGACGATGGTCGCCAGGGCGTCGGGCGCGACAGGCGAGGCTACTGCTGGCGGCGTGCGCCTTCGGTCGACGCCGGGCGCTAGCGACACGCAGGCGGCGCCCGGCCTGGGCGTCGTGCCACGGGCGGCTATCGCTGCTGGCGGCGTGCGCCTTCGGTCGGCGCCGGACACCAGCGACACGCAGGCGGCGTCCGGCCTGGGCGTCGTGCCACGGGCGGCTGCACTACGGGCTGGCATCGGGCGTGGGGCGACGGCGCCAGGCGCGGGCGCCACGGGCGCCGGGCGTGGGGCGACGGTCTCGAGTCCGGGCAGTGCGACAGGTGCGGGGGCCGTGCGTGGGGCCACTGTGTCAGGCGAGGGCGCCGGGTGTGGGGCGACTGCAGCAGGCTCGGGAGCGGGCGAGGCAGCCCGTGTGGGTGAGAAAGTCCATGCGGGTGCGGGCGCAGGTCCTAGCAACGTGTCCAGTAGAATTTTGCGTCGTCCCAAAAAGTATCAAGGAAAAGTCATTGTTGAGGATGCCGGATCCAAGGTGAGTACTACTTTTAGTGTACTCAAAACTGACGGTGATCTTTTGAAGATTACTGTTTGCATCCCTCCTACTGTGCTATGCCGCCGGGCTGAAGCGGACGAGCCAGCTTGTGATGATTACTCAAGTGACGTTGTCATTTATGAGGAGATGATCGAGGCAGGGTTAAGGTTTCCAATATCCTCTCCTGTTTGCCGTATTCTTCACTATTTCTCCTTAACTCCGGGGCGATTAGCACCCAACGAGTGGAGAGTTCTGCTCGGCTTCCTTGCACTGTGGAGGAGAATACATCAAGAGGACGCTTCTCCACTCGAGTTTCATGCTGCCTACAGTTTGATTCAGTCCCCAGCCCCTAACAGGGGATGGTACTATTTTACCCCTAGGGGCGGCAAGCTGCTCACGAGATTGCGTTCAAACTGCCACGATTGGAAATCTCGATTCTTCTTCATCGGTGGAGAGTGGGTTGCTGAGTCAGATCGACCTTTGGTACCCACACGATGGATTGACGCCAAGAGACTCGGTACGTTTTCTGATTGCTTTCTTCTTTTTTTTTTTTATGTGCTCACTGTCATGTCCTCATCTGCAGATCCTCCCGTACTCTCCACGGAGCAGGAGCGCAAGCTGCAAGCAGTGAGAGATCACCCTGTCAAGGACTTGGGAGTTCTTCTTCCCAAGGAGAGAGGCAAGACCAGTGGACCTCCTACGGACTCTTCGTCTTTGGGTAGAACTGGCGGACTCCTTTCGGGATCGACTTCTAAGAGAAAAGGTAAGTCATTTCAACTTTAGCAATGTTTTGTGTGTTTACTTGATATGCCGTACCCCAATAACACTTTTTTTTTTTTAGCCGTAAGCAGAAAAACGATTGAGGCCTGCTTGTCTGGTAGGAGTACCCCTCCCTCCAAGGTGGCGAGGACAGATGACTCCTTACCAGGGACCTCTCCGCCAGTGACTCGTACGGGGCCTCGGGTGCGCCTCCCTCGGGTGGCCTCTCCACCATTGACTCGGGCGGGGCCTCGGGTGCGCCTTCCTCAGGTGGCCTCTTTAGCTAAGACTGCTGCTCCGCAGTCTTCCTCTTCAGTTGCCCCTCAGTTGTGTCCTCCGCGCGCGGGTACTTCTACAGGGGTACCGACTGGGGCTGATCCCATGCTAGGCAACCCGCGAGCGATCCGGGAAAGACTAGGGAGATTTGTGTTGCCCCCCGAGGTCTGTCAGGTTAATGCCTTGGGCACCGAGGGGGTCATCAACACATTTCTGGAGGGTCTGGCTCAGGTAAATGTTTACTATTTCCTTTTTCTCCAGACTTTCGTCCTCCTTTTTGTCTTATGCACTGTCTCATTTCCTCGTCTTTTCAGGCCTCCACTGCATCTGTCTGCCTGTTGTCGAGGGCCCAATCTTACATGCAGGTGAAACGGGAGAATGAGATTGTTAAGAAAGAGCTATCCACTGCTGAAGGAAAGATAACCGCTATGGAAGCTGCTAGTAAGGCTTCCGAGGTTGACCTTATGGCGGCCCGCGAGAGGGCGACCAAGCTTGATGCTGAGCTCTCAGCAGCCCGCGAGAGGGCGGCCAAGGTTGATATTGAGCTCTCAGCAGCCCACGAGAGGGCAGCCAAGGCAAAGGCTGAGCTTGTGAAGGCCCGTGAGAGGGCTTCGCTCAGTGAGGCTGAGCTTGCAGAGACCCGTGAGAGGGGGCTGCTCAGAGAGGTTGCGGTGAAGACAGAGATAAAGGCTGCACACGAGAGGGCTTCTCAGGCTGAGGAGATGGCTTCTCAAGCTGAGGAGAAGATTTCCCTTGCTGAGAGGGACCTCGAAAATGACCTCGCTAATGCCTTTATTGACGGCTATGATGAGCTTCGAGGGAAGATTTCTGCTGCTTTCCCAGATCTTGACCTCTCCGGCTTCTTACCAACTGAGGCACCTGATGATGATGGCAGTGGCAGCTCTGATGATGCCGAGGATGATGAGGAGGAGGACGAGGAGGATGATGAGGAGGGAGATGAGAGTGACTAGAGGATAGGGGGAACTTTTGCTATTTTTCTTTTTGTAAAGGCAGGTAGCCTGACTTTTGTACGTAAGCCTATCTTTTGGAACATGCAACTTTTTGTCATAATACAAACATAGAATGTTTTATTTATTCATTGCTTGAACAACATTGACAGAGTAGTAAAAAATTAAATCAAGCCCCACACCCTCACTATTCTAATCCTCTTAAAATGTTACTGGTAGTATTTCTTCAAATGTTCCGCGTTCCACGGATGAGGTAAGACCTTTCCCTCAGAATTCTGGATCCTGTAGGTGCCCGATCTCACTACCTCTGTGACGAGATAGGGTCCTTCCCAGTTTGGTCCCAACTTTCCTTCACGGGAGTCTTTCGTGGCGAGGATCACCTTTTTAAGCACCAGATCCCCCGATTGGAAGGAACGAGGCTTTACCCTCGAGTTGTAGTACTTCGCCATGCGTCGCTTGTACTCCGCGTTGCGGACCACAGCCATCTCCCTTGCCTCCTCCACCAAGTCGAGGTTGATACGAAGTCCTTCCTCATTGGTGACGGGGTCGTGGTGGTGGACCCCTAGGGAATGGACTCCTATTTCGACGGGGATGACTGCCTCAGTCCCATAAGAGAGAGAAAAAGGAGTTTCCCCGGTAGGAGTTCTTGGAGTAGTTCGATAGGCCCATAACACTCCTGGGAGTTCGTCAACCCAAAGACCCTTCGCTCTTTCGAGCCTTGTCTTCAAGTTACGTAGGACTGTTCTCACCATAACTTCTGCCTGCCCATTTGCTTGTGGGTGTGCCGGGCTGGAGTGAGGCTGCTTGATTTGAAGGTCGGAGCAGAAAGAATTAAAGAGCTTATTATCAAACTGCTTGGCATTGTCACTGACAATGGCGTGAGGTATCCCGAAGCGGCAGACTAGGTTCTTCCAGACAAAGTCCTTTACCTTTGAGTCTGTTATTTTCGCTAGGGGTTCTGCCTCCGCCCATTTTGTGAAATAGTCTACGGCGACGACCACAAACTTGCACTGGCCTTTGCTCAAAGGAAGGGGGCCCAGGATGTCAATGCCCCATTTGGAAAAAGGCCACGGGCTCACAATGGTCGTTAGCTCCTCTGGTGGCTGCCTTGGCACAGTGGCGAAGCGCTGGCATTTGTCACATTTTTTGGCGAACTCTTTGGCGTCTTTTACCATGCTCGGCCAAAAATACCCTTGCCTAAGTGCTTTGTGGGCGAGGGAGCGTCCTCCAGAGTGATTCCCACAAATTCTCTCGTGAATTTCTCTGAGGGCGTAATCAGCTTCTTCTGGCGAAAGGCAACGCAGCAATGGTAAGCAGTAACCCTTTTTGTAGAGTACATTTTGTAGGAGGGTGAACTTGGAAGCTCTCATCCTAAGCTTCTTGGCCTCAAGGGGATCATCTGGTACAGTTTCTTCTTGGAGGTACTCCCTTATTGGGGTCATCCAGTTCGATTCTGCAGTTGCACAGTTGATGTTTGTGGTGTCCACATCCAACTTACTTGGCTCGAACTGGTGCCCGATGAGAGTTGGTTCTGCAAATGAGGCCTCCAGTAGGGGTGAAAGTGAGTCGGGCCGTCCGCGGGCCGCCTGCGGACGGCCCGTTATAGGCTCGGCCCGAGCTCGGCTCGAAAGACAAAAGAGCCGAGCTAGGGCCTAGGAGGAGGCCCGTTTGCTTAAAAGGGCCGAGCTCGGGCTTGATGAAGCCCGGCTCGTAAGCCCTAGGGCCTACATATATTAATACACATATTATATATATGTACACTATACAGTAGATAATACATATATGATATGACATAATCCATAAATCATAAACCTTAGTTTTAATCTAATATAAATAATCCCTTAACCCTAAACACTAAACCCTAAGCACTAAATAATCCATAAACCCTAAACCTAAGCGCTAAACATTAAACCCTAATTTTAATCCAATATAAATAATCCCTAAACCCTAAGCACTAAATAATCCATGAATCCTAAACCCTAGATCTATATTAACATTGACCTATATCATTATAAAACGGGTCAAGCTCAAAAGCCGAGCCTAGGGCCTCAATCAAACCGGGCTCGAGGGCCGGCTAGAGGACTGGCCCTACTTAATAAGAGCCGAGCCCGAGCCAGGATTTTTTAGGCCCTCTCAAGCTCGGGCCGGGCTAGGGCCTAGTAAGAAATACTAGGGCCTAGTAAGAAATACTAGGGCCGAGCCTAGGGCCGGTCAAAGCCCGGCTCGGCCCGACCCACTTTCATCCCTAGCCTCCAGGGATGAGGCGAGCCTGGCGAGAGCATCTGTAGCCATGTTATCACCTCTCGGGATGTGAAAGATTTGGAAATGTTGAAACTGCTGGACTAGCTTCTTCGTCATGCCAAGATATTCCTGCATTTTTGTTTCTTTTGCTTCGAATTCGCCATTCACTTGATTGACTATCAATTGTGAATCACTAAAGGCGGTGAGGGACCGGGCGTCCATTTCTGCTGCCAATCTCAAGCCAGAGAGGAGGGCTTCATATTCTGCTTCATTGTTTGTGGCAACAAAGTGTAGCTTCACTGCATATTTGATGGGTGTACCATCAGGGCTGATCAAAATGAGTCCCGCTCCACCTCCCTCGCTGGTTGCGGAGCCATCAACATACAGGTTCCAAAGTGGCAGTGAAGAAAAATCTTCTGGAGGTGCTTGGGCACACGGAGGTATCTGGGCGCCCGTTGGGGATGTCAGGCCGCCAGGAGGGGTGTGGGCGCCCATTGAGGAAGTCTGGGCGCCGGGGGTGGTCTGGGCGCCCACTGTTGCCTGGGCGCCAGGGGAGGCCTAGGCGCCCACTGTTGTCTGGGCGCCCGGGGTGGCCTGGGCGCCCACTGCTGCTGTCTGGGCGCCCAGAGTGGCATGGGCGCCCGGGGCTGGTATATGCGCGCCCGTCTGGGTGTCCTCGCGGGGCGGTAGTTCGACTTGTAGTTCTGGGCTAGACGGCAGCGACATGGTGGGGTCCCCTTCTGCATGCGTAAATTCAGCCACAAAGTCTGCCAGCGCCTGGGCCTTGATGGCCATCCTTGGTTGGTATTGAACGTCAAATTCACCCAATTCCACTGACCACTTGAGAAGTCTTCCAGATACTTCTGGCTTTGCCAAGACTCTCTTCAGAGGCTGATTGGTGACGACCACAACCGTATGGCTCTGAAAATAGTGCCGTAGGCGCCTAGCAGTCAAGATGAGGGCCAGTGCCAGTTTTTCTAACCCCGAGTATCTGATCTCGGCTCCATGGTATGCTCTGCTGACATAATAGATGGGTCTTTGCACCGCATCATGATTTCTGATCAAAACAGAGCTAACTGTTGAGGGGGAAGCAGATAGGTACAGATACAACACCTCACCGGGTGCAGCATGTGAAAGGAGAGGAGGTGCGGCCAAGTATGCTTTAAGCTTTTGGAAGGCCTCCTCAGCCTCAGCTCCCCATTCGAAAGTCTTTCGGAGAATTTTGAAGAAAGGCAAACACTTATCTGCAGACTTGGAGACGAATCTATTGAGGGCTGCAATTCTTCCGTTGAGGCGCTGCACCTCCTTGGTCGAAGTGGGCGACTTCATGTCGAGTATAGCTTTGATTTTATCAGGGTTCGCCTCAATTCTCCTTTGGTTGACCATGAAGCCTAAGAATTTTCCCGATCCCACGCCAAAGGCGCATTTCTCAGGGTTCAGCTTCATGTGGTAGGCTCTGAGAACATTGAACGTCTCTTGAAGATGGTCAATGTGATCTGCTGCAGCCAAGCTCTTCACCAGCATATCGTCGACATAAACCTCCATTGTTCGCCCAATCTATGACTGGAACATTTTGTTTACCAGGCGCTGGTAGGTTGCACCTGCGTTTTTCAGTCCGAAAGGCATTACCCTGTAGCAGTAGGTCCCCTTTGGAGTGATGAACGACATCCTTTCTTGGTCTGGGGGATGCATGCTGATCTGGTTGTATCCAGAATAGGCATCTAGGAAAGAGAGGAGTTCATGTCCTGCTGTGGCGTCGATGATGAGGTCAATCCGAGGCAGCGGATAGCTGTCCTTTGGGCATGCTTTGTTGAGCTCCATGAAGTCGACGCAGAGGCGCCACTTCCCATTGGCCTTTGTCACCATCACCACATTTGATAGCCATTCGGGATATGCTACCTCTCTGACCGCCCCATTTTCTATCAACTTCCCGACTTCTTTGTCCATTGCTTGGGCCCTTTCAGTGGAGGCGCCTCTTAGCTTTTGTCGAACAGGTTTGTGGCGAGGGTCGACATTGAGGCGGTGGGTGGCGACTTCGGGATCGATTCCTTCAAGATCCGCATGGGACCATGCGAAAATGTCCTCATTCTTTCTCAGAAAATCTGTTAAATTGCAGACCAGATCTTCTGAAAGAGAAGAGCCGATGTACACTCTTCTGTCATGATGTTTTTCATCTAAGGCCACAGGGGTAAGTTTTTCAACTGGTTCCCCTCTTTCTGTGGTGGCGTCATCTCTCGGGTCCAAGATGTCGACTTGCAACGCCTCCTGTGTCTTCTTGGCCTTCATTGAGGAGAAATAGCATTCTCTTGCTGCAACCTGATCCCCTCTGACCTCCCCGACTCCATTCGGGGTTGGAAAGCGGAGGATGAGATGATAGGTGGAATGAACGGCTCTTAATGCGTTAAGAGCAGGTCGCCCCAATATGATGTTGTAGGCTGACGGGCATTCTATCACCAAGAAATTAACCAGCATAGTGGAGCTTCGGGGTGCTGCTCCGGCTGTAATTGGCAGTGTGATTGCCCCAAGGGGATATACTTTCTCCCCTGAGAACCTAATGAGGGGGGTTTTAATAGGCTGCAGTCTTTCCCGGCCCAGCTTTATCTTATCATAAGCCTCTGCGTATAGGATATCCGCAGAGCTGCCACTATCTACCAAGATCCTATGCACCTGGAAATTGGCGACGGTCATAGTGAGCACCAGAGGGTCGTCATGGGGTTGCTGGATCCCTTCCAAATCCTTATCTGAGAAGGATATGGTTTCGCTGAAGCCGTACCTGGGCGCCTTAGATGGGCGTGCTTCATCAGGATGCCTTGCCCTCCTAGCATGGGCCTTCACGGCAGAGAGCGACTCTACTAGTCCGCCCGAGATGGTTCGGATCTCCCCGATGGGCTGCTAGTCCTCCCGATTGTGAGGTGGTGGTGCTTGCACTCTACCAGCAACATACTGGCGCAGGTGACCACGTTGAATAAGATCCTCAATCTGCCTCTTGAGGTCGTAGCAATCGTCGGTGTCATGACCGTGGTCGCGATGGAAGCGACAATATTTGTCCAGGTTTCTGCGGTTTGGAGGGGACTTCATCTTTCCAGGCCATTTTACGGCTGGGTCTTCTTGTATCTGGAGTAAAATGTGCTCAACAGCGGCATTGAGGGGGGTGAATGCTTGTCGGTCTCTCTGCGGAGCAGGGACGAGTCGGTCTCTCTGTGGAGCAGGACCGAGTCGGTCTCTGACAGGTAACCTCTCTGTCCTGCTTCGCTTGTTGCTTGTCTCCTTCTTTTCGTCTCTGTCCCGCTCTTTCCCCTTGTCCCCTGATCTGGAGGACTCACCTCGCCTGGCCCTGGTGATGTCTTCAGCATTTATATATTTTTGGGCCTTTGCTAGTAGCTCTGTCATGCTCTTTGACTAGCGCTTCATCACTGAGAAGAGGAAACTCGACGAGCGAAGGCCTCCCAAGAAGGCTGTCATTGTCACTTTGTCATCGGGATCTTCGACCTGAAGTACCTCCTCGTTAAAACGAGTGAGGTAGCTCCTGAGGCTCTCATTTTTGTCCTGCTTTACGCTGAGCAGGTGTGTGGCGGGCTTCTGATGGCGGCGCCCTCCGATGAAGTGTGACACGAAGGATTTGCTTAACTCCCCAAAGGTGGCGATGGAGGCTGGGGCTAGATTGGCAAACCACTGCCGAGCGGAACCCTTCAGGGTAGTTGGGAATGCTCTGCACATAACCTCGTCAGGGATATTATGTAGCTGCATTACAGTTTTGTATGTCTCCAAGTGGTCCAATGGATCCTTCGTCCCATCGAAGGTTTCTATGGACGGCATTTTGAACCTTGGAGGGAGCGGGTAGTTTACCACGTCGGGCTTGAACGGTGTATCCGTCCGCCCGACTAGGTAATCCACCGTTTGCGGGGCCTGCGCCTTCATGGCGTTGAAGACATCACCGAGTTGGTTCTGCATTTCTCTGATCTTCTCGTCCCAGTGATTGGGGGCTCCTCGGGAGTGATCATGGAAGTTGCTCTCCTCCATATTTTCACTTTCCCCTTCTTGGAAACTAGGACCATCCCCATTAGAAGCAGAGGGGGTAGGTGGGGGTCCTTCATGATGTGCTCCCCCTGGAGGTGGAAGTCCTCCGTGACCTGCTCCTCCTGGAGGTGGGAATCCTTCAAACTAGACTCCACCGAGAGGAGGAGGTCCTTCGTGATGTATTCTCCCAGCCCCCGGCGTAACCCCAAAAGGGGGGGCAAGAGGAAACCCTTGGGCGCCCAAGGGATGGGCGCCCAGGGGGTTGGCGCCCGGGGGATGGGCGCCCGGGGGAGGAGCTCCCCGGCGTGGAGCCCTTGCGTGCCCCGGGCGCGGTACTCCATGCTGTGCTCCTCCAAAGTGTGCTCCTCCCTGTCATGCTATGAGCATGAACTGTAGGATCTGCTGGTTTTGGGTCACCAGCTGTTGCATAGTCTCTAACATCTGTTGTGGAGTGGGAGCAGGGGCATCTGGGGCAGGATTAGTCGGTGGAGGATCATTCTCGCCTTCTCGAGAGGGATTATCCTCTGGGCGTCTTGCAGATCTTGTGGTGATCACCATAATTTTGGAAGAGAGGATTCTAACGTGAGAATTTTAGTCGGTTCCCACAGACGGCGCCAAACTGATGATGCAAAAAATGACTTCGTGCACCACCGGTGAATTAATAGGTAATAAATGCAGTAATTGAGATGAGAGAGAGATTTATAGTGGTTCGGTCAGTGTGACCTACGTCCACTTTTGGAAAGGCTGAGATTGCCGGATGTATTAATTCTCAAGTATTTCAGAGGTTACAAATTTTGGAGAGGGTGTAGAGGAGAGATTCTTGCTTGCCCCTCAAGTACTGAGAGGCTATTTAATTTATAGTCTTCCCCTAACAGAAGGGGACGACTTTACAGCGGCATTTACGAGGAGCCTTCGAGGTGTCCTCGACTGGCGAGGCAGTTGGGATATTCTCCGCGAGAATTGGTAAAAGCGGGACGTGGCCTGACTAATTCCGAAGCGACTCGTGTTGCTGTGACGTGGCCGGGCATCATGGATTTGGGCCCGGACTCCATTGGATCAAACGGACCTCCACTAACCAAAGCTTTGGCTCATGACGGACTGGGCCACTTGGGCCGGACTCATCAGAGGTAATTGTTGTTCCCTATCTCTATAACATTTGATATGTATAAGAAATACTAATTTGCTAATATCTAGACCTATACCAAAGTTCCAAGTTGAGTGTTTATATTTTCCATTATTATGCCTTCTTTAATAAATACATGGAAAGGCTATCAATAACATTTTTCACAGCTGGGTTGTTTATAATTTCAAGCATTCTGATGGAAATACTTGATCCCAGTCATAGTCTTTATTTCGTGACTTTAAAGTCCTTGACCGGGGTTTCATCAAGTTAAATGTAGTTCATTTTTAAGAATTGCAGTCTTTGTATAGACTTTACCACAATTTATTTGGCTGGAGTGATTTGATTTATTTATTAATTTTCACTACCAAGGAGCGGGGATTGACATTTGTTTGATTTCCTGATGCTCATAGTTTTGTTTCTTTCTTTTGTCAAAGTACACTTCCACTACTATGTGTTTTTGCCTATTCAACTTTAATTGTCATTGCTATTCATATTCTATTTTCATAGAGTTTGATAGCATAGATTTATGACTTTTAGGGCATGCAAAATCAAGTTCAGGAGAATTGATGCGGACATTAATTTCAACCTTATAAATTATGAAGAAGATGGACTCTTCTTCTCTATAACACTTTAGAAAAAGGGAGAACCAAATGCCAGAGGTGTCAATCAGATCACACGTTCATTAAAAGGAGTGAAGAGAACATTACCATTCTTTCCCGGGCCATCTTGGGATCCTACAAGGTAATTTGTTCAATTATATTTTAAATATGTCATTTCATTTTCTGTTATTATACGATAAAAAGTAAATATTCTAGGTCTTTGTCATCCTTTGTTTTTGTATTAAGAAATTTTTTTTTTTCTTTTTATGAATTTTTTAAAGGTAATCAGTAGATTGGAATGGAGAAACAGAATTAACATTTTTATGCTTCATATTTTTTCTAAAGTTCTTTGTTTTTTTTTTTTTCTAGGGATTTTTACCAAATAATTATTTCAAAACATGAATTAGACAGATTAGTTGATGAACACATAAAAACATCTAAATTGGGGTTCGTACAAGTAAATTGGACAATTTTAACCCCACACTCCTATTTTTATCTACAGGGACGACATCGTCACAATCATCTATTTCTATACCTTAACTCTCGCCCTTTGCCATAGCCTGTTTTGTATCCGGACTACGTCGTTGCCCTCATACCTCTGATTTTCTCCCCAATCTTTGCCCTTGCTTCCTTTTTCCATCTTCTCCGCCGAACGATGGAACCCTCTTCTTCCAAGAATGATAGGGCCATCTTCTCCGCCGAACGACATCATTAGAGCTCGCTCCCTCTTCTTCCCAACATCATTATTCTTCTCTTCTGAGGTCTCTCTCTAATCTCTTTTACTTGCATTTGGATTTTAATTTACAAGTCTGATGGTTTGGTATTTATCAAGAAATTGATAAAGTATGAGAACGTAGAAGTAAATCTATGTGAGAGAGGAAAATAAAAGAATAAGTATGAAATAGTTATGTCTACAGAAGACCTGAAACAACCTTCAGGAAAATGTGTAGGCTTTGATGAAACAGAAATTCTTGAAATGATAGGACTGTGCCTTCATGCCTAAGCTTGATTTTGTCTTACCCTGCTGTGATTTTGTCTTACCCTGCTGTTTTCTCTGATCATTTATTCCAAGTAGTGTTAATATAATCAGAGAAAGATGATTAAGAAGTCATGTTGTTTCATGGAGTTCAAAGAACTCAAAATACAAGTGAAAATTAATACGAGTATCCTTGATATTTAATGTGAATACAAGGTTTCTCAAAGATAAAATGTGTATCTCCTCAGGAAATAAATGTAGATACTTAGAAAGTATCCTGAGCTTAAATCATTGTATCTGCAAATACATTTTCCATTCAGCCAACCAAGCTCAATGAAAAGTTGTACGATTACATGGATTATGGTACATCTAGAAAAGGGAATCCAACAGATAGAAGCAAGCAAGCTAGCATAAATGTGTTTAGTGTCATGAAGGTCCATTCATTATAATAAAACCATGGTTCAGTGACCAGACAATTGATATGACTTGCACAATGTGAATGGAAGATTTTGGGGCCATGAAAGCCCATAAGATCAATGCCTGGGTTCCTCTTGGAAACTAAACTTTGAACCCAATTTGAATCAAGTCACTTTACACATATTATGCCTCACAGAATCATAGTTGTTTATGTAGTATGGTCATTATCACAGCTAGAAAAAAGGAAAGGAAGAATTCATGCATTCCATTTATATCAGTGATACTCTTAATGGCACGTTCCATTAGTTGTGATTAGACTGGATAAACTTGATAATTAATTATGTTAGGAAATCAAACATGTGCCGAAAGAAACCCAGGAGATAATATTTCTTGGTAAAATCCAAATGGTAGGCCCTTATGCCCTAATTAAAACTTGTATTCTTTCAGCTTCATTGCAAGCCGTATTATGTGAAAACTTGGATATCAACATATGGAAGTTGATTTATTTGGATCATCTGCATCTTTTTATAATGTGCTTAGGTTTTTGTTTTTATTAAGTATAACTTACTCTAACTTGCTTATCTTTACACATGTGAGAGGTTGGTGAATCCATCATCACTTGTGGTCCCTATGGACAGTACCTTTGGCCGAAAGGAAACAACAATGGGTACCTTTTGGATTTTTGAAACAACAGAATACGTTTTGATGATAGTTATCGAGTTTGAACTTGCATATCTAATGTGTATCACAATTTGCTTAAACTTGGCGAGCCATATAGGTGTGGATTATATAATTCATTGCTTATCAGTGAATGAATGTATCATTTTTCAGCTAAAAGATCTGCAGGGACTAGCTTCTTTCCCACAAGCCTCTTTCCAAAGACCCAAAGCAATACTTACCAAGAGGTAAGTTACTAGAGCATTGAGGTTGTGTTTTTGTTGCCTACATTTCCATCCAACTTGTATGGATTGACTAATCATATCTCATACATTGGTATCTTCTCATCCTTTTTGTTTACATTTTATGCAAAACCTTACATCCACTAATCGCAAAGGCATTCACTGTTTTGTATTGCGTTCAGCACTTTCTTCTATTTGAAACAGAGAAAAGAAGAAAGAACACTGTTAAGGAGACAAGGTTTCAGGTGGGCTTTCGAGCTTTGGTTGCTATAGGAGAGAGGGGGTTCAGACTATATATTCATTTCTTTATTGATAACTTGCTTTGTTGTTTGAACAAGAACTAAATCAAAAACCGACCAATCAGCGTTTGACCACCATCTTCTCAATACATTTATTTAACGGTAAGAGATTGGTTTTTCTCCTTGCATTCAATCAACACGTACAGTTGATTAGAGCTTCATATCTGTGGTAATTACGCTGCAACTGCTTATCTTTTTCTATCTTTTAGTTTGCATCTTTGCCAATTTTGATTCTTGAACTGGCTTTGGCAGGATTATCATTGTACTGGCTAATGTCGCCTGTAATGGTCAAGTTATGGATTGTCATATCAAGGGATTGTAATGTTCTTAAAGAGTGACGTTTTTTAATTTTATATATGTAAAATATGACATTTTCGCTGTTTTTCTTAACGTGAATGCTCATCTTCTTGTCTGTTATCTAGATATTTTCTGGAAGTTAAGCCTACCTATATAAAGGTTATTGGAATTGCATGCGATCAGTGAAGTTTTATCGACAATCTTGGAATTAGATTTACTACTATTTGCTGAAATGGGAAAAAAAGGATTTTTAGGTATTTTGATAGGAAGGCAAGCTTTAAGAAGCAGAAGGATGATTTTTTAATGAAGCCATAACATTGGTATGTGTGTTTATATATAGAATCAATCAATCATAAGGATTGAGTGGTCAAGAGTCATTTGCTTATGAGTTTTCTGTGGGGTAAAGTTTAGGTGTAGTTCAAGTGCCTTCACATGGTCTTGCTAATTGTTTGCTTTACATCTCAAATAACAAATTGCAAAATTTCTTCCTTGAATCATGTTGAGACACTACAGGGAACAAATAGAGCCCCCAACCAGTGCACAAAAAGGCTTTGTGATTCTCAATAGCCTTTCCTTCTCTTATGGATGGTAAACCTTCGACTCGGTATTCTTTGAGTAAGACAAATGAAGATGATGATGATGAGTTTTGGCCCCACAGCAATAATCTAGCATCAGGATAACAACAAATTGAAGAACTAAATATCAATCACATATTACTAAAACAGAGAGACTGTATCAGTAAAATAGTAGAGAAGCTCATAATGATACTAGTTCACCAGAAATTGCTACTGGTCCAACATAGATACATACACACCCAGCCACACAAATATACATACCTAAATGTGGTTCCTTCCAGAAATGGCCAACCCACCCATAAGCACGACCAATCCAAAGGCTTATAGAACTTGAATGAGTGTTGAGGGTTATAAATTGACCAAATCTGGGTGGTCATATTGGCCACGAGATCCATGGTAAAGGACCAAGAACCTAGATCGTGATCCAATATAATCTAGATTCTTACCCATTTGTTGCATTTATTGCAAATCAAGACTTTGGACCATGAAGGCCTGGATGACATCATTGTTGTGTTTATGAATGAAGTTGAACAGACAAGGAAAACCGGAATTCAAGAGGGCATATGAGTTGAACATATTTAAAAGAACATGATGTGGAAAAAGGAGATTTAAGGAAAACAGCTTTAAGAACTTGAATTCTGACTTTGAAAGAACTTGAGTTTTGTTTTTCAAAAAATTTTCAAAATGATATTGATACCATTATTTATAGATTCTTTGTCCATTTTTTGTGTCCAACAACCAAATGGCAATGGCTTTATAATCTGATGCATAAACAATGAGAAAGACTGACGGATTTCACCTAGAATTTTTTTTGCAAAATTTTCTGATAACGATATCGTTACCATTATTTATAGGTTCTTTGCCTATTTCTTGTCTCCAACAACCAAATCGAAATGAATTTATAATGAGGTGCATAAACAATGAGAAAGACTTACGAATTGTACCCAGAACTTATTTTCAAAATTTTATCATAACGATATCATTTCCATTACTTATAGATTCTTTGTCCATTTTTTGTATCCAACAGCCAAATAACAATGACTTTATAATTTGATGCATAAACAATGAGAAAGACCTGTGGATTTCACCTAAAAAATTTTTTTCCAAAATTTCTTGATCACGATATCGTTACCATTATTTATAGGTTCTTCATCTATTTCTTGTCTCCAACAACCCAAATGGAAATGACTTTATAATGAGGTGCATAAACAATGAGAAAGACTTACAAACTGCATCGAGAACTCATTTGCAAAATTTTATCATAACGATATCGTTACCATCATTTATAGATTCTTTGTCCATTTTTTGTGTTCAACAACCAAATGGAAATGAATTTATATCGACAAGCATAAACAAAGAGAAAGACTAAGGAATTTCACCCATAATTTTTTTTCAAAATTTTTTGATAACGAAGTGTTTCCATTATTTACATGTTCTCGGTCCATTTTTTGTGTCCAACAGCCAAATGGCAATGACTTTATAATGAGATTCATAAATAATGCAAAAGACTCACATAACCCTTGTCTTGATAAAATTTCCATCAGGATTCATCCAATTAACAAAAAAGCGTTTTACCCTAATGATTTCGGAACGTGAAAGAATAGATAAGGGCTCAGATTAAAAAGGTAAACAAGAAGTAAAGGCACATAATGTCAGATCTCAAAATCACTATATCACACTTGATGAAAATACTTAAGACCTTATTATAATTTAAATTGCCAAAGGCTATTCATGTATTATGCCTGAGAAGTTAACAAACTAATTGATATGAAGAACCTAATATCTAAAATCTCTTTTACAAACTTCCTTTTGAGCAAGACTTTTCTCATGGCCATCTATAAATCAAAGAAATATCTAAAGGTACTCTTATATGTACACAACACAGTAAACAAAGTGATGGTTCCCAAATGGAGCTGTTTCGGTTTTCTCAACACCTGCCACCTAACTTATAAACCAAACCATTACAAATTAAAAGGCAATGACATCAGCACCAATGCTCAGTCGTGTCTAAATTCCCGAATCAAAACTTGGGAAGTCATCAGTATTCATCATTTTCTTTATACGCTTTTGAATTCCACAGTGCTCTGTCATTCTGCATTGGCAATAGCACAACCAGGCGGTCCACCCAAACTAGATGAGGAACCCAAAAGCAATGCATCCTCACATTTATGAGCATCTAGTTCAACCTTGTCCATGATGACCTGCCCAAAACAATATGGCATGAAAGAAAGTTATAAGGTTACTTTAAAAGAAACCAACTAAACCGCCGAAACACAAAAACTTCCCCCTTGAACCCTCTCAGAGAGTTTGAAAAGAAAGTGGGAAATAATACATTTAAAAAGGCCCCAAACTATGCTTGAAATCATTTAAGAATAGGATTTAATAATAGAATGACAAATTTATATCCCAAACTATCAAATGAATGATAAATTTAAGAATATAATTAAAGTTCAGATACTACCGATTGAAGAATTATGTTTAACTTTCTTCCCTGTTGTCCCAATTGTGTCAATTGACTGCTTGTCTCCTTCAACATTTAAAATACTTTCACGCTTAGAGTTTTCTTCAAGATCTCCAATGTCAACGAGGTGGGTGTCAAATGCCATTTCTACACCAAATTCTATTTTTGGAGTGGTAGCACAAAAAGTAAACCTACACAATGTGAAGAAAACAAAGAACTGAGATTTTCCATATCAACATGATACGAAACTTGGGACATATTTCATAAATACACAGAGAAAATTGATCCTGCCCTCATTGTGGGAAGATGGAACATTATTTAAAGGCAATTGGCTTTTTTTTTTTTTTTTTTGCCAAACAACAAATGGAAATTCCTTCATATTGAGAAGCATAAGCAAGGGGAAAGGCTAACAAATTTTACCCAGAATGTTAATTCCAAATTTCTGAGATAACAATATCGTTACCATTATTTATAAGTGCATTTTTCCACCAATTTCCAAATGGCAATGACTTTATATTGAGATACATAAACAACATTAAAGAGTCACGAATTTTAACTGGGATTGTATTTTCAAAGACTTCTGATAACGATATCGTTACCATTATTTGCACCTTTGTCCTCCTCAGGTATCAAACAAGCAACTAGCAATGAATTTGTATTAAGATACAGAAACACTGATGTGCCAGCGTATAAAACACTACTATACAAGTATATGGCAATTACTTCATCAGCTCTATTGAGACTTTGACTTCAAACACTTATAAGCCAGAAGCTATTTACCGACTGTAAAAATAATTTTTTTAAAAAGGGTTCTCTACATAAGAGCCTCTCCTAAAGCCTATCCTACACTTACAAAGAGTTCCATTCCTAAAGGCCCCCTTTCCAGCAATTATTACTATATCTTGATTAAGAAAGATAGGAAGGTGGTCAACTAAGTCATCAATATGCAAGTCTTCCACCAAGCTTACTTGATTGGTTAAAAGTGAAACCAACTCAATCTCTTTAGGAACTGAAAACTGGCAATTAAGTACAAGGGCCTGAATCTCCACACGGTGAACATAGTAAAGAACCGAAATCTTCAATATTATTAACATGATGTGAAAGTGGAGACAGATTTCATAAATACACAGAGCAAACTGATCCTACCCTAATGGTGTGTTCATATAGTTGCTAGCCAAGATAATTTCTTCTTAAGTTTTGAACTTTGAAGAAAGATTGCTTGGAAAGGGTCAGACACTATGCCATAATAATCGATTAGTAATGGATCTGCGTCCGTTAAACAAAAAATTAGTAACGGTTATTATACGTTGACACAATTGCGTTACAAATGAAAAGTAACGGAAGTTAGTAACACTTAATAACCGTTAGAAAGATTACTAACGGTTATAAAATGCGATTGAAATTAATTTCAGTAACACATAAGCAATCGTTACAATTTATTAGTAACGGTTATTAATTTTGTTCATAGTTTGTTCCCAACGGATAAAACTATTGGTAATTCCCAATTTCTGACGCATATATAACTATATGGTCTAACTATTTGTAACAGTTGATATCCGTTACTAAGTATTTAAAAAATAAAAAATAAAAAACTTTTGCCATAAGCGACTGCCTGGGGGCCGTCGTTTAATTTAAAAATTGGCTGTCGTTTTTTCATGAATGTACAACGGCTAGTCGTGTGTAGCTTATATGAAACGATTGCTCGTAAGCCATCGTTTTTTGAAAATATTTGATTTTTTTTTCTGCCCATTTTTTGGGCGTTGGTTTTTCACTTTTATGGCCTATTTAATTTTTATCCTATAGCTTTTGTCAGTTTTGCAAGATTGAAAAAAATCAGGCACTTGAAAAAGTAGTAGTAGAAAAGATTTTATTAAAGAATAATAGGGGCCCAATCTCATTACACAGCTAGTTACAGAGATGTAACAATACAATCTGCATTGAGAAATCTCATGCAAGTGACCAATACCCATTTCAACAGCACAGTCGCAGATTTGCTCAGGCATCAATATACAAGCATCAATTACTAACTAAGTTTTTTACTGCATCAAATCTCTTAAATATCGAGTGAAGACTTCACTGACAGAAGCGCTACTTATTTAGACATAAATTGGAACACAATTTCCCATTACTAACTAATTCCAGTGCAGTTAAAAAATTACACAAGTTTGTATAAAGAAATAAAGAACCATACATAGAAAGAGAGATCTTTGGTACTAAAAATGTAGCTAGCCAACTTCTCGTCCCAAGAAGACAGTGATGACTTTGGAGTATGGTATAACACCTACGTACAAGAAAATACAATATAAGCAAACCATCATTAACTCCTTAACTAAGCAAATCTACACATCAGAACCAAAGAGAAAACGCTTAAATGCAATGAGAGGAAAGATCTCAAAGACAAATCATTACCTGACTTTCCACACTTATCTTTGCAATAGGTGATAAAACCTCCACAACAGGGGAAAGTAGATTTTCATCCATGTTTTTTTTTTATCGGTAAATTATTATATAAAGTAGTCCTTCAAGCATGCTATATGTGATGATCCTATTAGCTCCAATCATGCCTTGTAAAAATACCATCACTTCATAGTACTTCTACAACAAAATAGTGACTAAATCATCCCACATTCGGCAATCAGCATAGCAGGCTTAATACAAAAGGCTGCAATGAAAGTGAAGTCTACAAATATCCATCACCAAGCAATGGTAAAACTAACTTATCATGTCCAACAAGATATACACTGAGCATAAACAAGTGACTACACATTGCCAATGCATGCATAATAAGAACAAAAATAATAAAAATGCAACATTACTACCTTGCATAATCGATGGCCTCGCAACTACAATTCCCCTTTTTGGCCTGGACGCAAAGCCTCACCAGTATCAGGATCAACTATTTTGGCTTCCATGTTCTCAGCAAGACGCCCAGCAGAACCATAATGTTGGCTCTCATCAGGCCCTATGGTTCTTGTTGCCCCACCCGTTGATTCAGTTAAACCATACCCCTAGAAGGAGGAGAAATGGGCTATAAGTAGACATTTAGATAAATGGAAAAATTAAATTAATGACTTTCACTTATAGTTTTAAATCCATAGAATACAGCTTCCACTAAAATAATCTAAAAATGCTGCAATGTAAAGTTCAGTCTGTGGGTGTTTATTAGTTAAAATGAAGCATCCAACTTGGAGAATGGTATTAAGAATCCAAAAAGAAAACTATCCATCAAACCCGCTCCTAATAGGAGCATCACAGAATCACCTGTTCAACCCCACCTGAAGAAATCCCTACGTGTACTTGATACGACAGTGGCCCCAACAAACTTCATGTGTCCATCAAACTCACTGTTCAGACCTAAAAAAATTTACAGCAGGAAACTTGTTGCTGGTGTAAAAAATGAGCATGCATGTCTTCCCAACTGCTCCATCTCCAACAGTCACACATTTGATGAACTTTGAAGCATTCATCCTCTCTACTCAACAGAAAACAAGTTTCACCAGCAGTAGCTCTAGAAAAAGCACTAGTAGTAGAAGAAGATTAACTGGGACTACAAAAGATAAGAGAATTAAGAGATTGAGGAACTAGAGAGAGAGAGAGACTTCTTCTTGTCTTCTGGGTTTTGAAGAGCATAGAACCCATATCTTTCAATTCTCCCCATAGTCCATAATCCATACAACCCATGAACTTAAATCTAATAATCTTAAGACAATTCATGAACTTAAAAAAACAAGATCAAAGTTCATTTACTCATTAACCAGTTTCATTTCACAACAGAATTCAAATATATCCCAAACACAAACAAACTAAAAAAAAAAATGTCTACTTTGTCTTACCACTCTGCAAATGTCATATACATCTCCACCATAAGCCCTTCTTCACTAATCACATCTTTTAACCCCTTAGATTAAAAACCCTTTTACTGTTACTTCCATGAACTTTTTTTGAAGCAGAAACCGGGTTTCCTAGAATTTTTATCTTCTTCTTGTCCCCTTTCTCAATCATTATCAGCAATCAAAAGTCCTCATACTGTTATGTTCACAACACCAGTAACAACTTTGATTCCAAAGAACAGAATAAGATTACAATCTCTGATGGACAGAATCTAGAGGAAAAAGTATTGCTATGTACAAAAATTAGTTCACGTGGATATACAATTATACATCACATATAACAAAATTTCAAGGAACAAATACGGTTATGGCATTCTCTTCACAAAATTCAAGAGAATAGAATTGGGTAAAAAACACAGAGCCGGACCCCAAAACCATTGAAGAAGAAGAAGGCTGCAACAAATTCAAATCCCTAAATCAATGAATAAGAAGAAAAAGCATCAAAACCCCAAATCAGGAGAAAAGCAAAGAAGAGAGTTGGGTGAAACCCCAACTGAATGAAAGGAACCCCCAAATGAGAGAGGGGGAAAAGAAAGAAAGAAAGAAGCGTTACTTGATGTTGGTGATACCGAAATTGCCACAGAAGACACAATTGAAAGGGGTAGGAGTGTCTCGATACATGGTCTGCTGCAGAGGAATCCCCTTCGGATCTCCATATATTGTGTTTGGAGGGATCATTCCATTCTGATATGGGTTCTGACCCACATAGTAGAATTGTTGTTGCTGTTGCTGCGTCTGCATTGGAGGAGCAGAATTCGTTGCAGCATACACGTAAGGGATTCCTACAGCAGGCTCTTCTCCTTTCGCCATTTCCTGTTTTTCTCTTTCTGGCAAGAAGAATCTCGAGAAGAAGAATAAGAAGGCGCGTTTGGATGGAAACTAGAAACACTCGTCAAATTCACAGTTTTGAAACACTCGTACTCTCTGTTTTGTTGAGATTCCAAGAACATCCAAAAGCGCCCAAAAAGAAAAATCATGGAAATAAAACAAACCTAGAAGGAAATGAGACTAAAGAAAAGGGATTAGGGTTCCATCCCATCAGCGAGTCGACCCTGTCGGCCATAAGCAGAAGCACGAAGGCGATGCTGGCGACAAGGAGGAGCTTGAACTTAGCACCGCCAAGGGAACTCTGGATCCGCTGCAGCAGAGGCAGCTATGGTAAGCTCCTCTGTTGGTGGCCCTTTCCTTAGCCGGAGAATAGAGATCGCTGCTGCCGGCCGGTGCGAAGACACCATCTTTGAGTGCTATGATGCCGTGCTATGATGGATGCCATGCCCAGCCTGTAGATTGATTGAGAGAGAGAGAGAGAGAGAGAGAGAGAGAGACGGTGTCGTTCTCCGCTACCGTACCGGTCGATTAGCAGAGAAAAAGGAAGAGAGCCGATGTCCGCTGCCATGCCCGTCGATTGGGGGAGAGTGAAGAAGAAGAGAGACGGAGGGGGATAGAGGGTTAAAGTCAATAGGGTTGGAGTGGGGGAATGAAATGCTGGGCGGGTATTTTGTTTTTGTTTTTTTCATTTCACGTTCCTGATGGTTTTGGGCCGTCGGTGGTGTTATTGATCCGTCGAAAAATGAAAGACAATCCATGTCCGTCGGTAAACCAAGCCCTTTGGTGTCGGGCTTTGGTCTTTTTGACGTAGTGATAACTCCCGCTTCTGTTTTCTTTTCTTTTTTTGTGATTTTTCCTCTTTTTATTTTGATACCATTGTAACAAATTTCTAATCGTCACAAAATATCCAAGAAATGTTACAAAATAATTCAAGTATTTGCAAAGATACTTAGTGACGGTTATGAATATTGCTAACGGATAATAAATGTGACAAATTACCTAACGGAGAAATATGCATTACTAATAAGAAATCTCAAATGTTGCAAAATCACCCAAATGGTGTAGTGAGATTCCAAAAACTCTAGGCAGTTTTGAAAACCACATGTGAAGAAAAAAATGACCGCGGATACTTTCTCTCTCTGCATAACTATGGGCCTAGTTCCCAATAAAATGACCACATCGAAGATGATTTTAGTTGCAACGAATGCAGTCCCCAATGCTCCTACAGATCAAAAAGGTCACACGAGAACCATGCCAGAAGAAAAATCTTACATGAAAAGAATAAGATGGTATTCTTGTCTGAAAGGGTAAGAATAAGATGGTATTCTTGTCGACAAGGTGTTGCTTTCCCCACTTTTGAACTCAATATTACAAATGTTGGCACATGAAATTGAATATTCATTCAATTCTCCAAAAAAACTACTACACTTGATGTAAGTTAAAGTTCAGCCAAAATACAAACTAAAGCAACAACATTGTATGCTATCAAATATCAGTTGCAAAACAACTATAACTAACAAACAAAAATGCAACTATGTAGTTTGGGAAATAGATAACAGCCAGTCCACATATCAGGTTCTTAGAGTAAATATTTCATGACGGGATTTTCAAAACCTCGCAGAGGATGTTAATAAGACAAGTGAGTTTAATATAGAATATAATTACATCAATACAAAAATAAGAGAAAGTACATCATCATCATCATCATCAAATTTAATACCCTTTCCTGAAGTCATCCTTAACATAAAGCACTCATTTAAGTGAAGCCATATAAAGTGCTCATAAACCTATCAATACAAATGATACAGATTTTAATTACATGCAATCCATAATTAAACAATCTTTAAATTGTATTCATAAGAGTAGAAGTACATGTCACTTTAATAAACAATTGATCAATTAAAATCCATCATCTATATTGAGAACAAAATAAAAGTAAAATAAAAAAGAACAAAGAGGGAGTTGCACACATGAACAGAGAGAAGGCAGTTGGAGCACATTTAGGTATGTTTGGATCGTTCACCTCCTTTTCCTTCCTTCCCTTCTTTGCGTTAGGCTCAAATAATGCCGCCTTCTTCCTGACATTTAGAAATCAAACAAATGAGCAAAAGAGGGGAAACATAATTATGGGATTAAAAACTTAAAAAAGGACTCCAAAAAAATTAGATTGTGAAGAAATGTACCTTTGTGCATGTGTTTTGAGTTTTGTAACCTTTTCAATTATATGAGACTCTGTTATTGAGACAGAACAAAGCGGTGAAAGGAGCAAAAACACTAAAAGTCATAAAACACTAGCATTAAAGAAATTATAAATGGAATAGAAAGAAAAGTTTGCGATACCTAAGTTCATCTTAATAAAGGAATTGAGACTGCAGTTGTGCATGTTGATGAGCCCCACAAGAACGTCCTTATTACAAGCTTCACTACTAAAGAGATGGAAAAAACTACTCTATTACCCCCAAAATCATAAGATATTGAAGTCACTCCAAAAGCACGAAAGAGTTTAACAAGGAAATTGTAGGTCTCCTATAATCACAAGATATGTAATCAACTCCAAAAACCAGGTTACTTGACTAAGAACAGATGGGACTTGCTTCATTTGTACCATAATGATTCATTGTAAATCCAAATGAAATATGGTAAATTTCTGTATGAATTTAAAAATGATGTTTTTCTCTACATTAAAAAAAAATAGTGGAGAAGCCATATCCAGCACAATGTAGTTGGGGCACCAACACTGATTGGAGTTACACCCATTTCATAGCATTTAATCGGCAATCAATATAAGGGATGTATAACCACAACCTATAACCAAATTCCAAATGTTTAAACACTATAGATTAAAAAAAAAATAACTTCAGAAAAAATATGAAGAATAAATATGTTAATTTTGTTTCTCCATTCCAATCTACCGATTACCTTTAAAAAAATCATATAAAAAAAAACAATTCTCAATACAAAGACAAAGATGACAAAGACCTAGAATATTTACTTTTTTATCATATAATAATAGAAAATGAAATGACATATTTAAAAAATAGTTGAACAAATTACCTTGTCGGATCCCAAGATGGCCTGGGAAAGAATGGTATTGTTATCTTCACTCCTATTAATGAGAGTGTGATCTGATTGACACCTCTTGCATCTGGTACTCCCTTTTTCTAAAGTGTTGTAGAGAAGAAGAGTCCATCCTCTTCATAATTCATAAGGTTGAAATTAATGTCCGCATCAACTCTCATGAACTTGATTGCAGGCCCTAAAAGTCATAAATCTATGTTATCAAACTCTATGAAAATAGAATATGAATAGCAATGACAATTAAAGTTGAATAGGCAAAAAGACATAGTAGTGGAAGTGCACTTTGACAAAAGAATGAAACAAAACTATGAGCATCAGGAAATCAAACAAATGTCAATTACCTGCTCCTTGGCAATGAAAATTAATAAATAAATCAAATCACTCCAGCCAAATAAATTGTGGTAAAGTCTATACAAAGACTGCAATTCTTAAAAATGAACTACATTTAACTTGATGAAACCCCAGTCAAGGACTTAAAAGTCACGAAATAAAGACTATGACTGGAATCAAGTATTTCCATCAGAATGCTTGAAATTATAAACAACCCAGCTGTGAAAAATGTTATTGATAGCCTTTCCATGTATTTATTAAAGAAGGCATAATAATGGAAAATATAAACACTCAACTTGGAACTTTGGTATAGGACTAGATATTAGCAAATTAGTATTTCTTATACATATCAATTGTTATAGAGATAGAGAACAACAATTACCTCTCTAGAGAGAATCGTTCTAATTTCAAGCTTCAATCATGCATCATCAATATCTACAGCATGCTTCTTTTGGTAAGACATGTATAGACCCCTAAAAAAATATGTTTCTATTTGATTGATTGGCTTGAAAATAAATGGAATGAGAAATCAAATTTGTGATTTTGAAAGATAATCATTTCTCCACTAAACTTAAGGGTCATGGTATAACCAAATCTTGAACTAACCAGTGGAACTACCTCTCTAGGCATATAAACAACCCAATTTATCAAGTGCAGCAAAGCCCTAATTAAAGCATCTTAGCACAAGGAAAAGGAAAAACACACGATTACACCATAAATCCTCAATTCTGGAGAGAAAAATCACTGATTAGAACCCGTTTTAGAAAATCTTATAGGAAATATGAAGAATATGAAGAAATCTGACAAAAGAAGCAAAACAAGCCCTAGAAACCGCAAAAGATGTTGCTGGACGATAGGAGAGAACATAACAATTATAGAAGAAATAGAAGATGTCGATAGAGAGAGATAATGGAAAGAGGATCATACCTTTGTTTTGAGGGCGGGCGTTTCACTGAGAGGGAGAGCAAGAGGAAGAGGTGAGTTTCTGATTTCGGTATGGGCTGCTGTGTCCATTTTGGCTAGAGATTGTAGTGTTTCAGATCCATTTGGCTTTCACAACGAGGGAGAGCAAGAGAAAGAGGAAGATGAGAAGCTCTCGCTTTTCTATTTTAAGACGGTGCATAAGAAGAAGAAGAACCGAAAAAGAATCAAGAGATTTGTTTATGGAAGCAGGAGCATCCAAGCAGGAGAATGCATGATGAGTGCCATTTTTTATTAGGGGATTCGGCGAGAGGTCCCTCAAAGTATAACTTTGTTGCAAAAAGTCCACAAAAAAAAGTCATGCAGCCAAAAGTCCTCTAGTCCTCTAACACATTCTCATACCTGATATGTCTAATTTACTCTTTCTTTAAATCATATTCCATGATTAGTGGGATATCCCATTAATAATAGTCAACTACAATTTAATGGGCCACTATTAATAGAATCTCATTAATGAGATTTTGAAATAAATTCTAAAAACACACAAATAAATTTCAAAATAATGCAGATAAATTTCAAAAGAATGCAGATAAATTTAAAAAGACACAAATAAATTTCAAAAAATATAAATACATTCCAAAAGATAAGAATCAATTTCAAAATATCCAAAATAAATTTCAAAAGTTCTAAATAAATCCTAAAAAAATATAAATAAATTTCAAAAGACTCAAATAAATTTCAAAAGACGTAAATAAAATTAAAAAATGCAAATAAATTTAAAAAAACGCAAATACATTTGTCAGAACTCAAATAAATAGCCAAAACTCAAATAGATTTGTCCAGAACTCAGATAAATTTGTTCCAGAAGTTATATAAATGGCCAAAAACTCAGATAAATTTGTTCAAAACTCAAATAAATTTGACAAAAAATACAGAACTCGGATAAATTTGCCTTTGACTGGAATGAGGATGGACTTCTAAAATGGGCCAGGTCGAACCTGATCTAGAACCAACCCGCCCAAACCAACCCGAACACAACCCGGAGCCAAACCCAAATCGGTCTTTTTCCCCAAACAGAACTGGTTCTTCTTCCTTAAATTTTTGTAACCAAAAATGAAGAAAACGCTGCTTCTTCCTTCTCCGACCAAAGCGCAATAGCTTCAGCAGTGGACGGCAGAGTCTTCGGCGATGATCGTCACGGCAATCCGCTCCTTCTCCACCGAAGGGAAGTGCGGCAAACCCAAGAATCTTCTCTTTTCTTCTTCCAGTTTCTGTGACGATGGCAACAATGATGGCAACCCTCTCTGCTTCAAATCCGGTCTGCAATCCGGAATCAAGAACCTCTCTCCGGCGATGGACACCAGATCTATTCCGGTCGTCTGCAGCCTTCAAAACCGATCCCAGACTTGTCTGCCGAGCGTCTGTAACTTCAGATTTCTGCACAAATCCGATCAGTGTGGCCCTCTTGAGATCGAAACCGATCTCTCTCCGGCGAAGGGAAGTGCGGCAAACCTAATAATCTAGGGACCTCTCTCCATGAGGTGGCATATCTAGGGACCTCTCACTGAAATATGTCCAAGCTGCATGGACTACAGACCTTAGAGGAAAAGTTGATGGACTGGAAGCCTTACAAGTCCTATATGAGGGACCTTTCGCTAATTATCTCTTTTTTATTTTGTATCAATTCCTATAAATGACGATTGTTTTCCGCACATATGGAAGGGTAAAATTGTCCAAAATACTTGTACGAACCACAATATGGATGTTTTTATGTCTCTTCATGATCAAATCTATCTAATTAATATTTAGGAACAATTATTTGGTAAAAATCCATTTTTTTAAACATATTATCACTAAAGCACTCCTTATTCGGGTTAGGTTATACCCGTTTTTGTACTTTCTATCACTTAATCCAAGCCCGGCCAAAATATGGAACAGGCCCAATTTGTATATCCAACCTAGGATCTAATTGGGCCCAGCCCATGAGCACCCCTGAAATTTCTCCAATCTTACCCATCTTCATCACGCCTTGCATCTTCATCTACCTCCCTCGTCCGCCGCAGGACAACGGTCGAGAGAGAAGAAAGAAGACCTCATTTCCCGCCATGTCATTGACGCGTCCTCTCCTCTGCCGTCCGATCTCATCATCTCAAGGACCTCCTCGCCATTTCCACCGTCCGATTCCCTACTCCCCTCACCCTCTCAATCGCGTCCTCCTCCATTCTTCTCCTCTCAAAACCCCTCGCTCCTTTCCCAATCTATCTCCCGTCTTAGGGCTTCCGTTCCGTAGAAATCTAGGGCTAGGGTTTATCGCCCGAAGCTCTGCGGATGAAGGACAGCCGTCGGATGCCGGTGGCGTAGGTGGATCCAACGATGAAGAAGAAGAGGCGAGAGGGCAGAGTACGATGCCGTCGCGGTTCCGGTACCTGACGAAGGAGGCTCCGGATCGTCCTGTGCTGTGGCCGTGGCTGATCGGTATGGAATCTCTTCTTTCGATTTCTTGATTTTTAGGGTTTTGGAGTGTTTGATGCATTAAAGTTAATTATAAATTATCGTGAAATTTAGTGCTTGAATTGATTGGATTTTTTTTTTTTTTTAGGGTTTTGTTGGTTAGCTAGGGTTTACCTGGGGTTTTGTTTAGTAAACTGGACGTGGGAGTTTCAGGGCACGCCAAGGATTCCTCTCTCATTTTCCTTGAAATCGAGGAAAACCCAGGTTTGGCAAAAAAAAAGGCCTACTATTGAAAATGCAGAAAAATGACCAGTTCTGATGATTCCTCGTATCCTACCTCCCAAGGTCGGATTTTGTGAACGAACAGAAGCGTCGAAATTGAACCAAGAAGGTGCTACAATAGTGCTTGGATGGTGACTTTAGGGTTTTTGGTTTTTGCTGTGGAACCCTACCGTCGAATATCAACCATTGATTCGTAAAATTTTAGATTCTTGCAAAAATGTCTAGACCGTTGTTCATGATTTCTGGACTTCTGGTCCCGTTCTCAAAACTTGAACCATTTGGTCTCTTCAAAAGTTCTACAATGGCTCTGAGGTAAAATTTGGCAGCCTGATTCATCATGGATCGCGAGAAAATTGCAGCAAAAAAAAAATCCTGACCATTGATCATCTACAGTGAAAACCTGATGAACAGTGTTTCGTAGCTTTAGGGTTATTGATTTTTGCTGTGGAATCCTACCGTTGAATATCAACTGTTGATTCCTCATAAAATTTGAGATACTTGCAAAAATGTCTAAACAGTTGATCATGATTTTTGGACTTCTGGTCCTGTTCTCAAAACTTGAACCATTCAGTCTCTTCAAAAGTTCTACAATGGCTATGGGGTTAAATTTGGCAGCTTGATTCATCATGGATCGCGAGAAAATTGCAAAAAAAAAAAAAATCTTTTGACCATTGATCATCTATAGTGAAAAATGGAATTGAAAACCGGATGAACAGTGTTTGGGTGGTGATTTACATATGCTGGTTTTTGTTGTAGAAACTTACCTTATGGGTCCCGCTTTCAATAAGGTCAATTTTCAACTATTGATTCATCATAAATTTTGAGATACTTGAAAACAAAGTCCACAACCTAAAAAGTATTTGTTTTTTAAATTTCCGTGGGAGCCACAATCAATATCCCAAATTGTCCATCATCTATAAAAGGCAAACAACAGCCAGGTTTTCAAAATTTAGGGCTCGATTCATAATGGATTGAGAGGATTTTGTGAAAAACTTGTGACCGTTGGATGTGGTATATGTAAATCCACATATTCATTGTTGTTTGCTGATGCAGGCCCTAGGGTTAGGGCTTGCATGGAAAGCGCTAAAAGCACAATGGGTGCTAAAGCACGTGTCTGAAGACACAATCTATCTCCGCAGAGATAATAAAAGAGGATACACCTTAATGGGAAAACCCAATTTCATTAATTAACTCTCTCTGAGAAATAATTCTATGCAATGTCATATAAATATGAAAGCACAACTTAAGCTCTAAGAAACCTAATTAAAATAGGAAACCTAATCCTAACTAACATTCTTTAAATAAAATTAGAAACTAATGACCTATAATTAGTTAATAAAATATCCTAAATCTAAGTGGGCCCAACACATGTGGCCATGAGGGCTATGCTGCATCATTCTCACCCACTTGAAAAGAACTCGACCTCGAGTTCGGAAAACGTCTACCTGGATCAAAGATCAACATGATGAGCTTTTGATTCATCGGTTGATCTACAACTTCCGTGTAGAGCTCCATGTATAACTGCTTTTGATGGGTGAAATTTGTGTTGATTTGCAATCTAACCGTTGGATGATTTACTTGTAGAATCTGCACCATCAAATCACAATATCTGACAAGTCGTTCTTGATCTCCCGATTGCCGTTGTTGGTCCCTAAAGACAAAATCAATTTGAGAGCTTATGTGGGGATTATCAACAACTTGCTCTTCATCACTTGGGGTTTGCACTTGGGGATTATTTGTACTCGTAGGAGAAAGTTCAAGGCCAATTGGAGATGTAGAATCTTCTGTGTCTAACTCTAGTTGATTGGTCTGCAGATTCGCTAGCACTGGTTCCTTAACATGGCCTGTTACGTGAGACGACTTTTCTTCTTAAGGAGTAACTTCCATTAGATGAGACCTTTTAACCATCCGCTCTACACGAATTGCTTCCCAAAATGCTTCATACATATCGTTGCATTCCTTGTCCACATCCTTCAATATACTTGGTCTCAAATCATTGAGAAAGTGATTGAAATCAAGTGTATCTCCCAATTCACATAAATAATGTAGCCTTTCAAATTCATCGGTATATTCCTCGACTGACAATTTTCCTTGTGTCAAAGTAATATACTGCTCAAAGCAGTCTTTATTTGCATATATCTTTTCCCATGCCTGATTGCATATGTCATCCGTTTAGCCCTTTTGTTGATTTCTTTGAGCTCTTTGTTGGTTTCTGTATGCCTTCTATTTATTTCAAGTAGTTGCAAGTCCATCTTGGCTAACAATTCCATATTAACTTGATGCAAAGACTGAAAATTTTAATGCTCTTAAAAATTAAAATCAAATTGACCAGATATGTAGATCTCACTTATTGGAGTGCACAAGTGAAGACGGATCGTCGATCGAAGTCCGGATGGAGAAGATCTTGCTATTTGAAGATGGATGGCTGAAGATTTATGAAATATGATGAATCTAGGCCCACTTGCTGATGAAAATATATTTCTGCACACGCTCCCTTTTATTCTATTCTTCTTCTTCTTCTTCTTCATTCTCTGCTTTTCTTTCTTATTTCTTCTCTCTGTTGGGTAGGGGATTCTCTCTCTGCTGGTTAGGGGGTGGGGGACGATTGGGTTCTGCTGCTGCTTTTCTTTCTTTTCTCTCAGCTAGGGTTTGGGCAAAAGTATGGATTTTGGGTGTTGATGCTCAGGGATTTGGGATTGGGGCTCAGGGTTTGGGAAAAAGTATGGATTTGGGGTGTTGATGCTCAGGAATTTGGGGTAGGGATTTGGGATTGGGGATTGGGGTTGAGTGAAGGGAAAGAGGGATATGGTTAATAATGTAGGAATGACCCACCACACTCTAGTCATGGTTCAGGCCCATAAACGCCTTTTTGTAATGTCATTGGTTATGTCCTTCTAGTTGGTTCAGGCCCATAAAGGCCTAGGCCCTATTTGTAACTTCTGTATATATTAGGTTCATCCCCAAAGGGGATCTTTTCAATGAGAATTAGATTTCATCGAGTATTATGGTATCAGAGCCTTCGCCTCTTTTGTTTCTTCGACCATGAGGCTTAGGGTTTCGTCCCCTTCATGCGACTAAGATCTTCATTCTCATCTTCGTCTCGTCTGTTCTAGTCTTCATCATCAAGAAGCCCCATTCGAATAGGGCTTCAGCTCATCTATTTGCCTACGCATTGGGAGTCTCAGGGTTCTTCCCTTCATCTTCGATTTTATCAAGTTCAAGGAGTCTGGGTTCTTCAGTTTCATCATCTCTCGGTGGGCTGCAAGTGGAACATTCCAAAGTTGTTTTGCTCTCTCTTGGTCATGTGACTGCATCTCCCATTGTTGGTTGTTTCCCTCAGTTATCTTCAACATCCGTGCTATGTTTTGGCATCATCTCTGCAATATACATCCAGCGTCTCAATTTGAGGGGCATTGTTGAGCCTTGCCTGTGGTTTTCTCTTCTCTACTGCTTCATTTATTCAGTTGCTACAAGGATAGCTCAGGAAGACAGAAAGGTTAGCCTTCATCCAGTCTCTTCTTAAATAGAAATAGTCACTTCGAGATGTTTTTTTTTTTTTGATGGAAAAATCTGAGGTAATCCAAACTAAACTGACTGGGGCTCAAAACTATGCTGGCTGGTCATTTCAACTCAGACATTTTGTCCAAGGACAAGGTCTGACAAAATTTCTGGATGGTTCATCAACTGAACCAACTGAGGACAAGGCTAAAGGCCAAATGGATTCAAAGTAACTCCAAGGTGGTCAACTGGATTTTGAATTCCATTGATCCTTCAATTATCCTATCCCTATAGTCATATTCCACTGCCTAGGACATGTGGTCTAATTTGAATAAGATCTATCATCAAACTAATCAAGCTCGCAAGTACTAGATTGACACCGAACTAGCTAAGTACTGTTAAGGGGACAAAATGGTTCAAGACTATTACAATGGGTTTCTCATCCCATGGCATGAGAAAGATTCCATGGTCTTAGATACGGTGTCTGTTACCATGCACCCTGAAGCAATCAAACTTCAGCAAGAGTCCCATATTAGCCAATTCTTGATGAATTTGAGGCCTGAATTTGAGTCTTTGCGAGCAGCCCTTATGAATAGAGAACATGCTCCAGACTTAGATGCATGTGTCCAAGAGGTACTTCGAGAGGAACTTCGGCTTCAATCCCAACATTCCATGGTGGAAGAACATAGAGTTTTTAGTACCCCATTATCCGAAGAAAATGCACTTCTCTCTACAAAGGGAAAACCCATCCAATGCTATGAGTGCAAAGAGATTGGCCATGTTGCAAGATATTGTAAGAAGAAAAACTTTTGTAATTACTGTAAAAGAACTGGTCATGTTATTTTTGAGTGCACCAGACGGCCACAGAAAAGAAATGATGGTTTACAGCATCGTCCAAACCCAACTGCTTTAAAGGTTCAGACCCAGGCTCCTGTGGTTAAAGCCTCCTCTTCCCAAGCTATTCTCATGACTCCCGAGCAAATCAGAGAACTAGTCAATACCTCGATAGCATCTGCTTTTACTTCAATGGGTATCAATGGTTAGTCTCATTCCATTTCTCCTTCTTCATGGTATATTGACTCAGGGGCTTCCAATCATATGACATCTATGGAAGCTAATCTTAGTGCACCCCATTCTTATACCGGAACTGAACAAATTATGGTTGCAAATGGTCATAATTTGTCCATTTCTGGTATTGGCTCTATTAACATTACCACCCCTCAACATCAACTTCTAACCTTGTCAAATGTTTATTTCGTTCCAAACTTATCTGCTAATTTGCTTTCTGTTGGTCAATTGGTCGATAATGGATACTCAGTGCATTTTGCATCTTTTGGTTGTGTCATACAAGACTGGCACGGTGGGAAGGTGATCGGGACAGGGAGTAAACGTGGGAGGAATTTTTTGCTAGATGTTGACTTAGGATCATCCTTTTTGGCCTCATTTTCTAGGACTTTGAATACGAAGTGGACCATTTGGCATCGGCGCCTTGGTCATTTACATAATGATAGACTTGTGTTTTTGTTTAAACATGGATTATTGGATTCCTTTATTGATAATAGATTACTTGGTACTTTTTTGCATTCTAAATGTTCTTCATGTTGTCTGAGTAAATGCCATGTTTTGCCTTTTCCTGTTAGTTATTCTCAAGCTATGGCTCCTTTTCATATTATACATTCTGATGTTTGGGGTATTGCCTCAAAATCGAGTAGATTGGGATATAAATACTATGTCACATTCATTGATGATCACACACGGTTCACCTGGATTTATTTCCTTAGATTTAAATCTGAAGTCCTTTCTACTTTTAAAACATTTAACAATTTTGTGGAAACTCAATTTAAAAACAAAATTAAGATTTTTCGTTCTGATTCGGGGGGAGAGTACCTATCAGGCGACTTTTCTTTCTTTTTGTCTACTAAAGGAATTCTTCACCAAAAATCTTGTCCTTACACACCTTGACAGAACGGCATAGCAGAAAGGAAACATAGGCATATTTTAGAAACTACCCGAGCTTTACTATTTGAAACACATGTTCCCTCCGTTTTTTGGTGTGAAGCTATTCATACTGCCGTTCATTTAATTAATAGACTTCCTACCCGGTGCTCAAACATATCTCCCCATTTGAAGCCCTCTATTTCTATCCGCCATCTTACATTCATTTACGTACATTTGGTTTTCTATGCTTTGTTCATCTCTCTTCGTTGGAAAAACATAAAACTTTCTAATCAAGCTGCTAAGTGTGTCTTCTTAGGGTATAGTGATGAACACAAGGGTTTTTTATGCTATCATCCTGTTGTACGTAGATCTCGCATTTCTCGGAATGTTGTCTTTGTCGAACATGTTCCATTTTATTCTTTGCAACATGTTTCAAAAATTTCGGATGTTTCCTATCTTCTGTTATTCTCAAGCTCATCATCTCCTTCTATTTCTAACAAATCTTTGCAGGTCTATAGTCGACGCCAGCCGCCCCCTCCTGCCTCTACTCCTGCTTTTGTTCCCTTACCTTTGCCCGATCCAAGTATCATTATTTCACCACCTCCACAAACTCCACCTTTACGTTGTTCCGATCGTACATCTAAGCCACCTGATTGGTATGGCTTTTCTGCTCTTTCGACTTCTGCCGATTTTGTGGTTGTTCCCTCCTCTTATAAACAGGCCGAAGAGATCCATTGTTGGCAAGATGCAATGACCGAGGAAATTCTTGCTCCTGAATCAAATCAAGCTTGGGAACTAGTTCCCCAACCTCCTGATTCCCCCTGGCATTGGCAGTAAGTGGGCGTACTCCATCAAAGTGAAATCTGATGGGACCTTGGGTAGATTAAGGCCTGCCTTGTTGCACATGGATTCAAACAAGAGTACGGAATTGATTATGAAGAGACTTTTGCTCCAGTTGCCAAGATGACAACAATCCGGACTTTACTTGCAGTGGCAACTATTCGCAACTGGCAGCTTTGGCAGTTGGACGTTAAGAATGCCTTTTTGCATGGCAATCTTCAGGAGAATGTTTACATGATGCCACCTCTAGGGTATACTTGTCCTTCATCTCATGTTTGTCGCCTCCGAAAGTCTCTATATGGTCTTAAGCAAGCACTTCGTACGTGGTTTGATACATTTCAAGGAGCGATTCTTAAAGCTGGCTTTTATTAGAGTCCCAATGATCACTCTCTCTTTGTGAGATGCACTGCCCAAGGTTGTACCTTATTGCTTCTTTTTGTAGATACGATTATTAGTGGCAATGATGTGACTGGTATTATCGCTCTTAAGTCATATCTCATGCGTCATTTCATGATGAAGGACCTTGGCAATTTAACATATTTTCTTGGATTGGAGATTTCCTGCATTCATAGTGGTACTTGCATTCACCAAAGGAAATATGTAGAAGACTTGCTTTCTTTGTCTCATTTGACTGATTCCAAAATCTTTGAGACACCTATGGAGCTAAATTCTAAACTTCACAAAGAAGAAGGCAATCCTCTTCCAAATCCTACTATGTACAGAAGACTTATTGGGAGTCTCATATATCTTACCATGACACATCCTGACATCTCTCATGCAGTCCATATTGTTAGCTAATTTGTAAGCAATTCTTACAAACCTCATCTAACTGCGGTCCATCGGATACTACAATATATTCATGGAACCCTTGATCGAGGTCTCTTTTATTCCTCCACCTCTCCCTTGGCTCTACATGCGTATGCCGATGCAGACTGGGCTGGATGTCCAGACACTAGATGATCAACAACCGGCTGGTGTATGTTCTTAGGCTCCTCTCTCATTTTTTGGAAGTGCAAAAAGCAAGCTACAGTCTCTAAATCTTCTGCTGAAGCCGAATACAAATCCATGTCCTCTGCTACTAGTGAGATTCTTTGGCTTCGATGACTCTTTAGAGAACTTGGTGTCCCTATTCTTGGTGCAACTCCTCTCAATGTTGATAATACAAGCGCTATACAGATTGCCAATAATCCCGTCTTTCATGAGAGAACCAAGCACATTAAAGTTGACTGTCACTTTATTCGTCAACACGTTCTTTCGGGTCGTCCTTATCTTCCACATGTCAATTCTCATAATCAATTGGCTGACCGCTTCACTAAAGCTATGCCACGATCGCGTCATGATTTTCTTGTTACTAAATTGATGCTTTCTTCAAAATAGCATCAATTTGAGGGGGAGTGTAGGAATGACCCACCAGACTCTAGTCATGGTTCAGGCCCATAAAGGCCTTTTTGTAATGTCATTGGTTATGTCCTTCCAATTGGTTAGGCCCATGAAGGCCCAGGCCCTATTTGTAACTTTTGTATATATTAGGTTCATCCCCCAAGGGGATCTTTTCAATGAGAATCAGATTTAATCGAGTATTAAATCACGCACAATGGGTGCTGAAGTATGTGTCCGAAGACACAGTTAATCTCTGTAGAGATAATAAACATGGACGCACCTCAATGGGAAAACCCAATTTCATTAATCAACTCTCTCTATAATTCTCTACAATGCCATATAAATAGGAAAACACAAAACACAACTTAAGCTCTAAGAAACCTAATTAAAATAGGAAACCAAATAAATAGGAAACCTAATCCTAAATAACATTCTTTAAATAAAATTAGAAACTAATGACCTATAATTAGTAAATAAAATATTCTAAATCTAATTGGCCCAACAGGCCATGAGGTCTACGCATCATTTGCCAAACATGGAGTGCCTTTAGAGAAATCCTCAGTGAGGATGGCATTGTAAAAGAGAAAAAAAAAAAAGAAAAAAAAAACAGAGGATTCCTCTTTGTTTACCAAATGTGCCTCATTGTGTTGGGATTTGGTGGAGAATTATGGAAAATTTGGTAATTTCCCATTTTCAGATTTTTTTTTCCTTCAAAATAACGGTTGATGGGTTTTTTTTTTTTTTTTTTTTTAAACCCTCTTATCTTTCATTTCTTTCATTCCTTTCTTCTCCACGATGTCTCAAAGGCTTCTCTAACTCTTTGCTGGAACTTCTTAAGCGCTAAAACTCAAGTGTTCTCAAAGATTTGGGTGAGTTTATCTACGGGAAAGACTAAGGAACTCAAGGGAACATCTTTGGTAAGCTTTTTCACTTTTTATTTTTTTTATTAAGACCCAACTTCAAAATAGCTTAGAAATGTTTTGAGGCATGTTAGATCTATAGTTTTGGAGCAAAAAAAATGTAGATTTCACCACTTTTGGTAATTTTTTTATTTTTCATTATTTAAATCCTTTTTTTTTTTTTGGAAAGTGTGTAAATGTTTAATATATATAACCAAAGCTTCATATTAAGTTAGATTTGGTGTTACACTCTTATTCTTTCTTAGATCTAGTGTTTTTGGGTGTAGATCTAGCTTTTTTATTTTCAAAATTTGGGGCTTTTCTCGAAATCATTTTGATTTTCTCATATTAGTATCAATGTGTTTAAAATGTGTTAGATTTAATTGTGGGTTCCATATTAGTCATATATGTAGTGTTTTTTTTGTGTAAATCTAGATTTTCCTATGGGTTCTCTTTTTTTTTTTTTTTTTTTTTTTTTTTTCAAATCCATATAATTCAGAACAGGTTTTACAGGTTTCAGAGGAGACAGTGATACAAGATCGTATAACCTAGGAGGACTTTTATTTGCTTTAAAATGATTATTAATGAAAAAAAATATTGTTTTCTAGCATTTTAAAATATTCTATATTTTTTTTGGGTTTTTTTGGATTTTTTTTGGGTAAAATAAAAATTCGCACCGCGCTAGACTGTGATGACTGCAAAACTGCAGCGTAATGCCGCGTCATAACAGTTTTCAACGTCGACGGCGATTGCGATTTTCTCTTATACTGCACAGTTCTTTGAGCAATACAATACATCATCACCATTTTCAAAAAAGAAAAAAAAAAAAGACAGCGATTGCGATTTTGACCCATGTTAGGGACTCAAGAGTTGAGTGAAAGTTACAGGCTCTGAAGTGGGACATTGGGAAAGAAAGTATGAGCCATACAAGGTGGGAAATGAGATGTTAAGGGTCAGTTGTTTCTATGTTAGGAAGTGGGGTTGTGTTGAAGCAATGCTGCTCAGTAGGCGTATCGGTCAAGGATTGCAGAAAGAGGGAGCCAATGTATGGGTAAGACTAATAGTGTCAGAGTGGGAGCTATGTTTTCAGGAATGAAAAAGAGACAACTAGGACATGGATGCAGATATGGAATTTTTCCTTAGATCACTTTTGAATTAATGAAATTTTCATCGATTACATTCCTTTCTAACATTTTTTTTTAATGATTTAAGTAAGAAAATAAAAGGAACTATATGAAATAGTGGACTCTGTGAATGGGATATGCTAAACTTGTATCCAAGAAGTGTTAGTGTCATATCGCTTACAAATACGATTTTTGTATTGGTCCAACACTGATATGTTAGGCTTGTACAAGTACTTGGATATCATAGGGTCAAGGTTTTAAACCCTAATGCAAAACAAATCTGGACTTGGATGAGTCAATGTCATCTAAGTTGGCTGTGCCAGACTGAGATGAGCATGTGGCTCTTAAAACCCCAAAAAGAATTTCAAAAATCAAGAAATGAATAAATCATAGAACATTACTAAAAATGTGTAAATTTAATAATTTTATGGTACCTTGAGTCAATTGTAAAGATATTTAGTTTTTCTTAATCATTCCTTTTAGCTAATGGAAGGACCATTCATGATTCAACACATACGCAGCACAACCAATATGTAATTGCTATTTCTTGACACTCATAGTCATGGCTCAATAGCGGCCACATATCGGGCGTAGCGGTCACTAAATAGAATTTTGTGCCTGTCACAACTATAGCAGCTGCTGCGCCCGCTACAAGGCTGCTACGGAGTAAGACAGATTCCTACTTTAAAAAAAAAAATTTAATGCATAATAAGACTTCTTTATTTTTTTCTTCTCTCCAAATAACATTTCTACGCAACTCTTCTTCCCTTTTATGTTTAAAAGAACAAAAAAAAAAAAAAAAAAGATCTCGTCTAATTACAGTCTATACAAAGAGTTCTTCTTTAAGTACATCATATTAGGCACCTCATTTGGTAGAGGTATCTTTTCTCTAGGTACTCTTATGTCTTAAGTCATGACTTCATAACATTTTTTTTTATGAGCCTTTCATTAGTCTCTAAGTTAGCATCACTAAGCAACATGAATACATGTGATAAAAATTATCATTACTATTATTTTTTATCTATACAGTGATACAGGACCTCATACAATGAGGGGACCGCTACGCCCTCTTATCTTAGGTTACTTTTGCAAAAAAAAAAAACATTTTCTATTATTTTCTAATATTCTAGATGTTCTACAAATTTCTCAGATTTTTTGACGATTTGTTCAAATCGCGCTGCTACGCCGCGACGTAACGTTTTGGTGGCACACCTCTACGTCCGCCGCTACCACTATTTTCATCCTTGCTCATAGCAACACTAAAATCACAAACCATAACATTTAAAAAAAAAAAAAAAAAAGGAGTCAAGAACAACAACTAAGGGCATAAAGCCATAGGGGCTGCTAATTCTCAAATAATGCATTGATTTTGAAGCTGACTCAAGCTTGTCTTCGTCATCATTATCATGTGGCATTTCGAAAATGTATGGGAACCTAATAGATAGAATTTCGAAAATTATCAACTCCATCTTCATTGACATACTGATATATCTTATATCACATGTGGCATTTAGAATCTATTTTGTACTGTGTACCTCCATACTAATATTGCTTGTAGGCACCATTCTCCATGTCTGGAATTTTTTTAGGTGCCATACTTGTGCTTGTCTTAAAATTTGAACTTATAGGAAAATTAAAACTGTTCATTTTTATATTTTTGGTTAAGTTATTTTGTGGCTCTATCCCTGCTAGTCTTGTACCAGTCCGTGCCAATCCCATGACAGTCTTGTTGCAGTTAGTATAATTCCTTGTCAATCAATGCCAGTCTGAAAACCAAGTTGTGGCTCATACTTGTGCCAATACTGTCTGGCATTGAGTCAACTAGTGCTGCCAAAAATCTACCAGTCTGACTCGATCGAGTCAGTGTCCACTCGGTTGAGTCGGGGTTGGAACCCCGGTTCCTAGTGTACAGTCAATTTGGTGTAGGACGAATTTTCAAATCATGTTAGTGTACAGTTCCAACTCTGTTGATGCAGAAACATTGAGCAGCATTCAGATTTGTTGGTATATCTGGAGGTGAGTGGTTCCTTGAAGAGAAAAAAGGGCTTGTGTATTTTTTCCTGTACTTTATTCTATCTTTTGATGGTGGTAATTGGTGAGCAGTCTTAGAGAATGTTGTTTTGGAACATGTTGAATTACAAATCCTAACGAGGAAATTTGGCATTATATTTTTTTTTATTATATGCTGTTATTTTGACATTCATCTTATGGGTGTCAAGAAACACCAGTTTCTCTTGCTATTTATCAGCATACTGAGAATCATTTAGGCTCTTGCCATGAAAATGCTTCAGCTTTCTTATGTGATAACCGTGAACTTATTATTAGTTCTGATCATCAGTGTCGATGAAGCTGTGTATCATACTAGGGATTTGCTCCCAGCATTCAGAGTTGGGTGCAGTGAGGGAAGGAGATGCAATGAAACAGATTGCACTCGAAGACAAGCATTCACATGCATCCAAATTTGGTTTTATTCCTGGTTTTACTATTTTCATTTGGTTATCTAAAATTTTACATATTTAATTTTTTTCTTGATCTATCCGAATTCTTTTGGATTGCTTCCTGAATGCAGATCTTTCTACATAATAGAATTCTTATTTTCCTCTCTACAAATATTTTGTACTTTTATGTCAGTACTTTACTGGGAAGTCAAAGCGCTTTTTCAAAACAGATTCAAAATTTCAAGAAACTTTACTGAGCTCTAATTTCCTTCTGTCTGTTGTTTTGCTTTATTATATGGCAGTTCTCTTTTTTGTTGTTTATGCATGGAGGACGGTCTTATGGGAACTTACAAACTGGAAGAAAACTGCACTTGCCATTGCTGGTTTTGTGGGTTACCTCCTGAAGCTTGCAGTGGCCATTATATTCATGTTCATTGGGGACGCGGTCACTGCTGTTATCAGATATATTGAAACCTTGATGTATTTTATCCATTCTATGTACACTTCCATAGTCGGGTATGCTCCAGTTCAGGAGCTGACTGTGATTATCCTTCTGACCTCCACAGTACTGGCCACTGCCGAAGCCGTTGTACCTACCGCTGTCAAGAGCCAACCATATCTTCTCACCTTGGCTGGCTTAATTGGGTATGGGGTTATCGATGGTTCTGTTCCTGAGCTGCTATTTTGGCTGCTGCTATCGGGTCTGTTCTGTTTTTCACGGTTCATTAAGAAGAGAGACAATGTGTCAGCCGCACTGCCTGTTGCCGCTACTGCAGCAGCTGTTGGTGAGCCTTGGGTTAGGGTACTGGCTATTGTTCTCTATCTTGCTCTTGCAATAGTTCAACAATCGAAATCTATGGAAGGAAAGGTAGTGATGGAAACCGATAAAAAAGAAAGGAATGATAGAAAACTCCCGTTGCCATTGCTTGTTGCTGCATTTTCTATTGGAATCCATATCGCTGCAAAGTGGATCCGCTACCGGCACTTGACATGGAAAGCATTATGAACAAAATGAGTCTTTTATTCTTCTGTCTCGAGATTGGTAACATGCTGGTTGGTAGTAATCCTCTTGGAACACACTCAGTTTGTAAAGCTTACTGATTGTCATGTTCTGGAGATTTTGAGATGGCAGGGCAACCCTTTCTTTTAGTCTTCTTCGCAGGTTTGTCAATGCTACAATATCTGCAACGGAAATTACCTAAGTGAGTACAGAGTTGCTAATCAGGTGGCAGACGATCTTAACAGCTAGCTATGTTATACTATATTTTCCTACTTAGTTCTATATGGAAGTAGTTGCTGTTTTCCAATGTTGTCTGTATTTTTTTGGAGTGTCAGGCTCTATATAACTGGAAAATTTCTCTCATGTGCACGCACTCCCTACTCCCCCAGTGAGTGTGCATCCGGACCATCCCAAAAGAGTCAGATATATAATAATCCAAGCTATCACTGTGAATACAGCGTCTATCTGATGGCACACAGTAAGATGTGAAAGCTATATTGAGATTGAGATCAAACAGTATAAAACAAAAATTTTTCCTGGACAGGAAAGGCAAGACAGAAATGGAACAATTATATATATTAAAACGGGATGAAATGGAACCAAAATGTGGAGAGCTTTATTATTGATATGGGACAGTTATGAAAGCAACAATAAAGCTGACACGATTGGCTTTACTGTGGTAATTTTCACAATTATAATAATCCTTTTTCTCTTAGAAGCCCAAGTGTTGAACAAAAACATATCATAAATAAAAATGTTAACAGATATAATGCTAAAATAAATAAGAGATTAGTACTTAATACAGAGGAGTAATGAGGGAATGTAGGAAAATTGTAGAACATACAGCCTGGGTTGTTAGCAATAGGGAGCAAAATGGTGTTCTGGCAGATAAGTGGGCCGGGGATCTGAGCAATTCTTGTTTACATTTGACGACTCTCAATGAGGGTTATTTCCATTTAACTTCCACTCCTAGTGGTGTCTCTCAATTCATCCATCAAAACAATGTCCTATACGAGAGGGTGCACTTCTTTAATAGGAGGATTTCACAATAGAAAATAATCATTCTAATTTTTGTATAGCCCGCTGTTCTACTGTTCTGAGTGGAACATTTTTTTTACAGAAAAGGAAAAAAAAAATCTGTTGCTTTTCCTCTATAAAAAGGATTTTGATTTCTTATATGATGGGTAGAAATCTGTAATTTCTCTCCCCACCGAAAACAGAAATCCTCTAAACATGAAATCCCCATAATCTCATGCTTCACCGCAATTCATTTATGCAGATTTAATTGCATAAGCAAAGCAGAAAATCTGAGATGAAAAGACAACAATTACAGCTGCTTCTAGCATAATTTCCTCAGGGCAGGAAGGAGTTAGTTAATGGCCTGCTGATGAGCATTGACGAAAAACTTGATGTCCCAGCTGCTACTGATTCCGGATTTAATGTTGCTGATTCAGAGGCCATTAACAAGAGCATGGCAAATTCACCAGGGCCTGCCAAATTCAAGGTGGAGTTGAACTTCACTCGCTTTACAATGGATTCTTCTTTTTCAAGTCCAAAAACAGAGTGCATCTCTAGATAGACGAATAAATGCTGCTGATACTACAGTGAATGGCGTGTAAGCTCAGGACTGGAAAACTCTTAACATCAGGAATTCAAGTCGCACAAATGGGCAAATATTATGCATGGGACCCAACTCATTTTTCATAGTAGGCAAATATGTGAGGCTAATTAATATCATGCATGGGCCCAACTCATTTTTCATTGTAGGCAAATATGTGAGACTAACGAATATCATGTATGGGACCCAACTCAGTTTTCATTGTGCCTAATTATGTCATAATGGAAGAAATTGATGCATGTTTGAAAATAAAAAAGCCTAATTGGTGAAGTGATTGACTGGTCCCATGCACTATCTTCTTGTTTTGAGAAGTCCAAGATAGCAAGAAGTATTCAAGCATGATTCTCTCCAAAGCCAAGTCTCTTTGAACAGTTTAGAGTGCAAGCTAAGCTACAAAGTCCAGGAGAGAAACAAGTGCTACACAAAGAAGAATCCCAAAAATCTATAAAAGGAGGACATCCTCACCGGGGACGTCCATGCTCTCTCTCTCTCTCTCTCTCTCGATTTAGTATTAGTCTAGGATTTTATTCTGATTTGTAGTTTTTATTTCAGATTTGGGATTGTAATTTAATTATTATTTTCATATTTGTTAGTAGTGCACTTGATGTATAGATTTTATTTAGGTTACTTCTAGTTCTTTTAGGGCAGGTTGAAGTGAATATAACTCCCTATGGATAGTATCCTGACTCATCCAATTGAAGGCCTAGCACTCGAGGACCTAAGATTGCACGATCAGGTGTCCACAGTCGACCGTAAAGCCTGTATTTTGATTTTTCTGCTTTTATGACTTTTGGACATTTGATCTGATTTGGAGCCAATTGACCTTCCTAGTGGACTGTAATTAGTAGACCAAACATTGGTTAAGGGTGGACCTTAACCTTGGCTCATGTGATTGCTCAAAGTAGGATATGGGGTATTGGAAATGGAACTGACACATGTTGCTTAAGGGCTGTCTTGGATGCCAAACACCTTCAGAGCGCTACGAACTTATAATTAGGCATCTGAAACTCCTTTATGCATCGTGTTGGTGACGTGGGACCCCATACCTGAAGGAGTGGCCTTAACTTACGTTGGATTGTTGTATATGCCCTTTTTTTATTGATTGATATTGATGAAATGGTCTTCATGTGTTATTTCCTCTTATTTCATGTTATTCCAATTGTAATTGTCAATGGATAATGACGTAAATGATGACCTTGACTTATTTTTTACCTAAAGGAGACCTTGGATGTGTTTGGAGGACATTTACCCATGTTTGTGCCTAGACAGGCTATTCAATGGCCTAGTGTTTGGGATAATCTTTGAACTATGGAGTAGGTGACTTGTTTGGCATGGATCGGGTACCATTTTGATAGATTGTATGTTCTGGATTTTAATGGTATGGTTTGACAAATTGGCATTTTGATGGTTTGATGGATATGGACTGTTTGGATGGTTTGATGATATGGACTGGACTTTGATACCAGACTTTGTTTGGATTTTGAAGCCTTACTCATGCAAGGGGAGCCTTGCAAAACACTGACATTTTCGTATGACTCTTTGAGTTGGTGTGAATATCCACTCGATTGAAGAGTTTAGCCTTGGGCTGATCACCCTTGGCAGGAGGTAACATTACTCTGCCATCACGATGGGTGTTTTCTTTGAGGTGGACGTACAACATTAGGTACCAACACATCAACACTTTGCACGGTACCGAACTTTGGCAGGCAAACTCCGGTAACTTTGTTTTGGCCGGACTATGACCCTGTGCATCCTCATCGCAACTCATATGTAGTCTGGGAGTGCAATGTCATAATTTTTCGTGGCATTAGCCTATGTTGATGTGCCATATTGTTTAGATGGATGAATTATAATATATTCTTTTATATTGATTCATTATGGAATGGTATCGATGGGCAATCTATCTATACTTGGTATTATTGTTACTTCATAGATCTTTAACATTTTCATTATTCCTTTTGATGCATTCATATAATACTATTTGTTTATTATGCTGGCGGGTCCTTTTGGATCTTATCTTTTGTATTACCTTGGTGTCGTAGGTAGCATTAACAACCCCATTACCTCGGGAGGGGGTGAGGCGTTCTATGAAATACTCGCTACGGAGGATTTTGGGTGGGGTTCCCGCGATGTAACTGGGTTGCCGGAGGATGGAGAGCGCTATCCCCTTGAGTGTTGACTTTATGTTAATTATGATAAAGATAGGTTGGATGTCTAGCATGTCCAAAATTGATGACTTTATGTAAATAACCCAAAACAGATGTGCAACAAACTGCTTGTCCATTTCAGATAAATTATTACAAAGTACTAGTTGGTGAAATTTTCTACTTGTTCATTGACACTTTTTTCTCTTTTAATAGTATACTGAAGGCATTGAAAGAGGGAGCAAATGTCATCGACTGGAAGGAATGTTTCCTTTATGTGGGACTTCATAATTTCCCATGTCTTGGAGAAGATATGGCCCACTTTCTGATAGAGTCAAATAGAATTAGGAGTCTTGGGAAATTTAGTTGTTTCCTTTCATCTTATTGGATTTGGTGTGAGCTTTCGTAGCCCCTTGGATCTATCCCCTATGAGCTGAAGTCATTTCCTGGGAGAACTTGGTTCATTTGCTTTTGAAGCCTAATTCTAACCCCTTTGAAATTTTGGTTTGAACAAATTCTTTGACCCCACAACACAATATCCTGCTTTCTTTTGCATTTTTTTTTTCTTCTTGTTTTTACGAGTCCCTTCCAGTGAAAATATCACTGAAGTTGAATCTTTTAATTAGTGAAGCTGGGTACCTAAGAAAAGACATGAAATGATTGTGAAGGTTGGATACCCAGCTTCAATAGCCAAAGAAAACAGTTTGATTTTCATGTATGTACAGTCTTTGTTCCATTCCATTAACCCAATTCACTTGTAAAAAAGAAATTCAAACAAAGTAGATGGTCACTTTAAGAGACAAGAAAAGAATGAGGGTTTTCTTTTTAAAAAAAGAACAAACTAAAAAAATCGCCTCTTGTTTTAAAAAAAAAAGAAAGATGAAAAGTCAATCTTTCATTCCACCAAAAGACAAAAAAGCCCCTTTTTTTTAATCCAAAAGGACAAAAAAGTTCCGCCCCATGCCATAAAATGACAAAAAGTCAACATAAAGTGGATTTTGAAATTTTATACTTCATAATAAAACCCCTCTTTTCTTATCTCATACAAGTGACCATTTACTTTGAATTTACTTTACAAACCAATCAAAGGCAAAGCTAATTCTTAGCCCTGGGATGGATTCAAAAGAGCTTAATATAATCCTTCACATTCTTCTGCTGATCTTTATTTATTTCACGTAAACTTGAAGAATAAGCAAATGACTGGTGCGTCGCCATAAAAGAATCTCCCTCAACACCCCTCTGTAGCATCTTTAATTTTATGTTTTCTCAATCCAAAAGGCAGAATAAATTATTTTCTCAGCGGTAATGGTATCACACTACAGCTTTTCTTATTAAGCCATTCTACTTCTCTGTTTGCATGTAGAGAGAAAGAAGGTGAAGAAAAATGCTCACACAACTGTAGATAATTTTCTCCACCTTTTTTCGACGTCGATAGAGGCCCACCATCTCAACTTTTCTCCTTGATCTTCCAATCACAACCAAGCCTAATTTATTATTGTGTTCACAGCAATTAAGGGAGTTTCTCAGAGTAATACATGGCCACATAAAATGGTTTGAAACATTATCTGCAGTTGCATAATGACTTTTGGCATCACAATTTAATAATTTTCCCATATAAAAATGGTCACTGCAGGGCAACACAGCTAGCATCTTTTCTCTGCCTTTATTAAAGTAAAGGGGCCAGGTTGACCAATATAACAAATTGGATGGCCGTGACAAAAGATGCATCCAAAACTTTCTTTTAAAACCATGGTATTAGTCGGAAAAAAAATCACAACATACAAGTGAATTGTGAGTTTAACACAGAGTAGGCTAAAAAGTGAATTGTGAGTTTAACACAGCTTGCACTGATGGATGGTGTTCATTGTGGCAACCACAAGGTTGATTATTAGTCTAGTTGACCACTCAGAGAAGGAAAAAGAGGGTGTATTCAATGAATTTACAACCCACCTACATAATTGGAAAATTTGTGCTCCCTATCTCATTCATGCATGGCTTGGTTGGTACACACAGGACATCTTCAGCTCCTTCTATCTTCTCAATTGCACACTTCATCAATTCTGAATGTTTCATAATAGCATTTTAGGTTATGGAGTCTCTCTACAATTCACTACTGCAAACTTCTGATAATTGCATGTCAAGGATTGAGGAGTGACAATAGATGGATTTATCATACAGCCTTAAGGAAGAAACGTAACAAAATCATCACAACCCAACACACGGTACAAGGGTTAAATGGAAAATGATATGATGGCTTCTTCCAATAATCATGCATTGAATAACAGTTAAGACTCATAACTAAACGAGTGAGCGTGGAAACTATTGTGTTATAGTTATATCGACATGCTGTTTCAAGAACATTGGATGTCATAACAGTACATCAGGCAGTGAGAAGATGGGATGTAATTCCCAGTCTTCTCTTTCATCCCCAAATGCCTTTTATGCGATCAAAGCGATCACTGCAGTAGCTCGAAGGAACTGCTGAGATCTCCAATTGCCCTGTCCATTCCTCGCCTGGCTTTAAGGTGATTGGTTTCTCAATCGCTGCACCATCCACACAAAGCATCTGCTTGTATTCTTCATCCCCAAAATCAGCCATGGATTTAGACTTCCTCTCCCATGGATTCCAAACAACTGCAAGAAACAAGTATTACTTGGGAATTTCCCATACAGAAGCATATAAAGATATTGTAACACTGTTTAACATGCCATCCTGCATTCAAATATGCAATACTGACAAGCTGCACATGTTACATGTAGGCCACACATGATAGTGAATCCCACTGCAATGCACAAGAACCATTTGGCAAAGGGACATGCGTGCACCAGACCATCCTAATATCACTTTGATGGGATGAGTCCAACTGTCTTTTCAAGGAACAGCACAACTAATTTTAGCAATTGAACAGCAACGGCGGATCATTCAGTCAAACTGATAAATTTACAAGTTGGGGTCCACCATAATGGGTGAGGCCTTCTTCCTCTTGTTTATGTATTACTCATGGAGTTCACACATCTTAGATTCAGGATCCTACATACTATGCTTTTATTGTGTCTGTGCGAGAAGAACATTCCATGTAGAGAGGAAAATTGTTCTGATTTTATGTGCGACCGCTTTTTTGGTCATTTGGTGCAACACATAAATATTAAATAAAAATAAAAATAAAAAAAAGAAAAAAAAACTGATTTTGCTCAATAGAGAGGATTTCAATTTCCTATGCCAAGTGTAGGAATGCAGGATTCCTCAGAGGGAAGTGGAAATCCATGAAAAGCAGAATCCTCTCATTGCAAAAAATGCGCCCTACAATTCACTAATACAATATATTGGGCCTCTGTCCTTGAAGTGAGAGCCTCAAGGGAAAATAGGAAGACCAAGCATTCAATCTTCAAGATTTGGTTCTTAGAAGTCTGCTGGGCTCCGCCCTTGATGGACAATGCCCCAAAGACAAAGGCCTTCATACAGATAGATCACACCTATCCTATTATGCAAGGGATATAATCTAGGTTTCAGTGTCCCACTTGATCACCATTAAAACTGAGTTGGCTTAGGGGAGCATGCAGTTCAGTAGAGTTCCATGATCATAAGTGGGGCTTTTAAGTAGATGGTTTGAAAAAATGCAGCCAGATTTTTGTAACAGTCCATAGCTTGGATATCAAGAATCTGTCGTTGCATAATATTTGTTTTTTAAAATAAAAATACACCATGAATTAGTGATATTTCAAAAGACTACCTCTAACGAATATGCAGGCCTCTAAATTGTGGTGCCATACAATGTGCGGCCGGCCAAAAAGTCACCAGCAACAAAGTAAAATGACTAGAAAGAGGCTTTGGTTTGTATGGTTAGGATCCATTTGTCTAGATGATTTGCAGGCATTCACCATCCAGTAGGTCTTGTCAAATCAATAAGCTCCACTTCAAAAGGAATGGTTGAATCAGGATGATATACATGTCATGATGCATCAGGACCTTCTAATTGATTATTTATGGGAGAGCATTAATGCAGTTCTCTACTAGTGCGAACGAAATCGAGGAATGTCTCAAAATTACAAAAGAAAGTCATCTTACCAACATCTGGTAGTCCTTCCTTAACAATGACAAATGTTCGCTTCTTTTCATGGTCAAGTACTGCAACTACATTGGGAGAACTAAGATAAACTCGATCCACCTATTACGAAGATATTTCATTAGGTGAGAGCCCTTGAATCATCATAATATTAAGGGAACAATATCAATACCTATGATCGCTACTCATATCGAAAAATGATCTTAATTTAAATATAATTACCTCAGACTCAAATGTTATAGCATCTCCTTGTTCAGTGAAGCGTTCTCGCTGGCGAAGGTTGTCCAGATAATCAAGAGTCTCCAGCCCTTCTATCCGCACGTCACTGGCATTGCAACCCAAGTTCATACCACATGCAAACCATACTAATATCTCATTATGCGCAAGCAATACCTCCACGACCTATCAACTGTCTAATGTACAACACTATGGAGGAAAACGAAGTTCATCTGCTTCTCAACTACCCACTACTAATTCTAACTCCATACAACTGGCCTAAATCATCCCAAATCCATACAGTGGGAGGAAGAAGAAAAAAACAGAGGTAGGAGCTCAAATTCAGACTATATTATGGAAGTGCATTAAAAGATGAAGCAACGTACCAACAGCATAAATAGCTTCAATAATAGATAGCACCATAACTAAAATAATGAGCACTAGAAACTATGAACTCAACAGTCCAGTCCAATGCAGGCAAAAACAGAAAATATTTACCTAATGTCAGAAACAGAGAAATATGTGTGATGAGCAAATGAAAAACTGAATGGCTTGCTGTCAATGTTCCTGATGCGTGACACCATAGTTAGATCTCCATCCAATCCAAGTGACACTCTAAGACGAAACTCGAAACTGAAATGAAAGGGAAATTTTCTTTTGTTAGCATGACATGATTTCATACTTGTAGACACTATACCCCACCCACAGATCCACCATGTCAAGGCCCCCATAGTGCATGTGTGTATGATAGGGGTTTTTTCTCTTTACTTTTTTACTTTCATTAAATCTTGGTGTCGGGAAGAAACTCAAGATTTAGAAACAATTAACACAATTCAAGTGTTGCCTATTTCAAATGTTCTTAGTCCTACCAAATCCAACACAAACGTCTAAAAAGAAACAAGTTACCAATGAGGCCAGCATTTAAGGTCTTCCTCTGATGGTTTCAGCCGCAAGTCGATAGAGGATCCACCTTTGCAGTTGTTGGGGTGAAGAGGTGGAGGATTATCATCAATGGACCAAATCTTGTTCCTTGCAAACCCATGTTGTTCTAGAGAACCACAGTTCCCAAACTTCAAAGCATTGAAATATGGGCTTATCAGTTGGGTCCTCAGGGAATATGTATTTGATATAATAGAAAAGGTCATAAGCACAGTTCAACCTGTGGAAAACAAATAGGGATTCCTCCTCTCATAGCTTTAGGTGGTTTAAAGATTGCCTGTAGCAGATGAAAGAAAACACCATCTCAGCAGAGACATGGAAACACAAAGATTGGAGAGTGAAATTTAAGTTACATAGTAGGATTTATCAAAGTCAGGTTTGTCAATCCAAGCCCAATCTCAGCAGGCCCATCCATTTAGGCCCATTTATTGTACCCTTTTATTGTATTGTACTTAGTTAAAGGAGATTACTTAGTTTGTTGCTAAAGTTTAGGATCTAAGATTCTTAATTGATTGTAATTAGGGAATTGAGCCCTTATATATATGAACAACAGTCGATCCTCAAAGGGGACGATATTTAGCATTCTCTCTCACAATTGCTTTCACTCTATTTCAATGACATGATATCAGAGCTAGTTCCGATCCCGTTGTTCTTGTGTAGCCCACGTGTCAGGCCCGTCCATGAAATCTGTTGGGCCTACACATGAGGGGGAGTGTTAGGAAGTCCCACATCCCACATCGCCTAAGTAATAGGCTTGTCATGTCTTAATATACCTGTATGGGCCTTCCACCTATAAGCTTAAGCTTTTGGGTTGGTATATGGTTTATTGCTTTCACTCTATTTCAATGACAAGGTTGTAACATAAAATGTGAGAAAAGATCTTCAGTCCACTGTGGCGCTTTGTCTTCGCAGTTTCTTGCATTGTTATTTTAGTGCTCATGTATGGAGGGAGGGTATAGCACTCTTATACATACCATTTTTAGCTCTTTTGTTTTTTCCTCTCTTAGCTTGATATTGTATTTTACTCTCTTGATTTGATGTAAATAGCTACCAATATAAAAACAAAATGAAAAAAGAAAAAAGAAAGGCAATGGAAGTCGGTTAAATAACCCATCAATTTTGTAGGATAAAAATGATGAAATAAACACTGACGACATGAATCAAACATCAGGCCACTTTTGACTAAATTCTGCTATTCATTATCAGTTTTTAATTTTTTATCAAATTCAATGTCAGTTAAATCTCAAATTATTTTCCAACAGATTCATCTATCACCATAAGATTTCAATAATGCATAATTGTGCTTTAAGAACTGAAGAAAGGGTCATAAAAAAGAAAATCATAAAGGGTATAAGGAAGTTCACAGATAAGGCCTACACTCCTATCATTAACAATTTTCTCCTTTCTCTAAAAAAAAAAAAAAAGTTTCTCCTTGGACACATACCAAAGTTGGAGCTCAACTGGAAAGTAGATCAAAGAAACCAAAATGCAACTAAGGAGAAACTAATAAACAAACATTTAGATTAATACATCTGTGTGTATGTAGAGAATGAGAGAGAGGAGTGAAAACATGTCCAATGAATCCAAGATGCAAACCAGGCAAACAGAATCTAGCACTCAACTTCTAAAAGACAAAATGGAAGAAACTAGCATAAGGTCAGAAGAATTTCACCACGGTACATTCCTTTTCTGTATTTTAAACGACATGATTCTTGCATATCTCAAAAGCAAATTCGCATTGACCTTCAATTTAGCCAAAAAGGAATGTGATGCAGGCAGTTCATCTGGTGGATATCTTATCAAAGAGGCAAATCCCTTAAAGATTTCTCCACCATCAGAAGATCAAACCAGTAGATAAGATCAAGAATTTTTTTTTTTACAGGGAAATGGGGACATTGACTAAATTTAAATTGTCCATTTGCAGGCCACCAGCAGGAGAAAGTCAAGGTTATTAGACAACAGTGAAAATTTTCTGGCATGGGTCATCATAGTGGAACCCACCAGATGAACAGCATGGACTGCAGAAAGGTGCATTTCACCTATTACATACATTTCCAGGGCCCACCAAAAGCATCACTTATTAATCTTGGATCAGATAATCTATCCTCATGATTTTACAGCCAAAATCTACAAAAGTCAGGCTAGCTAGAGCAAATGACCATGTGTTGAAGGGCAAAACCTCAGTCACAGTGAAAACAAACTGCCACTAGCTGTAGAGACCCCCAAGAACATATCAGAGTATTCAAAATCATCCACACAAAACTAATCTCACAATCTAGAAAGAACCCATAAAAACTAACCTTATTACTAGTAAAAAGTAACTCTTCTCCGCGCTCATTTCTCCACGAAGTAACTTGCCCACCATGCAAACTAACCTGAATTGCTGACCAGAAGAGTCATTAACAAACAAACCGGAAACAATTCACTTCACCCACCCAAAACACATATTTTTTAACACAATCCCAAAGCAAAACAATTCCAGATTCCTACTAGAAAATCCATGTCCAAATGGAAGTAAACAGTTTCAAAGAAAATTTTCATATCAATGGAAATTCCAACAAACTACAAAACAAGAGAAAGGGAGAGAGAATCAAACCCGAGCTGATGATCCCCTTGGCACTCTAAGCGTCACCTGATCTATCCCATTCCAGTCCTTTGTGACTTCAATTGCTGCCCTTGGATCCCAAACAGCGGATGAATGGCCCATCTCAGGAATTCAATGGGGGCATGAAACAAGTAGAAAAAAGAAGCTAGAAATCTGATGTTCTTCTTTCTCTTCTCAAGCAGAAACCCAAAACAATATAATATTTACCAAAGAGAGAAAATTTAAAAAAAGAAAAAAAAGTTCAAACAACTTTTCAGATAAAAAATTAAGCCTCCACTACTGAACGTTGAGCATTACGTTTGAGAATTAAACTCCACAGTCCACCCCAACACTTTTATTGTGACTGAAAGCTCCATTTTCCTGTGATTCAAATCAGAAGACCCATCTACCAATCCAACTTTCCCTTTCTGCTTCTACAGAACCAAATGCCCCCTTTACCAACTATTTCCTGTATTACAAGAACCAAAACAAGGTAATTGGAAAATAGTAATTACCTAAGCAGATCTAAATGCATAGATCAAAAGTTCTGTGGAAAAAAAATATATCACATATCTTTTAAGATAAAATTTCCTAAACAAAACCTCTCCCATTATAAATCCAAGTACCAAAATTTGCAATAGAAACCCAAATTCAACTCAAAACTTCAAAAACCCACATTCAAATCCCTGAAAATCCTACAACCTTTCTTGAAAGTCCTGTGAATGTCATGAACGACTCCACAAATCTACAAATTCAACATACAACTTTCCAAACTCTAATGACTTTTGCCCCCAAAAATTCCACTTGTTCCTATGAACCCACAACAGGTCAGCACCCAAACGCCCTCAAATCCCTGAAAATCCTGCAACCTGTCAAGAAACTCCTACAAGTGTCACATGAGTCACTCCACATAACTGCAAACCCCATTGCCAACAAAACCCATTCTCAGAATCTATATGAAAAAAAAAAAAAAGATCTTCTAAAACCGAAAAGTGCCCAAGATATTATGCAAGTTGTCAGTCAGGAGCACTGCAAACCTCTAGCCCACTTCCATATAGAATCCATGACCACACACAAAAAGAAGAGATGAAGAGGAAAAATCAAAACTTTTGTGAGTGGGAAGGAAAGGGTCAAAAGCACCTTTTCTTCATCAGAAACATTCAACCCACATTCAGTGGTTTTGAAAGTTTAAGGAAGGAAAATTCAACCAAAAAAAAAACCAGAAAGAAAAAATCTATAGGAGATTGAAAACCGGAAAATGTGGAAATATGATAAGAACCCAATTAAAATTTAAAAAAACCTGTTGCATTATCTGTTATCTCTTGCTTCTCTCTTTCATTCTATATGCAGATTTATAATATTTTTTTGTTCTTGCAGGACATGGAGATGGTGAAGTACGTTGATGGTGCTCTGACAGTCAAAATTAAAATGGGGGTAGATCAAATGCAGATGACGCTTTTAAAAATGCTGATCTCACACTCGTGTTGCATATCTGGGTGGGAAATATACTTAGATCGCAGCCGTTCATCAAGGAGGACTTGTGTGTAATGGACGCTCATCATTTGATGTAAAATGGTCAATCAATTATAGCCACTTGTCTGTGGCCATAAAAACCTCAAGTGTGAAAGTGAAAAAAAAAAAAAAAAAAAAAGGAGTATAGCTTGCCGTTCACGTTTTAATTTTTAACTGCCCTTACTTATGTATAGAAAGAAATTTCCTGTAAGCCTTTACATATTAGATAGATTAGAGATTTGATTGTTTGAATAATATTATAAGCCCGAATAAATAATAGAATAGGAACCCCTCTGCTAAAATACCATAAACCAATTCAAAAGCTTAACTTAGGTGGAAAGCTCAATTAAGTATATAAAGTCCTATCAAATTTTTTACTTAAGCAACGTGCGATGTGAAACTTTCCCAACAGGACTAACCCCACAGTCCCACTGGCTAGTCACCACACATCGCACACCACTGGCCAAAGTTGGAGGGGACAAATTTGAAATAGGTTTCAATGAAAAGATATGGGAGCAAACTCAATATTTCCCTTACTCCATCAACTCCTATGTGTAGGCCTGTCAATTTGGCCCTGAGAAAGGGGGCCCGGCCCGGCCCGGCCCTCAAAAGGCCTTTAAAATGAGGGCTTTTTTTTCTAATGAAAAGCCCTAGGGCTGGGCTTGGACAATTTTTTCTAGGCCCTGAGATTTGAGGGCCGGGCTTGGACAGTATAGCCCGGCCCGGCCCTGGCCCTAGCCCTCTTACTTTTATTTATTTTATATATACATTTATACATATATATATATATGGGGGTATTCATATGCATCCATCCCTCACCATTTTTGGTGAGGGACATCCCAAAAGGGGAATTTTCAAGTACAAAAGTGAGGAAGTACACCTTTGTACTTCCTAACTTTTGGACTTGGAAATTCCCCTTTTGGGGTGTCCCTCACCATTTTTGGTGAGGGATGGATGCATATGAACATTTCCCATATATATATAGGGAATATATATATATATATATATTACATTTTTCAAAATCCCATGGATTCCTAGTTGTCATAAAAAAAATTCAATCTCATCATCTCAAAGATTATCATGATTATATGAAATGTACTTCCCCCAGTAACAATGAAGATCCCAATTCTTCAATGCAACAGATTCTTCATGAATCTATGAACAGCTTAAAGATATTAGTTAGTTGATATCCTAGCTTCATTAGGTTAATAGTAGTGAAAAAATAAAGATCTATCAACTAACCAAACTAGTTATAAGTAACACATGCGGAACAATTTGAATTTTGCAATGTTAAGATAGCTTGAAAAACCCTTTTTTGTGTGTGTGTGTGTGTGTGTGTAGAAGTCTATTGCACCAATAGACTGAAAAGCATGAGAAGTTGGTGGTCAAAAGCTAGAAACTGGAGTTTCAAATGGTAATGCCATGAGAAAGGGGCCATTATTCTAACAAAGTGATATTCTCTCAAGCAGATGATTAACAAATACAATCCTGTGATATCTTTAGGTCCTGAAAGACAGAGCATGATGGATAAATTGTGATGTATATGGAAATTATTTGAAACAATTCGTTTAGCCCAGGCCATAATTTTATTTATTCCAGGTTGGCTAGACAAGCCTGAAGCTATACATAATTGCATTGTGCTTTTCCATGTTCATCCATCTGAATTTTACACTCTTAAATGCAATCTCAGCTTAGTAACATCAAAAGAAATCCCACAAATATATAGGTTATTCTCTGCAAGCAACAAAGCACAAATATAGCCACCGATCAGTTATAACATATAAGAATGATAAAATCCCAATCAAAGAGCTAATGCACCATTCAACATTATAATTTTGCAATTCTAGCTAGTGGAACACAGAGATCCAGTGTTTATATTGCCCAAGACCAAAAATATACTGTGCTTGCCTTGGTCTCAAAGAGGTCACCAGTCAATAGCTTTGTCAGGGCCCAAACAACTCTTACACAAAGGAAATCAGTAGTTCATGATGTTGGTTCTCTTTGAATTAATCACAATAGCTGCTATACGGGCATCACAAAGAAATTGATGTACATCAATTCCAGTGACATCCTGTGATCCTTGCTGGCCGGCTAAGGATTTTTCTTCTGATGTATCACATTTTTCTGTTTCTCTCCAAAGATTATTCAGGTTGATTGCAACCATTCTAGGTTCCTATTCCAATTGAACTTTATACTTGTAACTTGTAATGTTTAGTTCTCTTGAGAGCTAAAATAGAAAAAATAACAAATAGGCCATGTGAAACTACTCGTCATCGTTCTTGTCAGCAAAGTCTGAACTCATCCTTCTGGGGTCTACTTCGTGAGTACTACTTTCCTCATCAGCCTGGAGTGAATGCTATGTTTTGGCTTGCTTCTTATCAGAATCAACCAGATCTTCTTGTATGGTCTGTGAAAATTGGAAGTGCAGAACGGGATCTGCCCCCACACTAATCAACATGCGAGGTATCTACCATGAGACTGCTTGGATCATTTGGTCTCAACTGTCCCACTGGTGACCTGCAAATAAATGTATAACTACCATAGACAGTGATTGGTTCTTTTGTGAGAGCCGTCATACTGAAGGCCTCATTTTGGCCTCTTGTATTGAGTTCATAGGAATTTTGATTGAACACCAGGCATGATGCAAAAATCAGAAACCACATTAAGCAGGATATTGTTTTTGAAAATTTCACCCCAAATTAGGAGTGTCAATCTGCTTTGATTCGATTTAAGTAGAAGTAGTAGAAAAGTAGAGTGCTCCCTAATGTGATTTTTTTATTAGCAATCAATAATTTTGAATGGTTCTTGTGTAGGATATTTCAAATACAATCTTGAGCTAGTATATTTGATTACCCAATGGCAGCTCAGAATTTTGGAATTTGACATGGCATTTATTCAAAAAATCTTACATATGTGACTGTTTATTGTTGTCACCAGGTTGCAAATGATGGTCCAGAGAAAGGTCTTCTAGCAGAACTAGACGAAGGTGATGGTGTAGACACTTCTTATATATGTGTTGAGCTGGAAATGTTTTGTTTTTATTCATGATATTTACTAATTAATCCAATTGATATGTCATTTGTTATATGTCTCTAAAATTAATTTCCAAGTCATATAGCTATGTGAGACCCAATTTAATGAAGCACTTTTTGGTTTCATTGGCGATCAAAGATGACCCCCATCAAATTAAACTGCTAAAAGATGGGTCCACCGTCCCCCTATATGAACTAGGAAGTAGGAGCCATTGGTTGGTTCTCATTTCCTCACATCAAAACCTTGTCTTTTGTGCAAAATGACGATGTGTTGGGTTTTGAATGAGAAGGGTGAGTGGGGAATGGAGAAGAAAGACAAACCACCATAAGTAAAATAAAGACATGATTGAAGTGACTGTGCTCATCCATCTCTTTCCCAGTGTCTTGTGGGAACATGGAGGCATGGTCCCTTGTGGGAAATTGGATTCTATGACATTGGACAAAACAGAGAAAAGAAGAAAAATTAAGAGACCCATAGCTTGTTCTCCCAACCAAAGGCCATCAAGAAAACACTCCATATACATATGTAAGCTTTTGGATCAAGATCTATAGAGATATATACATATAGATATATGTCTTCAGTTGGCATATATATATTTTAAATACCAATAAGACTTGAAGGCGGTTGTACTCACTCAAAATTCAACTGATGGATTACTTCATATATTGAGAGTTAACATGATCGTTTATCTGGGTCAGACAGGATTCAGTTTTAGGATAAGAGGTATTTTGGTCTTTGTGCCAAGGGGAGAGAGAATATTATATAAATTGATATAACTTGTAAATTTAGTCCTTTTGCCTAGCCATGTAAAACTTCTTGTGTTTTTCGATTCCCAGGGCTACTAAAATTAATTTCATTACTTCATGAATTTGTTGAACAAGATGGTGAAGGTTAGTTATCTTGATTGATTTGGTTAGTTTTAATTTCCATTTGAACTCCTTTGTTATGTTCTATGGATTATGTTTTCATGAAGTTCTCTTGTACTGCAGAAGTGTTTCTTTCTGGGAGGCCTGGAAGGAGCACTGGAGATCCTTTGGGAAAACTGGCTGAGAATCTTCATTTGTTTTAAGTTTGTAATGGTAATGGTAAAGTGTCTTCAATCTTGCAAGGATGTTTGAATTTTAATATGAAGTGAAATGAATTTTCTTGTTTCATTTTTTGATGATTTTGGAATGGAAATGGATGTAGGGTATGTAGTACATGTGGTCTTGGATGATGGAATTAGAAATTTCAATTTATTCTTGTGACAAACACGAAAAGAAATTTAAAAATCAAATAAATAAAAAAAATTATATTTAAAAAAAATCATTTCCGGAGAGAAAAATAATTTTCGTAATTTGTAAATCTTTTCCCGGTGCAAAAAACGTAGGCAAAAGTTTTTCTAAATTTTTTTTTGAAAAAATAGACCACTTTTCCCGGCGCAAATTAACGCCGGTGAAAGTCTTTCTAAATTTATTTTTGAAAAAATGAACCACTTTTCCCGGCGCAAAATAGCGCTTGCAAAAGTTTTTCTAACATTTATTTATGAAAAAATAAAATCTTTTCCCGGAACAAAATAACGTCGAGAAATTTTTTTCTAAACATTTATTTTTAAAAAATAAAACTCTTTTCCCGGCGAAATATACCTCTTTTTCCGGCGAAATAAAACACCGGCAATGTATTGACTTTTACCGGCGCTGCCTTTTTTCGCCGGCAAATGCTATTACCGGCGAGCTTTTCCCGGCGCATTGCCGGCGCAAGAGAAATCGCCGGTAATAGACATTGTCGGCGTTTAATGGACCTTTACTAGCGCTTTTTTAGCGCCAGCAAAAGTGTAAATTGTTGTAGAGTCAGAGAGTTCCTCGGTTGCTGTTATTCTTAAAAGAAGAAAGAGAAAAAAAGAAAAAACAAATCAGGGGAGAGCAAACAAGGACGGAATGGAAAAGATGCATGACGCCCAGTGTTCAATACAGAAAGGACATGGCGGCCATAGAAAATGGTGTTGACCGGTCATTTACATTCTGCTGCGTGCGGCCAATGGCTGTTAAAATTCAAAGCAGCCAATCTCTTTAAAGTTAGTGCATCCCAATGAGGCCACAACGATTGCATGCTTAAGACGTCATTTACTTAATGGCCATGGGGTGTAAAGTGTTAGACCTCGACTCAAATTAGCTTGATTAGTGTTAATTGAGTGAGTGTTTAGACTTAAGTTGGTTTAGTGATCGTTGGGTTAGAATATGATGGATTTTAGTCTTGGACACAGCTTTGGAAATTTTGAGAACGTTTAGTGTTAATTAGACACGCTTAGGGAGGCCTCAGCGCACGTGCAAACATGGGAGGATGATTCTGGTTTCCGATTTAATTGTGGTTTCGATTTCATTTGAATGGTTTTATTAGTTTCTACAACCTTTATACTCAGCCCGTATGTGTGTGAAGCCCAGAACACCAAGTTTAGGCCCAAAAAGGGTAAAATTGACTTTTCACACTCAAATCTGGGCACAAATTTTGAAATCTCAAAACCATATCAAAGTTATACTTTTCGGAAACTAAATTTTTCGAGGATCATTTTGTTCTTCTTCGTCGATTTCATCCGGGGCCCGCAAGACCATGTTTTAGTCAGTGCAAGCATTAGACCATTGTGGGGCCCACAATCTACTCAACTCATAATAGCGCTCTCCCTCCCTCATGTTTCAGAACTCATTTTTCCTGTAACTTTTCAAACCAAAGCTGTGAGATGGAAAGCTCCCTCTTCTTCACTTTCCTATTTTGCATGCCATAGCTAGAGGACTCCAAATCGAAATCTGAGACCATCTTCTTTTTCTTCTCCCTCCAAGCTTTCCATTTCTGCAATTTTCTTGGAGTTTCCAACCTGGTCAACTACTCCATCTTCCTCCTTGCTTCTTGTTTGGGCATTTCTAGGTAGGATCTTCAACCCATCTCTTCCATGGAGTTCTTTTAGCTCATGAAGAGCTTGTTTTCCTACCATGCAAACCCATTTTCGAAATGGGAGTTTTTGGTTGTCAAAAATGGTGATTTTGAGTGTTCTTCTTGGGGCTTTTTGTAGATTCTTGGCTCAGCTCTTGGGTAGGATTCTTGAGGAGGTTTTGTGTGACTTTGGCTAAAGCAAGTAATCTTTATGGGATTGATGTCGCATGTGTGTTATGGATTGCATTTCTATTCTTAAAATGCATAATTTTGCTATAAGCTTGCAATCTACGTTTCTCTTACACCATTCTTATTTGTTTTGCATTTCATTTACATGTGTTGATGTCAATGGCTTCCCAAACTTCCGAATTTCCTGTTTTGAAGTGTAAGCATATGCTTTGCTTAGAAAATTTTAGATTTATTTTGATGTAGAATGGAGATTGAATGGCTTAGTTATCAATGTGATGGTCTGGCAATGTTTGGATTGATCCCTTGGAAAGCATGGGTGCTCAGGGAACTGCATGTGGTTTAGAAATGAGAAGAAGGGTGGAAGAGACCAAAGAAATGGCCAAAATGGGAGGCAGTTCTGCACTCAGCGAGCACAGGCAGCAGCCTGTCCGCTTGAGCGGGCTCTTGCGTGGCCTGGCGCAAGCCAGAAGCCATGCCCGCTCGAGCGCGCGTAAGCCTGCTCAAGTGAGCTTGCCTTCTATTTGGCGAGACTAGAGCGGTGACTTTGCCCACTTGAGCGAGTTTGGGCCCGCTCGAGCGGACAGGTCTCTAGGGCAGTCGAGCTGGGCAGACTTCACAACTGAATTGTTTTCTTTCAAAGGTTTCTTAGGGTGTGAAAATCAGACTATGTTAAGGGTTTTAGCTTGACATTGTGCAATTGGAAATCTGAAATGTATTTTAACTTCGAAGGCACCAATCCATTTTTATTTTTCGACATTTGGGTTTCAATTACACAAAGGTCAATGAAAGGTCTTAGCATATGCTTGATAGACTTCGTGTTCGAACTTCAGTTTTGATACAATAAATATTGTCGTGCATTCGTTTTGAATTTCAAGTTAGCTCGTTTGAAGATTTGTTTCAAGAATCTAAGGGATCACTTCCTAAGTTGGATATGCATATAACTTATGCTATTTTGCTAGCCGTGTCTTACCTTGTTTTGACAAGTGATCTTCCCCTTTCATTTTTGATCTATTTAGAATGTGTATCGTTGTGTTTTGTGCATTCATGAATTCAAGTGAACACCACTGAGTTTGGACTGCCCCTTCAGTCTGATCCACTGTCTAGGGGTCCTTAAACATGTGGACTATCTACAGATTGGTCGTGTATTATATTACACATCATGTCATGCTCCGGTTCCGTGGCCGGCTTCCCCGTCTACCTCATGTGGCGTGGGATCATGTTTTGTGTGTCGTGCTTGCATGCTTGCTTACTATTGTCATCATATTTAATGGAAAAAGAATCGGCTCAATGTGGATTAATTATTCATGATATTATATGTATTCATACTAGTTTGGTAAATTTGAAATATATCTCGTCATGATCTGTTTTGAATTCAGAAAGTGATTTTTAACATTGTTCCTTTAAACTTCAATTGTTTCATGCTCATGCCTAAATTGATTACCTACCAAACTGTTGTGTTTGATACTGGTTATTTTGGTGCCCAAGTAAAGGCGACGTTGCCTTTGAGGAGGAGTGTCAAGAGGAGACTGTTGAGCCTCCCCCAGCTCGAGAGTCGCAGCCTGACGACGTCAATTAGAATTCAGGCTAGATCATGAGATTAGTTTCATTTTGTCTTGGGTGTTCTTTTGAACTTTTGGATGGATTGACCTTTGTTGGCCTCTTATGGGTTGTACCAAAACTTAACTTCATTTTGGGTGAACTTTGAACTTTAACAATGATGGGAATGCTGTGTTATATTTCCTCCTTCTGATACTTGATTTTATTACTCATGCACTTGAATTATCTATTCTTTGTCTTGACATGATTTGCTATATGCTTCTGTAAACTTGATCGTGTAAGTTAGTCCCTGTGTCTTAGGATCCTCACCGCGGAAACCTTTGGGAAACCTTACGCGTGTCGCGGGCCCGGGTCTCAGTCCGGGGTAACGAGGTGGTCAGCTTGGAGTGCTTTACACCCAACAGCCAACACTAGTAACCTTCATCGGCTAGTACCAGTAGCCTTCACCGGCCAGTCCAGAGGAAAAGTGGCTGCTGGGTTTTATACATTTTTTCTTTTTCTGGGACGTTCTATCATGAGATTCTAGATATATGTGGCGACTAAATACTCATTGTACAGAACCCAGGACTCTCCTAAGAAGTACTAAACAGAGAATTGAAAGATGGTGATAGAAATTAAATGTGTCACAAAATAATATGGCCAATAGACTCTTTTTTATATAAAGTTGTCTCAATTTATAAGTCCATATTGATCAGTCTATTTTGTGGTATATAAAATTAGTTTTCCTTTGGCTGGTAGCGAGCATTTGCTGGCTTGCTTATGGCCTCGAAACTTAATGAGATCCTTGTTAATCAATCATTGGTGTATGTCAGTCAAAAGCCAAATACATCACCATGAAACTGGTTGGATCACAAATCATCTTCTCACCCATTTTTGGGGCTATATTTGTTGTACCGAAGTGCTGCCTGTTTATCTGTAGCATATACATACAAACATGGAAATAGAGTATGAAATAGATTGATACAGGAATGAGCAAATAAACATGCTCTCCTATCACTCATTCATTATTGGTCTTTTATTATTATTTTTGCAAATCAAACATGAATTCGCTCGTTATTACCTTTGACGAGAGCAAGGAATGCCTATGCAAGGTGTCGATCCAAGAAAGCAAAGCCTGTAAGGGCCAGAAAAGAGCCCGAAATGAAACTGAACTTCCGGTTCGGGTATCCGTCTTTCAATGGATAACTCCTGCTGCCCTAGCCATCAGGAATACTCCAGCTGCAACCAAACCCGCCAGAAAGGCGGTATCACAAAAAACCCTAGGTGCCAAAATACGCCCAGAGTCCTTTTGGTGTTCATCTCAAAGAACAGCAGAACTTGGAAAAAACTGCACTAGCTCGTCTCCGCATCACTAAAGAAGTAAAGGGGGCAAAGAAACAGCAACATTTCACCATTTATAATGCTGCAAAACTTGCACAGTTCAAAGACCTTTTGAAAAAGGAGAGAAATGAGGTGAGTATCCTCATGCTGCTAGTCCATCCTCCAGATGGGGTGGACCCCATCATTAATCGTTCTGTACCTATGGTGGTAAGGAGGAATGATGAAATGAGAATTTTAGCCCATCACCAAAGTCAAAGGCAAAGAAGAATTACTCAGTAATGGGTAATAAAAGAAGATGACCCTGATACAACCATGGTTTACATGATCGGGGCTTGATGTGACAGGCGTTCGACTAGAATCGCTGCCCTAGTTCAGACCCCGTCGAAGGAGAAAAATCTGATAACGCCTCCGAGGGTCATGAAACTCCGGTCACGGATGAGGAAGCACCTCTAATGAATAAAAACACATACGGCATGGCTTCCCCCATACTTCAGGCCATCGATGATGACGTTTCATTAACCACTTGGAGTCTCGAGAGTAGCTTCTCACCCTATACTGGACCAGGCAAATACCCCGTCTTCATGGCGGGAGAAACTAGTCATCCGGTAAACGCTGAAGAACAAGCTGAAGGCAAAAATCTAGTCGATAATATACAAGATTTGGTTAAATAGTAAAATGACAAAATTAACCAAATCGCTACTCAACTGCAGTTCCTTATGGAATGGGTGATTGGTCCAAACGACCATCCACTAGCAACTCCATCCTCGTCAAATTGAAGAGATCCACAAACATCCGGAGCAAGGATCGACCAAATTGCAGCACAAATACAATAGCTTTCACAAAGATTGTCCAAGCAAAGTTGCCAGTCCTCGGAGAGCGGTCATCAAACAGATCTAGAGAAGCCCATGACTTACAAAGACGTGGCAGACATGCTGATTAAAACTAGAGATGAGGGAAGACTCAGGAAAAATGGAATCATGCCAAAATATCCACCTGAAATGGATTTGGTTCCCCATCCTCCTAAGTACAAACCTCTGACCTTCCAGTCTTACATGGGCAAAAGTTCCGCTTATCAGCACATAGTCCACTTTAAGTCCCATCTTGGGGGCATGCCTGATATAGATGCTTTGAAGATCAGATCGATGATAGGCCTTCTGAGAGGAACGGCTTTTGATTGGTACAAACAGCTGCCAGAGAATTCCCTCACTTCATGGGTCATTCTGGAAAAGAAGTTCTTATTGCACTTCCAAGAAAATGATCAGCCAGTGAGCTTGAACTCACTCACTCAATCCAAGTAAGGAGAAAATGAGTATGTTCAGGGCTTTATAAATAGATGGAAGGCATTGGCTTACAAATGCAAATAAGCCATCTCTCAGAAATCATCAGTAGATATGTGCAAGTCTAATCTCAAACCTAAGATTAAACAGATGGTAATCAACATTAAGGTTGAATCCATATCTAAACTGTTGGAAGTAGCCATCGATGCAGAAAATTGTTATAAGGAACTTGATCAGAAAAAACAAGTCCAAAAGAATTCAAGCTTCTACACCTTCTGCATCCAAGGGAAAGAAAAAAGAAGAAGTCTTCAATATTCAAACTTCAAAGACTACCTGAAAGGCATAAGATCCTAAGGATGAGGTTGCTAGAAAGGTGGATTATGAAAGGAGGAAAAATGCTAAGTAATCCTTCGATGAAAATATTGAAGATATCTTCAGGACCTTGCTGGAACATGTGAAGTTGGAGCTACCTTATTCTAAAAGACCCAGCCAGGAAGGAAGAACGGACAATCCAAACTACTGCCCCTATCATTGGATGATTTCCCATTGTAAGCGCACAAAAACTCACAGACCCCAGGGGGGGGGGGGGTGATTTTGCGGCCCACGGGAGGAGGAGGGAGATTGCAGCTCCTTGGTAGTGATCCTTGGTAGTGATAGAAGAACCGCTGCCTCGAGCCTGAAAGGGGAAGAAGAAGAAGAAGGTCAGAGGACCCTGGCTTGGCAGCGCAGAGCTCTCTGATGCCTTTGTTAGTTGCAGGTGCATGACTAAACAGAGGTAGGAGATGAAGTGTGGGAGGAGATGGCGTACCAGCAGCATGTGGATGGCCTCCTTGTTCTGGAGCTGTTGCTGTGTTCATATAGAAAAAGAGAGGAGACAAGAGGGAGGCTCTGTCAGATCCTAATCCCATCTCAGTCCAATCTCCTTTAACTGCAGTCTCATCGGGCCTGACCTCTGGGCCCAATCCCATCAGGCCATCTTGAGCCATGCACTTGGCAGGAGGTGGACTATGGGGGAGAAAATATCCCCACACACCCATCCTTTGAAAGAATGCTTCAGTTTGAAAGAGAAGATACAAGATATGTTGACGAAAGCAATTATACAACTTGACAAAAAATGTAATTTTGCGTCGGTCAACATGGTGACATTTGGATCTTTAGAACCTACCAACATCGAGCCCGTCATATATACCAAAGGCGGTAGAGTTTCTGCTAATTAATAAAGTCAAAAATGGAGATGGACTTGTCTCTGTCACCACAACATCTAGAGAAGTGAACCGGGTGCATCCTGATCTCATAAATGATGAGGGTTGGGAAATAGTGGGGTCAAGGTCTACTTTCAAAAAAAAAGAAGGCAAAAGAATTGCTTCGCAACTCTCGTTGAGTAGTTAAGGCACAGTCTGTAAAAGAAACAAAGAAGGAAACTAAACCTGCACCAAGAAAGGAAGCACCAGCAGAATCTCCCGAACCAATGAGGAAACGTATCACTCTGGCAGACTTCCTTCTCCCCATCACTGAAGAAAAAGATGAGTTGCAGATTTCAAATTGCAATCAAATCTCCAGAGTGGGATGCCCTCCTCTTTCAGATTCGTAGAACTCAGATGATGAGTCGGTACCTCCTACAATGCCTCCACCTATGGATGATGATGATTATCAGGACAGTATCAGGAATCAGATCCTGATGAAATTTTGTACCTCTCAGATGAGACGTTGAGTGAGAGTGACTTCATCACTGACCCCTTCTTCTATCAAGAGAACATCCATGAGATAGAAGTTCAAATTTATAATCGAAGGCTCCCTGAACCTAGTGACTAGCTGGTAGACCCTCCTTCATTCCCTATGCCTCCGGAGATTCATCTAGATCCTCTACCAATAGTAGATGATATTGAGCCCCGTCATCAGGCGCCCGTAAATGTACCCACAGCACAAGACACTTCTAGCTTGTCAGTACCAGTGGGGTTGAACGATGGTCAAGACGGTGGCTCAAAGGAGGAGTGTCTAACTACCAAGCACGACATCCCTAACAAAGTGCCAGCTGTCTCTACTTCCAGTGGCCCATCTACCTTGGTGATCTCTGCATCAGAAACCAAGGGTGATCGACAGAATACCCCACCAGCGAATGTACCGATTATCGCAATCATTGATGCGTCCTCATGATCTAATGGGGATCGTCGTCCAAAGAAGCCCCTGATATTGTGCTGATTAGTTCCTTTCCTTTTTCTTAAACGATTATCTCCATTCCAATCCCCTTCTTCAAAACTGATTAGCTCTCCTCCATATTATTTAAAGGAAAATAAGAAGACAAAGCTGATTTGGTCTGCACCTTTTGGTATACGTGGTGATACATTTACATCTGATGTATATGGTATACAACGAAATAGATTTGAATTGACCCAAGCTGTGTAAATAGATTGCTACTCACGCCAAGTGTCCTGGTTTACTAATTTTGACTTGTGAATTATTCATACTGCTGATCATTATCAATACCCTTAACATAATAAGGGTAGATTTGAATTGAACCGAGTTGTGTAAATAGATTGCTACTCGAACCGAATGCTCTGGTTTACTAATTTTGACTTGTGAATTATTCATATTGCTGATTATTATCAATACCCTTAACAAAATAAGGGATGACTTTGATTATTTTTTTTTTCTACTACATATGATCCTGCAAATGATGACCTACACATTGGCATCACCTGTGTTGATTCAGTTATCCTTTGTCTTTATTATTTATTGGATAAGAATGATACTTCATTTTCCTTGGCATGGGCATTTTTGCCAGTTATATATATGAACCGAACTGAACTCATTTGTTTAAATAAATCAGACATTTGCACCCAGTTGATTTTGACCCTGAATCCGATTGGTTTTGACCGTCACTTCAACTTCCGGAGAACCGTTAATTTCTGCCTCTCATTGATTTTTTACTCCTAACAAATGCTTGGGCAACATAAATAACGATATGCTTCCCCAACTCTTCGACTCCTTTGAGAAGTTGAAACCCTTCATTTGCAACTTGGCAAGCTCCTTTCCCTCTATGAATCATGCATCATGGGCATCGATGATGCTAGAGACCTCTTTCTTTGTTCTTTACTTGCTTATTTCTTCTTTATATTTATAAAAGTTGTCTCTCCTGTGAGAATGCACTCGCTCCCTTGAGATTTGTGGGTTTGTTGCTTCCCCTCTCTTTGCTTTTGCTACTTTTTACATATTTTCTTCTTTTATTATATATGGTTTTTTTTTTTTTTTTATGATGGTTGAAAGTTTTCATTTTTTTTTCTTTTGATTTGATTTAACTTGGGGTTTTAGTAATTTTTTGAAAATTGATTATTTGGATACTTTCATTTTGAAAATCTGATTTCTCTCTATCCTTTGCCCCTTTTCCCTTATTTTAAATTTTTGTAGGTTGTTGGGTAATTTGTTGAAGTTTGCTGATTTAGGTACTTCTATTTTTGGACAGCTGATATTTATCTTCTTATATTCTTAATGAGAAGAGAAAGGAGAGAACAGAGGTACTTATCCATTTCCCTTTGTTTTCTCTCAATGACTGATTAGATTTATGTGATTTTCATAATAGGGTCGTGTGAAAGCACGTTTCAGAGGAATGTGGGCATTTCCTTAGTCGGACAAATGTTTTGTAAATACAGGGCCTACTTTTGAGGATTGAAATTGTCCATATGGTGGATGAAAGCCCTGTTGGATGATCCTAACCATACGATAAGGCTCCATTAATATATGAACCCATAGCTTGAGCTTCCCATTGTAATTAGATCGTTAAGATTGTCTGATAGGTGGGATGAATGTGCACCTCAAAGGGGGCCCTACCTGTACCTTAGCAATTTGAATGCAAAAAAAAAAAAAAAAAATTCTTTTAATTGGAATCCAATTTAATAATATTTTCACTAACTAAACTAGATTCTAGGAACCATTAAAAAAACCAAGAAAAAAAAAATGCTGGAAGGATTTTTAAAAAGGCCAGAATTGAATGGGAAAAGCTCTTTATGTTGGCTTTGTGAAAATCGCTAATATTTATAATTTTAGAAAGAGGTAAAAATAAACTCTAGAAACCATAAAAAAATAATGTAGAGAGAATTTTGACCATGGCCACCGAAAAAGCTCTTTATATGGCTTTGCATGAATCGCCATTACTTACGATTTGGCCAAGTAGGTGACTCAGTGACACTTGAATAGGGTGACCCATTGAGTCTGAGTCGATTTAGACTCAGCCAATTTTTTGAACCTTGCCATTAAAAAAAAAGGTACTTCATTTCATTATTATAAGTATCTCAAAGGGCTTCCAAAGAAAATGAGCATTTGTTTTTCATGGTTTGATCCAATAATGATTATTGTGAATAAAAGTTTGAGTTTAGTCCCTGTGTAATTAATAACGTATCATTCAGATGAGCATTTTGAGCACCACTTTTGGAATGAAAATATGGCAATGAATTTCTATGTATTCAATCACCAAGTTAATGGTGTTGAAAGAATCACCAAAATCCCTCAAACAGCCAATCAAGGGTGTATTTGAGAATGTCCAGCCGAGTCATTGGAAAGAACTTAGGGGTGCATTTGGACTTTCAGACTGTAGAGATTTCAAAAGATCAGAGATGGGCCGTTTAAATTGCATATCACCACATGTATTAGTCTAAAAATTGCAATAAGCAGCTACCTTTTTATTCTTACAGATAACCACATCTATAGTAAAAAAAAAAAAAAAAAATGATCTGCCACCTCCAATTGCAATAAAAGGCTGGCTAATCAAAATCTGTTATTGAAATAAGTTCTATTTTACTGTAAGGGCACATTTGTGTGAGACAGAATTACAATGAACTAACAGAGAATGATTCGCTTTTCCCTGCTTGCCACTCCCTGCTTGCCCTCCTTTTTACAAATAAGCATATACATGCATGTATGTGAACCTCATCAGCTGAACTGCATATGATCCGCAGTCGGCTCGTTGGAGAGCACCGTCGATTATAAGTAATTTGGCCTCGATCTGCGTTCTACGTTTGGGTTCTGAACCTTTAACTTTAATTATGTAACCCTGAGGGGTAGCTCAGTTGGCCTAGGACCACGGTTTGCACCCGGAGGTTGTGGGTTCGAAACTGCACTACTACACTGGGGCTACAGGGGAATTTTACCCGGCTTTCTCTCCTGGGCCCGTAGGGATTATTCTGGCCCAAAGGGCCAGGAACCCTACGTTATCAAAAAAAAAAAAAAAAAAAAAAAAAAAAACTTTAATTATGTAACAAATATGGATCATGTCAAATGGACCCAAGTCGGGTACAGGTTCCTCATAATGATTAAGGATTGAGGTGCACATACACTATGGGCCCAACATGAATCCCATGACCATGAGTTGTCATCCTTAATTATTCCTCCATATAGGTAAAAGTAAGGTGACGACGCCCGTTAGCACAAACAAACACTAGGCAAAGAGTCCTCCCAAACTGAGGCCATCCATTGACCCAAGATCAAAAGAAAAATAATTGTCCAAGCCACATGGCCCACTAACTGGACTGAGAACGGGCGAACGCACACCCGAGTTAACTTGTCCACACCACCTTAAAACTGTCGCTCACGGTACCGCGCTCAGCCTTATATGTGTTGGAACGCTAAAGTATATAAAAGAAGCTGAGAACTCTCTACTGTAGCGATGTGGGACTTCGAAGGAGACCTCTAACTTACTGTAATGTAAGTGAAATATGGGTCAGCCAAATATCAATCCATTCAAATCATCCCACCTTGATTTCAGGGCCTCAAAGTAAGATTGCTTCATATGGTTTAATTTTTTGGTGACTAAATCCAAGTCAAATTGGAACTACTATCTGTAAAAGTTATATCTATTGATCATAGATTGGCACCAAATGAAAACAAAGCAGGAATTTATAACAAAAGGACATCTTGAGAGAATTTGTGATACCTAGAACCAGTCGGTGTTAATGGGCTAGATCCGGCATCGTCTTCCGTCCGTTTGGTTTGGCGATTAGTATATGTCCAGGCTGAAATTGAGCGCGCATGCCTATAAGTTAGGCCTGTCTGATCCCATTCATGAAATATATATACACCGATACTCTTTGAGCCAAAATATGTATACTTGGGCTGGACCATTAACCATGTGTACGTCCAGTCTGGCAGGGCCGAACCTTTTCCAAGAAGGCTAAAAATCAGCCCATGTACCTAAAAGTTAGGCCCTGGCCCCGGCCCAGGAATTTAACCATCTATTGGTTCAAATTTTGAGCTAGGGCTCAACCCAAAGAACTAAAAAGAACAGCCCAGATCGAGCCCATCTTAGGAATTTAAGCACCCCTTCAAAAACCGTGTGGAGCCCAGGTGACAGGAAGAAAGTGGTCAGTAGTTTCGAGGAGTTGAAACTTCTTGACTAGTTTTCGTTGAACTTTCCACGAAGTTCCAGCAAGGAATTAGAAAATGAAACTTTTTGACTACTTTTTCTTCATATGAGCTTTACTCTTCTGCTCCCAGACAAAATATCATACAGCAAAAGAATAATTTTCAAAGCTTGTCCACAAGAGCCCAAGCATGTCCAAGTAGGTTGAAACTCAGCCCATGTAGCGAACAGTTAGGCCCTGGCAGAGCCCATTTTCAGAATTAATCTACCAATACCCTTTCAGCCAAGTGAAATATTCTCCTGCCGGGCATCCTTGTGCACCGGGATTTCATTTCTCAATAGGCCAACCCCCACCCATTTAATCATCAGTTCCAAAATTGGGCCAGGGTTCAACCCAGAGGGCTAAAAGCCTAAAACACCAGATCAACTCTATCATTATAACCGTGTGGAGCAGAGATTACAGGAAGGTGGCTCGGAAGCTTCATAGACTTTGGACATTAGATGTCATATCAACTCTATCATGGGCCTATGAGCACCACTCAAATAACCGTGTGGAGCCCAGATTAGGGGAAGGTGGTTTGGCAGCTTCATAGACTTTGGACATTATGTCATATAAACTCTATCTTGGGCCTATGAGCACCACTCAAGTAACCGTGTGGACCACAGATTAGGGGAAGAACGTGGTTCGGCAGCTTCATAGAGTTTGGACATTAGATGTTAAATTCATAGTAGGGATTTTCCATGTAGGTGAGCTTTTTTACTACGTTATCTTCATATAAGCTTTATTCTTCTACACCAGAGAAAGGATCATACACCGCAAAAGCATAATTTTGATTGGCAATTGCCATAGACAGCACCAAGAAGGAAGGATGACGGATGTACTTCTTTCAGGCCTCGTTGAGATAATAATGGAGAATCTAAACTCTCTAATCCAAGAAGGTGGCTTCGCATCATGGAGCTACAAGAAAGATCTGAAAAGGCTCAAGAGGACGCTATCCACAATCAAAGACGTCCTTCAGGACGCAGAGGAGCAGCAAATAAGGAGCGTGGCTATGAGGAATTGGCTAACAGAGCTTAAAGATGCAGCCTACGATGCTGACGACTTACTGGATGAGTATGCAACCGAAGTTCTAGCAAGAAGTCTGAAAATTCAGGTGCGCAATGCCTTTTCTCTTCTGTACCGGCTTGCATTTCACTTAAAGGTGGGTTATAGAATAAAGAAGATCATAGAGACGTTCGATGATATTGCAGCACAGAGGTCCAAATTCCATTTGACAGGTGCAAAACTACAAGAGCGACTTGACAGTGATGACAGGCACCACACGCAGTTGTTTGAAATTGAAACACAAATTTATGGAAGGGAAGGTGATAAACTGAAGATAGTTGGAATGTTGATGGATGGTTATGATGGAAGAAATCCCCATGTAATTCCCATAATTGGGATGGGAGGAATTGGAAAGACCACACTTGCTCGATGGGTCTATAATGATGAAAAAGTGAGGTCTCATTTTGATCTGAGAATATGGGTCTGCGTTTCTGAGCATTCCCATCAGACAACAAGGCTCAAGCAAGCTATTATAGAATCTGTGCTGGGAGAAGAATGCAAAATCACTAGCATGGATGGAACGATAAATCCTGAACTTGAAACAATCCTGAAAGGCAAGAGGTTCCTACTTGTGTTGGATGGTGATTGGGGTGAAGATCATGAAATGTGGGAATGGTTCATAAAACTGATCTGGAATTGTGGTGCCAAGGGACCTAAAGTCATCGTTACCACACGGAGTAGAAACGTTGCATCTACTTCACATGATGTTTATCCATACCTTTTGGGGACACTATCAAATGAAGATTGCTGGTCTTTGTTCAAGCAGCGGGCATTCACATTGGGAAGAGAAGAGGAACCAAACTTGGTAGCCATCGGTAAGGAAATTGTAAAGAAGTGCGGAGGGTTGCCTCTAGCAGCGAAGGCTCTCGGTAGCCTGATGCGCTCTAAGTATGAAGAAAACCAGTGGTTGTCCATAAAAGAAAGCGAGATATGGAATCTGCCATATGGTGAAAATGTTATAATGCCTGCCTTGAGATTGAGCTATAATCATCTGCCATCTCATTTGAAACAGTGCTTTGCATATTGCTCTATATTTCCTAAAGGGTACGTGATTGAGAAGGATAAACTGATTTTGCTATGGATTGCTAATGGTTTCGTTCCGATCAGAAGAAGAATGACATTGGAAGATGTTGGTAATGAGATCTTCAACGATTTATTCATGGGGTTATTCTTTGAAGATGTACAACAGAATGAAGATGGAAAAATAACAAAGTGCAAGATGCATGATCTAATGAGTGATCTTGCACAAGAAATTATGAGGAACGAATGCTCTGTCATTCAAATGAATGAGAAAAGTTTTAATATTGAAGGGAAACGTCATTTATGTTGTGATGTAAGACCGCTGCCAGAGATTCCTTCAATTTTGGATGGAGCTACTAAATCATTACGGACATTCCTTCTATTGTCAGCGAGTGCAGGATACATATCAAGCACAGTGACTCCGGAAATCAGAAATTTTGAAGTCTTGCGAGTGTTAGTGCTCAGCCACACTTCTATTGAGGATTTGCCAATTTCAACAGCCAACTTGAAGCACATAAGATATCTTGACCTTTCTTACACTTGGATTAAAGCCTTGCCTGAATCCTTCAACACCCTTCATAACTTGCAGACTCTCATACTTGAATGTTGTCGGAACCTTCAAAAATTGCCTGAAAGGCTGAGCGATATCAACGGCCTTAGACATATCAACATCAGTGGATGCCAATCACTGATTCACATGCCTAAGCAAATTGGGAAATTAACTTGCCTTCAAATGCTGACCGATTTCATTGTGGGAAAGAATAAGGGGTCTCGCATAGGAGAGTTACAGGGCTTGGACCTTCGAGGAGAACTGCGTATAAGACAACTCGAAAATGTACAAAGTGGAGATGCTGGACAAGCGAACTTGGCTTACAAGAAGAACATTCAGTCCTTGGGGTTATTTTGGAACGAAGATGGAGCTTACTCGGGAAGAACTGACGAGGAGGTCCTAGCAGCCCTCCGACCTCATCCAAATCTGAAAAAGTTTCAATTACAAGGCTATTTGGGTTTTGAAATGCCCTGTTGGATTAAGAGTTCCTTCATTCCAAAGCTCGTTGAAATCTCAATAGTCAAATGTAAAAAAGTCGAGTGTCTCCCAGATCTTGGGAAACTTCCCTTCCTCAAGGTTCTTTTCATGGAGGGAATGGAATCTTTGAAGAACATTGGCAGAGAATTCTATGGTGATGACATGTCGAATGATCGATTTCCATCATTGAAAGAATTCACATTAAAAGACATGCGTAATTTGGAAGAATGGCAGAGCTGGTACACAATCCCTCGTCTTGCCAAATTGATCATCAGAAAATGCCCAAAGCTGAGGACCATGCCACACATTCCATCTCTTCAAGAAATGGTGTTAAAGGAAAGCAACGAGTTGTTGCTAAGTTTTGTTGCAAACTTGACTTCACTCTCATCACTACACATTGGTGGATTCCCGGAGATGACATCCCTGCCTCAAGGAATGCTGCAAAACCTTAATCTCCGATCTTTCAAACTTGAAGACTGTCCCAAACTCAACTCTTTGACAATGAAACTAGGAAACCAACCCCTTACCTCAATGACCGTTTGGAATTGCCCTGATCTGTCTGTTACAGAGGATACAAGGCTTGAACACTCTTCAGTTTGTGAGAATCTATAGGTGTCCTATTCTTATGTTGCTGTGTGGAGGTATTCTAATTTGAAAAGGCCTTTCAAGCTTCAATAATTCTATCAAGATGAGCATAAAAAGATTGCTGACGAGGTAATATTGTCTGTTCAAATTTGATATTCATGGGATTTTCATGATTTAAAATCTTCATTGAGACATTATCATCCATAAGATAGCTTGTCCCAGTTTCATCACTTTAAGTAGTTAAGAAAATTGCCTAGTTTCTATTTGCATCTTTAATCACTGCATGAACATGAAAAGCTCTTTAAGGGAGTGTTACAATATTACTCCATAAGACGAGACCTTCATACTTCATGTTAACATCACCCTTACTGCCTTCATACTCCATAAGACAAGTATATATGTCGACGAGAAAGACAATTCGACAAAAGGCATAGTGATGTCATATTGGTAAACCTTTTTCTTTGTCTTTTTTTTTTTTTTCTTTTTTTTGAATGATGTCATATTGGTAAACATGAAAAATGGTTGTTCTAAATTGATGCAATTTTAGCTTCTACATGGAAAAATAGAGGAAATGAAAAACATAAACAAACATTAAACTCCTGCCTTTTGTGAATAGATAAACTTCCTGAAATGGAAATTTTCAAAAACCAACCATAGAGTTTTTCTCAAGACTGCAAATATAGGAAGCGCCATACTGGTTTATCACTTCACAAAAACCTCATGGTTGGAGAAGTAAAAAGAATCACTAATTTCGTAGAAAATGCACACATCTTTTACATGTTTGAATTCTTGTTGCAACAAGAAGTCTACCAAAGAATTCTCTGCTCCTAATTCAAAATGACAAGTTAACAATTAGGTTCTGCATGTTATGACCTGACATTTGCTTGATAACAGTATTGATTTTTAGAATCTTAATCTTTTTCAGTAGTAATTTGTGACAATGGCCGACATCTAAATAATGTTTGATGTTGCAATATGTCGCGTTCTTTGTTTACTTTCATGGTTACCCCGGTTGGCAGGACAAATTGAAACTTAAGGGATCAATCATATATGTTATATAAGATCATTATTAAGAGTTCAGGATAGTGTTAAGCTGAAACATCAAGCTTGTTCCTTTTGTTTCTTCTTTTAGATAGGGTAGAATCTGTATTCAATAAAGTTACTATTGACATTAAAAAAGGGAAAAAATTCTTTAGGCCATTCGGAGTGAGTATGCATATGTAATGAACTAATTTCACTTGTATTTGCACTTTGTAACCTTCAACAGCCTTTAGAATATGCAGACTGCAGACCCAATTACTCAAATGGTGGTCCAACTCCTACTTAAACTACATGACATATGTGGGATGTCATCAGCCTAAAAAATATTTCAACATTATTGATTTGAATCATTAACTCATATGCTTCCTGAAGTTTAAAAGAATAATAAAAATGCTATCTAATTTTACTATGAAAAGGAGGGATGTTTCGTAGAGAGTTAAAAGGTTAAGAGCATAGAGAACTATATTCAAAACGAATTTGAAGATCAGAAATGGAGTTGATCTCGTGGAGATGACTTGAATTCTTTGTTTTGGGGAACGGCTTGAGTAGGGGCACTTCTCTTCAGATTCAAGTACCTATAAGACAAGTTCAAGATCACAAGTAATTCTCCATTAACTTTGGAAAGGTAAAAAGCTCCACTTATTCCTTGGGTCCTTGGTTTGCAGAATTTTCAATAGCCTTCCACTGCTCCCTTTCGGATCCCTCTGCAAGGTGTTCCCCACCACTGTTGGAGGTTGGCAAACCTCTCCCACGTCTGATGAATAATTGTGTTATTTGTGAATATTGAGTGATTTATTAATTGGCTTTAGTTGGTGGGCCCTATGTTGTCTACATTATTATCATTTTTGGTTTAGGGGTGGGCCCTTAGCAATGTTTATGTTTTCTATTAAGAGGTTGTTGTGGGACCACTGGATTAAGTTATAAACTTAAGTGAAGGGCCCTATATGTAGAAATAAATTAAGTTGATATATAACAAGGTTTTAAAGGAGTGAGACCCAACCTCTTTTGAATGTTAACCTCACATTGCAAACGCCACGATTTTCTATGGAAGGTGAGTGGATCTCCAAATCTAGATGTGTATAGGATAGACTTCTTGTAGTTTGGTCACAAGAGGACTAATTAATCTGAATGAGTTTCTTTTTATTTCCATGATTACTAATATGATATGATGTAGGTAGGGCCTAGAGGCCAAGAAGGAATATTGATAGCCAAAATCAACCCCCTATGGGTTCAATGAGGGCCGGCTGTAGGAAATGGGTTAAGGGCCAAGCAGCGGTGTGGTTTAGGGATGTACCATGGGATGGAGTAATCTCTAAATTCTTAAACCCACTATATGGTTTGATTATTACATGCCTTTAGAGCTGATCCTTGGAACTGATTTATATTCTTTTGTATTATTGCTTTTGTTATATTATTGCTAGAATTGGAAATTCATTCACCAATATTTACTGATGCTGGTTCCCCTTCAGGTAACCGGGATGTGGGGTGGACAGGAGTATGGAGACAACTAGCCCAAAGACTTTAGCATGCGTGACTGAAGAGAGAGATTCAAGACTCATTAATTCAAGGGATTAGCTAGATAGTTGATGTTTAATTTAGAAAACTTTAATTGATGGATTGTGTGGTACTTTTTATTAGTATTGGGACTTTGTTTACTTTTTATTGTTGGTTTGTGATTTAATAAAAGATTGTGTGTTTAAGGTTTTTGTGCTCTGGCCAGCAGAGAAGATTTTTTGACGGTTGTTGCCTCCTTCTACACGAAAGACTCGGACTGTGAGGACTACAGAAGGGCACTACCAATGTTGCTGATGTTCAGTTTATTGTTCTTTTTAAATCTGAAGAAGAGATCGATAAGGTGTGGAGAAGGGGACCTTAGATCTCTGGTGGTGTTTTACTGGGCCTGGGCAAGTTAGATTGAATCAAATCTTTGATGATATTATAAATGGTTGTGTTTGGGAAGTCTATTTTGAGCCTCCATTTATCTTAAAACTGATTGGATGTTTATTTCAAACGGAGTTGAGACATTTTGCCTTGTCACACAAAGTCACAAAAATAGGGCGAATCAAAATCAGACCCATATGAATAGAAAAAAGACACTTGCTGCTACAGTGTCTTTGACATCCCTCACACCTTATCCAGATTTTTCCTTTATTTTTTTTTCTTATGGGAGCCTAAATCTCGGTCAGATCCATTGGATGTCTTTAAAAGACCATAACAACAAGAGACGTGCTACATGTCCCGAATTCGGTACCGAATTCGGGACCAAATCACCACGTGGAATGCTCTCACATCAATGAGAGCATTACTTTTGAGAGAGCGGGAGATTCAAAAAACAATGGGCATATAGTTCGGTACAGAATTCGGGACATGTAGACTTTTTCTAACAACAATGGGGGATCAAATTTCAACTATTGATTGATCATGGAATTTGAGATACTTTTGAAAAGCTCAAAAATTAGATCTACTTCTTTGGACTTTTATGGTCCCCTAAATCAAGGGCCGAACCATTCAACCTCTGTTGGATGTGCACAAGTTAAATGACGCGATTTAACGTCTTCTTTTAGCAGTCCAGTTTTTTCAATTTCTTTTAAATATTCCATGCCTCTAAATCACAATCCAGACCATACGGCCCATTTAAAATGCTAAAAAAGGTCATATAAAAAAAGTTCAAGTCCAACTTCATCATGGATTATGAGATATTTGTGAAAAACTCTAGACCCTTAGATCTACTTTTATTAGGCTTCCATGGACTCTTAGTTCATGATCCAAACAATTCATCCTCTATAAAAGGCTAAAAATGGGTAGTTAATCAAATTTCATGCCTCAATTTGAATTTGTGATAGATTGTGGACGGTCGGATGTACTCGGGCAATGGAATGTGTTTCACATGTCCCCTTTTACCAAACATTCTATTACTTTGTAGAAACGACTCTATTTGAAATAAATCTATTCCTCACTCTCTCTAGTACGTATGGGAAAAACCCACTAAAACCCATAATTTGGGTATCCCCACTAAAACATTCAAGGTGGCGTGGCCCATTCTTCATTTTCAAATCCTATAGTGAAATTGAGACTGCTCGACGTAAAAATCTAATTTCTGTGTAGGCACTGGAATCAGGATTCTCTTAGGGGTTTACCCCCAGTGAGAGTGGGTGGATCAATAGTGGTTTGTCACGTCACCGTAGGCAACCCTAGTGATGGGTAAGGGTAGGCTGCTTATGTGCATGGCAGGTTACCTGCGGTGACATGGCAAATCGTGATAGGTCCACTCAAGGCCACAGTGGGGTAAATCCTCACCAAATCTGGACTCCATAATGCTATTGTCATACCATTGAATATGTAAGAACTAAATAGGGCCTTATCCCTCTTTGTTTCAAAGATTGGAAGCAAGCGTGCAAGTGGATTTCCAAGAATTTTTTTTTTTTTTCGAAGATAGTGATGGATATCCTTACAAAGATATTGTTCGAACGAGGATTGTGATGGATTTGAAGGGGTTCTCCAAACTAGACTTGAAACAAAAGAATGATAGGAGACAAGTTTGTTTCGAGTATGAAAAGCTCCTCGCTGTATGTAAATATTGTGGGATTATCACTCACGGAGAAGAGGACTGCAACTTAAATTTTGGTCTCTCCATCATACTAGAGTTCCTACGGGAATGGGATAAGATTCCAATATAGTGAGAGGAAAAAGTCGTGTTAGGTGATCTAAATCTCTCGAGTGAGATTATGTGTCGATTCTATGTAGGAACTTAGTTGCACACTATAAGTTTGTTAAAATGTTCCATTGACTCCAACTTAGAAAATCATGTTGTTTTATTCATTTTAATCAATGCATGTTTATCATCATTAATAACATTCCTCACTATCATTGGAATCTTTCCTTGAATTCTCAAAACCCAATTATTGTGATTAAATGACACTAAATCTCTATAATCGAATCATGTAACTGTCATTAATCTTCTCATGGTTGATTATTGCAGTGACTATAATAGTAATTTGAATTGGCATTAACTTTCCATGTTCTTAATTCATCAATTTTCATGTGATGTATCAAAGCGTATAGAGCCAATGTATTTTTATGCCTCTTATGAGTCTCATGAATCACTAGTGAAAAGCCCCAGGGCCAACATAATTCATAATATTAAACATTTAAAAATATATTATAAATTTTTTAAAAGAGTCTAAAATATACTATGATATTTATGATTCAAAGGCCTTAAATAAGAAACCAACAGAAGTAGTCTGAGTGTATCCCTAGTAAAAAAATAAAAATAAAAGAGTTATTTATTAATTTCACATTTTGGAAAAGAAAATTCAAGATGCATCCACCGGAAGTTAAAAGATAACCAATGTGAGAAAAGAAAAGGAAAAATCAAAATGGAAGTAAACATGAAAAAGGGGAAGCAGAAGATATAGAGTCAATTGTCCACGCTGAATATGACCTACAATAGTAAAAATCCAGTTTCTAGTACAATATATCTAGCCTAGCAAATTTCTACATGTGAAAAATCATAAAAATAAAAAGACACGGAGCAAAGAAACCTTCTATTTATACAAACCTTGTGCTAGAAATCACATCGCCCATTGGGATATATACTTGCATGCAGTCCACTCATATATTTGACTATGAATTATTAGGAAAAGGGTTTTTTTTATGGTCCATGTTCGATGTTCATATAGCATTCTACATTACCAGTGTATCCACCTAATCTTTGGGTTAATTGTGTCACCCTTTTAAAATTTCAAGTCCTTCACATTTATGGAACTGGGGGTTGGACCATTCAACTTATCAGGTATAAAATATATAGTTGTGTTTTACAAATGATCCATTCAAAGATGATTACGACCATAGGGTGAAACTTAGGCCAGTGCCTATATATATCAGGTACGTGAGGGGAGCATGTAATATGAGAATGCTGGATCTCACAAAGGTGGACCCCATATAGATCAAATCAAGTGGTTAGGATGGTTCATTTTTAAGATAAAACCATTTCTACAAAGAAATCCTAATTGTCATGAAACAAAATATAATCTAGCGAGGGAACAAGCATAAATTGTAAGACCCCAACCCGAGCTGCTGTGATTAGCACTAATTAAGTCGTGTGTTAGCTCTAAGTGGGATTGGTGGATTTTGTTTTAGGTTTGGGTTAGAATCACTTTTATATAACTTTGGGGAGTTTTGAGAGCCTTTTTTTTTTATTAAATGAGACTCTTTGAGGGTCCTTTTATCAACAAAATATAATGCTCTGACGTTACTTTTGTGGTGACCTCTCAATTTGAGCAAGTGAAGATGATTTCCACTGCAAAATGCTCATACAGTAGAAAGAAGTCATGAAAGTCAAGGAGGACTACAATCCAAACATTCATATGCCTCCAGGTCTATATGTTTTTTTTATTTTTTATTTTCCAAATGCAGACGGGAAGAAGAGAGAGAGAAATAGTTCACTTCCTTGATGAAATGGTTCATCACCATCCAATCAGAAGTTGTGGTAATGAGTAGAATGGGAGTGCAAATAGTAGTCAAAAAATGAAATCTGGACACGTTTAGGTTCCTAACTATCAAACATGTCGAAGAATGCCTGCGAATAAGATGGCTCTGTAATGGGATGCTTCAAGGTCACTTATAGAGGATGGGTCGGATTGGAAGGGTGGAACCCATGGCTTGAAAGGCAATAATTGGACATCAGCCACTTGGCTGGATTTGTACCATTATTTCTTCTTAGCTTGGGATCGAGGCTTAATTGAAAGAAGAACATGCATAGGTAATTCAATGGGAAATGGATGTTGTTGGGTTAATACAATAGCTACCGATTTTTACATATTTTGATATTTATGTGCATGTGCTCAAAGGGGTTTATGCCATTTTGGAGAACAAATTGGCAGACCCACATGGAAGCATTTGGGAATTGTGAGGCAAAGGGCCTGGAAAGTTTTTTTTTTTTATTTTTCACCTCTATTTTTTTAAAAATTGGTCTAATCTGAGAAAAATATTATTTTTTAATGCCTTAAAGTTGTCTATATCTTAGCCCTTATCACTTACCAACTTAACATTCATATTTCTATTTGTCTGATCAATTTAAGGATCTACAACAATTATGAAAATTTTGGGCAAGTACAATTAGGAGGGGTGAGGACTGAAAATCTCTTAGGTGGGCCCCATGAGTATAGTGGGTTAGAAAATCTCTCTATGTATGCAATACGCATGTGTATATCCATATGTGCTTCTTGTAGATCCAAACAAGTCGACATGTGGTAGTTTGGATGAATGTTTTTTGGCAAGTTCTCCAATAAATAGTTTGGATGAATATTTTGTGGTGAGAAGTTTTCCAATAAAATTGAAACTATGGATCGAACTAAATTTTAAATTAAAAAAATAAAAAGGTTTTATTTGTTCATGCATCTATGATTGAGATCTTCCTCAAAGCATAAAATTGGATTTGGGTGTAGATAGAACCAAACTTGGCCCAAAAAACTTATGTTGTATTAGATCAGAATAAAACACATAATCTTTAAAATATTATGTAACAAATGTGTTACTTTATATCATATTAATAAGAATTAAAAAAATATATATTAAAGTAAGACAGATGGAGCAATCTTATCAAACTTTATGGGTTGAGTCTTCTTTTACATTTTTTTACGGTGAGCCTGTACGTAGTTGTTTGATGCGAAGTGGTGAGAATATATTGCTGATTTGAAATTCTATTAAATATTGTGACAAAATCAATTCTGTAAAGAAAATGCACCGAAGTGAAACCAGAAGAAAAGACGAGAAAATAGAAAAAATTACGATCATCTATATATAATAGGACTTCCAAATCAATGCAACGATAAACATAAAAAATCTCTAGGTTCTGCTAAACGTCTACTCATTTTTTAGTATGTGGCCTTTTCACATATTCTCTGGGAAATATTGTTGATTTTTTCTTTGATGTGATTAATTAATTATTTATTATTTCCTTTTCACTTAGAATATTATTATCTCATTTCACGCTCTCAATTCAGTCTCTCCGTAATACAGAAAACTTTATTCTATTATGAATTATATTGCCCGTGCTAAGCATAGGCGTGTTTTGCTAGTATAAATTAAGAGGGGTTGATCAAATGAGTGAATTTGTTGCAACTATAGTGTCTTTTGTTACAAAGAGAGAGAACAATTAGAGAGAGAATAGAAACTTGTAAATTAGGATTATTTTAATCTACCCCAAACTAGAGTAAATTAGCGAAAGGTCCCTCAAAGCAGTCTTGTAAGGCCTCCAGTCCAACCAAGGGCGGCGCTACTTGGTTCATAGTGGGGTCAATTGTCCCCACTAAGATATGAAACAATATTTAAAAAAAAAAATTTACCCCACTCAATTTAAAAGTTTGACCCTCTTCAAGTCCTCCAACAGCTACTTCTTGTTGTTCTTTTCAACAATGTCGACATGTTCTCTCTTGCAAAAGTTGTCTCCAACTTTTTTTCAAATTTTTATTATCTTTTTGTCCTTTCGTTAAGTACTTGTATCTAACCTTTTTATGTTTCTTTGTTTTTTTTTTTTTTTTTTTTTTGTGCAGTGATTGCAGTTGTGCCTTGTTGGGTCAAGAGACTAGACTACTACAATACTACTTTATCTTGTACTAGCCTCCTAGGTATAGTATTTCAAACAGATTTCAACCATTGATTTTTGCAATTAATTGATTTTTCCCCTCTACTATGCGCTAAATGTATGTGCATATACATTAATACATGTCAAGTTTAATATTTCTTTTGCCCTTAGGTTTGTCCATCCATAGCTATTAGGAGTTTATGTATTTGAATTTTCTTTTTTGGATTAAGAACGATTAGTAATAATGTATTAAAATTTTTATTTATTTTTATTTGAGAATTTAATATTATCTTTGTCGGATTCTCGAAAATAGGTTATTTGAGAATTTTATATTATGTTTGTCGAATTATCGAAAGTAGATGACAGATGCTGATAAAGGAGAAAATAAATTTATTCGATTTGCGGAAGATATATCTTTTGTTGACCCCACTGACTCGAATTCCTGGATTAGCCTTGAGTTCAACAACTTTTTCTCTCAGGCCTTAGTCCACACAGCTGGATATATTTAATTTCAAATCTTCCATTCCCCTATGTTATTTCTGTGCACAGAACTCAACACCACGACCGTCCTTTGTGATCGTCTTCTTCGGTCCGATCTAGAACAACAACCAGATCGGGTTTCCGGAGAGGACATCCTCCTCTCCGACAGAACGCTCCTCTTCCGATCAGAATTCAGAACACTCTACAAATGGGTCAGGTCAACCAGACCTGTACCCTTGACTTGGCTTGGCTTGAAACCCATCGTCTTTTTTCTTCAGAAGAACTAGTAGCAGGGAAACGCTACCCTCTTCAATTTCTCCAGTGGGACAATTACGCCGACCAACCGACGACGATGGTGAAATCACACCACCGACAGCCAATGGGTTACTTTCTTCCTCAATCGTTTTCGGTCACAACCCTTCAATCACGATCCTCCCAAGTGGCCCACTCAAATCAAGATTGTTTCTCCATCGTCTTCTTCTCCAGAAGAACTAGTAGCAGAGAAACGCTACCCTCTTTAATTTCTCCAGTGGAATGGTTGCGCCGACCGACCGACGACAATGGTGACAGCACACCACCGGCAACCAATGGGTTGCCTTCTTCCTCGATCGTCTTCAATTACAGCCCTTCAATCACGATCCTCAGAGGCGGACCCACGTGTATTCACCTGGGTGCAGGTGCACCCGGTAAATTTTGAAAACCCTTTTATAGTGATATGGATCATGCATCCATGCCCCACTTAAAAATCCATCTTGCACCCCCCATTTAGAGCCCATTCTTAAAATGCACCCACCCACATCAACAATCGAGAAATCCTCTCACTCTCAATTCCCCCAAATTGAAAACCCTTGTATCTCTCCAGCCCTTCTCCCTCTCCAATGTCTATTGAAAACTCTTCATCAATGCACCAAATCAACAGTTCTTCTTTGTCCCTCCCTCCATCCCTCCCTGTTTCTCTTGCGCGCGGTTTCAAGTTGACGACTAACGAGGCTCAAAACGTGCAGTCTTACAGATGTAGAGACATAGAAGAGGAGAAGATAGTCCCAACTCCAAGTAATACTCCATGCTTCGTATTTTTTTTTTATTTTACTATTTATTTAATGAAATCGTTGTTGAGTTAAAAATGATTTGTTCTGCTATTTTCCCCTTAAAATAGTGGATCTGGAATGGATTAAGCTTCATTTATTTTATTTTATTTTTTTTTTGTTTTTTTGAAACTTATTAGTTCTCATGTGTTTCCTCATTTTTTTTAAAGCTTTGTTTTGGATTATGTGAAAAGTGGTTTGATTTTCACACGTCCGTAGTGTAGAGGCATTTTGATATCAAATGCAGTTGATTTTTGAGTAATCTTTTTGTCGATAGGGCTGGTTGTTGTTTGGTAATGTTATATTAACCCAGAAACAAGCCCCTCATAAATCAGAATTGTAAAATGTGGTTGGTGCTAGTATTTTGAAATCTTTGTTATTGGAAGTACTGCATTTGTATCTTCTAATGGGTCCTAATATTTATGCAATCACTCAAGGCACCAACTTTCTGTACATTATCTGTTTCTTTAGGAACATAAACTAAATTTATGGAAGAATAAAAAAAAAAAAAACTAACTTTTTGAAGTCTGAGATCTTCTTAGTATTTTTTGTGAAACAAATGATGGGATTTATTGAAGAAAGTATTAATGTGAAAAAAAACCTAACTAAATTTTAACCATTTAAATGCAAATACATTTTCTCTTTTGTCATTATTAATGTGAAGAAAGTATCAGAAAAATAATATTTTTGGACCTTTTCAATTACCATCGTTCCGCACCCCTCAAACGAAAATCTTGGGTCCGCCAGGAGTCCTACAGTGGCCCACCTCGAGATCAAGATTGTTTCTCTGATTTTTCAGCACCAAGTGGCCCACTTCCAGATCTATGGACTGCAACAAAATCCAAATCGGATTCTCCTCTCAGGTCAAAAGGATTTTCTCAACAGAGACGTCCACTCCAATCCAAAGTCCAGAATACAGGCCGAGTACAGGAACGGGTCAGGTCCGACCAAACCCAGTTTGGAAGCCCAGTTCAGCAGTAACTAGTAGCTTACAGGGCTAACGTCAGGAGACTCTAGCAGTACAGTCAAACCTTCAGTTTGACCAGATCGACGGTCAGAATTCAATCAGAGTCTTCGGGGTCATCCAGACTTCGATTCGGACTCTGTTTCTTCCTGCAAATTCGTGTCGACGAGATCTACAAAGTTAGCGGAGCAGATTGATCGAATGTGATTCTGGTTTATGAAATTTATTTGATTTTTTTGTTAAATTTGTCTAAGTTTTTCTCAAATTTATCTAAGTTTTTGACAAATTTATATGAGTTTCTTTCAAATTTATCTGAGTTTTTTTATTCTTTGTCAAATTTATTTGATTTTTGCGCAGATTTAACTGAGTTCTAAAAGAAATTTATCTGAGTTCTGAACAAATCTATCTGAGTTTTGGGCTAATTTATCTGAGTTCTGGAATAAATTTATTTGAATCTTGGAAAAATCTATCTGAGTTTTTGGCAAATTTATTTGAGATTTTGAAAGATATAGCTGAGTTTCTGATAAATTTATCTCCATTTTGAAAATTTTAACTGAGTTTTTTAACAAATCTTTCTTTGTTTTTGGCAAATTTATTTGTATTTTTTTAGATCTATTTGTGTTTTTGAATTTTATTTGTGTTGTTTGAAATTTCTTTGTATTTTTTGAAATTTCAAAAAAATACAAATAATATAGTTTTGGCAAAAGTTGTCTTTCGAAATTTGCCAAAAACTCAAAGAAATTTAGCAAAAATACTTGAGCTTTTGGCAAATTTGTCTGAACTTTAGAAAATTGGTTGATCTTAATTTTGGTAAATGTATTTGCATTTTTTAAATTTATTTGCATTTCTTAATTTTATTTATGTCTTTTGAAATTTATTTTCTTCTTTTGAATTTATTTACATTTTTTGGAATTTATTTGGATCTTTTGAAATTTATCTAGATCTTTTGAAATTGATTTGCATCTTTTGAAATTTATTTACATTTTTTAAAATTTATTTGGATCTTTTGAAATTTATTTGCATCTTTTTAATTTTCTCTGCGTTCTTTTGAAATTTATTGTATTTTTTTTTAAATTATTTTATTTTTTGAAATTTATTTGCATTCTTTTGAATTTATTTGCATCTTTTAAATTTTTTTTATTTTTTTTAGAATTTATTTGAAAATCTCATTAATGTGATTTCATTAATCGTGACAAATTAAATGGTAGTTGAAATGGACAAAAGAGAAGGCTTTAGAGCATGTGCTTTATGCATTGCATCTTGCTCCGGTGGCGGCTCCAGGAATTCGAGTCAGTGGGGTCAACAAAAGACTTATCTTCTGCAAATCGAATAAAATCATTTTCCCCTTCATCAACATTTGTCATCTACTTTCAATAATTCGACAAGTATAGTATAAACTTCTCAAATAGTCTATTTCCGATAATCCGACAAAGATAATATTGAATTCTAAAAAAAAAAAAAAGAAAGAAATTTTAGTACATTGTTACTAATAGTTCTTAATCCAAAAGAAAACAAAAAAATCCAAATACATAAACTCCTACATCTTATTTCAACAGGTTTTCATGTGTTCAAATCGTTGCATAATAGATTCATTATCAACACTAGGAACCACATATTTTTCAATATATGTAACCAAACAGTCATTTAACCATTGATCTCCCATTCGCTTTCGCAACCTGATATTTATGTACTTCATTGCTGAAAAAGCTCTTTCTACCGCCACATTCACTGCTGGTAAAATCAACGCCAATTTTAAAAGAAAATAAACCAATTGGTATAAGATATCTTTCTTTGTCTCCAATAATTTTCTATCAATATTACCAATTCCTCTAAGTTCTAAAAACTCGTTGCTAGAGCGCATATCAATAATGTGGGCCCATTATTTTTATTTAATTTTTGGTAAACAGTTGGCCCATTAACTTAGGCGGTGGGTATTTTATGGTGACTTTTGTTCACTACCACAGCAACAAAGAAAAAGTGTAAAGTCTGCTAATGTGGGGTGAAATCCTTAAATTGAGTGGGGTCAAAAGCTTCCCATAAGTTGAATTAATGGAATAAATTTTTTTATTTTTAAATACTTTTTCAAATCTCACTGGGGTCAATTGACCCCACTGTGATCAATGTGGAGCAGCCCATGCTTGGCTGGGCTAAATTGGGCCTGCTGGTGAGCCTAGACCTGTTGGCTGCATCAAGGTCCTCGACTCCTCGTGTGGGCCTGAAGCAGCTCGACATCGTGTGATCTAAAGGTCTTTATTGGAAATTTTTTTTTTTTGAGAGAGTCTTTATTGGAAATTAATCCTACAGTTATTTGGTTCAACTTAAGTCAAGGGATTTCTTCAGTCGCCTAAAGTGTACATCATTTATGGTGGGGATTTGTTTTGTGTATCATGTTCATATGTTTGACACTAACACCTGATGAATCTCATGAGCTCAAATCCGACTGAAATAAAACTCGGCAAAAGACTATAGGTTAGAGGACATTTATTTTGAGCGATCTTAATTGTAATATATGAAGAGTTTAATAGGGGATTTCACCAGTTTTTGTCCCCAAATAATCCGAAATTGGTAAATTGAGACACCTCTTATAAATATCTTCTAGGATCCACTCCTCGATACATATGCATGTGGCAAAATATGCGGGTCCATTTATCTGTAAAGAAAGGTGCAATTGACATTAATAATCGTCTGATATGGAGTTACAAAATGGATAGTCAAATGGAAACTTTACTCTTTTTTCTCTTGATCGACTGATCGTTTGTTTGATAAACTTAGATGCAATACATAACAACTCTAATGAGCCTAATTTGTTGCAATTGATGGAGCCCAAAGTTCTCTTATATATTACAAGAGAAATGATTTTATGGACTTGGCCATGTGTTCTATATTATATACATCATCATACTAATGTATGATCATATTTATTCATCCTAATTCTCTGAGAGTGGTCTATATCTCAAAGTACTAAGTATTCGGTAACTGAAGGTGCATGTAGTTTTCAGATCCAGCTCTGACTCTTTTCATGTGTGGGGAGCACAGACACATGGTAAGAATTTATTTTTATTTTTATTTTTATTTTTATGAAAGATAAGTTGGTCTTTCATTTTTCTCTTGAAGATCAAAATTTACACAAGGATAACTTTCAAACCTAAAGTACCCAATGGGAATACCCCATTCAAATAAGATTCCAAAAAATAGCCCACATCCTGGGCACATGAAAACCATAAAAGAAAAGCCCACATCCCAGGCACATGAAATCAAAATATGAGTAGCCTACATCTCGGGCCTCGACTCTGTTGATCACCAATCATATGCAGTTTTGTTGAGGTGAAGTGGGCTGAGATCAAAGTGACCCTTTTGATTTGCTTACTAAGAGTTATAGCATGTGGAGAGATAGGGTTATAGAATACTGTTAGATATTTCATGTTGCCAATTTCTTTTAGTTAGAATAAAACTCTTTATTTCAGTCCTTCTTGAGTTATGTTTTCTATTTCTTTTAGATGAGGACTGTGACGGAACTCCATTGTGGTCAAAGACTCTTGTTGGATTTGTGTAATCTCTTTTAAAGACTCCTTCTTGCACTTGAAGATCCCCTGCAGAGTTCTACTGGAGATGGATTGCGGAAATCACTGACTGCTTCCAGAACATGGTCTCGCTATAGCGAGACTGAGACTCGCTATAGCGAGCCACTATTTTGGCTCTTCCAGAGACTGAGCTCGCTAGAGCGAGGTCCCTGCTCGCTATAGCGAGGTGTCGTGTCCTGAATTCTTTAGGACTCTGTCAAGCTGAAATTTTCTACTTCTTTAAGAAGTTCTTCCTTCTTTCTAGGAGTCTCCTGCACGAATAAAAAACCCCTTGCATCCTCTATAAAAGGGACTGGAGAGCTATCACCAAGTGTGCATCAAGACTTATTCTTCTCTCAAGTTTTGCAAGGCTGTCTGCGCTGAAGTTTTGGTTTTTATTCTTCTTCACTTAATCTCCTTGAAGGGGCATTCAAGGAGGGTTTCAAGCAAGCACGTGGAAGGTGAACGGCGGGTCGTCGGCGAGTTCTTTACAGTCCTTTAGGTTGAGTTTCAACTGTGTCAGGTCCTTTGAGTTCTTTGTAATCTTCATACTCATAGTGCATTGCTTTCTATGGCTTTTGCCACCTGTGGTTTTTTCCAGAGAAGGGTTTTCCACGTAAATCTCTGTGCCTCTCTTTGTGTGGTGATTGTTTATATTTGTTTAGCATAATTTCCTTGTTAATTGCATATAATAATCTGAGAAAGGACCTTAGCCTGTGTTAAGGCTTAAATAGAAGGTTGGATTCAAACCTTCACGTGGTATCAGAGCAAGTTCGCTTTTCTAAAAGTGTGATCCACTCAGATTTATTCTATGGAATTCATTAGAAAAGGCACCTTTACCACCAAACCTCCTTTGCTTAAAGGTAGTAGCAATTATGCTTATTGGAAGGTCAGAATGACTGCGCTTCTGCGTTCTCTTGACCATGATGTTTGGCTAACAGTTGTGAATGGTTATAAACCACCTACTGTGGTAGTTGATGGGAAAAGTGTTCCCAAACCAAAGGCTGACTGGACTCCAGGAGAAAAGAATCAGACCCATTGGAATGATATAGCCATTAATGCTATATATAATGGCATCAGTCACTCTAAGTTTCGCAGAATTTCTACTTGTACCACTGCGAAAGAGGCTTGGGATCTCTTGAGAACAGTGCATGAAGGCACTGATAAGGTTCGGCATACTAAACTTCAGAATTTGACAACTGCCTTTGAATCAATTCGAATGAAAGATGAAGAAACTTTTGACGACTATTATGTCAAACTGAGTCATATTGTCAATTCAAGTTTTAATTTAGGAGAACCAATCTCAGATCAAAAGGTGGTAAAGAAAATTCTTCGGTCCTTGCCCGAGAGATTTCAGTCAAAAGTGATTGCTATTGAGGAATATACAAATCTTGATGATTTGCCTGTTGAACAATTGATTAGGAATTTACAAACTTTTGAAGCAAATCACTGTTCTGATAAGAAATCCAAGGGAATTGCTTTCATATCATCCAAGGATAATGATGTTGATAAGACTGATAATGATTCTGATGATGTAGAACTTGAGGCCTTCTTTGTCAAAAAATTCAAGCAGTATTTAGATAAAAATAAAAAGAACCTCACAAAGGAATTTTCCAAAAGTAGGCCTATGACTAAGCCAAAAACAGGGCCCAAGAATGAGAAAACTTTGTCTAAGAACACCAATAAGCCTATCCAATGTTTTGAATGTCAAGGGTTTGGTCATCCGGCTTCTAAATGTGCAAATCGGATGGAAAGAAACAAAGGAAAGGCTTTGAATGTTACTTGGGAAGAAGATCCAGAAGCTGAAATTAGTGAATCTGAGTCACAATCTGAATCTGCTAAATTTGTTGCTTTTATGTCATCTACTAACATCTCTTTTGAGCAGGGGTCATTTGACAAGGATTCCAAGTCAGATGATGAGTCAAGGTGTGAGGATCTTTCTGATGAAGAACAAGACCTTGAACTTGCTTATAAAAAACTTCTGAAAGATTCCTTACGCAAGTCAGGCATCAAGGATAAGCTCTCTCACAAGTTAAAGGTTTCTGAATCACAAAATTCATCTGTGCGTCTGAGCTTGATGATGCTCGTGCAAAGGTAAGTCAGTTAGAAACTCAGCGTGCAATTCTATCTGACAACATTATTGTTGCAGGAAAAGAGAAAGATCTACTTACTGCACAGTTAGAAAAAGTTACAATGGAATTGAAATCTTTGCAATCGGACTACAATCTGCTACAAATTGAAAAGAACGATGTATGTGGCAAACTTCAGATGACACTATCTGAATTAGTCTCTGTCAAATCCTCGCTCGAAAGAATGAATAAAGGCTCCATGACTCTTGATGAAATCTTGATGCAACAAAGGAGTGACAAACAAAAAACTGGACTTGGATTTAATCCGGAATCATCAACTTCCATCCATTCAGGTAACTCTGTTTTTGTTAAAGGACCAACCTTATTTTCTGGTATTCTCGTACCTCCAACTGTTAAACATGGGAATTCAAATTCATCTAAGAATATGCCCAAACCCAAAACTATTCCAATTTGTCACTTTTGCGGTATCAAAGGGCATATTCGACCACACTGTTACAAAATGTGGAATCAAAGGCACAATCTGCGTAAGAAGCCTCAAAAGATCAAAACAAAATCTATCTGGGTTAGAAAATCTGATCTTTGCTGTAACGTGGTACTAACCGCACTTACTGCAAAAGATTCTCATGTTTGGTACTTGGATAGCGGATGCTCCATACATATGACTGGTAATAAATCACGATTTACCTCCCTTGAAAGCTATGATGGAGGTACTGTTAAGTTTGGTGATGGAAGCAAATCGAATATCATTGGAAAAGGTACAGTCTCAATACCAGGTATGTCTAATATTTCAAATGTCTTCTTGGTCAATGATCTGAAAGCAAATCTGTTGAGCATCAGCCAATTATGTGATTCCCACCATGAAGTCCATTTCTCTCTTAAAGACTGTGTGTCCATTTCTCTCTTAAAGACTGTGTTATTGTTGACAAGAAAGGGAATAATGTACTCCATGGAGTCCGTACATCTGACAATTGTTATGTTGTTGCCACTGAAATCGAAATGACATGTCACACAACCATGTTTAGTGACATTGATTTGTGGCATCAACGTTTAGGCCATGTTAATCACACGGACCTGGATAACTTGGCTAAGAATGAAATCATACTCAGATTACCTAAGCGTTTAAAAGCACCAAAAACTATTTGTGTTCCATGTCAGATTGGCAAACAAATAAGGTCCTCACATAAAAGAGTTGATGCTTTAAAATCCTCCAGACCACTTGAACTACTTCATATGGATCTCATGGGTCCTACAAAAACCGAAAGCATTGGCGGTAAGAAATATATTTTTCTAACCGTTGATGATTTTTCTCGGCTTTCATGGGTTCGATTTCTTAAAAATAAGTCCGAGACCTTTGAAGTTTTTCATGATTTGTGGGTTTTGCTTATCAATGAAAAAGGAAAAATGTTTGGTAATGTTGTGCGTCTTCGTTCCGATCATGGTACTGAATTTGAGAATTTTGAGTTCAATTCTTTTTTTTCAAAACACGGCATCAAACATGAATTCTCAGCCCCAAAAACACCACAGCAAAATGGGGTTGTTGAAAGAAAAAATCGGGTTGTGCAAGAAATGGCTAGAGTGATGTTGCATAGTAAAAAGATTCCTCAACGTTTCTGGGCCGAAGCGGTAAACACAGCTTGGAACGAAAATGACCCCATATGAACTCTGGAGTGGTCGCAAGCCTACAGTTAAGTATTTTCGAACATTTGGAAGTAAGTGTTACATCCTGAAGGATAGGGAACACTTAAGCAAATTTGACTCCAAGAGTGACGAGGGAATCTTTCTCGGTTACTCTATGATGAGCAAGGCATACAGAGTGTATAATTTGCGAAATTCCTCTGTTATGGAGTCAATAAATGTTGTGGTTGATGATGCTGGGACTTCCGAATATTTTGATGATGAAGAAGATTTAATTCTTGCTCCCGTTTCTAAACAGGTTGCTGAACCAAGCACAAGCAAGCAATCAAACTCATCGTCGGGATCGGAAGATACAGCTAATCCTGAAATTAAAGATAAACAAGCTGAACCAGAAGTTCCATCCACCGATCTTTTGGTCCCAAATATTATCAAACATTTTGAAGACCAGAGTGCCTCTAAAAACTCCCGTCCAGTACCTAAGGTAATGGAAAGTCGTCCAATTTCACAAGTTCTTGGAGATGCTATGGAACCCATGAAAACAAGACAACAGGTACGCGACGAGGTACGTAATTTCTGTTATATTTCCTCTATTGAACCAAAGAACATAAAAGAAGCGTTGCTTGATGATTGTTGGATCAATGCCATGCATGAGGAATTAGAACAGTTTGAGAGAAATTCAGTCTGGGAATTAGTTCCTAGACCAGGTCACACAAATGTCATCGGCACCAAGTGGATTTATAAAAATAAAACCGATGAATTGGGGCAGGTCATTCGGAACAAGGCTCGGTTGGTCGCACAGGGGTACACACAAATTGAAGGAATTGATTTTGATGAAACGTTTGCTCCGATTGCTCGATTGGAATCCATACGGTTGTTATTAGCCATTGCATGTTTTCTTAATATCAAGCTATACTAAATGGATGTCAAGAGTGCCTTTTTGAATGGGTATCTCAATGAGGAAGTGTATGCAGAACAACCAAAAGGTTTTCAAGACCCTCACTACCCGGATCATGTGTTTAAACTGAAAAAGGCTCTCTATGGGTTGAAACAAGCTCCTCGTGCTTGGTCTACAGTCTTTTTGTTGGATAACGGTTTCAAACGCGGAAGCGTCGACAAGACTCTGTTCATCAAAGAAGATAATCATCACATCCAAATTTCTCAAATTTATGTTGATGATATTTTCTTTGGATCCACTTCATTAAAGTTGGTTGACCAGTTTTCCAAGAGTATGTCTTCTGAATTTGAAATGAGTATGGTTGGCGAACTCACCTTTTCTTAGGGTTACAAATTAAACAGTCTGCTGATGGAATTTTTCTTTCTCAAACAAAGTATGCTCGAAAGCTACTGGAAAAATTTGGAATGACTTCTGCTAAACATTCCAGAACTCCAATGAGTCACACTGTTAAGCTGAGCTTGGATCTGAATGGAAAAGATGTGAATGAAACATTGCATCGCAGCATGATTGGGAGCCTTCTATATCTTACTGCCAGTAGACCAGATATTGCATACAGTGTGGGGGTGTGTGCCAGGTATCAATCTAAACTTAAAGACTCTCATCTCCACTCTGTAAAACGAATCATGAAATACATGAGTGGGTCTGTTGACTTTGGTATTTGGCTAAGCAAAGACACCAATACCACTCTAGTTGGGTATTCCGATTCAGATTGGGCAGGCTGTACAGATGATAGAAAAGGTACTACTAGGGTGTTTCTTCCTTGGAAATAATTTGGTTGCTTGGCATAGCAAGAAACAAATCTCAACCTCTTTGTCTACTGCTGAAGCAGAATATATCGCTACTGGAAGTTGTTGCATCAACTTCTATGGATGAAACAAATGCTGGCCGATTATGGAATTGATCAAAATACAATGACCGTTTACTGCGACAATCAAAGTGTCATTGACATATTGAAGAACCCAGTCCAGTATTCCAGAACCAAACACATTGATATTCGGCATCATTTTATCCGCGAATTGGTTGAGGAGAAGATCATTACCCTTGATAAAATTCCTACTAAACATCAATTGGCTGATATTTTTACCAAACCTCTGGAACCCACTCGTTTTGAATCCCTTCGCAAATCTCTGGGTATTTCCTCCTTTTCTTAGTCTTTCCTTGATTTTATTCCTATTACACATGCACAATTTCACATCCATCTATGATTATTTTGCATGTGATTTAGTTGTGTTTAGTTGTGTTCACCATTATCATTTCTATGCACAATGGTTGTTCTCCTTTGATTTTGATTAGGTTTTGTTCAGTTTCTCTCTTGGCTATATCTCTTCTACTAAATGTGCGTAGCGATTTCTGTAGACCAACGCAATGGAATTGTCTCCTATAGGGTTCAGAAATCTCTACTAAAAATGAGCACTTGAACTTGAGCATTAACATATGCCAAGAAGTTCTTTTATCAAAAAAAAAAAAAAGCGGGACAAAATGCCAATACGATGTTAGCCTTCGCACTGATTCGATAATTTTCTGGGTTTGCTCCCTAGTTGGTCATCATTCAATGCTACAACCCTGGTCTTTATTAAGGGGGAGTAATACATTTATCACACACAACTACACGATTTTGGTTGAATCATATACTTTCACACTGATTTGTGCATATTTTGATAGATGGAGTACACATATTTAGCATTTTGTCATTACAAAAAAAAAAAGGGGGAAAGGAGGATCTTCCAGCAAGTTTGCACTGACCATCTTTATTTTCAGGCTTCCAGTGTCTTTTCTCACTAGAGCCAACCCCATTTTCGCTCTAGCGAATTTAGCCCCTACCCAAGACAGAACACACCCTCGCTATAGCGAGGTGTTTGGTTTTAAAAACCGTCGCCCAGTGCATTTGTTTCCCTTTCATCCTTCTTCTGAATTGTTTTCTCCCCTCTGTGGAACCGGTCTAGGGCAACTTCTTTTTACACCCATTCCATTTTTTTTCACAAATCTCTTCATCACCATTTTCCAAAGGCTTCCTCTCTCACCTCCACCCATTATTGGGTATGGTCCTATCTTCTCCTTTTCACAATATTTCATCTCTTTCTTTGATTACTATTTGTGGATTGGTTGTGGGATGTTTGGATATGGTTTCCCCATTTGATTAAAAGCAATCTAGGCATTTTCTTTGCTCTATTGTTGTGGTAAATAGTTACAAATGATCCTTATTTGGGAGTGTTGAAGAAGTGTTTGGAAATATTGGATTTGGATTTGTTCATATGTAGTCATGATGATAACACACACTCTTTTGTATGATGCTTTGGACTCTTCTTGTTTCTTTCTTGGCATATGCTTCATCTTGTATCATTGGGACTCTCTGGGAGATCTCTAGAAGCATTTTCAAAGTTGTGAAAAATTCTGCACTCTAGGTGTTTGACAAATTTTCTGAATGACATATTCTCCATAAACCATCCTAAAGCAGTTGTTTTTTATGCTCTTCTCTAGTGCAGTATGGCTCCCAAATCGAAGAAAGGCAAGCGTCCCGCTGCTTCTTCCTCTACCTTTGATGTAGACCATTTTCAAAATGCTGATGATACGGACCGCTTTGTCTCTGATTTCAAAGATAGAACAGTTATTTTTGAAAGGATTGTTGTGGCTAATGAGTTGATTCGCACCCCATTTCTGACTTGGCTTCATGTAAACCGCCTCATGGTGTTGATGAACTTGAATAATGAATGTTTTGAAGATTTGGTGCGTGAATTCTACTGCAATATGACTGAGGTCACTGCATCTAAATTCAAATCCTATGTTAGAGGAAAGACAGTGACTGTGACTGCCGATTCGATTGCATTGCTGCTAGATTTACGAAGACCAGCTCATCCGTCATATCCATTCCCTAATCCGGATGCTGTTGAGCTCCAATGAAATGATGTCGCGGCAGTGATATGTCGAGAGCCAACTGAATGGCACTCTTCGTTGTTGAAGATAGCAGGTCTTAAGACCAATTATCGCCTCCTCAACACTTTTGTCTGCAATAATCTAGAGCCTCGTGGACATTCATCGGATCTTCCGTTTCCTCAAGCTGCTCTACTCTACTACTTGGGCACCGGCACATCCGTCGATGTTGCACAAACGATCTTCAATTCTATGTTGCACGTTTATGCTGAAATAAGGAAGTTGACCCTGCCTTTTGGGGCAATGATCTATAAAATGTTGATCCAGGCCAGATGTGAAGTTTACTCTCATGAAGTTCCAGTCACAAAACGACAAAAGATTGATGGCCGCACCAGAAGCATGTCCGAATCTCATGTGCAAAATCGGATTCACGGGGAGCCCGCTCGATATGCAGATATTGATGAAGATGATGACAACTCTATTGAACATCGCCTTCTTGTTGTAGAACATGCAGTTTATGATCAGTCTCTTCAGATTGAACATTTAGAGGAGAAAATGGATGCTGGGTTTGCTAATCTCCGGACCGAGTTTGCTGATCTCAAGAATCTCATTACTGACATGTTCTCTCATCAGCGTCAGCCATGATGGCGTTACATCTTCGCCCTCCTCATTGTCTCTAATTCTCATGCAATGGTTCTTCTTTTTGTGAATTTCTCTTCTATCTCTTAGTGTGTGCTTCCCCCCCCCCTTTGTCTTTTTGCCTGCTTTGTCAATTATGTGACAAAAAGGGGGAGTAGTTTTAGTTTAGTTGATCTCAGGGGGAGTTAGGCTGAACTGACTGACTTTTGTTATCTCTAGCACTTTACTATTGAAGCTTGACTAGAACTTTACATTTCACTTGTTTTGAATTACTATCATTTCTGTGATATTATGGATCTTTGCCAAAGGTTTGTTTTTGTGCAGGTTGCGATAGGCTTTCTGATGAAGATCAACTGTTTTGTTTTTGTTTTAGGAGTTTTGTTTACAAATTGTCAAAGAGGGAGATTGTTAGATATTTCATGTTGCCAATTTCTTTTAGTTAGAATAAAACTCTTTATTTCAGTCCTTCTTGTGTTGTGTTTTCTATTTCTTTTAGATGGGGACTGTGAAGGAATTCCATTGTGGTCAAAGACTCTTGTTGGATTCGTGTAATCTCTTTTAAAGACTCCTTCTTGCACTTGAAGATCCCCTGCAGAGTTCTACTGGAGATGGATTGCGGAAATCACTGACTGCTTCCAGAATATGGTCTCGCTATAGCGAGACTGAGACTCGCTATAACGAGCCACTATTTTGGCTCTTCCAGAGACTGAGCTCACTATAGCGAGGTCCCTGCTCGCTATAGCGAGGTGTCATGTCCTGAATTCTTTAGGACTCTGTCAAGCTGAAGTTTTCTACTTCTTTAAGAAGTTCTTCCTTCTTTCTATGAGTCTCCTGCACGAATCAAAAACCCCTTGCATCCTCTATAAAAGGGACTGGAGAGCTATCACCAAGTGTGCATCAAGACTTATTCTTTTTTCAAGTTTTGCAAGGCTATCTGCGCTGAAGTTCTGGTTTTTATTCTTCTTCACTTAATCTCCTTGAAAGGGCATTCAAGGAGGGTTTCAAGCAAGCACGTGGAAGGTGAACGGTGGGTCGTCGGCGAGTTCTTCACAGTCCTTTAGGTTGAGTTTCAACTGTGTCAGGTCCTGTGAGTTCTTTGTAATCTTCATACTCATAGTGCATTGCTTTCTATGGCTTTTGCCACCCGTGGTTTTTTTCCCGAGAAGGGTTTTCCACGTAAATCTCTGTGCCTCTCTTTGTGTGGTGATTGTTTATATTTGTTTAGCATAATTTCCTTGTTAATTGCATATAATAATCTGAGAAAGGACCTTAGCCTGTGTTAAGGCTTAAATAGAAGGTTGGATTCAAACCTTCAAATACTCTAGAAAAATACAGTAAAACTGCCTCCACTTTCCTTACATCAAATCGATGTTTTCAATTAGACATAGATGGGTTTCTTTATATGTTTTTTTATAAGGAGACTTTCTCTCTCTTAATGGATCACATCAAGTTCTTCTGGAATCAGTTGAGTCAACAATTTCACCGCTTTGAATATTTTATCATCGGGAACAGTGTGAGTAGATTCTGCATGGCCCTCTGGGTCCCAAAGAATACCAATGAGTGGTAGTCGAATGTGAAAAATTGAAAATCTCCAACCCTCATAAATCTGATTAAAAGGTTTGTAAGTTTTCAAGGAAGTTGGGGGTAGATTCCATAGGCTAGCAAGTGGGTCAGGCAATCTTACATCAAGGAAAACAATCTTCCTTTGATTTTTTCTTTTACACACATTAGAGGTTTTGTGGAAGCTAAAACAAACAAAAAATTATGGAAAATCAATCTTGTGATATCATTGATCCCCTCCTTTGGACCTAAAACCAAGTGAATAGGTGAATGAATGGATGGATGGTGGTAATATTAAAATGAAGCACGATATTGTGAAGGATTTGAAAATAGAAGCAATTCGCTGACACCTTGTTTGACATTGTGAAGCCACACACAAGGATCTCGAGTTCCAGAGGTTAATATGCTCTAAAGAAACCTTGAGCTGAGAGAAGGCCTACGTATTGAAAATATGAGCAGTTCACTTCAAAAAATCGGATCTCTATTCTATCACAAATGCCCAACAAGAAGAATTGCCAGTAAAAATGTTCTCAACCAAATTGGAACGGGCCTGTTTGAATGAGATATATAGTGGCCACATAAATGCTAAGGTTGTCTCCCATTTGATTGAGTTTAAATGGTGAGAATTTGCTGAACTAATCAAGCCAAAAATTATTTTTGGCAAGCAAAAGTCTCATAATTTCATAATGCTCTTTTGCATCGATTTTGAAAGTCTGCTTAGGGAGGACAATAATTTTTTTGATACCCATGTTAGAATATGGTACATGTGGTCCACTTGACCGCACACCCCATATGATGTGGGTCCCAACTCTGGAAGTCCAACACAATTAAATCTCTTCTTTATTTCAGTATTTTAGAGAGAAACGAGAAATTCTCAAAAACTCTCTCATCTCAATGGGGAGTTTCTGCCCATATCTAATAGCCAATGATTTGTTAGTGTTTTAAGAGAATCTAAAAAGATCCACCTCTGTAAGAGAATGTTTAAGAGAGAGAATCGGATATGTGTCTCGTTGATGACATGTGTCACACTTTTATTGGCTAAAAGAGAAGCGTTTTTGTAAAAAAACACCGGTGGAGTTTTATAGTGTGAATCTTTAGAAACCCTATTGGACTCGGGAACTAACAGCTTGCTTCATACTCAAATCACTAATAAGAGGGATATTTCTAATAAACTAAGAGTTCCATGATGAGAAGGGAACCATCACAGAGACCTTTAAATATATGGGTTTAGGGTAACTTGTTTCACTTCAAGAGACTATTGCTTGACTCTCTCATCGCTTGCACGCATTATGGAGAAGTATAAGTGAGACACAAACCCCGCGCGGCAAAGCTTGCTCTTCTACACACGCTCAACATACGACGGAGTCGGTACACGCGTGATTTATATGCTGTATCATTCAAATCTAACTTGTTAGATCTCGACCCAGACCAACTCGATTAGTACTAATTAAGTGAATGTTTAGTCTTAAGTGAGTCTTAGTACTAGTTGGGTTAGAATGTGATTAGACTTAGTCTGGATTATAGCTTTGGGGATCTTGATGACGTTTAGTATGAGTCAGACACGCTCAGGGACGCCCTGAGCACATGTGTAAGAGTGGGTTTTCGTTCTAGATCTTTTGTTTGATCGTGATTTTTATTGATCTTGAATGGTTTTATTATTTGTGACAACTTACATTTTTAACCTGCATGCATTTGAGGCCCAGAAACCCAAGTTTTGGCCCAAGAGGGTAAAACTGTCTTTTCATGCTAAATCTGGGCACAATTTTCGAAGTCGTGAAACTATGTCAAAATTATGCTTTTCCGAACTAGATTTTTCGACGATCGTTTTGTTCTTCTTCGTCGATTTCATCTGGGGTCCACAAGACCATGTGATGGACCCGAAAAAAAGGGGAATCTTCCGTCCTCTCACTCCGCACCCCAGGGCCTGACCTGGGTCTCGGCGGAGGAGGGAAGATCTCGGGCATCAACATTTTTGTACGGGTATGCCAGATTTACTTTCTACTTGGAATTTGAAATGGTGATAATCCGGAGATTAACCTTCACAAGTGGAAAGGAAATCAATCCTTTTTTTCTAACTTCTCAAATTGCATTAATATTAAGAAAAGAGACAAGTTTGTTTTTTTAGAATGCCGTAGGAGGCGTTTTTGTTTGTTTGTCGTAAAAGGCGATTTTACCTTGAAAGACGATTTTACAAGACTCATCAAATATGAAAGACAAGAATTGTGATTTCTTTTGTCTCTTTAAGAAATACAAACTACAATAGAAAAGTAAGAAGAGGAATTTAACTTCTCAGGAGATTGTGGGGACACGTTGAGATCGACGGTCGCAAGTCATGTGTAGACTTCGCCATCGTCCTTCAAATGAGAACATGTGATGCTTTGATTCTTTGGCTTGGCTCCTAACCTCAGTTTTTTATAGGACAAGGACCAAGAGAAGGTCCTATATCCAATGCAAAACCGAGTAAACGGGCTGAAAAGCGGCGTTTAGGCCATATTGGAGAAGGAGGTGACCTTGGGGGAGTGGCCCCCCAAGGGACGTTGATCACCTTGTGGTGTTCTTTGCAGCAAAGCAGCAGGACTTCGTCTGGATTTCTTTGGGAGAAGTGCAGAATTTCAAGTCGATAGATGTCGATGATCCTCTCTCTCTTGGAAATGGATCTCCTTTTATAGGCGTTTGGTAACCATGAGGTGTTTATTGGCATTGATGGCCATGATGAAAGAATTGATGAGGAGTTACAAGTTGATTTTGTAACTCCTTTTTCAAGGCTTGTGATTGGCCGATGAAGGTAGTGGGCATTTAATCACCTTTATGCTTCATGATGATGAGAGTTTCATGGGTTTAATGCCATGATTGCTTGGATTTGTAACTCCCAAATGCTTGAATCTGATTGGGCCATCCAAAATAATAAGTTAATGACCGCATTAAGTTGTCATAAACGGGTCAATTAACGTCATTAAGTGGTCGCCAAGGCATGTGAAGAGTCGCGGGCCACACTGCGCCTTTTGAAATTCTTCTTGCGATCATCATAGGCGGATCCACGCATTGTTTGATGTGGGATTGTGATGCAATTTCAGACATTAGTTGATGTTGGTGGGCCGATGACATCTGTCTTGTCGATTTCACGATCGGTCGGACAGAAAGTGCACTTTCTTGGTCAGCCGGTTGGCGATCTTGAGGCGATCGGTGATGATTTCATGCTTTTGACGGCGGATCCGAGATGTCGACGAAGATCAGTGGTTTTGAAGCATCAAAATTTGGATTTTCCGAAAATCACAGAGGCCGGAACACCCGAAACGCGAAAACCATCGAAAAACGGTCAATTTGGTGCAAGATCCGGCGACCCAGATTTACAGGGTTGCCGGCGACCTTAGGGTTTTTTTCCCTTTGGTCGCCTAGCTTCGTTTTCGGCCGATTTTCCGTCTTTTTCGTTCCTTTTTTCTTCTGTATTTTTCTTGACATTTTTCCTCAATTATTGACTATATTTTCTTGGAGAAAACTTGACGAGAACCCGCGTGAAATCGGAGCACAAAGTTTCCCATTTTTCGGGAAAGCCGAAGACTTTGTAGCCAATTTTCCGTCAAGCGTCGAAACTAGGTCAAACGATGTCGGAATGACCTGAAAATTGAGGTGAAGCTTCTTGAGCAATGGATAGGACCAACCATGGGCTTTTATTTGAGTTTTGAAGCCATTTGGGGTCCCATCGATGCTTCACTTGATTTTGCTGCGGGGAAAATGCCGAGCTTTGATATGTGGTCAAACGATGTCCGATTGACCTGAAATTTGACGGGGAGCCTATTGGAGTCATTTTGAGACGTTCCACGGGCTCCGTTTTGGATGTCATGGTCCCGGGTTGCTCCGTCGCCGATAGGCTTGATTTTCTCTCGGAGCATCGAAACCTGGTCAAACGTTGTCGGAATGACCTGAAATTCGACGTGCAGCCTTTTGGAAGCATGTTGAAACCACTCATGTATTTTGTTTGATGAGTGATGGCTTCGGTGGTTCCCGCCGTCGGGAGGCTTATTTTGTTGCTCGATCATTGATGGAGGGTCAAACGTTGTCGGTTTGACTTGAAATTTGGCATGGAGCCCTTTGGAGACATTCTGGAGTCATCCGTAGGCTCTGATCAAAGTTTTGGCGCCTTTGATGTTGTCGCCGCCGGGAGCGCTTGTTTAGCTGTCGGAGTAGTGAAGTTAGGCCAAACGCTGTCGAAATGGCCCGAAACCTCAGGTGTACCCCTCTTTTAGCTGTTTTGAAGGATCTCTCAGTTTCTGTCTGATTCTGAAAAGATCTGATGCTTAAAGTAGCCTTGCCTGTTTTGTAGCAGGATGCAACTTCACGAGGCTTCTTGATGTGGAGGAGACATAGTGACTTTTTTGGTGTCAACACCATGTTTTAAGTGTTTCAAGTTCAGTTGGAAAGGGACCCACCTCTCAACCCATATAAATACTCTCCTATTCTCTCTCCTCCATTCTTTTCCCAAATCTCTGCAACTCTCCTTGACCTAGAGTGAAGAAGGGAAGAAAGCTTCCTTCTTGACCTTTTCTTCCTTGAATGATCTAGCAAGAAGGCTCCAATCTCAGATCCAAGACCACCATTCTCTTCCTCTCTTCTCAAGCTTCGTTTGGGACGTTTTTTTGGAGCCAATCCCTTGCACTATTCATCATCTTCAAGCTCTATTCTTCTTGTTTAGCTAGCTCAAGGTTGGTGTTTTCCTTCATTCTTTCTTTTCATGTTCATTTAGCTCACCTAGAGCTTGTTTTCATGGGTTCAAACCCATTTTCTAAATGGGGGTTTGTGATGGCCAAAATGGTGATTTTGTGTGCTCTATTTTGGGGGTTTTGTGTAGATTTCGTGGAGCTCACATTCTTGTTGATTTTGTGGAGTTTTTGCTTGACATTGGACTAAGGCAAGTGAGCTCTTTGGGATTTTTCATGTACATTGCATTATGGTTTTATTTTCCTTCATTAAGACAAGAGTTTCTATGGTTGGTTCCTTAATGCAAGTTATGTTTCTACTCTTGCAAATCATGTGTTTTAGTTTCTTCACTTGTATTGTTATTAATGACTTCTCAAGAGCTTAGAATCATGTTTGACCTTGTAAGCTTTATGAATTTTTGTGCTTGGAAATGTATTGATATTTTCCCAATGGAGTGAATGGTTTAATTATGGATTAAATGTTGTTTTGACCCTTGGTGAGCATGGTGGCTCAAGGGCTGTTTGGTTCAGAGGTGAGAAGAGGAAGGAAGAAAAATGCAAGACATTGAGTGAAGAAAAGAGCAGTTTCTGCACTCACTCGCGTTCAGGCAGAAGCCTATTCGCTCGAGCAACCATAGGGTCCGCTCGAGCGAACATGCCTTTGTTTGAAGGATTTCGAGCAGAAACCCATCCGCTCGAGCGAACTTTTGGGTTGGCTCATGCGAACAAGTTTCTGTCGGGGGTCCACTCGAGCGATGGTATGACCGCTCGAGCGAACCTGATACTTACAACTTTGGATTTTTAATCTTTTTCTAAAACTCTTGGGAATTGAAAACTAGACTATGCTTTAGACTTTTAATTGACATTGTGTAAATTGGAACTCCAAAATGTACCTTACCTTCGGGGACATCAAGCTACGTAAATTCTGACATTTGGGTTTCAACTTCACAAAGGTCAATGGACAGTCTTAGCCTATGCTCGATGGACTTTGTTTGCGCTCTTGTTTGGATGCTTTATGCATTATCATGTTCTCATTTGGATTTCAAGTTTAAGCTCGTTTAAGACGTGTTTCAAGAATAAAAAAAGGGAATCATTTCGTAAGTTTGTTAAGCATTAATATTATGCTATTTTGCTAGTCTTGTCGCGTTGTGCTTGATAAATGATTTCCCTCTTGTTTTGTCGTGTTCTCGAACGTGTATCGCCGTGTTTTGTGCATTCATGATATAAGTGAATACCACTGAGCTTGGACTGCCCTTTTAGCTTGATCCACTACCTGGGGGTCCTTAAACATGTGGACTGTCTGCAGACTAGTCGTGTATTATATTACACATCGTGCGTGTTCGTGATCCGGTTCCGCGGCCGGATACCCCGTCTACCTTGTGTAGCGTGGGATCGTGTTTTTCGTGTCGTGCTTGTCGTGCGTGCTTGCTCTTGTCATCATGTATGACGGAGAAAGGATGAGCTCAATGTGGATTTATCTTTTCATGATATTATAAGTATTCATGCTAGTTTCGTAAACTTGAAATGTGTGTTTTAAATCTTGAACTGTTTTAGCATTATTTCTCATATTCATGCCTAAATTGTTTATTTGCCAAATCGTCATGTTTGATGCTTGTTATTTTGGTGTCCAGGTGCCGGAGGTTTCACGCTTGACGAGGAGTGCCCGGAGGAGGCTATTGAGCCACCCCCAGCACACGAGTGGCAGCCCAACGACGTCATCTAGACGCCGGTCGGGATTTTGATTTCTCGTTCACTTAGTTGGGATATTCTTTTGGGATCTTTTGTTGTATTGGCCTTTGTTGGCCTCTCTAGGTTGTGTAATCTTGAATTAATATACTTTGTTTAAATGTTGAAAACTTAATCCTGATAGGAATGCTATGTTGACATTCTCTTTTGATACCAAGTCTCGATATTATAATTGCTCTTGCATCTTGTAGTGTTTAAGAATTGTGTGACACGTTTTGCTACACGCTTCCGTATACCCATTCGTGTGAGCTAACCCTTGTTTTGGGATCCTCACCGCAGAAACCTGTGAGAAAACAGGCGGTATGTTTGCGTTAGTTAATCATATCGTCGCAGTCACGGTCCCGGGTCTCAGTCCGGGGTTGCGACAGGACTGGTATCAGAGCGGCACTTGTTTCAGGCACTTAAAAGAAACTAGAAATCTTAGGAACGTGGCGAGGATTCATGAGTTCGTTAGAGCGTTTGTTTAGACAAGTTGACCAACCCAATTATGCCTATATATGTGCTAACAAATTGTCTTGCAGCATCATGCCTCCAAGAAAAGCTCTAAACCATCATGCTTCGGGTAGTAATAACAATGAGACAGATCAGTCTGAGAATCCTACTGCTACCCAATTCCAAGCACTAATGCAAGCCATGATAGAGCAACAGAAACAAGCCAATGAAACTCAAGCAAAATTTCAGGAACAAATGGCGAAGAAAGATGAGGAGATGGCACAAGTTCAAAGACAACTTCTGGAAGTCCTCCAAAACAGACCTCAACATCAAGTCGCACCAAATGTTGTGTACCACAATAGGGTTGATGACCCTAATGCTCTCTTTGAGAGATTCCGGAAGAGGGGACCCAAGGAGTTCTCAGGCCAAGAGGACCCTTTAACTGCAGATGATTGGCTCACGAACACTGCGAAGATATTTGACGTTTTTGTTTGCACGGGCAGGGAGAGGGTGAACCTCACAGCTTCTTTGTTCTATGGGCTTGCTGACTCTTGGTGGCAGATAGTTAAAGAGCCATACCAGGTCATTGTAGATGAGGTAGCTTGGACGACCTTCAAGACGCACTTCACCGACAAGTATGTCCCTTCTCATGCCAACAGACAAAAGGCAGTTGAATCCCAACAGTTGAAACAAGGAAACATGTCAATTCTGGAGTATGTTACGAAGTTTGAGAGGCTTGCTCGCTATGCTACCAAGTTGATAGATACGGAGCATAAGAAGATCACCAAGTTTTTGGAAGGGTTGAATCCCATTCTCAAGAGGGATGTCACGGGAGTGATTCCACCAGCCACGTTTGATGAAGCAGTTAGTCGGGCATATAAATTTGAAAGTTCAACAATGAGATAATTCAGGATAGGAAGCAACAATACCAGCAGCATAACCAAAGGCAACAAAGTGGCAAGAAGCCAAGACGGGAACAGAATCAAGTTAGACAGAGTGGTTGCAATCATTGTGGCAAGAATCACCCTACCCATGAATGCCGCAAGGCAATGGGTGCTTGCTTCAAGTGTGGAGGAATGGATCATGCAATCAAGAATTGCCCACACCTTCAAAGTCAGGCCAACAGATATCAGCAGCAAAGGCAGACATCACCATAGAATCAGGCAATACCGGTTCAGAATTAAGCGAGGCCACCACCGCAACAGCAGCAGCAAGGCAAACAAGTGCAGAATCAGAATGCCCGTCCACCTCAGAACAGGAACAATCAGGGCAGACAGATATTAACGCAATCACATGCATTATTAATTGCATTCATTAGTGGTAATTTTAATAAAATGGTGCATCTTACATTGAGATCAACTTCTATTGAAGTAAAATTTGAAGACATCCTAATCCAATCTAACAGGTCTGGGTTCTTTTACAGGTGGGTCACATGGTGGATGCCTGCTCCCTTCACTCACTTGAAGTGTGTGTGAGAGACACTCATGGAATCCGGATTCAGAGTATCCAGCTTCCGAGCAACTGTGTGTCGTTCACAACATGGACAAAGGGTTGTGCTTTGAACGGCTAGGATTGATTGGTGAGGATGGAGGGTCAATGCATAGCATCTAACCGTGCATGCATCGTGATGGTGGAGGACTAGACTATTAGGGATTTTGTGTTTTGCAATTTGATGGATGCATTATCATTCTAGCATCATTCTAATTTTCACATGAGCATTGATTTTGAAAAACTTGAAATCTTGATTTTCACATGCATTGTTTTAAAACTTTTAGAACTTATGTTACATGCATGTTTTGGATTTTAAACTTGGATGCATTAAGTTTTGAAAGGAAGATTTTCGAATCATGCAAGCCTTTGGACATAGATTTTAAAATCATCTTAGGCATTGATAGGTTCATGTTTTGGAAAATACTTTTAGATTGATTAAAACATGAGTCTAAGCATGATTTCCATGGCCTAGAACTCCCACTAGCAAAATACTTTGAAGCATCTTTCTGCTTAATCTTTTTAGAAGGCTAAACTTTTCTAGTGCTATAGTACTTTTGCTACAGTACTTTTGCTATAGTTATTGCTGCAGTAATGTCGGTTAACCGAACCCACTTCGGTTCAAGTTCCAGAATGGTCAAAACTAGCCATTTTTTCACCTTGGGAGTTCGGTTAACCAAACTTGAAGTCGGATAACCGACCAACTAGCCATTGGACAACTTTTTTTATATAAGCAGCTCATTCCTAGGCCAAATTTGAGGGACCAAGAGGTACTCCTTAAGGTGTTTTGAGGCCAAATAAAGGGGAATTAGCTAAAAAAAGGCTAGAGGTTCATAAAGGGAAGATAAAGCTTGGAATTATGAGTAAATCATCTAAGCTTGATTTTTTTTATCATATGTGTTCATGCTTTGTTTAAATATTTAAAAAATCTATTTTAGCATGTTAACTATGATTTGATGAATCCATAACATGTATTTCACTTTGAATTACTTTGTTGTTTTGGATTCTTCATTTAGATTCAAACCAAGTTTGTTTTGACTTTCATATCATAATAGTTTCATGCTTTGTTAAAACTTTGATTTTTCTCATAGCATGAATCTCATACTTGGTTGAATCTCTAGCTAGTTGTTTTCATTCCATGAACACATAGGCAAACTAATTTGTTTTGAAAACAACTATGCTCATGCATCACATGTTTTAGACTTGAAATTAATTTCAATACAACTTGCATAACTTGACAAGTCATATCTTTACAAGTTGTTTATTTAAAGAACTTGTGATTAGCATTTTCACTTCAATCAAAACATTTGTGATTTTAACTTTCAAAAGCTTTAGCTTATACTCATTAAGCTATCATTTTTAAACTTGATTGATATTTTCACACAAACACATTATGCATTCATCTTTGCATTATATAGTGTATTGCAGATTTACACTTTCATATCCGCCTAATTAAGAGGCTTTGTAATTAAGCTTTAATTGTAATCTCTGCTAGTGTTTTGTATACAGTTCCTAGAGAAAACAAAGTTAGGGTTATAGGCTATTACTTAGCCTTAGAAAAGCAAGAGTATATGGTTAGGGGTGAACCATAAAACCCATGAGGTTATTGCTTAGCCTTGGAAAGCATATTGTAGGGTTATTGCTAAGCCTTGGAAAGCGTATTGTAAGGTTATTGCTTAGCCTTGAAAAGCATATTGTAAAGGTTATTGCTTAGCTAATTGAAAAGCATATATAGTTGAAATCCAATGGGGTGTAGGATCACAAGCCGGTAGTGGATGTAGGCATTGAGGCAGAACCACTATAAATCATTGTGTTATGGTGAATACATTGTGGTGTTTGTTTATGACAGCTTCCGCAATTTAGTTTTATATCATCACTTGTGACTAATTGATTTAAAGAAGTTAAAAGTTGGCATAGTTGGTCACTAAAGTGTAGCTCATCCTATTCACCCCCCTCTAGGGTTCGGATCCCGGACTATCATAGACCACCTTGCAGTGTCTTGCAATTAATTATAGCGTGTTTGGATGTACGGTGAATTGAAGTAAAGAGAGGTGAAATATCAAATCAAGAGAGAATAAAATATCGAAGGTTATGATGGTCTTTTGTTTTTAGTTGTTTGATAGGGAATCTTTTGACTTTTTGTATGAAAAGAGGATTTTTTTTTTTTTTGTCATTTAGTGGAGAAAGGAGATTGCTTTTTATGTTTTTTTGAAAATGATTTTTTGATGCATGTACTTTTAATATGACCCCATGTCTTTTCTTATCTCAACAATGAATGCTTTACAACAAGGTTGAAGGGAGGTGGACCATTGTACAGAAAAATTGCCATATCTGGAATTCTGGATAATGGAGCTAGACAGGAACCCCATTGCTTTTGCTAGGCAGTTTGTTTGTGCTTCCCGCGCACTTTATCCAACTTCAACACTGACTATCTAACATGCGCGCCCTTCTTAAAATGCTTTCCTTAACCTGTCCTACTCCTGTCCCCTCCCTGTCCATGTCCAAATCTTTTTTAAAGAGAAACAAACATTTCAAATAGCACCCACAGCCACACACAACCAACATCAGCATGAGAAGACACACTGACTATGGGCACTATAGAGCGAGACATGGGCGGCTCCACATTGATCACAGTGGGGTCAATTGACCCCACTGAGATTTGAAAAGTATTTAAAAATAAAAAATTTTATTTCATGAATTCAACTTATGGGAGTCTTTTAACCCCACTCAATTTAAGGGTTTCACGCCCACATTAGCAGACTTTACATTTTTTCTTTGTTGCTGTGGTAGTGAACAAAAGTCACCATAAAATACCCACCGCCTTAGTTAATGGGCCAACTGTTTACTAAAACTTAAATAAAATTAATGGCCGGCCCACATTACTGATATGCGCTCTAGCAACGAGTGTTTAGAACTTAAAGGAATTGGTAACATTGATAACTAGAAAATTATTGGAGACAAAGAAGGATATCTTATACCAATTAATTTATTTTCTTTTAAAATTGATGTTGATTTTACCAGCAGTGAGTGCGACGGTAGAGCTTTTTCAGCAATGAAACACATAAATAACAGGTTGAGTAAGTGAATGGGAGGTCAAGGGATGAATGACTGTTTGGTTACATATATTGAAAAATATGTGGTTGATAGTGTTGATAATAAATCTATTATGCAACGATTTTAACACATGAAAACCTGAAAACCTGTTGAAGGCAACTGTAGGAGTTTATGTATTTGGATTTTGTGTTTTCTTTTGGATTAAGAACTATTAGTAACAATGTATTAAAATTTCTTTTTTTTTAGAATTCAATATTATCTTTGTCGGATTATCAGAAATAGATTATTTTAGAATTTTGTACTATACTTGTCGAATTATCGAAAGCAGATGACAAATGTTGATGAAGGGGAAAATGAATTTATTCAATTTGCAAAAGATAAGTCTTTTGTTGACCCCACTGACTCGAATTCCTGGAGTCACCACTACAGCCAAGCCCACAAACCGCCTTGCACAGTGAACTGCTTAAACAATCCATGCCCGTGCAGGCTCTATATGACCAAAGAACAACCTAGAAAAGTCTTTTTTTTAAAGAAAAAAAAAAACCTTTAAATCGTGATGTTTAAGTTAAATGGACAGGATTCATTCCTCTCTTGATAGATTTGTGGTTAGGATTGTTTTATAAGTTCCGTTTATTTTTTGAGACTGCATGTAATGAAGCAAACTTGAAGCCCCAAGCATTGTCACTCTTGGGGGGTGTGCCTACTTATATCAGAATGGGGACGGTTTCCTGGGTTGGGTTCGCATTCAAAACTTGTATAAAATATCAGGATCCGCCTCTCAAGCCCACAAGAGAATTTTGTGTCCGCCCCCAAAACTGAAAAGAATATCTTATATTTGCCCATAAAATCTAACAACTTATTTGGGTCTGCCACACTCTCAAAAGAAAATCTTGGGTCTGCCAGTGGTCACTCTCATCCTCTCATATGAAATGACATATGCACCACTTCCATGTTATTCTTATTAGATTGCATGTTCTTGATTATTCAATGGATGATGTGAATAAATTTATTTATTACCTTAATTGATTTATAATTTCATACTTTATTAATGTGACGAAAGGTATTTTAATCTATGATTGCACACAACTAATTATAGAAAATGACATGATGGTTAATGATATGGACCGAAGCCCATAAGTATATTAAATGTGATCCATATGTGTGGATGAAATTCACATACATGACACATAGATCACATTTGTTATACTTGAAGTGTTAATAACAACAGCGGATGAAACTGGGCATCTCATCTAAAAAGGTTGTAGAACCTCTGTCACTATGAGATAGTGTGGTTTCTCTCAACCATCAGAGTGTAACACTCTGGATTGTTGCTAGTTCATTGGATATACTGAAGGACCATAAGTAGCATCTTATGGCAAAACTGTCTTTGATTAAGGATTACTCTCGTAGTTTTCAAGCAATAGGCTCTTAATCCTGAGAGATTAATGGACTCAAGTTTCTGCTATACATTTACTTTGAGTTACTAATGAGTGAGGCCAATTGTAGGTTGACAGCTCGGTATCTTAGATACATGGTAGTGGGACTGTGAAAACATATAATTCTTAAGATGAAATCTATCATCTAAATGAGAAATATCCCCTTGTGTCAATTAATAGAATTTATCATTGGTAAGTATGCACCCGTCTCGATTAAGAGTTAATCAGATGTTACCGATGACCATTGTGATTAATTTGAGTCACAAGGATAATAAGAGATGGATTCAATTTGGTTGGACATTTTAATTCCAATAGATCCATGGATATAATTGATGGAGGGGCCTACTTGCAGTAATTGGAGAGTTTAGGGTCTTCTTGTAAATAAATTCATAAGACTGGAGTGCAATTGTATTTATTTAATGGAGTTATTTGCAATTAGCTATAGATCCGAAGTTCACATGAGATGTAGAGTCCAGATGTTTCGGTTGGAGCTAGATTCTAAGGAATCCTTAGTGGTCCCCATGCTAGCCCTAAGAAGAGTACTAAGTTCTATTCCATTTGAAACTTTTAGAGTGCAAAGAATTCTTTATCTTTTGCAAAGAATTCTTTATCTTTAAAATAAAAATTAATCAGTATGAAACCATATCCAACCCATACTTATTACACAACAAATTTGGTATCACAAATCCTAAAACCCATCATCATTTGGACTAGATATGGGGGCAGCTCATGTGTCAGTCAAACATCCGAATTCAAGACCCCTGGTAGCAACGATATTATATGAAACTACATTAGGTTTATAATCCCTACATGGCAAGCTTTAGTAAGTTGATAAGTTGTACTTCTTCGGAGAAGAGTTTCTGCAACTAAAAGTGTATATTTGAAAAGCATGTGACTTGGGTTTCACGTGGGCATTCATGAAGTGTACTGGATCACCGACTACGGAATTCAAGAACAAGATCCAAGCTGAGTATCAAAGGATATGAGAAAGCAAAGTACCTAAAATTGAAAATGAACAGATATGCGTTGAAGCAAAGTTTGACCATTGAAAATTTTGAGACTGAGTAAAGTGAAGATAAGTTGGTGTTCAAAAAGAAAAAATTGCTTCTATAGAACAATAGCTTTTGTTATTACCATCATCAAAATAATATGAAGATACTAAAAAGTTATGGAAGCTATTCAACTCCCCCATTTTTGTGATTAGAGCACCTTTAGTCTCCCACAGTAGGAAGAGAATAATGGGAGGATTAGGCACCATATTGTGGAAATTTCAGCAACCACGATTTATCCTCACAGGGGAAGAAAGAAATGTTGGAAGAAGGTGGACCTTCTAGTTGGGTTTTCAAAAACTTTTGATCCACTTCAAGCAGGAATCAACACACAAAAGGCCAAGAACCCAATCCCAAAACCTATAACCCTAATCTCATGCATTAAGATCAAAGATCTATAAAAGAAGATAGGTTAAGAAAAGCAAACAAGCAAAACAAGAAGATCTACTAAAATAAAAGGGTTGTAGATCTATACCTTTGGAGCTTAGCTGTGCTTAAATCGAGAACATAGATTTCTTGATTCTACAAAATGCTTCCGTAGATTAGATCTCCTTTGCCTCGTGTTCTTCCATGTTATACCCTCTTGCAGAGTGATAAGTCCTTAAAAATGCACATTTTCGTGGCTATTTTTGGTAAGTTTAAGGACTTATCAAGCCAAGAGAGCCTCATTTAGTGTCATATCATGATTTTACACATTTTTGATCTATTGAAGTACATTCATGCATAATTTGCTCAAAAACCAACATTTTTTTACATCAAATCGTGAAACCTGCAATTTTCTTAATTTTATTTTTATATTTTTCAAATGTGTTTTTCTCATCAATTAATCATCATATAAAATAATGTGCATTCATTTATCTTTTCATGAGAGATGGGTCCGCATTCATGCATTTGTGAATTATGGGTGAATTTGTCTTTCCACATAAAACTCATTTTTTTTGGCTTGCAGGAAATGAGAAAAAGGGTCCCACACATGCACATGTGTAGGTCACACATATGGGGCATTCAAGAGGGGGGTCCACTTTCTTTGCACAAAATCCCAAGTTCATATTTTGAAGATAATTCAAGATAATCAAAGAAAATCCATAAAGGGCCAAATAAAAAAAAAGATTTCCAAAGAGACAAAAGTGGGAAGAAACTACACATAATGGGCATTCAATATTCTCTTGATTCCAACTTAGAGTTTGCCACCTCATGTATCTCTCATAAATGTCAAGTCAAAGAAAGATTTGCTAAAGAAGGGAATATGACAAGTGCATGAGGATAGAATGGAGAAAAGAAAGGAGAAGACTTACCAAGTGAAGAAGATTCTTGCAACAAAGTAGGGATTAGGGAGAAAGAATAGGGCAGCCCATACCCTATTTAAAGAAGCCTTGGACGTCCACTCCCATTCTTGAAGGATTAAAAACCCCTCACTAGTGTAATTCCTCCACCATTCTACCCATCTCCTTTCTCTACTATAGCTCATCTCTCTTCAAGAAGGCTTATCCCAACTTGAAGCTTCAACTGGAGAGTTTTTTTTCATCCTAGTATGTAGTTTTTTTTTTTTTGGAATTTTATTTCTCCATCTTTTATGTAAAAAACATTGCATATTAGTAAAAGTGTGATTTTTTTTCATTATTCTTTTTCTCAGGTGATTAATGCTTGAATTGTGTTTTCCTTGTTGTTGTTCTTGGATTGACAACCCAAGATCCTAAGGGCATGAAATAAATAATTATGAACCCGATTTGAGAATAAAAAAATAAAAAAGAACACACTTATCACATATTTATTTATTGCAATTCCCACACATTTACTTTTGTTTGAAAAATCCATACATTTAATTTTTTGTTAATGCTACACATTTAATTTTATGCAATCCACACATTTATTTTTTTTTACACTACACATTTAAATTCAAGCACTTGTTGTTTTCTTTTCTTCTTATGCTTCTTATATGTTTATGTGAATTTTTATGCATAGTTTATGGTTGGAACTAATTAGCATTGCATGCATATTCATATTGGTGGAGTTTAGACATGTTTAAGTTGCTGGAATCTGAGTTTTAAATTGAATAAGCAAGAAAAATCGGAGATTTTAGTCAATAATCTCAGCCAAATAATTTTTGGAAATTCGGATCCCAATATAAAGTGCATAATTCATCACACACATTGTTGCAGGAATTTCAGGACAGATTTTGTGTAAAAAGTTTGCGATTAGAAACCTCATCAAAACAAATTATTTTTTGATGAAACTTGGAAAAATTAAAGTTTGATCAGTTTATTTTCAAACACCAGAATTTCAAGCAAAAATAATTTTGGAAAGATGGTGAACTAGTGGCTCAAACATGGCTGGTCGGACCCACCTGTGTGCAAAATTTCTGCACACTTTTTTTTAGGTCACGTTCATACACTCATATCTCTTTCGTTTTAAATCCTTTTTCACTTCCCTTTTTTTTTTAAGTTGATTCATGCATCATTGTAGTTCAAAACCCAGCCATTAAGCTTAGTTTTAAGTTGCATTAGATTAGGAAAAATCATGCTAGTTTTCCTGACTTAGAAATTTCTAACATCTCATGACATACATTGCATTACTAACTTTAGGATTAGTTTCTAATTTTGTGGTTTAGATAATTTCAAAAATAAAAGATCTTTCTAATTTTTGTTAATTGAAGATTTTTAACTGAGGAAGTTTTTTAAGATTTGGAAATTCTAACTTAAGGTATGATTAACTTAGTGCTTTCTAAATTTGTTATGATTTGAAAATCTTTATTTATTTGGAAAGTCCTTTAACTTTAGGGAGTTGATTAACTCAATTCACTAACTTAGGAAATATATCAACCCTAATTGACTAACCTAGTTTCTAATTTAGGAAACTAATTTAGTAAGGTTTTCATGCTAATTTTAGAGAGTAGGTTGTTTCCTTTTTGAGTGATTTGATTTGTTACTAATCTTTGTTGAGAATGCTTTAATTGATTTGGTTTCTAACTTAGGTTTATATATATTTTTTTTTTCTAATTTAGCTTCTTAGTTTTATTTTTGGTAAGTTTTATTTTTGGATTGTTTCTAATTTTGTGTTCTTTTGTAGCAACTTGTGATTCATTTTAGATTAGGTTTTTAGATATAGGAATTTTTATTTTTGGAAATGTATTTGATTTTAATTTAAAGTATGAATGATGAATGTACTTTTCTAGATTTTAGGCTAAAATTAGATTTTATTTAGGCAGGTGACAAAGTTGGAAAGCCTTATTTCTAAAGCTCCCTATGGATCGACCTGGTCTTACCAGTTATTACTGCAATCGAACAGGTCCATTCGTGATCCTACCCTTACCTAGGGGCTGAACTGGCCTGGTTGGTTTCATAGGGCCGGGTTGGTGAGCTTGGGGAATCTTTTCAACCTTAGGATATTAACTCAATTGTTTCTTGTGTAGGCTAGGTTTTTCTTATTTATTATTTTAAAAAAAAACCCAAAAAAATCGAAAAAGAAAGTACAAACCCTCTTCAACTTGCTCACACCATTCGTGCATGAGCAAGAAGTCCAGTTGGCAAAGAGACTAAGCGCATTGGTTACAAAGAAGAGAGTCCCCAATTAAAGAATTTATAAGAATCTACGACTCTCCTCAATCTCTGAGTCCATCGAGATTGTCTAACATGGCAAGTGGGTCCGGTAGCAACCCCAACAATGGTGGGCAAGCTGCAAATCCAAATGGGGACCACAACGGTGGGGAGGTGAACCAGCGACCAAGGAAATTATGTGATCTTTTGAGCCCAGCACGACATACCACACCATCATGCATTGTCTTATCCGCCATTGCAGGTCAATATGAAATAAAACCTGATATGATCCAACTTCTGCCCAAGTTTCACGGACTAGAATCTGAAAGAGCATACTTACATTTGAGGGAATTTGATGAAGTATGCACTATACTTCAACTTCAAAACGTGGTGTCAGATGTGATCAAACTCAAACTATTTCCTTTCTCTTTGAAGAAAAAGGCTAAGCTTGGCTCCACACACTTAGGCCTAATTCAATTAATACCTGGAATGCCTGTGTCACCAAATTCCTGAAGAAGTTCTTCCCACAGCACAAAACCAAGACCTTAAAGAAGGACATCACAATGTTCAGGCAAAATCAGAAAGAACCCTACTTTAAATGTTGGGAGCACTTCAACGAGTTGATCCTTGCATGTCCACATCATGGGTATGAAACACACCGTCTCATTGAGGACTTCATTGAAAACCTCACTATGGAGACTCGTCAATTTATTGAAATGATGTGCAATGGTCAATTCAACTAAGAAAAACCCGATGAAGCATGGGAATTTTTGGAATTGATGGCAGAAAATGCACAAAAATAAACCTCCTCTGAGGGGGTAGAACATTCCAAGGAAATTGAATCAACCTAAGGGTGGAGGTATATATCAAGTGAACAATCAAATCGACATCCAAGCCAAGCTTCCAGCACTCACAAGAGAACTCGAGTCCCTAAAACTTGGGAGGAATAAGGAAACTAGCATGTTTTGTGGCATGTGTGCTTCTGATACACATAGATCTGCGGATTGTCCAACAGTCCCAGCTTTACATGAAGCATTGCAAGAACAGGCTAATGTATTGAATACTTATCAGAAGCCGTTCAATGCCAACCATATGGGGAAAACGTATAATCCTTCGTGGCGGAACCACCCTAATTTCAGTTGGAGGAATGGACCAAGTGAAAATTTAGAGTTTAATCCCCAAAGACAATCTAATTAATGTGGGTACGTACGTGCCTCAACAATCGAATACATCTTATGCCCCACAACCCCAGAATAAGCCTTTGGAGGAGACGCTAAATTTATTCATGTAGTCTCAATAGCAGCTTATGTAAAATTTGCAAAATAATCAACAGGCTAATCAGAGCAACCAGTAAGCTATCCAAAGGTTGGAAGCATCCGTTGAACAAATTAAACGTACCCTCCAGGGTAGGGGTGAAAATCTGGGTCGTGCCAGCAAGAAGGGCCCAGCTGTACCGGGCCATGCCGTGCCTGGCCCAAGGCCACTAGGGTCAGCCCAGTACAGCCCAAGGCACAGCTCTGGTCGTGCCGTGCTGGGCGGGCCCTAGTCGGGCCTGGGTGGTGCAGCCCATGGGCAGCCCACATATGCCCCTCCCTTTTTTTAAAAAAGAAATTTTTTTTTAAGTTCTTTTAAGCCTTAGAGACTTAGACATTTAGACTCTTCACTCTTGGTCTTAGACCAATTTCATTAAAATAAATAAATTAAGAGAAATAACAAGTAGAATAACACTAATGATGTTTTGAAAAAATACATCAAATAAATTGTATTTCCTTGAGATTTAAGTTACAAAAGTTCAAAAAAATTACAAGTTTGAACTTGGATCAATATATATAATGAAATTCAAACGTTCTAATAAATGAAAAAAGAATTACTACTTTAAAAAGCTATGATACATTCTAAAAAATAAATTACAACTTTAGAAACCTATGATACATTCTAAAAAATAAATTACAACTTTAAAAACCTATGATACATTCTAAAAAATAAATTACAAGTTGAAAGCCTATTATACATTCTACAAAAAATTGTACTATAATATATGTAATGATACATTCTAAAAAATAAATTACAAGTTGAAAGCCTATTATACATTCTACAAAAAATTATACTATGATATATGTAATGCCGCTAGCTCGTCTTCTATCTCGATCTCATCATCATTGAGGTGTTGTTCCCTATCATGTGCTTGATACCAATCCCGTAAGCACATGCAGGTCTCAACGGTTTCTTTTGTAAGCATAGTCCTCCTGGGGTCAATAAGGCGCCCACTTGCACTAAATGCCTACTCTGATACAACTGTAGACGCCGGTATTGTTAGTATATCATGGACTATGGCGGAAAGCAGGGAAACTTAGGGTGTGTTTGGCATCGTGCCATTTGGATGTTCCCATGTTCCCACGAGATAAGGATGTAGAAAACATGTTTGGTATGTGTAAATGACTATTCCAAATTTTGTTCTCATGGGAAAGAATCTCAAAATTTTAACTCACCAGCATAAGAAAGTTGGAACAAAAAAAGTTTGTTTTTTTTAAGAAACAACTTGTTGGCACAATTGGTTCTTTCTTGTCTCTTATCTTTTAAAGAATAGCATTTGAAGATCCTAAATCCTCTTACTTATCCTAAATATAGGCCTCGTGTTCACAATCCCAAAGGAGGTGGCCCCACTTTATAATTCATAGAGGTGGGTCACATGGTCATAATTACAAAAGGTGGGCTCCTATTATAATTCTATAATGGTGGGACCACATTATAAATCGTTTATAAAGGTAGGCATCATGTTGTGATTTCTCTAGGTGGGTCCCGTGTCCACAATCACATTTTAATGGTGGCCACATGTTTGGATTTATAAATGTGGGTACCACATTGTAATTTTTTAAAGGTAGGTCCCATGTTCACAATTAACAAAAAGTATGGCCCCACATTTTAATGATGGCCCCATGTTCGGATTTCTAAATGTGGGTTCCACTTTGTAATTTTTTAAAGATGGGTCCCGTGTTCACAATTAACAAAAAGTATGGCCCCACATTATAATTCCTATTAAGGTGGGCCAACATTATAGATTTTATAAATGTGCTACCCCTATGTTCTAATTTTTAAAGGTGGGCACCACTTGCTTATTTCTAAAGGTGAGCCCTGTGTCTGCAATTACAAAAAATGTGGCTCCACTTTGTAATTAATAAATATGGGTCATATAGTCTCGTTTACAAAAGGTGGACCCACATTGTAAATCCTATGAATGTGAGCCCATATTCTAATTTCTAAAGGTGGATCCCATATTTACATTTACAAAATGTTGGCCCACATTATAAATCCAATGGATATGGGTTCCATGTTCTAATTTTTAAAGGCGGGTACCAAGTTGAAACTTCTACAGGTGGGTCCCATTTATGATAATAATATTATTGCACACAATAAAAGGTGGGGTCCCACATTGTAAATCCTATGTTTGCTCCTTGAAGCAAAACTTTTATAATGTTATCAAACAAGTTCCGTACATCATATTTTTAGTAGAGTAATTTAATATAATATTGCCAAACAAGTTCCGCAAAGTATAGACTCGGCACATGTTGAAACCAAAAAAGTCAATATGTCTCCTCAACATCGAAAAGCCTCCTGAAGCTGCATCCTGCTAAAAATAGGCAAGGCTACTTCAAGCATCAGATTTTATCAGAATCAGACAGAAACTGAGAGATCCTTCAAGACAGCCAAAAGAGGGGTACACCTGAGGTTTCGGGCCATTCCGACATCGTTTGGCCCAACTTCACTGCTCCGATAGCAAAACAAGCGCTCCCGGCGGCGACATCATCAAAGACACCAAAACTTTGATCAGAGCCTACGGATGACTCCAGAATGTCTCTAAAGGGCTCCATGCCAAATTTCAAGTCAAACCGACAACGTTTGACCCTCCATCAATGCTCGAGCAGCAAAATCAAGCCTCCCGGCGGCAGGAACCACCGAAGCCATCACTCATCAACCAAAATACATGAGTGGCTTCAACATGCTTCCAAAAGGCTGCACGTCCAATTTCAGGTCATTCCGATAAAGTTTGACCAGGTTTCGATGCTCTGAGAGAAAATCAAGCCTACCGGCAGCGGACCAACCCGGGACCATGACATCCAAAACGGAGCCCATGGAACCTCTCAAAATGACTCCAATAGGCTCCCCGTCAAATTTCAGGTCAATCGGACTTTGTTTGACCACATATCAAAGCTCGGCATTTTCCCCGCAGCAAAATCAAGTGAAGCATCGATGGGACCCCAAACGGCTTCAAAACTTAAATAAAAGCCCATGGTTGGTCCTATCCACTGCTCAAGAAGCTTCACCTCAATTTTCAGGTCATTCCGACATCGTTTGACCTAGTTTCGACGCTTGACGGAAAATCGGCTACAAAGTCTTCGGCTTTCCCGAAAAATAGGAAGCTTTGTGCTCCGATTTCGTGCGGGTTCTCGTCAAGTTTTCTCCAAGAAAATATAGTCAATAATTGAGGAAAAATGTCAAGAAAAATACAGAAGAAAAAAGGAACGAAAAAGACGGAAAATCGGCCGAAAATGAAGCTCGGCGACCAAAGGGCAAAAAACCCTAAGGTCGCCGGCGACCCTGGGTGCATGGTCGCCCGGTGACCCTAGAAATCCGGGTCGCCGGATTTTACGCCAAGCCGTCCGTTTTCCGTTTCTTTTCGCGTTTCGGGTGTTCCAGCCTCTGTGATTTTCGGAAAATGCAATGTTTGATGCTTGAAAACGACTAATCTTCGTCCACATCTCGGATCCGCCGTCAAAAGCATGAAATCATCACCGATCGCCTCAAGATCGCCAACCGGCTGACTAAGAAAGTGTATTTTCTGTCCGACCGATCGTGAAATCGACAAGACAGATGTCACCGGCCCGCCAACATCAATCAATGTCTGAAATTGCATCGCAATCCGACATCAAACAATGCGTGGATCCACCTGTGATGATCGCAAGAAGAATCTCAAAAGGCGCAGCGCGGCCCGCGACTCTTCACATGCCTTGGCGACCACTTAATGACGTTAATTGACCCGTTTATGACAACTTAATGCGGTCATTAACTCATTATTTTGGACGGCCCAATCAGATTCAAGCATTTGGGAGTTACAAATCCAAGTAATCATGGCATTAAACCCATGAAACTCCCATCATCATGAAGCATAAAGGCAATTAAAAGCCCACTACCTTCATCGGCCAATCACAAGCCATGAAAAAGGAGTTACAAAATCAACTTGTAACTCCTCATCAATGCTCTCATCATGGCTATCAATGCCCATAACCATCCCATGGCTACCAAAAGCCTATAAAAGGAGGTCCATTCCAAGAAGAAAGCATGATGAAAAGAGATCCCAAGTGCAATCTCTGAAAAACCAGAAAATCCAAGAGAGAGACGAAGTCCTGCTACTTTGCTCGCGGAAGCACCACAAGGTGATCAACGTCCCTTGGGGGGCCACCCCCCCCAAGGTCACCTCCTTCTCCAACATGGCCTAAATGCGGCTTTTCAGCCCGTTTACTCGGTTTTTCATTGGATATAGGACCTTCTCTTGGTCCTTGTCCTTTAAAAAACTGAGGTTAGGAGCCAAGCCAAAAAATCAAAGCATCACATGTTCTCATTTGAAGGACGATGGCGAAGCCCATACATGACTTGCGACCGTCAATCTCAACGTGTCCCCGCAATCTCCTGAGAAGTTAGATCCCTTTTCTTCCTTTTCTATTGTAGTTTGTATTTCTTAAAGAGACAAAAAGAAACCACAATTCTTGTCTTTCATATTTGATGAGTTTTGTAAAATCGCCTTTCACGGCAAAATCGCCTTTCACGGCAAACAAACAAAACGCCTCTTACGGCATTCTAAAAACTTGTCTCTTTTCTTAATATTAATGCAATTTGAAAAGTTAGAAAAAATGATTGATTTCCTTTCCACTTGTGAAGGTGAATCTTCGGATTATCACCATTCCAAATTCCAAGTAGAAAGTAAATCCGGCATACCCGTACAAAAATGTTGATGCCCGAGATCTTCCCTCCTCCGCCGAGACCCAGGTCAGCCCCCGGGGTGTGGAGGGAGAGGAAGGAAGATTCTCCCTTTTTTTTCGGGTCCATCAGCATAACCTGATTTCAACACAACCTAATCCGAACACAAATTTGGGAACAACACGAGAACAATGCCAAACAAGCCCTTAGTTTCGAATGATTTCCACCATGCCAAAAGATTAAAATCATCTTCTTCATCATCCGAGATTGCAATAGGATCGCTCCCCAGGTACATTGTTAATTCATTAAGGTTGTAAGATCCTGCGGAAGAAGAGGAGTTACTTCCATGAGATTTCCTCATAATACTCCAAATAGCCTTCTTTTTTCCTTTATGTACTTGGGGAGGGCCTGTTGGGACCGTGGGTGCTATGGATCTACCTAATCGAGTAGCATAATCCAAATAAAATGTTTCTAATTGTGTCTTAATTGTTGTCATATCATTTATATTAGTTGTATTCATATTAGAGTTTATTTTATCAAGAAGGGTTTCTACGCCTTGTAATTTCAATCTAGGGTCTAATGCAGCAGCTATACAAAATGTTAAAGGAGCTATTCTCCAATATGATGAAAACTTTACCTCCATTTGTACACACACGAGTTGAAAAATTGGAAAATCTCTATAGTTTTTAAAAGTAAGACTTATTTCATAAAAATGGGCTAAAGCTTGATTTGATGTGGGATAATATACCCTGAAAAAAAACAATGTTGCATCATGAAAAACTTCTAAAAAATCTCTTATTATCTCAAGAAGGGTCCATTTATCATCACTTATAAAAATATTTTCATGCTCCAAATAAAGTTGACAATATTGATTTAGTGCCATTTTATAGGCACATGATTCTTTTAACATTTTATAGGTAAATTTTCATCTATGCTTTACATCATATGATATTTTCTTTGGTCTTAGATTCAAATTTACACATATGTCCCTCCACCATTGTTTTCGCGAGGGAGAACAAAAAATGTATTCTACAATCCATTTAACAGTCTCTAAATCATCTCTAATTAATTTCACCCCTACTTGTACGATAAGACTTATGATGTGGCATGCACATCTATTGTGAAATAGATCTCCATTTAAATCAAGTTGAATCGAATGTTTTAGTAAATCTACTGCGACATTGTTAGTGCTTGCATTATCTAAAGTTATAGAAATTATTTTATTTTCAATTTTATATTCTCTAAGTTTTTCAATGATGGTGGACCCTATCCTAGCATCAGTGTGTGGAAATTCTAGCATAGAAAACGAAATCATTCTTTTCTGCATTACCCAATCACTATCAATATAATGTGATGTGATTGCAATGTACCCCAGATTCTTTTAGAGGTCCATAAATCTGAAGTTAAAGCCACTTTTCCAGGTAAATTTTTAAAAATATTTTTTAAATTCTCTTTTTCTTTCAAAAAATTTTTTATTGCATCATTTCTAGCAGTAACTCTAGATATTTTTTGCCATGAAGGAACAAAGGCCGACCTCAAAAATCTTTCAAAACATCGGTCTTCGGAAAGTATAAATGGAAATTGGCGACAAATTATAAACTTAATAAGTTGATATCTAACATTAGTAGGGTCATAATTGAAAATTAATAAACCTCCAGATGAATCTGTTTGAGAAAGTTGTGTTAGAACCATCCCACCTCTTTCCCCATCGTTAGCGGTATTCGTGTGTTTGCGCATACACTTTTTCATGTGTCTACTAAGGTGGCCACTTGATGATTTGCCACTGAGGAGATCTTTGCAAAACTACATTGTGCCTTTTCCTCTGTTCCTCCCGTGGGACTTGGGACAGTAACTTTAACAAAATGAGACCATACAGGAGAAGTCAATCTTGATTTTCTCTTCTTTTTAGTTGTAGAAACCGAAAATGCAGGATTTTGGGGACTATTACTATCTACTTCTATGCCTTGGGTTTGATCTAAATCAATAAATCCAGGATCTTCCCCATTTAGAGAGAAGTCAAGGTTGAAAGGTTGTGATGGTCCAGCCATTTTTCTAAATAAAAGATAAAAAAAATTTTAATAAATAATTATGCAGTGTGTTTTTTGTGATAATTTATATAAGAAAGGGGAGAAGATGAGACTTAATATATAATATTACTATGTATATTATTACTAAAAAAAACTCAAAACTAAAGATAATAAATACCTTTATGAGAGAGGGAGTTCTAATGGAGAAGTTCTTCTTAGTTGAATCCTCCACTTTAGAGAAGTCACCCTCACTCTTCACTTCTTAGAAAACTTTGTATAGAGAGCTTAGACTTTAGAATGAGACTTAAGAGAACTTAGAGCCTTAGAACTTTAGAGGGAGTGTGAGAAATGAGAGTAGATGAGTGTAGAGGAATGAGAGGAATGAGGGCTATTTATAGAATTCCTAAGTGATAAAATGACATAAAATACCCCCTCATATGACCGTTTTATAGCAGTTGGGGGGGGTATAATGGTAAAAAATGATCAAAAGACACTAATACACCCCCCCCCCCCTCATTTGACCGTTTATAGCTGTTGGGGGGGTTAAAAATGTAAAAAAACTCATTTGACCCTTTTTTTAGGGGGGGCATTTTTCAAAAAATAGAGTCGTTGGGCTCTCACTGGGCCGTGCCCGGGCCGGGCCGAGCCGTGCCTGGCCAGGCCGCTCGCAAGCTTTGGGGATCTAGCCCAACACGGCACGGATTTTAACCGTGTCGTGCCGTACCGAGCAGTGCCTCGGGCCTGGCAGCCCCTGGCCCAGCATGGCCGAGTGGGACTGCCGGGCCGACCCGTTGGCCCAGGCACGTTTTTTCGTGTCGGGCTCGTGCTGGGCCTAGGCCGCCCGCCCATATTTTCACCCCTACTCCAGGGTCAAGGGAAAGGAACCCTTCAAACCCAACCCCTCCCAAACCCTAAAGGGCAGTTTGAAGTTAACAACATATCTGACCCCAGCTTTCAAGAGAACGTTCAAGCTGTCACTCTACATAGTGACAGAAAACTTCTTGAGAATCCAAAAAAAGACAAACAACATGGCTCCTTGGGTTCAAATGCCCAAATTGAAATAGACAAGGATAGTAATGATGCTGAGGCTACTGTTGAGACGCAAAAAGGTCTTGACCCCACTACTTCTAAGCCGGTTGCCCCGTTTCCACAAAGATTGACCCATCCGAAGAAGAAAATCCTGAACCAAGAGATCATGGATGTTTTTAAGGAAGTTAAGGTCAATATTCCTTTGTTGGACGCAATCAAACAGGTTCCCGCCTACGCCAAGTTTCTTAAGGATCTTTGTACTGTCAAGCGTAGGATGAGCGTACAAAAGAAAGCTTTCTTCACTGAGCAAGTTAGTGCGCTCCTAAATGGCAGCACAACCTAGAAATATAAAGATCCAGGATGCCCCACCATATCATGCAGCATTGGAAATCACCGGATTAGTCAAGCTTTGTTAGATCTGGGGGCCAGTGTTAACTTTTTACCCTACTCGGTTTATCAACAACTGGGGCCAGGCGAGTTGAAACCCACCAAAGTTACTTTGCAACTTGCTGATGGATCTATAAAGAAACCAAGAGGGGTAATAGAGGACGTACTTGTGCAGATTGAGAAGTTCTATTTCCCTACAGACTTCTATGTACTGGACACTCAACCAGTACACAATAACAATGCTCAGATTCCAGTAATTTTGGGAAGACATTTCTTAGCAACATCAAATGCACTGATCAATTGCCAGAATGGAATGTTAAAACTTTCTTTTAGGAACATGACCATTTAGCTGAACATTTTCAGCTTATGTAAACATCCAGAGGATATGGACCCTGACCTCCTTGATGTGGATTGTGTATACTGGAGGATGATCTAGAGGAGTGCGATAACTCCCACATGGCGCTAATACTTGAGGCTGGGGAGGACATGGGCTATCTTGAGGAATTGGATGAGGACGCTATGGAAAAGGCCCATGCTGTATGGAGACCCAAGTTTGTGGAGCTTGTACCAAATGGGACCCCTGTTGTTCCATCTCAGGTTAAACCACCTAAACCTCACTTAAAGCCCCTCCCATCTAACCTCAGATATGCTTACCTTGGGGATGGGGAGACATACCCAGTAGTCATTTCTTCACTTCTTACTGAGGACCAAGAGGTCCAACTGTTGAAAGTGCTCAAACATCACATAAGTGCAATTGCCTGGAATGTGGTAGATATTAAGGTAGCGTTTGGTTCGCGTCAATGGAGGTCGGAATGGAATGGTCATTCCGTTGCAGCGTTTGGTTCGCCAAAAAGAGGCAGAATGGCCATTACCTCCGGAATCCCATTCCTTTATGTGAGGGAATCACCATTCCATTGGGGAGGGGAAGGAATCACCATTCCATTCCTTTCTAACTTTTTGTTGAGACCAAAATACCCTCGCTTGTAATATTATTATTATATCATAATAATAATAATATAATATCTATTTCACCCAACCATTGTGGGGCCCACCCAAAATATTATAATAAAATATAATAATATATTATTATATCATAATAATAATAATAATATAATATCTTTTTCACCCAACCATTGTGGGGCCGACCCAAAATATTATATCTATCTATCTATCTACTATTATAAAAAAGGCTATGTTGCATGGTTTTTTCAACCAATCATTGTGGGGCCCACCCCCAAATATTATAATATAATATAAGTATATATTATTTTGAGAAATTGCAAAAGTTTTCAATACACCTTTGTGGGGCCCACCTCAAAATATTATAATTCAAACTTTTTCAGTACACATTGTGGGACCCACCATCAAATAGTATAATATAATATAATAATATATTATTATGAGAAATTATAAACTTTTTCACTACACCTTTATGGGCCCACCCCGAAATCATCCACCACAACACAATGCAAATGTGACAGTAGAATCTAACAAGGGTATTTTGGTCAATCTTATGTAAATTTGATTCCATTCCAGGCAGCATTCCAGCGTACCAAACGCAGGAATAGGAATCAGAATTCCATTACTGGGTTGATTCCTTAGCGTACCAAACGCTGGAATGGAATTGACTATTCCTGCCTCATTCCATTCCATTGTCATTCCGGTCTCCATTCCATTCCTGCCTACAACCATTCCAGCGAACCAAACGTTACCTAAGGGAATTGACTCTTTAGTGTGTACGCATCGCATCTACCTGGAGGCAGATGCAACGCCGGCTCAATCCTACCATGCAGGAAGTGGTAAAGGCTGAGGTGCTTAAACTTCTAAACGTGGGTTCATTTATCCAATCTCGGCTAGTCCATGGGTCGGCCATACCCAGGTAGTCCTGAAAAATGCTGGCGTTATTGTAGTCAAGAATGCTCAAGATGAACTTGTCCCCACCCGAGTACCCACAGGGTGGAGGGTTTGCATAGACTATAAAAAATTAAATGCGGTCACAAGTAAGGACCACTTCCCTCTACCCTTCATAGACTAGATTTTGGAAAGGATAGCTGGCCATCAGTATTACTACTTTCTAGATGGATATTCCGGGTATAACTAGATCGAAATCACCTCGGAAGACCAGGAAATGAACACATTCACATGCCAACTCGGTACCTTCACTTACCTGCGAATGCCTTTCGGGTTATGTAACTCTCCTACAACATTTAATAGATGTATGTTGAGTATTTTCAGCGATATGTTGGAGCGAATTCTCGAGGTCTTCATGGACGATTTCTCTATGTTTGGTGATTCATTTGAGGACTGTTTGAGCAACCTAGAAAAGGTCCTCACTAGATGTGAAGAAAAGAACCTTGTGCTGAATTGGGAAAAGTGTCATTTCATGGTTTGCCAGGGAATTGTCCTTGGCCATATTGTGTCAGAAAGAGGATTATAAGTCAAAAACTGATTTGATCACCAACTTGCCCATGCAAAAAACTGTAAGAGATGTAAGGTCGTTCTTGGGGCATGCAAGTTTCTACAGAAGGTTTATTAAAGACTTAAGCTCTATATCTCGACCTCTCTGTGAATTGTTATCCAAGGATGCACAATTCGAATGGACCAAGGCATGCCACGTGGCCTTTGAGAAATTGAAGGGCATGCTGACGTCTGCTCCAATTATGCAACCTCCGGATTGGAACCTACCCTTTGAGCTCATGTGTGATGCCAGTGATTATGCGGTTGGGGCTGTTTTAGGGCAACGTAAGGATAAAAAGCCTTACATAATTTATTATGCGAGTAAGAGTTTGAATAATGCACAGATCAATTACTCAACCAATGAGAAGGAATTGCTGGCCTTGGTCTTTGTACTTGACAAGTTTCGCTCTTACTTGATAGGATCCAAGATTGTGGTTTTTACTGATCATTCTGCGCTAAAGTATATTCTTTCTAAGAAAGATGCCAAGCCTAGATTAATTCGATGGATCCTACTACTCCAGGAATTTGACTTAGAAATCAAGGATAAAAAGGGAGTAGAAAATGTTGTGGCCGATCATCTTTCTAGACTTGTCATTTCCGATCCTATTGAGCCAACACCGATCCAGGACAACTTCCCGGATGAACACCTTTTTGCACTAACCCAAACCCCTTTGTTCGCAGATACAGCAAATTATCTTACAATGGGCAACATTCCTAACCATTGGACAAAGCAAGATAAAGATTTGTTCTTTGCTGAGGTTAAATATTTTTTCTGGGATGATCCATACTTATTCAAGTATTGCCCAAATAGGATTATCAGGAGATGTGTTCCAGATAATGAGTGTCATCTCCTTTTGTCACTCATAGGCATGTGGGGGTCATTTTTCCGCTAAAAAGACATCATGCAAAATCATGCAATACGGCTTTTACTGGCCCACACTATTTAAGGATGTTCATGAATTTTGTAAGACCTGTGAGCGATGCCAAAAATTGGGAAATATTTCAAAAAGAAACATGATGCCTTTGAACCCAATTTTGGTAGTGCAACTCTTTGATGTTTGGGGAATAGATTTTATGGGACCATTTCCTCCTAGTTTTGGCTTTATTTACATCTTGGTTGCTGTTGATTATGTCTCAAAATGGATCGAAGCTATTCCCTGCCGGCATAATGATGCTAAGATTGTTCAAAGATTTTTAAAAGAAAATGTATTTTCACGGTTTGGAACCCCTCATGCCATCATAAGTGATGGGGGATCGCATTTTTGTAATAGAAATTTTGAGGCCCTGATGAAGCATTATGGGATAGCCCATAAAGTGGCCACCTCTTATCACCCACAGACCAGTAGGCAAGTAGAGGTCTCAACTCGTGAAATCAAGAGAATTTTGGAGACAACAGTAAACCCGAATCGCAAAGATTGGTCCAACCAACTGATTGATGCATTGTGGGCTTACCGAACAGCTTTCAAAACCCCAATTGGAATGTCTCCATACCGGCTGATCTACAGGGAAGCTTGCCACCTTCCGGTGGAACTTGAGCATAAAGCCTATTGGGCCATCAAACAGTTCAACCTGGATATGGATAAGGCTGGGTCCAAGAGGAAATTGCAAATTAATGAGTTGGAAGAGTTGTGCAGGGAAGCCTACATTAATTCCAAAATTTACAAAGAGAGGACAAAGGTTTTCCATGAAAGTCATATCCTTAGGAAAACTTTTCACCCTGAGCAGAAGTCCCCCTTTACAAATCCAAGCTTTGTTTTTTCCTTGGCAAGCTTAAGTCGCGATGGACAAGCCCCTACATTGTCAAGCAAGTGTTTCCATACAGTGCTATCGAGATTTTGGATCCCAGGGATGGCCAGACGTTCAAAGTCAATGGCCAAAGATTGAAGACATTCTTGAAAATCGCACCTGATGAGGAAGATATTCCTTTTGTTAATCCTTTCTAACAGGATTAGTCAGCCCTGGTCTGACAGTGGCTCATCAATGTGTACATTATGTATACTTAGTAGTTTAAGTCTTCTTTTATTATTTTTTTTTTGTTGTATTGTCTAACTGTGGACAGGGAGCATCGCGAACATATCCCAGGTGCTTTCAACACTTGGCCCTCTCTTACTTTATGCTCCTCATGTCTCATATGCCTCACTGCATCTCATTCATTTACACATCAAAGACGATGTTCATAACAGGTTGGGGGGTGGGAACAAGCACACTTGTCCATCTTTAGACAAAAGTTTTACACAATTTGTTCTTGATTTTTAGGTTTTCAAAAAAAATATATGTTATTTTGTTGGTTCTTGGGAAAAAGGAAATTTCGAAAGGATTTTATGAAACAAAGATACCTTAAACTTTGCAATTTTTGGTGCTTTGGGTAAAAAGGAGAACAATGGTTTACTGTTTTGTTTATGGAAAGGATTTTTGGAAAAAGTGCTGAATTTTGATCCTTCACTTTTACATAGTCTGTATATATTTTCAAAGTTTTTGAATGCCAAGCCATGATTTCCGTTTTTCTTTGACGATTAGATTAAAAATATGATGGAAAACCGACCCTTAGTTTTACAATTTCCTGGTTCATCTGGTTTTGTTGGCCACAAAACCGTTGAATTAATTCGGGCACATGGAAAGAGCTGCCTATTGTTGGAGACCGTCAAAAAAAAGAAAAAGAAAAAAAAGAAAAAGAAAAAAAATGTTGAAAAGAATAAAAAGTTGTGTGACTAGTTTGGGTTCATAGCATTTTTAACCCGATCCAGTAAGCCCGTATGGGTATTTGCATACCTAGTGCCATAAAGATATCTGTTTTGGGAGTCATTGGCCTAATACTCGTTACATGAGTTACTTAGAAAGCTTAAAGGACCTAGGCATTGCACAGTCACATGTGTGTGTTTAATAAAAAAAAATTGCGGCCTTTGAAAAAACAATAGTGCGAAAGCCATCATGGTTGCCTTGAGAGGAATATTGTTTTTCGTTGCTAAGGTTAGGTGGTCCAAAGTTTTGGATTGAAAATTGTTTTCACGAAAATCTTGGCAGATCATTTGAAGCTTATTTGTTTTTACGTATACACACTATTTCACCATGCACAATCAAAGTAGCATGAATTCAAGAATTTCATACCAAAAGATGGGATTTGTGAACTGAGTTTCAAATTTGCCTTTGCATTGAAAATTCCGAAAATCGAGAATATCCGGTGTTTGAAAATCTTCTTTTGAAAAAGTTCCTTTGATTTAAAAAAACTGAATTTTGTGGGTAAATTCACTGCAAACCCTCACGAGGCCCAACTCGTCCACTAGGGGGAACCTAGGGGTTTAAGGGCTTACTGCATATGCTAAATGTAGTCGAGAGTGCCAGCGAAAGTGGCGTTGCATTCATTTCCGTTTTCATTGCATTTCATTAGTTTTAGGACAGATTATGTTACGGTGGATTCCTTATTTTATTCACAGTTTTTGCTAGGGACTAGCAAAACACTGGTTGGGGGTGTGATAAGTTCTTAAAAATGCACATTTTCATGGCTAGTTTTGGTAAGTTTAAGGACTTATCAAGCCAAGGGAGCCTCATTTAGTGTCATATCATGATTTTATGCATTTTTTATCTATTGAAGTACATTCATGCATTATTTGCTCAAAAGCCAACATTTTTTTGCATCAAATCATAAAACCTACCATTTTCTTAATTTTATTTTTAGATTTTTGAAAATCTAGATCCCAATATAAAGTGCACAATTCAGCACATTGTTGCAGGAATTTCAGGACAGATTTTGTGTAAAAAGTTTGCGATTAGAAACCTCATCAAAACACATTATTTTTCGATGAAAGTTGGGGAAATTAAAGTTTGATCAGTGTATTTTCAAACCCCAGAATTTCAAGAAAAAATAATTTTGGAAAGATGGTGAACCAGTGGCTCAAACATGGCTGGTCGGACCCACCTGTGTGCAGAATTTCTGTATAGTTTTTTTTTTTTTTTTTAGGTCATGTTCATACACTCATATGTCTTTCTTTTTAAATCCTTTTTCACTTCCGTTTTTTTTTTTTTTTTTAGTTGATTCATGCATCATTGTAGTTCAAAACCCAGCCATTAAACTCAGTTTTAGATTGCATTAGATTAGGAAAAATCATGCATAAAAACAGCCCTGCATACTAATTTTCCAGACTTAGAAATTTCTAACATCTCATGGCATACATTACATTACTAACTTTAGGATTAGTTTCTAATTTTGTGGTTTAGATAATTTCCAAAAATAAAAGATCTTTCTAATTTTTGTTAATTGAAGATTTATAACTTAGGAAGTTTCTTAAGATTTGGAAATTCAAACTTAAGGTATGATTAACTTAGTGCTTTCTAAATTTGTTAATATTTGAAAATCTTTATTTATTTGGAAAGTCATTAGCTTTAAGGAGCTGATTAACTCAATTCACTAACTTACGAAATATATCAACCTTAATTGACTAACTTAGTTTTTAATTTAGGAAACTAATTTAGTAAGGTTTTCATGCTAATTTTAGAAAGTAGGTTGTTTCCTTTTTGAGTGATTTGATTTGTTACTAATCTTTGTTGAGCATGTTTTGATTGATTTGGTTTCTAACTTAGGTTTATATATATATTTCTAATTTAGCTTCTTAGTTGTATTTTTGATAAGTTTTATTTTTGGATTGTTTCTAATTTGATGTTCTAATTTGTGTGTTCTTTTGTAGTAACTTGTGATTCATTTTAGATTGGGTTTTTAGATTTAGGAATTTTTATTTTTGGAAATGTATTTAATTTTAATTTTAAGTAGGAATGATGAATGTACTTTTCTAGATTTTAGGCTAAAATTAGATTTTATTTAGGGCATGTGACAAAGTTGGAAAGCATTATTTCTAAAGCTCCCTGTGGATCGACCTGGTCTTACCAGTCATTACTGCAATCGAAGCTCTGCACTTGGAGCTGCGATTACAGAGAACTTCCAAAAGAGAATAATACTGGGGTCTCTAAAGAGAAAAAACCCTAGGCAAGAAGGAAACCAGGGGAGAGATAGAGAGAGGGAGGTGGATGTCCAATATTAGGCGTGTGATACCTTGGACGTCCACCCTCTCCCCATATATGTAGTTTGGCACACTTCCTCTCCTATTCTAAAATTAGAAGTTTCTCTTCTATTTCTATTCTTTGACATACTTCTCATTTCCTTATAAGTTTCACACTCGTTACTTTAAATGTCATGTCACTGATTATTGCCACTTGTACTAGTGAATTGTTCTATACATAACCCACCCAGTAATAATAAAAGAAAAACAAGGCCAGCCAGGTCACACTACAAGAAAATACATTTTTAGCGTCGGACTTATAGCAGCGGCCGCTAAAATTCGTTGCTATAGTATACTTATAGCGGCGGCCAAAGCTGACCCCCGCTGTAACGCAATTTTTGAGCTACTTTTACCAGCGGCCATCGCAATGTCCGTTGCTAAAAATATTGATCCAATGGCGCCAAGATTTTGCGGGAAATTTTTTAATTTTACCGTCGCATATACATCGGCGGCCAATTTTTCGAGGGTAAACCATCTTTGTTGCATCAGTCAAGTTTTGGCCGCCGCTACAAATTATTTGTTGCGGCGGCCATAAGTGTCCCTCGACGGTAAAGGTTTTAGATATATCGATCCCTCTCTCGCTCATCTCCCTCACCGTCTCTCACTCTTAACATCAATCCCTCTCTCGCTCTCTCATTCTTTCGCGCACCTGCATGTCTCCCTCCCCTGCGCACTAAGCAGCCCTCCATCTCTCGACCTGCTCCTTCATCTCTCTGGCCCTCTCCTTCTCTCTCACGCCATCCCTCTCAACCGATCCCTCTTCTCTCACTCATCCATCGCCGGAGGACTGAAATTCCTCTCCAATCAAAAAGCCCCAAATCTCCAACCCTTACCTTCGTCTCTCTTGAAACATTGTCCATCCCATCATCGAAAACCCTCTCCATTCGAAAACCCCCAAATCAAAAGTGTTCAGACCTTCTCCCTCGTACTCTCTCGACTCTCTCGACTCTCTCTCAGTTTCCGGGCAACATAAAACAAAGGAAGGGAACAAAGAAGACGAGGAAAAGAGGAAGAAAAGAGGAATTTCAACAAACCATAGATTCATACTTACAGATCCGCAGACTTCTTTCCTATCACAAACCCTATCCTGCGCGAGGCCTCATCTTAACCTCTTTCTCACGCCTCGTCTGGTGGATGCAGAGGGGAGAGTCATCTCTCTATTATCTCCATTCTTGTTAGCCTAGGCCTCTAACAGAGATTCCAGGAAGAAGAGCTTTCTCTCTGCATCTTAATCTCTTCTAGTCGTTCTAATATATGCACAGAGAGAAGATGAGCCCAAAACACATTTGCATCTGGGATCAGTTAATACGTTTCTCGTGAACTGTGATCGGCCAATGGGGCTGTGAGGGTCGTAGATCAACATCTCTGAGGTAAATACGATCTCCCTCATGTTGTTCTATTCTTTCACTGTTTGTATCATTGTTGGTCTCCAATCAGTTTTGTTTGTAAGTACTGTGTTTGGGGGGTGTTGCGTGCGAAGGGACGCAACAAGGAATTTAATCAACGACTCCTCATATCCCTCCTTCATCCATCTGCTTTTCCAAGGCACCTAATCAGGTGCCTAAAAAAATAGAGAGAGTAGCCACTTTGGCCAGACATGCATCCTTCTTTATATGTGGTAAAGTAAAGGTAGATGTCACATCATTATAAATATGAGATAAAGTAAAGGTGAGATAAAATATTTAGTGAAGTAGGAGACAGAGTGGTAAAGTAGTTGCTTTTGTATTGACTTTGTCTTTTCATATTTTACCATTGTTATTTGAGATAAACAAAATAAGTGGCTTGGAGGAAAGTGTGTAATAATATAAAGTAACAGTTGAAAATTACTTTACTGCACTACTTTTTTTTCTTATGTAAAAATGATAAAGAGAGACTATGTGATGATTGAGCTTACCTTTACCTTTAAACAAACGCCATAACTGCGCTCATCAAAGTAATTGTGTCCTTTATGTATTATCTTACATCATCTTATAGTTAGTATCGTCAAATTGAGTTTGAGCCAGCAAATTTCTATATCTATACCATAATTTAGAAAAGGCAGTTTTTCTCCTAGTTTCCTCCTAGTTCCTTCCTAAATACATATGTTGGCACCTATTTACTTGAGTTTAATGGGCCCCCTTGCATGCAAGACAATTTATTTCAACAAGCGGCATCCATTTAGATTGTACCTTTACCTGTGGACCCATTTAATACAAGCTGTAGAACAAAGATACAATCCTATGGGGACCACGCCATGCAACCCTATTTTCATTGTTACTAGGAAAAAGAACAAGAGAGGTCTGAGAGGTCTTTGAAGCTTTATTCAGTAGAAGAGACTTATTTCTGCTCTATTCTTCCCCACAATCTCCTCCCTCACTCATCTTTCCAAAGAAAATTGAAGTCCCTCCTTGGATTGGGTCAGTGAATGTGTTGTTTAATTAGACATGCATGTGGTTATTGATTTCTTTATTTTCCCTATGGTTCTTTTAATGCATTTTGTAGATATTTGATGTTCTTTTCATGTGGTAGTTCTGATGCATACTATTGCGATTTTAAATGGTATTTTATGGGGTTGATGTGATTTGATGCAAGTTTCTTAAATGCCCAGTTAGGTTTTTTAGGTTTTGGATCTTGCATTAGGAAATGCCATTATTTAGACCCTAAGTGTCTCTACAGTTTCTAATTGTATATTCCTCTAATAAATTATAGATTTTGATTAGTTTTGTGAGTTGAAATGTCATTATTAAGACAATTGTTTCTATAGGGTTTCTAATAGTATGCTTATCTAAGAAAATATATAGTTCAATTAGTTTTTTTTTGTGATGAAATACTTTCTCTATAATGTTTTTAAATTGTTAGTCAGATTGTCTCTAGGGTTTCTAGTGGTATGCTTATTTAATAAAGCATAGACTTGAATTAACTTTTTAAGTTGTGAGACCTTGGTGATTGGTTTTGTTAAATTCCAATTCTCAGACTACAAGTTTTTTTGTATTAGTTTTGATTTTTTTTCTGTATTTGTATGGTTCCTATTTTTCCTTGTAGAGAACAACTTGATATAGATTTTTACTATTTATGGATGCTGGTTTTGATATGTTTTATTTAGATTTTAAATTGATGCTTAAGGATTAGTGAGATGTATCGATTAACATGTTAGTGGCAACGGGAATGGCTCTAACATGCAAATGGTTGATGTATTCGATTTTATCATGTGGCTAAATATTTTTTATAAATACTTAATATAGAAAGTTAATAAAAAGAAAATCTTATTGACCGTTGACAACATCCCTATACCACTCCCAATGAGAAGGATGTCATCGACATATAATATAAGAAAAACTACCATGCCTCCTTCACTCTTCGTATACACACATGACTCATCCGAATTTTGACTAAAACCAAATGATTTAATCACCTGGTCAAAACGGATGTTTCAACTCTTAGACTCCTGCTTTAGTCCATAAATGGACTTTTGTAGCTTGCAAACTCTTTACTCTTGGTCATTTACTACAAAACCTTCTGGTTGTATCATATAGATGTCTTCTTGAAGATGGACACTAAGAAATGTTGTCTTGACATCCATTTGTTAAATCATGTAGTCGAGATGAGCCACAATGGATAAGAATATCCTGATAGACTTGAGCATCGCCACTGGTGAAAAAGTCTCCTTATAATCGATGCCCAGTTTTCGAATATATACTTTCGCAACAAGCCTAGCCCTAAAGTCTCAACTATTCCGCCCGGTCCTCTTTTTCTCTTATAGACCCACTTGCACCCAACATGTTTAATATTTGCAGGCAAGTCCACAAGTTTCCAAACGTAATTGGAGTATATGGACTCTATCTCAGCTTTCATAGCTTCTTGTCAACGTCCCGAATCCTTGTCATTTATAACTTTATCATAGTTATAAGGATTTGTTCATGTTCCTCAAGAATTGCCTCGTAAGATTCTCTCAGCAATGTGAACTTGTTAAGTGGCCTGACAATCCTCCCACTACGACAAGACTCCGGTGTAACTACTGGTTCAGGTAAAGCTTGGTTTTCCTCAAGTTCGGTTCTTTCTAGATTTGTAATTATTGTTCTTGAATCTCTTTCCGGAGAACTCGATCCAAGGTTTTCTAGTCAATCATATAATCTTCGCATTGGTGCTAACAAGCACCTTCTGCACTCTAGGATTATAGAATAACCAACCTTTAGTTTCTTTAGGATAGCTTACAAAAATGCATACTTCCGACTTCGGTTCCACCTTATCCGCCTATACCTTCAGCACATGTGCCAAACAACCCCACAATGTGTGAATGTTGTAGACTAGGTTTCGCCCAGACCAAAACTCCTGAGGAGTCTTTGATACAGACTTAGATGGTACGAGGTTTAGTATGTACGTAGCAATATTCAATGCATACCCCCAAAAGGATATGGGTAATCCTGATAAACTCAACATAGACCTAACCATATATAAAAATGTTCGGTTCGTTCTTTCTACTACTCTATTTAGTTGAGGCATTATAAGAGCAGACAACTGGGATAGAATCTCGTTTTCTGATAAGTTTCCCATAAAATCAGTAAAGAGATATTCTCCTACTTGATCTGATCAAAGAGTCTTAATACTTTTACCCAATTAATTTCCGCTTCCGCTTGAAACTCTTTAAACTTTTCAAGAGCCCCGGACTTGCAATGCAACAAATATATATATATATATATATATCCATACCTGAAGTAGTTATCTGTGAACTAGAGTGAGAGGACACGGGAGAAAAAAGCAAGAAAAAAATATATTCCAATATAAAAATAATATCAATGCATATAAAAAATATAAAAAATTTTGAGATATGAATAAAAAAGATGAAGCAAGATGAAGCAAGATGAGGGAAGGAGTAAGGGAAAAATAAGATTTTGGACTAATTAGTTGGGCCCATAATGACATAGTTCTCTAACCCAAGCTATAAGAATAACAATTGAACTCACGTCGATATGCCTAAAAAAATATAGTATTTCACTAATAATAATAATAATTACGCATTTACTCAATATTTATTATATATATAAAGCAAGGATTATCGTGTGTTCTTACCAAATCCTAAATTTTAGCAAAAATCTCTCAAATTTTTGACCAATCAAAATAAAAAATTTGAAATATTTATTTCACGATGGCATGTTGCACTACAGTTATTAGATACCTAACTAAAAACTAATGAAAAAAGAAAGGAATTCATAAAAATAGGATTTGGAATCATCGAGATAATAAAAGAAATGAAAATTTTTCTTGCATAAGTATGATAAAAGGTTGAGATTTTACGGATAAAAAATTTCAAAATATTTCGAATGATGTGATGGATGGGTGTCACGTCCCCCGAACCTGATTAGAGAATAAACAAGATCCGAAGAGTGAAATTGAGAACTAATTAAAATTCTTGTCCTTTAGGATGAAGGATCGCAAATTCCCAATGAGGATATTATATTTCAAGCCTCAAGTCATTAATGAACTGCAGAATTCATACAATTTAAGGCATATGGAATATCAAACAATGAATAACCAATCTTATTATAATTAAAGTTGTAACAAGAATAAATAGAACTAAACGAAGAAGTAAATTTATTACAATGGCCATCCCAATATCCAAGACCATTTAAAAGAACTATAGAGTCAATAAAGTGAAAGGTTCAATGAGAGAAGACAAACAAATAAATAAATATAATGAATCCCAATGAATCTCTCTCATGTCGGGAATGATGACGCTTCTCTACGTCATTGGCATGCCACTCCCGTTCCTCCTCTGCTAAAGGATCTCCTCACCTGCCTGCTCCTCATAGTAGTCACTTGAGGTGTCTGTACACCAAGGAACAGAGTCAACGACATGTTGAACAATAGATAAGCAATACATAAATAAACATGGCATGCATAAGTATAAGAATAATGATATAATATAATCAAGTGAACACAAGGAACGATGCTAGGCATAAAGCATGAATAATAATGATCAGAAGCAATAACAAGAATCCTAGTATCCATTAACAATAACCACTATCCATGCAATGCAATGCAAGTATCAAGAGGGAGATTCCGAGGATGTACTAGCCACCTCTCGGTGTATCAGTAACAATCCAATCAGACTATTGATACCAAAGTCTCGCTCCAGGGGGATCCTAGCTCTTGGTCCTGGGAATAGCAACACGGTCCTAGCCCGCTCCCAACTATTCAACGCCATGGATGCTATCCTATGGCGACTGCTCATCCCGATGTTCGAGTAGCCAACCCATCAATAAAACCCCAAACTGCAGTTGGCCACGATATGCAATAATAATAAAGTGGTGTTGACACAAAGGAAATAAAGACAAGCAAGTCTGGCTAGTTCAACGCACAAGACATGATCATAGGGATTATCTCGTTCAAGACAATACAAGACAAGTCACCCATCTGATAATCACTTCCATGCTAGCCAGTCATGTTTATCAAATACATGACACACGATTCCTAAGATACACTCTAAGTCAGGTCCATATCCTAATTCTACAAGGATTATGTTTCATAATTCGAGAAGTGTTTTATACCAAGTAAGTGCACAAAGAACGTCATCAATAGATACAAGTAACAAGTCAATGAGTAATTATAATCCAAACCTAGGCAAGTGGTGTCATTCCTATACCCTACATGTTCTAACGGAATACGTGTGGAATCGGAACAACAATGCTTATAAGGAAATCCCTTGGTGTACAATCATGTTAAGCATCTATTGAGACAATTCCATACGCATTCGGTTATTCCATGCGTAATATACGTATACTTAGACAACCCATCGAAGCACACGAAGCCACGTTTTTCGATTTCACGCCCCAATAATGGTCAAGTGAGAGTAGGTTCATAGTTTCCATTATCTAAGGCCCTAACCTAGGTTAATAGTCTCGTTTCCAAGTAAACATTAGCAGGATCATTAATCTGAGTATTACATCACTTCCCGATCTCTGATCGCAGTAAAACTAGAACCATTGGATTCTACATCTCAAGAGCTTTCCAACAATATATTACATGTGGAGATCCAACGGACAGATTAAAAGTTACAGATATCCAAATTTGTCATGTCCAGCGAACTAGCGCCCTCTGATCGATCGGATCTGAACACCATCCAGTTAATGACCTTGTCCGATCGATCGGATTGTTTCTGACTGCAGCTAATTAAGACATGTTCTTTATCCGATCGATCGGACAGAGTGCCTGATCAATCGGACAGCGAACTATCACCCTGAAAATGGGTTTTCTTCACCTTCTTTCCCAGTCCATTTTAATGGCAAACCTGCAGAAAATTAGCCTCCATGCTCCCCATCCATTACATAATCATTTTACATCCATTCTAGCAAATTAAAACATCCTAGGATTACCAATTACTAATTAAACTAACCTAATTCCCCTATCACGTCCCCCGAACCCGATTAGAGAATAAACTGGATCCGGGGAGTGAAATTTTGGGCCAATTAAAAAATTTTGCCCTTTTTGGCCCGAGGATCGTAAGTCCGTTGTGAGGATAATGTATTTAAACCTCAAATCATAAAACAAATAGCGGAATTCATACATTGATATCAACAACGGATAATAAATCTCAATTAAATTTAAAGTTACAAGAAACAATTAAAGCTAAAAAGAAAGCTAGTTTAATTACAATGGCCATCCCAGAAACTAAGGCCATTAAATCAAATGAAAGCAATAAAGGAAGGTTCAATGATGATAACAATGAAATAAATAAAATCTAATGTTTGTCCCCCAATGAGTCTCTCATGTGCCTGGTAATGATGACGCTACTCTACGTCATCGGCACTCCACTCCCGTGCCTCCTCTGTTGGTTGGAGATCCTCTGGGATCTCCTAACCGGCCTGCTCCTCGTAATAGTACTCACCTGAGGAGTCTGCACACCAAGGAATCGAGTCAACGACATGTTGAGCAATAGATAAGCAAGATATAATTTAAACATAACATGCATCAAGTATAAGAGTAATGACAGGTATAATCAAGTGAATACAAGAAACAGAACTAGGCATAAAGCATGAGTAAATAACCATCACAATCATAGACAGGAATCCTAACAATACTAACAATCACCACTACCAATGTAATGCAATGCACAAGAGGGAGACTCCGTGGATGTCCAAGCCACCTCACAGGGTACCAGTAACAATCCTAACCGGACTACTGATACCAAAGTTCGGCTCCAGGGGGATCCAAGCTCTCGGTCCTGGGAATAGTGGCACGGTCCAAGCCCGCTTCCAACTATTCAACGCCATGGACGCCGTCCAAAGCCGACTGCCCACCCTGATGTCCGAGTAACCGGCCCAACAATAAAACCCCAAACTGCAGCGGTCCATGATATGCAAATAATAATAAAGTGGTGCTGACACGCAGGGGAAGACCAAGACAAGCAAGTCTAGCTAGCTCAGCAAACAAAGCATGATCTTAGAGATTATCTCATTCAAAACAATACAAGATAAACCCTCCACATGATAATTCCTTATGTGCTAGCCAGTCATGTTTATCAACACACGATACACGGTTCTTGAAGTACACTCTAAGTTAGGTCCTTGTCCTAATTCTATAAGAGATTAGGTTCTATATTTAATTAGGTGCTTTATGCCAAGAGAGTGTACAAGGATACGAAATCAACGGATACGATTAACAAGTCAATGCAAGTCAATGAGAGATTACAATCCAATCCTAGGCAAGTGTTGCCATCCATGTACCATATCTGTTTTAACGGAGTGCGTAGAGAATTCGAATCAACAATGTTTATAAAGAATTCCTAGGTGTACAATCATGTTAAACTTTGATTAATTCGACTCCATACGCATTCGGTTAAACCATACACAATACACGAATACCTAGACAACCTATCGAAGCACACCAAGCCACATACTACGATTTCAAAACTCCATTAATGGTCATGAGAGACTAGGTTCATGGTTTTCAATATCTAAGGCCCAAACCTAAGTTAACAATCTCGTTTCCAACAAGAATATGGTCTAAATAATTAATCTCCTTAATTACCTCCTTCCCAATCTCCAAGCATTGCGAGACATGGACCATTGGATTCTACGCTCCAAGAGCTTTCCAACGGTATATGGCTCGCAAAATTCCGACGTATGGTTTAAAAGATATGGCCCTTAGAAATCTGCCCTTTTTATATATATATACATATTTTTTTATATTATATAGTACCTGCGCGTCGGACGTTCAGAATGTCTGAACGTTAAGAACATTTTGAATGTTCTGAACGTTCAGAACATTCTAACAAAGGACTTTTTTTTTATATTGACCTGCGCAAGATGTTCATAACGTCTGAACGTTCTGAACGTTTAACAGAACATTTTTTATTTTATTTTATTTTATTTATTTCCTTTTCACTCCAAAACCCTTTCTCATCTACTCCAATCTTTCCAAAAGTTTACCTGCACAAAACTGAGCTACCGTGCTCCCCTAATAATTCATTCCATCCATCATTGCATCCACTTACATCAATTAACTTTAAATTAAATAATAAATTACAATTTAAATAAAGATTACCCAAAACTATTTTAGCATATTAACCCCAAATTAATAATAGAAACGGGCTTGGAATTTGGGAAATCTAACAAGAAAACACAGCCAATCAATGGGAAATGTACACGTATGCTTAATTATAAATTGCAAATATACTTGCCTCAACCAAGAAGAAGATTGGAATCGGGGAATTCGATGAGAAGTTCTCTATCACAAAATCCACAAATCTAACCCAAACAACACAACCTAACACGCAAAGGAAAAGAAAAGAAAGGAAAAGATCAAGATCTAACCTAAATCTTAACCAAAGAGAGTTGATTGAAAAGATGAAAGTGAGGGAAATCTTACCAAACTGATGTCAATGAAAAGAGGAGATCGCGAGGAAGAAGATGAGCGGTTTAGATCTTCGAGATGGTCTTTTTGGGAAAGAGTTCCGGAGCCTTGGAAAAATGAGGAAGAAGAAGATGGTTGTTGTAGAGTTCTCGTTCGTTGCAAAGAATGAAAAGAGATTAGGGTTAATCTCTTGATTAAGAAGAAAGGGAGGAAGAAAAGACTAGTTTACCCTTAAGTGGGTCCAGAAAAGCAATTAATTATTAGAAGGGTTTCTGGTCGTCGGATCGCAACGAGCTAGAAGACAAAAATGATCAACACGACGAGATCTTTCCAACGAACCCCAAATCATGGCGATAGGGATTTTTCGAAAAAACACTCAATTTTCTCTAAATTGCAAACTAACCCCTACTAGGGTCAAATGAACTCAGAATCGCACGAAACTCCGTAGGCACTATTCTAACGCTAAAAGAAACTCGCTCACCATCTAAACCCACCTAAATATCTAACAAAACAATAATAATAATAATATCAAAATAAATGGGTCAATGGGCCGGTTATTGAGCCCAACTGACCCAGTAAGGTCATGGACCTTACATCTCTCACCTCTAAAAAGAATATTTTGTCCCCCAAATGCCTAAACATACCTCATCAGGAAATAGATAAGTATACGCCTTCTGTATCTGGTCTTTGAGCTCCTAAGTAGCTTCCTCCGGTGTATGATGCTCCCATTGTATATTAACCCACTGAATGGTCTTGGTACGTAGCACTACTTCCTTGGTGTCAATGATCTGTGCCGAATGCTCCACATAGGTTGCATCTGCCTATAACTAAAGTAGCTCATGCTGCAATACATGAGTAGGATCTGGAACATATTTCCTAAGCATTGAGACATGGAAAACGTCGTGCACACCAACTAACTCAGGCGGTAGCACGAGACGATAGGCCACGTCTCCAATCCTGCTCTTAATCTCAAATGGTCCCACAAACCTCTTCGCAAGCTTCCCTTTCTGTCCGAATCTGACAACTCCTCTCATCGGTGACACCTTCAGAAATACCTTATCCCCCACTTGGAATTTTAAGGGTCTCCGCCTCTTGTCTGCATAGCTCTTCTGATGATCACGAGACTCATTCATTCTCTTCTGAACAATTCTGACTTTCTCACTGGAGTCAGCAATCTCTGAGGGTCCATGGAAACTCCGAACTCCTACTTCCTCCCAACATGTTGGAGTCCTGCATCTCTGCCCGTACAATGCCTCAAATGGTGCCATACCAATACTTGAATGATAGCTATTATTCTAGGCAAACTCACATAGAGGCAAGCTTTCATCCCAATTCTCCTTGAAATCCAAAACACATGCTCGGAGAAGACCTTCTAGTGTCTGGATGGTACGCTCAGACTGTCCATCTGTCTGAGGGTGGTAAGCTGTACTAAACTTCAACTGAGTACCCATAGATGACTGAAAAGTAGACCAAAATCGAGAGACAAACTTAGGGTCTCGATCGGATACTATGGACTTAGGCACTCCATGTAGCTTGACTATATTGTCCCTGTACAACACAGCCATCTTGTTCATGAACTGACCAGTCTTGAATGGCAGAAAATGTGCTGACTTAATCAATCTATCCACAATCACCCAAACTGCATCATTGCTTTTCCTGGTGTTTGGCAATCCCAACACAAAATCCATAGTGATGTGTTCCCATTTCCACTGTGGAATGTCCAACGGGTGAACTAAACCAGGAGGTTTCTTGTGTTCTGCCCTAATCTGCCGACAAGTCATACACTTAGCGACAAATTCTGAAATCTCTTTCTTCATTTTCACCCACCAATAGTGATTCTTCAAATTTTGATACATTTTGGTGCTCCCCGGGTGAACTGAATATCTGGTGTGGTGTGCATCCGTCATCAGCTCTAACTTGATGTCATGCACATTTGGCACACACAACCTGTCCTTACAGTACATAATTCCTTCAATCAATCTGAACTCTGAATGGTCATCAATGTGGTCAATAATTCTCTGTAACTCAGGATCACCCTTCTGAGCTTCCTTGATCCTGTTAACTATTTCTGGCTCCCAAACTCCCATAGTAGCAACTAATGCTTTCTCCTTGACTGGCCATACTTCCACATCCATATCTCTGAACTGTTCTATCCATCTCCATTTAGGCATTACACGTCCACTGAATGTTGTCTACCACATTCACCTTCCCAGGATGGTACTTGATCAGAAAATAATAATCCTTTATATACTCCATCCATCTCCGCTGCCTGTTATTCAAATCACCCTGTGTAAACAGGTATTGCAGGCTCTTGTGATTTGTATGCACCTCAAATCTTTCTCCATATAAATAATGCCTCCACAATTTCAATGCAAACACTACGGTTGCCAGTTCTAAGTTATGTGTGGCATACTTCTTCTCATGATCCTTCAATTGCCTTGACCCATTGGATATCACTTAATCATTCTGCATAATAACACATCCCAATCCAATCCCTGATGCATCTGTGTAAACCACAAATCCTCCACTACCAGAAGGGAAGACAAGTATGGGTACTGAAGTCAATCGAGTTTTCAATTCTTGGAAACTCTTCTCACACTCTTCTGTCCATACAAACGGAACATCCTTCCTTGTCAACTTAGTGAGTGGAGATGCTATGGTTGAAAATCCTTTCACAAACCTTCTGTAGTAGCCCGCAAGTCCCAGAAAACTGCGAACCTCCGTTACATTCCGTGAACTACCCCAATTAACAATTGTTGCTATCTTCTTGGGATCTACTGTTAGTCCATCCTTAGAAATAATGTGGCCTAAAAATGCCACTTGCTCCAACCAAAACTCGCATTTGCTCAACTTAGCATACAATTGGTTATCCTTCAAAAGCTGTAAAGATGTTCTCAAGTGATGCGCATGCTCCTCTTTAGTCTTCGAATATACCAACACATCATCTATGAAGACAACCACAAACTAATCCAAAAAAGGGGCAAACACCTTATTCATCAATGCCATAAAAACTACTGGTGCGTTCGTCAACCCGAAAGGCATCACAAGAAACTCAAAGTGGCCATATCTCGTCCGGAATGCAGTCTTAGGAACATCCTCCTTCCTGACTCGTAGCTAATGATAACCGGAACACAGATATATCTTCGAAAAGAATTGGGCTCCCTACAACTGATCAAACAGCTCATCAATCCTCGGTAACGGATACTTGTTCTTAACGGTCACCTGATTCAGCTGTCAGTAATCTATACACATCCTCATGGTCCCATCCTTTTTCTTCACAAATATCACCGGAGCTCCCCACGATGAAACACTAGGTCTAATGAAACCTTTATCCAACAGATCTTCTATCTGAGTCTTCAACTCCTTCAATTCTGCTGGAGCCATCCTATACGGGGCCTTCAAAATAGGTGTTGTACCCAGTTGCAATTGTATCGTGAAATCCAACTCACAAACAGGTGGCAAACCAGGGATCTCCTCCGGAAATAAATCCGGGAATTCTCGCACCACAGGAATCTAATCAACAGTCTTAGACTCCTTATCTTTCGCGATAAAGCCTTCATAACCACTCTTTATCAACTGTTCTGCCTTCAACACAGAAATCAACCGAGTGGGTGTAGACTTCTTGACTCCAACAAACTCGACACTACAATCTGCATTCTGTAACCTCACGGTCTTGTTGAAACAATCTAACACCGCTCGGTTCGTTGCTAACCAATCCATTCCAAGAATCACGTCAAATTCTGACATCGGAAAGATGATCAAACTGACAGTCAAACAGAACTTCTCCAATCTGAATACTACATCTAGGGTAGACAACATTACAAGGTACATGTCTACCTATAAGGGTAGCAACTATCAAGTCATAGGGTAATATCTCCTTATCCTCCCCCAAACGAGGTGCAAAAGATGGTGCAACAAATGAGTGTGTGGATCCAGGATCAAATAGAACTTTAGCATCAAATCCACAAACTGAAAGTGTACCTTCTATAACATTGCCCGCAACCTCTGCCTCCTCATGCGTCAGTGCATAAGCTCTCCCTGCCTGCTGGGGACGCTACTGCTGTGGCCTAGGACCACAAGCCTGAAGTCTGGGTGGTGCTGGGGGCCTCTGCTGGAACCTCTGCTGTGGTACTGGAGGTCGCTGCTGCAGTGCCTGCGGTGGTCGAACAATCATTTGTTGCTGCTGGGGCCTGGCCTGTGCAGGAGGCACCGGTCTCAACGGCTACGCTGGATGTGGTGGTCTAGGCGCCGGAGCTGGAAGTGCAAGTGGTGCTACTCTTGTCTTCTTAGGGCAATTACGGACCTTATGCCCTGGGTCCCCACAATGAAAACATGCACCCGTTTGTTTCGTGCAATCACGAACATGATGACTACCCCCACAAAAAGTGCAAGAGATCCGCTGAGGTAGCTGGAGAAGCACTGGTTCAACCCTTAGTCTCTTCGGTGCAGGCTGCTAGTAGTACTGGGAGGAAGAACCTTGTGCCTTGGGTTGAGGTATCAACGCCAAGATCCTTTTATGCTCCAATTCAATCACATCTTTCAGAGACTCCTCTGCCCAATAAGCTTCCTTGACCACATCGACATAGTCAGTCAGCTTGCTACGCTGAACCTGTAGCTTGATGTCTGCTCGCAACCCCTTAATGAACCTCCGAGTCCTCTCCGACTCGGGCTTAATCAAATTCTCTGCAAACCAGGATAGATGGGTGAAGGAGATCTCATAATCTTGTACTGTCATGTCACCCTGAACCAATCTCTCAAACTCCTCCATCTTCTGATCCCTATAGTGCTCGGGGATAAACTTTTTCTGGAACTGCTCAGTGAAGGTTTTCTAAGCTACATCTTCTGCGATTGTTTCATAAGGGTGCTTCACTGTCTTCCACCACCTCTCTGCTGCCCCACAGAACATGTGGGTCGCTGGCTGTACCTGCTGAACCCCCGTGCACTGGAACACCTCAAAAATCTTCTCCATCTGAACAATCCACTCATCAGCATCAGCGGGGTCCTTTGTGCCATGGAACTCGGGTGGAAACCTCTTCCTAAACTTCTCAACTAGATCATTAAGGTCATATTGCTTCGGTTATGGCTAGCCCACTTTCTGTACTACCTCCAGCATTTGAGCTTAGAACACAGCCTGATCCTCATTCTATTTATTACTCCGTTCAGCTAGGTCTTTCTGGGACTGAATGAAAGCTGCCATGAATTGGTGGAATTGATTATTTGAGCCATTCTAAGAGGAACTACCCTCTAGTGGTGGCACACTACCAGATCGAGCGGATCTACCAGCCATAGTCCTATAAAATAGTCAAAGTTAGTTCCAATACACCTCAAGCTAACAACACAATGCTAGGAAAGGACTACCAAGCTAACCTATTAACTAAAGAAATCCTCAAACGCGTCTTATGGTTTCTACAAAAAAAAAAAAAAAAAAATTACCATGAGAAACCATCCATTGCTCTGATACCATTATGTCACGTCCCCCGAACCCGATTAGAGAATAAACCGGATCCGGGGAGTGAAATTTTGGGCCAATTAAAAAATTTTACCCTTTTTGGCCCGAGGATCGTAAGTCCGCTGTGAGGATAATGTATTTGAACCTCAAATCATAAAACAAATAGCGGAATTCATACATTGATATCAACAATGGATAACAAATCCCAATTAAATTTAAAGTTGCAAGAAACAATTAAAGCTAAAAAGAAATATAGTTTAATTACAATGGCCATCCTAGAAACTAAGGCCATTAAATCAAATGAAAGCAATAAAGGAAGGTTCAACGATGATAACAATGAAATAAATAAAATCTAATGTTTGTCCCGCAATAAGTCTCTCATGTACCTGGTAATGATGACGCTACTCTACGTCATCGGCACTCCATTCCCGTGCCTCCTCTGTTGGCAGAGGATCTCCTCACCGGCCTGCTCCTCGTAGTAGTACTCACCTGAGGAGTCTACACATCAAGGAACAGAGTCAACGACATGTTGAACAATAGATAAGCAAGATATAATTTAAACATAACATGCATCAAGTATAAGAGTAATGACAGGTATAATCAATGAATACAAGGAACAGAACTAGGAATAAAGCATGAGTAAATAACCATCAGAATCATAAACAAGAATCCTAGCAATACTAATAATCACCACTACCAATGTAATGCAATGCACAAGAGGGAGACTCCGTGGATGTCCAAGCCACCTCACAGGGTACTAGTAACAATCCTAACTGGACTACTGATACCAAAGTCCGGCTCCAGGGGGATCCAAGCTCCCGGTCCTGGGAATAGTGGCACGGTCCAAGCCCGCTCCCAACTATTCAACGCCATGGACGCCGTCAAAAGCCGACTGCCCACCCCGATGTCTGAGCAACCGACCCAACAATAAAACCCCAAACTACAGCTGTCCATGATATGCAAATAATAATAAAGTGGTGCTGACACGCGGGGGAAGACCAAGACAAGCAAGTATGGCTAGCTCAGCAAACAAAGTATGATCTTAGAGATTATCTCATTCAAAACAATACAAAATAAACCCTCCACATGATAATCCCTTATGTGCTAGCCAGTCATGTTTATCAACACACGATACACGGTTCCTGAAGTACACTCTACAAGAGTTTAGGTTCCATAATTAATTAGGTGTTTTATGCCAAGAGAGTGTACAAGGATACAAAATCAACGGATATGATTAACAAGTCAATGCAAGTCAATGAGAGATTACAATCCAATCCTAGGCAAGTGTTATCATCCATGTACCATATCTTTTTTAACGGAGTGCGTAGAGAATTCGAATTAACAATGTTTATAAAGAATTCCTGGGTGTACAATCATGTTAAACTTTGATTAATCCGACTCCATACGCATTTGGTTAAACCATACACAATACATGAATACCTAGACAACCTATCGAAGCACACCAAGCCACGTACTACGATTTCAAAACCCCATTAATGGTCATGAGAGACTAGGTTCATAGTTTCCAATATCTAAGGCCCAAACCTAAGTTAACAATCTCGTTTCTAACAAGAATATGGTCTAAATAATTAATCTCCATAATTACCTCCTTCCCAATCTCCAAGCATCTCGAGACATGGACCATTGTATTCTACGCTCCAAGAGCTTTCTAACGGTATATGGCTCGCAAAATACCGACGTACGGTTTAAAAGATATGGTCCTTAGAAATCTGCCCTTTATATATATATATATATATATATATATATATATATATATATATAAATATATACATTTTTTTTTATATTATACAGTACCTGTGCATCGGACGTTCAGAATGTCTGAACGTTTAGAACATTCTGAACGTTCTAACAGAGGACTTTTTTTTTATATTGATCTGCGCAAGACGTTCATAACGTATGAACGTTGAACAGAACATTTTTTATTTTATTTTATTTTATTTATTTCCTTTTCACCCCAAAACCCTTTCTCATCTAATCCAATCCTTCCAAAAGTTTACCTGCACAAAACTAAGCCACCTTGCTCCCCCAATAATTCATTCCATCCATCATTGCATCGACTTATATCAATTGACATCAAATTAAATAATAAATTACAATTTAAATAAAGATTACCCAAAACTATTTTAGCTTATTAACCCCAAATTAATAACAGAAACAGGCTTGGAATTTGGAAAATCTAACAAGAAAACACAGCCAATCAATAGGAAACATACACACATGCTTAATTATAAATTGTAAATCCACTTGCCTCAACCAAGAAGGAGATTGGAATCGGGGAATTCGAGGAGAAGCTCTCTATCACAAAACCCACAAATCTAACCCAACCAACGCAACCTAACACGCAAAGGAAAAGAAAAGAAAGGAAAAGATCAAGATCTAACCTAAATCTAAACCAAAGAGAGTTGATTGAAAAGATGAAAGTAAGGGAAATCTTACCAAACTGATGTCAATGAAAATAGGAGATCGCGAGGAAGAAGATGAGCGGTTCGTATCTTCGAGATGGTCTTTCTAGGAAAGAGTTCCGGAGCCTTGGAAAAATGAGGAAGAAGAAGATGACTGCGGTAGAGTTCTCGTTCGTTGCAGAAAATGAAAAGAGATTAGGGTTAATCTCTTGATTAAGAAGAAAGGGAGGACGAAAAGACTAGTTTACCCTTAAGTGGGTCCGGAGAAGCAATTAGTTATTAAAAGGGTTTCTGGTTGTCGGATCGGAACTAGCTAGAAGACAAAAATGATCAACACGACGAGATCTTTCCAACGAACCCCAAATCACGGCGATAGGAATTTTTCGAAAAAACACTCAATTTTCCCTAAATTGCAAACTACCCCCTACTAGGGTCAAACGAACTCAGAATTGCACGAAACTCTGTAGGCACTATTCTAACGCTAAAAGAAACTCGCTCACCAGCTAAACCCACCTAAATATCTAACAAAATAATAATAATAATATCAAAATAAATGGGTCAACAGGCTGGTTATTGGGCCCAACTGACCCAGTAAGGTCGCGGACCTTACATCCCCAAACATAATCTAGTATGTTAACCCCCAAATCAATATCAGAAACAGGCTTGGAATTAGGGAAATCTAACAAGAAAACATCCCCAATTAATAGAAAACACACACACGTACTTAATCATAAAATGCAAATCTACTTGCCTCAACCAAGAAGAAGATGGAAATGGGGGAAAACTTGAGGTGAAGCTTTCTACCACGAAAAATCACGATCTAACCCAACCAAACACTGCCTCAAACACAAAGGAAAAGGAAAGAAAGGAAAAGATCAAGATCAAACCTAAATCTAAAAAAAAGAGAAGAAGACTGGAAAAGTGATGGTAGGAAGAGGGTTACCAATTGATATCATTGGAAATAGGAGATTGAGAGGATGAATGTGAGCTGCTCGGATCTTCGAAGATGATTTTCCCAAGTTGAGTTCTAGAGCTTTGAGAAAATGAGGAAGATGAAGGGGCTACTACTGTAGCTTTCGTTGCAGAGAATGAAATGATATGATTAGGGTTCATCCCTGCTTAAGAAGAAAAGAAGGGGGGAAGAGAAGTTTGCCCTTGAATGGGTCCAGTGAATGAATGGACCACTTGAAGGGTTTCTAATCATCGGATCGCGACGAGCAAAGAGACAAAAATGATCAGCACGACAAGACCTTTCCAATGAACCCAAAAATTAGGGCGTTTGGAATTTTCTGGAAAAACACTCAATTTTTCCTAAATTGCAAACTACCTCCTGCTAGGATCAAACGAACTCGGAATTAAACGGCCTGCTATTGGGCCCAACTGACCCAGTAAGGTCAAGCACCTTACAATGGGAGTGCCACATGTCATTATGAAAAAGGCCCAGAACCAACTCGTGCTAAAAAGGAACAAATACAACTCCCAATAATATATAAAAATGATTATGGGCATTTCTTTTATTTTCGTTTTGGATAAATTGCTTTGATGGCGTATTCAAAATGAAATAATTGAAGCACAATAAAAAAAATCTATGAACAGTTTTAGGCATAATAAAGAAAGAACATTATAAATATCTACCAACATAATAAACACAACATCAAAGCAGTAATAATATAATAAGAGCAATACAATAGTAATTAAATTTTAAAATAAAAGTATTTAAATCTATTGTAAAAAAATAACAACAAAGAAAACTAAAAGAAAAAAATTAAAAAAGAATACCCATGATTTATCTATTTGTGGCTCATATTCATTACATGTTAAGGCCATCTGTGAATGGTTAAAGTTTTTGAAAAAAAAAATGCCTCTGAGATGATGATACCAAGTGAAGTCGTCTTTTTAATAGAATTGTGAATGGTATTATGGTAAGTGTATCGTGCGATAAGAATACACATGATCCAGGTCTAGCCTTGAGTGAATCTTGTCCAGCTATGCATGATCCAGAATCTCATCATTTCTTTCTTGGTTCTGAAATAGTGTGTACCGTGTATTGATTTGAATTTGGAAAATTACATAGGTGTATTAATTTGAATTTAAAAAACTATATACGTGTATTGATTTGAATTTGAAAAACTGTCATGTATTGAGATAAATGCATGGGCCCCATTATAGAATCAAGATTATGTTAATATTTGATAGGATAGCTTTAGGTTGAGAGATCTTAGGGTTTGATAGGACTCGAACTCATATGTACTTGAAGATCTCTCTTGTAGAATTTCTTTGAGCTTTTTGTATATACCCCTGCTGAGGTTTGCAGGATTTGGAAATAGGCCCTTGAGGTTTTAGTATTTAAAAATAAGCCCCTACATTTTCATTTTAATAACTTCCGTGTCCCCAAAATCGATAGTCTTCCAATCATTAAAGGTTTTAGAGCAAAATGACACTTTTGTCCATTTCTTTTATCCTTATATGCATAATTTCAAAAGCCTGAACTCAATTTTTTTTTATTTATAAAGCATGTAACATTAACAATTGCACTTAGTGAGAGAAAAATAACCCTTCATAATTTTTTTTTATCAATACATGGGTCATTTCATTAAATCCCAATTGATCATGACGACAATTAATACATGTACTTATAACCGGTTATGATTTATCCAATTCGTACATGACCCACCATTGGATCGATGAAAGTTTCAAAATAAATTATTATGCTTCAAGTATGGGGGGTGTAGAAGAAATATTGGGGGAATGGGCAGATGTAAAAAAAGTCTTCATTTTTAGAATTTACGAGGGGGGTGGTTTTGGCTCTATGCAAAAGAAATATCGAGGAAATGGGCAAATGAGAAAAAAAACATATTAAATTTTAGAATTTGTCGAGGGGGAGTGGGGTTTAGACTTTTTCAGATATGGGTGGAGGCTTTAGTCCTCATGCCTTTGTACATAGGTCTACCCCTGATCATGTGCATGAGAGAGTTATTGAAAGAAACCATTGGAACTTGAGATAATATAATGGTATTTTTATAAATATTAATATACTCATTTTTATTTAATGTATGTAAGGGCAAAGCTAATCCAACACAAATCTCATGGTGGCTGCCCATTCTTATTAGGAATATTGATCTTGGGGACATGAAACGTATTAAAAAGAACAGGCATGGGCCTAGTTACAAATACTAAAACCTCAGGGGCCTATTTATAAATCCTACAAACCTTAGGGGAGTATATACAAAAAGCTGAATTTCTTTTAGGCAAGTATCTTATTTCAACAATATCCTGATTTGCATTCAGATATTTTAGAAGGTTTGTTGGAGAGTGTTGGACAATAATGGAAAGAGTTAAAAACTTATAGAGCACGCCACATGTCGCTCTTTCGAAAGGGGGTTGCTGTGATTATATATATATATATATATATATAAAGTGATGAAATACTCATAACCACCTCTTCCTGTTACATTCATGGGTCCACACATATCAGTATGCACTAATTCCAATAAATATTTGGCCCTATTGCCCTTGAATTAAAAAGGTCTTTTCGTCATTTTGCCTTCCAGTCAGGACTCGCAAACGGGCATTGGTTTTACCACCAATGAAGGCAAAATATTATCTTTCACTAGCCTGTCAATCCTATCAGGATTAATGTGACCTAGCCTCAAGTGCCAAAGTTTCGTTAGGTTAGATGAAGGTAGCCTCCTCTTTAATATGATCTATTTATCCTATTAATTATTTTGATGTCATGTATCTCATACATTGTGGGAGTAAACAAATATAAGCCATTGATTACCTTGCCAGAACACACAAATGTATCATTTCTCTTTATGACTACTTCAACACTAAAGTTAACAAAATAACTATTATTCACTACACTTGAAACTGAAATTAAATTCCGACTTGGAGACGGTATATATAAAATGTTTGACAAAATGAACTTAGAATTGGAAAAACACAATGAAACTACTCCCACTGACACTGCCTTCGCCTTAGTATTCGATCTCAAGTTGACAATGATCTCGTCGCCACTAAGCCTCCTGATTTTCCGAAACCCTTATAATGAATTACAGATGTGATTAGTTACACCGGAGTCAACAAACCAAGACTCTGAAGTACTAGTTGTAAAACTAACTTCAGATACAAGTAACTCAATCATACATGTGGTCTTCTTCTTTGATAGATAATTAGGACAATTATGCTTCCACTGCCCCGTCATACCACAGTGGAAATATTTCCCCTTGGACTTAGAGACCATGCCCTTATTAGCCTTGGCCCCACCACCATTAGGACTAGTGTCCACCCTTCGGCCTCTGGGACCTATTTCCTTTTGCCCTTCTGGCCCTTGCCTTTCAGCTTGGACTGAGCATATGACTTCTCTGTCATATTAGCACTTGGCTATTTCTTGATTATAGCCTCCGCTGCCACTAGTTGGCTAGAAAGCTCAGCCAAAGTCAAACTCATTTTATTCATGTTGTAATTGAGCTTGAAATTGTTAAATGAGTCTGGCAGTGACTCAACGATAATATCAACCTGAGATTCTGCATCAATCTCAGCACCCAGGATTTCCAACTCGTTTAATGAATCCATCATTTTTAGAACGTGTTCATGAACTGTAATCCCTTCAGCCATCTTAGTGCTCATCACAGTTTTCATGTTTGCCTGTTTAGTAGGCGTGCCTTGGTCTCCAAACATCTCCTTTAAGTTAGAGATAATCTCAGATGCAGTCTTAAAGGATTCATGTTGGTGTTGTAAAACACTTGACATAGAGGCCATCTTGTAACATCTAGCTATCTCGTCATCTTTCAACTTTTTGGCATAAAGGTCCTTATCATCTTAGGATGCATCTGGCCCAGGTTCCTGAGGCATTCTGTGGTAATGACAGACTTATATCCTAAAGCAGTCAGGACAATGTCTAGGTTTCTTTTTCAGTCTAGGTAATTGGATCTTACCAACTTGTTTTGGTTCAGGATGGTCACTAGGGGATTGAAGGTAGATGAATTATGCTTGAAAAATACTGTTACACACAACCACACATTCAATTAATAAATTTAAATGACATAAGGGTTTAGCATTCTATCAAAATTTGTGGAATCCTCTAACCACTAAAATTCAGAATGCATCGGAACTTCAATCCCTTAGGACAAGCCTCCTTGGGGAGTGCTAATGCCCTTAGATTTGTGCGGATCAATATCAGTAAAATTATGGGTCTAAGGCTAACATGTCCATGATCCCCTATCACATATTATCATCTAGGTTTCTCATACCAAATAATATGTGACTCCCGATTAGACTTTGATTTCTAAAATACATGAGACAAATCCTTGATGATACTATATCATTATTTTAATTAAGTGTAACCCACCAATTAGCATCGCATGACAATTGTTGCAGGTAGTGCCTCCTTTGGGAGTGCACCCCCACCCCGCCTCACCAACACTATCATAAGGAGATCCTTATCTAGTAACCAGCTAAGACAGATGTCCTCCGTGGGGAATGACCATTCTCAGATGATGCGAGGCACTTACCTGCTTTATAATGGACCTACGGTGGAAAACCATGGGGATTTCTAAAATTAAATGCCCTGCTCCCACTTAATATTTTAGAATTGAGGATTTCTTTTATGTCTAAGGGCCCACATGATATAAACATCAAATCATCTCATGATATGAATAATAATTGGATCCAAGTCAAATTTAAAAATTATGGGAAGTCTGATTAATCATATTAGCATTACCAGTGGGTACATCTCATGGGTCCACTATAATGCTAATTCCTTTTTTAGAACCATTTCCAAAATATTAAATTTATTTGAACAATTACTATTATTGTTGTTTTTAGATCATATTTTAGAAAGAAATAAAAACATGCCAGAAAAAGCAAGCAACCATGCAAAAATAGATAATCTAAATAAAGCAATTCCTCTCTTCCACGTGGGTCAATGAAGAAAGGATGTCTTGGACTTCTTGGATTTTCAAATGCTTTGGGATTCCTCAAATTCTTTGATCGTCCAAAATCTTTGGTCATTACCAAACTCTGTGGTTAAAAGTCCATCATCACTGTCTATCTTGTCTTTAAAGCTGTCGGAATTTATAAAGTAAATAAAATTGAAAATTACAAAAATTCCTATATCCCAACACTGAGTTTTCTATGGCAATCTATTAAAGGAAATGAAAAGGGCTTAGGGAAACCATGATGCCCCTTGCCCTTCGCGAGAAACCAAGGAAACCATGATGCCCTTTACAAACTAACCAAAATAACCAATAAATTGACAAAAAAAGAAACTGATGGGGCCACATGGAGATGATAAGAACTTGCAAGATTAGCATCATATACAACAAAATATAGTAGGGCTGGGCCTAGGAAAAATCTCATCTGCCATCTCTCGACAGAAATCCCGGACTACAAAATTGTGCACTGTCCGCTCGAGCAGGGATGAACCCACTCGAGCACCCATCTTGCAGATTGCAGAGAATCTACGATCCCATCTCGAATTGTTGTAAACAAAAGCCCAAATTTTCTAAAAAATTGTATCAAATCTGCAAAAACTAATCTTACAGAACCCTAGCTTTATCCAGTCGACACATATCATATAGAGATTAAATATAGAAAACTGATATAACGCGATGAGAATTTAGGGATTGCTCTGATACCAATTGTTGGAAGTAGGTGGGCCTTCTAGATGAGTTTTAAAAACTTTTGGCCCACTTAATGCAGGGATCAAGTACCAAAAAGGCCAAAAACCTAACTTAAGATTTAAAACCATAATCTCATCCATTAAGATCAAAGATCTATCCAAAGAAGACGGATTAAGAAAACAAATAAGCATGTGCAAGAAGATCTACTAAAATAAACTGAATGTAGATCTATACCTTGGGAGCTTAGTTGCGCTCAGATCAAGAACTTGAACACTTGATTCCGCGAAACCCTTTCACTGATTGGATCTCCTTAGCCTATGTTTTCTTCCACGTTAAAGAACTTCTTAAAAGAGAATGGTGAGATCTCAAATAAAAAGCAACCCTAGGCACTCTAAAAGGAAACTAGAGGAGAAAGAAGAGGAAGTAATAGAAGGAAAAGAGGTGGACGTCCAACCTTTGGGCGTGCAATGCCTTGGACATCCACTCTCCCCTCTTATTTATAGTTTTGAGCACACCTCCTCTTGGATCAAAAATAGAAGTCTAACTTTTAATTTTGGTAAGTGTCATGCTTCTCCTTTCCTTAAGAGTTCCAATTGGAATAGAAACCTTCTCTTCTTAAGGCTAGCATGGGTATCACTAGGGACTCCTTAGAATCTGGCTTCGACTGAAACATCTGGACCCCACATCTCATATGAACCCTGGACCCACAGTTAGTTGCAAATAACTCCACTAAATAAATGTAATTGTACTCCAGTCTTAGGAATATTTAGAAGAAGATCCTAATCTTCTCAATTACTGGAAGTAGGCCCTTCCATCAATTATATCCACAGATCTATTGAACAAGCCTCCCTAACTAGATTTGATCCATATATTATTATCCTTTTTACCCAATTAATCATATTAATCGTCAATACCATCCAATTAACTCTTAATTGAGATTGCGTGCAGTTACCATTGATAAAATCCATTAATTGGCACAAGAGGATATTTCTCTCTTAGATGATAGATTCCATCTTGAGAATTATATATTCTCACAGTCCCACTACCACTTATCCAAGATACCGAGGTGTTGACGTACAGTCGGCCTCACTCATTTGCAACTCAAAGTAAATGCATAGTAGAAACTTGAGTCCATTAATCTCTCAAGACTTAGAGCTTATTACTTGGGAATTATGAGAGTAGTCCTTAATCAAAAGAAAGATTTATATAAAGTGCTACTCATGGTCCTTCAATACATCCAATGTACTAGCATAACAATCCTGAGTTTTATAATCTGATGGTTGAGACAAACCACACTATCTTATAGTGACTAAGAGCATCTCCAACAGACATCCCAAATTTACATATGCCTTTTTCAAAATAAAGGCTTATGTGGCAAAAAAGGCATATGTAAATTTGACATCTCTCACTTGGGCAACTCCAAAAGAGATGTCAAATTATTATTTTATTCTTTTTTCATTTAATCCTCATTTGCTTTATTACGTATATCTTGCTTATATTTAATGGGATTTGATACGATTTAAATGTTATTAAAGTAATAAATTATTAAAAAATAAAAAATGCACAAATTGTACTTGAAACCCATTTTTCATTGAAAAGGTAAAATCAAATTACATAATATTATAGTCAATCACAAGCTTATTCATATTTACCTTGGAAATACCACAGGTGCTCCACCAGATCGGCTTAGAGTTGAGAATGTGTTCTCTTGTCACGAATACACAAGTGGTTTTGGATAAAATCCTGAAATTCTGCAGTGCAGTCACGTGACACAAGAAGGTCACTACATTCACCCTCTCGTGCATCGTAATTGGGTGGAAGACTTTGATCGCGTTCATCTTCGATAATCATGTTATGCATTATGATGCATGCCTTCATTATATGCTAAAGTGTTTGACGATCCCAGAAACGAGCAGGCCCACAAACAATTGCAAAACGTGCCTGTAGCACTCCAAACACTCGCTCCACATCCTTCCTTGCGGACTCTTGAGCTGCAGCAGAATTTGTGGCCTTTGGCCCATTAGGACATGGAATTGTTTTGACAAATGTCGCCCACGAGAGATATATGCCATCAGCAAGATAGTAGCCAGTTGTATATTCATCACCATTGATTGAGTAGTGGGCGGAAGAAGTTCGGCCTTCAGCGAGGTCGGTAAATATAGGAGATCAATCCAACACATTGATATCATTGTGCGATCCCGGTAGTCCAAAAAAAAGCATGTCATATCCAAAAATCATACGATGCCATGGCTTCAAGAATCAAAGAAGGCTCGCGGTCGTCTCCACGAACATACATGCCTTTCCACACAACTGGACAGTTCTCCCACTTCCAGTGCATACAGTCTATTGTACCCAGCATCCCAGGAAACCCGCGTCTCTCACCTTCTGATAACAATCTACAAATGTCAGCATTATTTGGGGTTCTCAAAGTTTCGTTGCCAAAAACATCAATGATCGCTTGAACAAACTTTTTCAATGATTCTATAGAGGTACTTTCAGCAATCCTCACGTAATCGTCCACAGCATCCGTCGCAACTCCATAAGCAAGCATCCTCATTGCAGCTGTGACCTTTTGAAGAGTTGATAAACTAAAACTGCCTGCACAATTTCTTTTTTGTTGAAAGTATGGGTCATGAGCCTCCACTGCATTTACAATTCGAAGAAAAAGAGGTTTGCGCATTCGAAACCTCCTTCGAAATTGAGAGGGAGTATAGATAGGGTTTTCACTGAAGTAGTCATTGTAAAGCCTGTGATGTCCTGAATTCGTCCTCTGTGGATGACTGCGTGACCTTCAATAGAACCATGATGCACTCTCGTTCTCCTTCATAAGTATTCTCTATTTTCTTCCAGAGTAGCCCTACACAACATCTGCAACTCTTCATCCGAATCGGAATTTATGATGGTATGCCATAGCTCATCCGTCATGTCAGAAGAGGAATCAGTATAATTTTGAGACATCTCCGAATTGATGAACCAAAGATTTTCTTATTCTGAGATGAAGAGAAGTAAGAAGTTTAGGTGTAAGACCTTTTTTCCAGAATGGTTTATATATATGAAATATTCCAAAGGCTAGTTTTCTCCAACTACTATAAAACGGCTAGTTTTCTTCAACGGCTATAAAACGGCTAGTTTTCTCCGACGGCTATAAAATGGCTAGTGAAATGACAACTTTATAAAATTGAAGTACAATATTATATTTAAACAAACAATAATTCATTAATTAAAATAAAAAAATACACATTAATTCTAAAATAAAATACAATTCCAAAACCACCATCTAACCGTCATCTCAGAATTTTAAGTCTTTTTTAGCATAGTATTGTTGTTGCTCCTCAGACATATTGGACGTATCCATACTCATGATCTCCATCTCCATATGTATTTTCTTTAATTTCACCTTCTTCTCGTCTTGTTCGATTTTTTGCTTAAGAAGCTCTATTTTTTTTTTCATCTCTTTCCTTTTTGTCGTCCATCATTTTTTTGGATGAGGTATGCAACAGTTGTGGGCTCATTGATAGTGGTTTGCTTCATTTTTCTTTTATCAGCCTTTTTGCCTGGTGGTCTCGTTATGGGATCATAAGCATTGTTAATTGTCCCATCCCCCTCAATATTTATGGGAGTGTTTGGATTAAAAGATGATGAGTAGCCAGAAGTTGAATATTTTGCTCTTTTTACGGATGTCTTCTCTAGTACTTGTTGCAACAATTGTATCCACTTTGGTTGGTGCCTCAACAAGATCCAAGCATGGTCCAAGGTGAATCTTGATCCATATAGATGTTTGTAAATTTTTTTTTGCTTCTGCAATCTGAAAATTAAATGTAAGATCAAATTAAGAATAAAAAAAAGTTCGCACACACACACACACACACACACACACACACACATATATATATATATATATAATTTTACCTTATCTTGTTCATTCGTGCCACTTTGATTTCTAGAAATAATTGTGGCAAGACATCCACAAAATTTTTTGACAGAAGCTTGAATCTTTTGCCATCGTTGTGACAACATTTTGTTTGTTCAATCACTGGAAAATTGCTTATTGTTGTGATAGTATTCTCCCACTCGTTCCCAAAAAGCCCCAAGTTTCTGCTCGTTTCCATGCACAGCATCCAGACTGGTGTTCAACCACGAACCAATGAGAAGACGGTCTTCTTCTATATTGAAGCCGGCACCTCGACCAACACCCTTTTTCTTGGGGGCATCATCAGTAGGGAGTTCGGAAGCCTCACCGAAATATTGTGAATATTGGGTAGAAAAATTAGGAAATTGAGAGAATTGAGAATCTATAGTGTAAATGAGGAAAAAAAAGACTTCAAGCACTCCTTATTTATAGATATCCCAGCTCCAAAAAAATTCTCAAATTAACATAATCAAAATTTTCAAACGGTAAAAAAAAAATTCCAACGACTGAAAATGGCAGGTGACCGTTGGAGGCTCTTTCATTCCATTATTCCAACGACTTAAAAAAAGTCCAACGACTGGAAAGTCCAACGGCTCTTTCATTCCTTCTTCCAAGCATTATTTAATTCAAAAAAATAAAATGGCATGTCACTTTTCCCATGCCAGTTTTGGCATACCTGATGCAATGCCAAATTACAACAAGGATTTGGCTCCTCTCTTGGAGCATGTGCAGCATGTTTTTTTTAGCCGTTGGAGGCTTATGTGGCAAAATAACATCATTGTTGGAGATGCTCTAAGGTGCTACAACATTTTCAAATGAAATACCCAGTCTTATCACTGATTGTGAAAAATCTTCACTATAAGATTTATGATCCATGTTTCCCATATGTAAATGTCATTCACACATAAGGATTACATTTAATATACTTGTTGGCTCCAATTCATCTCATTAACCATCATATCATTTTGTATTAGTTATGTGCAATAAAAAAAAAAAGAATACATTCATCACATGAATAAAACATGAAATCGTAAATTAATTAGGATAATAAATGAATTTATTCACATCATTCACTGGATTAAGGACATATAATCTAACACTATTTTCTCCATTATAACAATTCAATGGATGAACTTCACCAAAAACAAAAAAAATAAAATAAATGAAAACGAAAGAAAGAAAGGGTTGATTATTAGGATTGTGACCTGGAAGATTACTTACCGTGAAGCCATTCCATTAAGTTTTGTACTTGGGTAATAATCCTACCATGTTAGAATAGAAAGAGGAATTGTATGCCGAGCTGGCGGCTCCTTCCATTTCTTTATTCCTTATGTGTGTTAACCATGGTTTTGTGATTTGAATCACTGATGTGATGATGCTATCCCTGATTTTCAAGTCCCCAAATCTCTTGGGTTTATAGAGTAGAAGAGATCTAGTGGATCCGAGCTATTGCAGAACCGATCAAGAAGAAGTAAGGCAGGGCGCCTCTGCCTTGCCATCATTGGAGAAGATTGTCATCGCCGTATTTTGTGACAGACAAAACATTTTTTTACATCTCGCTCGCCTTTCTCAAAGATGGAGAAGACGAACAGAGGAGGGTTTCACCCAATTCTTTGTATTTGTAAAAGAGACCCTCTCCTTTGTTTTCTTTGTTTCATTCCAAGGAAGCATCCAACAACATTATAACTGACGCGACTTTTTTTACACGTGGCATTCTAGGACAGGCCAAAACCACGTCCCCCCTATTTCGTTGAAATAAGGGATCCGGACTCGCAATTTAGAGGGTGTATTAGCTGGTATAAGATTTTGTATAGGTGACAAATGAGAATTGAATGAACAGTATCTTCTTGTTTTTATTGTACTCTCGAACATATACGCACTTATTATTCCAAAGAAATTACAAAAAAAAAAAAAGTCGAGATGAAATGCATAACAACATCTTCAGAATTTGGAGGTAAATACCCAAAATCTAGATCCGTCCACAAACATATCATTTGGGTACCTGACCCGACTCCACTCAGCCCAGAGTGCAGTTGAGCCGGTATTTGAAATGAGGTCCATACCTCCAGCCCGAGTTGCACCCGTCGATCCGTACCCGGCTAAGATGTTCACGGGAAAACCCTCACTTGTTATCACCTAGGGTTAGGGTTTTAGCTCCAGCGCCAGCTCCAGCTCCATCTATATATACAAAACACTCCTCGCCTCTTCCTCCATCTTCTCAAGCTTTCCCACCTCTTAGCTTTTCGTATTCAGAAGAGATCTCCATCATCTCTCTAGGGTTTTTCGTTGGAGATTGATATGTCTTCGATCTCTACCTCTGTTTAGGGTTTTTGAGATATAGATCTTTGAAATCTCCATCTAGGGTTAGGGCTTCTGAGATGAGATTGAAGAGGCATCTATCTAGGGTTAGGGTTTTTGAGGAGAGATTACTTTGTATCGTATCTCGTTCTCGCACGTCGCACCCCGGGCTTGACTGAAATTTCGATGAAGATCGAAGCCCCATTGCACGTGCCAAATCGAATCTGCCATTCAGTGTTGCAGTTTAGCATTCGATTTTTTTCTGGTGGCTGATCTGTGTCAAAGCAATGGCTACAATCAATTGATTCACTTGATCTCTAATCTTCTATTCCTGTTTTTGCTCTTTTTTTTTCTCATTTTTCTGTTTGTTTCTGTTTGTTGATCTTATGTTTGAGGGTCTGCCTCTCCTCACCTTTAGTTCTTTCGGAAGAATAAGGTACCGAAAGAGCTCAGTCATGGAGGCAGATACTGAAGTAAGGCAGGGTTCACGTGGAGGCTTTTGCTTTCTTTCAATAGCTTTGCCTCTAAAATCGTCTGCCATAGCTAAAACTGAAAAACCCAAAGAAACGCAGGTGGATGAAGTACCCTTTAAAATCTTCCACCTTTCCCTGATTTCTTTTCCTTTTAGAAACTTCTTCCATGGATCAAATTGAAAGATCCAATAAGGAAAAAAACCCGGATGGGTTATTTCTTTTGGCTATGATTGAGAGTCCCTAATTTCTTTTTCTTTTAGAAACTTTGGATCAAATTGAAAGATCCAATGAGAAAAAAATGATTTCTTTTGGCGATGATTATAAGTTATCCGCGCTTCTGAGATTAATCTGTGAAGCATAAAATAACTAAATGGTTGAATTTCTTAATATGAGCCAATGCTAGTGTTTCTCTATCTTGATTTCTCTTTGCATTTGCATTTCTATCTTCCTTTAAATTCCCATTATCTTTATTCCTTTGCATGAATGGATGTTTTCATATGAAAACCATTGTTTCTGTGCTCATAGAAAATCAGTAGAAAAGACCCAGAACTCTGTTCTATTTTTAATTTGTGTGTAAATCCTCCCATGGAAAGAATTTTTTTTTTTTTTTTTTGGCAGTGATGATTTACTAAAGCTTCAAATGCCAGTTCTGCTTCAGAAAATTCTTGATAGAGAGAAGCTTATATATCTCTGAGCCATACCATTGTTGTGAATAGTTCTTCCATTTATAGTTCCAATAACTTTATATAAGTTAGTTTCTTCTTCCCAGGATTAAGATTAAAATTTATTTTGATCTTTTCTAATGAGCATTTTTGGTATTGGAAGGAGTGGCATTTTTCCTAATAATGGGACATTTGTTCTTCAATTCCCTGCTTTTACAGGAGAAGGTACTTCAGAGTTGCTAATTCCTTACGAATTAGTTTCTTTGCAAAATCACTTGTTTGATGATTATGCTTTTCAGCTAAGTCTTTTAGGTTTGTTGGTTTGGTTGATCTGTAGTTTTTTTATAACTTCTAATTCATTTGGTTTTATTTGCCACTGATGATTTATCCTAGTTTTGGAGGTGTGGTGAACCCAAGACCCTGTTTTCAGGGAGAACCTACTTGGGGTAGCCACATTTCACATGACATCAATGGATCTGTCTGAGGCATTAATTCTCATTCGATTTGTATTAGTCTATTGTTATTTTAAATAAATGAAATTACTATTAGTTATTTTACTTTCTGTGGATTTATTCGGTTTATATTATTTTTTTGAGAGCATGGCTGGGAAGGTGTCTTACTAGATTCAGGTGCTAAACTTTTTAGCCATTAGGTTTGCTTTATAACTGGGAGTTGCAGCTGTTTAGGCATTCTCCAGCTGGGCCTATTGTTGTGTTGGCTTCATTTCTGATGACTGATGTTCATATGTATACAATACAGGCTTCAAGTCCGAGTCCCTGTTATTAAGCTGAAGTTAGTTGGAGTTAACATTCATATAACTCCAATGGATCTTTTAAATAAATATCTTTTACCATTTCATTGTTTTGTGATTTTACCTTTTTTTTTTACCTCTTGTACTTGAGGTTTTTTTTTTTTGTGTGTGTGTGTGTGTGTGTGTTCTGCCCATGATGATTTATCCATATTTGGAGGTGTGGTGAAACCAAGACCCTGTTTTCAGGGAGAACCTACTTGGTGTAGCCACATTTCACATGACATCAATGGATCTAACTGAGGCATTATTTCTCTTCTATTCCCATTTCTTTGTTTTATATTTACCTATTTTTCATTCTAATGAAATTAATTTACTATTTTTGTTTCTAAGGATTCATTTGTTTATAATACTTTGAGAAAATGGCTGGGAAGGTGCTTTAATTTTGCCTTTTAGGAAGTTGCTTTGTAATTTAGAGTCCTGCAGAGTAGACATTTTGTACTTAACATTATTTTCCCTAGACTAGGATTTGCTACATTTGTCACCTTGAATTTTTTAATTGTATTTCGTGTTTTTGTCTTGAGTTCTTGTTATTACAGGGTGAAGCTAGCTGGAGTTGAACATTCATATGATGCATAAGGTCTTCTAAAGCACTTGTATAGTTTTACCAGTTTGTTCTCTGATTTTTATTTTCAACTAAATAAGTCAAACTGATTAGACCCTTGGAATTAGTGTTGTAGCAGAAGTGCAGAACCCTTATAGTACGTTATTTTCTGTTTTTTTAACCCTTGGTAATATCCTGTTTTGCCCATCTGCCAGTGATAATTTATCCATGTTTGGAGGTGTGGTGAAACCAAGACCTTGTTTCAGGGAGAACCTACTTGGGGTTAGCCACATTTCAATTGACATAAATGGGTTTCACTGAGGTAACATTTCCCTGCTTTTATTCATTTCCTTACTGTTATATTGTTGTGCAATATCTATCTATTGACTCATTCAAAGCCAGGACCTGCTTGTTTGAGAATTTATGCTGGGGGAAAGGTATAAATAAATCTCTTAATACGTGTCCCTAGCACAATTCCTAAATGCTCAAGTAAAACTTAGTCCATAGAAAGCTGGATTTCGGTTAAAGACCAAAAGTGATAATTCACAAATCAAAATATTTGGAATTTCACTAATACAATATGAAATTTCAGATATTGTGATGCAACATGCAGTGCTGTAAGAAATTCCCAACATATGGAATTCCACATGACTTCAAGAATTTCTGATTGGTTGGAGGAATTTCATATGTTGGGAACTTTTTACAGTGATCAGTTGCTGTTCTCTTAGCATTTGGCTGGATTACCCGTTTTGGCTTCTAGATTTCTTCAAATTCAGCTTTACAGAATGCTTGGGAATTTGCTAACTCAGGTTGGAACAGCTATAAAGGATTTTGTATACCCATCCATAATGAATTCTCAGGCATACCTTGCAAATAGAGAGGCCCTAATTGAAGGTTGCATTTTGTTTTTATAACTAGGAGAAGCCTTAACTATTACCTTCCAAGCATTGTCAGATTAATCTGCATTGTGTTTAGACAATTTTGCACCATATATTAACATTAGATGCTTCTCTTCTAATCACCTGGGAAACCATTTCCTTGTGATCACTGGGCAAAGAATCATTACCATTCTCACATCTTGTTAAATTTTAAATTCTGAGCACTTAATTGCATATTGTAATTTCAAAATCTTGTGCTCTCTGTCGCTTTCACAGATTCACTCTGCTCTCAATGACGCAAAAAATTCTGTTTTTTAAATATTTTCTTTTGATAATATGATATCATCTGTGACTTTGTAGTTTCCATTGTGATTTAGAACAATTTTCTTTTGCTTATATTTTCATTGTTTTTGCCTTCTGTTGTATGTGCGCTTATCTTAATTAAGGTAGTATTTGGTGTTTGCTAGATTTAAATTATCTGAAAGTTTTTATCTTTGTTTAGGTTTGATCTTCTTCTTTCTTATATGTTTTAGACAATTGACTTTCACCTATTTTAGATGTATTGTTGCATCTGCAGCCGCTGCTGGTTCTTGTTTTCGATCAATCTCTCTGACCTTGTGGGTTCTAGTTGATAAGTTATTTGTTTAAATATATTATTTTTGTACAGTATGTCCCCTCTAGAAGAATTGGATTATTTTGTGCAACGCATTAGTTCCTGAGGAACCTTGTTCGAATTCCTTTTGCATGTGTGAACGTTGTGTCTGCATTATTTTGTTCGTGAAGTGTCTTGATTAATATTGGTGCGATTTGAGTTTCAACTATCCTCATGTTCTGAATACGAAGTGACATGTAGGCTGAAAAACTCATAAAGTGGGTGTTGTCATCAGCTTCTTCTCTTGTTTCCTACGAGATTGGAGTTAAATAACAGCACTAAATTTAACTGAGTGGTCTATCGCTTCTTCTCTTGTTTCCTACGGGATTGGAGTTAAATAACAGCACTGAATTTAACTGAGAGTGGTATCATATATGCTCTCTATTTATTTGTATTTGATCCCCTAGAATAAGACACATCTTGCAGTGTCCATACCATTATGTACCATACTACCTTGGTCCATTATCAATGTAGCCCAATAAACAAGCTTTACATGAGAAATCAGTAGCAAGCGGTACATGAGAAATCAGTAGCTTAGACTCCTACCTAGATAAATCCTACCAAACTCGATATTTACAAAATTAAAATTTTGCTTCTTTCCCTTTCAAGTGACATATGAAACAGGCCTCATCTTACGTCAACTTGCTTACTTCTCTTGATGTAGTTTACTCTTTAAAAACTTAAGCATCATGGGTGGATCTCATCAGAGATGTATCTAAAGTTACATTTAAACATTCCAAGTTAGTTCTACACACTAGCTAAGTAGAAAATGAATAAAAAGGTCTAAATTAAGATAATATATTCTTAAATTTAATTTATTAGCAATTAAGTTGATATATCAAGAGAAGATTTAGTCAACTTTCATGATATATCCAGAAAACCCAAAAATTAGAGAAATATCATAGATCCTAGTAGTTTGAATCGTTTATCAATATATTGTTAATCACCCTCCAAAAGTCATCTTTAGCCACGATAAAATTACTAGAATTTGATAGAGCAATAAGATTGGATTAAAAATTATGGCAAATCATGTTTTTATTCTTCAGATTTTATGATAAAATCTGATGACCTATTAAAGTTATGTCTAGATTTATAAGAGCATCTCCAAGAGCTACTTTAAATTTGGATATGCTTTTTAAAAAATGAAGGCTGATGTGGCATATGTATTTTGGCATATGTAACTTGGCAACTCCAAGAGAGATGTCAAATGCAAATGCAAGTAGGCCCATGATCATTATTTTATGCAAAAGAAAGACTTGCACCAAAAAGCTCAAATGCAAGTGGGCCCTCACCATTATTTTATTCAAAAAAAAAAAAAAAAAAAACTTTTGAAGTATGCTTTATGGTATGCCAAACTTGGCATACCATCTCTAACTTCAAATCCATGTAGGCAAAAGAAGTGTCTGTTGGAGTCTCTCTCATATGCTAATTAGAGCAAAAGGAGGCTGACATGGCAAAATAAAGCATCTGTTAGAGATGCTCTAAGGTCTCATGCATCTTGAATGTGAGAGATCTAGTGAACTTGACCCTCTCTCCCCATCTCTCTATATCATCATCCTGTTCTCTTAGATCTTGGTCTCTATTTTAAATAATTTTTGTTTCATAATTAGAGAATCAGTTTATTTATCAAAATAACATTAAGTACCACCTAATGCCCCCAAAATATTACCTTGTCATTGCAAAATTACTAGATCTCTTTAAATCTTTTATTTTACTAAAAGTAATGGCTCTTAAGATTTTATGATTTGAAATAAAAGAGAAACAAATTAAATGTGAAGATCTAATAGTATATGAGATAGATTACTTGAAAGGGTCTTGCACCATCACAAGATCTCTCCCCTCATGCTCTCTCTCTCACATCTTGATATGTCTAGCTAAAAATATTTTTACAATTTGCAAAAATGCTATTTTCAATTAAAAAAATTGCGAACAATTTTCAAAAATGCATTGTCTACAAATTTGGATTGTTTTTTATAAAACAATTTTCTTTTGTTTATATTTACAATGTTTTTGCCTTCTGTTTTATGTGCACTTATCTTAAGTTAGTATTTGGTGTTTGATAGATTTAAATTATCTGAAAGCTTTTATCTTTGTTTGGGTTTGATCTGCTTCTTTCTGATATGCTTTAGATAATTGACTTTCATTTTTTTTGTATGTATTGTTGCAACTGCAGCCACCCATGGTTTTTGGTTTTTGTGCAATCTCTCTGATCCTGGGTGTTCTAGTTGATGAGTTATTTGTTAAACTATATTATTTATGTACAGAATGTTTCTCCCAGAAGAATTGGATTATTTTGTGCAACTCATTAGTTGAAAAATTAATTTATTTCCCCTCTAGTTGTTCTTCGTTTGACTGTTATTGGTAATTTTCATATGTAGGATTATCTTGCCTGTGGGGGATGATTCATCCAAAAGGCATGGTGGTTCCTGGAACCTGTCGATGAAGTCCTTTTCTCTTGTTTATATATAAGTGGACTTTTACATGTTTAACTGCTCTGAATTTCCACAACTCTTATAGCATTAGAAAGATGTCCAAAGTTGTTGACCCATAGTCACCATGGTTGGGAGTTTGATATTTGTTGGTTGAGCATTAGAAAGTCTTGTCTTTGGTATTGCATCAAATGTAGGTTCAATATCGTTTGTGGATTTGGATATTATCTTACTTTTTTAAGAATTCCCAATTTTAGGATGCTACCCTCCATTCTTCTATTTTATTCTTTCGACGATTTATTGAATCCTGTTTTGGCAGAGCTTTCTTATGAATTCTCAGTATGAGATTGATTTGGGTTCTCAATAGCTTCGATTATCAATTTAATGGATCAAGTACTGTCTCCATTATTTCGTTCGTGAAGTGGCTTAATTAATATTAATGTGATTTGAGTTTTCACTATCCTCATGTTCTGAATATGAAGTGGGCATGTAGGCTGAAAAACTCATAAAGTGGGTGTTGTCATCAGCTTCTTCTCTTGTTTCCTACGAGATTGGAGTTAAATCACAGCACTAAATTTGATCCACTATAATAAGAAACATCTTGCTGAAACATATGTAAATAGTGTCCATACCATTATGTACCATACTACCTTGGTCCATTATCAGTGTAATGCCCATGCCATTATGTACCATAGTACCTTGGTCCAGTATCAGTGTGTAGCCCAATAACCTAACTCTACGGGAGCCCAATAACCTAACCACCATATTACCTTTGTCCAATATCAGTGTGTAGCCCAATAACCTAACTCTGCGTGAGATTTACTCTAAGAGGTCAGCCACTAGACTCCTACCTAGTGAAGTTCTACCAATCTAGATATTTTAAAAAATAAACTTTTCCTTCGTTCTCTCAGTTGACATTTGAAAAATTAGCTTTCTGTTTTTTGATTTAGTCACTCTTGAAAATCTATGTAACATGGTAGATAACAAGCTAGATTAGTTAACTGATGGTTCTACAATAGCTAAGTAGAAAATGAATTAGGTCTAAATTAAGGTAATTTATTCTTAATTTGAATTGATATGTTGTTGATCAACACTTGTAAAATTAAGCTCAAATTAATCGAAATATTTTCATGACATTAGTTTCTCAAAAAAATATTTCAAGATTTAACATAAGATCTATCAAGAGTAGATTTAATTGATTTTCATTATACATACTGAAACCTACAGAATTACAGAAATATCATAGATCTTACCCATTTAAATCAGTTTATCAGAATTATTTTAAATACCCTCCAAAATCACCCTTAGCCATGATAAAAATCACTGATCTCGAAAGATCTATAAGATTGTATTAAAATTTTGCGGCAAATCATTTGTTGATTTAAAATTTATTAAATGTAATGGCTTTTCAGATTTTATAATTTGAAAAATAGAGAATCAAATTAAATGTGAACATCTATTAAATGTGAATATCTACTAGGATGTGAGATAGATTACTCGAAAGTGTGTTTCATCCTTGCAAAATCTCTCCGCTTGATTTCTCTCTCCTCTTAAATCTTGATGTTTGTTTTAAGCTTTGTCTTAGCTAAAAACATTTTTGCAATTGCCAATAATGCTATTTTCATAGAAAAGAAATTGCCAAGAACTTTCAAAATTGCATTTTTGAATTGCCAAAAACTTTCAATTTTGGATTGTTTTTATGTCGTAATAAAACAATAATTTGGCAAAATATAGATCTTTTTACCTCTTGAAAATGAAGCTGAGAAGGCCCTTGCAATTGAAGGGGCAACTTTGTATACACTTTCGAAGCGAGACCCTGCTTCAATGATTAAGTACCGACTGCCAACCGCAATGGCTGAAGCGCAAAGATCAAGAATAATGAGAGAATTCTCTTCAGAGGGTGACAAAACTACTTCTTTATAAATTATTAGAATACCCACTGCTTGTACCATATCTATAATTTTCTACAGTTCCATGTTTGATGGCTGAAAAAAGAGAAGAAATGATTGTCATGATTTTCAGGTTTGAACTATGTTGCTTGATTTTATCCTGATTTGTATTTATTGTATATGTAGTATAAACGAAGAGAGTTCATATTTTCTTGCGCTTGTTGATGATGATTAAAGGTTTTGTAAATTCTGGAAATGATGTTTTAAGGGCTGGATTCATGTTGATTTTGTGTTTGATGTTTTGTCTTTGTTCATATATGTTAACTATGCAACAATGCTTGGTTTTATGTTAATGACATGTTAACATGAATCTAATTGATGTAAGTTAGTTTTTGAGGTCCTTTATGCTTATAAGTCTTTTAGGGGACGTTGGTAAACATCCTCGCCGTGGATTTCTGTGGGTTTTCCGCGATCCTGTGGAAAACCCACGTTTGGATCCGCGTGGAAAAGCCTTTAAAGGATGCAAAGATTCCTTGTTTGCAAATATTTCAGGCGTCAGACACCACCCCACCCCCCCGGATCCGCTGAATCCATGCGCTCGATGATTTGCGGAGCTACAGTGATTTCAGGCGTTAATTTAGAGCAGACCGGTTTTTTGCATTTTTTGGTTTTTATGGGCCCCACAATCAAGATCTGAACCGATAAAAGTGTTAAGAAGGTTCAAAACGGCTATCTCACAAAATTTCAGCCGTTGATTCATCTTAGATTGTGAGATAGTTGCAAAACCGTCCAAACCGTTAAATGCCAACTTCTGAGATGCAGTGGGCCAAAAAAGGGGATTAAATCCAGTCCCTTTTTTTCAATTTTATGGTTCCTGTGGGCCCCACAATCATGATCCGAACCCGTTATTTCTACAAGGTCAAGCACGGCTAGTTGACGAAATTTCAACCGTTGATCTTTACCATATCTTGAGATATTTGCAAAAAAGTTCAGGTACTAAAATATTAATTTCTTATTCCTGTGGGCCCCCTTTGCAGGATCTGAACCGTTCAAATTTTCTAGATGACCACAAACAACTTTGAGGTGAAAGTTGAGGTCTTGATTTTTCATGGATTTTGGAAATTTTTAGAAAATATATTTATAACCGTTGAATTATATATTCTACAATTTATAGGAATCCTCCGTCCATCCAAATATGAAACTCTCTTTGGAAATCCTACTTGAGGATTATGGCATTCTCTGGAGATGGAGAGAATCCTCTAAATAACGGATTCTTCTACGTTTACCAAACATGCCCTTATGGTTAGGATTTTAGTATCAAGTGTTTTGATGAAGTTGGAAGTCGTTAGTGAAGATGGAGTAAACTTAATTCAGGTATATCTAATAAATAGTTAAGGAAGAGAGTGAGAACCACCTGTATTTTTGGTGGCCTTGGGCTTGCACTTAGGCCAGGTACTTGGTATTGCAATTGCTGTGGAGATATAGAACGGTTGTGCTGATCAGCTCTGCAAGAGAATCCAGATCTACGCTCATGATTACCTCTTCAAACTCAACCACCACAGTAGAAAAAGAAAGAAGTGGTTGGAGGCATGGTCGAAAATTTCTTTGAGTTCTCTTGAATCTCCAGAGTCATCTCATTTTAATAAGTTGGCATTCCAAACCATTTAATAGGAAGATATAATTCAAACAATTAAAGGTTTTTTTAGTAATTATGTATGAGGTTTGGAGTCAATAATTTAAAAATGATGACTTGTGTAATGTAATGTGAAACTTATATTTAATAATTTACATTTGATATTTGGACTAACAAATTATGTAATATATAATATTCTTTCTTTTATTTTCTTTATTGTTGTACCTTACTTGCATATATAAATTTATTATTTTGAGTTGATTATCATGAATGCATTTAAATAAATAGATTTTTATATTTTATAAGCAATGGGTCCATTTTCAAATATTTAAGAATTATTTTAGAAAAAAAAAACATAGCTCTTCCGAGTCTTCGCGTTGACTCTCTGAGTCAATTTTTTTGCATTTGATAAGTCGAGTCCAAGTCCCGAGTTTTCTATACTAACCTTGGCTGGAGGTGTTAATAGGAATGTAAATGGTTCATCGATTTTTTGATTACTTTGAGGTTCTGACCTGTTAAAAACTGGGTTTGAGTCCTAATTTAGGCCCCAATAAGTAAATGGGTTTGATCATTTTTTGGGACATGTGACTTAAACGGGTCCATATAGAATGCCTTTATTATGCCTTTCTTATCCTTGATTATACCTTTGACTTCCAGCATAGGCTGCCTTTATTGTCCCTCTAGTCATGTTGATAATTGTTTACTTACAATGCAACTTTTGCCACCCCTATAAATTCTTGCATTTTTTTGTAATAGTTTGGATCGGAATTCAATCTATTTGGGCGCAATTGTGATTGAAAGTGATTGGAAAATGTAAAAGTGAAATAAGAAATGTTAAATGTATCTTAAAATATGGAATGTGAAATTGATAGGTGGAATGTGAAATGTGGATGTGAGAGGTGAAATATGGAATGTGGATGTGAAATGCGGATGTGGGTTTTCTTTTTCTTTTTTTTTTTTTCTTTTTGCTATCAGAGGGTTTTCAACCCTTTGAGCTGGACTAATCAATTCGGGTCCAGAGGGAAGCCGAGTAAACTCCCCTATGACCCCAGTGTAGTAGTGCAGTTTCGAACCTACAACTTTCGGGTGCAAAATGCAGATGTGAATGTTAATGTGAATTGTGTATTTAAATATGAAATGTAAAATCTAATATAAAATCTTAATTATAATTTTTTCATCTTTTTTTTCAACATGTTATGAGCGGGGATATCCCCATCCAACACAGTCACCACATTGAGTTAAGTAGGGATATCACAGCCTAACTGGTTGTTTTAACTGTGATGAGCAAGGATATTTTAAAATGAAAAAAAAAAAAAAAAAAGGAAATGGGAACAAATAAAGAAGGCTTGGTGGAATTAGAGAAGAGATTTTTCAATTTTTATTCTAATCTATCTACACTTGCCCCAAATCTTATGATCAAAGAGAGGAAGAGGAGAAAGTACGTCTTTTTGTTAGAGATCTTCTTGACTTACAAATATTTTGATGTATGAATAAAGAAGAAGAACGACGAACCCACTTTCTCTTTTATTAATATGTTTTTTTAAATTGCATAGATGTATTGAATCAAAACATATCATTATGTATTTTCAATCCTTGTTGCTCATATTGAAATTTAATTCGCTTAAAATCAATGTCTATTTGCGTCGTATTATTACATGACATTTTAGCTCAATCGAAGTTTTATCCATGGTGGATAAAGAAATATAAGTGTATTTTTTTTTATTATTATTATTCATGTCAGAAAAATCCGATTGAAGAAATTTATTTTAAGGAGATAAAAACTAGTGGAACCATGCTTTTTAATGGTTAAGAATTTAGAAATAGGATGCTTTTTTTTTTTTTTCTTTTTTCTTGAGGTCTCAAATAATAAAATTTTAAATTGTAACTTACAAGTTGCATGTAAGTAAGGACCAGTACCCACCTTGAGATTGTAGAATAAATCAATACTAAAATTATAATTGATGATTTCAACTCAATTAAAGAACATCGAGTACAACTTCAATAATTTGATTATTATTTATTTATTATTAAAATTTATAATTTTATGTATTTTTGTTTCTTTGCCCCTACTAAGCAAAATTCCCGGTTCCGCCCCTAGGGAGGTCTGGGTATTAGAGACCCACGAGTTGTGACCAAAGCTGCTCCAGCACACTTGGTCTGGAGGTTTATTTCATGCCCTCTTAGGTGGTAGCCTAAACTCCTAATCCAAAAGTACCTCCGTGATAAAGATTTACATGAAGTCACACCCAAGCCCCATGACTCCCCATTATGGAAAGCTATGTTGAAGGTCAAGCACTACATCATAACCAAAGACGGTGGGGGGCAGGGGATCTAACATTCGGACCTTTCAGGATATCTGGGTCCCAGGAATTGAACAACTGAAAAATCACCTTCACCAGTTTGTCTTCATGATAGAAGGCCTACTAGACACATATTGGCCTCATGGATGGACAACATTTCAACCCTGTGTCCGTAATGCCACTCGTCAGAGACAGTGAGTCATCTTCTTTGCCATTGTCTTTTCTCCACTACAATCTTGAACCAACTCCCCTTAGCCATAGACAACCCCATCGGACACCAAACCTTGTTACACTGGTTTCTAAATTGTCAATCAATTCACAGAATTAAATTGGGTGTTACAGTGTCTTGGTACATATGGAAAGCCCATAATAGCCTCAGCTTTGACTACCAGCCACCTCACCCTACCACATATGAAAAATAAGTCTATAACTCTCCTATTGCAATGCAAATTTATCTCAAATTTATGCAGGTAGGTCGCATGTGGATTCATCTACAGATAAGTGGCTCCCCCTCCACCAGGGTGGTACCAACTGAATTTGATGGATCCTTCAGTAATGGAACAGCTTCAGCTAGCACAGGAGGCATCATTAGAGATCTAGTGGGAATCATGCTGTGTGCTTATTCAGGAAGGGTTAAAGAGGAAAAAAGCAATCACACACATTACATAATTTCAAGTTCAAGCATCGAATCTTTAATGTAAAAGATCAAATGTAAACCGCAATTTACATTTCAATCAACCAATTTTTAAATTGCTAACTTCATGCCTCAAGCATCAATTACTTAAAAAAATAAAGCATCTATTATTAAAAATCAAATCTACCTCTAAAATAATTGAAAATGCATGCAATTTGTCAAAAGGTGGCGGCTTGGCTGAATTTCCACTATATTTGACTCGATCTTTTGTCAAAACAAGGTGACTTAGCAAAGTCGAAAGTAACTCGTGGAGCTTTCCTACCTTGGTTTCCAGAGTAAAAAAAAAAAGAGCTGCTTAGAAATTTAATTTTCAGACTTTCAGTCACAACAGATAATCCATCAGCTCTGGAAGTTCTCCACTTATCCCAACTCATCCCTTCTTAGAGGCTAAGTTATGCCCTGGCAACAACACTAGTTCTTGAATTAAAGGTGATTGCACAAGCTTGGAGCTGCCCAGTAATTCAGACAAAATTCTAATGTAATAAACATTCAAAAGTTTGATATACCATTGGCACGAGAACAATGGTAGTAGCATGCACGGAGAGAGAGAGAGAGAGAGAGAGAGAGAGAGAGAGAGAGAGAGAGAGAGAGAATTGGCTGTATCAGAGTATTTTCATTTTCATTTTCATTTGTAAAGGCATCATAACAGTGTGTATCGTATCTACCATATCAGACATTATTGGCCAGTATCAGCCTGCATTTGCAGTATTTATCAGTAAAACTTGTGTGAAAATCAGGTATCGGCAGATACTCTCTACTTGGTTTCTTGGAAAACCAATTCTTATAGCCAATATTTGCAGCCATACTTCAAAAGCAAACAAATATATTTCATGAAGATACTGCTAATTAAATTGCTCTAAAATTTTCAGATCACATACCATCAAATCAGGGTTCGAAACATCCTTCACACAATTGTGGTCTCAAAATACTAGAATATAAACTGTCCTAAAGATGAGACTCATTTCTAGACATCTGATAGTAGTAGACATACCATGACATTAAAGTACTTGTTTAAGGTCCTGTAATGTTTATGGCAAAAAAACTGTCGAATCAACGATCCAGTCAAAATCAATGATTCCATGTAAAAACAGTTGACTGGAGTAAAATTTGCTTGCCCAACAGGACACTCTGGTCTTCTTCATTAGATTAGACTGTGCAGTTTGCTTGCCTAGTCGCCGTTCCAGATCCATATTCAATCCCTGTAATCTGTGTTTCTGCTATAGGCAAGGGAAAAAGAGAAGAACTTATGAGCGAAAAGACCACCCATCAGAAAACAACAATTTTAACTAAAAGCTTGGTCTGACCAGAGCTTGAGTTAGAAACAGGGTTTGTTAATATAATTACAGCAGTAATAAACAAATCTATAGACCGAGGTATAAGATAGCAACTCAATAATTGTCTAATGCCTAGGTCAAGTTGGTTATATTTTAAAAAAGAAACAAGGAAAAGGATGACAGAGAACCATCCATCATAAAAATCAAATCCATGAAGCAATGTTTATAGAACTAAATGCTTCATCGATAATGCAGGAGTTCAAATCAACTATAAGTTGGATTCATATCAGTTTGACCTTTCCAAGTTGCAAATACTTATTTTCCAAGTCAAGTCTTTTGGCACTCAAAATGCTGTCAAGATGTTAAGGAAAATGAATTATGCCACAAAATTGATTAGTTTTGAGTACCTGAGCTAACTAATCAACCCAAACCTACCAACACATAGATGAAATAATAATTCATTCTCAAGTATATGCAATTCATTCCATGCATGGACAAAAGGAGAGAGTGCAAAACCTTTGTATTTCAGAATATCTCCATGCATGCCACAGAAATGGAGCAGCTTGCAGTGCGCTTGCATGGCCGGAACAGGACTCAGTAATTGGATTGTGCCTGAGTTGATTATATTAAAAAAAAATGATAAACCAGCAATCAGAAAAATCAAATCTAAATTAAAACATGGTTTATAGAGAACTAAATGCTTCATCAATAAGGTTGAAGCTCGAATCAACTATGAGTTGGGTGGATATCAGTTTGACTTTTCATGTTGCAAATGCATTTTTCCAAGTCTTTAGTCACCCAAAATGTTGTCAAGCTTTTGAGAAACATGAAATGCCACAAAATTGACAAATCTTGAGTACCTGAGCCAATTAATCAACCCAAACTACCATCATCATACTGTAATTAGATGAAATACTATTTCACTTGAGTAATAATCAATTCATCACATGCATGGACAAAAGGATAAGGTGCGAAACCTTTCAACTCAGAAAATCTTCGTGCATGCCACAGAAATGGAGCAGCTTGTGGCACACTTGCACGGCCAGCGCAGGGCCTGCTTTCCTGCACCGGCTCAGGACAATTGTTCATTGACTGCTATTCAGAGTCTCCATACACCTCATCGTCAGACAATTCATCAAATGCCCTCATATCAAGTTGATAACGAAGAATACCACCAATGCCACCAAATCCTCTACAGAACTGTGAACCTTCCTGAGATTTGTTGGTAACAAACTCAAGAGTGCAACCAAAACGCCTATACTCATTTGCAAACCACTCCAAAAGTGATTGTTTTTCTTGAACTTCTAACTCGGCAGACGAAGCTAAATCACTAAAATTGCTCTGATCAGCTTCTTGATCCTTATTCAGATGCTTTACAATGATTTCCCCAGTAACAGAGTTCTTTAATACATATCTGTTGATATCCAAGTTTTCCCATACAATCAATGTCTCTAGTGCACCCATTTCCAGAGCCTTCAGTGTGTCATCCACCCCAAAAACATATTTCCCAGTATCTTGACTTATTTCCTCAAAATATTTTCCAATCAATTTCTTTTCCTGAATGAATTTTACATTCGATAAAATCTCCGACGACAGCACAATGGCCTGATTAAAACCATTCTCCCCTCCATAAGAGACATCAACCACATTCAGTATCTTGGCCTGGAGACGGGGATCAAACATATCTGACTGACTCAATTCTGTCTTAAAATCAGCAGAACCAGCCAAAATCAGTCCAGCAACATTGGGCTGACTCGTTGAAGCATTGATGAAAAATTGTGTTGCGAGCTCAGCTGTCTTCCTCACATAATTGTGGCGTTTCTCCATCCGAAGCCGAGCAAATCGCAAAGCTGACTGTCCTCCCCTTCCGTGTTTCTTTGGAAGATCAACAGTAAATTTGTGAAGAACCTCACGAGTATTACCACTCAAAGTGCCAAAAAGAGTTCCATTTCCATCCATGATAATGAAACCAAACTTATCATCAGACTCTAGCAGCTCATTTAGTGCCTCGGTATGGAACTTGTTGTCACAAAGGTACAGAGACGCATTAATAGGCTTGAAAGGCTCAAAGTCTATTGTAACCTTCTTTTCCTTCCCATCTTCAGTAACAATAGTTCCGGTATAAAGCACCAATCCATTTGGAGGAACCTTGTTGTAAAGCTTAAGCCTCTGTTGAGCAGATGTAATGGCACCTAACACAGACTGCCGATTAACTCTACTCTTGATGTTAGAAGCAGTTCCAAATTCATCCCCCAACATCTTGGTGACCCGAGAGACTTGATCGCGTGGTGGCATAATCAAAGAGATCATGCTCGTGCCATTGCCTCTTGCAGCTTCCAGTGCCTTAATCAGTTTCTTGACTTTCCAAATCTCAATGTTCTTATCAGTTTCATGACCATCTGCCATCTTGAGAAGAATAGCACGGAACACAAAGGGAACAGTATCTGCCTGTAAACAAAGTACACATTAAAATAAACACAAGAGAAACCATATTAAAGACTCCCAGAGACTACCTTAGAAAGCAAAGCATCATAGACTAAGGATTAAGGATCCATCCGTTGTAAACATAAGAAATATTTGAACATAGTCAAAAGTTGTTGAGAAAAAAGTCCATGAAAATGATTCTCCTAGAATAAGAGACCATAGGGAAACAGTTCTTCTCAACACCGTATATCATTTAAGACAATTATGATGTTATTTCGTAGACTAGAAAATAATCTCATATAGATATTCAGTGACATTGTTAATCAAATCTCTAGTATAAAACAATAATCTCATACAGAAAATAATCTCACTACAATACTTTAAACAGGTAAAAACACAACCCTAAAGCTAATCTCAACCATCTAAACATTCCTAGGTTGAGATTAAAACATCTTAAGTCAAATAATTAAGAGACAAACCATAAAACAACTCCGAATAAAAATAAAAATAAAAATAAAAACATAAAATGAATGGGCTAATCAAAGGACTGGTCGAGCAATGGGATCATGGGTCTATCCAGTATCATCATACCATCTTTCTTATATTTTTTAATCTTTCTTTTCTCATTCTAATGGTTTTCAACATTAAAAGGATACTCTTTCTAGGAATTTTCAAAACTTATTCTTGAAAAATGACAACGTCAACGTTTTTTTCTTTTTTTAATTTCCTTTTTGTTTGGGTGAAGGGAATGATTTTAAATGGGCAGAACTGGACACCTTTTATCTGTATTGATCTTTTTATTTTGGGTTGAACAAATTATGAGACTTCCTAAGAGATAGGGTGTAATCTTTTCACATCTCATTTACATCATAAGGTGAATGCATAAACAAACAACCGAGAAAATCACGGAAGGTCCAGCCATTGTGTGGTCATCCTTTTGTCAATACAGCCTTCACATTTGCAATAACAATATTCTTTTGTCAATTAAAGTATTGAGAGGTAGTTGACTCTATGGTCAAATCCTATATTTGATGGTTTTGTTTACAAACAATACAAAAAATGCTAGGTCGCAGGCAAATTGAGTCAAGAAGTCATAGTTATAAGAACTTTAATCCTTATTTCTACAGGATAAATCATAATCAGGACATGTGTCCCTCTTGGAAAAACATAATTGTCTACTGACGCATGACCTTTTCCGCAAAAAGAAATTAGGTTATTATATATGGATGTAAGAGACTAATATATTAAACTCAAACAGTCACCGATTCACCATGCAATAAAATAGGGTGATTCATGGAGGACTTATGTACGAACATTCCATGCAAAATCAAAGCTTGCTCTTAAGTTCTCTTTTGTGAAATTGAGATCCAATATGAACCAAGGGCAAATATAAGTTGGGCCATTCTTGATCCATGAACATCTTTAGGATAAACTGCTTGTAATCTATGATACTTGGATACTTGTACAAGCCTAACGTATCTGTGTCAAGCCAATATATGACACTCGTATCAGTATTCGGTACTCGATATTGCACCGATACTTATAGAGTACAAGTTTCATATATCCTACTTACCAAGTCCATTATATCATACGGTTCTTTTAATTTTCTTCTCAACATAAAAAATGTTAGAAAGGAACAAAAGCAATGGTAATTTCATTAATTTAGAAATAATCTAAAGAAAAAATTAGGCACCCATATCCATATCCGCATCCTATATTTGTGAAAGTGCAAAGCCCTATCCCTAATCCCCACATCCATGTCCGTATGCATACCCATATCCATATCTGGGCATCAAAACTTGTAAGGCTAGGGTACTCCATCATTGAGTTCTTTGAGGGGTCATGGAGCAGAAGAATGCTCATGAGTGCTTTAACAGGTAGTATGAATAGTTGGATGGGCGGACAATTGGATGTCATTATATAGGTTTGATTTGGTAGATTTTCATGGATTGACAGTTTGATGGTATTGGTTCAGTTGATTTTGGTTTCTCAACTGCTAATCAATTAGTTTTCATGCCCTTTTTGTTTTATAAGCTTGTTTTATGATATCCCTAAAAAAAATAATAATAATAAAATTAAACATTTAGTTTTTTTTATTATGGCTTCATCTCTTATCAATGACTTAAAAATAAAAAAAATAAACTGTATTCTAAATTTTTTAATGGTAATATAATTTTTTCTCTAAACACAAAAGCGTTTATTTACTTTCTTCTATAAGTAATTACAATAACATAAAAAATATCATGAATTTAATTTTCTATTTTTAATTTAGAAAATTAAAAATAAAAGTTTTTTTTTTTTGGGTTATCATCTCTTTCGCATAGGATTATTCTCATATTCTCTTTCTCTTTAGAAATCTGTAAAATACAATATAATAAGTTTGGATTTGAATTTATATTTGGTTTTACTTTGTCTTTTTGGCTTTTCTATTTACCAATATGATCTTTTCTAACAACGTGCATTTGAGGGTATTTCTGAATGGCATCCACTGCATTTGAGGACAAAAGAGGCTACAAATAAGTCATAAGAGCAGCTACAAACCAAATAAGATGTGTAATGCACGCATGAGATTTATTGAAAAGAAAAAATCAATTACACAACATACATAAAAGCGAATTGTAGGAATCTAGGGTTCATCTTAAATATCATAGGAATCTAGGGTTCTTTCTCTAAGCCATCGATTCATAATTTCTACGTTGGGGACAAAATCTAGGGCTTCTCCCTTCATCAAAATCATAGGAATCTAGGGCTCTTTCTCTTCTCTGGTAAGAAAAGAGAAACCTTGTGCTCTTTCGTCAGGATTCACAGCAGATCTTAATTTTCAGTCACACATGGAATAAAAAGGCCCGTCCGCTAATTCATGAACATGTGAGATTGAGTTTGCGAAGCGTTTCTTACCTTTTTCTTCTTTCTCCTTCTTAGAATGGCAGGGAAGGCGGCGGCCGAACAGGTGGGTTCTGCGTAAAGAGGACGGAGAATATAATCTTTTGTGTTTTTGATCAGAGAAGGCACAAACACGACACTTCTACGCTTGGGACGTGGCGCATAGACCGTCCAAGCGAAATATGATCCGGTAGTCCGCGACACTTTGATATGGAACGACAAAAGCAACTTTAAAAAACTTGTGAGTCGTACCCGGAGGTTCGTGTCTGTTCCTTATTTAGACCCCATGGGTAAATGAGTCGGTTCTAGATGTTTTTTTGGAAAATTTTAAATTAGTCCTTAAATTTTTTTACCTTATTTTAAAAAAGGACACAAGTTTTGAAACTTTTTAAATTAATCCCTAAGTTTTTTGTGAATTTTTCAATTAAAAACATTCATCCATTTAAAACCATTTTCCTGCAACTTTTTTCTTCAATTTTTTTTAACTATCCATATTATCCTTCAATGAAATAAAACCATCATTCACTTCCTCTATATTTTCTTTATTTTTTTCACTGGTAGTCTTACAATGAGCGAAAAAAACTAGCATTTTTACCGAGAATTGCTAAATGTAGTAGCTATCAGAACTATGACATGACATTAAATGAAGGTATTTTTGGTATTTTTAAAAAGAACTGAGAGAAAATACCATAAAAAATACCTTTGTATGACCAGATGGCTTTAATAGGACTAATTTGAAAAGTTTTGAAACTTATGTCTTTTTCTGAAATAAGGCAAAAACCTAAGGCCTTATTTAAAATTTTTTCTTTTTTTTTTTTTTTCCTGCCCCTTTCTCAGACGGGTCCAATTCTGAATCCACACTTGTTCACACCCGTGGACCTGACCCAAGATTCGGTGGGCACAGGGCAGCGTGCAATACATACTCTATTAATCCCACTTCATGGTTCTAAGTGCCCAGTGTTTTGTTATTTGTGCACAACACAATCTATGCCATTTAAGGTTGACCTTTTTATTCTGTAGGCTGGCTTGTTGATTCACAGCCCATTGTAATTGTCTCTACCCGTGTGAAGGTATTTGTCGCTGTTTGTTGCTGTTAAAGAAAGAGAGAGATTGACGACTCCCACAAATCCATCTCAAGTACCAGGGTTGCCATTTACGAAAGAAGGGTTGTCTAGTGAAACAGATGTCGGACTCGGGATCCGGAACCGGTTCGGTAACCTGTAAATTGGTTCCGACCCGGTCCGGTTATACCGCCTTATAAACGGTTATGGGTCCACTCTGGATCCGAATCGAAAATGATCCATTGACAACCCAACTCGTGACAATGTAAAAAAATTTGACTCATAGTCAACGGCACCATGCAAAACTCGAGAGAGTTAATTTAAAAATAAATTTATTATTTATAAAATATAAATATATATTAATTTATATTCATTCATGAAAATTAATTTAAATTTATATATGTAAGAGAAGCACTACAATAAAGAAAATAAAAGAAGAAATATTACATATTACATAATTTGTTAGTCCAAATATTGAATATAAAAGATCAAATATAAGTTTCACATTACATTTCAGTGATCATTTTTAAATTGTTAACTTATAATTACTTATAAATAAATTTTAATTGCTTAAAACTAGATCTACCTATTAAATGACTCAGAATGAAAACAACTTATTAAAGTGAGATGACTCAGTCGAGTCTACTCTATTTTTAACTCATCCCTCGTCCCTCATCAACATGAGATGACCAAGGAGAGTCAAAAGTCAACTTGGAGAGTTTTCTAACAATGCACAAAACCCATATGAAGGCATGAAAGTAGAACGTTTAAGTGTTAAAATGGCCCTTTTGTTTTAAGAGAAGAGTAGAATGAAATAAAATTGAGTCAAAACAAATCCTTTATTTTATTTTTCTCTTGATTTGGTAATCAATTATTATATATGAAGCCTGCGCGATTTGATTTAAAATTGAGGTTGGATTTGTCAATTGATTGCTTAATTGAACTCCTAATCTTGAATCAATTTTGAGTTCATTTTCTCAATTAAGAAGTGTCCTACATGATATCAGTTTGACTCAATTTGGCAATTGAACTCCCAATTTCGACTCAATTTTAACTTTCTCTTCTCAAATAAGAAGAATCTTGCACAATATAAGTGTTTTGCATGACCTACGTTCCTTAAGCTTTATCTGGCAGTAATCTTTCCTACTTCAATTTTAAGTTTTAAAGTCATTCATGATTAATTTTAATTTTTTAGTTTTCATTCAATATATTTTTTTTATTGCTTTCGAGGTTTTTCTTTCATTTATTAAACTTCTAATTACTTTTAAAACCAATGTTACAAAACTTTTATTTACTAAAAAGTAATAAAAATATTAGATTAGATTAAGTTAGATGTAATTTTTAAATCAAAGAATTTCTAGCATTCCTTTTTCCTATGCCACCCATTTTCAATAAAGATATTCTGAATGCAATTGAGAAAAATAAATTTTTAAATAATTTATAATTTATTTGAAAAATAAACTCATCATAATTATTGAGAATGCTGAAGCATAAGGTAAGAACTCAAAATAATATTAGTGCAAATCAAAAAGAAAACTAAACATAATCAACTAATTTTCATACCTAGAGCCCTTTCAACAGGCATCATTGTCCTCCAAGAATATATATCATCAATGAACCAAATTTATGTCACATTTGTATCTTTATTCAATTTTTCATTTATTTATTTTGGAGATGGAGAGGCCTAAGTTCATCATGTTTTAAATATTAATACACTTTTGACTTAAGTATCAATTACAAGACTAGCTAAACTTATTTAAAAGTACAATGAAATCATAAAAAAGCCTCTTTCATATTATATATGTTTAAACAATATGCCGTTTTGTTAATATACATACATGGTTTAACACATACATAAAAAGTATAATTAAGTAAAAGAAAAACATTTGAAATGAAAATTATCATAATTTATATGGATCCCGACATTAGCTTAGGCACCACTAGCATTAGTCAGCTTAATTTGTAATGGCAATACGAAAATAATAATTTTCTAAGAAAATGAAATAAAACGTTGGTAAGGGAGGGAAACTAATACTTGAAAAATGAATAGGAGTCATGATTGAAATGGAAGAACAAATCTTATTTATATGCTAAGGCAATCATAGATAATTGACAAATGCCATTCATCCATTCATACAAAAGGTATGACTAAAAGTGTCAAGATAGAAAATCATAAAATAATAGTTTAAAGATAGAAAATCATAGATGATTGACAAATCCCACTCATCTAAATTGCCACTCCAAAAGGATGATAACAAAGTGTTAAGAGGTCATATTCAAGTTAAGTTGTTGGAGGGTCATAGAATAAAGCAAGTAAGTTACATTGGAATGTCAAATATTATGTATCAACTCAACTCTATTACTACCAATATATTTCAAAACTTTCTCCAATTTTGTTGTAAAAGGGAGAGAGACCAAGAGAGAATATTAGAGGGAGAAGAAAGAGAGTTTTCTGTTATCTTATTATGTGTATCAATACAAATGTAGAGATACCTATATATAGGCAAAGTAACCCTATAAAAGAGGAAACCAAAAATCTAACCCTAACTCATCTCAAATGGGCATCCACCTAAGATCCATATCTTATAACACTCCCCCTTGGATGACCACCATTCAATGACAGTTGCCTCATTAAAAACCTTGCTAAGGAAAAAACCAAAGCGAAGGGAAAAAGAGTACAACATTCTTCAAGATCATTGAACTGGTGTTGGACGTGTATAATGTTGCCTCGTTAAAACCTTAACTAGGAAAACCCAGTGGGATAAAACCTAGAGAAGGAAAAAGAGTACAGCGCACAAATGTCCATGGGTAGCATACTTCAGGATGCTCCCTGATAAATCACTCCCCTTGATAATAGCAACCATTTACATAGTTTGATGGTAAACTATACGCATGCCAATCTCATATACAAACTTCTGGAATACTGATTTTGGCAAAGATTTGGTAAACAGATCAGTCAGGTTGTTACTCGAACAAACTTGCTTGACTTCAATTTCATTGTTCTTCTGAAGTTCATGAGTGAAGAAGAATTTTGGTGCTATATGCTTAGTCTTGTCTCCTTTAATGAAACCTTCTCGAATCTGTCTTATGCATGCTTCATTATCTTCATAAATAATATTCGGGATACCTACAATAGAAGGTAATTGACAAGAACTACGAACATGCTGAATCAAAGATTTTAGCCACACACATTCCCTACTGGCTTCATAAAGAGCCAAAATTTCAGCATGGTTGGAGGAAGTAGCTACCAAAATCTGTTTAGTAGAACGCCAAGAAATGGCGGCATTACAATTTAGAAACACATAACCTGTCTGTGATCGACCCTTATGAGGATCAGAGAGATAACCTGAATCTGCATATTCTACTAAACTGGAATCTTTATGGTCGTAAGTATAAAATATTCTCAAATCAGTTGTTTCACGCAGATATCGTAGGATATGTTTAATGCCAATCTAATGCCTTTGAGTTGGTGCGGAGCTATACCTGGCAAGTAGATTCACAGAAAATGCAATATCTGGTCTAGTGCATTGTGCCAAGTACATTACAGCTCCAATAACACTTAAGTATGATACTTCGGGACCCAATACCTTTTCATTTTCCTCGATGGGACGGTATGGATCTTTCTTTATATCAAGAGACCGGACAACCATAAGGGTGCTTAATGGATGTGTCTTGTCCATACCAAATCGTTTAAATCCTTCTCGGTATAATTAGATTGATGGACCAACATCCCATTAGAATTTCTCTCGATTTGCAATCCGAGACAGAATCTCGTTTTTCCAAGGTCTTTCATTTCAAACTCTTTCTTTAAATAATCAGCAGTTTCTTCGAGCTCTTCTGGAGTCCCTATCAAATTTATGTCATCCACATAAACTGCTAATATTGCAAATCCCTTTAAGAATTTCTTTATAAATAGACACGGGCAAATGTGATCATTTGCATACCCCTTTTTAGACAAGTATTCACTAAGACGATTGTACCACATTCTTCCGAATTACTTCAGGCCGTACAATGATCACCTTAATTGGATTGAGTATGTACTCCTTGGCTTTGCTTCAGGCAAAGGAAATCCTTCCTGGATTTTCATGTGAATTTCTGTGTCTAAGTCCCCATACAAGTAAGCAGTTACAACATCCATGAGTCTCATTTCTAGATTTTGAGAAACTGCTAAACTTATCAAATATCTGAATGTCGTTATATCCATGACAGGGGAGTATGTTTCCTCATAATCAATCCCAGGTTTCTGCAGGAAACCTTGTGCCACTAATTGTGCCTTATATCTAGTAATTTCATTCAGCTCATTCCTTTTTCTTACAAACACCCACTTGTAACCTACAGGGTTAACATCTTTTGGGGTTTGTACTATAGGTCCGAACACATCACGTTTGTTAAGAGACTCTAACTCTGTTTCGATGGCATTCTCCCATTATGGCCAATCCTTTCTTTGTCGACATTCATTTATAGAACGTGGTTCTGTGTCCCAATCATCATCATCATTTTCCTTTGATATTTGTGTAGCTACCGCATATACAAATGCGTCATCGATGATAATCTCATTTATCATCCATCTCTCTCTTGAATAATTGTAAAGTATAGAGATCTCTTCATTTTCCGGTACCGATGCCTCTTCAGGGGCTTCCAAAGTCTCACCAGGGACTTCCATTATTCTAGAGAGAACGGACTTTTCCATAACCTCTTCAGGAGCATTATGTGCCTCTTCGGGAGGAACCTCTTCAGGAGCGTTACGTGCCTCTTCAGGAGGATATGATGATGATTGCTCATTTTTCCTTTCTCCTTTTCCGCGGAGCTGAGTCCTTCGAACCTATAGGTCTGCCACGCTTCTGGCGTATCGCAGATTCTTTTGCTGCCGTATTTTGACTTTGTCCTACAGGGACATTAATCCTGGCAGGTGCATTCATAGCCGGCACATGTGACTTTGTCACTTTTGCTGCATCTTTAAATGCATCAGGTAATTTGTTTGCAATTTCTTTCAAGTGCACAATTCTCCGTACTTCATTCTCACATTGTGAAGTTCGGGGATCCAGATGAGACAAAGTGGAAGTATTCCATGTTAATTCTCGCCGTTCTTCAGGAACGGGTTATTCTACAGGAACAATACATTCTTCAGGAATTATCTTATCTCCCCCTAACGGCGGGAAGATTGTCTCATCGAATTGACAATCGAGAAAACGAGAGGTGAAGACATCTCCTGTCCTTGGTTCTAAATATCGAATAATCGAAGGAGGGTCATAACCTACATATATTCCCAATCTACGTTGTGGTCCCATCTAAGTGCGCTTAGGGGGTGGTATTGAGACTTGAACTGCACAACCAAACTTGCGCATGTGAAAAATATTGGGTTGATGTCCTGATATAAGTTGTGCAGGAGAATATTGATGTAGGCCGTGGGCCGAAGTCGAATTAACATTGCTGCATGCAATACAGCATGTCCCCAAGCACTAATCGGTAAGTTGGACTGTATCAGCAGAGTCCTAGAAATAAGTTGGATGTGCTTGATCATGGATTCAGCTAAGCCATTCTAGGTGTGGACATGGGGGACATGATGTTCGACTACAATTCCTATAGACGAACAGAAATCATCAAAAACCTGTGATGTAAATTCGCCTGCATTATCAAGTCTTATAGATTTAATGGGATAATCAGGGAAGTGAGCCATCAGTTTAATTATTTGAGTTAATAGGCGGGCAAATGCTACGTTCCTAGTTGAAAGTAGGCAAACATCCGACCAACGGGTGGAGGCATCGATCAAAACCATAAAATACTTAAAAGGTCCACTAGGGGGATTGATGGGTCCACAAATATCACCCTGTATCCTTTGTAAAAAGGTTGGGGATTCGTATGCAACTTTAGTAAGAGAGGGTCGGGTGATCAATTTCCTTTGTGAACATGGGATATATAAGTACCCACTAGGTATGGTCAATTGATGGTTCTCTAAGGAATGCTCAAAAGAGTTATCTATGATTTTTCTCAACATAGCAGTCCCAGGGTGACCTAACCTATCATGCCAAAGCTGTAAAGCCTTAGGATCACTGAGCTTCGGGCTCGACTTTATTGTTTTGCTTATAACAGAATGGGATTCAACATTGGAGATTGTCGTGTAATATAACCCTAAAAAGAGAGCACTTAGTTTTTCTAGTATTTGCTTCTAGCTTCCAATACTAGTAACGATGCATAAGTATTCCTTGTTACCTTCACTTACAGTCTCAATGTGGTACCTATTCATTCTGATGTCTTTGAAACTAATCAAGTTTCTTCGGGAACTTTTTGAGAACAAAGCATCTTTAATGAATAGATGAGTACCATTAGGTAACATCATATGGGCTCTTCCGGAGCCTTCAATTATCTGTACAGGTCCAGTTATGGTGGATACCTTTCGTGGAATGAACATCAATTCTGAGAAAAATTTCTGATTTTTCATAATGGTATGTGTTGTGGCACTATCTACCTGTTGACACCAAAAATGTCACTTTGCCTCTTCAACATCAAGAAAGCCGCATGAAGTCGCAACCTGCCATAAATAGGCAATGCAATTTCTCCAAAAAATCAAATCTTGTCAGAATCAAACAAAAACTGCAAGATCCTTCAAGATAGCCAAGAGAAGAGTACACATGAAGTTTCGGGCCATTTCGACAACATTTGGCCTAACTTCACTTCTCCGACAGCTAAACGGGTGCTCCCGGCGGCGACATCATCGGAGACGTCAAAACTTCGATCAGAGCCTACAGATGACTCCAGCATGTCTCAAAAGGGCTCCATGCCAAATTTCAAGTCAAACCGACAACGTTTGACCCTCCATCAATGCTCGAGCAGCAAAATCAAGTCTCTCGGCGGCGGGAACCACCGAAGCCTTCGCTCATCAAACCAAGTGCATGAGTGGCTTCAACATGCTTCCAAAAGGCTGCACGTCAAATTTCAGGTCATTCTGACAACGTTTGACCAGGTTTCGATGCTCCGAAAGAAAATCAAGCCTACCGGCGGCGGAGCAATCCGGGACCATGACATCCAAAACGGAGCCCATGGAACGTCTCAAAATGACTCCAATAGGCTCCCCGTCAAATTTCAGGTCAATCGGACATCGTTTGACCACATATCAAAGCTCGGCATTTTCCCCGCAGCAAAATCAAGTGAAGCATCGACGGGACCCCAAACGGCTTCAAAACTCAAACAAAAGCCTATGGTTGGTCTTATTTATTGCTCAGGAGGCTTCACCTCAAATTTCAGGTCATTCCGACATCGTTTGACCAAGTTTCAGCTTCTGGCGGAAAATCAGCAGCTCTACGCGACAAAGTCTTCGGCTTTCCCGGAAAATTGGAAACTTTGCACTCTAAAAATGCAAGGATTCTCATTAAGTTTTCTACAGGGAAATCAAGCCAATAAATGAGAAGAAATGTCAAGAAAAATATAGAAGAAAACGGCGACGAAAAAGACCTCAAAACGACCGCAAAACGGGCTCCGAAGGGGAAAAATCCCCCAGGGTCGCAGACCCCTGCGACCATGGCCCATGGTCGCAGGCCCCTGCGACCATGGCCCATGGTCGCAGGCCCCTGCGACCATGGCCCATGGTCGCCGGTCCATGGTCGCCGGCGACCATGGAGGTCCGGGTCACCGGATTTTCCGCCGGTGACCCGTTTTTCCGTCTTTTTTTCGCGTTTCGCGCACTTTGGCCCCTGTGGTTTCCTGAAAATGTGATTTTTAGTGCTCTAAATTGACTCATATCCGACGACATCTCGGATCCGCCGTCAAAAGCATAAAATCATCATTGATCGCTCCAAGATCGCCAACCGGTCGACCAAGAAAGTGCACTTTCTGTCCGACCGATCGTGAAATCGACAAGACAGATATCACCGGCCCACTCTTAGCTATCAATGTCTGAAGTTACATGTTCATCCGATGTCGATCAGCATGTAGATCCATCGATGATCATCTCCAGAAGAATTCCAGAAGACACGGCATGGCCCGCGACTCTTCGACTGCTCGGCGACCAATTAATGTGGTTAATTGACTAGCTTTATTGCAGTCATTAATTCATTTCTTTGGACGGCCCAATCAGAAGCAAGCATTTGGGAGTTACAAGTCAATTGATTCATGGCATTTAAACCATGAAACTCCTCCCATTATGGTAATTAAGGTGATTAAAAGCCCTTAATCTCCATCGGCCAATCAGATTCAAGGAAAAAGGAGTTACAAAATCAAGAAATAAATCTTGTAACTCCTCCCATTAAAGCCATTAAGGCTCATAAACCCTCCTAAATGGTTACCAAAGGCCTATAAATAGGAGAGCATTCCATTGAAATTGGGATCAGAAAAAAGAGGAGAAAATCAGAGGATCAAAAAAAAAGATCAGAAAGAGATCTGAGAGAAAGAAAAAGAGAGAAAAACTCTGCTGAAGTTCTGCACCGGCCACCACTACAAGGTGACAAAAGTCCCTTGGGGGGCACCCCCCCCAAGGTCCTTGCCTTCTCCCGCTGCCTCCAATGGCTTAGACGTGGCTTTTCAGCCCGTCTACTTAGCTTTTTATTGGACATAGGACATTCTCTTGGTCTTTGTCCTCTAAAAACCTGAGGTTATAGCCAAGCCAAGCGAATCAAGAGCATCTTCTGTTCTCATCTGCATGGATGATGGCGAAGCCCATACATGGCTTGCGACCGTCAATCTGAACGAGTCCCCCACAATCTCCTGAAAAGTTAGATCTTCCTTTTCTTGCTTTTCATTGTAGTTTGTATTTTTCTAAAAGAGACAAAAATCACAACTCTTGTCTCTCATTATTGATGAGAATTGTAAATCGGCTATAAATGCCAAAATCGGCTATAAATGCCAAACAAAATCGCCTTTCACGGCAAACCAAGAAAATGTCTCTTTTCTTAAATATTTGTGCAATGGAAAACTTGAAAGAAGTTGATTTCCTTTTTACTTGCGAAGGTTGATCTCCGGATGACCACTTGCAATTCCAAGTAAAATAGAAAATCTGGCACACCCACACAAAAGAAATGTTGATGCACGCTTCAGGGCCCGCCAGGGCGCGAAAGGGTCGGACCCGACGGACTCCCACGTTCCGCCGACCCCGGTAGCCGCCCCAACGGCGCCTCGGAGCGCGTTCCATCAAGCTGGCACACCCGGTGGGACTCGTTCATTTGAGAACACGGTGCTTGGAAATGAAATATTTGCATATCATACTTTTTGCTCTATGCTTATACTTCTTTTCCGGATTCCTTGGCTACTTTCTAGCTGGTAGCCTATGTTGGATTTTGCATCCTAAAAAAACATGAGATGGGATTTTTTGGAAATTTCTACTTCTTTAAGTTTGTTTCCACTCTTTCTCTTTGCAAAAAAAAAAAATCAAAAAAAAAAATAATCAGTTTTCTTAGTTTGAATTCAAAATTGAGAAACTTTGATCCTATCCTATCGTTCTTTGGCGCTTGCAGAAATGTTGAGCCCGTTCGACTAAGGTTTTGGACCATCGTTTCTCTTCGATGAGTTCATTAGAGATTTCAAAAAAAAAAAATAAAAAAAATAAAAAAAAAATCAGTTTTCTTAGTTTGAATTCAAAATTGAGAAACTTTGATCCTATCCTATCGTTCTTTGGTGCTTGCAGAAATGTTGAGCCCGTTCGACTAAGGTTTTGGACCATCGTTTCTATTCGATGAGTTCATTAGAGATTTCAAAAAAAAAATATTAAAAAAAAATAAAAATAAAAAAAATTAGTTTTCTTAGTTTGGATTCAAAATTGAGAAACTTTGTTCCTATCCTATCGTTCTTTGGTGCTTGCAGAAATGTTGAGCCCGTTCGACTAAGGTTTTGGGCCATCGTTTCTCTTCGATGAGTCTATTTGGGATTTTTATAAAAAAAAAGGGACATAGACCACTAAGGTTAAACCAATTGCGTTCTTTGATCACGATTGATTCAAGAAAAGCCTTGTCCAGAGTGTGGAGACAGCCTGACTGTTCTAGGCAAGGGTCCTCCAAACGGGTTCATTAAGTAATCTTACCCTTACCTGGGGGCAATTCTATCAATTGAGGTTTCATAAGACTGGGTTAGGAGGCCTATGTGTACTCTCTCGTCTTTAAATCTTAAAAAATTAAAAAATAAAAATAAAAATAAAAAAAAAAGATTTTCAAAAAAAAAATCTTAAAAAAAAAAAAACAAAAATTTTCAAAAAAAAAATAAAATAAAAAAATAAATAAAAAAAATAAAATATTTAAAAAAAAATAAAAAATAAAAAAAAATAATAAAATAAAAATAAAAAAAAATCATTTCAAAAAAAAAATCTCCAAAAACTCGTCACTTTTTGGATTCAGATTCGAGAAATTGTGGTCTCTTCCCTTCTGAGTACTGGCGCTCGCGGAAATCGTTGAGCCCGTATTTGAATCGGAATGCCACCTGCTCTCTTTGACGAATCCATTTCTGACATTTCAAAACAAAGAATCCCATCTCATGGATGCGATCTCCAACATTTGTGCATAGCAATACTGGTACGCCCTTTCAGGGTCTACTGTATCTGTGACCGGCACATTTGTAACTCCTACCTCTAATTCTTCTTATCTCGAGCAAACCCTGCTTCTCGATAAGTCGAATTTAGGTTTACAATTGCTTCTAGCAGTCACTGGAACGCTCATTCTGGGCTCACCATACTTGCTGTCAGAACAATTGTACCATCTATGGCTTTTTGCCTTCTTCATGTCGCTTGGGTCATATCCCTTAAGCGATTTGAAAAGACAACCATAGGAATTCCCATTTATGATCATTATATTCTTGTGATTACTAATGGATGTGGTCTTGTTTCAGAACTTTTTCGAAACTAACAATGGCAGCCTTAACCATTATCTTCGATGAGAACAAGCACCAGCTCATGCTTCAACAGAAGCAAAGCGCGCGCACCCATAAGCGCCCTGTCAGCTGCCGAAGCGTCAACTCCCTCGGCAACTCTCTGAACTCCGGGTCGACCTCGACTCCCCGGACTATCTTCTTTGGGACACTGGGACCATTCCCACTTCCCGAAGAACAAACTGCGCCTGCCAAAAGGCAGAAGATCGCCTCTCAACGTGTCACTCCCGTGACACCAAAGGCGAGCGCCCAAAAGCCTGAAGCCCGCGGCACCCCCGCGAAGCCTCGACCCACAAACAACCAGGTCTATCCCAAGACTTGGTCTCCAAGACCTTCCCCAAAACAAAGAAGGTCTCAAATTTCCACCAAGCCAGCATACCTGGCCCCACTCAAGGAGAACCAGTTCTACCCTCTTGCCTACATGAAAGAGGAGAGACCCATCTCCAACTTGACTCCCAAGTCAACCCAGCATGAGCCGGCTTGTTCCTACAGGCCCAAAATCAGATCATGCATCACTAGGCCTCTACAAGCACCTGCTAGGGCCTACACCCCTTCAGTTCGACCCTTTATCTCTACAGGGGCCGAACTCGAAAGGTTTAAAGCTTCGCTGCAACAGGCAAAGGACCGGGTCCGCATCCTGTCCTTGCCCAACCACAAAGAAGACAAGCTCGGCTGCTGCGCCCGAGGGAGCACATCCTTCATCGTCAGAGCCCAGCCGGAGCTGACCAAAGCTCAAATCGCTCGTCGAGCACGCCGCCGTGCGTCATATCGACAAAAGAGACTAGAGAAGCAAAGGACCCAGCCTCCTACACTTCAAGTCTCCCACAAATGGGTCGAAAAAGAAAGACCCGACCAAGTTGCTGCCGTCCATATGGTTGGAAAAACCAGAAGACGCCAAAGGTCAGCATCAAAAATCCATGTCCGACGTCCGGTGACCCGTAGCATCACCAGGACACAAAGACATCCCGAAGAATCTCCTGCCCCTTCCAGCCAAGGACGGGAGAGTAATCCTTCATCAAGCTCTTCATCAAAAAGAATGAGCCCCAGCTCGGTCACCAGGACGATTTCTTCGTTCGAATCCCGAGGGATGAACGTCTTGGCTACAAGTTCTGAGCCGCCACCTCAGAATCCACCTCGAGATGATGCGCTCACACGCATCCAGCAGTTGGAACAAGGCCAGCAGAGGATTGAAACTCTGATGGAAAACCTTCTCCTTGTCGTCCAAAATCAGGTGAACAATGAGCCTCCTCCGAATCATGGCAATAACGAGGAAAATGGAGAAGAAAATGAGTCACGCGCCCTTACCAAAAAGGACGTAGACAGTATCCTCGCCAAAGCAAAAGAAGAGGATATACTCAAAGAGCATGGGATCAAGCCACCATATCCTTTATGGATGGACTCGGTCCCGTTCCCCACAAAATTCAAGCATCCTACTCTCCAAACATATACGGGGAAAGGATCGGCCAGACAGCACGTCATCCACTTCAAGATCTTGACGGGAGCTATCGCGGATCAAGATGCACTCAAGATTCGCCTCTTTGCAAGTACCCTAAAAGGTACGGCCTTCGATTGGTACTCCACTCTGCCGGAGAACTCCATTCAGAACTGGGCTATGCTGGAGACACGCTTCCTGACCCACTTCCAAGGTGAGGATCATCCTGTTACTATGGCTAAGCTCTGCAGCCTAAAACAGGGAGAGAATGAGTCAACTTATGACTTCATTCACAAGTGGAAAGCAATGGCGTACAAATGCTCAGATGTACTGCCACAAGCGTCGCTAGTCGACATCTGCCGAAACAACATGAGAGCTAAAATCCGCTCCATGATCATCGGCAATAAATCAAAGAACCTGGGGGAACTCCTGGAAGCTTCCATGGAAGCTGAAACGGTGATCAAAGACCTCAACAGTCAGAAATCATCAAAGAAAGAGCCGACTGCTGTTGCAACCTCTAAACCAAAGAAGAAGGAGGTTCTCAATGTGCAGACTAAGTCAGCTCCTCAGCAACCAAAGAAAGCTGAAAATAGAGCTGCAGGTAAGAGACCTGAACTCTCTGATGCCTTCAAAGAGCGAGTAGAAAAGAAATATCCGTTCGATGAAGACGTCGAAGAAATCTTTGAGGCTCTCCTAGCAAATGGCAAACTCATTTTGCCAGAGCCCAAAAGACCTGGAGACGTTGGCAAAACCAATGATCCTCGGTACTGTCCATACCACCAGATGGTCTCGCATCCTCTCAATCAATGCTTTGTTGTGAGAGAGAAGATAAACGAGATGTGGAAAAACGGAGTCATCACCTTTGACAAAAATTATGGCCCCGCCTCCGTCAACATGGTGTCACGTGGACAAACACCAAAATCACCGAAGAAGAAGATCACTACTTCCTTCAAGGTGATAAAAAGAATTCAAACGTCCGAAGTGTTGGTTCCTTACCCGACACCAGACGGACAACCCATATGGGTACATCCCGATCTCTTGGAAGATGAAAACTGGGAGATCGTAAAAACAAAGCCGACAGCTCAACAGCGAAGGCAGGCTAGGAAACATCTCCTCAGGCTCAAACGGCAAGAGAAGACCCAGCCAAAACAAGAAGTTCATGAAAAGGCAGAGGCCTCCTCTACCACTTCACTCGGGGCAACAGAAACGTCCCCTCCAGAGACTTCAAAGGCGGTAAGAAACTTCACTCTTAGTGATTTCATGCCACCTCAATTCAAAAAAGAAGCCATGCAGGGGGCATCATACTCTTGCAACTCGGTAGTTGGATTCTCCATTGATGGATACGAGTCCAGCGACACCGACGATGGATTCGAGCCCAACTACACCGATGAGTGGGAGGAATCTCTTGAAACAGGAGAATATCTCTCCGATGAAGAATGGGTTCCTGAAACTCACCTTATGCCAATCTGGTATAACCCCTTGCAACCACAAGGATCCTGGTCTGATGATGAAGAAGACCAAGAGGCTGCACAAGAAGATGCTGTTAACCCAGCACCTGTCATTGCTCCAGTGGAAATCAACTATGTTGAGCCACACGGAGAAGACGAAGAAGAGGATCTGGCTCCCATGCCTGATCTTGAAGAGTATGCAAGGATCTTGCAGCGTCTCGCTCTAGAACAAGAGCAAGACCGCGTCAACGAGATTCCTCACAATCCAGAGCCGGAAGTCCCTGAAGCCCATCAGGTACCTCCTCCCTCAACTCCTGAAAATGGAGAACATTGCTGGATTGACGATCCTCTTACATCCGAGGATGAGTCTGACTCCGAGCAGGCAACATCTTCTATCAGAGCTTCCTGTAATGTAATATATCAGGATTATAGCTCTTCTGAAGCGTCGTCTGATGAGATTACCTACACTCCGACGACGCCTAGCAATGTATCCTCTGGAGCTACCTCGTCTCACATGACTTTCACAGAGATGACACCCTCTCAGGTTTCTTCTCCTGAGACTGTGACTTCAGGATACACATTCTTCCCGACTCATCATCATGAAGAAAACCCAACTTGGGGTGATGGATGGGTCAACGAAGAAGAAAAGCTGCTGGATGCTGTTCAGGACTTGCTCCCGGAAAATGCTCCGTGCAACACAATCACTGAGGATGGCAACTCTGCTGCAGATACATCCCCAGTAGATGAAAAACGACAGCCTCTTGATCCTGAAGACAATCTTCCAAACGAAGATCCTTCTCAAGAAGCTCTCGAAGTTGGTAGAGGCACCCGTTCGGGCCGGGACTACCACAAAAATTACAACCAATCTTCCTTTACTTATGTAAATCCTTCGGGAAAAGATGTTGTAAGCGCCCCCAGTGGCAACAATGATGAACATGCAGGCCCTAAGGAGGCTTTCAAGTATGACTTGGTTGAGCACTTCAAACACATACCTGCACGTCTTCACATCCTGGATTTATTACGAATGTCTCCACGCACTCGTGATAATCTCATCTCAGAATTACAAAAACTGAATGAGGATGTCAACAAACATGCCCCACAAGTCCTCCAAATTGAAATGGACTACCGGGTCAAAAACTCTGAAACTTCCTTAAAAGAAGAAAAAAAGAAAACTGAGGGATCATGCATCCAATGCCTCTCGGTTCAAAAGGCAGCCAGTGCAACCATCGCCTTCACTAAGGAAGACCTCCTACTTGGCGAAGCAAGGCACAACCGACCCCTGTACTTCACAGGGTACATCAAAGAAATGCCGATACATAGAGTTCAGATCGACCCAGGTTCTGCACTCAACCTTATCTCCACTTCGGCTCTTGAAGAGTTGGGCATCCCACCCAGCAAGCTAAGCCACACATCTGTATCTATCTTTGGATACGATGGGAGCGCTCAAAGGCCTATCGGCAAAATCAGGTTCAAATTGCAAATCGGTGATCTTATCTCTGAGGTCACTGTGTATGCAATAAAAACCCCCTCATGCTACAACATCCTTCTCGGACGTCCTTGGATACACGAGAACGGTGTTGTCCCTTCAACTCTACATCAATGCATCAAGTTCGTCGGCGACGACGGCATGGTACATCGTGTCTTTGCGGACAGAAAACCCTTCAAAGGTAAAGAAGTCCACTTCGCAGACTCCCAGATGTATGAAGGAGAAAAAGAAGAAGAGGAAATAGCACCCCCTGCTGAAAATCTCCAGAAAGATAAAGGCAAGGCTCCTCAAAAATCACCGGAAGAAAACAACCCCTCCGGCAAATTAGAAGAGAGTGGTCAATCTCCCTTCGTTATCTCCCTCAAGAATCAAAACCTTTGGTCATCACGACTAAAGTGAAGAAGGCGAAACAAAAGCCTGGGGGCAAATTTGTTGTCTCTCTCGTGTCTATCATGCAAGACACAGACTCGGACTCAGAGCCAGAAGACGATGCATCGTCAAGCCAAGCTGACACTCAGCAAGTTCAGCCTGCTCTCACTCCGATGGAGACACCTGCAGATGTAGAAGATCCTACGTCTGCTACCTTTGTTGTTCCGGCAACATCACCAAAGCAAAGGCCGATCTTCTTCCATAGATCGGACGCTTCTTCATCAAACTCCATGCTGGAACCTTTTCAAAATGAAGGTATGCCTCAGCTATCTCTATATAGTCCTGTGGCACAAGCAATTATGAAGAAAATGGGCTTTGACGCTCAAAACCCAGTCGGTTTGGGAGAAAGACGCGGTATTCTCACGCCATTGGAGCCCGCCTTGACCAAAAGCCAGCTGGAAGATTGGAGACTCTACGGTCATGTAGAAAAGTCTTCATATGGGTTAGGGTATGATCCTGATACTCCTCTGAGACAGTTGACACAAAGGCTTAAAAGTCGTTTTACCGACCAAGCCTCAACATCTAAAGTCCACGAAGACATCGATCTCCCTGGAAATCTCTTTAAAGAGTTACCTGACAAAGATCCAGGAAGCTCATCCAATTGGTATGATTTCTCTGATGATAAAGAGGAATCGTCCGATAATACAGACTTGTGGCATCCTGACCCAGAAGAACCCTCGTCTCCAAAAGAAATACCAGACTCAACAGGCGATTGGGACTATCTCATAGCAAGCCTTGAGGAGATCACCAATCAAGAAAATCCATGGAAAGGAACAGAGCCTTGGTCTGGTAATGCAGTTGAAACTCCAGAAGGTTTCGTTGAGTTGGAAGCCTCCGAAAATATTGTGGAGGAACCACCTTCGAACCTTCCGACAGAAGATCCTGTTCAAAAGATAAACTTGGGAACACCTGATAACCCACGTCCTGTATTCATAAGCAAGAATATAAAGGATGATGAGTTACCCGAGTATATCGATTTTCTTCGTGAGTTCGTTGATTGCTTTGCATGGTCCTACGCTGAAATGCCTGGTTTAGACCCCAAAATAGCAGTCCACAAACTCAATCTTCAAGAAGAAATCAAGCCTGTCAAACAAGGCCAAAGAAGATTTCGTCCAGATGTGATGGATAAAATTGAACAAGAAGTTCAAAAACTCAAAAGCGTTGGCTTCATCCATGAGGAACAACATCCAGAATGGTTGGCCAACATTGTCCCCGTGACAAAGAAAAATGGGCAGATCAGAGTCTGTATTGACTATAGAGACTTGAATGGCGCTTGCCCTAAAGATGAATTCCCGCTCCCCATACCGGAGGTGATGATTGACAATACCTGCGGATTCGAGCGAATGACATTCATGGATGGCTTCTCTGGTTACAATCAGATAAAGATGCATCCCGAGGATGAAAAACACACTTCATTTCGGACTCCATTTGGCGTGTATTGCTACACTGTCATGCCATTTGGTCTGAAAAATGCTGGTGCCACATATCAGAGGGCTATGATGAAAATATTCCAAGATATGCAGCACAAGACGGTCGAATGTTACGTTGATGACCTCGCCGTCAAAAGCAGAAGAAAAGAAGACCATCTCAAAGATCTTCAGGAAGTCTTCCTCCGACTTCGCAAACACAAACTGCGGATGAATCCTCTAAAATGCTTCTTCGGCGTCTCGTCGGGTAAGTTTCTCGGATTCCTTGTTCGGAAAGCTGGAATAGAACTTGACCCCATAAAAGTCAAGGCTATTCTAGAAATGCCCTCTCCAAGAACCTTGAGAGAACTAAAAGGGCTCTAAGGGAGATTGGCCTACATTAGACGGTTCATCTCCAATCTTTCGGGGAAATGCCGTCCATTCTCTCGATTGATGAAAAAAGGTGTAGACTTTGTCTGGGATGCCGACTGCGAAGCCGCATTTCAAGATATCAAGTCATACCTGACCAAACCTCCAGTGTTAGCTGCCCCTGCCACTGGAAAACCATTCATCTTGTACACAAGAGCTCTTGATCATTCTGTAGGCGCTCTGCTTGCACAAGAGAATGGTGAGGGAAAAGAAGCTGCTCTATACTACCTCAGCCGCATGCTAGTAGGTGTAGAGCATCGCTACTCTCCAGTCAAAAAAGAATGCCTTGCAGTGATGTTCGCCGTACAAAAGCTACGTCACTACTTGCTTTCCAACACAGTCTACCTGGTCTCGAGGATCAACCTCTTGAAGGTCCTTGTCACGAAGGCCGGTTCTCTCAATGCCCGACTGGCAAAATGGTCCATCCTCTTATCACAATTTGATATTAGGTATGTGCCACAAAAAGCAATCAAAGGCCAAGCTCTAGCAGATTTCCTCGCAGAGCATCCATTGCCTAAAGATTCACCACTCAGAGATGATCTCCCAGACGAACCTGTCTACAACGTGGAGACTTCCTTACCAAATGCCTCCTGGGACATGTACTTTGACGGTGCAACCAGGACAAATGAAAACAGAAAGCTGATCTCGGGAGTTGGCATCCTCTTTGTTAGCCCCGACAAATGCATGATTCCACACGCTTTCTCGCTACTGGAATCATGCACAAACAATGCAGCTGAATACCAAGCTCTGATCCTAGGATTGGAACTCGCCATCGAATCCGGTATCACTATGCTGGAAGTCTTTGGAGACTCTCAACTGATCGTCAACCAGATGAATCAGAAATATGAAGTCAGGAAGCCCGATCTGCTGCCTTATTACAACAAGGCACAATCGCTTCTGCAAAAGTTTGACATCTGCAACATCACCCACATTCGTAGAGGTGAAAATATCCGTGCAGATGCCCTGGCCGGACTTGCCGCATCTATGGCAATTCAAGAAGGGGAAAACATGCAAATTACAGTGAATGAGAGAAGGATCCTCCCTCCTCTTAACACACACCAAGCAGTTGCTGAATGCCACCGAGTGGTTGGAAGTCGGATCTCTATCCTTCAACCTTCAATCGGCGACTGGAGGGATCCGTTCATTGATTACACTATGTTCGGAATCCTACCTGAAGATCCAAAAGAACGGGTAAGCATTCAAAGGCGAGCCCCAAACTTTCATTTGGATATCCCTTCAAAGATCCTTTACAGGAAATCCTTCAACGGAGTACTTCTACGCTGCTTGTCACAACAAGAGGCCGAAGAAACACTTAAAGAAGTTCATGCTGGTCTTTGTGGAGCCCATCAGGCAGGTCCTAAGCTCTATGATCAGATAAAAAGGTTAGGTTACTATTGGCCTACCATGGTTGCTGATGCAATGCAATTTGCCAAACGCTGCCAGCTATGCCAAGTTCACGGAGATTACATTCACATGCCTCCGGAATGGCTGCATCCTACAGCAATCTCATGGCCTTTTGAAGCATGGGGCATGGACATCATAGGTCCTATCTCTCCCCCTTCAAGCAAAGGTCATCGCTTCATCTTCGCCGCAACGGATTATTTCTCCAAGTGGTCAGAAGCATTTGCATTCAACGAAATGAAGACCTCATCAGTTCTTCAATTCCTACGCACCAACATCATTTGTCGTTTCGGCATACCCAAGAGATTCGTCCATGATAACGGACCACAATTCCGGGATCATCGATTCTACAGGTTTTGCGACAAATACAAAATCCAAAGCTGTCCTTCGACTCCATACAATCCGGCAGCAAACGGATTAGCAGAAGCCTTCAACAAGACACTCAGCAAAATCCTCAAGAAAATGGTCTCTAGTCACAAAAGAGATTGGAGCGATAAACTGTCTGAAGCTTTGTGGGCCTATCGAACCACCGTTCGAGGACCAACCCATAGCACACCATTCTCCTTGGTCTATGGATGCGAAGCTGTCGTGCCCCTAGAGGTACAAATTCCTTCTCTGAGGGTATCTCTACAAAATGACATGACTCAAGAAAGCAATGTCAAATTGAGACTCCATGAGCTGGACAATCTCGACGAGAGACGGCTCGAAGCTCGACAAAGCATTGAACTTTACCAAGCACGCATGGCAGGATCTTTTGACAAAAGGGTCCGGCAACGCGCCTACAAAAAGGGTGACTTGGTTCTTGCGGTAAAAAGACCAATGGTCTTCGCACACAAATCCAAAGGCAAATTTGAACCAAAATGGGAGGGACCCTACGTCATCGACAAAGTCTTCTCCAACGGCGCATATGCCCTCCTAAACATGGAAGGCGACAGATGTATGCTGCCTATCAACGGCAAGTTCTTGAAGCGGTACTACCCTTGAAGACTTACCCAACTGGGTAAGAGCAATGCCTGTATGGCCAAAACCTGTTCTCAGGTACTCGCTCGTCAAACCCACTCTCTTTAGAATTTTCATATCAAATGTCAAAATTTCTAGAGATTCAAAAACAATGCTTACTTTCATTGTTTCATTGTTCAAAAACAAAAAAAATCCAAGTTTAGGAGCCTCTCCCTGACTTGACCAAAACTTTCGATCCTTGAACCAAAATTCATGGTTTGAAACAAAAATCCGGATTCAGGGATTTCCACCCTAGTCCACCTTACCTTTTACCGCCAAATGGTTCTAGGTCAAAATTTACGACCCTCGTGTCTTTAAACAAAAAAAAAATGGTTTTTCAAAAATCGTGGGGAAACGACATCAAAGTCAGTACCCGCAAAACAAAAATTTTTGAAAAAAAAGCAAGGATGCGACATTCCATCAATACTTGCATCCAAAATCGCAGGGAAGCGACATTTCGTCGATACTTGCAAAATCCAAAACTGTGGAGAAGCAACAAACCAGTTGATATCCACAACCCAATTTCAAAAATCGTGGAAAAGCAACAAACCAGTTGATATCCACAACCCAAATTTCAAAGGTTCGAGAAAACCTAAAATCGTGGAGAAGCAACAAACCAGTTGATATCCACAACCCAATTTCAAAAATCGTGGAGGTGCAACATACCAGTTGCTATCCACAACCCAAAATTACAAATGGTTCGAGAAAACCTCAAATTTCAAAAATCGCGGAGAAACGACATCAAGTCAGTACCCGCAAAACCAAAAGTCTTGGGAAAAGCAGGGAAGCGACGCGTAGTCGATATTTGCACCCCAATTCGCGAGGAAGCGACATTCCATCGATACTTGCAAAACCTAACCCGCGAGGAAGTGACATTCCATCAATACTCGCAAAACCGAATGAGCAAGGAAGCGACATTCCATCGATACTTGCAAGACCATTCAGCGGGGAGGCGACATTTAGTCGATACTTGCATTTTGAAAACCAAAACTCGGCTATAAATGCCAAAATCCGGCTATAAATGCCAAAACAAAAATTTCTGGCTATAAACGCCAAAACCGGCTTTCACGCCGACAAACCAAAACTTGGCTTTCAAAAAATGGCTATCAATGCCACAAAACCGGCTATAAATGCCACAAATTGGCTATCAATGCCACCAAACTGGCTGTAAATGCCACAAAATTTCGGCTTCCATGCCAACCCAAATTTTGGCTTTTACGCCATAAAATTTCGGCTTCCATGCCATCTCAAAATCGGCTTTCACGCCACAACCAAAATCAGGCTCCCATGCCAAAACAATTATTTGACAAAAGATTTTCACAAAATGACAAAGCTTTTGATCAAATCCCATTTAGCAATTGCTTTCATCACAAAAAGATTTGAGTGAGCGTAGGGAACAAAAAAAAAGGTACCAAAAAATACATGTGGTACCAAAGCAAAAAAAAAAAAAAAATAGAAAGTGTTCACAAGCACTACAAAAAAAAAAAAAAAAAGTACCAAAAAAAATACATGTGGTACCAAAAAAAAAAAAAGAAAGTGTCCACAAGCACTACAAAAAAAAGAGTACCAAAAAATACATGTGGTACCAAAAAAAAAGAAGAATGGTTTCTGCTATAAAAAATCAGGAGCTCAGCCAAAAATGGTCTCCAGCCAAAGCTTCAGCTCCTCAAGCAAACTTTTGGCCTCAGCCGTCAGAGTTTCCAAGGCACGCTTCTTCAGGAACTTGCCATGAGATGCTGGCGAATGCCGTAACCCTTCTTTTACACCGGGAAGCTCTTCCCCAGCAGTTTGCCATCGTTCATTTTCTAGAGTCCTCCTCTCGAGAACTTGACCGGCATCTGCAACCCTGCGGATCAGAGTACTCTCCCTGTCACGAGCCTCTGTTATAGCAGCCCACTTAGCATCGACTTGTGCCTTCAAATGCTCAAGACGTTTCCTGGCCTCCTCAACTTCCCTATCAAGGACGTTAAGGTCATGCCTCAATCCGATGATGGCTAGCTCTTCCTTGTTCTTCTCCCGAACTAGCTGCTTCTTGCTTTGTGTAGCCTCATTCAGGTCAGACTTAGCCTTATCAGCAGGGTCCAAGAACATCTCCTTGAAGAATTGGTCGTCAGGGAAACCCATGGTCTCAAACCACTTGTCACCCAGTGCAATGATCCTATCAACGATCGCCTTGGCACCTGTGACATCCAGACCAACCTCTTCGGTGTCAGTCAGAATCTCCTGTACATGTGGGATCATGCCAAATCCTGCCTCCAAGTGTCCAGAAAGGAGAGTCTTGACCCAAGAACTCAAAACCCGAGCCAGCACCTTCTTCGCAAATTGAAGAGACGAACTGGATGAAGATTCACCCTTCTCCGCTGATCGGCTGCTCATGTCATGTCCCATTGGAAGAGTAACAAAAGAACTCTTTTCACTTGGAGCCACTGGAGAGGGAATCTCAACACGAGGCATCTCCTCAATCATGTCTGAACTGGTCTCTACCTCCGGATCGACCTCTGGCATCCCTTGCTCTGGTTCTGAAGAAAGCGATGGACTCTCTTCTGTCACTTCAAAACCTGCAAATGAAACACAAAAAGGTATGAATATGATCCTGTTCAAAAAAAAAAAAAAAAAAAAATCATCAGGGTCATCACTACAAAGTACCTTCTTCAACGACTGGCGGAACACTCTCTTCCTCCATGAACTCATCAGAAGCATCATCGACATTTGCGTCCATTGATGGTTCAAAGTCATCGGAATCCTGTGGCAAGTCAGCTGACAAGAAAAAAACTGTTAGCAAATCAAGTCGCAGGCAAAAAAAAAAAAAAAGAGAAAGCGAAAGAAGTTATACCAATTGGAGATTCCGGAGTCATTCCAGAGTCCCTCGATTCTTCTTCAGATGCCATAACCGGCTCCATCACCGCCTCATCGGTCGGAACCTCAGGCATCGGCAAGTCTTCATCCTCTGCTAAAAAAAAAAGAGAGCAGCAGCAGGGTGAGAAAACAAATCAGAACATGGAAAGCCCCATGAAAGAAGTAGAAAAAGGAAAAGGAGGAATCATACCTTCACCGATGGTCTCTTCTTCCCGAATCCTCTTCTCCGGAGGTTCGTCAACTTCCCCTGGCACCTCCTCATTGACAGTGAGAGGGACTTCCACATTAGGAGAGTCTTCGTCCCGCCCCGTGTGACGCTGACTCCTCCTCCTCTTCTTACCTCTACGGGTTCGCTTCCTAGAAGAACCCGCCTCACTATCAGAGTCAGGTTTCTCACTTGACTCCTCACTGGATGGTCTGCTTTCGCCAGTAGACTCCACGGAAGCTCGTTTCTGTGCCGCTTGCATCCAAGCGTCGAGCTCAGCTTCCTCCTGTTCTAGCTGCTCCAAAGCCTCATCAGGTACTTCCCGAGCAGCTTCAGAACCAATGACGCCCTGGTCACCGAGAAAGCCTATCTTGTGCTTCTCTCCAGAAAGGAAGGCCCAAACTTCCTCTCGCCGGACGCCATCCGACTTCCCAATGCCTTTTCCAGAAGACAGCTTTACATCAAGCTCCTTCTTGGAAAGCCCCCGATATGCCAAAAAGCTCTCCGCGAACCACTTCGTGAAGCCGGCAGTTCGGAAAGTCGACAGCTCAGGATAAGAAATCGTGGCAGTAGTGTCTTCAGCACTATAGAAAGCCCATGCATTTCTGCCATCCTGCAAACCCCCAAAACGCTTCACCATACTCGAAGGCGCCCCAACAACGCCTTGAGAGAAGCCCAACTGAAGCGCAAAGCGAGAAGGTACATACGGCTGGATGTCGACGAAAAGATGTCTACGGTACACCATCGTGCCGACTCGTATGCTGAATAGCCACTCCTTCTCTGCATTGGTCAAAGAGTAATGCCTTCCCGACCCTGCTCTGGTAGAGTCTCGGGAGGCACCAAAATCAAAAGCCTTCTTCCGCAACTCCGGAGAAAGCTTAACTGAAGACTGCCCCATCTCGACGTCCCTGAATCGTCGGATCCTCATGCGGGCAAACAAAAGTGATTCGGATACGGCTTTTCCCTTAGCCAATCGAATCATCAGAGGATCATCATCCTGTGCAGCACCCAGCTGGTGGAAGCCAGGACAGTGGTATACAAACCACGAATAAAAGATATGGGCTGAAAATACCCTATTCATAGGGAGCCCAAGCCGAACCAAGAAAGCAGCAGCCTGTAGTTCGGTACACAGGTAGGAGTAAAGAGCGGGCACCAAAGCAAGCCGCTCTCCAAACGCCATCTGACAAGCCGGAAAAATACAATGCGGCCTGATGTGCGTCCCATCTCCACCAGCAAAAATAGCCTCACCTAGCCAAAAAGTGAGGTAAAAAGCAAGATCTCTCCGCAGTGCAATGTCAGAATAAAGGGCATCTGTGCTCGCGAAGAAACCCTTCAACTCTTCCTGCATGGCCAAAGTCTTCTTCCTGTCTTCCCGGGTCATGCTATCAGGAGACTCTTTGCTGTCAAAGAAGTTGAAGAATGAAGAGCCATAACTCTTCCAACTGCTAGATCTGACTTTCGAGCCCTCCTTCAAAAAATCGTAGAAGGCGACGAGCTGAAAGTATAGGAGCCTGAATTCCTCTGACTGCTCCTCAAGGACGCTGTCAATCGGCATGAACTCCTCGTAGAGTTTGCCAAGGATGGGCAATCCAGTAATAGCACTCAACTCCTTCAGAGAAAAACCAACCTCACCATTCGTGACAACGAAGGTATTGGTCTGAGGGAGGAAAGACTCCAACATAGCCATGAAGGCATCATCGGAAAAAGTCACGGTCTCCCTAAAAGTGCGGACCACGTCAAAAATCCCGACTTCCTTCAAAACGGCGCCCCCAATCAGCAAGGTGTGGTCAGTCCATGACTTCCAATCGGAGTCAGCATTGAAACGGCCACGAAGTCGAAAAGGCTTCACCCAAGTACTGCCGTCACCGCTGAAAACGCCATGGCCCACCGGTCTCAAATCGACCGACAGATAATCAGAGCCCTGGTAGCCGCTGGCTGGCATCAACATGTCCATACGGACAGGTGGCTTCTCTGCAAAACCGGAAGGTCCACCAACAAAAACCCCGGTCTTGATCACACTGGTCCTCTTCACCCAGCTCGGAGGATCTTCCCTCTTAGGGCACGTGGGAGAAAGGCTCAGGATCGAGATGGTCCGGTCAAAAGACGTCCGGGTAGAAATAGTTCTCTCTTCACCATCAGCTGTGTAAGAGAACTGAAAACATCTCCTTTGGTATGTCAAGTCGTCAGGGACTGCATCTCCAAAGAAGAAGGTAGGCTTGGGCAAAACCCTCAGATCGTCCATAACCCAAGGACGGTTGCTTACCATGATCTTATAGAATTCCTCATTCTTGAGAGCGATCAATCGCTGTCTCATCTCATCGCGATTGAGGGAATCGCACTCTTCCAAGTTCTTCTCAACAAACTAGACCTTCTCCCAGGCCTGCTGAACGGCCACATTGGAAGATCTAGCAGATCGACGAGGTACGCTTGTAGCAGGCTCTTTACCCTTGTTCGCTCTGGAGGAACCACCTGCAAAGGTTGGAAAAGAAAAAGATCGTCATCAAAATGACATGATTTCGCTAAAAAAAAAAAAGGGTCACTTTGTCCCACCAAAAATCTGGCGAAATTTTGGCATGACTCCGGGGCAATTCCAAAGAAAAAGGAAATACCCCGACGGAAATAGAAAGTTTGGAGATGGGCTCAACATTGCTGCGGGCTCCAAAACTCCAAACTTTCGAAACCTCAAAATCTCCGCAAAATCAAGAAGGGCTCAACATCGCTGCGAGCTCCAAATTCCCAAATTTGCAAAGATTTTCAGGTATGCTATCACATCATGCTACTCAATTCAATTTACAAAAAGTACATGCATGAACATCTAGATTTGCATAAAAACGCATTATCATGATGAGCAAAAAAAAAAAAAAAAAAAAAAAAAGAAACTTTCTCAAAAAAAAAGAGGGAGAAAGAAAGAAAAAAAAAAGAAGCTTTCTCAAAAAAAAAAGGGGAGAAAGAAAAGAAAAAAAAAGAAACTTTCTCAAAAAAAAAAAAAAAAAAAAAAAGAAACTTTCTCAAAAAAAAAGAGGGAGAAAGAAAGAAAAAAAAGAAGCTTTCTCAAAAAAAAAAAAGGGGAGAAAGAAAAGAAAAAAAAAAGAAACTTTCTCAAAAAAAAAAAAAAAAAAAAAAAAAAAAATCAGGCCACGTGGCCGTACGGACCAGATTCGTACGGATCTGTCCGTACGGCCCACAAAAAAAAAAAAAAAAAAAAAGAAGAAAAAAAAACGTGTGAAAAAAAAAAGAAAAAAAAAAAAAACAAAAGAAGAAATCACGTGGAAAAGAGAAAAAAAAAAGAAGAAGAATAGAAAGAAAAGAAAGAAAGAAAAAAAAAAAAGAAGAAAAAAAAAAGAAGAGAAACTTTTTTTTACCATCCTATTCTCTACATAAAGTTTTCTTGAAAGAAAAAGAGAGAAAACTTACTTGAAGCCATTGATGGAGAAGAAGAAGGAAAAAGCTTGAAGATCCTTAAAGAAGAAAAACTCTTGGTCTTGGAGCTCTCTTGAGATTGTTGCAAAAGAAAGCAATAAGGGCAAGAGATCCTACCTTCCTTTGCTTTTATAGGAGAGAGCAAATCAAAGAAGGAAACAAAGAAGAAAGGTAAGTGTTACTAATTAGTAACCTTACCAAAAGAGAAGGAATTAGAAAGATTCTTTCCCAAAAAGAAAGATGTCTTTGAGAGATTTCCTCCCAAAATCAATCAAATGAGAGATTCTCTCCAACAAAAAAAGGATATTGGAGATTTCTTCCCAAAAAGAAAGATACCTTGAGATATTCTCTCCCAAATTAAGGGAATATGAGAGATTCTCTCCCATAAAGATATTTTTAGATATTCTCTATCCAAATGAGATATCTTTAGATATTCTTTACAAAAATAGCCCCACATGAGATCTAAGCCATCCTAAAAAGCTTAAGGTCCCATGGGCTAGCCCATATGAGTCAGGTTTGACCACCTAGGCACTAAAAAAAAAAAAAAGATGGGCTTTTAGTCAGAAAAAAAAATCCCTCTTACCCAAGAGCATACAAAAATGGTTCCATGCCTCTTTTGAGTTGATTGAACCATACAAAAAATTCCAAGCCCCATGAGCTTCCAAAAATCAAACCATCCAGCCTCATATACCAAGTTGAGCCAAAATCTTGAAATTGACATTCCACAAAAATCCAAACCACTCCAATGGACCCACACAGTCCCAAAGAGTGACCAAAAACCAAATCCTGGTCCCCTAACTTGCCACATACAGCTTGTTAGGTCACAAGACCAAAACCAAAAACCAAATCATGATCCCCCAACTTGCCATATACAGCTTGTTGGGTCACAAGGTCAAAACCAAAACCCGATCCCCTAACCTGCCATATATAGCTGGTTAGGTCACAAGATCAAAAACAGAAACCCAAATCCACATCCCTGATGTCATCTTCAAAACTTTGCCTCGAGATGGTGTGTGATTCCTTTCACTGCCATAAAATTCCCCTGGAAGCTCAAAGGCTACTATACCAAAGGAAAGATTGCTCAAAGACTCTTGGTCAAGACACAAGCTCTCCTTCAAAAATCTCTTCGAGGCACATCGACTACAAAAGTCAAGCAATTCGTCGCTGTACCTCGAGGGGGCATTTGTTGACACCAAAAATGTCACTTTGCCTCTTCAACATCAAGAAAGCCGCATGAAGTCGCAACCTGCCATAAATAGGCAATGCAATTTCTCCAAAAAATCAAATCTTGTCAGAATCAAACAAAAACTGCAAGATCCTTCAAGATAGCCAAGAGAAGAGTACACATGAAGTTTCGGGCCATTTCGACAACATTTGGCCTAACTTCACTTCTCCGACAGCTAAACGGGTGCTCCCGGCGGCGACATCATCGGAGACGTCAAAACTTCGATCAGAGCCTACAGATGACTCCAGCATGTCTCAAAAGGGCTCCATGCCAAATTTCAAGTCAAACCGACAACGTTTGACCCTCCATCAATGCTCGAGCAGCAAAATCAAGCCTCTCGGCGGCGGGAACCACCGAAGCCTTCGCTCATCAAACCAAGTGCATGAGTGGCTTCAACATGCTTCCAAAAGGCTGCACGTCAAATTTCAGGTCATTCTGACAACGTTTGACCAGGTTTCGATGCTCCGAAAGAAAATCAAGCCTACCGGCGGCGGAGCAACCCGGGACCATGACATCCAAAACGGAGCCCATGGAACGTCTCAAAATGACTCCAATAGGCTCCCCGTCAAATTTCAGGTCAATCGGACATCATTTGACCACATATCAAAGCTCGGCATTTTCCCCGCAGCAAAATCAAGTGAAGCATCGACGGGACCCCAAACGGCTTCAAAACTCAAACAAAAGCCTATGGTTGGTCTTATTTATTGCTCAGGAGGCTTCACCTCAAATTTCAGGTCATTCCGACATCGTTTGACCAAGTTTCAGCTTCTGGCGGAAAATCAGCAGCTCTACGCGACAAAGTCTTCGGCTTTCCCGGAAAATTGGAAACTTTGCACTCTAAAAATGCAAGGATTCTCATTAAGTTTTCTACAGGGAAATCAAGCCAATAAATGAGAAGAAATGTCAAGAAAAATATAGAAGAAAACGGCGACGAAAAAGACCTCAAAACGACCGCAAAACGGGCTCCGAAGGGGAAAAATCCCCCAGGGTCGCAGACCCCTGCGACCATGGCCCATGGTCGCAGGCCCCTGCGACCATGGCCCATGGTCGCCGGTCCATGGTCGCCGGCGACCATGGAGGTCCGGGTCACCGGATTTTCCGCCGGTGACCCGTTTTTCCGTCTTTTTTTCGCGTTTCGCGCACTTTGGCCCCTGTGGTTTCCTGAAAATGTGATTTTTAGTGCTCTAAATTGACTCATATCCGACGACATCTCGGATCCGCCGTCAAAAGCATAAAATCATCATTGATCGCTCCAAGATCGCCAACCGGTCGACCAAGAAAGTGCACTTTCTGTCCGACCGATCGTGAAATCGACAAGACAGATGTCACCGGCCCACTCTTAGCTATCAATGTCTGAAGTTACATGTTCATCCGATGTCGATCAGCATGTAGATCCATCGATGATCATCGCCAGAAGAATTCCAGAAGACACGGCATGGCCCGCGACTCTTCGACTGCTCGGCGACCAATTAATGTGGTTAATTGACTAGCTTTATTGCAGTCATTAATTCATTTCTTTGGACGGCCCAATCAGAAGCAAGCATTTGGGAGTTACAAGTCAATTGATTCATGGCATTTAAACCATGAAACTCCTCCCATTATGGTAATTAAGGTGATTAAAAGCCCTTAATCTCCATCGGCCAATCAGATTCAAGGAAAAAGGAGTTACAAAATCAAGAAATAAATCTTGTAACTCCTCCCATTAAAGCCATTAAGGCTCATAAACTCTCCTAAATGGCTACCAAAGGCCTATAAATAGGAGAGCATTCCATTGAAATTGGGATCAGAAAAAAGAGGAGAAAATCAGAGGATCAAAAAAAAAGATCAGAAAGAGATCTGAGAGAAAGAAAAAGAGAGAAAAACTCTGCTGAAGTTCTGCACCGGCCACCACTACAAGGTGACAAAAGTCCCTTGGGGGGCACCCCCCCCAAGGTCCTTGCCTTCTCCCGCTGCCTCCAATGGCTTAGACGTGGCTTTTCAGCCCGTCTACTTAGCTTTTTATTGGACATAGGACATTCTCTTGGTCTTTGTCCTCTAAAAACCTGAGGTTATAGCCAAGCCAAGCGAATCAAGAGCATCTTCTGTTCTCATCTGCATGGATGATGGCGAAGCCCATACATGGCTTGCGACCGTCAATCTGAACGAGTCCCCCACAATCTCCTGAAAAGTTAGATCTTCCTTTTCTTGCTTTTCATTGTAGTTTGTATTTTTCTAAAAGAGACAAAAATCACAACTCTTGTCTTTCATTATTGATGAGAATTGTAAATCGGCTATAAACGCCAAAATCGGCTATAAATGCCAAACAAAATCGCCTTTCACGGCAAACCAAGAAAATGTCTCTTTTCTTAAATATTTGTGCAATGGAAAACTTGAAAGAAGTTGATTTCCTTTTTACTTGCGAAGGTTGATCTCCGGATGACCACTTGCAATTCCAAGTAAAATAGAAAATCTGGCACACCCACACAAAAGAAATGTTGATGCACGCTTCAGGGCCCGCCAGGGCGCGAAAGGGCCGGACCCGACGGACTCCCACGTTCCGCCGACCCCGGTAGCCGCCCCAACGGCGCCTCGGAGCGCGTTCCATCACTACCAAACATAGATTGTCCTCAGTTCCATGATCCATACCTTAAACAAAAATAATAAAAATATCATAACTATGCAATCATATGATTAAAGTAATTTAAAAAAAATCACCATAAATTGGGACATTAATGAAGTTTTCTATCAAAACAAAAAGAATCTAAGGAACATGCATTTTAAATGAATTAAAAGAAATTTAAGTTTTTAATGTTCAAAGAACCATGGGTCTTTTAGACCATGCCAGGGGGTGCCCCCAAAAGATTATTAAATGCCTCATTTTCCAGATGTTGGTTATCTTCATCTTCAAAAAAATCACGAGTCTCCAAGTTTGTAATGTCAATTGGAGGACTCTCTGATGTCATTATGTCCCAATTCCAACCTTCTAGATCATTTGTCTCCGCTGAATGGACAGAGGCCTTGTATGCTTTGTATCATTCCACCACTTTCTTTGGTGCACGGCAAGTGCGTGACTAATGCCCACTTCTTCCACATCTGTGGCACGTGTCATCAGGGCGGTGAGAAGGATTTGCTGGTGGATTCTGGTTGTTCTTATGTTGAGGGTCAGACCACTTCTGGTGATTTTTGAATTTTGGTGGATGACCTTTAAAACCACCTCGCCTGGAGGAGTTATGTCGTCCACCTCTACTAGAGAATTTTGGTGAATTTTGAATTTAAGTTTTGTCAAGACTTCAGGTTTGATTTAGAACTTCAGGTTCATTAGAACTGCATATTCCGTCAAATCTTCGGGTTTGAAATAGAACTTCTGGTTCTAACAATTGATCAGAACTTTTGGTTCTGTCAAAACTTTAGGTTTAATTTTTCTTTTTTGGATATGAATCTGCAGGTTCGTATCTGTATTCCAACTTCTAGGACTTCTGGTCCATAGATCAGTGAACTTCAGGTTCAAATTTAGAACTTCTGGTTCCATTCATACTATTAATAAATGTAAATTAAATTAAAAAAAAATAAATCGTGCAAGAAAGTGAACAGTAACCAAACACTATAATTACTATATAAACTATTTTTATGCATTCTAATAGATTTGGATTCGAACTATGGTTTGGATACCACTTACCGTAATCGCAGTAAAAAAAAAATATTTTCTGACAGTTGGAATTCTCTGATTGGGCCGATAATAAAATGAACTTCTTTTGCACGCGTCCCGAGGTGAAAGGAAGGAAGAAAAATCTCCCCAGAAGCGTCGTCGCAAGAAAACAAAACCAAGGTGGTTGTGCGCAAACCGAGGAAGAAGAAAAAAAAAATAATAACAAACAAAAGAATGTAGCAATATAATTGTATCTTCTTGTTGTCAGAAGGAGGAGGCATCCTTTTGGTTTTCCTTAAGTTGTACGAACACCAAGATGGATGGAAACAAATAAAAAAAAATAAACAAAAAAACGTGGCTGGCACTTGGTTTCTTCTCAACGTGCAAACTGATCTGTTGCACCTAGGTCGAGGCAAGGCGACGCAGCAGATTGATTTTCTTCCCTTTGCTTCTGTTCAAGATGCACGTAAGCCGAGGAAGGTTTTGCTTGATTTTTTTTTCTTGTGCTGATAACGTGTTGTAAAAGGGAGAGAGACCACGGGAGAATATTAGAGGGAGAAGAAAGAGAGTTTTATGTTATCTTATTATTTATATCAATACAAAGGTAGAGATACCTATATATAGGCAAAGTAACCCCACAAAAGAGAAAACCAAAAATCTAACCTTAACTCATCTCAAATGGGCATCCACCTAAGATCCATATCTTATAACACTATAGTTATTTTATCTATGACTTTATGCAAAGTCCTTATTAATTATCACAACTTCAAAGTGTTTGTTAAACTCTCTCACTTTAGTTTCATTGGAAGGTGACCTACACCTTACCCAAACTTAATATGTTGCCATCAATCCAATTTTTTTTATATTTATAAGTTTGCAAAAATCTTGTAACAGTTGTTTATGGGGTCTAGATGAAATCAACTTGAACCCAATCCATTGCACTTGGCCCAATTGTGTTTAAGCTTTAAATGTTTTAATAGATTTATTACTACTAGACTGATCACACAAATAATATCTGGAATTGCATAATCATTGCCTTCAAATTAATAGGTCTTTTTATGATTTATTTATAAATCCGAATGATTTTGATACTTTATTTCTCAATCACTATTGTATTATAGATTAAAACTGATGATTTTGACTGAACAAATTTCAATCTTGACCTCCACATTGTAAATTTATATTATTACTCAATTGTTCAATTACTTAAGGGTAATTTTAGTTATTTTTTTTATTAAATATGGTTAAGATAACTGTCTCATTTTATTTTCGAATCCTATTGAACAAAATGGATCAAAAGAAAAAACTCCACACTTCTTGATAAAAAAAAAAAAGACCATGTCTATATTACTCATCAATTTAAAATTATGATTAGCATACTCTCTATGATCATATAACTATATTATATTGTTCAAAATAATCTTGAGAATTATGAACTTTTTCATTTTAATTACCTTTTTAGTTTGTAAATGGGGTATACTTTCAAACTCATACCCAACAAATCCAAGTATAACATTCCACTTGAGACTCATCTATAAGATCAATTATTCTTAAAATATTTGATATAAATCAAAAGAAAAGCCAATAACTTGACGTGCAATGAATAATATTCAATATCACATAAAAGTTATATTAACTTATTAGTTCTCGTAAGATTTTATAGTTTTATTAATTTTTATCTTCTAATTTTTCGAATATTGATGCTAATAAGATTTTAATTATAATTAATTAATATATCTAAAACCGACCCCATCAATACTACTATGATAATTCTTTTATGCATTTATATGTCCATGCTTTCGAAATAAACAGGGTAGATAGATAGTGATTTGGAAAAAAATCCTTATTCTCACCCCTCTTTAAGCCCTCCATCCATGACATCTTACACAAGTTTAGAGTAAGCCCGGTGATGAAATACACCTCTTTCCAAAAACGGTTGAGTATCTCAAACATAGCTTCTCCTCTTCAACATGGTCATTGATTTTGTAGGGGGGAAATTTGAAAACGTCCTGAGCTGGGTTTGGGTTAGGGCTGACTCGACCTACCATCCCAAACCAGAGAGGAATGATTCGAATGGAGATCTGGGACAGTTGGCGGAAGGAGAGACATTAAAGGTCTGGATTTGGGGGGGGGGGGGGGGTGGGGTGGACACCCCACGACCCAGTTGTCAACCGTTATCCAATCACCACGAGGTGAGAAGTGGAAACGTGCGCTAGTAGAGGGGAGAAAATCTAGGGTAAGTTCACTTAAAAAGAGGGGAGGATTTGATGAAAAGGTAAGAAAAATACTGAAGACCAATCGATATACAAAATTTCCCAAGATCCATTACTGACTTAGGCATCGGAGAGACCTCGGTCGGACGATCCGATCAAGATTTCACTGTTCTCATTTTTGAAATAGGAGATCCATTCAGAGAAATTATGCTGGAGAGAAGAAAGAGGACTAATACCCCATCGACAGGTCGGGCCAAACTACCCACACAAAAAGAGACTTTATTATTGGCGTCGTCTGTTGGAAACGAAATAAGAGACCCACTAACCCTTCTTCTAGTTGAGGAGAATGTCAAATCAAGAAAAAAAAAAACCCCAAATTCTCCACCCCAAGTAGGACGACCTCCATCTCGAGTGGAGGTAGTCTCGCATAAAGATCAACGTAAACAAACAGGCAAAGACCTTGCAATAGTCAACTTCAATGAATCAAACTTCGACTATCTTCCAACCCAAAGAGCAATGGAAACAACTCCTTCTACAGAAAACAAGGGACTGGTCCGGTTAGAAGTTCACCACACAGGCCCAAGTCATGCGATGGTTTCACCCTCCTGGACCAAGGCGCAGGGTGAGGTGCACTATGGACAGAATCGTGACTCCGCTAAATACGTCCCGTCACGGGATACATATTCCCAACTCGAATTAGCCTACATAAATGTTGTACGAGATTTGGCAGAGGGAGTCAAGTGGCCATAGGAGAAGATTGATGGTTTGCTGTCGGAGCTGGAGGCGACCAAAAGAGGACCAAGAGATCCCCAGATCCAAGGGGACACCCGTGAAGCGCGAAGGGCAGGACATAGGGGGTGCACACCTGAGCGAAGACTCAGAAGCCACCAGAAAGAACCAAGAGCTTGGCAAACCCGAACAAGGGCAAGAGCAGGCAATGAAGGGAGCAGGACTTCGAGCTTGTGAAGCGCGAAGGGCGGGACATAGGGGGTGCACACCTGAGCGAAGACTCGGAAGCCGCCAGACAGAACCAAGAGCTTGGCAAACCCGAACAAAGGCAAGAGCAGGCGATGAAGGGAGCAGGACTTCAAGCTCTCAACCTCGGAGGAAGGGAGGAGATAATGAAGCTCAGGCTCGGCATGCTAAAGGAATCCCAAAGAGACCTTGGAGTAAAGAAAGCGCCGACACGAGCGTTGGTCGAAGAGGACGTGCAGGCCCTTATAAAGAGAGCAATGACCAATCGGAAGCTCCCACTAGAAGATCTGACCAAGGTGAGGTGCTTGAGGAACGCCCAAAATTTCAAATCTCTATTCTTGGAGAAGATCGCAAAGGCAGACCCACCTCAGCGATTTTCCATTCCCAAGCTGATGATCTATGATGGAACTTTGGATCTTGCCTACCACGTCTGGCATTTCCAACACTCCATGGCATTATGGATATGGAATGAGCTCCTAATGTGCAAAGTTTTCCCCTACAGTTTGGGAGACTTAGCTTTACAATGGTTCTCTCGCCTGAAGACAAGGTCGATCTGCAGCTTTCGGAAACTGGCTGGTTCATTTGTGATCCATTTCGTAACAAATTCCAAGCAGCCCAAAGGCATTGGGGCATTATTGTCCCTCAGGAAGCAGAGCTCAAAGAGCCTCAAGGAATTCAGCGCGTTATTGGTGCCTCTATAATGAGGTTGAAGGCAATAACGAGCCAGTGGTCGTGGCGACCTTTAAGCTCAGATTACCAAGAGAAAGCCAACTTCGCCAATCTCTGACAAATTGTTCCCCTGTTATGTAGGAAGAACTGATGGACTAGATTGAGGAATTTATAAAGCTGGAAGAAGATTTGGGAGTGTTTGAGCCTAGGTGGACCCAAAATGAATCTAGAAGGAAGAGAAGAATGGAGATGGGAGAAGGATCGAATAGGAGGGTCGGTCATACTGAACCCACGAGAGCAGCCTATGAAGGGGTGCTTACAATCTTTAAAGATCCGATCTACAAAATCCTAACCCAAATCAAAGACAAGCCGTACTTCAAGAGGCCTTCCAAGATGGTGAGTGACCCCGAGCATCGAAATCCGAACTTGAAGTGCTCTTACCATAGGGAGAACAACCATCTGTTAGCGAACTGCCATATGCTAAAGCAACATCTGGAAGATCTGGTGAAAGAAGGCCACCTAAAGGAATATTTGGGAGATGAACCAGTTAGGAAAGGACCAGGGGGGCCAAGTCGGAAGGAAGGTAAGAATCTGGACGAGGACAGAGCCCCGATCGAGGTGATCGATGTGGTGCATGGGGCGATAAATCCGCCCGAGGTAGCAGTGCAATCCGTCAGGACTCAGCGAAAGATGGCAGCACATTTGAAGGAGGTATATCAGACGGGTAGCGAGCCTAGCTTTGTTAGTAACGCAAGAGAAGTCAAAGGAGATATATCATTCTCAGACGAAGACTTGCGTGATGTGGTCCAGCCTCATAATGATGCTCTAGTGCTGACCCTACGAGTACTGGAGTACGACGTAAGGAGAATGCTGATAGATTGGGGAAGTTCGTCGGAGACTATGTATGCCAAGCTATTTGAGAAGCTTGGCTTGAAGCAATCAGATTTAAGACCGACCTCCGTACCCCTATTCGGGTTCAGTGGGCAGGCGGTGCATCCGAAGGGCCTGGGTAACAGTATAGGTCGGTGCTGGTCCCGTATGGATCTCCTTTGGGCATTTTAAGCCTGGAGGAGGGACGGATAAGGACAGGACATATTGGCGGCTGAAAGGATGGGAAGTCAATCCCGTGGACACCGCGTGTCCCAAACGAGCAAAATTTCTTCCAAGCCCCCTTTCTTCTCGAGAAATGAAAAGAAGAAAAAGAGGCATGGGGGACAATCGTAGGGGGGAAATTTGAAAATGTCCTAGGTTGGGTTTGGGTTAGGGCTGGCCTGACCTGCCAGCCCAAACCAAAGAGAGGAATGATTCGAATGGAGATCTGGGGCAGCTGGCAGAAGGAGAGACATTGAAGACTTGGATTGGGGGGGGGGGGGTGGGGGGTGGATGAAACGCCCCACGACCTAGCGGTGCAACCATTATCCAGTCACCACGAGGTGAGAAGTGGAAACATGCGCTCACAGAGGGGAGAAAATCTAGGGGAAGTTCGCATAAGAAGAGGGGAGGATTTGATGACAAGGTAAGAAAAATACCGAAGACCAATCGATATACAAAATTTCCCAAGATCCATTACTGACTTAGACATTGGAGAGACCTCGGTCGGACGATCCGATCGAGATTTCATTGTTCTTGTTTTTGAAACAGGAGATCCATTCAGAGAATTTACGCGGGAGAGAAGAAAGAGGACTAATACCCCATCGATAGGTCGGGCCAACCTACCCACACAGAAATAGACTTTACAGATTCCTTTCTCTCAACACACTTCAAAACTAAAAATTCTAACCCATAATACCTCATATTGGGATTTATTTTCTCAAGGTATGTGCTCTTTTTCAAAATTTCCTTACTATTGGAGGATTCTCATATAATGTATTTGCTAAATTGTCTAAAGAATATGAATGAGTTTTTTCCATTTTGTAATGTAACACATGATGCGAGGGAGGGATATCCCTCACGTGCATTAAAATGAAATGTTAAAGTATTTATGATTTTTCCAAGAGAGACAAGAAAATAGTAGGTCATTAGTCAACACTCCAGCTAGCACAATATTTCTTTAGCAGTGAAAATGTATGGCCTGGTACATCTCTTGTCATGCTAGATGGTTTCTGAAAAGTTTATTGGTTGTGCAACGCTAATGGCAAGTGTTTTAGCCAATGCTTGAGAAACTAATAAGGCGTCTGATTTATTTATTAATTATCTATTTTTAATCCTTGATCTATTTTCGTATTTATTTATTAGCTGTGCGTTTTGAATGGCGTATGGAATGAAATATGTATTTAATTTCTATATATTCTAATGCAAACCAACATGCTTTGTTTTGAATCTATTTATCTCTTCAATATTTTCATTTATACATACATATAAATATAAGTTGGCATGTCCCCAAGCTGTAGCAAGGTTCTATCTAAACCCTTAACTAAGAGTTTGGGATTGGGTGGGTTCAGTGGCGGAGCCACTGTGAGGCCCCACCCCTTTAGTAGCCTAATTATATGCTAAGTATACCTAATTATATCTATTTTGCTAATTAATAGGAGCCAGTAATGGTAGTTTAGTCCTTTCCCAAGAATTAAACCTAGTTTATAGGATTTAGGAGTCTTTTGAGATTTATAGTTTGATAGTGGTTTAACTGGACTTCTAGGAGTTTGTTAGTTAGTTGGAGGCCCCTAAAAGTAATTTATAAGCTTTAGGAGGGTTTCTCTTAGAGAATTTTTCGAATACACTTAAAATACCCTAAGCCTTATCTCTAATCACAACTAACCAAGAAAGGCAACATGGTCAATTGACCTAAACCAAACTCTATAAATATAAACCTAAACCATCCCACTCATCAACTAATGGGCCCACATTCTTTATTTTTCCTACACGAATTGAAAGAAACACACTCAATGATAATCATATGCGAGGAATTTACATGAAGCATGCATGGTACCCTAACATGCCTAATGATGCAACAAAATGACCAACTTTTCAAAAATAGTACATATTGGTGCCAAAAACAGCAGGTGTGCATTGATTAAACCAAAAAGCTAATCGGTGTGATGAATTTACAATGAAAAACCCTAATCTCACAGAAGTCATGCAATATGATGAATTTTGACAAATTTTGACTTAATTTCCAAATTTAAGCTCAAATGCATGAAATTTTGAAATTAAGTGTAATTCAATGTAATTAACCCTAATTAAGTCCACAAATGTATATGAAATGATGATTTAATGACCTAATTTTGTGGCCTTATCGCGCCACGGGGACAAGCACACTTGATTGTTGTTAGACAAAATTCCTTACACATTTTTTTTGGTTTGGGTTTCTAGGTTTTTAGGGAATATTTCAAATACTTTGCATTTCTTCTAGCTTTTCTTATGTTTTTAGCGTTTTGAAAGAAAAGGAAATTTTTGAAAGGACTTTTATAACCTAAGATTTTTTTTTTATAATTTTTAAAACTTTAGACAAAAAATTGAATTTGGTTCACTAATTTAGGGATAGCAAATTTTTCGAAAACTATTAAAATTTTGAATTTCTCACTACACTACTAGTATGCATTCTTAAAGTTTTGAATGGGATACTATAGTAGTTATTTCTTAATATAGGATGGAAGACCAAAAGCTTAGTTGGACCTAGGTTGCTTGGTTCATCTGGGTGGTCCATGGAACTACAAACCAGTGAATTAATATGGGCACATTAAAAGAGCTGCCTATTATTGGGATCGCAGAAATAAGAAAAAAATTGATAAAAATGAGGAGAAAAGAAAAAAATAAGGATGTATTAATTTGAAAGATAGTGAAATACATGAGATTTGGCTTTGCTCCCCATGGCTTTTATATCAAGATCAAATTCACCCAAGTAAGCCCTATCCTATAAAAGAAAAAAAGAAAAGAAAATAGAAGGCCTCCCATTGAAAGTTGTACGGCCTTTTGAAAAACAGTAGTGCAAAAGCCGTCATGATCACTTTGAGAGGAAGTCTGTTTTTCTTTGTTAAGTATAGGTGGACCGGAATATTGGATAGAGAATCGTTTCCACGGAGGTTTTAGCGGAGCATTTAACACTTTTTTTTTTATGTATACGTGCTCTTTCACCGTGCATGATCATTTTTGCATGATTTTGAAAATTTCTTTCCAAAGACGAGATTGGTGATCCGAATTGCAAAATTGCCTATTTTCAATTTCTTTATAGACTTGAATATATATGATGATTATAAATTTTTTCTTTAGAGAAATTTTCTTTCATTATTTTTTGTTTTAAGTTTCATGAATTTTGTAGGTATATTCGCTATAAACCGTCGTGGCATAACTCATCCACTATGGTAACCTAAGAGTTTAAGGGCTGATTGCATACGCTAAATGCAAGTCGACAGTGCCAACGAAAGTGGCTTTTGTTTTCTGCATTAGTTTTTGTTTTCTTTGATTAAGATTAAATTATGTTAGATGACTTCTCCTTTTTAGCATATTTTGCTAAGAGACTAACAGACTGTAGGTTGGGGATGTGATGAGTCCATGAAAAAAGTCGGGTTCTTTGATTCTCGAAATCAAAGGAAATTTGGTGATGCATATTGAATGGTACCAACATTTGTTTTTTGGTTTGAACAAATAGAAAAAAAAAAAAAGAAACTCTTGCATGAAATTGACTTCCACTAATTCTTTGAGATAAAATCCTAGAAGAAGTGTCTAAAATTGGAGGAACAAAGTTGAAAATCCATAAATAGTCATAAATACACTCTTCTCTTTGATGAAAAATGAAAAAGGGAAGATAGAAAATGAACCCAACCATACTACTCCAGCAAATCAAATCCTCAAAAAGTTCAAGTTCAAGTTCTATCCACATCTCCCGTGGTATATTATTCACCCTTTCCCTTTTTGCTGACCCTATGGAAACTGTTAATAGTTCAATTCCGGGCAACCAAAATGTCCCTAGGTAAATTCTAACCACGTTTTTCTGTACCCTCTCATTGTCATGTTTGAACGTACCACCTCTCACTAGTTTCAATCCCAGTGGGAGGCGGGCCACTCTTCACTATTTTACCACCCTATATGAGATTAATATTTATACAGAGTGAGTCCAACTCAAAATTGAGTGAAATTCAGTGATGACCAACAAAACATTTATGTTAAACAATGGGTCGGCCAGTTAGTTGGGGACCCCTCTCACCAATGTATCTAATGTTGCAAACCCTGGATACCCCATGTGAGAAGAAGGTATTATTTTATAATCTTGGAGAGACAGCTTTTTTTATTTTTTATTTTTTATTTACAATGGAATTGGATTTTCTCTCACACAATAAAATTTTTTCAACTGAGCCCAGCCCAGCCCAGCCCACAAAAAGAGCCAAATCCTCAACTTTCCCGAGATCTCGACTTGTCTCAGCGGACCCTTCTGGAAAGAGCCCATCACTCTCTGTCTACTCCACCCGACATGCCACGTGGTATGATATCGTGAGTTGCTTCGTGAATAGCGTGGCGCGACTGCCCTTTACCGTTGTCAAGTCAGCGTAAAGAGAAACACATTGAAAATTCATTCATATCATACAATATCGGAAGGTCATTATCATACAAAATCAGAAGGTCCATCCAACTTCTCGGTCCGTCCTTCCGACTCTTTCTCGACTCTCTCTGAAAAAAAGATGCGACTCTTCGGCTGGTCTTTCGAACGATCTGCTCGATCTTTTCAACACCATCCTCACTTTTCAAAGTTCATTGCTCTCTTTGCTATCAGGTATTCCTTCATCATCACAGATCTCTGATCTCTCATCATACTGAAATGAATCATTTAGAATGCTATGATAATTTTCTTTCCACATTTTAGTTGATTGGATTCTGCTCTAGTTTTCTAGATCTGTATGTACAGATTAGAGTAAGTATTATCCTATAAAACTCCAAGTTATCAAATCCTGAATTCTTTTTATTTAGCTGACACAAGGCTCCTGGCAATCATTTCCATGCCTGATTTGGAGGGCAAGTGTGTATGGTTTGGACTTTGGAGAACTAAGGTGTTAATCTGGTTAGGCTAATGGTGGGTGGATCATGGTAGAAAGATCTGTATCCATTTTGATTGATGGGTCTCTAAAACCTGATTTGGGTAACTGAGAAAGATTATCAATTATAAGGTTATCTTCAGGAAATGGATGATTTGTTGTTTTGTCGAGTAAGATAAATGGACTGGATCATTGAACAATGTGATCCATATGTATGAATAATGTTGATTGTAATCAACAGATGGGGGTCGTGGATCAACCATTTTCAAAAAATCAGATTTGTTGGTAAACTCTAACCATCTGATTTTCAGCTAAAAAAGAGAGGGCTGTGTGAGGCAGTGGAGCAGCTGATGCCCATTACTGTAATTTGTATTTCTGGACTTGAACTGTTCGTTCGAAATGCTAAAAATCAAAATTTATTGCTCAAAATTATCATAAACAAAGATCCTAGTGCCAGAACTTGCTTGGGAGGGTGTTTGGTACTGGTTAAATGAGGCTGGGGAGGAAATAAGTGATCCTCGGAGTGCCAAAGAATTGATAGCTAGTTCAGTAGAGGCTACAATTGGGATTATTCGATTAGCAAGATTTGGCAGTTCTTCTTTGCAATTACTTCCAAAGACAACTGTGTGGGTAATCCTTTTACAAGAAATGAGGAGATTGCCATTTAGCTCTATAAATATCAATTTTTAGCATTTTAATCAAGAAAATAAAATCCTGTAGACTAGTGGCTAGAAGAAGAAATTAGTATTGGGATAAGTTTAACTAATGGTCTATACCTTCTGATAAGCTGGAAACTTAGGGAGATATGATCATGGGTTTACAGTTAAGACGTGCATAAGGAGCAGAGATAGTTCAAAATGTGAAACTCTTTAGAGCATTTTTGGGGAACTTCTGAGAAATATTTTGATTCCTGGACGGTGGGGGCACTGCTAAATCTAAAATTGGTACCATTGTACCTGCTTTGATGACTAAGAGTCAAGAATTTCGAAGAGCCAAGTGATGATATAGTAGGCAAGAGTTCTAGATGTCACTAGGCAGGGTGCACATACTACAGAGTACAATACAGGCAGTATCTTTAGGCTAAGAACTCATTACAATGTTTAAAATAGTAGTTCAGGGAGTCATGGTCGACTCAAAAAGGTAATACGTCGTGTCAATATGTAGTGGATTGCTGCTGCAGCTTGCCATGGCATGAATCTTAATGCGACCCTAAGAAAAATATAAACAAACATTAGAAATCCTGTATATCTAATAATAATGGAATCTAAGGTTCTTTTCCATTAGATCATTCAGTGTAGTAGAAGGGTATAATACAGGGGATTCCACCATCTCAATTTGATATTTTTGTTTTATCATAAATTGTTGGAATTTAGTTATTGAATCAAATGTGTTCAGAAGGACTTATTGTCATTTAAAGCTTGCCATTTCAATATGAAATGACAGCCACATGGACATGAGCTTTTTAGGTAGTTATTATGATCTATGATAAATTATCTTGATTGTTATTCCTTTAATTTGTGATGATCCTTCCCTTTTAACTCTATGTTATTATTGGTAGTAGTCTCAAGCAGGGCCCACAAATTATAAACCTTTCAAAGAGAATCCCACTATAGTTGGATCTATATTTTTACTAAGAGCCCCTTTGCCTATTGGTATTGAATTCCTAGGGATTCACAGTTAAAAGGTTTTATTAAAGGAATATTAAAGAGTTGCAAGAGCGATACGTTGAAGGATCTAAGGTATAGATCAAGATGGGTCCATCATTTCCTCGGATTTAATCTATTAAGGCGATGGTAAGGAAATATTTCCTATAAACAGGTGATTATTTGATGGCTCCTCATGGATCTTCTCCTTTATTCGCTTCACTTTTATACCCTTTGATAGCAGGGCTTGTTTGCAACTTCATGTTGAATTTCTCAGAATTCACAGTAAAGAAGTTCTCACTTGAAGTATTATAGAGGAGTTTTAAGTAAAGGATCTAAGGTCAAGACGTAGATGGGACCATCATTTTCGTAGGAATTAACCTATTAGGTTGATGGGGTGGGTAGTCATTTCCTATCAAAAGAGAGATTATTGGTGGCCCCTTGTTGATCACTGCCTTTCACTTTTAACACGTTTGGCAGAATGACATTGCTTAGCATAGGAAATTCAATAGAATTAAACAAACGGTCCCTTGGAAATCCTAGCAATTCAATACCTATGAGAAAAAAAGGGCCCCAATTTTTTTCCAAAAAAAAAAATCAATTTCACTTATTATCAGCCTCTATAGGCAATACAGGCCAATACCAAGACAGATATAGAATAGCATATCAGATCTAGGGGAATCAGGCCAATAAGACACACATTCATTGGGAGCAAGATGTTAGCAGAACCGGACAAGGAAGTTGCTACGGTGTTCTGTTATTGCATCTAGTGCGGAATTGGAGAGAGGTTATGGATAGGGATTGCCTAAACAAAGTGAAGATAAAAGCTAAAGATAAAGCAAATCTCTTGAGTATTTCGATGTTGAACTTGAACATTGATGGTGAGATCTGGAGAAAATCAAGGTCCATCTTGCTGGATATGGATGCAAATGGTGGATACATTTGGGAACTTATTAGGATTGGAAATAAGGTGGATGTTATTTAAGAATAATAGACACAGAATATGCACTGGCATTCATGTGTGAAGCCTCATGGCTACATGTGATTAAAATAATGCAATTCCTTAGGGTGCTAATTCCAGTCATTGTCATAGAAGTTCTATATCAAAATTGACGAAATCTGAGTGTTTATCCTTGAGCAGTCATTCTTCTCACATTGTCTTAGATAGGATTGATTTGGCCAATGTTTTAGCCAAGATATTCTTAGAACGATTTCACTTCTCTTGACCTTAGACAATTTGCAACATTCTTCTTTTGCTGGATACTAACTTCTGCAATAATTAAGTCATTACTTTTGCATCTAAACAAGGTTATTTGGTCATTTAGGACATCGTTGTATTTGCTGAACTCAGGAAAGATAATACTATCTTCTTACCGTTTTTTCTTGTCTTCCTGTGTTCTAGTTTTCACTAACTGCATTTTTTTCCCCTTTTCTTAAGAAGCTAACTCTATTTTTTTACTGCAGTGGTGGTGGTCTTGTGGCTTATTCTGAATCAAAATCAAATGATAGTGTTTTTAATTCTGAATCATCTCAAATAGATGCAAATAAGAAGAAGAAGGTGGTAGTGCTTGGAACTGGATGGGCTGGCACAAGTTTCTTGAAGAATCTAGACAGCTCCTTGTATGATGTACAGGTTGTTTCACCTCGTAACTACTTTGCGTTCACCCCATTGTTGCCAAGTGTCACAATTGGTACTGTGGAAGCACGCAGTATTGTTGAGCCAATTCGTCGGATAGTAAAAAATGTAAGGACAAATTTTATTATTATTATTAGTATTTTTGTGAAGTTGGACTACTGGTCAAAGTTTTACTTTAAACTTGAAGATCTAGGGATCGATCCTTGGGCTTGTGTGTGATACCGGTACCAACGTTCCAACACCACTCAACCATGAGTGTGCTGGCGTAAGGACAATTGTATTAGAAACAAGCATTATTGCATTTATTGTATATCTGATGAATGAATTTTTTATTATTATTAAAAGCATCATTCATAACCAGGAAAAACAAATCATGCACTTAAGGATTATGAGCCTTTAGCACTGATTCCACTCATAATATCGATCAATAAAGGTTCTGGTCAGTGTTCGTCATGCACTAATCCTTTATATTTGGGCACTGATTCCACTCATAATTGCTGGGAATGGTCTCATAAAATCCACTACTTATGCTTCGATGTCAACATTGACATGACAGTACTTGAGGATTACTTCTCACAAGGATATTCATACTTCATAGTGTCCTTGAGCCTTGAACACTGACAAGAGCCACCATGTCGGTGATATTTTAGATTGGATTAGCTCAATGCCTCAAATGTCCCTCTGATGAAACAATTCTCATACTTCAATGGGTGGCCTTAACTTGTTAATTGAAGGAATGGGGATCAAAGATTGGTTATTATGTGGTTCAACCTCAAATGTCCCTCTGATGAAACAATTCTCATACTTCAATGGGTGGCCTTAACTTGTTAATTGAAGGAATGGGGATCAAAGATTGGTTATTATGTGGTTCAACCTCAAATGTCCCTCTGATGAAACAATTTTTGGGGGTCTTTGTTTTTTGGTCTTGGTATTTTTCATTGCTTTCCAGTATATCTCTTTTGTTGTGCTAAGTCTTTGATTAATACAAGTTATTATTCAAAAAAAAAAAAAAAAAACCTCCAGAGAAAAGAGGTCAACAGTTAAACATTAGGATATTCCAATGTATGAAAATTTCTGAGGTAGCTACATCCAAAGAGAATCCCATCAGATCAGTGGTTTCGCTGAGCATGAGTAAATATGCCTAGAATGTCTCTCTGATGAAAAAGTTCTAATACTACAATAGATGGATTTAATTTGTTAATTAAAGGAATGGAGATCAAGGGTTGGCCATTAATGTGGTCCAACTTCAACAGAAAAGAGGTCAACATCTAGACATTAGATTCTTCCAATGTGAATATTTCTGAGGTGGGTACATCCACAGAGAAGCCTGTCAGATTAGTGGTTTGGCTGACTTCTCATATCTGAATTAGTCACAATTTTTGGAGTTCAGGGCCCAGGAAGGTGAGAATAGTGCATATTGTTGGGCCGAACTTTTTTTTTTTTTTCCTTCTTCTCTTCTTTCATTAGCATTCTACTATGCCTGGTCTTGGTCTCTTTTTTTTTTTTTTATATATATATATATATATTTAAATATTATAATAATATTCTTTTTTTTTAAACTTTGGCAGAAAAGTGGTAATATTGAATTCTGGGAAGCTGAATGTATCAAGATTGATGCAGCTAACAAGAAAGTTCTCTGTTGCTCTAATAATGATATAAAATCAGAACAGAATGAAGAATTTCTTGTGGATTATGATTACTTGGTTATAGCATTGGGAGCCCAGGCAAATACATTTAATACTCCTGGTGTGACTGAGAATTGCCATTTTCTGAAGGTGAGCATCTATTTGCTTGACATCATTAGGAATAATTTCTTTAGAAATGTACAGTGTTCAATCCTGCAGTTGCTTTACATAGTGAAAATTTGGAAAGAGCCTTTGGATGATTTTAAACCTTTGATATTATGGCATATCATGGATGGATATATTTCAGACATCTCTATCATTGTCGAATCACTGGATGATTGTGTCCTTGTGTGGTCTATAATTGTCCGTGTGTGATAACCATTTGGATAGATAGAATAATCTACTATATGATGGAGCATCCAGCAGGATCATATCAACTTACATGACCTCTTGGACTTTCTTTTGCACTCCAAGTTTTACTTGAGAACCATATAAATATTTGGGACATTTCTGAGGTCATATATGCTTTTTTATTGCCTGCATAAGGTGTATATTTTATTATTTCAGGAAAATAATCATCTTTGTGCAGGAAGTAGAGGATGCTCAGAAGATCCGTAGGAGTGTTATGGATTGTTTTGAAAGGGCCAGCCTTCCGAACTTAAGTGACAAAGAAAGGAATAAGCAACTTCAGTTTGTAATTGTAGGTGGAGGTCCAACTGGGGTGGAATTTGCTGCAGAGTTACATGATTTTCTCCATGAGGATTTAGCCGAGTTGTATCCAGCAATTAAAGATCTGGTGAAAATAACAGTAGTTGAGGCGGGAGAACATATTTTGAGCATGTAAGAAAGAATTGGTACCGTCATGTCTGATTTTTGCTAATGTATTACTATTTCTACTACAGTCAGGATTCTGAATAACTCTGGACATGTATGCACGCAAGCATACAGACAAACATGTGGTAGTCCGTTTTTTTTTTTTTTCCACTTACAACTGCTGCAAGAGAGATGTTATGTTATATATATATCTGTATCAAATACTTGATTGTAGCAGGATATAACCTGGGGTGGAATTTGGATGAACCCAAACTTGCAATCACTAAGAATATTTTGGTGGCATTGTCGTTCTAGCATGTGTTTGTAAATGTATGCATGTCTGTTTTGGAACTTATGCAAAGAATATGTCCTATATCAGGTACTTGAATGCTTCTCGCAAGTTACGGAAAAGTCACTGGATGGAATCTGTATGTATCCAAAATTGTAGCCACTAACAATAATTTGGTTTGCACCCACATTCATACAAATGTTTGTGTGTTGCATTTACAACTGCTGGAAAGGATATGTTCTGTGCTGCATGTGGTGTCTGTGTAGAAACCCAAACAAAGAAGCAGGCCCACCTCTCAAAGCCCATGACCAAAAGGCCCAAAGTTTAAAACCCACGTGTGGGATCACTTAGATTTGGTCAAACATTGTATAGTTGTATGATATCAATCTCCTTTATATTCTTTCCTTTCTTACTTATATACACATGTAATTAGGATCAATCATAGGCTGTAATCAGCAATACTTTGTGTATAAAGAGCAACAGTCGATCCCCTCTTTGGGATAAGACAGATTCCACAATCTCTTTTCTTCTTCCTCTTATTCTTCTTTTTCCTCAATACAAATACAAGGATCTGTTGATCCTTTACATGGTATCAGAGCACATCTCATTGATCAATCATCTTCTCTCATTGATCAAATAATTCTCCCTGGCGTGGATCTTCTTCCCAGCGTGGATCTTCTCTCTGTTAAGTGACTGACCTGCTCACTGATCAAACAGTGGCCCATCACGGATCATCTTCGTGTCTCCAAGAGACCTCCACAGTTGTGATCGACTATCCTTGAGGGTCTTTCTAAGGATTTTTCTGGAATTTTTCCATCAACTTTGAGGTAGGTTTCAGCCACTTCTTCCTCTGTCGTTTTTAATTAAATTTTGTCAGATTGTTTTCATCAAGACCGTCCAGATTTGTGGATCTGTATCCAAATCTCATCAGATTTGGACTGAAGGAAGTAACTTTGATCTTCTTTAAGAAGTTCAAACCTGATCTGTGATTAGACCACCCTGTGGGGCCCACGCACAGATCTTGATCCAATTTTCCAGTTCGTCTGGCACTGTCTGGGAAAATTGTGCTGTCTTCTGCACTGACTGATGGTTGCTGCTGCTGATCAGTACTGGTTGCACTATTAGTACACTGTTGGGATTGTTTACTGCTGTATTCATAGCATATCAAACCATTTTTGCTTTGGTTGTTTTGCCTGCTGACCAGTTTGAGGGTGATTTTTGTGGATACCATACTCTGGAGGTCCATCTCTTCTGTTTTTCTTTCTAAAACAGTGCTGCTATTCATCTCCCTTCCTTAAATCAAATGGACAAGGTTGATGTTATTTCTGTTAAATTTAATGGTACCAATTATATGTCTTGGGCTTTTCACCTTAAGAACTTCATTGAAGGACAAGGGATGTTGGGGTATTTAGATGGGACAACTATCAAACCAGCTGTTGATCCTACTGGCTCAGAAGATAAAACAATTGCCACTTGGAATCAACGGAATGCTAAGGTTGTGACCTGGATTCTTAACTCCGTTGATCCCTCCTTCACAATGGCACTACAAGCTTTTACGAAAGCTTCTGATATGTGGACACACATGAAGAAAATATATCATCAGCAAAATAAAGCCCGACGATTCCATCTTGACACAGAATTGGCAAAATATTGCCAGAATGACAAGAATGTACAGGAATACTACAATGGGTTTCTCACCTTATGGACTGAAAGGGACCAGATGCTTCTACAGTCTGTCTCCGCGACATTTCTTCCTCAGGCTCTCAAACTTCAGGAAGAACTCCATGTCAGTCAATTCCTAATGAATCTCCGTTCAGAATTTGAACTAGTGCGAGCAGCTCTCATGAATCGGGAAACCTCTCCTGATCTGGATACATATGTTCAAGAGGTCCTTCGCGAAGAAACTCGTCTTTCTTCACATTGTTCCCTTCCTGAGGAATCAAAAGTCCTTCTTGCACAATCAGGACCCTCTCAGACTGATGAAACAGTCTTTCTAACTGCCCGTGGTCAGAAACCGCAGTGTTTTGAATGTAAAAAGTATGGACATGTTGCACGGGACTGTCGGCAAAAATTATTTTGCAATTATTGCAAACGTAATGGACATGTTATCTCCAATTGCACAAGAAGGCCTAACAAGAAACCTGATCAGACTCAAATGCGCGGCTCTACTGCACTTCAGGCTAAGAATACAACTTCACATGCCTCAGCATCGTCTGATACTTCTAACACTGGTTCCATGACATTGACAACAGCTCAAATTCGAGACTTGATTAATTCATCTGTTGCTTCTGCATTTACCTCTATGGGCATTAACGGTCTGTCTTCTTCTCCTATTGCTTTGCCTGCATTTCACTCATCTACCTCCCCACTTATTTCTGTCACACCCACCTCATGGTTCCTAGACTCAGGAGCCTCCAACCACATGACATCTGTGGTCCAAAATTTGCACAACCATAAACCTTACCATGGCCATGACTCCATCACTACCGCAAATGGTGATCAATTACCTATTTCTGGTATGGGCAATATAATCATTGGTACTCTTACCTTGCCTAATGTTTATTTTGTCCCCAATTTAGCTGCAAATCTTATTTCCATTGGCCAACTTGTTGAATCTGGTTATCTAGTTAATTTTTCTCCTTCTGGTTGTGTCATACAGGACCGGCAAACTGGGAAGGTGATCGGGATGGGGAGTAAGCATGGCAGGCTGTTTCTCTTGGACATGGGACAACAATCATTTCTTACCTCATCTAGTAGTCTTTTAAATAATGTGTGGACCACTTGGCATAAACGTCTTGGTCATTTGAATAATGCAAATTTGTTGTCTTTGTTTAAACTTGGATATTTGAATAAATCTATGCCTAGTTCCATGGTTTCTCATTTTTCAAAATCGAAATGTGAATCTTGTTGTTTAAGCAAAAGTCATGTGTTACCATTCCCTATTCATTATTCACGTACTGCTGGCTCATTTGATGTAGTTCACTCGGATGTCTGGGGGATTGCCCCTAACTTGAGTAGACTTGGATATAAATATTATGTTACTTTTATAGATGACCATTGCCGTTATACATGGATTTATTTTTTGAAATCTAAATCTGAAGTTTTTTCCATGTTCCAAAAATTCTATAACATGGTCCGTACTCAATTTCAAACATCCATCAAGGTTCTACATTCAGATTCCGGGGGAGAGTATACATCCACTGAGTTCAAAAATTTTCTCATAGAAAAAGGAATTATTCATCAAAAATCTTGTCCCCACACACCACAACAAAATGGAGTGGCAGAACGAAAGAATCGTCATCTCCTAGAAACTGTCCGCACTCTACTTGTGGAATCCCTTGTTCCACCTCGATTTTGGTGTGAAGCAGCCCATACAGCTGTTCACATTATCAACAGATTACCTAGCTCTGTCCTAGGTACCATTTCCCCTTTTGAGTGCTTATTTGGTCATCCACCTTCCTACTCCCACTTGCGGATTTTTGGATGTCTCTGTTTTGTTCATCTCCCCTCTCCAGAACGTACAAAACTTTCACCACAAGCAGCTCGATGCATGTTTCTTGGCTACAGTGATGAACACAAAGGTTTTCAGTGCTATGATTCCAACGAACGCCGAATACGGATTTCTCGAAATGTTGTTTTCTTGGAGCACATTCCGTTTTATTCACAGTCACCAAGTTCCTCTAATATTCAAGTATCTTACCTTCCTCATTTTTTATCTCCTACTTCCCCTCCTACAGTTACACATGTTTATTCTCGTCGTCCAAGGCAACTACCTCCTACTGCTCCTCCTACAGATCCACCTACCCTGCTGGTTCCTGCCTGCAATGATACTACTAAAGGTAACACTTCTGAACCTAATCTACGGCGCTCTAGTCGTCTTTCGGTTCCACCTAATAGATATGGATTTTCAGCACTTCTTACCTCTTTGGATCCCATTCCTATCCCTACCTCTTATAAACAGGCCGCTAATATACCATGTTGGCAAGATGCAATGACAGATGAATTACTTGCCCTCGAAGTCAACAAAACCTGGGACTTAGTGCCACTTCCAGCAAATACAACCATCATCGGAAGCAAATGGGTCTATTCCATTAAACATCGCTCTGATGGCAGCATTGATAGATACAAGGCCCGCCTAGTTGCCCAAGGTTATAAGCAGGAGTACGGCATTGACTATGAGGAAACCTTTGCCCCAGTTGCCAAAATGACTACAGTTCGGTGCTTACTCGCAGTTGCCGCGTCTCGCCACTGGCCCCTCTGGCAGATGGATGTGAAGAACGCATTTTTACATGGGGATCTCAAGGAAGTTGTGTATATGCGTCCGCCACAAGGGTATTCTTGTCCTCCACATCATGTCTGCAAGTTGACAAAGTCCTTATATGGGCTCAAACAAGCCCCTCGGGCTTGGTTTGAAAAATTTCGCTCTGCCATCCTTCAGGCCCACTTCTATCAAAGCTCCAATGATAGCTCTCTCTTCATTCGGAGATCCTCTCATGGCTATACTATTCTATTGATATATGTTGATGATATGATAATTAGTGGGAATGATCATGATGGGATCACTGCACTTAAAACTCACCTCATGAGTATTTTTAAAATGAAGGACCTTGGTTCCTTAACCTACTTTCTGGGACTGGAGGTTCAACGGAACAAAGATGGCATTCAAATCACTCAATCAAAATATGCTGATGACTTGATTCATTCTGCGCGACTTGGCGATGCCAAAACATTTGCCACTCCCATAGAGCTTAATGTCAAGCTCAGCAAAGAAGATGGGCATCCTCTCCCAGATCCTACCATATTTCGTCGTTTGGTTGGTAGCCTGCTCTACTTAACCATGACGCGGCCCGATATATCACATGCTGTGCAGACTGTCAGCCAATTTATAGGCCATCCTCATAAACCACATCTTCAAGCTGTTTATCGAATTCTCCGATATGTAAAGGGTACTCGGGATCGTGGTTTATTTTACCCTTCCACCTCTTCATTACAATTGACAGCATCTGCTGATGCCGATTGGGCTGGATGTCCCAACACTCGTCGCTCGACGACTGGATGGTGCATGTTCTTGGGTCCTTCTCTCATCTCATGGAAAAGCAAGAAACAAGTCACAATTTCCAAATCGACAGCCGAGGCCGAATATCGTTCCCTGTCTTTTGCCTGCAGTGAAGTCATATGGTTGCGTCGTCTTCTTCGAGAATTCAGCATCTTCACCACAGCCCCTACTCCGCTGTATGCAGATAACACAAGTGCCATTCGAATTGCAAAGAATACTGTTTTCCATGAGCGCACTAAGCACATTGAAATTGACTGCCACTTTATTCGTCAGCACTTTGTCTATGAAGATATCAGTCTACCCTATATCTCTTCGTCTGAACAACTGGCAGATGTGTTCACCAAGGGTTTGCCCCGCGATCGTCATGATTACATTCTTTCCAAATTGATGCTTCTTGGCCAACCACCGCATCAATTTGAGGGGGAGTGTAGAAACCCAAACAAAGAAGCAGGCCCACCTCTCAAAGCCCATGACCAAAAGGCCCAAAGTTTAAAACCCACGTGTGGGATCACTTAGATTTGGTCAAACATTGTATAGTTGTATGATATCAATCTCCTTTATATTCTTTCCTTTCTTACTTATATACACATGTAATTAGGATCAATCATAGGCTGTAATCAGCAATACGTTGTGTATAAAGAGCAACAGTCGATCCCCTCTTTGGGATAAGACAGATTCGACAATCTCTTTTCTTCTTCCTCTTATTCTTCTTCTTCCTCAATACAAATACAAGGATCTGTTGATCCTTTACAGTCTGCACGTATGTGTGTTTGGTGTGTGAGAGCACATGCATTTGGTGTGTGCATTGGAAATGTTGTCCTTAATTTTTCTGAGGATTTGGGACCAGACAGAAGCTGTAAATCACATTGGATAGTATACTGTTTTTCCAATATTCCTGCCCCAGATTAATATCTGGATTTCATTTGAAAATTATCTGGGGAGGAAGAGAGAGACAGAATCACAAAAAGATGTGGTTTCTGATTTCTGGTCCAATAGGTGTTGTCATGTTATCACATCAGAGCTGCCAAAATATTCAAATTAGTGATGCTGTGGTGTTATCTAACCAGCGTCAACGATCACTCTTCTGGTCTAGTAAATTATCCCACTTACAGACCAAATTATATATAGGTTTCCTGATAATGATACAGATCTGCTCAATTTGCTACGAATCCACGTGAACATGTTTATTCTTTTTTTATTCTTCTCAAACCCGCACAGATTATGTAGAGCTCTGAGGACTTATTGGCAACTCCATAGTATTGAAGGCTAGCTGCATATGCGTTTGGAATTTGACACCTGTAAAGGTGTTTTATTTTGAAAAGTCCAAGAAATAGGATGCTTAATCATTGTTGAAGCCTTATCCAGTATAATTGAGTTGGGTTTATGATTCTACCTTTCCACTCAAACTATACAATGGATGTGTATATTGTAACCACAATGTGTTATGCCTTACATAACCACATGAAGGCCTTAGGCCTCTAAGGATTTGTATCTTCCTCTAGTTCCTTGAACTTGTAAAATTCAGTTCTTTGTACAAGGGCTGTTTTTCTATCTTCCGTTTGCATGACCAAACCATCTCAAATGGAATTCCTTGATTTTCTCTTATATTGGAGCTACAAGTAGGTCTCCTCTTATCAGTCTTATGCACTTTTTCCCAATTCTATCATGCCTTTCATCACTACTTTCAAGTTTCTAAAGCTTCTATCTTCCTCTAGTTTCTTGAACTTGTAACATTCAATACTCTGTGCCAAGATGAATTTTCTTTTGCTTATGAACCCAAACCATCGGAAATGCTATTCCTTGATTTTCTCTTTTATTGGACCTACCAGTATGTTTTCTCTTATCAGTCAAGTACATATTACCAGTTCCTTTCTTGTAACTCCGCACGTCCACGTCAGCCACATGTAGTTTAGCTTCTTTTCCTTTCCTTGTTTCCCGACAACCATCTCCACACATTAAACAAACAAGTACTATGTGCAGTCTTGTAAGAATGCCCCTTCACTCATGCATGGTTGTAATGTGCAACACACTACTACTAGCTTGTTTTTCATTTGTGCACCTTGTGTTGATCCTAATCTAGCCATGGTAGCATTGAGTTGTTTCTTTTTTCTTTTCCTCTTTCATTTCAACAAAATTTATATTCCCTACTTCCTAATTTACTGCCTCGTTTATTTATTCTTTGTTCTACTAATAAAAACTGGTACCTAAAGAAACAAGTTATGATGCGGTAGTTGACATTTGACATTGGAATCCTTTTACATGTGTGTTGACACAGTTGTCTTTAATGGTTTTTGGTTAAGAGATTTAGATTTAATGAAGAAGAGGAGAGGAGGAGGAGAAGAAACAATCAAGAGAGAAGATGCAAACGTACAAGGATTGAATTACTGTTCACCTTTTAGATTATTGAGATATACTTTCAATTTTACTTGTGGGACCCTCTATATCAATGAAATTACATACCGGCCCTAAGAATGATATAAATACCAAAAAACCCCTTATATTTTTCTACACTCTCCCTCAAGTTGGTGAGCATATATTTATGATCCCAATTCCCAAGCTTGAAACAGACACTTGTCAACTGATTCCTTGATATTGCTTTTGTGAGAAAATCTATCAATTGATATGCAGTGTGTGTGGGCTCCAAAACTACTACTTTTCTTGCCACTTTTTCTTGAATGAAATGAAAATCAATTTCAGTACATTTTGTCCTCCATGATAGATATGATTTGTGGCAATATGGCGAGCAGAGTTATTGTCACAATGGAGAAGCATTGGCTTCTTACACAGAAATCCTAACTCTTACACTAATTTTTTTTACCACAAAAGTTCATTAGTTCCATGGGCCATTGCATGATATTCTTCTTCAGAACTTGATAGAGCTACCACACTCTGTTTTTTACTCTTCCATGAGACCAAATTTACACCAACTAATGCACAATACCTAGTTGTTGATCTTTTATCTGTCTTAGATCCTGCTCAATTTGCATCAACGAAAATCCCAGTGATCTGAATATCAACATTTCCATCCTTTGAATACATTATTCCTTGACCTAGAGCCTTTGTCAGAGATCTCAATATTCTATAGACCGCTTTCAAATGCTCTGTGCGTGGTGCATGCATGTACCAACTCACAACACTGACAACAAACCCACTATCTAGTTGTGTAGAAGTTAAGTATATCAATCATCCAACCTAATGTGAAGTTTTCTTTTTTGGTGTTGGTTAAGAGATTTAAATTTAATGAAGAAGAGAAGAGAAGAGGAGAAAGGAGGAGAAGAAGAAGAAATAATAGAGAAAGAGGAGATATAGGGTTGAACGACTGTTCAATCTTTATATTATTGAGATACACTTTGAATATTACATATGGGATCCTCTATATCAATGAAATCACATACTGGCCCTAAGAATGATATAAATACCATATAAAACCCGTATATTTTTGTATGGACACGTTGTAGTTGCATAACTCATTTTGAAGAAATAGCATAATGTAGGTTAAGGAATTAGCACTTTTTAGCGGGTCCATAAGGTCATACTTGGAAACTCATTATTGAAGGGTTGATGCCTTATTTAGGTAGGCCTATTTGTTCTAGTTTCTTCTGATGTGTGTGTTAGTAGATTAAGTGTGTTGACTTATTGTTATCCCATTGAGATATTAAGTAGTCAGAATTAAATTCTCACTACTATACGATTGGCATGTTATTGTCACTGGAGTCATGTTACCATGCAAACAATTGGGTAAAAACCTGAGACTTCTTGCAAACGCTACTTGTTATGCTGGCCATGATTTCAAATTGTTGAATGGAGTTCCCATTTAGCATATCTAGCAAGAAGTCTGTGTCTAAACTACACCCGTTATGCTGGCCAAGCGTTTGTAGAGTGGTGGTGTCCTATTAGCATTTCAAGTTTATTGTTTCTACTCTCCTAATTTTTTCTTACACTTTCAGAGGTGCTACTTGTGCAGGTTTGACAAAAGAATCAGTTCATTTGCTGAAAAGAAGTTCCAAAGAGATGGCATTGAAGTGAAAACAGGATATATGGTTGTAAGTGTATCTGATAAGGCCATTACCATGAAGGGAAGACCAAATGGGGAGATCTCTTCTATTCCATATGGAATGGTTGTCTGGTCCACTGGTATTGGGACCCGGCCTGTCATAATGGATTTTATGAAGCAAATTGGTCAGGTTTATTTTTCTAGACCTTGCATTCCTAATTAGCTATTTCTTTACTACAAGTTAAGGCTGTAGTCATACATGTCTGGGTTATTGTCATTTTATTCTGCTGCTACAGTTTGGGCGTTAGCCAAGTGTGTAATAATATTTTGGGAAGTAATATATATTTTAAAGTATTGATCCACATATTTTGTCCTATGAAAGTAGACAAACAGGCGTGTTCTTGGTACTGATGAGTGGTTACGAGTCGAAGGATGTGATGGCGTATATGCTCTTGGTGACTGTGCTTCAATACAACAACGCAAAGTCATGGTATGTGCCAATTTTTGTGTTTTCAGTGGATAATAAATTGTATATTGGATATTGGGAACTTGTATTTTATGAACTAAATGCACACTTCTTTCCATATGGCTGTCCTCTTAATTAGTCAATATAATACCCTTCAATATTGACTTCTATCCAGAAATTATGCTTGGGCAGAAATTAGACTTCAGTATTATTCTTCTTAGTGTACAGTATGAACTTGGTTTTATTACCCGAGCTTCAAGGTACAAGACCATCATTTGCTTGATCAATGCGATGCCTTGCAACCTTTTAGGCTAACTCAATACATTAGGCATTTTTGTCTTTCTACAACCACTAGTTAGTCGTTGATGAACGATGGTACCACTCCTCTTTTCTTCTTCAAGAACAATTACATAGTTGTTTTTCTTGTTCTTTTTGCTGAAAGTTAGGGACTCAATTCATCATCATTCTAACATTTTTTCATCATCGTCAGAGCCTTGTCGCATCGATCCAAGGTCATCTTAAAGCATTCAAACTTACATAGAATATACGTTCTATTACATGTATCATATCTTTTTAACCTTGGTGCACGTCTCTCCCACTCCTGTGTTTGTCTGTGGGTATGTATCTGTGTTACGGGGAACAGTTCACGAGAGACTAATATGTATGCATGTATGTATCTCTCTCTCTCTCTATATATATATATATATATATCTTTAATGATAACATGATTTGATCCAACAACCTAGTGGTTGAAAGAATTAGCACCTTCTAACTGTGCTATAAGCTCTCATAAGGGCAACAACGGGAGACCAAGAGTTGCAAAGAAGAAAGAAATGAAGGTATAAGGGACGAACAAGTTCATTGTCATTGTAGCCTAATCCCAATCTAGTTAGGGTCACCTTTGTGAGGTTCACTTTCCCTTTTGGCCCTTTTAGAAACCACTATGGTCTTTGAACTCCTTCACTAAGGTTCCTTTCCTCAGTCCTCACTAATTCATCTAAAATTTTTAAGGGGTCTCAGTCTCTTCCATATAAAGTCCTTGGGCTCTGAGAATCAGAGTGCTAACCCTTTGACATTTCTTATTCTACAGTGCTTTCGTTTTCTCATATAGTGTTACTACTAAGCGTGAGAAAGGCCTTTTAACACTAGAAGGCATTTGGTCTGTAGATGAAGGATCTAAAAAATAACAATCAAAAGGTGAAACTGCATGATAGGGTACAAATTTTGAAGAGGATGCATTTGCCTTTACCCTTGGTTGCTGCGAAAGGTAGGTCAGGGGATTAAGAAATGGGAGAACTAGTAGACAGAATGGGAGAAACTACAATAGGAGAAAAATTAGATAGAATCACCCGGTAAAAACATGAGTGACACTTTATTGAATTGAGAAATAAATGTCAAGAATTTCATCAACGGAGAAGATTGAATAGAAAAATAAATGTCACTTTCTTGAGTCTTATCCCGTAAGAGTTCAAACAAATCCAAATAAGATTTTTCTCCTTGTTTTATCATTGAGTGTTGTATTTCGATCCAATTATAGTACGGCCCATGTTGGATTGACACTATGTAAACCTATCAACCCACAATTATAATTAATAAAAATTCATTAATTGGTTAGTTGTGGTCATTTGATGGGCATAATGGCTGTAGTAGGCACGTGTGAGGGGGGCATTGAAACCCAATCACCTACTGTGATGGTCCAAATGATATGATAATGTAAAGTTGAGGGATTAATTGCCATCCCCTTGACCAGCTCAGGCTCCGGTCGTTATCAATCTAATAAGCGCAAGTTGCCCTGTTAATAGATGTGCTTGTTGATGGACCTAGTGATCCAAAAGGCAATCACAGGTTTGCCATTAAAAAATTCATACGAGATTTTTTTTCTCTCTAAACAACCCTAAATTTTTACCTAGTAGCTTTTAATTCATTTTATATTTAAATAGTAAATTCAAAACTTAAATTCAAACATTAGTCCAAACCATCCTCTTCTATTTTGTGGATTTAGTGGGCTCCGCATCATGTAAAGTTTTTTCTATGGCAAACTACTTCGCGTGTGTATGTTTTAAAGGGTCGGAATTGTGTTCGACTCACTTGTGTCTTGGTGTGACTCATGTGAGGCGTTGTACAATTAAAAAGGACCAGTCCTAGTCCACATTTGGTTCTAACATGGACCCTAGAACCCGAGACTGCATGTTTAGAAAATGGGTAGGCCCGAGTCTACTTGTTTAGAGCCAGTCAGTAAATTCGTATCCAGATCTGAATCGGAGGACTAAGCATGGATGAGAACATTATAAATTGTATATAGGTTATTTGTATTTTGTGTTGATATGATTTTATTTAGTATGTATGGTGTATGCATAAATCATGCATACATAATATGGGTTCACCAAACTTGTAACTCTTAATGTAGTTTACGCCTTGTTTATGGGTGTAAATCCTAAACATGGGTCCCAGTACAAGTTTGGCATGTTGGACCAAAAGGACAGCTTTGTGACCTTTGGCCTGGAGTGGGCCTATAAAGGTTTTCAAACCTTAAATACAAGGTCAGAGTCCAGTCTGGCTAATCCAAAAAATGCATAACCAAGCACTAAAATGCACTCTAACTGAACCGAAGTTAGATTCAGACCCATTGACGGTTTTACTTGGTACTTGACACAACAACAGGAGGATTGAAATCTTTTGTGATCCTTAAAGTGCTATTCTGTTCCAAGGAAAAAAATAGTATTTTTGTATTATTATTCAATGCTCTAACAGAGAAGCATGCTTAGTTTCCCTACATCTTTCCCATTTACTACTACTACTACTACTCTGTGTGTGTGTGTGTGTGTGTGTGTGTTCTGTTCCGAGGCAAAAAATAGTATTTTTGTATTATTAAATGCTCTAACAGAGAAGCATGTCTAGTTTCCGTACATCTTTCCCATTTACTACTACTACTACTACTACTACTCTCTCTCTCTCCCCCTCCCCGTACTACCACATCCCACATGCATCATGAAAATGATGAGTTGAGGAGGTTGGGACTCTAGAAAGAGGGCTTCTATGGAAGGAGCTATTTTTAAGATAGATCTAGAAAAGACATAGGACTACGAGGAATGGAAGTTTGTTGACTACATGCTTGGTAGATTCAGTTTTGGTTCGAGGTGAAGGGGTGGATCAATGAATTCATTTCATCTAGATCATTTTCAGTTCTTGTTAATGGTTCCCCTTCTCGTCTTTTTAAAGCTTCGAGAGGTTGAAGGCAGAGATCCGCTTTCCCCATTTTTATTCAATATTGTTGCAGAAGCAATGGGAGTTTCTATCTTGAAAACTAGAAAGCTCAGTTTGATTAGCGGTTTTGAAGCTCGAAGGCGTGGAGAGGTGGTTACTCATCTTCAATTTACACATGTTACAATTTTATTTACTTTGATAAGGTGGGAAGAAATTACCACTTTGAAGAGAATCTTAAGATGCTTCCAGCTAGCTTTGGGGCTGAAGATCAAATTATTGAACAATTTCCTAGTAGGGGTAGGTTGTACAAAGGACAATATTCAAATCTTGGCTGATAGGCTTCATTGCAAACTTGGATTATCGTGAGTAGAATTACTCTCATTAAATCATCCATGTCTAGCACACCAGTGTATTATATATTTACATGTCTTTATACCAGATGCCATTGGTGGTGGTTAAAAAGTTGGATCATACGGGGAACAATTTTTTATGGGATGGGAATTCTAACAATAGAAAGATGCACTTGATGAGGTGGACAGATGTGGTCAAGCTAGGGGTGGTCATGGACTGGGCTGGGCCAAGTTGATGAATATCCAAGCCCAGCCTGACTAACATACCATAGGCCGAAGCCCTAGTCGGGCCATAAGTGCCTAGCCTAAACCTGGCCCACGTAAAAACTTTTAAGCTCGAGCCCGGCCCATTTAGTTAATTGGGAATTAGCCTGATTACAGCCCAATTAAATCCTGATCAATGAGCACCTCTAATGTCCGAATCACGTTTAGAATTTAGTGTGGATTGTACAAACAAGAAAGATGAGTGTTTTGTGAGAATGGGATAGGATTGAAATCACTTGCATGATTTGTGGAGATTGTCGCTTGACTTAGCTATGCATGCATGATTTAACACAAATAGAAAGAGCAGTATTTTTGAGATAAGATTGAATCACGGTAAGATTTAAAATCTTCCTTGATTTTCTCTCTAATTTTTGAATCATTGATTTGCTATACTAGGACAGGGAACTCAAAATGGAAAGAAAAGGGAGATGGATGGAAACTTGACGCTTATTACACAAACTTCGAGATGTGTAATTCTTCTTATTATCCCTCTTATTTGTGCCGTGCTTGGGCTCTCCACCACGTAATCCAATCCCAGACCGTATAATAATCGGGCCTAAGATTTTGATCCAGGCCCAGCTGAGCACTAAAACCAATGGCCCAAGCCCGGCCCAAAGTGGGCCTGGCCTGGCTTAGGCTCAGGCTGACCCAGTCGTTAAGCATCCCTAGGTCAAGCCGAAATTTGTTGTAGGTTTTAGATCAGGGAATCTTGAATTAGAAGACTGGCCTTTGCCAGTCAAATGGTGGTGGAGGTTTGGTGATGAGAAAAGGCATTATGGAGGAAGATTATCATTTCCAAATATGGGGAGGATAATTGGGAGTGGATCTTAAAATTGTCCCTAAGTATGGATTGTTTTCGTTATGAGCTGTCAGTTCTTCTTTTATGATGTGTCTTAAGGCTAGGGAGGAGTTCTTAATAGAGGTATAGGTTATGTTGTGCGGGATGGGGAAAGTGTCCAATTTTGGTTTGATGATTGGGTGGGGGTGGGTTCTTCAATTCATTTGTTTCCAAGAGTATATAGGGTGGCCTTTAATAATAGAGTATTCAATTAAATGTTGTTATGTTTGGGTTGGGGATAAAGTGTCATGGGAAGTGAGTGTTTGGAGAATCCTTCCTTTGTCAGGTCGATAGAATTTGAGTCCATGTCATGTCTTCTTCTTACATTTTCTTATGCAGAGATGTAGTTGACTCCTAAATTTGGAAACCAATCCCTTCAGGTTCTTTCTCTTCAAAGGTTCTATATTGAGCGGCGGACTCTTCTAGTGTGGATTGCTCCCCATGTGCTTTAGTTTGGTTGGGTCTTGCTTGGGGATGTAAATGGATATCCAATTATCCAACCACCCGGAGGTTCTGACCCGGTATAAAGTGGGTTTGGAACCAATTTTTGTTCTGGGTCAGCTTCCAAAACCATAATGGTTTTGACCGGTATACTAGGACCTGGCTCGCTTGTAAAAACACATTTTAAAGCAAATGTAAAAATAGAGAATAAAAGAAGCAAGAAGAACCCAGTCCTTTAACTAGAACCGGTTCTGGAATATGTCTCTTGGTTCTGATCTGGAACTGGAACCATCATCCTCTAGGGCCCATTTGGCAATTTACTAGGTTAGTGGAAGTAATGCAAAGCCTCCGTTTTTCAGACAAGGGGTCACATCAAAAGTACACATCTTTGAAATTCCCTCCTTTAAAAAAAAAAAATAGTCAAAAGAAACCTCCTTTCTCTACTAAATGAAAAAAAAAAAAAACCCCACTTTTTACAAAAAAAAGTCATTAAGATTCCTAACCAATCCACTAAAGACAAAATACCATCAAAAACCCTTTATATTTTATTCTCTCTTGATTTGATGCTTTACATCACTTTTACTTTAATAGTAAATTGCAAAACTGGCCCTAAGTAGTTCCGATTCTAGTATGGTTTAGTAGGGGTGTACATGGATCGGATTGGTGTGGATTGGGCCAAATCCGTCACTAATCCGTTACCTACGGATTGACGGATTTGAAATCCGTCACCAACCCTTGGCTATTAAAATCCGATCCGATCCGTGGATGACTGGATCGGATTAATCCATTCAATCCGTCCCTGTACATTACATGGAAAAGAAAAAAAAAAAAAACCCCATGAACTACTCTCTCAGTAGCAACACATCTTGTCAAAGAAAACCCCATTAGACATGCAGCAAATGAGCACAAATAACTTACTAAATCCAAAAAAAAAAAAAAAAAAAAAAAAACCATATTTCAATCAGAATATGCAACCCAAATATACAAGCAACAGCATAGACCCAGATATATGGTAAGGCAATGATGATGCAAGAGTGACAAATACAAGAAAAACCCATAAAAGAGATCCATGGAACCTTCAAACTACACTTTAATCTAGCACTTTATATGACCATGTACAAATCAAACTCCATTACAAGAAAGACAAAGATCAACTTCAAAGCTTCAAGAAGCCAATTTAAACAAATGACGTTGCTCAGAGGAACCATAGACAAAAGCCCAACAAAACTAACAACAAAAAGGAAACTAGTCATCCAACCAATCCTAGGCTCCTCATAGCTTCATGGTGTATTGCCCTCTGTGTCAACCCCTGCCTTCAGCATCCATCACTAGCTTCAACTTCACAGTTGATATCAACTTGTGAAACCTACGAACATCAAGTACTATATTAGAATAATTTAATTAAACATTGAAGATAACTAAAACATAATTTTATAAAAATAAAAATACCTGAGTCCAGCGTCTCCAGATCAGCAAACTCATCCATAAGTTATTCCACATCAGGAATTGATGTATCATAAACTCTCAACCAATCTTGTGTACAAATTAGGCATTCCACAAGTTTAGGTGAAAGAGAACTACTGAATCGATCTAGGACACGACCTCTGGTACTAAAGGCAGCCTCAAAAGCAACAGTAGATACAGGAATGGCTAAAATATCCCGTGCAACTTGAGAAAGAACAGGATAACTAGCCGAATTTGTTTTCCACCAACTAAAATTTTCAAACTTTGTATTTCCATGTATCTTTTCACGAGCTTCCTCGAAATTCGTCTCCACTTCTGATTTATCTCCTTCACATTCTTGTTCTTCCAAATGTGTCTCAAACATTGATGAAGGGTCACTTGCTTTCAAACTTGATTGGCCACCCTCCATTTCACATGTCTGACTTGAAGATGATGCACTAGCTGACCCATATTGTTCATACTCCTCATAAACACCATTTAATGCGTTTCTTAACTTTTGGGTTAGCTCAATCACGTGATATACTTCAAGCTTGAAATAGTAGCTATAACAAAACTTCACATATTTCAACTTATATCGGGGATCCAACACAACCGCAACCAATAACATCATATTCATTTTATCAATGGGTTCCCAATACTTATCAAATTTCAATCTCATTTTAACAGGCATACTCCTCAAAGAAGAATCCTCCATCACAGACAATTCATTTAAAGATCAAACAATGTCACACACTTCCGTAAAGTACAAATTTGAACTCACATGCAAATAAGCAGACAATCGATTAGTAGCATCATAAAATTTCTTCAGAAATCTTGTTATTAGCTTACAATCATCCCAATCCATAGGAGGAGGAGGTCCATCTAATTCCAATTCATCAAATTCCTTGCTGAATTTATCATCTTCTTCATCCAATCTGTCAAAAGCCTTTTGAAACTTAATTGCTGTTTCTAGCATGAGGAATGTAGAGTTCCATCTAGTCGGAACATCTAAAGACAACAAACTATCACTTTCTATTCCCTCTTTTTCCACACATGCTGTAAAGAGTTTTTGTCTTTGTGGAGAACTCCTCACATACTTAACCGCATCACGAACTTTTGTTATAGCACCTTTCAATTCAGTTAACCCATCTCTCACAATCAAATTAAGAACATGTGCAACACACCTCATGTGAAAATGTTTTCCACCTAAAATAAAATTGTCACATTTTTTAGCAAACTTTCTCTTTAAAAATGCAATGGCAGTATCATTGGAAGACGCATTATCAACAATAAGATTACAAATTTTCTTAATACCCCAGTCAACCAAGCATTCCTCCACAGCTCGACCAATGGACTCACCTTTATTGACAATTTCAAGAACGTATGACTGATAATAAGTTTCTGAAACTGTATTCTATTATCCTGTGTCTCCCTTGGGAGATCGATGATCAATATATAGTGTATTTACATGTCTCCCTTGTGCATACTCAGCAATTGCACATTCAAGATGAAATTGACGCGCAGAGTTATCTTGATGATATACTTTCTTCAAATACCCCCACATGGCGTTGAGGTTGAGTAAGGCTTGAAATTCATTATCAGATGAGGCTCGACAGATCCCAGAATCTAGGATTTGATTTTGGCATCTTTAGTATGCCAAGATGAGATTAGGCCTGTCAATGGGACGGGCCGGGCCTGGGCTTGGGTTGTCCAATCCCGTCCCGAAAATAGGACGGGCCTGCCAGGTATTGCCCAATCCCGGCCCTAAAATGAACGGGCCTACATCTAATCCCGTCCCGAACGGGCCCGGGCTGGGACAGGGCCGGGCCTGGGATTAGCCCGATCTTGGAGATAAGCAAAACATTCTCTAATTATTCCTACTGTCACTAGACACCCCGGTGTGAACCGGACTTTAAACCCTCCTCCTTTTTCCGGGCTCGGGACCGGCAATGCAATGCAACAAGCAATATGATGAAGTAAAAAACTTTTTTTTTTTTTGCTAGTGACAGTAGAAAATCAGAAAATCAATAGAACCGAATGAGTATCCTATAGGCCATATGGGTCAAGTAATGTATGAACGATTAAAACCTTTTTTTTTTCCGGTAAAAGTAGAAAATCAGAAAATCAATAGAAATGAATGAGAATGAGTATCCTATATGAGTAAAGTTAAAATAATGTAGGATCGGTTAAAAACTTCTTTTTTTTTTTAAAGTAGAAAATCAGAAAATTAATAAAATGAATGAGAATGGGTATCCTATATGGGTCAAGTAATATAAAAAAGAAATCAACAGAAATTATTTTTCTTTTAATATGTCTAAAACATCAGTTAGTGCATTCCCATCATTGTCTAAATCACCATCAGTGATATAAAATTATTGATAAAGGACTTTACAGCGGGCTGGGCCGGGCCTGAACGGGCTGGGTTGTTTCTGCCCAGTCCCAGTCCCATTTTGGTCGGGCTTTAAAATGTATTGTCCAAACCCAGCCCATTGGGTTCAAAATTTTTTAAAAGCCCTGTAATTTTGGGCTTGGGACGGGCCGGGCCGGGCTTTTTACCCGTTTCATCCCATCCCATTGACAGGCCTAGATGAGATCTTCTTCTCATCTTCAGTAGGTTTAGGGTCAGTGCCAAAAAAAAATCCCTACAATTCCTTAGCTTCTAAGTAGATTTGGAATTGGAAAGACCAGGCAGGGTAATTCTTTCCAGTGAACTTGATCGAAGTGACCTCAGATTTTTCCATCTCAATGTTAGATTGAAAAAAATTGGATGGAAACAGTAAAAGCAGTAATAAAATCAAGTAACAGGGGGATGAAAATCTGTTTGTGAGTGCAGAAGGCAAGATCCAACCAGGCAGAAAAGGAAAAAAAATCAAATCAGACCAATAACAATAAAAAAAACCCCATTGACGACCTTGTCTGGGGCTGCAGATCCTTTACGTGTGCCCCACAGATGGATCTGACCACTGATCAGATGTTTGATTTGAGAAGCCACAGTATTTTCGCACCTAGTGGAACAGATTTGAACCTATTCTGCTGAAAATCCAAGATTTTGGATGGTCGTGATGGAAGCTGTTGTAAACTTTTGAAATAACACGGGAATAATAAGAAGGACTACCTGGAGGAGCTGAAAAATCTTGAAAAAATAGCCAATAACCTTAGAAATATCAGGCGACCATGAAGGGATGAGTTCTGAAGTTGATCTGATTGATCAAGGGTGGGCCACCAACAGGATGTCACTGACGCAGCAAGAACATGTCGCTGGAATGGAATTTTCTTGAAAACAGATCCTGGATCTGTTTGTTGCACTAGAGAGACTTATTTCTCTCTATCTTTAATCCCTTGATGCTATGGAAGATGTCTAAGATCAAGACTGCCTTGAGCCTTGCTCTGATACCATGACAATTTCAAAAACGTATGACTGATAAGAAGTTTCTGAAACTGTATTCTATTATCCTGTGTCTCCCTTGGGAGATCGATGATCAATATATAGTGTATTTACATGCCTTAATCAAGGCTTTAAGTTAGGAAACTACTAATTACATCAATTGCTATTCTAAGTTAGGAAACTAACTAATCAAGAGAATATGTACAGTTGTTATGAATCTTGACCCAATCAGACCACATGAGATATATCATGATGGATTGGATCCTTTTATGGGCTGTGGGCTTGTTTAACATTTATGACTAGAAATGACACAAAAGTTCAGGATTCTTTTTTGCAATTTTCAATCTTTATCAATAAAATGAGCAGTAAGGCAAATATAAGAAAGGTTTTGGACTGAGGTCCAACAATCTGTAGTGAGACAAACCCTTTGGTTTGTCAACATGTCCCTCAATTTTTTTCTTTGTTCATCATTCAACTCCAAACAATCTCTGGCAATTGTAACACGTGACACATGTTTGAAACTTGGTTGCATGATGCTACAAAAATTACGAAACCCTTCATACTCCACAAAGTTAAAAAGCAACTCATTAGTAATTATCATTCTAGTGAGTGCCAATCTACATGCAGACTGATTAAATTTCCAAACAGCTATGTTACTGACAGTCTCACCATCTTTTACTGATTGATATGATGATATCCGCTTTTTTTTTTTTTGTTTGCTGCTTCATTTAAAGGATTCTTGACACATAATTTCAAATGATTATTCAAAGTACTAATCCCATTAGAACTAATCCAAGTATAAGCAGCATCATAATACAAACAGTTGATAGTAATCGGAAGTTTATGGTCATAATCTTTAGGCCTTTTAAAATGTGCCCATACCTCAGCTACTCGACCCTTTTTTTTTGGAAGTATTTATCTTACTAAATACAACACTAGAAGCCCCTGTAGGAGGAAGAGCACTAGAAGCCCCTGTAGGAGGAAGAGCACTAGAAGCCCCTGTAGGAGGAAGAGCAGTGGCTGAAGGTTTTGATGTCTGCGGTTCAACTGACTCTGGCTGGGGTTGTGTCACTGTCATACTATTGGAAGGATTAGGAGTAAAGTGCTCACCAGTGCTAGACATCTGAGAAAACCAAACCAAACCAAACCAAACCAAACCTTTTCCCACTAGGTGGGGTCGGCTATATGGATTTGACGATGCCAATCAAATCTGTTTAGGGCCATGTCCTCCGTTAGATCCATGTAGGCAAGGTCATGTTTAATAGTTTCTTTCCAACTTCTCTTGGGTTTCCTTCTCCCTCTCCTACTCCTGGCAATCTCTATGCCTTCATACCTTTTAACAGGTGCTTCCATTGGACGCCTTCTAACATGGACAAACCATCTTAGTCGATTTTCTCTCATTTTATCTCCAATCGGTGCTATTCCTACTTTGCCCTCAATCTCCTCATTCCTAATCTTATCTCTCCTTGTGATCCCGCACATCCATCTTAGCATTCTCAGCTCCGCAGTTTCCATATTCTTAACATGATTATGCTTTACTGCCTAACACTCTGATCCATATAACAATGCTGGTCTTACCGCCACCTTATAATACTTTCCTTTAACCCTGAGGGGGACTTTCCGATCACACAAGACCCCCGAAGCACTCCTCCATTTGGTCCACCCGGCCTGAATCCTGTGACTTACATCAGTATCAATCCCTCCATCCTGTTGCACCATCGATCTAAGGTACCTAAAGTTTTCTTTCTCTACAATCTTCTGTGTGCCTAAACTTACTTCTATATTACTAAGTGTCCTACTTTGGCTAAACTTGCACTCCATATATTCCGTCTTGCATCGACTTAGCCTAAACCCTTTTGTCTCTAACGTTTTCCACCATACTTCTAGCTTAGCATTCACTCCTTCTCTCGTCTCATCTACTAAAACAATGTCATCTGCAAATAGCATACACCACGGCACCTCATCCTGAATATGTCTTGTAATCTCATCGATAACTAGGGCAAACAAGTACGGGTTTAACGCTGAGCCTTGGTGTAGACCAATCGTGATAGGAAACTCCTTAGTTTCTCCACCAGTCGTCCTTACAGATGTCACTGCTCTATCATACATATCCTTTATCGTCTCAATATATGCGACACACACTCTTTTCTTTTCTAGTACTCCCCATAGAATCTCCCTAGGAACCCGGTCATAGGCATTCTCCAAGTCAATGAACACCATATGTAAATCTCGCTGGCCTTCTCTATACTGTTCCATTAACCTCCTCAGGAGAAAGATAGCCTCCATGGTTGATCTCCCAGGCATGAAACCAAATTGATTCTCTGAAACGTTTGTTGTTCTTCTTAGTCTTCTCTCAATAACTCTCTCCCATAATTTCATCGTATGGCTCATCAATTTAATCCCGCGGTAGTTCCCACAGTTCTGAATATCTCCTTTGTTCTTGGATATGGGTATAAGAATACTTTTCCTCCATGCATCAGGCATCTTCTTGCTCTTTAGCACTACATTAAAAAGTTTTGTCAACCAACTTATGCCATTCTCCCCTAAGCACCTCTAGACCTCAATAGGGATACCATCTGGCCCAACCGCTTTTCCATTCTTCATCCTTTTCAATACTTCTATAACTTCTTCCCTACTGATTCTCCTATAGAACATATGATTTGATTCTTCCCTAGAAATGGTAAGCTGTCCCAATTGTATGTCACTACTACTGCTTTCGTTAAATAACTTGTAGAAGTAGCTCTTCCAACGCTCCTTTATCTCATCCTCCTTTACTAATACCTTTTCATCTTCATCCTTAATGCATTTAACTTGGTTTAAGTCTTTGGTCCGCCTATCTCTGGCTTTAGCAAGCTTGAATATCTCTCTTTCGCCTTCCTTAGTGTCAAGTCACCTATATAGCTCCTCAAATGCCTTTGCCTTGGCCTCACTAACTGCCTTTTTGGTTTCTCTTTTTGCTTCTTTATACTTTTCCAAATTTGCTGCATTTCGATCATTTTGCCAAGTTTTAAAGCTCTCTCTTTTAACTCTTATCTTGTCTTGAACGGCCTTGCTCCACCACCATGCCTCCTTCTGTGCCGGAGCACCCCCTTTGGATTCTCCTAAGACTTCTTTCCCTACCCTCCTAATACACTCTGCTACCTTATCCCACATATTATTTGCACTCTCATTTATCGCCCAAACGTCTTCCTCTAGTACTCTATCCCTAAATGCTAGTTGCTTATCACCTTTCAAGTTCCACCATTTAGTCTTTGAGCATCTATACAACTTCTTTTTCGTAGTCCACCTTTGTAGCTGCACATCTATGATCAACAACCTATGTTGGGAAGTCAAGCTCTCCCCCGGTATCACCTTGCAATCTTTACAAGCTAAGCTTTCTCTTTTCCTAGTTAAGAAGAAGTCAATCCGTGTCCTTGAGGAGCCACTCTTATAAGTCACCAAATGCTCCTCTCTCTTCCTAAAAAAGGTGTTAGTCACCATGAGATCATAAGCCACTGAAAAGTTCAAAATATCCTTCCCTTCTTCATTTCTATTACCGTATCCAAGTCCCCCATGTACTCCTATATATCCATCTACGTCGCGTCCTACATGGCCATTCAAATCTCCTCCTATGAAGACCATCTCGTCTTGGGGTATCTCTAGTAGCACTCCTTCCAAGTCTTCCCAAAACTTCTCCTTATGTCCATCTCCTAAGCCCACCTGGGGGGCATAAGCACTAATTACGTTCACTATCTCTTCTCCTAACACTAACTTAATTGCAATAATCCTATCTCCACAGCGCTTTACATTAACTATATCTTCCTTTAAGTCCTTGCTCACTACTATGCCAACCCCATTCCTCGCTCTATTAAGTCCCGTATACCATAACTTATACCCAGTCCTCTCGATCTTTTTAGCTTTCTGTCCCACCCACCTTGTCTCTTGCAAGCAGGCAATTGCGATTCGTCTCCTTTCCATTGTATCCACTACTTCCATAAGTTTCCCAGTTAGGCTCCCAATGTTCCAAGTACCTAATCTCAGCCTTCTATTTTGGGCTAGCTTCCTTACCCCCCGCACTCGTCCAATAAAGTGTGGGGACCCTTGCCTATTTAGCACTGTACCCGGGCACCGATGCAGCGGTCCTTGCTCACTTATCACTGTACTCGGACTATACAGCGCGTCGCTAAGTAGAGGACGCCCCAACGAAATATCATTAGGTCTCAAATCCATAAAGAAATCCAACTGAGTATTGTGCTGGCTGTCGGCTAGCTAACGCACAACCCTCCTCCTTTGTCCGGGCTTGGGACCGGCTATGTCAAGGATACCCCAACATAGGCGGAGTTTCTAGACATCTGAGAAAAAAGACACAAAATTCAGCTTCATTGTAACTAAAAAGATTCAGAATGAGAGATACAAAACTTTTAAATGAACTATGACAAAAATGAAATGAATCCCTGAATCTCAAGTTATGTGCCCTGTTTTCAAGTAATGAAAACGTAAACCACCCAGGATAAATGCAAGTATGAGCATAGGAATTTGAAGAGAGCTAAGTAACATCTCAAACAAGAAAATTGTCAAGTATAGCATGTGTTGGAAATATTATTCGATCCTTATCTAACACAGTGACTAATAACACAGCATGTTAACATAACTTTCAGTAATCTGTGTTTGGAGCACAAATCATTCTCTTACGATAAATTTCAACTGCATTCCAAATTTAGCTATGATTACCATTCAGTTGGCCTTACAATTATTTCAGCTAGTAATCACCATTCAATATTTAGGATGCCTGGAGTACTGTAAATGAATTATTTGATGGGTAAAAAGCCATGAGTAAACTCGATGCCAGTAGTAGCTAGAGTTCATCCATGGCTTTTATCTTCTTTTATACACTGTCTTTTCTTTTTTGTTAGTGCCTAAAACAAGTTCATGGTACATGTAGAAATTATACATATAGCACATTGCACAATCTTATCTCTCTCTCTCTCTGTCTCTCTCTCTCTCTCTCTCTCTCTCTCTCTCTCTCTCAATTTCTTTGCACAAAATGCAAACCAGATCGGCGGATTAAGAGAAGAGCGGGGTTGGTGATTGGGATGAAGGGAGCAAGCCCCAGTTCCCAGAATTTCATGATTTGGGAGAGAACAAAAAAATGGTATTTCTACTAGTAAAATAACAACAACTTTGAGCAACTCTTTTCTAAAAAAAATATAGTAATTCTAGCATCAGAAATATAGGAAGACAAAGATATCAACACTATGCTTCTTGCCCTTGGAAAACTAGGAGATTGGAAGTTGTGTGTAATATTGCTCCCTTAAATAGCAGCAGCTACAAATCACTGAATCTCGTGCTTTCAACGCCCTTGAAAGTATTAAAAAAAACTGTAAAAGCAAAAGTAAGAAGAAACAATGAAACATAAAACCCCAACAGCCCTACCAAAAAAAGAGAACACACATAGTGAGAGAATCTAAAAATGCAAGAAGGGGAAAAAAATGCCAAACCCTATTTGAAGCTGTTTCTTCCTAAAACAATGGAGGAAAAAAAAAAAGACCTGCAATGGATTCCTTCTTCTTCTTGTTGTTGCGGCTAGGGTTCTTTTTGTTCTTGGGAGATGAAGAAAACACGAGAGATAGAGAGAGATCGAAGAGATGGGCGAGGGAAGAGGGTTTTCTTCGCTGGCAGCTAGGGTTCTTGTTCTTGGCCTTTTGGGGATGAATGAACAATTGGGTAGGGTTTTGGTCTTCTGGGGATAAATATTCATAAGGAATAATTACATTTGGGCCCCTATAATTTTTCTCTTTTTTTTTATATTTAGACATCTTAATTTATATCTAGACCCCTTAATTTTTTTTATTTATATTTAATGTCAACGGATCGGATCGGATTGAATCCGCCGATTGAGGATGAAATCTGCCACCGATCCGTTGGTAACGGATTACAGGATCTTCAATCCGTCACCAATCCGTTTACCTTCGGATCGGATTAAAATCCGTGGATTGGATTTACGGATTGACGGATTTTTTGTGCACCCCTATCGTCTAGGGACCCAACCCATTTGCATCCCTAGACTTTCTCCACCTAAAGTTGAGGTTTTTTGCTTGTTGGTAGTCCTTGGCAAGATATCGATGACAAATAATTTGAGGGGGGTTTTGTCGGCATAATCCATTTCAGACATGTGCTGCACATGTAGGGCGGAAAAGGACTTGACTGATCACATATTTCTTTATTGTCGCATTGCTTCTACTATTTGGGGGCATTTCCGCAAGGAATGTGGTGTGGCATGGTGTTTTCCAGGTTCGCCAATAGAGCTGGTTGGGGCATGGTGGGCGTCTTTTTTTCATAAGCGTGGGTTGGTTCTTTGGCAGATCATTCCTTTTTCCCTCTATTTGGAAAGTGAGGAATAAGAGAATCTTTCTAGGAAGGCTCTATTATGGGAAGCTCTTCTTTCTATAGTTTCTTTGAGGATCACAAAATGGGTTAGTTTAAGAAAGGAGTTTTTGGACACTAAGAAGCATGTTTGATGTTGGGTGCTTCAAAAAAGGAAAAGAAGTAACTTGGTGGTTCCCTCCATATGGAGTTCTAAAGTTTAATGTGGATGGAGCAACTCAGGGTAAGCTGGGCCAGTGGGCATTGGAGGTGTTATTAGAAATCATAGAGGAGAGGTGTTGCATATTTTTTCTAAACATGTAGGTGTTAAGGATTCTATTAAGGCATAAGTTTTTGGATATTTTGGAAGCTCTTTGTCTTTTTGGCATTCCTTTCAACAAAACCTAATAGTGGAGAGTGATTCTTTTAATGCCGTATCTTGGCGAAGTCTTCTCAAGGTCCTTGTAAAATGTAGTTTCATCTTAACGAGTTCAAGAACTTAGTTTCCTTGACTCAGGTTTCCTTTCAGCATGTGAGTAGGTCTGCCAATGGTATGGTGGATGTTCAAGCAAAGCATGAGGTTGATTGCTTATGTAATCTTAGCATTTTTGTATTGCAGTATGTTTGGAGTATGGGATATCACTCTTATACCATCACTCTATTTGTTGGTAAATTGTAATTGGCTGTAACTTTCACAAACTTAATATATTTCACCATTACCGGTAAAAAAAAACAAAGATGACTGACACAGACAATGATGATGATTGACAGCAACAGTTTTATGTAGTACAGACCAAATATTGACAAATGTTTCCAAATAAAGACTGCCAACTTCAGATCCTTCTTTTAATTGAAAGTGTCATTAGACCTTAATGATGCTCATTTCTGACTCCAGATAGATGGGGTAAAACTTCATTGAAGGTAATGATATACACCTTGAAGAAGACTTGCTTATTATGACTATTTTGAGTGCCTTCTCTTTATACTTTTGATTTTAATTGCATATTATTTTAACCAGTTAAGTTTTCTTTCAAAATCTCATGTTGTGCTGAGTGATGTCTAAAGCTCTCTCTCTCTCTCTCTCTCTCCAACTTGCTAGTGCAAGCATCTGGTTTAAAAAATGAGTCGGGCCCCCTCATATGCTTTCCCTTCTTTTCCCCTTTTGGAGGACCTCAACTTAGAATTGAACTCCTGAAGAGCACAAAAAGTTTGCAGTCCAATGGACTAGGCAGCATGAATTAGAATTCCTAAAAAAATAATTAATCTTCAAAGGCTCTACCTCTTTAGGAAGGTGCACTGTCTGATTTTTCAGAAGCCCTAATTTCTGAAGCACTAGTTTATTTGCAAAGTCCAGTGTCACACAATTCCTATGTTTATAATACCACATTAGGTTCATATTGAGAAACCCCGTATGCAAAGAATAAAGCTAAACTGCACAAGATTTATTGAAAATCCTCAATCCTATTAGAATTAAAAATGAGAATGCAATTCAAATTCATTTTCTTTAATCCCTTCCATCTTTATTAGAATGATAATTGCATGGTATCTAACTTATTAATGTAAATGGCACCATTCTCCAGGAAGATATCTCTGCAATATTTAATCTTGCGGATGAGGACAAATCTGGAACTTTAACAGTTGAAGAATTCCAAGCTGTCATTAATGATATATGTGAAAGGTACCCCCAAGTGGAGTTATACTTAAAGGCTATGAAGATGCGCAATGCTGTGGATCTGTTGAACTTGTCCACTGGAGATGACAAGGACGGATCCAAAGAATTGGATATTGAAGGGTTCAAGCAAGCTCTTTCCCCTGTGGACTCACAATTGAAGCTTCTTCCTGCAACAGCTCAGGTGATTGTTTAATTAATGTTCGAATGAAGTTCTCTTTCAGATCCTCCCAGTTCTGGATGGTTTGGTATAAGACTATAGAGGCCTTTCTTGATGTCTCCATGCCTCCTTTGCCACCAGAGAATCTCCTTCTTGGTGAGATGTGTGGTGGCAATTTGTACTTTGTCTTCCTTGTTTCAAGTATTTGTGAACAGAGTATCAATTCCAATATGTCTACAAAGCAATAGTACCTGATGTAAGACCTTGCAAGTCTAACCTAAATGATGTTGTGAGATCAGAAGCAACTAACAATCACAATAAAAATATAAAATTCAGAATTCAGATTGCACCTTTTATATTGAATCTCAATGAAGGAACTAGTGATGAATCTAGGCCTTGCCACAATCCCACAATGTGGACCCCTCAAATCTGAGTTAGAGGGTCTCGATAGAAAAAATCTCTTCCCAGTTTGGCAATTTACTATTAAAGTAAAAGTGATGTAAAACATAAAATCAAGAGAGAATAAAATATGAGGGGGTTATGATGGTATTTTGTCTTTCGTGGATTGGTAGGGAATCTTTTTGACCGTGTGTTAAAAGTGTTTTTTTTTTTGTCATTTAGTGGAGAAAGGAGGTTTCTTTTTTACTCTTTTTTGAAAAAGAATGAGGGAGATGTGTACTTTTGATGTGACTCCTTGTGTGAAAAATGGAGACTTTACATTACTTTTACTAACCTAGTAAATTGCCGAACAGGCTCTAAAGGGATCAACCAATGTCATGCAGGTTTGCTGTCTAAAAAAGATTTGACAAAAGGCTAGGTTCAAACAGGGTTTCAACAAAATTGATGTGTGTGTGTGAAATTGAGAAAAGAGGTTCAGATTTATGTCTTCTAAGTTAGTCTTCTTCTTCCTTATCTTGTTGAATTTGTGTGGAGGAGCTTTGATGTCCTCATCAGTAGTCAGTACCTCTACAAGATTAATCTTGAGATAGGATACTATCCCACAGAGCTACTTTGCCGATCATTGTTATCTTGTAGATGGTTGTTGTAAATTACTTCTTTACTGATTTGCCCTTGTACATATCATTTCTTTAAACCTCTTTAAAGGAGTATTATGTAATTGTGTGACGAGGACATTAGTATATAAATCATGCTCTCCCACAGAGGGAGAGGAGCTTTCAACCCATTATAATATATTAAGCTAGAGGCTTCTTTAGATAATTTTGACTGTACATTTAAAATTTGACCAACAATTATTTCCAGTTTTCATAACTGTTTTCTCCCCCACTTTCCCCACTTCCACCTCACTTCCCTTTATGCCCATCTACCCCACTTCTAACATACATGCTACTCACTTACCTATGGAGATTCTACTCAATGCATTCCCTCTTATCACCCACTAATTTCAACTCTCATTCTACCTTTATTTTGCTCCTTTAGTTTCCTAGGTTACATAGATGACAATGAGGAGGAAGTTTATAGATGGAGGAAGCAGGAGATCAATCATTCGCTTTTTTCATATATTTGAATTTCATCTTCCACAAATGGTATTCACGTGTTTTTACTTCTGATCTCTACTCTCTTTTAAAATGTTTGATATTTAGTTTCTAGTTTCCTAAGTATTGAAGAATTTCATAGTTATGTTCATTCCAAACTTATTGGTCATTTATATTTTTATAGATTAATTGATGTTTAACTTTTTTATGTAATGATGTTTAAATTTATCGATATTTAATTTATAATGTAGATTCATTTTATGGTTGTTTAATCTTCATTTAATGGGCAAACATGTGCTTAGCACGGGTTTCTTTGCTAGTTAAGGCGTATAGAGAGAAGATACCAATGACCAGTGAGATCAGCTCTCTGGGATAATCTCTGGATTAATCTTGTAGAGATACAGCGCTCTGCACATATGTATGAATTTCTCTCTTAACAGTGTTGACACTTTTGAATCCTACTGCTTTTGAAGAATTTGGCGCTGGAATCCTGACTTTGTGATCTCCCTTAGAGCTGGCCCTGCTGTCAGCCATGTCCTTCTCCAAGGCCGCCATCTTCTCTACCAAAAAATAGAAAAAGGCCTCCATCTTGGCCTCAGAGTCACTTTAGGGGTGAAATTTTTTGTATCAATAACCAGAAGGTCCCGTTGCATCAGGCCTTGTTCAGTGTTCTGATATAATTTTAACAAGTGGTTTGGTGGTGAGTCCCATTGTGGATGTGGGATATCCCAAGTACTCCTCATATTTTGTGATCCCAGCCAGTCATATTTATCCTGCAAATAGATGAGAAATCTAACAATGAACAATAAGGAAAGCAAGAATTAAATAACCAGGTTATCTGGTCTATGGTCTTGTGCATTGGAATATGACACCATTTGTTTGATGGGCATATCAGGACGTTTGTTTTCTGAAGCTCTAGAACCCCATTGCCATTTTAAATGTTGCTTATTATTTTCTGAATGGTAACAGTTACTAATCAAAATGGAATCTTCTAGGAAGGAACCTTTACATCTTTCTTTCTTTGGTTTATCATGGCATTCATTACAGGTTGCTGCTCAAGAAGGTGCATATCTTGCCCGGTGCTTTAATCGTATGAAGGAGTGTGAAGAAAATCCTGAAGGTCCTCCTCGGTTTAGGGGAACAGGGCGCCACCGATTCCGGCCCTTTAGGTAATATTCTTTCATGCTGTTTTTGGGTTTGCATAGATTATTTTATTTTATTTTTTATTAGGGGGTCATTTTTCAGGAATGGCCATCCTCTTCTAATCATGGAAGGGCTTGGCCTGTGGGGCCTATGGGAGGGTATGGAGTTTGAAACTCCCCACCTCTTTCACAACCTATATATGTGGACACAAAATAAAAAAAAAAATAGAGAATCATATGGTCATGGGAGGTAATCTAGCCATCTGATAACATTGAGAGGGAACCAAATTTGCATTATCATTCCAAGGGCCAACAGGAACGTGGATTTCTCAAGTGACGCTTTTGTGGGGTTTCTTTATTTTTGTTTTTTTTGGAGTTGGGATTGGGTAGTGGAAGTGGCTGTTGCGGTCGGTGTGAGGGGTCTATAGCATGTGGGCCCCATACGCATGAGGCTGTTCAAAATAGAAGTTTCACAGCTAGTTTTGAATTTCTCATTTTTTCTTTATTGCATAGTATGCATTATAGTATGCACATTTGTATTTAATTCTGCTAATGCATGTTAAAATAACATTAAGACATACCTAACCTATGAACCTAGTTGGATGAATCTTTTATTAGGGTGCTTCCAGATAAACACTTTGTTATGATCTAGATCCTTGAGAAATTGAGAAAGATGTAGAAGCAAGAAAAAGAGAAGAATGCATGTAGAAAGAAAAAAAAAACAGAAAAAGAGAAGAATGCATGTACAAAGAAAAAACCTTCACTCTAACTGCATGACCCCCACAAAAGGATAACAAATGCAGTTGCAGAGCACATATTGGCTGGTCAAGCAATACATATTGGTGGTGGCAGTACGTATAGACTATCTGTGCGAATTTAAATTAAGATTTAAAAATCTGAAAAAATATGCAAAAAATTTAGATTGGTAGAAAATGTTTAGAAGTGTTGATGTTTATTTTCATTAGTCACTAAATAAATGGGAGTATCAGACCCTTCATTATCATAAAGGTCTTGTATTGCTGTATTGTTTTAAAGTAATGATATTGATGTATTTGCTACCCTATATTCATCTTGCTCAACTATATTAAGAACTGATAAAATGTCAACGGTCAAAAATCATTATTTAGTACTAACTATGTATGTAGTAGTATCATGAGTCATTAAATCACCAATCATGTTTTATATAATTTGTACAATGTAGTATGCATTATGTGGAAAATGTTATCCTACAATGAACTACATGTGCAATCCATCTTCGTGGGGCCAACTTGGGCCCACCTTTGATCAGTGCAGCCCCTTTGATAATGCTGTCATCCCATGATCTGGTGTCAAGCCTAATTTTATACTCAATTGTCATTGATCCTTCACTCATCATTGGATTGACTCTCAGAAGAAAAATCTACAATTAAGAAGCCATTAAACTTTAAGGCTGTTAAATCAATGGCTAGGATAATCTGGTGGGGCTGATTCTTTGGCTTCCCATTCATGAGGAGACCTCATATGCCCTCCCATTGATAGACATTCATCTAAGTGGGTCTGCTCATAAGGGAGCATTCTCCTGTAGTGTACTAGTAATTAGTTACCATTGACTCATTTCGTACTTAGTACTAACTATAACTACTTTGTATTTAGTAGCCAGTGCTTACTACTTACTAGTTAATAACTACATCTAAGGGATTGATCTATTGAATATACAAATCTCGGAAAAAGGAAAAACCTAATCAAATGGCTTTATGGGCAAAGTTTTGAAAAGAAAGATTTTATTTGTCCAAACAATCCGAAAAAATTCACCGATGTTTATGAGAAGAACTCCACAAAACAACTTGCAAACGTCCTATTATAGAAAACCTAGGAGATTTTCTTAAATTCAGATTTTTCTTACCTTATAGAAAGCCCTCAAACTACGGATGCTTTATTGGCTTCGATTCTTCAATTCAAAATGTTTTTCATTGCTTTCCCTAAGTGGGCAGGCATGCAACTCTCCTTGCAGTCTTCCCATTGCTAAAGAAAATAGCAAAAAAGGGGGAGATTTTTTCTTTTTTCTTTTTCCTTTGATAGGGTTCATTATCATTTGACACAGATTGGGGCGTATTGACCAAGATTCTCAATTTATTGACCAAGGTGCATTACATCATGGTGTTTCGGTCGTTTTGCCTGATTTGTTGGCCTATACATTCCGGTATGCATGTGAATGCTGATCATTATCAAAAGGTGATGTGATATCAGTTGATACACATTATTTATTACCCAATATTGTATGTATTGACTGATATTTTGATCCACAAATCCATCAATCTCTTTATTAGAATATAATCAAGAAGAATTACATTTAACCCTTCTAATCCTATATATTTAAATAAATATCACTGATAGCATTTTATGTTCGTACACTCTCCCTGGAGTTGGAGCATGGAATCATCCTACTTCCTATACATATGCTAAGACGATCTCTATTTATTCCTTCAGTCAAAGAAGTTTGCAAGCCGGTCTTGTTTTTTGGACACACATTGCATCTTTTAGTGAAACTCTTCCCCTTAAATGACAACCCTGGTTTATCTATTTTGTGTGCTCGTGATAAACTAGATTAGTAGATAGAACAGCCACCATGCTGTCACAATGAAGCTTCATTGGAAGTGATACCTCCGTCTCCAATTTTGACAAGTTTTTTCATCCACAAGTTCAAAAACACATGTTTTTACTCTTCCATGTTACAAGATCTCCACTGAGAAACATTTTCCCGTAGTCAAGCTCCTGTCATCATATGACCCTGTCCAATCAGCAATTGGCATCTATATAGATCTCAATGTCAAGGTGATCATGGTCTGCATACAAGATGCTGTTTCTAAGAGATTTCTTAGATACCTCAGTACTTTATAAAATAACACTTACGTTTGGTTTGAGGATCACGGATGAACTAACCGACCAAACTAACTGCATTAAAGATGTTTGGGCCTTGTGATTGTCAGATATAATTAATTGCCAATCTTGCATGTTTAGCTGATTGGGATCTCCCATTGAAGGTTGATACACTGACTAGGAAGCATGGATCAAAATCTTGGCCGATACTGGTTTGTGTTGGCCGATACGAACCGGTATTGGCCAGTACCGGTACGATATTTTGGTGGGATACCAGTCTTGGTATTGACCACCAAAAGTTCCCCAAAATATCAGTTGCTATCTGCCAAAATTTTTAAAATATCGGTCTAACCGATATCTCGGCCGATATTTTGAAAATATCGGTGAAAATATAGGCTGCGAAACATTACCCTAGTTTTTTTTTGCCTTTTCTCCTCATTCCCTCATCTTCTTCCTTTTCCCTCATCTCCTTAGTAGCCCCTCCTTGTTGCCTCCTCCTCTTCCAAGTTCCAACAACTCTTAAGCCTTCAAAAAATCATTTTATTCAACTCAACTCACTTTTTTTTATTTTTTTATTTTTTTATTTTTTTATTTTTTTATTTTTTTATTTTTAAAGAAAGAGCTTAGAAATGAATGAAAAGATCATTGGCATGTCATTTTTGGCTTTGGGTTGTGTTTTTCTCTTATACATACATGATTTTGGGTTTTTTTTTTATTTTTATTTTAAATTCTTCTACTTTTTTAAGTTTTAATATGTTATCTTCATGCTCTTGATTTTCAAAACTAATTATTTGATGATTGAGTGACTGATAATTGATATGTTATATACATTTTCTTATATTTCACACTAATAAATAGATCATGAGCCAAAATAATGGTTGCCTACTGGAGAAGACAGCGACATGGGACTTATGACTTAAGGTGACCGATATTTTGATTTATTGTTGTTTCTAATGGAAAAAAATAATGTTTTCCAGCATCTTCTAATATTTTGGATTTTTTGGATATTTTTGTGAATTTTTTTCTTGGATTAAAAAAAAAATTCACACCGCGATGACTGCGATGGACTGATAACCACGACTGATACCGGTACTGTATCGATTTTTTGGACCGGCCGATACCGCGATTTTGAACCATGCTATGAAGAAATAAAGAGGGAACTAACAATCTTAAATTTTGTAAAAATAAAACGCTCAAGGTGACAAAGTAAAAAAATAACATGATTTTGTTTTCTTTTTCTGGACTATTTCTACCATCAGACTGAATTCAGAAAGAGCACCACTATTTGGACAGAATAGATACTCATACAAACCTCCTCTCTCCTGTCCACCCTCAATTTTCCTTGCACTTGCTAAATCCTGAATAACACAATGAATGGGATAAAAAGTAACTACAATTCAAATATTTAGTGAGAAAATTTGCAACCAAGGTCAAAGAAATTTAGGAACATGAAGAACATAACAAAAATGATGCGGGAGAAAAAAATGAATGTTTCCAGTTTCTTTAACATGCATATGAGATATTAGAATTAGAGAAACAAAGAGAAAATACTGTACTGATGTGACCCTTATTGGTTGTGAACCACTAACATTTATTCTATATTCTATTTTTCCAAAGATACAATAAACCCCTTTGTTTTAAGCATTTTCAGCAAGGCCCTGCTATCCACCAAGTTACAAACTAATCCCTGATTGATGAAAGAACAATAAATACAATGTATCCTAGCATGAGAATGATCCACAATATTGACTCAGAATTCAGAAACACTGTTATAGGAAAGGGGAATATGCATCAAAGGAAAAGCTAATATCCGTCCTAAGATCTGTTGCACTAGAGTTTAACCATCCAGTGTGGTATAGAGAAAAAAGATGTAAGTGTACCTGTTGCTGTGGGGAAAGATAAGAGTCGGGCAAGAACAAATTTCTTAGATAGTTTAGAGACGAAGACAAAGCTTTATTTTCTTCTTTGAAAGCCTTGACAGAGTCCCCTAATGCTATTAGCAAATATTACCAAAACTATCCCTGTAAAAACAAAGCTTTAGCAAATAATTTACCATCTGCACTCTGCAGCACCACCACATATGAATAAATCCCCCTTCAGGGACCAGCCACATAGCTAGACATGCCCATGCCCACAACTTTGTCCACGAATCATTACTTGGTTAAAACTTACACTGCCCACTCCATACAACTTCAGGAAGAAACTTTGAAGGATGTAATAACCAATTAAATGCCCCACAGGGTTTTGATAGCCTTTTGAAATAAAGTATTCTTGGAGAAGGGTGACCCTTAATCTGTAATAGAGCAAAAAAGAAGAAGAAGAAAAGAAAGAAGGAAAGAAAAGCAGCATCCCAAAGCTGGACATTTGACTTCAGAAGCTTCTAATCAGAGTGCATGGGACCGAGAAAAAGGCTGGAACCCTCCACTGCACACAGGAGGACGACAGGCTTCAAAATCTTCTTTAATCCTGAAATATATAGAAAGCCAGATCAAGATCCTTTCAGTGCTGATCCAAACTCCTAACAAGACCCAGTTGAAATCCTACATGGGTTGAACAAACCTTTAGTAGTTGGGCTTACATAGATCTACTTGTGTTAATGTAATCCCTAACAGAAACTCACCAAACCCTCAACTGAATCTTGATCAGTGTTTCATGCATTGTTCATGGCACTGTTTATGCACTATTCACATGCCCTTTTAATGCAGATTGTTAAACACCTGTTCACGATAATGGTTCACTGCTCTGATACCACGCCAACTTCTTATTATATAGATCCTTGAAATTAATAAAGGAGAAAGGGTTGTGTGTGGGGATGCAAATGCAACCCATAGAACTTGATGAACCAGGTTTCTGTAGTTAAAATGATGAACCGAGTTTTTGTAGTTTAAATGAACTCATTGGATAGATATATGACCAATTTTTAAATATGTTAGATCATATGATGCTTCAGCAGCACCAATAAGATGTTGGAAAGGGTCTCGTGGTCCACGTGTGGGACCTAAGGAAATTTAGAGATTTGTTTATTTTATTAATTGTTATTAGTTTCTAAATTCTTTGCTTAAAAGTTGTAATTATGATAGTTTCTAATTCAGTTTGCTTTCCTAGTTGATTAGACTTTTTAGCCATCAAGTTTGTTTTCCCTATTTATATTTGCATTGTAGAGATGGAAATCTCACTTTGATTATTGGAATGAGATTTTTGTGGGTTTTGTATCCCTTGGAGGTGCTTTGTCACTTCCGTGCAAGCCCTAACCCGAGGGCCTGCATCAATCAGAGCAAACAGTCCCTTCGATCGGTTGGCCAGGTACTTTCTATCCAACCTCCATTTACCATTTTCATTCCAACCAAGCCATATCTACCGAATCCCCAAATTCTTCAACCGAACTCAAGTTGAATCCTATCCCAGGCCATCCGATCCTCCATTTTTAACCCCCAATCGTCTCAAATCCCACCATCAAAATTCAACCCTAAGTCCAAAATCCAATTTTCCCCAAAATCCCTAACTGCCCGAGACCCCACCCCACCCACCGAACATAACACTATCTCCATATTGCAGCTAAATCCTCACATCCTGAACCCATCCACCCCTATCGATACCCAATCTTATTCGTAATCTTAGATGTGGCCCCCTCTCATCAATCCCGGCTCCAGTTGTACACAATCCTAACCGAACTCTACCCCTGATTTTTCCAAAAAGACGAGCCAAATCTTTCAAATCCAAAATCCACATTGATTCGAAATTTCCAAACCCAAACCGAAACTCTAGTCAACCCTGACAACCTAGCCGAGACCTCTCCACCACCACTCCAAAGGCGAAAACCCTTACTTGTCCCAAATCACATATCTCAGATGCCACGTCTTGCTCTATGTCGTGGGAAAAAAAGAAAGAGCAAGAGAGACCAAGAAGAGAAGGAAAAGAAAGATCTGAAAAGAGGGGAGTACCGTGTACCCGACGATCAGCACCCACGTCATCTCTAGTCTCAACAGAATAACCGTCGTCGTTGTCGTTGCATGCTCGCACCATCATTGTTCTTCAATTGCCAGAGTCTCGCCTCCACCACTATCGTCCATGGTCAAGGCTAAGTTAATTGCCATCGTCGACGATTGAGATCACCTTTCCTTGTCTCAAATAGGTTGAGACGAACAAGGGGCCCATCCTTTTTTCTTTTTTTTTCTTTTGTTGATTGCACTGAGCACGAGGTCACACTAAGCGCTTCCGGCGGGCTTTAGTTCGGGTTCAGTTCAAGTCTGAACCAGAGCTGGCCCATCGTTGAGGAATCCCAATTTGAAGCCAAGCCCAGCATAGAAGTAGCCATAAACTTTAACATCATCGATAACATCATTCAAAGGTCTAGCTTGACCGAGATCAAGGATTGAGATTTATTTTCGCGATTACAGAGTCTACACATTAGGTTTGTCAGTTATAAATTGCATAAAAAAATGCCTCCCAAAAAGCATATAGAAGTGGGATCTTTTCATCTTTCCTCCATATAAGAATTGACTAAAACCGTTGCTTTATTATCCACAACAATCTCCCAAAACCAAGAAACTCTTGTAAGGATGGATATCAATAACAACTTTAGAAAAAAATTGCCGTGCGGATGATCACCAAGATGGTGGGGACAATATTCGGAATAACTGAAATCAAACAAATCAAAATTTAGAAATTAAACTCGTGACTAGCATATATGATGGAAAATTGAAAGCATATGATTTTTATGGATTGGTTAATGTGTGTGGAAAATATTTTTGCACCCAAGCCAATGACGAAGGGCCATAGTGTCACCTTGGTGGCAACTCGATTTCGCAACTATGCTACAATATGGTGGGCTGAGTTGGAAAAGAAAAGGAGGAGATAAAATATTAAATCATGTTGAGACGTGGATTGAAATGAAGAACATTTAGTAACAAAAGTTCCTCTCAGTCAATTACTTAGAGATTTACGTTTAAGTTTTCAAGATTTAAAACAGGAACCAGGTCAATTGTTGAGTGTTCTGAAGAGCGTACAATTGAAATGAAGAACATTTAGTAACAAAAGTTCCTCTCAGTCAATTACTCAAGAGATTTACATTTAAGTTTTCAAGATTTAAAACAAGGAACCAGGTCAATTGTTGAGTGTTCTGAAGAGCTTACGATAATGTAAGCTCGATGTGCTTTAGATGAGATCGATTATATTTTAGTTGATTGATATTTTCATGGGTTGAAAATTTGTATACAACATATACTTGCATTCAAGAATTTTGAAATGTTGATGAGACCATCCACCATCAAGGCCAAAGAAATTGTAAATTATCAAGCCCGAAAAATTAGTGCATCTAAAAGGCCCGCGCAAAAGACTCCATTAAAGATAGATTCTAATCCAAGTGGTAGTTCTAAGGAAAACTTTTTTCTCCAAGCCTAAAGGTTAGAGTAAGATCACATGTTTTTATTGTTCATTTGAATGTCCAGAACGCATAAACTGTAATAATGTGTTCTGAGATGAGTAAAGGAGGGAGACAGAGTTGGAGAGAAACGAATACCTTAAATGGGAGGATCGTCCATCATTTTATAATCTCATTATACCCTTAAATCAAGGTATACATGCTAACAATATAAATCAAATCTCCTAGGCTATACAAGGAAGTACTATGAGACAAATTAGCATAATCAAAACAACTAGATTTGATCCCACATATGGGACTATATACAAGCTGTATATGGCCTTAATGGGCTGGGCCTAAACCTTGTTTTACAGGGCCCATTATCTTCTACACTTCCCCTCAAATTAATGTGGTAAGGCAGAAAACATCAATTTGCTAGTGAGATCATGATGACGCGTTATGGGAAGAGCTTTTGTGAAGATATCTGCCAATTGGTTAAGAGTAGAGACATGAGGCAGAGTTATCTTCTCAGTTATAACATGCTGAGGGATGAAGTGATAATCAATCTCAATATGCTTCGTTTTTTCATCAAAGACCGGATTGTTTGCAATTCGAGTAGCACTAGTGTTGTCCCCATAAAGAGGTGTAGAGCTACCAACAGTGACACCAAATTCACAGAGAAGACGGCGTAGCCATATGATTTCCGCACTCGCGGATGACATGGCCCGATATTCTGCCTCAGTAGAAGATTTTGACACGATGGTTTGGTTCTTGCACTTCTATGAAATCAGAGATTCCCCAAGAAACATACACCAACCAGTGGTAGATCGCCGGGAATCGGGGCAACCAGCCCAGTCAGCATCTGCATAAGCGGATAAGTGCAGAGAAGCACTCGAAGAGTAGAAGAGACTATGATTAAGGGTACCTTTGACATAGCAGAGTATGTGCAAGGCAACAACAAAGTGAGGTTTGTGAGGATTACTCACAAACTGGTGTATCCGACCAAGTCATAGTTAAGTAGAGCAAACTACCAACTAACTGCCGAAAAACAGAGGGATCATCCAGGGGAGGGCCATCATCCGTATTGATCTTGCTGTTGAACTCCGTAGGTGTATCAAAAGTGTGAGCATCATTAAGTCTTGCCAAAGTGATCAAATCTGTAGCATATTTCCGCTGATGAACCTGAATGTCAGATTTGCTACGCAAGAACTTCAGCCTCAGAAAGTAGGTGAGAGGACCAAGATCCTTCATTCTAAAGTGGTAAGTGAGATGATGTTTGGGATCCGTAACGCTGGCACTATCATTGCCACTGATAATCATATCATCAATATAGACTAAAAGGAAGGTGTAGCCCTTCGTTGTCCATCTAAGAAATAGTGAGCTATCTGAATGACTCTGACGAAATCTAGCTTGAAGAATTGCAGTCCGGAATTTATCAAACCAACCCCTGGGAGCTTGCTTAAGTTCATACAAAGATGTCCGCAACTTACAAACATGCTTAGGAGGACAGGCATATCTTGGAGGAGGCATTAAGTAAACAGTCTCTTGCAAATCCCCATGAAGAAATGCATTTTTGACATTCATTTGCCACAGAGGCCAGTTGCGGGCTGCAGTGACACAGAGGAGTGTACAAACGGTGGTCATTTTAGCCACTGGTGCAAATGTCTCCTTATAGTCGATTCCATACTCCTGTTTATAACCCTGCGCAACCAATCGAGCTTTGTAGCGATCAAAACTACTGTCGGAGTGAACTTTTATGGAGTAGATCCATTTACTGCCAATCACAGAGGCTCCTTCAGGAGCCTGTACCAAGTCCCATGTCTGATTAACTTCGAGAGCGAGCAATTCCTCATTCATAGCATCCTGCCGGTAAGAAATTTTCGAGGCCTATGAATATGAGGTGGGTATAGAAGCACAATCTAAAGATGAAAAGAGAGCAGGAAAGCCATAGCGTTTAGGGGCAATGGAAAGACGATTAGATCGTCACAGAGATGATATTATCAGAAGAATCATGGTTACCTGTAGGAGTAGTAGGCGGCATTGGGAGATGATCAGGAGAGGGAGGCACCATAGGAGGAACTTTGTTATGCCAGACATAGGCCTTGAGAGCAGGTGATGGAGAAGCATACTCCGAGAATTGTGGCAAATAGGACACAACAATAGGAATGATGATCTAAACGTAATGAAAAGAAAGGAATTTGTTCCTGGAAGATCACATTACAAGAGATTCGCATGCGTTTTTCAAACCGGTCGTAACACAAGAACCCTTTGTGTTCAGAACTGTAGCTAAGAAAGATGCATTTGGCAGCCTGTGGGGATAACTTAGTACGTTCAGTCAATGGAAGATGAACAAAACACAAGCAATCAAACACACGTAAGTAAGAGTATGAAGGAGGATGTTCAAAGCAAGGATGAAAATAGCGGCTACGCCCGCCGCCAAACCGCTACGAAGCGGGCGATACGTAGCGGCGTAGCGGGGCGATTTGAAAAAATCGCCAAAAAAATCTGAAAAAATTTCAGAAAATCCAGAAAATTGTAAAATGAAAGAAAATGTGGTTCTTTTGCAAAAGTAAGTAAGAAAAGGGGGCGTAGCGGTGCCCTCAATACATGAGGTCCTGTATCGCTGTATAAATAGAAAATGATAGTAATAATTAGTTTTTTCTTATGCTTTCATGTTTCTTAGTCATGCTAACTTAGAAAGTAATGGAAAGCTCATAAAAAAAAATAGAACATGAATTCATGAAATAAAAGCATAAGAAATTAAGAATTAAGAAATAAGAAGACTTAAGAGTTAGGTCATTACACAATAGTGACAATACACAATACCCAATAGTCATTAGTGAATATTGAACAGTCAAATATCAATACTTCAACATTCATGATTCAAATTCAATCAAGTGAATGAACTATGAAGTGATCAACAATCAACATTCAACACCAATTTAAAAATAACAAAGAATAGAGAGTTAGTGAAGGATATAGGAATACCTTAATCAATAATCACCACCAGAAGGAATGTCTACCAAGATTCAAGGGGCTATGGTTATCGTCATCCCCATTAGTGTTATTATTTGATCCACTGGCACTAGTACCATATTGGATTTGATATTGATGAGAATTGGGATCTACAAATCCAAAGAAGGCAGCTGCACCCGCATCAAAAGAACTTGGAGGAGGTGGAGGTGGTACAGGTGGATTTCTACCATATTGCATTTCACCATAGTCACCATATGAGTATGACTCTGAAGTTGAAGACTGTTCTTCTCCTTGTTGTATTTGACCATATGGAAAATAGTCAAAATATTGTGAGGGTCCTTGTCCACTGTAACTAGGGTTCCACGAATCAGTCCATGATGCCGCTTGTTGTCCTCCAACATCTCCACCCGTATTTCCTTGCTGACTACTATCTCTAGGCCCAGGTGGTGAATCTCTTCGGCGCCGTTGATAACCACGGCTTGGATCAAATCTTCCAGATGGAGGTAACTCATGTACTTCCTCTATAGGAATGTCATCATCTTCATCATGCTGATAGTATTTACTAGTACCACCTGTCCCACTGTCTCCTGCTCCTCCATCTCCACCATGGCTACTCGAAGAGACGGTGGTGGAACTAACTTTCTCAGAAGCAGGTTCTTTCCCACTCCTCCTAGTCCTACTGGCACCTTCTCCCTGAGGTGGCTGACCTTCTGCAAGTGCCTCACCCATATCCGAATCTATCAACTCTTGAACTGTTTCCTGAAACTTCGGATCTGAATCTAGCAGTGGATCCTCTATCTCGGCTAACCATGGGAGTAAGGGATCGTCCTCTCTGAATATGTGATCCAAATTAATAGGACAATAAGCAGGATCATCCCTTGACCTTCTCTCCCTAATTCTGTTTCTCAACTTCAGATTGTAATGACAATATACAAGCTTGTTGAGTTTCTGCATGGTAAGCCGATTTCTGGCCTTCGTGTGGATCAAAGAGAAAGTGCTCCAATTTCTTTCACAGTTGGAAGATGTTGTAGTTTGACTAAGGATGCGAACAACCGCTTTCCTTAGATGTGGAGCACTCTCTCCAAAATTCATCCACCAATCAGCTGAAATGCAAAAAATAAATAAAGAAAATTAGATATTCGTAACCCTCAAGTCCTTCTAATCAATTAAGATAAATAAATCAAGATTCAAGACTATTGGGTGGGGTCTTCTGTTCATCGTCATACCAGGTGGCATCCTTCCAATCGATCGTATCACAAGAGGGTCAGCAAAGGTTCCTCTCTTTTGTGTATATATAGATATCTACAATGTGAAAATTAGATATAAGCATGTATGGTAGTATGGCAGTTGGCACTTGGTAGCATAATTAAATTCTCTTAAGTAACCACCCACTCACCTCTTGTATTGCATCAATTTGATCATCTGCATCTAACAATTTTTTTAATACCTCCCGTAATCCTACCCGCAAGTCCGTATCTATTGCTTCGGTGTGTAGTTCGACATTGCGGTAATAGAATTTGGGATTCAAAAAATAACCTACATTATAAATATGTAGAATGTACTGTGAGCAAACAAGATAATAGATACATTAGTTAGGAAAACAAAAATGTATCAAATTCAAAGATAATATTAATTACCTGCACCATGCAATGGATGGTGCAACTGATCGTTCCAACGAGCATCAATAATCTTTATATATTTATCGTGATATGTAACATTTTCTATAATGGATTGCTTTGCCCGATCCATTGCTTCATATATAAAGCCCATTGTCGGCTTGTCATCGCCATCTACAAGCCGCAACACTTTAACCAAAGGCTCAAAAACCTGTAATATCTTCCTCACTTTCTTCCAAAACTTATTGTCCCTCATAAGGTTTGGGACTTCAAACTCCGGACCACTAGTTGCATTGCCCCATTTCGAACAAAGTCATTCTTCTGATACAAACATCTGAATGAGCTCCGTTCTAAACTTTACAAGGCTTTCCATAGCCAGAAAATGAGTTGCAAACCTAGTTATTCCTGGACGCAGCAAGGCATGGTTATTTGTGTATCTTTTCATCAAGCTTAACACCCATGAATGATCATATATAAATCTTGTAATTCCTCTACATGCTTTGATCAATGAAGCCACTTTTGTCTTCCTTCCAATCTCTTCCAAGAGGAGATCTACGCAGTGTGCTGCACATGGGGTCCAGAATAAACGGGTCCTCTTCTCCTGTAATTGCAAACCCGCTTTCTTGAAATTGGCGCCATTATCTGTAACAATCTGTACAATATACTCCTCTCCCACACTCTCTACAACTTTATCCATAAGATTGTATATATATATGGCTGTCCGTCTATGTTCACTTGCATCAATGGACTTCACAAAGACGGTCCCAGCGACTGAATACACCAAAAAGTTTATTAATTGTGTTTGGGTGCCGCTGGTCCACCCATCACACATGATGGTAACACCATTCTGTTGCCACATGGGCCTAAACGTTTCCACCCAAGCCTTTATTTCTCTATATTCTTCTTCAAGATATTTAGTGCCCACATCATATACGGAGGGCGCCTGTATACCCCGCCCAGCTTCGGCGGCAACATCAAGAATAGTCTGGAAATATGGGGAATCTATTGCTGTAGGTGGTATGTTCTTGTGAATTAGCCATTTTGCTGTAGCTTTGGCCAATCAATCTCTTGCAGCCTTCATTACCCCTTTCATAACACTAGATATTTTTGGTTGTTTATCTCCCTCTTTTCTATGTGCTAGAGGATCAACAGGGGGAGGAACTGCTCTTCTCGTAGAGATAATTTCTACATCAACATCCCGTTCTCGGGTGCTAAATGCCCTACGCAAGGACCCCGCAATGCCCTTACCCTTGCTTGGCACAGATGCAGATGAGCCCCCTGCGTCATAATATCTACTTCCAGCAAATGCACGACGTTCTTGTTCTTCTTGTTGACTCATCAAAGACTCTCGGCGTGCAGCCTCCATCTGTGCATCTTCCTCCTCATCAAAGTATTCATCTCCAAATACATCATAACGGGCAGCATCAATATCTTGCCATTTCTTTTCTTTTATCTCTACTTTTCTAGCTTTATTTTGGCCAAGCAAAGCTTTCATTTCTTCCCTGATTTCCCTTGGTACTTCGGAACAGGCAGCAACATTGCCAGAAACGTGGCCCAAGTGCTGCTTGAATCTTGTAATGCCCCCAGTTGTTATTTTCGAACAAAACTTGCATTTGATTTTCAACCTATTTTCCTCAACTGCCTCACCAAATCTCCATGCGGGATCAGTACTACGAGGCATTTTAAGTGATCAATTTGCAAAGACAAATAGACTGAATACCTGTCTCTTGCTATATATATGAACAAGTAGTATGTTAAAAATTAAAAAAAAACAAAGAAATATGTTAGAGGAAACATATATATAATGCTTAGGAATTATTCTCTTGACATTTAATTGGTATTTCATTACTTAAAGTATCAATTTTTTTCAAAAAATAAATAAATCCGAAAATAAAAATTAAAGAAAAATCAAGAAACATTCAAGTGGTGATGGATTGATCTATGGGAAACATAGATCTATCATTTACAAGCAATTTCCAAGTAGTTTCATTGGTTGTCAATGAATATACACATTTTTTTTTCAAAAAATAAATAAATCCGAAAATAAAAATTAAAGAAAAATCAAGAAACATTCAAGTGGTGATGGATTGATCTATGGGAAACATAGATCTATCATTTACAAGCAATTTCCAAGTTGTTTCATTGGTTGTCAATGAATATACACATTTTTTTTTTCAAAAAAATAATAAATCCGAAAATAAAAATTAAAGAAAAATCAAGAAACATTCAAGTGGTGATGGATTGATCTATGGGAAACATAGATCTATCATTTACAAGCAATTTCCAAGTTGTTTCATTGGTTGTCAATGAATATACACATTTTTTTTTTCAAAAAATAAATAAATCCGAAAATAAAAATTAAAGAAAAATCAAGAAACATTCAAGTAGTGATGGATTGATCTATGGGAAACATCGATCTATCATTTACAAGCAATTTCCAAGTTGTTTCATTGGTTGTCAATGAATCTACACATTTTTTTTTTCCAAAAAAATAATAAATCCGAAAATAATAAATATCAAAAAATTAAAAAAAACCCAAAAATATGTGTGCATCATCAAAGGAAAACATAGATCTAACAATATTACAACATAAGGAAGAATTTATAGTAGTTAGAGTCTTAAAGAGAGATGAAATGATCTCAAAACTCAAAAGTCAACTCCAAAAAAGTTCAAAGAAAGAACATACTTAGTATAGAATGTTGAATCTTGATGAAGATGCTTGGATCTTGTCTTACTAACAATATTTCCTTGTTTTGATGTTTGTTTTGGTGGATTTTGAGCTCAAATATGTTTTTACAGCAATAGGGAGGGTTTTACAGCAAGTAACAGTGAAAGAAGAAGGAGAAAAGAGAAGGGAAAGAAGAAATGGGTCGTCAGGGGGTGTTTTTAAACACCCCCGCTACGTGGCGGCCGCCACGTAGCGTAGTGGTATGTATCGGCCGCTACGCATATGTAGCGGCCGATACGGTGAGTATCGCGATAAATTGAAAAACGCATGGCGGCATCTGCCGCTACGGCAGATATATCGGCCGCTGCGCTACGTAGCGGCCGATATTTTCATCTATGGTTCAAAGAGAACTCCGTAAGGAGTAGTCTTGCCTAGAACAGTACTAGGAAGACGATTGATCAGATATACGGTAGTCTGTGCAGCATCACACCAAAATTCTGGAGGAACTATGGATGCAAGTAAAAGGGGTGCGAACAATTTCAAGAATATGTCTGATCTTTCTTTCTGCAATTCCATTCTGCTGAGGAGTGTGCGGACAAGATTTTTGATGAAGAATTCCTTTATCATAAAGGAAATCAGAGAATTCATGAGACAGGTATTCTCCGCCATAATCGGATCCAAGGATCTTGATATCTTTCTTAAATTGGGTGTGGACCATGTTATAGAATCTTTGAAAAATAGAAAACACTTCAGATTTTAGACGCAAGAAATAAATCCAAGTATAACGGGAATGATCATCAATAAATGTCACATAGTACTTGAATCCTGCCCTACTCAAGGTAGGAGCAATGCCCCAAACATCAGTGTGAATGATGTCAAATGATTCCAATGCACGAGAATTATGAACAGAAAATGGCAAAATATGACTCTTACTTAAACAAGAAGCTTCGCATTTTACGTGAGATAAAGAAAATATCATTTTATTATCAATTGTAGAGTCCAAACAGCTAAGTTTAAACAAAGAAATTAAATAGGAATTGTTCACATGACCAAAACGTTTATGCCAAACCGTCCACGAGTTTTTGAAATTATTAGAAGAAGAAGCAAAGAAGGAATGATGTCCAATGTCCAACAAAAACAGGCGCCCATGTTTACTTCCCGTCGCGATCACCTGCCCAGTTTGTTGCCCCTGTATGATACAACCGGAGGAAAAAAAAAGTGAACATGATAGCCCTCATCAATAAGTTTTTCTACAGAAAGTAAATCGGCTGATGATTTTGGAACAAAGTAGACATTGGAAAGGGTAATGGACTGGCCAGTGACACTAGATAAAGTAATGGTACCAACTCCAAAAATGAGTAGTTGATCACCATTAGCAATGGTAATTTTTTATTTTCCAAGGTAAGGGTGGGAATTAGTAAAGCTATGTTCTACAGATGTCATATGATTTGAGGCTCCTAAATCTAAAAACCATGTGGAAGAGATGATAGAAGAAGAAAGAGATGCAGAAGAATGAAAGGCAGGAGATGCTATTTGAGAATGAGGTTGATATCGACCACCAGATAAGCCCATAGATGCATATGCAGAGGTGACTGCTCTGGATCAATTCTTGAATCTGAGCAAGAGTCATGAATATAGCTCCGGAGGAAGTGCTGCCTGTATCTGATACGGGGGCTTGAGCCTGAAATGCGGATGGAACATTTTGTCTTGGCATATTGAAGGGAGGCTTCGGCTGTGTCTCATTCCGTCGCTGCAGGCTTTGACAGTCATCAATCACATGACCGGTCCGTTTGCAATACCCGCAAACTAATTTCTTGCGACAATTTTTGGCAATATGTCCGAAGTCTTTGCATTCATAACATTGAGTCAGCTTTGGAGTTGTCAGAAGAGCCGAGTCAGTAGGAAGAGGCGCAAGGAAGGCTTTGGGTGCTTCAGGTGCTTCTAGAATAATGCACTGTGAAGTGAGACGAAGTTCTTTGTGAAGGAGTTCTTGGAAGCAAGTATCAAGATTATCAGTATTCTCCCTATTCATGAGCGCAGACTGAACATATTTAAATTCATGTCGTAGATTCATAAGATTCTGGCTGATATGAGTTTGTTCTTGTAACTAGAGAGCCTCAGAAAGAAATCTAGAAGAGACCATTTGGATCAGCATGGAATCCCTTTCAGTCCACAAGGTGAGGAAACCATTAAAGTATTAGTGCACAGTTTTATCCCTTTCACTATATTTGGCAATTTCACTATCCAGATGAAATTTCCGGGTTTTATTGGTTTGATGGTAGACTTTCCTTAGATGAGCCCACATATCAGCTGCTGTGGTGTAGGCTTAAAGAGCCACGGCAATTGAAGGTGATGTGAAGGATACACACGATGATCTTAACGATAAAGAAATAAACGATGTAGAGGAAATAGAAGCCGAAAAGGATGGTGAAGCTCTTATCTTCCTCAAGGAGACCACCAATTGTTGAGAAGAAATGGTTGTGGAAAACTATTTTTAATTCAACAGGTATGGTTCATGGGAAAACTTGCATGGTTGTAATTGATGGATGAATTGTGAAAATATCATATCTCAAGCTTTTGTGGATTGCATGATGCTGAAGGTTCGAAAGAATTATTGTCCCAATTTTGTCAAATGGCTCACAACAGGTAATGAAGTACAAGTACAACATACTTGCCAAGTTACTTTTGCAATTGGAGAAGATTATAAAGATTTAGTTTGGTGTGATGTGGTGCCAATGGATGGTGATATCTTGTTGGGCTGCCCATGGATGTATGACAAGAATGAAACTGACGGCATCCTTGACAACACATACATGTTTGTGTAGGGTGGAAAGCAAGTCACTCTCTATCCAAAGAAGCCAAAACCGCCAAAGAAGGGATCACAAGCATGTGCTACCGAAGAAGTGCTTCAAGTAGACCAAGTCTACAAAGGGGACGTCAATAAAAACCAGGTTTGAGGTCAAACTCTTTTTCAACCTGGGGGGGATGATGCAGTAGCACCAACGAGACGTTGGAAAGAGTATCATGTTCCATATGTGGGACCCAAGGAAATTTAGAGATTTTTTTATTTTATTAATTGTTATTAGTTTCTAAATTTTTTGCTAGTTTTAAGTTTGTTTTCTTTCCTAGTTGATTAGATTTCTTAGCCATCAAGTTTGTTTTCCCTAGTTATATTGCATTGTAGAGATGGAAATCTACAATGAGATTATTGGAATGAGATTATCCTGGGTTTTCTATCCCTCAATCGGCACTTCCATGCAAGCCCCAACTCTAGGGCCTGCATCATATGACCTGGGTAATAGATTTGATAGCTTCTAGTGTCTCTAGTTTAAGGGAGGTTTATATGTTGGGATTTGTTAGGTTCTTGTCTCCATGACTGATGGTTCTCTCTCAGGTACAAGCATTTTGGGCAATTTGCTCCATTGGGAGGTGAGCAGGCAGCTGCTGAGCTTCCTGGGGACTGGATTTCTATAGGACACAGCACCCAGTGGCTTTGGTACTCTGTGTATGCTAGGTATGTCTTGCCTTCTCTATTTCCCAATGCGTATATGCATTATATTTGCAGTTCCTTGTGCTTTTGTGCATGTTACTGAATGTATGATGACACTTTTTCTAATTGCATAATGCTTGGCTACCTTATTTGAGCTGCTTCTGCTTGAAGGCATGCATTTGTTGATGTGTGTGATGTGTACATGTGATACTTTATAGTACATTGTGACTGTAGGTGTTTTCTACATTCTGACTTGAGTTTCTGCTTCTCCACTTATATGATATGCGATGCAAACTGTACACTACTGGTTTATACTCGATACTGTTCCCAAACAAATGTTTTGGACACAAAGAATCCACCTGTGCACCTAAGTCAAAACTTAGGCCCAATTAGCCATAGTACATTAGTGTTAGAATAGATTTTTTTAATCCATTCTGTTTAGTTTCTGCAACTCTTTAAGATTCAACCCCTCTGCTAATTTTTCAGATCCCCAATCTTCGATATAGATCTGATTTCTGGTACTTAGATCCAAAACCACATCCAAAATGTGTATCATCTTTATTCACAAGTACTCTCGTAAAAGAAAAGTGTATCTGAATCTTAGTTATGCAGATCTTGATTAATCTTATGCACCATTAGATCTCACCTTTACCCCGTTGGAATCCTTGAGTATTTTTTCTACTAACTGCCTTCGTCCATCAGGCTACTTAAGGAGTTTGTCGCACACATAGGGAGAATGTCACACATGTTGATTTGGATCCATGCAACAGGGACAGAATGGGCCTAAAATACTAGTCTAAGGCCCATATTCATTGACATGGCTCGTAAGAGTCCTCTAGAAGACCCAAAATATATGTAGATAAGTTTAAGCAAATATTGAAGTGTCTAAAACTTTTTGGATAAAGTTGCAGAGACAAGGATGAGTTGTAGAGATAAGAGTAGAGAATTCTAGAGTTTTCTTTAGCCATTAGATTGACAAAACAGGTATAAATCTTAGCCATTCATTTGTAAGGCCTCAAGCATAAAAAGGAGTTGGCCTCCCTCATTTGTAACCACCAAGAATTATGCTCTCTAGTGGTATAGCTATCCTCCCAATTGCTCTCTTTGCCTTTTCTTCCCTATCTAGAGTGTGAGGCCTGAGTGTCATAGCCAAGTGAGGATTGAGTAAGGCTGACTTGTGTAACCGACACAGGTGTTGCACTGGCATGTATGTTTGATTTTATTGAGTCCATAACAATTGGTTTCAATGTGTGGTTCGAGCGAAGACCATGGTTTCATCTGAGATCACTGGTTGCTTGACGAAGACGGTTCCAAGAAGAGTAAATGACGACTTAGGTTGGCTGAGCATGCATCCCTCTTTTGTTCTTCTCTCTCTAGTGTGCTTGTAAGGCTTGAGTGTCATATCCAGTTGAGGATTGAGTGAGGCTGACTTGTGTAACGAACACGGGTGTTGCACTAGCATGTGTGCTTTGATTTCATTAAGTCGGTGACGATTGGTATTAGAGTGCGGAATGAGGGAAGACCATGGCTGCATACCGGTTGCCACTCGCCGATGATTCCAAGAACGAACAAACAAAGATCTAGGTTGGCCGAGCACGCTTCCCTGGAAATGAGGGTAGGCCGCTTGGACCTAAATGTGGCTGTTGGCAAAACCAAGTTGGAAGAGAATGGATGCTACCAAATTATCTCGGGTAATTTTAAGGAGCTTTAGGCTGCAGTCAAGCTTGCCTTAGAGGGATACAAGACGGAATTGGCTGGAATTGAAGGGTTGTCAAGAGAGAAGTTGAGGGGTTGAGGGCAACCAATGAGGAGCTGCACACAACGATCGCTGTCCTTGAGAAGGCCATGGCCATTGTAGGGTCAGGACCAAGGGAAGTTCCTAGACTGTAAGTCCTAGAACCAAAACCTTTCAATGGTTCAAGGGATGTCAAGGTCTTAGGAAACTGGAGCAATAGTTAAAGGCTTCCAAGATGGAGAACGAAGAAGAAAAGATGAGCATAAGATTCATTCATCTCACTGACGATGTGATGCTTTGGTGGTGCCAACGCTACATGGACATATAGATGGGACTTTGCACTATAGGGGGACTTGAAAAAAGTTTTAAAGCTTCAATTCCTTGTTGAGAATGTGGAGTGCCTCGCTTGTATGAGTCTGATGCGCCTTAGGCCCTCAACCATTTGGGCTCAATTCAGTACTTACTGCTCTACTACCCATTTTATGAAGCAATAAAAAAAAATCAAAAGTTGAGTTTAGATTATGGATCAGATTTGACAATTCTGTTATTAAATTTATTTGGGATCTTCCTTTCTTTGAATTCACATTGCTCAACTTTGATGGAGAACGTCACTGTGCATTGTAGCGGAGGTAGAAGTGTCGTCATCTTATGGACAAAAAAAAAAAATTCTATTTTTTACGTTCCAAGCAATGATGGAGATACTGGTCCAAATCAAGGTGCTAGATAGCGTGGATCTGGTAACACTTCTCCTGGAGATGGAAGAATACGGCTTGTATTTGTCTCAGAATTCATGTCTAGAAACTCCAGAAAACAACACATTTTCTTCTTCTTCTCCTGTAATTTCTTGCAGAAACCAGAAAAAAAAAAAAAAAAAAAAAAAAAAAAAAAAAAAACAACGATCATTATGGTTGTGAAGAACCTGCCTCTTTCTTCCTCCTTTTTCATAGAGAGACGAAAGAGAGTAGGTGCACATCCGTAGGGTGCATAAGACGAGCCAGTATAAGGACGAAAGATCGGTGGGGTGCTCTGATACAATGAAAGGCCCAATGATGAAATCCAGGGAGTGCCATGAGGCTGGTGATCTCCGGCAGATGGTTTCCTCTTAAACTTTGTTCTCTGTGATTTTTTCTATATTGGTCGTAGTCTCATCGATCTTGGTTCTACATATATAGTGTGATCTAAGGGGGATGGATTTCACAATCAATGCTGGTGAAATGGCTGTCCAGATTACTGCAAAACATGTGCAAGATGCATGGCTTGATGTTTTATCATTAAAGATCCGCTGATGTTCCATGGGCAAAAATCGAGTGGCCCTTTTCTCAGCTCCTACATACCAACCTTGGATCCTATCCTTTCACTAATTATTGTGATTCAACACTTCTGATATGAAGTTTCAGTATTGCAGCGCCTTGTGCTACATTTGTATGTTATAAATCTTTTTCTTTACAAGGAATATTCTCATGAGATTTGCAGACTGCGTTTTCTTTCTTGGTAAGCGCTCTGCAAACTTGGCAGCGGACTGCCTAGCCAAAGAGGGAGTATCCACTGTCTGTGTTTATTGTTACTGATTGTTAGTATGTTTTCTGCTTTTGGGTTCATGCCTGAATTTTTGGGGGTGGACAACCCTTTCTTTTTTGGGGAACTTTTAATCATGCCCTTGGTTTTTTGGGTCTTTTGTTCTCAGTATATTCCTCTTATACTATAAAGTTCCCTGGTGAAATGAATTCAGTCATCTTTCCGAAAAAAAAAAAACATATATATATTTATATATTTGAGAAATAAGGTGGAAGTTCCGATAATTGGAAATGAGCAGAGATAAACTAAAACAAGAATTTTTGGGATAGCATAGCTGTTCTGTTGCCAGGAAAGGTCTAGCACATGTGGCATGCCCCCAGTTGATCAACGTCCTTTACACACTCCCCATGAACAGTCGTCGGCCCAAATTTGGTACTCACCTGACTTTTGTAGGCCCCTTAATTGATCATGCAACCTAGTCGACATCCATATGTTGGTCAAAATTGGGCCTTATCTAATGGTTAGGATTTGGACAATTTTTGAGGCCCTCCAGGTAGTGTCCCTCTTGATCAGATGGTTCCCCTTTTTGCATGCAATAGGTCATTCAGAGACCTTTCAAACCCTACCTCACCCATCCTCTTCATGTTTCCAAGTGAGCCCCCTAGGCAGGGCTGTTCCTTGCACTGGAATGGCCAAAACCGTTCTGGAAGGACCATGAATTTTTTAAATATAAAAGATAAAAGTTAAACAATTATATGGAAAATATCATGGAAACATCCCAGTGTTTTCCTCATGCATTTCTAAAAACCTATATCCTGTTGTCATTTCCCACTAAATGATCCACCAATTCATTTGCTGGAGGGTTACAATAGATTTTTTTTTTTTTTTAAGTTTCACTGGAGATGAGGAATCAATTGAGACTCTGCAGTGCCCGTTTACTGATTGGATTCATCACTTTTTTTCCTAGTTACCTAAGCAGTGCTGGTGTGCTACTGACTGATGTTTTTGGCATTTGCTGATGTCCAAGCCAAGACCTGTACTACCATCTATATTTGCTTAATGTCTTCTAGATTTCCTTTGATTCCCCAATGAAGGTTCTTGTTGGTAGTTGGTTACAAGAATACTTGTCCAGAACATTTAGAAAAGGCAATGAACTAATTAAATGAGTGTGTAGTTGATGAAGGATTGCCAATTCAAGAGTTGTGCCCATCACAGTTGTGTGTTTCTTCCTTGAAAGCCTGTTGAACAAATCCTGCATGCCTAGATCTTTGGTTTCCGTATATCACTTACCCATTTTTGTGATATTGTGCAACGATTTGTTCTCCAATGCACATACCGCTGCATACTCGGCTGCAAAGTGTGTCTTGCGCACAAAATGGCGTTCTTACCATTTTCTTAGTGTGAGTCCCAGGTATGGGTTTACATCAACATGTCTAGAATGGACCAACATAAATTTTTTAACATTAATTAATCAATCATGTTTGTTGGAATTGAAATTCACATTCTACTTTTGCACATTCACATTCAAAATTTTAATATATGGACATTTTTTTTAACGGTAAAATCTAAGTCTCAAGAAAGGAAGGAAATTCCCACACCCCAATCAATACATAATGACACCCACCCAAGAAAAGGCCCTTTCAACCCCTTGCTTTTGAATGCATCTGCCATAGAAGTGGTAGGCCTAACCTCATGATGGGAGGAAACATTAATGCTAGCGGACAACTCCCTAATTTCATTGAAAAGGAATTGAAATTTCCAAGGACTCACTTTCTGGTTGGATACCTAAGTGATTGCATTGGAGGAATCGCCACGTTCTACCACAAGAGCAAAAAAATCTATTTGAAAACAACCACAGACCTTCCAAAATAGCTAAGATCTCTGCTTCATTCGAATCATGTACTCCCACATTCTTGCAGAACATAAATAACACCTTACCCTTACAATTTTGAAGCACACCTTCAATTCCTGCAAGACCCGGATTACCCCTTGAAGCTCGATCAACGTTGAATTTAAAAACCCCAGGAGGAGGGGGGAAATCTCCCCTCCTTAAGAGGTCCATACCCAATACAAGTTTCCCAATTGAAGAGAACATCATATAAGTTGAATTCTGAGAATTCCTTCCTTACCAAAGCCCATTTTGCAATCCTTAAGTCTACCTTAGAAATCAAAACTATTGTCGAAGATGAAGATCCTCTAAAAATCCTATCACTTCTTTCCTTCCAAATAAGACCATAAGATTGCAAATGGAATTATCCTCCATAATACGCGCCCACAACCATGGAAACAAACACCACTCCAAGAATTTGCCGCCTCCACAATATTCTTTGGACAACACATCTCCCAATAAAGTGCCCCAAACACTAACGCCACCTCGCAATGAAGAAAGAGATGGTTCACTATCTCCTCCTTGCCATACAACACACAAATATCTAAAATATTGGAAGATGCCATCCCTTTCCTTATATTATTGACTTTGGAGACTTTTTTCCACAATTACTAACCAATGAAAAGCCTCCACCAAGGAGGAACCAGCCCCAACAACACATAGGAAGGAGCCCTATGAGGCCGTTTGCCCTCCAGGGCCAAGTAGAAATCTTTTACTGAGAACTTCCTAGATATGGAAGGTTTCCAAATCGAGGAGTCCTTTGCAAGGAAATTTTTTTATAAGATTCAATAACTCCTCATAAACTTCCCCCTCCAAGCCCCAATTACTCCATATAAAAGGGCATAGCCCACACCCTACCACCACTTGTCACCTCAAAGCAATCCTTGATAGATGATTTCTTATTGACCGCCAATTTAAAAAGCCTAGGGAAAAACCCACATATGGACCCCACCCGCACCCAATCATCCAACCAAAATCTAACATCCCTACCATCCCCCACCACAAAACCCACCCACCCCTTGAACAAACATTCTCCCCACATTAGATTCATCCCCGGCAACAACAATAGCTTTCCAAACAGCCAATCTCTGGTAACTAGGCCCTTTCTTAGGCCACCACCCCTGCTAACCATATTTAAAATCAATCAACCTACGCCAAAGAGCCTCCATTTCCTCCCCAAACCTCCACCACCATTTAGCTTACAAAGCTCAATTCTCTTTTTTCCAAGATACCAAGACTTAAGACCCCCGTTAAATTTAGGTTTAATTACCTCAATCCACTTCATCCAATGTAATTTCCTGGTGCCACCTTGACCATCCCACACTTTGAATGTGATCCAACCACTCTATCGGTGCTTTGGGCATTTTGAAAAGTGACATGTAGTAGACGGAGATTTGATAAACAAGCTCTTATAAGAGTGATTCTCCTGGCAAAATATGTTGGGAAGTCCCACATCGCCTAAGTAATAGGCTTGACATGTCTTAATTTACTTGTATAGGCCTTCCACCTATTAGCTTAAGCTTTTGGGTTGCTATATGTTTATTACATGGTATCAGAGCGGGTTTGGATCTCGGTATTCTTGTGTAGCCCACGTGACAGGCCCGTCCATGAAATCTGTTGGGCCTCCTGCACGTGAGGGAGAGTGTTGGGAAGTCCCACATCCCACATCGCCTAAGTAATAGGCTTGACATGTCTTAATATACCTGTATGGGCCTTCCACCTATTAGGTTAAGCCTTTGGGTTGGTATATGATTTATTACAAAATATGGCTATTTTGTGTAGCAAAAAATTAAAAAAAAATTAAAAAAAAAAAAATGAACACCTCTTATCAGCCTTAGTATTCATTCATGCTTTTGAATGTCGATTTTTGAAGTTATATGCTCATCTAAGGATGTGAAAAATGTCAGCAGCCAAGTCATTTCAGCTACTATCCATGATTGTATGATCTATATCAGCCTTAGTATTCTTACATGCTTTTGGATGTCGATTTTTCAAGTGCATGTGTATGTGCATGTTTATGTATGGATAAGTCATATGCACACCCAAGGATGTGAAAAATGTGGGCAGCCAAGTCATTTCAGCTACCATCCATGATTGTATGATCTAGTCTATTGAACATATGATGGCAATGATGGGCTCTTTTTGGATCAAACGTGTCTTTGAGAAAGGGAGAGAATAGGCTTTTGCACAGCAAAATGTTGCTGATATTCCCACAAATGGCTATTGTAGGCAGTTTGATTGGAGGGTTATGATCTTAATTTCTGAAAGAGCTGGGGCTGCTCCATCATGGGGAGGCCAATTAGTTCAATAGTCTGGAACACTAGACCATGGACCATATCTCTCTACCCGTATGCATGGACACTAGGTCAATCTATATATCCACTGGATACTTTAGGGTGATTTCCCCATACACTAAGGTAGGATGAGGTCTTTCTACTATACAAATGAGGCTAATGATTCCATTCATGATTTTGTCCTGAATAATCAGCAAGCAAGTCAGCTGGCGCACACGGATATTGGTGATATCTGACTGGACAAAGCGATTCATATTTGGAAGGGACACGAGTGGCATATGAGCATCTCTCTCTCCTGTGCATTATTGCATGCAGGTTCCAATTGCATCACTTCCTGTATTGAATTTTTGTTGTATGCTTCTTTTTTTTTCCCTTTTTTCCATTCCTTTTCCTGTTCTTGTGTTATCTTCTTATTGGACATGGTTAATTTACATGTATTTTCTTCTCTAAATATATCTACATTCACTTTGGCAGACCAGTGCCCCATTAATAAGTCACATACTCAAGATACATCTAAATATGCTTCAGTAGCCGCTACAGAAATTTGAATCTGTAACACGTGAGTGGACGTCGGGCCCCATATCAATCTAGCTATGTACTGATAGGTTTGGCTGTATTGCTGGCTCCTATATGCTGATATGATACTCTACATAATTGTTTCCGTTGAGAAACTATCAAACTATAGTTCATAATATAGTGGCAGAAAACTCTGAAAAACCCGAAGGGCAAAACCACTGATGATCAATCATAACCATCTCTCTCACAGCTGACTCGTGAATCAGTACTTTCATTTCTCAATTTATCACTGATTCATCACTGTACATTGATAAGAAAAAGTGCACCTATAAAGCTTCAAATTCTGATGCTCTGAAATCAAGGACGAGGATGATTTGATAATAGCAAAATTTGGCTACACTTGATCAAAGCCATGTTCCTTCTATTCCTCTACCCCTTTAAGGGGCCCTGAAATCAAGGATGTTTTGGTAATGAGAAGATTTTGGCCACATCTAATGCAAGTCATGTCCCTTCTAATACCTCTACCCGTGCGATCTTAGGGAATGGTTTGTGGTTTTAGCAGCCCCACCCTTCCTTCACATTACCTCCCTTTGAATTAGCACTCGTGCAAATTTTGTACTCAGATGAGTTTGATGGGCAGCTGGATTGATCATGCAAATTTTTGCTCTCCTTTAACAACTAGAATTTGGATGAGGCCCTCAAAAAGCGTGCCTTTCATGATTGGATGCACAACAATTTTTTTTGCACAGGTGGTTGATAGGGACAGTGGCAGACCCAAGATTTTCATTTGAGGGGAGTTGATGATAGTCGCTTGAAAGTTAATCACAATTTTATTGTACTTTGTTCACATTAACTATGTCAAAAGAGAATGTGTATTGCACTTTATTAAGAGATAATCTTTGCCACTCTTTCATTAAATACACATTTGTCAAACTTCAATTGAGCCTTAAGTAACCCCACTGGCACAAACTGACAAAATTCCAAACTTATATGTTGACAGATTTAGGTTTTGGTTGTTGTCAATTCTTGGCCTGAAAATTGAAATGAATTCAATTCTTATTGGGTTCAGATTCACGTTAGCCCTTTGTGAACATTAGGTAGGTCCGGTTAAGCTTAGGTTCATTTTAATTTTAATTTTGCTCAAAATTTGATCGGACATGTTGCACCCTTCTCATGTCCTCCAATTCAGACTTTTACACAATAAGTGGAGCTATACTTTTTCAATGGAGCTCAATGTAAAGTTGGTTTTATTATCTCAGAACTACTTAAAAGAAAAGATGAGAGAGAAAAAAAAAGCATATCTTCGTATTGGATGGCTGACAAATGAAAAGCTTTAAGCTAGCTAAGCTGTCAAGGGACATAAATGTCCTCCTTGACTAAATCATGAATAGGTAATTTTTTTTTTTTTTTTTCAAATTTGTGTAAGTCTTTAGCTAGAATATATGAATGAGACTAAACTCAAGTCCTAAAAATTAGGTCAATTAGGCTAGTTGTGTTTAAAACCATCATTCATTCTATGAAATCACTTCTGAAAATGAAGTGATTGATTTAGTAATAGATTTGGTTTTAACTAAAAGACAAGAAAGTGGGAAAGATATGTCAAGTCTTGATATTATTAACAAAATGGCATCCATTGTGTGCCCCATCATGTAAACTGATCAACCCACTAAAGAAGTGGACATCCACTTTTGTAGAGACTCAAACCCAAGCAAATTCAGTTTACATTATGGAGAGACTCAGAAAGGGATTTGGGTTTTTGGAGTTGGGAAAGAGTTGTTGGGTCTTTAGCTACTTTTAAGTGGGGACTGGGCCATAAGAGCCTTAAGGACTTTATGGACTTTTAAATATTTGGTGGGGGCTGAAGTCCCCAGTCCATTACACATAGGTCCACCCCTGCCAGAAAGGGATTTGGGTTTTTGGAGTTCGGAAAGAGTTGTGGGATCTTTAGCTACTTTTAAGTGGGGACTGGGCCATATGAGCATTAACGACTTTATGGGCTTTTTAAATCTTTGGTGGGGGCTGAAGTCCCCAGTCCACCACACATAGGTCCACCCCTGCCCAGAAAGGGATTTGGGTTTTGGAGTTGGGAAAGAGTTGTGGGGTCTTTAGCTACTTTTAAGTGGGGACTGGGCCGTAAGAGCCTTAACGACTTTATGGGCTTTTTAAATCTTTGGTGGGGACCAGTCCATTACACATAGGTCCGACCCTGGATAGGGAGGTTACAGGAGGGGTGATTCACTCCACATACTCAAGCTGTGTATAAGAAGTTAATCCCCATTGGGGCATACCCCATTTCAGAACCAAGGAAATAGCCACAGCTCGGGTCAAACATTATTAAGAAATAAATAACCTTAATTCATAGGGAGGCCTCCTGTTAATTCATTCTTGTCATGCTTTCAATTGGATCCCAAAGATAGACCATTCACCATGTAACATAATAGAGTTATCCTATGAGATACATTGCCTATAGTTCTACAATCGAGTTACGCAGGGCCCACCTGAGCCCCCATTTCCCCACAACAACTACGGTCCCGATGAGTTTACACCAATCCCAGTTTTTTTAATCATCCAGATTAAACCTACTGTTAGATTCAACATTGGTAAATTTTATTGCTTTTGTACCCTTAATTTTGAATGGCTAAATATACCAATTGAAATCCCAATCAGAGAGTTTTGGTTGACACCTTAGGTAGGCATATGTAGAGTTCTCCAGTCCATAGCACTACCCTTGGTTTTGGTTCACCCCTTGCGGCAAGTGGTGTTGCTCACAATTACTATTGACAAGCTCTCTGTCCATATGAATTTTCAAAACTTATGTGAGGATACAAGGGTGCGCCACCAACTTATGTGGGAATGGGAAAGTCCAATGATATCATAGGATTTATCAGTTTTTGTATCATACACTTTCTGCAAGCGAATTCATTTTTTTATAAAACACGAGAAATGATATTTTGTGAAAAGTAAATACAAATTTAACCACCATTTCTAAAGGTTCGAAAAAAATTTCCTCTAAGTTGCTACATAAAAACCATGACATCATGGGACAATCTCATGATATCATGGGATTTATCAGTTTCTGTGACATACATTGTTCTCATGATATCATGGGATCTAGGATAAAAAAATTAAAATAATGTTGACCAGAGTCAAACAACTCTGGTGAAATTATTTGAATCTCGGTAATGAAAATAGGAAAATCGGATTTGAGGATTAATACGTCAAAACCCTTATTTTATAATAAATAAGAGTAAAGGATTAAGCGCCATGTACTAAAAGAAAGAACTCTGTCAGTAAGGAGTTATATGTATGCGTACCTTTGGAGGAGACTAAGTCCTCTATTTTATACCGTTGTGAGGATTTAATATCGCGGATCAGCATCAGAGCGCGATTGATGCGATTCCCTGAATCAGGGCAACCGTTTCAGTCGATCCCGCTCCTTTAATTTGGGTAACCGCTCAGTCAATGCCTATCCCTCAATTACAGTCGTAACGTCGCCCGTTCCCCTTAGTATTCGCTGCCTCATAAACCATTTCGCCACGTCTCTCGGTCGTTACGCCACGTCTCTATTGGGGATGATGGGCGATGCCCTTTTTCCGAAATAGGTGGCCGAGACCGAGGTGAAGACGTCCGAGGTTAGATACATCCGAATTGAGGTAGGACCGAGCTGAGGGAGGTGCGTGAGCAAATGCAAGCAAACCCACCGAGCTGCGCGGCAAGGACAAGCTTTCGCCGAACTGTGAAGGACCTTATGGTGCTATAGCCGAGACCGAGAATATTAAGTCCAGTTCTGAAGTGTCACATGTCTCCTTCATTACTGGCGAAGTGGGCCCAATCTCGGTGTTCAAGGAATGCCCCCACACAATTACCCCCTAGCTCTCGTCCCTCGGGAGTTAAAGAACTCTTCGAGGTCGGGAGCTATAAATAGAGAGATGTCCAAGGCCGATCGATTCGTCTTCTTTGGAGCTCGCCTCTCCATGACGCTGTGCTAAAAATCATCCTGCCCTTTCCCTATGCCTTCGCGTCATCCCGAGATATTATAATGATATTAAGTACCGTGGTACGATCGAGGAGGAAAACAAGACGATGATGCCACGTGTTACTGCTCAGATGGTGGCTCGTTAATAGAAAGATCCGTTCCCCATGTTTAGCGCGCAGAACGATGCTTCGTAAATGGAAGAGCGCAGATTTCCTGTGCTTGGAAAAAGAAGCCCAGGCCTATAAATTGGGCATTTCTTCTTCTGGACGACTCACTCTTGAGCGTAGAAGTTTGGAATTTTCAACTGAAGAAGATAGGGTATGGCCTTCATGGAGCTACTATTCATTGGCAGGGAGAAGAATGTCCGCCTTTACCAACTAACTAAGCCTGGAGCTTCGTCCTGTGTAATAACGATGGCTGGTTCCTCTTCAGCAGGAGGAAATTGCCCTTGGTCATCCTCCGCCTGTGCTATCTCTCCTGAGGCTTCTGGCCAACTGTGCTATCTCTCCTGAGGTAGATCTTGATCTCTTGATGATAGGAGATAAGACATCTATGTCAGGAGATAGCGCCGGATTTATTCTGGGCAAGAGACCTTGTACCTCGTCTCGTGGTGTCGCTCTTCTGTGAAGAACGCGCCTTTCAGGAGAGGAAGAACACATCCTTCAGAGATAAATTTTGTGAGGAAAGAGAGAAATCGAGTGATCCATTGTATTGGACTTCATGTAATGAAAACGACTTAATATAAAATCAGATTTTCTCCGTCGTCCATTCTCTTTCTCTGTGTGCTTGCTTTGCTTGATCATTCCTGTAGCAACAATATCTTTTCTTCATGATGTGGAATGTACCTTTGGAAGTAATCTTGATAAGGACTGGAATCTTGCCGAAATGAACATCTGCCGAACTGAGAAGCCGAACAGTGGCTCCAGCCGAGCTGTAGCTTCAACCGAGCTTGAGATCTCTTTGAGAAGCGCAGTGTAAAAAAAAAACATGCAAGGACCCTGGTAGAGCGCTGAGAGTCCCCAACTCTTAGAGGTCGGAAGCTGTACTATCAAAGATTGAATCCGAACTGTGAGATTACTTGGATATAGAATTTTTGAATCTGACTTCGGATTAGATCTCTGTCCCTTCATGTCCATCCGATGTCACTTTGCTATCCGCGATATTAAATGCCTCGCCTTGACTGCGCGCGGGAAATAGGCTGATGGTACCACGTGTCGTTTCTCCACGGGATGCGTAGTCTTTTCAAAACGGCGCATATGGCGGCTAATTAATAATAAACACGGTCTTTTTCGAAATTCAAAACGACGCCGTGTTTTTCGAAACGACGCCATGATGGGTTGCCTTTATTGAATGTACCTTCTTCTTACTATAAATAGGGGAGCACCCTTATCGTTTCTTCTTCTTCTTGACTCCGTATTGTGAAAGAGAAGACTTCTTTGCAGAGGGTTTCTCAGGGAGACTGTCGATCGACGAGAAGCGCTGTAGGAATTTTCTTCTTCGAGTCTCTTACTTGCTTTCTGTCTTTGTAAGTTTTCTTTTCCCTATCTTGCTTATTTCTGCATCTAGGGTTCCGTTCTCCCTTCTGTTCTCCGCCTCTACCCCTTCTTTCTCTAGAAAAATGGGCATCTATAGTTACTAGTTAGAATCCGAGGGAGCGCTAAGAGACCTTAGGGCTATGTATCAGATTTCCGAGGATGTCTTCCTTAAGGTTCTCGAGCCCAGTGCCTATATTGATGGTAGCCTCTACGATGGCTGGATGCCATTCCCCTTAGTAGCCATAATAGAGGGTGGGGTCCGGTTTCCCCTTAATCCCTTGCTCAGGGAGTGCCTCCGAGCTTGGCACCTCTGTTCGTGTCAGTTGATGCCAAACGGCTTCAAAATCATAATGGACACTGCCGCGCTCAATAATATCTTGAAGATTAATCTAGGCGTTCATGATATTGAGGATGCCTATGAGCTGTGTAAGTCGAGAGGTAGCTTTTACCTCCGAGTTAAGTCACGTCGAACGGGATTCGTTCGCGCCTTAGAAGATTCGAACAAATACGCCGGGGACGATCGCCTGCTCGTCTCAGGTAACTGGGAGTTCGGTGATGACGAGCCGAAATACCGCTCTTACAAGAAGAGCCTCGCCCATCGCTAAGTTGTCGTAGCGGAGGTTGAGGAGCCTGAAATCGAGGAGGAAGAACAAGAGCAGGCTGCAGACGATACTGAGGGCCGAGCTGCATCTGGGGCTGAAACATCCACCTTTGGTTCCGATCCCGAGAAAGAAAGTTCTTCGACAAGCTGTTCTGGAGAAGAAGAGCCAATGGACAAAAACAAGAACCGCCCGAAGCCTCCTTTGCAGAATCTTCGGACTATGGCCTTCGGAGGTGTGACTCAAGGCGCTGCTGCTTCTTCTTCTAGGCCTCCTTCTGGCACGCCTGGCACTGTTGCTCCTCCATCTTCCTCAGCCCGACTTTCCGCGGTTAGTACCGACGGGGCTGCGCTGGAAGAGGTTCACCGGGAAAAGAGGGCCAGAACTGAGGGTCAGTCAGCCCTAACGATTATGCAGAGGGGAGCTGACCCAGGAGCGGCGGGCCAACGGTCTACAGCGGCGCCCTAGAAGCCGAGCTTTCTGCTTCAGCCAGGAAGGCCGTTGACCGTAGAAGATCGACTTGGCGGGAGTCCATTAGTGGTGGCTACGCTAGGTGATGCCTGCATTTTATCCCGGGACATGGAGAAGCATGATGAGTTTGACGACGTCATGCTTTTAGTATCACAGATGGAATCCGCTCTGAGCGTAAGTTTAATCTTTTTCGCCATACTTCTGTGCTGGACTTCGGTAGCAACCATCTGATTTGTTTTCTTTGCAGATTGTGCAAAAATGCCACATTTCAGTGCGAAGGATCCAGCGAGCCAAGAAAAACCAGGCTGTCGCTGAGGCCAAGGCTGAAGAGTATAAGAAGTCCTTGGAGGCTAACAGAGATAGAATAAAGGAGTACGAAGAAACGTCTCGTACCATTCTCTCTGAGCTTGACAAGGCAAAGACCGAGATTGAAATAGGGAAGTCGAGGGATGCCGAGCTTTAGAAGAAAATTGCCGAGCTTGAGAAGGAGAAGGCCGAGACCAAATCCAGAATTCGGTCTAATGTCAACAATGCATATCTTGAAGGATTCCAGGAAGCTGGAACCGAGTATGCTTCCCAAGTGGCCTGTATCAGGGATGATTCTTGGGATGGGCTAGAAGGCCGCCCTTGTAAAGGCTGGAATCCCCAACGACCATCCGGCTTTCCTGAACCCTGACAAGTTTTCGAGCTCGGCACATGTGCCTGATTTCCCCCTACTCCCGAGGTGCCATCCGTCGCAACCGAAGATGCGGTTGTCGAGCCCCCTCAGTCTGAGACTGAGGTCATCCAAATAGAAGGCGATGGATCTGGTGCCCCTGCTTCCTGATTATCTTCATGTCTTTCGTTGTAGTTTCTTTTTTTTTTTTTTTTTTTTTTTTTTTTTTTGGGAATGTCCCTTTTGTTTGCGAGCCATGCTCGTTTGATGTATTGAACACATACTTGAAGAGTAATGAAAACCAACTTTGTAATCAGGTTGTCTCTATTTCATTTTTAACTTCAATGTCTTATCAAACTTTTTGCTGAAATGCATATGTTTACCAAATATGCCCACGTAGTAGCTTTAGCTCATGAACCAAGAACCCAAGAGAGCAAATTCGGAAAAGATTTTGTCCGAACTCCATGCTGCTTTTGCTAGTCTCAGCACGAGTTCCGACTTAGTTAGAACATGACTAGCCGGTTCTTACCGGTAGTGTAGTCCGTATCTGCAAGTGATCTGGTATAAGTACCGAGATCGTCTGTGGCCAAATTTTTGCTGACATGACCAACTGGTTCTTCACCAATGGTGTAGTCATTACCTTGCCAGTCATCTGGTATATGTACCGAGATCTTCTGTGGCAGAGGTATGGAATCCTACCTGTGATCTGGTAGGCGTACCGAGATCTTCTGTGGCAGAGTCGTAGCACATCCTGTTGGTGTATAAACTGAAACTAGGATACCACATTGGCACTTCTGCCAAACTGGAAGAGGATTTTGCCGGGCTTTATGACTTGTCAAAAATCGATATGTCAAGGAACAAAAGAATAGCTTTATTGATGCTTGAGAAGTCGATTACAAGTCAGAAATAGAACTTTTTGAGGTGAGTGGCATTCCATGGTCATGGCAACTGTTTACCATCCATGTCCTCCAGTCTGTATGCTGATTAACCCGTAGCAGAGATTACTTTGAACGGTTCGAGCCAAGTCGGTGCAAGTTTGCCTTGGTTCGGATCTTTGTCTGCTGGCAGTGCCTTTTTCAAGACGAGTTCCCCAGTGGAGAACTTCCTTTCCCGGACTTTTTGATTGTAGCTTCTAGCCAATTGCTGATGGTAGGCTGCTAAGCGAACGGCAGCAGCCTCCCTGCGCTCTTCGGCCAAATCAAGTTCTCGTCCAAGATTGATTTCATTTTGGCCTTGGTCGAAGAGTTCCGACCTCAGTGTCGGGAGTCCGACTTCGAGAGGTATCACTGCTTCGGTCCCAAAGGCCAAGGAGAAAGGAGACGCTGAAGTGGAACGCCTTGGAGTCGTTCAATATGCCCATAGGACACTCGGAAGTACTTCCACCCATCTCCCTTTAGCTCGGTCTAGTCTTTTCTTAAGGCCATCGAGGATCACCTTGTTAGAAATTTCGGCTTGACCATTGCTCTGAGGGTAAGCTGGCGTGGAATAATGATTTCTGATGCCGAGCTCCTTGCAGAATGATGGACCCTCGGGAATCTTCTTTACTCTCCTTCCGCACCCCGGGGGCTGACCTGGGTCTCGGCGGAGGAGGGAGAATCGCAGGTATCAACATTTTTTGTACGGGTATGCCAGATTTACTTTTTACTTGGAATTTGGAATGGTGATAATCCGGAGATTTACCTTCATAAATAGAAAGGAAATCAATCATTTTTTCTAACTTTTCAAATTGCATAGATATTAAAAAAAGAGACAAGTTTGTTTTTTGAGAATGCCGTAGGAGGCGTTTTTGTTTGTTTCCTGTGAAAGGCGATTTTGCCGTAAAAAACGATTTTACAAAACTCATCAAATATGAAAGACAAGAATTGTGATTTCTTTTTTTGTCTCTTTAAGAAATACAAACTACAATAGAAAAGTAAGAAAAGGGATCTAACTTCTCAGGAGATTGTGGGGACACGTTGAGATCGACGGTCGCAAGTCATGTATGGACTTCACCATCGTCTTTCAAATGAGAACATGTGATGCTTTGATTCTTTGGCTTGGCTCCTAACCTCGGTTTTTTAAAGGATAATGACCAAGAGGAGGTCCTATATCCAATGAAAAACCAAGTAAACGGGCTGAAAAGCCGCGTTTAGGCCATGTTGGAGAAGGAGGTGACCTTGGGGGGGTGGCCCCCCAAGGGACGTTGATCACCTTGTAGTGTTCCTTGCAGCAGAGCAGCAGGACTTCGTCTGGATTTCTTTGGGAGAAGTGCAAAATTTCAAGTCGATAAATGTCGATGATCCTCTCTCTCTTGGGAATGGATCTCCTTTTATAGGCTTTTGGTAGCCATGGAGTGGTTATGGGCATTGATAGCCATGGTGAGAGCATTGATGAAGAGTTACAAATTGATTTTGTAACTCCTTTTTCATGGCTTGTGATTGGCCGATGAAAGTAGTGGGCTTTTAATTGCCTTTATGCTTCATGATGATGGGATTTTCATCGGTTTAATGCCATGATTGCTTGGATTTGTAACTCCCAAATGCTTGAATCTGATTGGGCCGTCCAAAATAATGAGTTAATGACCGCTTTAATTTTTCATAAACGGGTCAATTAACGACATTAAGTGGTCGCCACGGCATGTGAAGAGTCGCGGGCCACGCTGCGTCTTTTGAGATTCTTCTTGCGATCATCACAGGTGGATCCACGAATTGTTTGATGTCGGATTGCAGCGCAATCTCAGACATTGATTGATGTTGGTGGGCCGGCGACATCTGTCTTGTCGATTTCACGATCGGTCGGACAGAAAGTGCACTTTCTTGGTTAGCCGGTTGGCGATCTTGGAGCGATCGGTGATGATTTCATGCTTTTGACGGCGGTTTCGAGATATCGGTGAAGATCAGTCGTTTTCAAGCATCAAACATTGGATTTTCAGAAAATCACAGAGGCAGGAACACCCGAAACGCGAAAAGGATCGAAAATCGGACGTTTTGGTGCAAAATCCGGCGACCCGGATTTGCAGGGTCGCCGGCAACCTTGGGCCAAGGTCGCCGGCGACCATAGGGCTTTGGGCCGTTTGGTCGCCGAGCGTCGTTTTCGGCCGTTTTTCCGTCTTTTTCATTCCTTCTTTCTTCTGTATTTTTCTTGACATTTTTCCTCAATTATTGACTTGATTTTCTTGGAGAAATCTTGACGAGAACCTGCGCGAAATCGGAGCACGAAGTTTCCCATTTTTCGGGGAAAGACGAAGACTTTATAGCCGATTTTCCGTCAAGAGTCGAAACTAGGTCAAACGATGTCGGAATGATCTGAAAATTGAGATGAAGCTTCTTGAGCAGTGGATAGGATCAACCATGAGCTTTTATTTGAGTTTTGAAGCCGTTTGGGGTCCCATCGATGCTTGACTTGGTTTTGCTGTGCGGAAAATGCCAAGCTTTGATATGTGGTCAAACGATGTCCGATTGACTTGAAATTTGACGAGGAGCCTATTGGAGTCATTTTGAGACGTTCCATCAGCTCCGTTTTGGATGTCATGGTCCCGGGTTGCTCCGCTGCCGATAGGTTTGATTTTCACTCGGAGCATCGAAACCTGGTCAAACGTTGTCGGAATGACTTGAAATTCGACATGCAGCCCTTTGGAGGCATGTTGAAGTCACTCATGTACTTTGTTTGATGAGTGATGGCTTCAGTGGTTCTCGCCGCCGGGAGGCTTGATTTTGCTGCTCGAGCATTGATGGATGGTCAAACGTTGTCGGTTTGACTTGAAATTTGGCATGGAGCCCTTTGGAGACATGCTGGAGTCATCCTAGGCTTTGATCAAAGTTTTGGTGTCTTTGATGATGTCGCCGCCGGGAGCGCTTGTTTAGCTGTCGGAGCAGTGAGGTTGGGCCAAACGATATCGGAATGGGCCGAAACCTCAGGTGTACCCCTCTTTTAGCTGTCTTGAAGGATCTCTCAGTTCCTGTCTGATTCTGTCAAAATCTGATGCTTGAAGTAGCCTTGCCTGTTTTGTAGCAGGATGCAGCTTCACGAGGCCTTTTGATGTTGAGGAGACAGTGACTTTTTTGGTGTCAACACAGAAGTTCTTGTAGAGGTTGGAGTTGAACTGGGTCCCGTTGTTCGAGATTAAAATTCGGGGAATACTGAACCTGGTGATGATGCTCTTCCATACGAAATTTTTGGTATCTCGTTCAGTGATGGAAGAGAGCGGCTCTACTTCTATTCACTTTGTAAAATAATCAGTAGCTACAATTAGCCACTTCTTATTTCCCGGAGCTCGGTGGAGAGGTCCCACGATGTCCAATCCCCATTGGGCGAAGGGCCAAGGGCTGTAGAGCGGGCTCAAATCCTGTGCTGGTTGATGAAGGGAATGTGAAAATTTCCGACACTTCTCGCATTTCCTTGCATAAACCTGAGCATCCTTCTGCATGTATGGCCACCAGTAGCCCTGGCCGATAGCCCGGTATGCTAGTGACCGACCTCCAATATTGCTTCCGCAGATCCCCTCATGGATTTCGTAGAGAAAGTCCTCGACTTTGCTCGGATGGACGCATTGAAGGTAAGGGCCTGTAAACGACTTCCGGCAGAGCTTGCCTTCTGGAGATAGCCAAAACCTAGGAGATTTCAACCTAATCTTGTAAGCTGCAATTTTGTCTTCCGGAAGCTGATCGTCTTTTAGGTACGAGATGATTGGGTCCATCCAACTCGGGCCGAGATCTACACAGAGTACTTGCCGAGGTGGATGGAGCTGAATACTGGGTTTATCTAAAGATTGCACCTCAATGATTCTTTTTCGTCCGGCTTCGACGGCGGATGTCAGATTAGCCAAGGCGTCAGCATAAGAATTCAACTCTCTGCCAACCTGCTTGATCTCTACTCTTTCAAACTGAGAGAGGTGTTGTTTTGCAAGAGCAAGGTAAGCCGACATCCTCTCGTCACGGGCCTGATATTCTCCGCTCAACTGGCTCGTCACTAGCTGTGAGTCGTAGAAGACGACCAGATGCCTTGCCCCCAGGGTTTTAGCGCTACCAAGTCCCGCAATTAATGCCTCATACTCTGCTTCATTGTTGGTAGCCTTGAAATCAAGTGTTAGGGCCTGCTCGATGACTAATCCTTCTGGAGATTGGAGGACTAAGCCATCGCCTGCCCTTTTAGCGGTCGAAGATCCATCGATGAAAACCTTCCATGCCGAATCGAGGAATTGTTTCCAAGATTGTTGTTTTTCAAGGTCGGTTTCGGTGACCTCTTCGGTACTCTTGCTGCCCCCCAGTTCGGTTTCGAGTTGGCTCGGCGCCGAACTAGGAGATATGAATTCCACAATGAAGTCAGCTAGTACTTGGGCTTTGATTGCCATTCTAGGCTGATATTGGATATCGTACTGGCCCAGTTCGACCACCCACTTGGACACCCTTCCAGAGAAGTCCGCCTCGTTGAAAAGTTGTAAGAGCGGATATTCTGTTACAACCATGATTGTATGAGCCTGGAAGTAGTGGGAGAGCTTGCGCGAAGCACTGACAAGAGCTAACGTAAGTTTTTCCATTTGTAAATACCTGGTCTCAGCATCAATAAGGATTTTGCTAGTGTAGTAAATAGGCTTTTGCTGCGTTTCCTCTTCTCTAACCAATACCGAACTGACCGCGTGATCCGAGACCGCAAGGTATATGTAAAGCTTTTCTCCCTGTTTCGCAGTTGAAAGCAGGGGTGGTGAGTAGAGGTAGATTTTGAGCTCCTGTAGAGCTCGGTCGCATTCCTCAGTCCATTGGAATGAGGCATTCTTCTTGAGGAGCCGAAAGAAAGGCCTGCATTTATCCGAAGATCGGCTGATGAAACGGTTGAGTGCGGCTGCCATGCCGTCAATCTTTGGACTTGTTTCGCAGTGGTAGGACCCTGCACTGCTTGGATAGCCGCGATTTGGTCTGGATTAGCCTTAATGCCTCGTCTGGTTACGAGACTCCCTAGAAACTTGCCGGAGCCTACCCCAAACGCGCATTTGGCACCATTCAGCTTGAGCCGATATCGTTTCAGAATGTCAAATACCTGACGTAGGTCAGCCAGATGATCCTGCGACTGTTTAGATTTGACGACCATATCGTCGATGTAGACCTCCACTGTTTTGCCGAGAAGAGCTTGGAACATCATGGTGACTAGCCTCTGATAAGTCGTACCCGCGTTCTTTAACCCAAAAGGCATTACTTTGTAGCAGTAAATTCCTATTGGTGTTATAAACGCGGTCTTTTCTTCATCGGGGCCAAACATCGGGATCTGGTGGTATCCTCGATAAGCATCGAGAAAACTCATCCTGTCGTGACCGCGGTTGCGTCTATCATCTGGTCGATCTTCGGCAGCGGGGAAGCAGTCCTTCGGACAGGCCTTATTGAGGTCAGTGAAGTCTACACAGACTCTCCAGCTGCGACTTTTCTTCTTGACCACCACGGTGTTGGCAACCCACTTCGGATAGTGGACTGCTCTGATCGCCTTGGCTTTCAGCAATTTTTCGACCTCTTCGGCCACAGCTTCTGTCTGTGGGACCCCCGTCCTTCGAGCTTTCTGCACAACCGGCTTCTGATGGGGATCCACCTTCAAATGATGGCACATGACCTCGGGGTCGATGCCGGGCATTTCGGTCGGGGTCCAAGCAAAAACTTCTTTGTTTTCAATTAAGAAGTTCAAGAGTTCGGACTTCTCCGGCTCAACAAGTTGACTGCCGAGCAAGAAGTATCTCTCAGGATCACTGGGATTAATGTTGACCGAGGTCAGGTCCTCAACGCTCTTTAGCTCGGGAGCTCGGCCTACCTTTTCCAGCTCTTCTTCAAGTTCGGCCATGTTAACCTGCTGGGGCTCTGCTTTTCCCGAGACTACGGCCATTAAACATTGCTTGGCCATTTGCTGGTCACCTCTGATCGTCACCACCTCAATTTTTCCATCCTTATTTTCTAATGGAAACTTTATTTTTTGGTGGTACGTAGAGGGTACAGCCTCCATTTGATGCAGCCATGTCCTCCTTACGATGGCATTGTAAGGAGACGGTGCATCCACCATGATGAATTCTGCCATGAAGATGGCTCCTCCGATCTGGACTTTCAGGGGAATCTTCCCCTTAGGGTATACTGGTTTTGCGCTGAAACCCACTATGGGAATTCGCGCTTCCAGTAGATCTTCTCTGAGACCTATTCGTTTGAAGCAGTCGTAGTAGAGGATCTCGGATGAACTGCCGGGGTCGACGAGAATCCTCTGTACTCTGCAATTCTTCAGCTTCAAGGTCACAATGAGTGGGTCATTGTGAGGAAGTTGGACATCTTCCAAGTCCTTTTCTCCGAACCAGATCTTCGGCCTGTCCCTCCGAGCTCTTTTCGTAGCTGGCTCGAGCTCGGCTGACAGAACCTGCTTGCCATGGGAAGCCTTCCTCGCCTCAGTGCGAGCTTGGTCGCTCCCTTTCGGAGCACTCCCCTTCGGAGTAGACGCCAAATGAATGACGTTGATTATTCTTTCCGACTCATCGCTATCCTGACCATCATTTTGGCGAGGAGCACGCTCTTTGTGCTGAGTTCGGTTAACTCCTTGACCTTCCTTTACGTACTCCTGAAGGTGTCCGTCTTTAATGAGCTTCTCCAGATGTGACTTGAGGCTCAAACAATCTTCTATCATATGCCCATTCTGCTTATGATAGGAGCAGAATTTGTTTTGATCGCGGGTGGACGGGTCACCCCTCATCGGTTGCGGCCACTGGAAGTATGGTCGCGTCTTTATTTTTCCAAGGATCCTATAGATTGGCTCCTTGAAAATTGTATTGACAGCAGTGAATGCCGAGACTGGCTGCTGTCCTTCTCTGGCTCGCGGAGCCTTTTTAAATTTCTTGTTACCTCCGGAGGGTGTATACGAAGGTGTCGCCGAACTTGATGGTTTTCGGTCGTGGCCGACATCCTCCCTCCGAGGCGATTTCTCCCTCTTAGAGAGTTTTGTTTCTCGGGTGAAGTCGAAGCTTTCTCGAGCTCGGGCATCGTCTTCTTCTTGCTCTATGAAGCGATTTACCCTGGCCATGAGAGCTTTCATGGAAGTTACAGGATTCCAAATCAGGTACTTACGAAGCTCATTACCGGGAAGTAGAGATTGCTGGAACGATGTGATAGCCACCTCTTCAGTGGCATTATCGACCTGACTGTAGATCGTCCAGAATCTCTTGGCAAATTGAGTAATAGACTCGTTTTGCCTCATCCGGAGCGCCATGATGTCGGCGTCGGTCTTGGGGACGATTCTGTGTGCTTGGAATTTCTTCAAGAAGGAGCCTTGGAGCTGTCGCCAGCTTGTGATCGACTCTTCTGGGTGTGCACAAAACCATCTTAGGGGGAGTTCCCCAAGACTGGAAGAAAAAACTCTGCAGTTGAGGTGACCGAGGTCACCCCAGATACACATCCTCTGAGTGAAATGTCGAAGATGCGCCCCAGGATCCGAGGTTCCATCGTACAAGACGAACCGTGGGACGCTGAACTTTTCTGGGAGAGTAAACTCCCTTATCCCCTGAGAAAAGGGAGATGTACCCAGGTTCTCTGCGTCGCCGACATCCAACTGGTCGTGGGTGAATCCGACCGCCTCCATGTTGCGCCGGACCTCCCGGGCAAGCTATTCCCTCATGTCATCCTTGTCGTCAAATGTGGGCTCTTGCTTTCTCTAGGAACAGCTATCGCCCGAGCCTTCGACATGATCTCGGGAGCGCCTTTTGTGGTTCAGGTGTTGCCGCAGATCATTGTGGACGATCGGACGTACGACGTCGTTCATGGAAGCCTTTTCCATTTCCTGGAGCTGCTGCTGGAGCTGACAGATCAGCCTATCTTTTTCTTGGATGATCAGGTTCTGGGTCCTAATATCCGTGAATGAGGGGGTGTCATCATCGTGCGCCTGATGTACCACCGGGCCTTTGCCCTTCTGAAGCGGCTTTGGTGGAGGGTTATTTGTTGGAGGAGGCCTTGTCTCCTCAATTAGAGGTGAGACAGAGCTAGTATGGTAACTCTCCACCACTGTTGGACACTCGGCAATGTTCTCTTGTCGAGATACAGCCCGGGATGGCCCAGGAAGTTCCCTTACTTCTGTAGATTTCGTCTTGCCACCTCTCTTGCTTCTTGTAGGCATGGTGTCAGGAAAGATTTCTGAGTAATGAAAAGATTACTATATCTTCGTTTCCCACAGACGACGCCAATTGTAGGTGCACGAAACTTCACGAACCCGGAGGTGGAGATCTCGAGACCCACTATAAGAGAAGATGTGATGCCTTGAATAGAACCTGAAAGGGGGAAGACGAAAAGAGCAGTCAAAGACCCTGGCTGTGGGCAGTGCAAGGCTCTCCGATGCCTAAGTCAGTGTAAGAACGTGACAGTAGGGTAGAGATTTTAGAGAGAGTAAGAACTCTGTCAGTAAGGAGTTATATGTATGCGTACCTTTGGAGGAGACTAAGTCCTCTATTTTATACCGTTGTGAGGATTTAATATCGTGGATCAGCATCAGAGCGCGATTGATACGATTCCCTGAATCAGGGCAACCGTTTCAGTCGATCCCGCTCCTTTAATTTGGGTAACCGCTCAGTCAATGCCTATCCCTCAATTACAGTCGTAACGTCGCCCGTTCCCCTTAGTATTCGCTGCCTCATAAACCATTCCGCCACGTCTCTATTGGGGATGATGGGCGATGCCCTTTTTTCGAAATAGGTGGCCGAGACCGAGGTGAAGACGTCCGAGGTTAGATACATCCGAATTGAGGTAGGACCGAGCTGAGGGAGGTACGTGAGCAAATGCAAGCAAACCCACCGAGCTGCGTGGCAAGGACAAGCTTTCGCCAAACTGTGAAGGACCTTATGGTACTATAGCCGAGACCGAGAATATTAAGTTCGGTTCCGAAGTGTCACATGTCTCCTTCATTACTGGCGAAGTGGGCCCAATCTCGGTGTTCGAGGAATGCCCCCACACAGGTACTAATGATCATAAATCAAAACTTCTTGTACCATTATCCACCCGACGTGAAATGACACTTATTCAAAATTCACCCCAATTGGTACGTTGGATTGGTTCTATGAAAATTATGATTTATTCATTAGACTTATCAGGTATTTTAGATTAAAGAAAAGATGGTGTGCCGATACGATATGATATGTGGTGTGCTATAGCCAATTACACTCATGAATGAGGACCGCAATTGGGGCTTCAGAAAACATTGAAGCATACTCCACTAGCTAGTTACGAGTGAGAAAGAACTATAGAATTTTTTCCTTTTTTTTTGCTACATTGGGCTTCTGGTGTAGTGGTGAGACTTTCCCTTGAGGGATCAATCATTGGGCATATGTATTGAGACTAAGCTACTAACACCACTCAATCATGAGTGTGTTAGCAAAGAACTATAGATCATAATCTAAACTATATTTATAAATTTTCTGGAGCACTGTTCCATGCAAACCGGCTGTGGTGCCCATATGCGGATGAGAATGGGGATGGAAAGATCCATGTGTGACCACCCCCATATATCAAGTTTGATCCGAGTCCCATACCCCTATCTAACTCCTTTTGTGGCCTACAAGTTTAATTGGCTTCATGTTAGAAAAATTCAACTCTCTGAAGATAGAGAAGAAGAGAGAAACACCCTTTTTTAAAAATCACTCACAAACCCCCTATAATTTATTCCATTAATCAGTTAAAAATAGTTATTGAATCTCTATTCAAAGTTTTATAAATTACTTTAGTTGCAAATGTTATTATGATTTTGAAACATTACTTTGCTAATAAATTCCCAAAAATCAGTATTCTTGCAGCTGATAAGCTCTCTATGTACATATTACAACTAGGCAAGATACTGAGATAGCAAGATATCTCTTCTCTTCCCCTCGTGTATATAAAGTTGGCATCAACTTAGTTGTGTTCCTAGCGCTGTTGCTCGTGAGCTAAGCTATTTCTGTCACAACCATTTAAAAGCTATTACTAAAATAGTAGGCACTCATGTCCTTCCAATGTAGAAGAGGGTTCATGAACTATCCCTACCACGAGTCACCTACAAGAATGATGCTTCATCAACAACATGGTCTGCAATGTGAATTGTATAAGCTCACATTTTATAAGATGTTAATCATTACGTTTAGAGGTTCATGCTATTACAAATGTTACGAAGTGCTGTTACCACTTTTCTAACTAGTTCAAAAATACTGCTCTTCTAGTGAGTCTCACTAGAATCCAATCTCAATCACAAGTCCACAATGCCTCAATTTGTATTTGATCTAGTTAGTGATCTGCTCTCTCGAAAGCACCAACAACATCTGTTGCATATTCTCAAAAGTTTAGAAATTCAATGTTTGGATTTGGGTTTTTTTTTTTTTTTTTTTTTAAAGAGAAATTTACCTAAAAAAGGACCATATAGGCCCACTAACCATAGAAGGTGCCAATAGTTTTTATAGCATGGAACGGGTATTCCCGCCCATTTTTTTTTTATTTTTTTTTTGCCTTTTTTCAACAAGCGACGACGTCGTCACTTAATATCGAGAGTAAGTGACGACGTTGTCGCTAATCTTCTATATATATATGTGTGTGTGTGTGTGTGTGTGTGTCTGTGCGCCCTGACACAGCTGCGTTTTCTCCTTACCTATTCATCTGCGATTGAATGCGATTGAATGCTGAATGAACCAAAACTCTCCCTCAACCGGCGGTTGTTGATCTCCATTAAGAGGTAGGCACAACACATTTTCAGAGTTGTTTCATGCATTAGCTACCATAGATTTTGAATTTCATGTTTACCTTTTCAAGAAAAGTTCATTAGGGCTTTTGATATACAGTTTTTTCATAACATTATCTTGATTACACATTATTGTTGGGTGGCTAAATCATCAAAGTAACAACTTTGGTTGTTCTAAGGTGTTTATTGTCATAACCCCTAATTGAGAGCATATAAATATGGTGAATACACGTATTTGCATATTAGGGTTTACCCCTTTGGGGTAATATGAAGACGGGAACTCAAATACGTGCACAAAAGAATGGTGAATATCAATTTTATATGGTAGGGTTGTTATATAAAGGTTGGAGCAAACGCAAGAAATGATTTCATTTTTACTCCTTCTTTGTCTGTAACCCTATAGGGAAAACAGTGTCAATGGAGTTAACTTCTCTTGTGAAAATTTTCCTTTTAAACAGAAATAGAAATGGACAGCAGAACTCATAAAATCATCTCTCTGTTAGCATTATTCAACACGTGACTTATTCACTACATTTGCTAATACCAACAAATTGATATATGATTTATTTGTGTCGGCAGCATGACTGAGGATGGGATCTCCATCATATTTCACTATGATGGAGAGTTTGTCTTTGACATTATACGTCCGGTCTACAAAGGTGGAAGACAGAAGATGAGGTCTCTACCTAACACCATAACATATGGCACGTTGCTGAATGAAGCCATTGCTTTGTCTAATTGAGATGCAAATATCGAGGATGTAAGCATGAAATACCTTCATTACAATGGACTCGTTTTTTCGTTGATTAGTTTAGAAGATGAGAATGATATTATGGGAATGTTGATGGCGTCTGGAAGTGAGCAAGATGGGGTACATGTGTATGTCAAAAGGAAACTTCACGCTGTAAATAAGAAACGCAAAGGCTTTCAGTATGTATCTATGTTTATACTCTTTAATATTTCTATTGTTGCATTTGTCGCGCTTAACTTAAAATCTTGCCCATGTCTTTTATTGAAAGGGTTATGTTTGGCGGTTCTTGTGCCCGGAAGAAAATGCGCAAAGGGATTTGTGAGATTATGAATCCCACGCCTGGCGCAGTGTATCCCACCGTGGATATTCGTGAAGATGTTGATATGCATTTCTCTTCCGCATGGGATTCTCATACAAACGATTGTTCTAAAAGAGCGGGTTTTCATGTGGATGGAATATATCATGAAGCTGTTGATGCAAATGATGCTCTCTGTGGTACTGTTGATATATCAATGGTTTATGAAACTCCATCTTGGATGATGGCTGGTAATGAACAATGCGTTGAAACCATTCATGCCGTGAATCATTCATTTGCTATGGAAGATGTAAATTGCGTTGGTAATGAACAAGGAGTTGAAACCATTGATGCTGTGAATGACTCACTTGCTATGGAAGATGTCAATTTTGTTGGTAATGAACAAGGAGCTGAAACCATTGATGTTGTAAATCATTCACTTGCTATGGAAGATCTCAATTTTGTGGGTAATGAACAAAGAGCTGCAACCAATGATGCTGTGAATCATTCACTTGCTATGGAAGATGTCAACTTTGTTGACACAATGGCCCCTGAAGATGTTATAGCCGAAAATGGTACGGACTCAGCATAAGAAATGTGGATAGGGCGTCAGTTTCCTGATCGTGAATGCTTCAGAAGATCTCTTGCGAAATTTGCAATTTATAACAATTTTACTCTACGACATGTGTCGACCAAGATGAAAAAAAATCACACACGTTGCAAGGATGATTGTTGTCCCTGGTGTATACATGCTTCCATTGTTGATTCTGGTCCGGAGTTTAAGGTGCAGACTTATAACCCATGGCATTGTTGCTCAAAACCAATGATGGGAATGACACATCCCCAAGCATCATCGAAACTGATTGAAGAGTTCATTGAGGACAGAGTCCGATGCAATAACCACTTGAAGCCGAAAGAGATTATGAATGAATACCAAAAGGAGTTTGGTACCTGTATCACTTACAGAAAGGCACACTTTGCAAAAGAGATGGCCTTGCGTGTAGTTCGGGGATCATATGAAGAATCCTTTAAGATTCTACCTCTTTATTGTAGAGAATTACACATAACCAATCCAGGCACTTTGACTAATATCGACACGACAGTTGAAGACAGGTTTAGAAGATTCTTCTGAGCTTTCGGTCCTTACATCCGATCATTCCGTTCATCAATGAGGCCCATGATCGCTATTGATGGGTCACATCTTTGGGGCAAGTATCCTGGTGTGCTACTAGTGGCTATCACCTATGACGGTAATCATAAGCTACTTCCCATAGCTTTCGCCTTCGCTGAGGCCGAATGTCGTGACAGTTGGGAGTGGTTCCTTGCCAATCTCGCTCTTGCATTGAGAAGTCCAACGAACCTAACTATTGTGTCTGATTGACAAAAGGGCCTTGTTCCGGCATTGTCCAACATCATTCCAAGTGCGAGACATTGCTATTGTTGTCATCACGTTGCAGAAAATATTAAATCAGCCTTCTATGATCGTGCCATTATATTGAAATTTTGGCGGGCTGCCAAGGCTTTTAGACCATGTGAGTATGAGGCCTATATGAACGACATCCTTACTGTAGACCAAGGGGCGCACACTTATATCAATGCCATTGGAAACAACGTTGGTCAAATGCATATGTTGATGGTCGGCGCTATGACATGATAACCAGCAACGCAACTGAGTGTACGAACACGCTTTTAAAGGATAGTAGAGTGCTTCCCATTACAAAGCAAGTCGAAGAAATCCGTGCCAAGTTGATGGAGTTCTTCCAGAGAAGACATCTTGAGTCACTCAATATTACGTCACGGTTAACGCCCTATGCAGAGAAACTAATGAGCCAAGAGGTTGAAGACTCACGCCGCGTGCATGTACGTGTTTCAGGTCTCGTTGAGTTCCAGGTCCAATCAGCAGAATTTATTGATATTGTTGATCTTGAACAAAAGAAGTGTAGTTGCCGTAAATGGGAAATAATGGGGATTCCATGTTGCCATGCACTAGCGGCAATGAAGGTTAGGCACTTGAATCCGTATGACTATGTTGAAGACGTTATCTAACAAGTACTTATCGTGCGTCGTACAGTGAGGTCATACATGCCACTCGTGATAGCAAATAATGGGAACATCATCAAATGAAATTGTGTTGCCTCCACGTGCGACGAAACAACTAGGGCGTCCAAAGAAAAACAGAATTCGGGTTGAAGACAGAAATCGACAGCGCAGGGTTGTTACCTGCTCTATTTGCAAAAATAGGGGACACAACCGAAAGAGTTGTCGCAACCCACCAATTGTTGCATAGATCAAACTAGATGTGGATCATACTTTTGTATAGCTCCAACTTGCATAGCATTTTTTGATGTGGATCATACTTTTGTATAGGTAGCCTTCTACTATAGTGACAACTAGTTTGTACTTTCAACTTTCACATTTTGTGGATGTGGATCATACTTTTATATAGGTAGCCTCCTACTGCAGTGACAACCATTTTGTACTTTTAAATTTCACATTTTTTAGATGTGGCTCATACTTTTGTATAGGTAGCCTTCTACTACAGTGCCAACAAGTCTGTACTCTCAACTTTCACATTTTAGGATGTGGATCATACTTTTGTATTGTAATGAACCTTGTATTCAACCATATGGATCATACTTTTGTAATACAACCTCATATATATTACAGCTACAACAAATTTGTCATCAAGATTTGTCAATTTTGTCACCATTTTGATTTGATGTGGATCACACATTTTCTTCCATTTGTTCCTGTTGAGAAACGACGTATTTGTACATTGGCACAGAATTTTGTAAAAATAGCTTCTGTGAAGCGACGACGTCGTTGTAAATATAACTTCCATTGAAATGAGTTGGTTCTGTGAAGCGACGACGTCATTGTAAAGTCACAGACTTTATCTTTGTTGACACCAAAAATGTCACTTTGCCTCTTCAAATCAAGAAAGCTGCATGAAGTCGCAACCTGCCATAAATAGGCAATGCAATTTCTCCAAAAATTCAAATCTTGTCAGAATCAAACAAAAACTGCAAGATCCTTCAAGATAGCCAAGAGAAGAGTACACATGAAGTTTCGGGCCATTTCGACAACATTTGGCCTAACTTCACTTCTCCGACAGCTAAACGGGAGCTCCCGGCGGCGACATCATCGGAGACGTCAAAACTTCGATCAAAGCCTACAGATGACTCCAGCATGTCTCAAAAGGGCTCTATGCCAAATTTCAAGTCAAACCGACAACGTTTGACCCTCCATCAATGCTCGAGCAGCAAAATCAAGCCTCCTGGCGGCGGGAACCACCGAAGCCTTCGCTCATCAAACCAAGTACATGAGTGGCTTCAACATGCTTCCAAAAGGCTGCACGTCAAATTTCAGGTCATTCTGACAACGTTTGACCAGGTTTCGATGCTCCGAGAGAAAATCAAGCCTACCGGCGGCGGAGCAACCCGGGACCATGACATCCAAAACGGAGCCCATGGAACGTCTCAAAATGACTCCAATAGGCTCCCCGTCAAATTTCAGGTCAATCGGACATCGTTTGACCACATATCAAAGCTCGGCATTTTCCCCGCAGCAAAATCAAGTGAAGCATCGACGGGACCCCAAACGGCTTCAAAACTCAAACAAAAGCCTATGGTTGGTCTTATTTATTGCTCAGGAGGCTTCACCTCAAATTTCAGGTCATTCCGACATCGTTTGACCAAGTTTCAGCTTCTGGCGGAAAATCAGCAGCTCTACGCGACAAAGTCTTCGGCTTTCCCGGAAAATTGGAAACTTTACACTCTAAAAATGCAAGGATTCTCATTAAGTTTTCTACAGGGAAATCAAGCCAATAAATGAGAAGAAATGTCAAGAAAAATACAGAAGAAAACGGCGACGAAAAAGACCTCAAAACGACCGCAAAACGGGCTCCGAAGGGGAAAAATCCCCCAGGGTCGCAGACCCCTGCGACCATGGCCCATGGTCGCAGGCCCCTGCGACCATGGCCCATGGTCGCCGGTCCATGGTCGCCGGCGACCATGGCCCATGGTCGCCGGCGACCATGGAGGTCCGGGTCACCGGATTTTCCGCCGGTGACCCGTTTTTCCGTCTTTTTTCGCGTTTCGCGCACTTTGGCCCCTGTGGTTTCCTGAAAATGTGAGTTTTAGTGCTCTAAATTGACTCATATCCGACGACATCTCGGATCCGCCGTCAAAAGCATAAAATCATCATTGATCGCTCCAAGATCGCCAACCGGTCGACCAAGAAAGTGCACTTTCTGTCCGACCGATCGTGAAATCGACAAGACAGATGTCACCGGCCCGCTCTTAGCTATCAATGTCTGAAGTTACATGTTCATTGTCGCGACCCCGGACCGGGTTCGGGAACCAAATCCGGGATCGGGACTGATTTAGATGAAGCCAATAGTTGTGATCATATGGGAAAGATGACAATAATTAAAAGTATGTTTATGATCAAGCGTACACGGGTTAATAAAAGAATACACATTTCCCGTGCACGTGATTTCCCACAGGTGTCCGCGGTGAGGATATTCCAACACACATAGTCATATAGTAATAATTGCGGAAGCGTATGGTAAATCATGCATGCATTTGATTTCCCAAAATATCAAGGCTGATTACATTTGAATACGAGTATCAGAATGAGCAATGTCCTAAAGCATAACCCAAGAGTACATATTCAAGTTTAATCAGAAGATCAGTTAATTATAATTCCCAAAAATAGAGGCCAACAAGGCCAATGTACAAAACAATAACCACCATAAAACTATCCAAACAATTCCCCAAAATGTTTCGCAACTCTGCAGCCCGATGTTTACATAACATCGTCAGCACGCCACTCAACTAGCGGCTGCGGTTCTCCGACCGCCTCCTCTGGCTCCTCCTCGGGGAAACCAACAACGGGACCTGAGTACCAAAGCAAAAGGGGTCAGACACGACGGTCTGGCAAGTAGATGAAAAGATATAAACATTTAATAAATAAGACCTTTACCTTGGAAAAACATGCAAACCTGTTTAAACAATGGCTCTCAAAAGTAAATTAATCATTTCATTGAAAACACACATGCAGTAATAAAACATGTAAGGTAACCAAGGGAATCTGGAAACAATCAAGATGGCATCCACAAGAAGCTAAATCCTCTATCACCGAAGTGACGTGAGTATCGGGTGTTGGCCTCGGTCACCGAAGTGAGGAGGTGCAACCAAGTTACATATACATATACAATAATACGGGGCGGGACCGCGGTAGCAAACCGGGTATCGGGAATCACGGTAGCGAACCGGATATCGGGAGCCACGGGAGCGAGCCGGGTATCGGGACGGGACCACAGTTAATAAACCGGGTATCGGGATCCAAACTGCAGCTGGCGGGACGGGAGGGGGAATCTCCAAGTCAGTGGATCAGACTGACAAGGTTATCCAAGCTTAGTGGTGCCGACGCATGGGTCACAAGCGGGAAAACAAAACAAATACATATGACGAAACGGGGTGCTCATAAGTACAAAAACATAACTGTATCGGTCGGGCATGTACGGGCTAACAACTATGCTAAAAAAAAACATGAGTTTCAATACTGTCGGCAAGTCTAGTCATAACACACGGGATTTAAAATGCACAAGTGAAATTCGGTTCGCATTAAAGTATGAATGGATCTTCTCATATTCTCCGGGCTAAGTGTTGAAAGTCCAAGATTTGAATCAATGTAAATAGGGTCCCGTATGTTAGGTTGATATACATTTGGTACTCTTTTAAGAATTGAAAACATTCCGGGGCCTTATACACATTGACAAATTTAAAAGACCTAAGCACAAAGTCATAAAGGGACTTCTTCTACCATATGATTCCTCCAAAAGAATTGATTCAGATTGGGGTTTGATCAGTTCGTCAGTTGTCTGTCGGTCGGCCGAGGTGGGTGTGTCGGCTAGCCGACAGATGTATGTCGGTCGACCGACGTTGAGGTCTCGGTCAGCCGACAGATGACTGACACAGATTTTGGCAAAATTGCAGCTTGCTGTTATTTGAGCCGACAGGTTGTCGGTTGGCTTTCGGTCGACCGAACAGGGAGTTCGGTCAGCCGACAGCTGACCGACAGATGTCCTGCTGGAAATCTGATCGAAACTCGTCTCTGGAATTGAGACCGACAGAGCTCGGTTAGCTGTCGGTCGACCGAAGTGGAGACTTCGGTCAGCCGACAGCTGACCGACAGCTGACCGACGCACACGGTCGGGTCAGTTTCGAGTCAGATTTCTGCTGCCTTTCTTCCCTTATTCACATACGACCTGGGCACCCTTCCTTGTACATTTTGAGGGTTTCAAAACCTCATTCAAGCCCATTAAATCTACCAATACAATCACCCCAATCAACCCCTTTCCATCCACATGCAATCTCATCCAATCTTCCCTCAAATCCTTCCCTTCCATTCGCAATCAACCCAAAGAAATCCATTCCAATCATAAATTAAATTTTCAATCAAGGCTATGACATTTTTAATATGAACAAGAAAGGAATAGACTAACAATATGCATTTCTAGATCAAGGTGAATCATAAGAAAACATGAATAGTGAAAATGTGAAACATCAATGTATGAAATAGGAAAACCACATTTCTCATAAAACATGTAAATATCAAATCATCCACTTGCCTCAAGGTTCTCTATGCAAGAAAATCAAGCTATAATCTCTTCCTCCAAGCCAAGAATGCTATCTACACAAAAACCCCCAAATCCAAACCCTAAAATGGGTCAAACCAAGAAACAAGAAGAGATAGCTCTCAACAAAGAAGATAGAGCTCTCCTAAGACTAGAAGAACAAGAATCTAAGAGATTAGGGAGGAAGCTTACTTGTAGGTTCTTCAAATAGATGAGGTGAGCTCAATGAGGGTCTAAAATGGGTGGCTTCCTCTCTCAAATGGTATCAAAGAGAAGCTTGCAAGGAGGGGAAGAAGGTTGAGATCTCCATTCCTTGATTGAGTAAGGTGGGGTGGTGCTTGATGATGGAGAAGCAAGAAGAAGAAGAAAAAGGGGGAAAGAAAACCCTAGGTTTCTCTTGTGCTTGGGCTGGAAAAAGGAAATGGAAGAAGGGTTCTCTACTTAAAGCTATTTGGAGTGGGCTCCACCATCTAGAAACTCTTTGGGCTGAAATCACTATTATCGGGACCTCGGACGAAATCGACGAAGAAGAGAAAAGTGATCGTCGAAATATCTAGTTTCCAAAAAGTATATGTTTCGCGGGTTTTGAGGATGTCGACTTTTGGGTACAGATTTCATGTATAATGACTGTTTTGCCCTCAATGCAAGAAAAATCGGGTTTTGGGGTTCCGAACGGGTACGGGATCAACACGAAAGTTGTAGGGATTAACAAGACGAGTAAAACGGAATATAATTGCAAATCACTGGAATACGAACAATCCCCCACACAAAAGTAAAACCAACCAAAAGGGAAACCCCCAAAGGGTCCCACCCACACAAAGCACTAAAACTCTCCCAAAATCATAAAAGAGCTATTCTAGTCCAAGCTTAGTCAAAAATCACTAATCGAGCTTAGCACTAATACTCAACAAATTAGTACTAAGCGAGGTCACTCGGGTCGGGGTCTTACATCCTCCACCCCTTAGGGCATTTGGTCCTCCAAATGAAATATAAAACTCACCTCGGGTAGGAGATGTGGGTACTTCTTCTGTACTTGTTCTCGCAATTCCCATGTTGCCTCTTCCGGCCCATGATTCTCCCAAAGTACCTTCACCCACTGAATATTCCGGTTCCTCAACTCCTGTTCTTTCGAGTCTATGATCTGAATGGGCTTCTCAACATAGGTAGCATCTTCTCTAATTTCCAGCGGCTCATGTAGGAGTACATGTGAAGGATCGGGGACGTACTTCTTCAACATCGACACATGGAAGACGTTGTGTACACCAGCTAACTCGGGTGGTAAGGCTAATCTGTAAGCCACATCACCAATCTTGCTCACAATGTCGTACGGTCCGATGTATCTTCGTGACAACTTGCCCTTCTGCCCAAACCTCAAAGTTCCTCTGGTAGGTGACACCTTCAAGAAAACCTTATCCCCTTCTTTGAACTGTAGATCCCTTCGGTGAGCATCTGCATAACTTTTCTGTCTACTCCGGGCGATTTTTAAACATTCTTGTATCTGTCTCACTTTGTCAGTGGTTTCACTCACTATAGTCGGTCCATGAAAACTGCGGGTGCCAACTTCTGCCCAACACACAGGTGTCCTGCACCTTCTGCCATACAAAGCCTCAAAAGGCGCCATCCCAATGCTCGAGTGGTAACTGTTGTTGTAAGCAAACTCACACAACGGTAGAATCTCATCCCATTGGGTCTTGAAATCTAACACACAAGCTCGGAGCATATCCTCAAGAGTCTGAATCGTCCTCTCCGACTGGCCATCTGTCTGAGGGTGATAAGCTGTACTGAACTGTAGTCTCGTACCCATAGACTCATGTAGGGTCTTCCAAAATCTCGAGACGAATCTACTGTCTCTGTCGGATGTGATGGAAACTGGCTGTCCATGTCTACTGACAATCTCATTGACAAACAATTCTGCCAGGGGTAACATGTGCATCTTCTTTCCTGTCCTCATGGGAATAAAATGAGCTGACTTGGTGAGTCTGTCCACAATCACCCATATCGCATCATTGCCCTTGCTAGTCCTCGGTAGTCCCGAAATAAAATCCATGGTAATGTGCTCCCACTTCCACTCCGGGATCTCTAATGGCTGCAACAAACCTGGAGGCTTCTGATGTTCTGCCTTTATCAACTGACACGTCATGCATCGGGATACAAACGCTGCAACCTCTCTCTTCATATTGTTCCACCAAAATCCACCCTTCAAATTCTGATACATCTTTGTGCTGCCTGGGTGCATGGAGTACTTTGCACTGTGAGCTTCTGCCATGAGGTCATTCCTCAAATCTTCTATGTTAGGCACACACAACCGATCACGGTAGTAAAGAACTCCGTCCACAATACGAAAATCAGGACGTTCTGCTATATGTTCTGCAATCTTGGCCAACTCTGGATCCTGCAACTGACTGTCCTTAATCTTCCGGATGAATGAAGGCTCTGACACTGACATATTGGCAATTATGGCACCCTTCCTCAGGGGCTGCAAGTCTACCTTCAACTCTTCGAACTGATCAAAAATACAAGTACCACTCAAGTTTGCCATACCCACTGACTTTCTACTCAAGGCATCGGCAACTACATTCGCTTTCCCCGGGTGATACTTAATTGGAAAATCGTAGTCTTTGATATACTCCATCCATCTCCTCTGCCTCATGTTCAACTCCTTCTGAGAAAATAGGTACTGTAGGCTGCGGTGATCCGAATGAACTTCAAACTTCTCTCCGTAGAGGTAATGTCTCCACATCTTCAATGCAAAGACGACCGCTGCCAGCTCAAGGTCATGGGTCGCATAATTCTTCTCGTGATCTTTCAACTGCCGGGACCCATATGCTACAACTTTTCCTTCTTGCATCAACACACAACCAAGTCCAATGTTCGAAGCATCGGTAAAGATGGTAAATCCGCCGCTTCCGGATGGCAAGGTAAGGACTGGTGCGGTAGTTAATCTTTTCTTCAGCTCTTGGAAACTAGCTTCACACTGGTCTGTCCACACATATGGTACATTCTTCCTCGTTAACTTCGTCAACGGTGCTGCAATCGACGAAAACCCTTGCACAAACCTCCTGTAATACCCTGCCAAACCCAGAAAACTCCTAATTTCTGGCACATTCTTCGGTCTTTCCCACTCCACTACTGCCTCAATCTTGGACGGGTCTACTGACAAACCCTCCTTAGAGATAATATGTCCCAAAAACGCGACTTGCTCTAGCCAAAATTCACACTTGTTGAGCTTCGCAAACAGCTGGTTCTCTCTCAAAAGTTGCAATGCAATCCTCAAATGCTCTTCATGCTCTTCTCTGGTCTTGGAGTACACCAAAATATCATCTATGAACACCACTACAAACTGATCTAGATACTGCGCAAAGATCTTGTTCATCAAAGCCATGAACACTGCCGGTGCATTGGTCAACCCAAATGGCATCACTAGGAACTCATAGTGGCCATATCTTGTCCGGAAAGCTGTCTTCAACACATCTGATTCTCTAACTCTCAGCTGATGGTAACCGGATCTCAAATCAATCTTCGAAAAGTATGAAGCACCTTGTAACTGATCAAACAGTTCATCTATCCTTGGCAATGGATATTTGTTCTTGATGGTCACTTGGTTCAATCTCCGGTAATCGATACACATTCTCATTGAACCGTCCTTCTTCTTAACAAACAAAACCGGAGCTCCCCACGGTGAAATACTAGGTCTCACAAAACCTTTGTCCAACAACTCTTGTAACTGTATCTTCAACTCTCCCAATTCCGCCGGAGCCATTCTATATGGTGCAATAGATATCGGAGCGGTCCCCGGTAACAACTCAATGGTAAAATCAATCTCTCTCATGGGTGGTAATCCCGGAATCTCCTCCGGAAATACATCCGGGAACTCCCAAACAATAGGGATCTCCTCCACCCCTTGGGATCGTTTATCCTCCGTGATAAACGCCAAATAGGCTTCACATCCACTTCTTAAAAGTCTATCAGCCTTCAACGCTGAGACAAACCCTGCACGAGGATTTCTCCTCTCTCCCTGGAATAACACCCCTGCTGGTGTCTCATCCAACTTGAATGTAAGGGTCTTATGGAAACAATCCATTGTGGCATGGTACCCTGCCAGCCAATCCATCCCTAGGATGACATCAAAATCCTTCATCTCCAACAGAATAAGATCTGCGGGTAACACAACTTCTCCTATCCGGACTGTACAACTAGGGTAATAGACCGTACATACAACTTGTTTTCCTACTGGTGTAGCTACAGTCAAGGTGTACTCAAGATCCCTACCATACACATCAATCAATCTAGAAAATGCATGGGATATAAAAGAATGCGTAGACCCAGGGTCAAATAATATTCTAGCTTCTATCCCACTGACAAGAAGTGTACCTTCCACAACATTGCCTGCTGCCTCTGCATCAGCTCTGTTGAGTGCATAAACCTGTCCTCGCTGCTGTGGCCTGATAGGTGCCTGCTGTGGCCTGCCTTGAGGGGCATTTCTGTTCTGTTGCGGTGGACGGTGAATATGCTGCTGTCCTTGTTGACGGGCCTGCTGTTGCTGCTGGGGCCTAAATTGCTGCGGTGGTGCCTGTTGCTGAAGTGGCCTTGCCTGATTCTGCACTACCAGTGCATTCTGTGGCGGGGCTGGATGCGGTGCTCCTTGAGGCTGCTGATTTTGCCTATTCGGTCTTGGGCAATTTCTCATCTGATGATCCATGGAACCACATCTAAAGCATGCCCCGGTAATGGTACGGCATTGGGCACTCTCATGGTTCTTGCCACAGTGGATGCAAACGTGCTGCACATTGTCTTGCCTCTGCCTCTTGTTCTGCTGGTTCCTTTGCTGATGATGCTGCTGCTGGGGCTGCCCTTGTCCCTTACCTTGAGATCTAAGGACCTTGTGGTGGAAGTTCTCGAACTTGTAGGCCCTCTTGATCGCCTCTTCAAAAGTGACCGGTGGTACAACTCCCGTAGCATCTCTCTCGATGATGGGATGAAGTCCTTCAAGGAACTTGGTTATCTTCTTCTCCACCGTGTCCACTAATTCAGGGGCATATCTTGACAACCTCTCAAACTTAGTGAGGTATTCTTGGACAGTCGTATTGCCTTGGACAAGCTGTTGAAACTCTACAGCCTTCTGCCTCCTGATGTGTGTGGGCACATACTTGTCACGAAACTGTATCTTGAAATTCTGCCAAGCAACTGCGTCAGCCATTGTCCTATACTCTTCCCTTACAGTTTTCCACCAGATATCTGCCAACCCGGTGAATAGGGACGTTGCCAGCTTTACTCTCTCACCCCCTGTGCATCTGAAGACTTCGAATATGTTTTCCGTATGGTCCAGCCAATCATCTGCAGTCAAGGGATCTTCTGAGCCCACAAAATCTTTGGGTGCCCTCTTTCTAAATCTTTCAAATAGAGCATTTGGGTCATGCTCTCTCTGATTGATGACAATTGCAGGTTGAGGCTGGACTGGCTCTGGCCTTCTCTGTAACACCTCCAACAACTGCCTCTGCATCTCTGCCAACTCCCTGGCATGATCCTCATCCTTCTTTAGCATTTGTTCTTGAAGTCTAGCCTGATTCTCATTAGCTTGACGCTGTTGATCGAGCATGGCTTGCATCATTTGTTGGAACTGGTTTGGCATAGCATTCCCCACTCCATCTTCCCCAACTGGCCCTGTGTTTTCAACTGGTCCTGTATACTCACTGTTACTCGCTGTGGGGTTGCCATTTACCGGGCGTTTACGTGGTGGCATGATGCTGCAAAACAAGTTGTTAGCACATGATAATCAAGAATAGGGTCACACATTGCTCACGCGATTCTAACTAACGGAAGAGCTAACGAACCCTCGCCACGTCCTTAGGATTTCTAGTTTCTTTAATTGCTTGAAACACGTCTCGCTCTGATACCAGTCTGTCGCGACCCCGGACCGGGTTCGGGAACCAAATCCGGGATCGGGACTGATTTAGATGAAGCCAATAGTTGTGATCATATGGGAAAGATGACAATAATTAAAAGTATGTTTATGATCAAGCGTACACGGGTTAATAAAAGAATACACATTTCCCGTGCACGTGATTTCCCACAGGTGTCCGCGGTGAGGATATTCCAACACACATAGTCATATAGTAATAATTGCGGAAGCGTATGGTAAATCATGCATGCATTTGATTTCCCAAAATATCAAGGCTGATTACATTTGAATACGAGTATCAGAATGAGCAATGTCCTAAAGCATAACCCAAGAGTACATATTCAAGTTTAATCAGAAGATCAGTTAATTATAATTCCCAAAAATAGAGGCCAACAAGGCCAATGTACAAAACAATAACCACCATAAAACTATCCAAACAATTCCCCAAAATGTTTCGCAACTCTGCAGCCCGATGTTTACATAACATCGTCAGCACGCCACTCAACTAGCGGCTGCGGTTCTCCGACCGCCTCCTCTGGCTCCTCCTCGGGGAAACCAACAACGGGACCTGAGTACCAAAGCAAAAGGGGTCAGACACGACGGTCTGGCAAATAGATGAAAAGATATAAACATTTAATAAATAAGACCTTTACCTTGGAAAAACATGCAAACCTGTTTAAACAATGGCTCTCAAAAGTAAATTAATCATTTCATTGAAAACACACATGCAGTAATAAAACATGTAAGGTAACCAAGGGAATCTGGAAACAATCAAGATGGCATCCACAAGAAGCTAAATCCTCTATCACCGAAGTGACGTGAGTATCGGGTGTTGGCCTCGGTCACCGAAGTGAGGAGGTGCAACCAAGTTACATATACATATACAATAATACGGGGCGGGACCGCGGTAGCAAACCGGGTATCGGGAATCACGGTAGCGAACCGGATATCGGGAGCCACGGGAGCGAGCCGGGTATCGGGACGGGACCACAGTTAATAAACCGGGTATCGGGATCCAAACTGCAGCTGGCGGGACGGGAGGGGGAATCTCCAAGTCAGTGGATCAGACTGACAAGGTTATCCAAGCTTAGTGGTGCCGACGCATGGGTCACAAGCGGGAAAACAAAACAAATACATATGACGAAACGGGGTGCTCATAAGTACAAAAACCTAACTGTATCGGTCGGGCATGTACGGGCTAGCAACTATGCTAAAAAAAAACATGAGTTTCAATACTGTCGGCAAGTCTAGTCATAACACACGGGATTTAAAATGCACAAGTGAAATTCGGTTCGCATTAAAGTATGAATGGATCTTCTCATATTCTCCGGGCTAAGTGTTGAAAGTCCAAGATTTGAATCAATGTAAATAGGGTCCCGTATGTTAGGTTGATATACATTTGGTACTCTTTTAAGAATTGAAAACATTCCGGGGCCTTATACACATTGACAAATTTAAAAGACCTAAGCACAAAGTCATAAAGGGACTTCTTCTACCATATGATTCCTCCAAAAGAATTGATTCAGATTGGGGTTTGATCAGTTCGTCAGTTGTCTGTCGGTCGGCCGAGGTGGGTGTGTCGGCTAGCCGACAGATGTATGTCGGTCGACCGACGTTGAGGTCTCGGTCAGCCGACAGATGACTGACACAGATTTTGGCAAAATTGCAGCTTGCTGTTATTTGAGCCGACAGGTTGTCGGTTGGCTTTCGGTCGACCGAACAGGGAGTTCGGTCAGCCGACAGCTGACCGACAGATGTCCTGCTGGAAATCTGATCGAAACTCGTCTCTGGAATTGAGACCGACAGAGCTCGGTTAGCTGTCGGTCGACCGAAGTGGAGACTTCGGTCAGCCGACAGCTGACCGACAGCTGACCGACGCACACGGTCGGGTCAGTTTCGAGTCAGATTTCTGCTGCCTTTCTTCCCTTATTCACATACGACCTGGGCACCCTTCCTTGTACATTTTGAGGGTTTCAAAACCTCATTCAAGCCCATTAAATCTACCAATACAATCACCCCAATCAACCCCTTTCCATCCACATGCAATCTCATCCAATCTTCCCTCAAATCCTTCCCTTCCATTCGCAATCAACCCAAAGAAATCCATTCCAATCATAAATTAAATTTTCAATCAAGGCTATGACATTTTTAATATGAACAAGAAAGGAATAGACTAACAATATGCATTTCTAGATCAAGGTGAATCATAAGAAAACATGAATAGTGAAAATGTGAAACATCAATGTATGAAATAGGAAAACCACATTTCTCATAAAACATGTAAATATCAAATCATCCACTTGCCTCAAGGTTCTCTATGCAAGAAAATCAAGCTATAATCTCTTCCTCCAAGCCAAGAATGCTATCTACACAAAAACCCCCAAATCCAAACCCTAAAATGGGTCAAACCAAGAAACAAGAAGAGATAGCTCTCAACAAAGAAGATAGAGCTCTCCTAAGACTAGAAGAACAAGAATCTAAGAGATTAGGGAGGAGGCTTACTTGTAGGTTCTTCAAATAGATGAGGTGAGCTCAATGAGGGTCTAAAATGGGTGGCTTCCTCTCTCAAATGGTATCAAAGAGAAGCTTGCAAGGAGGGGAAGAAGGTTGAGATCTCCATTCCTTGATTGAGTAAGGTGGGGTGGTGCTTGATGATGGAGAAGCAAGAAGAAGAAGAAAAAGGGGGAAAGAAAACCCTAGGTTTCTCTTGTGCTTGGGCTGGAAAAAGGAAATGGAAGAAGGGTTCTCTACTTAAAGCTATTTGGAGTGGGCTCCACCATCTAGAAACTCTTTGGGCTGAAATCACTATTATCGGGACCTCGGACGAAATCGACGAAGAAGAGAAAAGTGATCGTCGAAATATCTAGTTTCCAAAAAGTATATGTTTCGCGGGTTTTGAGGATGTCGACTTTTGGGTACAGATTTCATGTATAATGACTGTTTTGCCCTCAATGCAAGAAAAATCGGGTTTTGGGGTTCCGAACGGGTACGGGATCAACACGAAAGTTGTAGGGATTAACAAGACGAGTAAAACGGAATATAATTGCAAATCACTGGAATACGAACAATCACCCACACAAAAGTAAAACCAACCAAAAGGGAAACCCCCAAAGGGTCCCACCCACACAAAGCACTAAAACTCTCCCAAAATCATAAAAGAGCTATTCTAGTCCAAGCTTAGTCAAAAATCACTAATCGAGCTTAGCACTAATACTCAACAAATTAGTACTAAGCGAGGTCACTCGGGTCGGGGTCTTACATTCATCCGATGTCGATCAGCATGTAGATCCATCGATGATCATCGCCAGAAGAATTCCAGAAGACACGGCATGGCCCGCGACTCTTCGACTGCTCGGCGACCAATTAATGTGGTTAATTGACTAGCTTTATTGCAGTCATTAATTCATTTCTTTGGACGGCCCAATCAGAAGCAAGCATTTGGGAGTTACAAGTCAATTGATTCATGGCATTTAAACCATGAAACTCCTCCCATTATGGTAATTAAGGTGATTAAAAGCCCTTAATCTCCATCGGCCAATCAGATTCAAGGAAAAAGGAGTTACAAAATCAAGAAATAAATCTTGTAACTCCTCCCATTAAAGCCATTAAGGCTCATAAACCCTCCTAAATGGCTACCAAAGGCCTATAAATAGGAGAGCATTCCATTGAAAGGGGGATCGGAAAAAGATCGGAAGAAAATCGGAAAAAGATCGGAAAAAGATCGGAAAAAGGAGATCAGAGAAGATCAGAAAAAAAGGATCAGAAAGAGATCTGAGAGAAAGAAAAAGAGAGAAAAACTCTGCTGAAGTTCTGCACCGGCCACCACTACAAGGTGACAAAAGTCCCTTGGGGGGCACCCCCCCCAAGGTCCTTGCCTTCTCCTGCTGCCTCCAATGGCTTAGACGTGGCTTTTCAGCCCGTCTACTTAGCTTTTTATTGGACATAGGACCTTCTCTTGGTCTTTGTCCTCTAAAAACCTGAGGTTATAGCCAAGCCAAGCGAATCAAGAGCATCTTCTGTTCTCATCTGCATGGATGATGGCGAAGCCCATACATGGCTTGCGACCGTCAATCTGAACGAGTCCCCCACAATCTCCTGAAAAGTTAGATCTTCCTTTTCTTGCTTTTCATTGTAATTTGTATTTTTCTAAAGAGACAAAAATCACAACTCTTGTCTTTCATTATTGATAAGAATTGTAAATCGGCTATAAACGCCAAAATCGGCTATAAATGCCAAACAAAATCGCCTTTCACGGCAAACTAAGAAAATGTCTCTTTTCTTAAATATTTGTGCAATGGAAAACTTGAAAGAAGTTGATTTCCTTTTTACTTGCGAAGGTTGATCTCCGGATTACCACTTGCAATTCCAAGTAAAATAGAAAATCTGGCACACCCACACAAAGAAATGTTGATGCACGCTTCAGGCCCCGCCAGGGCGCGAAAGGGCCGGACCCGACGGACTCCCACGTTCCGCCGACCCCGGTAGCCGCCCCAGCAGGCGCCTCGGAGCGCGTTCCATCAAGCTGGCACACCCGGTGGGACTCGTTCATTTGAGAACATGGTGCTTGGAAATGAAATATTTGCATACCATATTTTTGCTCTATGCTTATACTTCTTCTCCAGATTCCTTGGCTACTTTCTAGCTGGTGGCCTATGTTGGATTTTGCATCCTAAAAAAAATGAGATGGGATTTTTTGGAAATTTCTACTTCTTTAAGTTTGTTTCCACTCTTTCTCTTTGCAAAAAAAAAAATCAAAGTAAAAAAATCAGCTTTCTTAGTTTGGATTCAAAATTGAGAAACTTTGATCCTATCCTATCGTTCTTTGGTGCTTGCAGAAATGTTGAGCCCGTTCGACTAAGGTTTTGGGCCATCGTTTCTCTTCGATGAGTTCATTAGAGATTTCAAAAAAAAAATAAAAAAAATAAAAAAAAATCAGTTTTCTTAGTTTGAATTCAAAATTGAGAAACTTTGATCCTATCCTATCGTTCTTTGGTGCTTGCAGAAATGTTGAGCCCGTTCGACTAAGGTTTTGGGCCATCGTTTCTCTTCGATGAGTTCATTAGAGATTTCAAAAAAAAAAAATAAAAAAAAATCAGTTTTCTTAGTTTGGATTCAAAATTGAGAAACCTTGATCCTATCCTATCGTTCTTTGGTGCTTGCAGAAATGTTGAGCCCGTTCGACTAAGGTTTTGGACCATCGTTTCTCTTCGATGAGTTCATTAGAGATTTCAAAAAAAAAAAATAAATAAATAAAAAAATCATCTTTCTTAGTTTGGATTCAAAATTGAGAAGCTTTGATCCTATCCTATCGTTCTTTGGTGCTTGCAGAAATGTTGAGCCCGTTCGACTAAGGTTTTGGGCCATCGTTTCTCTTCGATGAGTCTATTTGGGATTTGAAAAAAAGACATAGACCACTAAGGTTAAACCAATTGCGTTCTTTGATCACGATTGATTCAAGAAAAGCCTTGTTCAGAGTGTGGAGACAGCTTGACTGTTCTAGGCAAGGGTCCTCCAAACGGGTTCATTAAGTAATCCTACCCTTACCTGGGGGCAATTCTATCGATTGAGGTTTCATAAGACCGGGTTAGGAGGCCTATGTGTACTCTCTCGTCTTTAAATCTTAAAAAATTAAAAAAAATAAAAAAAATAAAAAAAAGATTTTAAAAAAAAAATCTTAAAAAAAAAAAAAACAAAATTTTCAAAAAAAAATAAAATAAAAAAAAATAAATTAAAAAATATTTTTTTTAAAAAAAAATAAAAAATAAAAAAAAAAAAAAAAAATCATTTCAAAAAAAAAAATCTCCAAAAACTCGTCACTTTTGGATTCAGATTCGAGAAATTGTGGTCTCTTCCCTTCTGAGTACTGGCGCTCGCGGAAATCGTTGAGCCCGTATTTGAATCGGAATGCCACCTGCTCTCTTTGACGAATCCATTTCTGACATTTCAAAACAAAGAATCCCATCTCATGGATGCGATCTCCAACATTTATGCATAGCAGTACTGGTACGCCCTTTCAGGGTCTACTGTATCTGTGACCGGCACATTTGTAACTCCTACCTTATATTCTTCTTATCTCGAGCAAGCCCTGCTTCTCGATAAGTCGAATTTAGGTTTACAATTGCTTCTAGCAGTCACTGGAACGCTCATTCTGGGCTCACCATACTTGCTGTCAGAACAATTGTACCATCTATGGCTTTTTGCCTTCTTCATGTCGCTTGGGTCATATCCCTTAAGCGATTTGAAAAGACAACCATAGGAATTCCCATTTATGATCATTATATTCTTGTGATTACTAATGGATGTGGTCTTGTTTCAGAACTTTTTCGAAACTAACAATGGCAGCCTTAACCATTATCTTCGATGAGAACAAGCACCAACTCATGCTTCAACAGAAGCAAAGCGCGCGCACTCATAAGCGCCCTGTCAGCTGCCGAAGCGTTAACTCCCTCGGCAACTCTCTGAACTCCGGGTCGACCTCGACTCCCCGAACTATCGTCTTCGGGACACTGGGACCATTCCCACTTCCCGAAGAACAAGCTGCGCCTGCTAAAAAGCAGAAGATCGCCTCTCAACGTGTCACTCCCGTGACACCAAAGGCGAACGCCCAAAAGCCCGAAGCCCGCGGCACCCCCGCGAAGCCTCGACCCACAAACAACCAGGTCTATCCCAAGACTTGGTCTCCAAGACCTTCCCCAAAACAAAGGAGGTCTCAAACCTCCACCAAGCCAGCATACCTGGCCCCACTCAAGGAGAACCAGTTCTACCCTCTTGCCTACATGAAAGAGGAGAGACCCATCTCCAACCTGACTCCCAAGTCGACCCAGCATGAACCGGCTTGCTCCCACAAGCCCAGAATCAGATCACGCATCACCAGGCCTCTGCAAGCACCTGCCAGGGCCTACACCCCTTCAGTTCGACCCTTCATCTCTACAGGGGCCGAACTCGAAAGGTTTAAAGCTTCGCTGCAACAGGCAAAGGACCGGGTCCGGATCCTGTCCTTGCCTAGCTACAAAGAAGACAGGCTCGGCTGCTGCGCCCGAGGGAGCACATCCTTCATCGTCAGAGCCCAGCCAGAGCTGACTGAAGCTCAAATCGCTCGTCGAGCACGCCGCCGTGCTTCATATCGACAAAAGAGACTAGAGAAGCAACGGACCCAGCCTCCTACACTTCAAGTCTCCCGCAAATGGGTCGAAAAAGAAATTCCCGACCAAGTTGCTGCCGTCCATATGGTTGGAAAAACCAGAAGACGCCAAAGGTCAGCATCAAAAATCCATGTCCGACGTCCGGTGACCCGTAGCATCACCAGGACACAAAGACATTCCGAAGAATCTCCTGCCCCTTCAAGCCAAGGACGGGAGAGTAATCCTTCATCAAGCTCTTCATCAAAAAGAATGAGCCCCAGCTCGGTCACCAGGACGATTTCTTCGTTCGAATCCCGAGGGATGAACGTCTTGGCTACAAGTTCTGAGCCGCCGCCTCAGAATCCACCTCGAGATGATGCACTCACACGCATCCAGCAGTTGGAACAAGGCCAGCAGAGGATTGAAACTCTGATGGAAAACCTTCTCCTTGTCGTCCAAAATCAGGTGAACAATGAGCCTCCTCCGAATCATAGCAATTACGAGGGAAATGGAGAAGAAAATGAGTCACGCGCCCTTACCAAAAAGGACGTAGACAGTATCCTCGCCAAAGCAAAAGAAGAGGATATACTCAAAGAGCATGGGATCAAGCCACCATATCCTTTATGGATGGACTCGGTCCCGTTCCCCACAAAATTCAAACATCCTACTCTCCAAACATATACGGGGAAAGGATCGGCCAGACAGCACGTCATCCACTTCAAGATCTTGACGGGAGCTATCGCGGATCAAGATGCACTCAAGATTCGCCTCTTTGCAAGTACCCTAAAAGGTACGGCCTTCGATTGGTACTCCACTCTGCCGGAGAATTCCATTCAGAACTGGGCTATGCTGGAGACACGCTTCCTGACCCACTTCCAAGGTGAGGATCATCCTGTTACTATGGCTCAGCTCTGCAGCCTAAAACAGGGAGAGAATGAGTCAACTTATGACTTCATTCACAAGTGGAAAGCAATGGCGTACAAATGCTCAGATGTACTGCCACAAGCGTCGCTAGTCGACATCTGCCGTAACAATATGAGAGCAAAAATACGCTCCATGATCATCGGCAACAAATCAAAAAACCTGGGAGAACTCCTGGAAGCTTCCATGGAAGCTGAAACGGTGATCAAGGACCTCAACAGTCAGAAGTCATCAAGAAAAGAGCCAACCGCCATTGCAACCTCTAAACCAAAGAAGAAAGAGGTTCTCAATGTGCAGACTAAGTCAGCTCCTCAGCAGCCAAAGAAAGCTGAAAACAAAACTGCAGGTAAAAGGCCTGAACTCTCTGATGCCTTCACAGAACGTGTAGAAAAGAAATATCCGTTCGATGAAGACGTTGAAGAAATCTTTGAGGCTCTCCTAGCAAATGGCAAACTCATTTTGCCAGAGCCCAAAAGACCGGGAGACGTTGGCAAAACCAACGATCCTCGGTACTGTCCATACCACCAGATGGTCTCGCATCCTCTCAATCAATGCTTTGTTGTGAGAGAGAAGATAAACGAGATGTGGAAAAACGGAGTCATCACCTTTGACAAAAACTATGGGACTGCCTCCGTCAACATGGTGTCATGTGGACAAACACCAAAATCACACTACTTCCTTCATGGTGATAAACAAAATTCAAACGTCCGAAGTGTTGGTTCCTTGCCCGACACCAGATGGACAACCCATATGGGTACATCCCGATCTCCTGGAAGATGAAAATTGGGAGATCGTCAAAACAAAGCCGACCGCTCAACAGCGAAGGCAGGCTAGGAAACATCTCCTCAGGCTCAAACGGCAAGAGAAGACCCAGCCAAAACAAGAAGTTCATGAAAAGGCAGAGGCCTCCTCTACCACTTCACTCGGGGCAACAGAAACGTCCCTTCCAGAGACTTCAAAGGGGGTAAGAAAACTCACTCTCAGTGATTTCATGCCACCTCAATTCAGAGAAGAAGCTATGCAGGGGGCATCATACTCTTGCAACTCGGTAGTTGGATTCTCCATTAATGGATACGAGTCCAGCGACACCGATGATGGATTCGAGTCCGGCTACACTGATGAGTGGGAAGAATCCCTTGAAACAGGAGAATATCTCTCCGATGAAGAATGGGTTCCTGAAACTCACCTTATGCCAGTAATCTGGTATAACCCCTTACAGCCACAAGGATCCTGGTCTGATGATGAAGAAGACCAAGAGGCTGCACAAAAAGATGCTGTTAACCCAGCACCTGTCATTGCTCCAGTGGAAATCAACTATGTTGAGCCACACGGAGAAGACGAAGAAGAGGATCTGGCTCCCATGCCTGATCTTGAAGAATATGTAAGGATCTTGCAGCGTCTCGCTCTAGAACAAGAGCAAGACCGCGTCAACGAGATTCCTCACAATCCAGAGCCGGAAGTCCCTGAAGCTCACCAGGTACCTCCACCCTTAACTCCTGAAAATGGAGAACATTGCTGGATAGACGATCCTCTTACATCCGAGGATGAGTCTGACTCCGAGCAGGCAACATCTCCTATCAGAGCTTCCTGTAATGTAATATATCAGGACTATAGCTCTTCTGAAGCGTCGTCTGATGAGATTACCTATACTCCGACGACGCCTAGCAATGTATCCTCTGGAGCTACCTCGTCTCACGTGACTTTCACAGAGATGACACCCTCTCAGGTTTCTTCTCCTGAGACTGTGACTTCAGAATACACATTCTTCCCGACTCATCATCATGAAGAAAACCCAACTTGGGGTGATGGATGGGTCAACGAAGAAGAAAAGCTGCTGGATGCTGTTCAGGACTTGCTCCCGGAAAATGCTCCGTGCAACACAATCACTGAAGATGGCAACTCTGCTGCAGATACATCCCTAGTAGATGAAAAACGACAGCCTCTTGATCCTGAAGACAATCTTCCAAACGAAGATCCTTCTCAAGAAGCTCTCGAAGTTGGTAGAGGCACCCGCTCTGGCCGGGACTACCACAAGAATTACAACAAATCTTCCTTTACTTATGTAAATCCTTCGGGAAAAGATGTTGTAAGCGCCCCCAGTGGCAACAATGATGAACATGCAGGCCCTAAGGAGGCTTTCAAGTATGACTTGGTTGAGCACTTCAAACACATACCTGCACGTCTTCACATCCTGGATTTATTACGAATGTCTCCACGCACTCGTGATAATCTCATCTCAGAATTACAAAAACTGAATGAGGATGTCGACAAACATGCCCCGCAAGTCCTCCAAATTGAAATGGACTACCGGGTCAAAAACTCTGAAACTTCCTCAAAGGGAGAAAAGAAAAGCGAGGGATCATGCATCCAATGCCTCTCGGTTCAAAAGGCAGCCAGTGCAACCATCGCCTTCACTAAGGAAGACCTCCTACTTGGCGAAGCAAGGCACAACCGACCCCTGTACTTCACAGGGTACATCAAAGAAATGCCGATACATAGAGTTCAGATCGACCCAGGTTCTGCACTCAACCTTATCTCCACTTCGGCTCTTGAAGAGTTGGGCATCCCACCCAGCAAGCTAAGCCACACATCTGTATCTATCTTTGGATACGATGGGAGCACTCAAAGGCCTATCGGCAAAATCAGGTTCAAATTGCAAATCGGTGATCTTATCTCTGAGGTCACTGTGTATACAATAAAAACCCCCTCATGCTACAACATCCTTCTCGAACGTCCTTGGATACACGAGAATGGTGTTGTTCCTTCAACTCTACATCAATGCATCAAGTTCGTCGGCGACGACGGCATGGTACATCGTGTCTTTGCGGACAGAAAACCCTTCAAAGGTAAAGAAGTCCACTTCGCAGACTCCCAAATGTATGAAGGAGAAAAAGAAGAAGAGGAAATAGCACCCCCTGCTGAAAATCTCCAGAAAGATGAAGGCAAGGCTCCTCAAAAATCACCGGAAGAAAACAAACCCTCCGGCAAATTAGAAGAGAGTAGTCAATCTCCCTTCGTTATCTCCCTCAAGAATTCAAAACCTTTGGTCATCACGACTAAAGTGAAGAAGGCGAAACAAAAGCCTGGGGGCAAATTTGTTGTTTCTCTCGTGTCTATCATGCAAGACACAGACTCGGACTCAGAGCCAGAAGACGATGCATCGTCAAGCCAAGCTGACACTCAGCAAGTTTAGCCTGCTCTCACTCCGATGGAGACACCTGCTGATGTAGAAGATCCTACGTCTGCTACCTTTGTTGTTCCAGCAACATCACCAAAGCAAAGACCGATCTTCTTTCATAGATCGGATGCTTCTTCATCAAGTTCTCTGCTTGAACCTTTCCAAAATGAAGGTATGCCTCAGCTATCTCTATATAGTCCTGTGGCACAAGCAATTATGAAGAAAATGGGCTTTGACGCTCAAAACCCAGTCGGTTTGGGAGAAAGACGCGGTATTCTCACGCCATTGGAGCCCGCCTTGACCAAAAGCCAGCTGGAAGATTGGAGACTCTACGGTCATGTAGAAAAGTCTTCATATGGGTTAGGGTATGATCCCGACACTCCTATGAGACAGTTGACACAAAAGCTTAAAAGTCGTTTTACCGACCAAGCCTCAACATCTCAAGTCCATGAAGACATCGATCTCCCTGGATATCTCTTTAAAGAGTTACCTGACAAAGATCCAGGAAGCTCATCCAATTGGTATGAGTTCTCTGATGATAAAGAGGAATCGTCCGATAATACAGACTTGTGGCATCCTGACCCAGAAGAACCCTCGTCTCCAAAAGAAATACCAGACTCAACAGGCGATTGGGACTATCTCATAGCAAGCCTTGAGGAGATCACCAATCAAGAAAATCCATGGAAAGGAACAGAGCCTTGGTCTGTTAATGCAGTTGAAACTCCAGAAGGTTTCGTTGAGTTGGAAGCCTCCGAAAATATTGTGGAGGAACCACCTTCGAACCTTCCGACAGAAGATCCTGTTGAAAAGATAGACTTGGGAACACCAGATAACCCACGTCCTGTATTCATAAGCAAGAATATAAAGGATGATGAGTTACCCGAGTATATCGCTTTTCTTCGTGAGTTCGTTGATTGCTTTGCATGGTCCTATGCTGAAATGCCTGGTTTAGACCCCAAAGTAGCAGTCCACAAACTCAATCTTCAAGAAGACATCAAGCCTGTCAAACAAGGCCAAAGAAGATTCCGTCCAGATGTGATGGATAAAATTGAACAAGAAGTTCAAAAGCTCAAAAGCGTCGGCTTCATCCGTGAGGAACAACATCCAGAATGGTTGGCCAACATTGTCCCCGTGACAAAGAAAACTGGGCAGATCAGAGTATTGACTATAGAGACCTGAATGGCGCTTGCCCTAAAGATGAATTCCCGCTCCCCATACCGGAGGTGATGATTGACAATACCTGCGGATTCGAGCGAATGACATTCATGGATGGCTTCTCTGGTTACAATCAAATAAAGATGCATCCCGAGGATGAAAAACACACTTCATTTCGGACTCCATTTGGCGTGTATTGCTACACTGTCATGCCGTTTGGTCTGAAAAATGCTGGTGCCACATATCAGAGGGCTATGATGAAAATATTCCAAGATATGCAGCACAAGACGGTCGAATGTTACGTTGATGACCTCGCCGTCAAAAGCAGAAGAAAAGAAGACCATCTCAAAGATCTTCGGGAAGTCTTCCTCCGACTCCGCAAACACAAACTGCGGATGAATCCTCTAAAATGCTTCTTCGGCGTCTCGTCGGGTAAGTTTCTCGGATTCCTTGTTCGGAAAGCTGGAATAGAACTTGACCCCATAAAAGTCAAGGCTATTCTAGAAATGTCCTCTCCAAGAACCTTGAGAGAACTAAAAGGGCTCCAAGGGAGATTGGCCTACATCAGACGGTTCATCTCCAATCTTTCGGGGAAATGCCGTCCATTCTCTCGATTGATGAAAAAAGGTGTAGACTTTGTCTGGGATGCCGACTGCGAAGCCGCATTTCAAGATATCAAGTCATACCTGACCAAACCTCCAGTGTTAGCTGCCCCTGCCACTGGAAAACCATTCATCTTGTACACAAGAGCTCTTGATCATTCTGTAGGCGCTCTGCTTGCACAAGAGAATGGTGAGGGAAAAGAAGCTGCTCTATACTACCTCAGCCGCATGCTAGTAGGTGCAGAGCATCGCTACTCTCCAGTCGAAAAAGAATGCCTTGCAGTGATGTTTGCCGTACAAAAGCTACGTCACTACTTGCTTTCCAACACAGTCTACCTCGTCTCAAGGATCAACCTCTTGAAGGTCCTTGTCACAAAGGCAGGTTCTCTTAATGCCCGACTGGCAAAATGGTCCATCCTCTTGTCACAATTTGATATTAGGTATGTGCCACAAAAAGCAATCAAAGGCCAAGCTCTAGCAGATTTCCTCGCAGAGCATCCATTGCCTAAAGATTCACCACTCAGATATGATCTCCCAGACGAACCTGTCTACAACGTGGAGACTTCCTCACCAAATGCCTCCTGGGACATGTACTTTGACGGTGCAACCAGGACAAATGAAAACAGAAAGCTGATCTCGGGAGTTGGCATCCTCTTTGTTAGCCCCGACAAATGCATGATTCCACACGCTTTCTCGCTACTGGAACCATGCACAAACAATGCAGCTGAATACCAAGCTCTGATCCTAGGATTGGAACTCGCCATTGAATCCGGTATCACCATGCTGGAAGTCTTTGGAGACTCTCAACTGATCGTCAACCAGATGAATCAGAAATATGAAGTGAGGAAGCCCGATCTGCTGCCTTATTACAACAAGGCACAATCGCTTCTGCAAAAGTTTGACATCTGCAACATCACCCACATTCGTAGAGGTGAAAACATCCGTGCAGATGCCCTGGCCGGACTTGCCGCATCAATGGCGATCCAGGAAGGGGAAAACATGCAAATTACAGTGTGCGAGAGAAGGACCCTCCCTCCTCTTAACACACACCAAGCAGTTGCTGAATGCCACCGGGTGGTTGGAAGTCGGATCTTTATCCTTCAACCTTCAATCGGCGACTGGAGGGATCCGTTCATTGATTACACTATGTTCGGAATCCTACCTGAAGATCCAAAAGAACGGGTAAGCATCCAAAGGCGAGCCCCAAACTTTCATTTGGATATCCCTTCAAAGATCCTTTACAGGAAATCCTTCAACGGAGTACTTCTACGCTGCTTGTCACAACAAGAAGCTGAAGAAACACTCAAAGAAGTTCACGCTGGTCTTTGTGGAGCTCATCAGGCTGGTCCCAAGCTCTACGACCAAATCAAAAGGTTAGGTTACTACTGGCCTACCATGGTACCCGACGCAATGCAATTTGCTAAGCGCTGCCAACAATGCCAAGTTCATGGAGACTACATTCACATGCCTCCGGAATGGCTACATCCTACAGCAATCTCATGGCCTTTTGAAGCATGGGGCATGGACATCATAGGTCCTATCTCTCCCCCTTCAAGCAAAGGTCATCGCTTCATCTTCGCCGCTACGGATTATTTCTCCAAGTGGTCAGAAGCATTTGCGTTCAACGAAATGAAGACCTCATCAGTTCTTCAGTTCCTGCGCACCAACATCATTTGTCGTTTCGGCATACCCAAGAGATTCGTCCATGATAACGGACCACAATTCCGGGATCATCGATTCTACAGGTTTTGCGACAAATACAAAATTCAAAGCTGTCCTTCGACTCCATACAATCCGGCAGCAAACGGATTAGCAGAAGCCTTCAACAAGACACTCTGCAAAATCCTCAAGAAAATGGTCTCTAGTCACAAAAGAGACTGGAGCGACAAACTGTCTGAAGCTTTGTGGGCCTATCGAACCACCGTTCGAGGACCAACCCATAGCACACCATTCTCCTTGGTCTATGGATGCGAAGCTGTCGTGCCCCTAGAGGTACAAATTCCTTCTCTGAGGGTATCTCTACAAAATGACATGACTCAAGAAAGCAATGTCAAATTGCGACTCCATGAGCTGGATAATCTCGACGAGAGACGGCTCGAAGCTCGACAAAGCATTGAACTTTACCAAGCACGCATGGCAGGATCTTTTGACAAAAAGGTCAGGCAACGCGCCTACAAAAAGGGTGACTTGGTTCTTGCGGTAAAAAGACCAATGGTCTTCGCACACAAATCCAAAGGCAAATTTGAACCAAAATGGGAGGGACCCTACGTCATCGACAAAGTCTTCTCCAACGGCGCATATGCCCTCCTAAACATGGAAGGCGACAGATGTATGCTGCCTATCAACGGCAAGTTCTTGAAGCGGTACTACCCTTGAAGACTTACCCAACTGGGTAAGAGCAATGCCTGTATGGCCAAAACCTGTTCTCAGGTACTCGCTCGTCAAACCCACTCTCTTTAGAATTTTCATATCAAATGTCAAAATTTCTAGAGATTCAAAAACAATGCTTACTTTCATCGTTTCATTGTTCAAAAAAAAAAATCCAAGTTTAGGAGCCTCTCCCTGACTTGACCAAAATTTTCGATCCTTGAACCAAAATTCATGGTTTGAAACAAAAATCTGGATTCAGGGATTTCCACCCTAGTCCACCTTACCTTTTACAGCCAAATGGTTCTAGGTCAAAATTTACGACCCTCGTGTCTTTAAACAAAAAAAAAATGGTTTTTCAAAAATCGTGGGGAAACGACATCAAAGTCAGTACCCGCAAAACAAAAATTTTGAAAAAAAAGCAAGGATGTGACATTCCATCGATACTTGCACCCAAAATCGCAGGGAAGCGACATTTCGTCGATACTTGCAAAATCCAAAAATCGTGGAGAAGCAACAAACCAGTTGATATCCACAACCCAAATTTCAAAGGTTCGAGAAAACCTAAAATCGTGGAGAAGCAACAAACCAGTTGATATCCACAACCCAATTTCAAAAATCGTGGAGATGCAACATACCAGTTGCTATCCACAACCCAAAATTACAAATGGTTCGAGAAAACCTCAAATTTCAAAAATCGCGGAGAAACGACATCAAGTCAGTACCCGCAAAACCAAAAGTCTTGGGAAAAGCAGGGAAGCGACGCTTAGTCGATATTTGCACCCCAATTCGCGAGGAAGCGACATTCCATCGATACTTGCAAAACCTAACCCGCGAGGAAGTGACATTCCATCAATACTCGCAAAACCGAATGAGCAAGGAAGCGACATTCCATCGATACTTGCAAGACCATTCAGCGGGGAGGCGACATTTAGTCGATACCTGCATTTTGAAAACCAAAACTCGGCTATAAATGCCAAAATCAGGCTATAAATGCCAAAACAAAAATTTCCGGCTATAAACGCCAAAACCGGCTTTCATGCCAATAAAACAAAACTTGGTTTTCAAAAAACTCGGCTACAAATGCCACACACAAAAAAAAAAAACCTGACTCTCATGTCAAAACCGGCTATAAATGCCACCAATTGGCTATCAATGCCACAAAAATCCGGCTATAAATGCCACAAACCGGCTATCAATGCCACGAAAAATTGGCTTTCACGCCGACAAGCCAAAACTTGGCTTTCAAAAAATGGCTATCAATGCCACAAAACCGGCTATAAATGCCACAAATTGGCTATCAATGCCACCAAACTGGTTGTAAATGCCACAAAAACACCGGCTTCCATGCCAACCCAAATTTTGGCTTTTACGCCATAAAATTTCGGCTTCCATGCCAACCCAAATTTTGGCTTTTACGCCATAAAATTTCGGCTTCCATGCCATCTCAAAAGCGGCTTTCACGCCACAACCAAAATCAGGCTCCCATGCCAAAACAATTATTTGACAAAAGATTTTCACAAAATGACAAAGCTTTTGATCAAATCCCATTTAGCAATCGCTTTCATCACAAAAAGATTTGAGTGAGCGTAGGGAAAACAAAAAAAAAGGGTACCAAAAAAATACATGTGGTACCAAAGCAAAAAAAAAAAAAATAGAAAGTGTTCACAAGCACTACAAAAAAAAAAGAAAAGTACCAAAAAAAAATACATGTGGTACCAAAAAAAAAGAAAGTGTCCACAAGCACTACAAAAAAAGAGTACCAAAAAAATACATGTGGTACCAAAAAAAAAAGAAGAATGGTTTCTGCTATAAAAAATCAGGAGCTTAGCCAAAAATGGTCTCCAGCCAAAGCTTCAGCTCCTCAAGCAAACTTTTGGCATCAGCCGTCAAAGTTTCCAAGGCACGCTTCTTCAGGAACTTGCCATGAGATGCTGGCGAATGCCGTAACCCTTCTTTTACACCGGGAAGCTCTTCCCCAGCAGTTTGCCATCGTTCGTTTTCTAGAGTCCTCCTCTCGAGAACTTGACCGGCATCTGCAACCCTGCGGATCAGAGTACTCTCCCTGTCACGAGCCTCTGTTATAGCAGCCCACTTCGCATCGACTTGTGCCTTCAAATGCTCAAGACGTTTCCTGGCCTCCTCAACTTCCCTATCAAGGACGTTAAGGTCATGCCTCAATCCGATGATGGCTAGCTCTTCCTTGTTCTTCTCCCGAACTAGCTGCTTCTTGCTTTGTGTAGCCTCATTCAGGTCAGACTTAGCCTTATCAGCAGGGTCCAAGAACATCTCCTTGAAGAATTGGTCGTCAGGGAAACCCATGGTCTCAAACCACTTGTCACCCAGTGCAATGATCCTATCAACGATCGCCCTGGCACCTGTGACATCCAGACCAACCTCTTCGGTGTCGGTCAGAATCTCCTGTACATGTGGGATCATGCCAAATCCTGCCTCCAAGTGTCCAGAAAGGAGAGTCTTGACCCAAGAACTCAAAACCCGAGCCAGCACCTTCTTCGCAAATTGAAGAGACGAACTGGATGAAGATTCACCCTTCTCCGCTGATCGGCTGCTCATGTCATGTCCCATTGGAAGAGTAACAAAAGAACTCTTTTCACTTGGAGCCACTGGAGAGGGAATCTCAACACGAGGCATCTCCTCAATCATGTCAGAACTGGTCTCTACCTCCGGATCGACCTCTGGCATCCCTTTGCTCTGGTTCTGAAGAAAGCGATGGACTCTCTTCTGTCACTTCAAAACCTGCAAATGAAACACAAAAAGGTATGATATGATCCTGTTCAAAAAAAATCATCAGGGTCATCACTACCAAGTACCTTCTTCGACGACTGGCGGAACACTCTCTTCCTCCATGAACTCATCAGAAGCATCATCGACATTTGCGTCCATTGATGGTTCAAAGTCATCGGAATCCTGTGGCAAGTCAGCTGACAAAAAAAAATGTTAGCAAATCAAGTCGCAGGCAAAAAAAAAAGAAAAAGGAGAAAGCGAAAGAAGTTATATCAATTGGAGATTCTGGAATCATTCCAGAGTCCCTAGGTTCTTCTTCAGATGCCATAACCGGCTCCATCACCGCCTCATCGATCGGAACCTCAGGCATCGCCAAGTCTTCATCCTCTGCTTAAAAAAAAAAAAAAAAAAAAAAAAAAAAAAAGGAAGCAGCAGCAGGGTGAGAAAACAAATCAGAACATGGAAAGCCCCATGAAAGAAGCAGAAAAAGAAAAAGGAAGAATCATACCTTCACCAATGGTCTCTTCTCCACGGCTCCTCTTCTCTGGAGGCTCGTCGACAGCCTCTGGCACCTCCTCGTTGATGGTAAGAGGGATTTCCATGTCAGGAGAGTCCTCATGTGGCCCCTCGCTGCGATGATGACTCCTCCTCTTCTTACCTCTACGGGTTCGCTTCCTAGAAGAACCCGCCCCACTATCAGAGTCAGGTTTCTCACTTGACTCCTCACTGGATGGTCTGCTCTCGCCCGTAGACTCCGCGGAATCTCGCCTCTGTGCCGCTTGCATCCAAGCGTCGAGCTCAGCTTCCTCCTGTTCTAGCTGCTCCAAAGCCTCATCAGGTACTTCCCGAACAGCTTCAGAACCAATGACGCCCTGGTCACCGAGAAAGCCTATCTTGTGCTTCTCTCCAGAAAGGAATGCCCAAACTTCCTCTCGCCGGACGCCATCCGACTTCCCAATGCCTTTTCCAGAAGACAGCTTTACATCAAGCTCCTTCTTGGAAAGCCCCCGATATGCCAAAAAGCTCTCCGCGAACCACTTCGTGAAGCCAGCAGTTCGGAAAGTCGACAGCTCAGGATAAGAAATCGCGGCAGTAGTGTCTTCAGCACTATAGAAAGCCCATGCATTTCTGCCATCCTGCAAACCCCCAAAACGCTTCACCATACTCGAAGGCGCTCCAACAACGCCTTGAGAGAAGCCCAACTGAAGTGCAAAGCGAGAAGGTACATACAGCTGGATATCGACGAAAAGATGTCTGCGGTACACCATCGTGCCGACTCGTATGCTGAAAAGCCACTCCTTCTCTGCATTTGACAAAGAGTAATGCCTTCCCGACCCTGCTCTGGTAGAGTCTCGGGAGGTACCAAAATCAAAAGCCTTCTTCCGCAACTCCGGAGAAAGCTTAACTGAAGACTGCCCCATCTCGACGTCCCTGAACCGTCGGATCCTCATGCGGGCAAACAAAAGTGATTCGGATACGGCTTTTCCCTTAGCCAATCGAATCATCAGAGGATCATCATCCTGTGCAGCACCCAGCTGGTGGAAGCCAGGACAGTGGTATACAAACCACGAATAAAAGATATGGGCTGAAAATACCCTATTCATAGGGAGCCCAAGCCGAACCAAAAAAGCAGCGGCCTGCAGTTCGGTACACAGGTAGGAGTAAAGAGCGGGCACCAAAGCAAGCCGCTCTCCAAACGCCATCTGACAAGCCGGAAAAATACAATGCGGCCTGATGTGCGTCCCATCTCCACCAGCAAAAACAGCCTCACCTAGCCAAAAAGTGAGGTAAAAAGCAAGATCTCTCCGCAGTGTAATGCCAGAACAAATGGCATCTGTGCTCGCGAAGAAACCCTTCAACTCTTCCTGCATGGCCAAAGTCTTCTTCCTGTCTTCCCGGGTCATGCTATCAGGAGACTCTTTGCTGTCAAAGAAGTTGAAGAATGAAGAGCCATAACTCTTCCAACTGCTGGATCTAACTTTCGAGCCCTCCTTCAAAAAATCATAGAAGGCGACGAGCTGAAAGTATAGGAGCCTGAACTCCTCTGACTGCTCCTCAAGAACGCTGTCAATCGGCATGAACTCCTCATAGAGTTTGCCAAGGATGGGCAATCCAGTAATAGCACTCAACTCCTTCAGAGAAAAACCAATCTCACTGTTCGTGACAACGAAGGTATTGGTCTGAGGGAGGAAAGACTCCAACATAGCCATGAAGGCATCATCGGAAAAAGTCACGGTCTCCCTGAAAGCGCGGACCGCGTCAAAAATCCCGGCTTCCTTCAAAACGGCGCCCCCAATCAGCAAGGTGTGGTCAGTCCATGACTTCCAATCGGAGTCAGCATTGAAACGGCCACGAAGTCGAAAAGGCTTCACCCAAGTACTGCCGTCACCGCTGAAAACGCCAAGGCCCACCGGTCTCAAATCGACCGACGGATAATCAGAGCCCTGGTAGCCGCTGGCTGGCATCAACATGTCCATACGGACAGGTGGCTTCTCCGCAAAACCGGAAGGTCCACCAACAAAAACCCCGGTCTTGATCACACTGGTCCTCTTCACCCAGCTCGGAGGATCTTCCCTCTTAGGGCACGTGGGAGAAAGGCTCAGGATCGAGATGGTCCGGTCAAAAGACGACCGGGTAGAAATAGTTCTCTCTTCACCATCAGCCGTGTAAGAGAACTGAAAACATCTCCTTTGGTATGTCAAGTCGTCAGGGACTGCATCTCCAAAGAAGAAGGTAGGCTTGGGCAAAACCCTCAGATCGTCCATAACCCAAGGACGGTTGCTTACCATGATCTTATAGAACTCCTCATCCTTGAGAGCGATCAATCGCTGTCTCATCTCATCACGATTGAGGGAATCGCATTCTTCCAAGTTCTTCTCAATAAACTGGACCTTCTCCCAGGCCTGCTGAACGGCCACATTAGAAGATCTGGCGGATCGACGAGGTACGCTTGTAGCAGGCTCTTTACCCTTGTTCGTTCTGGAGGAACCACCTGCAAAGGTTGGAAAAGAAAAAGATCGTCATCAAAATGACAGGATTTCGCTAAAAAAAAAAAAAAAAAAAAAAAAAAAAGGATCACTTTGTCCCACCAAAAATCTGGCGAAATTTTGACATGACTCCGGGGCAATTCCGAAGAAAAAGGGAAATACCCCGAAAGAAATAGAAAGTTTTGAAGATGGGCTCAACATTGCTGCGGGCTCCGAAACTACAAACTTTCGAAACCTCAAAATCTCCGCAAAATCAAGAAGGGCTCAACATCGCTGCGAGCTCCAAATTCCCAAATTTGCAAAGATTTTCAGGTATGCTATCATCTACAAATAGTACATGCATGAACATCTAGATTTGCACAAAAAACGCATTATCATGATGAGCAAAAAAAAAAAAAAAAAAGAAGAAGAAACTTTCTCGAAAAAAAGGGGAGAAAGAAAAGAAAAAAAAAAAAAAAAAGAAACTTTCTCAAAAAAAAGAGAAGAAAGAAAACAGCAAAAAAAAAAAAAAAAAAAAAAATAGGCCACGTGGCCGTACGGACCAGATCCGTACGGATATGTCCGTACGGCCCACAAAAAAAAAAAGAAAAAAAAAACGTGAAAAAAAAAAAGAAATCACGTGGAGAAGAAAAAAAAAAAAGAAGAAGAAGAATAGAAAGAAAAGAAAGAAAGAAAAAAAAGAAGAAAAAAAAAAAAAGAAGAAGAGAAACTTTTTTTACCATCCTATTCTCTACATAAAGTTTTCTTGAAAGAAAAAGAGAGAAAACTTACTTGAAGCCATTGATGGAGAAGAAGAAGAAAAAAGCTTGAAGATCCTTGAAGAAGAAAAACTCTTGGCCTTGGAGCTCTCTTGAGATTGTTGCAAAAGAAAGCAATAAGGGCAAGAGATCCTACCTTCCTTTGCTTTTATAGGAGAGAGCAAATCAAAGAAGGAAACAAAGAAGAAAGGTAAGTGTTACTAATTAGTAACCTTACCAAAAGAGAAGGAATTAGAAAGATTCTTTCCCAAAAAGAAAGATGTCTTTGAGAGATTTCCTCCCAAAATCAATCAAATGAGAGATTCTCTCCAACAAAAAAGGATATTGGAGATTTCTTCCCAAAAAGAAAGATACCTTGAGATATTCTCTCCCAAATTAAGGGAATATGAGAGATTCTCTCCCATAAAGATATTTTTAGATATTCTCTATCCAAATGAGATATCTTTAGATATTCTTTACAAAAATGGCCCCACATGAGATCTAAGCCATCCTAAAAAGCTTAAGGTCCCATGGGCTAGCCCATATGAGCCAGGTTTGACCACCTAGGCACTAAAAAAAAAAAAAATGGGCTTTTAGTCAGGAAAAAAAAAATTCCTCTTACCAAGAGCATACAATAATGGTTCCATGCCTCTTTTGAGTTGATTGGACCATACAAAAAAAAATCCCAAGCCCCATGAGCTTCCAAAAATCAAACCATCCAGCCTCATTTACCAAATTGAGCCAAAATCTTGAAATTGACATTCCACAAAAATCCAAACCACTCCAATGGACCCACACAGTCCCAAAGAGTGACCAAAAACCAAATCCTGGTCCCCTAACTTGCCACATACAGCTTGTTAGGTCACAAGACCAAAACCAAAAACCAAATCATGATCCCCCAACTTGCCACATACAGCTTGTTGGGTCACAAGGTCAAAACCAAAACCCGATCCCCTAACCTGCCATATATAGCTGGTTAGGTCACAAGATCAAAAACAGAAACCCAAATCCACATCACTGATGTCATCTTCAAAACTTTGCCTCGAGATGGTGTGTGATTCCTTTCACTACCATAAAATTCCCCTGGAAGCTCAAAGGCACCTCTACCAAAGGAAAGATTGCTCAAAGACTCTTGGTCAAGACACAAGCTCTCCTTCAAAAATCTCTTCGAGGCACATCGACTACAAAAGTCAAGCAATTCGTCGCTGTACCTCGAGGGGGCATTTGTTGACACCAAAAATGTCACTTTGCCTCTTCAAATCAAGAAAGCTGCATGAAGTCGCAACCTGCCATAAATAGGCAATGCAATTTCTCCAAAAATTCAAATCTTGTCAGAATCAAACAAAAACTGCAAGATCCTTCAAGATAGCCAAGAGAAGAGTACACATGAAGTTTCGGGCCATTTCGACAACATTTGGCCTAACTTCACTTCTCCGACAGCTAAACGGGAGCTCCCGGCGGCGACATCATCGGAGACGTCAAAACTTCGATCAAAGCCTACAGATGACTCCAGCATGTCTCAAAAGGGCTCTATGCCAAATTTCAAGTCAAACCGACAACGTTTGACCCTCCATCAATGCTCAAGCAGCAAAATCAAGCCTCCTGGCGGCGGGAACCACCGAAGCCTTCGCTCATCAAACCAAGTGCATGAGTGGCTTCAACATGCTTCCAAAAGGCTGCACGTCAAATTTCAGGTCATTCTGACAACGTTTGACCAGGTTTCGATGCTCCGAGAGAAAATCAAGCCTACCGGCGGCGGAGCAACCCGGGACCATGACATCCAAAACGGAGCCCATGGAACGTCTCAAAATGACTCCAATAGGCTCCCCGTCAAATTTCAGGTCAATCGGACATCGTTTGACCACATATCAAAGCTCGGCATTTTCCCCGCAGCAAAATCAAGTGAAGCATCGACGGGACCCCAAACGGCTTCAAAACTCAAACAAAAGCCTATGGTTGGTCTTATTTATTGCTCAGGAGGCTTCACCTCAAATTTCAGGTCATTCCGACATCGTTTGACCAAGTTTCAGCTTCTCGCGGAAAATCAGCAGCTCTACGCGACAAAGTCTTCGGCTTTCCCGGAAAATTGGAAACTTTGCACTCTAAAAATGCAAGGATTCTCATTAAGTTTTCTACAGGGAAATCAAGCCAATAAATGAGAAGAAATGTCAAGAAAAATACAGAAGAAAACGGCGACGAAAAAGACCTCAAAACGACCGCAAAACGGGCTCCGAAGGGGAAAAATCCCCCAGGGTCGCAGACCCCTGCGACCATGGCCCATGGTCGCCGGTCCATGGTCGCCGGCGACCATGGAGGTCCGGGTCACCGGATTTTCCGCCGGTGACCCGTTTTTCCGTCTTTTTTCGCGTTTCGCGCACTTTGGCCCCTGTGGTTTCCTGAAAATGTGATTTTTAGTGCTCTAAATTGACTCATATCCGACGACATCTCGGATCCGCCGTCAAAAGCATAAAATCATCATTGATCGCTCCAAGATCGCCAACCGGTCGACCAAGAAAGTGTACTTTCTGTCCGACCGATCGTGAAATCAACAAGACAGATGTCACTGGCCCGCTCTTAGCTATCAATGTCTGAAGTTACATGTTCATCCGATGTCGATCAGCATGTAGATCCATCGATGATCATCGCCAGAAGAATTCCAGAAGACACGGCATGGCCCGCGACTCTTCGACTGCTCGGCGACCAATTAATGTGGTTAATTGACTAGCTTTATTGCAGTCATTAATTCATTTCTTTGGACGGCCCAATCAGAAGCAAGCATTTGGGAGTTACAAGTCAATTGATTCATGGCATTTAAACCATGAAACTCCTCCCATTATGGTAATTAAGGTGATTAAAAGCCCTTAATCTCCATCGGCCAATCAGATTCAAGGAAAAAGGAGTTACAAAATCAAGAAATAAATCTTGTAACTCCTCCCATTAAAGCCATTAAGGCTCATAAACCCTCCTAAATGGCTACCAAAGGCCTATAAATAGGAGAGCATTCCATTGAAAGGGGGATCGGAAAAAGATCGGAAGAAAATCGGAAAAAGATCGGAAAAAGGAGATCAGAGAAGATCAGAAAAAAAGGATCAGAAAGAGATCTGAGAGAAAGAAAAAGAGAGAAAAACTCTGCTGAAGTTCTGCACCGGCCACCACTACAAGGTGACAAAAGTCCCTTGGGGGGCACCCCCCCCCAAGGTCCTTGCCTTCTCCTGCTGCCTCCAATGGCTTAGACGTGGCTTTTCAGCCCGTCTACTTAGCTTTTTATTGGACATAGGACCTTCTCTTGGTCTTTGTCCTCTAAAAACCTGAGGTTATAGCCAAGCCAAGCGAATCAAGAGCATCTTCTGTTCTCATCTGCATGGATGATGGCGAAGCCCATACATGGCTTGCGACCGTCAATCTGAACGAGTCCCCCACAATCTCCTGAAAAGTTAGATCTTCCTTTTCTTGCTTTTCATTGTAATTTGTATTTTTCTAAAGAGACAAAAATCACAACTCTTGTCTTTCATTATTGATAAGAATTGTAAATCGGCTATAAACGCCAAAATCGGCTATAAATGCCAAACAAAATCGCCTTTCACGGCAAACTAAGAAAATGTCTCTTTTCTTAAATATTTGTGCAATGGAAAACTTGAAAGAAGTTGATTTCCTTTTTACTTGCGAAGGTTGATCTCCGGATTACCACTTGCAATTCCAAGTAAAATAGAAAATCTGGCACACCCACACAAAGAAATGTTGATGCACGCTTCAGGCCCCGCCAGGGCGCGAAAGGGCCGGACCCGACGGACTCCCACGTTCCGCCGACCCCGGTAGCCGCCCCAGCAGGCGCCTCGGAGCGCGTTCCATCAATCTTCCATTAGGTTCTGTGTAGCGTCGACGTCGTTGTAAAATTACATGCATTTCTTATCAAATCGCTTCCATTAGGTTCTGTGAAGCGACGACGTCGTTGTAAAGTCAAAAACTGTATCTTCCACTAGGTTCTGTGTAATGACGACGTCGTTGTAAAATCACATGCATTTCTTATCAAATCGATGGCATTAGGTTCTGTGAAGCGACGACGTCGTTGTAAAGTTACAAACTGTATCTTCCACTGGGTTCTGTGTAGCGACGATGTCGTTGTGGAATCACATGCATTTCTTATCAAATCGATTCCATTAGGTTCTGTGAAGCGACGACGTCGTTGTAAATATCACAGATTTGAAAATTGCTGGTTCTGTGAAGCGACGATGTCGTCGCTTAACAGACTAAAATATTCAATACACTTTCCGTACTAATTTGATGTGCGAACGCACTACAAGATCCATATCAATCACAACATTGCTATAGTGTCACACATTGCCATATGAAATGTAAACCAGAAAAAGGATATAAACAGCTGAGAATCCAACAAGGGCACACATCTTCAATTTCCATTCCAAAAAATGTTGCCAAAATTTTTTTTTTGTAATGTTCAACCTAAAAGATGTATGGACCATTCGGCTTGTCACCAGCTTCATGTTTGAATATTTACAACAAAATATTTAAATAGGACAGAATTGTCAAGGATGTCACTAAATTTGCATCAATCATCAAGCTTAATTGAATCAATCAAAATCTCATTAAGACTCAACCGATGCGCATTCAACTCCCAGCCGCGCTTAAAGATTTCAAGGACTATTCGTTGCCGATAGTACTTCATGTCAGCTTGCGTAAGATTAATCGGACGCCGAAATATACAGTGCTCTGCGAATGCAGCGACGAAGACACCACAGTCGTAGTCGTTCTCTTGTAGTGGGAAGTTTGTTTTCATATTGATGGTCCATATGTATGGGTCTGGCCACCCATAATCGCTGTACTTCGCAGTCAGCCATTCAACCTACAGGAACAGCACACGTCGTTAAAGCGGATATAAACAGTTTGTTCAATTTGGAAATAGATAGTATATGCTCACAAATTGTTTACAAGCCGTTAAAGCGTGACGATCACTGCCTGAACTATTGTAGAATTCCCACTTCCTCTCATCCGTATATCCAATAAGTAATGTGAAATGATTAACTGAGTGGAGAACGAAAACGAGTGTTTTACATTCTCTAACATCCATCACATGAGAACCCCCAGGACCAAATGCTGCTTCTTCTGCGGTTGGCAGCCCAGACTGCCACTAGCTCTGCAATTATTTTTAGTGGCAGATGTCAACAGATATGGATCATAAGTGAAATTGTTGATATTAAGTATATACTTACAGAAATGCTCGGGTTTGCCAAAAAGGCCGTAAGACACTTCTTGCTCAACACATCAAACCAATAATACAAGATATTGGTGTCTAACCAAATTCCCTCTTCCAGAGTAGCATTCGAAACTTCACTGGATACCAATGTGCATGCAATGTCCAACTCTTCCTTCTTGCAAAATACACAAACTATAAGATAATTTATGTAATGAAACCAATAGGAAGGTGTATAAAAAAAGACGAACCTCTCATTGAAATATTGTTTAAACCCCTTCAGTAGAAACCTGTCCCTTTTGGAAAGAACATACTCCGATCCACCCATTGAGTGTAAATAGTGATCATACTTTTCTGGAATCTTTCTTGTTCGGGGCAATCGTTTTAACCTCCAAACTAGTAAATCAATGGACGCCTTGATTGGTGATGTTATAATTGCTTGTGAGGTTGTTGCCCTTCGAGGGGTGGAGAATATATCAACCATTGGTGGCTCATCCGACTTCTTGACAAGTGTAGATGTGTGTCTCTCTATATGCTCTGGTTCCATATAAAAATCACTTGTGGCCACCTCAGGGGCCTCAATAGCGGGGCTATCCACCCGAGGTAGTATCTCCTTCACATTGGTATTCATCTTCACACTCTTTTGCTTCTTTCCTATATTTTTTCCAGGACTATTCGCCGCAGCCTTTTTGACCCTCCTCCTCTCTACAGACTCTTTATCCTGTCAATTTATAATTGCCGATAACTGTTAAAGACAAATCAAAATTGAATAAATAAAGATGGATGATGCTGTGGCTTACATCTTCTGAATCTGAGCTATATAAGTGATCGTCCTTAAATTTTTTGAAATTTGTATTCAAACCAGATATGAATATGAAGATCTTCCTGATCCAGGAATCCCGGAAATGCTCAATTGAGGTTTTCTTCCTCACAGCCCGGTCAAGTGACCTCTCCATACGTAGTAAAAGTTCCTTTACCTGCGGGCATGAATTTTGTCAATTAGGCAAGAGGCATTTGGATGGGAAAAATACTAAAGGCCAAGAAAGAGGTATTCATTTCTTACTCGGTTCTGTTCACAACAACCCTCATGTTCATCACTTTTGGTCTTTGTTGTATCAATCTCCTCATGGGACTTGCCCCGACCAATATACATGTTCGTGTTGGCCTGATACCATTGCATATACTCGTCAGTATGCGCGGACGAAGATGATTTCTTTCCTTTCAGAATGCCCTTGCACCTACTGTCCCAAAGTTTGTAATTAGGTACCCTTCCATCTGCACTGTAGTCATACACTATCATTTCTACCCGCTCCACCCTTGCAAAGGGCATACTGAAAGGTGGAGGAACATCTTGATGAAGACCAAACTGTTTCATAACACGGCTAGTATTATGTCGCTCCACAACCCAATAAAAAGCTAGGACTGTTGAAGAAGAGAATAGTTCACGGTCAGCTTTAGAAACTGATGAACTCACACCGTCCTGTGTTAATTTGTTCAATTGTTGTCGGGTCTTTGTCAAAGTGGTTACAACTTTGAATGAATTCAACCTAACTGTCCAGGTCTTCATCAATAGAAACTGAATGTCACTTTTCTAGGTAGCATTTGGCGGTGGACAACGTCCAATTTGCATTCGTGTGTACGCCCATATCTGCGAAAAACAACAATCAATACAAAATACGCTATTCAAAGAGTTGTATAAAAAGTATAAATATCATCAAATAAACTGCGTTACCTGGAGAAGTTGTAGAGGTCCACTCAAGGTTCTAAACTTCCTCGAACCTTCAGTGTTTAAAATTTGATTTCATCTCCCTCTTCATCAACATCTTCCCCCTTATCCTTAACAACTTTCACCGCCTTTACTAATATCCAATAAAGATTTGCAAGACAATATGGCTTAAATTCCCTGAACAACTCGAGAAGATATGCCGGCCCCCTTCCACCTGATGTGTTTGACATAATTTGACTGGATACTAAGAAGAAAAAGTATGCCCTAGTGTTGTAGATTTCTTCGTCTTTAGAAAGTTTCTTCTTCTTCTTCTTCTTCTTCTTCTTCACAACCTTTGTTGGATTTGCTGCGAAATTGGATTCCAACGATGTGAATTTAATATTTATCCCGTTCACATCAACACCTTGAATGGGGGCCTTCTCAAGTAGTTCAAGACGTACTTCACTAACCATTAAAAACGGGAAAGTTCTCCCAGTGACAATTGGGCCATCGATTGGTGGGCCATAGATATAGGCAACGTCTTTGAGAGTGATAGTTGCCTCACCTGATGGGAAGTGGAAGGTGTTAGTTTCGGAATGCCATCTTTCTACTAATGCCGTAATGAGGGCATGATCTACCCTAATATGTTCCATCTCCGCCAAATTTTGCAGCCCCGATTGCCTGACGTATTCCTTTTGGTTTTCATTTAACAACCAGACATCTTTGTCCGGGTTCATTGGTATGCATCTGAAGGTGCCGAATTCCTGACAAACATTAACAAGTGAATACAGTTAATAAAAGCTTTAAATCAATAATATAAGTATAGATGTCAAGGGTGGCTATGAATATACCTTTCCATGGTTTATCGCTTCTGAAATGTAATTGGCCTGATTGTAAAGAAGCCTATCCTTACTTCCATCCATCTGAAAAAAAATAGAGTTAGATGTAAACATAACAAGTGAGAGATGTAAATATAAACCATATGAAAATTTGACATCCAGGGCCAATGAGGTAGTTTTTACATGATGGATTATTTTTTTTAAATATCATTGGCGGAGAAGAGTGTCAGCAGATTTGACATCCTAATCCTATGTGTCACCCCCTCATTGGCCCAGACAAGACAGTTTTTTTTATTGTGATGGTCAGTGACGACGTCGTTGCTTCACAGAATTCATTGCATAAAATACTGTGTAACTATACAACGACGTCGTTGCTTAACAGAAGCAACGACGTCGCTGTAATTCAACTCTGCAATATGAGTGTAGAGTACTGCTCAAAGGTGTAACAAACAAAGGAAAAACTGTATGCATTTGTGTGTTTAGAGAGAGAGAAAGTATAGGTTTTTGGGCATTAAAATGGAATCCTTGTCCACCCCAGGGTTGGCAAGATAATCTGCAATTCTATTAGCTCATCTTAGTTTATTTCGAATATTGACCTCCAGCCTACCAAATAATTTCCTCAACTTCGAAAAGGATAACTGTACGACGACGTCGTTGCTTAACAGAAGCAACGATGTCGTTGTAATTCAACTCTATAATATGTGTGTAGAGTACTGCTCAAAGGTGTAACTGACAGAGGTGTAACAAACAAAGATGTAACAAACAAAGGTATAAAAAACAAAGGAAAAACTGTATGCATTTGTGTGTTTAGAGAGAGAGAGAGAGTATAGGTTTTTGGGCATTAAAATGGAATCCTTGTCCACCCCAGGGTTGGCAGGATAATCTGCAATTCCATTAGCTCATCTTAGTTTATTTTGAATATTGACCTCCAGCCTACCAAGTAATTTCCTCAGCTTCGAAAAGGATAACAGTACGACGACATCATTGCTTAACAGAAGCAACAACGACGTTGTAATTCAACTCTGCAATATGTGTGTAGAGTACTGCTCAAAGGTGTAACTGACAGAGGTGTAACAAACAAATGTGTAAAAAATAAGGAAAAACTATATGCATTTGTGTGTGTAGAGAGAGAGAGAGTATAGGTTTTTGGGCATTAAAATGGAATCCTTGTCCACCCCATCCTTGGTAGGATTATCTGCAGCTCCATTAACTCATCTTAGTTTCTTTCGAATATTAACCTCTAGCCTACCAAGTAATTTCCTCAGCTTTGAAAAGGATAACAGTACGACGACGTCGTTGCTTAACAGAAGCAACGACGACATTGTAATTCAACTATGCAATATGTGTGTAGAGTACTGCTCAAAGGTTTAACTGACAGAGGTGTAACAAACAAATGTGTAACAAACAAAGGTGTAAAAAACAAAGGAAGAACTGTATGCATTTGTGTGTGTAGAGAGAGAGTATAGGTTTTTGGGCATTAAAATGGAATCCTTGTCCACCCCATTTGGCAGGATAATCTGCAGTTCCATTAGCTCATTTTAGTTTCTTTCGAATATTAACCTTCAGCCTACCAAGTAATTTCCTCAGCTTCGAAAAGGATAACAGTACGACAACATCGTTGTTTCTGTTAAGCAACGACGTCGTTGTAATTCAACTCTGCACTATGTGTGTAGAGTACTGCTCAAAGGTGTAACAGACAAATGTGTAATAAACAAAGGAAAAACTATATGCATGTGTGTGTAGAGAGACAGAGAGAGAGGATAGGTTTTTGGGCATTAAAATGGAATCCTTCTCCACCCCATACTTGGCAGGATAATCTGCAGCTCTATTAGCTCATCTTAGTTTTTTTCGAATATTAACCTCCAGCCTACCAAGTAATTTCCTCAGCTTCGATAAGGATAACTATACAACGACGTCGTTGCTTAACAGAAGCAGCGACGTCGTTGTAATTCAACTCTGCAATACAAAGGGTTTGGTCCATCTACAACACAAGGTTCTCAAGTGCCTTATGGTTCTTCTTCCTTATCACTAATCTTCAAATAAACATTATTTTCTTTTTTCCTTGTATTGCAGAGGAGGTCTTTTTTTCTTTTTTCCTTATCCACTAAAACCCTCTTATGCTTCCGCTTATCACCTAATTCTATTGCAAAGAAGCAACTCTCCTTTATCCTTATTTCCTTCCCACAGAAAGGGTGGCAGGTTGCCTCCTGAGTCCAAGTTTTAAAACCTTGCTCTTCCATATCTACAATTTATTCTCAAACTTCTAAACACTCCCCAGTCCAATGGCAAACCTAGATACAAGAATTAGAAGCCTCCCTATGCTACATTTTGTTATGGTTTCCAGAGAATAATTGCAGCTCTACTGACACCCCACCATACTCTCAAATTAATTTTAAAAAAATATACAATGTAAAGAACTTGAGAATAGAATGAAACTTGTCCACTTCTACCTTATCATGAGAGCTAGAAAGGATAATAACCTCTATGAGCTACAGAGATTACCACACAATACTAATGCTAGCTCCAAACCTCCCAATCAGCCCCATCTCTTCAGCGTTCATAAAGAGGAAAGGAGATGGAAGATCTCTTTGTCTTAACCCCCTAGTGACCTTAGAGAGATAATGAGCCTATATAATATAATATACTGATTGGTGCAAATTCCATGCAAATAGCAACCATGAAAATACTGATTCAACCTCATTCTGTAATTTGAGACCTTGATTGTCTTCTACCTCCACTACTAATTCTACCTCATTCTTACTCTCCACAGTAACATGTACCATCACATCATCTCTATTGATTTCATAATGCAAACCAATGTGTGATTTATGGATTTATGCAAACCAGGACCCTATTGAGAAGCATCATGGATTTGTTCGATTACTATTAGATGATGTGAGTATAAAGTTACATTTCCAGCATGGCGCACCTATTTACATGAAGTCTCTGCATGTCCACTAGGACTGACTACACAGTCGAGAGGGGGGAAAATGGAATGACTGAGATGTATCCAGTTGATTCAATGCAAAAATCATGTATAGTGCAGAGCATAAACAATTTTAGGACGTGAAGCAAAAGGAAAGAAGATAAACAAAACCCCAGTAAATCATCATTCTGTAATACAGAAAAAGCTAGGCGACAAGAAAAATACCTCCGCCTGATAAACCGCTGGAAGCTTGATACAACAAACCAAAAGGTTGGAAAAGGACCTTTGGGACAATGGGACCACCTTCACTACCTTTTGAGGTAGGTGCAGACGAATCCACCGAGGGAAAAGAAGAAAGCGATGCAAGAAGAAGGGGGAAATGGGGAAGTGGGGTTAAACCGCACCCAAGCTTGACGCAAGCATCCAATAGGTTGGAAAACTGCGGTTGGGACCACGAAAACTGTCTTTTGACGAGGGAAGGGAAGAAACCGCCAAGGCAAAGCTGTGGAAAGTGATCGAGGAAGGAGGGGAAAATGGGGAAGTGGGGTTTCGTGGGAATTTATTTTTTTGACTGTCACGACGACGTCGTCGCAAGTTTCAGTCACTATTAAAAAAAATGAAAGTGGTCCCAGGGGACCACTTCCGTGCCATAAAAACTATTGGTACCTTCTATGGTTAGTGGGCCTCTATGGTCCTTTTTTAGATAAAATTCTCTTTTTTAAATGATTTTTCATTATCATACATTTCATGTAGAAAATCTCAAAGAAACCAATCCTTTCGAGAACCCATTTTTCATTTAGAAACTTACCTTATGATTTTCCTTTTATAAGATCCCACATTGAATAAGTACAAAAACGAAATAGGCATTTATAAAATATCCCTGTGCTAACCATATCAATGCACTAGACTTTGGACTCTTTCTATTGGACTTGGCTTGGGTCTTGAATGTATATTGGAGAAGCCATTATTTTACAATTTATTGAGGGTTGACCCAGTTCTCTTTTTGGCTAAGTCAAATAAATTAGGCATCAGGTTTGATCATTATTTTCCTATTGCATTCTTGTGGGCCGTTGAGTTCAGGGTTGATCTTCAGGCCAGCAAAAGCGGATCAACATCAACATAAGCTGGGCTTCATTGTATCTTGGAGATGGCCCGCCTAAAAATCCATTGATGACTTGGTCCCACCAAGTGGGTGGCGCAAAACGCCTTGAAGCGTCCATGTCGAAAAAGCCATAATTTTCTTCTAATGGGGCAAGGGATGGTCAATTTATAAAATAAAGTTTCCACACTGGTCTTTTTTATAAATAATGACAAAAAAAATGAAAATCTAACAATGGGCCCAGATCATTTTGGAGTGAAACTTCGCAAATATTCGTTTTTTTGAGGCGCACTGGTAGTTTCAAAGCGAAAAGGAAGAAAAGGAGAAAACAAAAAGATCACAGAAGAGTCTCACGAGAATTTCGTGAGGACACTCACTGGGTCCATTGACGAAAAATCTAAACCAATATAAAAATACCTCCTTCCATAGTATATAGTCCTCATCAAAACTCACTCAAATAGCCCACCCTTAGACTGATAAATTTTAAAACACTCAAATAAAATATTATAAAAAAAATCGAATCTTTCATATAAATATAACAGACTCTGGGATTTAGATTTTTATTAAGTGGTGTGGGATTTAAATTCTTATTTAAGTTGGGGATGTTTTCCCTTTTCTTAAGTGGGCCTCTATTAGAAGCATAAAGGAACCTTGGTCACGTTTGGCAACCAAATCTTTAGGGAGAAGATTTTCGATTTTCCTAAAGTTGTGGTAAATCAATATTTTGCAATTGTAAATTCTTGAAGATTTGGACGAATGAAAATCTTCATTTATAGGGATTCAGATCCAACCATCCCCTATAAGATTTGAAAATTCTCATTTAAGTGGATTTATACACCAAACCATATTTTTCTCAACTATATGACTATATGCATCAATATAAACTAATATCAATGTGAGATCCTCAATTATATAAACCCCAAGCAAGGAATCCTTATTCCAGTGGTAGTGAAGAATTATTAGATCTATGGATTTATTGCCCGTTACCAAACATGCGCTACTATATACAAGGCTCGTAAAATTGGATACCCAACGGATCTAGATATAAGGCCTCTATTTACATTTTTCTTAACTGGGCACCATGTAGGAGACTCGTAAAACTCTCATGTCTTGTAGCCCTATTGAATCTAGCTTGATTTGGAACTCCATGAAGGATGAAGGAAACAAAAAGAAAAAAGAAACGAAAAAACAAGGGCGAAGAGGAGGATGAACCCAAAAGGTCCTTGCATTTGCAGGACCCGTGATGGTCTTACACATGGTAGTATGGGTAACTTTGAAAATCACATGGTCACACCATCAGAACGAACTATAGAAAACACATTTAGTATCAAATAAATACTGATCATATCATAATAAATGCAAAAGTACTAAAGGAAATTCAACACTTATGGAGTGTAACTCCTTATTACATCAGTTTTTCATATAAAGAAAGAGAAATAATTCTATAGTCTGTAAAATTCCTTCCCTTCAATTTTCTTCCCAAGTTCAATGCATTCAATGCCGAACCATCTGAAATTGTAAATAGGGGAGGTGAGTTAAACCCAGTAGGGTGGAGAGATTTAGTCTTCTCATCCGACTCTAAGTTTGAGGAGTAATTTAGTTTCGATAGAGTTATACAATATCAAACATATCTAATGGATATTAATGCAGAATTAAAAATAAATAAACTTTCTTTTGCTAAATGGTCAATAATGATATTAAAGAGGGAAAATGAAGAGACAAGGTGAAAATCCTCTAGAATAGGCACTAGTTTAATAATTAATGCACAGCGGAATCAAAACAATGTAAACTAGTAAATTTGCCAATCACATATCACAAGAAGGAGATATGATATTTTACGTGGAAACCCTATCCAGGAAGAAAAGCCACAATCCAAAATCAAGCACTATTGAATAGTTAATAGTTACAAGATATATTCACAGCTCTCTTTTCCAGTCAATCCGTCGACCGTTGTTCTTGCACAACCTTCCTGTTGCCATGACTCCCCGCCATGCATTGTTCTCCATACTTGATCCAGCAAAACCCTGAGAACCAAAATGATCAAATCTTTTACAAGAGTACGTAGAAGCAACAAGCTCTCTACAACAAATCTTCAACCCAATCTCTCAATGATGACCCTAGAGAAGAAGGGATCTCTCAATGAATTCTCTCATCTCTGAACAATGAGAGAATAACTCGATTCCTCTACTTAGGGTTGAAAGTAACACTCTTTAAATAGCCCAAGATTTGTGCCTTAGTATTAGGACACAAATATGACTAAAATTGGAAATTTTAGTTGAGAAAAGAAACAAAATCGCACAGCCCATCCATTTGGAAATTTCCCGCCGTCCGATTGATCGGGCAGAGGGTCCGATCGATTGGGTATGCACTGTCTTGCGAATTAACTTTTCTATTACCCTGTTAACTGAGACCCTTGCCACATCCGATCAATCGGGCCTCGTGGTGTCTTCTGAATTTCTTTTGTTTTTCTTCTCTTTTTCGCTTCAGCTCTTCCGGTCTCACAACCACAATCCATTCTAAAATAAATAAAAACTTATAACTCAATGGAACTAAAGTTTTATCCAACTCATAAATTAGTTAACATATAAAAAACCTAACACAAGTGCCAGACGAAGCCCTCTAGAAAAAAACCCACAATTAGTCAACTATACAGGGCAGCTCATCTCTGTAAGGAACGGAGACCTGCAAAAATTGAGAATCAAAACAGAATTTTTTTTTTAACTTTTGTGGGTGATCGGAGGTGAAACTCGTAGAAAATTGAGAAAATTACATACCTCATTGCCATTGAAAAGTTTAGATATTCGGCCTAGGGAGTAAAAAAGGTTGTCAGTAGGTATAGCATGGCACGATCCAGGGAGACTTGCTTTGGAACAATGGAATATAATACAAAACTCTATGATATATATAACATTTATTAATCACAATAAAGTAACAGCAAACAATGTATAAATCAGAATATTATGATTTTTGACATAGAAATGAAAATAATAATAATTGAGAAGAACATAAATAATAACATATTTTATTCACATTGTCCTAAGTATAGACTAGCTTTGTAAAACACAGTATCCCACGACTAAGCCATAATTTATTATCATATTGGGGGCTTAACAAAACACATGGCATCCCCAGATGAAGCAGGCATTTCATACTGTCAACTGGCTTCAATAAACATGTAGTGTCCCACAATTAAGCGAAGCACATAGAACATAATAACTAAGTTTATAACCAAAAGGATCATTTGGGCCAGCGAGCAGTACTTCCAGTTGAAACCATTCCATGCAGCTGGCCAATCTGATCCATTGAAACACTGGCAGATAAGCCACCATCAAATCTTCATTGTACATCTCACATTATTCCAACGAATCTTCATTATGTACGTGGCCACCATCCCCATCTATCCAACTAATATTTTTCCAGCAGAATCCTTTCACAGTTTATCTCCATCTTCACCGTGTACTTTCAAAACAAATTAAAGACAAAACACCGGCCAACCGAGCTGCAAATGTTATAGCCATTTTTATTCGAACTCATTGATTACGTGGTGTCAGTGCCAGCATGTGCTTTTTGGCATGCATGGGCTACTCTTGTTCCCCACATGTGGGCCCTGTAACTGGGTGATTGAGACAACTGAACTGATATAGGCCCTTCATGGTCATGGTGGAATTCTGTTAGATTGCATCATCATAATTCATAACCTCTCATTCATTTACATTTTGCAGTAAGTTCTGCTATTTTTATCATAAACACTGTTTTTTTTTTATTAGACTATGAAAATTTCCCAATAACAACAACAATAATAATAAGAATAAGAAAACTAAACTAATAATGGCCCGTTGTAATATTGTCCTCTTTGGCTCATGGGATACTCAACCAGAGGACCTGCCCCAATCGCATCCCATCTTGCTTGATTTTAAAACGCGTCACACCAAGTTAGGAAGGCATCGCATTCACTTTGGACACTCACATGAGCGATGTGGGATGTAACAAAAATGATTGCACCATGGTTTTCTTCTACTTATATTTTGGATCAGAGTGATTGGTTATAAAGATGTGATTAGCCAGTGAATATACTTCTAAAACACTTGCTTTAGCTATTTCTACACTCAACTTCTCAACAAAATGTCATCACGTACTGGATAAAGAACTTGAAATAGGTGAGGCTCAATCAAGAATTGATTGAGATTCAATCATGACTCATTGAATTTGTAAGTGCCTGAATATTATGGACTTGGTTTAGACGATGATGAATCTTTTAATGGGCTGCTTATCTGGTCTGGGAGTAATGAAAGTGTCAATGGATATCCTCAACCTGAAAGATAAGACAAAAGTTAGGGCCCCGGGTTGCTATCAGTCAAAGGCACTCCGACACCCGAGTTAGTGCAGTCACTGAAGTAGGGTGAAGTGAGGAAGAAGAAGGTTCAAGCAAGATAGTGTGTAAGTTGTATATTGCGTACCTCTCATGGTCTTACCATGCAAGTATATATAGAGGAGTGAAAACTTCTTGAGTGGAGGTAGGTGAGAGAGCTTGTCCCATCAGCCCATACCTAGGATCCTTAGTGGGAGTAAGTAAGAGTACTGTCCCATCGGATTTCTCCTCAATCTCATACATAAATGTGGATGTGATCTGCTGATAGGAAAGAGTCCTTATCGATGGTCGGGGGCCACCCTATCTGTCAGGGCGCTCTGCAATGTAGCTATCCCATCTCATAATGGGGATTGGACGCTCAGTGTTCACCTCGGCAAATGGCCGAACTGGGGAAGTAACCGAAGTCAAGTGTGCAAGCTCGGAAACCACTGCCGAGATGCGAGATGCCGAACTCAAAGGAATGTGCTCGGTACCTTTACCGAGGTGGGTTTGGACTCGGTGCCAGCTGGCGCTGTCGCCGAGCTGGGCGATGCTGGGCCCAAAGCAAGCCCGGTTGGTACTCTTACCGAACTGGGAGTAATTTCGGGATCACGGAAATACCCCGCACAGAATTGGTTAAGACAGTCAAATTTAGTCTTGAAGTTTACAGATATCACTATGCTTTTTCTTCTTCTTTGATCTGATATAGCTCAGTTGATGAAGACCTGATTAAGGGTACGTAGAGCCCTAATCCATATATAGTTTTGTGGCTCAATGGGACTTGACTCCGTCAAATCCACCTGATTCGATAAGCTTTGAGATAGACAGCCGTGTTACTCTATTAAATGGCATACTGAGCCGAGTCCCAAATGTCTTGGTAGCACGCGCTGGGAATAATCATGTCCCTGTCTTGTATGGTGCTACACGAAACTAATGCCTGATTAAAAATGTATATGGTTCTATTAGAGAATATTTTAGAGATGGTTAGATATGGAAAGGATCAGCTCGTCTTAAATTATGATTAGATTAGATTTTGATAATATTTGGCAAGTGTTATCATGTAATTAAGTCTTATATTTATTACATGATTATTTTTTCCATTGTAAGTGTAGTTTTACTCTTACAAATATCCAACGCTGTGGCAAGATGCAGTCCCAAAATTTCTACAAGTTCCATCATTATCACATGCCTACATGCACAAGCACTCCCTAAAAGGGTCAAACGTCTCTTCAACTGGGGTAAATATGCACTACCATTAAGTTAATAATTTGTAATATATAGTCACTATTTCTTTTCTTTTAATTTTTTTTTTTGGGTAAAGAGGTTACCTTTTTATTTTATTTTATTACATGATTAGTACCATATGACAAGCTGGCAGTTGGGCTTGCAAACGGGACATTTCCGGATCAGAACCACAGTGGACGCAAACTTGAACCTGTTTCTAAATAATGGTTCCGGTTCCGGCTCCGGTTCCGATTTTAACTCTAAACCTGTTTTGTTGGTTTCAAACCCAGTTCCAATAGGAAAACCCAGATCCAGTTTAGGAACCGAGTCCACCTAGAGGACTGGAATCTAGTTCCAAAATCTATTCTAATTTCTTTTTATTCTTCATTTTTTTTAAAATAAGCATATTATTCAACTTATAATAGTGCATCAAGTCTACTACTTCCAGTATTATACATAAAAATGTCAAAAAATAAGTTGATTTTGAGGTACAATTTGCAATATCAAATACTCATATACCAAGTCCTAGGTCTACGGGTCAGAACCTAGACCTAGAACTGAGCCATTTTATCAATCGGAACCTAAATTGGCTTCCGAACTTAGAACCGTTTATGAATCGGAACCTAAAATAGGTTCTAGACCCGGGTTTTTACGGATCGAAAGTTCTGGGTAATTGGAGAATCGGATACTCATTTACAATCCTACCGGCAGTCCTATAAATCAGGTCATTCGTCCTTAAGCATAGTAGAGTTACTTGGATCATACTGTAAATTCCATTGCAGTTCGTTAAGTTGATGGTTCTTATTTTTGCTGGAGGGCATTATGAAATTACTTTTATCTGTGTTTCTCTCAATAGGTTTTTTAAAAAAAAGAAGATTTACAAGTTAGCCTACATTAAATCTAAGAAGTCCGGCATTAATATGATGTTCCCAGGTCCAAATTTTAGCTACTACCATTTGTAGTATTGCTATGATATCATGAAATTTTGACTACGATATTAGTGAAATAAGATTATAACCCATCAATGATTCAATCCCAAACAAAGTTGATGCAACTTGTACATTAACATGAGAGGCCTACAGAGGATAAAGAGACAAGAGGGTTGAATGACAGAGGAAGGAAGCCACTCAATGCTAGTGGCTCTTGGGCTTTCGGAGAGGAGATATCAGTAGTATTATTGATTTGCAAAACAACAAAATGGGAGGAAGCTGCGAAGAACCTCGCTCCCACGAAGTTATCTGAATCAAGGCAGACCGACCTGAACCCAATCCCATGCATCTTGCTCACGGACCAACCTCATCCTTTCTTCTGTTGCAACTTATTCATGAATTTTAATTCCTTACGTCTCATTTCCTTCATGATTGATTGCCTTTCTGTTCTTCTTGATTTGACTCGCCAATTCAATTCCACTTTGTTTCTAATTGATAATATTGCCATTGTCAATTAATGAGGGGGAAAGGTTAAACTAAGATCAATTGGGATTGATGTAAAATTTTCGTTCCACTTATTTTCTATATATTCATTTTTCGTTTGGTACAATAGGGGTCATTTGTGATCAGTGTAACTCCTTGCAAATCTGGTAATGAATTGAGACTCACCATTAATGTGATGCTAATCCTACTTTGATTCCCCATCATCAAATTGGATTTAAAGAGATGTTTCATTAAAAGATCGTTAAACTTTGAGACCAGTAAATTAAGATTTATTATGGCATTTGGCTAAAGAACCAAGGTAGTTATCATCCAAAGAAACTGAATTGACTGTGATCCTCTATGCGGTAAAATTAATTAGAAATAGAAGAGTGCCTAATGAAGAATCGGGATGTGGAAGACTCCGACATTCTAGATGGTTGGAAGTCTCTCCCTTATATATATATCCCTAGAGGTCACGCTTGTTAGACACTACTCCCTGAAGAAACCCATATCTTGTAGTCCCAATAGGAGTTTCCTATATAGGGATAAGACCCGATCAAATCTACAACACATCTAAGTCTTTCTTATAGCGAGACTCTATTTCTCTATTGGCAACTACCATTTACTTGATCTGACATGAGACCCAAGTTATGTGGGCCACACAATTTCCTATGTCTAATATTATAATTATTTTTTCGGATGCTTTAGAAACAGTGAAAATATTAAGTTATCATGTTATTGATTCTAAGATTTTGGACATTCACAAAGCTACTAATGCTTTTGATATGGCGGGATTTTGTTGTAGTCTAAAAAAAAATGTAAATGTGGTGGCTCATCATTTTGTCGAAGTTCTGGCTTTCTTTAACTAATAAGATTGTGTGAACCGAAAATTTGCCGGACTGACTGTTTGAGAATAATTTGTGCTTCTGTGGGTTTTTTTTTTAGTAATAATACTTTCTTTTACACATGAAAAAATAGTGTCATTTTCATGTGTAAGTTGGCATGATATACAATGCATGCAAACCAAATTTTTTTTTTTTTTTTTTACAAGATTTAGCATTTGAGACAGCTGAGTTTGTTTGAGAGAGAGAATGCATTTATAATATATGATGGGACAAGGAATAAATATTTATATCCAATGCATGTCTGTATTAGGCAATCCCCTTTCTGGCTACGAGGCTACCTTCAATTAGTTGCCCACCTTGTTCAATAAATAAGAACAGCCCCTAAATTATAGATGTTTCCTTAACTTACAATTTGGACTTTCCAAACTATAAATTCCTTCCTCAAGTTAAATCTTACTACTATTTGTAAGAGGGTCTCTGTTGTTATATGAAAAATTGCAAACAAAACGGCCATTCTGGGTAGGATTCAGGTCCACAATTTAAAACTGCATGGACCTAGATCTGGATCCAGACTGAATATTTCTATGTCCGGTTCAGGAGATACCAAACCCTAGCCTCAAACCTAAATGGATTCAAACCAAGTGCGTATGCGCGCTACATTTTAAGGGTCGGGTCAGGACTCAGGATACGTGGCATCATTGGTCAAGTACTAAGGTCTGACTAAACACTAAAGGTTTACAAGTTTGAACTCTAAACTCAAATTGGATCCATTAATCAATTGAATAAGAAATGTCAATCCAAGCTAGTTTGAACTATCTACACTTTAATTTGGGTTAAGGTGAAGGGCTGAAGCCCATCAAATTGGGAGCAATCAGAAACTCCCAGCCTTGCCCTCATAATGTCATCCAAAGCACATGCTTGTACTAGCTACTTATATGGTGGTAATGCCTCTACTACGTTTCTGTTCCATGTGACCGTTTCAGGATGTTGCGAGTGACCCCTCAACTTGGCACTGACAACCCTCCCACAGTCGGACAGTTCAAAAGGGACTAACCACCCAGCACAAAGGCAAAAAAAAGAAGTTTCACAAGACACCATTGTCCTCCCTTCCCTCACCATACTACAATTATTGTTCTTGCAATTGCTCCTTTTCCTAACTACAAATAAATTCTATCTCCCCTTACTATAAAATTCTCATAACTTTCCCTCCCTTCAGCATGGCTGAGGAAGCCCCCAACACCTCCACACGCGTGCACATAGAAGATGATGATGAGGAAGAAGAAGAAGTACTCAACACGAATGATTTAAACTGCACATCCCACACGTGTGGCTCCCAAAGGGAAAGAGGAAGAGAAGGAAGAGGAAGAAGAGGAAGTATTTTCTTAGGGGGCACATTAGACCCTAAATCTAAATGGATGCAAGAGTGGAACCGTGTCTTCCTCCTCGTCTGCGCCACCGGTCTCGCCATCGACCCCCTGTTCTTCTACGCGCTCTCAATAAGCGACACTTGCATGTGTCTCTTCGTCGACGGGTGGTTCGCCATCACGGTGACCGTCCTCCGGTGCATGACCGATGCAGTGCACCTATGTAACATGTGGCTGCAGCTCAAGATGGTGGATTCAATGGACCGCACACATGCGGTCCATGAAGAAGGATGCAAGCAGTCACACACACGTGCGCGATGCAGTACAGTGCACTTCTTGAGATCAAAGAAGGGCTTCTTCTTCGACGTCTTCGTTATCCTCCCCGTGCCACAGGTGACATTATTGTCCATGTCTCCATTCAAATGAACCATCATCATCAATGTCATCATCTTTGTCATTTCGCTTATGCTTTATCAACAAATGTGTATCACATGTTGTGGCTGAGGATTACACTTTTTCTCCTACTTCTACTTTTTAGTGTGTGGATGAATTGAAAAGGTGGTCATGAGTCATGACAGTAGGTTTGTAGAGGTGCCAATTTTTTCAAAACATGGCCACTTTTGTCCATTATATTGCTCGTTTTATTGCATATTATGTAGCTTCTTAGCAGTGTTCTTGTCCACATCCATGTTTGGATTCTTTTAAATGAATGGTGTGAGGGAAGATCATACTTTTGTAGGTGGCAGGATTCTATACTTTTGGAAGTAAATGGGTTTGGGGGGTTTAGCCACAAACAAAGCACAAAGGCTTCTCTTCTTCTAATGTAGTAGTTGCCATTTAATGGATTGGCACGTGATGTGCACGTGCAGAGATGGTTGGTGATGGGAAGTTGACTTAAGATGAGGTAGTAAATTTGCACTCTATGGTGGGCCATTTGGCTAGAGCAAAATTTTCACCTATGGACGATTTCGAATGCAAATCGTCAAAAATGCATGGAGCACTGCAGAACACGCAGACCCCAGATTCATGCACCTGCCGCAATGAATGTAATTATTCGAATGTATCATAAATTCGGCCCCACTCTAGGACAATGTTTAAGTCAGACTGATTTACAGGGTGACCTTACTATGGTTCTGAAGCTAATGATTTATAGTGCAAAAACAAAGTTTGAATATACTAATTTGATTCTAATTGGTTTTCTCTATTTTATTAGTGTTTGAAATTCAAATATTAGTTGGTGAAGACAGTAGAGATGTTCAGATCATTTGAGCCAAAAAGTAGTGGAACTCAATCATGATAAGTCCATTTCAAATTGGAAAGTGGATATTAGAAAGGGAAAATCTGAATTAGTGGGCCAAAGTGTACGAATATTTTTCTCTCAAATGGCATAAATTTGTGGTCCTAGTGAAAACATTCTCTCTCTTATATAAATACACACAGTACTGGTCCTGACTTTTTTAACACACTGTTGGCTTGAGAAAGTAGAGAACAAGTGGTTGAATTCAGTCGTTAGGCTCCAAAAACGTAGATTTCCACTGTAAAACACGTACACCCTGGTTTCTTTTCTTTTATATTTTTAGGCTTCAATTTTTAGCCTTCTATGATTTATTTTCTTTTATGGAGGGTGATTTTTTTTTTTTTTTTGAAAATGTCACTTTTTTTAAAAAAGGGCGGATGGGAGAGGTTTGTCTAGGAAGGGGACAAATCGAATCTCAACCCCGAAGGCCTTGTAATTTTTAAGACATGGTTCCCTTCAAATTTAATGACCCAAAGAGCCTTTATAAGATCAAATTCAACGGTGAGGACCGCCTTGCTCATTGTCAAATTGAGCCTGCTGCCAATTTAGGATGGGAATTGGCGGATTGCGTTAAGTATGCTAGAAATGAGGCCCACATCGTTATGGCCCTTTGGGTCTTGTGTGTATATCTGTATGTATGTATATATGTGTATATCTTTGTTGTGTGTGATCAGTTGAACTATGATAGTATGATCGTGTCTCCGTTCCAACACCTACTGCCTGCATTACTTAGCATCAAAATAAGTTTTACAATAATCTGAACTATGTCGGCCCTTGGATTTTACATCTGAAATTCTGATTACTTTTTCGCCTTGATTTGGGCCTTAGTATCCTACTCCATCTGAAGGCCTATCAAAGTCCATGCAATTGGCCCTCCTATTATAAATCCAAACCTCCTATATACTGCATCTCCACATAAGGATTGGCACTAATCCAAAATTCATTTCAACAGGAATGCACTACATTGTTAGATTGAACACCAGTTATAGAGAGAACAAATCACGTATACTTACTTTACTGTCAATAACAGTATGATTCCCTCTCTGCAACTCATCACTATGTTTTACCAAAAAAAAAAAAAAAACACTCATCACTGTGAGCCTCACAAAAGGGTTCTAATGAGCTCCAAAATTTTCTCCTACAAACATTAGCACTGGTGTGGTGGGAAAATCAATCCTGCACTTAATTCAGAGCCTGCCCATGATTAGCCCAACATATAATTATTGAAAAAGTAATTTGTGTCACTGAGATGATTCAGATGGTCAGTCTTCATTATCTAAGCCATATTCCATTAATTTGGGGTAAGTAAATTGAGATAGTAGATTCAGAATTTACAATTTTCAAGCTCTTATTTTTCACCTGAGGTTTGATGTACTGCAGATTGTTCTGTGGGTGGTTGCTCCATCTTTGATTGCAAAAGGATCCACAACAACAGTGATGACAATATTCTTGATCATGTTCCTCTTTCAATACTTTCCAAAGATCTACCACTCTGTCTGTCTCTTACGTCGAATGCAAAATCTTACCGGCTATATTTTTGGGACAGTCTGGTGGGGGATTGCTCTCAACTTGATCGCTTACTTCGTTGCATCGCATGTGAGTATTCCTACAACTGCATCCTTAAACTTTTGCTCCTACAGTTCATGAATTTTGTTGGTTTCTATTTAAGAACTTGATCTAATGAATTAAAAACACTAACCATTACTGAAGTCGTAAGACAACAATGCACATAAGCATAAAGAGAAGAAAAACAGAAGGTAAACACAATTTACCAAGTTTTTCCCTCTCATCCAGTGTAGAGGATGAAACAGATTTCTAATGCTCTGTAACAATTGAAAGAGCTACATGTGCACATAAGAGTTTAAGCCAAACTAGTTTCCCTTTGGTTGAAAATAGGGAAAGGCCCAGCCAATTTACTTGTTGAGCCTTAGCCAAGTTCCATGGGCCCTAAAACTATGTATTCCCCTGTAGGGTAGATCAGGTTGGGCAAACGTAGCCTGGCCTGAATGAACAACACTACACTGTAGTTTTGGAATTTCTTTTTCTTGGCTTTCTAGTATACCAGATTATAATATGTGATATTTTTCCAGTGATGTAGTTTATTTTTTATGGTATTAGAGTGAACAATAGATTAAATATAATCAATTTTAGGTCTAGGAGCCTAGGATTGAAACTCGGACCTAAAAAATATTATCGGGTTATAGAATTCAGTACCTGTCCGGCTCAACTCGACCGAAACCCGGTCCACTACACCCTATTTTCTTCACAAGCTTAAATTTTGTGTCCTTGAAAGTAATTTGTTATGTTCTTACATGTGCAGGCAGCAGGGGCATGTTGGTACTTGCTAGGAATTCAGAGGGCCTCAAAGTGCCTTAGATTGCAATGCAGAGAGACAATGGGCTGTGGGGTAAGGATGTTAGGGTGTGAAGAGCCAATTTACTATGGAACGGCCATGATGAAAGATATAGGTAGGTTGGCTTGGGGTGGCAACAAACAAGCAAGGCTCCTGTGTTTAAGCAGCAGTGACAAGTTCGACTATGGTGCATTTAAATGGACGGTCCCTCTCGTTACAAACACTAGCCGTTTGGAGAAGATGCTCTTTCCCATTTTTTGGGGTCTGATGACATTAAGGTGAATGCTTCATCCTCCTTTTGGAATATCTTTCCTACAAATTCTAGAATTTCAACTCAGTGCAAACAAACACACTTTTAGAGTTGCAAACTTTGGATGTGGGCCCAACTGAATGCATGAAACTAACCAGGTAGGGGCATTAGAAGGTCTACCATGGATTGGAGGATGAGTCCTAAATAAGCACGAATTTAATCATAGCCAGCTGATTAAGAGTGTCAATATTGTTTAAAGCTATAAATAAGCACTTACAAAAAATGGTACACTTTCAAGGATCATAATCTCATATCCCTCCACTAATCCATGACAAGACCTACCAATCACACACAGGCCCAAGCGCACATGCACTCTCTTCCCCTTACTCCAATGATTTGCAGAATACCAGGTGATCCCTACATTCAAGGTTTCCAACAGTAGGATGGTTTGCGGCTAAATTTAACTGGAAGGCTACAAAATCAATGGCTATTTGATCAGAACGATTTTTGGTCACTCCTTGTGGCCCCTATTCCTTGACACTTATGATAGTCTTATATTGATTTCAGTACTTTTGGCAATCTTGAGAGCACAACTGAATGGCTGGAAGTGGTTTTCAACATCATCGTGCTAACTAGCGGGCTTCTCTTGGTCACAATGCTGATTGGAAATATAAAGGTATGGATCATAAGAACAGGCAATACAAATCCATCAAATAATAACTGTGTGGAGTGCTTACATAATACCAAGATAATCTCCTGCCTCGGCACTAAAATACCAATTAGGGGTTGCTCCGACCTTATTTATTCCAGTTCGGCAAGAGTGCCAGCTGTCACCAAGTTGGAGTTGGATTCGGTCTGCCTACCGACCTCGTTCATAACGGGCCCTGCCCCGAGCATCTCGGTACCAATGACCGACCTCCTGCATTCCCTAATCTCGGTAATTCCCATCTCGGTCCACCTGACCGAGATGGATGTCCGTCTTAAATCTCCATTTATGAGATGGGACGGCTACATGACAAAGCCCCCCTGACAGAAGGTGGCCAAGTGCTGATAAGGGACCTTCCCTATCACTTCCACATTTATGTGAGGGGGTTGAGGGGACGTCCGATGGGATAAGTATCCTCACCTACCATCCTAGGAGTGGGCTGATGGGACAAGTATCCTCACCTACCTCCACTATGGAACCTTCTATTCTCTCCTACAAATACCTGCATGGGAGCCCCACAAGAGGTAAGCAATATACAGTCTACATCCTATTTATTTCACCCACATCTTCTCCCTCACTTGACCCTAGTTCAGTGACTGCACTAACTCAGGCGTCGGAGTGCCTTTGGCTGACAGCAGCCTCGGGCTCTGACTGCTCTTTCTTCCCTCTTTTCAGGATTCAGGCCGTCGGTGACTTCTCCGATCGGCTAAACAGGATTTTCCTAATCCCCTCCCTCACTTAAACTAAGTCCGTATAATTTAGGCACTTACAATTGGCGCCGTCTGTGGGGAGGACTATCTGAAAAATCCTCACTTTCATCCCAACAGCCATGCCTCCTAAGGCTAAGAAGGGAAAGAGCGCTGTTGGACCATCCATGTCCAGCCAGCCAGAGATATTCTTGCCTCTCATGCCGCCTCCACTGGTGACGAACCAGGCAGGGGCATTAGGGACAAGACAGCAAAGAGATGTCAGACAAACACCACCCAACCCTCAGTCAAAAAGAGTGGAAGGGGATCCTGGTGTTCGAAGCGTAGGGTCACCTGTCACGGTGACGCACTCATCGTCGAGAGGTGTACCAGCGTCTCCTCGGAGCGGTCCCGTAGCAGTACGGGCCCGGACAACACCCTCCCAGGCGGAGCATCCACGCCTGGAGGTCATTTTCACCCAAGTACCCCGCAAGGACGTTCCTCCTCAGGAACAGTCCCAGCGAGGTAGAGTTCCTGAACAATCTCAGCCTCTTCGGTCTCATCACGAAGACCAGATGGAGGAGGACCATATCCACCTCAGTGACGAAGGTGACGACGACATGGCCCTAGAGGACGATGCTGAAGCCCAAGCTGAAGCAATCAAGGCTCAGAACCTCGTCATTGAGGAACAGAACGCACAGATCCTCCAGCTCCAGCAACAGCTGGAGGTCAAGGGCGGACCCCTGCCCGAAGCCTCTCACACGCCCCCACCTCAGCGGAAAGCTCGGCGGGTCCCTGAAGGTCAGCCAGACCTAAGGGAGCAGCTAAATAAGAGACGTGCCAGAGCTCGGGAAGAAGGCTCGAGTAACACTCACGCCAGCGCCGACCAGCGTCAGTGCCAGAGGCAAAAGCGGGAGGTCGGTGCCGACCCCGACATGGCCGCTTATATTGATCAGCAGATTAAGCTGGCCGTGCAGCAGAACCTGGAGCATGCCGGCCTCGCTCGAGGTCGGTTGGTTACCAGATATGCCGACATCCACGGCACCTCCCCATTTACTCGGGAAATCACAGACCATCCTCTTCCTGATAAATTTAGCGTCCCACGCTTCAATCTTTATGACGGGACGTCAGACCCCGAAGCTCACCTCCGACACTTCACCCAGAAGATGTCGGTATTCAGCGGCGACGGCAACCTCGACTGCAAGGTTTTCTCCTCCAGCTTAGGTGACCTCCCGCTTCGGTGGTTCTGTGCACTCTCCGAGGGATCGGTTTCGAGCTGGCGACAGCTCCGAAACTCCTTCGTCGAGAAGTTTCAAGCACATCGGGTCATCCCAAAGACCGACGCCGACCTAATCTCTATCAAGATGAGGCCGACAGAGAATATCACTCGATTCGCCAAGAGGTTCTGGACCATCTACAGCGTACAGGCAACTGGGCCTGTAATGCCATCAATAACACTATGAACACGACGGTTCAACAATGTATAAACACATTTACGATAACACATGCTAAACTTGTCCATTATCAATATAACAACTCTAGACAATTACATCTAGGTTAATGCAATATCATGTACAGTGTAGCCCATTGATACTCAATGGCTAAATTTACAAATACAATAGTGTTACTATCATTCAGTTCATTTCATTTATTTCGTGTCATTTCGTTTCATTTCGTGTCTTCCAACGGAAGAAACTTAAGTGCGAGGCGGAAGGGCAAACCGTTCATGGCCTGGCTTTATTTCACTTTCATTTAATCAATTTAATGAAGCACAAGGCGGAAGGGCGGACCATTCATGGCCGAGGCTTCCATATTATTTCAGTTTTCCTTACATGGCTTATCAATTCATTGACTTTTCAGTCTATATGTGGGATCTACCAGTGTCTTGATCAGAGATCACTGGCATCACCACGGAGCTCCGGAACACCCCAATCATCTGCTGCAGCAGGATTAATCGTTATTCATTGCATTTATTCATTGTTCAGTGGTTCAGTGTATTCATTCATTGTTCGGTGGTTCAGTGTATTCAGTCATTATAGACTCAAGGGGATTAGATGAATCATTAATTACTCACGGTCCTACTTGTCTCTATCCCAATTTAGACAAATTCTGGGTGTAATTATTAGTTACTAAATGCACGTGTTATTTTCGATGGACATCACATTTTCATTTAATATGTGCATTTAGTCCCCAAAAATTTTCCACCCACAATATCAAAATCCACTGGACTCAAACTGAGTCCCACAATCGATCGGACCGTTAGGTCCGATCGATTGGACAAATTTTTACTTACAATTTCATGTTTGGGCCAGTATCAGGTTCGCTTGAGCGGATCCAAGTTCGCTCGAGCGGACCCAAACAGAACATTCATCGCACGAGCGCACCTAAAGGTGCGCTCGTGCGGACACTTTTTCGCGTCAGACAGTAACTGGTTCGCTCGAGCGAACTGTCCAGAACTCCATTTCTGGAACTCCGAACTTCACTCCTTCATTCATTCCTTTCAACCACCCTTTGCATATACATTAAGGATCTCCTATCCTCCCCTCATTCATCATTTAATACACAAACAACTCTTCTATTCCATCATTAATACATCATAATATCCATAGAGCTCAAACAAATCCATATCATCTTATTTCTACAACAAAGAGGGTTTGAAAACCCACTCTTGCAAATCATAACTCAATAAATTTGTAGACTAGCATTTTGAATCATAAATGAGCATTTATACTTGCCTTTAAAGCCTATTAGCAAGAAATCCCTTGATAGCTTGACTTTGAGGTGAGAAATCCCCAAATCCAAACCCTATTTCCATAAAACACAAGAAACACTATCCTATGAGCTAATCGGCTAGAAACCATATCTAAGCACTCATTATAACTTGGAAAAATCCTTGAAAGCCCTAAGTACTTACTTGTGATGTGGGTAGGGAGCTCTTGAGCCTTCCTTTCAAGTTCCAAGCACTCCAAATGGGGAATATAAGATGAGGAAGATGATGAAGAAGATGAAGCTTCTTCAAAACTTGCTTGAAACACTCCAATCTCACACTCTCTCTCTCTTGATGAAGGATGGAAGGAGAAATGGAATGCCTAGGGTTTCCTCTACAATGAACTTGAGATGAATGAACCCAAAGGTTCATTTCAATGCCTTATAAGGGCATTTTGCAACTAGACCCTCTCTTTCTTTCTAATTTTCAATTTAAGTCAAATGAAAGCTCACTTGAGTCAATACTCGTCGGATGACTTCGAGCCTATTATGAAAATTAACGTACTCGTCGAGATACACGTGTGGGTATCAAGAGTTTCCGTATTCGACAAAATACGTATAAATCCGTATTTACGGGAAAAGGCCTTGTTCTCTTAGTTTGAGTTTAAAATCTCATTCAATCCCCTTCATTATCATTTCATTAAGCTTAATTCAATCATTTGAGACTAATCTCATCGAGCTTAGTCATTAGCCATCATTAGCCTCATTAAACGTGACTAATTAGCATTAACTTTAATTAATTAGAGTTAATCTTGATTAACTCGGGGCGGGGTCTTACACTACCCCTATCTATTTTTTTGTTCTGTTGAATGTTCTCTTAATAGATAGGCCTATCAGCCTTGTTTTGTCTGTAATTTCATTTGGTTTCATCCTTCAATTTGGCTATGTTCTTTGCTTCACTTCCCCTATTCTAGTATCTCCCTATTTTTTTTTCTTGTATTAGATGGATAAGTAAAATGTCTTTGATGTTGCAAATTAGATAATATAGTGTCCTTTTCTATTTTTGCAGGGATTCAAAGTGCAATTAGTTGCAACAAGAAGCCATTCGTTTATGGAGGGACTAATGAAATGTTTGAAGATTATGAAATATTGTATGGACTTATGCAATTTATTGATGGCGATGGACACATTTGATTAGGATGTAATTGACTTTTGATGATGGCTTACTTTTGGTACTGTAACATGATATGTTGTTATCAGTAATAAGATTGTAATTTTGGCGCAAAAAGTTTGAAATGAATATTAAAAACATAAGATGAATTGAGCACAATTGAGCCCAATATTTTTTTTAATATATTTATCCAAATGTTTTTTTAAGTTCAATGATTGTTCTTATAGGTTCTCTTGTGCATTTTTAGCCTTTGTTTTTTTTTTTTTTAATAAGATTTTTAAACATTAGGAACGGTTTATAACCGTTTCTATATTGTCTTTGGAACAGTTGTAAAGAAAAATTGGAACGGTCTTGAACCGTTTCAAAAAATCCCAAACCGTTCCAGATTTTAGATTTTGGAACAGAATTGGGCCGTTCCAAAATATTAAGAACACCCATTTTAGAAACGTTTCAAAACCGTTCCAAAATCTAACAGGAAGAGTTCAAAACCGTTCCAAATTGGGCTTTTTGGTGTAGTGAAGGAACGGAGACCTGCAAAAATTGAGAATCAAAACAGAAAACTTTTTTAGCTTTTGTGGGTGATCGGAGGTGAAACTCCTAGAAAATTGAGGAAGTTACATACCTCATTGCCATTGAAAAGTTTAGATATTCGGCCTAGGGAGTAAAAAAGGTTGTCAGTAGGTATAGCATGGCACGATCCAGGGAGACTTGCTTTGGAATATAATACAAAACTCTATGATATATATAACATTTATTAATCACAATAAAGTAACAGCAAACAATATATAAATCAGAATATTATGATTTTTGACATAGAAATGAAAATAATAATAATTGAGAAGAACATAAATAATAACACATTTTATTCACATTGTCCTAGGATAGACTAGCTCTGCAAAACACAGTATCCCACGACTAAGCCATAATTTATTATCATATTGGGGGCTTAACAAAACACATGGCATCCCCAGATGAAGCAGGCATTTCATACTGTCAACTGGCTTCAATAAACATGTAGTGTCGAAGCACATAGAACATAATAACTAAGTTTATAACCAAAAGGATCATTTGGGCCAGCGAGCAGTACTTCCAGTTGAAACCATTCCATGCAGCTGGCCAATCTGATCCATTGAAACACTGGCAGATAAGCCACCATCAAATCTTCATTGTACATCTCACATTATTCCAACGAATCTTCATTATGTACGTGGCCACCATTCCCATCTATCCAACTAATATTTTTCCAGCAGAATCCTTTCACAGTTTATCTCCATCTTCATCGTGTACTTTCAAAACAAATTAAAGACAAAACACCGGCCAACCGAGCTGCAAATGTTATAGCCATTTTTATTCGAACTCATTGATTACGTGGTGTCAGTGCCAGCATGTGCTTTTTGGCATGCATGGGCTACTCTTGTTCCCCACATGTGGGCCCTGTAACTGGATGATTGAGACAACTGAACTGATATTGGCCCTTCATGGTCATGGTGGAATTCTGTTAGATTGCATCATCATAATTCATAACCTCTCATTCATTTACATTTTGCAGTAAGTTCTGCTATTTTTATCATAAACACTGTTTTTTTTTTATTAGACTATGAAAATTTCCCAATAACAACAACAATAATAATAACAATAAGAAAACTAAACTAATAATGGCCCGTTGTAATATTGTCCTCTTTGGCTCATGGGATACTCAACCAGAGGACCTGCCCCAATCGCATCCCATCTTGCTTGATTTTAAAACGCGTCACACCAAGTTAGGAAGGCATCGCATTCACTTTGGACACTCACATGAGCGATGTGGGATGTAACAAAAATGATTGCACCATGGTTTTCTTCTACTTATATTTTGGATCAGAGTGATTGGTTATAAAGATGTGATTAGCCAGTGAATATACTTCTAAAACACTTGCTTTAGCTATTTCTACACTCAACTTCTCAACAAAATGTCATCACGTACTGGATAAAGAACTTGAAATAGGTGAGGCTCAATCAAGAATTGATTGAGATTCAATCATGACTCATTGAATTTGTAAGTGCCTGAATATTATGGACTTGGTTTAGACGATGATGAATCTTTTAATGGGCTGCTTATCTGGTCTGGGAGTAATGAAAGTGTCAATGGATATCCTCAACCTGAAAGATAAGACAAAAGTTAGGGCCCCGGGTTGCTATCAGTCAAAGGCACTCCGACACCCGAGTTAGTGCAGTCACTGAAGTAGGGTGAAGTGAGGAAGAAGAAGGTTCAAGCAAGATAGTGTGTAAGTTGTATATTGCGTACCTCTCATGGTCTTACCATGCAAGTATATATAGAGGAGTGAAAACTTCTTGAGTGGAGGTAGGTGAGAGAGCTTGTCCCATCAGCCCATACCTAGGATCCTTAGTGGGAGTAAGTAAGAGTACTGTCCCATCGGATTTCTCCTCAATCTCATACATAAATGTGGATGTGATCTGCTGATAGGAAAGAGTCCTTATCGATGGTCGGGGGCCACCCTATCTGTCAGGGCGCTCTGCAATGTAGCTATCCCATCTCATAATGGGGATTGGACGCTCAGTGTTCACCTCGGCAAATGGCCGAACTGGGGAAGTAACCGAAGTCAAGTGTGCAAGCTCGGAAACCACTGCCGAGATGCGAGATGCCGAACTCAAAGGAATGTGCTCGGTACCTTTACCGAGGTGGGTTTGGACTCGGTGCCAGCTGGCGCTGTCGCCGAGCTGGGCGATGCTGGGCCCAAAGCAAGCCCGGTTGGTACTCTTACCGAACTGGGAGTAATTTCGGGATCACGGAAATACCCCGCACAGAATTGGTTAAGACAGTCAAATTTAGTCTTGAAGTTTACAGATATCACTATGCTTTTTCTTCTTCTTTGATCTGATATAGCTCAGTTGATGAAGACCTGATTAAGGGTACGTAGAGCCCTAATCCATATATAGTTTTGTGGCTCAATGGGACTTGACTCCGTCAAATCCACCTGATTCGATAAGCTTTGAGATAGACAGCCGTGTTACTCTATTAAATGGCATACTGAGCCGAGTCCCAAATGTCTTGGTAGCACGCGCTGGGAATAATCATGTCCCTGTCTTGTATGGTGCTACACGAAACTAATGCCTGATTAAAAATGTATATGGTTCTATTAGAGAATATTTTAGAGATGGTTAGATATGGAAAGGATCAGCTCGTCTTAAATTATGATTAGATTAGATTTTGATAATATTTGGCAAGTGTTATCATGTAATTAAGTCTTATATTTATTACATGATTATTTTTTCCATTGTAAGTGTAGTTTTACTCTTACAAATATCCAACGCTGTGGCAAGATGCAGTCCCAAAATTTCTACAAGTTCCATCATTATCACATGCCTACATGCACAAGCACTCCCTAAAAGGGTCAAACGTCTCTTCAACTGGGGTAAATATGCACTACCATTAAGTTAATAATTTGTAATATATAGTCACTATTTCTTTTCTTTTAATTTTTTTTTTTGGGTAAAGAGGTTACCTTTTTATTTTATTTTATTACATGATTAGTACCATATGACAAGCTGGCAGTTGGGCTTGCAAACGGGACATTTCCGGATCAGAACCACAGTGGACGCAAACTTGAACCTGTTTCTAAATAATGGTTCCGGTTCCGGCTCCGGTTCCGATTTTAACTCTAAACCTGTTTTGTTGGTTTCAAACCCAGTTCCAATAGGAAAACCCAGATCCAGTTTAGGAACCGAGTCCACCTAGAGGACTGGAATCTAGTTCCAAAATCTATTCTAATTTCTTTTTATTCTTCATTTTTTTTAAAATAAGCATATTATTCAACTTATAATAGTGCATCAAGTCTACTACTTCCAGTATTATACATAAAAATGTCAAAAAATAAGTTGATTTTGAGGTACAATTTGCAATATCAAATACTCATATACCAAGTCCTAGGTCTACGGGTCAGAACCTAGACCTAGAACTGAGCCATTTTATCAATCGGAACCTAAATTGGCTTCCGAACTTAGAACCGTTTATGAATCGGAACCTAAAATAGGTTCTAGACCCGGGTTTTTACGGATCGAAAGTTCTGGGTAATTGGAGAATCGGATACTCATTTACAATCCTACCGGCAGTCCTATAAATCAGGTCATTCGTCCTTAAGCATAGTAGAGTTACTTGGATCATACTGTAAATTCCATTGCAGTTCGTTAAGTTGATGGTTCTTATTTTTGCTGGAGGGCATTATGAAATTACTTTTATCTGTGTTTCTCTCAATAGGTTTTTTTAAAAAAAGAAGATTTACAAGTTAGCCTACATTAAATCTAAGAAGTCCGGCATTAATATGATGTTCCCAGGTCCAAATTTTAGCTACTACCATTTGTAGTATTGCTATGATATCATGAAATTTTGACTACGATATTAGTGAAATAAGATTATAACCCATCAATGATTCAATCCCAAACAAAGTTGATGCAACTTGTACATTAACATGAGAGGCCTACAGAGGATAAAGAGACAAGAGGGTTGAATGACAGAGGAAGGAAGCCACTCAATGCTAGTGGCTCTTGGGCTTTCGGAGAGGAGATATCAGTAGTATTATTGATTTGCAAAACAACAAAATGGGAGGAAGCTGCGAAGAACCTCGCTCCCACGAAGTTATCTGAATCAAGGCAGACCGACCTGAACCCAATCCCATGCATCTTGCTCACGGACCAACCTCATCCTTTCTTCTGTTGCAACTTATTCATGAATTTTAATTCCTTACGTCTCATTTCCTTCATGATTGATTGCCTTTCTGTTCTTCTTGATTTGACTCGCCAATTCAATTCCACTTATTTTCTAATTGATAATATTGCCATTGTCAATTAATGAGGGTTGCCATTGTCTCATTTCCTTCATGATTGATTGCCTTTCTGTTCTTCTTGATTTGACTCGCCAATTCAATTCCACTTAGTTTCTAATTGATAATATTGCCATTGTCAATTAATGAGGGGGAAAGGTTAAACTAAGATCAATTGGGATTGATGTAAAATTTTCGTTCCACTTATTTTCTATATATTCATTTTTCGTTTGGTACAATAGGGGTCATTTGTGATCAGTGCAACTCCTTGCAAATCTGGTAATGAATTGAGACTCACCATTAATGTGATGCTAATCCTACTTTGATTCCCCATCATCAAATTGGATTTAAAGAGATGTTTCATTCAAAGATCGTTAAACTTTGAGACGAGTAAATTAAGATTTATTATGGCATTTGGCTAAAGAACCAAGGTAGTTATCATCCAAAGAAACTGAATTGACTGTGATCCTCTATGCGGTAAAATTAATTAGAAATAGAAGAGTGCCTAATGAAGAATCGGGATGTGGAAGACTCCGACATTCTAGATGGTTGGAAGTCTCTCCCTTATATATATATCCCTAGAGGTCACGCTTGTTAGACACTACTCCCTGAAGAAACCCATATCTTGTAGTCCCAATAGGAGTTTCCTATATAGGGATAAGACCCGATCAAATCTACAACACATCTAAGTCTTTCTTATAGCGAGACTCTATTTCTCTATTGGCAACTACCATTTACTTGATCTGACATGAGACCCAAGTTATGTGGGCCACACAATTTCCTATGTCTAATATTATAATTATTTTTTCGGATGCTTTAGAAACAGTGAAAATATTAAGTTATCATGTTATTGATTCTAAGATTTTGGACATTCACAAAGCTACTAATGCTTTTGATATGGCGGGATTTTGTTGTAGTCTAAAAAAAAATGTAAATGTGGTGGCTCATCATTTTGTCGAAGTTCTGGCTTTCTTTAACTAATAAGATTGTGTGAACCGAAAATTTGCCGGACTGACTGTTTGAGAATAATTTGTGCTTCTGTGGGTTTTTTTTTTAGTAATAATACTTTCTTTTACACATGAAAAAATAGTGTCATTTTCATGTGTAAGTTGGCATGATATACAATGCATGCAAACCAAATTTTTTTTTTTTTTTTTTACAAGATTTAGCATTTGAGACAGCTGAGTTTGTTTGAGAGAGAGAATGCATTTATAATATATGATGGGACAAGGAATAAATATTTATATCCAATGCATGTCTGTATTAGGCAATCCCCTTTCTGGCTACGAGGCTACCTTCAATTAGTTGCCCACCTTGTTCAATAAATAAGAACAGCCCCTAAATTATAGATGTTTCCTTAACTTACAATTTGGACTTTCCAAACTATAAATTCCTTCCTCAAGTTAAATCTTACTACTATTTGTAAGAGGGTCTCTGTTGTTATATGAAAAATTGCAAACAAAACGGCCATTCTGGGTAGGATTCAGGTCCACAATTTAAAACTGCATGGACCTAGATCTGGATCCAGACTGAATATTTCTATGTCCGGTTCAGGAGATACCAAACCCTAGCCTCAAACCTAAATGGATTCAAACCAAGTGCGTATGCGCGCTACATTTTAAGGGTCGGGTCAGGACTCAGGATACGTGGCATCATTGGTCAAGTACTAAGGTCTGACTAAACACTAAAGGTTTACAAGTTTGAACTCTAAACTCAAATTGGATCCATTAATCAATTGAATAAGAAATGTCAATCCAAGCTAGTTTGAACTATCTACACTTTAATTTGGGTTAAGGTGAAGGGCTGAAGCCCATCAAATTGGGAGCAATCAGAAACTCCCAGCCTTGCCCTCATAATGTCATCCAAAGCACATGCTTGTACTAGCTACTTATATGGTGGTAATGCCTCTACTACGTTTCTGTTCCATGTGACCGTTTCAGGATGTTGCGAGTGACCCCTCAACTTGGCACTGACAACCCTCCCACAGTCGGACAGTTCAAAAGGGACTAACCACCCAGCACAAAGGCAAAAAAAAGAAGTTTCACAAGACACCATTGTCCTCCCTTCCCTCACCATACTACAATTATTGTTCTTGCAATTGCTCCTTTTCCTAACTACAAATAAATTCTATCTCCCCTTACTATAAAATTCTCATAACTTTCCCTCCCTTCAGCATGGCTGAGGAAGCCCCCAACACCTCCACACGCGTGCACATAGAAGATGATGATGAGGAAGAAGAAGAAGTACTCAACACGAATGATTTAATCTGCACATCCCACACGTGTGGCTCCCAAAGGGAAAGAGGAAGAGAAGGAAGAGGAAGAAGAGGAAGTATTTTCTTAGGGGGCACATTAGACCCTAAATCTAAATGGATGCAAGAGTGGAACCGTGTCTTCCTCCTCGTCTGCGCCACCGGTCTCGCCATCGACCCCCTGTTCTTCTACGCGCTCTCAATAAGCGACACTCGCATGTGTCTCTTCGTCGACGGGTGGTTCGCCATCACGGTGACCGTCCTCCGGTGCATGACCGATGCAGTGCACCTATGTAACATGTGGCTGCAGCTCAAGATGGTGGATTCAATGGACCGCACACATGCGGTCCATGAAGAAGGATGCAAGCAGTCACACACACGTGCGCGATGCAGTACAGTGCACTTCTTGAGATCAAAGAAGGGCTTCTTCTTCGACGTCTTCGTTATCCTCCCCGTGCCACAGGTGACATTATTGTCCATGTCTCCATTCAAATGAACCATCATCATCAATGTCATCATCTTTGTCATTTCGCTTATGCTTTATCAACAAATGTGTATCACATGTTGTGGCTGAGGATTACACTTTTTCTCCTACTTCTACTTTTTAGTGTGTGGATGAATTGAAAAGGTGGTCATGAGTCATGACAGTAGGTTTGTAGAGGTGCCAATTTTTTCAAAACATGGCCACTTTTGTCCATTATATTGCTTGTTTTATTGCATATTATGTAGCTTCTTAGCAGTGTTCTTGTCCACATCCATGTTTGGATTCTTTTAAATGAATGGTGTGAGGGAAGATCATACTTTTGTAGGTGGCAGGATTCTATACTTTTGGAAGTAAATGGGTTTGGGGGGTTTAGCCACAAACAAAGCACAAAGGCTTCTCTTCTTCTAATGTAGTAGTTGCCATTTAATGGATTGGCACGTGATGTGCACGTGCAGAGATGGTTGGTGATGGGAAGTTGACTTAAGATGAGGTAGTAAATTTGCACTCTATGGTGGGCCATTTGGCTAGAGCAAAATTTTCACCTATGGACGATTTCGAATGCAAATCGTCAAAAATGCATGGAGCACTGCAGAACACGCAGACCCCAGATTCATGCACCTGCCGCAATGAATGTAATCATTCGAATGTATCATAAATTCGGCCCCACTCTAGGACAATGTTTAAGTCAGACTGATTTACAGGGTGACCTTACTATGGTTCTGAAGCTAATGATTTATAGTGCAAAAACAAAGTTTGAATATACTAATTTGATTCTAATTGGTTTTCTCTATTTTATTAGTGTTTGAAATTCAAATATTAGTAGATGAAGACAGTAGAGATGTTCAGATCATTTGAGCCAAAAAGTAGTGGAACTCAATCATGATAAGTCCATTTCAAATTGGAAAGTGGATATTAGAAAGGGAAAATCTGAATTAGTGGGCCAAAGTGTACGAATATTTTTCTCTCAAATGGCATAAATTTGTGGTCCTAGTGAAAACATTCTCTCTCTTATATAAATACACACAGTACTGGTCCTGACTTTTTTAACACACTGTTGGCTTGAGAAAGTAGAGAACAAGTGGTTGAATTCAGTTGTTAGGCTCCAAAAACGTAGATTTCCACTGTAAAACACGTACACCCTGGTTTCTTTTCTTTTATATTTTTAGGCTTCAATTTTTAGCCTTCTATGATTTATTTTCTTTTATGAAAGGTGATTTTTTTTTTTTTTTGAAAATGTCACTTTTTTTAAAAAAGGGCGGATGGGAGAGGTTTGTCTAGGAAGGGGACAAATCGAATCTCAACCCCGAAGGCCTTGTAATTTTTAAGACATGGTCCCCTTCAAATTTAATGACCCAAAGAGCCTCTATAAGGTCAAATTTAACGGTGAGGACAGCCTTGCTCATTGTCAAATTGAGCCTGCTGCCAATTCAGGATGGGGATTGGCGGATTGCGTTAAGTATGCTAGAAATGAGGCCCACATGGATATGGCCCTTTGGGTATTGTGTGTATATCTGTATGTATGTATGTGTATATCTTTGTTGTGTGTGATCAGTTGAACTATGATAGTATGATCGTGTCTCCCTTCCAACACCTACTGCCTGCATTACTTAGCATCAAAATAAGTTTTACAATAATCTGAACTATGTCGGCCCTTGGATTTTACATGTGAAATTCTGATTACTTTTTCGCCTTGATTTGGGCCTTAGTATCCTACTCCATCTGAAGGCCTATCAAGTCCATGCAATTGGCCCTCCTATTATAAATCCAACCTCCCATACTACATCTCCACATAAGGATTGGCACTAATCCAAAATTCATTTCAACAGGAATGCACTACATTGTTAGATTGAACACCAGTTATAGAGAGAACAAATCACGTATACTTACTTTACTGTCAATAACAGTATGATTCCCTCTCTGCAACTCATCACTGTGTTTTACCAAAATATATATATATATATATATATATATATCATCACTGTCAGCCTCACAAAAGGGTTCTTATGAGAGAGCAGCTCCAAAATTTTCTCCTACAAACATTAGCACAGGTGTGGTGGGAAAATCAATCCTGCACTTAATTCAGAGCCTGCCCATGATTAGCCCAACATATAATTATTGAAAAAGTAATTTGTGTCACTGAGATGATTCAGATGGTCAGTCTTCATTATCTAAGCCATATTCCATTAATTTGGGGTCAATAAATTGAGATAGTAGATTCAGAATTTACAATTTTCAAGCTCTTATTTTTCACCTGAGGTATGATGTATTGCAGATCGTTCTGTGGGTGGTTGCTCCATCTTTGATTGCAAAAGGATCCACAACAACAGTGATGACAATATTCTTGATCATGTTCCTCTTTCAATACTTTCCAAAGATCTACCACTCTGTCTGTCTCTTACGTCGAATGCAAAATCTTACCGGCTATATTTTTGGGACAGTCTGGTGGGGGATTGCTCTCAACTTGATCGCTTACTTCGTTGCATCGCATGTGAGTATTCCTACAACTGCATCCTTAAACTTTTGCTCCTACAGTTCATGAATTTTGTTGGTTTCTATTTAAGAACTTGATCTAATGAATTAAAAACACTAACCATTACTAAAGTCGTAAGACAACAATGCACATAAGCATAAAGAGAAGAAAAACAGAAGGTAAACACAATTTACCAAGTTTTTCCCTCTCATCCAGTGTAGAGGATGAAACAGATTTCTAATGCTCTGTAACAATTGAAAGAGCTACATGTGCACATAAGAGTTTAAGCCAAACTAGTTTCCCTTTGGTTGAAAATAGGGAAAGGCCCAGCCAATTTACTTGTTGAGCCTTAGCCAAGTTCCATGGGCCCTAAAACTATGTATTCCCCTGTAGGGTAGATCAGGTTAGGCAACCGTAGCCTGGCCTGAATGAACAACACTACACTGTAGTTTTGGAATTTCTTTTTCTTGGCTTTCTGAGTATACCAGATTATAATATGTGATATTTTTCCAGTGATGTAGTTTGTTTTTTATGGTATTAGAGTGAACAATAGATTAAATATAATCAATTTTAGGTCTAGGAGCCTAGGATTGAAACTCGGACCTAAAAAATATTATCGGGTTATAGAATTCAGTACCTGTCTGGCTCGACTCAACCGAAACCCGGTCCACTACACCCTATTTTCTTCACAAGCTTAAATTTTGTGTCCTTGAAAGCAATTTGTTATGTTCTTACATGTGCAGGCAGCAGGGGCATGTTGGTACTTGTTAGGAATTCAGAGGGCCTCAAAGTGCCTTAGATTGCAATGCAGAGAGACAATGGGCTGTGGGCTAAGGATGTTAGGGTGTGAAGAGCCAATTTACTATGGAACGGCCATGATGAAAGATATAGGTAGGTTGGCTTGGGGTGGCAACAAACAAGCAAGGCTCCTGTGTTTAAGCAGCAGTGACAAGTTCGACTATGGTGCATTTAAATGGACGGTCCCTCTCGTTACAAACACTAGCCGTTTGGAGAAGATGCTCTTTCCCATTTTTTGGGGTCTGATGACATTAAGGTGAATGCTTCATCCTCCTTTTGGAATGTCTTTCCTACAAATTCTAGAATTTCAACTCAGTGCAAACAAACACACTTTTAGAGTTGCAAACTTTGGATGTGGGCCCAACTGAATGCATGAAACTAACCAGGTAGGGGCATTAGAAGGTCTACCATGGATTGGAGGATGAGTCCTAAATAAGCACGAATTTAATCATAGCCAGCTGATTAAGACTTAAAAGAGTGTCAATGTTTAAAGCTATATATAAGCACTTACAAAAAATGGTACACTTTCAAGGATCATAATCTCATATCCCTCCACTAATCCATGACAAGACCTACCAATCACACACAGGCCCAAGCGCACATGCACTCTCTTCCCCTTACTCCAATGATTTGCAGAATACCAGGTGATCCCTACATTCAAGGTTTCCAACAGTGGGATGGTTTGCGGCTAAATTTAACTGGAAGGCTACAAAATCAATGGCTATTTGATCAGAACGATTTTTGGTCACTCCTTGTGGCCCCTATTCCTTGACACTTATGATAGTCTTATATTGATTTCAGTACTTTTGGCAATCTTGAGAGCACAACTGAATGGCTGGAAGTGGTTTTCAACATCATCGTGCTAACTAGCGGGCTTCTCTTGGTCACAATGCTGATTGGAAATATAAAGGTATGGATCATAAGAACAGGCAATACAAATCCATCAAATAATAACAATCAAATAAGAGGACATAAACCGCAGATTACAACTTAGATTCAGCCCATGGGCTCATTCGTGTACTATACAGATTGGAACAAGTCGAGCCATTGTAGCGGCAAATAAGCAGATGGTGTCACGTCTACGGTAGACTTGCCTCAATGCAAAAGCCCAAGGGAGAGAGCTTTTAGAACCTCAAAGTAAAATGTCAACAAGAATATGCATAGATAGCTAGGTATTAGTAACAATGCAAATGAAGTGGAGAATTTCAGCAATCAGCCATCTAAACCTGTCTGTAGTCCCACCTTGATAGATGCTAATCATGAGATTTAATGTGGGCCCACATTGTTTAGAAGCACAGAATGTGTGTTAGGGTTAATTAGGTACAAAAACAACATAGTTCTATCACAGTTGACATCTATGTAAGGGCCTCAAACTGTCAGACTTACATAGGCCGGCTCATAAAATATACTACTTAGATATTTTGCCTACCTTTAAATCCATTCAAAGAGCTTCCAATTACAATACCCAATGATTTCATGATTGGCATGAAGGTCAGAAGGTGGAATGGTAACATTACTAAAATAATAACTGTGTGTGTATATATTTTGGAGCACAGGTCTTCCTCCATGCGACTACTTCCAAGAAACAAGCAATGCACGTGAGGATGAGGAACGTGGAGTGGTGGATGAACAAAAGGCACTTGCCTCAGGGCTTCAGACAAAGGGTTCGACATTACGAGCGCCAGAGGTGGGCTGCAATGCGAGGGGTGGACGAGAGTGAGATGATCCGCAATCTTCCAGAGGGCCTTAGAAGGGACATTAAGTACCACCTCTGTTTGGACCTAGTACGCCAGGTAACACACTGATCTTTAATATCACAATCCTCATGGTGAGAGGATCAACTAGGCCCACTCCCACATTGCCTGAATGGCTAGTGGAGTAGTCTTAATCCCCTATGGGTGTCCCACCCAAAATTATGTTGCCAAACAACTAAGAAGTCAGTAGGTTGGGCCTCCTTACTACATCGAAAAAACTTACGGCCTTTTTGAATATGGAAAAACTACCATCAAATAACCTCCCCTATCATGGAAATTGAATCAAGCGGAAGATGAGAAGAAATGAATTTCTGCAATCACCCTAGTAATTCAAACCGTAGGATAGTGAACTTCTTATCTACCTTGCTACATAACCCTGACCCCTTACCTCATGCCGCCTCAATGAATTAGTATGTATATTATTCAAACAAACAGGTCCTAGAAATCATAACCTCCCCATGCATTCTTATTCAGCCCAGTTTCACCTCAAGGTCACTTATAAAACAGGATGAATTGCTCCCTTTTGTTTTTGTTTTGATTTTCAACCATGTGCATTTTATGTGCTTTAATCTAACAGTGAGCCCATCTTTCTCAAAGCAAACTTATTGACTGAGTGTAATTGCATCAGAGACCATGATTTTAAGTGGTCTGAAATTGATAACATGAGTCCTACATTTTGAACTTTTCTTTTTTAACTTGCTCTTTCTTTAAATGGAGAGTACACAAGTACGTCGTGTAGTGGAAAGCTGTCAAAAAGTTGGGAGGAAAGCAGGGGGCACTTTGTTTTGAAAACATCTTAATCAACTAGTATTTTCTTTAATTTAGACTGCAAATGGGACATGAGTGTGTATTTATTAGCTTACATAATGAGTGTTGGGCCATGGAAACTTTCCTTGAGTGGTCCACTATGTAACAAAGGAAAAACTAAAAGGAAAAAAGATCCAAGGAGCATATGTAAAAGAACATAAGCTCTCAAGAAAAATTTATTTTTTGGAGGGACATGGCCTCCCTCTGGTCGACCCTGGTTTTGCTACCCTGTCAATAAACAACACTACTTCATCACCTCCTTCACCAAAAAAAAGAAAAAAAAAAAAAAACCATTTCATCACCTCCCTACAAGATTTTTGTAATAAATAAGAGGTTATATTAATCCTATACGACTTAAGGGATTTTCTATTGTCACTTTTGTAGGAGACTCATAGCAGCTATGATATTCTCATTTTTTAATCATTTTGGATGGTTTCCATTACTTTTGGAAGGGATTTAAGTAATGGACATCGGTCCTTTTGACTTTCCATTCAAAGCATCACCTTTCTACCAGCACCTTTAATAATTTGAATCCAAGCATTGCTTTGAGGAGGTAGGATTTTGCTTCAAAAGAACTTCGATTTCTACCTAAAAACAAGAAAGAGCTTTGGTAAAGATATGTGTGACGTGGTAGGTAATCTTAGATGCCTTTGGGCCTGTTTCCTTCATTTAATTGGATTGGATTACTAGGAATTCTGAAACTTTTATTTCTAAAAGTGGCTAAGTAATCAAATAATATCTTCCTCAATAGGAATTTAATCAAGAGGAGATGAAAATGAACAGCTGGCCATCACCCTAGTAATTCAATTCTAATCTAAAGAAGGACTCTGTCCCATGTAAATCTCAAAGTTACATCCTTCGTCCCTTCCTCATTAATTGTCTTTTGCTGGAGCTCATTTTACCATGAAATCCTATTTATTCAATTCCAGGCCAAAAAAACATGCCCTTTACTTCAGGTTTCGCCTTTTGCTACATTATCTTTCAGTGGTGTGTGGTGCCAATGTGATTTGTCCAACTACAAAAGAATACTAGATTTTTAGTAATTGCAATTATAAATTTGTTGCCACATAGATCACAATCTGCTCCTGATGTGATTTGTACTACTAAAAAGGCATACTAGATTTTTAGCAATTGCAATTGTTAATTTGTTATCACATGGATCACAATTTGTTCTCCACCTTTCTCCAGTATCCTCATATCTTCTTATCATTGGAAAGGTGATGCCAGACCATCAACATAATTTGCTTTCACTGGGGATTATACAACAATTTCTTGCTTCTTGGAAGCCCATGAACATACTCCAGACCCCATTGTGAATACAGAGTACATAGATTGATTTCTCTTGATATCATCAATGGATCTAGACCAATCAAAGTTGTGTATGAATAAATTCTGAAATACGAGTAAACTATACCAAATTCCATATTTTATGGTGCCCTGGAAATAATTTAAACTTTTTGCAACACCACAGTGAATTTGGCTTAGTTTCTACACCAAATGAATTTGTGGAATGCACTTAATTGTTTACGAGTATTGAAAAAGCTGTGTTTTCTGTTGATTGTTATCTCTGCTGTAGGTACCATTGTTTCAACACATGGATGAATTGGTCTTGGAAAATATATGTGACCGTGCCAAGTCTCTCATAATCCCCAAGGGTGAAACAGTGAGTTTTACTTTCTTATTAGCTAAATAGCCCACATGGATAGAAATATATTTGTAATCTGCTACACAAACCCTAGGATTGGCCTCACCTTATTTTTGGCCTTGGGATGAAACTTGGGCCTATGTTTTAGCCCAACAACTAAAAAAGGTTGGTTAAGCCTAACCTAACCTTAGTTCTAAAACTTGAAAAAAGGCTCAGCTCAGAAAGCTACCTATCCTGGTCGATTTGCAATGGCGGCCAGATCTTAACCGAGTCAAAAAGTCAAAACTAATCCTACTAAATGATCCTATGTGCATTCTAAACACCAAAAGTTACGTGCAAATCTGGCAGCCGGACACACTTGTATGAATGAAAGTGATAAAGATGTAGGGAAGAAAGATCACATTTATACATATGAATGTGCAAAAAATCAGCCCCAATATCATTTTAACCCCTTGATTTTTGGCACTATAAGTTATGGGTTTAGAGGCATCAATTTTTTGGGATTTCAATCCAATAATTACTGTGACATGGAAGGTTGGTTGATGGACTGGTGGTGGGTTCTTAAATTTTGACTGGCTCTTGGCAGAATCGATCGAGTCTTTATTAAGCTTGGGCCAACCAAATCTTGTTTGAACAGAGTTATTCAAGCTCAGTCAAAGAGTTCTATAACTCTTGGGTTCAACTATATTTTTGGTTTTTTGGCTCTTCTCCTTCTTATAATGGACCTAACCATGGGTCTGAGTTTTTGGTCAAGAACTACCATTAATGCCTTGAAGCAATTAATAAGAACCTTAACCGTCACATGCTTTAACCACATTATGCATCCCATGCCCCTGCTCTTACCCCTCCCCTAAAACATCCCATAGACAGAAAATAAGCCTGCAAACACACTGATGCAGATAACAAAAGAAGGTGACCCAGTTCAAAGGATGCTGTTTGTTGTAAGAGGACATCTCCAAAGTAGTCAAGTGCTCCGAGACGGTGTCAAGAGCTACTGCATGCTAGGACCTGGAAACTTCAGTGGCGACGAGCTACTGTCGTGGTGCCTCAGAAGGCCATTTGTAGAACGCTTGCCTCCATCTTCTTATACCCTGGTGACCCTTGAGACCACAGAGGTGTTTGGGCTTGAAGCAGCCGACTTGAAGTATGTGACCCAACATTTTCGCTACACATTTGTCAATGAGAGGGTGAAGAGAAGTGCAAGATACTACTCACCTGGATGGAGAACTTGGGCAGCTGTGGCTATTCAGTTGGCATGGAGGAGGTATAAACACAGGCTTACCCTTACATCTCTGTCTTTTATAAGGCCAAGAAGGCCTCTTTCACGTTGTTCCTCGCTGGGGGAGGACAGGCTTAGGCTCTACACTGCTTTGTTGACTTCACCCAAGCCAAATCAAGATGATTTTTCCTTTTAGAAATTGAAATGAAATTGAATCAGATTATATGTTGGCAGGGTACATGTTTTTGGTTCTATTCCTTCCAGTTTTGCTTTGCAATTTTTGGATATTTTTAGTGGATTTTATGATCCTTAACTGAATGAGTTGTGCTTGCCAAACAAATTTAACATTTGGCAGAGCTAAAAGAAACTTGCTCCAAGGTAACTTTGACGTAAACAAAAAACACTCAGATTTTACTTTCATCTTGGAAAGGAAACTAATCTCTCACTCCATCTCACAAAAAGGCTTAATTAACTTACCTTTTGATTGCTGCTGGGAGCTTCTTTCCAATAAAACTCTCTAATGTCACATACACATGCAGTGCAAAAAAAAAAACCTGCCACAATCATAACCCCCCATGTATTTGCCCTTATTTCACAGGTGTAACACATAATTTCACTCCCAAATTAATAATATCAAGCATACAGAAGGACATCAATGAATGACCAAAACTAAGAACTCTAAAGTAAAATACTGGACATTCTCCTGGTTCCATTATATTACAACCCTACAAAAAGGATTCACTTTTACTAATCACTTTAGACAATTCCATTATTATCAACCATGTTCATCCACATCACATCCATACAGTAGAGGTGAAAGCTTATTTTTTGAGGACTCTCTAAATATTAATACACAAGAGTATATATAACACCAAAATAAATATAAAACCAACTCCATTGCCACATATCAGTCAAACAAGAAAAGCAAAGTAAAAGCTCACAACCCAAATAATGGAGACAATAGAAGCAAGAACCGCAAGAAGTCGAAATAGGGTGTCATGTATTGGGGTCCTCCTGTTTCCAACCAACCTTGGTCTCAATGGTCTTGCAGGCTGGGCACTGATCATAGGTACCTCATTTGCATAACTCCGCAGACTGACCAGAGCATCATGTACAGTTGTGAAACCCTTATAAAGGGCATTTGGATACTGGTATACCTGTTCTTTGCATGCAGTCCAAGTATTGTAAATGCCCGGTCGACGCCCCCTGTATACTACGTAACATTGATATCGAGCCATTACCTTTCAAGCAGCCACCACAAATTTGTTATTACCGTAGCCATCATCTTGACAAGAAAATATAAGAGTGTTTGGATAAATGCAGAATATAATGTTAAGAAATTCTAATATCGTAAGATTCCATTAGCATAGAACAAAATGATGTAATATCATAATATTATGTCATCTATGTGTTTTATAATTTTTATAAAATTGACTGTACATTTGGAAGTGTTTGGAAATTTATAAAAATCTAGCTAGATAATACACCAGAACAAGAAATGGAGAGAAATAGAGATGATTGATCCAATGTGGCCACTAATTAGTAACCACAGTGGAGGGATTCAATATTGGTAATTAAAATGAAAAAAAATCTAATTAAAAAATGACATAACATATCTTTTGTTCGAAATCGCACCAGGACCCACCCAACGTTAGTAATCGTAGTTTGACCTATCTAGTGTTTGGGTTGTTTAATACTTGAAACCACAATGAACAAGATAAACAACACCAAATCATAATGAGTTTTACATAATATTAATTTGCAATAGTTTTAAGATCAACCTCATATTAATAATTATGGTTGGACTCATCTAATGTTAGAAAATCATTAGACTAAATGTTAGAAACCATGGGATCCGAGCAATCATATTTAATCATTGAAGGTCCACCAAATGTTAGTAACCACGTTGTAATAGATCTAATATTGATTATCAAAAGGGTCATATCTAGTGTTAGACACAATTGAGGAATCCATCTATGAGGTATCATTGTGGGACTCATTTAATATAAGTAATCATATTAACCAAACTAATTATAATAACCAATAGAGAAGCCATCAAACAATGGGACTCATTTGTTGCGAAAAATTGATAGTTATAGTCAAACAATCAAATCTTGTTAATTAGTATGGGACCCACCTAGTGCTAGTAGTATATGTGAACCACCTCATGTTGGTAATTACAATGGAAGCTACATAATGTGACATTTGTAGAACCCACTTAATAGTAATGATCAATGAGAAGACTATATTATCATGAGAGGGCTATAAGACCCGGCCACGTAACATTTATAAATACAGTAGGGCCCATCTAATGTTGATAATCATAGTAGGACTCCTATAAGAACTATTAAGATTATAGTGAGCTATTATGATAAATGGTTGCTCCGCCTATATTCGCTAAAACTCTCCATTAGAATTTTGGGTAGATTTTCCAACCAAAGAATGTTTTATACAGAATATCAAGCCTGTTTGGATAGGCAAAAAATAGAGTAGAGTAAAATTAAATGGACCCTAATAGTTTATATTTTCAACTCTACCATAGTTGGATGAGTCTGGCCCAACAGATGAAGTATTATTGTCAGCCACATGTACTTCATTTTTCACTTCAACCCTAAAGACTTAAATTTCCTTGAGTAGAAGTGGATTATACTCCAAACCTTAACTTCACACCAAGCATCCAAACTGAGTGAAGTGAAGTAATCTACCTTAACTTCAACCCATTTATCTTCCACTTCACTCTTCATGTGACATCTACATTACTTTACTCTACTCCTCATTTTTCCACACAGCCAATGAAAGTTTTTATGAGAAGTGAGATATTGTAGGATCTATAGTAAGTTACCCAAAGACCTATTTTTTAGATGTGTAAAATATATTCTTAACTAGTAGATAATATAATAAAATCTTTAGGACTATATTGCAATTGAAACATATTCATTTGATGAAAGATTATATTGCAATTGAAACATATTCTTTTGATGAAAAGATTTCAAGAAATGAGCTTAAAACAATATTTGCAGTACCCATACAAATGTAAGAAGCCAGTATTGCCCACGGAAGGTCCATTTCCATAAATTGTATGAGTATGCATGGATGGTATATCCAAGCTACACAAAAAAAATAGCGGAACAAATGTGCCTTTTCCTGTAAAGAAAGAAAAGCAGTGTCACAGATGATAACACTCTGCTTCCAACAACTAGTTATATCAATTTCTACGAAATTATATAGAACAATTAATAAGAGAAAATATAGTCACATAGAGGGCAATAATGGACCATACAATTTCCACATGGGTAATATAGACTCTAACCCAATAACCAATCAAATAGGCATGATTAAGCTATTCATAAATAACAATTTGATATCAATTAAAGTCTAATGAGTAGCAGCACAATCAATAGAAATAACTGGATCATATTTTGAAATCTCAACGTTCAATTTTAAAATATAATGAGTACCACCTAATTAAAATTAAATAAGAAGTAAATATCACAAAATTAAGGTCAAATAAGGATAGATCATATATTACCATGCTCTGAAGTATAAGAAATGAAATGAGGTGTATTTTGGAAGAAAAGGTAGATCCACATTATCCCAAATCTATTTGCTAATAGAATAGAAATAACATCCCAAATAGTTGATATTTGGTACTATCAATCACAAATGAGATATTCATAGTGAAAATACATAGATAATACCAGATGGGGAGATCGATCGCATAGGGTGGATGCTTAGGCAATTTTAAAATTTCTAAGTCTTACAAGATGATTTGTGCACTGTAAATCTATGGAAAAAGATGGAAGCAAGAAAACAAGATAACCGCAAAGTCGTACAGGCTACTACTAAACTTTTTGAGTCTCGGGATTTATGGCATAGCAAGGATGTTGATGAAGAATACAAAAATGATAGAGGGTATGAGATCTACCTGAAAAGAGAAAAGAGAGATGTATGTGATATTTGCTATTCAAGACGGAAGAGTAACCCTTTTGTGGAATAGAGGGGTATTAAGGAAGGAGAAGAAGGAAACTTAGATAGGTTATTTAACATTCTATGAATAGATTTCTTCTACCACAATATCATGTGGGAAAAGAAACTTTTGGGCATTGGTGATTTCACTACTTTACTTTAAAGTTGACCAAACACGGTACATAAAATTAAAAGTTGTTGATTCTACCGCACATTTTACCTTTCCTATACAATAAATTAAACGAATAGCCTGAAAGAGTAATTTTCTACTCAAATGTTCCCACATTTGGAGAAGAGACGTCATTAAGATCATAGACATGAAATTCAAGGGGTAATGGGTCTCGCCTGTTTAATGCCCCAATACAGACGTCCCATAGAATACTATTTCACTAAAAGGGTAATTTTCTCCAACAAATGTTCCCACAAATGACGTCACAATGTCGGGACTGTAGAACGTAAGGGGCCCAATTTATTAATGGGGCCCCAACACTTTAATGTTCAGATCAGGATGTGTGTATGCAGACATCCCGTAGAAGAATGTTTTGGACATTTCCGCATATACAAATAGGTAACATCATTACGATTAGAGTCATTGTATTCAAGGGGCCCCGATTTATTATTGGATCCCCTGTCTCTTTAACATCTAGATAGGGATGTCTGCATGTGGAAGAGAGTATTTAGCTAAAAATAGATTTAAATACATAACAATCTAACAGTTTGAATACAATTAAATGAGATTAAATATGAAAATCAACTAGTGAGGGGGGTTAAGAATTAGAAACTTCCAAAGCATCAATTTAGCCCTTCTAGCTAAAACACATTGGAGATATCATGGTTTAAAAAGACGAACTCAAACTTGGGCTGGGCCCATGCCGAGTTCGAGTCAAGTTCCTAGTCAATTCAGCTAAGTCACAAGTATTGAATTGTTTTTCATATGACAGAGAGATTGAGAAGAAAAAGAAGAAGAAAAAGAAAAGAGATATGGAGTTTTGCTTCAAGAGAGGGTATTGAGATTTGAGTGAGAGTTTGCAGGGTTAAGATTTGAGAGGATTTATTTTTTTTTTTTGTTAGGTTAGGGTTTGGAAGAAGATTTGTTGGATTATGGTTTGAAAAAGGTTTAGTTGAGAAGAAGAAAACGAAAATGAAGTTGAGATGGGAACTTGGCCAAGTCCCACTCGACCTAGTTTTGTGTGTCTGAGTCGACTCGAACTCAACCAAAATTTTAAACCTTGGGAGATGCTTAACTACTAAAAAACATTTATACTTTATTATCCTTAAGTCAATTTATTGCTCACATAAGGAATTGTAAGAGGCTAAATTTAGGAAAGCTGGCTATTGGGCTTGGAAGTATTTTGTAGAAGCCCTAAGTTTCATAAATGATTATATGGGACGTATAATTAGAAATGGTAAATATATTTTGTTTGGAAATATAAATGAATCCTTTGTGAGACAAGGCTCATGAAAACTATACTTGCTATAACAGATTCAAATGTCTTAATCAAACACTTATCTAGACTCATACAAAAAGTGGCCAAGTGACTACCAAAGCTCTCTACAAAGTTATTATGACAAGTAATTCATAAACTAGGTAATGTCTAGTCAATAATTCCAATTTCTGGAGACTGGCTTTACCATTAATAATTCAACTATTCGAATGAAAATATCTTATAGAAGTTATCCCGGTAAGATCCTTCATTCTAAATTAAGCAACTACCATAAGTTGAACTATTGAAATGGTCTAATTTTACAAAAACCGACTAATAAGTAAAACTATAGAAAAATCCGACACCCAAAGCAAAAAACTTTGATTTGTTGTTGGCATCATTTTCAGAAATTTAAAAATAAAACTTCTAAAATACTATTTTAAGATCTTTTAGATCCAATGTTTCATATGACTTAATTAATATATTTTAGAAGTATCTATGATTTGGGTCAGGATAGATCCAGATGGACATCCATTTTTATTTTGAAATCCTAGAAACCTTTTAGTTTTTTTCATTCTTGATTTAAGTGTTTTTTATGAAAGAATTAGTTATAAACCTTAATTGCAGAAATTGATTAAGAAAGACCCTAAAAGATCCAATTACGTATTGTACATAGCCAAAAGACCAATTTGCCTCAGAATGATATCGTTAGGGTTCATTTCCAAAAAAACAAAAGCCCTTTATTAGAGTCTTCTTCCCAAACCGATATTGTTAGGGCTCATTGTTAAAAGATTCTCACCTTTTCTTCTCCGAACAATATTATTTGACTTATCTTTGTTTCCTGTTCAGAAAAAAGAAACTCATCGTCTTCTCTCGCCTCTCCTCGTTCTCTCTGCGACTCAAAAACCTCTTTATTCCCCATTTTCATTTCTCATTTCTTTTCTAGCGTCCACAATCTCTCCATGCATAGCAAATACATTATCACTCTCAAGGTAATATTCAAGTAGCAGTTGGGAAGGTGATAAGTCCTTAAAAATATATAATTTCATCATCAATTTAGAATTAATTAAGGACTTAATCATCAAATCATGGACCATTTTAGTAAAAAAATCATGATTCTATGTTTGTGAGCATTAAAGTCTGAATTCAAGTCAAAATTCATCCAAAAATTGCATTTTCACATAAAATCATGAATTTCTCTATTTTTGGCATTGGAGGTCATTAATTTCTCATAACCTTTTATTCACAAATAAAATGATGAATTTTAGTTGCATCATTGATTTAATTGAAGATTTAATAAAATGGTGACATTTTATGCAGCTATTTAGTGTGAATTGGGCCCGCATTTTGGATAATTCCTTTCCTATATGAATATATTATTCTTTAACATTTGTTTTTATTTTTGTAGGGAATTTCAGAAATTGGGGCCCGCGGAAGAGAATTGATGAAGCAAATGCACCGTGGGACCCATCTACATTTGGCATAAATTCCAAGGAGAGAAAGTGGGTCCATCTAAGGATGAAGAGTTCAAAAACAACTTGGAAGATCTTGGTTAGCAATTCAAGTTGGAAACTAAATCAAGAAATCCAAGCTTTTAGCATCAAGTTGTTAAATATATCTCCAAAAAGATAGGCCTCAAAGATTTGAAATTTGCAACTAAGATTTTGCCAAAGAAAGTGTTGCACGTTCAACTACTCCATCCCAAAATTCTTGCACGTCCAACACCTCTATCCAAAGCCATCACACGTCCAAAAAAAGGGAGCTCCCCATATGGTTTCAAATTTTGAATTAAATCTAAAGTAGGCCCAAAAAAGGAAGTTGCATGAGATATAAAGAATCCTACCTTTAGTAGGATGGTGTGCCAAGAAATCCAAGAAGTTGAAAAATCCCTTGAAACTCTCCCAAAAACCCTCCTAATCCTAATCCAACCTGGACCCCACACTACTAATCCTTACCCAAACCAAAATCTTGCAACCCAAGTTATCAAAAATTTATAAAAAGACCAAAAAAGATGTTGCATGTGAATTCCATTCCCCCCATCCAACTTGGACGACCAGCAACTCTTTCCTCTCCTTTTTCCATTAATTTTTCTCCATCTCCCTTCTTCCATTACTACTTCATCCAAGGCCTTCCCTAAGGCACACCACCACTTGGATTTCTACGCGGCCGCGCCGCTGCCGTTGCTCCGTCGCTCCATCATTAACCAACCATCTACTTCTCCATTGGTTAAGGATTGAAGACTTGAAGATGGGATTATGCGCAAGTCATATTTTCTTGATGTGTTCAATCTAGGGTAAGGAAAGATTTATTTTTAGTTTTGATTAATGTTAGGAAATTACTAGTTTATTGGATCAATTTAATTTAAAAGACGCAATTAGTGAGGTCAAGGTGTCCCGCCTTGGATCGGCATCGCGTGTTTGTGGGTAGTGACAGTACGCACTTGGTGCGATGTTTTTGCAGTCTTTTTATTAAAATTTTCCAATATAATGTTGCGATTTTTCATAATTAGACTATTTAGAATTAATTTTATCCTTATTTCTGAATGATATTATTAATGAATTTTTATTTTAATGCATGATTTATTTACTTTTATGCAATTGGTGGTTTGATGTCTTTTATGTTTTTGCAATCTTTAGCTTAGGATTTTTAGATTAGGGATTTTTTATTTGGGATTGTAATTTTTAATTTGGATTTGTAATAATATTTCACTTTCAGTTTCGTAGAGATTTCTTTATATAGATTTTTGATAGGCTAGATTAGTTTTTTTTTATAGGACAGGTTTTATGCGATTAATTACTCCATGTGGATCGACCTCGGACTTCACCGAGTTATTACTACAATCGCGGCCTTGAACTTGGGGCTGATGATTAGAAGGTACCATTTTCACCATCAATTACAAAGCGAGGTCCAAATTCAGATTGCTCTTACAATGATAAAGTGCTTACTATTGGATTCTAGGTACAACCTAGAAGGCCTATGGAATAGATTATTGTATGGATTTTGGTATTTGTAGCAAAAGAGATTCATCCGTTCTTCTATCTCTCGCCCACGGTTGGGACTGAGTCCATAGGCTCTCTCTCTCTCTCTCTCTCTCTCTCTCTCTCTCTGCCCCTCCACATCAAATACCGAACTGGCGAAGAAAAGAATAAAACAGAAACCAAAGAAAAAGAGAGGAAGCATTGCAAAGGATTTTTTTTTTTTTTGGAACGAGCTTTATCAATATCGTTCTAGGGAAGAAGAAAGGATAAATCGGAAAAAGATTTTATTTAATGAGCCTTAACAATATCGTTGCGGGGAAAATTGGTCTTTTAGCTATGTACGACACCCTAATTCGATGGTGTAGTGCTGTTCTTAATCAATTTGTGTAATTAGGGTCTATGTTTAATTTTCTCATGAAAATACCATTATTTTAAGCAAGCAATTGAGTATTGTAAGAAATTATTTACCATTTCGGGATCTGGTGGGGGCTCAAAGTCGACGAAAGAGAGTTTGATGGGGAAAAAGGCTTGAAGTCCTAAAGCCCTATGGGTCTTTTCCAAATCACGTTGGAGCTTCGGCCCCCATCAGCTAATATATGGGTCCACCCATGCCTCTTGTGGTTGTACTATTTTGTTAATATATGTAGATGACATGATTAGAAGCGGAAATGCTACGGTTAGAATCTCTGAACTAAAGACCTACCTCATTAAGACCTTCAAAATGAAGGACTTCGGGTCCTTAACTTATTTTCTTGGTTTAGAAATCTCTCGAATAAAAGAGGGTATTCGTGTGGGTCAAATGAAATATATTGAGGATTTAGTTAAATCTGCCCCTCTATAAAATGCTAAGTCATTTGACACATCCCTTGAGATCAATTTCAAAATTGAAAAAGATGATGGCAATCCTCTTGGAGATCCAACAATCTTCTGTCATCTAGTGGGCAGCTTATTATATCTGACAGTGACTCGACCGGACATATCCCACGCAGTTTAGACGGTTAGTCAATTAATCAGCAACCCTCATAAATCACATCTTCATGTGGTCCACCGCATTTTACGGTACATTAAAGGAACTCACCATTGTGGGTTGTTTTATCCTTCAACAAACTCATTGCAATTACAGGTTTATGCTGATGCAGACTTGGCTGGTTGTACGGATACCCACCGATCTACTACAGATTGGTGTATGTTTCTTGGTAATTCTTTGATCTCGTGAAAATGTAAGAAGCAGTCCATTGTTTCCAAATTATCAGCGGAAGCAGAATATTGTTCTATGTCTTCAACAAGTAGAGAGATTGTATGGTTTCGTCGATTACTTCGGGAGTTTGGTGTATTTATTGTGACTCCAACTTCACTGTATGTCGACAATACAAGTGCCATCCGCATTGCAATTAATACTGTTTATCACGAATGGACTAAGCACATCAAGATCGATTGTCGGTTTATTCGGTAGCAAGTTGTCACCAATGTCATATCTTTGCCTTATGTTTCATCTCATGACCAGTTGGTGGATGTCTTCAGAAAAGCACTCCCTCGCAATCGTCACAACTATCTATGCTCCAAATGTCTGCTCTATTCCACCCCTCACCAATTCGAAGGGGAGTGTAGAAACCAGGCCCATCAAGAAATGCCCCAAATTAAGCAATAACTCATGTGGATTCATGTGAAGATTTAGTCAGATCCCTGTATATAGCATATCTTTGTGTCTATACCATTTCTGTATTGGATATTTTACTTTGTGTATATACCATTTATGTAGTGATTGGATCTTATACATAGGTTGTAATCAGATTATATAGGCTGTAATCAGATTATAATTGATTGTAATTACAACCCTTAATTGGGCCATCAACTGTATATAAAGGGGTGTCGATCCTATCATGGGACATCACCAATTTCCCACAAATCTCTAGTTGATTCTACTGTCTTCGCCTTTACAGGGGAAACCAGAAGAGTATCACTTGCAGGATGGTTTCTTGTTTAGGGGTATGTGGCTATGTGTGCCAGCTTGCTCACTTCGCGAGCGGATCATTAGAGAGCTCCCTGCTGGCTCATTGTTAGGTCACTTTTGCTGTGACAAGACATGCTCCGGTGGAGCAAGATTAATATTGGCCACGATTGTGTTGTATTGCATCACAATTTGTGAAGCACCGTTATATAGGTGTTGCTATATGCACCCACCCTAGGCTACATGCCTAGGTAGTCATAAGGAATCCTATTGACGATGAATGCATGAAATATCACCCCACTCGTCTCGTCAACTTCTCAATTCTCTTGATGATTTGATGGAAAACTGTTGTTGCTTTGTACCCTTCTGATACAAAGGGAATCTTCAGTATTGGGTGATGTAAAATTGGGAAATGCACCCCTAGGCTATGCGGTGTCTTGTTTTATAGAGAGGTGGAAGGCGATGGTGTAAAATTGGGAAATGCACCCCTAGTCAAAACTAGTTAAATCACTTATCCCGAAGAAGAAGGATCGGGTCACTTTCGTATTATCCGGTGTCTTGTTTTATAGAGAGGTGGAAGGCGGTGGTGTAAAATTGGGAAATGCACCCCTAGTCAAAACTAGTTAAATCACTTATCCCGAAGAAGAAGGATCGGGTCACTTTCGTATTATCCAGTGTCTTGTTTTATAGAGAGGTGGAAGGCGATGGTGGAAGCTTGAACGATCTCAATATTTTCAGAACTCGCTTTTTAAATCACCATCTAGCTTCCAAGTTGCTTTTTACTTCAAGTGTGCACATCCCACAGTACCAGCCATCAAGCCTCAGTCCGATCCTATTGCTGGATTGATTATGTTTCCAAAGCATTGCTTGCAGTTACTAGATATGAATTAGTCTATATATACGTAGATATAGTTCTTCTTGGCAATATACATACCGGCAGAAGATATGAATTTGGATCAACTGAGGATTTGGGCCAATGATCTGCGATTGTCAAGTGGTTCAAGTGATCAGGTAAATTTACAATTCTTTAATTATTTCAGGAAATATTTTTTATTAATTGCAGATGCTCAAGTGAATGTATATTGTTGTCAGGATGATAATCTCATAAACGAAATAAAACAAGAAGACGAAAATGTGGATGAAAATGTTACAAACGAATTTTCCACCGACATGGTATGATATTAACTCAATTCCAATTATGTTTTATTTTGTCAATTTTTAATAAAAAGTTGTTAATTTCTAACAGAATTAATACATTTTCGGGTATTTAATTCGCACCAATCTCTAATTGATTGGATTCAAAATACTGGACACAATTTAGGATATATCATTGTCATTACAAGGTCAAAGACTAGTATAATGGGGAAGAGTCCTAGACTGTTGTTCCAATATGATCGCGGTAGCACATACAGAAGCAAAAAAACTTCCACAAAGGTTACAGGCACAAAAAAAATTGATTGTCCTTTCAAAGTGAAAGGGGTGAAAATGTGAACAGGTGATGACTAGATGGCAAGGGTGGTATGTGGAACACATAACCATGCCCCTGCATCATATATGGAGGGACATCCATACCCTAGTCGGCTCTCTGAATCCGAAATCCAGTTGATGGAACATCTATCTACAAAAAATGTGAAGCCACGAGATATCTTGACATCGTTGAAGAAGCGGAATCCGGACAACGTGTCTACCATTAGGACCATATACAATGCACGCCAGAAATTTGGGACTGCAGAGAAAGCCGGTAAAACCCAGATGCAAGTTGTCATGTCATTCCTACAGCGTGAAGGATACATTTTCGAGAGTCAAACAAATGCTGAAATCAATTAGCTTGAAGATTTATTCTTCGCACATCCAAGATCATTAGAGCAATGGCATGCATTCCCGCACGTGTTATTGATGGACGCAACATATAAAACAAATAGGTACAGGATGCCTCTCCTTGAGATTGTCGGCGTGACTGCAACTAATATGACATTTTGCATAGCATTTATTTTCATGCACTCAGAAAAAGTGTTCAATTATACTTGGGCTTTAAGGTGTCTGTAGTCAACAATGGATGGATGCACCAGTCCACGAGTTATTGTCACGGACAGAGAGTTGGCTTTGATGAATGCGACTGCCCAGGTATTTCCCGAGGCTAAAAAATTACTCTGCAGGTGGCACATTTATAGGAGTAGTTTGAGCAAATGCAGGCCATCAATAACAGACAACAAATTTTGGAATGCATTCTACAAAATGTAGAATCTATTGCTGGAATCTGAAACTGAGAATGCGTATGTGTGCAAATTGGCGGACCTTGAGGTAGTGTTACAAAACCTTCCAAGTATGATTAATTATCTTAAGGATGTATGGTTGACACCGTATAAGGAGATGTTTGTATCCGCCTGGACCGACAGATATCTACATTTTGGAAACCAGACAACTAATAGAGTCGAGAGCCAGCATGCGAAGTTGAAACGATACTTGGAGTCATCACAGTTATATTTGGAGACATCGCTGTTGTTTATTCACCAAGTCATCCAACCACATGACATAGCTATCAAAACGAGTATTGAGCAAAGCAAAACTATCGTCCAGCATCGATTCAATATACCGCACTTCCAGGAATTATGTGGTTTCGTTTCAAGCCACACATTGCATCTGATTTTTGTTCAATTTGAGCGGTCTAAGGATGTCGGAGAAGTCTTTTACAAATACGGATGTCGACTTCGTACGAGCTACGGACTGCCATGTACGCACGAGCAAGCAATATATTTGAACGATGGTCATCCCATACCAATTGATTCCATAGATAAATTTTGGAGAAAACTCGACTTATCACCGTGTGTGTCTCTTCAAGATGATGACATCGATTGTGACGTCGAGCTACAAGTGTTCACGGAACAGTTTAACCAGCAAACAAGACATGGTAAATTCATTCTTTTAAGGAAGTTGAGGGAGATAATCACACCATCAACAGCTTCAATTCGTGAGCCTGCTGTTAAGACGAACACTCGTGGACGCCCCTCCTCGAAAAAAAAAGTTACAGCAAATACCCCTGTTAATCTGTCTGCATTAGTGTTCGTTGAGTCTGATTCCCTTTATTCTCGGGAACCAAGCAGAAACAGTTATTTGTTCACGAAGATGCATGGGTAACTATCCGGTATAACTTAATAGAAGAGTTGCACACATTCAGGACACAGTATGTTGCAATATTTGGAAGTGATGACCAGTGGACTCGTGTTTACAACTCACTGAACTTTTTTGCATTAGACAAAGGAGCACCGATTGAACATTGGATGACCATGCCAGACATGGGTCTCTTAATTGCTTCGAAGTTCAATGTTGTATTACACATTTTAAGTGCTGCATAGAGCTTTATGTATTTGCCACTTCGATCTACTCCACCACCGTCGTATCAACATGTTGCAATCACTATCGGGTACGTAAATAATAATCACTATGTTCAGGTTGTATTGACAGATAGTTACCCGATGCCTCCCATTATGCCTCAATGGATTCACTTCAGGCATGATTGTACGGCTGCATGGGCTACCCCGTATGCGGAGCGAATTAATGTGTTCATGTATATGCGTTCTAGGTTTCCTTCTGAAACCATTGTATTCGAAGATTAGGAATGTAACATGTGTTAATATGTTTGAATAAATTTGTTTTAAATTTTTTTTATGGTGGGGTTTTTTATCTTTGTGGGGTTGTTATCTTTGTTCGATATTTTAAATATAAGAGTAAAAACCCCACCATAATTGGTCTGTAGACCACATCGGGCTTGGGGGATGGGACGTTGCATGGCCAATTGGGTTGTATTCCACATTATTTATGGAGTGTGATTGTAAGTAGTAAAAGATAAAGTAGTCAAGAGAGAGAGATAGATGAGGTGGATATAGGTGGTCACAATCACATCCACCAAATGGTCAGGTCAGATCATATCCATATAGGGTATGTTTTTTTTAATATGTTTTTTTCTTTAACATTTGCCCCATTTCCAATAAATATTTTCTTACACCTCCAAAAGAGAATTTTCTGGGTTCGCCCCCACCGTTTTAACATCCTTGCATGTCAATCCTCTCTAACAATCCTTTTTTATGAATTTAAATTACCATACAAAGAAACTCATCCCCAATAAAAGTTAATATTGTACCTAAATCTAGTAGGATGGATGATGAATTTTCGGAGATGAACACCTTACAGACCTTTTATCTTCTTCTTTATTAAAAAAGAAATTCTACACTATCACTAGAATTTGGTGAGTTAGTGAACCATACACCAATATTTTACATATGGTTTATATATCATTACAGAGTCACCCTTTTTATGGAATTCCATCGTAGGACCCACAGAGAAATCATCCGGACCATTTAAGATGAATTTCATTGGTGGGACCAATCAAAGCAAATGAGGAGGGGAACAAGTTTTCAAAGTTACCACGAATGAGAGAGAGAGAGAGAGAGAGAGAGAGAGAGCGCACACGCCCAAGGAGAGATTAATGTTTCGTCACATAGTCATCATTGAGTGAAATGCAATGGGTGCTCTTCCCAAGAGTGCCAGAGAGTTGGAACTGCTGAAGAAAAAAAAAAAAAAAACAGCCCTGCTATTTGTCCCGAATGGGTGTTCTGAAATTGGGACCGAACCCATGTGGAGGATATAAAAAAGTGCCTTATGACTTTTTCAAAGTGGGGGAGATTCAAAGATGGTCCAATGATGGTATTCCACATGGGATCAATCCCAAAATCGGGACATCACATTCAGGACAAATAGACTTTTTGAAAAAAAAAAATGAATTTGAAATGCAATGGGTGCTCTTCCCAAGAGTGTCAGAGAGTTTTGTCACGTAATCAACGCTCACATGCACAGGAATATGGGGTGGGTGTATCTAATAACTAGCATGGATGTATTTAGAATATTCCCCGTTATATTTGTCAAATGGCTAAAGGTCAAGTCCAAAATGATGGCATTTATTCTCCATATTTCAAAGGCTCCATGGAAGACATTAGTATGTACCTCGTGTTGGGTCTTTCCCATACCCAATGATGTATGAATTGTGTTTTTGTGGTGATTGACAGGTTTTCAAAGATTGCACACTTTATGCCATGCAAAAAAGCTTCAGATGCTTCCCACGTGGCTGACCTATACTTCCGTAAGGTAGTTCGTCTTCATGACCATAACTTCAGAGCGCGAAACCAAGTTCGTAGGACACTTCTGGCATACATTATGGAGAAGATTAGGCACCAACCAACGATTCAACACTAAATTTTAGCAACGCAACGATGGGCAAACCGAAGTTGTCAATCAAAGCCTTGGCAATCTTCTTCGTAGTTTCGTGGGCCGACGACCGCGACAATGGGACCTTATCCTACCATATGCAAAGTTCGCCTATGATAGCTCGCTTAATCGATCCACACAGATGAGCCCTTTTGAGATCATGTATCCAACCCTACAAATGTTTTGGACCTCACACCGATCCAAAAACTAAGGTTTGCGAAGATGCTGAGGAGAGGACCTGAAATGTACGAGCAATGCATGAAGAGGTTCAGAGATGTCTAGATGCTAGCAATGCCAGATACAAGCAAGATGCAGATCGTAGTCGCCGATCATTTGTCTTTTACGAGGGGGATCTTGTTTGGGTCCTCCATTGTCGAGAACGATTTCCCATTGGCATGTATAGCAAGCTCAAGCAAAAGAGGATTGGTCCTTGTCGCGTCCTTAAAGAGATCAATGATAATGCATGCAAAGTGAATCTACCACCGGATGTGAAAACTTTCGATGTGTTCAATGTTGAAGATTTGACGCCCTATAAAGGAGAGGAGGAACCTCTTGTTGACGTGCTAGATAATGAGGAAGAGTCAAACTCGAGGCCAAGTTCTTCACAGTACGGGAAGACTGATGAAGATCTCATCTTGTTGGTGGCTGAACATTTCATGGAAATGTATGAGAAGAGAAGGAAGAAGGGGCAGGCTTTATGGGTTTCTAATCCCAGCTGTGAGCCCAACAACCCAGTCCCTTTCCTATTTTCTTATTAGGTTGTTTGTTGTTAAGGGTATTTCAGAGTTTTGATGTCTTCTTTTTGTCAATGGCCCATATTAGATTCTCATAACTTCAACTCTATGGCTGAGATTTGTTTAGGGCTTTGTTTTGGAGAAACCCCATTTTAAGGAGGAAAAAGAAAAGGGGGTGTGGCAGCAACTTTTGGGGGAGGAAGTTTTCAAATGAATGTTGAACCTGTGTTCAGGTGAAGTTTTGTCATCCATAGGAGACTCTGGACTATTCATTCAATGCCCTCTTTTCACCTCTATTCTCTATTTCATTCTGCTTGGTTGTTGTTGGATGTGTTTTGGGTGCCTTCAGGGATGTAATAGCATTGTGGTTTGCTGTTCTGGAATGCTACTGCATAGCAGGAGCTCTTTGGTCCCTGTTATCACTGTTGGATCTGAGTTCCAACCACCAATAGGTGTTGTTTTCACTGCTGGTCCTGAGTTCCAACTACTGGTTGTTGCAAAACAGAGTGTTTTTGTCCTTTGTTTGCACCATATACACACTTAATTACTTGGTTCATTTCATCTCTATTTAATTATTTAAGTTATGTATTATATTTAATGCATAGGCAATAAGTGTTATGCAGTTGCTTCCAATCCCTTCTAGTTTTATTTCCTCTTATTTAGACCTTTTGTATTATTTTTATATATTATTTCTAGTGTAAAAGTCGCACACTTTTTCCTCTATAGAGTGACTCAAGATGCCAACGTTTAACAGGTGGTTTGTATTTGTATGAAACTTCAAAGAGATGGAGTTATCCAAATATCCTTTTAATTAGATAATTATCTCTCCTGTTTTTAACGGTATAAACTAATAGTGTTTTTTATGTGCATTTATTTTTGTGACTCAAATCCAACATTGCTTAATAGTCAAATTGAAAATGATATCAATTCATAAAAGCTGGGTGAATGTAATTGTTTTAAAAGTTTTCAAACACTATTAGAATGATATGTTGTGTAAAAATTCATGTATAACGTAGGATATAGAACATACTTTTTAACCATTTTCTTTCTTAAAATAATAATTAAAACAGCAGTATAGATCCCAAATCACCAAAGCATGCATGACTTTGTCCGATAAAAGAAAGTTTTTAGAGTCAGTTTCTATTCTCCAAACATTCTCTTAGTGGTCTCGTCAAAAAAGAGGTTAGACAAAATAATGCTTGGCCAACAATCGGTACTTCATAATAATATTAATATATATATATATATATATATATAAAATGATTTTCTTGTTTTGAAACCCTGTCGCCTACCCTTGAAGGGTAGGGTAAGGACCAATGTAGTGCAAGCCCTCTAACCTGCCCTAAAAGGGTAGGGTAAGGACCAAGGTAGTGCAAGCCCTCTAAGGGCTTTGGCTAGCCCAAGCACTATCCTACATATATTGAGAATAGGGTAAAGACAACCACAGGCCAAGCCCGACCCAGCCCTTTGATAGCCCTAACAGAAACCATGCAACACATGCCCAGATCTCCATCGTGGGGCCCACATGGAGATAATCTAGACCATTTAAGACGAGTCCCATCCCCTCTAGGGATGTATCCTCTAGGTCCCACCATCCAATTGAAGACGCGAGGGAAAAGTGATTAATGCCACATCAATGTCCAATCATGTTTTCAATTATATGTTCAATCTTACAATCAAATTCACTGCTATTAATGTGAAATCTAAGGATATGTCACAGAAAGAGATGGGATTCACTGCTATTAATGTGAAATCTAAGGATATGTCACTGAAAGAGATGGGATTCATTCTGAATAGTCTGGATTATCTCTGTGGGCTCCACAATGAAATCCCGACATGTGTTACACGGTTCCCATGTAATAGCTGTAACAGGGGATCCGGACTCGTAGAGAAAATCCAACTATCAATTCCTCACCAGCAAATACCAAGTCATAAAAGTGAGCGTCATCATATGACATGAAATAAAAAGAATTTTTTTTATAAAAAAAAGTACATCTGTTCTATATACATATCCAAACCACCATCTGTGACAAGTAATACACTTGGTTACAGGGCACCAACCAAGAAAAAGGAAGAAAGCCTTGCTTAATAAACAGATCAGTTTGTAGAGAGTTCAAAGAGGCAGCTCGCCGCTGTCTGCAACCACCACTTTCTTTCTCGGGATGCCGCTCTGTTGCCCTACAGCTTCAATCTTGTACACCACATCCATTCCAGATAATACCTTTCCAAAAACGACATGTTTACCATCCAACCTGTTGCCAAAGTGAAAGCCAGCCAATGACCTTAAAATAATAGTTATAATAATAATAAACGAGTTTCAAAATCGCAGGTCAGAGTGCAAGGTTACCAGCTAGTCGTTACAGTTGTAATGAAGAACTGTGATCCATTTGTATCAGAACCAGCATTTGCCATTGATAAAACCCCTGTAGGTAAGATGAAAATTGGTTTGTAAGAATCCAATATCAGCACAGTGCTACACATTTGCTTATTGTTAAACAGCCTACAAGCTAAACTGAAAACAATGGCAAGCAGACCAGGGCCAGTGTGTTTCAGTTTGAAGTTCTCATCCGCAAACTTAGCGCCATATATGGATTCTCCCCCTCTTCCATTTCCAGACGTAAAATCACCTCCCTGGATCATAAAGCTGGGAATGATTCTATGAAATGAGCTACCCATGTAGTGTAGAGGCTTCCCACTCTTTCCGATGCCCTTTTCACCTGCAATGGGGAGTCGGATACATCAAACTATTAAGATTGTGGCTGTTAATATGTACATTAACAAGAAAAAATAAATAACTAGATTTATGTGTGGGGGTGGGTGGGTGTGGGGGGATCAATTTTAGCGTGAAAATTCTGGCTACTTTACACATATCCTTGTTATTTGAGAATAAATCTCAAGATTAGGTTATAAGATAAATGATAAGGACACACCATTTGCTTACCTGTGCAAAGTGCACGAAAATTTTCTGCAGAACATAGAAAAGCATATTGTTATTAGTTCCGTACCCACCAAAGATCAATAGGACTGACAATATAAAAGAGGCAGCGATGCAAAGGGAATAAAAAAAGGGAATAGTACAGGATCATAATTGAACATAATGAACAAACTTGAAATCAGTGTTCTCAAATGATCAGTAATAATGTAATATATTTAAATGCACACCTGCTGTTTTCGGCACAGTTTTCCCATAGAGTCCCATAACAATACGACCTGCAAGAATTCAGGCCATAATCATGCACTAATGAGGTCAGTACTGCATTTTCAGTATAACATCAGAACCACATTTCAGAAAACCAAGTTTAACTAGCAATGGGAACTTCCCCAAATTTCTATCTGATGAGGTTTCATTTTAAATGTTGTGATTCAAGGTGACAAATAGATAGCAACTTTTTTATTTTTTGGTTATTACATAATTTGTTCAGGGAGGAACTAAACCAGAAAAGTACTCACAAACTTGATCCTCAGGGCTTGGACCTGCTCCCTGCTGGGAGTGTAAAAAATGTGCTAAATGTTTTTTAACTCTGGACCAGATCTCAAACTAGTGGGGCGGCTGGGTTCAACCTATTCAATAGGCCGGCCTCACCATGATTTAAATTGTTGTGAAAAACATTAAAAAAAATATACGTATACGTATACGTATCCCAAATTTCATCATCATTATCAAAGCTTTGTCCCAACTATGTTGGGGTCAACTACATGAATTTTGTTTTGCCATTCTCAAACTATCCTGGGCCAAAAACTTTGATAGGATGCAATTCTCCATATTTATCCTCGCTACTTCCACCCATGTCCATTTCACCGTAACCCTTAATCCTTGAGGGGCCATCAACCCATGTAGAAAAATTTCTCCTCATGGCTCCATTGCTGGTCTGCATTAGACATGTCCTGACCATCTCAAACGAGTCTTACACTCTCTTACTTAATTTAACACCTATTAATGCTACCCCTATATTTACTATTCATATATAAAAAATGCTACCCCTAAATGCTTAGTATGACTCTTTTTTATCTTTTTCTTTCTTTTTTGTTTTTGTATTCTATCTTTCCAAGTTTTACCACACATCCATCTCAACATTCTCCCATCTTTGTCATGCTCATTTTTCTGCACATTGTGTTTCTTGATTGGCTAACATTCTGCTCCATTTGTCCCTCAAATCTTGTTGGTACATGCCGATCACGAAACACTCTAGAAGCAAGTGTCTACTTCAACTATTCTACTTTTATCCTATGCTTGACATGCTCTTCAATCTCTCCATCCTTATTATAAAGCCAAGGTATCAAAATAATATATTTGGGTTACCTCTTGAGCGCCAATTCTCACAAGAGTCACATTTGTTTGCATATACCCACTGAAACTGCAATTCGTAGTCTTCCTACCACTTGCTTTAGATTATGAAGCCTCCCACCATTCTTAAGTTTCGCACTCATTCCATTTCTTGATTCATCCACCAACACTATATCATTTGCAAACAACATACACAAAGGCATGTTCTCTTGAATATGAGTAGTCAACTCATTCATAATGAGTTCAAAACAATAGGGGCTTAAAGTTGACTCCTAATGTAAATCTAGTCACTAGAAACTCGTCCGTCTCTCCACGTGTAATTCTCACTCATTATTGTTCCCCTATACACATCTTTAATGGTGCTAATATAACCTCTTAGGACATGCCTTTTACTGAACAAATCCATATCCCCCGCCCCCCCCCCCAAAAAAAAAAAAAAAAAAAAAACTTTTCTTCCAAATCCTTATCTACAGTACTCCATTTTTGGCATTATTTTTTTCTGGTGTAGTTAAGACTTTTTAGCCATTTGTGAGCTCCTTAGCTTCATCCCTTTCCATTGTGTCCTATAGACAAGCTATAATAAGTCTGAAAACTGGTGAAACCAACCAATTTGGCAATGGTTTTGACAAGTTTTGCTTAGTACAGACCTGTTTTATATGATTTTGACCTTAGAAAAGAAAATGATTACACTTAATAGGATGGTGAAGCACGGTAGTCATATTTAATTTGCTTAGGCCGAATTATGTGAAACTATTCGGTTTGTGTGATGTACCGAAGTGAAGCCCTTAATAAAGTATTTAACCCAAAATTCAGACCTGTTCAGCTGAAATCTGCATTTCACTTTTAATTTTTTTTTATTTCAACTAAATAGGCCAAAATTCCCAATTTTAGTTGAATCTCGTCCTAATGATTTTCCTTTTTTTTCATTCCAATTTTTCTAACAAAATGCAAAATCATTATTTGATTCCCTTTAGCTGAAATGGCTGGACAATTTCAATTTGCACCACTGGACGAACCGAACCACATATGTAAAAACTTTGTTTCAAGTGTCAGTCCATTTACGCACTTTAGACCATTTTAGCCAAATTTTTTTCTGGTATTTTTTCTTCAAAGAATAGATAAAAGAGCAAGGGTCTTTCGGAATTTTTTTTTATAATATATGCAAGGCCCCAACTGCATGCAAACTATAAAATAATTGAGAAAGTCTACATGTACCGATTGATGGAACGATTGATGGACCGATCTTATGTGGAAACATGGACTGAAAAGTTGAAAAGTTGAATAGTTGAATGGATCGGTCCATCAATCGGTACATGTAGACTTTCTCAAAATAATTACTTGTCATATTATGAGTTGAGATTACTATTAAAAAATTTATAATATATATGCACATCTAATTTCAAAGATTTTTGGACTTTTAAAATGGAAAAAGAAATTTAGACTACTAATAGGCTCTAGTTAACCTGGTGGATCAGTCCTTATTGGGTCAAATTAAAAAAAAAAAAAGAAGTCTAGTTTATACAAAGTTAAATCTCTATAGAGAGAGAAGAACAGCGACCATCTCAATATATAGATTTCTAGTAGTTTTAGGAATTTAAAAAATAAAAAAAGACCGAATATTAACAATTATAAAAAAAAAAACCAAAAGACTTATTTATTTACAAATGAGTCCTACTCCCTAACTCATAACACTCCCCCCCAAGCTGGTGCATCACTGTGCCTAGATTGGACAAAATATCATTTCACAATTTCTCGCTAACTGCTTTTATAACAAAATCTGCAATTTGATCAACTGTAGTTGTGTATGCCAGCACCACCCTGATGAAGTGACAATCAACTCCCACATGCTTTGTCTTTTAATGATAAACTAGATTCTTATTCTAAAAATAAAACAAAACAAAAAAGAAAATGAAAAAGTTATATTGGATTCTAGGCTAGTTTGATTGTGGATTCGCAGTAAAAATGTAGCATAATAGGTTTACCTTGCCTGTGTAAGACTCTGTGAGAGTCTGTGATGAGATGAGAGAAGGAAGAAGACAACTGTTTTGGAGGAAAACTCAATGATCAATTGATCATCGATGGATCTGTTTTATAATCAATAGTTACCTTAATCAAGGCACTAAGTATGTTAAGATTACAATGAAAGAATGAAAGAATCAATCCTAATCAATCTTAATCTATACAAGGAAATCACAAAGAGAGAAATCAGCTAACTAATGAGAGAAATCAGCTATACACATAGATTTGATTAAATCCTACGTGAGACAGGCTTGTAATGGGCCTGGGCCCTTGTTGGGCTGGGCCTATCTTTTACACTCCCCCTCAAATTGATGTGGTAAGGCAGAAAACATCAATTTGCTAGTGAGATCATGATGACGCGTTTTGGGGAGAGCTTTTGTGAAGATATCTGCTAATTGGTTAAGAGTAGAGACATGAAGCAGAGTGATCTTCTCAGTAACAGCATGCTGACGAATAAAGTGACAATCGATCTCAATATGCTTCGTTCGTTCATGAAAGACCGCATTGTTAGCAATTCTGGTAGCACTTGTGTTGTCTCCATGAAGAGGGGTAGAACCACCAACAATGACACCAAATTCACAGAGAAGACGGCGTAGCCAGATGATTTCAGTGCTAGCAGACGACATCACCCGATATTCAGCCTCAGCAGAAGACTTGGAAACAGTGGATTGCTTCTTGCATTTCCACGATATCAGAGAGTCCCCAAGAAACATACACCAGCCAGTGGTAGATCGCCTAGAATCTGGGCAACCGGCCCAATCAGTATCCGCATAAGCTGATAAGTGCAGAGAAGCGCTGGAAGAGTAGAAGAGACCATGATTAAGGGTGCTTTTGACATAGCGGAGTATGCGCAAAGCAGCAGCAAGGTGAGGTTTGTGAGGATTGCTCACAAACTGGCTAACCGTATGAACAGCATGAGAGATATCCGGCCAAGTCATAGTTAAGTAGAGCAAACTACCAACGATCCACCGGAAAACAGAGGGGTCATCCAGGGGAGGGTCATCATCCGCACTAATCTTACTGTTCAACTCCATAGGTGTATCAAAAGTGTGAGCATCATCGAGTCTTGCCGAAGTGATTAAATCTGTAGCATATTTCCGCTGTTGAAACCTAATGCCAGATTTGCTACGCAAGAACTCCAGCCCCAGAAAGTAGGTGAGAGGACCAAGATCCTTCATTCTGAAGTGGCGAGTGAGATGATGTTTGAGTTCCGTAATGCTAGCACTATCATTGCCACTGATAATCATATCATCAACATAGACTAACAAGAAAGTGTAGCCCTTCGATGTCCATTGAAGAAATAGTGAGCTATCCGAATGACTCTGATGAAATCCTGCTTAAAGAATGGCTACCCGAAACTTATCGAACCAAGCCCTGGGAGTTTGCTTAAGCCCATACAAAGATTTCCACAACTTACTAATATGCTTAGGAGGACAAGCATATCCTGGAGGAGGCTTTAAGTAGACAGTCTCTTGTAAATCCCCATGAAAAAAAGCATTTTTAACATCCATTTGCCACAGAGGCCAGTTGCGGGTTACAGCGACACAGAGGAGAGTACGAACGGTGGTCATTTTAGCCAATGGTGCAAATGTCTCCTCATAGTCGATTCCATACTCCTGTTTATAACCCTGTGCAACCAATCGAGCTTTGTAGCGATCGAGACTCCCATCGGAGTGGACTTTTATGGAGAAGATCCATTTACTGCCAATCACAGAGGCTCCTTCAGGAGCCGGTACCAAGTCCCATGTCTGATTTGCTTCGAGAGCGAGCAATTCCTCATTCATAGCATCCTGCCAGTAAGCAATCTTCGATGCCTGTGAATATGAAGTGGGTAGGGGAGCACTATCTAAGAATGAAAAGAGAGCAGGAAAGCCATAGCGGTTAGGGACAATGGAAAGACGACTAGATCGTCGCAGAGAGAGGATATTATCAGAAGAAGCATGATTACCTGTAGGAGCAGGAGGCTGCACTGAGAGATGATCGGGAGAGGGAGGCACCATAGGAGGAACCTTGTTATGCCGGACATAGACCTTGATAGCAGGTGAGGCAGGAGCAGATTCCGGGAATTGTGGCAAGTAGGACACAGCAATAGGATGATGATCTAAACGCAATGAAAAGAAAGGAATTTTTTCCAGGAAAATCACGTTTCGAGAGATTCGCATGCGTTTTTCAAATCGGTCATAACACAAGAACCCTTTGTGTTCAGAACTGTAGCCAAGAAAGATGCATTTTGCAGCCTATGGAGATAGCTTAGTGCGTTCAGTCGGTGGAAGATGAACAAAACACAGACAACCAAACACACGTAAGTGAGAGTATGAAGGAGGATGTTCAAAGAGAACTCCGTAAGGAGTAGTCTTGCCTAGAACAGTACTAGGAAGACGATTGATCAGATATACCGCAGTCTGGGCAGCATCACACCAAAATTCAGGAGGAACTAAGGATGCCAATAAAAGGGTGAGAACAGTTTCAAGAATATGTCTGTTCTCTCTTTCCGCAACTCCATTCTGCTGTGGAGTGTGCGGACAAGATTTTTGATGAAGAATTCTTTTATTAGAGAGGAAAGCAAAGAATTCATGAGACATGTATTCTCCGCCAGAATCAAATCTAAGGATCTTGATATCTTTTTTAAATTGGGTGTGGACCATGTTATAGAATCTTTGAAAAACAGAAAACACTTCAGATTTTAAACGCATGAAATAAATCCAAGTATATCGAGAATGATCATCAATAAATGTCACATAGTACTTGAATCCTGCCCTACTCAAGGTAGGAGCTATGCCCCAAACATCAGTGTGAATGATGTCAAATGATTCTAATGCACGAGAATTATGAACAGAGAATGGCAAAATATGACACTTACTTAAACAACAAATTTCACATTTTGATTGAGATAAAGAAGACATCATTTTATTATCAATTGTAGAGTCCAAACAACCAAGTTTAAATAAACAAATTAAATAGGCATTGTTCACATGACCAAGACGTTTATGCCAAACCGTCCACAAGTTTTTAAAATTATTAGAAGAAGAAGCAAAGAAGGAGTGATGTCCAATGTCCAGCAAAAACAGGCGCCCATGTTTACTCCCCGTGGCAATCACCTTCCCAGTTTGCCGCCCCTGTATGACACAACCAGAGGAAGAAAAGTGAACTAGATAGCCATCATCAATAAGTTGTCCTACAGAAAGTAAATTGGCTGATAATTTTGGAACAAAGTAGACAGTAGAAAGGGTGATGGACTGGCCAGTGACACTAGATAAAGTAATGGTACCAACTCCAGAAATGGGTAGTTGATCACCATTGGCAGTGGTAATTTTTTCTTTTCCAAGGTAAGGGTGGGAATCTGTAAAGCTATGTTCTACAGATGTCATATGATTGGAGGCTCCTGAATCTAAAAACCATGTGGAAGAGGTGATAGAAGAAGAAAGAGATGCAGAAGAATGAAAGGCATGAGATGCTATATGGGAATGAGGTTGATACCGACCACCAGAGAAGCCCATAGACGCATATGCAGAGGTGACTATGCTCTGGATTAGTTCTTGAATCTGAGCAGGAGTCATGGAGATAGCCCCTGATGAAGTGCTGCCTGTATCTGATATGGGGGCTTGAGCCTGAAATGCGGATGGAACATTCTGTTTGAGCATATTGGAGGGAGGCTTCTTAGGCTGTGTCTCATTCCGTCGCTGTAGGCTTCGACATTCATCAATCACATGTCCGGTTCGTTTGCAGTATCTGCAAACCAATTTCTTACGACAATTTTTGGCAATATGTCCGAGGCCTTTGCATTCATAACATTGAAGCTTCTTTGGAGTTGCCAGAAGAGCTGAGGAATCAAGAAGAGGCGCAAGGAAGGCTTTGGGTGCTTCGGGTGCTTCCAGAATAGTGCGCTGTGAAGTGAGACGAAGTTCTTCGCGAAGGACTTTTTGGAAGCAAGTATCAAGATTAGCAGTATTCTCCCTATTCATTAATGCAGACCGAACAGATTCAAATTCCGGTCGTAGATTCATAAGAAACTGGCTAATATGAGTTTCTTCTTGTAACTGGAGAGCCTCAGACAGAAAGCCAGAAGAGACTGTTTGGATCAGCATGGAGTCCCGTTCAGTCCATAAGGTGAGGAAACCATTAAAATATTCCTGCACAGTTTTATCTCCTTTGACTGTATCGGGCAATTTCACTATCTAGATGAAATTTTCTTGCTTTATTGGTTTGATGGTAGACTTTCTTCAGATGAGCCCACATATCAACGGCCGTGGTGTGGGCTTGAAGAGCCACAGCAAGAGAAGGATAAATAGAGTTAAGGATCCAAGTGATGACTTTCGCATTCTCTTTGGACCAAGTGGCTAAGCCTTTTGAGTCCGCAGTACTTGTAATCTGAGGCTTGGTTATCGATCCATCAAGATAACCAAAAAAGCCCTGTCCTTTGACAAAGTTCCGTAGGTGGAAGGACCAAGACATAATTTTGCCCATTAAACTTAACGGGAATAACATCATACTTTTCCATGTTCTCAAAAGGCAGTAGAATGTATCACAAAGGAAATGTCCAAGCAAAAAAAAACTTTGACAGAGAGGGATGAAGAGGACTAGCTAGCAATAATCAGCAAGAAAAGCTGACTGGCTGGTGCAGATGGCTAACTAGAGCACAAGGATGAACTCCAAACCAGAAAATAACCCAACAGTGTAGAAAACAACCCAATCAGTGCAGAAAATAGTGCCAGGCGACCACTATTTTGGTCCTTGAGTGGTCACGTGGGGCCCACAATGGGATCAGACCTCTAATCAGAGAATACAGTCTTCTGTAGGAGACTTGTTACTAACTTCCAGATCAGGTTGCAAGGCAAACTCATGAAAATCCGCAAAATTGAACGGATCTGATGAAAACTATCCTGTAAAACTATGAAAACACAAGTGGCAGTAGATGGCCTACCTCTGATGTGTTATAAATCCTGAAAAAATGCCCAGAAATCTTAGAGAAGAGGGTCGACCACTGTAGTAGTGGTGGTATGTGCTGTCTTGATGATCTGATGATGGCCCACCTTGATCTCCACGCAGCAGAGTGTCGACACAGTGAAGAATGACGACAAAGAGAGAGATGCTCTTTCTAGATTAGTGAGAAAGGATTGTAACTGAGAGATGGAGATATCCCATAGTGCTCTGATACCATGTAAGACTCTGTGAGAGTTTGTGATGAGATGAGAGAAGGAAGAAGACAACTGTTTTGGAGGAAAACTCAATGATCAATTGATCATCGATGGATCTGTTTTATAATCAATAGTTACCTTAATCAAGGCACTAAGTATGTTAAGATTACAATGAAAGAATGAAAGAATCAATCCTAATCAATCTTAATCTATATAAGGAAATCACAAAGAGAGAAATCAGCTAACTAATGAGAGAAATCAGCTATACACATAGATTTGATTAAATCCTACGTGAGACAGGCTTGTAATGGGCCTGGGCCCTTGTTGGGCTGGGCCTATCTTTTACATCCTGAAGCTCATTTTAGCTTGTCTGTGACTTCTTACAACAGGACATATCTGCCCTTCCATCATCCATGGCAAGATTTTTATCTTCACACCAAACAGGTGTAGGGAAGATGTTGGCATACAACCAATCTTCATCTTCTTCCTCATTAGTAGAGGAAAGCAAAGCACCGCTAAAAGAGGGCATTCCATTTATTCCACTTTATCATGATCAGATATTGGAAGTTACTCATCTATTCGATCTTCCTTTTCTTCAATCTTTTTGTTGTTCGGATCATCATAATAGAGTAGGCCTTCAGTTGGATGCCATATTGTGTAGTTATAATTATCTATGCACTGGTGGCACACTATATCCTTGTATCACTCCAAACTTCCTGTTAGTTCTCTGCCTTTAATCATTGGCGTGTAGTCTAGTATGGAGGTTGGTTTGCCTGTCTTGGACATCCCCATTATAGGGCTCTGCAAACAATGGCGGACCCCAGGATTTTCATTTGGGTGGTGTGGGCAATAGTCAAGTTAAGAAGTTAAATAATAAAATAAAAGTTTTAAGGTGTTACTAAGAAATTTCTCGAATCTAGAGGGTGCGGTCGCACCCGCGTCATAACATGTAGACCCCCACTCCTGTCTGCAAATGCTCCTTCATCTTCAAAACTATTTGACAGGCTTCATCAACATTATAGCAGTTGTTTGACCATCTGTTTTCTAATTTCAGCTCATGGACCTGTCTTGAGTCCAGAGAGGACTTGTCGATCAGCCTCCAAACATTACACCGTATAACATCATTGAACAATTCCATATACTCCTCAAATACCACGGTTCCTTCTCGCAATCTAAATAGTTGATTGAAGAGTGTATCTTAGTAGTTTAAAGGAAATACTTCTCCTTGCTCTGCTGCTGCTTCTGATCCCATATTGTAGCTGGAGGTTGTCGATTTCACCTTAGATGCTCTTCAACAAATCTCCACCATAACATCGATTGCTTTTAAGCTTCCTGGTGGTATATCTAACTCATCTTGCATAATCCACATTATACCATTCAAAGAAATCTTCAAGAGGATTGAGCCAATCTTTGAAAACAGTGGGGACTGCCCTTCCAATAGAATGTTGATTGTTGACTCTGACTCTTTTGTCTGGATCATCCAGATAGTCAAATTCATCTTTCTGTAGAACTTGTCAGCACGTTCCTTACCTATAGGACAGCAAGCAATAAGGTGTTTTATGGTCTGCTCCAGATGCTGGTCAATTAAGTTTATGTGGCAGCAAGAGATCCATGTCGTATGGAACCGGCTGGGAGCCCAGGAATGTATGGGATTGATTCCGGATTCACAAAGACTGATTCAGGTAGGAATTATTGGTCCCATGGACAGGTCAGAGGACACTTTTCATCAAGATTGGAAAACTTGTGACTCAGACGACTCGTCCAACTATGCTTTTCATATTTTGAAGATACATCAGAGCATTCGTTCATGACTTTCTACAGGTTCTCTCTTACTATGGTAATAGCACTAGTCATCGCGCCAGATCCCCTATAATTAATAATGATTACCATTCTAACCTTAGCAATCTTCTCTGAAGAAATGGTACAGATCTCGCTACAATTAATGTCAGCAGCGTTATAAGTTGGATGCATCTGGAAAGCACTAGCCTTGGTTTTCTTCTCCCTCCACTTATTCATGTACATAGTTAAACAGCAAAATCTATTTCCTCAGCTCTGAAAAAGCTGGCCCTTGGGCAAGCTACAGGACACCTTTTCATATTCTGAAGATACTTGCTACTAGCACTATTCAATGCTAGATTCCTTGGGAAAGTCCTACTCTAATAAACATGGATCAACATAGCAGCATAGCCACTGCAATATCGGGCATAGTGGTCTTGGACGACTTAGCACCACTAACAAACGTAGAGGCCGCTACAGACCGTGATGCAGCGAGATCCAAGAAGAAGTGGGCCCCTCATGGACCCCACCAAGAATGATTTACTTTCTTTAAATAGTTTATTAATTTTAGATTTGATATACTTAGAGATTTTAGTGAGAGATTTTAGGAAGTGATTTTAGGAATCACTGAATAATAGTAGTTTCTTTATTTAGACCATTCCTCTATTATAAATAGAGAGGGATGCTTGATTGTAATGCATGCTATATTTTTAATAAGATTTCAGATTTCAGATTTGTTCTGCCAGTTCCCCTTTGGGGTATTTCCCCTAAGTGATCATAGGGTTTTGAGTCTTAGGGCTCAATCTCACCGTCGGAGGTGTAGATCTTCACCGTGGCCTCCAGGCTGCGCTATCAATTGGTATCAGAGCCGACGATCAATCTCAGATCGCGGGTTGAGATCGATCCGAGTCATCATCTTCATCATCATCCTCATCACGGCCGATTCCATCACAGCTAGAACCCCGCACCTACCTCCATCCATTCATCCTGCCAAAACCCTATTCATCCCCAACCAACTAACAACCGCATTAGCCACTTCCGAACCGAATCCCCAAATCCCTAACAACCCCATCAACCACTTCTGAACCAAATCCTAGCCCTAAACAAATTTTCCCCAAAATCCCAAATCACCACACCCTAATCTGGCCCTACCCGAACCCACAAAACCCACCCCTCCACTAAAACCCATTTCGCCCATCTCCCAACACCCATCTTCGCCCCTGCCGAACCACCCGTCCATATCCCTGAAATCCAAATCCCTGTGAAACCTCCACCACCAAACCCTTTGCACCCTTTCATCAAAACCCATAGTCGCGATTAAAAAAAAAATCTCAGTCGACACTAAACCCATCAGTGCTTAAACCCCACCAGCCACCCAATCCCCTCGCCGATTCCCCACAATATCGACCCATCATCCCTAACCCTTCTATGCTTGACCGACAATCCCCATCCCCAACCAAATCCACCATCCACCATTTGAAATCCCCAAACCCAGAAGAAGAAAAAATAAAATAAGAAGAAGAAGAAGAAGAAGAAGAAGAAGAAGAAAAGAAAAAGAAAGAAAGGAGAAACAGAAGAAGAGAAGAAATACAGTGCACCAAAGGGCCGTGTCGTCTCCAGCATCGTGGTCATCCAGCAGCGCCATCGTTTTCTCCTTCGTTTTCCTTCTCTAGCGTGAAACGAGACCAGGTAAGAGGAATACCATCCCTCTTCGTTTTCTTTAGCGTGCACAGAGTCCCAAGGGCCAGGTCTGACCGTTTTTTTTTTTTTTTTTTCCTCATCCACGTGTCCAACTAAGCTGGGCTTGACCTGCCGTCTGGGCCTCATTCGAGTCCAGGCCCAACCCGACCCAGCGCACCAATTACAGTAAAAAAAAAGTGCAGAAATTTTCATTATTGATTCAAGTCAATATGAAACTTTTTGGGAGCCCCATTCCACTTCAAAGAATTCAGTATAAGCGCAAATATGGCAATTGGTATTTTGAAAATGAATTCTATTTTGAGGAATTTCTCAACTTGATGCAAGAAAATTGGACGGTTGATGCATATATCCGCCACTTTCGAGAGTTGCATGAGATATGCGAATTGGAGGAAAATGAGAGACATGATTTAGCTCGTTATGTCCAAGGCTTGAGACCAGATATCTTGGAAAATATGGATTATTGCAAAACTAGTCAAGATGTATACTTAGAAGCCATCCATGTTGAGCGCATGCTTCGAAAGTCTCGCAAGCAACAATGTAGACAAAGAGCTCATATTGTAGAAAGACTTTTTGCTGGAGAAGAAAATCCCACTCTTGTCATTCGCAGACTCCTCAATACCAATGAAAACGAGGAAGAAGAATGGAAAGATGTTAAGAAATTTCACACATGGGTGATAGTTGTTGACAAAGCTGTTAATGTGGTTATTGACAATGGTAGTGCGGTTAATTGTGTCGCACAAGAGGTTATTGACAAGCTTAATTTGCCATCTGAGAAGCTTCCTAAGCCCTACCAAGTCACATGGTCTAATGGTCATGTCATTTCCGTGACTCACAGATGTTTGGTCTCTTTTAAGCTTGGCAGATATGAAGATCAGATTTGGTGTGATGTGATCCATATGAATATTGCTCATATCCTTTTTGGTCATCCATGGATTTTTGATCGGAAAGTGCATCATGATATAAAGGAAAACACATATACCTTTTTCAGGAATGGCAGATGGCATAGACTCATGCCACTGACATCAACATCTCAGTCGTCATCTACACCTTCAACAGAAGCGCCACAAAAGGAACACAAACTTGAAAAAGTAGTCATGATTACACCAAAAGAGCTGACTTCGAACATCAAAGCTGACATTTAAAAGCAAGTTCATGGCAACAAAGATTTTGTGGGTACAAACAATATTGTTCAAGGTAGTGCCACTCAAGAGCTTCAAAGGATTGAGAACATGCAAGGTCAAGCAACTATTAAAGACTTTGAACAGGTTAGCAAAAAGATTGAACATACGGTAGAGCTCACTGTCATGCGACTTCCAGAAAATTCAATTGGGCCTTCAGAACTCAATTCGATTGTTCCAGTGGTTTCACAAGAAGATCAAGTTATTACAGTTCCTCACATTGACTTCATCTTCAAAGATCAACAATGGAAGCTTGAAGATTGCACTCAGATATGGCAGATTTTACAGTTGCAGTCTCTCATAGGAATACCGCAAGCTCGCACTATATGCAGACAGCAGAAGAAGCGACGTTTCCGAACTACTTTTAAATGGCTGAACACATTGCGTCAAACTCCCACGCCATGCCATTAGCTGCAACTCAAAAGAAGAAGCGGACATTTGTGTGCTTAATTTTCGACCCAGGTGGACATTTTCCAAACTTGTGGTCGGATTCTCTCCTGTGTTATCAACTTTTCAACTCGCCGGAGTCGAGTTCTTCCAAGAGGGGGGAGTTGATGCAGTGAGATCCAAGAAGAAGTGGGCCCCTCATGGACCCCACCAAGAATGATTTAGTTTCTTTAAATAGTTTATTAATTTTAATAATTTGAGATTTTAGTGATTGATTTACTTGGAGATTTTAGTGAGAGACTTTAGGAAGTGATTTTAGGAATCACTAAATAATAGTAGTTTCTTTATTTAGACCATTCCTTTATTATAAATAGAGGGATGCTTGATTGTAATGCATGCTCTATTTTTAATAAGATTTCAGATTTCAGATTTTTTCTGCCAGTTCCCCTTTGGGGTATTTCCCCTAAGTGATCTTAGGGTTTTGAGTCTTAGGGCTCGATCTCACCGTCGAAGGTGTTGATCTTCACCGTGGCCTCCGGGCTGCGCCATCAGACCGCCACCATCCACTACGGTCCTACAATAGGCCGCTACGAAGCGTGATTAACATCTATTCTGCATCATCTTTTAAAACACATGGTAGAGATTCTTCGGTAGAGATTATTTCTTCTTTTCTTCTCTCCAAGCAACATTTTGCGCAACTTTTCTACCCTTCCATGCTTAAAAGAACACTAAAAATATAAGATTTCACCGAATTGAAACCGATACATAAAGTTTCTCCCAAGGACTCTTTTCTAGGTATATTGTAGTAAACACGACCTTTGGTATTAGTAGAGGTATTCCTTTTTTAACTCTCAACAAAAGTGCATTGTTTGCATTTAATGGAAGTCAATTCTTCATTTGGCTTGAACTTTAAGCTTTATTTAAGCATTACTTTATAATTTATTTATCTCGTATTATGTACAAGTATGCTAAAATGCTTATGAATTATGAATTTAGAAATGCAAAATAGCTTCTAACTTAGATTAACTAACATGAAAATATGTGAAAAAATAGATAAATAATGTCATTTTACAATCATTTGGCAATACATTACCTGTATGCACTGAAGGGACCATTACACCGCTTATCTTAGTTACTATAGGAGAAAGCATCAAATTCTAACATTTTTCAATATTCTGGATCTTTTGGGTATTTTTTTAAAAAAAACTTATAACTTTTTCGATTCACACCACTACACCGCTACCGCTATGTAGCGTTTTAGCCGTTGGCTGCTAAAAGGGCGTGTGGGGAAATCTGGGGATAACCCCAAATTTCAATCGCAGCTACCGCTATTTTGATCCTTGGTAATAAATGAAGGTTTAAGTTTCTGGACTTCACTATTTTTCTTTGAGGAGAGATGGTATTGATCGCTTCAAAGAGTTAGAGACATGGTTTCATTGATTTGCATCTGGAAGGGAATTGATCCCATAGATTTCTTCTTCCTCTGCTTTGGCATAGACGATGTTTGTTAGCACTCTCGTCTGGAAGCAGGATGAATTTACTTTGAATTAGTAGTATGTTCTTTTCCTAGTTCAAATTGGAATGGATCTACAATTCCAACAACTAGCAATAGGATTTAGGACTCTGGCAAATTTGCTAATCAATTATGCTAGTTTGCACAGCTTGAGAGTTAGATTTGGGAATGCTTTGAGGGCCAATTGGAGGACAATTGGGTTTGTCATTAGAATAGAATTAGGTCACTGATTTGTGGAGTGAAAGGGCTATTCAATTTGGTGGAGATTCTAGAGGAAATGGTTCAGACATGCAATAGCAACAACCACTTACAGTGATTTGTGCAGTTTTTTTTTTTTTTTTTTTTTTGGTAGAGATTTTGTGCAGGTTATTGGTGGGATTCTGGGGCCACATGAAATGGAGTTTAAATACAAAGGCTTAGGCAAATCTGGGTAAGGAATTAAGGTTTAAAAAGGGTTGCAGATAGGGTCAATTTAGGATAATATTGGTTGAATTAGGGGCCGCTATAGTGCTTTCAGGAATAGCAACAATGTGAACAGCATGGCATGGGTCCAGGAAGGATTTGAGAGGAAAACAGGAGATATAGAGCTTCTATTTGGAGTTAGAATGAAACTGAATATAAGCAGACTTTGAGAATTTTTTAGTGGCTTCTTTTTGTGTTCCTAATCTGCGCAGTAGGGTAAAATACCAGAATTTGATTGCAGGGATTTGATCAAATGGATTAGAAGAGTACTTAGTGCTTCTATTGGGCTTTGCAAGGATCAGATATGAGGAAAAATTGAGAACTCATAAGGTCAATTTCAAGCAATATTTAGGGGTTGCAATTGGGGTTCTACTGGGTATGGTTTGCACAATGTTTTGGGTATGGGAAGTGATGGGATTGAATTCTTGATAAAGTTGTAAGGTTCTTATTTTCTATTGTGTTTTAGGCTTCTTTGAAGGTCTTGAGGTTGCTCCAATTCATGATGTTTCATTCTTTTATGGGAAGGTTGAATAAGCATGGATACTCGAGGAGGTTTAAGTTAACATGGGTTGAGGTTGAGAGTAAAAGATTGAGGCAAGTTAAGGGTTGATCAAATGGAAGGGTTTGAAACTTGGATATCTTCAAAAAAGAAAAGGAAACATTAAGAATGGGATAAAAAAAAAGGAAGAAGAAAAAGTGTAAAAAAAAAAGACTGAAATATGAAATACAGGTAAGGCTGATCCGAGATTTTTTTTCCCTTTTTTTTTTTTTTTTTTTTTTTTGGTAATGCTGATATGAGAATTAAAGCAAAAGTTTGATACTTTGGAGAACACTCAGCAATCATAGCACTCTGATACCAAAACAAATGCAGGAGGAACCTCGAAATCCACACTTCACTCATGCAATCCTTTTCAAATCACTCGCCAGTTTGTAAAGGCGTAAACATATGCCAGGACAGAGGGGAACCCACAATCTTCAAAAACAGGACCATCATTGACAGCAGTGTAATAGTACACATGAATAAGCTTTCAACCAACATGAAAGAAGATTAAATTCCTTCTTTCTAACATAGTTGAGCACTTGGGATGCTTTTCTACTTGGACTAATGCTAACAGACTCAAGTTAAGACATAACACTTGGACTTGACTCACTAGGAATCTTTATTTGTTGCTAACTAGGAGGACCTTAACTAATATGAAACAAGCAAAAGATTAGGAAACATATAAATTAAATTACTCAATCTGCGCAAGAAACAAATCCAATTAGTGATTTTGTGACATGCATGTGGGGTCCATGAGATTAGGAAACATATAAATTAAATTACTCCATCTGCGCAAGAAACAAATCCGAATGGTGATTTTATGACATGCATGCAGGGGTCTTCCAAACATGTAGATCCCATCATCCTGTAGTATGATCTAAAACAAGATTTGATGACTTCGCAGATAACTCTCACCATGCTACAGACAGGTCGCCACAAAGAACAAAGTCCAATAAGAGAAAATATAACGTCATCAAAGAGTTGCATCAATACCATAACTGTTGCTGGAACACACCTGTAAGGAGGCTGTAACAGCAATCAAATACTGTAGACAGTACCAAATAACAAGTGGTTGCAACAGCCCTATAACACAGTAAGCAAGCATCAAATAGCATGGCAGTGCAGAAACTAGAATTCTAAATACACTACAGTTCTCATCATTACCAAAACAACCACGAGATAACATAGTTGAATAAGGTCTAAGCACAAATTGAGTCTCTAATGTGGAGAAATTACACTATTACTAACTAATGCCCCTCATTTAAGGGTAATGAGAGCAAGAAAGTAAAAGCACAATACAGCAATATCATACCCCTAATGTCTACATATCACTCTTCTACGATCAATATATGTCAAACTGAAGGAAATGGAACCCATCACATTTTAACAACCTAGATTGTCTTCAGTAACCAATAATATATATGTACATCATATACATCAGCAAAGCCTCGGTGAAAAACATTATAAAAGGGTTAGATCAGAAGGAAAACTGCTGTAAAGTGAACTTGAAAAGCACCAGAAAGGCACAGCAAAAAAATTATGTCAGCTGAATACATTTTTTAACATGAATATCACATATCACAAGAAGCATGCATACCAGCAGGCTTGCCACCAATCACGACATCAAAATAAACTTTGTGTGTCACCTCTTTCGGATCTTTCTTTGCCTGAATCAAATGATGTGACAGAATGTTGATTCAAACACTTGCTGATTAAACAACAACTGAAACTGTAGTATCTCAAATAGTAGGCAAATTTGAACATAAGAAATTGGAACAGATTGCTGTTGATTAATCAAATACAAATTAAATTAGCCTGTCAAACTAAATTCAGGAGTTGCTTCATCCAGTAGATTGTGTAATTTTAGATATTGGCAACACTGTGGACTGTGGAGTGTTTGTTCTCTATTTTCTAGACCCTCATACTTAGTGCAAATCCAAAAAAAGGAAATTTACAAAGACACCCCTCTATGAATCTGACATAAACAACAGCACCGCTTGACTGATAGATATGCAACAAAGCGGTCTTTCCCAGTCAGTGGTCCCTTAAAAAATAGAAGAAAAATAAAAAGACCATCTATTTTATGGTCAATAAGGTTTGAAAAATTGCGCCAACCATAGTAAAGCATGGTTAAATGGAAGGCATCAGTAACCTTTTGTGAAAACCTCATCCCCTCTGTCCTACCTATTCAACATGGAATCCTCCAAGTCATCTGAGATTTGGATGGCCGTTTTGGATGTGTCTGAACCTGGTCCAGGGTGATGGTAGAAAGTTCTGGTACAGCTAGCATCTTTGTCATTTTAATATTTTCCAAATAAGTAATTTTTTCTCCTGAAACAAGAGTTTATAGGAACCAGCAAGACTAGTACAAAATATGACCCACCTGGGTCAAGATACAACAGACGCTTAAGTAAACCCAGAAAATCCCAAAACCAAAGCCTAAATCATCCCAAACAGCAGCAGCATACATAACAATCCAACCACAAGCAAAATCCCAAAAGCCTTTAGAACACAGATTTTGTTGAGCATTTGAGTTGTTGATTTTCGTCTGATCCGTGCCTCCTAACGCACTCAAGATAAAGTTAGTAGAAGGCCCTTGTGTAACTCTCAGCCTGATCTGCTCTTGATTGAAGGTTTCGCAAACAAAGTGGGAAGGAACGAACGGAACACTATTACCACCAGACAGTCAAGTTTCTCGCCAGATAGTCAGCCATCCAACCAAGTATCTTCCTATGGACCTCTCGTGTATATTCTTATACCCACCTTCAATAATATTCTACTCTCTCTCTATTTAGGATAGAACCCTGACATTGAAGAAGGGATGGAGCCAAGGAGGGGGAGCGCAATAGCCCACTAGAAATGAGTAGTCCAAACTACTAGGGTCTCACTCACAATGTGCAAGGGGAGTCGAAATCCACAGTGAGGCCCTCATGGTTGTGCAGTCCAACGCCATACCTCCTATGAGGATTATTTGTAAGATGTGGAATCCTCCTTGGCGACAGCGGGTATCTTAATTATTATCAGAAAATATAGTGGTACACTTGCAAATTCCTTCCAGACACCAATCTGAAGATTCCAAAACCCTAAAACATCCTCTGGTGGTGAAAATAACTCTGGGAGAGGAAAGGAATTGCAGCAACCCCAATCCTAACAAAAGGTTGATAGAGCTCTCATACAACCACAATTGCAATAGTGAAAAAGACCCCAAGATACAACATTTTCAAGGACCATATTAAAATTAAACCCTACCAACCATGAATCATCCCTCAACATAATTCGATTCCTCGAGGCAGCAGAAAAGATCATCAAAGCAACAAAAACAGGAGGGTAATTTGCAGCATTAAAGGTTACCTGAATGAGAAAGAGAGTACCCAATAACAGAAACAGCCCTAGAATTGCAATATACATCAACTGCTTCATCTTCCTTTTCTCTGCTTTTCCCTTCACCTGGAGACCCAGTGCCATCGAATATGCAAATGCCCCAAAGCTTCAAGTGGATCTAATTAGCTCAGATATGCCATGACATGGTAAAATAGAGTTTGAAAGATGGGATTTATTTTAATCCAAGTATGGCAACGAGTTTTGATGCTTCATGGTAATATAATTCAATGAACAATGAAATGCTTCAAACGTACCTGGTACTGTCGAATAGGAATAGTGCTGATGAAGTTGAAACACTGGAAAGAGGATCTGAAAAACTGGAAATTTAGATGTTGTTTGGATCCTTGCACTTGGAGAAACTGCTCTTGATCATGACATCTTAACTACCGCTGGAGGGCTTATGTAATTGCCAGAGGGGTGAGTTTAAGCGACAACAGAATATTATTTTCTTTTTGCCCACTATACCACTGTTTGGTGACACATTTCTTGGAAAATTAATCCTGATCGTGAGAGAAAGAGGAACTAAATTTTGGGATTTTCACCGAATAATTAAGCTTATATTACAATTAATCGATTTTAGAAAGAATGATAAAAAAACCATCAGTTAGTTGTTCGTTCCCTTTTTTTACGAAATTACCCCAGTTGGCGCGCGATATCGTAAATTGCCCGTATTTAAACCCATGAATTTTCGTCTTCTTCGTGAAATCATCTTCTCTCTTTTACCCATCCTTCTGTTTCATGGATTAACTTGTTATGAATGTTTTTGGTTGTATCATTGAATAAAATGTGGACTGAAAATTGGGTTGGACGGTGAGTTATTAATGGGTTTCACGAAAAAGACCCAAAGAGAGGAGTGTTTCACGAATGCCTGTGTTTAAACGCACGAATTTTCTTCTTATTCTTCGTGAAACAATCTTACAGACTTACAAATGATGCTGCTCACTGTGACATTTTTCTCTCTTTTGGTTGTCGCTCTTGGCTATTGATTGAATAATTTTCCAAGCCTAAATTCGGTTGCCAAAGAAAATCCCGTACGGACCCGAAGAGAAGAAGAAAATTCATGGGTTTAAACACAGGCAGTTGATGATATCGCCAACTAACTACTTGTGTTTAAACCCACGAGTTTTCTTCTTCTTTTTCTCGTTAAACACTCTTGCATACCTACAGAAGATGTTGCTCACTGTGGCATTTTGTTCTCTTTTGGTTGTTGCTCTTGGCTGTTGATTGAATAATATTTCAAACCTAAATTTTTTGGCTAAAGAAAATCCCCCGAGGACCCAAAGGGATGAAGAAGATTCGTGGGTTTAAACACAGGCAGTTGGTGATATCGGCAACTGCCTGTGTTTAAACCCATGAATTTTCTTCTTCTTGAAACACTCTTATAGACCTACAGAAGATGTTGCTCAATGTGACATTTGTTCTCTTTTGGTTGTTTCTCTTAGTTGTTAATTGAATAATTTTCCAAACCTAAATTTTGTTACCAAAGAAAATCCCCCAAGGACCTAAAGAGAAGAAGAAAATTCTTGGGTTTAAAAACAGGTGTAGACACCTCATTTGGCCCCTAAGATAGCCTTAAACACCTGTCATATATAAAAGGTACCCCTATTTCACTCATAATTGAATGCTTATGGCATAATTCAAATTAATTAATGACGATAAAGATGCTTGTTGACAATTTTAGACTCTATTCAACGATTCATAAAAATTCGTGAAAGAAAAGCCGAATCGCGTAAAGATCTCAAGTCCAACCCACTACTCATACAAAGAATGGACCATGACATATGCAAACCTCTTACGGACTACTTAGAACACACTTAGGTTGATCCTAGAGAGATTATACTTAGTTTGCCTAAGTACGATATGATTAGCATGAATTAGGAGGCTAGGATCATTGATCCAAGTATCCCTTACTTTTCTTGACCTCGGACCATTAGGATGTATGAACCAACAAATTTTACATTTCAAAAGCTTTTTGACGATATGCAGAACGTCCAATTCCAACAAACGGATCAAAAGATTTGGCCACCGGAAGATTGCCCGCTGGAAAAACACTTGGATGCCAACACAGGTGAGCCCAAGTCCCAAAATGTACTTGGACACACACACAGGTGTGCCCAAGTCCCCGGTTACCTTAGAAACACGCTTGGGTGCGTACTTAGGTGTGTCCCGCTCTACTTTTCGTAGTTCCAGCCCAATTTCAGCTCAAAAACAGTCTGAACCCAAACCCAAGTCACAAAATCCACTTGGGCACCACCATAGGTGCACCCAAAGTCCTCAAAAACCCTAATTTGCCTTGGTTTGCGTGAAGCTTCTAGAAATTTGTGCAAACAGCAACCCTAACCCCTTTTCCACGCCAAAAACCTCTATATAAGGATCTCTTATACCATTTGTAAAAGGGGAGGCTACCAGAAAAAGAGAAAAATAGAAGTAAAGGAAGAGAAAGAGAGTAGACACCATAGAGGGAGCTTTAGATCTAAAAGAAATGAGAAGAGGAAGCACTCTAGTTTTCAAGATTAGCAATGGAGAAAGCTTCCAAAAGCCATGGATTTGCGCAAGAGCTTCGATATAGGATGTGAAAGACGTAATCCAAACCAGTATTCCTAGATCTAGTTCTTTTCAATTAATCTTCATCATCATCAACAATTAGAAACATACTTAGGATCATGCACACATCGTAGATCTGCATTAATAATAGTATTTTGCAGTAGATCTAATATTTAGTAATCATCCATCATTAAAATATCTGCTTAGGATCATTCATAGTTTTTAGATCTGCATCATTTTCATTATCCTGAATTCGTGATCATAATTGATCTTGCATCCATCTTCTTGTTATTGGGAAAAATCCGAATCTGAGAAAGAAAAGTGCAGAAAAGCACTTGGGTACCACCACAGGTGCGCCCAAGTCTCTAGACAGGGCTTTGGCCTTGACTTTCGTATTGCATGCACTTCTTTTCTCAGATCCGAATTCATTCTCATATAAACTGATACCAAGGCCCTCGGATCTGTAAAGAGCATTGAAAGAATCGAAAGAGGACCAAACATATTGCTGAAAAGGAGAGAAAAGTGTGTAAAAAGTGTGCCCAAGTCTTTGAAGTGGGCTTTTGGCCCCGATTCCTTTTTTGTGTGCATTTTGCTTCTTAGATCCGAGTCCATCCTCATACAAGTTGATATCAAAGCCTTCGGATCTGTAAAGAACATTGAAAAAAGAAGGAAAAACAGAGGTACTTGGGCGCCACTGTGGGTGCGCCCAAGTCCTTGCAAAGGGACCCATCCCTCGAATCTTGATCCTCGCACCATCATTTTCAGATTTGAAAGCTCTGATATCAATCATTCATATTAGGACCATGCATTTAGTCGCGAAGTGTCAGAGATCACGTCGGGATATCGCTGGAAATTGGAAGTACATTACAAACCGCAGGGGAAACACTTGGGTGCCACTGTGTGTGCGCCCAAGTACTGCAGAGACACTAGGGGCGCCCTTGTGTGTGCACCCAAGTCCCTGGCTTGCTTTCCAGCCCGCATTTGCTACATTTTGCATCTCATTTAACTTGCTGTTCCATATTTGTGATGATTTCAATTGACTGCTGAACTTCTGGACTTCGAACTATCAAATCATCAACACTTTATGTTAGGTTACATTGTATAAAATACCAAAAACATCATAAAACCATAAAACTCTCCCCTTCTCATCTTACTCTTTGGTAATTAGAGAAGAGAATAAAAAAAAAAGACTAAAAGAAATAGAAAAATCCATATAAAAAAAAGTAGATGTTAAGTAGATGATCCTAGGTTATTCTATTTGCGACTAAGTAAATTAATAAACTTAATCAACCTTAGTCTAAAAAAAATACTGTTTAAGACACCTAATTAAAACATCCACTTCAACCTTAATAAATAAGAATCATCAATCTAAATCTTAATTTCCAAACCCTGATTAAAACTATATTTTGAACCTTAATTCAAACCTTAATTAAAATCCCTAACTCCAGCCCCTAATTAAAAAACCTTTAAGCAATCCCTAACAAACAAAACCCTAGACAACAAACCTTTAATTCAAAACCCTAATTAACAAAACGTTAATTAAAATTCTAATTAATAAACCTAAATAAATCAAAACCCCTAATTAATAAGCTAAATCAACAAACCTTTAAATCAAACCCTAATCAATAAAACCCTAGTCACCAATCCCTAATTAAGACCCTAATCAAACATAATTGAAACGATAGACAAGTCATAACCCGAGAATAAAAACATTCCCCAACCAAGATCCGAGTTAGAATACCCGAAACCAACTTAGAAACACCTGGGAGACCATCGAACCTGTAGCTATCCAATAGTTAGATACTTGGGCACCACTGTAGGTGCGCCCAATTCACCCCAGACACCTGGGCGCCCACACAAGTGCACCCATCTCCCTGGTCCAACTTGGGGCACACTCCAGTTGCATTTCAACTCCCAAACTCAAATCATTATCACACTTAGGGTCTCGAGACTCCAAACCAGCCCGGGATATAGATTTATTAACAAAAAACACCAAAAATTCCAAATCCAAGCGGACGAATCCTGAAAAAAACCAAAACCCACAAACCAGTAGGCGCTACTACAGGTGCACCCAAGTCCCATTCTAGCCCCTAGGACCACCGAATCTCTATTCACTTCCAATCTCGATCTAAATCATCACCCCAGAACCATCACAGAACCAATAACAGTCCTGAAATAGGAAATTTAATCAACTTAAACCCATCCGGAATGTCGAACAGAAGTCGGATGACCAAAGAGCATCAACTCACCACTTGGGTGCCACTGCTAAAGCACCCAAGTGCATAGAATAACTTAGGCGCCCACACAGGTGCGCCCAAGTCCTTGTCTGGCCCAAGTTGTAATTCTTGGTTGTGTTTCGAATTCCAGACTTAAATCATTAAGATAAAATCAATCCAGGACCTAAAACAACATCTATTCAGAGACTTACATCAAATAGAAACCTCATGAACTCCAAAAATCAAGTCGATCCATCACCACTAGCCAAAACCACTCAGAACAGCCACTTGGGCGCCACTGTTTGTGTGCCCAAGTCACTAGAGTGACCTAGGTGCCACTGTGTGTGCGCCCAAGTCCTCTTATAACCCCGTTTCGCCGATCCGATTTCTACATCTTCTCACCTCTCGAATCAAAACCTGAAACTCCATGATCTTAATATATTTAAAAACACACTAATTACAACCTTAAAACATCCATAAATCACTCTTAATCAATTCATAACTTAAAATAAACCAAACCAACATAAATCACACTTAACGAGTCACTTAGGCGCTGAAACCATCAAACTTAGGCTATTTGCACCCTCGGATTAGATCGGACTTCCCTATTAGGTAGGTTAGAGCATTAGGCTTTATCCCATCACTTTTTCTGTTTCGTTAGGGAATTGGGAGAGCTAATGTGGCGGTCTAGAACCTTAGGTTAGGGTTAAATAAATGATCAGTAACAAGGCATTAATCACGTAAATCTAAGTAAAATCCCCTAGTTAGGCCATTCTAGCCCAATATAAAAAATCCATAAAAACTATAAAACCAATAAAATAAACCCAAAAGGATTTTTCTTTTATTTCTTCCTCCACCTCATGTGCCAGATATTTAATCGAACTTAATGATAAAAGGGAATGAACAACTGACTTCTAAAATTGAATAAATGAGAATGACGAGATGAGATGAATGATTTCGCACACACTTCTAAACAATCACGGCCCATCAGCCTCTCTAAAACAAACACCGGCCCATCAGCCACCTCCAATCAATTACGGCCCATTGGCCTTTCACCTTTATCACTCGTGTATGTACACGAAAAATACAGAAATCACAAGTCAAAGTCTCATTTGCATCATCATTTTGGTTTGCAAAGTCAGCCTTTAAGCCCTATTTTGCCAAGGGATTTGAACGAGGTACCCAGGAATGGGGTTGATCCTCTTCTTAAATATTTGGCACCTCCCCCTTTTATTTTCTTTATTTTAATTATTTTATTTCACTTGGATACACTATGATTTTGCTATGTGAGGATTAACCTTATTTGGACTTTAACTCATGACCCAGAATTGACCATATATTAAAGAGACCCAAATAAATGTGACATGACAACCGTCGTGTGTTGCCAGTAACACATTAGACGAGAGGAAGAACCCACCCATTTATTTTCTCTCATTTTTCTTCGGCTTTCATCGAAGAACGGTGTTATGGCCGTTATCGTAGTTGGTGATTGTGATCCGTCGATTTTGAGGGTAGTCGGAATCCTCATTTTCGATGTAAAATTTAAATAGCATTTATAGATGAATGGAGATTTCCCAAGCCATGGACGTGGGGGTCGAAATTCACATCCGACAACTTGGCGATATCGTCAACTATGTAATTTCGTCAAAAAAAAGGTACGAAGAACTAAATGGTGGTATTGCTATCGTTCTTCATCAAATCAATCAAGTATGCTATAAGCTTGATTATTTGGTAAAAATCCTTTAAATTTTTGAGGATTTTATGGAAAAATTTCAGGGGTTGCAAAAGAGTCCCTCCCAGCTTTAGCAGCACAAATGGGTCCCTCGGACCTTGTTTATCCTTTTTTTTTTTTTTTAACTTGTCGCTAACATCACTCTCTATCTCTTCCTCGTCCAAGTCCTCAATGGTAGCGCAGACTCCTCTTCTTCTATGTTTTCTTCTCACGCCCTGAACTTGCTCCGATTTGCTTCTTCTCCAACAAGTAAGTCCTCGCAAGATCTAGCAATCGTGCTCTCCGGCTATGGCAAACCGGATCTTCACCGATGTTTTGGAGCTAACACACTAGCAGGTGCTTTTATGTGATATGCATTTTTGAATGTAAAAAATGACCCTATTCCTTCCAACTAGATAATGAGCAAAAATCGATTCTTAAATAAAAAAATGCTTAGTACTTAACCCGGTTTATTGGCGTTGTTAAGAATTTCATTCCAATCGTTTTGGGCTGACAATTGAATTGAACAAATAGATTAACAAGTATGGATGTTTGGTTTTCCAGAAATGTTTGTTTTCAGGTACGTAAGTTGCACTACAACAAGAATATTTATAATGATGCCATTTGTCCTATATGTACAACATCAGAAGAATCTGTTGAGCATGCTCTATTTCTTTGCGATCATGCTAGAGCATCATGGTTTGGCTCTAACATAAGAATGTTTTCACATTCTATTGCTTCTCTGAGGATTAGAGATTGGTGGAACTCCTTTATGGATCAGCCAATTAGTCCTCAAACGAAATCCTGGGTTCTCACTCTTTGGTGGGACTTTTGGAAAAGTATGAATGATTTTATATTTAGGGGCACAAGAATTGAGCCTATTAGCACAATCGTATGCGCTACAAGAATGTTTATTACCTCAATGGCCAATGATGAAAGGACCTTCATACAATCCCAAGGATTTTCGTCTAAGGAGCCCTAGAGGCACGGCTTAGGTGTTCTCATATGCATCTTTTAGAGCCGTAGATGGAAAATAGGCTTTGGGTTTGCTATTTGGTTTGACAGTTGTTGGGTTCATGTAAAATCAATCAATGGATCCAAGGTTTCCTCTTTAAAGAAGCTGAGGAAAGGGCTGTTTTTTTCGTAATGAAGGAGGCTAGGTCACAAGGGTTTAGCAAGATCCATCTTTTGTCGGACGCCCTCGAAGTGATTAGAGCCATCAACGGGTTGATGGATTGGCTATCCAACCTATTATGTAGGATATCAATGAGTTGAGGTCCAAGTTTGAAGACATTTCCTTTTTCCATGTTCCTAAAAGTCTAAATCAATTTGCTCGTGAACTTGCCAAGAACTCATATAGACGAGGGGTTTTTGTGGGACTAACAAGGGATTGATCTCCTATGTAGTTTTTGAAGCTCTTATTGGTTTTATTTTATTTTCTTTCCTCTGTAATGAAATTGCTTTAAAAAAAAATCTAACAGTAGTCCCCACTTCCAATTGATATACGATTTCAGCCAACGTCAACACAATAGGGAGAAGGTCTTTTTTGACGGTTTGAATAAGCAAATGCAGAGGCAATTTAAATTCTTTGCATCTTTTAAATGACATACTCTTTTATAGGAATGTGTTTTGTGATCTTAACTTTATCGATTCTTGAACGAGGCTCCTAGCATCAATTTAAAATCATTTAAAAGGTAAGCCAGCTCGAATGGAATATGGCATAACAGATCTTCATCGATCTTAATTGGAAAGTGAGAAAAGAGGATGCTACACCGCCATGAATGGAGAAGATAGTAATGGGGGATTTGGACGAAGAAGTGTCGCCCCCATCAGAGATGAGCGACACAAGTTTAAAAGAAGAACCAAACAGGGCCCAACGGACCCCGTTTGTGTTTCTGAAGCTAGGAGGGACTTTTTCATGCAACGGCCACCTGTCAAGGATTTTTCCATAAAATCCTCTAAATTTTCTACGGAGGGGGTCTAATCAAGGGATTCCTCTTAATCACGAAAATAGAATTTTGCCCAGAGAAAAATATTTTCATTGTACAATTAAGTCTTAACTCAAGGGTATAATGTGGTAGTTATTGATATAGTTGACTTGGACTTGGAAAGTACATACATGCACTGGCATACCCAGGATTTTTGTTTAGGTGGGGCTAAACTCTTACTCGACTTTGCTAATTTTTTTCACATCAACAATATCAAAAGTTCAAAAAAATCCATTTTAATTGACACAATTATTTTCCATGCTTGGATCTCTTGGCCAGTTGAAGGGTCTTCTTACCACTTCTCCCAAATTCAGGAGATTATCAATTCATCGCCACCAAAATACACTACAACAGTTTACACATTTAGCGACGAATTTTTTCGTCGCACAAAGTCATAAAAACATCGGGGAAACTCTTTACTGACGAAAATATTTTCGTCGGCCAGACATCGGTAAAAAATCGTGGACAAAACATTTTACTAACGAATTACTTTTCCGTCTGCAAAAATCTATTTTTTACGGACGATTAAATGACTTTTACTGACGTTTTTAAAATGTCGGCAAAATTATTTTACTTTTCCAAAAATTTAATAATTACATTTACCGACGTATTTTTTTCGTCGGCAAAATAAAAAAGAAAAATAACTAAAAAGAAAATACATTTACCGACGTATTTTTTTCGTCGGAAAAATTAAAAAAAAATTAAAAAAAGAAAATACATTTACCGACGTATTGTTTTCGTCGGCAAAATAAAAAAGAAAACAAATTAAAAAAATAATGCTTTTACCGAAGTTTTTTTTCGTCGGTAAAGCAAAAAAAACCAAAATGACTTTTACCGACATTTGGTTTTCGTCAGTAAAAGTCTTGTTATTTTTTATTTTTCTTTTACCGACGAAAAAAAAAAGTCGGTAAAAGTATTATTTTTTTAATTAATATATTTCTTTTTTCAATATAATTTTCCTGTAAACCTATTTATATATAAAAAATGAATCCAAACAAATTTTGCTAAGTCAACAAACAACCATCGCCTGTTTATATATAAAAAATGCATCCAAACAAATTTTGCTAAATCAACAAATAACCATCGCCTGTTTATATATAAAAAATGCATCCAAACAAATTTTGCTAAATCAACGACGCAATCTGCCTGAGGGTGTTGGAGTGGTGTTCCACCAATATCTCCAGACTTTTCCTTCTTTCGCAGACACAATCTGCCTTATGGTGTTGGAGAGGTGATCCACCATTATTTGCAGTGCTGCTTTCATCCACCAATTTCTCTGTTCCACCATTTTTTCTGTTGGACATGGTTTGTGCATACCAGTTTCACTATTTGGTCATTGGTGGAATTGCTCCAATCATAGAAATGATCGTAAAACACACTGGGTATCCCAGGATGAGTCAATATGTATGCATATCCCTGTAAAAAAAAGATTGGTGTCAAATATTAAAAGCAAGTTCAATCAAGATTGAGGACAAAGTTATAAAAGAGAGCTCTCAATCTAATTATTCATTTAATCATAGACAGAAGAGAAGACTACATCTGCATATACAGAAAACTATCTGTCTTGACTTTTGATGATCTTTGTCACTCTCTGTTCCCCTGTACATGTGGGTTGGGGGAGAAATAAGAAATAATTTCCGGTGGGATACTTTCTTCCACACCCTACGAAGGCAGGAAAGAGAATCAAACTCAATGCAGCTTCAATTTCCATGTTGCCCCAGAGAGCAAGAGTTATAGCCATGTTCCACAAAAGAATTCATACTACTTGCAACTTCAGTAATCAATTGAAGAAGCATGCGTGAGGATTCATGAAGCCAAAGTGCTCAAACTCCATTGAAAGGAATCTGGAATTTGCTGTTTCTTAGCTTCTGTCATATGAACTTTGTAAAAGTATCATTTCTCAAATGAATATGCAATGAGATGTGCTTAATTTTTGTGTTGTGATAATAAGTATGGGTATTCAATCATTTAACAAGGGGGTTTACCTTTTCTTTCTATTTAATGAGAAGTGAAATTATAGACTCCATATGTATTAGCACAGTAGAGGAATTGCCCTGTTTTATTTACTCAGAAAACTAGGAAGCCATCATCCTATCATCTTTATTATAAGGGGAAGGTGCTTAGAAGGTCAGGCCATCTTGAAGATCCCAAGTGGTCAGGTTCAAGCATAGATAAAGATATGTTTAAACTCTTCTCTAGTTTGCTTTTATGTAAAACTACCAATACTCTTATAGGGAATCTGATACTTTGATCAGTTGCATAGAAGTAAATGTTGGAGATTATGATCTTCTCTTTAAATAAGATTGTTAGGATGTCAGTGTTGTTAGGATTATCCTAATCCTTTAGATATGGTTAGTTCATATTTTCTTATAAATGTAAAATTTTCACTCAATGAAACCAACAGTAAAAATTATGGGAATATGGTGATTCTTGAAAGTTTATAGTAAACTAGTAAAATATTTGAAGAAAACATAGCAATGATTCTTAAATGGATAAGTGATCAGATGTGTACGATCTAATTCACTCTCAAGTAGCAGGGCATCTCCAATCTACAACAATAAAGCCTATCACACATTCTATGGAACATCCAACCATCTTATATACACTCACCCATCTCCGTTGCTGGACTTTGTCCTCTGCCCAGCGATCTAGTTCCTCAGTCACTTTCAAAGGGAACACGTCCTTCATACATGGTGTCATATCTTTTGGTCTTAAAACTCCAGTTACCAAGAATATCCTGCAATATGTGCTGCAAAGGCTAGCAGTGTTGGATGCCTGAAAACCTCAATCAACTTCATCAAAATTCTAAATCATTCATTTCAACTGCAACACAGGAAGAAATCGCTTGCTCACCTCGAGAGTTCCCAATACCCCGGCTTCCTCTTCTGCCTCTCTACAGGCTGCCTTCTCTTTAGTTTCATCTTTCTCCCAACCCCCCTGCAATGTTTTTAATGTCAAACAAGATTACCTTACAGTCCATAAAATACAACCCTCAACAAAAAAACAAGGCAGATTAGAGAGACAAGTGAAAAACCCAACTAAGACTTTGGGCTGTTTAAGATGTTAAGCTGTTAACACAACCAACAATCACCACAATTATATATGTGATAACAGTTATATAACAGTTGTAATCTCAAACCATTCCCAAATGGGTAGTTGGGCTTGTTCTGATGCTTTCCTAATTGCATAATAGGATAGCCAGAGAGTATTTATGCTAGGTGATACAGTTACATCCAAACACAGACATAGACACAAGCAAATCTTGATTTTGTGTTGCCAACTTTTAGCTATATTTACCTTTGGGAACATGATTGCATCTCCTCCTACCATAGAACATAATTTTTCAATTTAACCTACAATGCTTGAACCTTATGTTAGTTCTGACTTTAATATTTCTCTGGTAAAATACCAAGCACCTGGAAAAATTATAACTTGTAGAGAAAATAATTGACTGAAACCAAATTTATCGACAAAAGGTTACATTGATATACTGGTAAAAAAAAAAGGGGTTACATTGATACTGATGAAAAAAGGTTTATACTAAGACTTACAAAAAAATTAATGGAAGAAACAACAAATCACTAAAGGAGGCACAGCAAAATATTCCGATTAAAAAAAAATCCAATAGATCTTTAACACATCAACAGATCCAACACCGTGTCGAAGAAGAGAAGCAACATGCCCATGGAGAGAGGAAATGGACCCTTCCAATTGGTTCTTGCTGGCTGCAAAAAGCAAAAAGTGTTTGATAAGCCAGAAGGGAAACATAAAAAGAGTCATGTTATCCTTTTTGAATGCCTTTTGACAAATATGATGTACTTCTTAAGATGATAAGACCACACTAACTAGTCTGCAAAATAATGATGTACTATAGACTCTTGTCGATCTAAAATTTGATGAACCATACCACTATCTAACATCTTCACAAGATGAACTGCATATGTATTACGTGCAAGAGTAAGAAGATGAGGCCTGAGCTCCTCGAACACACTCTCTCTTTCTGCTTGCGAGCAGTATTTAACACGTCTGTGGAGCAATAGAAGGAATGTCAAACTCAATTACAACAATGACAAGCCAAAGAGTAATTTTAAAGAGACTGTCAAATGTAAGACGATGGAAGGCACGTCAAAATCAATCAAAACAACATAGTAATTTTATACAGTATTAATGTGGTGACTAAATTTCACCATAATGCACAACACCATCAGCAGAATCAATCCTGTTCCTAAAACACTGACCGTTTCTTTCAGTTCATAAAGAACAAACAACCACCATAACAAGGTCCTAAAAAGTACTCTTATCCCTGGCTAAAACTAGATAAAATTCATTAACCATGAATCACTAACATCATATTCCATTCCGAGGTGTTGAAAATGCTACATTTTTAGTGTTTATAAAGTTTTAAAAAGATCTTGAATGGGAAAAGGGAAGCCAAATGAAAGAACTAGATCAACCGCCAGATGTTGAACCATTGGCAAAACATAGAAACCCAGCATAATCAATAGAATCCATAAGATAAAATAAAATAAAAGGTGGTCTACAGAAATATAACAAGCCCAAATTTAGCTGTAGCACACCCCTAAAGAAACCAGTGCAATATCCCACCAACTAGAAAGTACTTAAACCTTTTAGCATACCCCTATTTCTTCAATCATCAAGCACCCAGTTGACTCTCTGTAAACAAAGTGATGGTAATTTGGTTCACCTCAAAATAACAGTCCATGCATTTGTATAAAATATTTATACATATAGTTGTTTTGTTCTTTGGTATGAAGAACTAAAGGTTGAAAGGTGACATGCAATAGGAATTACTGCTAACTGTAACACAATTAATGGCAGGGAAGCTTCCATAACCAAAACAGGGCATCAAACATATAATAACCTGAAAAGTCAATAATGTGATCTTTTGAATTGTGGATTATTCACCTTCATCACCATCATATAATTAATCTGATCTCTTAGCAATGCAGATGGCTCAGATCTAGCATGCTTGTGCTGTATTAGCATATCCAGATCAAGACACCCAAGCAAGCCTCACAAAGTTTATTTGCAGAGTCAACACAGATGCATGATATTTCATTTTATTTTGTTTTCATTCAGGTAATAGTTGTAAAATTGTATCGGCAAACTATACATACTGCAAAGTTCAAACTAAGTCAGTGTTAATAAATTCAATAGAATAATACCAGCATTGACAATTGACCAGTGCAAATTCAAGTCAGTAAAAAACCATAACTTCAGGAAAGTGAGCAATCTTCTCTCTTACATTTCAAGAGCAGATTTAAGAGAAAAAAAAACCATATCTAGCATCATCAGGAATATGAATCAATGCTTAAATAATGTAGAGAAATTTCAAGAGAATAATCTACTAACCAAAGGGTGGCATCATGATCTCCAGTAGCTGTGCCATCACCAGCAGAAGTGATCCCTCTCGTGATGTCGAAATAGGTGGTCGGATCTATCCCTGCCGCAGCTGCCAAATGTTGAACAAGGGCCTCAAGTGCACGTGTCCTCTTATCCTGCTCAGCCTGCCTCCTAGCTTGCTCAGCTAGCTGCTCCCGCAGGACGATCACCTCAGGATCTGGTGCTCGAGACTGTGTGGAAGATGAAGAGGTCCTAGTGTATATCCCATAACCTTTTAAGTATCCCGACCTCTTTCCAAGCACATCAACAACAATATGTTCCTCAGTCATCGGAGATGTGACAGAGGGCTGCGATTGCTCCTCAGTCCGCTGCATCGAGGCCTCCTGCCATTTAAATCAATAAGGGATTTAGAATAGAATGCTTTTATGGCATTATTGGTCATAATTGATTTATTAGCAGACGTACATGTCTCTGCTGAGCCACCTCATTTACCCACTCATTACTCTTTTCTCTGTAGTGGGTGTCGCGGAAGAACTGAGTAATAGGCGGCGCGTGACCGGCATTCTGTGCCGTCTGTCATTTGAAATAGCTTTGTATTAGATATGAACCCAGCTACATATTGATAAATTAATAAACTTAATCAAGTTTCTTCATATGAATATAATTAGTACCATCAGAGATATCCTCGATGCAAATGACCTAGAGCCACTAGTATGATTATATGGCAGCTTGGCTCGACTCTCTTGAGCTTTTTTCGACTTCGACTACACAGAAAGACAATAATACAATAGCAGTTATTTATAAAATCATTACTAATAGAATTACGTTGGAATATAATTAATTCTTGTAGATAACATCCCAAAGTTACCTTCCAGGCTAGTGATTCCCAGCACTGCGAGACCATCAACTGCCAGTCAGCTGGATCACAACCCTTTGCCGGGTAGTCTTGGGGTCGGGGAACCCCCTGCTCCAACAACTCGAGATAGTGACTATGCAACTCATACTTCCAACTCCTATACAAGACTCCGCATTGGCGGTCAATGTCCGCTCTGAGCTGCATATCGCCCTCGTAGTCCCCGATATAAAAAATTTGCTGCAATTAGGGGAGAGCCATATAAAGATTAGTAATAACAAACTATAATCAAATTTTGTAATGCGGAGCACAACTATAATCAGTTTGGTTGATATTTTTCGTTGAAGTTGACCTGAACTGTAGCAATGACGGCAAGCTTGATCCCACTGTCAAGCTTCTTCCAGCCATGGGGCCTGAGTGTGGCAACCTCTGTAATGGCTAACCCATGATGGTTAACCAGTGATGGGGCATGTTCCCCTTTTGGACTATGACTGGAGATGGAGATTGGGGCTGGGATGTTATGACCCAGCTGTCTCCTCAACTTTGTCACATTCTTCCCTCGCGTAACACCCTTTACGCGGCTCAGAACCTCCGAGACTGGGGCTGATGCTGTTAAGATGAAAGTGCTAAATGAGTTAGTGAACACAAATCATTAAATTGAGATGAACCATTCTGAATCTTAAAAGGTCATAATTTTCTCACCTACGCTGCTCCCGACTGTATGAAGACTTGTCGGAAGCTGGAACAGCTGAGGCTGTGTCGGCAAGGGTTGTGTGGTCGAAGGCTGAATCGGCAGAGGCTGGGGGGCTGCCAAATCATGGGTGCTCCCTGATCCTCCAGACCGCGTAACTAGAAGAGCAGCCGACGGAGGCTGTGTCGAGGCCTCAACTGCGATCCTCCGAGCACGTTTCACCCTATTTTCCCGAGGCATATATGCAATCTGGCATAAAGCAAAGTGACAAGGAAAATAAATAATTATTAGCAAAAATCAATAATATTAGTAAAGTGAATGTCAACAATTTACATTAAATGAAAATGGAAATCATTTTTGCATGAGTGTCACCGTCAAAACTAATATTTTCAAGTACACGTCATAGACATTCACAGAAAGATTACCTCATCCAATTGAGACCAAGATGTCTCGTCATCTACATCATCTTCGCAGGGAATGTAGTTCTCATCCTTATCATTCCCACTAACATTCCTCTTTCCCTTCTCGTTTGTCCCTTTAGCTGAACCAAATATAGTACATGCGGTCGGCGGGAGCCCTAGAGATGCAAGTTTTTTTACATTCTGCTTAATTATCTTTTTCCTCTTTAATAAATAATTGGATGCTTGTATTTGACGGGACAACTCTCCTGGTTTGACCCATTTTTTCCCTCCATTTGGCATCTTTTGCAACTATGATATATAGAAATAAGAATAAAATGTGAAATGTAGAAATGTGTTATCCATATATGAACAAATCAGAAGAGTAAATAAAATTGAAGACAATGTCATTATATAAGACAAGATTTTTATTAATTTACTTAATCGTTATATGTGCAAAACCTGAAACAAACACTACATGTCATATTCCATGTCATCATCTTCTTGACTATGAACATCATTTTCTTCATCATCTTCGTACTCCGCCAGTGTTTCATCCTCGTCTTGGCCCCTCGTCTACTAACTCATCACTGAGAACAATCTCAGGATCTATATCATCCCTTGAGTATTGGACACTAGTACCATCGACGAGGACTGGGACAACAAATGTCGTTTCATCTTGCTGAAATGCATCATTAGGCACGTCGTCGTCGTCATCCCGCTTAGCAGGTACATCCCATACTCCCCGAGGCTTGACCCGTTCTACAACTCTCCAATCTTTTCCTTTGCTGGTGTCATTAACGTAGAAGACTTGTGTCACCTGACTTGGTAGGACAAATGGATCATTCGTACACCAACGACCTGTGATATCAATGCTTGTAACATGGTCTTCGATGTTTATCTTGTGCTTGGTACTAGTGTTGTACCATTCACATTCAAATAAGACCACCTTACCCCCATGCCGATAGGATAATTCCCAAACTTTGCAAATGTAGCCATAGTAGTCATGCTTCACCCCTTGGTATTCCCCTTCCACGACCAAGCCGCTACTCTGGCTCCTACGACATTTCTCACGGTCTATAATGTGGTATCGGACACAATTGCAATCACACCCCTGGTAAAGATTCACTAGGGATCTAGGGTCATTCGCTAATGACCACATCTCATCAAAAGCTTCTGGTGACCCTAGAGTTCGCAATTGATTCATCTACATAAGCAGATTAAGACAAATGTATTAGACTAATGTTATTTGAAGTGTAATCCAATAATATCTAGCAATTAAAATGATGATATTATATATGTCTTACACGTTGTTTGAACCATCTTGCAAATTCTTTTCGTTGTATCTGCCCAACGTCTCCACCTCTTTGATCTTGCACTAATTCTTGTGTTCCCTACTGAAGATAGCTTTTAATGAATAAGTAAGAGTAGGAAATAAAGCTTTTAATGAATAAGTAAGAGTAGGAAATAAATAAAGGAGTTAACAAGCAATGCATAAATATGGCTAGATTGAAGCACATACTGTAGATACGACTCCACCTCGGGGCAATTATTCAGCACAAACCAATGAGCCATGTCACGCTCTCTTTGAGAAGGATCATGCGCCCTTGGCATCAGTTCGATGGGACGAACAGTTTGTGTGAAGACAGACATCCCGGGCCACGTTCGTCACCATCATCATAGCGCTCTACTCGATCAGTCTACCTTAAATACATTGAGCAAAAAGTGAGGCACTCTTTCACAATGTAAGCCTCAGCGATCGAACCTTCAGGCCGAGCTCGGTTGCAAACGTACCCTTTTAGGGTCTTCAGAAACCTTTAGACAACCAATGATAACAATTACGATTTTCAATGCTAGGCAGTTAGTTGCACTAATACATAAATAATTAATCAATGGTCATCAACTATTACCTTTCTATTGGGTACATCCACCGATATTGCACCGGTCCACCAAGCATGGCCTCGCGTGGCAAGTGAACCGATAGATGAACCATCACATCAAAGAAAGCAGGAGGAAAAATCATCTCCAGCTTGCACAATATTAAAACTATCTGCTCCTCCAAAATTTTCAAATCATCGTGTCTCTGTGTTTTCGAGTAGAGGTCTTGGAAAAAGCTGCCTAACTCAAACAATATTGTACAAATATCCTTATTCAGAAAGCCGTGCATGCCAATAGGAAGGATGCCTTGGATAAGGATGTGGCGATCATGGCTCTTTAAACCAGCTAATTTATCATTTTTCGAGGTTACACACATCGAGAGGTTCGCCGCATAGCCGTCTGGGTATTTGATCGACTTCAAGAATTCATGAAATCCATCTCTATGTTTTGGTTCCAAAGTGTAAGAGGCATGCGGCTTCAAGCTGGATCCATCGCCCCTCTCCACTAGATGCAACTCTGGCCTGATGCCCATATTTTTCAAATCCTTACGCGCTTTCTCGGTGTCCTTGTTTTTGCCCTTTATGCCCAAAATTGTTCCAACCAAAGCTACACAGATGTTCTTCTCAATGTGCATAAGATCAAGGTTGTGTCGGAGTTTTTTGCACTTCCAGTAGGGCCATTCAAATACGATGCTTTTCTTTGTCCAATTCAATTCTCCAAAGTCACACGGTCTTTTGTTATTCTTGCCAAACTTGACCAGCGCTCTTCTAGCTGGTCTAGTACCTTTTGCCCCGGTAAATCCAAAGAATTCTTTTCACGCTCATGCTGACCGTTGAAGGCCTTGCTTCTACGCCATTGGTGGTTCAGCTCCAAGTATTTTCGATGGCCAATGTACCCAATCTTATCTTTCAACTTCACTCCTAACGAGTTGTCGTTACACGAGGGGCAAGCGTTATAACCTTTTGTGCTCCACCCAGACAAGTTACCATATGCAGGAAAATCATTTATTGTCCACATCACAGCCGCATGCATTTGAAAGGTCTGTTTAGTGGAGGCATCATAAGTCGATACACCATGATCCCACAACTCCTTCAACTCATCAACCAAGGGCCTCAGATATACATCGATATCGTTTCCCGGTGAGCTTGGTCCTGGAATAAGTAATGACATCATCAAGAATGGCTCCTTCATGCACATCCATGGTGGCAAATTATAGGGCATAAGTATGACAGGCCACATGCTATAAGAGGTGCTCATGTTACCGAAAGGATTGAATCCATCAGTGGCTAACCCCAGCCTCACATTATGTGTCTCTTGGGCAAACTCTGGATATTTCTTATCAAATTCTTTCCATTCCACTGAATCAGCCGGATGCCGTGCTATCCCATCGTCAACGAGCTTATCACTATGCCATCTCATCTCTGTGGCTGTCTTCCTTGACATATACAATCTGTGTAACCTCGGTGTCAATGGGAAGTAACGGAGCACCTTATGAGGGATCTTCTTTCGCTTGGTGTCATTGACCTTGTACCTAGGCTCTTCACATTCTGGACATTTATCCAATTGAGCATTCTCCTTCCAATACAACACACAATTGTGTTTGCAGGCATCTATGTTCTTGTATCTCATTCCCAAGTTACGTAATAATTTCTTCGCCTCGTAAACTAAGGCCGGCACCACATGACCTTCAGGTAAGAAGTCCTTAAAAATCTGCGGAACCTTGTCGAACGACTTGTTGCTACACCCACTTTCTACCTTCACATGCAATATCTTGATGACAAACGATAACAGAGTATCTGAGCTTTTGCATCATGGGTACAGGCCACGCTGAGAAGCCTTCAACAAATTTTCAAAATCATGTACGTTATCCCTCTCTTGAGTATCTTCCTCCAAGTAAGTTCCCCTACGATGGTCCTCTATCAACTCATCATATTCATCCTGATTCTCTTCTGATTCATCATCGCTCTCATTCGAATCATCGGGCTAAACTATAGGTTCCCCATGATATATCCACCGTAGGTATGAGACCATCATTCCATGAATGTGCAAATGATTTCTCATGGTTACATAGTCATGCTTTCGATGGTTACAGCAATCGTTACACGAGCAGTTAATCAACACTGCCCCGCCCGAATTCGCCTTTGCAAAATCAATAAATGAGATCACCCCAGCTATGTACTCTGCACTAAATCGGTTCTGATAATGTAATATCCAACTCCTGTCCATAGCTGACCTAATCACAAGTAATTAAAAATTAGAAATTAGAAATAGAATCTGCTCACCAATATTGAATAGATTGAATGTGTTTATGAGGTCCAGCTCATTGGGCCTACTTCAATTCTGTTTTCCAATGAAAATAAATATGTTATTTATCTTAGAAGTCTTCAATTCATAATAAGATCAATATCTTGTGTTTCCAGTTTTCCTCCCACTTCACTAAATAGAGCCTTCACAATATCAAACAAGCCAAACATAACACATGTTGCATAAAAAAAAAAAAAAAACACACACAAAAACAATCTCATTGGGAAGGCCACATGCAAGACAGAAAGAAAAGAAGCAAAATGTTGCCACATTGTTTGCCTCTTCCTAAACCGTAAGAAAAACATAAAATTTGGAATTAGAAATCAGTGCTATAATCTCTTCCATAATAAACACTCAGTGTTATGACCTCTTTCATAATAAACAATCACCGCTTAGGTTCCATTTTCAACTAAAATGCCCAATAAATAACATTGCTCAAATCTCTGTCAACAGCAAGAGGCTCGTCCTGCACAAAAAAGATTGGTTGTATGAAGGAGGATTTCCTTTCTCCTACCTTGGTCTTCCTCTCTGAGTTGGTGTTCTCATTCTCTAGTTTGAGAAAAATTAGTCTGACACATGAGAATTCCTTATCATTTGCAATCATATTTAACCAACATTTTTTTTTTTTTGGTAAAAATGTTGCTTTTCTTGTTGTTGCACTGTTTGGTCTCTTAATGAAATTGACTTTCTAAAAATAAAGAAAAAAGAACTTGTTGTTTGGTCTGATGCAGATTTATTGGATGAGATTGACAATTTCCATCATGGCTCTTTTGCTTGCCTGGTGTTGCTTTTGTTCTAATTGGTAAGCTTTTTCTTCTGAATTGAACTCTTAGACTGCCCAATGAAAGTGTGGGTGTCTTGCCACCATTTGAAGTGTGTGGCCATTACAGACAGGCAGAAGGACCTAAATTTCAGAAATTAAGAGCACGTTTGTGTAATGACCACCATTTTGCAGGAACCCCATAAAAATTGTGAATTCTTTGCAGGAACCCCATAAAAATTGTGAATTCTTTTGCATTAGGAAAAGCATTAAAACGGATATAGTTTTTCACAACTTCGCAGAAAAGTGTTTTCAATTGTGGGGATGTAAGGAAAAAATCTGCAGAAATGGAAGTCGATGATCAATAATGATCTAGTCATCTGGGCCATTGCTGGGCCCAGCCTAATGGTCAAAAATTGGCCTGGCTGGTCAAACCAGTCCTGCTAAACAGGCCCAGCCCAAAAGAAGCCAGCTGCCATCAACCATCACGACCCCACGGTACTCCTTTTTGGGCCTTTCACCTTTTCTGTATTTGTTTTTTGTGGTTCTAAGTCCAACATCTGCACTTATACTCTATTTAAATCTATGTTCTATTTAAATCTATGTTCTCTATAATCTAGAGTTTATCATAGATCATATCTTGTCTCTGTCAGAAGGAACTTTTTGTTATTGGTTTTTTCTTTTGTCCTAATTTCTTGAAAAATCTACACCAATTGATTATCCATTGTGATTCAAAGAGGGGTGGAGTTGGGGACTATCTAAGACGAAAAATCTCTCTCATTTTGCATCTTCTAATGTATACTTTTTTTTTTGCTTTGATTATCTTACTACTCTCCCCATCACCATAGAGCTGCAACTAAATGCACACATTGATTTCTACGCAATAGGCATCAACAAAAACACCTACAGGAGTTAACATACAATGAATAATGTATGCCTCATGGCCAGTCCCAACTTGTAATCTCTGAGATGCAGCTACCCAAGGCAATGGAATATGAGACCACTCTGAGGAGAAGGATCTCCATGCACAAGACCATCAACGTCTAAGAGCTTCGTATGTGACGTTTTACTAAGGAATGTAAAAACAAAGTGTGTTTGCTCCATTTTGAAGTAGAGGAGACTTTCAACCAGAAAATCTCATCCTCCACACAAATCTCTAAGAAGTAAAATACAAATATAATATATATTCTAAATCTCAAGCACCAAAAGTTGTAGAAAGCAATAAAACATCAAAAGATGAAAAGAGAAAATATGATTGCAAAGAGAGACATTAAAAAGAACATAAAAGAATATGATAAATAAGAAAGACATTAACAGAAACACCTACAGGAGTTTATACATGAATAATGTATGTCTCATGGCCAGTCCCAGAGAGTAATGGCTGCAATGCAGCTACCCAAGGCGATGGAATATGAGACCACTCTAAGATGGAGGATCTACGTATACAGGAGGACCATCAACATCTAAGAGCATCTATATGTGACGTTTACTAAGGAATGTACAGACATAGAGTGCTTGCTCCATTTAGTAAAGGAGACTTTCAGCCAGAAAAACTCCTCCGTCACACAAAACCTTAAAAAAACCACGACATCAACAGGTAAACCAATGCAAGACTGAAATCCCAAGCTGCCGCACAGCTGGTTAAGGACATATTGTAGCGTGTAGGGGTGTGAATTCAAGCACGCTGTAATATATTATAAAAAGGGTGCAATACTGATGCTTATGAACAGTAAGGAGGGCACTAACAGGACACATTTGGCATCAAGCAGATACAAGGGTGCATATCCACTGCACCTCTAGCATGAGAAATCATTAAAATGAAATAACAAGAAAAAGCAGGACAATCAACGTCTAAAGAGATTTATTTGTGAGTTCTAAAAGGTAATGAACATGCGCAAAACAGGTATTCCATTATAAGTGAAGATGGCTTTCACCTTTCAGCCAGAAAAGCTCCTATTACAAAACTCAATATAAAAAATGAGTCATTTTCGTATCAGCAACTAGTCCCTATTATGTGGTGATAAGCTATCTCCAGTGCTTTGCCTCATGGGCCAAACACAAGGGTAGTCGGATCAATTGCCGCAATAGAGCTCCTAAAGGCAATTCAAGGTGCCTGACCTAAGATGGATGACTTCAAAGGAAGTCAAAGGAAGACAAACAACGTCTAGGCCTCCAAGAGGAATATATAAACTTACTTATAATTGGTTGGGACATAGAACAAGGCAACCCAAAGAACGAGCCCTATTGTACAATTTAAATTAAATCAACTGAGGTGCACTTTGATTTATGACAGGATCAAAAGAAGATCTGTCTGTAGTAGGTATCATTTTCTTGTTGTATAACCCACTCTTACATGGAATGATTTTTTACATCACATAAAAAATCTGAAGATCTAAACAGGCCAAGAAGCGTGTAATCCATCTCATTGCATATAATCACACCAAATGGAAACAAGAAATGGCAAAAATTAACTAAAAGGGCAGGAACCCAAACAAGACATTGATCAAAAATTACACATTCAAAAAGTAAAATCACAAAATCTTCACTTCAAAAATCTATTCATATTCAAAAAACTGAAAAAGGAGTACCAAAATTACGTCCAGAAGTGGCTCTTTCGCAAAGCTAAAATCCCACCAAAGCTACGGCCTGCTTCCTCAGAGCAGCTTGAATACCTGAAATTTTGTAAAGAAGAAAATCCCAGTGAATCAATTGCAATGAAAAAGGAGGAAAACCAAACAATACAGACATTCCTAGAGTTTCGTATACCTTATCTGAAATTAGTCTTGAATCGGCGAGGCAGAGAGGGTAAGAGCGAGAGAGAGGAAATTGGGGGCAGAGAGGGACCGAGCAGAGGCAGCGGCGATTGCTTTCGGGCACAGAGAGAGAGGGATTACAGAGAGCGAGAGCGAGAAAGCAGAGAGAGAGAGAGAGAGAGAGAGAGAGAGAGAGAGAGAGAGAGAGAGAGAACGCAGACAGAGAGAGCGCAGAGAGATCGAGCAAGAGAGACTGAGTGAGCGAGAGAGAGCGCACATAGATCGAATGAGAGAGAGAGAGAGAGAGAGAGAGAGACAGGAGAAAACAGGGATTTTGGTGGCGGGAGAGGGAAATTTTTAGACATTTACCGACGTTTTTTTTATAAAACATCGTTAAAAGACTCCATTTTCTACTTTCCCACAAAATAAAGTCGGTCTAAAATTCTTTTTTACCGACGTTTCCTAAAAAACGTTGGTAAAATTCGTTTTTACCGACGTTTCTAATGCGTCGGTAAAAATTCTCCCTTTATAATTCCCCATGGGAAAAGGTACTTGTGAAATTCATTTTTTACCGACGTTTTTAATTCGTCGGAAAAATAAATGTCGGTAAAACACTATCATTTTCTACTTTTCCTTGAAAATAAGCTAGATGTAAAATCTTTTACCGACGTTTTTAATTCGTCGGTAAAAGACTATCATTTTCCAGTTTGTAAAGGTCATACTTGTTTGAAAGTGTCGGTAAAGGTCATACTTTTAGCGACGTGTTTTAAAAAACGTCGGTAAAGGTCAAGTTTTTACCGACAAAATTATATACGTCGGTAAAGAGTATTCTTTACCGACGAATTTATAAAAGCGTCACTAAAAAACATCGCTAAAAGCACAAGTTGTTATAGTGATAACCTTAGATAATATTCTCTTTAATCCTAGGTGTTTGGATGCCCTAAAACGGTAATTTGGGTGAGCACCAATTTACTCAATTTGAATTTTAAAAGGATTTTTATTTGGATATAAGGAATTTGGTTGCCTACACTTACCTTAACTATAAAAATAACTCCTTATAGTTGGTCATGGAGTCGCAACAAAGAAGAAAAAAGTGCCATTTAAATGTAACTCAAGTTATCCAAACATATGAACCCTAAGGCCTAATTTATGTATGAATTGAAGTTTAAAGTGTACCCAATGGTGATTTGGTCATTTTCGAACTTGTAGATATTCTGTGATTTAGGGATTAGTGTTTGGAATAAGATTTGGGGATTTAAGGTTAGAAATTAGAAATTGGAAATTAAGGGTTCACATTCAAGTATAAAGTAATTAGGATTATACTACAACTGAGGATGAAGATTATTTTATTTAGAGTTATTTGGTGAGAGAGAGACTAAATAGCCACAAGAGGACCGGCAATGAAAAGCTCGATCGGCCCGAAAAGGATCTCAAAGTTTCATCAGAAAGAAGATGTCCAAAGAGATCGGCGCGAAGATTTTTTTTTTTTTTCAATTTTTCCAAGTTAGTAATGTGGGGCTATCGCAAGGTTTAGACGTGAGGTGACTGCTTTTTAGATATATATAGAAAGGTCCAATGCCCATTCAAATATCATGAAATTTCAAAATTGACCTGGGGCGGTAGGTCTGCCACTACATACATGGGCAGAATTAGGGCGGTAGGTCTGCCACTACATACATGGGCAGAATTAGGGGGGCTGGTGGGGCCCCCACCCCCCCCGCGCCCCCCCCCCCCCCCCCCCCCCCAAAGTTCTGGAAATCCTATTTAAGGTCCTTCTGGCCATGTGATCTTGTGATGGATGGCCCCTCCTTATAATATTAATTAATCAATATAGTTTTTTTTTCTAAAAAATGTAAAAAAATCATAGCATATTTTGGGGAAGAAATATTAGAATAATGGAAGAAAAGAAAGGAAAGGAAGGAGAAAAAAAAGTAATTCTAAAAAAGGAACAAAATCATAGCAAATTCTGGGGGAGAAATATTAGAATAATGGAAGAAAAGAAAGAAAAGGAAAAGAAGAAACGAAAGAGGTATAAAAATTCTAAAAGGGTTATGTTTTAATTGTGATTATCTATGTTAGAATAAATCCAATTGAAGTAAATTCTTTTGACGAGATAAAACTAGTTGGACCACTTGTTTGAATGGTCTAGATTTTAAATATGGGTCTTGCTCATAAATATATAATAGTGGGCATATTCATTTGTTCCAAAATAATAATTAATAATTTCACTTTTGAGTGCTAGTGTACAAGGGTTATGACATGAACTTCTAAGATACTGGTTTTTCTAAATAATAGTAATGTAATTTCACTTTTGAGTGCTATCTATTATGTATTTAATTATTAAATTTTGTAACTTTTTTAATGGGTTTTTTTTACTTTGGCCCCTCCTAAAAAAATTCCTAGTTCTGCCCTTGAGTACATAGAGAGAATTTCTTGAATTTCACTTTTACTATATTTCTTTTCTTGGTGATGAGAAGAGTCTGTGTTCCTATTTTTCCTTCTATTGAAGAAATTCATTCATTTACCTATTTTTCTATTCATAAGATTCAGAATAGTTTTTCTCTCTATTCAAGGATCCTTCTCTTCACACAAAAGCACCCTTAGAGCCTAGTGATTTCCCATAATTTTTTACAGGAGTTTGCCACATTGGGGATTTTTTATATTTGATGTGACATCTTAGCTCCACACATTTGTAATTTCCAGATATAATGGAATTCCCAAATGCTCCCTCGTACTTGAGCATCCACAAATTCCACCAAAAAGTAAAATAGCTGGATCCTAAATTATCAAAGGTCATTTGAAACCTTTTAGTTGACTGGAGTTTTGAAATGCTTGTAAAGAAATATGAAATTTTCAAATGCGAAGGACAAGGTGTCACATCATGTCCCAAAAATCCTAACATGGTAAATTCCTATTGGAAATTCTAGTAAATAAAGAGGACCTGAAGCTTACTCTCAAGAGAGACGAGGGTAAGTTCGTTATTAGTCATGACAAGCATGCATGTTCTGGGGATGATTTGGTTCGTCTCCCTTTAGCTATTGTTAGAAACTCCTGGGATGTTCTAATGACAATATTGCCATTTTGCAATCTCAAGGAAGGATTATTCAAATTCTGGGTTATGCATATAGTCATTTCTTATAACCTCATTGGTCATAGAAAATGGCCTCTCACACCAACAAATGTTTATCTTGAGGTACAGCAAAGACTAAAAAAAGCTATAAATGCCTTCTTCTTTCAAGTGGTTGTTTAATCATGTTATTTGATATTATTTTGATTTTCTATTTGCTCGTCAAGATTTACCATCTAGTCTGCATCTATATCGAGCTTCCCGATTCCATTTAATGATCCACAAATCACTTGTATTCATTGTGAGGCCAGTCAGTATATACATCCATTGTCTGCCCACTATGATGCACTTTCAGGTAGTTGTCACCATATATCGGCGGACCCATCATCTGCCCATTGTGATGCACTGATGCATATTCAACATGAGCCAATTGTCCCACCATCTACTAGTTACCACTATATTGTTCACCACCTGATTTACTTTCATTAACCACTAGCCTGAGCTCGGATTGGGTGAATGTTTCCTACGGAAAAAATTATATTTTTCGGTTCCTTTGCCACCAAGTTGGGAAACGGTTGGAAAGAAAACCAAGAAAGCGAGGCTAAACCTTTGTGTCCTTGATCCACGTCAGCATATAGGTCCCATGTCTTCATGTGTCTTTTGAGAGAAAAAAAAATCCCAATGTACAAAATTTGTTTTTTGATCTTCTTGTTTTACACTGCAAAAGTGTTTGACGCACCATCTCATCCAATTTCCTTTGGCACTTTCTAGGAATAATTCCTTGCCTCATACCTTGAAGCGCATTTGGGTAATAGGTGAGGAACCTAGAAATCTAAAGATTCCTCACTGACCCTGAAATAATAATTCGTTATTGAAGATTTGAATAGCTAGGGATTTCACATCGATTTCAGTTCATATCGACACATATAGCTGATAATTGGTTTTGGTGCACAAAAATCTACAAAAGTGAGGATGTCCAAATTCTATGCATGGGCAAAGGTTGGACTTGAAAATCCTTAAAAGTGAGAATTTTCATTAGTTTAAATCCTCTCCATGATTACATGAAAAATGAAAATCTTTTGCCCAAGAATTTATCACTCAAGCTAAAGATGTTCCAACAAGTTTTTCAGCAAAACCTCCCCACTAGGGTGAGTGGCAAGAAGCACAAAACAATTCAAAATCCATAATACAAGAGGTTTCATGTAAAGATTTCTAATATTTCTACTCCATTGGATGTTGAAATCCATTCTGACCCTAAAACAAAGCTAAATCATTCCATAAGAGAAAACAAAGGGCAAACAAACAAAAGGGCCTTTTTTGATGTTTTCAAACAAGTTAAACCCAACATTTGTTAGGTGTACTGGGATTCAAGATAAAAAGAAACTCTAGTGGCACTATTAATAAATATAGGGCATTCCTAGGCCATGACAAAAGACTAGAACTATGATGAGAATTTCATTAAGTCAGTGCTACAATTTAAACAGTTTTGACTCTCATATTATTATATATTATACGTGTAGGATTCAATTTTGAAATTGGAGTCCGATTTTGTAATTGATTTAGAAATCGACTTCCAATTTTGCAATTGATTGAGAGATTGGCCTCCAAATTTAAATAAACTTTAACTAATCTATAGATTCCAATTTAGAGAGAAGTTTCAAATTTAAATTGATTTTAACTAATCTAAAGAGTCCAATTTAGATCTATCTCTACTAGGTTTTCTATATTGTAACACCACTACAAAATGTCTCTTCTATTTTTCTTTCACATTTGATTAGAGATTAGTAATTAGAAAAATAGTTATTAGTTTAGCTATTCTAATTCTCTTGATAAAAAAATGACAATCCGAGTCCAAAATGGTCCTTGGACTAGCTATGGGCGGGAAACCAAATGCCTCACTTTACTTCCGTATGATAAGAAGAGGCTAGCCAATCTCAGATTGAGCTTGACTTGAACCCAAGTAGGAATTAGGTTAAATTGGGTTTGGGTTTTATTGTCGGGGTTTTGTATTAAGAAAATCGTGTTATGGATTTGAGATTAGGGGGCTAAAGATTAGAGGTTAAAGAAAGGAGATTGGAGATTAGGCATCATAAATTAGGATTAGTACTTTGGGATTAGAGATTAGTGATTAGAGAAATAGTTATTAGTTTAACTATTTTAATTCTATCGATAAAAAATCAAGACATGTTTATTGATCTAAACATGGTACTTGATCTAAATGTGTTTCATATAAGAAAAATATCAGTGTGACAAACAATGGACGTTTATGATTTTTATCTCTTTGTAGAGTTTAAAGAATTAATATTTCTCTTTTTTTTTATTTTTATATCAAATAAAATCAAAATGCATGAAATTTAATAAATCCAAAATTGATTTGCAGATTGTGTAGTTTTACTATGTATACATTCTACTTTGAAATTCTAAACATGATAGATGGTGTATTGATTTATTTTCGATCTGTGTTAATCTCATAAATTAGTAGTTTAAAAAATAGTCCCAAATGGAATATAATTTTATTTTGTGCCCGGGCTTAGCACGGGCTTGTTTTGCTAGTCTGATATTAGTCGGCTAATTCACAATTGTATATGGAAAAAAATCCCTTTTCTATAGCATTCTTCGAGAAGAGGTTTACATAAAACAACATATATATAATGCTTACAAATTCTAGATCTTCTATAAATGCCTGTGAGATACAAAAGAATATGGCCTAAATCAAATATTACCATCCGTTCGAGTGCAAAGGTAAACCGGCAATTAACACACAATCACACCATGAATAAGGAAATCCAATCAAGCAATCATATAGATGAACACAATAAGATTTTACATGGCATGGTAGTGTGCTTACTTCCATTGGAAATATAAAACACTCAAGTATTATTCTTTTCTCCCTCTTTCCTCTTTGGGTTAGGGGTGAGAAACTAAGTCAATAATGGATGATATCACCAAATTTAAATATTGTCAGATTTCATCATCACAGAATAAAATAGTGTCATATTATAATATCGTATCACTTATGGTGTTTGGCAATTTTCTACAAATTTCAATATACCTTAAAGTTTTTGGCATTTTATAAAATTTTCATTAGATGATGCACCGAAATAAGAAATGAATAGAGAGATTAAGATGACTGACATAACTAGTAGTCCCATGGTAGGGCCCATCTAATTAAAAAATCATTAGACTGAATGTTACCCACGAGCAATGTAACTTAATCAATATGGGTCCAGCAAATGTTAATAACCATAATGTAATACATCCAATGGTGATTATAGTACGTAGAATCCATTTATGAAAAATCAAGGTGAGACCCATTTGATGTTAAGAGTCATATTAACTGAGCTAATTATAGTAATCACTAGAGGGCCATTAATGTTGGTAATCATGGTAGAAATTGTCTAATGTGATATTTGTAGGACCCACATAATATTAATAATCAATAAAGAAACTATGTAATTATGATAGGGCTATGGGATCCATATAAAATTTATAAATACTTAGGGCCCATCTAAGACTGAGAGTCATAGTAGGATTCGTATAGAAACCATCAATATTAAAAAAAAATGTAGTGGGCCACCATGGTAAGAGTTTCTCATAAACTTTGACATACTCTTGGCCCTTGTTTTGGTTAGTTTTATTAACGAAAGATTGTTTTATATGGCATATACTTGAATATTATAATGTAAATGTTTCTATAAGAAAGTGAGATATTGTAGGATACTTTCTAAGTTACACAGACAGGTAATTTTTAGGAGTGCAGATTACATTCTAATAAAGTAAGAGATAATATAGCAAAATCTTTAGAAACATTTGATTTCCAAACACCTAGCTCCTTAAGTCCTAAAGAATTTTTAATATAAAAGACCAAAATACCTTCAAACCCTAAGTCTAGGTATTGGCTAGCCTAGATGAATCGATTAGGTTAACCTAGAATACAAGATATAATCTAACAATCTTCACCTTGACTTAGTATCTATTGAACTAAAACCACCTTGAAAATAACATTTAATTTCTTTGTCCTCTAGTATCTTGTTGAAAGGTATACAATCTTGCATTCCTATGACCCAGGTATGGCTCCTACACCACCTCAGCCCATTGTGTACTATCAACATTATGTAGAATTGATCAAGTCTAATTTAGGATTGGACTTTTTCTATATTCACTCTTTGACCCTCAACACCCATACCTTGTTCTTCTGAAGTGATTTCTTCCGTCTGTTGTCGTCCTTGTGCACATCCTTAACACGCAACTAGTCTCCACTTCCAATTGTCAAGGCAAAAGCAATCCTCTTTCGAATGCATGCCTCTCCTAGCTCGAGACTTTGTTAGTCTTCCATGTTGGCATTCAATATCAATATTTAATGCGGAACACAAGGAACTTACCTTTTGCCATTATGATTAGATTGTTTCTTTTTCTTGCCTTTGAAGATCACTGAAGGTTTGAACTTGTTAAAAGGGAAAAACCTAGCCTTTTAATCTATACAAGATTTCTTCATGTATGATGTTGATGGAATCACAAGTCTTCTTCTTGCTAAATTAGGGACCCTCTCAAGAAGATTGCTAACACTCTCTTTCCATCAAAAAGAGTGATGCAGCCTGGATCCACAAGGAGTGATGAGACGGGTGTAGACAAGCCCTACGAGAGAGTTTGCCGAATCATTGGACGGATTCCAATGAAGACCAATTCCACAAAAGGGAATTAGCCGAATTCCTCTCGGAACTCAATGACATTCTTCAAACAATCTTCCATTAAAGATTAAGAGAAAACCAAACAAAACCAATCTTTATTATTGAATAATCTTGAACTACTCTCCTCATAGAGGGATTACATATTTATAAGAATGGTTGGACATCCCCTTTCCTAATAGGACTCTGCTTTCCTAAACAATAAAGGAAATAACTTTCTTAACAATCTAAATAAAATAAAACTCCTAATTTTAATAACTTCTAAATAAATAACAACTCTCGAAATAAGACTCTTAACTAATTAAAATTCTTAACTAAATAGATGTCATATTGGGCTTATGGGCTAAGCCCAATTAGTTGGCAGACCATGGGTCTGGCCTGCATCAGTTTCCCCTCGTTTTAGAGAGAACTCGACCTCGAGTTCTGGAAATGTCCACCTGAGTCAAAAATCAAGCGTACAAACTGTCGAAGTTCTTTATCTTCATATTTTTCGCATAGCTTGGGAACTTGAATTGATTTCTTCCTCCAGTTAGAAGTAGATTGGAGGTATTGATTCTTTTGACCTTTGCATTGTTCTTGGATCTGTGATCGAACCATTAGATGCTGCAATTGTTGCATGTGTACCAACAGATCTTGATCTTTGAATATCCATCGTTGATTCCCAAAGATGAAGTCAATGTGGGGGACTTCAACAATTTGTTCAGCTATTGACATCTCTTGAACAACTGTTAAATCTACCGAATGATTAGGCTTGGTGCTCATTAGATCTATGTCTTCAACATGCGCTCGACCTTCTTCATTAGCCTCTTGCCTCTTTTGATCAGCACTATCCATAGCAATGATTGTAGTCCCTGTGTTTTCTGGCTCTTCTGAAATATGCTCCATAGCAAAAGTGTTGCATGCTATTTCATCTGACAATGTCGTGATATCATCAGTTTCTTGATCTTGTTGTTCAATGTCATCCTTGATGTCTTTTATCATGGTTCGTAGCTCTTATGGCACAAGTACGACATCTGTTTCTTCCTTCTGATCACTCTTTGATTCTTCAATTGGAGGTGAAGATGTAAATGGAGAAGGTGTTGTCGATGGTAATGGAATGAGCTCGATTTGTTGTCCTTTCCAAAGAAAAGAATGTATGTTCTTCTCTTTGTCAGTATGCACATTCGTATCCAAAAGCCATGGTTTTCCAAAAAGAATATGAGCGACATTCATATTGATAACATCACACCAAATATTATCTTCATAATTGCCAATCTTGAAAGATACCAAACATCGATGAGTCACTGGAATTATTACATCATTGGCCCATGTAACTCTATATGACTTCAGAAGTTTCTCAGTTGGCCAGTGAAGCTTGTCAATCACTTCTTGTGCAACGAAGTTTATCGCGTTGCTGCGATCAATAACTAGATTAGCTAGCTTGCCTTCACACCTAACACGTGTTTGGAATTTTATATGTTGTTTCCATTCTTCTTCTTCCATTTTATTTGTGGTGAGAAGTCATCGTATGACAAGCTTGGGACTATCTTCTCTTGAAAAATGCATTTCAACAACATGAGCTCTTCTTCTTTCTAGGGACCTTCTTTCTTGAGATTTATATTGTTGCATATGAGATTGTCGAAGCATGTGCTCCACACGGATAGCTTCTTTATATACTTCTTGAACAGTTTGACAAAACTTCATTTTCTCCTCTAGATTAGAGTTTAACCTTCTCATAAAACGAGTGACATCATGTAACGCACTTTCATTCAATGCACATAGATGTTGCAGTTTTTGAAATCGACGAGTATATTCATCAACTGACAACTCTTTTTGCTTCAAATTGAGGAATTCATGAAAGTAAAACTTATTCTGAGAGCAATTTCCATACGTGTATTGATATAAATAACTTTGAACTTCATCTGAAGGTCCAATATTTCTCATCGTGATTTTGTATGCAAAATGAACATAAAATTTTAATGCTCTTCCAAATTAAAATTTGACTAACCAGATGTTTAGATCCCACTTATCAGAGCTTGCAGGTGAAGACGGATCATTAATCGGATTACGGATGATCAAGATATCACTTTTTTTGAAAATCAATGGCTGAAACTGAAGCTGCTGATGTAGGACTTTGGCAGCAATTTGGCTGGGCTAAGGATGCAAATTTCTGCAATTTTGTTTTTTTTTTTAAATTCTACTGCTGGTGGGCTGGGCCGGGTTCGGATTCAAATCAAGCCCGAATTGTAAGTCTAGGCCCAAACTGGAAAATGCAAATTCAGTATGCTGCAAGTGGGCTGGATTTGGGCTTGGGTTCAGGTTGGACCTGAATTGCAGGTTAGGCCCAGACTTCAGGTCAGTTCAGATTGCAAACGTGAGGGAGGAGTCCCTTCGCTAATCCTCGAACGACGTGCAGAGTGTTGATAAAATAAACTGAGTTTGCTGCAGAATGAGTAAAAAGGAATATGATACCAATTCATTGATATGAAGTCTAATTAAATACAGATGCAAATAACTGAAAGCTAGAAAATAGAGCAACATCTAATCCCACGACTAACAACTCCTAATAGTCTGGGATTCTCCTAAGGAATAGGTAAAAGCAACAGACTTCCTAACAAATAGGAACTTATTGAAATACAAACGACTAAATATCTTAACACCCTCCCTTAAACTGAATGCCATCTATGCAATCAGTTTACAAAAGAACTCGAACAAACTCCAAGTAATCCACGCAACTTCTTAAATGCTTCCAGCCCTAGAGGTTTGGTCAGGATATCTGCAACTTGATCTTTACTTCGACAATAAACCAAATCAATGGTTTTTCCAGTGACAAGATTACAAAGAAAATGATACCTCACATCTATATGTTTGCTTCTTCCATGTAAAACTGGATTCCTGGAGAATTTGATAGTTGAACTATTATCACAATGAATCACAGTAGGCCCATGTTGATAAAAATGTAACTCTTCAAGAATCCTTTTCAACCAAATTGCTTGACATGCAGAAGATGCAGCAGCGATGAACTCTGCTTCAGTTGTGGACAAAGAAACAACCTGTTGCTTCTTTGATGCCCATGATATGGCACCTGAACCCATCTTAAACACATGGCCTGATGTACTCCGCCTATCATCCAAATCACCAGCATAATCGCTGTCAGTGAAACCAGTCAAAATAAGTCCTCCATTTTTCGTGTAGAAAATACTGAAATCTGTTGTTCCTTTAAAGTAACGAAATACTCTTTTAGCAGCTCTGAGATGCAGCTCCGTTGGTCTTTCCATATACCTGCTAATCAAACACACTGCATACATGATATCAGGCCGGGTGGCTGTCAAGTACATTAAACTTCCAACAATTTGTTTGAAGTAAATACTATTAACCCTTTCTCCATCAAGATCACTTGAGAGCTTCAATCCCGGTTCAGTTGGAGTCCCAACTGAATTACAATTCTCCATGTGAAACCTCTCCAAAATCTCCTGAGCATATTTCTTTTGCCCAATAAAAATTCCAGTAGCTGTTTGTACTACTTCTATACCAAGAAAATATTTCATCTTTCCCAAATCAGTCATGTCAAAATTAGCCATCATAGAATTCTTAAAATCAACAAACATAGCCTCATCATTGCCTGTGAAAATAAGATCATCAACATATAAGCAAACTATCAGGATCTTACCTCCTTCTCCAGACTTGATGAATAGAGTGTACTCATATGGACATTTGATAAAACCCGCCTTTTCAAAGTGTGCTTCTATACGACTGTACCAGGCTCGAGGTGCCTGTTTCAGTCCATATAAAGCCTTCTTCAGTCTGTAAACCTTATGTTCGTCACCTTTTATCACATAACCAGGAGGCTGCTTAATATAGACTTGCTCAAGTAGGTCACCATTAAGGAAAGCCGATTTCACCTCAAGTTGGAAGACGGGCCATGAGTTTTGTGCTGCCAATGAAACCACCATCCGAATTGTATCCTGTCTTGCAACAGGAGCAAAAACCTCTTGATAATCAACTCCATGCTCTTGATTGTAGCCTTTCACAACCAGCCTTGCTTTGAACTTGTCGATTTCTCCTTTTTCATTCAGCTTTGTCTTATAAACCCACTTTACACCAATGATTTTTTGTCCTTCAGGAACATCGGTTAGCTCCCAAGTCTGATTCTTTTCTATAGCTTGAATCTCTGCATCCATGGCTTTTTTCCACTTTTCTTCTTTCACTGCTTCTGCAAAGCATATAGGATCGGAACCTGCAAATAAAGCAAAATGAGCAGTAGTATCAGATAATTCATCCCCACTCACATAATCTATCATCCAAGATGGTCTTTTCCTTTGTCGTTGTGGGTTTGAGCTAGATGCATCATCTTCATTTGGAATTGAAACACGTGCTGAGGAACTTGATGAAACGTCTCCAAGGGACTGACCAGGAAGCTGCAATTGTGATTCAAACCCCTGACTTTCAAGAGGAGATTGCAGAGGCTGTTTAATTTCCCCACTAGCGTCCTCAAGATCAATTAAAATTTGTTGTTGTTCGGTGCTGCTCCAATCCCATGTGTTTTCTTCATCAAACAGAACATCTCGACTGATGATTATTTTCTTGGTAATGGGATTATATAACCTGTATGCCTTGGATTCCTCACTAACCCCAATAAAGACACACTTCACACTTTTATCGTCAAGCTTTGTTCTCTTTTCATCTGGTACATGTGCATATGCTATACACCCGAAGATTCTAAAGTGATCAACGGATGGCCTGACTTCACTCCAAGCTTCTTGTGGTGTTATGTATTTTGCAGCAAGGGTAGGGCTTCGGTTGAGTACATAAATACTCCAATTGACTGCTTCTGGCCAGAAAGGCTTTGGAATACCTTTTTTCACCAACATGCTCCGCACCATGTTCATAATCGTCTGATTCTTTCTTTCTGCCACGCCGTTTTGCTGCGGTGTGTATGAAGCAGTAAGTTGCTTCCGTATTCCATGCAATTCACAGAAACTTGCAAAGTGATGTGAGTTAAATTCACCACCACGATCTGTACGAAGGATCTGAATGTACTTGTCAGATTCTTTTTCAACTCGAGCTTTAAAGCTTTTAAAAACAATAAAAGCTTCAGATTTCTCTTGCAAGAAATAAACCCATGTTTTTCGACTATAATCATCAATGAAGGTAATGAAGTACCTTTTGTTTCCATTTGATGTTGGAGTGATTGGTCAACAAATGTCTGAATGAACCAACTGTAGGATTTGCTCAACTCTCCGTGCTTTTCCTTGCGGGAAAGAATCACGATGTTGTTTACCAACAATACAATCTTCACACATTTCTATGGGATAATTAATCTGAGGCAGTCCTTCCACCATGTTCTTCTCATGTAGAGTTTTCAAGCCTTTGAAACTCAAATGACCATAACGAAAATGCCACAGCCATGTTGGATCTTGCACTCTTGTGGAGAGACACTTCTGGGCATCATACTGAATGTGCAGAGGGAACATACGATTGGCTGTCATTTTTGCTTCTGCTATTAGGCCCTTCTCTAGATGATGAATTTGACACCGGCATTGTTGGATGATGATGATATAACCCCTCTCTTGCAGTTGGCCCATACTGATGAGATTGCTTTTCAAATCTGGGATATAAAACACACTAGAAATTGTCTGCACAGTATTGCTTTTCAAGCACAATTTGATATCCCCTTTCCCCATGACAAAAATGCAGGAGTTGTTCCCATGCTTCACAGTTGCTCTGAATGTTTCATCCAAATCATAAAACAAAGACTTGTTTCCACACATGTGATTGCTGCAACCCGAACCTAAATACCAAGTATCACCTGATGAATTCTCATTCTTGTCGATGTAAGCCATCAAGAGCATTTCTCCTTCAGTCTCACCAAAATTTACCTTGGTTTCCTTCTCTTTGTCAGGGCATTCATACTGATAGTGGCCAAGCTTGTGACAGTGATAACATTCCACAATCGCCTTGTCAAATTGTGCTCCTTGATTGTAAGAAAGTTGGCGCCCTCTACCTCTGCCTCTCCCTCAAAATCCCCCACGTCCTCTACCTCTTCCTGGAGAAGTAGTTCCTTTATGAGTAATGACCTGCAAGGCTTGCTCCTCCACAACAGAGCTGGTCATCCTCTGCTCATGAACTAACAATGAGCTTTGTAACACATCAATCAAAAGACTACAAATGTCATTCGATTCTTCAATAGAACACACCACATAATCAAATTTGCGTGTCATTGAGCGAAGGATTTTCTCAATGACTGCAACATCTTCCAAATTCTCTCCATGAATGCGCATCTTGTTTGCAATTGTCAGTGTTCTTGCAGAGTAATCATTAACTGACTCTCCTTCCTTCATGTGAAGAATTTCGAACTCTTTGCGAAGAGCTTGGAGTTGTGCACGTTTCACCCGTGCAGTGCCTTGGTAATTCTTCTTCAATGAATCCCAGATGTCTTTAGCAGTGTCCTTCTGTAGGATGGTTTCGAGAATGGCACGATCTATTGCTTGAAACAAATAATTCTTTGTCTTCAAATCCTTCAATCTCTGATCCTCCAACGACTTTCTCTGCGCTTCTGTCAAAACAGTGTCACTCGCGGGCTCAGCGATGCCGGTTTCCACGAGATTCCAGTATTCCTTGGATCGCAGAAAATTTTCCATCAACATACTCCAATGATCATAGTGACCATCGAAGCGTGGAATCGCAGGTTGCACAAAGCCGTTTTCAGAAGCCATTGAATATCTTGCTGCGGCAAGGATGAAAGCTGCTGCTTTTTCAAATCAGGCCCCAGTGGGGTGCTCTGATACCAATTGTTGATAAAATAAACTGAATTTGCTGCAGAATGAGTAAAAAGGAATACGATACCAATTCATTGATATGAAGTCTAATTAAATACAGATGCAAATAACTGAAAGCTAGAAAATAGAGCAGCGTCTAATCCCACGACTAACAACTCCTAATAGTCTGGGATTCTCCTAATGAATAGGTAAAAGCAACAGACTTCCTAACAAATAGGAACTTATTGAAATACAAACGACTAAATATCTTAACATAGAGAAGAAAAATAAAAGATGGCTGGGCGCTGGATGCAGGCCAGCGATGGAGATGGTCTAGCGATGGCGTCGAAGCAGGAGCGATGACAGTGAACCGTGGATGGTGGCGGGATGCTGGTTGTTGGCTGCTCGCGATGGTGCCAGGTATGCTCTTCTCTATCTCTCCCTTCTCTTCTTCTTCTTCGTCTTCTGCTACTTCTTTTTCTTCTTCTTCTTCTTTCTTTGTTTCTCTGCTGGTTTCTCCTCTCTCTTTCTACTGCTACTGCTTGTTTTTTTTTTTTTTTTTTCTCTTTTCTTTCTCTTCTATCTTCTGCTTTCTGTTTTTGTTTCTGTCTCTGTTTTTTTTTTCTTGTTTTCTGTTGCTTTTTTTTTTCTTCTGGGGCTGTCGGGGATGTGGGTATGGTGGTGTTCTGTGATGGTGGGATGGGGTAAAGTGTGGAAAAGGAGTTTTCGGAATGGATTGGGATGGTGGCTGGGTCGGCTGTGAGTGGGCCTATGCAGGATTCGGTTGATGGGTCTGTGTGAAGGACGAAGAGATGGTTGTGTGGGTTGATGGTGGGGGAACGGATAATGATGACTCAATGGATGGAAAGGAACGAGGTTCAATGGTTACCTTGAATCGGCGATCTCGACGGCGATCCAGGATGGGATCTTTGCTCTGATACCAATTGATGCAGCCTGGATCCGCAAGGAGTGATAAAACGGGTGTAGACAAGCCCTACGAGAGAGTTTGCCGAATCCTTGGACGGATTCCAATGAAGACCAATTCCACAAAAGGGAATTAGCCGAATTCCTCTCAGAACTCAATGACATTCTTCAAACAATCTTCCATTGAAGATTAAGAGAAAACCAAACAAAACCAATCTTTATTATTGAATAATCTTGAACTACTCTCCTCATAGAGGGATTACATATTTATAAGAAGGGTTGGACATCCCTTTTCATAATAGGAATCTGCTTTCCTAAACAATAAAGGAAATGACTTGCTTAACAATCTAAATAAAATAAAACTCCTAATTTTAATAACTTCTAAATAAATAACAACTCTCGAAATAAGACTCTTAACTAATTAAAATTCTTAACTAAATGGATGTCATATTGGGCTTATGGGCTAGGCCCAATTAGTTGGCAGACCATGGGTCCGGCCTGCATCAAAGAGAATCACCATAACAGAGAGAATGAGCAGTTATTTCCATTATTACTTAACTTGATAACTGCAGATAGGTTAGGGAAGTTCCATAATCATTAATGGGCTTAATGGACTAGGGGCAATATTGGGCCACATTAACTGGGCCCATATGTCTCCAAATAAGACATGTCTTACATTCCTTTTTGCCCTTTATCTAGTTCTCTTTCCATCATTCGTGCAGTTTTGGTCAACCTATAGATGCATCTTTTGAAAGCCTATCGCACTTTCAATATTCTCATTCCATCTTGCTCCACCTGGACTATCCATTTGCTTTCCATTGAAGTTGCTCCACCTGTAGGCTGTAGCTACACTTTCTATCTACTTGTAAAGATTTTTGACCATCTGAGCCTTTATGGACAAACTTAGCTCCCCTTAACCATCTTTGATGACTCCATCTATTTCAATGCATTTGTAACCTTTTGAGTCCAACTCACCCAGGAAAACCAGGTTTCTTCTCATTTTTGAAATATGTATCACATTCATTAAAGGTTGAAGTATTCTGTCACCAGTGGCGGATCCAGCATTTCCATTTGAGGGGGGCTGATGGTAGTCACTTCAAAATGTTAATCACAATTTTATTTTATTTTCTTCACATTAACTATGGCAAAAGAAAAACTACATTGCATTTAATTAAGAGATAATGTAAAGATCACTGTCTTCTATACTAAGGGTACTTTAGCTGAAGTTTCCATGTTAGGATTTGATTGTATTTAAATAGAAAGATAGGATTATCTTTCTATTTAAACCCTGTTTCTCTTCCCTTTGTTTAAATAGAAAGTTTCCTTTGTTTCTCTTCCCTTTTCTTCTAATACATTGCCTTTAAGCATAAAAAATAAATAAAAAGAGAGGATTCATTGTAGATTTAAATGGCTAATTGCATTATATATTGTGCAATCACAGGCCCCTGGGAATTATTTTATATAAAATGAGGTTGGGAAGTTATTTTGAAAATTTCAAAACCCTTCTCATGGTTAGATATTTGAGAGCTTTCTATGTGGAATACACAGCTGTCCCATTAAAAAGCGTTCTTTAGAAAAAAAGGAATCTGGATCCCCTGTTTGGTCCAAACAGGGTTTCCCAGTATGGATCTGGAACAAAAAAAAAGCATTCACAAATCATTAAACAGTACCTTCATTAAATCTTTTTTTTTTTTTTTTTTGGGATAAAGTACAGACTCAAGATACTAATGTAAAACTCAATTCCAATTAGTCGAATAAAACCAAGTAAAGAGAATGGAATTAATCTTACCAACTCTATGTCTCTATCTAAAAGTAAGACTGGAATTAATCTTACCAACTCTCTCTAAAAGTAAGACTAGAATCGAGCAGTTGCATGGTTTTGTAATATCAATCAATTCCAAGAATAAATTGCTCTGAGTTAATTCAAGAATAAAACTGCTGAAGTCAATGCATTTAAAAAAAACCCAACAAGTTTCACACATTATTAGCAAGAGTCATCCACCTTTTAAAAGAAATGGTCTCCTTTGGAGAATGTAGGGTGCGGCATGTAGGGCACCTTTTCTTTATATTTAGCCAAGCATCCACGCAGTGATCATGGAACATGTGCTTGCAACACAGAAGCTCTCTACAACGATCTCCTTGTTTGAAATTCTCCAAACTAATTGCACAATTTGAGTTGAGTTTGGCCGTCGTAGAGTAATATGGCGGCGGCTCAGTACTCTTTGGTTCTTCAGAGTCGTCTTCAGAGAAGCTTTTATAAAGAATACAAAATCCATCAAAACTCAAAGAACTAATTCACGGGATTAATTCAAGGGATGTGATATATTCCATCAAGAGTCAAAGGCATCATTCAAGGAATTGAGATTTTTGTACCAAAAACTAATCCCATTGATTGTGTATCTTTTAATTCTATTACTATTCATGGGAAGTTAATCCTTGCAATCATGTAAGTTGGACCTAATATAATGGGCGATACAATCATACAAACCTCACCTCAAAATTTGGTGAGATCACACAAATTAATATTGAGTTTGGTTTTTCGTTTATGGTGTCAGAGCTGAAGGTTATGCTATAATCTCAAGAGAATATCATTTGAATCCCACCGTCCAGCCACTATACTGGTCGCCGGACGATCTTCATCACCACTTCAGTAGGCCAGTTTCTTCCAACAGCCAACTTCTTTTGATTATCAAGAGGGGATTGATTGGAATCAATACCCTTCTTCTGAACCTACACTCGAGTCAGATTGGGGTTCGGATTTTGTTCCTGGCCCAAAGACTCACATCAGCATAAGAAGCAAAGTTGCTGAAGATTTGCAGTCTGATCAAGTTGGTGCAAAGGTAATGTGTGGAGTGCTTACGTAATACCGAGGTAATCTTCTGCCTCGGCACTAAACTACCAATTAGGGGTTACTCCGGCCTGATTTATTCCAGTTCGGCAGGAATGCCAGCTGTCGCCGAGTTGGAGTTGGATTCGGTCTGCCTACCGACCTCGTTCATTACGGGCCTTGCCCTGAGCGACTCGGTACCCGTGACCGACCTCCTGCATCCCCTGATCTCGGTAATTCCCATCTCGGTCCACTTGACTGAGATGGATGTCCGTCTTAATCTCCATTTATGAGATAGGACGGCTACATGACAAACCCCCCTGACAGAAGGTGGCTAAGTGCTGATAAGGGACCTTCCCTATCACTTCCACATTTATGTGAGGGGGTTGAGGGGACGTCCGATGGGACAAGTATCCTCACCTACCTCCACTATGGAATCTTCTATTCTCTCCTACAAATACCTGCATGGGAGCCCCATAAGAGGTAAGCAATATACAGTCTACATCCTGTTTATTTCACCCACATCTTCTCCCTCACTTCACCCTAGTTCAGTGACTGCACTAACTCAGGCGTCGGAGTGCCTTTGGCTGACAGCAGCCTCGGGCTTTGACTGCTCTTTCTTCCCTCTTTTCAGGATTCAGGCCGTCGGTGACTTCTCCGATCAAACAGAATTTTCCTAATCCCCTCCATCACTTAAACTAAGTCCGTATAATTTAGGCACTTACAATTGGCGCCGTCTGTGGGAACGCTTCCTAACCCACGACCTGCAAAATCCATACCTCCATCCTAATAGCCATGCCTCCTAAGGCTAAGAAGGGAAAGAGCGTTGTTGGACCGTCCGTGTCCGGACAGCCAGAAATATTCTTGCCTCTCACGCCGCCTCCACTGGTGACGAACCAGGCAGGGGCATTAGGGACAAGACAGCAAAGAGATGTCAGGCGAACACCACCCAATCCTCAGTTGAAAAGAGCGGAAGGGGATCCTGTTGTTCGAAGCGTAGGGTCACCCGTCACGGTGACACACTCATCGTCAAGAGGCGTACCAGCGTCTCCTCGAAGCGGTCCCGTAGCAGTACGGGCCCGGATGACGTCCTCCCAAGCGGAGCGTCCACGCCTGGAGGTCGTTTTCACCCAGGCACCCCGCAAGGACGTTCCTCCTCAGGAACAGCCCCAGCGGGGTAGAGCTCCTGAACAATCTCAGCCTCCGCGGTCTCAGCACGAAGACCACATGGAGGAGGACCATATCCATCTCGGTGACGAAGGTGACGACGACATGGCCCTAGAGGACGATGCTGAAGCCCAAGCTGAAGCAATCAAGGCTCAGAACCTCGTCATTGAGGAACAGAAGGCACAGATCCTCCAGCTCCAGCAACAGTTGGAGGTCAAGGGCGGACCCCTGCCCGAAGCCTCTCACACGCCCCCACCTCAGCGGAAAGCTCGGCGGGTCCCTGAAGGTCAGCCAGACCTAAGGGAGCAACTAAATGAGAGACGTGCCCGAGCTCGGGAAGAAGGCTCGAGTAACACTCACGCCAGCGCCGACCAGCGTCAGTGCCAGAGGCAAAAGCGGGAGGTCGGTGCCGACCCCGACATGGCCGCTTATATTGATTAGCAGATTAAGCTGGCCGTGCAGCAGAACCTGGAGCATGCCGGCCTCGCTCGAGGTCGGTTGGTTACCAGATATGCCGACATCCACGGCACCTCCCCATTTACTCGGGAAATCACAGACCATCCTCTTCCTGATAAATTCAGCGTCCCACGCTTTAATCTTTATGACGGGACGTCAGACCCCGAAGCTCACCTCCGACACTTCACCCAGAAGATGTCGGTATTCAGCGGCGACGGCAACCTCGACTGCAAGGTTTTCTCCTCCAGCTTAGGTGATCTCCCGCTTCGGTGGTTCTGTGCACTCTCCGAGGGATCGGTTTCGAGCTGGCGACAGCTTCGAAACTCCTTCGTCGAGAAGTTTCAAGCACATCGGGTCATCCCAAAAACCGACGCCGACCTAATCTCTATCAAGATGAGGCCGACAGAGATTATCACTCGATTCGCCAAGAGGTTCTGGACCATCTACAGCGTAATCGAGAATTCCAATGACGAGGTAGCCGTCACAGCTTTTCAACAAGGTTTGCTACCCGGAAATGAGCTTCGGAAGAAGTTGGCGCGTCGCCCGGCGGACTCAGTAAAGGCACTCATGGCCCGGGTGAACCAGTATGTAGAGCAGGAAGAAGATGAGCTCCGGGCTCGGGAGAGCCATCATCTTTGGCTCCCACTCCTCGAGGGGCAACCTTCCGAGGGCCGACCTTCGGAAGGCCGACCTTCAAGGAGGAACAAGAGGCTTGCTAAGAGGGAGGCGGACCGAATTGGAGAACCATCCAGCTCGGCAGCGCGTTCTGCTCCCATTTCGGGAGGCAGCGCAAAGTCGAAACCAAGTGGCGCCCCTCACAAAGCCGTAAACACCATCTTCAAGGAGCCCATTTACAAACTCCTGGGCAAAATCCAAGCCCAGCCTTTCTTCAAATGGCCTCAGCCTATGAAAGGTGACGCCGCCTTACGGGATCAGAGCAAGTTCTGTGCCTACCACAAAGATAGAGGACACAGAACCGAGGATTGCTACTCCTTCAAGAATCACCTTGAAAGGCTTGTGAAAGATGGGCACCTCAGAGATCATATCAAAGAGGAGGGAAGGGTAAACCAGGCCCAGCAGCACCAACTCGACGACAGGGACAGCGATGGGCCTATAGGGACCATCGACGTCATTCACCTGGCTCCCGCTCCCAAAGGAAGTGATCAAGCACGTGCCCAGGCCAGGAGAGCCCAGCACGGTAAACATGTGATGGCGGCCGAGCTCGGTCCCTCTGTAAAGAAGGCCCGCATAGAGAGACCAAAGATTTGGTTCTCAGACAAAGACTTGGCCGGGGTTCAGCTACCCCACAATGATCCTCTTCTTTTGACTATGAGGTTGCAAAACTTCGACGTCAAGAGGATCCTAGTGGACCCCGGGAGCTCCTCAGAAATCCTTTATTTCGACTGCTTCAAACGAATGGGTCTGAAGGAAGAGGATCTGCTCGAAGCTCGTACCCCTTTAGTGGGATTCAGCTCCAAGACGGTATATCCCAAAGGGAAGATTTCCCTCAAGGTCGAGGTCGGAGGAGCCTCCACAACGGCAGACTTCCTGGTGGTGGATGCACAATCCCCATACAATGCCATCATGGGGAGAACCTGGCTTCATGGCATGGAGGCTGTTCCCTCGACCCATCACCAGAAGCTCAAGTTCCCTTTACAGAATAAAGACGGGAGCTTCGAAGTCATCATAGTCCGCGGTGACCAAGACATGGCCAAAGAATGCCTCTTGGCCGTGGTCCCCGGAGAGAGAGAGCCTCAGCGAGTCCACATGACCGAGCTCAAGGCTGAGCTCGATGCTGTGGGCCGGACTCCCGAGCAGAAGAGCATCGAGGACCTCACCCAGGTCGGGATCGACCCCAGCGATCCAGAGAGGTTCTTCCTGCTCGGTAGTCAACTTGCTGATGAGGAAAAGGCCAGGATGCTCGACTTCTTGGTGCAAAACAGAGAGGTCTTCGCCTGGACCCCATATGAAATGCCTGGCATCAGCCCGGAGGTCATAAGCCATAAACTGAATGTAGACCCTCAGTATAAACCTGTTGCCCAAAAGATTCGAAGATCGGGTTCCCAACAGGCAGAGGCTGTGACCGAGGAGGTCAGCAAGTTACTGGAAGCTGACGCCATTAGAGAAGTCCACTACCCTGTGTGGTTAGCCAACACAGTTGTGGTAAAAAAGAAGGATGGAAGCTGGAGGGTCTGTGTAGACTTCACCGACCTGAATAAAGCCTGCCCCAAAGACAACTTTCCTCTCCCAAAGATAGACCAGCTGATCGACGCCACTGCCGGGCATGAAAGGATGAGTTTCCTCGATGCCTACCGAGGTTACCATCAAATTCCAATGCATGAGCCTGACCAAGAGAAAACCGCGTTCATAACACCCAGGGGCACCTACTGTTACAAAGTAATGCCCTTCGGGTTAAAAAACGCTGGTGCCACTTACCAGAGGCTGGTGACCAAGATGTTTCAGGACCAGCTCGGCAGCACGGTCGAGGTATATATTGATGACATGGTCGTCAAGTCGAAACGGTCACAGGACCACCTGACTGACCTCCATCAAACCTTCTCCATCCTCAAACAATACAGGCTCAAGCTGAATGCTTCCAAGTGTGCATTTGGCGTCGGCTCGGGCAAGTTCCTTGGCAGCCTGGTTACTAGGCGCGGAATCGAGGCCAATCCCGATCAGATTTCGGCCATCAGAGCCCTACAGAGTCCGACCTCGACCAAACAAGTTCAGAGACTTACCGGGATGGCAGCAGCACTGAACCGCTTCATCAGTCGAGCCTCAGATAAATGCCATCCCTTCTTCCAGCTCTTGAAAAAGAGCTCCGGGTTCCAATGGACCCCGGAATGCGAAGGCGCTCTCCAGGAACTAAAGGCGTACCTTTCTTCACCTCCTCTGCTTTCCACCCCGGTTCGGGGTGAGGTTTTATACCTATATCTGGCAGTATCGGATCATGCAGTGAGCTCTATACTCGTGCGAGAAGATGACAGGCAGCAAAAGCCCATCTATTACACAAGCAAAATTTTGCTGGACTCCGAAACAAGATACCTGCCACTGGAGAAGCTCGCATTTGCACTCGTCAGTGCATCCCGCAAGCTCTCCCACTACTTCCTGACATATCCCATAACGGTTGTGACAGAACACCCGCTCAAGTCCCTCTTTCGGAGAGCAGACTTCTCAGGAAGAGTTTCTAAATGGGCTGTCGAACTCGGGCAATATGACATCAATTATCAGCCCCGGACGGCCATTAAAGCCCAAATATTGGCAGACTTCATTGTGGAATTCACCTCTCCTAGTTCGGCACCGAGTCATCTCGACACCGAACTGGGGGGCAAGGAGGCGAGCACTTCGGCAGAGACCGAACAGGAGCGGTCCTGGAAACATTTCCTCACCTCATCCTGGAAAGTCTTCGTCGATGGGTCCTCCACCTCCAAAAGGGCTGGCGCTGGCGTAGTCCTTCAATCTCCAGAGGGCCTCGTGATTGAGCAAGCCCTGACCCTTGACTTCAAAGCATCTAACAATGAAGCTGAGTATGAAGCACTAATTGCAGGGCTGGGCAGCGCAAAAATCCTGGGGGCACAACAACTGGTGATCTTCAGCGACTCACAGCTGGTGACGAACCAACTCAATGGGGATTACCAGGCCCGTGATGACAGGATGGCAGCCTACCTGGCCCACACCAAGCAACTCCTATCTCAGTTCCAAAAGGCTGAAGTCAGGCAGATAGGCAGGGACTCCAACTCTCACGCCGATGCCCTTGCAAACTTGGCCTCTGCTGTCGAGGCAGGAAAAAGAAGAACTGTCGAAGTAGAAGCACTAGACAGACCGAGTATACAACTTCAACCACCTCGGCAGCTCATGTGTATTGATCTCGGCCCGAGCTGGATGGATGAACTCATCTCCTATCTCAAGAATGATCAGCTGCCCGAGGACAAGAACCAGGCCCACAAAATCAGGCTAAAGGCCGCCCGATTCTGGCTCTCTCCGGATGGCAAACTCTACAAAAAGTCCTACAATGGCCCTTACCTCCAGTGCGTACACCCGAGCAGAGTCGAGGACTTCCTTTATGAAATTCACGAAGGGATCTGCGGCAGCCACATTGGAGGTCGGTCACTGGCTTACCGAGCTATCAGTCAGGGATACTGGTGGCCCTATATGCAGAAGGACGCGCAGGTCTACGCCAGGAAATGTGAGAAGTGCCAGAAGTTCTCCCACTCTCTCCATCAGTCAGCGCATGACCTAAGTCCTCTTTCTAGCCCCTGGCCCTTTTCCCAATGGGGGCTGGACCTCGTGGGACCACTCCACCGAGCTCCAGGAAACAAGAGATGGTTGTTGGTAGCTACTGACTATTTTACCAAATGGATAGAAGCTGAAGCGTTGTCCTCCATCACTGAGAAGGATACCAAAAACTTCGTGTGGAGAAACATCGTCACTAGATTCGGAGTTCCTCGAGCCTTGGTCACGGATAACGGGACCCAGTTCGACTCCAACTTCTTCAGAGGCTTTTGTCAAGACCTTGGCATCAGGAACTACTATTCTACCCCAGCATACCCCCAGAGTAATGGACAGGCTGAAATTTCGAACAAAGTGGTGCTTGACGGACTCAAAAAGAGACTAGATCGAGCCAAAGGCAGATGGGTAGAGGAACTTCCAAGTGTCCTCTGGGCATACAGGACTACCCCGAGGCGCTCGACCTCGGCAACCCCCTTCTCCCTAGCTTACGGAATGGAAGCTGTAATTCCACTTGAGGTCGGTCTCCCGACCCTCAGGTCGGAACTGTTCGACCAAGGCCAAAATGATACAAACCTCGCCACAGAGCTCGACTTGGCTGAGGAACGAAGGGATGCTGCAGCCATCCACCTCGCTTCCTACCAACGACAGTTGGCTAGAGGGTACAATCAGAGGGTCAAAGAGCGGAAGTTCTCCCCTGGAGAATTGGTCTTGAAAAAGACCCTTCCAGCAGACAGAAGCCCTAGCGAAGGAAAACTTGCACCGAACTGGCATGGGCCATTCAAGGTGACTTCGGTAGCTGGGCAGTCTGCTTACAGGCTTGAGGACATGGAAGGCAAAGAGCTACCACGCCCGTGGAATGCCACCCACCTCAAGAAATTCTATTTTTAAGATGTAATCTAATTTCGGAAGGTAATAAACAGGTTCTCTTTATAGAATATGTTTATATTCTCCAAAATTATTTCCTATGACCGAGCTATGGAGCTCGGCATATACATACAGCCCGGTTACCAGAATCAACCACTTTCGGCGCGGCCCTTGGGCCAGTCAAGTTTTTTCTGTAAAACCAGACTCAGCTTTGGTCACAGGACCGAGCACTTGTTACCGAGGTCAACACTTGTTATGATTGCAGGATCAATACAGCATCTCAGGTTACAAAAAATACATCAAGCACGGCTATGGACCGAGCTCATAGACTTGTTTTATTTTCTACTTTATTCTGGTTGTTCAGCCAAACGCATAAAGAGAAAAAACAAGACAAGGAAATCATGTACAAAACAAATTGGAGCATAAAAACAGAAGAATTCCATTCACTTCAAAAAAAACATGTACAAAAGAGAGGTTTCACAAATCATCAAAAAAAAAATTACATGTTATCTCCCCAAATGGGCACAAGAAAAGAAGACAGAAAAATCATGGCAGCCGATCTATGTCAATGATGGACACATCTTCGACTTCACCATCGCCAGCAGGAGCAAGAGGGGCCTCAGTAGCAACAGGCCCGAAATCAGCAGCAGCGGCTTCGGTGGCTGGAACTTGGAGAGTTTCTGAGGCCAGAGGCTCTTCATCTACGCGGTCCAGAGGTGCCTCGGAAAACGGAGGGGCTGGCGACTCAGGTTCGGCACGGGGGAGCTTGGGCAAGCCTTGACGAATGGGGTGGTTCTCGGGAACCCCCATTTCTCTCAGCACGGCCAGGCATCCCATTTCGAAGAGCTCCTCCCCCAGCGGAACAAGTTGCTCTTCATAAAGCTTTGTCGCCTGTGCCACCCCCTTCTGAAGGGAGGCCTCAAGCTCTGCTTCCCGAGAAGCCTCGAAGTCAGCCTTCAGTTTGGCTGAAGCTTCCTGCTCGGCCCTCAGCAGAGCTTCGGCCTTGGCTTTCTCCTTCTTCAGGATCTCCATTTCGGCCTCCCTCCCTTTCTTCAGGACCTCCATCTCGGCCTCCCTCTCTTTGGCCTTCTTCTCCATCTCATACGCGGCTGCTTGGAGCTCATAGTTTTCGGCACTTTTCTTGGTAATTGCCTCCATGGCAGCCTCGTTCTCCGCGTTCAGCTTGGCGCATGCCTCCTCGGACCTCCTCAGCTCCTCCGAGCTCCTTTCCAGGGCTGCAGCAAGTTTCTGTCTGTCAGCCTGCAAAGACTGGATCTCGGCACGGCTCTGTTGGCATTTTTCCAGAGCCACCACAGACCTCTGCACCACCTGGACAGCAGGAACAAGTTAGAAGCAACATACAGCATGTCTCTAAATCTATATACATAAAGAGTAATGCTCACCATCAGGGCCGACGACAGGTTGGCCTGAAGCAGCGTAGCCTCCTCCAGTCTCCTGAAACGTTCAACGTCCAGGGGAAGCGAGCACGCCCCAGCCAGCACGGCCGCCACTGCCGGACAGCCTTGTAGATGGTGTCCCGAGGTCAGCGGCGTCCCTGGGGCTAGAAGAAAGGATGGCCTCCAGGGCTCATCCAAAAGGGCGCGAGGCGCCGAGGGCAGGACAGGGTCTTGCCGGGATGGGCCCTCTCTTTCGGACGCCCCAGACATCCTCTCCTCCTGTCTCCCTCGGCGAACCAAAGGTTGTTCTTCCACCCGCGGCTCTTCCTCCGCCTCCTCCGTCAGACCTCTCCGACTGGCCCTCTCCTTCCGGGCCCTGGTTTGGCGCGGCTCTTCGCCCTTCGCCTTCTTCGTCTGCCTCTCCTCCCTGGCTGCAGTCGAATCATCCCGGGAGGAGCCGGATGGGGGAGCCGGATGGCCGTCCCTAGAAGAAGAAGAAGAGTGAGCCGACCTCGACGACGAGGATGGCCGCTTTCCTAGGAGCTTCTCCTGGAGGTTGGTGACAGGAGGATCTTGACCCATCTCGGCACCGGGCCGATTCTCCTCAGAAGCTTCTTCCGGGTCGGTAAGGGGTGAGATCGGCCGCTCTTGCCCAACCGCCTCTGGTGCGTAGCTAGGACCGACCTCAAGCAATTCCCACCCCTGCCTTTTGTTGTAATGCCTGTATCTCGGCAAGTAGCCTATGAGACACCAGGCAGCCCGGCCTTTATGCCCCTGGTAGTGCTGGACTTTTTCGAACCAACCTCCGTTCTTCCTCCAGCCGTCGTGAATGGCCGCTTGTCTCCTCTCAGCAACGCCTGAACAAAAGAACAGATCAGCGTGTGTCAGTCCGGCAGGAAGATAGCAGGATAAAAAGTTAAGCTATTTTGAGCTCGGTGCTTTACTTGGGAGGCGCCCAAAGTGACGAGGTATCCGGTACCTCTTCTCTGCCTCGGTTTCGTTCACACCGATCTCCCAGTTGCCAGTAACGAACAACCGATCGGTCCCGGCGTGGCGCAACGAGTCCTCCAGGGCGTTTACGAACGAAACCATCTTCGGTTTACTCCGGAGGTAATAACGGTCGTCGATCACCCCGGTGGACTTGCTGATATCATAGGCCTCCTCAATGTCGTGGACACCGAGCTGGATGCCTAAAATCCTATTCAGTGCTACTGTCCCCATGATAATTTTGTAGCTATTCGGCATCAATTGGCAAGGGGCAAGATGCCACGCTGCCAGACACCGCCTGAGCAACGGGTGGACGGGAAACCTCACTCCCCCTTCCACTACCGAGACCAATGGAAAGGGCATCGCCCCATCTCGGTAGACATCACCATCCCAGAGATTGTCTGGATCATCCAGCCTAACCCGGACGTCGTCCGGAATATCGTAGGTCGCCCTAAACCTAAACAGAGCCTCAGGGGTATCGGCTAGACAACGGTAAACCCCTTTTCCCATGTTTCTGAAAACTAAGATGGGTGAACGAAAAGCCCTAGCTAAAGAAAGAAACTGGAGGAGAGGTGCTCAAAGGAAAGATCAGGGAGAAGAAGACTTACAGTAAACTAGACGCAGAAGGACAGAAAGATTGGGAAGATACAGAGATGATCTGAGAATCACGAGGGCAGAGTCTCCCCCAGATTTTGAGCAGAAAGGTAGACGAAGGAAGAAGGTCGTGCTGCTTTTATAGGGCAGCAAGACGTCTCCTCGAAAACCAAAAGCACGCCCTCATTACACCGCCTCAAAAGACGCACACGTCGCTTCGGTTTACGGTACTGTAAACCAGATGGCGCCACGTGTAAAGATCAGGGCGGCTTCCGCAGTAAACGCCGTCAGAACAATTAATTTTCTCGGGCAGGCGCAGCGATTTTGACGCTTCCCAGCGGACAGACTGGCGACTGATTGATGGAGCTCTTAAATGAAGTCATTATGAAGACCGTGACAACCGCAGCCGGTATAAAAAGTATGCTAGCTCGGTATTCATGTAAGCTTCCACGTCTCCAGCTCCCGACCTCGTTCCAGACCCGAGCTGACGAGCTCGACAGTTGAGGGGCAATTGTGTGGAGTGCTTCGTAATACCGAGGTAATCTCCTGCCTCGGCACTAAACTACCAATTAGGGGTTACTCCGGCCTGATTTATTCCAGTTCGGCAGGAATGCCAGCTGTCGCCGAGTTGGAGTTGGATTCGGTCTGCCTACCGACCTCGTTCATTACGGGCCTTGCCCTGAGCGACTCGGTACCCGTGACCGACCTCCTGCATCCCCTGATCTCGGTAATTCCCATCTCGGTCCACTTGACTGAGATGGATGTCCGTCTTAATCTCCATTTATGAGATAGGATGGCTACATGACAAACCCCCCTGACAGAAGGTGGCCAAGTGCTGATAAGGGACCTTCCCTATCACTTCCACATTTATGTGAGGGGGTTGAGGGGACGTCCGATGGGACAAGTATCCTCACCTACCATCTTAGGAGTGGGCTGATGGGACAAGTATCCTCACCTACCTCCACTATGGAATCTTCTATTCTCTCCTACAAATACCTGCATGGGAGCCCCATAAGAGGTAAGCAATATACAGTCTACATCCTGTTTATTTCACCCACATCTTCTCCCTCACTTCACCCTAGTTCAGTGACTGCACTAACTCAGGCGTCGTAGTGCCTTTGGCTGACAGCAGCCTCGGGCTTTGACTGCTCTTTCTTCCCTCTTTTCAGGATTCAGGCCGTCGGTGACTTCTCCGATCAAACAGAATTTTCCTAATCCCCTCCATCACTTAAACTAAGTCCGTATAATTTAGGCACTTACAGGTAAGTACACAGGATACTCACATTCCTTTTTAATGGCTTCCAGTCAAACATCAAAGTATCCCTATCCTTCAACATTGAATGTAGGGAACTTTGTAACTATCCGGTTGACACAAACAAATTTTTTTGTTGTGGAAAACCCGAGTGATGGGTTTAATTGAAAGCCACGAAATGTATGGCTTTATCAATGGTGAATATCCCATTCTAGATAAATATGTGCTTTTATCAGATGATGACTCAGCTGAAAAAAAGCATGGGTGAAAATCCTGAATACACTACTTGAAGATGCTCAGATCGACTTCTCTGAGGGTGGAAGGTGGATAACCGGAACTCTTTCAGAGAAAGTTCTTAATCTTGTGTGGGGCTTGAGACATCATCTGAGGTTTGGGTTGCTTCGGTTGATTCATTTGCTCAAGAATCTCAAGAAAGAAAATTCTACTTCAAAAATTGCAATTTCATCGTAAGGGATCTTCAACTATCTCTTAATATCTATCGATTTTCAAAAATATATGTGATGATTTGAGTGCTATTAGCAAGCCCTTGACCGATCGTAACAAAGTCTTTACACTTCTAAACGGGCTAGGACCTGGTTATGAGTCCTTTGTTACTACTTATCTGTTACACCCTGGCCCAAACTAATCGTGATTAAGGCTAATTAATTAAGATTAATGCCAAATAAGCACGAATATTTGAGTTAATGAAGATTAATAACCAATGAGAGACAAATTACTCTCAAATGATGCATTAAGCATAATGGAATGGACTTGAGTAGTATTGAGTGGATTAAAAGTGAGTTTAGAGTCAAATAAGCAAGGCCAAGGACTTTTTCGTAAATACGGATTTTCACGTATTTCGTCAAATACGGAAATTCTTGATCCCAACGTGTGCGTCTCGAATAGTACGTTAACTTTTACAATAGGCGCGATTCCATTTGACCTCAAATGGACCAAGTTAGGCTTCAAGTGACTTAAAATGTAATAAAGATAATGGGAAGGGGGTTTTGGAGTGTGAACTCTTATATTAGAATGAAATGAATTATTCACTCATTTCACCACATCAACTCTAGCCTCATTCCTCTCCATCTTCTTCCTTTTTCCTCTTTCATTCTCCTTCATCGAGAGCAAGATTAGGAGAGATTCACGGAGGTTCTTGAGGAGTGTAGCACCGTCTTCATCTTCTTCCTCAACCATTCCTCCATTTGTGAAGTGTGAAGCTCGAAAGAGAACCCAAAATCTCTTTGCTTGGAGCTACAAGTAAGTAGATGTTCTTTCCTTGGGATTTCCAAGTTCTATTGAGTAGTGAGGGAAGGTTTCTAGCATAAATAGCTTAAGGGTCGTCCATTTTCATGTTTTCATGGAGTTAAGATTTCATTTGGGCGTTTTTCCATCTCAAAGCAAGTTGAGTAAGAGGACTTTGAGTGCATTGATTACAAGAGGCAAGTATAGACATCTTTTGTGATTAATGTTAACCATTGTAGGATTTCTATGGATTGAATGTATAGATTAATGGATATTAGAGGTATTGTTAATGAATGGATAATGTATGAGAAGAGAACTTGAAGTTTCAATGGTCATTCTCAAGAGGATGCATTGTCTTGGACTTCCATAGATTGTTGAAAAGGATTGGAGTTCAAGGAACTCAGTCTTCAGAAATTGTTTCAGAAGTTCTGAAGCTCGAAATGGGATTCTGGGTGAGTTTCGGCTAGCCGCGAGGCTAACCGTGAAGCCAACCGCCGGAATCCATAAAATGGACGAGCTTCTGGAAAGCTAACCGCCAGAATTTCGGTTAACCGCCAGATTCTGGAATGTCAGCTTCTGGAAAGCTGACCGCCAGATTGCGGTTAACCGCATTTGAGATTTCGGCTAGCTGCCAGCCAACTTTCGGCTAGCCACCGAGTGGAATTCGGCTAGCCGCCGAACAGTTTCGGCTAACCGCCGACCCAGTTTCGGCTAACCGCCGGGTAACCGCCGAGCTGATCGACATTGGCCAACACATCAATTTGAATCCAGTGAGTTTTGGATTTTTGCGAAAGTTTGGAGCACTCTTTGTGAGTTTAAATGCTTCCTAGATTAGTTCGAAGGCTAATCATGGAGTAAAGCGAAATTGTTAATAGTTAAGGATAATGAAGGAAGAACTTCATAGTTAATAAATTGTGGTCTAAAACTCCATGGGCGTTAACCACGGGGACTATAATGCACACACCAGATATAAATGTGATGCTCATCAAGAATAACACATGCATTTAGGAACTGTTGGTTACATCTATATGGTTGTTTAGATCTAAGGTAGAATTAAATGGAATCATGATTGTCTAGCAATTCCTTATTGCAATACTGTGTCCCAATCTAATGAGATTTGTATCACTATTATTCCATTCCTTGTTATTATGGGAGGTATGGAATTGAATCGAATCCAGAAATGGATTGCTCATTGAAAAGTATTGACCCTTGAGTTTGGCACTACCTAGCTATTGTTCTAGAACTATAAATGAGTTCAATGAATGAATAAATAAGACAAATGTCTAATCCTACTACAGTAGATGGTTTTGGGGGCGTTCCGGAGCTCCGTGGTGATGCTAGTTGTCCCTGGCCCGGACACTAGTAAGTCCCACCAATTCTGATCGTATCTATGGGTATTGATCGATGCCTTCCGTTTGGAAGAGGAATCCTTCCTTTGAGGGAAGATGGTAATAATGAATCATTCCTTTGAGGGAAGATGGTAATAATGAATCATTCCTTTGAGGGAAGATGGTAATTGAAATGAAATGAATGCTATGGTAGTAGCCACCCTGTACATGTCTACTTATTGTTATTGTAGGGACTTTCTTGACTTATCTAGAATTGAAATTTTTATTGATATATTTAATGAGTCTAACTCGTTAGCTAACATGCTATTGCAAGAATTGTTTATACATTGTTGAATGTCGTGTTCACTAGTGTTATTGATGGCATTACAGGCCCGTTTGCCATTGCCGGTGCAGTAGCGCCCCAGGCGGGAGCGGAGGAGACCGCACAGGTTCCTCCAGGAGGACTGAACGAATGGAATGGCCAGGATACCGTTTGATATGGGTATCAGAGAGCGAAACAGAGATCGGAACATTTTGAGTGAATATTTTGAGAAACATTTGAGAGATTATTCTTTTGTGTAATCATTTTGGATGTAATTAATGGTCATTGTAAAATATTTTGGACATGCACTATTTGATAAGTAAATGATGGATATGATACATGTATAAGAAACATTATTTTGTATACATTTAAATTGTAATTGATGTTGTCAAATGAAATTGTTTCCGCAAAATTGTATAATTGACAGGTTATTGAGATGTTATCCCTTGTGGATCTCGTTTTTAACTTCTGTTGATTCGGGATTTACGGGAGTAAGTATGGGCTCACGGCTCGGGGTTACCGGATCTCGGGCCCGGGTCGTGACATTATCTGCGTCCCCCTATACCATCTTACAAAAAGATTGTGCCCCTCTTACAAGGACATGAAACAATGAGGTCCATTCACACTACTAAGAGTTATGGGGGAACAAACTAGATATATGGCCTTCTATGGTCAGCGATCTCAAGGACAGGGGAATAACAAAAATTATAAGAAGGGAAGTCAAGGCCATTTCAACTCCAAGGGTCGTGGGTTCACCCAATTTGGTCAACAACCCAACGACGGAAATAACTCCCAAAACTTTCAGGTAGATAATTCATTTCCCAAACAAAATCATAATGTTTTGGCCAACAAGAATGAACGATCCAATCAACCACGCCAGGAGAAGCAAAAAGGCGCGATATGTGAAATCTGCAACAAGCCTAATCACAATGCACTGCGATGCTGGAATTGCTTTTACCAGACCTATCAACCTGAGGATACATCTCAATCATTGGCTGCTATGACCCTTGCTGATCACCAAGATAATGCTTGGTTTTTAGACACTGGTGCATCTGCTCACATGACCACAGATACTGGTAAGCTTCAAACATTTAAACGTTATTTTGGTCTTGAGAAAATAATGGTTGGAAATGGCGATATATTGGATATTACTCATATTGGCAACAGTGTTTTATCACTGGGTAATACCAATTTTGAATTGAAAAATGTGTTAGTTGTCCCTAACATTAAGAAGAATCTTATGCCTGTTAGTCAAATGACTATAGACCATCCTTACAACTTTGAGTTCTCACATGATGGGTTTGTGATAAAGAACAGGGGAATAGGGAGAATGGCTGCAGCGGGAAATAGGTGTAGCGGTCTATATGCACTACAGCCAAACGAAGGAATTGCTTTATTCTCAACTCGATTCCGAAATGCAAGTGATGATGTATGGCATCAACGACTTGGACACCCACATATGCAGGTTATTAATCATTTGAAGAAAAATAAACTTATCATCAGCAGAGACAACAATAAAGCTTGGAGTTTATGTAGTAGTTGTCAGTTGGGAAAGGCTTGCCGCTTACCGTTTGTTTTATCTGATGATTTTTGTGATGAACCTATTTCAAAAATTCATTGTGATCTTTGGGGGCCAGCTCCGGTCCTCTCTTTCCAAAGATTTAGATATCATGTGATTTTTATTGATGAATGCACTCGTTTTAGTTGGTTCTTTCCACTTAAGAACAAATCTGATTTCTATGATTGCTTCGGCAAATTTCACAAGTATCTTCAAAATCAATTTGATAAAAGGATAAGGATTTTTCAATCAGATGGTGGAGGAGAGTTTAGTGCACACACTTTCCAGTCTTTTTTAAAAGATCATGGTATTAAACATCAAATGTCATGTCCTAAGATGCCGGAGCAAAATGGACTTGCTGAAAGGAAACATCGCAATATTATAGAGTTGGGTCTTACTATGTTCTTTTATAGTCACATACCTAAAATATTTTGGGTTGAAGTTTTTGGGACAGCCGTGTGGCTCATTAATAGGCTGCCCACACGTACATTGGAAATGAAACGTCCTTATGAGTGCTTACTAGGAAAACAACCAGATTATGCATCCTTGCGAGTTTTTGGTACACGTTGTTTTCCTTATCTAAGGGACTATGGGAAATCAAAATTTGACCCCAGATCATTACCATGCATTTTCTTAGGGTATAGTGAATTCTATAGAGGATATAGATGTTTATTATCCTCCAACAGGCCGGGTGTATCTCTCCCGCCATGTGGTATTTGATGAGATAACATATCCATTCCGTACACCAGGATCTCTTTTTACTAATGCAAGTGTTAATGGTGAGATTACCACATTTTCTGAGTGGGTTACAGGTGCACCAATTCAACATCTTCATTGAATACTAACTATTGTGGGCCACAATCCAACACTCCAGCACCCATCATCACCCCTCTTCCTCAAGTGGTTGATGATCCAAATTCCATCGGCACTTCTGATTTTACTACAGTACCAGCAACTGTTCCTGAGCTAGAACAATCCCAGCCCATTGAAATAGAATCATCTCAGCCCACGATTGTGCATGTGAATGGGTCAAATCTCCTTCAGCCTTCAAACATTTCTTTGAATGATAATACATCGCTCTTTAATGCACATATTGAAGAAATTGTGTCTCTCACACCGTCAGCCATGTCCAACACAAATGAAGGAATCATCATGTGAATCTGAGCACACTAATGCATTAAGGTCTCCAATAATGACACGGGCCCAAGCTGGTATTACAAAGCCTAATCCAAAGTATTTTTCATCTGATTATGCTCTCATGGCTGATAATATTACCCCTGAGTCTACAAAGCTTGAATCTATACCAATTGAACCAAAGAATGTTCGTGAGGCTTTAAAAGATCCGAGCTGGTCTCAAGCCATGAGAGATGAACTAAAGGCCCTGGCAAAAAATTCTACATGGGATCTTTTACCAAGAACACCAAATATGAAGGTCGTTGGGTGTAAATGGGTATTCAAAACAAAGCTCCATGCTAATGGAAGTCTTGAAAGACTAAAGGCATGCCTAGTAGCCAAGGGCTACACACAAACCCAAGAATTGACTTTGTGGAGACTTTTTCTACGGTAATAAGACCTACCACTATCCGGACAATCTTAATTGTTGCATTGGCACATAAATGGGATATTCGACAGCTTTGATGTTAAAAATGCATTTATGAATGGTCATCTTGTTGAACCAGTGTTCATGGAACAACCACCCGATTTTAAGGACCAAGGGAGACCAAATTATGTATGTAGACTTACACGTTCTATATATGGACTTCGTCAAGCACCATGAGCATGGTTCAATCGTTTTAGCCTCTTTCTTTTATCTATAAGGTTCTTTTGCAGCACAGCTGACCCATCTCTCTTTGTGTGTCATAACACGTATGGTACCCTACTACTTTTGTTGTATGTTGATGACATCATTCTTACATGTAATAATCCAGCATTATTGAATCGCCTTATTCCGCATCTCAACATGGAGTTTGCAATGAAGGATTTGGGCTATCTTCATTACTTTACTGGGGTAGAGGTGCAACGATTTTCTGGTGGTATTTTTCTCAATCAAGCTAAATATGCCTCTGATCTCTTGGACCGAGCCCAAATGTGAGGTTGCAAGCCTATTTCAACACCCATGGTCACCAAGCTACTTGCACCGCTTGATGATGATCTATTTCATGATCCTCAATTTTTAGAAGTATTGTTGGAGGTCTGCAATACTTAACGTTTACTAGAATGGAATTATCTTTTAGTGTCAACTATGTGAGTCAACATATGCAAAGCCTGATGAACTTTCATTTTCAGCTAGTGAAACGCATTCTTCGCTATGTCCAAGGGACCATTGAGCATGGCGCATTCGTCTATTATCCAGCAACACTCATGATCTATATGGATTTAGTGATGCAGACTGGGCTGGATGTCCCATCACTAGACGGTCTACAACTGGATTTTGTGTGTTCATTGGTGGAAATTGCATATCTTGAAGTGCTAAGAAGCAACCAACAATATCTCGCTCTAGTGCTGAAGCGGAGTATTGGGCTCTTGCATCTACAGTAGCTGAGCTCACACGGAACTCGTATATTTTTCAAGATATTGGACTTCACCTCTTTCAAACCTCAATTTTATTTTGCGATAATGTGTCGGCGCTTCACATGACAATCAATCCAGTCTTTCATGCAAGGACAAAATGTAAGATCCGGCCCCACCATTAATTATATTTATTATTAAAATATCAGTATTATTTAATTAAATGTATTTTAGTTATTTAAGTGGGTAGGATTAAGCGGGGCACACGTTAGATTAAATGTGTGGATCGGTAAGTTGGGCTAGTGGGTAGATGACCTGACCCGCAGTTTGACCCAATGACTCAAGCCCATAGAATATTCCCTATTAACATAATCCCTATTTTAAAGAACTGCACACTCTTATCTCTCCACTTTCGTCTGCAACTTCTTCCAGTTAATCTTCGTATTCTTCCAATTCAACTTCCCAAGCCATTGCAGCTTTAAGATCCAGCCATCAGAATCAAGATCAGAGGATACCATCATTCTTGGTTCAACTTTCTTATCTCAGGTAACCCTCTCCTCAAATCATTAGGAGTAAATCTATATTCTTTGGTTATCTCCTTTTTCTTTCCAATGGTAGATTTGGATAGGAGTACCATAGATCTATTCATCTGAGCATTTCTTTCCCATATTCTTTGTCAGATTGGTGATAGGATTATTCTCGAGCGCTGTGGGAATCTTGGTTTGAGTATTAGTTAGGATCGGTGCATTTTTATTCAACCCCGATAAGAGGCAAGTACCTAAACATAATTTGTGAATTTAATACATGTGTTTCTCATTGATTCCAATGTGGATGCATGTAGAAATCCTTTTATGCCTTTTCTTATGATAATTTGGTAATGCGATTTTATTTTGTAATGAGATCGAAGATTTGGAGATGACCCAATTGATTTTCTCATATTGATGTTATTGTTGGAAATGGATATTGCCTGCAGTACTTTTGTTTGGATTTCTTTTTTTGTGATTAAACCATCGATTATTGTTGTTTGGATTTTCAAAACCCCTTTTGTTCATCTTCTGTTGTTTGGATATCAAACCCCCTTTTCATCTTCTGTAGCTTGGTAAAGGGATGTGAGACCACTATTTCAAGTAACCTTCATGGGCAGGCAAAGTGGATCTATAACAGGGAACGCAGGCAATTTGGGACCGTTTGTGTTTTTTTACCATGGAACCCAGGTGGGGCCACTTGATGTATGATCAGGTCTGTGGATTTGATATGGGACCTAAGGATGACTTTGACGTTGGTGGACCCATGGGGATTGGGTTCCATCTGACCTCTCATCTAAGGGTTTCACATAGTCTTGGCGTCCATTGTAATGCGTTTTTATTTTGGACATTAGACGGTGGCAGGACCCATTGAATCATTTGATCACAGATCTAACCCTTGCATCTAGCCGTACATGGCTGGGCGATATTAGTTGTGGGGGTAATCTGGGCTTTTGACTGGTGGGGCCCACTATCTTAGCATCCATGCCACATCAGGTGTGGAGTTGAACTTCTGTAAATTGAGTTGAACTTCTGTAAATGGACTCTGTCATGTGAAGAGGGGACGGTGTTTTTCTGGATATTCATGAGGAGAGAGAGACATGAGGAGAGAGAGACCACTTGGTGATAAGATGTTATAATTGAGTGTTACATCACATGAGTTGAAAAAGAAGTGCTGTGTATGAGTGTTGACCTGGACTTTTGTTAAAATTTTTTTTTTCTATATGACACAACTTTATTAGTTGTCATAGCTTTCCCATACACCTCATTAGTTTTTAGAATTTGAAGAAAAGGGCCTTGGTTGTTTTATAAATACAAATTAAATCCCTTGGATTATTTTAAATGTGGAAAATATTTTGATAGGGTCCTCGAGTTTTCTAAAATTATAAACTAAGATTATTAGTATTTGTAAATTACTGTTAAATGATATCGTTGGGTTTTAACGTGTTACAATTACATTTTTTTGTACTTTATTATTAGATTTTTGGACCTGAGTAAATACCGTCTGGGCAAACGGTATCTTACTAACGTGGGGTTTAGTACTTCGTATAACCTCGGGAAAATCCTACTATATTCGAGTTCAACCCATCTCTATTGGAAAACCCTTAATTGATGGAGAAGGGATCTATTGATCTTTTATCTATTAGAAATTCCTGTGGTTGATGGGTTAGAGATCTTGTGTTTGACCTTAGGATCGATTCGTATCTATGTCTTAACATTCGCATGCATATATATGTTGGTTTATGATGTGTATTCCTTTAGATGCATACCCTATTGTGTGTTATGGACTATAAAGTGGCTTGGCAAATTTTGTATGACGATTTAATTATGATATGGAATGTGGAAAGGCCGGCACTTTACTGTGACTTAGGACTCTTGTGTCGGAGCTTTATTATTCAGGTATATTACGTTTATATGTTTATGTTTATGTTTATGTTGGTCATTTATGGACGACTACAGATCGATATATGGACGGTTGATCACCGATGTGACCCGATCACTTATAATCCGCTATGAATATGAACATGTTATTTTGTTTTTTTTAATTTGATTGGTTTATGACCACCGACATTATAGCTGGGCTTTCCCAATTTATTTAGGGCTGACTACCCAAAACGGGGACACTTGTCTTCGTGTGAATCATATTACTCCTTTTGCTTTATTTGGATTATATTATACGTTCTTTCTCATCATTACTTCTATATGATTATACTTGTCTTTATTTTTCTCGTTATTGTATTTAATTTCAAATTATGATTATGTACTTGCTATCTACTTTGTAATATTTGGTGCATAGGTACCAAGTCCTACTTTACCTAGGCGACGGAGGAGAATCAAGCGTTTTAAACGTTTGAGCCAACTAATGAACCTGAGTGGGATGCCGGAGATGGCTTTGGAGCCGTCTGAACCAGCATAAGAGTGAACGACATCTTAGCAATCCTTTAGATGAACAATCTTTTATTATGAAACTTCCTTTAGTAATTATTGAATTTATTCTGCAACTTTAATTATTAATATTCATTTGATTTTTATGTTGGGTTTCATTTATGAACCTTGAATACCAATTGAATAAAGCTCCCGTTACATTTAATGAAATTTATTTTGACTCACCACAGGTTGAAATTTTATGTGGGTCCACTTTTGGAAGCTTGTGTTGTATTAAACACAGGATTTGAATTTGGTTTTAATTTTTCACATTTTCCCCAATTCTTATTTTGGGGGACGTGACAGTTGGTATCAAAGCCCAGCACGATCTTCGGATATTAAAAATGGATAGAAGCAATAGGACGTGGTGAGGATTACGATTTTCGTTAGATACGCTTTACGTGCTAACTGTAAAGCCTATAGAATTGTTTGTTAGCTTGTTTCATAGAATCTAACTCATTGTTATCTTATTGTAGGTCATGGCACGGCGTACGACCAGATCTCAGGACAGGGAACTGGGGAATAGATCGAATAATTTAGACAATCGTTTCAACCGACTCTTGCAAGCTTTTGTGCAAGCCCAGAATACTCAAAATGAGCAACAAAGAGCACATGAGACTGAACAAGCTGCAGAAAAACAACTAGAAAGGGAAGAACGAGCTGCCGAGAGAGCACAAGCGGACAGAGATAAAGCAACATTCCAGGCTCAAATCTTAGCCCGAATAGATCGAGTAGCTCAGCCAGTGCAAGTGGTCATGCCTCCAAGGGAAGTAGATCCAAATGACCTCTATGAGAAATTCAAGAAGAGGGTTCCTCCTGAGTTTCACGGGTCCGAAGATCCCATGGTAGCAGATGATTTTATAGAATAGTTGGAGCAAATTTTAGTAGTCTTCAATTGCACTCAAAAGCAGCAAGTTAATTTGGCAGCTTATATGTTTAGAGGGATAGCTCTCCATTGGTGAAACTCGGTGAAGGTAGTAGTGCAAGCAGAGGCAGTGGCTGAAGAAAATGCATGGGAAACTTTCACCAAGGAGTTTATGGATAAGTTCATCCCTAAATATGTCAAGGACTAGTGGAAGCGGGATTTTCAGAACTTAGGTCAAGGTGATATATCAGTGCAGCAGTATGAACAGCAGTTCACAAGATTGGCTAAGTATGCACCTACACTAGTAGTTCTAGAGGAAGAGAAATCAGGCGTTTTCTTGATGGGTTATCAGCTGATATCTACATGATGATTGGAGATAATCAACGCCGGACGTTCTAGGAGACTGTGAAGAGTGCATATTGGGCTGATGGTGCACTAAAGAAGAAGGCAGCAGAACGGCAAGCCAAATACCAGCAACATCAATTGAGACAATCTTCTAGTCAGGGCAACCAAAAGAAATTGAAGATTCAACAAGGTCAACCCTCGGTTGGTCAAAGACAACTGTGTGGACGGTGTGCAAAGAATCACCCTACTGAGAAGTGCTACAAGGAGACATGGGCATGTTTTCATTGTGGGCAGTTTGGCCATCGAGTTCGCGATTGTTCCAATGGTGGTAGTTAGTTGCAAGCGTCCCAGCTAGCAACTTCTCGTGCTCTTATACAGCAGCCTTGGAGGACAGCACCTCCGCAGGGACCACAGCAGATTCCTCGGGCACCACAACAGCAAATGTACCGAGCACCAGCCCCTCAGTACCAGCAATATAGAGGTGTAGCACCACAGAGGCCAACTCTAGGACAACAGAGGTCAGCTCAGGCACAGCAGAGGCCATTCCAGCAACAGAGGTAGCAACAACCAATGGGTCAACCAAGAGCACCTAGGCCAGTGCAAGGGCTTTTGCAGTTACTCATGAGGATGGGTAGAGTATATGCAGTTACTCATGAGGATGCAGATGCTTTTGCAGAAGTCGTGGAAGGTATTGTTCTAATCTCAGAGGTAGAAGCTAAGGCCATATTTGACCCTGGCTCTACACATTCCTTTGTTTCCCATTATTTTGCTAGACATATCAATGAGGCTGTACTGAGATTAGATGTTGCTTTAGTAGTGGGTACCCCAGTGGGCAAGCAGGTTCGTTGCCACCAATATTTCCCGAGTACCCGAGTTCAAATTGGGGATTTCATCTTACCTGCAGACCTGATTCTTTTATCGATGAAGGATTTCGATGTCATACTTGGTATGGACTGGCTAGCGACCTATAGAGCAGTGATGGACTGTTTTAATAAAACCATCATGTTGTCGTTGCATTCGGACACTATTGAATTTGTTGGTCAAAGGAAACCGATTTGGACATGCCAGATCTCGGCATTGAAAACAGAAAGATTGTTGAAATCTGGATGTGAAGGATATTTGGCGTTTATCATAGAGGATAAACAGTAAAAAGGTGTGGAGGATATTCCAGTGGTCTGTTAGTTTCCGGATGAAATTTCAGGCTTACCTCCAGTCAAGGAGATAGACTTTTCGATAGAATTAGTGCTAGGGACAGCTCCGATTTCTAAAGCTCCATATAGAATGGCTCCAGCAGAACTCAGAGAGTTGAAAACTCAATTGCAGGATTTGTTGGACAAGGGTTTTGTGAGACCAAGTGTATCACCTTAGGGTGCGCCGGTTCTATTTGTGAAGAAGGAGGATGGTTCTATGAGGATGTGCATAGATTATAGACAACTCAATCAGGTCACAATCAAGAACAAATACCCTCTCCCAAGGATTGATGAATTGTTTGACCAGCTTCAGGGAGCTGAATATTTCTCAAAGATAGACTTAAGATCCGGATATCACCAGCTCAAAGTTCGAGATCAGGACATTCAGAAGACAGCATTCAGAACAAGATATGGCCACTACAAGTTTCTAGTAACGCCATTCGGGTTAACCAATGCTCTAGGAGTATTTATGGCCTTGATAAATAAGATATTTGCTCCATTTCTTAACCAATTCATTGTTGTTTTCATAGATGACGTGTTAGTATATTCTCGGTCTCGAGAAGATCACGAGCAGCATTTGAGGACAACATTGCAGACTTTGAGAGATCATCAACTCTATGCCAAGTTGAGTAAGTGTGAATTTTCGCTTCAGCAAGTAATTTTCTTGGGTCACATCATCAGCAAGGAAGGTTTGGCGGTAGATTCAGGAAAAATTGAGACAGTGGTCAAGTGGTAGAAACCCATGTCAATAACAGAGATTCGCAGTTTCTTGGGTTTAGCATGTTACTACAGGAGATTTGTGAAAGGATTTTCATCAATTGCTGCCCCATTGACCAGATTAACACGAAAAGATGTACTGTTCGTGTGGACTGACGAATGTGAAGCAAGTTTTCAGGAGTTAAAGAATAGGTTGACTACAGCTCCAGTGCTCACATTACCTACAGAGAATGGTAAATTTGTTATTTATACGAATGCCTCGAAAGTTGGAGTGGGATGTGTACTTATGCAGGATGGGAAGGTAGTGGCTTATGGTTCTAGATAATTAAAAGAGCATGAGAAAAAGTATGCCACTCATGATTTGGAACTTACAGCAGTGGTTATGGCATTGAAGATGTGGCGTCACTATCTCTACGGTGAGAAGTTTGAAATTCATTCAGACCATCGAAGTCTTCAATATTTGTTTACCCAGCCTGAATTGAACATGAGACAGACCCGGTGGATGGAATACATGAAGGATTTTAATTTTCCAATCAAATATCATCCAGAGAAAGCCAATGTAGTGGCTGATGCACCGAGTCGAAGGGCAGCAACTAACGCATGCTTGAGGACAGAATGGTCTTGGGCAGAAATTTTCCTCGATTTGGGAGTGTCTTTGCAACCAGTTGATGACAAGGTTATGTTAGCCAACATGTTTGTCTGGGAACCAGAGATCTTGAGCATGATCAAAAGCAAGCAGTCAGAGGATCCAGAGCTAGCTCTAGTGATTGAGCAGATTGACAGCAAACCAGACTTCAGAATAGTGGAGGGCGTGTTGTACTTTTAAGACCGGTTATGTGTGCCAAATATAGAAGAACTGAAGAATGAGATCATGACAGAGGCACATCATTCCCGTTATACTATTCATCCGGGTAATACAAAGATGTACGAGAACCTGCGCAATCATTATTGGTGGAATAATATGAAGAAGGAAGTAGCAGGATTTACAGCAAGGTGCTTGGTGTGTCAACAAGTAAAGGCAGAACGGAAGCAACCCCCAGGACTTTTAAAGCAGTTGGAAGTGCCCGACTGGAAATGGGAACACATAACAATGGATTTTATCTCTGGGATGCCATCGATGCATAACAAAGATAGTATTTGGGTGATAGTGGACAGGTTGACAAAGGCGTCACATTTCTTACCGATGAACATGAAAACACCTCGAGATGAGTTAGCTAGGATGTATATGGAGAAGGTTGTTACAATTCATGATGTTCCCCTATCGATTGTATCGGACAGAGATCCTAGATTTTTAGGCAAATTCTGGACTGAACTTCAGGAAGCTCTGGGCACGACGTTGAGTTTCAGTACAGTGTATCATCCTCAGATCGACGATCAAACTGAAAGGACTAATCAAACACTGCAGGACATGTTGCGAGCTTGCGTCCTTGATTTTGGAAAAGACTGGCAGAAAAGTCTCCCATTGTGCAAGTTTGCATATAATAATAGCTATCATTCTAGTGTCGGCATGGTACCATTTGAGGCGTTGTATGGACGTATATGCAGGACTCCAATCTGTTGGGAGGAGATCGGTGTCAGGAGTTTTCATGGTCTATCTATTGTTAATGAAACCAGTGAGAAAGTGAAGTAAATCCATGATTAGTTGAAAATTGCTGGAATGATCGGTTGAAAATTGCTAGGAGCCAGCAGAAGAGTCATACAGACTTGAAGAGGAGAGTTCTTCAATTCGAAATTGGTGAACATGTGTTTTTAAAGGTTTCACCAACTCGAGGAACATTGAGGTTTGGGCAGAAAAGGGAAATTATCTCGGAGATATATCGATCCATTTGAGATCTTGGAGAGAATTGGAGAAGTCTCTTACAGATTGGCCTTATCAGCAGCGTTGTCAGCGGTGCATAATGTTTTTCATATCTCGATGTTGAAGAAGTATATCGCAGACCCATCTCACGTATTGCAGTATGAGCCATTGGAATTGCAGCCAGATGTTACCTATGTTGAGCGACCGACTCAGATCATCAACACGAAGGAACAAGTTCTCAGGACCCGAACAATACATTGGGTGAAAGTCCAGTGGGAGCACCATAGTCCTCGAGAAGCCACTTGGGAACTCCGGGACCAAGTGAAGAAGCTTTACCCGCATCTTCTTCCATAGGTACGTTTGCATTTGGAGGACCAAATTTCCTAAGGGGGGGAGAATGTAAGATCTGGCCCCACCATTAATTATATTTATTATTAAAATATTAGTATTATTTAATTAAATGTATTTTAGTTATTTAAATGGGTAGGATTAAGTGGGGCACATGTTAGATTAGATATGTGGATAGGTAAGTTGGGCTAGTGTGTATGAGTGTTGACCTGGACTTTTGTTACAAAAATAATTTCTTTATGACACAACTTTATTACTTGTCATAGCTTTCCCATACACCCCATTAGTTTTTAGAATTTGAAGAAAAGGGCCTTGGTTGTTTTATAAATACAAATTAAATCCCTTGGAGTATTTTAAATGTGGAAAATATTTTGATAGGGTCCTCGAGTTTTCTAAAATTATAAACTAAGATTATTATTATTTGAAAATTACTGTTAAATGATATCTTTGGGTTTTAACGTGTTACAATTACATATTTTTTTGCACTTTATTATTAGATTTTTGGACCTGAATAAATACCGTCCGGGTAAACGGTATCTTACTAACGTGGGGTTTAGTACTTCGTATAATCTCGGGAAAATCCTACTAGATTCGAGTTCAACCCATCTCTATTGGAAAACCCTTAATTGGGTCTATGCACTATTGATGGAGAAGGGATGCGTTCATCTTTTATCTATTAGAAATTCCTGTGGTTGATGGGTATGAGATCTTATGTTTGACCTTAGGATCGATTCCTATCTATGTCTTGACCTTCGCATGCATATATATGTTGGTTTATGATGTGTATTCCTTTAGATGCATACCCTATTGTGTGTTATGGACTATAAAGTGGCTTGGAAAATTTTGTATGACGATTTAATTATGATATGGAATGTGGAAAGGCTAGCACTTTACTGTGACTTAGGACTCTTGTGTTGGAGCTTTATTATTCAGGTTTATTACGTTTATATGTTTATGTGGGTCATTTATGGACGACTGCAGATCGATATATGGACGGTTAATCACTGATGTGACCGGATTACTTATAATCCGCTATAAATGTGAACAAGTTATCCTGATTTTTTTTATTTGATCGGTTTATGACCACTGACGTTATGGACGGGCTTTCCCGACTTATTTAGGGTTGACCACCCAAAACGGGGACACTTGTCTTCGTGTGAATTATATTGCTCATTTTGCTTTATTTGAATTATATTATACGTTCTTTCTCATCATTACTTCTATATGATTACACTTGTCTTTATTCTTCTCGTTATTGTATTTAATTTCAAATTATGATTATGTACTTGCTATTTACTTTGTAATATTTGGTGCATAGGTGCCAAGCCCTACTTTACCCAGGAGACGGAGGAGGATCAAGCGTTTCAAATATTTGAGCCAACTGATGAACCCGAGTAGGATGCCGGAGATGGCTTTGGAGCCGTCTGAACCAGAATAAGAGTGAACGACATCTTAGCAATCCTTTAGATGAACAATCTTTTATTATAAAACTTCCTTTAGTGATTATTGAATTTATTCTACAACTTTAATTATTAATATTTATTTGAATTTTATGTTGGGTTTCATTTATGAACCTTGAATACCAATTGAATAAAGCTTCCGTTGCATTTAATGAAATTTATTTTGACTCACCACATGTTGAAATTTTATGTGGGTCCACTTTTGGAAGCTTGTGTTGTATTAAACACGAGATTTGAATTTGGTTTTAATTTTTCACGTTTTTCCCCAATTCTTATTTTTGGGGACTTGACACAAAACATATTGAGGTAGATTATCATTTTGTTAGAGAAAAGGTGGCCCTTGGATCTCTTATTACTCGATTTGTCTCTTCTGGCAATCAAGTTGCTGATGTATTCACTAAACCATTATCTCGGCAATCATTTGAGATATTTCGCACCAAACTGGGTCTTTGGCTCCCACCATTGCCCAGTTTGAAGGAGGGTATAAAGAACACAAAATCCATCAAAAGTCAAAGAACTAATTCACGGGATTAATTCAAGGGATGTGATATATTCCATCAAGAGTCAAAGGCATCATTCAAGGAATTGAGATTTCTGTACTAGAAACTTATCCCATTGATTGTGTATCTTTTAATTCTATCACTATTCATGGGAAGCTAATCCCTGCAATCATGTAAATCGGACCCTATATAATGGGCAATACAATCATACAAACCTCACTTCAAAATTTGATGAGATCACACAAATTAATATTGAGTTTGGTTTTTCGTTTAGCCTTCAGAGGTGATTGCGGTGTAACGGAGATTGAACAGATAGAGTAACAATGCTAATCCCATCGACGTACAAAATATAAGATCTGGCTTGGACATAGTATGGTCCCCAGTGGTTATCATATTAGTGGGCAGAGGGTGACCAGGGGTCGTCATCGTATAGCAAATAAACTCTGATAACGAGTTTGTGAGAGGAAAGAGGGCTGCTACGTACTCTTGCTGAAGAAAAATTGCCGCTGTGCTATCAATAAGTTTTGGAAAATTTGAAATTAGCTTGGTAGAATCCTGATGTTTCAGCATCAATACGTTTTTGGTTAGTTTGGTTTGGTAGAATCCCGATGACTCACAGTAAATACGTTTTTTAATGTGTTGTAATTAAGGTAGAATTCCAATGGTCTTACACTTGCTGTGGGAAAAAGATTTGTAGGGCTTAGGGTTGCAAATGCGTTTGGTCTGGGGCGTCACCGTGTTGTATCCAAACCCAGACTCATTTTGTGGAGGAGGGTTCTAGACCCAACCCGAACATGCATTAACCGGTTCCGGTTCCAACTCCATCATGAAGTTACCCAGTTCACAATTCAATTAATTTGCAATGGAGTTTGCAATTTGTCATTTGAGTATTTGCTGGATTAATGAATTCGATAGGGTAGGTTCATTTGATTCGCATCTAGTCTAATTCGCAGTTCAATTTTGACAGATTGGATGAACTAATTCATTAGTGTCCATGCTTAGCTAATCACTAGTGCCTACATCTAAAAATCCATATCAGCGAAGATAATTCTTCTTTGTATTTTCTGTGGTGAAATCTTACTAGTTAGAGGTCACCCCACATAGATTTATTGTGTGTAAAACACATGGTTAAAATAAAGGGTAAATTAGCAATACATCCCTGATTACTGGGCTATAAAGTCTCCAGTACAGTGCACAATTGTTTAATGCCTAAGGTCCCCTGCGCATGGGATTAATTTGGGCGGTGGTCCCTTGCGTGACACGTCATACTTTGTTATGACTGATCTGCCCTTATAGCTATTTGTACAGTTGTCATACAATCTTCTCCTTGTTTATCGCTCCAGCTCATCATCGTCTTCTTCTTCTTCCTCTTCTTCTTGTTCTGACGTTGCTACAAAGTATAGATAAACACAAAAAGACAGATAAATTCATATAAATATAGGGATAACTTTATTTTAAAGTCAGATAACTTTATACCAAAATTAGATAACATATACAAAAACTCAGATAAAATGACAGCAAACTCAGAAAAACAGCAAATTTATCTGAGTTTTCTGAAACTTATCTTAACCTCTCAGAAAACTCAGACAAATTTATCTGAGTTTTGAACAACCTTTCTGAGTTGTAAACAAATTTATCTGAGTCTAGACTAAAGCAAATTTGTCCGGTCAGATAAATTAACAGCAAACTCAGAGAAAGATCAAATTTATCTGAGTTTTCTGAAAACTTATCTTAACCTCTTGCAAAACTCAGATAAATTTATCTGAGTTTTGAAGAACTTCTTTGAATTGCGAATAAATTTATCTGAGTCTGGACGAACACAAATTTGACTGAGCAGATAAAATAACATCAAACTCAGAATTTATCTGAGTTTTCTGAAACTTATCTTAACCTCTCAGAAAACTCAGACAAATTTATCTGAGTTTTGAACAACCTTTCTGAGTTGTAAACAAATTTATCTGAGTCTAGACCAAAGCAAATTTGTCCGATCAGATAAATTAACAGCAAACTCAGAGAAAGATCAAATTTATCTGAGTTTTCTGAAAACTTATCTTAACCTCTTGCAAAACTCAGATAAATTTATCTGAGTTTTGAAGAACTTCTTTGAGTTGCGAATAAATTTATCTGAGTCTGGACGAACACAAATTTGACTGAGCAGATAAAATAACAGCAAACTCAGAATTTATCTGAGTTTTCTGAAACTTATCTTAACCTCTCAGAAAACTCAGACAAATTTATCTGAGTCTAGACCAAAGCAAATTTGTCCGGTCAGATAAATTAACAGCAAACTTAGAGAAATATCAAATTTATCTGAGTTTTCTGAAAACTTATCTTAACCTCTTGCAAAGCTCAGATAAATTTATCTGAGTTTTGAAGAACTTCTTTGAGTTGTAAAACAAATTTATCTGAGTCTGGACCGAGTTTGAAAGAAGTAAACTGATTTGAAGTCCTTTTTTATTTGATAGATTTGAAAGTGAGATAAAATGATTTAAAACTGAGAAAACCCTATCTGTTTCTTGATTGACCTTGTTATTACTTTGGTTGTATTGTCGATTGCTTTTTTCCTTTGGCTTGAGGTAAGTGAGGACTTTGTTCTAGCCATTGTCTACATAGATTTGAACATAAAGAATAGATAAAATCAGATAAGGACGAAAAGAAATTGGGCTTTTAGTTTTGTTCAGAAGAAGTTGTATTGTACATCTTCTTTTTAGGAATGGAAGAAGAAGAAGATGAGCGTTTTTGCCAACGTGTACAGGGGCCGACGTGTACAGGGGCATTTTGGTCTTTGTTGCTGCGTCATTTTCATGGGAGGACTGCCACCATTACGGAAAGATGTCATGGACCTTAGCCTTTAAAACCAAATGACGAGGGACCTACGGCCAAAATCCCCTAAAATAAAAGCCAAAATAAAATGTCTTATTTTATTTGTCAGCAGTCTTAAGTTGCCATTTTGATTGGAATTAGATATGGATAAGCGCTAATAAATAGGAGCGCCATGAATGGGCACTTCCTTCCAACTCCACCTCAAACTCAAGATCCCTAAAATTGGAAATCTTCTAAACATACATTCACTTCTTTTTTTCTTTTCTTTTTTAGAAGAAGTATCGTGGATTACTTTCTTCTTATTCACCTTTCAGAAGAGAGATAGAGGAAATGAATACAAGAAGGGGAAATAGAGGTCGCAGGTGTTTTATTTCAAAGGAGTCTAAGTAAGGCATTATAAGTGGGTCTGATCCAGGTTCTCAGGTCAGAAAATGATGGATCAAGCTGTGGACACGAGCCAGATTAGCAATCAAAATTCAAATAAGGTTCCAGATCCATTTTCATGCAGGTTGACTGCTCCCGATCAGTGGCGGATCCAACATTTTCGTTTTAGGGGGGCTGACGGTAGTCTCTTCAAAATGTTAATCATAATTTTATTGTACTTTCTTCACATTAACCATGACAAAAGAGAAAATGCATTGCATTTAATTAAGAGATAATCTTTGTCACTCTTGCACTTAGTACACATTTGTCAAACTTTGGTTGAGCCTAAATTAACCCCATTGGCTCAAACTGGCCAAATTTCAAACTTAGGTTGACGGATTTAGGTGTTGGTTGTTGACAATTCCTGGCCTGAGAATAGAAACGAATTCATGGGTTCAGGTCATGTTCCTGTTAGCCATTTGGGAACATTAGTTAGGTTAAGTTGAACTTAAGTCTTGTCAATTTTAAGTTTGCCCAAAATTTGATCGGACATGTTTCACCCTTCTCATGTCCACCAATTCAAACTTTCACACAATAAATGAAGCTATACTTTTTCAATGGAGCTCAATGTAAAATTGATGTTATTCTAGACCTTAAAATTACTTAAAAGAAAAGATGAGATCTAGAATAACATCAAAGAGGACAGCGGTCGTACGTTGATGCTAGTCGATGGTCACTAAGACGGAGAGCGATAGAAGGTTTCACTTTCTCTCGATCTGGGGATTTTTTAGCGAAGAGAGAGACACCAAGAAAGTGTTGATTTTTGGAGTTGGGAAAGGGTTGTGTGGTCTTTGGTTAATTCTAAGTGGGGGCTAAGACATAGAGGCCTTAACAACCTTATATGCTTTTTCCAATTTTGGAGGGGACTCAACCCATTAAATGTCGGTCCGCCCCGGTCTATCACACATCTTGGTTTTTACTTTTTTCTTTTTTTTTTTGGTTCAATTCTCTTTCATTCTACATTATTTCTATAAAAATAGATTCTTTAGTACAAATGTAAAGGGTGTAAAACAAAACTTTACTAGGGAATATATCATAGTCCTAGCCAGAATTAAGAATCTATGAATTAGTAGAATGATCATATATTCGGTGATCGAATGGATTGTTCTGTCACCGTTGTCCGAGGTTTCTACTACACTTGCATTTCTGGTTTAAGTGCTACCTTTATCAAGTCCGTTTTCCACTTCGGGTGATCCCTCTTGAAATCGTCTTCTTTATTATAGTAATAACAAGTGATCTTGCCAATTCCTTTCTATCTAGAGCACCCAATGTAAGACTCCGACCCCACTTTAATGTGATTAACGCCTAATTAATACTATTTAAGTGCCTAATATGTATTTTGGATGTTTTATGTGGGATAAGGTAGATTAGTTGGGTTTGACCTTAGTTAGGTAGAATCATGATCTTTTAATAGTTTTATTTCTGTTGTGTGTATTTCTAGTATGAGTGGGCCTTTATGTGCATTACACCAAGCATTTTCTTTACATCATTTTCATGTTTTAGCCCAACCCAATTGGATCAAATCCGACCTTCCATTTCCGGCCCAAATCCATTCAAGAAACTCTTGTCCCAAATTTTCTAAAACTAGGTCGACTTGCATGCAAAACCAGCAAGTAATACCCTTTTAAAACCCCAACCCAACCACTGCAACGTCCTTCACCTCCTCTTTTTCCATTTTCAGCTGAGAGATCCTCTCATTCTTCTTTTCTTACTTTCCCTTCTTCCCCGTCTCAACTACAAGAAAGATCTCATGTGTAAATCTAACCACTACTCCATCCTCCATTTATCTAGACGAGGGATTCACTACAAGAAAAAAGGGCTTTTCCGGCGATTTAATAAGAGCCGGAAAAGAAATCGCTGCTAAAGGTATTTTTCTGCGGCGAAATATATAACGTTGCAAAGTTATGAGATTTATGTGACCATCCCATTTTTTACGGCGATTTTAGTTACTATTGCGGCGATTTAATTAGACGCAAAAGCTATTTAATTGTTTCCAGCGTTTTGTTTCGCCGCCATAGCCAAATGCCATCAAATTAAGTAATACGAAACGTCTCGGTGAATATATTTTCCCCTCTCCCGCCTCGAAAAATCTCTTTTCCCTCTCCCGCGTCACTTATTTATTTCTGGTGCAGTTCTCCCATTTCCCTCCAAAAGCCCTATTTTCCGCTCACGGTTCCCACCTTCTTCATCGCTCCCACCTCTCCAAAAGCGATTTCTCTCCCTCCCTTTCCAGAGCCCATCTCGATCGCCCCCACCTCTCCATCGTCCTCCACTCATCGCTTTCTATATCTACAGACCTCTCCCAGGCCGATGACCCACTTCAGCAGCACTGCCAAGCGCGTGCAGCAGCCCCCGGACGCCGGCAGAGCCTTCATCTTCCTCCTCAGGCCGCCAGAAAAGCCTCCCCTGTACCAGGTACACTCCTCCCTCTTCCTATACTCCGCACACACCGCGCACCTCTCCTCTCTTTCTTCTCTGTTCTCTATTGTAAGACCCCGACTCGAGTGACCTCGATTAGTGCTAATTATGTTGCGTATTAGTGCTAAGCTCGATTAGTGATCTTTGATTAAGCTTGGACTAGAATAGCTCTTTTATGGTTTTGGGAGAGTTTTAGTACTTTGTGTTGGTGGAACCCTTTGGGGGTTCCCTTTTTGGATGGCTTTACTTTGGTGTGGGGGATTGTTCGTATTCCAGTGAATTGCATTTATATTCCGTTTTACTCGTCTTGTTAATCCCTACAACTTTCATGTTGATCCCGCACCCGTTCGGAACCCCGAAACCCGTTTGTCTTGCATTGAGGGCAAAACAGTCTTTTTACATTGAAATCTGTACCCAAAACTTGATATCTCCGAAACCCACGAAACATATATTTTTTAGAAACTAGATATTTCGACGATCACTTTTCTCTTCTTCGTCGATTTCGTCCGAAGTCCCGAGATTAGTGCTTTCAGCCTCCAAAGATTTCCTAGAGTTGGGACCCACACCCACTTGTATATAAGAAGAACCCTCTTCTTCCATTTCCTTTTTTTCCAGCACAAGCACAAGAGACCTAGGGTTTCATTTTCTCTTCTTCTTCTCCTTGCTTCTCCACCACCAAATCTCCACCAAGCTTGCACTTAGAGTACTAATGGTGATCACCATCTTCTTCCTCCCTACTAGAGCTCTCCATTGACACTATTTGTGGAAGGAAGCCACCCATTTTAGAATTCTCTTGGAGCTCATCTTGCCTTTTGAGGACTTTCCCAGCAAGTTTTCCCTCCCAATCTCTTAGATTTGTGTTCTTCTAGTTTTAGAGGAGCCCTATTGTCATTATTGAAGAGTCATTCTTCTTCCTTCTTGGTTGACCCATTTTAGGGTTTGGATTTTGGGGGTTTTGTGTAGATTGCATCCTTAGCTTGGAGGAAGAGAGTAATAGCTTGATTTCTTGCTTAGAGAACCTTGAGGCAAGTGGATTGAATGGATAGTGTAGCTTTCAATGATTTTTATGACAAATGTGTTTGAATCATTACTTCATTAATGCTTTGTTTTAATTGCATTCAATGATGTTAAATGCTTTGAATGAGGTTGGTAAGCCTCCTTGTTGTCTTGAAACATGATTTCTAGCTTTTGGTTTCATCTATTGTCTTTAAATCATGGACTGTAGTTTTGGTTCATCTTTTGTACAATGCCTAAGTGAATCCTTGTGATGATGGTTGTCCTCCTTCTCTTGATGATTGTATGAATGTCAATGGAGAATGAAAAGAATTGGTTTAGAGGAAGGAAAGACCTTAATCTGAACCCAGTGAAGAAATTCCCGTGACTGGCGGTCAGCTGGCGGTCGCCCACCGGCTAGCTGCCTGGTGACTGGCGGCCAACCGAAGCAAGTTCGGTTACAATTCCAGAGAGCTGTAACCTCACGGTCAGCTCCGCGGTCAGATAGCGGCTAACCGCCGTGTTCATCTGCGGCTAGCCGCCAGCCAACCGGATTGTAGCGGTTACAATTCCAGAGAGCTACAATTCCACGGTCAGCCTCACGGTCAGCCAGCGGTTGACCGCCGGATCCGATGGCGGCTAACCGCCATCTGACCGCAAGGTAACCGAAATTCCCTGAATTCTATTAATAGAAGAGGATTGAAGGGAGCCTCCACCCCATTGCTTGTGAACCTTTCTGAGAGCAATGGACACCACTCACCTGGGATTGTGTTCGAAGCTTAGATGGAGTGTTTGTTGGTAGTACGTTAGAGAGAGAAACCACATCATCGAGATTCATTTAAGCATTGAGGCTACTATGGTGTATAAGGAACCCGGGATGTCTCCCAAATTCAAAGAGTACCAAGTTTCCTTTATTATATAGACATACGGGGTCCCTATTCACTTGGATTAGTTTTAACCCGACACTGTCTTGGCTTTTCAAAAAGGGTACCATACCTTGTTATTCTCGAAATTGATGATTTGGGATCTATCATCCCGAAAACTTTGAAAGTATACTTGTATTGTTTTGCTAGCGTTGATAAACCTGCCAAACCTGATACGATAGCTGTGCCTTGAGCACCCCGCCCCGTCATATGTATTTATCTGATTTGATTTCTTGTATATGACCCATGAACCAAAACCTTGAGGTAAGATGGGGCCAGAGCTTTGTAGTGCGAGCCCATGAGCCAAAAAGAGAACATGCATACATGTACTTGTTTTGTTTACTTGCATATAACCTATGAGTCGGCACCACTGAGCTTGGATAACCTTGTCGGTCTGATCTACCGACTTGGAGATCCCTTCCCGTCCCGCCAGTTGCAGCTTGGATCCCGATACCCGGTTTATTAACCGTGGTCCCGTCCCGATACCCGGTTCGCTCCCGTGGTTCCCGATATCCGGTTCGCTACCGTGATTCCCGATACCCGGTTTGCTACCGCGGTCCCGTCCCGTATTATTGTATATATATATATGTAACTTGGTTGCACCTCCTCACTTCGGTGACCGAGGTCAACACCCGATACTCACGTCACTTCGGTGATAGAGGATTTAGCTTCTTGTGGATGCCATCTTGATTGTTCCCGATTTCCTTGGTTACCCTACATGTTTTATCACTGCATGTGTGTTTTCAATGAAATGATTCATTTACTTTTGAAAGCCATTGTTTAAACAGGTTTACATGTTTTCCAAGGTAAAGGTTTTTATTATTATTAAATGTTCATATCTTTTCATCTACCTGCCAGACCGTCGTGTCTGACCCTTTACTTTGGTACTCAGGTCCCGTTGTCGGTTATCCCGAGGAGGAGCCAGAGGAGGCGGTCGGAGAACCGCAGCCGCTAGTTGAGCGGCGTGCTAACGATGTTATGTAAACATCGGGCTGCCGAGTTGCGAAACATTTTGGGGGATTATTTAGACAGTTTTCTGGTGGTTATTGTCTTGTTTATATCGGCCTTCATTGGCCTCTATTTTTGGGAATTGTAATTAACTGATCTTCTGATTAAACTTGAATATGTACTTTTGGGTTATGCTTTAAGATATTGCTCATTCTGATACTCATATTCAAATGTAATCAGCCTTGATATTTTGGGAAATGAAATACATGCATGATTTACCATACGCTTCCGCAATTATACTATATAACTATGTGTGTTGGAATATCCTCACCGCGGAAACCTGTGGGAAATCACGTGCACGGGTAGTGTATGTTCTTTTGTTAACCCGTGTACGCTTGATCATAAACATACCTTTAATTATTGTCATCACTCTATATGATTACATCATTGGCTTCACTCAATCAGTCCCGATCCCGGGCCTGGTCCCCGAGCCCGGTCCGGGGTCGCGACATCTATCTCCTTCGTTCCCCATGTTTCTGTTCCCTCTCTGTCTCTCCTCCCTCCCTTCCTCTCTTCTTCTTCCTCCCCTTCTCCCCTAGCCTGCGCTTGTTGCAGCGCCCACCTGCACACGTACCACTCCCTCTCTCCCTTGGTTCTCTCTCTCTCTCTCTCTCTCTCTCTCTCTCTCTCTCTCTCCCCTGTTCCTCTCCCTCTCCCCTGCTTCCTCTTCTGTTCCGCCCTGTGCCCACCCGCACACCACTCCCTCTCTCCCTCGGTTCTCTCTCTCTCTTCCTCTCTTCTCTTCTTCCTCCCTGTTCCTCTCCTCTCCTCTGCCCTGCGTAGCCGCCTTTTCCTCCTCCTCTTCTTCTTTCTTCCCTATCCTTCTCCCTTATATCCCTTTCCCCTTTCTCATTCCACGCTCTCAACAGCCCCCTCTCTTATTCCCTCTCCCTTCTCCACTCATTCATCTCATCTCACATCTGATTTTCTATTCTCTCTTTCTTTATTTCCTCCTCATTCACTCTTCCTAGCTTCCCACCCATTTCACTCTCTCTCTGTTTCTTTCTCTCATTCTTTCTGATTTCTTTCCTCCCCCTATTTGCCCAGTGGATCACCAAGCACCATCACCCCCTATGTATGTGATTCTTGGGTAATGTGAGTATTTAAATCTGACTGTTGATCTTTTGGATTGGATTGGATTGTAGGGATGTGATGCGTCGATCTTACTGTCGTTGAAACCTGGAAGTGGTGGTCTTGCGGAGAAGGACGCGCAGGATAACAAGAACCTGGCAATGGAAGCATTCTATAGCATAAAGAAGGCGAAGGCACTGGTGGAAAGCAAGTGTCCGGGAGTAGTTTCGTGTGCAAACATTCTCGCCATTGCTGCGAGAGACTTTGTCCACTTGGTAAGCAATATTAATATTGCTTAATATGTGTCTTCTTGCATTGTCTTCTTCTAAGATTTCAGTCCACAGAGATAGATAGACCTCAGTATAATTTGGGTCTGGATCCTGGGTCTACTAGTCAGTATTTGTGGATCTGTAAATTACTGAATGGCTGTTCTTTAAATATATTTAAGTAAACAAAACTAATTAATAACCCCAAAAGGTAGCTTAGTTTGCATACGACCGGGTTTGCACTCGAAGGTTGTAGGTTCAAAACTGCACTACCACTCTAGACATGAGAGTTTACCCGGCTTCCTTGTAGGCCCAGAAAAAAGAAGAAAACTAATTAGTAGTACACCTATGAAGTCTACATCCCACACTCAATTGTTATGAGTGTAGTAAAATATTATGATAATGGATTTTTTTAAATATTTTAATAAAAAATTGCAATTATGTATTTTCTCAGAATCTACAGCCTCTCAGTCTCACTTATATGATAAGTATATAATAGCATATTAAAAAAATATAAACTAAGTAGAAAATGGAAAGGATGGAGGGGGGTGATTAAAATCCAATTTTGCTAAGAATTATGTTGGGTTCATAGTGTAAAATTCCATAGGGGGTCATAAAGTCATAAAAAAGACTACCAAACCTGTCCTCAAATGAGCAAATCACCTGATTAGTTATAGCTAGTGTGATTTCTATTATTTGCGTGAGGGCCAGATCAAGATAAAATTAAGAGTTAAATTAAGAGAAAAAACAAAAGAAGAGGGAGTTGACGATAAAAGAACGATGAAAAGCTGAGTTCTTTTTATCATTTTTAACCTTTGAAGCGTACATTTTTGTTATTTCATTCATGTAAAGTAGCTATTTTTTTTAAATGTCATTTTGTGTTGTTATTCGACTCCCTTTCTTCTTTTTTCATCTTGATTTGATCACTAATTTTATTAATTAAAGCCCTTATGCAAACAAACAATCACATTGAATAACCAACTTCTTTCTATTGTGGTATAAAAAAGGCAGCGGTTTGATGCAAGCTACCGATGGATGGATGAATCAAAGTCATACAATCAAGCTGATAAATTAATCAGCTATGTGTTTTTAACATTAAAATGGTTGAACAGACAACTTTTGTCGATTTTCAAATATGCAACAGTCCGCATATTCTTCCATTTCGGCAACTACCCAGGAGTCGAAGAGGCCGTAGTTTAGTGTATATGAAGACAAGAAGATTGTTATTCCCCAATCAAGAATCTTTGAAAGAGCTCCAATACGACTAAATCAACACATATTTCTAAGAAAGAAAACGACTATCAATATTATAAATGAGTTGATGATGAAGATTGGTCCTTTATTATTTCTTCATTTTCAGCCTTTTGTTTCTTTGTTTTTTTTTTTTTTTTCAATGAATCTAGCCCATCCTCATCACCATGCAGGGCTCACTTCAAATCCTATATAAATTAAAGGATCCGGATCCCTTCTTTGGACCAATCAGGGGTGCCACATGGGGAGAAGATATCAAATTAGATGACATCCCAAGATGTCAAATAAGATGATATCCCATCTCCTCCAATAAACATGTGAAGAATTATACGCCCAAATGGCTTGAGAATTTGGCTAAGAGCGGTGCTTGCCTCCTCTTTATCATCAAACACCTGGCTAGTTTATGATTAGGATCGTTACCATTAATCCTCTTATGTAATAGAAATAAAAAAAATGGTCGAAGAGGCCCGGCATCCAGTCCTGCCTCAATTACTCAGTGACATTTTAATAATGGCCTCTTACCATAGTGGTAAGAGATGTCCATTCTTATCTGACTGGCGGCAGTCACCTTGCCTCACTTGAGGGTTGTTTTACTTCACCTGAGATCTACTTCCCTCACTAAAAGGGTGGAGTCCTAGCCCCCTAAGTTGGGTAAATAAAAATTAGTCAGTGACTTTTTGAGTCAAGTAATTTCAACATTTCTCCTTTATCCTCCATTAGTCCCTTGTCTCTCTTGTTAGTTGATCGAATTAAGTCCATCTAATTTCTATTTTCTCTTTTAATTTTCTCCTCTATTGAGCACCATCACAAATACAATTAATATTTAAACATATTGTGATATTTACTTAGAACATCATTTTTCATATATATTCACTATACTTTGCAAAATATCAACAAAATAAAGTAGTAGAAATGTGATAAATTGCAGAATGAATAAATGGAGATTTGGGAAATTCTATACAAAAATGGTTTTTAGTCAATATCCTAAAATGTGATAATTTTTGTTTTTGTTATTTCCATTAAAAAAATCAGCTTGCTTTGTCATGATAATTTGTGGATATTTCCAAGAAAACCAAGTCATGTTTGGCAACCAAATTCTCGAGAAAAATAATTCTATTTGGCACAAATTCGTGAAAAAGCCCATTTTTGGCAATTGTAAACCCTCAAGTACCAGACCAATGAAAATCCTTATTTCTAAGGATTTTGTATATGACCTCCCCCCATAGAATTTGAAATCTTTACTCTAAGGATTTGCACACAAAAACCAATTTTCCTCGACTATATATATCGATATCCATTGATATCAATGTGAAGCCCTCAGTTATACAAATCCCCATTGAGGAAATCCCTGCTTCAAGGGCATGTAGAAACTCTCAAATTGGTAGATTCCTCACCTATTATCAAATGTGCTCTAAATTATTTTTTTTGCATCCATTTACATATGTAAGAGTTATACATGCATAATATTTACATATGAACACGTTTAATTAAACTTGTTTATGCATTACATAAAAAAATTTTGATGTGCAAATAATATGTGGCTAGAGTTGATGAAATATGTAAAAGAAGTCCTAATCAAATGATATGATTTGATGCACTTTTGTGGGCCACTTCATGATCTGAACTGCTCAATATTCTCATAGAGATGGTAAACATCTCAAAATGTGAAGTTGCATATCTCACATCTTCACCGATTTTTGAGAAAACATCTAAATCCCACTTCATGAATATCTGCACTTGTGTTCTCTGAATACTCGATCCAAACTGCTCAGTTTCTTATAAATATGATGATCATTTACATTATTTGACATCCACTATTTCCTCTGTAAGAAGTTTTTGGTCATGGAGCCCCTTAAATTGTGTAAAAAAAACCTATTCTAGATAATTTCGTGCTCATTTTCCTTCTGTCCCCAATATCAATCATCTATGTGAAAATGGTGCATCCTAACAAACATAGTAATCCGGAAGACTCATGTCAGAATACACTTATGATAGAATTCTATTTTAACTTTTTAGTTAAATTGATCAAACATATATTAATTAAATCAATAAGAGATTTCTATTAAAATAATTCTTACTGAAATGCTTGCTACACATGCATCCCTGATTTCCATTCCCACACTTACTTTATAGCAACAAATAACATCCCAAAGACCATTCATTTAATCACATGCAACAAAATATATCCGACATTCATTTTCATTAAATGTGACTCCTTCAATGTGTCGAAAATTGCCGCATAACTCTCGTTATCTAATAAGTTTTCCCAATCATGTCTTTTTTGTAGATGGATAAAAGTTGGATGAACGAGCCCGACAGACTTTTATCACCTGCATACGTTGAAGGGGTTAACAATTTTCTCACACAAGCACGGAACCATGCTTGTGGAAGGGATCGTATCCGATGTCCATGTTGTACATGCCTTAACAATCGGTGGTTGCCTATATTTGAGGTGGAAACTCATTTGTATATGAAAGGGATCAATCCAAATTACACCCAGTGGTTATTTCATGGAGAGGAGGAGACATTTAATGTCAGTGATGACGATATTCAAGACGAGGTTATACCAGAAGATGATTACATTGATGACATGCAACAGATGTTGGATGACATTCGGGCAGGCACCTTTGTTGATGTGCCCCAAGACAACACTACTTCGCCAAATAGGCCACCAATACCTGAAGCCACACCAACGTCATCTTTTGACCAGCTATTAGAAGATGCTCGACGTCCTCTTTTCGATGGGTCTACAGAATTTTCAAAACTGTCATTCATTGTCAAGTTGTTACACATCAAATCAATCGGTGGATGCTCAATTAAGTCATTTGACATGCTCCTTAACCTGTTGAGGTCTGCCTTCCCAGATGCTCTCTTGCCACAATCATGTCAAGAGTCAAGGTCCTTGGAGCGCGATTTGGGTTTCAAGTACGACAAAATACATGCATGTGTCAATGACTTCATCTTATTTTGGAAAGAAAATGCCGCTCTTAATGAATGCCCTGTATGTAAGGCTTCGAGGTGGATGCCAAACACACACGGGTCACGAGTGATGCCTCAAAAAGTGTTGCGACATTTTCCTTTGAAACCGAGATTGCAACGTCTCTTTATGTCTGCAAAGATAGCAGGTGATATGAGATGGCATAAAGAGCAACGGGCGATAGAAGATACCGGTATGAGACATCCGGCCGACTCTAAGTCCTGGAAGAAATTTGATGAACAACATAGTTGGTTCGCTGCTGATCCTCCCAATGTTAGGCTCGATCTGTCAAGTGATGGCTTCACTCCCTTCAACAATTTGGCTAAACCTCATAGCATTTGTCCAGTTATCCTTGTTCCGTACAATTTGCCACCGTGGTCATGCATGAAAGACCGGTTCTTCATGACATCTCTGATTATTCGAGGCCCAACGTCACCAGGGAATGACATTGATGTTTACTTACAGCCGTTGCTTGATGAACTGCTTGAATTTTGGGAACATGGGGTGTTAAGGATTTTGTATCTTGCAATTTGATGGATGCACTATTCATTTTATTCATCATTTGAATTCACACACATGCATTGTTTTAAATCTTGTAAACCTTGGTTTATGAATGTTTTGGTTTTAAATATGGATGCATTTAAATTTGAAAAAGAATTTTTATAAACAAAGCTAGCCATTGACTTTAAAGTTTCAAATCATGCTTGGTTTAATGGCCCAAAAATCCCCTCTTGAAAATACTTTGAAATATACAAAAGTTGGGATTTTGTTAAAACTGTCGATCAGCCTGTCGGTCAGGTTTCGGCTAACCGATCGTGAACCGAGCTCAACCGAACTCCTCTGTCGGTTCGATTTCCAGAGAGCTAAATTTTTAGATTTTCTCTGTCGGTTAGGGTGTTGGTCAGGCCTCGGTTAACCAAATCTGTCGGCTAACCGAACCATGCTTTTTGGTCAGCAAAATTTCAAAATTATGACCGTTGGCCTGTGACCGTTGGGGGTGTCGGTTAAACGACCCCTGGATGTCGGCTAACCGACATATAGCCGTTGGCCCAAAATTTCTACAAAAGAAAGTTCATTCCAAAGCCAAAGTTGATGATTCTTGAAGCCATTTTTGAGGTGTTCTAAGGCCAATCAAAGGGGAATGAACTAAGAAGGCTAAAGGGTCATTAGTAAAGCTAAAGCTTGGATTAATGAAGTTATATCACCAAGTAAGCATTGACTTTTCCTAATCATATGTTTTATGCTTTGTCTAAATTATTGGTAAATGATTTTTAGCATATTAACTATGATGTGTTGAATCCATTCCTCTCTTTAATCTTTGATTTAAATCATTGGATTCTTCACCTTGATTTCTAAACAAGTTTGTTTTAATACTTTATAAAACATGTTTTGTCAAAACCTTTAATTTGTTTTATAAACATGTTTCATTAACTTGTTTGAATCATCTTTGTTGTTTTCATTCATTTGAACTTTAGTTAAATTAGTTTGTTTTTGAAAACAACATTGAATATGCATCACATGTTTAGACATAATTAATTTCATACAACTTGTGAGCTTTTGATTTCATATCTTCAACAAGTTTGTATTTGGTACATGTGATTTGCATATTACTTCAATGAAATCTTTTTATGTGTATTAAACTTTAAATTACTTCAAGCATAAATTGATTAAGCTCTATTTTAATATTGATTGAAGTTTCCACACACTCACTTCATAAGCATACGTCTTTTCATTCATAGTGTTTGTGTGAATTTGTTTTACACTTTCATATTCGCCTAATCTAGAGGCAATTAAATTGAGCTTTAATTGTAATCTCTTAGAGTGCTTTGTGAAAACACTTTATTGAGAGAAATCATTTGTTTGTAAAGGTTATTGCTTAGCCTAAGAAAAGCATTGTGTGAAGGTTATTGCTTAGCCTAGAAAAGCATCTTGTATAGATTGTTGTTTAGCCTTGAAAAACAACATTGTAAGGTTATTGCTTATCCTTGGAAAGCATATTGTAGTGGTTACTGCTTAGCCATTTGAAAAGCATAAATAGTGGAAATCCGGTGGGGTGTGAGATCCCAAGCCGGTAGTGGATGTAGGCATTGAGGCCGAACCACTATAAATGATTGTGTTATGGTGAATGCTTTTGTGGTGATTGTTGTTGTTTAGCTTCTGCATTTTATTTGTTAATCATCACAAGTGGCTAATTGTTTGAAAAGAAGTTTAAAATTGTCATAATTGGTCATTAAGTTGTAGCTCACCCTATTCACCCCCCCCCCCCCCCCTCCCTCTAGGGTTAGGATCCCAGACTTTCAATTGGTATCAGAGCCTCGTGCTCTAATATTAGGATCAAGTGTTTGGAACTCTTGATTAGGTGTAAAAACCTAGAGTTTAGACCCTAGTTGTACTAATCTTGAAAATCATTTCATGGATTCCACTAAGATAGATTGTATAGATTCCCTTGTAGATTCTTCTAGACCATTCCTTCTTCCAACATTTGGAGATTCAAACCATGAATTTAATGAATCTAAATTTGAATCAAATGAAGAAGAAAATGATGAAAATCAAGATGACATTCAACAAGCCTATAATGATTTATGTAAATTTTCCCTAGAGCTTGTTAAGAAGAATAAAAGATTAGAAGAAAGATCTAAAAGTCTAAACAAAGAATTAGTTTCTTCAAAAAATGAACTTAGAGAGAAAGACGAATTAATAACTTGTGTAGACTCTAAGTTTATGATCTCTTTGCATAATTTATCTAATGCTCAAGATGAATTAAATGAAATTAAGATAAGTTATGATAATCTTAATAAGGAAAATTCTAAACTAAGAGATCAATTACAAAGGCAAGATAAAGACATTAACAATCTTGAATCTAAGTTAACTATCACTAAGGAACTTAAATTTGAATTAAAACTTGCCCATGAAGAACTAAACAACTTTAAGGGAATTGAAAATGAACAAACAAAAGTTAAAAATGAAAATTCAACCCTTAAAGAACAAGTCACTCAACTTGAAAGGTACAAACAAAAGTATGAGTGCAAATTTACCCATGGTGAAGAGAAATTTGAAAAATTGTTTAAATTGGGAAAATCTCAAAGAGATAGGACGGGTCTTGGATTTAATAGGAATACTTCACATGACCTTAAATTCACCAACACATTTGTGAAAGGTGAGTCCTCATTCTCTGGCACTCATTCCTCCTTGCCCATGACTAAATGTAATTATTGTGGCATTGAAGGACACTTTAGGTTTGAATGCAAATTAAGAAGAAGTCATGTGTCTAAAACCATCATGAACCAAAGAAAGTAAAATCAAACTCTATGATGGATAAGACACTAAAAATCAAGGAAGACGCCAAAATGATTAAACAAGTTAAATCTATCAAAAAGGAGTCTCCTAAAATAGATTCTGAAAAGGTTAAAAAAGTTAAATCAAGTTTAAAAGAACCTATTAACAAAAAGCTTCTCAACCTATCTCCTTTAAGTCAAAACATGAAAGAACTTTTGAAGAAAGTTGCAAAATTAAATCTAAAATTCAAAAGTCAAATAAAGGGAGAAAATAAGAAGAAAAGAAAAGAGAATAAATCCCCTAAGAAGAAAAGTCACCAACCTCAAAAGACTAATCATCAACCTAAGATTACATTAGTAAAATCTAAATATAATGGTGATAAGTCCAAATTAAAAGTTTATCAAGTCAAATCTCCTAGAGTTGGTGAGACTTTTAAGATAGACCTCAAGGATCAACCCTTTCAAGACCTTAGGTGGATTCCCAAAGTTATATACTTAGACAGACCTTAAGGCCTTGGACCTCATTGACCAACCTATCCTTTTTAGTTAAATCTTTTTGTTGGTCATGATGTTGTATTTGCATTTTATACTTAGTTACATTTATTAAAATGCAATGTTTATTTGTAATCAATTGTTTTTTTCATCATGCACCATTATAGTTAAATTTCATGGTTTTCAAAATCATTTTGATTATAATTTTCTCATGATAGATTTGCCTTTTGCTCACATATAGTTATATATCTTGCAATGCATTTCTATACATGCTCAATTGATTATGTTTTTCAAAAGCTTTCATAACTAGATCTTTCATAATCGATTGATGTTGTAAAATCATTTGTATGGATGTCATAGTTAGATTTTTTTTTAAAAAAAAAAAAAACAAATGATTTGAATCAAATTGGATTTTCCATGGTTTTATAAGTTATAGTTTCATATGGAAAATTTATAGTTTTGAAAAATCAACTTGTATGTTTTCCAAATAAATTTCAAAATGCAAGTTGAAAATTGATTATCTTCAAATTCATTCTCTTTATGCTCATTATTGGATTTTGTTTATTAAAATGTTTTGAAGATTGTATAAATGGAAATGCTTTAAAACATCATTAGTTATATTCATCAAAGCATGTTCCATGTTGTCATTTCCTTTTGTACTTGATTATGTCATTTCAAAAATGGAAATGTATGTGGTTATAAGCAATGTGTTTCTTTGCTCTTCTAGTTATATTCTTTTTATGAGCAAATTGATTTGTATGGTGTGTGGATCATGTAATCGATTTGCATTTTACACTTAACCTTGTGCACTTCCTTATATGCAAATTGATAATGTTCGTTGTATGAAAATCTTTGCTTCATGATCCTCTAAGTACATTTGCTGAGAGTGGAGACTTTACATGAGAGATTGATGGATCTTTTTAGATGAATTGGAATTAAATCATTCTTCTTCATAGGTATACCCATAATTGAGATCCATTTTCAACTATATGAGATCCATGGCACTCCTTTCTAACTTCATATCTACATATGCTCATATGGTTGTATTCTTTATTGATGATATGGTAAGAGTTAGATCTTGATCTTGAGTGATCCTCTCTATGCAAATGTCAAATAGTTCCATATATGGTTGTGCTTTTAAGTTATATTTGTAGATACCATATTAGAACTCTCAAATCCATTTTTATGCCTTCTAGTCATTATTTTTTATTGAATGGTTATGATGTTGATTCATGTATATTCACTTAGAGATATCATCTTTATACTTGTTTCAACTTCATAGTAGTGTTCTTGTTCATATGAATCTCTTTGAAATTCATTCCTTCTATTTCATAGTTATATGTATTGTTTGATGGATTTCTTAGATGTTGAATTCATATGATTTGACACTTTGAAAATTGCATGCTTTTTCAAGCTATATATTTTCAAAATGCAATTTAACATGTTCATCACTATGCTCATTAGTCATATTATTCTAAGTGATGAATATCATTTTATGATGGTTGTTGGAATTTTGTGTTTGTCACATGCTTGCTCTTAATCATGTTTCATATTCAATTGCTAATCAATTGGTATCATTTTCAATTAGTATCAATAGCCAATTGGTATCATATCTTGAATTTGTGATAGACCTTGGGTACATTGGATTGAATTTGATAGTAATATGTTTTTGTTCCATGTCTCATTCCATTAGCATCATAATGTTCATGCTTGCCACCTCTCTTGCACTTGTAGGTAAATCTCATGACCACCATGTTTATGTGTTCATAATCTTGGTTGGTTAATAGTTGAGGTTGGCTTCTATTGATCTTCATTTCATTCATCTTGTGCATGATAGTTGTATTTAATGAATGTATGAAATGATTTCAAAACTTTCATAGCATATGATTTTCATAATTATATTGATTGATGCTATGTTCAAGAAACCCCATCTCATCATGGATACCTCTAATTTAGATGAACCATAATAGGTATATTCCTTAACTCCATTTCAGAGTGATTGAGTTAATAGTCTTATCTTTGAATTTCAATTGGTATAATTGCTTTATATATATTTCAATTGGTATCCATGATAGATTATCCTTTTGACCTTGCTCTTTAATTATCCTATAGCTTATCCGTCAATTGGTATTTTTATAATGGTAATTTGATCATATTGAGCTTTATTTATTTATTTATTTTATCTAATCCTTCTCTTGAAGTTAACCCTCAATTGGTTAAACCATCTTCTTCTTGAACCAAATTGTTAAATCTCTGTCAAAGTCTGACAAAAGGAGATAATGGATTGAGGGGGAGTAAATCTTCATAGGAAGTATTAGTTATGATCAAATTCACTCTTATATTGGCTCTATAACCTTATAGACAACACCCATACATGAAAACCTGTTATGTATTTCTTTTTCAAATTCTTTTGTTAACAGGTGCTACTAAAAGGTATTTTCCATATTTCATGTGTGTAGGTACCTTTGCAATTTAATGTCAAAGGGGGAGAATATTCTAGATGTCAAAGAGGGAGAATATAGCTAAGGGAAGAGATGTGCTATTCAATGTCAAAGGGGGAGAGACATTGTATTATCCTCCAAAAAGGGAGTGAATGCATATCTTGCCAAAACTCAAGAGTGCATGGTCAAAGGGGGAGAGATGAAAGAAGTAGAAGAAAGCTTGGGAGCTAAACAAGATGCTTGGCCAAAGAAAGGGCTCCAAGCATCAAGGAGAATGAAGGAAAAGACAAAGGGCCCAAGCCAAGTGAAGAAGCATCCAAGAAGATTTCAAGCCTCGTCCAGCTAAGGAGGAGCTGAAGACTTTGTGTGAAGATTCAGTATTGAGTAAAAGAAGGTTTGCCATCAAATTGCAATGGGGGAGATTGTTAAGGATTTTGTATCTTGCAATTTGATGGATGCACTATTCATTTTATTCATCATTTGAATTCACACACATGCATTGTTTTAAATCTTGTAAACCTTGATTTATGCATGTTTTGGTTTTAAACATGGATGCATTTAAATTTGAAAAATAATTTTTATAAACAAAGCTAGCCATTGACTTTAAAGTTTCAAATCATGCTTGGTTTAATGGCCCAAAAATCCCCTCTTGAAAATACTTTGAAATATACAAAAGTTGGGATTTTGTTAAAACTGTCGGTCAGCCTGTCGGTCAGGTTTCGGCTAACCGATCGTGAACCGAGCTCAACCGAACTCCTCTGTCGGTTCGATTTCCAGAGAGCTAAATTTTCAGATTTTCTCTGTCGGTTAGGGTGTTGGTCAGGCCTCGGTTAACTAAATCTGTCGGCTAACCGAACCATGCTTTTTGGTCAGCAAAATTTCAAAATTATGACCGTTGGCCTGTGACCGTTGGGGGTGTCGGTTAACCGACCCCTGGATGTCGGCTAACCGACATATAGCCGTTGGCCCAAAATTTCTACAAAAGAAAGTTCATTCCAAAGCCAAAGTTGATGATTCTTGAAGCCATTTTTGAGGTGTTCTAAGGCCAATCAAAGGGGAATGAACTAAGAAGGCTAAAGGGTCATTAGTAAAGCTAAAGCTTGGATTAATGAAGTTAAATCACCAAGTAAGCATTGACTTTTCCTAATCATATGTTTTATGCTTTGTCTAAATTATTGGTAAATGATTTTTAGCATATTAACTATGATGTGTTGAATCCATTCCTCTCTTTAATCTTTGATTTAAATCATTGGATTCTTCACCTTGATTTCTAAACAAGTTTGTTTTAATACTTTATAAAACATGTTTTGTCAAAACCTTTAATTTGTTTTATAAACATGTTTCATTAACTTGTTTGAATCATCTTTGTTGTTTTCATTCATTTGAACTTTAGTTAAATTAGTTTGTTTTTGAAAACAACATTGAATATGCATCACATGTTTAGACATAATTAATTTCATACAACTTGTGAGCTTTTGATTTCATATCTTCAACAAGTTTGTATTTGGTACATGTGATTTGCATATTACTTCAATGAAATCTTTTTATGTGTATTAAACTTTAAATTACTTCAAGAATAAATTGATTAAGCTCTATTTTAATATTGATTGAAGTTTCCACACACTCACTTCATAAGCATACGTCTTTTCATTCATAGTGTTTGTGTGAGTTTGTTTTACACTTTCATATTCGCCTAATCTAGAGGCAATTAAATTGAGCTTTAATTGTAATCTCTTAGAGTGCTTTGTGAAAGCACTTTATTAAGAGAAATCATTTGTTTGTAAAGGTTATTGCTTAGCCTAAGAAAAGCATTGTGTGAAGGTTATTGCTTAGCCTAGAAAAGCATCTTGTATAGGTTGTTGTTAAGCCTTGAAAAACAACATTGTAAGGTTATTGCTTATCCTTGGAAAGTATATTGTAGTGGTTATTGCTTAGCCATTTGAAAAGCATAAATAGTGGAAATCCGGTGGGGTGTGAGATCACAAGCCGGTAGTGGATGTAGGCATTGAGGCCGAACCACTATAAATGATTGTGTTATGGTGAATGCTTTTGTGGTGATTGTTGTTGTTTAGCTTCCGCATTTTATTTGTTAATCATCACAAGTGGCTAATTGTTTTAAAATAAGTTTAAAATTGTCATAATTGGTCATTAAGTTGTAGCTCACCCTATTCACCCCCCCTCTAGGGTTAGGATCCCGGACTTTCATGGGGTACCTACATACAATGCCTCGACTAGGGAAACATTTATGTTGCATGCCGCCTTATTGTGGACAATTAGTGACTTTCCTGCCTATGGGAATCTCTCTGGCTGGTCAACAAAGGGAAAATTGGCGTGTCCAGCTTGTAATGCCGACACAGACTCCAATTGGTTGAAATATGGCCGAAAACATTGTTATATGGGACACCGACGTTTCTTACCGACTGATCACATATGGAGAACGAAAAAAGGGTTGTTCAACGGTAAAGAAGATCGTCGCATGCCACCGAGGGATCTTGAAGGAGACGATATTCAAACTCAATTGCATATGATTGGGGATGTTCAATTTGGTAAATCTCTTAGGAAGAGAAAATGTACTGCTGAAGAGCTAAATTGGACAAAGTGTAGCATATTCTTCAAGCTACCTTATTGGTCAACACTTAGACTTCGGCATAATTTAGATGTTATGCATATTGAGAAGAATATTGCCGATAACATTTTATTCACTTTAATGAACATTCTAGGAAAAACTAAGGATAATATCAATTCACGGCGTGACTTGGAGATTTTGGGTTGCAGAAAAGAATTACATTTGAGGCGTGAAGGTGATCGTGTAACAATGCCACATGCACTTTACACATTACACGGAAATGAAATGAATAAATTTTGTGAGTGGCTGGCTGATATCAAATTTCCAGATGGATTCGCTTCAAATATCTAGAAATGTGTTTTTTTACGTGATTGTAAAATTTCAGAGTTGAAAAGCCACGATTGTCATGTTTTCCTTCAAAGATTACTCCCCATTGCTGTTGGGGGGTACTTAAGAAGTGACATTGCTTTGGCATTGACTGAACTTAGCACTTTTTTCAAAGAGTTGTACGCTCGAACTCTAGATGTGAATCATCTATTCCAGCTCCAAACTGATATCGCCACTATTCTATGCAAACTAGAGATGATATTTCCTCCATCTTTTTTCGATATCATGGTCCACCTAGCTGTCCATTTACCTCATGAGGCTATTCTTGGGGGTCCAGTACAATATAGATGGATGTATCCATTTGAGAGGTATCTCGGCAAATTCAAGTGGTATGTTAAGAATAAAGCCCGCCCAGAAGGTTCAATAGCTAAGGCTTACATTCACACTGAATGCCTGACATTTTGCTCCATGTACCTCCAAGATGTTGAGACGAAGTTTAATCGAGCGGATCGTAACGTTGATGCTAACGAAGAGGAAACTATAGATGGATTCAAAATTTTCAACCAGCAAGTTCGCCCCTTGGGTAGAGTTTCTAATGTGCAATTAGAACAAAAACTCCTTAGAGCAGCCATCTGGTACGTGCTTAACTATTGTGCGGAGATTAGACCCTATATAGAGTAAGCATCAACGACTTTACTTATACATATACACTTCCATTTGAACTTAACAGGTTCCTATCATCCCACACTAGCTAACTTGAATATTTTGCTTGGCAATTCTGTGGTCCAAATGCAGGGAGCACTACGAGAAATGTAGGGTACAACACCCAAATTGCATCGATCGCACGCATCAAAATGAGTTTCCAAATTGGTTCAAGCAACGTGTAAATTCCTCTCCATCCATATCTACTATAAATATCATAGCTTTTGTTATGCTTTGGAATGACTAAAATATATGTTGTGATTTTTTATCAATTTTGGTGTAGATCCAGGAACAACATATCTCCAATCCACCTGATGTGTCCGCTGATCTGTATGTGTTAGCTTGCGCGCCTAACCATTGGGCTGCATCATATGCTGCTTGCATTATAAATGGAAAAAGGTTTCATATAAAGCAGCGTGAACTTCGCAGGCGTACACAAAATTCTGGGGTGTTTGTAACTGGTGACAAGGCTACAAATAACCTAGATTTCTACGGTGTTGTTAATAATATCGTAGAGTTACGGTACATGGAATGGCATCGGGTGTATCTATTTGAATGTGATCGGTTTAATGTTGCTGATCGAAAACGAAGGGTGCGGGTGGATAACCATATGATTAGTGTCAACATGAACATGACTTGGTATAAGGATGAACCATTTGTGTTAGCGAGTCAGGCTTCTTAGTGTTTCTACATTAGAGAATTAAGGGCGAAAGGGAATTGGGGTGTTGTCCAGAGCTATACAAATAGGAATGTATACAACATTCCTCCAGTGCCGAGGGTTCTAGAATATATTGATGGTGAATCAAGTGACGATGATACCGATCAAGAAGATGAGTTAGCATATTATTATGCATTAGTGCAGTGTGATGCATGTCCAATGTCAACCCCTATGAGTAGGAGTGATATACTACCTAGTCATATTGATGCACGAGCTGTCGTGGATCAGGATGGTCAAGGCATAGATTCAACGGACTTTATCAATGATGACATTATTGCTTCTGGTTCTGGAGATGCATATGGTGATGGGGAATATTTAGATGAGGGGGACCTATCCACAGAGGAAGAGTCTGTATTAGATTTATAATTACAACAAAAAAAGAGATCACCGAGTTTAAGAGTAACATGATAGATTAACTATTTGAAATTGAGTTGTGGACATAGGCAGTTAATTATTATATCGTATGAAATTCTTGCTTTTATCATATTATTATATCGTATGAAATTCTTGCTTTTATTTATTAAAACCATCATATTTATTATTGATAAATGGGCTGGACTAATACACTGAAGATAGCATTTATGTTCATATATATATATGGATAAGTATAACTGACCATTTATTTATTTTCCTCTAAACTTGTTTGACTTCTGATATGTATAATTTTGTTCTTTTTCAGGTGAGGTGAAAAAAGACGGTGTTGCATGTGACTTTGCTTCCTTCCATCCGGTCAAGGTAGATTTTACTTCTTTCTAGCTCGGCCTATTTAATTATGCAAATAACAAACAAGTACACAAGAAGTATTCAGCTTTACTACGTTAATACCTGCTTAAACAAAGTCTAGCGAGCGATACTTATTTGCTTCATGTGACAGGAAATCGGGACTACCATACTTGTAAGCGGTATGCTGTGTCGACATGTCATCGCAATCTCATCTTCAATCTAGAGGCACGAGGAGCAATGTCAAATATCAAGGTATATAATTTGATAATTTTAGTTATTTTTCTATTTATGTTATGCTCGTAACATAGGTTGCCATATACGTGCATTAAACGATATTAATTTTAAGGATTCCATTTGCTCTTAAAAACATAAGCCTTATCAAATGTAAGAATTAGTCTACTAACAATTAAAGGAAATAGTAGATATATGATCATTTTTTTCTACCTGTCTTTGACTTTGACATTATCATGTGGAGTGGAATGGCATTTGTCTAAAAATGATTAACTCATGCACACGCAGGTAACCAATTGGGGGAAAGTTTAAGAGGCGGAGGGAGGTTTTTGAGGTACTCGTGCCAAGGGCCTTGCACCGTATGGATGTCGATTTGGTTGATCGCGTGGAGCATGTCTCTCGTCATACCATAGCTCCGAGGAGGAAGAGCAAACCAACTCAGATGATTCCATGCAGCCCCCAAGCCAGCCCTGGGTGCCTCCATGCACCCACCCAATTCCCCCACCGGATCCTATTCTTGAACCATCACAAGTTGATACTAATGAGGATCTCGGTATACCACAAACTGGTGCGTGTTTTTTCGTAGATATAAAGAGTGAGTTGGCCTATTTATACATGTTAATTAAGTGTAAAGATTAACTATAGTTGTGACCAACTAAATACGTGGTCATTGTAATATAGCTACAGATGCACCGACAGAGCCCGTAGCAAACATGCAACAAAGGAAACGTACGCGTGGGCCCGCGAAATGCACCTTGTTTGAAAAAATGAGGAAGATTGGGAAAGTGCCTCTAAAGATAAATGATGGCGAGACTGCCCCGTGTTGTGAGAATGCTTCTATGTTCAATACTCGAGTGTCATGGATTATTAAACAAAATTGCGACATGAGTTACGCTCATTGGCCTGCTGTCCCACATGCCCAGAAGGAGGAGCTCATTGCCATGTTAAGGAAAGTCATTTGTTAATTAATATCGATTGTTTGAAAGTGGTTGTAGTATAATCGCCGCATAAATGACGTGATGACATTTAATTGTAGAGTGACTTCGTGTTTGATTGGGAAAGCGAAAACCACCGATTGACAGTGACTAAGTAGCTGCGTAAGCGCTTCAACTCATTCCATCACGACTTGCACAAGATATATCTATCATATGGAAGCCACAAAGAGGCGCTGGCACATGGGACTAGCTTGGTTGACCCACTCGTATGGGTTAAGTTATGTGAGAGGTGGGGCAGCAGCGAATTTAAGGTATGTATTGTCTACAATAGTAAACCATATATTTACCCATTTAATATGTCTAAATATTGATAGTGGCAAATTTGTTTGTTTATTAGAGCTAACATTGGGTTTTGGTGGCAGAAAATGTCTGCTCAAAATCGAGAGAACCGAAAGAAGCTCACGATTAATCACACATCAGGACGTAAATCATTTGTCCGGATCCTTGGGCAGAAGGTATAGGTTTCAAATAATTCATTCTTATTGAGGTTACACTTGTCCCAAATCTGAATTCATATCCCAACAATAGGTAACATAATGACTTATCATGTATTAAATCAAAGGCCCGAAAATGTTTGAAACTATACTTTTGAAAATGCATGAGGCAACAACAATAGATGGGTATTTCATAGTATGTTATTATTTTAGGAATATGCTTTTAACTGTTGTTTTATATACTATTTTCGAGTGAAGTGAATTTCTATTGTTTTTTGTGTTCGTATTGCATTATTGTTGTGATTGGTTACTCTAGTTTTTGGGCTTAAAATGCTCATTTCCACTTTAATGAAAGTTTTCTGATATGAAACAATATTCTTATACTGTACACATTGCTGACACATGAAGCGTGCTGGAAATAATTCAACAAATATGATTGACTTCTACAAGGAGACGCGCTGGTCGAAGAAGAAGAATGCGTTTGTGACAGCCGATACAGAAGAGACTTATGTGAGTAGTGCACTTACAGTCCTTGGGATCTATGCTTCTTTTCAAATGTGATGAATGCATCAATAGCACAAGATATATCTAGATTTTTAATAACCGGTGTTTTGTCAATGTGCAGAAGAAGATGCAAGGTAGGATGGATGGCCTAGAACCGGAGCAGCGTACTGGTGAGGCAGCAACGACTGTCTTTAGGGAGGTTCTTGGCCATAGACCTGGATATGCACGGGGACTCGGAGAGATGGTCATCCACAAGTCCAGCAGACGACGTGACCAACTTAAAATGCAACAGTATCTGGCTGAGATTGAGAGACAAAAGCAAGATGCTGAACAACAAAAAAGAGATGCTGAATAGTATAAGAGTCAACTTGAAGAAATGAGAGCAGAGATGCGGGATCTTAGGGAGCAGCAGATGCTGACTAACAGGATGCTCCAGACTTTTTTCAAGGGTTTTCCTAGATTCACTAAGTCATTTCAACAGACTCAGGGTTGGACTAATTCCCTTGATACCTAAGGGGGTTGTATGTTTTGACAATTATATTTTGGGTGCTTTTTGTTAGACAATATGGCAACTGGGAAATAGATATATAATATTTATATATATAAATATATAAAGGGGTCTATGTTTACTCTTGAGAGATAACAGGGCGGGTTTTTTATTTTTGAGAAGCTTTTTGAGCAAGGAGTACAGTTAAATCACAGGTTGTTGAAGGTTCTGTGAAAGATCATATATGACATGTTGGTGTTTAACCATAACTATTATGGTCAGGGTGATCTTTTTCCTGCTGGTGCCTTGAATGCCCCTTCTTTCTGAGGTTGATTTTTCATATTGGGTTGAAGGAAGAGGAACCTGCTGTTGCTATTACTTAAGGTTAGAATTATGCCTACCTGCTTTACTTTTTAACAGGAGCAGTGCTTGTTCTTTGCATTTCTTGTGCATATTCAGTTAGGAGCTTTTGTTATGATTTTAGTTTAAAAATAATAGGTTGTCTGGCAAAATATATTATACTTATCATCTTAGAAATAAAGATGATAAGTCTTTATGAAATAAAGCATTTCAAAATCTCTATTATTTTTATTTATACAACAGGTTTTTGTATACTTACCAACTAAATGTGCAACAGCAACAATAGGTTTTTGTAGCTTTTTTTTTTTTTTTTTAATTTTTAGAATCAACACTAGGTTGCCTCAACTGGCCGAGTTCTTTCCCCTAGTTCATCCCTATCCCTTGCTCTTAGTGAGATCAAAATCATAGAATTAAGAAAGGTCACCATAAATGATTATCCCTTTTAGATTTTACTGTTTAGAAATGATTGAGTGGCTAGGCAACCACTGAATTTGCTAACTCTTTCTGTTATGAAACTGCCCAGGTCATGAGGGACCTATTTATTTTGAAAATCAGGTTTGGCTTTGGATGTACTTGCATTGAACTCCTCGTTTCAGTTTGAGTTGGTTGAGTTTGAAAGAGCATTATTGTATAGTAATGTAAATGGTATTAACATACATTAAATTTTTGAATGTGCACTCTGTAACTTATATATTAAGAATATTTATCAAGAAAAAAAAAAGGCTAATAATAGACTATACATATTGATGGGGTTACCGTAAGTGAGGGGGGAAACTTGATCATAGGTGGGGCCAGGTCTGCTCATCATGCCAAATCATTCGTCCATGTGTGTGTGTGTATGTATGTATTTGATCTGTAACATGCTCAAACCTATTGTGAAAAAATTATATTCATATTTTGGGTGAAAAGTGCAGCTTTACTGAGTGGAGTATTCTTTTGGGTGATGTTATGATTAAAAATAAATCCCAATCTGTCACACACATGAAGTATTCACATATAATAGATTTTCGGTTTCCCTAAATTTCTTACTTGTTTTGTTTTCATTATTCAAGGTGTGATGACATCTTCAACTGAACAGTATCTATATCTTTAAGCTACAGAACATTAGTTAGGTTTTGACCCAGAAATACATGGTTGTATTGATTCTTGTTAGCTAAATAACTGGTGACATTTTCATCCTCCATGTGGATATTTTATGGCTGAAGAAGACATTTCATGAGTAACCTTTCTTAATGAATGCTACGTATTACTAAGTTGTAACTTTTATAGTGATTCCATCTTAAAACTTCTGTCATCAACAGCTGGGAATTGGATTGAGTATCTTGATTTCTAAAAGACATCCTTCATTGTTGACCACTTTTGCTCTCCTCTCATGTGGATATGTTTTCCGCTCCTTCCAAGAGGTTTGGTTTGTACAATAACTCATATATTTCACTTCTTTAGCGAGGTTAACTAAATCTGCTTACTTTGTGTTCATGTACCTTGCCAGGTGAAGTCTGTTGTGTTGCATACTATGAACAGGGCAAGATTCACGGTAGCAGTGGAATCCTTCCTTAAGACAGGTATGTAAGTTTTCAGAATTGTTCATGGTGGCAGTGGAATCCTTCCATTAGCATGCCATGCCAGCCTCATTTATGACACCCATCCAATTGAATACTAGGAGAAAATGAATCAGGTTTTCTACCTTGGTTTGATGACTAGTTGGGAGGATGGCATACTTGTGGGAAAAGCCCTGCCAGATTTCTCAGTTATAATGAGCCTGTGATTAAATATTCTTTGCCATTTCTCAATCTCTTTGTGTTTCAATTGCCTATAATAATGAGATTGTAATCTTAAAGAAAGAAAAATGAAAAAAGACTGAGGAAAATCTTGGGGTATCTACAATTCGGGTTTCACCATAGGTGGCCAATGGCCCAAAGATGACATAGGTCAGTGATCCTAAATATTAGATAAATGGACTTCTGATTGCTATAATGATGAAGTTTAATGTAGGTTTTCAATTAAGAGTTGAACTAGATATAATGGATGGAGTAAATTGGAGTTTCAAGTTCTCAATAATTAAGTATTCAATTGCTTGTTTGAGGCATGTTACCATTAAAAAAATTTCAATTACGTATTGAAGAAGCAATATAGATCAAAGATCTTATTAGGCTTATTAGCCTGGTGGGCAGCATTTATAAGATCATATCAGAAGTTCTGAAAGCCTAGAAGATTCCTTTTTTAGTCAACTCTCCTTTTCAGTGTGTGCTTCTAAAAGAATGACATCCTAGATGGAATCCTGTCTGCTCTGAGTATGTGAATGGAATCTTAATATTGTGAAACAAGAATCTTTGTATTGTAGGTTTCCGCCAATACAGCTTTTGGAGTTCATTTTCTTCGAGTTCCTTTATGAAACTCTGGTGTGAGACCATCTTCTTCGTCCAATGTCATCAACTGATGTGTGTCCCTGCTTATAATACTCGCTATATGCCTATTCATCATGAAGACCATATCTCTTGTATCAAATGGTGTTTAAACTGTTGTGATCTAGGGCGTAAGAAACACGCAAGAGATCAAACAAGCACACCATAGCTTGTAAATAATACTATTTTAGCATTGTCAATTGATTGATCAATGCACATAATGTTGAGTCCATAGCTAAGTCTCTACTCCATAACTGGGCTATTTCCATTATTGCACACATAATCTGTTGGTTATTGGTTTTATTTTCTAAATACATCAGTTTGTTGTCAAACCAGATTTGGATTGCTATCCTAGGGACCTTATTACCCGAACAACATCATCGAAAGAAATCACTTCATAATTTGTTATGATGGTGCCATTTTCATACACATGTGGATTCTCCTTTTAGTTTTCCTGATTTGTTGATTTTTGATGGGTGTCTGGATGCTCTCACATATAGAATCATTAATTAACTGGTCTACCACTACTCTTTATACATTTAGAAGATAGTCTGGTTTTATTGATGTATTTGATTTTGGGAATAAGTCTGAACTTTTTTTTTCTATATCTACAAGCACCACTTTGTGCTGCTGTTGTTACTTCTTAAAACCCAAAAAATAACGGTAGAAACCAGCAATTGCGTCGATTTGAGATCGACGCAATTCTGTTTTGGCCGCAACATCTAACTAGCGGCGAAGTTAAAAAATGATGCGAAAATATTTTTTCGGCGATAAATAGTCGCTGCAATTGATTTTTTAAAACTCAGAAACGAGCATTTGTGTCAATTTGAGATCGACGCAATTGAGTTTTAGCTGCGACATCTAACTAGCGGTGAAGTTAAAAAACGTTGCGAAAATATTTTTCCGGCGATAAATAGTCGTTGCAAATGACTTTTTGAAACCAAAAAAATAACGGTAGAAACCAGCAATTGGTCAATTTGAGATCGACGCAATTGCGTTTTACCCGCGAAATTCTTTTTGCGGCGAATCTTAAAAACGCTGGGGAAGTTTAATTTTGAACGCTGAAAATACACATTGCCAACTACTTATAACTGAAAGTTGAAGGCTATTTGCGGCGTCTGTTGGCACTAATAGCAACGGAAAAAAACGCCGCGAAAAAAAAAGTTTTCGCGACGATTTTCCATTGCGCCGCTGAAGATCAAAAGTGAAGGAATTTATGCGGCAATTTTGCGACGAAGTACTAATCGCGGGGAAAAAGAATTTGTAGCGATTTTGTTCATTTTTAGGGGCGAAAATGTGCGCCGGGAAAAGATTTTTTTGTTGTAGTTATTCATATTTCTTTTCATCTTCTTCCTTACCATTCCTTCCTTCTTGCAACACAACTCAAGAGGCCTTACATGTGGAATAAGGCACCATCTCCATCTTCAAGCTTCTTTTCATCTTCTCCTACAAGTGGTCTCTTCATCAAGCTCACATTCATCTCCACCCTCTTTCCATCACACCATTGGTAAGGTCATTCTATCTAATGATGATCTAAGCTTAATAATAATGATTTCAAGTATTTAGTCTTGCATGCATTCTCAATTGGTTCATTCAGTGCATTCTACAATTGTTGGAGGTAGAAGATTCACATAAGTTAGCAAAATTGGGGGTTTTGCTTGATTGAGCCAAAAGAAGTTAGAGTGGAAAAGGAACAAAAAGAGGCAAGTATTGAGCAATTAGATTTATACATGATAATTGATTAACTGATTGAGTAATGTTATTCCATTGAATATTGTTAAATAAGCTATTATCATTTGAATTAGATTCATAATGTAAAATGGTTTCTATATATATAAGTGCCAATGGATGATATTGAAATGGATGTGGGTTGATAAAATAGATTGTATATGGAGCATTGAAGGCTCAAATCATGTTTAAATGGTCTTTGGTATGATTTGGAAATGAGTAGGAAAGATTGGAAAGAAGGAAGTTGAGAAACAATGCAAAACATAATTCTACAGGTTCTGTCTGGAACTTTCTGCCAGAATTCGGCTAGCTGAACGGGTGTGTTCGGTCAGCCGAATCCTGACAGATTGCTTACCAAATTTGTGCATGCAGAAAGCTGAGGTCGATTTCGGTGGACCGAATTCTTAACCGAACCTTGACTGAAATTAGGCAATGAGCAGTTTTTATACTCAGACTAATTGGAACTTGAACCTGAATTAACTGATAGGCAATTGAGAGATGACCAATCCCTTCTAGAGTTCCTTTATAATCATAAAAATGAGGTCTTATTTATCTAGATATACATATATAAGCTTCTTAGTCAGCTCTAAGGTTGGCCAGGATGTGTACATTGAACTAATAGGTTCTTAGGACAAGAAAAGACTGCCCTTGTAGGTCTTTAGACATGGAATCCTAACCAATTAGCATAGATCGATGGAAATTATAACCCATGAGAGACTTTGGGCTGAGATCATCTCATGAACTTATTCGTCTTGTCTAGAACTTCACCATAGGTGTTGATTTAGAGGAATTCGATGTATCTCACATATACAATTTGATGTATCTCACATGTACACAACGTGACAACAAGAAATCATAGCACCTACATTGAATTATCTAAGACTGCATCAAAATGGACGGTTAGAGATAACGGGTAATTAGATTAGGTTTGGCTATTAAATCTCCTTGATTCTATTAATCAAATTGCATTTGCATATTGCTATTGATTTTATTATTGTCCTCAAATATCTTGACTGTAATAATAATCTGGTGAGTCCAGGTTGATCCATAGGGAACAATGCGTTTTAAGGAACTTTCCAACTTTAACATATCCTAAATAAACACTAAATCTGCCTAAATGGAAACTAATTAAATTACATCAACTTTCCAAAAATAAAAAAATAAAAACACTAATCTAAATAAAGAAACCTAATTTAGAATTTATTAATTAAACTAAAACAAAAACCTGTAAAAGAATACACAAATCAAACAACCAATTTAATATAAAATAAATCAAAACAAAAATTTCTAAATTAGATCCTAATTAACAAAATTAGTATTTATGCAAATCTAAATGATCTATTTTGCCCTAAATGCTAACAATGCAATTTTATGCAAGTTTCTAAAAATCTGATGCATGATGTAAAAAAATTCCAAGTATGGAAACACTTGCACGGGCCTAATTTCGCTAGACTGTACGACAGCCTTAAATGATATAAACCTAAATCTAATGGCTGGAGTCAATACTCTGATGATGCATGAACAAAAAAAAAAAAAAAAAAAAAAAAAAAAAAAAAAAGAATGGAAAAAGGACTTAAAACGAAAAAGATATAATCACCTAAAGATGCTGATTTGAACCAGTTATGCTCTGAAATCTAGTACAGGCTTTGTTGGGTATCCCTGTTAAAGCCTTTGGTTGACACAGTTCTCGAGGTTATTTTTGGCTGAAATTCTAGGATTTCAAAGTCCTGTTACTGTACTTTAAATCTGCTATTTTCAGACCAAAACATTCACGTTTACCTGGTTTTTAAATCGCGCACTTTTGTAACACGGTTGGGTCAATTTTACTGAAATTGTGCAGAATTTTTCACTATTCACATACCAGGTCCAAATTTAATCTTTCTAATCAGTCATCAAAGATTGTGATTTCAACAGCAAAAGCCTATTCTAATGCAATTTCTAAATATGATGCATGTACAAAAACACTTTCCAACCATAGATTATGCAAGTAACAAAAATAGTAAGTTTCTACTAAACATGGAAAAATGCAAGTTGGGATTTCTGAATCTAGAATTTGTAAATAAAAAATAATTAGAATATTAACTTAAAAAATAAAAAGAAAAGGGGTGGAAAAATTAAAAAGCGGAAAAGATGTATCAAAGATTTAGAAACTAGATGATCATACAATTATTGAAAATGCGATAATGAAGTCCTCTCTTCTTAAAGTGGGGAAAAAATGGAAGTGATTACTTGATGTCTCTTGACTTTTAATCCATTTATTTTATTTTCAAAAACCTAGATCTAATCATGTGAAATATTGTCTCCAATCAAAACAAATAAAAGAACTATAAATAGAAAATTAAATCACATACATAAAGAACACGCATAATCAATCCAAGTAGCGTCTTTATTCCTTGATCTTTGAGTACAAGATATTAATGTTCTTCTCTCCTTTTCATTCTCTCAACATGGCTTCTCAACCTATGCTTAAAAGAATTAGAAGAAAGAAGAAGAAGAAAGGGACTTAGAGAGAAAGGGTGGATGGGAGTGGAGAGAGAGAGCCTCCAAAGTTGCTACCAAAAGTCTTGGACGTCCAGCCCCTTTGGCTGAATCCTTTTTATAATTTTTCATGTTCCTTTGTTTGGTAAAATTCCTCTTCCATCTTGGCTTGAACTCCGAGCAATCCTCCTATCTTTGCAACTTTACTCAATTTCTTGCTAATGATAAGTCTTGTGGTCCAATTCTTTCCATCTTTGGACTCCTCAAAAGATCTTTAAGATTGCACATGAGAAGGATTCCAAAAAAATTAGATTATGTGCCAACTTTGTGCTCCCATATGTAGGACGTCCAAGGCTTGTGGAGCCCACTAGTGGTCCAACATAACTTGGGTTTCTTGATTTGCTTTCCTTCTTTGATCTTTATCTCCTTCTTGGATTAGATTTCTTCTTCCACAAGTTTGACTCTTTTAGGCTTCTTTAGATCTTCTTTCCATTCTTGAGCAAATCTCTTTCTCGAATTTGAATCACAATTTTTTTGCAACACATAGAAAGAAAAATTTCTCAAAGTCTTAGAAACTTGCATGCTAACAAAGTGGGGCTCCTCCTTAGGCGTGTAGTGTGGTCTCTACTCACTTGCTTTTCAATGTGTGTCCCATTTGTTGTTTTCTCCTACAAATTGAAAGAGGCAATTTTAACATTAATTATATGTAAGAAAATAATTATGAGCCATGTATGGGACCCTACATGCCTAATGATGCAAGAAAATGACAAACTTTCCAAAAATAGTATTTGGTGCCAAAAATAGCAAGATATGCATTGATGAGACCAAAAGCCTAATTTTGGGTTGATAAATAAGATGAGAAAAACTCAATTTCACAAAAATTGTGCACTTCAATGAATTTTGACCTATTTTGACCATGTTTCCAAAAAATAACCTCAAATGCATGTAATCATGAAATTAAATGCAATCTATGCAATTACACCTAATTAAGTCCACAAATGCTCATGAAATGATGACCAAATGACCTAATTTTGTGGACTCATCATATCTCAAGAATTGTTTATAAGTATTATTCTTATTACTTCTCAATTGATTATTGCTATTGTCTTACAAATGTATCGTACATTGTTGTGAATACCCGACTGAGTGAATATGACTAGATTGAATGAAATGATTGGAATGGAATAAATGAATAGAATGGAATCGAAAAGATTTGAAATGAATTAAATGTGAAACTCTTACTCAAGTCGTATTGATTGAATCGAATGAGTTGGCACTACTGAGCTTCTATCGAACGATACTCAACAGGGTTGAATCTTAGTTTACAATTGAATGTCACTGCATGGTAGACAGTCTGGAGCATTGGAACTCCAGAACCCAACCTTTGGCTGGGCCCCTAGTGACATCCCAACGATTCCCACTCTCTAAAAGGATGAAGGATTAGCTTATGTAGTAGCCAACTAAAATGACAATATGTAATTGATCTTTGATTCGAAAAACATGATTTACTCATATTGCGCAATGTGCCTAGTTTACGATTAATTGACATTTTTTAATTTCTATTAATAATTCAAATTTGAAATAACAAGTGTTAATCTTAATTGCTCATATATTGTTGAATTGTCGTGGTCATGGTGCTATACTTGGTATCATAGGAATCCAGGTTACCAAAGAGGATAACTGATAGCTTTCAGATTAGATATTTGCTCGGTAATGGTTAAGGGTTAGCTTCGGCTGTCGGATTACATACAAGAGTGGTAATTATGACTGGAGACTAGATAGTTAATCTTGCACTTAGTCAAGTACTACATTTAAGAGATTTGAATTATTAACTTTATTAAAGATTAAATTATAGTAAATGGATTGGTTATTAGACTGCTCATGACTTTGATATTGATGTTGTACTTGCTTCCACAAATAAATGCTCATTGACTTGTGTTAGTTAGTAATTCTCATACGTGTAAAGTGGAATTTTCTCCTTCGTCAATTTGGATTTAATCCAGAACAAGTGCGAGTTCACGAGAGTAAGCGTGTCGTGCCTCGGGAACAACCCTAATTAGGGGATTCTCGGATCTAAGATGTGACACCCAATCCCCAAATCATTTCTGCTTGGATCTGTCCCTTCCTTGACTCGAATATGACAATGGTATGAGACCTTTCACTGCTATTGGTCATTATTTTGTTTGATAGAAGATCTTTAATTACTTCATTCATCTCAATAGTGTCCGGCCTTTCCATAAATCAAAGTTGTAACTAGGTGCTCATGCAATGGGCCACTGAAGACAAAAGAAGTATTGTCTTGCCTTACTCCTTGATCTTTACCCCAAGGATCAACAACAACATTGTTGGGAAACTAAGAACATACTTCTATGTATTTGTCTTTGACTGGTTCATTTTTAGTATATTTCGTCTTAACATCTAACTGAGATTTTGTATGGCAAGAGGTTGCATTGTTAATTATTATGCATGTGAATGTGTTTTATTCTATAAAGTAGACAAGTGGGTGTGTAGAGTTCTACTTGCACATAGAAGACCTATTTATCGGTTCTTATAGAATATAAGTTGTTGTTCACAATCTAAATGGATTTGGACATATTATCGGTACAATTGTAGCATAATGTTTCAGCAAGCTTGTCTTGGCTGCGAGAAATGGTATAGTTTCGACTCATTATGCTAATACACTTTGTGTGTATTGAACATGACCGGTTTTTGGGTTTATTGTCTTTATACTGACTATATAAGATGATGAATATGCAAATGGTTATTATGAGTGCTTGTACTCTTAATCCTGATATAAATAATAGATACATGCATTTAGTGTTTGGCATTTTGATTTACGAAGGAGTAAGATCTTTTATGGGTCAACAATATCAGTAAATTGGATGACTACACTGCGTGTATGGTGGATATTAGTTTATTGATGGAATCCACGTCCCATAATAGGGATTGATGATATCCCCTTGATGAAGTTTTTAAGTTTTGATTATGTCAAATCTTATAGGTGGACTTTGTGTCCGACATATCAAATAAGTTAAGTATGAGGTCTCAAGGAATTATAAAGACATCGATTAAATATAGATGTCAGTAATAATTTAATCAATAAATATCTGAAATCTTAACGTGGGGAGAGATTAATAAGCATTTAATAACAAGAAGCTCGAAATATAATCTTGAGAATGAGGACTGGAGTGCAATTACAATTCTTTAGTGGACTAAATTATAATTTATGGAACTAGGATTCTAATTTGAGTTGAATTAGGGTTTCCTGTTTCCATAAGGAGCCTATCCTTATTTCCTTCTTAAGGTCCCTATTGTAGCCTATAAATATGCATTACTACTCTCTAGGTTAACATACAAGAATAAGAAGAGAGAAATCTCGGTTTTGGGAGAGTAGAGAGAATTCACAGAAGAGGCCCACTCCTTGTTGCGAGTTCGAACATATAGGAAAACAGTAGAAGATCTTGAGTTTTTAGGGTGACTGTAAGATCGAGATCAAATCAAAGAGATCTTACAAGTATGTTTTTCCAAAATTATTTCCGCATTAGTCTGTACGCAATATATAGAGATCCTGGTTTCCAGTTGTTTCCAACAAACATGACGACCCAATTGAACTAGTTGAGATTCTTCATTGGCCCTAAACATTTCACTATCTTAAGAGAATATATACGATTGTTTCTTCAAAAAAAAAAAAAAAAAAGTTGTTTAACAAAGATTTCGACTTGTACAGGCTTTTGAGCTTCACCTATAAACCTTATATGTGACGCTATAAAACAAATGTTATCATGGAATGTAAGGCAAATTGTACTGGCGCCCTTCTCCTCCAACTTCTCCTGCTCTCATTAAATATCTTCTTTAACCATATCATCGAAAACTATATATCATTAAAAAAAAGTGTCGCACACCACTTCAAAGACAAGTCAAATATTATTAATGTGTGCATTTTCAATGAGCAAAGGAAATGGGAAGACATTGGTGTGATATTGAGGTGGCCCAAAAAACAAATTTTTGATTTTTTTTTTTTTTTTTGACGTGGCACAAAATTAGCTCTCGTGAAATAATCAAGCCATTGATTTAATGACCTTAGAATTGAATAAGATTTAACTACTAAATCGAGTTCATTGTTTTTATTTTATTTCAGCCACTAGTAAAAAAAATTTTGATTGTCACATTAAGGTATGAGCCATGTTTCATAGTAAGTGTAAGAAAACCAGATTCACGAAATTAGCTCTCGTGAAATAATCAAGCCATTGATTTAATGACTTTAGAATTTAATACGATTTAACTACTAAATCAACTTCATTGTTTGTATTTTATTTCAGCCACAAGTAAAAAAAAAAAAAATTGATTATCAAATTAAGATATGGACCACGTTTCATAGTAAGTGTAAGAAAACTGATTAACGATAGGTGAGCCATACTATCTATACCCCTTTTATTAATTAGGAAGCCCGCACACACGGAAAGATAACTCACTCACGTGAGAAAAGAGCATGCACATGCAGGAAGAAAACCCAAAAAGTGGGACTGGAACCCGCACGCATGGAAAGAAGTAGTGTACGAGTTCAAACTCTGGACAATTAGAAAAGAATAGCAGCTCCTTACCACTCGGAGAAGGAGCCGTTCTCAAACTACCAATATCTTAGAAGGGAAGATAGCAGATCAGGTCCATACAAAAAGGTCAGGCAGGGAAGGGGTCTGCAGGTAAACGTTCAACCCATGCATATTAGACTTATTAGATGGATCAAACTTTGGCTTTCTACAAATGACACCCAATCCTTTTTTAGCTCCTTTATCAAACAATGAAGCCTGAACTGACCCATATAACCGGGGTTCCCCCATGCACAGATAAATGAAAGGTCAAGTTACAGATTAGGTTCAAGTTTCTCTAATTACTTTTATTAAATTTATATCTTCATGCTTGTGTTTCTACTGCCAAATGTATATAATATTTTTATAAGAGATGTTCTATTATTGTACAAGTGGGAAACAGCCAAATGGGCGCAGGGTGGTCCAGCCTGTATAGGGAAATGGAGGACACATGGGACTCACGTGATGCATGGCCTGACCATGTGAAAATCAGCTTGGAAAGAGCTGCGTGCGACATTAGCAATCTTTTGTTAACATAAATGTACATTGTATGATACATGTATTAATTATTAGTCTAGTGGAGACATTGAAGGGTATGATTAGAGAAAAGAAATCAATTGAAGGTATCTCACCATAAATACAGTGCAGTTCTAGCAAATGACAATGATGCCGTTGAGATTTTAAAAAAAATATCGCCCTACTTGTAGTTATTATTGATATATAAATGTGAACATTTCAAGGAGGGAAAATCTATAACAGTAAAATAAGGAAGTGGTTATGAGGAAACGCATGGGTTTTCGATGAAATCTAAATTTAAAATGTTGTTGGAAGTTTACAAAATCGTAATCATCCAAGTGCAACGTTGTTAAATTTTAAATAATAAGGTTTTTTAACTGTAGCTCGACTAATAAGAGACATAATCAGAGCATATGTAGAGTGCATGAGTTCAAATTCCTGTTGGGACAGATGCTTTTTTAAAATAACTATATAAAACATTATTTTGTTGAAATATCATTATGTTCTAGTTTTTCATTTTAAGGACACTAGAAATGCAACGTTATTTAAAATGGAAGAGACAAAATTGAAAGGAGTGACGCGAAGGACTTGTCTTCCAACATGGTCAACCACTTGGAAGATCCTAACCGTTGGTATTAGTATTTTGAAATATGAGATATTGGATATTGGCTCAATTAGCAAGTAATTTGAAATCTCACAGTACTCAGATTAGCAAGGAAGAAGGATTATTAAATTATTAAGGTTGGTAGAAGCTTCAGATGCCTCTGTAAGAGGCATCACTTCTCACCCGCTTTTTAGGTTTGACCTTGACGGTCTGTTTGGGAAGGGGGGAAAGAGGGGGGAAGGAAAAAAAGGAAGGGAAAGTGGGGCGAAAATTTTTTTGGGGGTTGTTTGGGAAAGGGGGGAGGAAAAGTGGGGGGAAAGTTTTTGTCCTCTTGTGGCAAAAATTTCCCCCCCAAAAATAGGGGGAAAATGAAGGGGAAAGAGGGGAATGAGGGGGAAAGTACCATTTTGCCCTTTTTGTCCTTTTGAACTTTTTTCACAAGGAAGGGTAAAATAGTCTTTGTCTCCCTACTTTTTCATTTTCCTTCCCCCTACTTTTTGACTTCCCAAACAAGAAGATGGAAAATTAATTTTTCCTCCCCTCCCCTTCATTTTCCTTCCCCCTCAAATTTTCCCTCTCCTCCCCTCCCCTCCTCCCTTCCCAAACACAGCGTGAGAGTGCTAAGTGTACTTGAGCGATGGAGGAAGAGGAGGTGTACTTAGACGGTGCAGAAAACAACAAAAGAAGCATGCTTATTAGGTGGAGGAGCATGCGCAAGGAAGGTAGGTAGTGCATGGAGGACATAAGGTGTATGAAGCTAGTTCAGGAATATGGTGATTTACCATTCTCTCGTGTGGAACACAAAAGTCAGTAAGAAAGGGTCCGTTCCATGGAAAGAGAAATAAATTGAGATCTCACAATAATTTGAGGTCAAATGGGTAAGAAGGAATGGTTTTAACCTTCATTGTAAATTTATTTAGGATCTATTTGATGGAAAGAGTTTTATGGGATTTTTGTCTTGAGAAATTTCATATGCACCAAATTCTTGTTAGAAATTAAGCTGTCACTTAAAAAAAAAAAAAAATTGATATGGGTCTTGACAGTGGGATGCACGGTCAAAAAAATAGAAGTCGCTTTTTCTAAACGACTGCCAAAGGCTAACGGCAATTAGTCGGAACAACGATGGTTAATGGTGTAATGCCTCAATTCCAAATACTGAGATTACCGTAAAGTTACCTGAATTTGGCGAGTTACTTCCTGGAGTATTCGAGAAATTTCAAGATTAAAGTCCACAGTGAGGTCTAGTTTAAAACTTTTTGAATAATATAATAATCAATGGTTGAATTGTTGAAGCATAAGAAAGATAGTGAAAGCAAATGTAACAATAGAGGAAGCATAAGACATCATATAAAATGAATCAAGTGTAGCAAGGCTGAAGTTCAGCCTAAATCTCAAAGTATGAATATTAATAAGTATGAACATATCAGTCTACCTCCCTACTCACTACATAAACACTCAAAGCCCAAAAGATAGTACTCTCAAATCCCATGTGTAGGTACTCTATCATCCAGCTCGACCTTTTGGTCAGCTGGTCCCCATCCATAGTCACCAGCTACAGGTGCCTCGACGAATGCATTGTCATCGGGATCGGGGTCAATACCTAAGCACCAATAATGGGTTAGATCCAAAAATTTGGCGAGGCACGGTATACAAGTAACATATGATGTATGCATCAAAAGAGTAAAGACGGTAACATAATCATGAGAATAACAACATTACATAAGCTAGGCAATTGAGATGGATATAATCATTTAGAATCAGAATAAAAGTAAAGTATCTAATATAACCATACAACAACGTGCCACATTCACACAAATAGGACACCGTGGGATATTATGCTTCAGGCCTCCTATACTGTAAACAGTCGCGGCAGGAAAATAAAGTAACAGTGTAAGGGATGACGAGCCACACAAATAATAACAATATCACTCTCAATATCAACACCCTCACACTCAATAGACCGGAACCGGTATCACACTGCCTGTCTAGCCATAGCTCATCATTATAACTCTAACAGTAACCAATATAACTCCTACCAGTGATGATCAGTTCAAAGGCTGAGCTTAAGACAACTAAGTAAATGCCAATGCCAACTCAAGGAATACAAGTGAAGGTCTGTGTCTGTCTTGGCTTGCCTTGCGCGAGCAAGGTCCTATTAAGTCCCTAAGAGGTCCAAAGCACAAATCCAATCCATGAAATATAGTCCAAGTCCAAGTCCAACATTGGATCCATACTAAGGCCCATAAAAACCATGGCCTTAGTCTAAAACAGTCCAAGTAAGATAACAAGCTCAGTTCCAATAACGATTAGTCCAATCTCATCCACAAATGAGTCATAAGTCCATCATAACCAACCTCTTCATCGTAGGGTATCACACATCCCAACTTAGGCCATAGGAGGGCCCGCCTAGATACAGACACAGGTTATTCATCACCAAATCACGGTCACCTCTAAGTAGTCCTAGGTTCAGTTCATCCAATCTCCTTTTAATTAACAGGTAATAACAACAGAAAGGATATAAGAGTGACAGTGATGCATTAAGTACAGTAAACCTCTAAAATAAGAGAATCAACGGGAAAATAACAAAGGTCCAACCTAAGTAGTGGTCCTACTTTCAGGTACAAGTCCATATCAGTTAATTTGATTCCTAAATAAAGTCTCAGATGCTGAAGATACAATTTTGGTGCTCTAGAAGTTATGGGCATCTTCGACAACATTTAAGAATCGAATCGAGATCAAATTTATACCTTAGACCCTACTTTGGTGGTCTCCATGAGTCAAGGTTGAGCCACACCATCGACTCATGCTTAGCACATCAATGGAAGTCTATTTGGATGATCAATGGACCCCACAACAGATCACAACCTCATAACAATAAAGCTGGAAAATCATCGATCACAGTGTATCCATTCGACATCCTCCATAAGGTGGTTGACCGGGTACACTGGGAAGTCAAGATGCTAACCCTTAGGTTGACATCTAGTGCAGTGTGCCTAGTCGACCTCTTGTCCAGGTCGGTCGACCACGCACAATGAAAACTATAGACAATTACACCTGGCAGGCAATGGCCTGATCATCGAACTCCTTTGTGTGTCCGATCGACCTCCTGGCCTGGGTAGTCGACCGCGCACACTGAAATTCTAAAAAGGAGAAGACATTCCATTTCCTAGCTGAACCTGGAAATCCAAGTCGACCGAACACACTGAACTTCTGGGTTTAAGGGGCAGTTCAACTCCCAGTTAATTTTATGTGGTTCCTTTGTATCTGGTCAATCCGGTACACTAAGTCTGTAATTTGCACAAAGTTTTAACTAAGACTTGAATTTCTTGAGTTTTAGTGTCCTCGATCGACTCGACAGCTAGTCGGTCGACCGAGTACACATGCCTACAACAAAAATTCCAAAATTCTGGATTTTCACTCCTTCAATCCAATTTCCATCCAAATCATCTCCATTCACCACCATACATCACAAAAACACATAAAACAATAGAAACACTTCAATATACATCCATCCATCATCAAACGGGCCATTCCTCTTCCAAATGAATGAAGTCATCCATCAAATGGCCAAAAACCCATAAAATCATACTCAAATGTAGATCTAACATCAATTGAATGTAAATTGCAGAATTAAAAGAAGTAAATTATGCATTCTATGTTAAGTAAGTATATTGCACTTGCCTTAATCTGATTGCATTGAAATTGACAAGAAGAGAAGAATCCAAGCTCCCAATAGCAAATCCAAGCCTCTAAGGGTCTTCCAACCTCTTTACCAATCCCAAAACTCAGATCTAAATAGATCTACTGATCCTAACACCCAATCCACAAGAGCATTGTAATAAGGAAGGAAATCTAGAGAGAGAAATAGAATTCTAAGGAAAATTGAACTATAGGAAGAGAATTACCTTTTCTTGTAGATAAAAGAGAGATATAACAAGAGAGAGATCCTTAAGAGAGTTGTAGCTGAAATTGTAGATAATCACCTTCTTCTTGATTAGGGTTTAGAGCTAGGGTTTCTAAAGGGAAAGAGAAAGGAAATGAGAGATGGGAGTGAATTAGGGTTGAACTTCATTTGGAATGAAGGAGTTTAGCTTATGTAGGTTAGGGTTAGGGCTGATTACAAAAAAGTCTTTTTAGTTTAAATAGAAATGAGGATAAGGGTATGGGTAAGTTGGTCATTTGTAGAAATTCTAGAAGCTTCTCAAGTGGAATAAAACTTAATTACTAGCTAGGGCCTCTGCTAACCAAAAATCCTACAATTTACAATTGACACCCTACAAAACCTATAAAATGTACAAAGGCCTAATTCCTATAAAATAGGCTAAGACTTAAGAAAATACTTATCTACCCTTACTAATCCCTATTAATTAGTACAATTACACTACAAATACTATAATTTATAATATTCAAATCCAAATGAGGGTCCAAAAGGAGTGGGGCCTTACAAATGGCCATCGTATTTAACGACGGGCGTCGACTATTGGAAACACTTCTAGTTAATATAAAAGAAAAAAGTTTACAAACTACTAACATTAATTTAACAATCGTTTGGAGCATTATTTTATTTTTCAGGTTTTTTTTAAAAAAGAGGATTTAACCGGAAAAAACACTTAATGCGCATGAGTGACGTGATCAAACACTTTAGATGGCTGTGCACCAATTAGAACAATTGGGGCAAATCTTCATTTTTTTAACCTATTTGGCACATCGTCGCGCCGACCTTATATACACTACATAAGGTCAGTGCTGACCGTTTCCGGGAATCTTATTAGGGCTCGAAACCCTATTTCTTCTCATTCTTTTCTTCTTTCTTCCAGTATACCACTGAGACCGACCTTGGACGAGTGCTCCTGCGTGGTTTTTGCATTTCCACTTGCACCAGGCTTCAAACTTCCTCCTCAATTGCATCTCTTTGCTCCTAACCAGTTTTTCCATCGTCTGTTTTTTCCATCTTGACTGTGAGGCATTTATCTCCTTCCATTTTTTTAATCTTTCTTTATGTTTTTGTACTTTCCTTCCTTTTGGTTCTCCTGCCATCCTGCATACGATATCGAAGTGCATGCTACATGGGCTTCAATGTCGTTATGAAATTTGTAGATTGTTCATTTGAATGGACTAGGGTTTGTAGGATTTCGAATTTGGGGTTTTCTGAGTTGACAAGGACGATGGTTCCGGAGCAGTTACCGTCTTTGGAAGTTAGAATGAATTTGTTCTCCTTGCTCATTGTTCTTGTTTTGTGAAATGGATTGAGTTGATTTTGGTCCCAAAACTTTAAGATAATAGATTCATTCTGTTCTTTGGTGTTCAATTGGATTTGTAATTAAATAAAGATTATGGTTTGATTAGTTTGCTTTTATTTGATCGGTCCTTTTGTCTGTTGCCAAAATCTGCCTCATTGATGCAGTCCAAATGCATGAGATCCATATGGAAAACATGTCTTAGTCAAATGACCCAAAACTAGGCCATTTTGTGTTCCAAAAATTGTCACTAGTTTCTTTATGAATCCACATTTTAGTTGAATTTCAGGTCTGAACTTGTTATCAGCAAACCACCATGGGATCAATAATGAAACTCTTTTTCATCGGACTATTTATCAAAGGAATGGTTCATATAGAAAGATGAAGGTTATAAAATAAAAATTTTAGAATAATTTAACTAAAATGATATTGGTCTCATATTTTACTAGCAAAAAGAAATCTGCGCCGAGCATGGGCAGGCAACCGATTAAATTTTTAATACAAAAATTATAAAGAGAGTAAAAATTGGAGATGCACCAATTTTTTAGTGCATATTTTTTTATGGAATGCAATTAATAAGTAAAATTAACAATATAAAAAAATGTAGTTGGTTGTAAATAACCGATGATACATCCTATATTTCCTTGCAAAATCAACAATTTACCTTTCATGAACTTTAATTATTGTGGTGTTAGACAAAGTTGTTTATCTAATTACTTCAAGTGGGCATAATCTATCTCTAATATTGGATTGTTATGAAATGTATATTTTTTAGTGTTCACTACTGCATATAAGAATGAAAATTTTTAGTGTTCATTATTTCCGTCTTGTAAACATTTTTAATGTATGCTTGCCTTCATTGCATTCAATGCTATCATGTCTAATTTGGATGTACACAGATGTCTAAAGAAAATACAAGCAAGGACTAATTGCCCTGCAACGAGACTAGTACCTCAAATGCACAATAAACTCGACTTTTTGTGCGGGCAAGAGCATCACATTTCCGCCACTATCGAACGCGGTTTGGTATACTCTCTTCCACACAACCACTAATCAATTAAACTGCCTTTCGATCTATGACTAAAGTTATTCAAACTGTTGTTTTTTGCAGGAGTGGTTATGTTTGAGTGCTTTATCCTAACCTCACTCTACTCTCGGTCTTGCCGCTTGACTTGCAGTGAACCTCCCCTACATTTGTTGTGATATACGTGCTCTTGGATATTGATCCAGTGTAGGGTATTTCCATAATCCAGAAATTGTCTTCCAGTTCGGTAGCAGTACCAATTGGGGTGCTTGCTCTGAGTTCGGTCTCGTTCAGTTCGGCCAGCAAGTATCAAGACCCGATCTACATCGGTAAAGAGAACCGAACACACTCCCTTGGAGGTCGGTATCTCATATTCCAGCAGTTAAACTCTCGACCCCGGATCCTCTCCAGTTCGGCCACGCGCCGAGGTGAATACCGGGCGTCTAAATCTCCATTATGGGATGGGACAGCTGCAGTACATAGCACCCTGACAGATAGGGTGGCCGCCAAATACTGATAAGGGACCTTCCCTATCATGTCCACATTTATGTGAGGAATTTGAGGGGATGTCCGATGGGACAAGTATCCTCATCTACTTTGATCCTAGTGGTGGGCTGATGGGACAAGTATCCCCACCTACCTCCACTATGGAACCTTCTACTCTCTCCTACATATACCTACATGGTAATCCCATAAGAGGTACGCAAGAATACAGTCTATATCCTGTTGATTCTGCTCACATCTTCTTCCTCACTTCACCCTAGTTCAGTGACTGCACTAACTCAGGCGTCGGAGTGCCTTTGGCTGACAGTAGCCTCGGGCCCTGACCTCTGTTTTCTCTTCCCTTTCAGATTTCGGATCCTCAGAGACGTTCCTGTTCAGTTAAAACAGCCTCTCTGTAAACCCTCATCACCACCTAAACCAAGTCCGTAATTTTTAGGCACGCACAGATCCTAATATAACTTGTAATTGAAGTGGTTATGTTGTGGATGTTGTCAATTTGTAACTTTAAACTTAAGAGATGTGCAGGCAATTTAAGTAAATGTATATGGGATGTTGATGGATTGATTGAATGTCAATAGAATTCATGAAATGTTTTTTTTTTTTTTTTGTATTTAAATTCATAAATGTTGTATTTGAAGCACATATTGTAACGCCCCACCCCTACACGCATGCATGATATTGTCCGCTTTGGCCCACCGGCCTCACGGTTTTGCTTCTGATGGGCCTCAACCCATCAAAAGGCTTCATGCAAGGTAAGGGTGTAAGCTCTACATATAACCCCATTCACTTTCCTCTCTATTGTCGATGTGGAACTCTGGGGTGTCACATTCCACCCCCCTTAGGGCTGCACGTCTCTGTGCAGTAGCCTGCCAGCCTTCTTGGCCCGCTCACATGGAGACCCGCCCACTTGCACCAGACCATGACAGGGGACCCACACTCGAAGTAGTTGAGAGTCGGCTCTAATACCATTTGTAACGCCCCACCCTTCACGCATGTATGATATTGTCCGCTTTGACCCACGGGCCTCACGGTTTTGCTTCTGATGGGCCTCAACCCATCAAAAGGCCTCATGCAAGGTAAAGGTGTAAGCTCTACATATAACCCCATTCACTTTCCTCTCTATAGTCGATGTGGGACTCCGGGGCGGATAATATCATGCTTGGGTATAGGGTCGGGCGTTATAAATGGTATCAAAGCCGACTCTCGACTAGTTCGAGTGTGGGTCCCCTGCTGTGGTCTGGAGCAAGTGGGCGGGTCTCCATGTGGGAGGGCCAAGAGGGCTGGCAGGCTACAGGAACTGGCAGGCTACTGCACAGGGACGTGCAGCCCTAAGGGAGGTGGAATGTGACGCCCCGGAGTCTCACATCAACTATAGAGAGGAAAGTGAATGGGGTTATATGTAGACTTACACCCTTACCTTGCATGAGGCCTTTTGATGGGTTAAGGCCAATCAGAAGCAAAACCGTGAGGCCCGTGGGCCAAAGCGGACAATATCATGCTTGGGTATAGGGTCGGGCGTTACAGAAGAGGTCGTTTATGGCTTAAGTGGGGGAGGGTTGTTAGCCCCTAAACAGCTGATGCTGCGTTGGTGCGCAGGTGGTGCGGTGGGATAGGTGCTCCTAGACCTAACCGTTGCACAAACAGTTCATTAGTGCATATGGACTGTGATTTGGAAGAAAAACACTGCATATGAATCCCTTGGTGCGGAAGGGTATCGCCTCTCGGTCGCTGGTGAGATGGATGACGGTGCCTACTAATGCAGTGTTGTGATAAACATGCACGTCCTACTAACGCCCCACCCCTAGACGCATGCATGATATTGTCCGCTTTGGCCCGGAGTCCCACATAAACTATAGAGAGGAAAGTGAATGGGGTCATATATAGATCTTACACCCTTACCTTGCATGAGGCCTTTTGATGGGTTAAGGCCCATCAAAAGCAAAACCGTGAGGCCAATGGGCCAAAGCAGACAATATCATGCATGCGTGAAGGGTGGGGCGTTACACGTATGGGGCTTTTGATGTAAATGTATTAGTCCCCTTCTTTAGGATTTTTTCTCCAAATTTATATAGCATCATCACCGACGTTGTATCAGTTATTTTAGATTGCTAAGGTCATCACCGACCCTGACTTAGAATTTTTTTCGAGAGAATGCAAGGAAAAAGTTACAACTTTTAGTAAAAAAAAATAGAAAACCTACGTCGGTGATGACCTTATTTTATACTGCTAAGGTCATCACCGACCCTGACTTAGAATTTTTTTCCCAAAAATATTTTAAAAAGTTACAACTTTTAGTCAAAAAAATAGGAACCCTGCGTTGGTGATAACCTTATTTTACACTGTTAGTGTCATCACCGACCCTGACTTAGAATTTTTTTTTCGAAAACTTTAGAAAAGTTACAACTTTTAGTGTATATAAAGTCGGCACCAACAATGTGCCAAATAGGTAAAAAAAAAAAAAAAAAATTGAAGATTCGGCCCAATTTCTCTAATTGGTGCACCACAATCTAAAGTGTTCGATCACGTCACACTTGTACATTAAGTGTTAAACTTCAGAATATCTTCTATAATGATCCTATAGTATCCCTCCTCCTTGTTTGAAAAACCCAATGCACGTCTATGGGCAATAGTAATCTTCTTTCACACGTAATGCAATAGCTTACATGAACCCCAGCTTGTATGCATATTTGATTGGTTTGTATGAGCCTCCTAGTGCGAGGAATCATCCTGAGCCTACAAAAAAAAATATTAGAAATATATTGTGTTAGTATTTCATCAATTGTAAGATGAATTCACAATATCACCAATATAAATACAAATATACATGTGGCAACCAATTAAGTAGATGGGTGGCAGAATATTATAGTGGAGTCATCCCAATGTTATATGGTCCCTATAAGAAACAAAGCACGCAACAAACCATAAATGCACATACAACACAATATTTCTTGATAAATTAAGGTGTTGATTGGTAGACATACTTGTATTGGAGCATGACATGTCTTAAGTATAATGGTGCTCGCTGTTTGCTGCTTAGGTTCATGCATCCTTAATCTTTACTTTAATACTTTCTCAAGACAGTTTTAGCTCTACGCCTACCACTTCTTGTTTATCATTTAATTTGCAGGATGATGTTTTTAGTATATATGAATTTTGACAACTCTGTGGCGCAAGGAGATTTAGACAATGAAGAAATTGCATAGGTATCTTTCTATTGCCTACGATCATAATATCTTTTTATGTCAATAATCTTCTTTTTTTTTTTCCATTTTAAGATATTTCTTAATTTATTTTTTCACAAGTCTTTGGTCATGTTAGTCGAGGGCTGTACATGACTTAGGCATTGGTGTTTCAAAAATTGCCATAAAACATTCAGCTCCTTATAAGAGAGTCTTAGAGGAGGAGCATAAGTATAACATGCATCTTTAAACTGAAGTAAAAAAGTTGACTGAGGATCAAATGGGCCTATAGAGGGAAATGAAGGAGTTTAAACAAACTCATACCCAATGTGGGGCGTAAGTGCAGTCTTCCACTTATCATGGGGGATCATCTTAGGTATAATCTTAATTTTTTATACACGACCGACTCACGTTCTACCAGACATTAAGGTTTACTTCATAAAAATGGTCCTAAGACAAAATCATGATGAAAAAGATTTCTTGAAACTTCAGCATAGTCTCACTTATACAAGTGGCATTTAAAAAGAAAAACTCCAACCTATTAGATACCTGTACATAATAAAACACTTCATATAAATACTCCATTGCCCCTCCAAACTACAAAGTCATTAACCACTCAACAAAATCCAAACCCAAGGCCATATAAACTTTGAAAAAAATTAAGAGCATTGGTCACTAGTTAGTCTTCCCCAACACAATCTCAAAATACACTGTACATGATTCCATCCCATGTGAATCATAACTCCAAAGTCTTTGTTTTTTCACAATTCCGAAGTCTTTGTTATTTCATAAATCCGAATGATCTTATTTGTGCATCAAAGAGTGTAGTTTGCAGATGGTCATACCATTATCTTTTTTAAGAACACAAGTTTTTTAGAATTGCAGAAATGTTGTTTTTTTTAAATGATGCCGAACAGGCTTTTAGTAAATTTAAATTAGCAACCTAGCAACTAATTTCACCAACATGGTTCTCTAGAAAACTTTTGCAATAGAGGGTTTTTTTTTTTTTTTTTTTTTTTTTTTTTTTTTTTTTTGTATATACCTCACTAAGGTTTTAAGGATTTAGAAATAGGACACTGTGGTTTATAAATACATCTATATTTTGGCATATTAAAACCTTTCATATATCAAAATCTATAATCTTTATGGCAATATAATGAGCCACCACCATGAGGTTTATGCTGATTCTTTATTTAAAAAAATGACAAATTTGCCATTACAACCATTTAATAGAAATGGGCAGTCATTATTTATAAAGAAAATTAAAGTTTTGTATATTCACCACTATAGTTTTTAAGATTTAGATACAGGGTCTTGTGAATTCAGTATTTAGTAATACATATTTACTTTTTAAATGCCATAATTTTTTTTCTATGACCGGTCTCTCTCTATCTCTCTTAATATATCTATCTTACAAATGAAGCACTATCATATCTTTTGAAATTTTCATCCGACAGTGGGGTTATGCATGGATTAGGATCAATTATAAGTACATGTATTGATTATAATTATGATATGTTTGAATTTAATGAAATGGACCCCATATCAATTAAAATGTATTTATGTATCGATACTCTCTCACCTACCATAATCCGAATGAAACCGTTGCCACACCACCTCTAATAGGAGTGGGTCAGGGTAGGTCTCTATTTAAATAAACAAGTCCTATACTTTTAGGATAAGGAACTCATGTTAAAGAGGCTTTCTTTAAATTCAAAATAACTCAACTCCATGCATACAAATGGGCCTTAATCTTGATATATAAGAGAAAATAGGAAGTGATAGGGAATATAATAGGAGAGGAAGAGACATAGAAGGGAAGAAGAAATGGGAGAGGGGGTAAAAGTAAAATAAAAGAGAGAGAGGACAAGAAGGGGAGATGATGAAATAGAATAAAGTGAAATGAGAGAGAGAGAGAGAGAGAGAGAGAGAGGAATGGGAAAGGGAGAGGAAAAAGGAATAGATAATGCATGGGGGAAGTGAGTGAAGAGAAAAAAGGGAGAGGAAGAGGGAAGTGAGGACAAGACAGAAGAGGCCGTCTTGGAAACTCTAGTCTAATTAATAAGAGCTAATTAGATTAAGGTCTAAAATAAATTCTATAATTCTAGGTTAAAGTTTAAAAGTAGTGTTTTTGGTAATATTATTAATTCAACATAACTTTGATTTCATGAGGTAATTCCCACCTTTAGAATTGTGGTAATTGGGGACTACCTTTTAAAAATTGCAATGTAGAACCAACCAATAGCATCATTTTGAAGATTTCATTAGGTTGTTTTCATTTGAAGCACTTATAAATTATGCATTATCTACCTCTATCCACTTTAGCTATAAAAAGCAACTCCCTAGCTTATCTTTTAGAGGCAAAAGTTTTAATTTGTAAATAAGCTATAAAATTAAAAAATAGTTAGAGGTTAGTGAAAGTCTCTAATATGTAAATAGGCTATACAAGATTATTTTTAGAGTTATCGAATACTGAAGAAGAGGAAAAAGATAAAGAAATAAAGAGGAAGAACTAGGGAGTGCATCAGATAATACATATGTATGCATTATTAAATGAGATGTCAAAATAGGAATGAAAGCAATCAGAGTAATAAGAAATTACAAAACAGCTAATAACTTGAAGAACTGGGCACATTTATGATAGAAAGGCAATATGTGATTTTTCAGTAAAAATGCTCCATGGTTAGCTCACAACTAACAGTGGCCTTCCCACAGTCGACCGTGAGCCAACCATAGACACTACAGTCAGCTTTATCTGATAGCTTGATTGATTGAAACCTGTACTGCAGCTAACCGTTAGACGACCATGGAGAATCCACGGTCGACCGCGAGACCCCTCTTTTATATTTTCTAGTTTTGCATTATTTGGCCATTTTATTTGGTTTGAGCTCATTAAACCTTTTGACAAACTGTTGTTAATGGACTAAACATGAGTGAAAGGTACTAGAGCTTAACCTTGACCCATAAAGTCACTTAACGTAGGGTATAATGTTATGAAGATGGAAACAACACCATGCTTATGGGCTGTGTTGGATGCCAATCACCTTCAGAGCACCAAGTAACTTATTATTGGGCATCTAAAACTTCTTTAACCACTCAGTCGGTGAAGTGGGACCCCACATCTGAAGGGGTGACATTGACCTAAGCTGGTTTGTTCGTATTTTCATTTATTGATCAATATTGATGAGTTAGTGTTATTTTGCTCTTTTTTTCCATGCTATTTTAATTGTGATTATAAATGGATAATGAAGTAAATGAGGACCTTAACATACGGTTTTTCCTGAGGAGACTTTGGATGTGTTTAGAGGACATTTACCCGTGTATGTGGTTAGATAGACTATTCGATGACCTTTGAACCATAGAGTAGATGATTTGTTTGGCATGAATTAAGTACCCTTTGATGGATGGCATGTTATGGACTTTGATGGTATAGTTTGATGGATTGACACTTTGATAGTTTGATCGATGGCTATTTGGATGAACTATTTGGATGGTTTGATGATAAGGACTAGACTTTGTTTTACATCGAAACCTTGCTCATACAAAGGTACCTTAGCCAGACACCGATCCTATCATATGGTTCCTTAAGTCGACTTGAATATTGATCACTCGGTTGAAGAGCTTATTTTTCGGTTGATTCTCTTTAGTAGGAGCTAACATTGCTTTGGCATCATCATGGATTTTCTTTGAGGTGGACGTACGCCACTAGGTACCAACCCTTTGACACTTTTCACGGTACCAAACTTTGGCCAGCATACTCTGGTAATGACCCTATGCATCTGTGCCGCAACTCGTATGTAGTCCAAAAGGGCAACATCTTAATTTCCCGTTGTATTAGCCTATGTGGATGCGCCATATTGTTTAGATGGATGGTTTATAGCTTATCCCTTTACATTGATCCATGATGGACTGGTATCAATGCACGATCTGCCTAGCATATGTTTCTCTTGTTATTCTTTCGATCTTTATCACCATATTTATTCCTTTTGATGCATTCATAATATGTTAGTTTTTATACTGTGATGCAAGGTCCTTTTGGATATGATCTTTTATATACCTTAGTGTTCTAGGTAGTATTACCGATCTCATTGTATCAAATGGTGAGTGATGAGTGTTAAATATTGCAATATTTTAATCCTCATTAGTCCGAATTTGATCGGCATCTTATATGCATATCATTTGCTTTATACGGAGATTTAAATCCGATTATTTATAGCGCATTTTTTATGTAATTTCTATTACGTTGTAGGTCGACCTTGCGACTACCCCAACCTTTCGGCTAGTGTCGCAAGGCATCAAGAAGAGATTCCAATAAAGAAGTTACATGAAGAAATCTTAGGAAGAGCTGAAGGCCAAAATAAGAGGAGAAGACTTAAAGAATAAAAGAAGTCATTTTCTAACACAAAGGAATGGTTGGTGTATTGGTTAGAGTTTGGTTTGATATGAAATAGGTTATAGATTCAAATAAGATCCAATGAAAAGCCTCTTGTGAAAGCAAATGAGTCAATCAAAAGCTTTCAAGTTGCAACCAATCAAATGAAAGCAATCCTTGTGAAAGGAAATGAACCAATCAAATGTCTTTAATGTTTCTATAAATTAGAATGTTTTTATAGAGAAAAAAAATATTTTGGCAAGTGAGTCTTTTTAGCAATTTTATTTACGGGGGACATTCATATGCATCCATCCCTCACCATAGGGCGAGGGACACTTACATAGCTTTCCTTCTTTGCACATGAATATTCTTTTTGTGCATATCACCATATATGGCTTTTCCTCTTTTACACATGAATATTTTCAATTATATAAGTATCTCTCACCCTATGGTGATGGATGGATGCACATGAATTATTCTCCTTTATTTACATTCTCTATACTTTTATATTGTAATTAGGAGCTTATTTGTAACTAATTTAGAGAGAGTGTGTGTAATTGAAGATCATTAATGAAGATTTGGAGCTCTTTCTTGATATTCAGTGGCTAGAGCTCTTGCATTAGGCTTTCCTTTTGAAGCTAAATAATGTTATTAGTTCAATTACATGCATGTTTTAGTTTAAATTCTCTACTTGTGCCCTAATTGATTAGTATATGTTAGATCTAAGTATGTCAATCTCTCTCATTTCTCATGCTCTATCTCTACACTTGATGTTTGGATAATTTCAATTGATGCTTTATAGTTAGATTATATTCTCTCACATAGCATGCTCTATATCCCTTAGTTTTAATTTTTTTGTAACTTGATTTTGATGAATTATTATTAAAATAGCTAGATGATGACTACACAAAGGGTCGACCTGGCCATAGGGACCTTTTTCCCAAAGTGTATGGTTTTTAAAGTATTTTTCTTTGGGGGACTTTGGGCCATGGAATCAACATTGGAAATATGTTTTAACTCACTCGAAAAGTTTTAAAAACATGAAACCTAAAATGCCTAAGATGATTTCAAATTTTTAAAACCAATGCTTGCTTGATTCATAAAACTTCTTTTAAAAAATAAATGCATCCAAGTTTAAAACCAAAACATGCATGAAACATAAGTTCTAAAAATTTTAAACAATGCATGTGAAAATACAAAATTTTAAGTTTTTCAAAATCAATGCATGTGTGAAAATTCGAATGATGTTAAAATTATAATGCATCCATCAAATTGCAAAACACAAAATCCCTAACATTTCTTTACTTTGATCTTCATTGCTATATCATCCAATTCAATTAAGCAAGAGATTGCCAATTAGATTGTAGATTTATGAGTTGAATTAGAACATGCATTGTTTCAATTAATTATATACTTAGTTGATTTTGGATTGCCTAATCTCTTATTTTTATTATTGTTAATTTAAATCTTTGTTTGATTTGTTATTTTCACTTTTAGGTTATTAGATCTACACTTCACATCACTTGTTTTAAAATCCTACACATTTCACACCACATCTTCACCTTAAAACTTCTATTTCCACCACCATTCATCTACTAATTTAGTGTAGCTTAGATCTTGTTAATTTCATAGTTTAGATTGTTAATTAGAGAATTCTAATTGCTATTTTAGTTTAATTCTACATTTCATTTAGTTTAATTCCAATTTTCACACATAGTTTATTAGTTTTAATTGTTCACTTCAATTGTTTATATTAGTTATATCTTAGTTCAACTCTTATTTAGTTGGCATTACTTGTTCTATCCTCTCTCAATGGGATCGATAATCTGAACTCTTTAATCCTTTACTACTTGACGACAAGTAATCTAGCGGTTGAGCGTTGCACATCTAAGTGTCGATCAGTGAGGCATTCTATGACGTGTTAGTTGCAGGAGACTTCGTGTAGGGCATCAGTGATCTAGCGGATTAGCCGGAGGATGGAGTGCAATATCACAAGGAGTAGTTAATGATGTTTTGCTTTTGAGTTGTAATAAAACATGATCTTTTGAGTCGTAATAAAATATGATATCCTATAACAAACTTGTAGCTACGACTTGCACCTTATATTGCTTGCTATGATGGAGGACACTATATTATGGATGATGGTTTAACTTCCGCTAATTCTTTAGAGAGAAATATTCAATTGAGAACTAGCTCTCACCATGCTTCCATGAGAGCTATATGATAGGGCCCACCTAGAAAACCTGTCCAAACTGTGCATAAACAGTGATCTCCCTTGATAGTTACTAATCCCGAGGTTTGACACCCATCCAAATGGTCTGTGCCGTTGGATGGATGATTGAATTTTTTCTTAATATGAAGCCATTAAACTCATGGGCAGTGGATGAAGGGGTTAGAGGTATGGGATTAGGGACAAACTTGATACTTGGGTTACTCTCACATAGATCTTTTTATCCCCTCTAGTCCCATCTGTAAATGGGACCCACAAATGGGCCCCATAAAAAGTTCTCACAGTGACTATGTGAGAACATTTCTCACTAGACCAAACCCCTTCTTTGTATTGAAATGCTTATGCTTAAATGTTCTTTTATATGTGTTGAGAAGTTTTAAATTACACCTCACTATAGACTAAGTACGCCGCCGAATTTGGATTTCGGCGTCATTCTCGGGATTTGTAATTGGAGGTGTGACATCTCCTCCCCTCTCCCCTTCCTCTCTTGCCTGGCCCATTTACCTCGCTCAGGTGAGAACTGTCTTCTCTCCCATAGGTCAAGTGAACCAACCTTTACCTAACTCGGCTTAGCCTAACAAATTCATGCAACCAACTTTGCATAGAATTGCATCCTTTACGGAACAACACAATTGCAACTTGTGTAGAATGATTGTGTACAATACCTTCATTTTTCTTTTATTGAATCTCTTGATGCACAACCATTTTTTGTGCAGATTTTTCTTCTTTCCTTTCATGATAGATATCATAATCGGGCTATTGAGGTCAATGTCCACCCTCGCTCCTGAGCGGTCATAATTATAGTCGAGCCCTTGCCCTCACCATAAAACTATTGTTGTGTCATTTCCTATCACCAATTGGTTTTGGGATAAGTGGGAGCTCAATGGGGTGTAAGGTTCTACACGGGCTTTGAGTATTATCCAAATTTGTTTATGGGAATTTGGGTTCAATCTTATAGATGTATTCTCTATAAACCCTAATGTCATCCAAAATCCTGATTATTCATATCAAAACTCTTTGAATGTAAAGGCTTTGATACCAAATGTAAACTTTTTCTTATTGTCCTCTATATTGGATCTGATATGAATAATACAAGAAAATAAACCAATCAAATCTAAACCACATACCTCCAGACACCAGAGCTTTTCCAATCTTATTGCCTGAAGAAGGATTCACGACTGTGATATCCTTCCCTCTCATGCCGTTTGAGTGATGGATTCAGGCAAGGATGCAAGGTATCAGAGTTATTCAGATTCTTTTTTACCTTTATCATCCATTAAGAAACGGACAGCCTTAAGATTTCCTTGTTGGAAGTAGGTGGGCCTCATGGATAGATTTTCAAAACTTTTGACCCACTTGACTCAGGGATTAAGTACGCATAAGGCCAAAAACCCAATCCAGGATGCATAATCCTCAATCTCATGATCATGTACAGTAAATAAAACTATCTAAAAGATAGAATAGTAGCGAACAAGCATCCATAAAAATCTACAACATGCAACGAAGCAAATTATACCTTAAGAGCTCAGTTGTGCTCTAATGGAGAAATTGAAGACTTTTGTTGATGTAGAACTTTTCTACAAACTAAGATCAGAATCTCCAACACCTCTTAACCTTCCACGCTATGACCCGAATCAGATCTCTCTTCTCAAGAAGATTGGTGGAATCTTCAAGAGAAAACCCAACTCGAAACTCTAAGGAACTAGAAGAGGAAGAGAGGGAAAACAGTGCAACAATTGCACAAAAAGAGGCTGGACGTTTTTTACTCCAATTAGATGGACGTCCATGAGGGCTGGATTCCCTTTTATAATCTCTCAGGTCTCCTCTTTTCTTAATTGAAATAGAAGTCTTACTTCCACAACAATTAGTAAGTATACTATTACCACTATTAAAAGTCCTACTTCAAATAGAAATAGTAACTTTCTAATTCCTTCCTTTTAGAGTTTAAGTAGGATTAGTATCTTTCTAATAACTTGGGCTAGCGTGGGGACCACTAGGGATTCCATAGAAAGCTGGTCCAACTAGGACACGCAACCCCACATCTCATGTGCAATTCGGGCCCACAGTTAATTGCAAATAACACCACTATATAAATGCAGTTGCACTCCAATCTTAGGAATAAATTACAATGAAGACCCTAAACTTCCCAATTACCACAAGTAGGCCCCTCTATCAATATCCATGGATCAATTGGAATAAATTTGTCTTTTCCAATCTTAGTTCCACATCTTATTATCATTGAGCCCCAATTAATCACTATGATCATCAGTACCATCCAATTAACTTTTAATCGAGATGGATATGCACTTACTAATGACAAATCCATTAATTGGCACAAGGGGATAATAGAGATAGATTTCATCTTGATCATTTAATGTTCCCACAGTCCTACTACCATATACCCAAAACACCGAGGTGTTGACCTACACTTGGCCTCACTCATTGGTGGCTCAAAGCAAATGAATAGATAGAAACTTGAGTTCATCAATGTCTCAGGATTGAGAGCCTATTGCTAGGGAATTATGAGAGCATACCTTATTATTGAGACGGAATTCCATAAGGTGCTTCTCATGATCCTTCAATACATCCAATGTACCGGCACATTGATCCAGAATCTTCCATTCTGATGATCGAGACAAATCACACTATCCCATAGTGATCAAAGTGCTGCAACCTTATCAGATGAGATGCCCAGTCTCATCACTGGTTGTGAAGATATTTTAAGGATAAGATTTGTGACATATATCTCCCGTGTGTGGATCTCATCCATACACATATATCACATCTAATATACTAATGGGACCCGGTTCAACTCATGAACCATTATGTCATATGTATTGGTCATGTGCATAAAGTAATAAAATAACATTCATCTCATGAAAGTAAAGCATGATTTTATTGATAAATAAAGAAATTAATCAATTTATCATATCAACTGATGGATTGAGTCCATACAATCTAACATTCCTAAATGACAGTAAGAAGAGGATTTAACTGGAAAAACATTTTATCTGCACGTGTTACGCAATCAAACACTTTAGTAAGTGGGGCACCAATTAGAGCAATTCGGCCAGATTTTTATTTTTTATTTTTTTACCAATTTGTCACATAGTCGGTGCCGACCTTATTTACACTGAATAAGGTCGGCAATGACCCTGTCCGCGCACAGGTTTAGGGCTCAAATCTCTATTTCTTCTCATTTTTTTCTTCTCTCTTCCAGCCTACCGTCGAGACTGACCTTAGGCGAGCGACGAAGAGCGGTTGCTTCCATTTCTACAACCACCTGCCTTCAAACCGAATTCCTCAAGTGCTTCTCGTCAGGCCCATCGTTTTTTCCATCGTCTTTGATTTCGATCGACACTCCAGAGGTATGAATCTCCTTCCTTTTTGAATCCTTTTCAATGTTTTTGTATTTTCCCTCCATTTTGTTTTCCTGCAATCCCGCATATGATATCGAAGTGGATGGTTTGTAATCTTCAATGTCATATTCAACTTGTACATTGTTTGTTCTGTTTGATTAGAGTTTGTAGATTCCAAATTTAGGGTATTTTCAGTTGAGAAAGACGATGGAGGATTGGGGTTTGTTTTAAGTGAGTTTGAGTGAGTTATTTTTGTTTTCCAAACTTGAGGATGTTGTATGTGGTCAAAGAGTTGCTTGCACCAAATAATTTTAATCTTCATCAATCTAGAGTCCAGAGTGCATCAATCTGAAAGTCTCAGTGCTGTCGTTTTCCTTGCACGAGTGACAATTTCCTGAATACAGAAATTAATAGCTCTTGTTCATAAATTTTGATATTTGGCCCATCAATAACTTATGGTAAAGAGTCACAATGTGTTTAGTTGCATGGTATTGAGATTTAAGAGTATACTCCCCCCCTAGTCCCCAATTGAACATAATTAAACATCAACAGTGATCCCAAGTTATAGGAGCACAATAAGCATATCCATTGAGTAGCAGCAAAAGAATAAAAATATATAGTAACCATATAATTTTGCATACCTGTAAGGCATATGGCTGAGACTTCTCTGACACATGACAAGGCTTGACGTGGGCTCAACGAGAAAGGTCACTTTCCTTTATAATGTTCTACAAGTATTGCAAAGATACGTTCAATGGATCCAAGGATAGCCCTATGTAATGGTCATCCTATGGCTTTGGTTTCGTCCAATTTTATTTCCTTCAAAGCAAAGTCTTTGTTTGACTAGATAATAATAGTAGTAGAAATAGTAGGAATGAAAACATAGGAAAATAGGGAGGGAATGGAAAAGTAAAACACATAAGGCCAACCCCAAATAGACGGGATAAGGCTTTCATAATGAGAAGACGACAACAATCCGCAATTTCTCCAATCAATTTGTATAAAGTGTCGGATTTATATTTCGTAAAAACTTGCAATTGCCAAATTTCTTATCCTTGCCTATCATAGTGTGTCCCCTATTAGTAAAACTCTAAATTGGGATGGTGCTTATATTAACTTTCATATCTTATGTGCTTGTAAACAAAGCAAGTTGGGGTTTTGAAATGTGATGCATGTAGTGCCCCACAACCACATACGTCACACATGTGAGGGTATGGAAAATAGCACATTAGGTTCACTTTTCACTTTTCACGTTCATGACCTCTTCAAGTAATTAGTAGGTAGGAAGCTATTCACAATGAAACATCAAATACTGTTAAAACGTACAGATCAAAAGAGAAATTAAACTTTGATAACAATTACATGACAATAAAAACTGTTGCAATTCTCTTTTTTTATTTATATATAAGGCTACCGATCAAGGAGAGATACTTACTCTAAGGACCAGGGATGGATCCTTGGGCATGTCTATGAAACAAAGGTGCCAACACCACTCGACCATGAGTGTGTTGGCAATTATGAGAAGAAAATTATTGTCACTACCATAAAAATTGCTTTTTAATGCTGGATCTCTCAACTCCTTTGGTAACTCATCCAATGGTTATAGACTATTTGCTTGGTTAGGTGGTATTATTATGTAATGAGAGTGTTTATTGAGGACATCCTAATGGTGGAACCTCTTTTTTGTTGCAAGTCTTTGTTTCTCAGACATTTACATTAATGTGCCATCATACTACTAGTTATCCTATCTTGATTTTACTATTTCAGAACTCCTTATACTATGGACACAAGGAAATTTAGCTTCATATACTTTTTAAGCATATCCATATGAATCTCATTGCTTGGTACACACAAACATGCTCACATGTAATTGTCATACTTGTTACTACTTACTAACCCCTGACATATGTCAAATAACAATTAGTGATGCAATCTTCATCAACTTCTTTTCGAAAGTAATGAAAACACTATGTATATTCTTCCTCTCTTTTTATACTTTTGCATGAATTGTGTTAATAAGTAAATTGCTTATACTTTGGTTCCTAACATAAGCACTGCTCAGTCACAAAGTACCATCATATGATGAATAAGTTTGATAGTTCATAGTTTGCAAAGATCTGAATATCTTCTTATTCTTACAGAAAGAGACCAAAGTGCTCCATTAATCAGGCATTTTTCCTCTACTCAAGTTTTTGTTTAATAATTTGGTTAATCAATCTTGTTTCAACTTTTCTAAATTTTTCTGTTGATGAATGGTTCTCCTAAAGGCTTCTTCAAAAGTTCTAGAGGTATTCGACAAGTAGAAGTCTTGCAAGCTTTAATGGAGAGAGTCAATTAGATGCATTTAGTATCCAGATTTGTCAATTAAATTTTTATATGCTTGCACTCATAACATTCAATGCTATCATGTTTAATTTGGATGTACACAGATGTCTAAAGAGAACAAGAGCAATGCTGAAGTGCCCCGCAACGAGGCTAGTACCTCAAACGCACAACCAACAGTTCTTTTATGAGAGCAAGAGCATCACATCTCGGCCTCTATTGAACACGGTTTGGTATACTCTCTTCCACACAACCAGTAATCAATTGAACTTCCTTTTGATCTATGGCTAACGTTATTCAAACTTTCATTTTTCTCGCAGGAGTTGGGCACATACAGATGCTTTCCCACTAACCCCGACTATGGGCAGTGGGACCTCAACGAGCTACAGATGCAGTGGGTTGCCGATGCTGGGCTGTATCATCTGGCTCAGATGAGGTGGATGAGGATTGACCATGCATTGATCATGGGGCTGATCGAGCAGTGGAGGCCGGAGACGAACACATTTCATCTCCCATCCGGTGAGGCGACCATCACATTAGAGGATGTAGCATACATCTACAGCCTGCCTATTGATGGTCCGCCCGTAACGGACTGGACATACACCCACTACGAGATCGATGATCTCTGTCGGGAGCTTCTTAGTGTGGTGCCCCCAAATGAAAGAAGACTACAATGGGGTCTCCCTTAAGTTCACATGGTTGGAACGCGTCTTTCGTCCCTAACCGGAGGAGTTGAGGGAGAAGGAGAAGCCAAAGCCAAAGGGAAAGAAGAAAAAAGGCAAAGGTGATTGCGAAGAAGAAGACAATAGAGGCCGAGGATATATATAAAACTCGGGCCTATTTGTTTTTTTTTTTTTTTTGTGGAAGGACAGATACTTTGCAATTCTTCAGGGGCACGAGGCCCCTTTTATATTTTAGAGTTGTTTAGGGAGTTTAGGCCCTATTCATGGGCCTCCACTTGTTTAGCGAACTTGTATAGAATGCTAAATAAGGGTGTATATTGGAAAGGGGTCCAGAGGCGTGAGATGCCCGACCTACAAATGAGGGGGATGATGTGGAGAAGAAGTTTAAATCTCTTTCTGGCTCCCTCCAGCTTCTTCAAATGACCTTGATATATTTCCCCTTCATACTGTCACTATTTATATCTTAATGTTCTAATGAATTCCTTTCTTTTAACAGATCTGGGCTTACACCAAAATGAAGATTGGTAGAGGTCTAAGTCCAAGCAACCGATTAGACCATGACATACAGTTTCCCCTCATGGTTACATGGGCGAACCGACTTTTAGGAATGACCCATCTTACGACCTTGAGAGAATTGCGAAAGCAACTCAATACATCACTTCCAAAGAGGTAGAAATATTTCATTTCAATTTTCCATTAATTTTCATACTTAGTTTAATAGTTCTAACTTACTCAATGCGTCACGCACAGTTTGAGTGGCAGCCGTATAAGAAATACAGGAAGGATTTTTTTAAGTATGTCAAAAAGATTGACAGAGCACTCTTCACAATAAACTCTCCCCTTATCTCGTATTGGGTGTTAGAGCGTCTCCCTACCCCTAGGGTCATGAGGCAGCTTGGCTTGAGGCAGATGGTGCTTCCACGATTCGTCAAGCCCTTCGTGCGGAAAGAAAATAAGGGGAGATCTGTCATAGATTGAAGTCTAGTGAATGAGGAGGAGGTGAAGTCATGGGAACTTCGGGCAAACAATGTGCTCAAGAGAAAAGGAAAAAAAAATCAAAAGGCAGGGAGGATGAAGAAAAATACATTAGATGGTTTGAAGCAAATACCATCATGCGTATTGGCCGTGTCAGACAACGCGACGAGCCACAAAGGGATCCTCCCCCACAACCGAATGCCCAAGCTCCTACCGTCCCACAGACCTGAGTATGACGTTCACACCTTTTGCATCCCTTTATTTGCTTCACATTGATTTAGTTGATATATTCTCTAACAGGATCCTTTCAATATATCCACTGCAGGTCTCTCTCTTCCTCGACCACGTGGTACGGTCATGCGATCGTTCGATCGCTGCAAATGTGGACCTACTCACCTTCACAACTTCGATTAAGAAAAAAGGTCAACAGATTTAGGTCCACATTTGGGACTACGTACCAAGACTATGTCGAGACATGTACTTCATCCAATGAGGAAGTTGATGTTACTTTCGTAAGGATATAATTAAATTCGAGCATTTTATTTTGCGAATTGATGAATGTTTATTGTGATTTTTTCACCATAACTTGCTTCATTTTCAAGACCGTCAAATCACCAAAGCATGCAAGGATTAAGGGGAAGTTCTCAAAAGGCCCCGCTAAGAAGCCTCAACCTAGTATCGAGGCTCCCTTGATGACAAAGGACTCCCTCATCAAGGCATCAGCCTCCCACACTTTGGATGAGAAGTAAAAAAAAATGTAACTGATGCTAGCAATTTTGACGCAGCTTTTGGCAATGTGGATGACATCACTATCGAAGATCTTATCTCCATCTCGCCCGGTCCTCAAGGATACAGCACTCCACCGAAGGTCACTTGCTAGGCAATCATTGTATCCTATACACATGCTACAATTGATTCATTGATATGGAGGTGCCGGCATTTACCGAAGCTGAGGAAGATCCCGGATAGGTTTCTGGATTATCAACATCCATTGCCTCAAACAGGCTATGTTCTGACGGATGTGGAGAAGGACTTGTTGATGGATTTATATAAATATTACACGTATAGGTAACTGCAATTGTTGAAAACAGTTCCGTAGTAATGCAGTCTTTGTTGGGTTTTTCACTAATTTAACGTCCCAATACTCATTGCATTGACAGAAAAAAGGAGCTGGATATGATAATCTCGTGCGTCGATTCAAAGTCGCTCAGAGATTTATTGGACAAGGGCACTTGGATGGACTCGAGTATCATATATTTTTGTTTTGAAGTGCTACGGGAAAGGTACAAGGATGCATACTTGGCTGACCCTATTATATGCGTAAATTCGATAAAAAAATAAAAGCCACTTTGACTTTGTACTCACTTGGTTAAATATCCTCTCTTGTTTGATATCTGAGATGCTTTTCTTGCAGAGTTACTGGGAAAATGGTCTAAAGACTAGGGATGACATGGCATTTGGGCCAAAGGTAGAACGTGTAATGGACGTGATGGAGTGCAAAACTCTAGTGTACATGGTTCACGCTCACGACCATTGGTCCTTACTCGTTGGATATGTCGATGAGAGCCACTGGGAGTACTATAACAGTTCAAAGGGAGAGATCTGGGGCCAAAAGACCTGTAAAAGATTCGTAAGTACATATTTGCTCCTCTCTTGGCAGCATAATGTTTGGATACTAAATAAATTTCAAAATTAAGGTATCATGATATTTCACTATGTTTGGACAGAGATTACGGCTTTAACAAAGATTTCTGGATCACGGGTGGTCGATGCCTATGATGTGGATGATGACCACAAAGACGGACATCCCATTTCAAGACAATGGAAATGACTGCGGGTTGTTCGCCTATGCGTTCGCAGAACATTGCGTATATCGTCCCCCCATTGAGTTCACCCAATCAGACATCTCATACTACTGGCAGAGAATTGTCATTGACATATTTGAGCAAAACTGGGTTCAAAATGCTTCAAGGTATAACTTCCCTCCACTCCCGGTCTTGCCCCCTGACTTGCAGTGAACCCTTTTCCTTGTGATATATGTGTTCTTCCAAATGCGTTGTAATGTAACTTGTAATTGAAGTGGTTATGCTGTGAATGTTGTGAATTTGTAGCTGTAAACTTACGAGATGTCCAAAACGTATGAGATGTGCAAAATTTAACTGTAATTGTATATCAAATGTTGATTGAATGTCAATTGAATGCATGGTTTGTTTTTTCTTGTTACACATATATAGTTGTATTTTGATGGAAATGTCATAGTTCCAGCATATTTTTTTTTCCTTCTTCATACAGCATCATCACCGACCCTATAGCACTCCAAAAACTTGAGGATGTATGGAAAAATTATTTTGGTGTGGATTTATGTAACCTGCATCGGTGATGACTTTAATTACATTGCTAAAGTCATCACCGACTGTTAGACCCCGACCCAGACCAACTCGATTAGTACTAATTAAGTAAACGTTTAGTCTTAAGTGAGTCTTAGTACTAGTTGGGTTAGAATGTGATTAGACTTAGTCTGGATTATAGCTTTGGGGATTTTGAGGACGTTTAGTATGAGTCAGACACGCTCAGGGACGCCTTGAGTGCACGTGTAAGAATGGGTTTTTGTGCTAGATCTTTGTTGTGGATGTGATTTTTAATTCTCTTGAATGGTTTTATTATTTGTGACAACTTTTGTTTTCAAGCTGCATGCATGTGAGGCCCAGAAGCCCAAGTTTTGGCCCAATAGGGTAAATCTGTCTTTGCATGTAAATCTGGGCACACTTTTCGAAGTCGCGAAACTATGTCAAAATAATACTTTTCCGAAACTAGATTTTTCGACGATCGTTTTGTTCTTCTTCGTCGATTCCATCCGGGGTCCACAAGACCATGTTCCAAGCGTTCCAAGTTTCACTGCTAAAGGGACCCACCTCCAGACACTATATAAGCTCTCTTCTCCTTCATTTGCCCTTTTTCCATTTCCTGCAACGATTCTGCCCTAGGGTGAAGTTGAGGAGGAAGCTCTCTTCTTGATCCTTTTCCCTTGAAATCATCTAGCTAGAAGGCTCCATTTTTCGATCCAAGACCACCATCCTCTTCCTCTCGTCTCAAGCTACAGCTGGAGTGTTTTTGGAGTCAAGCCACTGCACTATTCATCATCTTCTACTTTTATTCTTCTTGTTTGGCTAGCTCAAGGTTGGTGTCCTTCTTCATTCTTTCCATTTGATGTTCTTTAGCTCACCTAGAGCTTGTTTTCATGGTTTTCAAACCCATTTTCGAAATGGGGATTTGTGATGGCCAAAAATGTTGATTTTTGTATGCTCCATTTTGGGGGTTTTGTGTAGATCTCGTGGAGCACCCCTTTCTTGTTGAGTTGTGAAGCTTTGGCTTGGCTTGGGTTAGAGGCAAGTAAACCTTTTAGTTTTCCCTAGTGCATGTTGAGTTTTTGGGCATTTTTACTTTTGGAAATGTTGTTTATTATCAAGCTATCTTTCTTGCATGTCATTAATCTCTTTTAGCTTGTTTTAATCTTGTTAAGCAAGAGCCCTAATTTCTCTATCTAATGTAGAGGTTTCATCTTCAATGGAAGTATGTTTTCAATGGAATGGTTTGCAAGTTATTAGATTTATGTTTTGAATGTAAATGGGTTTATGATTTTGATGTTTTGAATAAAATGTGAATGGATTTGGTGTGAAAATCATCCCTTGGAAGTATGTAGGCTTGGGGAGTGCAGGTGGTGAAAATGTGGAAGTGAAGAAGTGAATGAAGTGTGGAAAAAAATTGAAATTCCGAAGTTCTACCGGTAGGGGTATTTCAACCGGAAGTTCTACCGGTAGAAAGGGCCCAAATTTTGACAGAGAGTTGAGGAAATTAAAAACCCCAAGTTCTACCGGAAGTTCTACCGGTAGAAATGGCCCAGATTTCGGCAGAGAGTGAGAAAAAAAACTGTGAACCGCAGTTCTACCGGAAGTTCTACCGGTAGAAACGGCCCAAATTGTGGCAGAGAGTTGAGAAAAACTGTGAACCGCAGTTCTACCGGAAGTTCTACCGGTAGAAGTGCTTCAACCGGAAGTTCTACCGGTAGAAGTACTTCAACCGTAAGTTCTACCGGTAGAACATCTTCTACCGGAATTTCTACCGGTAGAGAGGCATGAACCACACCAAAAAGTACTGTTTTGAAGGATTTTGCAGGAATGAAAACTAGACTTGGTCTTAGACCCTTTTTATTGACCTTGTGCACTTGAAATTTCCAAAATGTAATATACCTTCGGGGACACCAAGTTTTATTGAATTTCGACATTTGGTTTTCAATTCCACAAGGGTCAAAGATGTGGTCTTAGCCTATGCTTGACAGAGTTATGTTTGAATCTTTGTTTATGATGCTTCGTGCATCCTCGTGTTCTCGCTTGATTTCCAAGTGCAAGTTGTTTTCAAGATGGGTTTCAAGAATCGAAAAGGGGATCATTTCTTAAGTTTGTAAGCATTAACACCATGCTATTTTGCTAGTCTTGCCACGTCGTGCTCGTTAAATGATTTCCCTCTTGTTTTGTCGTGTTTTCGATCGCGTATTGCCGTGTTTTGTGCATTCATGATATAAGTGAATTTCACTGAGCTTGGACCGCCCTTTTAGCTTGATCCACTACCTGGGGGTCCTTAAACTCGTGGACTGTCTGCAGACTAGTCGTGTCTTGAATGGCACATCGTGCGTGTTCGTGGTCCGGTTCCGCGGCCGGATACCCTGTCTACCTTGTGTGGCGTGGGATCGTGTTTCTTGTCGTGCTTGTCGTGCGTGCTTGCTCTTGTCATCATGTATGACGGAGAAAGGATGAGCTCATGTGGATTTATCTTTTCATGATATTATATGTATTCGTGCTAGTTTCGTAAGCATTGAAACGTGTATTTAAACTTTGAACTGTTTTAGCATTATTCCAATTATTCATGTCTAAATTGTTTATTTGCCAAACCGTCGTGTTTGATGCTTGTATTTTGGTGTCCAGGTGCCGGTGGTTTCGCGCGTGACGAGGAGTGCCCGGAGGAGGCTGTTGAGCCACCCCCAGCACTCGAGTGGCAGCCCAACGACGTCATCTAGACGCCGGTCGGGATCGTGATTCTCGTTTCACCTAGCTCGGGTTTTGTCGGGTCGTTCTTTTTGGGATTCCATATGTTGTATTGGCCTTTGTTGGCCTCTTGGGGGTTGTGTAACTTGCAAGTAAAACACTTTGTCTAAATGTTAAACTTTATTCATGCTAGGAATGCTTGGATGACATTCTCTTTTGATACCTTGTCTCGATGTTAAATATTTGTCTTGTATCTTATCATTTAAGATTTGTATGAATTGTTTTGCTACACGCTTCCGCATATCTATTCGTGTGAGCTCGACCCGTGTCATGGGATCCTCACCGCGGAAACCTGTGGGAAAATAAAAGATCAAAACACGCCGCCGCCGCTTTGATCTTTTATTTTCCCACAGGTTTCTGCGGTGAGGATCCCATGACACGGGTCGAGCTCACACGAATAGATATGCGGAAGCGTGTAGCAAAACAATTCATACAAATCTTAAATGATAAGATACAAGACAAATATTTAACATCGAGACAAGGTATCAAAAGAGAATGTCATCCAAGCATTCCTAGCATGAATAAGGTTTAACATTTAGACAAAGTGTTTTACTTGCAAGTTACACAACCCCCAAGAGGCCAACAAAGGCCAATACAACATATGGAATCCCAAAAAGAACGACCCGACAAAACCCGAGCTAGGTGAAACGAGAATCACGATCCCGACCGGCGTCTAGATGACGTCGTTGGGCTGCCACTTGAGTGCTGGGGGTGGCTCAACAGCCTCCTCCGGGCACTCCTCGTCACGCGCGAAACCACCGGCACCTGGACACCAAAATACAAGCATCAAACACGACGGTTTGGCAAATAAACAATTTAGACATGAATAATTGGAATAATGCTAAAAACAGTTCAAAGTTTAAATACACGTTTCAATGCTTACGAAACTAGCACGAATACATATAATATCATGAAAAGATAAATCCACATGAGCTCATCCTTTCTCCGTCATACATGATGACAAGAGCAAGCACGCACGACAAGCACGACAAGAAACACGATCCCACGCCACACAAGGTAGACGGGGTATCCGGCCGCGGAACCGGACCACGAACACGCACGATGTGCCATTCAAGACACGACTAGTCTGCAGACAGTCCACGAGTTTAAGGACCCCCAGGTAGTGGATCAAGCTAAAAGGGCGGTCCAAGCTCAGTGAAATTCACTTATATCATGAATGCACAAAACACGGCAATACGCGATCGAAAACACGACAAAACAAGAGGGAAATCATTTAACGAGCACGACGTGGCAAGACTAGCAAAATAGCATGGTGTTAATGCTTACAAACTTAAGAAATGATCCCCTTTTCGATTCTTGAAACCCATCTTGAAAACAACTTGCACTTGGAAATCAAGCGAGAACACGAGGATGCACGAAGCATCATAAACAAAGATTCAAACATAACTCTGTCAAGCATAGGCTAAGACCACATCTTTGACCCTTGTGGAATTGAAAACCAAATGTCGAAATTCAATAAAACTTGGTGTCCCCGAAGGTATATTACATTTTGGAAATTTCAAGTGCACAAGGTCAATAAAAAGGGTCTAAGACCAAGTCTAGTTTTCATTCCTGCAAAATCCTTCAAAACAGTACTTTTTGGTGTGGTTCATGCCTCTCTACCGGTAGAAATTCCGGTAGAAGATGTTCTACCGGTAGAACTTACGGTTGAAGTACTTCTACCGGTAGAACTTCCGGTTGAAGCACTTCTACCGGTAGAACTTCCGGTAGAACTGCGGTTCACAGTTTTTCTCAACTCTCTGCCACAATTTGGGCCGTTTCTACCGGTAGAACTTCCGGTAGAACTGCGGTTCACAGTTTTTTTTCTCACTCTCTGCCGAAATCTGGGCCATTTCTACCGGTAGAACTTCCGGTAGAACTTGGGGTTTTTAATTTCCTCAACTCTCTGTCAAAATTTGGGCCCTTTCTACCGGTAGAACTTCCGGTTGAAATACCCCTACCGGTAGAACTTCGGAATTTTAATTTTTTTCCACACTTCATTCACTTCTTCACTTCCACATTTTCACCACCTGCACTCCCCAAGCCTACATGCTTCCAAGGGATGATTTTCACACCAAATCCATTCACATTTCATTCAAAACATCAAAATCATAAACCCATTTACATTCAAAACATAAATCTAATAACTTGCAAACCATTCCATTGAAAACATACTTCCATTGAAGATGAAACCTCTACATTAGATAGAGAAATTAGGGCTCTTGCTTAACAAGATTAAAACAAGCTAAAAGAGATTAATGACATGCAAGAAAGATAGCTTGATAATAAACAACATTTCCAAAAGTAAAAATGCCCAAAAACTCAACATGCACTAGGGAAAACTAAAAGGTTTACTTGCCTCTAACCCAAGCCAAGCCAAAGCTTCACAACTCAACAAGAAAGGGGTGCTCCACGAGATCTACACAAAACCCCCAAAATGGAGCATACAAAAATCAACATTTTTGGCCATCACAAATCCCCATTTCGAAAATGGGTTTGAAAACCATGAAAACAAGCTCTAGGTGAGCTAAAGAACATCAAATGGAAAGAATGAAGAAGGACACCAACCTTGAGCTAGCCAAACAAGAAGAATAAAAGTAGAAGATGATGAATAGTGCAGTGGCTTGACTCCAAAAACACTCCAGCTGTAGCTTGAGACGAGAGGAAGAGGATGGTGGTCTTGGATCGAAAATGGAGCCTTCTAGCTAGATGATTTCAAGGGAAAAGGATCAAGAAGAGAGCTTCCTCCTCAACTTCACCCTAGGGCAGAATCGTTGCAGGAAATGGAAAAAGGGCAAATGAAGGAGAAGAGAGCTTATATAGTGTCTGGAGGTGGGTCCCTTTAGCAGTGAAACTTGGAACGCTTGGAACATGGTCTTGTGGACCCCGGATGGAATCGACGAAGAAGAACAAAACGATCGTCGAAAAATCTAGTTTCGGAAAAGTATTATTTTGACATAGTTTCGCGACTTCGAAAATTGTGCCCAGATTTACATGCAAAGACAGATTTACCCTATTGGGCCAAAACTTGGGCTTCTGGGCCTCACATGCATGCAGCTTGAAAACAAAAGTTGTCACAAATAATAAAACCATTCAAGAGAATTAAAAATCACATCCACAACAAAGATCTAGCACAAAAACCCATTCTTACACGTGCACTCAGGGCGTCCCTGAGCGTGTCTGACTCATACTAAACGTCCTCAAAATCCCCAAAGCTATAATCCAGACTAAGTCTAATCACATTCTAACCCAACTAGTACTAAGACTCACTTAAGACTAAACGTTTACTTAATTAGTACTAATCGAGTTGGTCTGGGTCGGGGTCTAACAATCCTCCACCCCTTAGGATATTTGGTCCGCCAAATATAAATAATTTTACCTCTGGTAACAGGTGTGGATACTTCTTTTGGACTTGATCTCTCAATTCCCATGTGGCTTCTTCTGGCTCGTGGTTCTCCCAAAGTACCTTGACCCAATGGACAGTCCGATTCCTCAATTCATGCTCTTTGGTGTCGATGATTCTAACCGGTTTCTCCACATACGACGCGTCTTCTCGAATCTCTAAAGGCTCGTGTGGAATAATGTGAGAAGGACTGTGAACATATTTCTTGAGCATGGAGACATGAAAAACATTATGTACCCCGGAGAGTTCCGGCGGTAACGCAAGTCTGTATGCAACATTTCCGATCTTGCTCAGAATCTCATATGGGCCAATGTATCTGCTAGACAATTTTCCTTTCTTTTCAAATCTTAGAGTACCTCTGACCGGTGAGACTTTCAAGAACACTTTGTCACCCACTTCAAATTGCAATTCTCTCCGGCGAGTGTCAGCATAACTTTTCTGTCTGCTTCGAGCGATCTTCAATCTGTCCTGAATCTGCTTAACCTTGTCGCTTGTCTCTCCAACTATCGTCGGTCCATGAAAACTACGCACACCGACTTCTTCCCAACAAACTGGAGTTCTGCATCTCCTACCATAGAGTGCCTCGAAAGGTGCCATTCCAATGCTAGAATGGTAGCTATTGTTGTACGCGAACTCACAAAGAGGTAGGTTCTCGTCCCACTGGACCTTGAAATCCAACACACAAGCACGCAACATATCTTCAAGAGTTTGTATCGTCCGCTCTGACTGACCATCGGTCTGAGGATGATACGCTGTGCTGAACTGAAGTTTGGAACCCATGGATTCAAGAAGAGATTTCCAAAACCTCGAAACAAATCTGCTATCTCTGTCGGAAGTGATGGAGACAGGCTGACCATGCTTACTAACGATCTCATCGATGAATAGTCTAGCGAGTGGTGCCATATGCATCATATTCCCAGTCTTCATCGGAAGGAAGTGCGCAGACTTCGTAAGACGATCAACTATAACCCAAATTGCACTGTTCCCTCTCTTGGTATTAGGCAAACCGGAGACAAAATCCATAGTGATATGCTCCCATTTCCACTCCGGAATCTCCAAAGGCTGTAACAACCCAGGAGGCTTCTGGTGTTCTGCCTTGATCATCTGACAAGTTAAGCAGCGAGACACAAAAGCTGCTATCTCTCTTCATATTATTCCACCAAAATCTATTCTTCAGGTTATGGTACATCTTCGTGCTACCCGGATGTATAGAGTATCTAGTATGGTGAGCTTCAATCATAATTTCATTCTTCAAATCATCAACATTCGGTACACACAACCGGTCACGAAAATACAATACTCCATCCGAAATCCTGAAATCTGGACGTTCTGCAATCTGATCTACAATCTTGGCCAATTCCGGGTCTTGCAACTGACTATCTTTGATTCTCTGGATGAAGGTAGGTTCAGTCACGGTCATATTTGCCAACAAAACTCCTCTCCTCAAGTGTTGTACCTCCACTCCAAATTCTTCAAGCTGTTGGAGAACACTAACTCCTCTCAAACTCGCCATCACTGCTGACTTTCTACTCAATGCATCTGCTACCACATTCACTTTGCCTGGATGATACTTGATTGGGAAGTCATAATCCTTAATATACTCCATCCACCGTCTCTGCCTCATATTCAATTCCTTCTGTGAAAACAGATATTGCAAACTTCGGTGGTCTGAATGGACTTCAAACTTCGCTCCATAGAGGTAGTGTCGCCACATTTTCAAAGCAAAAACTACTGCCGCTAACTCCAAGTCATGAGTTGCATAGTTTACCTCATGATTCTTCAACTGTCTCGAACCATAGGCAATCACCTTGCCATCTTGCATCAAAACACATCCTAATCCCACGTTGGAAGCATCCGTAAACACAACAAATCCACTGCTGCCCGATGGTAAAATGAGGATTGGGGCTGTGGTTAACCTCTTCTTCAACTCTTGAAAGCTGCCTTCACACTGATCAGTCCAAACAAAAGGGACATTTTTCCGGGTCAACTTCGTCAATGGAGCTGCAATGGACGAAAATCCTTGGACAAATCTCCGATAATATCCTGCTAACCTCAAAAAGCTTCTAATTTCTGTCACACTGCTAGGCCTCTTCCATTCAATGACTGCTTCTATCTTGGCTGGATCTACTGCTAATCCTTCTCTCGAAATGATGTGACCCAAAAAGGAAACTTGCTCTAGCCAGAATTCACACTTGTTCAACTTAGCATAGAGCTGGTGGTCTCTCAAAAGCTGCAATGACGTCCTCAAGTGCTCTTCATGCTCCTCCTTACTCTTAGAATACACGAGGACATCATCAATGAACACCACAGTAGAGTGATCTAGGTACTCTGCAAAGACCTTGTTCATGAGAGCCATGAAGACTGCGGGCGCATTTGTCAAGCCAAAGGGCATCACTAAGAACTCGTAATGCCCATATCTCGTTCGGAAAGCTGTCTTCGCCACATCGGACTCTCTAACCCGCAACTGATGATACCCTGACCTCAAGTCTATCTTGAAAAAGTGCGATGCTCCTTGTAATTGGTCAAACAATTCATCTATCCTTGGCAAGGGGTATTTGTTCTTGACAGTCACATGGTTCAATCTTCTATAGTCGATACACATTCTAAGACTTCCATCCTTCTTCTTCACAAAAAGAACTGGCGCTCCCCACGGTGAAACACTTGGCCTAATGAAGCCTTTGCTCAACAATTCTTGCAACTGAAGTTTCAATTCACCCAACTCTGCAGGAGCCATCCTGTAAGGTGCAATTGAGATCGGTGCAGTCCCTGGAAGGAGTTCAATAGTAAACTCAACTTCTCTAACTGGTGGTAAACCCGGGATTTCTTCTGGAAAAACATCTGGAAATTCACACACTACGGGGATATCCTCCACCCCTTGGGACTGTTTATCCTCCGTGATAAACGCTAAAAATGCCTCACAACCACTGCTCACCAATCTGTTGGCTTTTAAAGCCGAAATGAACCCACTGGAACACTTTTTCCTATTTCCCTGAAACATCAACTCTGTCTGTGGCCCTTGCAATCTGAAGGTAATGGTCTTACCAAAACAATCCATGGTAGCATGGTAGGTCTCTAACCAATCCATGCCTAAGATAATGTCAAAATCATGCATGTCTAAAATTATGAGGTTGGCCGGTAATTTGATATCTCCTAACAAAATCTGACAACTAGGGTAAAAGGTGGTACAAACAACATGTCTACCTACGGGTGTAGTGACAGTCAAATTATAGTCCAATTCTGCATGCTGTGCATCAATCTTCTTTGCAAACAAAGGTGATAGAAAGGAGTGTGTGGATCCTGGATCAAATAAGATCTGTGCTTCTACTCCACAAATAAGAAGTTTACCTTCTATTACGTCACCTGCTGCTTCAGCGTCAGCACGGTTGATATTGTATACACGTCCCTGCTGGTGTTGCCTGTTCTGCTGCTGAATCTGTCTGCCCTGATTGTTCCTATTCTGCGGTGGACGAGCATTCTGGTTTTGTACTTGCCTGCCTTGTTGCTGTTGTTGCTGTGGTGGTCTCATCTGAACTGGTATGGCTTGATTCTGTGGTGCTATCTGCCTTGGCTGCTGATATCGGTTGGCTTGACTCTGGAGGTGTGGGCAATCCTTGATTGCATGGTCCATTCCTCCACACCTGAAGCAAGCACCCGTTGCCTTGCGGCATTCGTGGGTAGGGTGATTCTTTCCACAATGATTACAACCAGACTGTCTAACTTGAGTCTGTTCTTGCCTTGGCTTCTTGCCACTTTGCTGTCTTTGGTTTTGCTGCTGGTAGTGCTGCTTTCTATCCTGGATAATCTCGTTGTTAAACTCTTCAAATTTGTATGCCCGACTAACTGCTTCATCAAAGGTGACTGGTGGGATTATTCCCGAAACATCCCTCTTGAGAATGGGATTCAGTCCTTCCAAAAACTTAGTTATCTTTTTCTGTTCAGTGTCAATAAGCTCGGTAGCATATCTGGCAAGCCTCTCAAACTTCGTGACATACTCCAAAACGGACATACTTCCTTGCTTCAACTGTTGGAATTCAATTGCCTTCTGTCTCTTAACATGGGAGGGGATGTACTTGTCTGTGAAATGTGTCTTGAAGGTTGTCCAAGCAACCTCATCCGCCATGACTTGGTATGGCTCTTTGACCGTCTGCCACCAATCGTCTGCAAGCCCATAAAATAGAGAAGCTGTGAGGTTCACCCTCTCCCTGCCAGTGCAAACGAAAACGTCAAAAATCTTAGCCGTGTTCGCGAGCCAATCATCAGCCGTCAAAGGGTCCTCTTGACCCGAGAACTCCTTGGGTCCCCTCTTCCGAAATCTTTCAAAGAGGACATTGACATCATCAGCCCTATTCTGGTACACCACATTTGGTGGGGCTTGATGTTGAGGTCTATTTTGGAGGACTTCTAGAAGTTGCCGCTGTACTTGAGCCATCTCTTCATCTTTCTTAGCCATTTGCTCTTGGAATTTGGCTTGAGTTTCGTTTGCTTGCCTCTGTTGCTCTAACATGGCCTGCATGAGTTGTTGGAACTGAGTAGCAGTAGGATTCTCAGTCGGTTCTGTCTCATTCTGATTACTGCCCGAAGCATTATGATTCGGAGCTTTACGTGGAGGCATGATGCTGCAAGACAATTTGTTAGCACATATATCGACAGATTTGGGTTGGTCATGTTGTTTAGACAAACATTCTATCGAACTCACGAATCCTCGCCACGTTCCTAAGACTTTCTAGTTTCTTTTAACTGCCTGAAACATGTCCCGCTCTGATACCAGTCCTGTCGCGACCCCGGACCGAGACCCGGGCCCGCGACTGCCACGGCGGCATGATAAATCAGAACACGCCGCCGCCGCTTTGATCTTTTATTTTCCCACAGGTTTCCGCGGTGAGGATCCCATGACACGGGTCGAGCTCACACGAATAGATATGCGAAAGCGTGTAGCAAAACAATTCATACAAATCTTAAATGATAAGATACAAGACAAATATTTAACATCGAGACAAGGTATCAAAAGAGAATGTCATCCAAGCATTCCTAGCATGAATAAAGTTTAACATTTAGACAAAGTGTTTTACTTGCAAGTTACACAACCCCCAAGAGGCCAACAAAGGCCAATACAACATATGGAATCCCAAAAAGAACGACCCGACAAAACCCGAGCTAGGTGAAACGAGAATCACGATCCCGACCGGCGTCTAGATGACGTCGTTGGGCTGCCACTCGAGTGCTGGGGGTGGCTCAACAGCCTCCTCCGGGCACTCCTCGTCACGCGCGAAACCACCGGCACCTGGACACCAAAATACAAGCATCAAACACGACGGTTTGGCAAATAAACAATTTAGACATGAATAATTGGAATAATGCTAAAACAGTTCAAAGTTTAAATACACGTTTCAATGCTTACGAAACTAGCACGAATACATATAATATCATGAAAAGATAAATCCACATGAGCTCATCCTTTCTCCGTCATACATGATGACAAGAGCAAGCACGCACGACAAGCACGACAAGAAACACGATCCCACGCCACACAAGGTAGACGGGGTATCCGGCCGCGGAACCGGACCACGAACACGCACGATGTGCCATTCAAGACACGACTAGTCTGCAGACAGTCCACGAGTTTAAGGACCCCCAGGTAGTGGATCAAGCTAAAAGGGCGGTCCAAGCTCAGTGAAATTCACTTATATCATGAATGCACAAAACACGGCAATACGCGATCGAAAACACGACAAAACAAGAGGGAAATCATTTAACGAGCACGACGTGGCAAGACTAGCAAAATAGCATGGTGTTAATGCTTACAAACTAAAGAAATGATCCCCTTTTCGATTCTTGAAACCCATCTTGAAAACAACTTGCACTTGGAAATCAAGCGAGAACACGAGGGTGCACGAAGCATCATAAACAAAGATTCAAACATAACTCTGTCAAGCATAGGCTAAGACCACATCTTTGACCCTTGTGGAATTGAAAACCAAATGTCGAAATTCAATAAAACTTGGTGTCCCCGAAGGTATATTACATTTTGGAAATTTCAAGTGCACAAGGTCAATAAAAAGGGTCTAAGACCAAGTCTAGTTTTCATTCCTGCAAAATCCTTCAAAACAGTACTTTTTGGTGTGGTTCATGCCTCTCTACCGGTAGAAATTCCGGTAGAAGATGTTCTACCGGTAGAACTTACGGTTGAAGTACTTCTACCGGTAGAACTTCCGGTTGAAGCACTTCTACCGGTAGAACTTCCGGTAGAACTGCGGTTCACAGTTTTTCTCAACTCTCTGCCACAATTTGGGCCGTTTCTACCGGTAGAACTTCTGGTAGAACTGCGGTTCACAGTTTTTTTTCTCACTCTCTGCCGAAATCTGGGCCATTTCTACCGGTAGAACTTCCTGTAGAACTTGGGGTTTTTAATTTCCTCAACTCTCTGTCAAAATTTGGGCCCTTTCTACCGGTAGAACTTCCGGTTGAAATACCCCTACCGGTAGAACTTCGGAATTTCAATTTTTTTCCACACTTCATTCACTTCTTCACTTCCACATTTTCACCACCTGCACTCCCCAAGCCTACATGCTTCCAAGGGATGATTTTCACACCAAATCCATTCACATTTCATTCAAAACATCAAAATCATAAACCCATTTACATTCAAAACATAAATCTAATAACTTGCAAACCATTCCATTGAAAACATACTTCCATTGAAGATGAAACCTCTACATTAGATAGAGAAATTAGGGCTCTTGCTTAACAAGATTAAAACAAGCTAAAAGAGATTAATGACATGCAAGAAAGATAGCTTGATAATAAACAACATTTCCAAAAGTAAAAATGCCCAAAAACTCAACATGCACTAGGGAAAACTAAAAGGTTTACTTGCCTCTAACCCAAGCCAAGCCAAAGCTTCACAACTCAACAAGAAAGGGGTGCTCCACAAGATCTACACAAAACCCCCAAAATGGAGCATACAAAAATCAACATTTTTGGCCATCACAAATCCCCATTTCGAAAATGGGTTTGAAAACCATGAAAACAAGCTCTAGGTGAGCTAAAGAACATCAAATGGAAAGAATGAAGAAGGACACCAACCTTGAGCTAGCCAAACAAGAAGAATAAAAGTAGAAGATGATGAATAGTGCAGTGGCTTGACTCCAAAAACACTCCAGCTGTAGCTTGAGACGAGAGGAAGAGGATGGTGGTCTTGGATCGAAAAATGGAGCCTTCTAGCTAGATGATTTCAAGGGAAAAGGATCAAGAAGAGAGCTTCCTCCTCAACTTCACCCTAGGGCAGAATCGTTGCAGGAAATGGAAAAAGGGCAAATGAAGGAGAAGAGAGCTTATATAGTGTCTGGAGGTGGGTCCCTTTAGCAGTGAAACTTGGAACGCTTGGAACATGGTCTTGTGGACCCCGGATGGAATCGACGAAGAAGAACAAAACGATCGTCGAAAAATCTAGTTTCGGAAAAGTATTATTTTGACATAGTTTCGCGACTTCGAAAATTGTGCCCAGATTTACATGCAAAGACAGATTTACCCTATTGGGCCAAAACTTGGGCTTCTGGGCCTCACATGCATGCAGCTTGAAAACAAAAGTTGTCACAAATAATAAAACCATTCAAGAGAATTAAAAATCACATCCACAACAAAGATCTAGCACAAAAACCCATTCTTACACGTGCACTCAGGGCGTCCCTGAGCGTGTCTGACTCATACTAAACGTCCTCAAAATCCCCAAAGCTATAATCCAGACTAAGTCTAATCACATTCTAACCCAACTAGTACTAAGACTCACTTAAGACTAAACGTTTACTTAATTAGTACTAATCGAGTTGGTCTGGGTCGGGGTCTAACAATCCTCCACCCCTTAGGATATTTGGTCCGCCAAATATAAATAATTTTACCTCTGGTAACAGGTGTGGATACTTCTTTTGGACTTGATCTCTCAATTCCCATGTGGCTTCTTCTGGCTCGTGGTTCTCCCAAAGTACCTTGACCCAATGGACAGTCCGATTCCTCAATTCATGCTCTTTGGTGTCGATGATTCTAACCGGTTTCTCCACATACGACGCGTCTTCTCGAATCTCTAAAGGCTCGTGTGGAATAATGTGAGAAGGACTGTGAACATATTTCTTGAGCATGGAGACATGAAAAACATTATGTACCCCGGAGAGTTCCGGCGGTAACGCAAGTCTGTATGCAACATTTCCGATCTTGCTCAGAATCTCATATGGGCCAATGTATCTGCTAGACAATTTTCCTTTCTTTTCAAATCTTAGAGTACCTCTGACCGGTGAGACTTTCAAGAACACTTTGTCACCCACTTCAAATTGCAATTCTCTCCGGCGAGTGTCAGCATAACTTTTCTGTCTGCTTCGAGCGATCTTCAATCTGTCCTGAATCTGCTTAACCTTGTCGCTTGTCTCTCCAACTATCGTCGGTCCATGAAAACTACGCACACCGACTTCTTCCCAACAAACTGGAGTTCTGCATCTCCTACCATAGAGTGCCTCGAAAGGTGCCATTCCAATGCTAGAATGGTAGCTATTGTTGTACGCGAACTCACAAAGAGGTAGGTTCTCGTCCCACTGGACCTTGAAATCCAACACACAAGCACGCAACATATCTTCAAGAGTTTGTATCGTCCGCTCTGACTGACCATCGGTCTGAGGATGATACGCTGTGCTGAACTGAAGTTTGGAACCCATGGATTCAAGAAGAGATTTCCAAAACCTCGAAACAAATCTGCTATCTCTGTCGGAAGTGATGGAGACAGGCTGACCATGCTTACTAACGATCTCATCGATGAATAGTCTAGCGAGTGGTGCCATATGCATCATATTCCCAGTCTTCATCGGAAGGAAGTGCGCAGACTTCGTAAGACGATCAACTATAACCCAAATTGCACTGTTCCCTCTCTTGGTATTAGGCAAACCGGAGACAAAATCCATAGTGATATGCTCCCATTTCCACTCCGGAATCTCCAAAGGCTGTAACAACCCAGGAGGCTTCTGGTGTTCTGCCTTGATCATCTGACAAGTTAAGCAGCGAGACACAAAAGCTGCTATCTCTCTTCATATTATTCCACCAAAATCTATTCTTCAGGTTATGGTACATCTTCGTGCTACCCGGATGTATAGAGTATCTAGTATGGTGAGCTTCAATCATAATTTCATTCTTCAAATCATCAACATTCGGTACACACAACCGGTCACGAAAATACAATACTCCATCCGAAATCCTGAAATCTGGACGTTCTGCAATCTGATCTACAATCTTGGCCAATTCCGGGTCTTGCAACTGACTATCTTTGATTCTCTGGATGAAGGTAGGTTCAGTCACGGTCATATTTGCCAACAAAACTCCTCTCCTCAAGTGTTGTACCTCCACTCCAAATTCTTCAAGCTGTTGGAGAACACTAACTCCTCTCAAACTCGCCATCACTGCTGACTTTCTACTCAATGCATCTGCTACCACATTCACTTTGCCTGGATGATACTTGATTGGGAAGTCATAATCCTTAATATACTCCATCCACCGTCTCTGCCTCATATTCAATTCCTTCTGTGAAAACAGATATTGCAAACTTCGGTGGTCTGAATGGACTTCAAACTTCGCTCCATAGAGGTAGTGTCGCCACATTTTCAAAGCAAAAACTACTGCCGCTAACTCCAAGTCATGAGTTGCATAGTTTACCTCATGATTCTTCAACTGTCTCGAACCATAGGCAATCACCTTGCCATCTTGCATCAAAACACATCCTAATCCCACGTTGGAAGCATCCGTAAACACAACAAATCCACTGCTGCCCGATGGTAAAATGAGGATTGGGGCTGTGGTTAACCTCTTCTTCAACTCTTGAAAGCTGCCTTCACACTGATCAGTCCAAACAAAAGGGACATTTTTCCGGGTCAACTTCGTCAATGGAGCTGCAATGGACGAAAATCCTTGGACAAATCTCCGATAATATCCTGCTAACCTCAAAAAGCTTCTAATTTCTGTCACACTGCTAGGCCTCTTCCATTCAATGACTGCTTCTATCTTGGCTGGATCTACTGCTAATCCTTCTCTCGAAATGATGTGACCCAAAAAGGAAACTTGCTCTAGCCAGAATTCACACTTGTTCAACTTAGCATAGAGCTGGTGGTCTCTCAAAAGCTGCAATGACGTCCTCAAGTGCTCTTCATGCTCCTCCTTACTCTTAGAATACACGAGGACATCATCAATGAACACCACAGTAGAGTGATCTAGGTACTCTGCAAAGACCTTGTTCATGAGAGCCATGAAGACTGCGGGCGCATTTGTCAAGCCAAAGGGCATCACTAAGAACTCGTAATGCCCATATCTCGTTCGGAAAGCTGTCTTCGCCACATCGGACTCTCTAACCCGCAACTGATGATACCCTGACCTCAAGTCTATCTTGAAAAAGTGCGATGCTCCTTGTAATTGGTCAAACAATTCATCTATCCTTGGCAAGGGGTATTTGTTCTTGACAGTCACATGGTTCAATCTTCTATAGTCGATACACATTCTAAGACTTCCATCCTTCTTCTTCACAAAAAGAACTGGCGCTCCCCACGGTGAAACACTTGGCCTAATGAAGCCTTTGCTCAACAATTCTTGCAACTGAAGTTTCAATTCACCCAACTCTGCAGGAGCCATCCTGTAAGGTGCAATTGAGATCGGTGCAGTCCCTGGAAGGAGTTCAATAGTAAACTCAACTTCTCTAACTGGTGGTAAACCCGGGATTTCTTCTGGAAAAACATCTGGAAATTCACACACTACGGGGATATCCTCCACCCCTTGGGACTGTTTATCCTCCGTGATAAACGCTAAAAATGCCTCACAACCACTGCTCACCAATCTGTTGGCTTTTAAAGCCGAAATGAACCCACTGGAACACTTTTTCCTATTTCCCTGAAACATCAACTCTGTCTGTGGCCCTTGCAATCTGAAGGTAATGGTCTTACCAAAACAATCCATGGTAGCATGGTAGGTCTCTAACCAATCCATGCCTAAGATAATGTCAAAATCATGCATGTCTAAAATTATGAGGTTGGCCGGTAATTTGATATCTCCTAACAAAATCTGACAACTAGGGTAAAAGGTGGTACAAACAACATGTCTACCTACGGGTGTAGTGACAGTCAAATTATAGTCCAATTCTGCATGCTGTGCATCAATCTTCTTTGCAAACAAAGGTGATAGAAAGGAGTGTGTGGATCCTGGATCAAATAAGATCTGTGCTTCTACTCCACAAATAAGAAGTTTACCTTCTATTACGTCACCTGCTGCTTCAGCGTCAGCACGGTTGATATTGTATACACGTCCCTGCTGGTGTTGCCTGTTCTGCTGCTGAATCTGTCTGCCCTGATTGTTCCTATTCTGCGGTGGACGAGCATTCTGGTTTTGTACTTGCCTGCCTTGTTGCTGTTGTTGCTGTGGTGGTCTCATCTGAACTGGTATGGCTTGATTCTGTGGTGCTATCTGCCTTGGCTGCTGATATCGGTTGGCTTGACTCTGGAGGTGTGGGCAATCCTTGATTGCATGGTCCATTCCTCCACACCTGAAGCAAGCACCCGTTGCCTTGCGGCATTCGTGGGTAGGGTGATTCTTTCCACAATGATTACAACCAGACTGTCTAACTTGAGTCTGTTCTTGCCTTGGCTTCTTGCCACTTTGCTGTCTTTGGTTTTGCTGCTGGTAGTGCTGCTTTCTATCCTGGATAATCTCGTTGTTAAACTCTTCAAATTTGTATGCCCGACTAACTGCTTCATCAAAGGTGACTGGTGGGATTATTCCCGAAACATCCCTCTTGAGAATGGGATTCAGTCCTTCCAAAAACTTAGTTATCTTTTTCTGTTCAGTGTCAATAAGCTCGGTAGCATATCTGGCAAGCCTCTCAAACTTCGTGACATACTCCAAAACGGACATACTTCCTTGCTTCAACTGTTGGAATTCAATTGCCTTCTGTCTCTTAACATGGGAGGGGATGTACTTGTCTGTGAAATGTGTCTTGAAGGTTGTCCAAGCAACCTCATCCGCCATGACTTGGTATGGCTCTTTGACCGTCTGCCACCAATCGTCTGCAAGCCCATAAAATAGAGAAGCTGTGAGGTTCACCCTCTCCCTGTCAGTGCAAACGAAAACGTCAAAAATCTTAGCCGTGTTCGCGAGCCAATCATCAGCCGTCAAAGGGTCCTCTTGACCCGAGAACTCCTTGGGTCCCCTCTTCCGAAATCTTTCAAAGAGGACATTGACATCATCAGCCCTATTCTGGTACACCACATTTGGTGGGGCTTGATGTTGAGGTCTATTTTGGAGGACTTCTAGAAGTTGCCGCTGTACTTGAGCCATCTCTTCATCTTTCTTAGCCATTTGCTCTTGGAATTTGGCTTGAGTTTCGTTTGCTTGCCTCTGTTGCTCTAACATGGCCTGCATGAGTTGTTGGAACTGAGTAGCAGTAGGATTCTCAGTCGGTTCTGTCTCATTCTGATTACTGCCCGAAGCATTATGATTCGGAGCTTTACGTGGAGGCATGATGCTGCAAGACAATTTGTTAGCACATATATCGACAGATTTGGGTTGGTCATGTTGTCTAGACAAACATTCTATCGAACTCACGAATCCTCGCCACGTTCCTAAGACTTTCTAGTTTCTTTTAACTGCCTGAAACATGTCCCGCTCTGATACCAGTCGCGAGGTGAAACACACGTACTCCCGTGTGATTGTACCTGTCGCGAGTCAAATACAAGCACACGAAGGAGAAAACTATTCCACTCGTGAGTCGAACTCACTGGTTACTATCAATCAACAGTTCATATAGCGGAAGCTTAAATCAAATGATCATCATAACCCTGTTCAATCCCATTTATATATAACATAACATTCAAGTTTAAAATCAAAAGAAGTTATACATTGGTACAAAATGTTTGTCCAAAAGAAAGTTCTATACATCGTTATCAGAATACATAACAAAATGAATTGAATTTGGTGTGACTTCACAAAAACATTAGTCACACATCTACTATGCTCTCAAAATGTCTTGGCGCTCTCCGAACCGAGGAGTCTCTACATGGGCCCTACCCCAGGCCACTCCTCTAGTCCCGAAGGTACCTCCTGGGTACCCTTATCTCCCTCCGCGGTCTCTGTAGGACCGCGGGCTGCGTCTGTGCCTGTGACACCAAGAATAGTATCTCAATACAACTATTTAGCAAGCATAAACAGTAAACAGGGATACAATGAAGTTTTTAAGGACAATAACAATTTGAGAATAAAAAAAAAATAAGACGAGTAAAAGAGAAATTAAATAGTCCATTTTCATGAATAAATCCTATATGTCATTCCTTTTAAAACCATTAAAGAAACTATAATACAAATTTTGGCAACTACATAAAGCTCATCCTCTCATTGAGAGCAAATCGTGTTGGGATGTCACTAGGGGTCCGGCCAAAGATCCTCCTAGCTACCCGGGTCCTGGAGTTCCGGTGCTCCAGTCTGTCAACTGCGCAGCGACGTTCAATAATAAACCAAGACTTAACCCCGTCGAGTACCGTCCGGTCGAAGCTAAGTAGTGCCGACTTATTCAAATCAATTTCGTTTGCAATTCAAATCGAGTGACTATTCAAATATTTGGATACACCCAATGGCGTTATCCATATCAATATCACATAATGTATAACAATTGGAGAGCAATATATATAACCATTTTATCGAAAATTGATGTAATTACAATTCTCGTTTTCAATACTTAAAGCAATTATTTAACGACTATAACAATTGATAATAAATTATTATTCATATAATCTATTGTCATTCAATACAAGATTAATTTATAAAATCAACATGTTATTGTTTTCTTAGTGTCACTTATGATGATCTCATGTTGGATTTCTAAATTAATCTTCATGGCTTAACAATAGGTTAATGATTTTCCTTTGGGCTTAATTAGTAGAATCATGGTTCCAATACTAAGACATAATGAAACCTAAGTTCCTATGGTAAGGGGGTGTACATCCTAATTATCCATTTGGGATTGATTAGGAGGGTTAATTATGGACTAGGAGTAATAATATACCTTTAATGAGCCATAAAGAGGTCCAGCAGAAAGGTTTAGGCAGTTCTACCGGTAGAAATTCCGGTAGAAGAAGTTCTACCGGTAGAACTACCGGTTGAGGCGTTTCTACCGGTAGAACTTCCGGTAGAGACAGTTCTACCGGTAGAACTACCGGTTTAAGCATCTGGATTTCCTTCTCCAGGCTCTCTGCCAGATTTTTGACTGTTTCTACCGGTAGAACTTCCGGTAGAACAGGGGTTCACAGTTTTCTTCAACTCTCTGTGTGATTTCGAGCCGTTTCTACCGGTAGAACTTCCGGTAGAACGTCTCGAGTTCAATTTTTCTTCTTCTTTCTATTTTAATCTCTTCCAAATGAGCCTCCTAGCTCTCCAAACACATACATAATACTTCCATACTTCCCAAAACAACTACAAGAAGAAATCCAACTCATTTACCTTCTTTAAACATAAAAACCCAATTTTATGGAAAGAGAAAGAGAATACTTGAATCAATTGAAAATGTACAAAATGCAACCCAATTTATGTTTATACTTGCCTCAAAGAAGAGCTTATAACTTCACACCCACTTGACTTGAGGAAAAACCCAAAAGCCCCAATGTTCAAACCCTAATCATCATAAATACATAAAAACTTGATGAGGATGCAATGCATGAATGAGGATGGGTCTATTCATCTCTAAGATGCTCAAAATCATGGTCAAAGGGTTTTGTTACTCACCTTTAGTAGAGATTTCGAAATTAGGAGGAAATGGAGAGAGTTGGAGAATGCCTATTGACACAAGATGAAAGAAGAATGGAGAAGATGAAGAGATGATGATTCACCCAAGTTATCAAAGTACATGCAAGAGTTCTCTTGATGATTGAATGAGGAGAGAAATGAAGAAGAGAAAGGTTATGGAGAGTTGCAGAGAATGGGAATGAAATGAGTGAAGGAAGGAAATGCCTTATATATGAAGTAAGAGTGGATTTGCAAACTAGCCCAATAGTTAAGGTCATTTCCAGATTAAGTCAATTGGGGTCCATCTTCTCAATAAGTGGTCAAATGAGGTCGAGCCTATTATGAAAGTTGATAAGATTGACGAAATACACGTGCTAGTGGCAAAATGACGCGCAAATGATGTACTTTATGAAAATCGAAAATTATGAAAAAGCTCTTTTAATTACATTAAACTGAGTCAATCGGTGTCAACTCATCTATTTTGGGTTCAAAACTCACCCAACTCAAATCAAATGCACCAATCAATAGTAATTCATCATAATTAGGAGTCAAGCATAATTAATTTGGCTAATACTCAATTAATTAGCAATAATCAAGGTTCATTAGGCTTGGGGTGTAACATTCTCCCCCTCTAGGAATCATTCGGTCCTCCGAATGAACAAACCTTATCAAATAGCTCGGGGTAGTGTCGTGCCACTTGCTCCTCGAGTTCCCATGTAGCTTCATCCTGTCCATGGTGCTCCCATAGGATCTTCACCCATCGAATTGTCCTCGTCCGTAGCACTTGCTCTTTTTCATCGATGATTTGAATTGGACGTTCAACATAAGTTGAGTCAGGCTTGATTTGGACTTCATCGTACTGTATCACATGAGATGGATCACGGATATATTTTCGGAGCATAGATACATGAAAAACATTATGAACTCCTGCAAATTCTGGAGGAAGGTTGAGTCTATAAGCTACATCGCCAATTCGACTCTTGATCTCGAACGGTCCAACATATCTTGGTGCAAGTTTGCCTTTTTGCCCGAACCGTATCGTACCCTTCATCGGAGATGCTTTCAAAAATACTAAATCTCCAGCTTGGAATTCGAGCTTCCTTCTTCGATTGTCCGCGTAGCTCTTTTGTCGGGATTGGGCAATCTTCAACTTTTCTCGAACTTGGAAAACTTTCTCCGCTGTATCAGCAACAATGGTAGGTCCATGGAAACTTCTCGTACCGACCTCTTCCCAGCATACTGGGGTTCTGCAACTACGACCGTACAAAGCTTCAAAGGGTGGCATCCCAATAGCTGAATGAAAACTGTTGTTGTACGCGAACTCGCATAGTGCCAAGTGCTCATCCCACTCACCTCCGAAGTCAAGAACGCTTGCTCGAAGCATATCTTCTAGAGTTTGTATGGTGCGTTCGGACTGTCCATCCGTCTGGGGGTGGTAAGCGGTGCTGAAACTGAGTTTGGTACCCATAGATTGCTGGAATGACCGCCAAAAAGAAGAGACGAATCTAGAATCTCGATCGGAAACTATCGAAACCGGAGTGCCATGAAGACGAACAATCTCCTTCACAAAGAGTCTGGCCATGTCATTGAACTTCATACTTTTCCTGAACGGAATGAAATGAGCCGATTTCGTCAACCTGTCGACTATTACCCAAATCACATCATGTCTACGGCTAGTTAACGGAAGACCTGACACAAAATCCATCGATATATGCTCCCATTTCCACTCAGGGATGTGTAGCGGATGTAACAAACCCGGAGGCTTCCTATGCTCAAATTTCACCTTTTGACACGTGTAGCACTTCGATACGAATTCTGCTATTTCTCTCTTCATATTGTTCCACCAGAATCGTCTCTTGAGATCTCTGTACATCTTCGTGCTCCCAGGGTGTATAGCATATTTGGCATAGTGTGCTTCTGTTATGATTGGAATTGTCAATTGCTGAGTCTTTGGCACACACAGTCGATCTCTAAAATATAGGACTCCATCTATCAATTGGAAATCTGGCTTATCAGCGATGTGGTATCTAATCTTGGCCAATTCAGGATCTTCAAATTGTTCTTCCTTGATCCGGTTCATAATTGTAGGCTCTATCACTGACATAGCGGCTAACATCACAGAATCATCAACCCACTGAACTTCTACATCCAACTCTTCAAAAATATCCAATTCCATCCATTGAGTATCCATAGCTGCAGTCATAGAAGATTTTCTGCTCAGTGCATCTGCCACCACATTTCCTTTTCCTGGAATATATTTAATGGGAAAATCATAGTCCTTGATAAACTCTAACCACCGCCTCTGCCTCATATTGAGGTCTTGTTGGGAGAAAAGATATTGCAAACTGCGATGATCCGAATGTACTTCAAATTGTTCCCCGTACAGATAATGTCTCCAAATTTTCAATGCAAAAACAATGGCGGCTAATTCAAGATCATGGGTGGCATAATTCTTCTCGTGATTCTTCAATTGCCTTGATCCATAGGCTATCACCTTTCCATGTTGCATAAGAACACACCCTAGACCAATTCTAGATGCATCAGTAAAAATCACAAATCCTCCTGTACCCTCAGGTAATGATAAAACTGGGGCGGTTGTCAACTTCTCCTTCAGGATCCGAAAACTCGCTTCACATTCTTCGGTCCAAATGTATGGTACATCTTTCCTAGTCAATTTTGTCAACGGAGCTGATATCTTCGAAAAATCCTTCACGAATCGACGATAGTATCCCGCAAGACCCAAGAAACTCCGAATCTCTGCCACATTTCTCGGACTAGACCAGTTAATAATTGCTTCTATCTTAGCTGGGTCTACTCTAATACCCTCTCGAGTTACAATATGTCCAAGGAATGCCACTTGTTCGAGCCAGAAAGCACACTTCTCTAATTTAGCGTACAACTGATGAATCCTCAAAAGCTGAAGAGATGTCCTAAGATGATCAGCATGTTCTTCTCTTGACTTGGAGTAAACCAAAATATCATCAATGAATATCACGATAAACTGATCTAGGTAAGGAGCGAAAATCCTATTCATCAACGCCATGAAAACTGCCGGAGCATTGGTTAGGCCAAACGGCATCACCAGAAATTCGTAGTGGCCATATCTTGTTCTGAAGGCTGTCTTCTCAATATCTTGCTCACGAACTCTAAGCTGATGATAACCCGATCTAAGATCGATCTTCGAAAAGTAGGCTGCTCCTTGAAGCTGGTCGAACAACTCATCGATACGAGGCAACGGGTACTTGTTCTTAATCGTCACTTGATTGATCTGTCGGTAATCGATGCACATCCGAAAAGAACCGTCCTTCTTTCTCACGAACAATACCGGAGCTCCCCAAGGTGACATACTCGGACGAATGAGCCCTTTGTCCAAAAGATCTTGCAACTGTTCCTTCAACTCTCTGAGTTCTGCTGGAGCCATTCTATAAGGGGCCTTCGAGATAGGGGCTGTACCCGGAATCAAGTCTATTGGAAAATCCACTTCTCTTAGAGGAGGCAGTCCTGGAACTTCGTCAGGAAACACGTCGGGGAAATTGCACACTACTGGAATCTCTTCCAACTTCGCTATCGGCTCCTTCTCGGTGATAAACGCAAAGTAACCTTCACATCCATGCTCCAGAAGCTTCACTGCATCCAAGGCTGACACTAGTCCATTGTTGGGCTTCTCTCTTCGTACACCCTCGAACACCACGTCCGTCTTGGGTTCTTGCACTTTGAAAGTGATTGTCTTGTGGAAGCAGTCAACACAAGCCCGGTGCTTAGCGAGCCAATCCATCCCGAGAATAACATCAAAATCGTGCATCGCTAGGATTATCAAATCAGCTGGCATGACGAGTCCTCCAATCTGAATGCTGCAACCTGGGTAGTAGTTCTCACAGACTACTCTCTTACCCACCGGGGTAGTCACCGTCAACACAAAAGGAAGCAACACAGGTGGTTGCTGAAGATCACTAGCAAATCTGGGTGCCACAAATGAAAGTGGCAGTCGCGGGCCCGGGTCTCGGTCCGGGGTCGCGACACCGACCCTGTACCAATAAATCCTCCAGTAAAAGTTACAACTTTTGGTTAAAAAATGGTGATGACCTTATTACAAAGGTAAGGTCATCGCCGACCCATACTTAGAAATTTCGCCACAAGCCTCCTAGAAAAGTTACACAACTTTTAGTTAATAAATAGGGAAACCTGCGTCAATGATGACCTTACTTTTGCAAAGGTAAGGTCATCGCCGACCCGTACTTGGAAATTTCAACACCAACGTCCTAGAAAAGTTACAAGTTTTGGTTAATAAATAGGAAAACCAGCGTCGGTGATGACCTTACTTTTACAAAGGTAAGGTCATCGCCGACCCGTGCTTGGAAATTTCGCCACAAAGTTACAACTTTTGGTTAATAAATAGGGAGAACTGAGTCGGTGATGACCTTATTTTACAAAGGTAAGGTCATCGCCGACCCTGTAATCAATTTTTTTACAACTTCTTGTCAGAAAAATAGCTAGGCTGCGTTGGTGGTGACCTTATTTAGCACTAATAAGGTCATCACCGACCCTGTAATGACACATTCCACGTGCATTAGATAAAAATCCATGCAGAATCGTTATGTTGCATAAAGGCATTACATCATCTTCCACAACAAAATATTGGGTTCCACACCTCTTTTCAAAAGAAATGATAAATATTTATACAAAAACATCCAAAAGTGCAAAACATCGTTTTCAAAATAAATGATAATTTATACACAAACTTGCAAAAATGCAACAAAAAACAATACTTCCATGTTAATAAGACAATCCATAAACATACATACAAAAAAAAAAAAAAAAAGAAAAAAAACTATCAAAAAACATACCCCAAAACAAAATAATTACATGAATGGCCCCAAAACAAAAAATCCATCAACGTCATTGTTGAATTGGCGGATTTTTACAGCTGCCACTGTTTTGACCCCTCTCTCTACAGCACGAACAAGTTACCACTCTTCGCTTGCTATGTCGATCTTCAGCTCGGATCTTGTTCTTCTTTGATCGACCCCGTTGCTGGAAAAGATTACATGAGTAGACCCAAAGTAATCCATCAACGTCATTGTTGAATTGGTGGATTTTTGCAACTCTCACGGTTGTGACCCCTATCTTTACAACACGAATAAGTTACCACTCTTTGCTTGCGATGTCGATCTTCAACTCGGATCCTTTTCTTCTTTGGTCGACCCGGTTGCTTGCTAGCCAATGGTGGGAGGACTCTCTCTGTGGTTAAATGTTGTTTCAATTGCTTTCTAACACGGGTGGCATGAATGATATCACTGTACGTTTCTGGTATGTGCTTGTGAGGTATCAGTGCTTGCAATAATCATATGGATTCATATTCCGTGCTTTCAAGGCGGCAACTACATGGTAACATGGGATCCCAATCACGTCCCATTTGCGGCACGAGCATGACCTGCGATCTAGATTAACTACATCAACATACTCTGAAGATTGCACTTCATATTCATTCAATGCTGTTATCCGTACCATCAGCCTTCGCGATTCTTCCATCTCTGTGGCTAGGGACTTCTCTGCGTACAGTGTTTGTAGTGAAGTGATGCTTTGTACTTGAGTTCGTTTCTGAAAGAATTCCATGAGTTTTGCACGTATCTATTTCACTTGTTTAGTAATCGGGAGCACTCGGGTGTCTTTTAGGAGACTGTTTGTGCACTCTACAGTATTGTTGGTAAGCATGTCATACCTGCGTCCATGAGAAAATGCCGTTGCCCAGAACTGATAACCGATCGTATGGATGTAATTATATGCACGCTCATCTACACTTTTTATGTGGTCTATGCAAGCATCGAACTCACAAGGTCGGTATGCCCTCGCCGCGCTTCAAAATTTTCTTATAATGCCGTGGTTGTTGAAAGCCGCCTTTATGTTTTCAGCTATATGATGGCAACAAAAACATTGCTTTGCGCATGGCATTATAGCTTGTACTGCATGAATCAGACCTTTCTGACGGTCGAATACAATTGTCAGATTTTTTGGCTCACCCAACGACAAGGACAAGTGTGCAAGAAACCACTCACAACTATCACGTCACTCTGCTTCAGCAAAGGCAAATGCAATGGGGAACAGTTGATGATTTGCATAATGTGTTACGGCCACCATTAGCACTCCTGTATATTTGCCACGAAGGTGTGATCTATCCACCGCTACCAATGGCCTTAGAGAGGTTTGGAATGACCTTAAGCATGGACCGAAGGACCAAAAGAAGTGTCTGAATCGGTCATCCTCCCTGATGTCCAACGCAGTGTATGAACCGGGGTTGGTTCTATAAAGCTCGTTGCAATAGAGCGACAATATCATAAAAGACTCCTCGGACGATCCACGCACTTTGCACAGTGCAAGCTCATTTGCCATATGTGCTCTCCTGTATGTAATGCGGGTCCCAAACTCAATCTGACATTCATTGATGATCTCCTTGGGCTTAAGATCGTTATTGTATCACACCTTCTCTTCAATGAACTCTGCTACTAGCTTCGCGGCTACTTGCCGATGTGCAGTTCCCATAAGTGGTTTAGAGCAACAATGTTTGGAATTATACTTTCGAACTCTGAAGTGTGGACCAGAATCTGCCATGGAGGCATATATACGCCAGGGATAATCTACTTCTTTACAACTCACTATCACCATCTTCATGTTAGTCCTCTCGTGTTTCAAGGTGAAGTTGTTGTATATTGCGTACTTTGTTATACTCTTTTAAAAGCCTCACGATCAGGAAACTCCATACCTAGCCACATCTCCCTACCCGAACCAGTCCCTTCTTCGAGCACAATATTATCAAGGACCATTGTGTCCATGAGGGGAGCTTTTGAAAAGCTGTCTTCTTCATTTTTGCTTGTTGTATCTCTTTCGACGCCTGATTTAATGAGTTCGGCAGCTGCTGAACTTCCATTTCCAACCACATTAGTTGCGGGAGCACCGATGAAGCTGTGCACACTTTCGCTTCCATGTGCATGAAGCATTTCTACATTAATTTCTTCGAACATGGAGTCATCATCGTCTGCAAAATAAGACAATGTCATTGGGAATTTTATATCGTGATCCTTCTGTATATCGATCATGGGAAATTCTTTAACAGGTGGAGGTGACGGTGGTAGCTCGCCATTTAATTTATTATCAGGCTTTCCAATGCAGGAGCATCTCAAATGAGTTTGTTCCTTTCATCCTGTAAAGACCTACAATAAATAGTTATGAAAAAAAAAATTTACTTTCGATCCAAGCTGAAAATGTTGAAATATAGTTTTAACTTTAGAACATACCTATTGTCACGGGTGTGTTGGAAACTATCTTCATCGCATAGCCTTCTTGAGACGAATAATAATATCCCCTTTGCTTCGCTTCTTGACGATTTTAACAAACCATTGATATCATTATCATCATCGATATCTATCAACGAAAAAAAAAATTCCCATTGTGTAGAAGATACTTTAGAGTTATCTCATCGGAAGTTGTTGCCCGATGCCCAACTCGATGCTTCCAAAGCCATTTTGGACAGCTCCTTAAACGTAACATTGCTCGAGATATCTCATCTTCTGCCTTCTACCCTTGTACTGAGGACGATTGAGCTCAAATTCAAACTCACCGTCATAGTGAAAGATTATGAAGTGCTCAACGTCTGGCATGCTATTAGAACATCATAAAAAACATAAATTACTTAGACCATCCTTCTCACGCAATAATGCATGAGGTGTAGATTAAATTTGTTAACATTTTCCTCCTTATTAGAAACTAATTTTGTATAAAGTACTTTGAACAATGCAAAACATTGAATAAGGCTCATGTACAACGTATACCATATTGAATGAAACAGACAATAAACACCATACAATGAAAGAGAACATGTATCCATGCATTGAATGATAGTATATGTATTTTATGTTGTCAATAGAAAGAGAAGATTGATTTCTAGGGTTCCATAATGTGAAGAGAAAATTTTTCATTACCTCCTTTGTGTAGACCCTATCAATAGCAAGAAGAGATCGGTTGAAAATTAATGGTGACATCAACGGTGGGAAAACACAGTAGTCATCATGTTTCGCAGCTATACAATACTGAAGGAAGGCGGCCTCTGCGTTTTTGGTGAAGTGTCACGAATGAAGCTCGAAATCAAATTATATAGAATTTGCGGACAGGGTCATCGCCGACCTTATTCAGTGTAAATAAGGTCGGCGCCAACGATGTGACAAATTGGTATAAAAAAAATGAAAATCGGGCCTAATTGCGCTAATTGGTGCCCCACTTGCTAAAGTGTTTGATTGCGTAACACGTATGGATAAAGTGTTTTTTCCGGTTAAATCCTCTAGAAAGAAATAACCAAGATTTTTAAGTTAAAAAAAAAAGGAAAAAAGAAAAAAGGAAAGAGGAGCCTTTATTTGCATGGACGTTTCAAAGAGGGAGAGGGCTCATGCAGTGGTCATGCAGACCACATAAAATGGTGTTCCAACAGTTTTAGCATAAATTAAACTCTTGTGATTACATTGTTAGCATATGGGCCTATGGACCACATTTGATGGCCACAAAAGAGCTTGATAGGCTAGTTGTTCTTAGGTGATTGACTTCTTCTATAACTCCTCCTCTTTTTAGGTGTAGAATGTTGCAGCGAATCCGGATGTTAGTTTCCCCGAGAAGCTCACATTAGATATGTGCGAGCCTAAAAATTACGGACTTGGTTTAGGGGGGTGATGAAGATGTTGTTTAACTGATCGAGAACGTTGCCGATGGCCTGAAACCTAAAAGGGAGAAGAAAATAGAGGTCAGGGCCCCGGGTTGCTGTCAGCCAAAGGCACTTCGACGCTTGAGTTAGTGCGGTCACTGAACTATGGTGAAGTGGGGAAGAATGTTTGAGCAAAATAGCAGAGTATATGCAGTATCTTGCGTTACCTGTTCATGGCTTACCATGCAAGTATATGTAGAAGAGAGTAGAAGGTTCCATATTGGAGGTAGGTGGGATGCTTGTCCCATCAGCCTATACCTAGGACCCTTAGTGGGGGTAGGTGAGGAAACAGTCCCATCGGATCTCTCCTCAAATCCCTCGCATAAATGTGGACGTGATAGGGAAGGTCCCTTATCAGTATTCGGCGGCCACCCTATCTGTCAGGGCGCTCTATAATGCAGTTGTCCCATCCCATAATGGAGATTAGACACTCAGTGTTCATCTCGGCGTTTGGCCGAACTGGAGAAGTCACCGAAGCAAAGAGCGCAAGCTCGGGAGCTACTGCTGAGACACGAGATGTCGAACCCAAGGAAGTGTGCTCAGTACTATTTACCGAGGTAGACCTGGACTCGGTGCCAGCTGGCGCTATCGCCGAGCTGACTGAGACTGTGCCCAGGGCAAGTCCAATTTGTACTCTTACCGAACTGGAAGTAATTTCTAGGTCACGGAAATACCCCGTACAAGATCGTTGGGGTTATGTGATAAAAGCAAACCCTTGATTCAGGATTCCATAACACACATAGCACGATATGAAAACTTGAGTCTTCTCGGCGATCTCCAGCCCAACGGCACCTTCTCGAATTCGTTAATCAATTTTCCTTCATTGGTATCAAAGCTAGACAGGTTCTGCTTCTTTTAAGTTGGAGGATACTGGAACCGCCTGCATCTATTTTGTTGTTCTACTTTTTTCTTTCTTTTCCAAGTTCTCGGATTCGTTAATCAATTTCCCTTCATATATAAAATAAACGAGCAAGCCGCTGTAAATATGATATAAAGATGCACTACAAAAATAAGCAAAGTGATATCGTTTTAAATTAAAAAATGTCAAAATATGAAAAAAGAACCTCTTCACAACACAAAGGGAATGCAAACTAACCTTCTCATAAGCGAAGTGCTCTTGTTATGTTTGGAGAAGGTTGATGAGGAGAAGATGAGGTGAATCCTCAAAGTTGTGGATAGCAACTTTGGCCATCAATAGAAATAAGACGTTGGAGTAGAAAGAAGACAAACGGAGAAGAACATAAATGTAGTCAACGAAGAACAAGTTGATAAATGGGACAGGAAAAGAGATGTAGAAAATTAAAAGGAAATGGAGGACCACAGGGAACATTAGAGGGAGATGAAAAAATCGCAAACACCAATGGCACTTTTCACGATTGCACTGCATAGTCATGTTGCAATATTAGGAAACAAAGGACAATTTATATATAAAAATATCTCAAAATAGGAGGCCCTCTGATAATACTTTTCAAATTGAAAAAGTCTAAATGTCCCGAAGAGTGTCCCGACTTGGGGACCGAATGGACAAGAGTCATGATGTGATCATGCATGAGAGAGATGTTTTTGGGGGAGCGGGAGAGAGAAAAAGGGGGACAGAGATGTTCGGTCCCAATTTCGGGTCCAAATTCGGGACAAGTAGCATTACTCTTTTAAATTTATTATTTTTTCATTTAAATTTTAATGGTTTTTTCCTTGTATGATAGCCTAACTGATCATATCATTATTTTCATATTCTATTAAAATTAACTGATGAAAACATTCTAAAACACAAGAAATAAAATCTTCAATATTATTAATTAGAAAGAAAAAAAATAAAACTTTCTTTTTCTTTCAGTTTAACACGATCAAATTAGGATGTCTCAACCAGCTGAGAGCATACCGGTATAAAATTAAGTAGTGAGTGCCAAAGAGATTTATCATTATATTAAAGTAAGGATTTTGGATTCAGTTTTGACCATATTCACGTTAAGTTTAACTTTTTATTGTATAGGTTATGTATGAGATTTAAACTCATGATCTTCTTTTTTTAAAAAATAATAATTTAACCACTAGATTACACAATATTTATATATAATTATTTATAAGAAAATAATAAAACTAATTAGATGGAATAGGGACTTTAGTCACATGGGCCATGCCCGCATTTAGCAGGGGTTATTGTGCTCGTATTTATTTAATTAATTACAGAGGTCCGATTGGACCCACAAGCCGGACCAGGACAGCTCTACAGGGCCAACCCACTTCCAATAATTTTGGTATTGTTGAAGGTGACCCACTGATTTAAACTCCGGCTCATGTCAACAGTAGCAAAGGGACCCCCTGTCTCCTTTTCAAACAAAGATAAAGCTGACGTGGCGGCTCAAGAGCCGGAGTGTGCGCACCGCGCACATGGGCCGACTGTACACCTCGTTGGGTGCCCTGCTGTCGACGATTCCGCCTTTTCGTCCCACTCCCATCTCTCTCTCTCTCTCTCTCTCTCCAAGGTAGGTTTTTCGACTCCCTCTTTTCTCTCTTTTATATTATCGAGAGAGAGAGAGAGAGATTCGTTAATGGTATCAGATCTTCTTAGATCTGACCTGACGAAAGTTTCCTTCTTTTAAGGTTTTCGACTTGTCTTCTTTTGTTCAAAATTTCCTGCTTGGAAGATGATCCAGAGCTTGTGTTTTGGTTCTGGAGCTGGTTTTCGTCGCTTATGTATCTGTATTAGTAATTCCTTGGGGTTTTGAAGAAGCTGATTTTGTGATGGTGGTCAGGTAGGGGTAACTGTATTTGATCTGTTGTTGTTCTTTTCTTTGGGTTTGAAATTGCAGCTTTCGTTGTGGGTGGGTCTGATTTGCGTGATTTATTTGTTTGGGTGAGATTAGGTTCTTGTGATTGGTGAAAAATGGGATTTTTTATTGGATGTTTCTGTTTGATCTGTTCTTCTCTGTAGGTTTTCTCGCCTTGAAGGAGATTCGGCTTTTATTGTGGCTTTTCTTTTTTCTTTTTTTTTGTTTGGTATGATTACGTTTTTGTGATCGGTGGAAAGGGGTTTTTCTTGGTTCTTCTCCCACTTGTATTGAATTTTCCTGCAATTGCGACAACAATTCCTACTTTGGTCGCGGATGAGTGGTAAAAATTGGATCCTTTTCTCTTTCCCTTGCCTTTGGTGGCTTCTGTAATTTCTTACATGTCACTTTATCTTTCTCCTTAATTTCTTTCTTCCACTGCCAGTTCTCTTCTTCTCTCTAAGGAATTCTCACTTTTTCATGCTTAGATTTCTGCATCTTCTACACCTAAAAACACCCAAAGCAGAAATCTTTTGTCTTTCTCTTTCCCTTGCCCTTTCCAGCGTTTTTCAGATCTAAGCAAACATGCATACCAAGAAGAGCAAGGAATCAATAGAAAAAACGAATGAAAACGGAGAAAAAACCCGTCTTTCCACTTTCCCCCACGAGGTCTTAGAACGAATTCTGGGTTTCGTGAAATCTCACAAGGACAGGAGCTCTGTCTCTCTCGTCTGCAAGGACTGGTACAATGCAGAGCGATGGAGCCGAACCCACGTCTTCATTGGAAACTGCTACTCGGTCTCTCCTGAGATCCTCATGAGGAGGTTCCCCAAAATCCGTAGCGTTACAATGAAGGGAAAGCCGCGATTCTCGGATTTCAATCTCGTCCCTGAAAACTGGGGTGCTGATATCCATTACTGGCTCGTCCATTTTGCTTCTGCTTATCCTTTTCTGGAGGAGCTTCGTCTCAAGAGGATGACTGTTACTGATGAGAGCTTGGAGTTTCTGGCACGATCATTTCCCAACTTCAAGGCACTGTCGCTAGTCAGCTGTGATGGGTTCAGCACAGATGGGCTTACCAGCATTGCATCCTATTGCAGGTGAGAGTGAGACCCTTTGCTTTCTTTTAACCTTTTCAGATTAGTGGTTCTTTGTGCTTTCTTATTCAAGTAACTTTTATGTTATATTGCGTTTTGGAGGCTTTATATCAGTGTTTATATGATGCTTGAGGTTGTTAATAAGATTTGGGAGTTGGGTTTTTCTGTTTAATCGATCAAGTGAAGCCAGACTTGATCAGTGGTGAGGTAACTAACTGCGTGTAGAAATGGGTGGATTAACGAGTCTTCCAAAAGTTGGGAGACCACATACACTTGTTTGGTGAATTGGGTGGATAAGGTGGGTTGATGGTGTTTGTTTCCGGTGGAGAACGGATCTGTGACGACATCAAAGAGTGAATGCTTTTCTCCTTGATGTGACTTTGAAAGTAGTGATGTGTCGGCATGGGTTGACTCGTTCTTGACTTATCCCAACTTGTATAAATATCTTCTCATTTTTTACTGGTTGAGTTGAGAGTTGAGGCACAAAGAATGCTTTAGGTACTTAGGATGCTTTGAGGTAAAAAAAGAAAAGCATCTTTTGTGTATCAAGTGCATATTACCGTTCTCTTGTGGTTAATTCTTTAATTATGTTTTTTTGGATCTATGTAAGTTATTATTATTATTATATATATATATATATATATATAGAGAGAGAGAGAGAGAGAGAGAGAGAATTCACTTAAACTCACTTTCTCTGCATCTTCCTTGCTGCCTTTCCTTGGTTTAGTGGTGTAGTTTCCCTTTGAAGATTCCTTTCAGAAGAAGAAAATGGGAAAAAATAAAATAAAAAATAGAAACTCCATTATTGATATTTTGAGAGGCCTTTTCTTGGTTGGTCCATCCGTCTTGAGGAGTCTTGTAGCTCTTTGTAAAACTGTCTCATGAACCCTGTTTTCTCGATTTTGATTACTTTCTATGTTTTATCCATTTTACAATTTCATAACCGGCTGGCAGTTGGCTCATAGTTGTGTATAGAGCTATTGATTGGTTTAACATATCTACAATACCCAATCATGTTGTGTGCTCAGTTCATGAGAACGGGTGTCTCCATGGCCAGGTCATTTGTTGGTTTGGGCTTTATGAATCATGAAAGATCTCTCCTCCATGGAATGGTTTAGATCTCTTCTCCATGCTTTATGAAAGATCTCGACTCCCTCCTTGATTATGCAGGGAAGGCAACAAATGAGAGAGAGAGAGAGAGAGAGAGAGAGAGAGAGAGAGAGAGATGGTTTAGATCTCTTCTCTATGCTTTATGAAAGATCTCGACTCCCTCCTTGATTATGCAAGGGAAGGCAACAAATGAGAGAGAGAGAGAGAGAGAGAGAGAGAGAGAGAGAGAGAGAGATTCTGCGTTTCTGGTTATTCTCAAAGATAGAACATATCTGTTTTGTTCATCCACAATTTTTATTCAAATTTTAAGCAACTAGATTCTCTTCTTATTGAATACTCTGTAAGAACCTTGCAAGTGGAAACCAGTTGAACTAGTTGGCTGATGCTCAAAGAACAAGGCATAAAATCGAAAGTTGAGTCCAGCAATTCAAATGCGCTGTAAATAAAATAAAAAAAAAATCTTGTGTGATACTTTTACATGGAAGGAAACCTTGTGAAAACTTTTCGTGGCTGTAAAGTGTTTTGCAGATACTAGCACTGACTGTATTGAATGCATAGCCCAATGAAAGAAAAGGTTCATGTCTCTTAGCAGGGATGCTGAAAACAGTTTTGAAACCTCATTCTCGTTGAAGGGAATTGGATTCAAAACTAGTAAACCTTCAGTCTGTCGATTTGTTGATTTAAGAACTTGCTTGAAGTATGCTTTGGAAATCAATACATTATTTACCCTATACTTGGGATCATTTCTTTTCAACTTTGGTTTGTTTATATATTTTTTTTCCACATCCAATATACTTTTCTTTCGCTGCTTGTCCGGTTTCTACCATTAATCATAATTTGTTTTACAGGAACTTGACTGAGTTGGACATTCAAGAAAATGGGATTGATGATCGTGGTGGCAGCTGGTTAAGCTACTTCCCTGAAAATTTCACATCTTTAGAAACACTGAACTTTGCGAATGTCAGCAAAGAAGTAAAGTTTGATTCCTTGGAGAGGCTTGTGGCCAGGTGCAAGTCACTAAAAGTCCTAAAAGTTAATAAGAATGTTACTTTGGAACAGTTACAAAGGCTACTTGTGAGAGCTCCCCAACTGATGGAGCTTGGAACTGGCTCCTTCTTGCAAGAGCTCACTAACCAGCAATTTGCGGAGCTGGAAAGTGCATTTAACAACTGCAAGAATTTACACACACTTTCTGGTTTATGGGAAGTCACTTCGCTGTGTCTTCCGGCATTATATCCCGCCTGTACAAATTTGACTTTCTTAAATTTGAGCTATGCTGCTTTGCAAAGTACTGAACTGGGTAAGCTTTTGCCAAGCTGCCCAAATCTTCGCCGCCTTTGGGTAAGAAGCTTCATGGTTCTTTCTGGTTGATATTTCTCCTTAAATTTCTATATTTTGGTTCTACCAATGTTACAGTTTCTTATGTTGACTCTTCTATCAGTGATCTTGCTATAATGGAATCATATATATCATCTCGTACAAAAGCAAGATCCCTCTGGTGTATTTATCATAATACCAATTGAAACTCATCATCTCATACTGAATTTGGATGTTAGAAATAGATATAATGGAAAAGATTACGTGGGCTATGGCAACAACCATGAAGCTGAAAAGAATAAGTTTTTAGAAGGCAAATTTTCAGGTGGAAATACTTCCAATCAAGAACAGTAGATATTCCCAACTAAAGAGGTGATGTCAAAAGAAGTGTAGACTGTAGAGTGTTGTCATGTTGGTTGGAATCCAAGGCCCGAAGCATTTCATTTGTATTCCATTCTGCCCCATTCAGATGTCTTTAAATTCTTATATTCTTTTTCTTATTCTAATGGATCAAAGATAACCATGACGCGTCTTACCTTTTGACAATTTGCCTATCCACACAGACAAGCAACATATATATTGCTTTCCTTTTAGGATCCCTTTTGGACCTGTGTGTGTGTGTGTGTGTGTGCGCGCGCGTTCGTAAAAGCCAAATGAAAAGGGTAAAAATGTTTTCTTTATGTAGATGTGATTGCTGTTGATGTCCCATTCAATATCTTATTGCACAGAAGTATTGGCTCTAGATTCAACTCTTTCCGGACAAAGTTCTCTCACTTCTATCCGCATCACTTTCAGTAAAGTAGTTTCACTCAGGACCTCGTTTCTCCAAAACATATAATACAGTTGTATCTTGAATGATGTTAGTAATATTTTGTCACTCTTCAGCAAGGCTAATGTTTTGCATGTTTGTAGAATGCCACCTCAGATTCAACTGCTCGATATTTTCCTTATCAGCCCTTCACAACCTCTGTATAATATTCCTCGGTCCAGTCGTCTTAATAGATTATAAAGTTTTTTTCCCAGCTGTGCTACAGGCTTGTCTCATAGAGTTTATAGCTCCAAAGCTATCTGATCTAAAAACAATATATTGAGCTCTACAGTCTACGCAACCTTTTACCTTTTGTATAATATTCCTCAGTCCAGTCTTCTCTATAGATTGTATAAATATATATATATATTTAGATTGTATATTTTCCTTATCAGCTCTACACAACCGTTGTATTTTGCAAGATGATCATTTGCAAAATCAAGATAAATCCAATCAGAACTGGATTTTTCAGTTCCATCATGCAAAAACCAGATATAATCAACTTTGATTTGTGGGACTAGCGCTATTCTAGTTTAAGATAAGCTAAGCTTCCACTTAGGAGAGCTCTGCTCATATATATATATATATATATATATATATAAATATATAGGGAAATATTTAAGTGAGAACTAGTTCTCACCTATTATATGAGAATTTTTTCGCGGGGCCCAACTAGCAACCCATCCAAACCTAGCAACTAATAGGAAACCCCTTGATAGTCACTAATTCCAAAGATTGGCACACATCCAAATAAACTGAACCGTTTGATCGATAGTTGAATATGTTTTTGAATATGAAGCCATTAAACTTGTGGGCCACGGATGAAGGGGTTAGGGGCATGGGTTTGGGGTCAAACTTGATACATGTGGTGGTCTCACATAGATCTTTCCATCCCCCTTGGTCCCATCCCCAAATGGGGCCCACAATTGGGCCCCACAAAAAAGTTCTCACATAATATGTGACAACAGTTCCCACTTGAATATTACCCATATATATATATATATATATATATATATATATATCCTTTTAGTTAAGAATGGTCACATGACTCATCCCCAACCTTCTGGCTGCGAAATTGAGCACCTTCCAACTGTGCTATGGATTTGTCCTATAGATTGTATTGTCTAAATCTATCTAATTTAAAAACAACATATTAAGCGACCTAGCTTTTATTTTTGCCCCACCTGTATCTGTTACTTTTCGAAGTGCTTCATTCAGATAAACAGCAGTTTGATTGTGAAAGTAAAGTCTTGGATTTTGTCCTTTCATTATAGACTATCCCAAATTTCAACTGTTTGCTATCATTCTTCTGTTACTCAGATGTGCTTTACCCTTAAAAGAAGAGGTTGATAGAAGAAAAGCGTTGTGTTTTCATTGTCAATATTTACTGCTTTATTAGTAGTCCTTTTGTTCTGACTAGTCAGGGTGATTTATCTTTAATCCGTGCATTTTTTGCCACTATTCAAGTTTATGATTCTGGCTCTAGAATATTGAAGTGTGACGTTAAGTTGTACAATACTTCACTGAGGTCCCTGTTTTGACTATCCAAACGGTTTATTTTTGGGGGCCTAGTCATGGTGGGTGATGCTTCAAGAGATTTTGATGTGATTCTGCGGCCTTGTATTCATCAAACAGGGACCCTTTTTTATTTTAACTCTAAACTCTCTACTGGTTTATTGCCTATTGGTATGTTCCTGGATAGATGGGCCCATAGTTTATTGATGTGTGAAACATAGGTCTCGTGTTGTATACAACTCAAGGCAGGCTAAAGTGCATATCCTTAGACCAAAGTTCATATAATTTCTCACTATCATAGAGCTGTCTGCAGGAAGAAGAGGTTAATGTAAGAAGAGTTGCATATTATAACCTTCCTCTGTGGGCCTTAGCTAAATCCTTGGTGGTATTAATTTTTATTTATTTATTTTTTATATAGGTTCTAGATACAGTTGAGGACAAAGGGCTGGAGGCTGTGGCTTCCAGCTGCCACTTACTAGAAGAGCTCCGTGTCTTTCCGGAGAACTATGATTTTGACATTGCTGATGGGGGAGGGGTCACAGAAGCTGGCTTTATTTCCATCTCCCAGGGCTGTCGCAACCTCCGTTACATCCTTTACTTCTGCCGCAGAATGACAAATGCTGCAGTGGAGACAGTTGTCCGCAACTGTCCGGACTTTACCCATTTCCGCCTCTGCATCATGATTCCTCGCCAGCATGATTACATGACCAATGAACCGATGGATGATGCATTTGGTGCAGTTGTCAAGACCTGCACCAAGCTCCAGAGGCTTGCCGTCTCGGGCCTCTTGACTGACCGGACGTTTGAGTACATAGGGAAGTATGCCAAGAACCTTGAGACGCTGGCAGTTGCTTTTGCTGGCAGCACCAATCAAGGGATGCAATTTGTGTTGGAGGGCTGTCCAAAGCTGAGGAAGCTGGAGATAAGGGACTGTCCATTTGGTGATGCAGCGTTGCTTTCAGGGCTGGAGAGGTATGAGTCAATGAGGTCACTTTGGATGTCATCATGTAAAGTAACAATGAATGGCTGCAGACTTCTTGCAATGGAAATGCCGAGGTTGAATGTAGAGGTGATCAAGGAAGATGAGGGTGATGCTTCTGATGCTGAGAAAGTTTACGTGTACCGGTCAGTTGCTGGGCCAAGAAGGGATGCTCCACATTTCGTCATGACCCTATGATTTGGAAGGCCAGGTAACTCAAGATTTTAGGGTCGTAATCCAATCTGGATGTTTAATTTTGTGATGCATTCGTTTTGCACAAGTGGGGGTTAGGTTCAGTGAGCTATACAGTTATATAATAGGTCCCCAATTCTGATGAGGGATCTCCATAGATCTTCTGGGTTGGATCGTTCTAGCCATCGTTGATCATTTTTCCAAGTTGGTGCTCTGATTCTCAAGTCATTTTATGACTATGATTGTATGGCTAGATCTTCCAACACACAAAGGTAGGGTATTCCCTCTCTAAGGTGAGGCCTAAGTTAGCCTTCTAGCTAGGCAGCCATACTTGTATGGAATGAATGCATTTAATTTTCTCAATATTTTAGAAAAGGTGCTCTGATCACTTGTCTGAAGCACTTTCACTGGGAAATGATCCATTGTGCTGTATGGCTTTGAAGCTTTATCTGTCATCATCATCCTATTTGTAATCGTGGTGTAGATGGAGAAAATCTGAATTGCAGCTTCACCGGGAGCAACTGTGAATCTGTCTTCACACTCACCGGTCGAACATTCCGGACTGGCATTGATATGTATAAGTGTTGCACTGTAGTTTAACATTCGATGGTTCCTATTTTCATGTACTCAGAACTCATTCTCAAACCAGGAATTATTAGGACACAAAGCTCATCAATTTTACCAGTCGCATAATTTACTGTTTCTTTCTGGCCAAAGGCCCACGAAATTCCTCAGCGAGGAGATTGCTATACATTCCTAATTCTATCCATCCAGGCTGTCCAAGGTAAAGGTTACCTTAGATTCGACCCAAAACTAAAACCGCCATGGTACCATTCATAATCCAATCCAACCTTACAGCCTATGGGATGCAATTGACCGTCTGCCTTTTAATAAAGAGGATCAATATATATCCAGTACATGGCAATGGTTTCTGTTTATCCAGTTACATTTGAAGTGGACGAGGACAATACCAATATGAACAGCCAACAAATTGGCCCAAATTTACTGTTTTTGAGGCTTTTCTATTGTCATATAATTGCATTTTCACCATCATAAGAGAACAGGAGTTGATTAAGGTGCCATTATGCCATTCCTCTCTCTCTCTCTCCCTCCCTCTCTCTCTCCCTCTCTCTCTCTCTCTCTCTCTTTACAGTGAACTCAAACTCAACCTATGCAGGCCCCATGCACTCTGTACGGTCTTTTAAGAATTGACGGAACTTCTTTACCAAAAACAAAAGGGGAAAGTTTCAAATTTTTTGCATTATTTCAAAAGGGACACATTTCAAAAATTTTCAAATTAATCCTTAAGTTTTTCAGTAAGATTTTAATTAAGGATATCCAGCCATTCAATAGTATTTTCTTGTGATATTTTCCTTCAATATTTTGAAAATACCAATACTACCCTTCATTTAAAGCCATGATATGGCTTTGACAGCCACTGCATGTAGCTAATCATTGTGGGAATACTAGTTGTCTTTGATCACTGTGATGACGCTGGTGAAAGAAATGAGAAAAATATAGAAGAAGTGAAGGAGAGTTTTATTTCATTGAAGGATTATTTTAGTATTAAAAAAATTTGGAAAAACTTGCTGGAAAATAGCTGTAAATGGACGGATGTCCCTCAATCGAGAACTTCCTAGAAAACTTAGGGCCTAATTTGAAAAGTTACAAAACTTTGTTCTTTTATGAAATAAGGTAGAAACCAAGGACCTTTTTGAAGTTTTTTTAAAAAAATGGGAGCTCCTATTTGCACAGCTCTACTTGTTCACTGCACATTCCTTTTTTTCAAACATGGGCACCCTTATGAGAAATCACCAAGCTCCCTCCCTCCTTTTCCCTGCTCGGTGCCCACCTTCGACCGCGCCCTTTTCCTCTCCCTCTTTCTCTCTCCTTCTCCTTCTCCTAGTCTCTCTCCCTCTCCTTGCTTGGCCCACCTCTTCCTGCGCCCTCTCTTTCCACCTATCTCCTCCTTGCTCCTCTCCTACCTGCTCCCGCGCCCTCTCCCTCTACCTGCTCGCCCCCACCTCCGCCCATGCTCAACCCTCTCTCTCTCTATGCTCGTCGACCTTTGCCCGCCTCCTAACCTTGCCAACCTCCATAAGTGGCCTGGCCCGTCTCCCTCTCTCCTTTCTCCTTTCTCCCTGTCTCTCACCCGGAGATGGGGATGAGCAGGGAGATAGAGGGAGGGAGACAGGATGTGGGTGGCGAGAAAAGAGAGGGTGTGGGTGGAGGTGGGCACCGATCGGAGGTGGGGGCAAGCAGGGAGAGGGAGAGAGACAGGGAGAAGGAGAAGGCGAGAGGAAGAGGGAGAGGCCGCGGGCGGAGGTGGGCGCTGAGCCGAGAGAGGGAGAGAGAGGGATGGAGAGGGAGAGGCGCAGTTTGGGGATTTCCCAAGTGGTACCTAGGTTCGGAAAAAAAGGGATGTGCAGGAGCTGTGCCAATGCCTTGTGAAGGGAACAATTGGGTTTTATACTGCATGAAATACTAGGCTCCCACCATATAAAAAGACCTTTGCTGATTATGGTTGGATTTTTCTATATTTTTATTTAAGAATTTATATATTTAATAATAAAGACCATAAATTATAAATTAAATATTCATTAATAAAGAATTACAGGATTACTTTAGTTAATCAAAACTGCAAGCTAAGCATCCATCTAATAAAGACAAATCAAATTACTTAGAATGTGTACCTAAACAGTATATATTAAAATGGCATCATCTATAATCTATAATAATATAAAGCTCTATATTGAAGAGTCTCACTTCTTTCATTCTGCACACTCGTATCCGGACGTGGTTCAAGTGTCGCTTTGTATAATTTCTCATTTTATACATCTTAACTAAAGGTGATTACAATTTTGAGATATAAATGAAACTGGATAAAAGAATGTGGATTCCTACAATTAGGAATCCACATATTTCGACAAATTCTTTCTCTTTTATTTTTTTATTTTGGACCGTTGTATGTAGGGTCATCATATAAATGTGAAACTGCTAAGTATAGATCAAAGAAAATATTGTATAATAAAAATAAAAGCATATAAAAATAAGTATAAAAAAAAACAAAATACTCTTAGTATGGCCATTTCAAATACATTATTATATTGCTCTCAATATTTATCAAAATTCTTCTTTTTTCAAGCCATATTTCTACGAAAGATATCTACCCTATCTAACTTTTGTATCAATAAATTATATAAATCACTTTATGGTAAAAGTAAATGAATAGGTGGGTACTTACTCTTTTGAAAATTTTAAAATAGCTTTATAAAATTTCTTAAAAGATTTACATATTTAATAAACTGAGGGATGGGCTGGGCCCCCTCGGGCCGGATGAATCAAGCCCTAGCTCGGCCCTCAAGATTGTAGGCTTTTCAAAATAGGGCCCTACACTACCCCTAGGCTTTAGGCAAAAACACGAAGCTCTCGCTTTGAGGGCCTTTTCCGGCGGAGCCAGGCTAGCCCCCCTCGTTAAAGGGCTGAATTGATAGCCCTACGAACGACTAAGCACAATGATTGAATGACTGAACATAATCATTGTGCTTAGTCGTACGGTGGTATTCACTCCTTTTGAGCTGAAACTTGAGAATATGTAATTGGAAGGGATGGGATTCATCTTGAGCACTCTGGATGATCTCTATGTAGCCCACCATAGAGTTCCAGAAAAGTATTAGTATAATAGCTGTGGCAGAGGATCTGAACTCTTTAAAGGCAAGGGTGGAGTGTGGGGGAGAAGGTGGCCCCATGGGCGCATCATTTTCTATAGAATGGCCATTCATGAGAGAATTACATACTATTCTCACTATCAGACTAACTCATTTGTGGGACCTACTTGTAGCCATGCCAATAACGGAGACATGGGGATGAAAAGGTCTCAATGAAACACGTGTCCCCATAATATCAATTCCATTTAAATCATCCTAATTTTTTTGTCAATGGCACTTGGATTTAATAGTTTGGAAGACATCGCTTTATGTAGGGGCGGACGCACATGTGTGTCTGGGTGCACCTGCAACCAATAAATTTTGAAAGTCTTCTTAAATGGATATGGGTCATGGACCCCTGCCCTAGTTAGACAGTGCATCCTGCACCTCCATTTAAAAGCCCAATATTGTTAAATGCACCCATGACCCACCCACATAAAATGAGAAACCCTCTCCGTTCCCCCAAATCTATTGAAACCCTTGTATCTCTCCATTCTCCAAGACTCCAACCCTTCTCCCTCTCCACATTGCACCCAGCCTGCCAGCCACCTAGGTCCAGGTCCGTCCAGCAAAGGCAACGCCGACGATGGCGATTGGCGACCGTCATGTAGAAAATCGAAGACATCGAAGAAGAGTTGATCAGCTGAAGAGGTTTCCTTTCCTTTCCACTTCTCCTCTTTCTATTATTCCTCTAAATCTAATTCAGATGATGTTCTTCTGATATTCCAGCTTGATCTTGTTGATTTTGGGTTCGAATCTGTTTTGGGTAATTTGATATTGATGGCTCGTTATGGTTTAGTTTTCCTTGTTTCTTTGTAGAGAACTTCAGAAGTGATTTTCTCCTAAGCCCTAATACTGTTTGGTTTGGTTTAAGCGATTGGAGAAAAGGTGCAGGGATTTTTTGGGATGTTTGGACATAGTTCTTATTCATATGAGTATAATAGGTTGGGTGTTTATTAAGAAATAAGATGATTGAGCATGATATTAGAACTTGGCTTATCAAGTGTCAATTTTTATGTTTGCATTAACTCTGGAGTTCGTTTGGGTATTTGAGACTTGAGTTGGATGATCAGAGTTACTTGTAAGTTGTAAGTGAGAGTTAATTTGTTGTTTTTGCCATGACCGAGTTACGGCAAACCGAGTTATAGCCTTATAGGTAATAATTAGATAAGTTGTGAGATTTGATTTTGTTTTTTCCATGACTAAGTAACAGTGAACAAAGTTATTGGTGATTAGATTTATAGGCAAATTGGGTGCAGGTCAACTAGATTAGGAGGATCTAGAAAGGGTCCCAGGCAGGGGTGGACCCATGTGTTGGGCACTGGGTGCATCCGCCCCTGGTGGAAATGGAAAAACTCCATACTAGCAATGGCCCCTCAGTACACATCTCCCCACCTTTAATGGTCAACTCTGCTTTAGCTTATGTTTTTTTCAAGCTCTAATGTTGGCATGAAACCCCTTGGTTCCCCATCCTCTTCCCGATTAGGAATTGTATGTGAACAATGTGCTTTTATTAGGTGTAGCAGTTTGTGAATTAGAGATACTGATAGAAAGAGGCATTTTGGAAATGGAATATTGGCGCAGGGCTCAGTTTTTAACTAAAGAGGAAACCAATTTGGTACTATGCTGAGTCCAGAATTTTGGACTCTTGTGCAAATTTGGGTATGAATATGTGGTGGATGAACATGATATGTGGTGGGGGAATTTCTTAGCCATATTTAGGTATGGATATGTGGTGGGAGAATGATATGTGGTGGATGAACATGCTGAAAATCTACCTCATCGAAACCTTGTGGTGCTACCTTTTCTTTTCTCTTATTAATCTAAATTGGTCAGATAGCTTGTATGTTTATTTACACTAAATGGTAAAAAAATTAATTTGATCCGACTGATGGTAACTGTTAGATTTAAAATGTGCAAGTATGAAAGTGCATAATTTTGAAGGCAATATCTAATTTTATTGCAATAGACTCTAATAAAAAAATGTGATTAGAAATCAATAAACTTTTTATTTACATGGATTTATTTTTTTATTATACACAGGAGAGCTGTCTAGCTATTGATTGGAGGTGCATCATCTAATAGTTCTACAACTTTGGTGGGCCCTCTCTCTGGCAGCGTAGTGCAGGTATTCTCCCTCGCTCTCGATCTTTTTTAATTTGTATATCATAGTCAAATTAAATAAATTTTGGATTAGATTTAGAGCTTTATGCTTTTAACTCTATACTGGCAATTTGATGTACAAATGTTCATATTTCTATTATATTTTTTAATTTGATGGATGTGGTTTACATATGTGTAGTCATGACTGATTTGTGTTTTGAGTACTTTCATATGCCCATATGTTTGTGTCCCAACCTTGCAAATAATTAATTAAGTTAACGTGCTCGAACTAAGTTCTGTTCCAATCAAGTTATGCATTTTTACTAAGTTAAGTGTTTTTAGGCAGGCGTTGATTTTGATGAAATTTTCTTTATCTTTGAATCATATATGGAAAATTATTTCAAAAGAAAATCAACTCCTAGCCTATCATGTCCGACTTTAGAGAATGATAACAATGATCAAGTGTCATTAGCTTTGAAGAAAAGTCGTGTAGAAGTTAACTTGGCAGATCTTCCTGCAGATCCTGGGTTACGAAATCTAATCTTGAGTTATCATCCTATGGATCGAGACCAAATCCGAAGAGCGTATCTACAAAAGGGTCCTTGTCAGCCTTGTGATCATAAATTTCCTTTTACGGAATCTGCACAAGATAGGAGGCGATTTAATCTGGCTTGGTTTAAGGATTATGGTAGTTGATTGGAATACAGCATAAAAAAAGATGCTGCATTTTTCTTATGTTGTTATCTTTTTGGAGAGCATGCACGTCATGATGCCTTTGTAACTCAAGGATTCAGAAATTGGAGGAAAAAAGAAAGAATTGGAGATCACGTGGGAGGCCCGAAGAGTGCTCACAATTAAGCATATGAGAAGTGCCAAAATTTATTAAATCAAAAGCAACACATTGAGACAATTATTGTCAAGCAATCGGATCAAGCTCGGATTGAGTATCGAATTCACTTAAAGGCAATGCTTGATGCCATTCGCTTTCTTCTACGCCAAGGGTTGCCTTTTCGTGGTCATGATGAATCTGAGGATTCAAATAACATGGGTAACTTCCTTGAGCTTTTGCAAGTAATTGCCAATCAAAATGAAGCTATTAAGAGAGTCATTTTGGAAAATGCTCCTGAAAATTTGAAACTTACCTCGCCTAAGATTCAAAAAGATATTGTAAATGCGGCTTCTATGGAGACCACTCAGGCTATCATTTCTGAACTTGGAGATGCTCCATTTGCTCTTTTGGTGGATGGATCTCGTGACATCTCTATGAAGGAGCAAATGACCGTTGTTTTACGCTATGTGGATGAGCGGGGATGTGTGATTGAGCGCTTTTTGCTAGTAGAACATGTTACAAACACTACTACTCAATCACTTAAAGCGGCAATCGATGCGATATTTTCCAAACATGGATTGAGCATAACAAGTTTGCGCGGGCAAGGGTATGATGGAGCTAGTAATATGCGGGGTCATCTTAATGGTCTCAAAACACTCATTCAAAATGAGAATCCTACTGCATTTTACGTTCATTGTTTTGCACATCAGCTTCAATTGGTACTCACTGCTATCGCAAAAAAACATGTACCAATTGCCATGTTCTTCGAATCGGTCTGCTATACATTGAATGTCGTTGGAGGCTCTTGCAAACGCCATGACTTGCTCCAAAATATACAGGCTACTAAAGTTGTTGATGCACTCAATACTGGTGAACTTGAAAGTGGACAAGGTTTGAATCAAAAGACTAGTCTCAAATGGCCGGGAGATACACGATGGGGCTCGCATTATGGTACATTGATTAACTTGATCCACATGTTCTCCTCTGTGATTGATGTGCTTGAGATTATTGTAAAAGATGATACAAATGACAATGTGGGTAGTGCGGCTCACTCATTGCTTCAATTGGAATCTTTTGGTTTCGCATTTAAAATGCATTTGATGACAAATATTTTGGGGATCACGAATGTCTTATCAAAGGCATTGCAGCAAAAATATCAAGATATTGTCAATGCCATGAAAATGGTAAGAATATCAAAACAAAAATTGCAAATGATGAGAGACGATGGGTGGGATTCTCTCCTTTCTGAAGTTCATTTATTTTGTGACAAATATGAAATCTCCATTCCAAATATGGATGATTTGTTTGTTGATCGAAAGCGATCGCGATGTAAAGCTGAAGTACATTTTTACCGCGTTGAAATATTCTATATTACTATTGACATGCAACTTAAAGAGCTCAACGATCGCTTCAGTGAGGTGACCACCGAGTTGCTTCTTTGTGTGGCATGCTTCAATCCAAGTGATTCATTCTCTGCCTTCAACAAGGAAAAATTGATCCGCCTTTCTCAATTCTATCCAGATGATTTTTCAGACTCAAATCGACTGATACTTGATAATGAACTGGAGATTTACATTATTGACATGCGGACCAATAGCAAGTTCTTAGAAGTGAAAGGAATTAGTGGTCTTGCTCAGAAGATGGTTGAAACAAAAAAGGACATCCTATATCCTTCAGTTTTCTTACTTTTGAGATTCGCGCTAACTCTCCCAATTGCTACTGCTACTGTTGAGAGGGTATTTTCTGTTATGAAAATTGTGAAGAGTCAACTACGCAATCGAATGGAAGATGAGTGGATGAATGATTGTTTACTTTTATATATAGAAAGGGACATTTTTAATAGCATCGACGATCAGACAATCATGCAACGCTTTCAAAACATGAAGAACCGTCGAGGGCAATTGTAAAAGCTTTTTTGTATAGTTGATATATGACTTTTGATGAGAAAATGTAGTTGATACATTTGAATATTTTGTAATCATTTAAATGTAATACATTTTCTCTTTTGTCATTATTAATGTGAAGAAAGTATCACAAAATAATATTTTTGGACTTTTTCAATTGCCATCGTTTCACACATACCAAACGAAAATCCTGGGTCCGCCACTGGCTTTATGAATTTAAATGTAAGGATGAGCAACACTTGAATGAGTGTTAAATTTGAGTTAGTGTCGGTTTATATGGCAGCAGTTCAGTTTGTGATCTGTTGTAACTTCACTTAAAATTATAGGTGGGTAGGATGGTTCGGAAAATATAGTGGATCGTGCCTAAGAACCATGTGAAAGGTTCTACTCCCCACTTGAATATTTCTTTATCTCTAATTTCCTTTCCTTTTTCACTTTTTAGACTGAATCCTTTTTTATTTTTATTTTTTTTTGGGATGACCATAAAGGCCCTAGGACTTTTTCATCCACCGTAGTGGTCCTAGGGGCCCTTCTTTTTTTTTTTTTTCTTTTTTTCCACATGAGAGTTGATATCACCACTCTCCTGCCAATGGAACCCTAAAAACTCATTCCCCCTTTTCTGCCTCTCCTCTTCTTCTCTTGCCTCATCCTTTGTTGTCTTCCTCAGAAAAACCACTATTCTCCTCTTCCATCTCTCTCCTCAATACATAGTTTTCTACAACTAAAATCTTCTCATTCTTCTTCTCTTTCTGGTAAAATCTTAAATAATAAAAAAAAAACAACCCCCGCAAAGAAGGAGTGTTGGTTTTGCATCATGCAGCGTGGTGATCGGATCTCCTGCCTCTCCTATGTTGTAGTAATACTAAGCTAATAACGCAAAGGTTTTCTGTCTTATCTAACAATGGGAAGGGATTTATAGATCGGCAGCAGTAGGGGTGCAGTTGTATGCCACTTGTTTTGATTTTTTTTGTTCTATTGAGTAGTAATATATCGCCGCTCACCTAGAAACGTGAGCGGCGATATCACCACTTGTTTCTTGTTCCTCCTCCTCATCTTCTTCTTTGGTGTTAAGGCCTCTAAGCCTGCATTAAGGGCTTCTTCTTCGTGTTGCAAAAAAATGTGTTCGCTGGGTTGACGACTAAAGCATTGCTTATTAAGGCGGCATCTAGCTCGTAGGGCGCTTTTGGCGGATGCTATTAGAAAGTTGGTGGTTGGCGCCTTGATGCTGCTGTTACGATGAAGAAGATGGTGAAGAGATATGGGTTTGGGGTCTTTTCTTCTATTGAAGATTTGCTAGTGAGAAAAACCTTAGACGCAGGTCCTTCTTGGTCTTGCTGTGGACCGTGGCATACCTTAAGGTGAGCAATGGTCAGAAAATTCCCTTAAAAAGGAGAGGAAGGAGAAGACACGAGTAGCGATATCATTGCTCAACAAAACAACAAAGAATAAATACATAAGTGGCGGGAGAGCCTTTATGGTCTATTTTGAAATGTGAAGGCCTTTTTGGTCTTCGCCTACTTTATGGGATCTTTCCGGTAAAATCGCCTAAAAAATATGTATAGTCTCTTATTATTTTCTTTCACAAAGATTTATGCAATATTTTTTAATAGTTTCATAAAACTCAATTTTCATAAATGAAACCCTTCATAGAATCTACAGCGCCGATGATCATCATGTAATTTTAATAAATAAAAGTATATTTAAATATTTTCCAACTTTAGAGAAAATGAGTTGTTAAAAAATGACAAATAAGTGAATATATAGATTAAGAGAAAAAAAAAATGAAAGTATCCAAACTCAATATTGAAAAAAATTAAATAAAAGATAAAAAATAAAAAATCATATGTCAAAAAATGGTGTTAGAATGATATAGTTAAAAATATTTTAGAAGTAATAAAAGAACCCTTATATGGAAAAGATCACAGGAAGATATGCCAACCCAATCTGAGTTGAGTTTAACCTTTTAATCAGACATTCAATTTGATATTTTAAACCAAGTTAATAAATTTCAAGTTCATATTGTGCGCACGTTACAGTCAATTCTCAATCCAATCCGACCCATTCTTACCAACCCATTGCCTCCTCTACAATTGATTCTATATGTATTTTCCATATCCAATATCAGGCCTGGGTGTCGAGCTTGATATTAGCCATAATTTTAATAGATTAAGCCCAAACCCGACTCTAGAATAGAGATGAAATAACTATTTCGGCCAAGTAAGATACCACAAGGATCGCACATCGTAGTAAAGTGTAGTAAGTGTGTGGGTTATAATATTGGATTCCATTTAGATAAAGTAAGATTTATTTGAATTAGGTTATGAAAGGCTTAAAGGAGATTGAGGAGATGGAATGAAAGGAGGCATGGAGAGGTTCAGTGGGCTTGTGCAAACCTACGAATGTAGCCATCCAATTATACTTACATTGTCAAAGTCTTTGCAATTAGCTTTAGCATGTGTTTGGCAATAGTTAAGTTAAAGTAAAGTGAATCTAGACAAGAGATGACAAGGGGTCATATCAAAAGTAAATAATTTCAAAATTCCTCTAAATTTAAAAAAAAAAAAAAAAAAAAAAAAAAAGCAACCTCCTTTTTCCACTAGAAGATAAAAAACTCCACTTTTTTTTTTATACAAAATGTCAAAAAAATCCCATACCAAACAACTAAAAACAAAACACTATCATAACACCTTATATTTTATTCTCTCTTGATTTGATGCTTCACCTCACCGTACTTCTTTCAATTCACCATACATCTAAACAGGCCCTGATCCTAATGGCTTTTTTACGATAATACAACACTCAAGTAGTTGGATGATAAGGTGACCCCCTTATTCAAGCAAAATCTTTAGATCATTCCAAAGTTGTCGGTAGGTGTAAAACCTACCACGGTATAATGCATGTACATATTAGAAAAAAGAGATGTATCAATCAATATTACCTATCACCATTGGTAGGTGTAAAACCTATGTGCTACTTATATATAAGATCTAACCCCAAGGGGTTGGCCGAGTGGTCAGGACCACGGTTCCTCCCTCTTCCGGAGTTAGAGGTCTTGGTATCGACCCCCGGTTCCCCCTTCTTCAGGAATCGAAAGTTGAGTCCATTAGTGCTACCACCTAGGGGCCACAGAGGTGTTTACTCGGCTTCCCTCTGGGCCTGGAGGGATTAGTCCAGCCCAAAGGGTTGGGAACCCTCCGATAGCAAAAAAAAAAAAAAAAAGAACTTATATATAAGATCACATGGACAATTTAGTCTTTAAAGGGGCATTATGGAAACTATAATCTAATTAATAAGAGCTAATTAGGTTAAGGTTTAAAATAAAATTTACAATTTTTAAACTGTAGTTTATAATTATTTTTTTTAGTAAAATTATAAAAAAAAATCTCTATTTCATGGGGAAATTGGGGCCAACCTTTAGGAATTGTTGTAACTGAGGCGATGGGGCCTATCTTTTAAACAATCTAAATGTACAACCAGCCATTTGCTTAAATTTGAAAATTTTACGAAGTCATTTTCGTCCAGAATACTTGTAATTTTTTTTATGAGGATTTAATTAGAAAAAACACTTAATGCGCACATGCTTTGTGATCAAACAATTTAGACGTTGGTGCACTAATTAGAGCAATTGGGGCGAATTTTAATTTTAATTTTTTTTACCTATTTGGCATATCATCAATGCCGACCTTATTTAGTTTGGGAACCATATTAGGGCTCGTAGCCCTGTTTCTTTTTATTCTTTTCTTCTCTTTTCCATTATACTGTTGAGACCAACCTTGGATGAGTGCTCCTGCGTGGTTGGTTGGATCCATTTCCAATTGCACCGGGCTTCAAACTTCCTTTTCAACTGCTTCTCTTTGATCCCAATCGATTTTTCCATCGTCTGTTTGACTCCACCTAGACTCCAGAGGTATCTATCTCCTTCCATTTTTGAATCTTTCTCAATGTTTTTGTATTTTCCATCCTTTTGGTTTTCCCACCATCCCGCATATGATATCGAAGTGCATGGCAGGTTAGGTTCAAAGTCGGTGTTCGATTTGTACATTGCTTGTTTGCATTGATTAGGGTTTCTAGGATTCCAAATTTGGGGTTTTCTGAGTTGGGAAGGACGATGGTTCCGAAGCAATTACTATCTTTGGCAGTTAGATTGAATTTGTTCTCCTTCCTCGTTTTTCTTGTTTTGTGAAATGGATTGAGTTTATTTTGGTCCCAAAGCTTTAAGATAATAGATTAATTCTGTTTTTGGGTTTTCAGTTGGATCTCAAATTGGGGTATCCTCCATTGGAGACTTCAAAATGTAAAGTGAAGTGGCGGACCCAGGTGATAACCAACTATTGGAGATAGTGTTGCATTGCAGTCTTGCCACTTACCACATATTGGAGTCTTGACTTGAGTAGTCTTATATTGTAGTCTTGCCAAGTATTGGAGTCTTGTAGTATGGTTTAGTAGTCTTGTAGTGCAGCCTTGCAAGATCAATATAAAGAATACAAGTTGCATAGAGCAAGTCTTGTGTCTGGGTTAGACCTTGTTTTATTGGAGAAGTTGAAAAAGAAATATATATATATATATATATATATATATAAATAGATTAAATGGGAATTGGGTGCCGTAAAAGAAGAGGTTATTTTATAAAGAGAATGGATAATATAGAAAGAGATGGGAATTGGGGGATTGAAAAAGGAGAGATGAATATTTAAAGGGAGAATGGTGTGTTTGTTTTATAGAATAATGATTTGTAGATTATTATGCCATTAACATATGGAATTCTCATTTGCTTTATGTGTGTCAAGTGTGAGATCTAGGTTTCCTTTATTTGGTGAGATTGGGTGAGCATTTTGAAGGAACTAGAGTTTTCTTCAATTCCATAATCCATGGTATTGTGTCATGTTATTGTCATTCCCATTCCTTCAAATTATCTTTGACATAAGAGTTTGCCTCTTTTTTTTTCTTATAAAGGAAAGTAGGTAATAACAAAATTATAGAAATTAAGTTTAACTATTTATTTCTTCTTCCTTTTCATTTTTTTTTGAAAATTCATTTCTTGAACTAATGTTTATGATTATGCTAGCAAAAGTTTAGCCCCACCCAAATGAAAATCTTGGGTCTACCATTGAAGTGGCAAGATAGTGCATGATTTCCTCGTTTTTGCTCTTCTTTCATCAAAGCACTAGCTGGTCTAGTTTTTGAGTTGGTTTTTTTTTTTTCCTTTTAGGGAACCTTTAATGAACTATAGATTCATAACTTGGCTTGTAGATATAAAAGAACTTCGAAACACCATATAAATTTCTAATTAGAGCTCCGTTACGTGCTCAATCAACTTATTGAGTAACCTTCAAATTGCCTACGATTGATACTTGCTTAATTTGAGTTAGATTAGTCTTCATTGTGACATGTTTGAGGTGTTATTTATTGGTCCTTTTAGGTAATCCTCTTTTAGCATTGACAATGAACATCTCGAATTGTATTTATTTTCATTCCCTATTTTAGTTCATTTCTTGTTTCATCTCCATTCAAGGCATTTATGGGCCTTGAGTCTCAATAAACCTCTTGATATTTAGTGAGTCACACGGGGCCTACATGAGGGATGCACTAGTCTATTTATACATGCCATTGCATGTTACACTGAAAAGATGGTTTGATATATATTAGGAAATATAACCATCTTCTTATGTGAGTGCATGTAGAATGTTCATGTACATCCATCCCTCACCATAGGATGAGGGACACGTGGCTTTCCCTCATCTGTGTATGTGTGTAGAGGGAGGGAGGGAGGTGCATGGTTTGCAGGTTCCATAGTTTTTTCCAAAGATTGTCTTAGTGAACATTACCTATATGTATTTTCCTTTATATACCTACAAAAATATTCAAATGTGAGCCATCTTAACATAACAAGCATCAGGGTAACTATATTTAGGGCTGCCTTCCCACCTATAATGAAATTTTCCTCCTCAATGACACTAACGTCCGGTGAATTGCTGAAAGCCCAAATTAGTTAAGATTATGGTTTGATTAGTTTCTTTTATTTGATTGGTTGGACATGAACTTATCATGAGAAGATTTTTTTTTCTTCCTTAAACTATAATGGTTTCTTCATGTTATCATTCACATCTATATAGGATTGGATTGTTGGAATTTCCCAAAGCAACAAAAATGTTGTCCCTATTGTTTGTATGAGTATTTAGTGTTCATTATTTCTTTTAAGTATGAAATTTTTTAGTGTTAACTATTTCCGTCTTGTGAACATCTTTTATGTATGCTTGCCCTTTTATGTATACTTGGTTTCATAACATTCAATGCTATCATGTCTAATTTGGATGTACATAGACTTTTAAAGAGAATACAATCAATGACGAATTGCCCCGCAAAGAGGCTAGTACCTTAAATGCTCAACCATCACGACTTTTGTGCAAGCAAGAGCATCACATTTCCGCCACTATCGAACACGGTTTGGTATACTCTTTTCCACACAACCACTAATCAATTGAATTTCTTTTCGATCTATGGCTAACGTTATTCAAACTGTCATTTTTCGCAAGAGTTGGGTTTATACAGAAGTCGTGCAAGGATGGTTACATGGGCCAACCGACTTCATAGAATTAACCATCTAACGACCGTGCGAGAAGTGCATAAGCAACTGAATTACCTCACGTCTGATGAGGTATAACTAATTCATTTCAATCTTTCCATCCTTTTCATATTTGCTTTAATAGTACTAATTTACCCAATGCTTCATGCACAGTTCGAGTGGTAGTTGCACAAGAAGTATGGAAAGGAGTTTTTGAAGGATGTGTCGAAGGATGACAAAGCACTTTTCAACACAGACACTCCCTATATATCATATTGGGTGCTAGAGCGTCACCCTTCCCCTAGGGTTATGAGGCAGTTTGGCTTGAGACAGACGGTCCCTCCACACTTCGTTAGGCCTATCGTTAGGAAGGAAAATAAGGGGAGATCTTTTATAGACTGGAGTCTAGTTCATGAGGAGGAGGTCAAGTCATGGGAAGTGTCAGGTGTGAATTTCGACCCCCGCGCCCATGGCTTGGGAAATCTCCACGAAAATGAGGATTCCGATTACCCTCAAAATCGACGGATCACGATTGCCAGCTATGTTAACGGTCGTAACACCGTTCTTCGATGAAAGCCGAAGAAAAATGGGAGAAAATAAATGGTGGGCTCTTCCTCTCGTCTAATGTGCTGTTGGCAACACACGACAGTTGTCCTTTCACATTGATTTGGGTCTCTTTAGTTCTCTTTAATATAGGGTCAATTCAGGGTCATGAGTTAAAGTCCAAATAAGGTTAATCATCACATAGTAAAATCATAGTGTATCCAAGTAAAATAAAATAATTAAAATAAAGAAAATAAAGGGAGAGGTGCCAAATATTTAAGAAGAGGATTGGCCCTATTCCCGAGTACCCCCTTCAAATCCCTTAGCAAAATAGGGTTTAAAGACTGACTTTACAAACCAAAATGATGATGAAAATGAGACTTTGACTTGTGATTTATGTGTTTTTCGTGTGTGATACACGAGTGATAAAGGTGAAAGGCCGATGGGCCGCAATTCATTGGAGGTGACCGATGGGCCGGTGTTTTTTTTAGGGAGGCCGATGGGCCGTGATTGTTTAGAAGTATGTGCGAAATCACTCATCTCATCTCGTCATTCTCATTTATTCAATTTTAGAAGTCAGTTCTTCATTCCCCTTTATCATTAAGTTCGATTAAATATCTAGCACCTAAGGTGGAGGAAGAAATAAAGGAAAAACTTTTTGGGTTTATTTTGTTGGTTTTATAGTTTTTATGGATTTTTTATATTGGGTCAGAAGGGCCTAACTAGGGGATTTTACTTGCATTTACGTGATTAATGCCTTATTACTGATCATCGGATTAACCCTAACCTAAGGTCCTAGACCGCCCACATCACCTCTCCCAATTCCCTAACAGAACAGGAAAAGTGATGGCATGAAGCCTAATGCTCTAACCTACCAAATAGGGAAGTCCGATCTAATCCTAAGGTGCAAATAGCCTAAGTTTGATGGTTTCAGTACCTAAGTGACTTGTTAAGTGTGATTTATGTTGGTTTGGTTTATTTTAGTTATGAATTGATTAAGAGTGATTTAGGGACGTTTTAAGGTTGTAATTAGTGTGTTTTTAAATATATTAAGAGCCTGGAGTTTTAGGTTTTGATTTGAGAGGTGAAAAGATATTGAAATTGGTGAAATGGGGTTGGCAGGAGACTTGGGTGCACCTGTGGTGGCGCCAGGGCGCACAGATAGTGGCACCCAAGTACCAGGTCCTATGTAGTTTGGCTAGTGGTGATGGAGTCGGGTTGATTTTGAGGTTCCGTGGGGTTTTACTTAGGGTAGGTCTCTATTTTGATGTCGCTTTAGGTTCTAGGCTGATTTTGTTTTAACAAACTTAAGTCTGGAACTCAAAACACAATTAGGATTCACAACTTGGGCCGGACAAAGGACTTGGGAGCACCTGTGTGGGTGCCTAAGTAGTTCTGTTCACTTGGGTGCACTAGCAGTGGCGCCTATATGGGGATTCGGTGCACTTTGGTCGTCCGACTTCGGTTCGAGATTCCAAATGGGTTTAAGTTGATTAAAATTTCAATTTCAGGACTGTTATTGGTTCTGTGAAGGTTTTGGGGTAATGATTTGGGTCGTGATTGGAAGTGAATAGGGATTCGGCGGTCCCAAGGGCTAGAATGGGACTTGGGCGCACCTGTAGTGGTGCCTAAGTCTCTAGGTGACTTGGGTGCACCTGTGGTGGCACCCAAGTACCTGGTCTGTGGGTTCTGGTTATTTCCGGGATTCGTTCACTAAGATTAAGGATTTCAAGTGATCTATGTCAATAAATCTTGGATCCCGGATTGGTTTTAAGTCTCTATTCTTTAAGTGTGATTGTGGTTGGAGTTCGTAAGTTGAAACGCAACCGAAGCTCGTCCCAAGGTCGGACTAGGGAGTTGGGTGCGCACCTATGTGGGCGCCCAGGTGTCTGGGGTGACTTGGGTGCACCTATAGTGGCGCCCAAGTATTTGTCTACTAGATGGCTACTGGTTCGATGGTTCGAGGGTGCTCCTAAGTTGGTTTTAGGAAATCTGACTAAGGTCTTGGTTGAGGGATATTTTTTTTATTCTCTTGTTATGACTTGTCTATCGTTTTAACTAAATTTTGACTAGGGTTTTAATAAAGGATTAGTGATTAGGGTTTAAGGTTGGGGTTTGGGATTGTTAATTAAACTTCGTTGATTAGGGTTTAAATTAAAGGTTTGTTCTTTAAATTTATTAATTGGGATTTTAATTGGAGCTTTGAGTGATTAAGATTTATTAATTATGGTTTGATTAAGGTCTTGTTAATTAGGGTCTTATTAATTAGGGATTTCTTAAAGGTTTTTGATTAAGGATTTTAGTTAAGCTATTTTATTGGGTTTGATTAATTAGGGTTTAATTAATTGGAGTTTTAATTATGGATTTAGTTAATTAGGTCTGATTATGATTGGTTGTATTAAGTTTTGTGAATCCACTTAGGCGTGAATAGAGTAACCTTGGACTATCTACCTAATATTTACTCTTTTTGTTTTCGGGTTCTCTTCTCTAATTACTAAAGAGTAAGATGAGAACGGAAGAGTTTTATGCTTTTGCGATCTTTTTTGGTGTTCTATGCAATATCAATGCAACATAATCTAAAGAGTGATGATTCAAGAATTTGAAACCCAGAAGTTCAGCAATCAATTATAGTCATCACAGAGATTCAACAGCAAGCTAAATGCGATGCGAAATGCAAAAAATGCGAGCCAGAAGACAAGCCAGGGACCTGGGCGCACCTACAGGGGTGCCCAAGTGTGTCTGCAGCACTTGGACGCGCACACAATGGCACCCAAGTCACTTCCCTGTTGGTTGTGATGTATTTCTAATCTCAGGGGATATTCCTACATGATTTCCAACACTTCGTGACTAAATACAGGGTCCTAATATGAGTTATTAATATCAGAATTTCCAGATCTGAAAATGATAGCGCGAGGACCAAGATTCGAGGGATGGGATCCCTTTACAGGGACTTGAGCGCACCCACAGTGGCGCCCAAGTACCTCCGTTCTTCCTTTTTTTCTTTTCCTTCCTTTTTTAGCAATATATTTGGTCCCCTTTTGATTCTTTCAATGCTCTTTATAGATCCGAAGGCTTTAATATCAACTTGTATGAGGATGAACTCGGATCTATGAACCAAAGTGCACGCAAAACAGAAAAATCAGGGTCGAAACCCTACCTAATGACTTGGGCGCACCTGTAGTTGCGCCTAAGTGCTTTTCTACACTTTCTTCCTCTTTTGCTTCATTTTTCTCAATGCTTTTCACATGACTCAAAACGCAAAGTCACAGATCTGAGGGTCCCAATATCAGTTTGAATGAGAATGAATATGGATCTGAGAAACGAAGTGCATGCGATACGAAAATCGGGGCCAAAGCCCTATCCAAAGACTTGGGCGCACCTGTGGTGGTGCCCAAGTTCTTTTCTACACTTTCCTTCTCAGATTCAGATTTTTCGCAATAAAAACGATATGGATGCAAGATATATTTTAATCACGAATTCGGGATGATGAAAATAATGCAGATCTACAAACTACGAATGATCTTAAGTATGTTTCTAATAATGGATGATTATTAAATATTAGATTTGATGCAAAATGCTACTATTAGTGCAGATCTACGATGTATGCATGATCCTAAGCATGTTTCTATCTATTGATGATGATGAATAATAATTGAAAAAAAATAGATCTAGAAATATCGGTTTGGATTACGTCTTTCAAGTCCTAGATCGAAGCTCTTGCGCAAATCCATGGTTTTTGGAAGCTTTCTCTATTGCTAATCTTGAAAACCAGAATGCTCCTTCTTCTCTTTTCTTCTAGATCTAAAGCTCTTTCTATGGTGGCTACTTTCTTTCTCTCCTTATTCTTCTCTTTTTCTCTATTTTTGGTAGCCCTCCCCTTGAAAATGGTGTAAGAAAACCTTATATAGAGGTTTTTGGCGTGCAAGAGGGGTTAGGGTTGCTGTTTGCGCGAATTTCTAGAAGTTTCTAGCATCCCAAGGTGGATCTAGGGTTTTAGGTGACTTGCGTGCACACACAGGTGCGTCCAGGTCTTCTTTTGGGGTCAAGTGGGCTTAGGGTTCGATTTCGAATCGTTTTTGGGCTAAGGTTGAGTTGGAACGGCGAAGAATAGAGCGGGATACAACTAAGGGCGCACCTGAGTGCACTTCTAAGACAACCAGGGACTTGGGCGCACCTGTGTGTGCGCCCAAGTACATTTTGGTACTGGGGCGCACCTGTGTTGGTGCCCAAGTGCTTTTCCAGCAAACAATCTTCCAACGACCATATCTTTTGATCCGTTTGTCAGAATCGAACATTCTGCATATCGTCAGAAAGCTCTCGAAATAAAAAATTTGTTGGTTCATACATCTTAATGGTTAGAGGTCAAGGAAAGTAAGGGATACTTGGATCAATGATCCTAGCCTCCTAATTCATGCTAATCATATCGTAGTTAGGCAAACTAAGTGTAATATCTCTATGATCAACCTAAGTTTGTTCTAAGTCCGGAAGATGTTTGAATAGTGTCGTGGTCTATTCTTTGTATGTGTAGTGGGTTGGACTCGAGATCTTGATGCGATTCGGCTTTTCTTTCACGAATTTCTATGAATCGTTGAACAGAGTCTAAAATTGTCAACAAGCATCTTCATCGTCATTAATTAATCTGAATTATGCTATTAACCATTCAATTATGGGTGAAATGGGGGCACCTATTATATATGACAGGTATTTAAGGCTATCGTGGGGGCCAAATGAGGTTTCTACAGGAAGCTCGGTTAAATAATGTGCTAAAAAGAAAAGGAAAATCAAAAGGCGGGGAGGATGAAGAAGCATACATGAGATGGGATGAAGCGAATACCATCATGCGTATTGGCCGTGTCAGGCTACACGACGAGCCACAAAGGTATCCTCCCCCACAGCTCATTACTCGTTCTCTACTTTCCCACAGAGTCGAGTATGACGTTCACAGCGTCACATCCCTTACTTTGCTTCATATTGATTTAGTTCATATATTTTCTAACGAGATCCTTTCAATTTGTCAACTGTAGGTATCTCTTTTCCTTGACCACGTCGTACGATCATGCGATCGTTCGATCGCTACAAATGTAGACCTAGTCAATTTCATAACTTTGATTAAGAAAAAGGTCAAGAGATTTAGGTCCACATTTGAGAGTACATACGAGGATTATGTCGAGACATGTAGTACTTCCGCTTCAGAAGATGATGACATGCTGGTAAGGATATAAATAAATTTGAGCATTTCATTTTGTGAATTGCCTGTATGAATACTTCCAAGTATCTGAATATGTTACAATATTTGGTTAATGTGATGAATGATTTTGGTGATTTCTTCACCATACTATGCTTCATTTTGCAGACCGTTAGAACGCCAAAGCGTGTAAGGATTAGGGGGAGGAAGTCCTCAAAAAGGTCCGCAAAGAAGCCTTTACTTAGTATCGATGATCCCTTAATGATAGGGGACTCCCCCATGAAGGAATCACCTTCTCAAACTTTGGCTCAGGAGTAAGCACATGAAGTTGATGCCAGCAACCTTGACGCAGCTTTTGGTGACGTGGATGACATCCCTATCGAGGATCTTATCTTTGTTTCACCCAGTCCTCAAGGATACAATACACCTTCGTAGGTCACTTGCCAGGAAATCATTGTAGCCCCTTCATCGGCTACAATTGATTCATTAATATGGAGGTGCAAGTACATACCGAGGCTGAAGAAGATTTCGGATAGGTTTCTTGGTTACCAACATTCATTGCCCCAAATAGGATATGTTCTGACGGAAGTGGAGTATGAACTTTTGATGGATTTCTACAAATATTTCACGTATAGGTAACTGCAAGTGTTGGAAAAACTTCCGTAGTAATTCTCAATTTGTTGGGTTTTTCACTAATTCAACGTCCCTCAACTCATTGCAATGACAAGAAGGAGGAGCTGGATATGTTAATCTTATGCTTCAATTCTAAGTCCCTCCCTCAGAGATTTATTGGATGAGGGAACTTGAATGGATTCGAGTATCATATATTTCTAGTTTAATGTGCTAGGGAAAGTTGCAAGGATGCATACTTGGCTGACCCTAATACATGCGTAAGTATAATAAAAGAGTAATGCCACTTAAAATTTTTACTCAATAGGTTTAATGTCTTAGTTGTTTGATGTCTGAGATGTTTATCTTGCAGAGTTTTTAGGAAAAGGGACTAAAGACTGGGGATGATATAGCCTTTGGTCCAAAGGGAGAACGTGTTGTGGATGTGATGGAGTCCAAGACTGTAGTCTATATACTGCACGCTCACAGTCATTGGTTCCTACTGGTCGTATAAGTTGATGAGAACCGTTGGTAGTATTATAACAGTTCCGAGGGAGAGATCTGAGGCCAAAAGACCTGTGACAGATTCATAAGTACATATTTCTCCTGTCTTAGCAGCATAATGTTTTGATATTAAATAAATTTCAAAATTGAATTATCATTCATTTTCACCATCTGTGGACAAAGATTTTGGCTTCAGCAAAGATTCATGGATTACGGATGGTCGGTGCCTATGATGAGGACGAGTACCACAAAGATGGACATCCCATTTCAAGATAACGGAAATGATTGTGGGTTGTTTGCCTATGCGTTCGCAGAACATTGCATATATCATCGTCCCATCAAGTTCACCCAATCAAACATCCCATACTACTGACAGAGAATCGTCATCGACATATTTGAGCAAAACTAGATGCAAAATCCACCAAAGCTTAACCTCCCTCCACTCCCGGTTTTGCTGCCTGACTTGTTGTGCTATATGTGTTATTCGATATTGATCCTATTAATCTAACTTGTAAATGAAGTGGTTATGCTTTGGATGCTGTCAATTTCTAACTTTAAGCTTAAGAGATGTGTAGGTAATTTAATTAAATATATATGGGATGTTGATTGATTGATTGAATGTCAATTGAATGCACGAAATATTTGTATTTATATTTAAATGCAGCATAATGTTTTTTAAGCACATAGGTGATTTTTGATGTAAATGTTATCGTCCCTTCCTTACTATTTTTTTCTTATTTATATAGCGTCATCACCGACGCTAGCACTAAATTTCCAGAGGCTGTCTGGAAAAGTTACAGCTTTTGGTCAGAAAAATAGGAAGCCCACATCGATGATGACTTTATTTTGCACTGCTAAGATCATCACTGACCCTGTAATGAGTTTCTTCCAAAAAATACCTGGAAAAGTTACAACTTTTGGTCAGAAAAATAGGAAGCCTAGTCGGTAGTGACCTTATTTTACACTGGTAAGGTCATCACTAATCCTATAATGAAATATCCCACGTGCATGAGGTCAAAATTCCATGTAGATTCGTTACGTTGCGTACAAGCATTGCATCACTTCCATAACAAAATAGATCATCCACACCTATTTTAAAAAAAAATGATAATTTATACACAAATATAACCAATGCAAAAACCACTACTGCCATTTAATAAACTTTCTATAAACATACATACAACAAATACTATCCAAAAACATGCCCAAAACAAAAAGATGACATAAGCATACCCAAAACACAAAATCCATTAACTTCATTGTTGAACTGGCAGATTTTGCAGCTCCCACGGTTGTGACCCCTCTCTACAGCACAAACAAGTTACCACTCTTCATTTACGATGTTGATTTTCAACTCAGATCCTTTTCTTCTTTGGTCGACCCAGTTGCTTGCTAGCTAATGGTCGGAGGATTCTCCTGGTTAAATGTTGTTTCCATTGCTTTCTATCACGGGTGGCACGAATGGCATCATTATACATCTTCTGGTACGTTCTTGTAAGGTACCAGTGCTTGTAATAGTCATATTGATTCATATTCCGCACTTTCACGGTGGTAACTACATAGCAACATGGGATCCCAATTATGTTTTATTTGCGGCACAAGCATAACCTGCGATCTATATTAACTACATCGACATACTCTGAAGATTGCACTTGAAATTCATTCAATGCTGCTACTCGTACCATCAGCTTTCGCGATTCTTCTATTTTGATGGCTAGGTACTTCTCTGTGTACAGAGTTAATAGTGAAGTGATGCTTTGTGCTTGAGTTGACCGTCTCTGAAAGAATTCCATCAGTTTTGCACATATCTCTTCCACTTGCTTTGTAATCGGGAGCACTCGGATGTCTTTTAGGAGACTATTTGTGTACTCTGCAGTATTGTTGGTAAACATGTCATACCTACGTTCACGAGCAAATGTTGTTGCCCAGAACTGACCGTCGATCGCATTGATGTAGTTATATGCATGCTTATCTACACTTTTTAAGTGTTCCATGCAAGCATCGTACTCATAAGATCAGTATGTACTCACTGCTTTCCAAAACTTTCTCATAATGCCATGGTCATTGAAAGCCGCCTTTATGTTTTTAGCTATATGATGGCAACAAAAACAATACTTTGCGCTTGGCATCATGGCTTGTACTGCAGGAATCAGACTTTTCTGATGGTCGGATATAATTTTGAAATTTTTTGGCTCACCCAACGACAAGGAAAAGTGTGCAAGAAACCACTCTCAACTATCACGCTGCTCCGCTTCGGCAAAGGCAAATGCAATGGGGGACAGTTGGTGATTTCCATCATGTATTACGGCCACCATTAGCACTCCTAGATATTTGCCACGATGGTGTGATCCATCAACCACTATCAATGGCCTTAGAGATGTTTGGAATGACCTTAAGTATGGACCGAAGGACCAAAAGAAGTGTCTAAATCAGTCATCTGCCCTGACATCCAATGTAGTGTACGAATCGGGGTTGGTTCTATGAAGCTCAATTGCAAAATAGCGGCAATATCATAAAAGACTCCTTGTACGATCCATGTATTTTGCACAGTTCAAGCTTCTTTGCCATATGTGCTCTCCTGTATGTAACGTGGGTTCCAAACTCAATCTGACATTCATTAATGATCTCCTTGGGCCTAAGATAATTATTATATCGTACATTCTCTTCAATGAACTCCGCTACTAGCTTCGCGATTGCTTGCAGATGTGCAGTTCTGATAAGTGGTTTAGAGCAACAATGTTTGGAATTATACTTTCAAATTCTGAAGTGTGGACTACAATTTATCAATGAGGCATGTATACACTAGGGACAATCGACTCCTTTACAACTCGCTGTGACCATCTTTATGTTAGTCTTCTCATGTTTCAAGGTGAAGTTGTTGTATATTACATACTTTATTATAGCTATTCTAAGAGCCTCGCGAACAGGAAACTCCCTACCTAGCCACATCTCCTTAGCTGAACCGGTCCCTTCTTCGGGCATGACATTATGAGGGACCATCGTGTCCAAGAGGGGAGATTTTGAGAAGTTGTCTTATTCATTTCTTCTTGTAGTATCTATTTCGACACCTGATTTAATTAGTTGAGCAGTTGCTAAACTTTCATTCACATCCACATTATTTGCGAGAGCACCTATGAAGCTGTGTACACTTTCTCTTCCATTGCTGCTCAACTTCCATTCACATCCACATTATTTGCAGGAGCACCTATGAAGCTGTGCACACTTTCTTTTCCATTGATATCCTGTTCTACATTGATTTCTTCGAACATTGACTGATCATCGTATGCAAAATAGGACATTGTTGTTAGGAATTTGATATCGCGATCCTCCTGTATATCGATTGTGGGAAAATCTTTAAAAGGTGGACGTGATGGTGGTAGCACGCCCATTAATTTAATATTAGGCTTTCCAATGCTTGGAGCATCTCGAATGGTTTCGTTTCTTTTATCCTTTACAGACCTACAATATGAAGTTATGAAAAAACAAAACTTACTTTCGATCCAAGCTGAAAATGTTGAAATATATGTTTATTTTAGATCATACCTATTGCCATGAGTGTCTTGGAAAGTGCCTTCATCGCATTGCCTTCTTGAAACGAATAATAATTCATTTTGCTTTGCTTCTTGATGATTTTAACAAAGCATTGATATCATTGTCATCGTCAATATCTATCAACGAAAAAAAATTGTCATTGTGTAGAAGATACTTTAGAGTTATCTCATCGGAAGTTGTTGCCCAATTTGATGCTTCCAAAGCAATTTTGGACAGCTCGTTGAACGTGACATTGGTTAAGAGATATCTCATCTCTTGCCTTCCACCTTTGCATTGAGGACGATTGAGCTCAAATTCAAACTCACCATCACAGTGAAAGATTATCAGGTGCTCAACGTCTGATATGCTACTAGAACATCATAAAAAAGATAAATTAGTTAGACCATCCTTCTCATGCAATAATGCAAGGGGTTTAGATTAAATTTGTTAACGTTTTCCTCCTTATTAGAAACTAATTATGTATAAAGTACTTTGGTTGTTGACATTTAAGTCAATGTAGTATTATGTATATTACATTGTGGGTTGCCAAACAATAAATAGGGCTCGTGTGCAACATATACCATATTCAATGACACAAACAATAAACAGTATACAGTGAAAGAGAACATGTATTCTGCCTAAGAATTATTTGTCCAAGCATTAAATGATAGTATATGTATGATACGGTGTTAATAGAAAGAAGAAATTGATTTTGTAGGGTTCCATCGTGTGAAGAGAAAAATTTTCATTACCTCCTTTGTATAGACCCAAACAATAGCAAGAGGAGATTGATACACAACTAATGGTGACGTCAATGGTGGAAATAAACAATAGTCATCATGTTTCGCAACAATACAATACTGAAGGAAAACGATCTCTTTGCGATTTTGGAGACGTGGGAAGAATGAAGCTCGAAATTTGATTATATAGAGTTTGCAGACAGGGTCGGCACCGACCTTCTGCAGTGCAAATAAAGTCGGCGCTGACGATGTGCCAAATAGGTAAAAAAAAAATTTGAAAATTCGGCCCAATTGCTCTAATTGGTGCGCCACTGTTTAAAGTATTTGATCGTATAACACGTGCGCATTAAGTGTTTTTTCCGGTTAAATCTTTTTTTTTTTTTTTTTTTTTGTCTATCTCCATCCACTTTAACTAAAAAAGTTGTCGCTCCTTAACTTATTATTAAAGACAATTTGTAAATGAGCTTTAAAAGTACAAAATGCAGTTAGAGGCTTACTAAGCACTCTAATATATAATTTATCTTTAACTAATAAAATAAGAACTTACTTTTAGATTTTTCGAAATGCCTCTTTTGGCTTAGTAGATACTCGAACTCACAAACCCTTTCCCATTACATGTGAATGTTGAGCTGCCAGAAAAGGTTGGATCCAAGAAAAGCCAAGAAGAAGAGTTGAAGAAGGATACCCACAATGCCATGGACTGAATACATGAGAGAACTAGGGACAAGACATGAAGGAAATATGGGTACTGCGAAAAGCTATTTACAGCCCTTTTTATCAAAATTCTATCTTTACAACCATGATAAAAAGAAGGAAAAGAGAGGAAAACAAAACAAAACTCAGGCCTTCACTGCATCCATGGCGGTGGAGAAAGGGGCGGCATCAGTTTCAGCACCCAAGGACGCCCCCCTGAATAGCAAGATCGAGAGGCTGCCCACACAGAAATAGATGAAGCACCCATAGCAATGGGTGACAAATGATCCAAAATCTCTCCCCACAATGCACTGCCACCCAGGCCCATACACCCTATCAAATTCCTGCAACAACAGAGAAAAAAAAATTTTCCTATGAGAACTTAGAAGGCATTTTTTTTTTTAATATATCTCCACATTGTTGTACTATGTGCATTGTAAGTGCACAAAAATTCACAGACCCGGGGGGGTGAATTTGCTGCCCACTGGAAGAGGACGGAGGCTGGAGCTCCTTGTAGATGATAGAAAAACCGATGCCTCGAGCCTGAAAGGGGAAAAAGGAGAAGGTCAGAGGACCCTGGCTTGGGCAGCGCAGGGCTCTCCGATGCCTTTGTTAGTTGCAAGTGCAGGACTAAACAGAGGTAGGAGATGAAGTGTGGGAGGAGGCGGCGTACCAGCAGCATGTGGATAGCCCCCCCGTTTACCTGTTGAAGGCTTCTGTATTTATAGAGAAGGAGAGTGGACTTTGGGGTAAGCACTTGAGAGGCTGTCCCATCGTAGCTCACTCTATCCCATCGTAGCCCACTCTGTCCCATCGGGTCATACCCTGATGGATGGGCGGTGCAGCTGTGTCAGGGATTTTGGGCGGTGCCCTTATCCTGTTGCCGTGGCATGACAGCTGTCCATGGTCATCCCGATCAGCAGACTGACCGAGACCGAGATGGAGCATGGCCGAGGCTGAACTCCTGGTCTCATGCTTGTACCGAGGCCGAAGCCAAGGGGCATGTTACCGAAATGGAGCGCCTAGCCGAGGGCTGAGGTCGGTATTCATACTTTTGCCAAGTCCGGGACCTGAGGTCGGTCGCCTTGGGGAATACCCCCACACAAAGCCCCCAGCTTTTAACTTTCTAGAGTGCACGTTCCTCTAGGAAGTTGAAAGCTAAATAGCCTGACAGTCTATCAAAGCTGGTGCAGGTACCGAGCTTGATTGGCTGGTACTCTTACCGGGGCCAGTGTAAGCTTTCGAGCAGCGATCTGGTACAGGACCGAGATGCTGTATGCTTAATTCGGGACTCGACTGGCTGGTACTCTTACCGGGGCCAGTGTAATCTTTGTCTCGAGGCTGGTGGCATCACCGAGCCTGTGTTTTCGAAGCTGGTGCCATCACCGAGCTTGATTTTTTTCGAAATCGGGACGTAACTGGCTGGTACTTTTACCGGAGCCAGTGTAATCTTGTTTCTCAAGGCTGGTGGCATCACCGAGCCTGCTTTTTTCGATTTCATCTGAAAGGGCGAATGTTACTGCTGCCGAGCAGGAGAAGGCACTGCTGCCGAGCTGGAGAGTTACTTCTGCCGAACTGGAGAGTAGCATTGCCGCTGAGGGCGTCGCCGAGTCGGGCGTCGCCGCGCCTAGGAGGGCGTCGGGCGTCGCGGACTTCGGGCGTCGCGCGCCGAGATGGGCGTCGCGGCCGTCGGGCGTCGCCGCGCCTAGGACGGCGTCGGGCGTCGCGGACTTTGGGCGTCGCGCGCCGAGATGGGCGTCGCGCGTCGCCGCGCCTGGGAAGGCGTCGGGCGTCGCGAACTTGGGCGTCGCCGCGCCATGGAGGGCGTCGGGCGTCGCCGAGCCTGAAAGGGGCGTCGCCGACATTGAGCGTCGCGCGTCGCCGCGCCTGGGAGGGCGTCGGGCGTCGCGGACTTTGGGCGTCGCGCGCCGAGATGGGCGTCGCGCGTCGCCGCGCCTGGGAAGGCGTCGGGCGTCGCGAACTTGGGCGTTGCCGCGCCATGGAGGGCGTCGGGCGTCGCCGAGCCTGAAAGGGGCGTCGCCGACATTGAGCGTCACGCGTCGCCGCGCCTGGGAAGGCGTCGGGCGTCGCGAACTTGGGCGTCGCCGCGCCATGGAGGGCGTCGGGCGTCGCCGAGATGGGCGCCTCCCCGGGCGTCGCCGTTCTTCATCTGCTTCGCCATGAGCCGCTTGATCAGGATCTCCGGGGCGTCGACAACCTTCCACGCGTCGTGGAAGACGATGCCGAGCTGGGGTCGATGAAGCTGCTACTGAAATCGTTCCTCTCTGGCTCTGCGAGGCACGGTGTTTGGGAAAGATTGGGAACGATGGCTTTTTGATCTGAATCCCCACAGACGGCGCCAATTGTAAGTGCACAAAAATTCACAGACCCGGGGGGGTGAATTTGCTGCCCACTGGAAGAGGACGGAGGCTGGAGCTCCTTGTAGATGATAGAAAAACCGATGCCTCGAGCCTGAAAGGGGAAAAAGGAGAAGGTCAGAGGACCCTGGCTTGGGCAGCGCAGGGCTCTCCGATGCCTTTGTTAGTTGCAAGTGCAGGACTAAACAGAGGTAGGAGATGAAGTGTGGGAGGAGGCGGCGTACCAGCAGCATGTGGATAGCCCCCCCGTTTACCTGTTGAAGGCTTCTGTATTTATAGAGAAGGAGAGTGGACTTTGGGGTAAGCACTTGAGAGGCTGTCCCATCGTAGCTCACTCTATCCCATCGTAGCCCACTCTGTCCCATCGGGTCATACCCTGATGGATGGGCGGTGCAGCTGTGTCAGGGATTTTGGGCGGTGCCCTTATCCTGTTGCCGTGGCATGACAGCTGTCCATGGTCATCCCGATCAGCAGACTGACCGAGACCGAGATGGAGCATGGCCGAGGCTGAACTCCTGGTCTCATGCTTGTACCGAGGCCGAAGCCAAGGGGCATGTTACCGAAATGGAGCGCCTAGCCGAGGGCTGAGGTCGGTATTCATGCTTTTGCCAAGTCCGGGACCTGAGGTCGGTCGCCTTGGGGAATACCCCCACACATGCATATTGTTTACAAAGTTTCGCGCCAAATATTCAGATGAGAATGGTAAACATCCGCGGGGTTTTTATCAACGATACATTTTCAGTTCTCATTGAAGTTAGATCTCAAGTTTCACCGTACCTTCTTGATGAAGCGGGCAATCTCAGTGGAGTCAGTGACGTCAAACGCATCGAGAGCCTTAGCGGCGAGGCTGAGTGCGTCCTGCTGCATGGTCTGCAGCATATCTGTCTCTCCTATAACTGCCTTCCCTTCCAACATGGTGTTGGAAATTGATAAGCAAGCAGAGGATCCTCTGAAGAGCACTAAAAGATGGGGAAGAAAAAAAGATGCTGATACAGGAGACAACAACTGCAACAGCAGTAGCAAAAGTGGGAAGGAAAGGGAGGTGGGAGTGGGGGATTATATTGGGCTGGGAGGGGTTACAAGGATGGGTTTTGGTGCTGGTGAACAAGCCACGTACGTGTGGATGGATTCATAGCTTGTGGTCATCAACGGATGCTGACGAATATACTGGATTGTTGTACGTGGACAGTGGATATGGACGGTTTTTTGTTGGACCCACATTCTTGCATGATGTGGGTGTAGTTGATTCCTTCTTGAGAGGCTGCAGCAGTGGGTCTTGGAGTCCATTTTATCCTGGACACGTGGTGTGGTGCTTGTGGTTTAAGTGGATGAGGAGATGGATGTTTCTTTAGGTGTGTGCTTGTCTACTTCTGCTGCTGTAGCTTTTGTCCTTGTGGAGAGGGGAAGTTGTTTCTGTTTTCTACTCTTTTCAGGGGAAATTCATCATGATCATTAAGTAAGGTTTTTGTCTTAACATGGCGAAGGAGAGGATGGAGAAGCTGCTAGATCATTGCTAATTGATGAGTTAGGCCCGCCAGAGTGATCCGTTATGTCATGAGCCAAGCCTAAATTAATGAAGATCCGTTAGGCCCAATGGAGTCCGGGTCCGAATCCATGATGCCCGGCCACGTCACAGTAACACGAGTCACTTCGGAATTAGTCAGGCCACGTCTCGCTTTTACCAAGTCCTGCGGAGAATGTTACAACTGCCTCGCCAGTCGAGGACACCTCGAAGGCTCCTCGTAAACGGCGCTGTAAAGTCGCCCCCATCTGTTAGGGGAAGACTATAAATCTAAGAGCCTCTCGATACTTGAGGGGCAAGTAAATTTCTCTCTTCTACACACTATCCCAAGTTTGTAATCTCTGAAACACTTGAGAATTAATACATCCGGCAATCTCAGCTTTTCCAGAAGTGGACGTAGGTCACTGACCGAACCACTATAAATCTCTCTCTCATTTATTACCACATTTATTACATATAAAGAGACCGGTGGTGTGCGAAGTTATTTTGTGCATCATCAGTTTGGCGCCGTCTGTGGGAAACGTACAAAAAGTTTTCACCCTCATTCAAATTATGGTGACCACCAGATCGACAAGACGCGAAGAGGGCGAGGATGGTCCTCCACTGACTAATCCTGGCCCGAATGCTCCTGCTCCCACTCCTCAGCTAATGTTGGAGACTATGCAACAGATGGTGGCCCAAAACCATCAAATACTACAACTCATGCTCGCGGGGCAACGAGGAGTCGGAGGAGTACCGCAAGGAGGAACACGCCCGGGGCATCAAAGATCTCCGCGACGGCGAGGAGCTCCCCACCTAGGCGCCCAGGCCCCGGGCGCCCATGCTCCTGGCCCCCATGCCCAGGGCGCCCATGGTGTACCCCCTGGCGCCCGTTCCCAGGGCGCCCCCCGTGGGGCCCAGTTTGGAGGACCCCCACCTCTGGGAGGGTCAAATCACGGAGAATTTTCACATCCTCCCTCCGCTTCTGATGGGGAGGATCCTCATTTCCAAGAAGGGGAAAGTGAGAATCAGGAGCTAGAAGGCGCGAGCTAGTTCTATGATTCGAGCAAAGCAGCCCCCAACCGATGGGACGAGAAGCTCAGAGAGATGCAAGATCAACTGGGCGATGTTTTCAACGCCATAAAGGCACACGCACCAGAGACAGTGGATTACCTAGTCAGGCGAACGGACACACCGTTCAAGCCTGACGTGGTGAACTATCCACTCCCTTGTAAGTTCAGGATGCCATCCGTGGAAACCTTTGATGGAGCGAAAGATCCGCTGGATCATCTAGAGACTTACAAAACAATAATGCAGCTGCACAGTATCCCGGACGAGATTATGTGCAGGGCGTTTCCAACCACGCTGAAGGGTTCCGCCCGACAGTGGTTTTCCAATCTCGCCCCAGCTTCCATCTCCACATTCGAGGAGCTAAGCAGGTCCTTCGTATCACATTTCATTGGAGGACGCCGCCACCAAAAGCCAGCCACACACCTGCTGAGTGTAAAGCAGGATAGTAATGAGAGCCTCAGGGCATACCTCACTCGTTTTAACGAGGAGGTACTTCAGATTGAGGAAGCCGATGACAAAGTAACCATGACAGCCTTCTTGGGAGGCCTCCGTCCTTCCAGTTTCTACTTCTCAGTAATGAAGCGCCCGCCAAAGAGCATGACGGAGCTACTGGCGAAGGCCCAGAAATATATGAATGCTGAGGACGCTACTAGGGCCAGGCGAGGCGAGTCCTCCAGAGCGGCGGACAAAGGAAAGCACGATAGAGACGACAAGAAGGAGCCAAGCAATAAGCGGAGCAGAACCGAGAGGATACCTGCCAGAGACCGACTCGGTCCTGCCCCCCAGAGAGACCGACTCGGCCTTGTTCCGCCGAGAAACCAACAAACTTTCACGGCTCTCAATGCTGCCGTTGGGCACATTCTACTTGAAATACAAGATGATCCGGCAGTAAAATGGCCGGGGAAAATGAAATCTCCACCAAACCGCAGGAACATGACCAAATACTGTCGCTTCCATCGCGACCATGGTCATGACACTGATGATTGCTTCGACCTCAAAAGGCAGATTGAGGATCTCATCCAGCGTGGACACCTGCGCCAATATGTTGCTGGTAGGGGGCAGGGCCACCACAGCCTCGCAATGCCGAAGAACATCACCCTATTGGAGAAATCCGAACCATCTCTGGAGGGTTAGCGGAGTCTTTCTCCGCCATGAAAGCCTATGCCAGGAAGGCGAGGCATCCTGATGAGCCCCGCCCGTCGAAAGCACCGAGGCACAGCGCTGACGAAACTATATCCTTCTCGGATAAAGATCTAGAAGGGATCCAACACCCTCATGACGACCCTCTGGTGCTCTCAATGACCATCGCCAATTTCCAGGTACATAGGATCTTGGTGGATAGTGGAAGCTCTGCAGATATCTTATTTGTAGAAGCTTATGATAAGCTGAAGCTGGACCGAGAGAGGTTGCAGCCTATCAAATTTCCTCTCATTGGTTTTTCGGGGGAGAAAGTGTATCCCCTAGGGGCAATCACATTACCGGTTACAGCCGGGACAGCCCCCCGAACCTCCACCACAATGGTCAATTTCCTGGTGATAGATTGTCCGTCAGCTTACAACATCATTTTGGGGCGACCTACTCTTAACTCCTTAAGAGCCGTCCCTTCCACCTATCATCTCATCCTCCGCTTTCCAACCTTGAATGGAGTAGGGGAGGTTAGAGGAAACCAAGTAGCAGCAAGAGAATGCTACGTCACCTCGATGAAGGCCATGATAACGCAGGAGGCGCTGCAGGTTGAAGTCTTGGACCCAAGAGATGATGCCACCACAGAAAGAGGGGAACCTGTTGAAAAACTTACCCCTATAATCTTGAATGAAGAGCATCCAGAAAGGAAAGTGTACGTTGGCTCTTCACTCCCGAAGGATCTGGTTGGCCGATTGACAGATTTTTGAGGGATAACATGAGCATATTCGCATGGTCACATGCGGATCTTGAAGGAATCGACCCAGCCGTCGCCACCCACCGCCTCAATGTTAACCCTCTCCACAAACCTGTTCGGCAAAAGCTAAGGGGCGCCTCCACTGAAAGGGCCCAGGCAATAGACAGGGAGGTTGGAAAGCTGATTGATAACGGGGCGGTCAGGGAAGTTGCGTATCCTGAATGGCTCTCCAATGTGGTGATGGTGGCCAAAGTGAACGGGAAGTGGCGCCTCTGCGTAGACTTCAACGAACTCAACAAGGCATGCCCAAAAGACAGCTACCCGCTGCCCAGGATTGACCTCCTCATCGACGCCACAGCGGGACACGAGCTTCTCTCCTTCCTGGATGCTTATTCTGGATATAACCAGATTAACATGCACCCTCAAGACCAGGAAAAAACATCCTTCATCACTCCGAAGGGCACCTACTGCTACAGGGTTATGCCCTTCGGACTAAAGAACGCTGGAGCAACCTACCAACGCCTGGTGAACAGGATGTTCCACTCCCAGATCGGGCGAACGATGGAAGTGTATGTGGACGACATGCTGGTGAAGAGCTTTGTTGCAGCAGATCACCTCGATCATCTTCAAGAGACCTTCGGTGTTATCAGGACCTACAACATGAAGCTGAACCCCGAGAAGTGCGCCTTCGCCGTGGGATCAGGAAAGTTCCTGGGCTTCATGGTCAATCAGAGGGGGATTGAGGCAAACCCCGATAAAATCAAGGCTATACTGGATATGAGGTCGCCATCATCGACTAAGGAGTTGCAGCGCCTCAATGGAAGAATTGCAGCACTAAACAGGTTCGTCTCAAAATCTGCAGATAAGTGTTTGCCTTTCTTCAGAATTCTTGGAAAAGCTTTTGAATGGGAATCTGAGGCTGAGGATGCTTTCCAGAAGCTTAAGGCCTACCTGGCCACACCTCCTCTCCTTTCACATGCTTCGCCTGGGGAAGTGCTGTATTTGTACCTCTCTGCTTCTCCCTCAGCGGTAAGCTCTGTCCTCATTACGAGCCATAGTGGGGTGCAAAAACCCATCTATTATGTGAGCAGAGCATACCGAGGGGCAGAGGTCAGATACTCAGAATTGGAAAAGCTGGCGCTCGCCCTCATTTCGACTGCAAGGCGTCTACGTCATTACTTCCAGGGCCACAAAATCATCGTCGTCACTGATCAACCTCTGAAGAGAGTTTTGGCAAAACCTGACGTATCTGGGAGACTCCTCAAGTGGGCAGTAGAATTGGGCGAATTTGATATTCAGTACCAACCAAGGGTCGCCATCAAGGCACAGGCACTGGCTGACTTTGTTGCTGAGCTTACACATGTAGAGGACCCCACCATGTTGCTGCCTGCGAACCCAGCATCTCCCCCGGGCGCCCAGGACTCTGGTGTCTGGGCGCCCAGACTGAAGTGGGCGCCCAGAGCTCCTCTCTCGGCGCCCAGACACCTCTGGGCGCCCAGACTGAAGTGGGCGCCCAGAGGTGAAGCTCCTCTCTCGGCGCCCAGACCTCTTCTGGCGCCCAATCCTCTCTTGGCGCCCTGACACCTTCGGAGAATTCTGCTCCCGACGCCCAGGCAACCTCCGATTCTTCGCCTGGGGACCAGATGCTTACCAAGACATCAGACTTTTCTTCTATGCCTCAGTGGAAGCTGTATGTTGATGGCTCCGCAACAAGTGAAGGAGGTGGCGCAGGACTCCTTCTGAGCAGCCCAGATGGTACACCCATAAAATATGCGGTAAAACTCCACTTCAATGCGTCGAACAATGAAGCCGAATATGAGGCCCTCCTCTCTGGCCTTAGGTTGGCGATTGAGATGGATGCCCAGTACCTCGTCGCCCATAGCGATTCACAATTGATAGTGAATCAGGTCAATGGGCAGTTCGAAGCAAAGGAGACAAGGATGCAGGAATATCTTGCCATGACAAAGAGACTAATCCAGCAATTCAAGCACTTCAAGATTTGTCACATCCCAAGAGGGGATAACATAGCAGCCGACGCACTCGCCAGGCTCGCCTCATCCTTAGAGGCCTCGTATGCGGAACCAACTTTCATGGGGCACTAGTTCGAGCCAAGTAAGTTGGATACGGACACCACCGGCATCAACTGCACCACGGCCGAATTGAACTGGATGACCCCCATCAAGGCGTACCTCCAAGAAGAAACAGTACTAGATGATCCCCTGGAAGCCAAGAAACTCAGGATAAGAGCTTCTAAGTTCACCATCCTACAAGAGGTACTCTACAAAAAAGGTTACAACCTACCGTTGCTGCGCTACCTTTCCCCAGAAGAAGCTGACTACGCCCTCAGAGAGATTCACGAAGGGATTTGTGGAAATCACTCTGGAGGACGCTGCCTCGCCCATAAAGCTCTTAGGCAAGGGTACTTTTGGCCAAGCATGGTAAAAGACGCCAAAGAATTCACCAAGAGGTGTGATAAATGCCAGTGCTTCGCCACTGTGTCAAGGCAGCCACCAGAGGAGCTGACTACCATCCTCAGCCCATGGCCTTTCTCCAAATGGGGCATTGACATCTTGGGCCCCCTGCCTTTGAGTAGAGGCCAGTGCAAATTCATAGTCGTCGCCATAGACTATTTCACAAAATGGGCGGAGGCAGAACCCCTAGCAAAGATAACAGACTCCAAGGTGAAGGATTTCGTCTGGAAAAACCTGGTCTGTCGCTTTGGGATACCTCACGCCATTGTCAGTGACAATGGCAAGCAATTCGACAACAGGCTCTTCAATTCCTTCTGCGCCGACCTTCAAATAAAGCAGCCTCACTCTAGCCCGGCACACCCGCAGGCAAATGGGCAGGCAGAGGTAATGGTGAGAACAGTCCTGCGCAACCTTAAAACAAGGCTTGAAAGAGCAAAAGGTCTGTGGGTCGACGAGCTTCCGGGGGTATTATGGGCCTATCGAACCACGCCACGGACTCTCACCGGGGAAACCCCTTTCTCTCTTACTTTTGGGACTGAGGCGGTCATTCCTGTCGAAATAGGGGTACATTCCTTGAGGGTCCACCACTACGATCCTACCACCAATGAGGAAGGACTCCGCCTCAACCTCGATTTGCTAGAGGAGGTAAGAGAAATGTCTGTGGTCCGTAATGCGGAGTACAAACGACGCATGGCCAAGTACTACAATTCGAGGGTGAAGCCTCGTGCCTTCCAACCAGGAGACCTTGTCCTCAAAAAGGTGATTCTCGCCACAAAGGACTCTCGTGAAGGAAAGTTGGGTCCAAATTGGGAAGGTCCGTATCTCATAATAGAAGTGGTGAGACCGGGCACCTACAGAATCCAGAACTCTGAAGGAAAGGTCTTACCTCATCCATGGAATGCGGAACATTTGAAAAAATACTACCAGTAGCATCAGAAGAGGATTAGAATAGTGAGGGTGTGGGGCTTGATTTAATTTTTTAAATTTCTGTCAATATTGTTCAAGCAATGAATAAATGAAACATTCTATGTTTGTATTATGACAAAAAGTTGCATGTTCCAAAAGATAGACTTACGTACAAAAGTCAGGCTACCTGCCTTTACAAAAAGAAAAAACAGAAGCAATAGTCCCTATACTCTAATCACTCTCATCCCCCTCCTCGTCATCCTCCTCTGCATCGTCCCCAGCATCACCAGAGCTGCTGCCACCATCATCAAGCGCCTCCATCGGCACAAAGCCTGATATGTCAATGTCTGGAAAGGCAGCCGAAATCTTCTCTCGAAGCTCCTCGTAGCCATCGATGAAGGCATCTGCAAGGCCAATCTGTAGGTCCCTCTCAGCTTGAGAAGCTCTCTCGTACGCTGCCTTCATCTCTACCTCCACAGCAACTTCTCTGAGCCTCGCCTTCTCAAGGGCCCGAGCAAGCTCAGCCTCACTGAGCGAAGCCCTCTCACGGGCCTTCGTAAGCTCAGCCTCACTGAGCAAAGCCCTCTCGCCGGCCTTCGTAAGCTCAGCCTCATTGAGCGAAGCCTTCTCGCAGGTCTTCGAAAGTTCAACTTCTGCCTCGGCCGCCCTCTTATTGGCTGCTGAAAGTCCGATCTCAAGCTCGCTCACCCTCTCACAGGCCGCAGCAAAATCAATCCCCGAAGCCCTACCAGCGGCTTCCAGAGCAGTAATCTTCTCTTGATCAGCGCAGAGCTCCAGCCGCACAGCCTCCTTCTCCCGTCTCATCTGACCATAAGATTGGGCTCTCGACAGCAAGCAGATGGATGCGGTGGAGACCTGAAGAGATAAGGGACGAGAAATGAGACGGTTAAAGAGAAATAAAGGGGTAACGGTCTGGAGAAAAAGGAATAAAGAATAGTGAACCTTTACCTGAGCCAGGCCCTCTACAAATGAGTCAATAACCCCCTCGGTGCCCAAGGCATTAACCCGAGAAACCTCATGCGGCAGCACATATCTCCCTAGCCTGTCCCGCATCTCCCACGAATGGCCCAGCATGGAACCAGTCCTAGCCGATACCCCTGTAGAAATGCCGGGTTGTGGAGGACACAGTTGAGGGGCAGGAAGTGTAGCTGAAGAGGAAGACTGCGGGAAAGCAGTCTTAGCGGAGGAGATCCCTGCCTGAGGAGACACTGTGGGTGAAGCCACTCGAGGAGGAGGCACTTGGGGCTCGACGCGAGTCGCTGGCGGAGAGGTTCTTGGAGAGGCATCCTTCGTCCTCGCGGCCTTGGGGGAAGGAGTACCCATATCCGAGAAGCGGGTCGAAAAGCGGGCTCCAATCATCTCTCTGCTTATCTCTATGCCTATTAAAGAGAAGTGTTAGCGAATGGTACATGGATACAACATATCAGGTAAAGTTTAAGATTATTGTCAAAGCAGGAGTAGCTTACTTTTTCTTTTGGATGACGGTCCGGAGGGGGACCCGCTTGTCCTATCCGAAGAAGAGCCCGGAGGAGGTCCGCTGACCTTACCACTATCTTTGGGAATAAGAACTCCCAAGTCTTTTTCAGGGTGATCCCTCACCGCTTGCAGCTTCGATTCTTGATCTTTTGAAAGTATGGGATGATCTGCAAAAAGATAGTGAAAACAAAATATATATATATATAAAGGCACGGAGAAAAGGACAGTAGAGAACATACCGAGTCTCTTGGCGTCAATCCATCGTGTGGGTACCAAAGGTCGATCTGACTCAGCAACCCACTCTCCACTAATGAAGAAGAAGCGACATTTCCAATCATGGAAGTTGGAACGCAATCCCGTGAGTAACTTGCCGCCCCTAGGGGTAAAATAGTACCATCCCCTGTTTGGGGCTGGGGACTCGATCAAACTGTAGGCAGCATGAAACTCGAGAGGAGAAGCGTCCTCTTGATGTACTCTCCGCCACAATGCAAAGAAGCCAAGCAGAACCCTCCATCCGTTAGGTGCTAATCGCCCCGGAGTTAAGGAAAAATAGTGAAGAGTACGGCAAATGGGGGAAGGTATTGGAAATCTTAACCCGGCCTCGATCATCTCTTCGTATATCACGATGTCACCAGAAGAATCGTTACAAGCTGGCTCGTCCGCCTCGGCTCAGCGGCACATCACAGTCAAAGGGATACAAACAGTAATCCTCAAAAGGTCACTGTCTGTTTTGAGTACACTGAAAATACTGCTTACTTCGGATCCGACATCCTCAACAATCACTTTTCCTTGATACTTTTTGCGACGACGCAAAATTCTACTTGATGATCCAACTTCACCCGCCCGTGCTGCAGCGGTCATGCTCCCGCCCGACGCTGCCACCGTCGCCGCACCTGATGCCGTCGCCCCAAGCCCGGGGCCTGCGGCGCCCGGGCCTGAAACCTTCGCCCTACGCTCAATGCCTGCCTCGGCAACCGAGCCTGCTGCTGCTGTGCTCGCCTGAACGGAGCCGCCCGCACCTGCAGCCATCACCGTCTGGCCTGCAGGCGTACCCGCCTGGGCAGGGCCGCCCTTGCCCAAGGACGCTGCCACGCCCGCACGTACGGTGACGCCCGCTGAGAGTACCATCCCCGGCGCCACCCCCAAGCCGGCGCTCGTACGTGTCAACGCTCAAACAGTCGTCGCCCGTGCAGAGACGCCCACACCGTGTCCGCCAAGGGGGCCCGCAACGCCCATGCCGGCGCCGCCAGCACCAGCAGCACCCCCGCCGGCGCCGCCAGCGCCAGCCACGCCCCCGCCGTCCGCGCCGGCGCCGCTAGCGCCAGCAGCGCCCCCGCCGTCCGCACCGGTGCCGCCAGCGCCAGCGGCGCCCACGCCGCCCACACCGGCGCCGCCAGCGCACGCATCGCCCAGGCCGTCCGTGCCTGCGCCACCTGCGCCCGCCGCGGTGGTCTGACCTACGGTCCGTCCTGCAGTCGCCGTGCCCGCCAGGCCGGAGTCAACGCTGACGTCCACCTGCTTCTTCTCCATAGTACCTCTTGTTGCAGTAGAAGATGGATGGAGGAAAGAGAGGGGAAGAATGAAGAAAAGTTAAGATGGAAGGAGGAAAGAGAGAGGAAGAATGAAAAAAAGCTAAAATCTTTTCTCTCTGGGAAGAGGAACAAGTGAAGAAGGTGGAGTGGGTCTCCATCTCTTTCAAAGGGCTTTTATAGCCTAGGGTTTCACAAGCCCCACAAAGGCTAGGGTTTAAAAAAAAAAAAAAAAACAAACCAGACATAAGAGGAGTCTCACGCTAACAGGACACTCCTAAAAAATCCTTCTCCTCAGGGCCGGGGAAGAACACAAGAAGCTGGCAAGGAGAGGAACGCGGTAAATAATCATTTAAATGAGCGAGAAGTCCGGATGTTCAAAATGCCCCCCTTTCAAAGTTTATTTGGGCGCGGGGCATTGAGGGGCAAATGATGAGTTAGGCCCGCCAGAGTGATCCGTTATGTCATGAGCCAAGCCTAAATTAATGAAGATCCGTTAGGCCCAATGGAGTCCGGGTCCGAATCCATGATGCCCGGCCACGTCACAGCAACACGAGTCACTTCGGAATTAGTCAGGCCACGTCTCGCTTTTACCAAGTCCTGCGGAGAATGTTACAACTGCCTCGCCAGTCGAGGACACCTCGAAGGCTCCTCGTAAACGGCGCTGTAAAGTCGCCCCCATCTGTTAGGGGAAGACTATAAATCTAAGAGCCTCTCGATACTTGAGGGGCAAGTAAATTTCTCTCTTCTACACACTATCCCAAGTTTGTAATCTCTGAAACACTTGAGAATTAATACATCCGGCGATCTCAGCCTTTCCAGAAGTGGACGTAGGTCACTGACCGAACCACTATAAATCTCTCTCTCATTTATTACCACATTTATTACATATAAAGAGACCGGTGGTGTGCGAAGTTATTTTGTGCATCATCACTAATTATATTCTCATCTGGGTTTACACGTGGCCGCTATTGCATCCATCAGTTGATCCATGCAGAAGGGTGGGTGCCCTCCTGCTATTACACTTTTTGTTCTGTTATGGAGGCATTACTGATGTAACTGAGCTAGAGATGTAAAATGGGCCGGGCCGCAAACCAAGTCGGTCGGTCAATTAGCCAAGGTCTGGCCGGACATATTTACTAGGCTGGCATGGCCCAGCCCATTGCAGTCACGGGCCATGCTGGGCCAGGGGGCCATGGCATGGCACAGCCCCGTGCCTGGCACGAGCTGGAGCACGGCACGGCCCCACCTGGCAGGAACACCACCATCTTGCTTTTTTGCTTTTATTAATAGGTCCTATCTTTCCTTTTTTTTTTTTTTGATAACATGGAAATCCGCTGACCCTCTTCCGTTGATTCGTGGGTTTACCAATAGGTCCTATCTATTGGTCATTTACAAAGTAAGCTTTGCATTCATGAGACAAATCTAGCCGTCCAACTTGCTCTATCCTGAAAATAGCCCATTAGATGGATTGTCCGGATCATGAAACCATGCTCGATATGAAAGATTGGCCCACTTGGGTTAGGGTGAAGGAAGTTCCACTGACGCTAACATTCCTCATAATGAAATTTGAACAAATCATGCAACATTTATGGTAATCTTAAACACCCCACCAACCCGCCACCCCACCCCCCCCCCCCCCCCCCCCCCCAACTCCAAAACAAAAAAAAAAAAAAAAAAAAAAAAAAAAAAAAACACCCTTATAATGACATTTGGCCAAAGCTTGCAGCAATCAGGATAATTTTACTAAAAAAAAATGAAATCTTTATGCTAATTTGCAATAGAAAATTAGCATCAATATTTGTGCATGTGTTTGGAAGTTCTATTCTTTACTAAGGGCTTGTTTGGTATCTCTACTCTTCTTTTTTAATATACCCACCAAAATAGAGCCACTAAAAAAAGGATTCATATAAAAAAAAAAAAAAGATGTTAGAATCAAAAGGAGTGTTTGGTAATGTAATGATCTATGTTAAATAAACTTTTTTTATATCAATGGTTGAAAATTTTTCAGAAATCTCTTGAGATCCAAAAGGTATCAAGCCTTGAAAATTGACCCCATGGTTGTATTCAACCATACATAGAGATCTAACGGTTTGGATCGTGACTTACTATCCTAAAAATAAAATAAAAAAAATAGAAAAACATTACCGCTCATGGACAAATCCAAAATTGAGCATGATATATCAATAGATGAAATTGTTTTGTAAAAATCTTGAGATTCACAAGGTATCAGTCCTTGAAAATTGACTATATAATAGTGTTCAGCCTTCCAAAGAGATCTAACGGTTAGGATATTGTGTTTGGGGCCCACAAATTCCAAAAAAATATATCCAGTGGCTCACGTTCTTTTGCACATTTGTGGACTGTTTCCACCGAAACCGATGTTATCCCGGCCTCGCGATGGTATCGATCAGAAAAGGCCTTAACTCCTACCTTTCTGGCATAGCAGCATCTCAGCCGTTGTCAAGGTGGGACTGGTCCCGGTAGAAGTACCGACCACATCCTTCTGAGCTCAGCCTCGCGCTGGCATCCTTGTCCGATCTCAGGCATAACTGACCTCGGTGCCTTCTCCAGTTCGGGCCCTCGGTCGAGGTAAACACTGGGCGTCCAGTTCCCATTATGAGATGGGACAGGTGCTTTATAGGGAGTCCCTGACAAGTAGAGTGGCCACCGGCCATTGATAGGGGCTTGTTCCTATCAACAGATCACATCCACATTTATGTAAGGGATTTGAGGGGAGATCTGATGGGACAAGTATCCTCACCTACCCCCACTAAGGATCCCAGGTGTGGGCTGATGGGACAAGTATCCTCACCTACCTCCACTATGGAATCTTCTACTCTCCTCTATATATGCCTGCATGAAGAGCCATGAACAGGTACATGCAATATACAGCCCGCACTGTTATTCTGCTAACACCTTCTTCTCCACTTCACCCTAGTTCAGTGACTGCACTAACTCAGGCGTCGGAGTGCCTTTGGCTGACAGCAGCCTCGGGCCCTGACCGTTCTTTCTTTCCTTTTTCAGGACTCAGGCCGTCGGTGACTTCTCCGATCAGCTGAACAGGATTTTCCTAATCCCCTTCATCATCTAAATCAAGTCCGTAATATTTAGGCACGCACAGCACATATCTCGGGATTAGTGATGATGATCCAACAACTGAAATCTGGTCTCATATCCGTGTTGGATCTTAAACATCTCCAACGGTTTGGATCTTGATTTACACTCTCAAATCTTAAAAGAAAAAAAGGATGGGGACATTATGGCTTGAAAACACCATTAACCTGCCTCTTTTTTTTTTCCTTCACGTTTCAAGTGGCTCATTGTGAGGGTTGTGGATTTAAGAGGCATTGCCTCTACTTTACTACAATGAGTAGATGTATAAATACACTATCAAACGCCTCTATTCTCAAAATCTCTACGTGCTTTAGAGATTTATAATATTAGAGGCAGAAAATAGTGATGCCAAACATAGTTTAAGAGAGAACAAATTTGTTGAAGGGCAAACAAGAATGAAAAAAGGAACAAAGTTGAGGAGAGGCAAAGAGGAAAAGATCATAATATACATGAGATATGTCAACTATTTTTCTCATACATTAAAGGAAACTGAAGAGTTGACCCTCCTCAACACTATATGGCTCCATCATTGTCTTGTGGTGATTTAGGTTATATGTGGATATTGCTTATTTTGCTAGGATTATTACCTTGTTTACTATACCAATTATGTTGATTCTTGTTATTACATTATTCTTGCACAACTGCATAGTTCTTTAATTTTTCTTAATCTTTCAATCTTTTTTTTTTTTTTCTTGAGGAATTTACGGGTAAAATCCCTTTAGGACGGCATACGTCCCAGCAGGACCCGGTACAATTTCAGATACGGAAGGGATCCTTGTATGGGCTTTTTTTCATTTTTTTTATCGTTTTACGATATGGTCGATATCGACCATTTATAACTGTCGATATCGACCATTATGCGAGTATCCACTTATATCTCGGCCCGATTCCACTTTTCGCATTTCTCCATTTGTCGTCTTCAACACTGCTTTGAAGTTTTTTTCTTGTAGAAACCACCATAAATCGCCATCTCCATGGTGGTTGAATTCCATTAAGACAAAGGTACACACATTATCTACCACCTTAAAGTGCTTTATGTACCATAAAACACCATCACCTAGATTCTTGCCCAATATGTAATTGTTGGAAACCCTATAAACCGTGGGAAATTTTCTTTCTATGCCCTAGGCAACTGTGGTTTGTGGGGTTTGAAGGGTTTGTTTTGTGATTGCGTTAGTGTCCATTGTAATTAAAAATAATGTATTATGAATAAATCCAGCAGTCGGAGAATTGTTTGGTCATGAGTTGGTTTCTTTTGAAGAATGGGCGGAATAATGTGTGAGGAATAGCCACTGGCACTCAATAGCATGGTTTGAAAGCATTGTTCCAAGCTTTATAATAAATAGACTATTGATCAAAATGCCTTTTTTTTCTTTTGATAAAACTATTGTTGTAAATGTTTAGCTAGTCGTAAACGTTTTTGAACAGCTGCTTAATCTTTTTATTTGGCATGGTGTTCGGAGTTTTTATCAATGAATGTGAAGAAATTTTCCCTATTCTCAGAGACATACAAATGCTGTTAATATAGATCTGTATTAACTGACATTTGTACCTAATTTTCACCGATATTTTTATTAATTTCATCTGATATAATGACAACATGTCAGATAGAGAGGTGTTGTTCATCTTCCACTATGGCGGTGACTTTCAATTCGATATAAGTCGTCCTGTGTACAATGGAGGAAAACAGAAGATGAGGTTTTTAGCTACAGACATAACATATAAATCTCTTGTTAAAGAAGCAATTGAAGCATCTAATGGGGACTTATCCATCCAGAATTTAAGCATGCAATACCTACATTACAACGGATGGGCATACTCCCTGGCCAGCGTTGATGATGATAATGATGTTAGGAGTATGTTTAAAGCATCGGGTGATAAATCGAATGGGATATATTTATATGTCTTCAACGGTCGGAAGAAGGAGCTATGCATAGGAGGAGATGATTGGAGGTACACTTGTTTGCATAAGTAGATTGTACAACACCAATTACTATATTTTCCTCCCTACTTGCTTATTTATGTAACGATTCATTGTAGGTTTCAAAGGAGCTATGTTTGTCGCTCTTGTCCGGACAAAACAAGGAACTCAACAGGAACTTCAAACAGAAAACAAGTTTTTAATTCAACTAGCTCTGGATACATACCTACCATTAACATCCGCGAAGACAAAGACATGTTTTTTCCTTCTGTGCGGGTCGATTGCACTCCAAGTCAGACGGTCAGACAAGACACTGTCTATGGTGAATTGGTATTTGGGACAGACCTAGTGGTGATATCCATTTTGATGGACCTCCCTCCATAAGCTAAATCCATTCGATTCCATTAGAGAATGCCGAAAGTAAAGTTGAAGAAGCCAATCTAATCAATGAGAATGTTCACTGTAATGAAACTCTGGCTTAGTTGCAGGAGTCAATCGAAGCAATGAGGCATTTCGTTGTAATGAAACTCCAACTGTTGATCTTGAGGATAAAATGGAGCCCGAGGACATAAACACAGATGTTGGAAACAACTCAGCACGGGAAATGTGGATCGGCCTTGAGTTCCAAGATAAAAAAACGTTCCGGATAACTTTAGCTAAGTTCGCAATTTATGGCAACTTCACCCTTAAACCCTTGAAGACCAACACGACCAAAGTAACTGCACGCTGCAAAGATCAGGAATGTCCATGGTGTATTCACGCTTCAATCGTCAAATCAGGCCCAAAATTTAAAGTAAGGACGTACAATCCTAACCATAAATGTTCAAGGCCAATGATGGGCATGGCACATCGACAAGCATCTTCGGCACTTATTATAGAGTTCATCATGGATAGAGTCAGACAGAATGTCAATTTGAAACTGAAGGAGATCATGAATGACTATCAAATGGAGTTTGGGGTGACCATTAGCTACAGGAAGGCTTATATAGCAAGGGAGATGGCACTGAATATGGTATGTGGATTGTATAAAGACTCCTTCCAGCAACTACCTCTGTACTGTAAAGAACTTCATTTGAGCAACCCTGGCACTACAACAAACATAGACACCACAACAGAGGACCATTTAAGAAGATTTTTTTTGGGCATTCGGACCTTGTTTAAGGACTTTCACGTCTTCGTTGAGACCAGTGATTGCTGTCGATGGTTCACATCTACGAGGCAAGTATCCAGGTGTATTACTTGTAGCAGTAACACATGATGCCAATCAAAAGCTGCTTCCAACAGCATTCGCCTTTGCGGAAGCCGAACGCCGTGACAGCTGAGAGTGGTTCCTTGCTAATTTGTTCATTTCGGTGGGGGAGCCGACCAACTTGACTATTGTTTCAAACTGTTAGAAGGACCTTACTCTAGCATTGAGGAACACCATGCCATCCGCATTTCACTGTTGTTGTTCTCGCCACATTGTTGAAAATATTAAGGCTGTTTTTAGTGATGGCGCAATCGCAAATAAATTTTGGGGGACGGTAAAGTCGTATAGGCCTTATGAGTACGATGCTTACATGATGAATATACGTGCAGTAAGCCAAGAGGAGTTCAACTACATTGAGGCAATTGGGCGGCAACGATGGCAAATGCATATGTAGAAGGCCGTCTGTATGACATGCTTATTAGCAACGCGGCCAAGTGTACAAACAGCCTTTTAAGAGACACAAGAGTCCTGCCTATCACAAAGCAGGTAGAGGAAATACGTGCTAAGTTAATAGAGTTCTATCATAAACGACACCTCCTTTCAGAAAGCAAAACAACTCGTCTAATTCTGTATGCGGAAAAACTACTAAGCAAAGAAATGGAGGATGCTTGCCGAGTGCACGTTCGAATAGCTGGGCTGGTTGAATTTCAAGTTCAATCTGCGGAGTACGTGGATGTTGTTGACCTCGAACGGAAAACCTGTACATGTCGGAAATGGCAGCTCTTAAGCATCCCGTGTTGTTACACATTGGCTTCAATGAAGGTCAGAAATTATGATCCGTACGCATTTTATGAGCATTCTTATTATTCAAGCACTTACCGTACATCGTACAGTGAAGTCTTACATGCTACAAGTGACATTAAACAATGGGAGCACACATGTGATGTTCCGAGAGCCATTAAACAGCCCGGACGTCCAAAAAAGAACAAGATCCATACTAAAGATCATGGTCGCCAGAGAAGGGTCGTTACTTGTTCAAATTGCAAATGAAGAGGGCATAACCGTGGAGGGTGTCGCAATCCTCCAGTAATAAGCTGATGGAAAGTTTGTGGAAGTTTTTTGGTAGTATTTTTTGGGTGGTCTCATTTGATGCATATTGTCTCATTGTAAGTAAGAACAGTTGTGCAGAATTAGTTGTGCAGGAATAGTTGGTCTCATTTTTTGGTAGTATTTTTTGGGTGGTCTCATTTGATGCATATTGTCTCGTTGTAAGAAAGAACAATTATGCAGGATTAGTTGTGTAGGAATAGTTTGTCTCATTTTTTGGTATTATTTTTTGGGTGGTCTCACTTGTCTATATATTTGGAGACTATATGCATGACAGTAGTTGTGTTCCAATGTAATTATAAACCTAATTAAGTAAGAACAGTTGTGCAGGAATTTTTTTGAAAGCTTTAGAACCAGCATATAGTCCTATTGTAGATGAATATCTCTGAATGTATATTTTGTATGGTCGTCCGTTATGTAAGTGGATATTGAAAATATAGCAAGGGTATTTGTCCATTTGTGTTTTGCTTTGAGCTTACTTCAGTGGCATTGAAATGGTGATTTTTACAGCTCTTGTAACTGTTATTAAGAATTTATATAAAGTTTTAATGTAAAGAGACTGATGGTTTCACCTAGGTTTTCTTTATTCCAGAATTTGTTGTCGATATCGACAACTTAACTGAAACTTTGAGTTTCATTTACATAACAGTATTTGTCGATATCGACAAATTTTGTTGCCGATATCAACAACTAAACTCAACTCTGAATTGCAATAACATGACAGTAGTTGTCGATATCGACAACTAATGTTGCCGATATCGACAACTTAACTGAAACTTTGAATTTCAAATAACATGACAGTACTTGTCGATACCGACAACTAATATTGCCGATATCGACAACATAACTGAAATACTGAATTACATTATCATGACAGTAGTTGTCGATATCGACTAAACAAATTGTCGATATCGACAATTTGTTTTGCAAAAAAAAAAAAAAAAAATAGAAGACAGATAATCAGTGATCCATTTGGCAAAACAAGTCATGTAAGAAACCTGCAAGTTGGTAATTGAATGTTCACATAATAACATCAAAAGAAACCATTCACAGAACGAAACCATTCACAGAAATAACTCCATCTAATAACTCTACTATCATCAAAAGAACTCCATTCACAGTAATAAACCATTCACAGAAAGAACTCCTCTATCATCAAAATAACATCAAAAGAAACCATTCATAACACTCCATTCTTGATCAAAAGTAAAAGTCTTGTACATGGAAAAATGTACACTAGGGACAAACTGCTGACAACTTCTATAACTGTTTACACAAAAATCTGTTTAATTGGACAGGTCTACCCATCACTGGTCTATACATCACTCAACTGGTTCATCTTGATTAGGAGTCTGTGGTCAGTTCGGTCAAGCCCAGCCTGTTTGCATTCAACTGCCAACTCCTCTTGAAGATCTCTACAACAATTTTGCTTCGAAAGTATGGGATATGAGACTGATTGAATTTAAAGGGCAATCGGTGCACACAGTGAGCAGTGAAGGCCATTGCAAATATTCCACAATCATTGTTATTTTGCTTGCGAGGGATGTTCGTCCTCTCTAGCCATGACCACAAAAACGGGTCGTTCCAACCAAAGTGACTGTATTTCTCATTCAACCATCCCGCCTGGCATTTTACAAACAAAAAATTAGCATTATAATATGTAGATCAATGAAAGTCAACGCGAATGTTCATTATATTGCGCTTCCGAAAGAGACAGCAAAAAACACAATAGTGACACAATAGCTCAAAATAACATACAAATTTTTCAGCATGTTTCATTGACCGACAATCTTTTTCCAAGCTATTGTAGAACTCTCACCTCTTCTCATCAACGTAACCGACCAGTAGGGTGAAATGAGACCTGTGGTAGACGATGAAGATTAGCGTGCATGTTTCCTTCGCATCCCACACCCTATGCCCTTCTTTCCCGAATACAGCTTCCACCGCGGATCACTCCCATTGCGCCACCAACTCTGCATGCATTATTAACAGATTTCACTTCATTTAACAGATTTCACTTCATTCAACTCCTCTTAGAAGATGTACAACACTACTTGCGTTAGCAAAGTGGCATCATTATTTACACAAACACTTGGGTCGGCAATGAAACAGTTCTCACACCCTTCCCGTAAGATTTCGAAGTAAAAGTATATGATGTTCTTATCCATCCATATTCCCTCTTCAAGGATCTTTGCCGGATCATCTGCCTTTACTAACGTACAAATCTACTCCAGCTCATCTTTCCTAAGGTAGTAAAGGGAATGTTGATCAAACAGAACATGTAAAATTGTTGATTTTTATATGTACAAAGACATTTATAACATGTGGAAGCCATTTCATACCTGGTGGCATGATATTCTTTGAAGCCTGTGAGAAAGAACTTGTCACCATCGGACAACACGTAGTCATCTTGAACAAGCGAATGAGCGTAGTCTTCAAACTTCACTGGTATCTTGCGCATCCGCGGTAGCTGTTTTATCCTCCACACTAGTGACACAAGTGTGGCCATAGGGGCTGAGACCACTTAGGTGGATGAACTAGAGACCGGCAATGGCGAGGCGAACAATGTCCTGCTTAAGGGCGGGGTACAAATAGGTTCTTAGAATGGTGGGACACCGAATCCAAGTGTAGGTTCTTAAACAGGCGGGGCCTCGGGTCCTTGTATAGATTCTTGATGCAGTTCTTGAAATTTGACCGGTGTACCGAAACCTTCTATCATCAATAGTGGAGTTTCATCGAAAACCGCCGTTTTCCTTTTTGACGTTTGCTTTTTGGTTTTGCCCGAGCTTTTGGATGCAGGCCTCTTCTTATGTGTGAATGTGATTGTAATCTTCTTCTTCCTCACATTGTCATTGGACTATGAGCTGCTACAGCCATCGAATGAGAATTCCTCTCAATTTGTCCCAAAATCGGACCTAAACTTATCCAATTTCTTCCCAATTGACAGGGCCAGCTTCTCTAGAGGAGTGTTCCCGTGGGCAGCCCGTTTGAGCGAGCACTCTATCTGGTCGACCAAATCTTGAGCCTGAAAAGAAAGATAGAAATGCAACCTATTACAATTTGCATAGTAGTTTGGTTTGAACTATTGCTTTAATAACAGACAAGCAAAGGTGAAATGCAAAACCACTTAAATTATAAAACAGAATTAGCTGTACATGTTTCTGTGGGATGGTGGTTTCATCTTGTTTATCGGATCCCTCCGCCTGGACAGCCTCTTGCGCAGCCACAATGGGCTGCTCCGGTTCCTCTCCCCTACCAATAAACATGACTGTGTTTTCACTATACCATTCCATATACTCAGCTGGTTGCTCGGCTGCAATATATTCCTCACCATGTAGTCCAAGCTGGGTTCTTGGAGCCCACGACACTTTAATCTCTTCATCAATCATATTTTCATAATCAACCACAAAAAGTAGGTCCTTTCATGTCTCGAAAATGGCACTGTGAATGATGGTGGGACTAATTGCTTTAGTCCAAACTGTTTCATAAACTGCCAAGTATTATGACGCTCGACGATCCAATAGAAGACAATGACGGTAGACGAGCTGATGAGACTGCGATCAACTTTCAAAAGCTTCGAGTGAAACTTCTTGCCGTACCCTTTATAAGGTTGCCAAATGAACTGTAATTAAGATAAGCAAGGGCTCATCAAACATTGGATTAGCTAGTATATTAACTTCGAAAGCAAGGGTGTCAAAAACATGAGTTTCGATGCTTACCCTATCAGGTTTCAGATTGTTTAACTGCATTCTGACTTCCTTCACCTTAGATTTGGGTGGGGTTTCAGGCAATCTCCTTCGCCACATCCTAAAGAGTGGGAATTGAATGTCGTTCTTCCAACTGTCTTTTGGCTTAGGACACTTACCGATAGACGTCCTAGTGTAGGCCCATATCTGTACCACAGCATACAAGAAAACAAGTTACGTACAAGTGAATTAATAAGGAGAATTTTATTATTAATGAAAACGATCACCTGTAATAGTTGTAGAGGACCGGTTGGTGTCTTTAGTTGGTGACCCTCAATCTCTCCAATCTTTTCCTCCTTCTCACCTCCATCACTTATCTTCTCCGCATTCCAAAGCGAGGCATTGTTCAACATCTTATATAGATTGGCAAGACAAGCCGGTGCCCTTACGTAACGTTTGAACTCTTTAAAAAGCTCGAGTAGGTAAGTGGGTCCACGGGCACCGAAAGTCTGCGTAACAATTTGACCGCAGAGTAAGAAGAATAAATAGGCCCGTGTTGCACGGATCTCTTCGTCTTTGTAATTTTCGTCCTCTTTTTTTTCCTCCAGTTCCTCAGCCTTGAAGTTGTCTTCAAGCCATTTAAACTTCATTGTTAAGCCAATGTAGTCGAACTTCTTCCGTGGGGTAAGCCCAATGACCTCCTCACACACTGGCACTACAAATTTCCCCGGAAAAGTACGTACAACAACTATGGGCCCATCTATTGGAAGATCGTATATGTATGCAACGTCTTCTAGTGTGACAGTAGCTTCGCCCGATGGAAAGTGGAATGAGTTTGTCTCCGGCCGCCACCTCTCCACTAGAGCAGTGATAAGCGCATGATCTATGACCATGCGATCTATGTCTGCAAGATAGTGAAGGCCCGTCAGCCTCACGTAGTCCTTCTGCTGCTTTCTAAGTGACCATGTATCCTTGTCCGGATTTGTAGGTATGCAGCTCAGCCTCCCGAATTCCTAGTGTGTACAATAATCGGATTAGGTTGTTAGCATATAGATGATGTAACAAAAAAACAAAGTATATCGATGCTATGAGTTAAGTTGTGGAGATATACCTCTCCGCGGTGGATTCCTTTAGATACATGAAAGTGTTTGTTGTATAGGAGAGTTTTCGGAGCTTCGGGTGTTTGTTCATCATTCGTTTGCACATACAAAAGCAATTAGGGAAGATGAGTATACGCATTGGAAAGAAAATTTGTTGTGTACAAGTTACATATAGATTTGAGGTAAAAATTATGAGGTTTTAAGGAATCCTTATTGAGGGGATGTCATGGACACTAGAAATCCATGCATCAAAATGAGAAACTCCAGTACAAAGACATTTTTAATAGAATCTGTAACTATAGCAAAACATCTGCCTTCAATGGCTTCCTGAGGGAATGAAATTCTTCTCATCCATGCAGTTCGAAAGAGAGAAACCGAGCTTAATAATGGGACTAGTACGACAAACTTATGAAAAGGCAGAAGAATGTCTAGCTGTTTTTATAACATTTGGTTATTATGGCCTAGTAGCTATAAGGACACATGCACTTTTTTTTTTTTAACATTCAACTTCATTCTTCTGTCATCTCCATGTAATGCCTTCGTTTACGTTAAAAGAGTTGCTTTTTTGAAAGGAAATTTTGAAATGAAATGCTGAAACACGGAAAGGGCTTAAGCATTTCAGCTTAGGGGCTAGTATAAATGGCCTTTGGTATGAATTTGACAACTATAGGTTGTGGAAACTGTTTAGATTTTATATTTGATTTTTTGGTTCATCTTTGTTAATTTGTTATATTTTGTTCTAAATGAAGATTGAGGTCTACCCATACTGTTTCAACTTGGACCCATGACAAAAGGACTTGGTCTTACCAACTTTTCAACCATTTCCCAAAAGGACGAGGGTGTGTTTCTTGTGTTTTGACTACCCTTGTCCATGCATGTTAAAGTTGTTCTATCATTTTAACAACCTTACTAAGTACATGAAGAGCATTGATAATGAGGCATAGAAAAGAGGGTGTTTTTAAAACTTCTAGAATCTGTAATCAACATTTCATATCAGTTTCTTATGAAATGCTGAGATCTCATATAAAGTCATGTAATTCAAAACCCCAACCCCCAATTTACTGCTGAAATCGCAATCGATTAATATAGTCAATGGCATCAATTTGAAGGTGAAAATGTCATGAAGAACCCAAGTAGTTGATGGGTGATAAAGTTAAAGGATGCAAAACCCATTTCCAATAGAAAGATGAACTCCTCATACCTCAGAAGGATGTTCTAATCTTATTTTCCTTCTGAAAGTATTATGAAGAGTTCTAGGAGTACAGAAATGTTATTACAATATGAATTGTTTGATGTTATAAAATATTATGAAGAGTAAACTTTGTTTTTTTTTTTTCCCTGCTTGGTAAGAGTAACCTTCATTTCCTTCAGAAAATCATCATAAAAAAAATAGAGAGAGAGAGAGAGAGAGAGAGAGAGTTGAGAGTTACTGCATCACTACTTACTAGCTTTTATGCTCTGTATCTTGTAGAATAATGAAACATCAAAGTTGCAGTCAAGGGTCATTAATCTGGTTCAAAATTTCCAAAAATTCTTTCACCATCAAAGAATAAGCATTCCTACCAAATTTATTCCCCACATCTACCCTACCAACATAATCTACTGTCATATTTAACCTCCACTCAATAAAAGCCATTACACTTGTATTTCCTATATAGCCTCTACTGCCTACATAATAATTAGTTTAAAAGAATTGATCCCATGCTCTCATTAGTATTATTGCCGACAACAGCTATTTACCTGATCTAACCTGTGTGAGCTCACCTTTGCGTGATCTAACCTGGGTGTTGTGAAGGCAATAAATGTGAACAAACTTACTTCCGCAGGCTGCAGAGTGAAGATATGGATTGCCGATTGGTTTGCACAGCTGAACAATAAAATGGGTGGTGATCTAAAGAAAATACAGACTGTTGGTCATTATCTAATTGAGATTTGGAAAGCTGTTGGGATGAATCTAGACAAAGTAGAGTTCTTATGGTCTTCAGAAGAAATTAACTCAAGGGCACATGAATACTGGCCTCTTGTAATGGATATAGCTAGAAGGAACAAGCTCCAAGGATTGTGAGGTGCATGATAACTTTTCCTCACATTCTTGCTGTGTTCTTATTACTATTGCTTGATTCAACATGTGCTTATGTGTATGTGGATGTGTATGTCTATATATTTGAGCATTTGTTTATTTGGAAGATAGAAGTGTAAATCGGTAAATAATAGCATTTAGTAAAAAGGGACATCAACTTCAATCTGACTATAGAAGAAGGTGCTGAAGGTCCTATGATGCTGGCATTGCTAGCTACTCATGGCCCAATAGGTCTCTTCTTCGATCAGATGGAAATTTCAACCTATTATGGAAGTAGATGAGGAAAAGAAAAACAATGCAGGGGACGTCCCAGAGCCATCAAAACAGAGCCTATGAAAACTTCGGTTACCATTCAAAATCTAGGGCACAAAATAGGAAAGAAAAACGTAAAGAAAAAACGCACCTCCATGTGAACCCTTTCGAAATTTGGCGCCAAGCTTCCTGGGACCATAAACCTGGGACCACTGGAACAGGGAGGCGTCGACCGTGTGGAGAAGAAATCGAAAGGGGAAAAGTGGGTGGAAAGGGGTTGTCGATAGAAATGGGAAAATGACCCTTTGTGCGAAAGATAAAGTCACTGACTGGTCGATATTGACAATGCCACTAGACGAAAAAAAATTACGAAATCACTCCCTCGTGGCCATATCCGTGTTCGTTGTCAATGTGGGGCCTGTAGAGTGGTATAAGGTCCTACGGGGGTGTGCATGGTAAATTCCTCTTTTTTTTTATCTTATATTCTACATGATGCATTCATATTGTGTTACATGTATATTGTATCTCGTTACGTTACCCAAACATGATGTTATTTCCTTTTGTACTGTAGGTATTGAATCCCCTCGCCGTGCACGAGAGCCTCACATTGGACTTGGGACTTAGATTGCTTTTGCTTTTATTCTGCACACTTTCATTTGAGCTATGGTTGGTTGGGTTGTAACTGAAACACTTTATTTTCATATGCAACTTGAATTTTGTGGTAGAATGATGACTTAACTTTATACCATATATGGATGATACCTATGCTTTGGGATTTATGTTTACATCTTCCACATATTCATAACTTGGCCAATGATGTGATGTTAAATATTCTTATGATGCGAACTATGGTACTGGTTATGGAAAAGTTTCAACTAGTCCCGTCCTCAGATTCGACTACCACATTTCACTAAGAATCCAAATTTGGGGGCGTGACACTAGTGGCTATCCAACTGCCCTGATCCCATTGTTCACCACCTTGCTTCGATAGCTCTGGACCACAGTCCAATTCTCTCGGACCACAACAAGCTCTTCCTTCCAAGTTTCCATTTAAGTTTAAAAATAAGTGGCAGCTTCACCCATCTTCCCTTGATGTAGCCAAGTCCATTTGGAATGCCACTTTTGAAGGGAACCCTCAATTCATTCTTGCCCAAAAGTTAAAGGCTCTCAAACAGGATCGTAAATCTTTGCGTAAAAATGTTTTTGGCTGAATGCAACAAAGAATCAATTCAGCTGAACAAAATGTCCTGCACTGCCAATAGCACTATGATTTAGATCCGATAGATTGTGGGAAGACCTTTCTGCGAGATTTTCTCTCAATGATGCTCAACGAGGGAGACCAGTACACCATGATTTTCCACCAGTCAGCTACGGGCTGGAGCTCTTCCAACAGAATTACTCTTATCAGCATCAATGGCAATAAAATTAATGATCAAGCCCTCATTCTTGCCGAGGAAGTTCAATATTTCTCAAAATTATACAAACCCAAGGAAGGCCATCTCAATTCTCTGTTATCCAAATTGACAGCTCAATGGTGCCTACTTCCCAAAACTCTCTGATTTATGTTCCTTCAGAATCTGAAACCAAGAAGGCAGTTTTTTCCCTTAAAAAAAATAGTTCCCCCAGGCCTACACAGGTTTAATTGGCTTTCTTTTTTTTTTTAACTTTTAGTTCCCCTAGGTCTGCACAGGTTTAATTGGCTTTTTTTTAACTTGGGACATCATTAGAGGCATTGTCACTAGCGCAGTTCAAAATTTCTTTGCTTCCAAAAAACTTAAAGTCTAAAAACTCTGAAATAAAATCTCAGGGCAGTGACACTTATTTCCTTGCTCTCATCCCTAAAATAGAAACTCCAAAAACTTTTGCTGATTTCAGACCCATAAGCCTCTTGAATTTCTCATATAAAATTCTTGTAAGAAAATCTTTGCATCTAGGATGATAGCAACTCTGGCCTTCCTCATTTCTAGCTACCAAGCAACCTTTATAAAAGGTAGAATCATCCAAAACTAGACGACAATGACATTTGAGCTCTACAAAACACTGAATTCCAAAATTCAAGGTGGATCCCTATGCCTTAACCTAGACATTTCAAAAGCCTTTGACAAATTAAATTGGGCTTTCCTCTTCCAAGCTCTCAAACTCCTTAATTTTGCAGATACTTCAATCTCCCTCATCAAGGAATGCATCTCCACAACTATGGACTTAGTTTTGGTTAACTGTATTCATCAAGGTTTATTCCCATCTTCTTGTGGTCTAAGACAAGGAGACACACTATCCCACTGCTCGGTCATCTTAGAGGAAGAAATCCTGAGCCATCACATCCAAAATCTCCAATCTCAAGGCATAAGCCACACTCTCTCCAAGTTCTCCTCAACCCCTTGTCATCTGCTTTATGTAGATGACGCAAGAGTCAAGACCTTCCTATATCAAGTTTCTTCAGGCCAGACTTTTAGTTTTCTTATAAGCCAGTTCCAAATAAGCAAAAAAGGATTTGCACCATCCTCGGTATGCAAGCATCTAGGGATTTGCTTGGATACTTGGGGATTCCTTTAATCTTTGGCAGCCAAGAAAGAGATACTTTCTCCCTCTTCTAGACTTGCTCAACTCAAAGCTCTCAGCATGGAAAGCCAAGTCCTTATCCTTTGACAGTAGTCTCATCTGGATTTAGCATGTGTTGTCCAGTATTCCCATACACACAGCATCAGTCAAGACCCTGCCAATCTCAATTTCCACTGAGATTGAGAGATTGATGAAACACTTCTTATGAACAGGAATTTCATCTTCTACTAAGCTCAACTTCAATTGGGCTACTGTTTGCTTGCCTATATAAGCCAAGGAGAATTGCAGAGGTTAATGATGCAGCCTCGATCAAAATAGGCTGGCAAACTTCAACTGCTAACTCTATATTGTCCCTTTGGTTCAAAGTGCAATACATCAAGAGAAACTCCATTTGGTGCTCCTAAAACCCTCTTCATGGTTCGAGTACGTGGAAGAATATGCATCTTCTTGCTCCCTACATTCACCGGGCCTGCAAGTGGGTTTTCGGAAATGGGCAGGATATTGATATATGATTTGATTCTTGGTGTGAAGATCACCCAATTTCAGACAAATTTTCTCAACTCAACTTGACCTAAAACTAACGCCTATCATCCTTCTTTCAAAATGGTTCTTGGGTCATCCCTCCACTTTGCCCAATGCGATTCAAATTTTGCTTTACCAAGCCACCTTTAACCTCATCCCAAATGCAACGCCGAAAATCATCTTCTGGCTTTGTAACCCTCAAAGCAAAGTGGAGCCACATCAGGCACAGTTTGATTAAAGTTTATTGGGCTAACCTGATTTGGAGCAGCATCTCTACTTGTAGAATCTCTTGCTTCAGATTGCGATTGATTCTCTAGAAAACTCCAATTCAGGCTCTTCAACCTCTTCTACAACGATTCCGGTTTTCTGCAGCCTCAAATGCAGCATCTATTGCTCAGGTGAAGACTCCGGTCCTCACCACTTCTCCTGCAGGTATGCCCTTTCTGTCATTGGATCTTCAACATTGCCAATAATCAGCCACCAGATAACATCTCAGCATCCTCAACTTGGAAACTCCTTTCTCCAAAAGAGAAGAAACTCGATCAAGCGACCGAGATGCGGCGGTTGCCATTAGAAACTCAGATGACGAATATGAAGAGGTCAATGGGAATTGAGCAAGGATGTGGAGAAGTCAGAAATGTGGAAACTGACCGGGACGCAGCTACTAAGTATATGGAAACAGTTTTTGTCTATGTCATTTACTTTCTTTGGAGGGCTAGAAATGGCTGTGAAGTTCCTTCTCAACAGAACCCAGTTTCAATTGAAGGAAGCCCTTCTCCTATCCCTCAGGAATATCACCAAACCTCTCCTCAGCATTCACCTCTGATCTATCTTTCATGCTTTGGGAATCTTTGAAATTCCGTTGTCAACCCCTTTGTAGATAGGTGCACCTTCGTTTTTCTTTTTTTCCCGCACAAGTAAACCTTTTTGGATTTCTCAATTCTCATCCCTTTTGTTTCAGCAATGGGGCCTCTCTGAGCCCATGTATCTTTTTTCTTGTTTCTTAATACAATTACCCTTGAAAGAAACCAAGAAAAGCCTTGAAGCCTTCACAAGATATTAATCATGTAAAATATGTGGGTACTTGGCATAATGGAGATGCTTCAAATGAAGAAGAGGTTACAATGATTCTATATTTGAGGGAATTGCTTGATGGAAACCAGAAGCTTTAAGAGATGAATTACTGTATGGTCATACTGGAAGGAAGAACAAGGAGAATGTTAAATTAGAAGACATTTCAAAGAAAAACGATGACCTAAAAACCTCTAAAAGTTATAAAAGAAGAACAAGTTAAAGGAAAGATACTCTGAAGGTTTGTAAGCTTAGTTGAAGAGATTTAAAAAAAGAAGAAAAGGGCCAAATATTCAGTGGTACACCCCGATGCCTGTTGGCCTTCATGATTAATGGACATTTGTGAGCCTTTAAATAGGTGCGAGGTCCCACTCTTTTGCAACTTCTATCTCCAGGAATTCCAAGATCTTAGATAATTGGAAGATTATTTTGAAGATATTTGAAGACTAACTAGACTGTTCATCTTCTTCTTTAGTTTGCCCTCACTTTCTTCTCTAGTTTACGCAGCACTTCTGCTATTTGTCTTACGTTGTCAAAGGAGCATCAGCAATCGTGGTTGTAGATCCATCAAAACTTCAGAGACATACGCACAAAGAAAAAGATATCTGAATCATATTAGAAGATTTTCTAGAATATTCATCTTCTTCTTTAGTTTACCCTCCACTTGTGCGATCCATCTTTTTCTGTCAAAGGAGCATAGTGATCGTGGTTGTAGATCCATCGAAACTTCAGAGACATATACTCACAAAGAAAGAGAGATCTGAATAAAATCCTTACTCCATGTTATACCTCGACCCGATTTAATCTTGATTAGTACTAATTAATCATTTTTTAGCTAAATTAATTATATTTAATTGCTAATTACGATAATTAGTCTTTAATAGTCTCTATAGACTGAGTTAGTTAAGTCTTGAACCCTGGGATAGGTGAGTGGAAACCGATTGGACTCGGTTAAATAGAATCAAGGGGTTTTTCGTAATTACTGATTTTTGCTTTTTTCATAATTTGCATGTCATATTGGTGTCATCGCGTGTATCTCGTTGAGCACATCAATTTCCGTATTTAATTCTTCTTCATTTAACCAACCATTGAACTAGTGGACCTCTATTTCACTTAAACTGGAAATATGTAAGTTTAGTGGGTTTTCTTGCAAAAATATAACCTTATCTCTTAAATCCCCTTTAATGAACCCATCTCTTTCACTCCTTTTCATTCCCTTCCATTACTCTTTCCTCTATTCTTCTCCTCCTCCTTCATTCCTCCTCTCTTTCTCAACCATCAAGAAGAGCTAATGCATATGCTTTGGGAGCTAGGTGACCTCACCATCATCTTCTCTAACTTTCCTTGTGGACAAGGAAACCACCTCCATCACCTTCCACCCTTCTCAACTTCAAATTCCTTGTTGAGGTAAGAACCAAAACACCCTCTTTTGTGTTTATAGGAGTGCATTAGAGTCAATAGACCCATGTTGGTCATTTCATACATATTCATTTGGTTTTCCATGTGCGATTAGGGTTTGGATATTTGGGGGTTTTTTTTTTCCATAAGCTAGAGTGTGTAGAAAGATTTGGAAAAGCTCTTATTAGAGGCAAGTATAAGCTCCAATTTGGTTTGCATAGTGGTTGATTTCCTTTGATTCCAAGAGAAGTTCTTTCTCATGAATCAATCTTTTATTAATGAATGGGTTAGATTTATTTTATGATCTATAATTGATAAATTGAATGGGGAAATTGTATGTGTTGTAAGGGGAGCAAGGAGGCTCCATTTTTTGTAAGTTTGATGTTAGAAAAATTGTGGAAAAGGAAGAAGAGAAAATACCATCAGAAACTCAAAATTGGGATTCTAGAGTGGGCGCTCGAGCTGCAGATGGCCGCTCGAGCGGGCCCACTCACTGGAAATTCTGGAATGAAAATTTGTAATGGGCGCTCGAGCACACCAGGGGCCGCTCGAGCGCGCACCCACTCTGGACACCTCTGCTCAAGCGCACATAGGGCCGCTCGAGCGGACCTGAACCGAACTGTTTGGGCCTTTTTGGGCCTAATTAAAAGGGGTATTGACACTCCTAGCCTACAGTAACCCTCCTTAATCATTCATTTAATGGATTTTAGTGCTCACCCTTGCCTCCATAGGAATTTAGGAATCCTTGAGACCTTATGACCCTAGAATGGAACTTTTAACCTTATAAATTGGACAAAATGAATATTCTTTAGTCTAACACTATGCCATGAAAATTCGTTTGGAAATTCAACGTATTTCCTATAACTGGTGACACCTAATAAGGTAGTATTACGTTGATTCTCCCAACCTATTTTGTATTGGGCGGTGGAGGACTAAGAAAACAATAATTTAGTATTGGTTAGTAAAAATATCTTGATTCCCTTAAGTTGTTGCATTTCTATTCCATATTGAAGTATAATTCCATTTTTGACCTCAAATCCTGTCTAATAGATTGCTAGTATTGTTAATATTCATTGAGGCCCTATTGTTTATATTCAGTTTATAATTTTCAGTATTGTACATCCAAATTAGAAAGTGTGGAATATGTGGGATTGAGTAGGTATTCATGATATATGTGATTTTATTCGATCCGATTATGGAACCAACGATTGTAAACTTACTCAAATCTGATTTTGATTGAATATTATTTGATTCGATCAAGTCGACACTACTTAGCTTCGACCCTGTGATACCTGACAGGGTTAAACTCGGTTTAGTTATTCGAGACTACTACAGTAAGTCATCTGGAGCACCAGAACTCCAGACCCAGATAACCAGCTAGCTAGCCTTTGGCCGGGCTGCTGGTGACATCCCAACTAGATTTGCTTTCTTTGAGAGGATGAGCTTACGGTAGTAGCCAATTTGTATGTTTTCATTTTATTTGATTCACAATGCATAAGTTATTCATTTTAGCACAACTTGCCTAGTTGATACTTATCATTGACATCTGTTAATTTATCCGTCTTAAATTCAATTTGATACATTATGTATTTCCTTATTACTGCCTATACTTGCTCAATCGTTTTATTGATGATACTACCCTTGGTGTCACAATCGCAGGTGCAGCTCCCGGTCCAAAGAAGGTCGAGGAGGAAGAGAAGGCTACCCAAAAGGTACCTTCGGGGTTAGAAGAATGGTCTGAGCCAGAAACCGCTTAGTAATAGTCCTCAGAGCGCATGATAACTGCTTTTGGAGTTTCCTTAGAGTGTGTCTAGCCCTTTTTTGTGTGAGCCATACCTAGGTTTACTGATTCTTTTGTTTATACTTTTGGAATTGTTTGTATAGGGTTCTTTTATACGCCCTCTTTTGTAGAACAATGTATATAATTGTATAATTCTTTTGTATTGAAATTTGAACTATTAAATAGACTGAATGGGAATTGATACCTCACACAAATGAATTACAGCTTCCGCTATGTTTAATTGCTTTTCATGTGTTTTGGTGAGTTCTAACTCACGTGTATGGAAAGTTGTTTTTTCTCCTTCGTGTGTTGTATTTGGCTCGAGACAGGTACAGCACGCGGGAGTACGTGTGACACACCTCGGAGATTACCCTAGGACAGGGTGATTCGGGACCGGGATGTGACACTCCATCAGTCTATCTATCATTTGCTCAAGAAAATTTTGTTGAAATTGGATTAGGGACTACTTGTGTGCTGTTAAAGGCTGTTACTAAACATTGGAAACTGCTACTCCCTTTCTCTTTATCTCCACCTCTACTTCTATCCATAATTTTCTTTTGATTATGAACATTAGGTGTGGTTGGCCAAATGAAATCACCAAAAACATCCTATGTAGCTATCCTATGAAAACTACAAACAGATGTGCTACCATATTATGATAATTTTTTTTAAACGACCACACGATGATATTTCATCTTTAAAAACATGGACAAAACCTATTCCTCATGTAACAGATCTGAAAATTCATAAGTCTTCCACAAATACGATGATACCCTAGCCAAATTCTTGCTTAAACGGGGGTAAAGGGACCGTTATTGGTTGGGCATACATAGATCTCCCAGATCAATGTAAGCCTGAGGAGAAAATCTCCAAAGGTGTCGTGGATCCTTGATCTTATAATAGGAAAGAATTACAACTGCCCTTGAAATTTTAGGAAGGAATGCAAACAATGTTTATGAAGCGAAAATGTGAAGAAAGGTTGTTAAAATGTGAAGTGTAAGTGCCTAAAAATAACGGACATGGTTTAGATGATATGAATCTTTTAATGGTGCTGCTTGTCACTGGAAATCCTGAACCTGAAATAGACAATAGTCAGGGCCCGGGTTGCTGTTAGCCGAAGGCACTCCGACGCCTGAGTTAGTGCAATCACTGAACAAAGGGTGAAGTGAAGAAGAAAGTTCAGGCAATGTCCACTGAGTAGTGTATAGTGCGTAATGTGTACCTTTTCATGGTTCTCACCATGCATAGATATAGACGAGAGTGGAAGGTTCCTAAGTGGAGGTAGGTGAGAACAGTCCCATCAGCCCATACCTAAGATCCCCAGTGGGGGTAGGTGAGGATACTGTCCCATCGGATCTCTCCCCAATCCCACACATAAATGCGGACATGATCGCTTGATAGCGACGACCCCTTATCAGTATTCGGCGGCCACCCTATCCGCCAATACGTTCTGCAACGTAGCTGTCCTGTCACATAATAAGGACCTGACGTTCAGTGTTCACCTCAGTCAAAAGAGCTGAATTGGAGAAGTCACCGAAGTCGTGGGCGCAAGCTCGGACATTATTGCCGAGATGCGAGATGCCGAACTCAATGGAGTTTGCTCGGTACTCTTACCGAGGCGGGTTTGGGCTCGGTGCCAGCTGGCACTATCGCCGAGCCGAGTAGGACCGGGCCCAAAGCAAGCCCAGATGGTACTCTTACCTAAACTGGGACTAATTTCGGGATCACGGAAATACCCCGCACAATTGCCCCCCAACTCCTTACCTCGAGAGTTCCGTAACTCAGGGGTTGGGAGTTAAGAACTAGGGGTTTTCCTTGTGCCGAGCTTGTAGCTCTAATGGTTGTTGATGTCTAATCTTCATCGCGTTGCTCTGCTGGCCCCAAGGCGCTAATGTCGATTTGCTTGCCCGAGGCAATTGTTTGCCCTGGCTACACGGCTGCGGAAGGTCTACTGTTCCGTTACGTGTCACTGCTTGATCGGTTGTACGGCTAACCCGAAGCGACACGTGCGGCTCCTGAAGCGACGCTCTGACAGCGTGCCCTAGAAACTCGAACAGGCGCCTCTCTGTTTTATAAAAACAGGACGCCTTCTCCATTCTTCTGCTTTGGCATTCTGAGAAAAGAGAGGATTCTTGCAGCGAGAGCTTTTTGCGAAAGAGACCCTTGCTCGTTCTTGCAGCCCTCCGCGCTTTCTCCGATCTTTGTGAGTCTTTCCTCGCCCTTTCTAGGATTCCCGTTAGGGTTTCTATCCGCCTTCCTTTCTGTCCAACTTTTTCTGCCCCGGACCTTGGAGATGGGAGCATATCGGCACTGGGTAGATACCCCACAGGCCTTGGAAAACTTTAGGAGCATGTATAGGATACCTGAGGAGGTCCCCATTAGGATAGATGACCCGGAGGACTCCTTTGACGGCAGGATCTGTCGGAATGGCTGGATGCCATTCCCTCTAGTGTCCATCGTAGAAGGGGCGGTCAGGTTCCCTATCCATCCACTTCTGAGGGAGTACCTTCGGACGTGGAAACTCTGCCCGTGCCAGCTGATGCCCAATAGCTTTAAAATAATAATGGGCACAGCCGAGCTCAATAGAATACTACGGATCAACCTCGGAGTCCACGACATCGAGGACGTATATGACCTGTGTAAGGCCGCGAGGGCCGAGGACAGCTATTACCTCCGTGGGAAGCCAAAGATGGAGCTTTTCGTCCATGATTTAGAGGACTCAAACCGGCATGCTGGGGACGATCGTTTGTTCGTCTCAGGAGAATGGGAGTTCGCGGCGTCTGAGCCAGTGGCAGCTAGATTCTCCAAGATCCCCCGCCATCTCGGGAAACCCCCAAGTAAATGCCGAGCTTGTTAATCTCTTTTTATCATATCCTATTTTGCTGAACTCACGAGTTTTATGTGCCGAGCGGGTCACAGCAAGAGGAAAAGGGAGGCACTCAAGTTCGGGTGGAGACGGACTAACGAGTGACTCAAGGCCGTGAAGAAGTACCAAGGCCACAGTGGTCGGGCGGCTTGGGATCTTCTCGGATACCAGCCCGTCTATCGCTCGTTCTTCCCCCGAAGGGCTGGCACCCTCCACCCGGTCCAAGAACCCGAGGTCGTGAGGCTGGCCGTAAAGCCCGTGTTCTCTCTGGGAGTTAGGACTTCCACCTCGGCATCTGCGCAGCAGCCCGTCGACCCCCAACAGGCGGTGGATGCCTTCCCATCAAGCTCTGAAGAAGACGAGGAAGAGGAGATGCTGCTGCAAAGGCGTCGGACCGCTGTTGATTTCGTGGACTTAGAGTCCCAGGTGCTTGGTAACCCAACTCCCCTAGGGTCGATGCCCCTAGCCTCTGGTGTCAAGGGGTCTTCCGCCGCGCTCGGCGTCCCATCCGGTGGCCCTCTAAAGCGCCCTGCCGAGGGCAGCAAAAAGGGAGGCCCCGGCATAAGGGACCGACGGGGAAGGAGCTCGGGAAGGGGAGAGCCCCTCTAGAGAAGGGGATCGCCCCGCCCGAAAAAGAGAAAGGCCCCGAGCTCGATCCGACCGCTAGGACCATCTGTGGCCCGCCGTTCCTGCCAAGCCTGATGCTGGAGCCGGGGAGGCCCCTAACGATCCATGACAGGCTGTGTGAGAACTCCTCTGTCTTGGCCGCGATCACTAGGGCCTGCTGCCTCCCACGCGACATGGAGAAGCATGAGAAGCTGGAGGACGCAGCTCTGGTGATGTCAGCGATGCAGGCGTCGATAGCGGTGAGTCTCGCCCCTCTAGAGAAACTTGTTTTTTTATCTCGGTAGTCTTTTAACTGGTTTTCTTTGTGCAGAATGTATAGAAGCTCTAGGTGGTACTGGCGACGGCCCTTCATGGCTCTTCCAAGGCCTCTCGACTAGAGGAGGAGAAGAGGAATATCGCATCCGCTCTTGAGGCGAGCAGCGAGTGGGTGTGGGAGATGGAGGAGAAAAACGCGAAGCTCTCCACAGAGATGGACTCAGCGGCAGCTGAGATCATCAAGCTGAGGGCTGAGCCGCGCGATCTGAAGGGGGAGGTCAAAGTGAAGGAGAAGAGGGCTGCCCAGCTCGAGGTCGAGCTGCTGAAACTACAAACCGAGCTGGCAGCCCTAGCCAAATCTAAGGCCGAAGTTGAAGCCAGTCTGCAGGCCGAGAGGGAGACCATGTGAAAAGAGCAGGCCGAACTCGAGGAGTCCCTACAGGCTGAGGTGGATGCATCGTATCAGGATGGAGTGAGGGATGCGACCAGGACTTATGAGGCCCAGTTAGATCGGTTGTACAAGAAAGTATTCGAACTTGGGTGTAGGGCTGCGCTAAAAGAGGCGGGGATCTCCGAAGATCACCCGGTGTTCCGTGAACCTCCTCAGTTCGTCCGTCATGCACCTGAGTCGGCATCTGCTCCAGTTCCTCCCCCTGAGGCTCCTCCCAGCTCCAGCGCCCCACCTTCCTCTTCGGATGTCCCTCCTGCTACGACCCCTGTTGGAGGGGATCGCGACGCCAGCGCCGGGGGGGCTCAAAAAGATTGATGATGTATTTGTTTTCTTTTATTTCTTTGTACTCTTGGGAAGTTAAAACCTGTATTTTTCTCTGCATGTAAACATTCTTTGAGATGAATGAAATCTTTTCCTTGCCTCTCATCTGTTTGTAATGTTTGTTGGATGTTACTATCCGTTCTCTTTCATGTTCCTGTCTCCGAGCTTGGTCTTGCATTCTTAAAATAAAAAATGGACTAAGGCAGTTTGCCGAGCTTGGTTTCATAAACAGAACAAGGTAGTAAAACTAGGTTCCGCAACCAGAGAAAAATAGCAGGCTAGGTTCTATAACTAGAGCTAACCAATATGCTAGGTTTTACAACCAGAGCAAAAATAATAGTTAGGTTCCATAACTGTAGCAGAGCCTGGTTCCACAACCAGAGCCAAGGGAATGAGTTCGGTTCCACAACCGGAACTAAGAGGCTAGGTTCCATAACCATGGCCAAGCTTGGTTCCATAACCAAAGCTAAAGAGGTAACTGAGCTAGGTTTCGTAACCAAGGCAGGAGTTTCCGAGTTCGGTTCCACAACTGGAACTTAAAAAGCTAGGTTCCATAACCCAAGCCGAAGCTGGTTCTATAACCGAGCTGATAGTGGTTGGTCCTTTGACCGCACCGAGGTAGATGGTTCTGTAACCGAGCTGAGGGTGGCTGGTTCTGTAACCGGACCAAGGCAGCTGGTTCTGTAACCAAGCTGAGGGTGGCTGGTTCTGTAACCGATCCAAGGCAGCTGGTTCTGTAACCGAGCTGAGGGTGGCTGGTTCTGTAACCGGACTAAGGCAGCTGCCGAGTTCTGTAACTTGGCGGAATTTGGAAGTAACAAATCAGATCCTTCCACAAGAATTAATTTTATTTACTTTCAAGATTGAGTACAGTCTAAAAATAGTACTTTTTGAGGTGAATGGCATTCCATGGGCGTGGTAACTCTCTACCCTCCATGTCCTCAAGTTTGTACGCTGACTGCCCAGCTACCGAGATCACCTTGAATGGCCCATGCCAGTTCGGTGCTAGCTTTCATTCTTTGGGATTTTTATCTGCTGGGAGTGTCTTTATTAAGGTCAAGTTCTTTGGCGAGGTTCACTTCGTTTTGGCCTTGATCAAACAGTTCTGATCTGAGAGTTGGGAGGCCGACCTCAAGTGGGATTACGGCTTCCATGCCATAGGCTAAGGAGAAAGGTGTTGCCGAAGTAGAGCGCCTCGGGGTAGTCCTATACGCCCAAAGGACACTCGGAAGTTCTTTTACCCATCTCCTTTTGGCTCGGTCAAGTCTCTTCTTGAGCCCGTCAAGCACCACTTTATTGGAGATTTCAGCCTGACCATTGCTCTGGGGGTAGGCTGGAGTCGAATAGTAGTTCCTGATGCCGAGCTCCTGGCAGAAGTTTTTAAAGAAGTTGGAGTCGAACTGAGTCTCGTTGTCTGAGATCAAGGCTCAAGGCACTCCAAATCTTGTGACAATGTTTCTCCATAGGAAGTTTCTGGTGTCCAACTCGGTGATGGAAGACAATGCCTCGGCTTCTATCCACTTGGTGAAATAGTCAGTGGCTACTATTAGCCATCTCTTATTTCTTGGAGCTCGGTGGAGTGGTCCCACCAGGTTCAGCCCCCATTGGGCGAAAGGCCATGAGCTAGAGAGAGGACTCAGGTCGTGCGCTGGCTGATAGAGAGAGTGAGAGAATTTCTGGCACTTCTCGCATTTCTTGGCGTAGACCTGGGCGTCCTTCTGCATGTAAAGCCATCAGTAGCCTTAGCTGATAGCTCGATATGCCAGTGACCGACCCCCAATGTGACTGCCGCGGATCCCTTCATGGATTTCTTAAAGGAAGTCTTCGACCTTGCTAGGGTGAACGCACTGGAGGTAGGGCCCATTGTAGGACTTTTTATAGAGCTTGCCGTCTGGAGACAGCAAAAACCGAGCTGCCTTCAGCCTGATTTTGTTGACCTTGCTCTTATCTTCGAGGAGTTGATCGTCCTTAAGGTAGGAGATGTATTGGTCCATCCAGCTTGGGCTGAGGTCGGCGCATAGGACCTGCCGAGGTGGGAGGAGTTCGATGATGGGCCTGCCTAGTGCTTCCACTTCGACAGTCCTTTTCCTTCCAGCCTCAACAGCGGAAGCCAAGTTGGCAAGAGTGTCGGCATGAGAGTTTGAGTCCCTGCCGATCTACCTGACTTCAACTTTTTCAAAATGAGAGAGGAGTTTCTTTGCGTGAGCTAGGTAGGCTGCCATCCTGTCGTCACGGGCTTGGTAGTCTCCATTCAGTTGGCTCGTCACCAGCTAAGAATTGCTGAAGACCACCAGTTGTCGTGCCCCCAGTATTTTAGCACTCCCAAGCCCTGCGATCAGTGCCTCGTACTCAGCTTCGTTGTTTGATGCCTTGAAGTCAAGTGTCAGGGCTTGCTCGATGACAAGGCCCTCCGGAGATTGGAGGACTATGCCTGCGCCAGCCCTTTTGGAGGTTGAGGATCCGTCGACAAAGACCTTCCAGGATGAGTCGAGGAACTACTTCCAAGATTGCTCTTGTTCCATCCCGATCTTGGTGAACTCTTCACCCTCCTTGCCCCCCAGTTCGGTATCGAGCTATCTCGGTGCCGAACTCGGAGAGGTAAACTCTACGATGAAGTCTGCCAGCACCTGGGCTTTGATCGCCGTTCTGGGTTGATACTGGATATCATATTGCCCCAGTTCGACAGCCCATTTGGACACTCTTCCAAAGAAGTCTGCTTTTCTAAAAAGAGACTTAAGCAGATGTTCTATAACCACCACTATGGAGTAGGTCTGGAAGTAGTGGGAGAGCTTGCGGGAGGCGCTGATGAGCGTAAGTGCGAGCTTCTCCAACGGCAGGTATCTCGTCTCGGCATCTAGCAGGATCTTGCTCGCGTAATAGATAGGCCTCTGTTGTCTATCTTCTTCTCTGATGAGCACCGAGCTCACTGCGTGGTCCAAGACTACCAGATACAAGTATAGGGTCTCGCCCTGTGTCGGAGTGGACAGCAGGGGAGGCGAGGACATATGGCCTTTGAGTTCCTGAAGGGCTCTGTCGCACTCAGGCGTCCATTGGAACTTCAAGCTTTTCTTTAAAAGCTGAAAGAAGGGGCGGCACTTGTCTGAAGCTCTGCTGATGAAGCGGTTCAGTGCTGCTGTCATCCCCGTGAGCCTCTGGACCTGCTTTGCCGTGGTCGGACTTTGGATGGCCTGGATCGTCGAGATCTGCTTGGGATTGGCCTCTATCCCACGCCTAGTGACCAGGCTGCCCAGTAATTTGCCGGAGCCGACGCCAAACACGCACTTGGATGCGTTCAGCTTGAGCTTGAACTCTTTGAGGACGGTGAAGGTCTGACTCAGGTCGGTCAACTGGTCATATGACCTTTTAGACTTGACGACCATATCGTCGATGTACACTTCTACTGTTTTTCCGAGCTAGGCCTGAAACATCTTTGTTACCAGCCTCTGGTAAGTGGCACCGGCGTTTTTTAACCCAAAGGGCATCACTTTGTAGCAGTAGATGCCTCTAGGTGTTATGATCGTGGTCTTTTCTTCATCAGGCCCATGCATTGGGATTTGATGGTAACCTCGGTAGGCATCGAGGAAACTCATCCTGTCATGCCAAGCAGTGGCGTCGATCAATTGGTCGATCTTTGGGAGCGGGAAGTTGTCCTTGTGGCAAGCCTTGTTGAGGTCGGGGAAGTCCACGCAGACCCTCCAGCTCCCATTCTTTTTCTTGACCACCACTGTGTTGGCCAGCCATTCAGGGTAGCGGACTTCCCTAATTGCCTCGGCCTCTAACAGCTTCTTGACCTCCTCAATCACGGCTTATGCCTGCTGGACCCCAGTCCTGCGAGCCTTTTGGGCTACAGGTTTTTGTTTAGGATCCACATTTAGCTTATGGCTCATGACCTCGGGGTCGATGCCGGGCATCTCTTAGGGGGTCCAAGTGAAGACTTCTCTGTTCTGTAACAGGAAGTCAAGCAACTCGGATCTCTCAGCTTCTACAAGCTAACTGCCGAGCAGGAAGTATCTCTCCGGATCGCTGGGATCGATCCTGACCTCGGATAGGTCTTCGACACTCTTCTACTCGGGGGTTCGGCTGACAACTTCGAGCTCTGCCTCTAGCTCGGCCATGTACACTTACTGCGGTTCTGCTTCGCCAGGAACCACGACCATCAGGCACTGTTTGGCCATCTGCTAGTCGCCCCGAACCGTGATCACTTCGACTCTGTCGTCCCTGTTCTCTAACAGGAACTTGAGCTTCTGGTGATGGGTGGAGGGCACCGCTTCCATGTTGTGCAGCCAAGTCCTTCCCATGATTGCATTATATGGGGATGGTGCATCCACCACCAAGAAGTCCGCTGTTATGGAGGCACCCCCAACTTGGACTGGGAGGGAGATCTTCCCCTTGGGGTATACTAGGTTGGAGCTAAAGCCCACTAGTGGGGTGCGGGCTTCCTGCAGGTCCTCCTCTCTCAAACCCATCTTCTTGAAGCAGTCGTAGTAGAAGATTTCCGAGGAGCTCCCGGGGTCCACGAGGATCCTCTTGACTCTGAAGTTCCTAAACCTCAGAGTCAGAAGCAGGGGATTGTTGTGGGGCAGCTGGACCCTATCCAAGTCTTCGTCAGAGAACCAAATCTTTGGTCTCTCTTTTCGCGCCTTATTCGGAGAGGGGCCGAGCTCAGCTGTCATCACTTGTTTGCCGTGCAAGGCCCTCATGGCCTTGGCACGGGCCTGGTTGCTCCCTCTGAGAGCGGGAGCCAGGTGAATGACGTTGATGGTCCCCTCCGGCTCACTGTTGTCCCGATCTTCATCGGGCTGGCGCTGGTGAGCTCGGTTGACCCTGCCCTCCTCCTTGACGAGGTCTTTGAGGTACCCTCCTTTACAAGCTTTTCGAGGTGGGCTTTGAAGGCCATGCAGTCATCAGTCCTGTGCCCATTCTGTTTGTGGTAGGCACAGAACTTGCTTTGATCTTGGGTGGAGGCATCACCTTTCATGGGCTGGGGCCATTTGAAGAAGGGCCGCATCTTGATCTTGCCAAGGAGCTTATAGATGGCTCCTTGAATATAGTATTGACTTCCTTGTAAGAGGCATCAGTCGACTTCGGCTTGGCGCCTCCGCCCAAGGTGGGGGCAGAGCGCGCTGCCGAGCTGGATGGTTCTCTATTTCGGTCTGCCTCCCTCCTGGATAACCTTTTATCCTTCTTGGAGGGTCTGTCCTCTTGCCAGATGCTGTGGCTCTCCCGAGCCCGGATCTCATCCTCTTCCTGTTCGACGAACTGATTCACCCGGGCCATCAATGCTTTCATAGTGACCACGGGAAATCGCACTAGATCCTTGTGAAGGTAGTTGCCTAGCAACAGAGCCTGTTTGAAAGACTTGATGGCCACTTTGTCAGTGGCATCTTCGATCTGGCTGTAAATGGTCCAGAATCTCTTAGCGAACCGAGTGATATTTTCGGTTGGCCTCATTCTAATGGCCATCAGGTCATCGTCCGTCTTCGGGATGACCCGATGCACTTGGAACTTCTCGACGAAGAAGTTTCGGAGCTGCCGCCAGCTCGAAATCGATGCCTCGGAAAGTGCGCAGAACCACCGAAGTGGGAGGTCGCCCAGACTGGAAGAGAAACCTTGCAACTCAGGTAGCCGTCGCCCCCCCATACCGACATCCTCTAGATGAAGTGTCGGAAGTGTGCAGCTGGATCTGAGGTCCCGTCGTACAGGTTGAACCTTGGAACGCTGAACTTCTCAGGGAGGGCGTGGTCCCTTATCTCCTAGGAAAATTTAGATGCGCCGCTGTCCTCGGCGTCGTAGGCGGTTAGCCGGTCTCGGGTGAAACCGACCACCTCCATGTTCTACTGGACAGTCGGTTTTGACCTCTCGGTTGAGCCACTCTCTCAGGTCGGGCCGATGGGACAGCACCCTCAGGTCGGGGTCATCTCCCGGCCTCCGGCGCTGCCTCTTAGTGTCAGCGCTGAGATGAGTGCTGCTGGAGCCTTCGTCATAGGCTCGGTCGCGCCTCTTGTTGGTCAGGACTTGCCTCAAATCCTGTTTGGGCTTGGGGGCCCGCCGGGCTCGCTGGCGTGTTGAAGGTACGACCAAGGCCCAGGCCGGGACCTTCTCCTTCTCTTCGAGCTTCTCTTGGAGTCAGAGGATCAGAGCACCTTGCTCTTGAATGAGGGTGTTCTAAGCCCTGATGTCCGCAAGGTGGGCCTCGCCGGCCTCCTCTAGGATCACGTCGTCGTCGTCCTTGTCAGAAAACAGGTTGTCGTCGTCGTCGAGGAGCACGTGGTCGTCTTCCACGTGGTCCTGGCGACGAGACTGGTGCGACTTAGACAACAGTGGCGTTTTGTCTCGTCGGGAACTTCCCAGAGGAACATCCTGACGGGGTCATTCCTGCAAGACAGCGTCCTAACGAGGACACTCCGCCTGAGAAGGAGCTTGTCAAATACGCTCCAGAACAGGGTCGTGACGATGAGGGGGTGCTGTCACCCCTCTTGACAACGATCCTGACTGGGTAACGAACTCTCCCAGACTCGCTACGCTGGACCTCACACCGGTCCTCCTCTGACGAGGGATCGAAGGCACTCCTGCTGGTGCATCACCAGTGGAGGTGGCAGGATGGGCAAAAATGGCTTTGGCGGTAAGGACGTGGATGTCCTAACGCCCTTTCCTTTCTTAATCTTTGGAGGCATGGTTTTTAGGATGGAAGACCTAGTTTTGTCAAACGCCTCGTCTTTCCCACAGACGGCGCCAATTGTAAGTGCCTAAAAATAACGGACTTGGTTTAGATGATGATGAAGCTTTTAATGGTGCTGCTTGTTACTAGAAATCCTGAAGCTGAAAGAGACAGTAGTCAGGGCCCCGGGCTGCTGTCAGCCGAAGGCACTCCGATGCCTAAGTTAGTGCAATCACTGAACAAAGGGTGACATGAAGAAGAAAGTTCAGGCAATGTCCACTGAGTAGTGTATAGTGCGTAATGCGTACCTTTTCATGGTTCTCACCATGCATAGATATAGACGAGAGTGGAAGGTTGCTGAGGGGAGGTAGGGGAGAACAGTCCCATCAGCCCGTACCTAGGATCCCCAGTGGGGGTAGGTGAGGGTACTGTCCCATCAGATCTCTCCTCAATCCCAAACATAAATGCGGACGTGATCGCTTGATAGCGACGACCCCTTATCAGTATTCGGCGGCCACCCTATCCGCCAGTACGTTCTGCAACATAGTTGTCCCGTCACATAATGAGGACTTGACGTTCAGTGTTCACCTCGATCAAAAGAGCCGAACTGGAGAAGTTATCGAAGTCGTGGGCGCAAGCTCGGACATTACTGCAGAGATGCGAGATGACGAACTCAATGGAGTTTGCTTGGTACTCTTACTGAGGGGGTTTGGGCTCGGCGACAGCGCTGAGCAGGACCAGGCCCAAAGCAAGCCACTCTTACCTAAACTGGAACTAATTTCGGGATCACGGAAATACCCCGCACATGAAGAATTAAGGTTATAATCATGCAATTAAATGTAAAAATTATATTGATATCCTTTAAATCCAATACAAAATAACCAAACTACCATCATGGAATCAGAGCCGCCAGGTTGGTGGAGAATCCCAATCTCTATGACGAGTGGTCAATATACTGTCATCATCTTTTGTATGTTCTTTTAATACAAACTGAGCATTTGTTGACACTTTTGGCAACAGCAGAAGTTGTTCATGAAGTAACCTCAATACAGCCACACTGGATTTTGCTTGAAACAGAAACTTTTTAGGAAGAACCACCAGGTCAGTGCCAGACATGAAATCATTCCATAGAGATCTTAGAGCTCTATTGATTGCTCCCTTCGGAATGACTAAAACCATGGTCTCCAATACGACAGCCTTTTGCAAGAGAAATCCCACCATCTGCATTTGCCTCTCGCTGCCTAAAAATCCATTAAACATTATTGTCTTGAGGCAACAAAAAACACACCCTGATGATTATAGCATCTCATCTGATATGTGAACTGGAAACCTTTGAAGCATCCATTCAATCTGTCATGGTATATTACATGTCATTAGAGTAATGATAATTAATTAATCGACAAAATCGTAACAGTTACATAAAGTTAAAGTAGACCAACCGTGAGTTTCGTTAGATAAGGAAATTTCCAATTTGTGAGCAAGGCATAAGTGAGAGGAAGACCATAGTCCTTGATAACATGCAGTTGCAGCTCTATCAAATTCCCAAGTGCATTTTCATATCCTAGTTCAATAAAGTCCTGGAAACACCAAACAAATCATGAAAAAACTACCACCAAGCTCAAAACCAAATTACCCAAAATATGATTAAACTGGTTTTTTTTTCTTTTTTTCCTTGGTAACAAGGCTTCTTTGTTTGAGGAATTGAATTCCTAGGAATTCAAAACAATGCCTTCCATTGAAGGGGCAAAATGGAAGGAGAAAAGGTTAAGACCCACAATAGTGTCCCTTTTGGTGGGAAATGATTACCCAGTTCCCCCAAAATCTCTACACTGATATCTTTCACTCTCAGCTTCACCTGTATAATATTCCTTTGTTAGAAATTCAATACATAGTAAGAAACAAGCCAAAAAAGAAAAGTGAGAATGAAAAATTACTGCAATTTTGGGAAGCATGAGCCTCAACCCATCAAAAGGCCTCATGCAAAATAAGGGTGTAACATCTACCTATAACCCCATTCACTTTTTCTCTCTATTGTCGATGTGGGACTCCAGGGCGTCACAAGGCAATTCAGAAGCATTCCATCGAGCGTGTCGCGGGTGATCCTAACATTGCTAAGATGCAGAGTCTTGAGAGAACTGAAACCCCTAAAGCCCGACGATGCTTGAACTTGCAGTTGCCCAATTTTAAAATGGTTAGGGAATCGCAGGAGAAGAGACAAGGGGGCAGTTTATATACTGAAAAATCAAATGCTACGTGCTTTCCAAGAAAAGTTAGAGTCAATTGATTATAGCGTTGCTCGAAATCAAGATCAAGCTCTCTAACTCTTTTTCGTACTGCGAATTCGATCCATTGCCGAATGTGGACCAAGAACTCCTTCCGCGGATGGAAGTAGAGCCGGAAAATATCGATGGTATCGATTTTGTGTAGCTGCAGGATTTGGTCTATGGCACATGAGACCAGAGAGAGGGTTTTGATTGTGGTTGTGAATTCCCAACCAAAGTTGAGAGTTGTCGTGTAGGCCCATTTGGATTTCCAGAGATCCATCCATCTATTTGATAGAATGCTAGTTGTTGTTGCAGTCTTTGATGGAATCAGCGAAAGAATTTGATGGAGAATTTCATTGGGTAGTTGGGTGATTCAGTCTTCTTCCTCATCAGGAATCGCAATCTCCGGTTGGTCGATATGCTGTCATCATCATGCACTCTGCTCTGCATCTCCATTACTAATCTGACCTTAGAATGATAGGATTCCAACTTTTAAAATACCCCATCATGACGGACCCAACACCCACACTCCATAAATAGTTACCCCACCACACGGACCCTACACGCACACCCCATAAGTAGCTACCTCACTATATAACGAAAATCTCTCTCAAATTATGGGTGGATCCCACCTTTGGAAAATCAAGCTCCACTGCCGTGGGATGCATTGTGTACTCTAAATATTCAAAATCTATTTTAGTGGGCCAACCGATGGACCAGATTTTACACATAAGAGTCTCCTTTCATTTCTGCCAATTAAGAAGAGAAAAGTAATGAAAGTTAATCACGGATTCCAGATTTAGTTGATCCACACGGTGGCCTTCTCACTAATTTAATTAATAATTTAACATTTGATCATTAAAATGGTACTAGGGCTAACAAGCGGTTTGGATTTTTCAAAGGTGGACCCCACCCAACCCAACCCATATTTCTAACATGGCAGCTGTGCCGCTGCATGGTAGTTCTACCCTCTCCTATAGACATAATTTATCTCAATGCAATCTCTCTCTTCCTTTTTTTTTCTTTTCTTTTCTTTTTTTTTTTACATCCATAACCCCTCTCCCCCTTCTAAGTCTCCCATATATAACTACCTTGCTCTTCCACTTAAATGGCCTCTAAAAAGGCCATAAGCAATTTATCTCAATGCGTGTAGGGTTCGTGTGGTGGGGTAGCTATTTGTTTATGGCAATAAGTCTATTTGGCCTGATTTATTTGGCCCGAATTTGAGCCTGATCCCAGCTGGAGTCCCGCTAGAGTATGTTTAAGATGTCAAGTATAGCTCAAGCCCCACGTCTCCATCAATCATCACAACCCTCTCTCCCCTCCCTAAAAGAATCACTCCTAAGCCCCACGTTTCATTGTACAACCCCTTTCCCTCATCAAACCTTCCAACAACCCCCTACACCTCCTATCCTCTTCTTCTTCCCATATAGACAACCAGTGGTGGACCCAGGATTTTTAGTTGGGTGGGGCTAAACGTTTGCTCGAGTTTGCTAAGTTTTTTCCCATTAATAATACCAAAAGAAAAAAATATATTACAACTAAATAGACAAAAAAAAAAAAAAAACCATGCTCAGATCTCTTGCCCAATTGAAGGTTCTTCCCACTTCCTCTCCCAAATTCATAGGTGATCATTAATTCATCATCATCAAAACAGCCTAAGATGATATTTCCTTTAATCCTAGGTATTTGGATGCCCTAAGACGAGAATTTGGGTGAGCACCCAATTTCCGTATTTGGGTTCCCAAAGGGGTTTTATTTGGATTTAAGGAATTCGGTTGCTTGCACTTACCTTAGCTGTAAAAACAATTCCCTATAATTGTCATGGGCTCATGACAAAGAAGAAAAATTACCACTTAAATGTAACTCAAGTTATCCAAACAACATATGAACCATAAGGTCTTATTTATGAATAAATTGAAGATCAAAGTGTGTCCAATGGTGATTTGGTCATCTTCAGACTCTTAAATATGCATCTGAGGAGGGGGAGATTTATTTACTTAGGGTTATTAGAGAGACAATAACATCGAGAGGATCAATGATGAGAAGCTCGATCGGCGTGAGAAGCATTTTGGACGCTTAGTAAAGAGAAGATGTCAAAAGAGAACGGAGCAACGAGGATCTAACACTTTCGATGGGAAAGAAGATGTCGGGAAAAAAAAGAAGAGTAATTTCACAAAGATTTTGTGACGTGGGGCGATCACATGATTTAGATGTGGGGCAATTGTTTATTAGTTATATTAAAAGATACGTCCATACACATTGAAATATAAGGCAATTTCAAAATCAACCTGGGACGGCTCTATGTGGGTCCGCCATTGTGGACAACACCCCCCAATCCCAATAAGATCTACATCAACAGCAAGCAATCCCAAAAAAAAAAAAAAAAAAAAAAGAAGAAAAACGAAGGAATCCCATCTGCCCATACTCTCTATTCTTCAACTCTAGTCCTTCTTTTTCTTCAATCGTTGACTCTATTGTTTGTTGTAGAGCTGCCATGGCAGCCGCTCTCGAGTGCTGGTCGAGCGGCGCCAGCACAGACGAGGACATGGTTGAGCAAGTCCTCATGAAAACCCAGTCCAGATCAGAGGCATTTTCGTTATGCACCTTCCAATGCCGTCTTTGTAACTGCCTCTAAAGACCCATTGGGATTGGGGGGTGTTGTCTATATGGGAAGAAGAAGAGGATAGGAGGTGTAGGGGGTTGTTGGAAGGTCTGATGCGGGAAAGGGGTTGTACAATGAAATGTGGGGCTTGGGAGTGATTCTTTTAGGGAGGGGAGAGAGGGTTGTGATGATTGATGGAGACGTGGGGCTTGGGCTATACTTGACATCTTAAACATACTCCAGCTGGGATCAGGCTCAAATTCGGGCCAAATAGACTTATTAATGAGGGAAAGGGGTTGTACAATGAAACATGGGGCTTGGGAGTGATTCTTTTAGGGAGGGGATAGAGGGTTGTGTTGATTCATGGAGACGTGGGGCTTGGCCTATACTTGACATCTTAAACATACTCTAGCTGGACTCCAGCTGGGATCAGGCTCAAATTCGGGCCAAATAAGCCAAGCCAAATAGACTTATTGATGAGGGAAAGGGGTTGTACAATGAAACGTGGGGCTTGGGAGTGATTCTTTCAGGGAAGGGAGAGAGGGTTGTGATGATTGATGGAGACATGGGGCTTGGGCTATACTTGACATCTTAACCATACTCCCGCTGGACCTATGTTATGGGAAGCAATAAGTCTATTTGGTCTGACTTATTTGGCCCGAATTTGAGCCTGATCCCAGCTAGAGTCCAGCTGGAGTATGTTTAAGATGTCAAGTATAGCCTAAGCCCCACGTCTCCATCAATCATCACAACCCTCTCTCCCCTCTATGAAAGAATCACTCCCAAGCCCCACGTTTCATTGTACAACCCCTTTCCCTCATCAGACCTTCCAACAACCTGCCTAATCCTCTTATCCTCTTCTTCTTCCCATATAGACAACACCCCCCAATCCCAATGAGCTCTACATCAATAGCAAGCAATCCCCAAAAAAAAAAAAAAAAAAATGAAGGAAACCCATCTGCCCATACTCTGTATTCTTCAACTCTAGTCCTTCTTCTTCTTCAATCGTCGACTCTATTGTTTGTTGTAGAACTGCCATCGCAGCCGCTCTCGAGTGCTAGTCGAGCCGCGCCAGCACAGACGAGGACATGGTTGAGCAGGTCCTCAAGAAAACCAAGTCCAGATCATAGGCATTTTCGTCATGCACCCTCCAATGCCGTCTTTGCAACTGCCTCTAAAGACCCATCTTCCTTTTCCTCATACTCGGCGGCCGCCACCATGCAGAAGAAGTGGCACCGCCTCGGCCGCAATGTCGCTGGGGCCATCACCAATCTCAAAAACACCCTCAATCTCGACACAGCCAAAGATCCGACGGCTACGACCGGATGACCCACCACAAGATCATCGGCCGTGCTTCCAAGCTCAACCACGCCCGCTGCATCCTCCTGCCCAAGAGGAAGAGAAGCCATGAAGGAGGAAGAGGAGGAAGGAAGGGTTTTGGGTGGTGGGAGAGGAGAGATTGGATTTCCATTTATGGAAATGGGGCTGTTTGGTTGAGGTTTGGGGAGCATAGAAGAGAGAGAGGAGGAGGGAATCGTTTTCATCGGGCAAGCTTCCCATAACATAGGTCCAACTGGAGTCTAGCTGGGATCAGGCTCAAATTCAGGCCAAATAGACTTATTGATAGCTACCTCACTCTTAACGAAAATCTCTCTCAAATTATGGGAGGATCCCACCTTTGGAAAATCCAGCTCCACTACCCTAGGATACATTATGTACTCTAAATATTCAAAATCTATTTTAGTTGGCCAACCGATGGACTAGATTTTACACATAAGAGTCTCCTCCCATTTCTGTCAATTAAAAAGAGAAAAGTAACGAAAGTTAATCACAGATTCCAGATTTATTTGACCCACACGGTGGCCATCTCACTAATTTAATTAATAATTTAACATTTGATCCCTAAAATGGTACTAGGGCTAATAACAAGCGGTTTGGATTTTTCAAAGGTGGACCCCATCCAACCCAACCCATATTTCTAACATGGCTGTTGTGTCGCTGCATGGTATTTCTACCCTCTCCTAATTTCAACCTCTATTTAAGCCTTAACGCGGGCTAAGGGCCTGTTTGGATGCACACAAAAACACAAAAAAATAATATTTTATAGAATATAATCTTTCATTTTCTAAAAAAGAGAATCTTATGCGTTTGGTAACTTAAGAAAAATTTGAAGAAATGATTCTTTTCTTTCAAAAAGCTCAATATTTTCTCCTACATCTCTCCTATGTAGAAAACTTTCTACAAGATAAAAATCTTTCAAAATGGCAATTAGAAAGTGGTAGAGTGAAGTAAAGACTTTAGTTTACCAAATCACCATAATGTGTTTCTTTACATATATGGTAAAGTAAAGTAAAAGTAAATGTCACGGCATAGTAAAGTTGGGGTAAAGGTGGGATAAAATATTTGGTAAAGTAAAGTAGGAAGGAATGGTAAAATTGTTTCTTTTTATTTAACTCTACTTTATCACATTTTATCATAGTTTTATATGTTAAATGAAAAGTGACATATTTACAAGTGTGGCAAAGTAAAATAAAGATTGATATCATATCATAGTAAAGGTGAGGTAAAGTAAGGTGAGATGAAGTATGTGGTAAATCAAAGTGGGAGAGAGAGAGAGAGAGAGAGAGTTGTAAAGTAGTTATTTTTTGTATTGATTTGACTTTACTATACTTTATTATGGTTTTATGTGATAAAAGAAAAGTAACTTAAGGTAAAAACATGGTAGTTTAACTTTACTTTACCACACTACTTTTTTATCCAAATGTGTTAAATTATATATAAATTAAAATATTTAATAAAAATTATTCCAATATTGTAATTTACTTTAAATCATAGCACCTTCCAAACAACTCAATTTAAAATCTATAAAATTCTTCAAAAATAGCAAAACAGTGAAAATATTATAATATTATAATATTACATTATTCTATTCTATACTATTTTATTCTTATGATATTTAAATCTGTAAATATTTTATTCTGTAAACATCCAAATAGGCCCTAAGGTCCCAACTTAGATTTTGGTATAAAATTCAATTCCAATAAATTAAACTAGTACATTAATCTAATATCAGAAAATCAATCAACCACAGAAAGAACATGATGCACACGATTTTTTTTTTGTAGAAAACCCTCCTCAGAAAAAAAAGCCACGGGTGGTAAAGACCACTAGAAAAATCAAGCACTAAATAAGCAAAGATTACAAGTGAACTCACTGTTGGATCGTTTTATTAGGGGTGCCCCACATGACCACAACATGAAATTATATGAAACGGTCCTCTCCCTCTTAGGATTTCATTTATGTTCAATAAAGGGTATTTACAAGTTTCCATTAACTGCTAATTTAAAGGAAAAATTAGAGAATCATTTCTCAACACAAGTAAACTCTCTTGGCTATGATTGTATTCTACAACCAATATCACTTACCGGAGAAGAAGGCAAAGGACAAGGGAGTTGTGATTCCCCATTGAAGACCAACCTTATATTGGATCGGAGGTTCAAGATGGCACAATCAAGTACCATTTAACTATTCTAATGGTTTAGATTTGATGTTTATTGGATTATTGGATTGATTCCAGAGAGCATAGAGGGTTTAAAAAACCCAAAGTTTTCTAACATTTGGTATCATAGCCTGCTTGTTTCATCGAATGATCCATTATCGTTTTGTCGGAGCTTCCTTGTTCTTCCTAGAATAAAAAAATCCCAAATACCCAGAGGAAAGAAATTTTGGGTATTTGATATAGGGTATTCAATTTATTGGATAATAATAGCCTCAGAAACGAGGATTACAATGCCCAACCCAATCTGAAATAGTTGGGAAGGAAAGATTTATTTTTTGTAATTTAAATTTTTTATTTAAGAATTACATCAAAGGTTTTAACCTCATGTTCATTTTGGGCATGCCAGTAACTTGATAATGATAACGTGATAGCTGTTAGGAAGAATAGTAAGAGAGATGATTGGATTTCTCTTTATTTATTGGTATTTTTATAATGAATTTTATTCATTATTATTTTATTTTTTTTGAACAGTCATTATTATTAAAGACTTAAAAAAGGGTTTGTGCGCTGTCCTGTGCCTGTACTGTGTGTAAGACAACGCACAGAACATTTCTGTCATTTTTAGACCTTACGCCTCCTCTTTCTGGGTGGCTGGGCCAGGCCAAGCAGGTCGGGTCAACCTGACCTTGGAACCCCAGCCTGGCTACCCAAGCTGTATGGGTTGAGTCAAGTTCTTGTTCAACCCGACCGACTCAGTATGTTCATTCCTATTTTTTGGACTGAGTTAGTTTTTGGTCTGGGCCAATTTATGGGCCAATCGTGGGTTAGGCCTGACCCGTTAAGGGCCCACTAAGCCTATTTCAGTTTTGGAGATTTTTTTTCCCAGTTGGACCAACTTATTAGATAGTACATATTTGTATATTCAATTGACCAAAATTGGTCCAACTTATTAGATAGTACATATTTGTATATTCAATTGACCAAAATAAGATTTAGAAGTGACCCAAATCCAAGTTTAGAAGTTGACCCTGAACCATGAAATTGTAAGTTATAGCGTGATCGATAGTTCAGATTATTCTGATAATATTTTTTACCATCAAATCTTTCTATTAGACATTAATAGGGTCTAATTGAGTTCTAAAAATATTACCATCAAATCTTTATATCAGACCTTAATAGGGTCTAATTGAGTTCTAAAAATATTTATTGGGCATTGATTGGTTAAGATCAAGTTAGATTGATCATTAATGTTGTGTTTGGGAAGGGGGGAGGGGAGGGGAGGGAAAATTAATTTACCTCCTCTTGTTTGGGAAGTAAAAAAGTAGGGGGAAGAAAAGTGAAAAAGTAGAGTTTTGTTTGTTTGTGAAGTAGAGGAAAAATTACCATTTTGCCCTTACTTTTATAAAAGTTTCAAAAGAACAAAAAAAAAGGACAAAAAGGACATTTTCCACACTTTTCCCTCTCCCTCCCTCATTTTCCCCCTTGTTTTGGCTGGGAAATTTTTGCACACCTTTCCCCCCCCCCCCCCCCCATGATCCAAAAAAATTTTCCCCTTTTCCCCCCATTTCTTCCCCCCCCCCCCCCCTTTTTCCCCCCTTCCCAAACACACTGTAAAGTTTGATTCTAATTATTCTTATATATTGTTTATTCAATCCGATCATAACTATTAAATTGATAATGTTAGCCATAAATAACATTATGAATTTATTGATCAGTTTCAGAGTTGAACTGATTGGTCAATAATAAACGGTCCAGATCTTATTTGATTATAAAAGATATATCTGGACGTCGATTGACGATTCATTTTCTTCTGTGTATTGATGGCATTGAGATCTATCAACTCGACAGATCTGATGGACTGATTAATCACTCTAAATTAGAGCATGTTTTATTTTCAACTTTATGTTTAACTCCTTTTTTCTACTTCCGCCTATTTTATTGTTAATATTCAATTATGCTCACTATTGTTTAATATTTAGAGTTATTTATTTCTTGGATTGGATGGATGCATGCTTATGGTGAATCAATTAAAGATATTAGGTGTTGATCAATGACCAATTAATGTTGATTTTGACCACTGGTCTATGAAATGATGTCTTATCAACTTAAATGTGATATAATAAAGTTATTTGGAAATTATATAATGGTGAATATGAACCAATTTTTTGATTGATTGGTTCATCACACTTGGTAACCGAATGAACTAACTTTATCACTTAAGTATTGTTATCAATTTAAAGAATCCAACAATTTCTTAATTTGGTAGCCGCCAAAGCGACCCAATTATAGATAATTGTTTAATTCTCAAAAATTGAGTTAAGAAAGTACAAACTCTATTCTTTTTATATGACAACACTTTTTTGTTTGCTAGAATATATGACAACACTTAAAATTGCAATTTCATAAAGGAAATGATTTAATCAAGCCCATAGGTACGATTTGTCCATAATTGGAAATTAGAATATGACATGGTTAATAAATGTGTTTTGCTTGTATTTGATTTATATCCAACGAAATCTATTCAATACAAAACATATTATAAACATGGTGATAAAAAAAGAACTAATATGTTTACCTATTGTTTTTCCAACCCAAAGGTGGCTTTACAATGATGTACATATTACTTTTAAATTTTAGTATATTGCGTAGATAAATTCAAAGCATTACATAACTTATTGTTACTTTTTTTTTTTCAGTCTCAAATTCCATTGCATTACTTTCGACTTTAGGGAATATTCTCATGCTAGATGAATCAAACTTTATTGAATGGCTAGACATGTTATTGTTAGCTATTACTTACTTGGACCTTCATATGGCATTGGATGAGCCAAAGTCTGCAATACCCACGGATGCGAGCTCAGTTGATAAAAGGGTTAACTATAATAAATGGATTAAGGCTAATAAGGTTGTGATAAAAAAAATATTACAAACTCAATTTCCAGGACCATTAGAGATTCCATCGAAGCGAAAGAAAATGCAAAGGACTTATTAGTAGCTATAAAAGGTCAGTTTCAAATAACTGATAAAGATTTAAGTACATGCTTGATTAGTCGTCTTACAAGCATAAAATATAATGGAACATTGGGAGTAAGAGAACACATATTTACAATGACAAATATCGCTTCTAAATTGAAGAAAGTTGATATGACCATGTCTGAAAAATATTTGGTGCAATTCATTTTCAGTTCTCTTCCTCCCGAGTTTGGCCCATTTAAAGTATCCTACAATTAGAGCTCAACTCCGTGGTCATTGAATGGGTTGATCGCAAAAGCTGATTAAGAAGAAAGAAGGCTTAAGGCTAAGGGACAATTAAATATTAATTTTATCTCTCAAAATAAGTCCAAGGGAAAAGGAAAAGGCAAAAGAAAATCCTTCAGGAAGCAAAGGCCAACATGAAAGAGAAAGAGAACAGAAGATATGTTTTTTATATGGAAAGAATATACATTTTAAGAAGGATTGCCTAAAACGTAAAAGCTGGTTTGAAAAGAGAGGTAAAAAACTATCTTTTGTATGTCAAGAAACCAACTTAGTTAATATCCCATCAAATTCTTGGTGGATAGACTATGGAGCAACCATTCATGTATCTAGTTGTGTGCAAGGATTCCTTTCAAGGCGGACTCCAAATAATAGCGAGAAAACCATTACGATGTGGAATAAAAAGGAACCATGGGTCGAAGCTAGAGGCAGTTATAGGCTGGTGCTTGACACTGGACATGTCCTAGATTTAGATAATACTTTCTTGGTTCCTGATATTTCTAGAAATTTGATTTCAGTTTCCAGACTTGATTGTAATGGATTTAATTTCAATTTTGGACATGGCATTATGCATATTTTTAGCAATAATATTTTGATTGGGAATGGTTATATATGTGATGGTTTCTATAGATTAAAGCTAGATTCTATGTATAAACAAACTTTACACACACCTCACATTAATTGTGGATTGCACATAGGCATGAAAAGAGGGCCAATAAATGAGAACTCATCAAGGCTATGGCACAAAAGATTAGGATATATTTCTTAACAGAGAATGAAAAGATTGGTGACTGGTGGTTTATTGTTCAATCTTGATTTCACCGATTATGATGTTTGTATTGATTACATATGATGTGATCAATATCAATCATAAAATACCGCAAGTGCATGGGTGTCTAGATGAGACAGTGGCAAGAACAGGTCGAACCCACAGGGAGCTAATTAAAGAAACTTTAAATTAAGAAAACTAATTAACTAACAATTAAGAAAAGTTTTGAGTTCTTAGATAAAAAAAAATAAGCAACTAATTTAGAAATTCGAAATCTACCAATTAATGAAGATGATTAGAGCATAGGAATCCAATAAGCATCCACCAATTATTTATCAAGTAACCCTAACTTGTTCCAATTTTTACTTCAAATCAAAGGCAAATCAATGTTTTTAATTTGAAAAATCTAACTTTTAAAATCCCTTTTTAATTATAAAAATTCAAAACTCAAGACTTCCTTCATCTCATAAAAGAATAAAAATAATTTAAGCACCACCCATCAAAAGTAAGCATAAACCATCAAAAGATCTAAATCCTAAGCATGACCTATCAAACCTAAGCATGAGTAGTAAAAAACTAATTTTTATTTTTAGAAATAAAAATAGAGATTTTCCTAGGGCACGAAGACAAGCCCTATTAATCATTAAGCATATAATCATGGAACACAAATTAAAATTACTAAACAAATAAAAAGATAATTACTTACCTTCATCCATAACTCTAATCAAGAAAATTAGCCCGCCATTGCAAAGAATGCTTCTTGATTTATCGTTAAAAATTGTATCTTTACAACTTCTCCTTCACAAATTTTCTCCTTCAAAATAAATCCTTGGACATGGCCCAAGGCTACCAAAAATAAAAATAAACTAATGGAAAAAGAAGAAAGGAAGAGAAAAAGAAAGGAATAGGAGAGAGGGAGAGGTGTACTGGACGTATGGAATGTGTTATGGGTCTCCATCATGCCTCATTATATGCTTTTTGTAAACCCCTTTTAGTAAAGAAGTACCATCCTTTTAGGTCTCTTTTTTCCTTATTTGTAGGGATTATTTCTTGTTCTCCAAGGTAACTTCTTTCTTTGGAAAGACTTTTAAATTTGAGAGATCTCCTTGCCTTATTAGGTTTCTTGATACATACACTTTCCTTGTACAATTCCAAGAATATCTCTAAAAATTGCATGATGATGTAAAGGGAATAAGCTTTCCAAATATTGAGATTTCTTGCAATTCCCGCCTAAAACGGTAGCAGACAACTTTCAGAGGTCATATCTCCCTCAATATAGCTCTGATTTTTGGTAATCTTGGGCTCCACGGATATCTACTCGAAAAGAGTTTTCCAACGGTTACAGGATTGCACTGATCCGACACTCGGTTTGAGAGTTATGGCCATTTTAAGTTACTCCCCTGAAAAATCCGGGAATAATTGTGCAAAAATGGAAGCTTCTATATTGGCATGCAATGGGGTGTGTGGGGCCCATGTTGAACGTCCAAGCATGCTTGGACTCTCTCGTTGCTTGCTTATTTGACTTTTCTTTGACCTCTCTTCTCAAATTTCATCAATGTGGGTCCCATGTTGATTTCTCCTACAAATTGAAAGAGGCACTTTTAACATTAATCATACGTAAGAAAATAATTATGAACCATGTATGGGACCCTACATTCCTAGTGATGCACTAAAATGACCAACTTTCCAAAAATAGCATATGGTGCCAAAAATAGCAAGATATGCATTGATGAAACCAAAAGCCTAATTTTGGGGTGATAAATGAGATGAGAAAAACTTAATTTCAAAAAGTCATGCAATTCAATGAATTTTGACCAATTTTGACCATTTCTCCAAAAATATCCTCAAATGCATGTAATCATGAAATTAAATGCAATTCTATGCAATTAAACCTAATTAAGTCCACAAATGCTAATGAAATGATGACTTAATGACCTAATTTTGTGGACTTATCAACATATATAAAGGGAAAACAAACAATACAAACAAGAAACATGCCATACGAAGTTCTGCACCCTTAAAAATTATTCATACAAATATATGTGGCAAAATTCATGTTCCATGTTTTACGGGAGATGAATACTTTATCACTTTTATAGATGATTTTTCACGATATGGTTATGTCTATTTGATTAAAGAAAAAATACGATGCTTTAAATGTCTTTAAAGTATTTAAGGCAAAAGTAAAAAAGCAATAAAACATGAAAATTAAAGTAGTGAGATCCGATAGAGGTGGTAAGTATTATGGTAGATACACTGAATTGGGCCGTTGAGCATTTGCTAGATTTCTGGAAATGGAAGGTATTATTGCTCAATATACAATGCCTGGCACATCACAAAAAAATGGTGTAGCTGACAGAAGGAATAGAACATTAATGGACATGGATAGGAGTATGGTTAGTAACACCAATTTACCTGATTCAATGTGGGGAGAGGCACTAAGATGACAATGTATATATTGAATTGTGTTCCTACAAGAGCAGTTCCCAAAACTCCTTTAGAGTTGCGGACCAATAGGAAGCCCATCTTAAATCATTTTCGAGTCTGGGGTTGTTCATCTAAAGTGAGAATTTTTAACCCACAAGAAAGGAAATTAGACCCTAAAACAATTAATGGATTTTTCATGGGTTATCCGAAAATGTCTAAAAGGTATAGGTTTTACTATTCGACCCATACAACTAGGATTGTTGAATATGAAAATACCAGATTTTTAGAGAATCATGAGAAAAGTGGGAGTGATCATAATAGAATTGTGACTTATAATGAAATAAGAGTCACTTAAGTTGCCTATTGAACAAAGTAAAGTTGTTGTCCCACTTGATATCATAGTTAATAATTATCAAGAGGTACAACAGCCACAAAATCTTCAAAATCTCATCAGTGAGGCATTCCCTAAACAAAATGATGATCCATTTTCAAATACAAAACAATGCATCATTGAATCCGATCTGAAGATATTAAGGAGATCAACTTGACTGAGAAAACCTATTCTCTGGGGTCAAAAAGGACACATTTAGAATTGTTATGGAATTGTAGCTCATTTCAACTTAGAGTTACATCAAATGGACGTCAAAACAACGTTCTTAAATGGAGATCTAGAAGAAGAAGTGTATATAAAATAACGTGAAGGTTTCGTGAAAGAGAATGAAAATAAACTAGTTTGTAAATTAAAGAAATCGATATATTGTCTTAAGTAGGCTTCCAGAGAATGGTATTTAAAGTTCAATCGCATTATTACATCTTTTGGTTTTATTGAAAATACCGCTGATCATTGTATATATCTCAAGGTTAGTGGGAGGCGATTTATGATTTTAGTCTTATATGTTGATGACATTTTATTGACTAGTAATGATATTGGAATGATTTACGAAACTAAGGAATATCTTAAGAACAATTTTGATATGAAAGATATGGGTGAAGCGACCTTTGTAATAGGAATCGAGCTTTATTGAAATAGATCTCGATGATTACTTGGGTTATCACAGGAAGCCTATATTAAAAATGTACTTAAGAGATTTCGTATGGAAGGGGACAAAAGGTGATAGGTTTAGTAAAGAACAATATCCAAGAAATGAAATTGATAGACAACAAATGGAAACTTGTCCTTATGCAGCTGCAATCGGATGTTTAATGTATGCACAAACATGCACTAGACTCGATATCAGTTTTGCAGTTGGCATGCTTAGTAGATATCAAAGTGATCCGGGAATGGCACATTAGGTAGGAGTTAAAAAAGTTTTGTGATACCTTAGTAGCACAAGAAATCACATGCTCTCTTACAAAAGGTCCGATCACTTAAAAGTGGTCGATTATTCAGATGTTGACTTCACTGGTTGCCTCGATACAAGAAAGTCGACTAAAGGATACATTTTCCTATTAGCTGGCAAGGCAGTTTCATGGAGAAGTGCAAAACAAACTTTAGTGACTCTATCCACATTTGATGCTGAATACATGGTATGCTTTAAAACCACAGGTCATGCTCTATGGATGCGTGATTTTATCTTAACATTACGTGTTATGGACATCATTTCTGAGCCCTTGAAGAGTTATGGTGATAATGACGCTGCAACAAAATTTTCTCAGAATGATAAGGTTTCAATTAAATCAAAATTTCTAGAAGTCAAATACCTTGTACTAAAAGAAAAGGTACGAGATCAGTTAGTGTCTATCGTTGGGCTCCTGACAAGCCTCATGATAGCAAATCCTTTGACAAAGGTATTTGTGCCAAAGGACTACAAAGAGCATGTTAGAAATATGGGCCTGATTGAATTGTCTTGTTGAATATATGAAACGAAACTGTCATATTTATTACTAAAATAAGATTTCATATTTTCTTACTTCATTGAAATTATTATCACATGTGATTGATGTGTATAAAGTGAGAAAATTAAAGAAAAATGACATTATTGTACCCAATAAATAGGATTGCCATGAAGATCATCCTATTTTACCCTTATTAAGGATTGTGTTAAGTAATAATGCTAATGAAGTAATTATGGAAAGAAGCACGTTGTTAAAGGCATTTAATCACCATGGTTCACATTATCAGACTGATTTAGTCACAAATTAAAAATTTATCATAAAAGTTATGATGGCAAGTGTTTTTCAAAATAGTGATCACCAGTCAAAGTCGTTTTTTCGAAATTAGTTTTCCAAAATCTTTTGTTTGTTTTGTTTTGTGGTCATATGGACCAAGTGGGAGAATGTTGGATCGTTTTATTAGGGTTACCCCACATGACTACAACTTGAAATTATATGAAACGGTCATCTCCCTCTTTGGATTCCATTTATGGTCAATAAAGGGTATTTATTGGTTGCCATTAACTGCTAATTTAAAGGGACAAATTAGAGAATTATTTCTCTTCTTGATGGAATGAGAGATTTAGGGCCTATAAAAGGCAACCCGGGTAACTCTCTTGGCTATGATTGTATCTCTACAGCCATCACTTACCGGAAAAGAAAGGCAAAGGACAAGAGAGTTGTGATTCCCCATTGAAGACCAACCTTATGTTGGATTGGAGGTTCAAGATGGCATAATCAAGTACCATTTAACTATACTAATGGTTTAGATTTGATGTTTATTGTATTATTGGATTGATTCCAGAGAGGGTTTAAAAAACCCAAAGTTTTCTAACACTCACGAGACCTTTGACCCAGTTGAAACTCAACCTAAAAAACTGTAATAAACTTACAACTACCCGCCGTTCACCTTCCATGTACTTGACAAGAACCCACATTGAACGCCTCTTCAAATTGCTTGAGAGAAGAAGAAAGAATCTCAGTCTACAGCGCAGTCTTCCTTGGTTAAATCAGCCCACAATGTCTTCCTAGATGAATGCTTGAGGATGAGTAGTGAGCTCAGATGTATTTTTGTCGATGGAAGGAGTACTCATATAAATAGTCCAAGGTCCGTGCATGAACGTTTCCAATCCATGTAGAACTCTAAAACTAGAGTTGAAGAGAAATAGAAGAGAATCTCCGCACTGGCAAGAGAACCCAGCTAGAAGGCTAAGTTGATGGAGAAAGATGAAGAAAAGAGGGAAGCAATAAGAGAACTTTATTTTTCTATAGATATATTAAAGGAAGAGAATATTTGTTTGAGGAATAGTGTTTAGGAATCATAGTGTCCGCACTCACCTTCTTGTCCAAGCACATTCCAACCCATCCCCCTCACAGAACCCTAATCTCTCTCAACAAAAACCTAATTCTCCTCAATTGCACAAAAGCCCCAACATCCCATCACCCTAACACATCTCAGTTTCCCCACACCACCCATTGCCTCCACGACCTTCGACCGCATCATCATCATCATCATCATCATAGACACTACCACCTCATCGTCTACATGCAACTCCATCGTCCCCCGCTATTAGGGCAGCATCGTCATCATCATCCATCGCTCCCATTGCCAAATCCAGAAGCCTGAGGACTGAGGCCCCTTCTCATCTCCATTATAGAAGGGAGGTGAAAAAATGCCTTTCGTGTTTCATTGTTTTTTTCCTTCTTCAGCGCTGCATTTCCTTGTACATTGATTGACCTCTTATCTTATGGTTTGCATATGACTTTGTTACTTGTTGTCTTGATTAATTATGACGATGATATTAAGAACTTAGGGTGGGCCTAGAAGCTCAACTTATATGTGGTGGGGGGGTGTGGATTACCTGCGACTAAGGCAAGGTTGGCTATTCAATGGCTTGTTGGGAAGGGACTACCTATACTAATGGCTTTGGATTATTGATTGCTTTGTTTGGGATGGATTTGGGTATTTTGGAATAGTTTCTTTGTTTGGTGGGAGCCTTGGTCTCACAAGAAGAAGCCTAGCCAGACACTATCCTTCGTGATTATTTGATTTTAGGCATCACTCAGCTAATTAATCTAATTATAATTTTCAATCCATGTCAAAATGACTATTTATTATTTTGCCATCTATAGATTGGGTTTGAGGTAGAAGTAAACCACCGGGTACAACTTTGACGCTTTGAGTATCAACTTTGGTGGCCCTTTCCTGAGCAACTTTTCTTTGGCTAGGCTTGTCATCCGGTGCATCCCTACCGCTACTCTATCGAGTATGGGAGGGTTGCGACATAATATCCCTTGGTCATTTAGCTTATGTGGATATTGCTTATTTTGCTAGGATGATTACCTTGTTTAGTTTACCGCTTATGTTGATTCTTGTTATTACATTATTATTGCACGATTGCTTAGTTCTTCTACTTTGTTAATATGTTAATCATCTTTATTATCTTATATTTTACTTCTTTTTTTTATAACCTAGGGTATCTCCCGCCCAGGAGGCTTTGGCCCAGAGCCCGAGTGACACTCGAATCTAGACGGCCGAGAACTAATCCCTTGGGGCACATGCAAACCCTCCTATGCACATGTACCGGGTAAAACTATGCAAGGTGGCTAGTGAAGGTAAGTGTCGAACACAAGACCTCTCCGCTCTTACTTGAAGCAAACCCCATCTTATATTATATTTTACTTGATGCATTCATTCTGTGTTACTTGTATACTGTATCTTGTCAGGTTGCCCAAACCTAATGTTATTTCCCTTCACGCTTTAGGTATTCGATCCCCTACCTTTATCCCAGAGGGTAGGGTGTTCCTTGAGACGTCGGACAATGAAGACTAGTAGTGGTGTGCAAATGGTGTAGCATAGTGTTGTCTTGGCCACACACAAAAGCCTCACGTTGGACTTTGATTACTTTTGCTTTTCTGCCATAGACTCTCATCTAAGCCATGGTTGGCTGAGTTGTAACTAAAACACTTTATTTTCCTTTGCAACTTGAATTTTGTTGCAGAATGGTGACTTGCTTAGCTTTATACCATATAAGGATGATACATATGCTTTGAGATTTATGTTTACAGCTTCCGCATATTCATAAATTGGTGAATCACGTGATGTTAAATAATATCCTCATAATGCGGACTACAATCCTGGTTATGGAAAGGTTTCAACTAGTCCCATCCCGAGATTCAGACTTCCGTATTTCACTCAAGAACCCGAGTTTGAGGGCGTGACACCAGTGGCTATCCAACTACCCTATTCCCATTGTTCACCACCTTGCTCGGATATCTTCGGAACACAATCCAATCCAATTCTCTTGGACCATAGCAAGCCTTCTCTTGTTTACAATGCTCCTTGATGGGAACCCCTAATTCATTCATGCCCAAAACTTGAAGGCTCTCAAAAAGGATCTCAAATCTTGGCATAAAAATGTTCTAAGGCCAAATGCAATAAAGAATCAATTCAGCTGAAGAAAATGCCCTGCACTGCCAATAGAACCATGATTTAGATCCGACAGATTCTCTATGGGAAGACCTTCTCTATGTGAAATCTGCACTCCATGATGCTCTTTAAGCTCAACAAATCCATTGGAAGCAAAAAAAAACTAGGATCAATTGACTCAATGAAGGAGACCAATGCACCAAGATTTCCCACCAGTCAGCTAAGGGCTGGAGCTATTCCAATAGAATTACTCTCATCAGCATCAATGGAATTAAAACTGATGATCCAGCCCTAATTCTTGCTGAGGCAGTTCAATACTTCTCAAAATTATACAAACTTAAGTAAGGCCATCTCATTTCTCTGCTATACAAATTGATAGCTCAAAGGTATCTACTTCCCAAAACTCTTCTTTGATAGATGTTCCTTAAGATTCTGAAACCAAGAAGGCAGTTTTCGCCCTAATAAAATTAGTTCCCCCAAGTCCAGAAGGGTTTAATTGGCTTTTTTTTATTATTATTAGTTCAGCTTGGGACATCATTGAAGGCATTGTCGCTCAGGCATTGCAACATTTCTTTGCTTCTAAAAAACTATATAAAGCCTCCAATGCTTATTTCCTTGCCCTCATCCCTAAAACAAAAACTTCAGAAACCTTTGCTGATTTCAGACCCATAGGCCTCCAGAATTTCTTATATAAATTTCTTGTAAAAAATCCTTGCTTCTAGGATGATTGCAGTTCTACCCTCCCTGATTTCTGACCACCAAGAAACCTTTATATAAGGTAGAGCCATCCAAAACTACACTGCAATGGCATTTGAGCTCTACAAAAAACTGAATTCCAAAATTCAAGGTGGATCCTTATGCCTTAACCTAGACATTTCAAAAAGCCCTAGACAAATTAAATTGGCCTTTCCTCTTCCAAGCTCTCAAACTCCTTAATTTTTCAGATGCTTGACTCTCCCTCATTAAGCAATGCATCAGTACAACTATGGGGTCAGTTTTGGTTAACCGAATTCATCAAGGTTTATCCCCATCTTCTTGTGGTCTAAGACAATGACGCACGCTATCCCACTACCTGTTCATCTTAGAGGAAGAAATCCTCAGCCTTCACCTCCAAAATCTCCAATCTCGAAGCATAATCCACTCTCTCCAAGATCTCCGCAACCCCTTGTCTAAGGGGAATTGCAGATCTATATTGTCTCTTTGGTTCAAAGTGAGGTGCTTCAAGAAAAACTCCATTTGGTGCTCCCAAAATCCTCTTCATGGTTCAAGTATCTGGAATAAGATGCATCTTCTTGCATCCTACATTCACTGGGGCACCAAGTGGGTTTTTGGGAATGGACAGGATATTGATATATGATTCTAGACGTGCAGATCACCCAATTAGACAAGTTTTCTCAGCTCAACTTGCCCTCAAACAAACGCCTATCATCCTTCTTTCAAAACTTGCCCTCAAACAAACGCTCATTCTCTCTAGCATTGGATCTACAACATTGCCAATATTCAGCCACCTGATAACATCTCAGCGTCCTAAACTTGGAATATCCTTTCTCCAAAAGAGAAGAAACCCGATCTAGCGGCTGGATAAGCGACAGATACCGTTAGAAACTCAGATGATGAGTATGAGAAGAGGTCGATGGAAATTGGAAACTGAGCGAGGATGTGGAGAAGCTGGAAATGTGGAGTGACCCTTGCAGCTACTAAGTATATGGAAACAGTTTTCCTCTATGTCATTTACTTTCTTTGGAGGGCTAGAAATGAAGACATTTTCAACGATGTGAATGTCCATCTCAACAGAATCCAGTTTCAATTGCAGGAAGCCTTTCTTCTGTCCCTCAGGAAAATCACCAAACAGCTCCTCAAAATTCATATCTGATCTATCTTTCAGGGTTTTGGAATCTTTGAAATTCCATTGTCAACCCCTTAGGAGATAGGTGCTCCTTTGTTTTTCTTTTCTTCCCACACAAGCAAATCTTTTTGGCTTTCTCATCCCTTTTGTTACAGCAATGGGGCCTCTCTGAGCACATGCATCTTTTTCCTTGTTTCTTAATACAGTTACCCTTAAAAGAAACCAAGAAAAGCTTTGAAGCCTTCACAAGATATTAATCATGTAAGATATGTGGGTACATAGCACAATGGAGATGCTTCAAATGAAGAAGAGGTCACAATGATTCTGTATTCAAGAATTGCTTGATGGAAACCAGAAGCTTTAAGATATTAATTACTGCAAAGTCATATATGAAGGAAGAACAAGGAGAATGTTCAATTAGAAGTAATATAAGCTAGCTAAAACCTCCATGAGCATTCAAATTTAAGCAAGGCTATATTTGTTCAATTGTAGGCCAAAAAGATGAATGATGGGGTTTGTGCCATTGTCTCATTATATCCAGAGGAGTATAACCGTTTTTTCCTTGTTTTAACAACGAAAAAGTTCAATTATTTCCCCCTCTTTTTGTTAAGCTCAGCATACTACAGGAGGCCCATAGATCCAGTGAGTGCTATGTGAAACCATTGAGATAGGCTTGGAACATTCTTTGTAGCTAGCGAGATCTTTCGAACGTTTCTAAAAAATGAGATGTCCATATCATTAATCACTTTCTAAGATGAGTTTTGACTCATGAAACACTCATATAAAGGTTAGGAATGGAGCAGAAGATTCTTTAAATGAATTGAATTCTTTGAAGGGGCAGTTGTAGAGAACCAAAAGATATATATGTATATGTATATGTATATGTATATATGTATATGTATATGTATATGTATATGTATATATATATATATATATATGTATATGTATATTAGTGATCCAAGATGAGAAGATTGGAGGGTTGAAGGAATGAAGAAAATCATAGGATCCCAAGAAGGAACAGGCACTCCTCAATCAAAATAACCAATACGCAAGTCTTATAAGCATTTAGGACCGTAACATATACCAAATGTTATGTACCCAACCAATATGCCAAAAGCCCAAGACTGATGGAATGTGTCAAATTGAGTCTTATAAGCATTTAGGACCGTGACATACCATGACTCGAACCCGAGATGTGGAGGTTGTCTGATACCAAATATTATGTACCTAACCAATACGCCAAAAGCCCAAGGACTGATGGAATGCGTCAAATTAAATCTTATAAGCATTAGGACCGTAACAAGTTCATTGTGGGTAAAATTCTCTCAAAATTATTGATCTCATCCCCAGAAGCTCCATTAGGTTGGTTAAATCCTTACATGGTACGAGAAGAAGTCTCATGGTCTTAAAAGGGGTTTGGATGGGTCAATTATAATCAAACAGTCATTTATGGGCACACAACAAGACACAAGTGTAGCTAGCCGAATATGATGACATTTAAAAGAAAAACGATGACCAGAAAACCAATAAAATTTTTGAAAGAAGAAGAAAGAGTTAAGGAAAGATACTCTGAAGGTTTGTAAACTTAGTAGAAGAGATTGCCAAATATTCAGTGGTACAATCCCTATGCCTGTTAGCCTTGCATCATTGATGGACATTTGTGAGGCTTTAAGCATTAGGAATGGATCAAGATCGAGCAAAGAGTTTCTTTATTAATCCTTACAAGGGTTTAGAGGCATTAAAGGAATACAGGAAGAAGATAGAGAAAGCCTCGAATTATTCTTACTCCTTGGGAAGCAGCATCAACAAAGCTGCCTGCAGTAGGGTGCTTAAGTGGAGGGTATTGAGTGATTTACATGGTTGCAACAGCCCACCCATATAAATAGGTTCGAGGTCCCTCTCATTTGCAACTTCCATCTCCTAGGATTCCAAGATCTCTGATAGTTAGAAGATTATTTTGAAGATATTTGGAAGATTGTCTACACTGTTCATCTTCTTCTTTAGTTTACCCTCTTCTTTAGTTTACCCTGCGCTTCAACTATCTGTCTTTTGTTGTCCAAGGAGCATTAGAGATCGTAGTTGTAGATCCATCGAAACTTCAGAGACATATATATACTCACAAAGAATAAGAGATCTGAATAATATTTGAAGATTGTCTAGAATGTTCATCTTCTTCTTTAGTTTACCGACCACTTGTGCAATGTGTGTTTCCCTATCAAAGGGGCATAGTGATCGTGGTTGTAGATCCATTGAAACAAAAGAGACATATACTCACAAAGAAAAGGAGATCTGAATAAAATCCTTGCTTCATCTATCATTTGCTCAAGAAAATTTTGGTGAAATTGGATTAGGGACTACTTGTGCGCTGGGAAAGGTTGTTAGTACACGTCGGAATCTGCTACTCCCTATCTCTTTATCTCCACCATTTTCTTTTGAATATGAGCACTAGGCGTTGTTGGCCAAATGAAATCACCAAAAACATCATGTGTAGCTGTGCTATGAAAACTACAACCAAAACAGCTGTGCTACCATATTATGATATTTCATCTTAGAAAACACGGGCGTAAGCTCTTCTTCATGTAACAGATCTGCAAATTCATAAATCTTCCACAAATACTATGAAACCCTAGCCAAATTCTTGCCTACGCAGGGGTAAAGGGACCTTTAATGGTTGGGATTACATAGATTTCCCAGGTCAATGTAAGCCCAAGGAGAAAATCTCCAAAGCTGTCGCAACCGCCCTTGAAATTTTACAAAGGCAATCAATGTTTATGAAGTTAAAATGTGAAGAAAGGTTATTAAAATGTGAAGAATAAAGGTTGTTGTGGAACTAGGGGGGTGAGAAAAAGAAAACAGAGTGGGGGAGAAAAACAACTTAAGCATTCGTGTGCAAAAATGCACACACACAAACAATCCTTTGTAATTTTGTTCATAAATGTAGAAATTATAATCATGCCAGTAAAAATGTGGAGAATAAAGGTTGTTGTGGAACTAGGGGGGAGAAGAGAGACGGAGGAGAGGAAAAGAGAAACATGGGGCAGGGGCCTGGTAAAAATGCTTACACAAACATTCATTTTTAATTTTATTCATAAATGCTGAAATCATAATCATGCCATTCAGTTGAAAATTACATTGATATCCTTTAAATCCAATACAAAATAAACCTAAGTATCATCATGGCATCAGAGCCATGTTGTTGGAGAGTACCAATATCTATGATGAGTAGCCAATATACTGTCATCATCTTTTGTATGTTCTTTTAATACAAACTGAGCATTTGTTGATACTTTTGGCAACAGCAGAAGCTGTTCATGAAGTAACCTCAACACAGCCACACTGGATTTTGCTTGAGATACGGAATCATTCCCTAGTAACAGAAGTTCTTTAGGAAGAACCATCAGGTCAGTGAGAGTCATAAAGGGTTTTGCTTGAGATATGGAATCATTCCTTAGAGATCTATTGATTGCTTCCTTAGGAATGACTAAAACCATGGTCTTCAATACAACAGCCTTTTGCAAGAGAAACTTCACCATCTGCATTTGCTTCTCTCGGCCTAAAAATCCATTAATCATTATTGTCCTGAGACAACAAAAAACACACCCTGATGGCTGTACCATCTCATCTGACATTTGAAACCTATGAGGAATCCATTCAATCTGTCATGGTATGTAAGATGTCATTAGAGTAATGATCGTTAATTAATCAACAAAATTGTAACAATTACATAAAGTTAAAGTAGACCAACCGTGAGTTTCTTTAGATAAGGAAAATTCCAATTTGTGAATAAGGCATAAGTGCCAGGGAGACCATAGCTGTCGCTAACTTCCAGTTGCAGCTCTATCAAATTCCCAGGTGCATTTTCATATCCTAGTTCGCTAAAGTCCTGGAAACACCAAACAAATCATGAAAAAACTATCACCAAGCTCAAAACCAAATTACCCACGATATGCTTAAACTGGTTATTTGTTTTTTCTTGGTAACAAGGCTTCTTTGTTTGAGGTATTGAATTCCTAGGAACTCAAAGCAATGCCTTCCATTTAACGAGCAAAATGGAAGGAGAAAAGGTGAAGACTGACAATAGTGCCTCTTTGGTGGGAAATGATTACCCAGCTATCACCCCCAAAATCTCTACACTATTATCTTTCACTCTCATGGTCTCACCTTCACCTCTATAAGGTGCCTTTGTTAGACCTTACTTTACTGGGAATTCCTAGAAATTCAGTACATAGTAAGCAAACACACCAAAAAAGACAAGTGAGGATGAAAAATTACTTGAATCTTGAAATAGCAAATGGCAAGAATCTGAAGATGAGCAAGCTTAGAGAAAAGCGATCCCAGATCAGACACATCAGGACAGCCAGCCAGTGTAAGGCTTTTGATCTTCAAGTCAGTAGCTGAAAATTCCATTGTCATGGAATGATGCAAATCCATCAGAGCCAAGTCCTCAAGCATGGGGCAATTAAGAAGCATTCCATCGAGTGTGTCATGGGTGATCCTAACATTGGTAAGATACAGAGTCTTGAGAGAGCTGAAACCCCTAAAGCCTGATGGGAGCTTGAACTTGCAGTTGGCCAATTTTAAAATGGTTAGGGAATCGCAGGAGAAGAGACAAGGGGGCAGTTCATATACCGAAAAATCAAATGTTTTGTGCCTTCTGTGTATAGCTAGAGTGAATGGATCATAACATTGCTCGAAATCAAGATCAAGCTCTCTAACTCTTTTTCCTACTGCGAATTCGATCCATTGCCGAATGTGGACCAAGAACTCCTCCCGCGGATGAAAGTAGAGCCGAAAAATATCGATGGTATCGATTTTGTGTAGCTGCAGAATTTGGTCTATGGCACATGAGACCAAAGAGAGGGTTTTGATAGTGGTTGTGAATTCCCAACCAAAGTTAAGAGTTGTCGTGTAGGCCCATGTGGATTTCCAGAGATCCATCCATCTATTTGATAGAATGCTAGTTGTTGTTGCAGTCTTTGATGGAATCAACGAAAGAATTTGATGGAGAATTTCATTGGGCAGTTGGGTGATTCGGTCTTCTTCCTCATCAGGAATCGCAGTCTCTGGCTGGTTGATGATGCTGTCATCATTATTCACTCTGCCCTGCATCTCCATTACTAATCTGAACTTCAAATGAAAGGATTCTAACTTTACAGCTACCTCACGTCCACAAAAACATCTTTCAAATCTCGACTCCTTCAAAATTTTCTAAATTTCTCCCATAAATAGCTACCTCGCTCTTTCACTAAAATCTCTCGCAAATCTTGACTCTTTCAAAACTTTCTAAATCTATACTCGAAGAAAATCTCCTATAAACATAATCTATCTCAATGCAATCTTTTTCCACCTCTTTTTTTACATCCATACACCCCCTCGTATCCAAAAAATAGCTACCTCGCTCTCCCACTCAAATCTCACTCAAATCCCGACTCTTTCAAAATTTTCTATAAAATCTCTCTCAAATCTTGACTCTTTCAAAACTTTCTAAATCTATAATTGAATCAAATCTCCTAAAAGCATAATCTATCTCGATGCAATCATTTTCCGCCTCTTTTTTTTTTTACATCCATACCTCGCTCTTCCACTAAATCTCTCTCAAATCATGACTCTTTCAAAATTATCTAAACAAACCCACCCACCCACCCCCCAGTCTCCCATAAATAGCTACCTTGCTCCCCCTACTCAGTCTCCCATAAATACCTACCTTGCTCTTCCACTAAAATCTCTCTCGAATCTTGACTCTTTCAAAACTTTCTAAATCTATAGTTAAAGAAAATCTCCTATAAAAATAATCTATCTATCTCAATGCAATCCTTTTCCGCCTCTTTTCTTACATCCCTAATTGCCCTGCCCCCACCTCCTTAATATCCAATAAATAGCTACCTCGCTCTTCCACTAAAATCTCATTCAAATCCCGACTTTTTCAAAATTTTCTATAAAATCTCTCAAACCTTGACTCTTTCAAAACTTTCTAAATCTATAATTGAATCAATTCTCCTCAAAACAAAATCTATCCCGATGCAATCATTTTCCGCTTCTTTTTTTACATCCATAGCCCCCTCTCAGTCTCCCATAACTAGCTACCTCGCTCTTCCACTAAAATCTCTCTCAAATCTTGACTCTTTTAAAGCTTTCTAAATCTATAGTTGAAGAGAATCTCCTATAAAAATAATCTATCTATCTCAATGCAGTCCTTTTCCGCCTCTTTTCTTACATCCATAACCCCCCCACGCCCACCTCCTTACTATCCAATAAACCTTGCTCTTCCACTAAAATCTCACTTAAATCCCGACTGTTTCAAAATTTTCTATAAAATCTCTCTCAAATTTGATTCTTTCAAAACCTTCTAAATCTATAATTGAATCAAATGTCCTAAAAACAAAATCTATCTCGATGCAATCATTTTCCGCCTCTTTTTTTTATATCCATACCCCCCTCTCCTCAGTCTCCAATAAATAGCTACCATGCTCTTCCACTAAAATCTCTCTTGAATCTTGACTCTTTCAAAACTTTCTAAATCTATAGTTGAAGAAAATCTCCTATAAAAATAATCCATCTCAATGCCCCCCCCCCCCCACCACCCCACCCCCCCCCCCCCCCTTCCCTTCTCTAATATCCCATGAATAGCTACCTCGCTCTCCCCCTCCCCCCCCCCTCCCTTCTTTAATATCCCATGAATAGCTACCTCGCTCTTCCCCCACACTGCGCAACCCCCCCCCCCCCCCCCGCAATATCCCATGAATAGCTACCTCGCTCTTCCAGTAAAATCTAACTCGAATCCCGAACCTTTCAAAATTTTCTATAAACAAAACTTTCTAAATCTATAGTTGAATCCAGTAAAATCTCACTCGAATCCCGAACCTTTCAAAATTTTCTATAAACAAAACTTTCTAAATCTATAGTTGAATCAAATCTCCTATAAACATAATCTATCTCGATGCAATCATTTTCCGCCTCTTTTAGTTGCCTCGCTCTTAATCAAAAATCTCTCTCAAATCTTGACTCTTTCATAATTCTCTAAATTTATTGTAAAAGCAAATCTACTATAAACACAATCTATCTCAAAGCAATCTTTCCCTCCTCTTTTTTTCTATCCATGTCTCCACATTATCTTAAATATTTTTGTTCTCTGGAGTGGGGATGGGTTGGTCCTTTTAGAAATTCCCCAAGCTGGAAGAGATCAAATCCATTCACCCAATTGGGTCCCATGTACATGGAATATCCTATAAAACAGTATCTTCCTTAAAACATAGCAAGAAAACTTACCATCGTTCTGTTTTCCAACTCTCTTATGCATATACAATTATACATACCTCTCTGTTTAATTCAAGTCAAGTCAAACCATGTTAAAAGTAAGAATATCATAAAAAGAAACAAACACGACAAACTAGAATAATCAAAGCCCTCAAAAGAAGGAGAAGAAGATAAAAACATAGGAGACTTACAGGTAAAATATGGTTTCATTGTAAGAGTCTATTTCGCAGTTGCATGTAGCAGATTAAAAGGTTAACAAAATTTTTCTCTTTCCAGAGGTTTGTTATTTCTTGGATTACATGGTTGGTTTATATTTTCAATGATTATTATCTGGTACTACACAGAAGTTATGAAAAGTTCTAACGATTAATTTTTATGCTATCATCTTTGCAACTCTGTTTCTCGTTTATATCTTAAGAAAGATCACACTTTAATTACTGACTAGCAAAACATGCCCACGCTAAGCTCGAGCTGTAATAAAAAAAGATATATAATTCTTTAACTTTAAAATGTTATTTTTTGTTGTTATTTTTTTTTTTTTTCATTCATTGTGAGGGCAAGAACACATTTAAATAAAAAAAGTTTAAAGGAAATTGTTATGAATTAAATGATTTTTACCATCACTATTCTTCATTAAATGACCATTAAGAGAATAAACTAAGAAAGGAGTTAAATACAACTAAGGAAAAAATTATAAAATCAATTAAATGATAATTGAGAAGGGATTAAAAGACGCCAAAATAGGATTGGTAATAAAAATTAGACTATAAAATTATAGTATGATTGGCATTACCATTCTCCATTACATCACTGCCATTAAGAAAGAAAATTAAGAAAATAATTAAAAGAGAATTAAAAACAATAATTATTATGAATTAAATGATATTCACATAACTATTCTCTATTAAATGACATTTTCTTTAAGAAATAAAATTAAGAGAGAACATAAAAAAGAATCAGCAAAAGAAATTAAAAAAATTAATTGTAAAATAACAAAAGAGATTAATATAGAAACTAATAAATGAATTAACAAGTCAAAAATGAATTTGGTGATCAAAATCAAATTCCAAAACTAATTTCTATGATACAAAAATTGCTATAATATAATGTAATGGTTAGATCGTATTCATAAACTAAAGCCACTTGCCAATAAGACAATTAGCAATACAAATAAAATAAAAAAGTAAAAATATTGAAATAATTAAATGAACAAACAAAAACAAACAAACATAGAAAGCTTGTCCGAGAGAAATGACAATCATGAAGCAAAAGAAATTGATGAAAATATCCATCCTACTTGTTATATTTCATATGCCAACATACTACGGAAAAAAAAAAAAGAATTAATACAATTAAAATTATAAAATTTAAGGATGATCTTCTCCTATGCTTTGTGTTCCATTTGGATGGGTTCTGTCATCAAGGGTGGACCTGGTGAAATTTAGAGGGGTCTCACCTTTGGGAACGGTCTAGCTACATGCTTTTAGGTCACATACATATATAGGCGATCATCACCATCCATCCATACAATGGGTCATCATGCTTTAGCAAGTGGGCCATCTCACTTTCCTTCCACAAGGATGGCAAAGCTCAACAAAGACCTGGACAAACCCCTACTCTTCCTCAATAATAACAAAGTTTGTTGTGACCATTTAGTTGAAAAGGCAAGTAAAATATACATTCATATAAATTTTAGGTTTAAGATAAACCAAATATATAGAAAATTAATGGGCCTCAATAAATAAAAATCTAGATCAAGTGAATAGTGTATATGAAGGGAGAAGAATGAGAAAGGGGCTGATAGTTTGTATGTTTACTTCTTCGGGAGTGAAGATAGCATCCAAATCTTTGAGCAGAATGGAAAGGATGCCACGAGAAGGTCATCACAGGAGAGAACTCGTGCGAGAAATTCAATTGCAATGATAAATAGCAAAAGCAGCATTGGGAAAGATGTGATGAAGAAGAAAACCTGTGAAGGATTTGTTGCAGCATCCCTATCAATATATTGAATTTGAACTGTTTCATTGTCTCACCATGGAAGGAAAAGATCAAGAAGGGCAAATGAAGAGAAGCTGTACGGCATCATTAAAGGAAGATTAGAACTATTACATGTTGGAGAAAGGTCGAAGAGTGAGGAATTTATTGAGTGAAATGTGGAGTAAAGTTACATTAATAACTGTAGTAAAAATAAATTGGGTGGTCAAAATCAATTAGCATTAAAGCCTGTGTGATGCATGTGTTAAATCTCATTCAAATTAAATAGTAAATGAAAATTAATGTTCAAAGTTAATAATCCAAACCAAACCAAGCCTTTTCCCACTAGGTGGGGTCGGCTATATGGATTTGACGACGCCAATCAAGTCTGTTTAGGGCCATGTCCTCCGTTAGATCCATGTAGGTAAGGTCATGTTTAATAGTTTCTTTCCAACTTCTCTTGGGTCTCCCTCTCCCTCTCCTACTCCTGGCAATCTCTATGCCTTCACACCTTTTAACATGTGCTTCCATTGGACGCCTTTTAACATGGCCAAACCATCTTAGTCGATTTTCTCTCATTTTATCTCCAATCGGTGCTATTCCTACTTTGCCCCTAATCTCCTCATTCCTAATCCTATCTCTCCTTGTGATCCCGCACATCCATCTTAGCATTCTCATCTCCGCAACTTCCATCTTCTTAACATGATTATGCTTTACTGCCCAACACTCTGATCCATATAACAATGCTGGTCTTACCGCCACCTTATAATACTTTCCTTTAACCCTGAGGGGGACTTTCCGATCACACAAGACCCCCGAAGCACTCCTCCATTTGGTCCACCCGGCCTGAATCCTGTGACTTACATCAGTATCAATCCCTGCATCATGTTGCACCATCGATCCAAGGTACCTAAAGCTTTCTTTCTCTACAATCTTTTGTGTGCCTAGACTTACTTCTATGTTACCAAGTGTCCTAATTTGGCTAAACTTGCACTCCATATATTCTGTCTTGCATCGACTTAGCCTAGTTATCGATGAGATTACAAGACATATTCAGGATGAGGTGCCGTGGTGTATGCTATTTGCAGATGACATTGTTTTAGTAGATGAGACGAGAGAAGGAGTGCTAAGCTAGAAGTTCAAAGTTAATAATCAATTAAGAAAAAGTGACTACAATTACCCAACTAATATCCAATTTTATTTGAAGAAAAATTTAGCATTGCAAAGGTGTATTACATCTTCATGTACACTATTGGTGTTAAAAACTTATGACGTTTAAATATGAGTTAAATACATATACCCATGTCCTCATTGACTTAGGTTGAGACTTTTAAACATATGTAATAAAACATTTGATTGAACTTAGTCATGGTAGTGATTAAATTACTAATAAATTACCCTCAAAGAGTATCAGGTGAACCCCAACGTTTAGCAGCGCATGTCCATGTAAAACAACATTCTTCCCAGAAATACTTGAGCATTTGTCCAGAGTGCAACTACCGAGCCTCTGAGGTGAAGAAAGTGCCAGAAAGGTGGTGAATGTGAGTTGTTGATTTCTTTTCTTCTTCAACTTCATATTTCTTTTCGTAATTTGTTATCTCCTCTGGCTAACTTCCTGCCTTCTTCAGACTATGAGCTTTTGACTAGTGAAGTCCAAAATCTGGTATGGTTTACAGAAGTTAGATATATTTTTTTATGAAAAAGAGGTTTATCATATTTTTAACTCAGAGAATAGATTAGTGAACTTTTTTCAGTTTGTATGGTTACACACCTAATGATTTTTTTTTTCAATGAAGCACTGAGAAGTTGTAGACAAATGTCTAAAGAATTTAATTGTACACCACCTTAAAATAAAATGAGAAATATTTTTCTGAATTCTGAATCAGATTCTTCCAATGAGGCTTCTGTTCAGAGAAGAACAAATCCAATAGCAACATCAGAACCAGTCCATTTATTATAGTTGCAATCCTGAATATCTCAGCCGCAGCATTGCAAGAGAGCATTATCCCTCCAGGGCCTTTTGATTAAAGACTACAGAGAACTTAAATCAAACCATTGAAATTGGCAATTGACTCGGTGGTGCACATTGGAAAGCCTAAAGAGGCTTTGCTCGTATCCGCTTTCACCCCTCCAAAATCATTTAATCCCCCTATATGTACATGGGTATTTCTCGTGCAAAGTAAATTGGGACCATGGCAGCCGCTGCAAATGTGGCTGGAGAAGGCACAACTGATGTCAACACCATTCCTGCAAGACCTACACTCTACATCTACAATAAATCCAGTTACAAATGTAGAAGGGAATAAAGTTGATTGGAAAAAATAGATTGATAAAATAATTATCTAATTAGAGGGAGAATATGGGTTGGGCTGTACCACTATATAGTAGTCTAAAGGAATCGTTATGTTGAGTGGAGGTTGGGATTGCGAAGATAGAGAAACAGAAGAAATGCAGTATATTTCATATATGAGACTAAGAGAAGGGAGTGCAGATAACGAGGGTCGTTCCTGGATGGGGGAAAAGAGATTTGAAGATAAAGAGGGTTGTTCCTGGATGGGGGGAAAGCGATTTGAGAGAGAGAGAGAGAGAGAGAGAGAGAGAGGAACTTAGAGGGTTTATGCATAGTTGATGCATGAGAAAGGACCCAAGTCACTACATTTATGAGTAGAGGCCTTCAATGAGCACCCATTTTGCTTGAATAATACTAGTGATCCATGTAAGCTTGTGAATCCTTCAATAAGCAGGGAGAGATATATAGAGTAAACTTAGATATGCATGATGACCAAGAATGTTCCACTAAATAGTTTCACTAAATTTCAATGGCCAACGCCATAAAAATCCCATTGTTACAGAGAACAATCTTTGAGGCACTCAGTAATCCCACGGCCTCAGTGAATTGATGCATTTCTTCACAAATACATGGTTCAACAACTTGCAAATTAAAAAAAAAAATACCCATAATAGTCTAGGAGAAAGAGAATTTTTTAAAATGGTAGACTAGGAAGCACGGACACCTCTCCGGGGCCAAAGTGTCCGTGTCCGACACGTGTCGGACACGGACACGCTCAGGACACGCTCCGACACGTGTCGGACACGCAAAAAAGAGTGTTCTGTTGATTTTTTAATGTTTATTATTTCGGACACGTTTCGGACACGCTCCGGACACGTTCCGGACACACTTCGGACACGTTCCGGACACGTGTCAGACACGTTTGTATGTTTTGATTGGAAAAAAATAAAGTTAAAAGTTAAAAAAGAAAAGCAGAGGGGGGTTTTTGTAAAAAGACATAACTTAAAAAGAAGGGGCCAGCCCTAATAACACAATCAAAGTTCTTCTTACCAGCGAAAGAGGAAATAAAAGCAGAAAAGAGAAAAAGAAGAAGAAGAAGAACAGCCTGCCACATTCGAAGATCTTCCACCCATCGAAGATCTTCCAGCCAGCGAAATTTTATGCTGTGTTCTTCTTGCCAGTCTAAATTTTATGGAACTAAGGATATTTCATGTTTAATGATTATTAAGTATGTTTCAATTTTGTATTGATATTTGATAATTTGATATGTTTGTTAGTTGGTACAGTGGTACTTGAATTTTTATTTATTTGATTGCTAAATTGATTACAAAGTTAAAATGATAGTATCTTTTAGTATATGATTAGATATATTATTATTATTATTAATTATTAACGTGTCCCCGATGTGTCCGTGTCCTACTTTTTTGAGAAATGCCGTGTCGGCGTGTCCGTGTCGTGTCGTGTCCGTGTCCCGTGTCCGTGTCCGTGCTTCTTAGATGGTAGAAAATGTCATCAAAACATGACCTGAATGCTGAGTATACACACACACAAACAACTGGATTTTTAACAACCAAATTATCACATTAGCACCAAAGATTATTTTCCATTACATTTTCAATATAAGAGTGGACCATATTCTCAATGTCGTGAACTGTACTATCAGGTTGTCCCTGTGCACAAAGTGCACTTGATCGCTTTAGAAACAAAAAAGCATGATAGTTATAATAGTAAAATGGATTAGAGACATCAGCCCAGAGAACAGGAGACATTACCTATACCGATTTTTGTCGAGCCGAGTAGACCAATAGATGTTAAGTTAACAACTGCAAAATGAAGCAAAACATTGAATGGTAATATAGAAGACCGCAAATAACAAATCTATACAACATCAAAATTAACACTCAAAAAGTAAGAAGTGTTCTTTGGACACACAATGCTGTCAAATATTAAATTTCTATTCCTACCAAAACCTCAAGGTGTTCTCCCTTTAAAGGTTAGTATCTTACAAAAAATATTCATATCCTAATTGTAAAGCATCTAACAGTATGCTGAGCAACATACAAATTCAAGTATAATTTGAAATTGAAAGCAACTCACTCTAATTTCACCATTGAACACCTTGTACCATTCAAATTGACATATATAAATAGCATAACTAACAAAAAGACAAGTAAATTGCGCTACGTACGCACCACTTGTGGAGAAAATACGAAGATGAATAGGAACAGGGGGATACCTGTTCGTTCCTCCCAGCCATTCTATCTGTCTCGTATTTAATTTCATTACTCACCAGCGCTACATTACCTAAAGGAAAATCCAAACATTATCATAGAATTTCAGTCGTATGGAAAAAATGCAACCATTATGAGCGGAATGCAAAAAAGTAGTAACTACTACAGAGTTCTTAGAACCACCACAATATATATATATAGGGAAATGTTCATATGCATCTATCCCTCACCAAAAATGGTGAGGGACACCCCAAAAGGGGAATTTCCAAGTACAAAAGTGAGGAAGTACAAAGGTGTACTTCCTCACTTTTGTACTTGGAAATTCCCCTTTTGGGGTGTCCCTCACCAAAAATGGTGAGGGATGGATGCATATGAATACCCCCTATATATATATATATATATATATATACACTCTTCTATTTTGTACTTGAAACTTCCCAAAAAGGAGTGTCCCTCACCACAATGGTGAAGGATGGATGCACTTGAATATTCTCCACATATATATAGGGAACATTCATGTGCATCTATCCCTCACCACAGAGTAAGGGCACTTTCCCTTTTTGCGACAAAGAAGTGTACTTCACCCTATCTACTTGAGAATTCACGTTTATACTTGAAAATTCCCATTTATGGAAGTGTCCCTCACCCTATGGTGAGGGATGGATGCACATGAATATTCTCATATATATATATATATATATATATATATATATATATATGAGGGGGCCTCTCCTCAGCTCAAACGCAGGATACCATCCGCTCACCCACGTGCTGGCCACTGCGATTTCAAACTTATGGCCACTGCGATTTCAAACTTAAGTCAATGAAATATAAAAGGACCCGCCTGATGAAAATGAAAACCCCGCCCATTTCATTTCCCCATGCCCTATCTGATTGAGTTAAAAAAACCCAGGAGGCTTCTGTACCGAAAGAGGGCTTCATCTCCGATCCGAACCTCGACGCCATCTCCGATTTGATTGAGGCAAAACACTAGAGGAGAAAGAAGGCTTCATCTCCGATCTCGCAGCGACACGACGCCACGATCGACGCCATCTCCGATCTGATTGAGGCAAAACCAAGGAAAGAGGGCTTCATCTCATATCTGCACGATGGACGCTATCTCCGAACCTCGTCACTGCCATCTTTCTCCTCCTCTCCATCGAAATCCAGAAAACCCCAAATCGACCCAACTCTTACCCATTCTCAAAATACCCACATGCACCAACTTCTGGAATAATTCGCAGGTTCTGCCCAAACCCATTCCGAGCCCCATCTCCGATCCATCCATTTCACTGGTAAGAAGAAAACCAAACCTTTCAATTTTGCTTTTTTTGTAGAAAAGAAGGAGAAATTTCCGAGTTTGGGGATTAAGGTTACAGATTGTTCTTGTCACTGGGAACTTCCTCAAGAGGATTTTCATGGTGTCTTTATCTCACCCAGGCTCTTGAAAAAGCCCATTTCTCACTATAATGTTCCCACTACAAGTGATTTTTTCTCTTACTTTCAGTGTTTAAATTTTCTTATTTTCCAAGAGGAACTTGTTGTTTGGATGAGAAGGCGGCGAAAATGAGGATGGAATTGTCCTGTACAAGTTGCAGGCAAATATTTTCACCGCCTATGAAACTTGCTAAGTTTGGAATATTTACTGTACATTTGCTTGTACAGGACATTTTCACCACCTATGAAACTTACCCATTCTAAATATTTGCTAAGTTTTGAATTGTCCTGTACAAGCAAATATTTGGAACATTTTGTGGATTCCATGATTCAAGAAGCTATAATTTATAGCAATGATCACTGATACTGGTTTGGGTTGAAAAAAAAAAATCAAAACAGCATCCCATCTAATGTGATATTTGATTTCAAGTCCTTACTGATGTAGGGTGGAATGAGTAGTCATCCATTTTGCCCAAATATTATCCAGCTACCATAATGAGTAACTTTTCTATGCAAATAAACAAACCATGCTGTGTTGGTTCATATGAGTTGGGTGTGTGAAGCAATCTATGTGATTTTTTTACTACAACATCATTTATATTACGATGCATTTTATTACAGGGAGAAAGAGATTGTGGTTTTCTAATTTGGATGGATGAAGTTTTGGCAGAAAGTATTCCTAGTTCAATTTCAGGACATGGCCAAATTGAAGTTGCATCATACAAGATTCCTAACTCAGGACATAGCCAACTGGAAGAAATTAAAAGCTTCATTGAAGAAATGAGGCTGGAAATATGATGTCTAAGAGAAATTGTAGAGCGCCAAAATATGAGAAGCAGACGCGAAAGTAGATTTGCCTATATTTTTGTCATTATTTTCTTTTTGCTAATATATTTGGTGTGTGAAAAAAATGGAAAAACCAGTCTATTGGAGTTGATTTAGTTATTTTTCTTAATGTATTGTTATATTTTGTACGAAAAGAAATTTATTAAATTACATATTGATTCTTTAGAAAATGTGCTAGTGTGCTACACAAACTTTTTCTTTAGTTGGAAAAACCAATCATTCCTGACCCTTTCTGTATTATGTGCTTCTGGAAGTCACAACCATTGAGAATTGTAATTAGTGCAAGCCCTTTTACATCAAATTCCCAGTTTAATTTTATATGAAAATAGCATGAAAATACAGGAGTGTCTTAAGCAGTACGTCCAGGTTTCAAACAGAGTGGTTGTAATGCTGACTACTACTCTTTCTGCATTTGGTTGGAAGAAGAGCATGTAGTTGACTATGAATGTTCATGCTCAGAGATTTTAGAAACATAATTTGGGAGTTGCTTCCATTTTTTTATTTTTTATTTTTGTGACTTGGATAAGCTTTCTACATGTGTCATCTCTGAGGTTTTTTCATACTTGTCACTTCTGCGCTGGACACATCAGTCTGTATTTGTTACATGTGACTAATACATGGACATTCTCATGCAGTTATGCAAGTCTCATTTTTGTTGTGTAAGTGGTATGTGTGTTATGAGGGTGCTGAAGGTTACATGTTTGTATTGACAAGATCCCATAGCACAGTTGGAAGGTGCTTATTGTTGCAATGATAAGATTGTGGGTTTGAGTCATATTACCCATACGTAAATATAAATATGTTACCTTTTCTGGTAGTGTTTTTTCATCCTTTATGAGATTATCATAGGTTTTCATTTTATAAGTTTAATTTTAGGACTGCAGTAAGCCAGCCCTAAAATAATCAATGCCAAGATAATGATAATGATAATAACATATCAGGAGAGATGACTAGGCGACACAGTGCATCCAGGGTGCAAAGGAATATGAACAATGATGAACAGATAAATACTCATTTTCCACAAGTCGTGACTCATCCAGGGTATTCTTCAATTAAGTATGAAGTTTCTTTATTCGATAAAATCTCCAGAAAAGAATTTATTCTTTCCTTCTCTATAGTTACTTTCACCATTATTATTAATCATCATGAAAGAATCCTTACCCTGTAACCAAGCTCCCAAAGCACATTTTACTAATCAATATCTGCTATCCCAATCGTGATTGCAGAACATGAACCAATAACAAAAAACAAACAAACAAAGAAATGAAGGTTCCCTTTCCATCTTGGAAGGTTGCACCATGCATTTCTCATAGAAGCAAAAGGCACAATGAATAGTAGGAGACAGCATAGACAGAAAGCAAGCCTCTCTGGTCCTGTACATACATGAGGGCTCCTTAATAATAAGGACCTGATCATACATCTTTACCAATCCTTAATACCTATAAGTCATGTGTTTGGCCTGGAACATTGTCAAAGGGCAATACAATCCAAACACCAAACATAAAGAGGTTTAAAAAATATCCACTTTCAAAAAAACCAAGAAAACCCACATCCTACGCTTGCGCAGTCTGCTGATTTGAAACCTTCACAACCTGGACGTGACATAAAAGTCAGAAGTTAGTAAATTAAACTTTCTCACAAATATAGCAATGAAATCCAAGAAGAGTACATCACCAACATATTGTCTTATTACTTATGGAATACTTATCAATCCATTGCTTCTCATCTGTTTTACCCTCCTTTGAACAACAAAATCGTTTCCAAACTACCTCTCCATCTTTGGTACGAGTTGAATCTTTCCGTACACTAAACCTAGCAGCCTTTGCATAAACATTGTAAAATTCATATGCTTTTGTTAGATCCTCAAAATGCATTCCCAATTTTGGTGTCAAGTTCTCATCCACATTGGGATAATGCAAAGTATGTGATGAGGAGGAGGACACATCCATATTAAAAACCCTACAACAATTCAATGATGGCATTCATCAAATCACCCCGCCACCCCCATTCCATGAAGACAAAAAAAAAAAAAAAAAAGGCCTACTCCAAGCAAAGAAAATGAACATGTATTTACATCACATATATTACTAGACACACCCAATTCAAATGAACCCACATTGGTTTGTTTTCAACTAAATGTTTTTTGTGGGATTACTCTGCTGTTTATCATTTCATATAGTGGCCTGGACATTTTTGGTTGTATAGATTATTCATCATATTTTGTTTTGATCAGTAGATTATTCATCATATTGTAAAACATTTTTGGAATGTGAATACATGCGGAGTCATTGCTTTATGCTTATTTGTCATTGCTCTATGTTCATTGCGTTCGTTTTCCTCAAGGCTACAGCTTTCTTCCACTGTTTTGGCCTCTGTTCTTTCATGTATTTCATCTCAAGCAATTTTATGGATTCTTGTAAAACATGGAGAACGACACCCACGTGCAGTATTTTATGGTCCATGTATGAGATCTAAGCAGGTCATTAACTAGATGAGGGATAGATGAAGAAAGTAACACAAGTTCCATGACAATAATAATTCAAACAAACAGTACAAAACATAAATATAAAAAACAGAAAATCAATTCAACATTCAAACCAATTTACACATAGGCTCGATATCACTCTCAAAAACATAAATTTATCAAAATAAGAAAATTTAAACACTGAAAGTAAGAGAAAAAATCACTTGTAGTGGGAACATTATAGTGAGAAATGGGCTTTTTCAAGAGCCTGGGTGAGATAAAGACACCATGAAAATCCTCTTGAGGAAGTTCCCAGTGACAAGAACAATCTGTAACCTTAATCCCCAAACTCGGAAATTTCTCCTTCTTTTCTACAAAAAAAGCAAAATTGAAAGGTTTGGTTTTCTTCTTACCAGTGAAATGGATGGATCGGAGATGGGGCTCGGAATGGGTTTGGGCAGAACCTGGGAATTATTCCAGAAGTTGGTGCATGTGGGTATTTTGAGAATGGGTAAGAGTTGGGTCGATTTGGGGTTTTCTGGATTTCGATGGAGAGGAGGAGAAAGATGGCAGTGACGAGGTTCGGAGATAGCGTCCATCGTGCAGATATGAGATGAAGCCCTCTTTCCTTGGTTTTGCCTCAATCAGATCGGAGATGGCGTCGATCGTGGCGTCGTGTCGCTGCGAGATCGGAGATGAAGCCTTCTTTCTCCTCTAGTGTTTTGCCTCAATCAAATCGGAGATGGCGTCGAGGTTCGGATCGGAGATGAAGCCCTCTTTGGGTACAGAAGCCTCCTGGGTTTTTTTAACTCAATCAGATAGGGCATGGGGAAATGAAATGGGCGGGGTTTTCATTTTCATCAGGCGGGTCCTTTTATATTTCATTGACTTAAGTTTGAAATCGCAGTGGCCATAAGTTTGAAATCGCAGTGGCCAGCACGTGGGTGAGCGGATGGTATCCTGCGTTTGAGCTGAGGAGAGGCCCCCTCTATATATATATATATATATATATGGATAACATTCATATGCATCCATCCCTCACCATTTTTGGTGAGGGACACCTTTTTTGGGGAAGTTTGAAGTACAAAAGTGTACTTTATGAAGATCCCCCTATATATATATATATATATATATATATATATATATATATATATATATATCATGGATCATTGAGAAGTTCCTAAATAGTGTACCCTGATCTCCTAGTGCTAGAAAATTCTGGGTAGATCTAATTTCTACACAAAACTTAGAGCAAAAGCATTAAAAGAGGAATGTCTCCTTAAAAAAAATTTCTAACAGACATATCTGTTACAAAAAGCACATAAAACATTTCTCTTTGGGAGATGAAGAAACTTCACAAAATCCCTCTACCTTGTGCACGTCCACAAGAACCCAGATGCTAGTGAATGATAAAAAAAAGGAAAAGAAGTGAGAGAGATGTACGGAGAGGTATGAGAGGGTGCGTTTTGAGGTAAACAGAATAGGGGAAGGGGGGTGTTTGTTTCAGGAACGTGTGTTTGAATAGGGAAAAGAGAGAGATGATCGAGGTAGTCGGATGGAGAAAGGATTAAGAAGAGGGATCGTGTACATAAGAGAGGGGAGGCATTACAAGACGCAACGTTTAAAAAGAGGCATGAGTTACTGTAGTTTGAAAAAACAAATCAAAACTTTGTCCAATTATATTGTGGTTTGCTACACAATTACTGATTCTTCCTTAGAATCTATCTTGAGCAAAATCTTCAAGACAAATTACACTTAATATTTATTTTTACTTACCACCATCTCCGTCCTTTTTGGCCTACTATTTTTCCTTGGTGGACCATCAACCTTCGTAACCAAAATCCTCCTTATCGGTGCCGTACATACATAACCATCTCAAATAAATTTATCTAATTTTTATCGCTTATTGTCATTACTCTAACTGCTCTAGTAAGCGCTCATTTCTGATTTTATCTTATATGTGCTACATCCATTTTATGCATATGTTACTTTTTTACTGACTAAACATCTACTTCATAAGTCATAACTGATTTAATTGTTGTCCGGTAAAGACTAAACATCTACTTCATAAGTCATAACTTATTTAATTGTTGTCCGGTAAAATCTTCTCTACAATTTTGTCGATATTCATCGGTCACGAAGCACTCCGGAAGCAAGTCTTCACTTCAACAATCCCGCTTTAATCCTATGTTTGACATCTTCTTCAATTTCCCCATTCTTTCTATTTGTATAGAGCCTAGGTAATAGAAAGAATCACCTCGTGGTATTTCGTGATATTTAATTCTCACAGTAATTTCAGCTCTTTCTATATGCCCACTAAAGTTACAATCCATACAGGGGCGGCTCCAGGAATTCAAATCAGTGGGGTCAAAAAATACTTATCTTCCGCAACCCTGCCACTAGGGCTATTAAAGGGTCAGACCTAGGCCAGGCCGAGGTTAAGCTCTTATCTTACCCTCTCATTTGCAAACCAGGCTTAACCGAGCAAAAATCTTCGACTTTCACATGGGAGGCCTGTAATTTTTAGGCCCTTACCTTACGTACCTTCAAATATTTAGTATTAAAAAATGAGAGAAAAATGATAAAAATAAAAGGACCTGAGATAAAAATACTATTTGAGCTTCCTATGAGTGCATATCCATTTAAATTTATAAGCCATTCAAAATTATTGGGTTGCCCATGACACATTAGTACACGGTTCATCTTAATTGGACGTTACAAAACGGTCAAAATTTTATAAGCCATTTTCTCTACTTCAGGTCAAACTCTTAAATTAAGTTGGTTCAAAATCTTTCCATAAGATTGTTTTTAGATTTCAGTGGGGTCAAAACTTCCCATTAGATATTTCTTCTTAGATCTCAGTAGGTCAAAAGCTTCCCGTTCAGAGGTTCACATAATTTTTATGAATATGTTTTCAGATCTTAGTGCGGTCAATTGACCCCACTGTGAACAACATGGCGCCGCCCATGAATCCATATATTTTGTCTTTATTCGACTTGTTTTAAAGCCTTTAGATTCTAAAGTCCCCCGTTATCTCTTGAATTGTCCATTCATACCATCTCTCTATTCATCTACCAACAATGTATCATATGTAAATAGCATACACTAAGATATATCTTCTTAGATTTGAGCAGTTAACTCATCCATAATCAGTGCAAAGAGATAAGGGCTTAAAACTGACCCCTGATGCAAACTCGTGCTCACTGTAAAAACTCTCATGTCTCTCTACAAGTGGTTCTCACACTCGTTACTACTCCTTCGAACATGTCTTTAATAATATCAATATAACCTCTTGAAACATTCCTTTTATTTATAACCCAACAAATTAAGTCTCCAAGTACCCTGTCATAGGCTTTTTCTAGATGGATGAAGACCATATGCATTTGTTTCCTCTTCGCTCGAAGTTTTCCCACTAATTGCTTAAGTGAAAAGATAGCTTCCATTGTTCACCTCTCTGACATAAAACCAAATTATATATATATATATATATCGTGATTGGGTTCATGAAATTTTATGATTAAGGTTTCTTAATTGGAGATGGTATTCCATTAAGTGATACCTATTGAAGATCCAATAATGCCTTACCAGGAAGAAAAGATTGTTCTGGATTATCATTTTAATCCATTTTGGTCGTAATTGGTTCATTTTGACAAATATTATATGTAGTACGGTTTATAAATTGAATGTCATGTTATGAGTTGAAATTTGAGAATGCCTGTCAAATTTCGTACTAGTAAACTAAAAGAATATCATTTAATTTTCTTACGATATAAAAACCCAAATTTTATATTACAACACTATTTAGATTATTTAAAATCTAAAATAGCATTATTTCTCAATAACAAAAATTTTAGGGTAAATAGCAGAATACCTACCTGTACTTTGGTCATTTTACAGAATACCCCTTGTACTTTGGTATTTTGTACGAGACGGCCGTGACGGAAAATAGGAAATTATGAATTTACCCCTCCATATATAAGATGTCTTTTGGCCTTTTTTTGTTCATTTTCCCCTTTTTCGCTTGCGGCTAGGGTTTCTTCTTCGCCACCCATCATCATCACCAAGGAAAACCCAAATGCGCTCTGCAGCCACGTCTTGGAAATCGACACCGGCACCGACTTCGTCGATAGCGTGGTTGCTTTCGCCATGCACTGGCAGCATGGCGTCTGTGTCATAAGCGGCAGCAGCATCGTCACCAACATTACTCTCCGGCATTTTTGGAATGGAAATGGTGCAAGACTGGGGGAAGATGGAGCGCTTAGGTGGTCTTCATGGCTGGAAAAAGAGGAGGAAAATAGGCAGAAAGCCATTAGTGAAGATTTCTCGCAAGAAACTGAACTGGGTGGGTGGATGGGTTGGTCAAAACTTCCATTTATGAATACTGAGATTAGCAAAGAGCCGGACACAATGTTAGAAGGTGATGTTGGCGATGAAGAGATTGGAGAGTATCTTGAGTCTGGAGCTCAATCAAGAAGAAGATGATATTGAGTCCATGATGAAGAAATTAGGCACTAATGTTGATGCTGAGGCTGAAGAAATGTGTGTAAGATACACACACAGAGAGAGAGAGAAAACGAAAGATTTTTTTTTTCTTGATATCTTATACCTGTTTGTAGCAAGCTATATATGGTCGTCGAGGATGCCAACGCCGACTCTCTGCACGCAGTCAACCGCCCTCCTCTCCTACTCCTCTCTCCTCCGTGACGCTTGCTCCCGCACACACAGAACCGCCTACTCCCCCCACAACCATCTCCGAGCGCTCGACATCTACTTCGCTCTCTCCCTCGACCGCCTCTCCTCCTCCTCCTCCTCCTCTTCCACCACCCAGAATGCTGCCAGCAACGAAGAGAATGAGCCAACCATCTCCAACTCTCTCATGGCTGTTACGTGGGATATTTTCATAATGCTGAGAGTACCCCTGATTTAGGTAAGAGTATCGATTAGGTTTATTTTGATCTCGGCTTTATTCATCTCGGCAATTGTGCCAGCTGGTATCGAGCTTGAGCTAGCCTTGGTACAAGTACCAGCTGGGCTCTCTTGTTCTCGGTCTTATGCGCCTTGGCAGCAGTGCCAGGGCTCGCCCAAATCTGACCTCGATATCAGCTTTAGCTTGGTCCAATTCACCGAGGTGAGCATCGAACGTCAATCATGATTGTACTCCTATAAAGATACGACTACGTTGCAAAAAGTACTGTCAGATAGGGTGGCCGCCAGATATAGATAAGGGGTTATCCCTATCCAACGGTCATATTCGCATTTATGTAAGAGATTGAAGTATGGTCCGATGGGACAGTACTTCCACCTACCTCCACTAAGGAATCGAGGTATGGTCCGATGGGACAACGCCTCCAACTACCTCTACTCAGGGAAAGAGTCGATGGGATTTCTACCTATATATATACCATAGGTAACATCCAAGAGAGGTAGGCTTACATACGTCCATATACACCCATATTCTGAACTCTCTCTTCTTCTCCACTCACTCATTCTATGGTTAGTGACTGCACTAACTTAAGCATCAGAATGCCTTTAGCTAACTGCAGCCAGGGTCTCTGACCTTTGTTTCTCCTTCCCTTTCAGGTTTAAGGCATCCAACCTCCTCAAAGAAACTTAACAGCAAGATCACGAGTTTAATACTTGCCTAATCAAGTCCGTAATATTTAGGCGTCATCTGTGGAAAATAGATCAAATCGAAATCTCAAACACCATGCCTCCGAAAACCAAAAAGGGTGAAGGATCATCCAGGTCCCTGCCACCACAACCGTTATTGTCCCTACTACCGCCGCCACCAATCCCTCGCCAGAAGAGGACCGGAGGAAAATTCAGTGCAATGAGCGTGGAAGGGCCCATAACTCAGTCAGGCTTGTCTTCGAAGGAGGTGATAGCACCTCCCCAACAAGACGACCTTCTGCTGGAGCGCCTCCGACAGGATCCCCCTCCAGCGGAGCGTCCCCGCCAGGATGCTCCCCCATCAGAACAATCCCGTCAAGGTATTCCTCCGCTGGAGCGCTCTCGACGAGATGATACACCAATGCCGTTCAAGTCGCACCAATCCCGTCACCAGGACAACGCAGACGATGATGACTATTCGCTCCTCGCGGATATCAAGGCCTAGTTTGAAATCAATTGAAGCGAATTGGAGTTGATTTCAATTTGAAACCACTTTGCTTCATATTATATAATTGTTTCTCAGTCATTTGGGCCCCAGGTATGGCATTTAATTCTGGAGTTCCAATAGATTCTAACATTAATGATGGGAGCTTCTTGAATGGAGGCTCATGGCCACCTCCACCTCAATTTCAGCGTATGCGGACATTCACCAAGGTTAGATGTTTCAGTTCGTTCTGCTTACCCTTCTTAACTAGGACACAGAGATATAGAGATTACTGATTACACATTTTACTTAACTTACACTGGATGATTCTCCCAATTCTAGATGTACAAACGCGGGGCTGTTGGCCGATCTGTCGATATCACCCGTTACACGGGCTATGACGAGCTCAAACAGGATCTGGCTCGTATGTTTGGCATAGAGGGACAACTTGAGGATCGACAGAGAATTGGCTGGAAACTGGTTTATGTAGACCATGAGACGGATGTTCTGCTCGTTGGGGATGACCCTTGGGAGTAAGTTGTCCTATGTTAGATCTTATTGTTTGTTTGTGGTGTGTGCGTGTGTGAGTATGCTATAGCTAATAGTTAAATCATTTGATCTGTTGCAAATCTCATAGGAGAAAAGGTTTCTAATCATTGATAGCTATGGTCCTTTGGGTTCTATAACTTAGTTCAGGTAATATGTTGCACCCTAAATCATAGTAGAAGAAAAAGGGATACGAGGTTCTATAATTTATATGGAATGGGCGACCCCACCCTTCAAATAGACACCTTTTACTTTCTTTAATTATGTACCAATCAGAAGAAAAAACATATTTTAGACTTTAGTGTGTGATGTTGCAACAAGCGGAATATGACTTTAAAATAAGGTCGAGTGGGAAAGTGGAACCCACATGGCTGACCCGAGGTGGACATGAGAAAACTAGAGTGAAAATGGACATGACACTAGTAGAAGGTAAGACGAGATGGGGAGAGTGAGCAGAGGTAGGGGTCTGGCTTAAAAGGGAAACAAAAAGTGCTGAAGGGAATAGAGGTTTTCATTACATAAGGAAAAAATGAAGACAATTTTGTAGAACATAGGTGGAGAAAACCCCATATTTTCTCATAATTTGCTTCTGCTTTCCTAATCGCATGTTCAACGGTTTTAGAGTTGGTGCAGCCTTGATTGTGGGCTAAAATTGAGTTGACTTGAGACTTCGACCAATCTTTAAATTAGTCATTTGTGTTTATAAAAAGGGCATCTTAAATAGATTGTGACTCCTATAATGTTTTAAATTATCTGAAGATTCTTGAACTTTCCATATCATTGCTGGTAGGATGCAATGGAGAAATGTTTTTTTTTTTTTTTTTTTGGGTCAGTGGGTTACATAAAGATTTTATTAAGAACCACAGGCTAGAAACAAAAAGTCTAAATGGACAAACTTTTTGGCATGAATTTGTGACAAACTCCCATGTGGCACAATCTTAGAGGTGCAACTTTTGAGAGAGGGGGAAAAAGCACCTCTAGGATTGTGCCACATGGGAGTTTGTCACAAATTCATGCCAAAAAGTTTGTCCATGTAGAAGGGTTGGGCTAGAAAATAGCATACTCAAGCATGGAAGAGAAAAGCTGGCTCCATCCTAGAACTTATTACCATCTGTCCATATCAAGACCAGGGAGTGCCTTGATACTTGTCATCATTTAATAGTTCTCACAGATTACCCAAATTGGATTGGTGAAAGAAATTTTAGTTAAATCATAGTGGAAGTTGATTGCTCCTTCTAAGATGTTTTACAGAATACTTGAATTGCAGAATACAAGAAGTTGACTGTTTCTTTTTTATGTTAGAAGAAATGAATGAGACACAACCAACATATCCATCCAATTCATTGAATTTCCACAAGTAACTGGATCGAGTTATGACTCTACTATTGGTTAGCTACATTCTTAAGATTAATACATGCACATAAACTTTGCAGGGAGTTTGTGAATTGTGTTCGTTATATAAAGATACCGTCCCCACAGGAAGTCCAGCAAATGAGTCTAGATGGTGATTTTGGCAATGGTGTACTTCCAAATCAGGCCTGCAGTAGTTCCGATGGTGGAAATGCATGGAGGGGCGGCGGAAGTGGTCACTGTGACCAGAACTCTGGCAACCCATCGGCTGGGTCATATGATCACTGAGAGCAATGGATCGTGTTCTGCCATTATGGATGGGGGAGAACCATTTGGAACAGCAACAGATTAAATGTTCTTTTTGCAGCCCCTTGGCATTGGAGTTCCTGTTGGTGTCCAAGTGGAACAGAAGAGGTCTCCATCAGGTGGAAGCTTTCCTTTTGAACTACTTTAAATGACCAAACAACGACACTGAGGTCTGCAGATTGCAGAAGGGCCTAAAAAAAAGGAGAGGCACAGCAAATCAAAAGGCATGGCTGGCTTTGATATCTGGGGGTTGCCCCTTTTTTTTTTTTCCTTCTTATAGCTTTACTACCTACTGCAGATGGAGGTGGTGAGGATGAAAATGACCTCATAAAATTTCCAGACAAATGATTGATTTATATTGCAAATTTTTAAAGGTCACTTCCAATTATTATAATTTCTAAAGGTGAGCCCCAATTTCCTCATGAATAAGAGCTTATCCTCATAAATTTACTGAATGTACTACTTCTTTTTTTTTTTTCTTTTGTAAAAAGACTCATTGTAAATTAGAACTAAATAATTAGAGCATTCATATTAAACCTTTATCTAATTAGCTCTTACTAATTATACTAGAGTTTTCCAAATGGACCCCAACATTGGTTCCCATTTCCATTCAACTCTTTTCATTTATATTTTTTTTAGGGCAAATTTTAGGTACGCTCTGTAAAATATTTATTTGCTATGATCGCGAGACACCAACCATCTAAGATGTCAGACTACTCCCATTGGTCTAGGTTGGACTCTTGAATTTAGTCTCTCCCGCTCAAACACCCATAAATCGATATTTACTACCAAAGGGGGATTTTTTGATGTGAAACAGGCAGCACGCAGTAAAAACAGTCACAGCCCACGCCAAAATAATGATTAGGGAGATGAAAATGTCCCTAGCCAAAAATAATAAAACCACCAAGCCCAGGCAAAGATTCTTCCAAAGCCCCACATTATTTCAGTCCAAGGTAGGATTGGACAGACATGACCCTCCGATTTAGCATAATTAAAACACACACTAGCGGCTTAAAATGGTTACAGCAGTACCAAAAAAGTGAGAGACGAGATAGGTTCCATCATGCTAGATGTGGTTTTCAATTTTATAAGCTGGTCATATGGCTATCATTGTCCAAATGTTCCCACCATCACCATTCCACAACCACCATATACACAAATGTGGTTTGTAAGTATCATGACCGCACTGCAACCCAAGATCACGACTTGCCAAAAAAAAAAACAAAAAAGAAAAAAAAAAAAAAGATCTTAGCCCAACAAGAGTAGTTTCCATAATAATTCATCTTGAGAGGGAAGTCAATGTAATGAAAGTAAACTCAGTTATTTTTTTTGCAGTCTACAGCATAGCAAATAAAAAGAAAAAAATTTGCGCCCACAAATGCTTCAACCAAATTTTATAAATTATGGATCACAGAACTGCAACTATATGCTGATGCAAACGGTAACCAGTAACTAAAAGATGGCGACAGCTAGAAACCAGTACAATAAGCCCCCATTAGCTTCAAATGCTCATGGGCTCCGGACCGGTTGATGACAGTATGTCCAGCAACGAGCTACAGGGCTCCAACTCTTCATGCCATAGTGGAAGCTCATCTCCTGGATAAAAGTTTCTGGTCACGCCTTCAGAGTTTATCTGCACAAATCCATCCCACAACAGTTTTGAGGATCCAATGATAGAGTTGAGGCTCCACCTTTCTTTATTTAAAAGAACAAATATCAGTTTATGCATTAACACTAAGATTGTAGTTGAGTTGTTTTGTTGGGGGGGGGGGGGGTGGTGGTGGTGGCAAAAAATTGGGCTCTATTAGTGAAGTTATGGAGGAAAATTATAGGGACCAAATGTGGTAGATCAGTTAGGTTGGGATCAAATGCGGTGGATAAATTTGGTTGGGACCAAATGCGGTGGACCAAATTATAAGGTATCAAGTGTCAGGTCTTTGGTGTTACTTCGGTTATTGGGGATTCATCTAAAATGATGGGAGGTTTTCAGCAAAAGGGATGTGTTTAAATGTGGGAAGGGCGGGATGTCCGGTTTTGGTATGATGATTGGGTGAAGATGGGATCTCTGTTTGCTTGTTTCCTAGGATGTTTAGGGTGGTGTCACAAAAAGAGACTTTCATTAAAGAATATTATGTGGTCGGGGATTAGAGTGTCATGGAAAGTATCTTTCAGAAATAGGTTGCATTAGTATGAGGAAGTTCAGTATGGGGAGTTATTGAGTCTACTTTTTAACATTTTCATTTGATTGAGTCTACTTTTTAACATTTTCATTTGATGAGGACATTCGCATATGGAAGTCATCTACTTTGGAAAAGTCTTTGACTAACAAGAATTGAAAGGGCCTTCTCAACCAAGGCCTCCTCCTGCACAGATATGGTTGGGATTGGCTCCTCATGGTGTGGAGGCTTTTTGTTTGTCAGCAATTGCTAGGAAGGTTTCTACAACAGACAACTTGAGAACTTAAAGCATGGTAGCAGAGATCATCTAAGATGTGTGTCGTGAGGAAAGAAGAGTCCAACGTCCATTTGTTTTTACATTGCAAGGTGGGTTCACATCTGTGGAACTACTCATTGACATAGATATAGCTTGGTGTTTTCTTAGTGATTCAGAGGATTTGATTGAGGTTTGGTGGTTAGGGCTATTTCCTGGGTGCGGTTTGTGGCTTTGGAAGGTTGCTCCTTCTGCCACTCCATTGTCTATTTGGATGGATAGGAATAACATGAATTTTAGTCTATTTGGATGGATATGAATAATAGGATTTTTAAGGGCCTTCCGACGTCCTTGAACTCCTCACCACATTGAACTTAAGAACTGTGAAATGGGTTTCAGTTATAAAAGAGTTCATGAATGTAAAGCTGCATTACATTCTTTTATTATTGTTGTTGTTGCTGTTGTTGTTATTGAAAACCTTACATAATGTGATCTTGTGGAGGGAAGGAGGTTGATTCATTGGTCTTCACCAAAAGGTATGCTTAGATGGTGCGCTTGGGGTAAGCCGAGTCCTACAAGAACTTCGCGCGTTGGCGGCGGCACAACACAACAGTAACAATGACGTCATTCTTCTGCTTTCTAAGCACATGGGAGTAAGGGATTCTAATGAAGCATTATTTTAGAAGCTCTTCATATTTATTTGGATTGGTTTCAGGGCAGCTTAATTGTGGAGGCTGGAGAGTGACTACCAAAGCAATTTCATGGATTACTTGCAATGAATTCAGACCGCGGAAACTACAGCTCTTTTCTAATCAGGTGGTCTTAAATGTGTGATTCAGTCAGCTAATAGTATGGCAGATGCTTAGTTAAACAGGGGTGGACAGGATTGATCCTTTCATTGCTTATGTATGCACTTATACCCATAGTTACCTGATTCGGTTAGGCAGCCTTCGAATTCCGTCCCATTCGAATCGAACAAATCGCTGTTCGATTCGGATGGATTCGGGGTCTTGAGAAAATAGAGTTCGTTGCAGTTCGTAGAGAAGAAGGTGAGAAAAAGGTGCTACAGCCTTTACCTATGGTCTCTGTGCAAGAGAAAAAGGAGCAGGCTATTAATGCAAGGTGGTACAGCAGTTACCTTTCTACTGGTCCTTATTAACTATGGGACATTTCCAATACCTATCCAATGTACTACTTTCTTGTTTTACTAAAACATGTACTGCTTTCTCTCTCTCATCTTAATCGCCTCTTCCCAAGAGAAAAATGGTGGATATTTAATGCTTCTAAGTTCTTTTAGAGTTTTAAATATTAGATATATAAGAAATTAGCAGGGCCCATAGTGCAGGCACTTATTAGAAATCCAAATCAGTGAAAACGATTATTCTTATCTTTTATTGGATTCAACAAATTTTTACATAAAATAAACTTGGGCCTGATAAGATTAATTACATATAGAACACTTGATTTAATAATTAAAAGATGTACACGCTTTTATATTGGTGAATGTGATGATGGGACATTCTTTTATCAAATTGAAAATTCTCATCATGCTTATTAGTGGAAAGCATGTGTTATTACAACTCAAATAGCTTACCTACCATAGTTATAAGTTATAACAAGGATTTGATGATGGTGTAGATCTTTAAATATCCACTTGTATCTATTTTTGTGAAATATTATTATTTATATATTTTAAATTATCTGAAGTTTTATTAAAATATTTACATTGATATTTAACTTGACTTACGACCTAGAATATCAAACTAATTGAATTCGAATTGCGAATCGAGCGAATTGAAAAACGAATTAAGCAAACCTACTCCATCGAATTTTCGAATTTGGTTGGGAGTCGAACTTCGAATTGCGAACTCGAATTCAAATTAGTCGAATAGCGAATCAGGTAACTATGCTTATACCCTCGTGTTTTTGTCTTTGTTCTTTGCATGGGCCCTTTTTTCTTTTAGTGTTAGTATTTAAAAATAGGCCATATCTGTGCTAGAAGATATATATGATTTGCAGAAACTAAAAGTTGTGCATGCAAAAGGACAAGAGACTTACAATAACTGTTCTGACCACGCCTCCACTTGCACCATCACGAGCAATGGCAAGAGAGACTGCTTTAACAACTAATTTCTGCATTGCAGTAGGGAAAGATGAAAAATGAATAATACAACATTTTCTTCTAAATAATAGGCATGCTAGCCATTAAAAGAGGAGCCATTTTCAAACATGACTCAATAGTAACAGGCTCAAAGAAAATAACATCTTTTCCAGCATCTCATGCTCCTAGGTCTTATGTCGGCCATAACCATGCACATGTGATCTCAGTCCTCAGATACCAGGATAATGGTTATAATTCAACATGCTAATATGGCCATGCTCCAACCAAAAAAAGCTAACATGACAGAGGCAATAATAACAGATAATAAAACACATAGGAAAAGCATATAAAGGCAAGCAGATAATAAAAAACATAGGAAAAGCATATTATAATTCAACATGCAAATATGGCCATGCTCCAACCAAAAAAAAGCTAACATAACAAAGGCAATAATAACAGATAATAAAACACATAGGAAAAGCATATAAAGGCAAGCAGAAACACATTGAGGTCCCTGTTACTCAGCCTGTACCCAGTTCTTTAATTACCTGGAACTCTACCCGCATGTAGAGTTGGTTGCCTGTAAGTAAATAATGTTGTTTGGATCCCTATCCCTTCTCGCTGGAACTTGAGCAAATAACTTCATTTACCTAACTACTTGTAAATGTATTAAATTTATAATAAAGCTACCCAGAGAAATGGATCCTAACATCTGCTACCACCACCACCACAGTAATAAGAACAATCCAACAAGCCCAACAGAGTCAGAACAGAACAGGCCAATCAGCATGCCAGTGTATTATGTCATTAATCACAATGTCAGTAGCTGAGACTATAAAATTATACCGCATCCGAAGAAACTTCTTATGGGAGGGAAAGTGTGCTAGAAGAAAATTTATTTGATGAGCTGGAGCAAAATGGTGAAGCTGAGATTTGCAGGGATTGAGGAGTCTCGAGCTAGGGGTTGGCTAGAAAAATGGTGGTGGAGGTTTGATGGAAGAGAATAATGCAATTTGGTGGAAAATCATAGTGTCTACGGACGATGAGGAGCTGGAGCAAAGTGGGGAAGCTGAGATTTGCAGGAATTGAGAAGTCTTGAGCTAAAACTTGGGCTTGGCTAGAAAAATGGCGGTGGAGTTTGATGGAAGAGAATGATGCAATTTGGAGAAAAATCATAGCGTCTAAGGATGATGAGGAGCTGGAGCAAAGTGGTGAAGCCGAAATTTACAGGGTTTGAGAAGTCTTGAGCTAAAAACTGGGCTTGGCTAGAAAAAATGTGGTGGAGGTTTGACGGAAGAGAATGATGCAATTTGGAGGAAAATCAAACCATCCAAGGATGATGAGGATGAGTGGGATTCCCAAAAAGAATCCCTAGAAATAGTGTCTCAGGGGGGTGGGGTGTTATTTCTAAATTTGGGGATGGGTTTACCATCATGGGGGAGGTTCTTACCAAGAAGGAGGGTTTCAAGTTGGTACGGGGGAAGCGTTTGGTTTTGCTTTGATGATTGGGTGGAGGCAGGTCCTTTATGTTGTATATGTCATACTTTGTTTAGTATGGTGTCCAGTAACAAGACCCCAGTAAAGTATTATGTTTGGGCAAGGGATAAGGTGTCACGATAAGTGAATGTTAGGAGATTCAATTTGTCAGTCTGAGTTGCAAGAGTTTTGAGTCATTGCCTAGTCTCCTTTCTAACATGCTTATTTGCAGGGATGAAGTGGACAGTTGCATCTGCAAGCCTGCCAGACCAAACTAGAATATTTTCTACAAAATCATTTTACAAGGCACTGGATTCATTTATGTGCTTGGATCTCCATGGGCTCAAGTTTGGATGAGCCTTGCTCATTCGAGGCTTTTTTGTTGACTGGCTGCAGCAAGGAAGATAATGACTGTGGATAACCTTGGAAAGGTATATCCTCAGAGATCATTTCAGATATTTGTTGTTTACATGGGTGGGAAGGGAGTCAATCAATCATTTATTTCTGCACTATGACATAGCATTTTTCCCTAGGGTTCACTTTCTCAAAGGTTGTGGAATGGAATGGTGTCGTCCATAGCCAAAAAGGTTAATTCATGGAGGGCGGCACCTTTTATGGTTGCAATTTGGTGCTTTGGAGATCATTCCTTTTTCCATTCTTTGGGCTATTTGGAAAGATCGATAAGAAAGGAAATTAGGAGGAAGATGTTTCCGGAGGTTCTTTCATCTATTGTGTTTATGAGAATTGCAAGACCAACTATGAATAGGAAGGAATTTTCCAACTTGAAGCTTGATAACATCCTTCACAATTAGGAAGCTTGTACGGTGTTGGGGTCTTAGGAAAGAAAGGAAGATGTCATTTGGTGTTCCCCTCCAAATGGAGTATTCCAATTCAATGAGGATGGCATAGCTAGAGGTAAGCTGGGGCCAGCAGATGTTCGTGGTTTTCTAAGAAATCATAAAGGAGAAGTGTTGTTTATGTTTTCCAAGCATGTGGGAATGAAGGATTTGAACAAGGTGAATTACTGTTGGCCATTTTAGAAGTGCTACCAAATTATTTGCATTCCCTATCCAGCATTTTAATTGTGTAAAATGATTCTTCAATTGCTATCTCAAGGAAGAAATCCAAACGAAGCCTACAGAAATTACAATGTTATTTTAACAAGATCAAGACTTCAACCTTTCAGGTGTCGTTTTAGCTTTGTCAGTAGATCCGCTAATGGCATGGCAAATGCGCTAGAAAAGCAAGGACTTGTTAGACTCATTTGGTGCTCATACTATGTAGTTTTCCCTTTTTTCATTCAGCATAATGCTCTTGTACCTCCTTTTTTTGTTTTTGGTGCTTGGTTTGTCTTTGTATCATTGTACCATCACTTCGCCTTCAATAACCATTGTATCATAATGCTCTTGTACCTCCGACCGGTTTTCCTAAGCTAAATTTTTATGGCAGTTATTTTCCGCATATTCAAATGGGTGGAATTGGGGGTGTTATTCGTGACTTCTCTGAAAAAATTGTCAAGAACTTTGCAAGTCCTGTGAATTGTGTTGATTCTAATGGAGCTGAGATGTATGCTTTCTTGGTGGGCTGCCGTGAATTACGTCATTTGGGAGGCTTTCATGCAATTATTGAAAGTGATTCTTTCTCTGCGATTCAATGGGGTTCTGGGAAGTCATCTCATCCGTGGACTTTAGCTGATTTGGTGGAGGAGGTGCAAGATATTTCATCTCACCTAGGAGCTTCTTTTCTTCATATTCCTCGTGAAGCTAATTCTTTGGCAGAAGGTCTAGCTAGGGAAGGAGTTTTTCGGCTTCACATTTCGTTTGATGTTTATCTTTTGTTTGTCTTTTTTTTTTTTAATCCTGTTCGTTGTTCTTTTTTTTGTTTCTTTTTTCTTTCAATAAAATTTACCGTTATAAAAAAAATTACTAGTCACTGATTTAAAAAAAAAAAACAAACAAGTAGTTGAAATTAATATTTCATCACTATTTACTACTTAGGTTGAGTATGTTCAGACTCCATTCGGGTCATATTTAGGTTTGGGTTTACCACCGTATCGTTTGGCCCAAGCTTGGATTGGGCCCATACCTAACCCCATGCAAGTTGCAGTTGCACACACCCTCCCACTTCATTTAACAAATGTTTCCATCTCACCAACACTTTCCCACGAAAAACTTCCTCAAATCTTTTCTAGCTTCTCAACACCAGCCTCTTCGATTTTTTTTATAATGCCAGCCTCTTCGATTTTAAATAATGACATATTGTATAACAAATATGCCTTAATTAAAGTAATTCACCCTCCCAAAGAGAGGTATTGCCTCTTCCAGCTGCCGGCTAGAACCTCCCCACCACTCAATCCCACACTGCCTTAAACCTTGGATAAGCATCAAGAGGGAGACTAGGTGTATCATCAACAAATCGTAGACGAGATACTACAGATCTTCTCCAACTTCAAAATCCTACATAAGGTTTGTGTTCCTTGCAATTTCTGCTCCGCTAGTCATTGAGATTCTCATCACTAATGTGAAGAGGAATGGTGATATTATAGATATGAGCCACGGACATTAATAAACATGCCAAGTTAATCATTCCAACCATTAGATGTAATAATAGTGATAAAAAAATAAAATACATAAATAAATAAATAAACAGCATATAGTATGGGATAGAGTACAGCAAATCTGAATATCAGAACTGTGACAATTTTGATTATCATTAGTACCATCTTCATAATTACAGCCTTACCCCACCTAATAAAAAAACGGTACAATATGCATGCCTAACAAAATAAAGTAAAATTGTTGTAAACCTTAAACTAAAATAAGATGTAATTGGCTGTCCAGTTTAATCCAGATAGCAGAGTACCACTAGAAACAAGCGCCAAGAATAACACATATAAGGAATTAACATATAAATAGATAGTCATTCATCATTCAGTGGGCATCTCAATGGTACCTAGCTGATATCATTGAAGAGGTGATCCAACTGTCTAGTGAGTTGAATTTTTCTTTCCTCCATATCAGATGCTCGGTGAATAAAGAAGCAGATCAACTTGCAAAAGAGGGAGTTTCTAAACTTTCGTTGACCATCTCTTCTCATTGTTAATTTGTATCTAACATTCTTGGGCTGCTGCCCGGTTTTTTTGGGCATTGGTTTTTGTTTTTGCTCTCCCCTATGTAGTGGGGCTTTTTGGTTTTGACATAGTGCTCTTATATGGTAAAGTTCCCTTGAGCAATTATTACAGTCACCATTTTCAATATACATATACATATATATATATATATAGTAACGATAAATGGACAGATTTGAATTGAGTTTTCAACAATGGTACATGATCAGAGCATTAATACTATAAGTCATGATGTGTAATGATTTGTTTAAGAATATAAAAAAAATTAACAGCATTTGTAAATTAATGACATAAATAATGAATGGCAGCACCAGAGCATTTTTATTCAGTCGTGAGATGATATGATTTGTTCAAGGATTAAATAAAAAATCAAACAGTAGTTGTGAATCTATAACATAAAACCTGAATGAAGAGGGACGATATGTGCATATATATTTAAAGAATTTGTTATCTTATATAAAAACATTGAAACTTGCACACCTCAGCTTCATCTTTGTTCATCCCTTCCTTCCATGCTTGATCAAAGAATCCATACAAGTAACTAGATCCAGACCCTGTAAAGTGCGAGATGGAATAAAACCATAAGGCAAATGCATGCTGCCCATAAAATTCTACTACTTTTTTTTTTTGGAAAGGTAAGCTAACTTAAACGTACAACCTAATGGTTGTGACAACGAGCACCTTTAAACTATATTATATGATTTTCTTAGTTACCAGCCTTTTCTTAGGAGATCTACCAGGTGATTGAGCCACCAGCCTTCTTTTAGAATGAGATGTTTCCTTTTTTTATTCCTTCTTAGCATGTAAGATTTATAGTTGGCATGAGACCCTTCCCCTTTTTTTCAGCCCGTTGATGAGGGGTCATTTGCCTTTTACGCATGGGATAGGAAAATGGAATTTCTTACATATGCAAATGTTACAGATGTGAAACACATTACCATGTTTGATAAAGTCACCATTTTCACAAATAAATGAAGGCATCCATTGGTTTAAAATCTGTTTGCATTTTTTGGACATTTTTTTCACAAATTTCTCAAAATCTATGAAGGTAATGAAATTAAACATCTAGGTGCTTACTATTATTAATATAAGAACATTAAACGGCTTGGGTCATAAAATGGGGGCCCACAGAAGTGCAGAAATTAGATCTATTGGTTGGGGTGTTTTGGAGTATTTTTCACAGATTTCTCAAAATCCATGAAGATTTTAACATATGAAATTAAACATCTTAGGGTTTCTTAGCCCTATATAGAAGATGGACAGCTCAAATCATGAATTCAAGGCCCCATAAAATATAATAATAATAATACCGTCGATGGGGTTCAAACCATAGTAGTCAATTCTGATCTATTCCGTTTGGAATTGGCCAAGACATTCCAGATTTGGTCTTGGGCAGAACGGAACACCCTCCCACGAGATTCCAGCCATTGTATCTTCCCCCACTCTCTCTCTCTCTCTCTCTCTCTCTCTCTCTCTCTCTCTCTCTCTCTCTCTCTCTCCCCAAAAGCCATTATTATATCCTTTTTTTAATGGTGCATGCACTTAAACAAAAATGTCCATATGTTTAAAATTTAAAACTTTTGTCATTTAAATTTTAAGTATTATTTTGTTTAGAGCTTATGAAATCTGGTTTTTTCTTTTATTTTATTTTTTTGGAAAATGAAATCTGTTTTTCCCCTGTTTTATGTTCTTTTAATGTTTTTTCAATGTTAGGAATTCATTTTATATTTTTCATTTTTCAATCACATCTTTCAAAAACGGAACGACGAAAATGACCAGAACACCAAAACATTCCACTATAGGGGCAAAATTGGAATGGGGAACAGAACAGAATTGACAAGTATAGTTCGAACCCATAACCTGTCTGGGCATTCCAGACTGTACCACCATCGAGTAACAGTGAGGCGTGTAACATCTTACCACCTCTTGAGGTGTGAAAATGGGCTCCTTCGCACACCATTTCCACGCCTCATTTATGCATCACATGCGTAAATGAATGTTAAAAATAAAATAAAATAAAAACATGATGAACTGATGATGCATAATTATTACACCCGTAAATCATTTACATGTGTAATTGAGTGCAAACAAGCGACCCCTTAGGATATAAGATTTATGGTTAGCATGTGATCCTTCTCCTTTTTTCTCGCTTGGCATATAAGATTTATGCCCTCAAGAAGTTATGACTACTCCCCTGATAGGAGAGCCATGTATAATTATTCTATGCAGCTAAGAGAATATTTCCCATAACATCATCCTTGCCCAATGCCCTTAAAAAAAAAAAAATGTTTAATACATAAAAGATGTACTTTGATGATTAAGCAAAATTGAACTTCAAACGTAGTGAGTAGTGACACACCTCCAATGGCAAATGGTTGCTCCAATAATGTTCCTCCTAGGGGCACAGCGTATATTTTGCCCCCTTCATACTTGTCCCATCCACCAACAACGAGCCCAGTTTCTAGCATATTCTGCCAAGTTCATAAAGTAGGAATAAACTTTAAAATAGAAAGACCAGTATGGAACAAGCTTCAAAAGAAACTGTTCTCAAATATCACAACTAGGATTTTCTATTGAATTCAACTACAAAATAAAAGATAGCCATGACTCATGATTACTGATTCTATTTCCGGGAAAGAAACAACAATGATACGAGAGAGGACTTTTGTAACTCAACATCACATTCACTCTAATTTCTTTAATTTACAATTCCTGTGAAGTGTAGAGTTAGTTAATATTTAAACACCTATTGATAAATTAGGATTAGGACTTTTGTGAAGAGAGAGAGAGAGAGAGAGAGAGAGAGAGACATTAAGGAGGGTTTGGGACTTAAATGAGAGAGCTATTAACTTGCTAATGACTGGCCCAACACGAAGGAGAAGAGAGGAGATGTTGACCGTCACTCATGGGTACAACAGACTGATGGCAGTGAGGATGACCGTTTCCAACAGCCATGGGTTTTCGTGAAGGCAAGAGAAAGGAAGATAAGAGCTACTTACCAAACGAAGGGTAGAAAAGAGAAGGGTTTTTTTTTTTTTTGGATCTGGTAAACACTCATGCATCCATGCACCCACATTACCCAAGTCCCTCACCAACTTAACCAAGGATTGATCCCTGCTTGTATATGTGAAGAGGGAGATGCCTAGCAATTGAGCTATCAGTGGATTGGCAAGAAAAGGAGTAAGATTGGAAGGAAGAAAGAGAGATTGATAGACAGATTGGAAGGGGTGTGCGTGAGAGAGCGATGGTGCACAATGAATTTGAAAGGCAGGGCAGAGAGCATAAGCGTTGCATTCTTAAGATTGAGGGGGAGAGTTTTCCTTGGCTTAGGAAAGGGTTAGAAGCAATTGACATGTTGAGAGATGTGATAACAAGATACTATGCGCACGCGGGTGCGGGGCAGGGGGCCACAACATGGATATGGCCACAGGAATACATACTTAAGATATAAAAAGTTAAGTATCGGATTCGTTATGACATGATACATGTCTATTTTGAAGCATCTAGGTATTATAGGTTGGGAGAAGTGTTGGGGATAGGAGAGGGAGGGGTTTCTACATAGGCCATGGCCACATTCTGTACGTATGGAAGTGGTTAGCTTCTTTCACTAGAGGGAATCTATTGCAATGGAGAAAGAACTTCTGAAATTTCAAAAAGTAAATATAAAATTTGAAAATGTTATAGTTCCCATCATATATGCATATATTTATATTATTTTCCATTTGAATTCAGGTCAAAATTGGCAGGACCGGATCTAGACTCCGACCTAATTATTAACCAAGTCAAACAGTGTACTCTGTATGGACCCAATTTTGGGCCCAAAAAAAGGTTTCATATCCATGTTTTTTTTTCTGGATCGAGTCCTTCGGGCAACTGGGAAATTGACATCCCTAGTGTTGCGCCCCCTTTCTTTTCTTCTTTTTTTATCTAAAAAGCTGCTTGATCTAACTCTCATCTTAGGTAAATGGTCTGTCACTTCATTTAGTTCTCTTGGCACATTTCTAAAGTAATCTCCATGTTGGCCAACAGCTCATCTCATTTACCACTAGCATATCAAATGTACTCTTGGTTTCGTTCTGCCGTAATAATGTATTAGCTGAACCTCTCAACAATAAGAGGGCTCTCAATAACCTTCAAAACATTTTTCAACACCCTCATATGTTTTTTTTTTCTTTTTTTTTGAATGGTACCCTTATATGTTTTTTCATCGGTGCATCTTAGTCATTTATACCCTCTCTAATTGTCAAAATGGCAGCCTTGTTAGAATCGTCTATCCCCACAGACCTCAAAAGGTCAATATCCAGAAATCTTCTATTATTTTCCAAGGCACCCCAAAATTTCTGACAGTCCTATCCTATCCTTTGCAGCCTCATCCATGTTAAGATTTAATCAACCTGACTTCGAAGGATGTGCCATCATCTTCAATTATTAAAAGTTGCCTGCTCCTTAATCACTTACCATTCTCTATCAAAGTCACTCTATGAAATGCCTCTAAATTCATGCCTTTCAACCCCAATAAAGAGCCATGTTTTCGCAGATGCCCGGTGTGCGTTTGTGTGGGTTTAGTGGGCGCCACCTAGGGGATTAGTCTTGTTGGGCCAAAGACCACAAGGATACCCGTTTCATCAAAAAATAAAAATAAAAATAAAGAGCCATGTTTTGATCTAGCTTCAATTCCTCTTACAAAGGAGCATTTCCCATTTAAAAAAAAATTATCCTATTTCTCTCTTTGCAAATTCCTCAAACAACTGAAGATATTGTCATATAGTTCTCCAAAGCGCTTGGGCTCTCTTAGAAAAAGGACCCACGGCCAATTCCTCCATAAACTAAGGGTCTTATATGAGGATGAGAAAGTGAGATGTATGCTAAAAAGTGAGAGAAAGTAACTACACACCATGCTGACAGAGCATGGAAAAACAAATGAATGAAGGACTTGTTTGTAGAAAGGGTTCAAGAAGGGTTCAAGTCCAGGCGGGGCAAAGGAACTCCAAACGTCTTTATAAAGGAAATGAGTAGTGGATCAATTAGGGTGCATTTAACAACTGGAACTAGAAAGTGATACTTTCCGACAAAAGATAAAAGGTTCATTATGCATCAAATGGAGAAAGCAGCTATAAAGATCTGATATGGCACTCTCTTGTTACCTTAATTTCATGGAGACTGGGTTTCTAGTTTCTTCAAGCTGACATGGTGGTTGAGTTACTGTGAACATTTCCAAATAAGCCCTTGATGAGGCTTAAAACGATTTCTCCACAAAAGATCACTAGAGAATCAGGGTCCAATTTTATACTTTCCTTAAAGAAATAACGCCGCCATCCCAATCAACTCCAATGATGAATTAGTGATCTTATCAATCCAATATAATAAACAAGAGGATTCTTCATAATGTCATGCTTCACAGCATTTCCCCTAATCTTTTATCTACAATATTTAAATAAAATGCCCTTAAAAAGTTGACACAATTTTCAAATGTTGATGTTCTCAACATGTAGTTCCCCCATTCTATACATCCTCCCAAAATCAAATGTAACTTCCATACCCCAATATGAACATTAGCATCCACTCATTAATTGTCCTCCTTAATCCTTATTTGATGCACTGGACATATTGCCATTTCCTTGATTCTGCTCCTGCTCCCCATCTCCAATGTCCAACCCAATTTTTTCCAAAACGTATATAGAAAAAATGACTTTTAACACAATGCATCTCTTTATTCAAACCTGAGCCATCATTATGATGCCCAATTATTTTTTGTCCTTCATATTCTCCATCTCAATTCCCCAATTTTCGGTGGTAGCTTCAACCTCTCCCATCTACCGAAAAACACAATCCTCTTTAGCTCCCAACCCCACAAGAAATCCCTTTCCCAACAGCAACTAGACTGGAAGGTTACATAAAGTTTCCTTGAGTTCTCCAAAGCTCAATTGAAAATGTGTCTTCTACAACAAATTGAAACTATTACCTCACAAAAGTTCTTCATGAACATTTAACTTATCCAGTTCCAGTATATAGCATTTATTCAGAAAATTAAACATAAGCATACCTTGTTACTATACGACAAAAGCCTGATCAAGTTAGAAGCCACTTTGACGGTCGCAGGCTGCCCAAGTTGAATTCTAAAAACAACAATGATTAGCAAGAAGCCAGTCAGTGCATACATTTAATAATACTGAACACACCACTGCATGACAAACAATAGAAATATCAGCTAAAAGCAGACCACTTCTCCCCCAACATATTAGGCACGAAGATGAGAAACATCACAGTACAAAAAGGAACTTAACCAAGTTATATGAGACATGAATCAACTCACGTGTGTTGATGGAGAAAGTACCGGACATAATCAGAAACAACTTGCGAATCTGCTGCCTGCAATATTTCACAAACGCATAAAAGAAAGAAACAACAAGTTAAAACAGCAAATGGAACAACAAAAATTGCCAGTAATATAATCTCAAGTAACCATCCTTAGAGCGATAAGTGAATTATCAAGTGACTACAGCAACACCATTAAAGAAAGTATTATGAGGAAGTGTACATAAGGATGTTTTATTACTTACAGGACTGAAATATATGAAAACTGGAAGAGCCTGCCTGACTCATGTGTCAGGCAGGTCTAAGTGGGACCAGATATCCCAAGAAAAAAAAAAAAAAAGAACAACTTCTTTAAAAGAGAAAAGGAAGGGACAAAGAAAAGAAAAGGGAAAACAATAGCCAGCTTCTCTGTAGAGTAAAAACCTTTTCAGTTCAGCTTTAGGTTAAGATGAAGGCTTCTTTGTTATCGTAGGAGTTAAATGAACTCTGGCGGAAAGATGTTACATCCAGCTGACTTTTTAAGAATCCCACCCCTATTTTTCAAATCTTAACACATTTTTCCCAACGAGAAGTCGAGAACTGCCCAAATGGAGGTCTTACTCTTGTCCAAACTTGATCCATGCGCATTAAACTAGCCCAAAAGGAAAGCAATCCCCTTTTTTTCTCTAACATATTGTGAAAGCAACAAGGAATTATTTTTGCCGAACACAGATGGAAGCAGAAAACTAGGAAATTTGAAACCATTAGGGGAAAAAGAAAAGAAGAGAGAAGGCAATTGAAAAGATGAAAGACAAGTCTTTCCATGTTATGCTATGTGTGGAGGTTCTTTATGAGCACCCTATCCTCACAGTATGCCCACCTAAAGACGCCAATCAATCACTTTCTGTCCATATTTACAGCAAGCACGCACATTAAGCGTCTCACCAAGAATTAGGACATTTCTTACACTACAGTTGTATATACTAATTGAGAAATGCAGTTGAAGATGAAGTCAAACAAAGAACAGTAAAATATTTTTGTTCTGCAAAAAACAGAACTTAAGGACTCAAACGCCATGACCAATTTTGTTATATAGATTGGTCTCATATTGCAAAAACAACAATCACATTCACAAGCAATCCATTTAAGGAAGAAGAAAAAAGCAGGTGACGCTCGCAGTTCCGTTGCAGGGCTGCTGAGTGAAGAGAATAAATTGAAAGATCCCCATGATTGAGACAGACTTGAGTTGGGGCATGCTCAAATCCAGACCTTACCTAAATAAAATGACAAGGGCTCCTCAATGCATTCATTTAAATGCAAGTGAAATACAAATTAAGAACCTTTCAGATCAAGAGACTCTTACATGTAAAAATCAACAAAAAACTACTAGTATAGGTACCGAAGAAAGATTAGAATCAAATTACCGATCCCGATCGACAAAGGTAGACATTATCAGTCAGCTGCGTGATCTTGTCTGATGCCCGATTCGCGACATACATACCTAATAGCATGAACGGAACCACCATGTCAAATTCAAACATAAACCCCAAAATAAATCATCATTTGGGTGAACCCCAAATCCCACATCCTCAAATCAAATGCTCCATGGAGATTCGTGGGTGCTAAGAAAATTTTCTTTTTTCCCCCAAAGATGGAGGAGATGAAGCTGGTGGTACTTATAGCATCTTCCTAAAGAGAAGAGGAGGTTGTTCGCTTCATGGGTGGGTAGATCCACACATGCCCTAATTGCCCAATTCGTTAAATGATGAACAAACAAACAAACAAACAAACAAACAAAGTATGAATGGAGAAGAAAAGGGGTTTTGAGAGAGAGATGATATAATGGTTACCAGTGCTAGTTCTGGAATCAGCACCAAGGACGACACCACCATCATAGGTGACTCCTATGATGGTCGTGCCCATGGAATGGGGAGCATTTACATCTTCCATTGCTTGCAGATCAGATGTTCGACGAAAACCCTAACAGAGACCAAAAGAGATTGTGAGAGAGAGAGCGCTAGAGAGAGAAATATATAGAATGCTATGCAAGTCGATTTACAACTTCTTGCGGAGGAAGAAAATAAAAGGTTATTAAAGCGACCCACTTTACTTGCTAAATAGGGTCGGGTCGGGTCGAGTTAGGTTGGGTTGGGTACAAACAATCCATCATTGTTATTAGTGGTATAAAATCCTCAAAATTTCAGTTAAATTAGGAGTGGGTTCCAACTTCAATTGAGCATATGATGGAAACCTGATTCAGTCAATCTGATGGTGTGTGACCCACTCCTGAATGAAATGAAATCTAATAAAATACCATCACCATCAGAGGAGATCGATCCCTGGGCATATGTATAATATCAAGGTGCCAACACTATCCAACTATGTGAAATGATTATACTTTATTTTAGTGCGGAAGTGGACTTTAGAGGTCATGTGGAAAAAAAGGGCATCAATTTCTTGTATCCGCATACAGTTTTCCAAAGTTTTTGTGTCCTTGTTTATAAGAAATTGCTTTGTGAGAGTCAAACTCATAAACTCATACAGCCACACACAAACCTACCCCTAGACAAGTCGTGCAATAGATTTTGAATTTTTTTGGAGCTCTTGCTATGTGCCCCACCAGCAAGTTGCGCTTGGCCTAGCATTCCAAATCCAGATTTAACCGGGTATGTTTGCAGCTCATATAAATATAAATTTGCAAAGACCCATGTAAAATTCAGTATGGGTCCATATTTGGGCCTATTTAAATTTAGGTCCAGGTTCAAGTCCACCAAAAAGCCCCCAGTAAGATGCAAGTCTGGGTTCGGGGCCACGGATTTCACACGTCCAATGCATTGACTGTATGTTTACAAAATATATATGGGTCGTGTGTATGTTTTCTTAGTAAAAAAAAAGTGTACAGGTCTCAAACTGGGCCAAGTTGATGCCCTTTATTCGCCTGGGTCTACGTCTACCCTTTACTCTGGTATGGGTCGTGTAACCCAAACCCGAAGGCCTATTTTGTTGCAAGAATTTGGAGAAAGGTTTGAATGATGCGGTGAAGAAATTAAATAATAAAATTGAATCTTTTAGGGATAATAGCAGATTACCTACTTGTACATTGCCTGTATTTCAGAGTACTCCCCTGTAGTTTGGTATTTTGTACTAAACCTCCCTGTAGTTTAAATAACAATGCAACTAGAGACGGCCGTGACGGAAAATATGGAATGACGGATTTACCCCTCCATATATAAATCGTGTCTTGCCCTTTTCAATCATTTTAGCTTTTTTTGCTTTCAGTTAGGGTTCTTCGTGGGAGAGGCGATTTTGGGAGAAACCGCTTAGGGTTTTTCGTTGGCGTGGCGGTTTTGGGAGAAACCGACCCTCATTCAAAAGGCAATGATGTTGATGATAATAGCCACTATTTTAAAATGAAGGAAGTTACAACCAGGTAGAGGGCGGACTGGAGCAGGAAAACGCTTCTCCGGGCCGATTCCGCCGGAGCTCTTCACCTGCAAGTACCTCAACACGCTCCGTCTCAACGACAACGAGCTTTCTGGCAATATCCCCTACCAACTCTCCCGCCTCAACCGCCTCAAGAAGCTCTCCATCGCCAACAACTGCCTCTCCGGCTCTATACCAGCCTTCCTCTCCGATTCGAACCGTCGGACTTTGAGGGCAACGACCTCTGCGGTGGCCCGCTCGGATCGAACTGTGGCGGCGGGCTGCGCAAGACCAGCCTCATCATCATCATCGCCGCCGGGGTCTTCGGCGCTGCGGTTTCACTACTGCTGGGATTCGCTCTCTGGTCGTGGTGCTTCTTCCGATCCAGCTGCAAGGGGCGGGTGGCTTGGGCCGATGGAGACAGCAGCTGGGCGGAAAAGCTTAGAGCTTACAAGCTCATCCAGGTTACTTTGTTCCAGAAGCCGATTGTAAAGATCAAGCTGGCAGATTTAATGGCAGCTACGAATAATTTCGACCCTGATAACATCATCTTCTCCAGTAGGACAGGGACTTCTTACCGGGCAATTCTACACGATGGGTCTGCGCTAGCGATCAAGCGGCTCCACACCTGTAAGATCTCAAAGAAACAATTCTGCTCGGAGATGAACAGATTGGGGCAGCAGCTTCGGCACCCTAATTTGGTGCCTTTGTTGGGTTACTGTGTTGCTGGGGAGGAGAAGCTGTTGGTTTACAAGCACATGCCCAATGGGACTCTCTCTTATGTATTGCACAAGGGCGATCATGTCATGGGTTCCAAGGAATGTGATCAATTGGATTGGCAGACAAGGCTTATGATTGGCATTGGTGCCGCCCGTGGGTTTGCTTGGCTGCACCATAGCTTCCAGTTGCCATACCTTCACCAGAACATAAGCTCCAATGCCATTCTCCTTGATGAAGACTTTGAATCCCGAATCACGGATTTTGGCCTGGCAAGGCTCATGAACTCAGTAGATACCAATGTTGGAAGTACTCTCATAAATGGGGACTTTGGAGATTTTGGATATGTCGCGCTAGAATATTCGAGCACTCTGGTTGCATCCCTAAAAGGAGATGTTTATGGGTTTGGGGTGGTTCTGCTGGAATTGGCTACTGGGCAGAAGCCTCTTGAAGTTAACATTGGCGAGGAAGGATTTAAGGGGAACTTGGTGGAATGGGTTGGTCAGCTCTCTGGCACTGGTTGGATGAAGGATGCCATTGATAAGTCTCTTTGTGGCAGGGGACATGATGATGATATTCTAGAATTTTTGCAAACCAATTCTAACTGTTGCAAGTATGGCCTATAGGCCATTTATACATATACGCCGTCAGTACTAACAGAATCCGTCACTTTTGCATGTTAATATAAACTACAGGGAGGTTTAGTACAAAATACCAAACTATAGGGTGGTAGTTTAAAATACAGGCAAAGTTCAGGTAGGTAATCTGCTATTATCCCAATCTTTTAAGATCTTTTTTAAGGGGTTTCTCAAATCACACAGGTGCAACCGCACCCGCACCGGCATGCTAACACTTGGGTTCACCACTAGGGGCGGTGGAGGGGCTTAGATGGAATGGAAATAGAACTATAGAAGACTGATCTTTAATGGTTTTAGAACTTTCATTAAAACAATGTTTTTCATGCTACTTGTTGATGTAAAATTTTGCCAAACAAAAGATGCAGATGGAAATTGGTCTAAGCCCATTAAATTAGGATGATTCAATTATCTGAGTTATCAAAATTTCAAAACATTTTTTTTAGTAAAAATTACATGAGTAGTTGTTGGTAAAGTGGTGGAAGCCAATGCACATCATTTCAAAAATTTAAGTTTTAACTCCCCATAAATGTATTTTTTGTTCCTCAAAATTCAAATGGGGCCCCACAAAATGATCTAACAAATGAGGCCCTTTGACCCACTCAAACATTTAAAAGAGATCGTTGTGGGAAGTTTTTAAAACTCCCACCCATTCTCACGATCTCATCATGTTTGGAAGTTACATAACTTCTCAAACAGAAGAAATAAAAGGAGAAGTAAAGAGGGGAGAGTTGGTTCGTTTGGGTAAAGAACAAAGGAAAGAAACGTGAAAGAGAGAAGAAAAGGAAAAGGAGAGAAGGAGATAATGAAGCTATTGTGAATCTGTGATTTCCTTCTTCTCTGTCATATCCCCACTCCATTTTCCCATCTCATCTTTTCCATGCATGCCATCCATTTCATCTTTCCTACTACCATATATTGGAGATTCGGAGCTCTCTTTAGAGGGATTCTGCCCTTCAGCCACCATATTACCTCCATTCCATCTCCTTCATCTCATCTTCATCACTTCATTCTCCCCATATATTGCAATTTTCCTCCCATTAAAATGGAGAATCTGATCCTTAAAGTTTCCGCCCTCCTACCAAATGGGTGCCCACTTCATCTTTCATGCCACTCCACCTTCTATACTTCATCTTCTTCATTTCATTTCACCAACTTCATCTTTCACCTCTCTTCTTTTCTATTAAAATGGAGATTCGGATCCTTGTTTTGAAAGGTTTCCGCCCTCCGACATGCTCCCATGTGTAATGCAACATGACCACCATTAAAATGGAGATTTGGAGCCTCTTTTTAGGAGGATTCCGCCCTCCAGCCGAAACAAAGATCTAGATCCTTGTCTTGCAAGGACTGTTTTTCAAAAGAACTCCATTGAAGACCATAGTTGAAGGTCTCAAATGGTTGCAAAACCTGGTCACAAATGCACTCATATGTGCTCATGACGAGGAAGGTTTGAAATTTCATAAGCATGTTTTGTATCTATACTCAAAACACCAAACTATCATTAGAATAAATGTTGGTGATATGGGAAATTAGAGAAAACAGCTTACAAATGAACTATTTAAGGGTGATGACATCTCAGCATGCTCAATGTTGTTATACAATGTTGCTGAAAAATGCCTTAATATTTGTCAGTTGGTATGACCGATAATGGGTGCCCAAATCTCAGTCATTGTTAAGTTACGCTCAAGAGAAGTATACAGGTGGTGGAGGCCAAAATGCTACATTTCAAGTAGAAAAACTCCTAAAAAGGAATTATCTCTGCTGAGAATGACAAACATCAAATGCAAGAAAAAAAAAATCAGAGCCAGTGTGGTCGGCCCAGACCATATTTGCAAATGGGTTGAAAATCAGGCCAATAGCAACTATAGAACTCCACAAACAAGCCAACCACAGACCTGAGCCCACTCAAACAAACACAACCCATATATTGGTTGCAAATGGATAAAAGATTCATTTTAGATTATGGCTCCAAATTGGTCAGGAGACGACCTAAATATTGGCTGAAAGTGGGTTTAAAATAAAATCAACCCGAAACTCAATCAAAGCTTCCATATAGTGTCTGAAATTGGGTTGAAGTACGACCTAATAGTGGCTGGAATTGGGTTCTAAATGTCTCAAATGACTTATGTAAATAGGCCAAAAATAGTACAAATAAAGAACTCATTTCATCAGATTTTCCTATGTATGAAAACAAATAAAGGATCCATTTCATCATATTTTCCTATGTATAAATTTATTTCGTAAAATTACCTCCATCTATAAACCCTTCCATGAGATTATCCAAAGGTGAACCCGCTTTAAGAAATGAACCCATTTCAAGAATCCGGTTCATAAAACTAAGTCCAGGTCTCAACCCATTGTAAAAAAATGAATTTGGCTTGAATCACAGGCAAACTGATTTAAATTGGCATGAGGCACGGGCTGTAAATGTCCCAAACAGGGGCTGTTATGAGCCTGACATAATGTCTACTATGACCCTAAAATGTGTCCTAGGCATTACTTTAAAACATGGATTCCCAAAACCAAATGAGTTGAATTCCTGCAAATGAACAACCCAAATCCACTCAAACAAACAGCCTAAATTTTCAAATCCTAAATGGTGGATATAAATGGGCTCAAGAATTGGCTCAAAAGAGACTGAAATTTGCCAGTCTCTCAGTTCATAATTCTGGGTTTGACCCAGGACAGATTTTTTGTCTAATTCAGGCCAGATTTTGGGTCCAATTCAAGACAGAATTTTGGGCCTAAATAAGACCAGATTCTAGGTCTAAATCAGGCCAGATTTTTTGGTCTAAATCAAGCCAGATTTTGGGTCAAGCCAAAATATTGGGACTAATTCAAGCTAGATTCTGGGTCAAAAATTAGGCCAGAATTTTGGGTCTAACTCAAGGCCAGAATGGTAGCCTAACTTAGACCAAAATTACAAATTCAAGCCAAGCCAAAATTGCAAATGGGTTTAAAATCAACCTAATAGCAACTATAAAAATTCTAGACAAACAGTCCATACAACCAAGAAATCTCATAAACAAACAGCCCATAAACCTGAACTCTCCCAACCAAGCACCCTGGAATCAGCCCATAAACCTGAATCCTCCCAACCAAGCACCCTGGAATCATCAGAACGAAACACCCAAATAAATTTAAACCGCCTCTAAACAAACAACTTAGATCCTCGCATTCAAACAAACTGAACAATAAACATGAATGAGCTCAAAACTCAAACTGGGCTGGATTTTAGCTTAAATACTTGCTGAAATTGGGCTGGGTTACGGCCAAATCTTGTCAGCAAATAGGTTGAGAACTTGGTTAAGACTAGGGCTCCATTTGGGTCAAAAGCCACCCCAAGTAGATGGATATGGTGAGCTGAAACACAGTATAAAAGATGGACCCAAATAGACTGAAAACTAATTCAGCACACTCCTATAAACAAGCTGAAAATCAGTTCTGTGAATAGGCCTAAAATTAGTTCAGAATTTGGCTACAAATGGACCTGAGGCACAATTGAAAGTGGGCTAAAAATCAGTTATTTTGCTATAATGGACATGGATAAAAAGTTTGGGTTTAAATAAATAAAAGACCTAAACCCATGACCTGGATTCAACCAGAACATTGAACTCACTTCTAAACTGGGTTCCAAAGATTAAGGAGTGAACCTAGGATATATACTTTTGTATTGAATCTGTAATCAAACAATTTAACTTGGCGTTATCCAACCCAATAAAAAGACTGAGATTTACACTCTGCTAGCTTGATTGCCTATATTGGTTTATTGATTGGCAATGGGCTTATACGCCAACCCAAAACTATGTCTCTAAATGGGTTAAACCTTGACCCAAACTAGTTTCTCTGAATGGGTTAAACCTTGACCCAAGTTGGTTTCTATAAATGGGTTAAAAAGTCATCATATTTGCTTTTAAATGAGTTAAAAATCAGCCTGAACAATGGTAGAAATTAGACTGATTATAACTCAAAAATTGGCCTGAAATATTGTCCAAATATTGGCTGAAAGTGGGCTTAAAATTCAGTCCAAACCATGACTCTAAATGAGTTATAAAAAAAAGTCCAAATTATAGTTCTGAATGAATCTTAACTCAAATCAAACCCCACCTGGACATGGGCCAAAACTATAGCCCAAATATAGGTTAAAAAGGGGTGAATAATAATCCAAATATTGAAGTGGTTTTGACAATGGGTTAAAATATAGCCAGCATATACCGTTCAAAAAAAAAAAGTGGTGAGCACAATTAGAATATTAACCAATTGGGTATCGCGGCAGGCCTAAAGAGATGGCTAAAGTACTAACCAAAGATGGATTGTTATAAATGATTTCAATTGCAATCTAAAATCAGGCCAGAACATTGGGTCTAATCTAAGACAGATTTTGGTCCTAAATCAGGCCACATTTTGGGTCCGAATCAGGCTAGAATATTGGATCTAATCCAATACAGATTTTGGGCCATAATTCTGGGTCTGACCCAATACAGAATTCTTGGTCTAATTTAGGCCAAAATTACATATTCAAGTCAGACCAGATTTTTAGGCCAGAATTATAAGCATAAATAAAGACAAAATTATAGGTCTAAACTCCAAATCAAGCCATACTTATAGACCATATGATGATGACCAAAAATTGGGTTGCGATACTGTTTACCAAAAAAAAAAAAAAAAAAAAAAAAAAAAAGAAAAAGAAAAAGAAAAAAAAGATTGGAATATATCATTACATGTGTCCGTTAAAAAAAAAAAGTGAATTTGCTACTCAATCAAATGCTATGTTTATGAGCAACATTTAGTATATAGAAACAAACATAATATACTTCCAAACTATAGATATTTTATACTAAAAAAATGCCAAAGAAATACTAAATTATGCAAAAAAGGTCAACATACCACAATTTTTATTTGATCTTTAATTGGGTGGTACTGTGGTAGTGTTGCCAGTTCCAACCTCTTCAGTATTTCAACAAATTCAAATCTTCTGAACTCATTGACTCATACGTAAGATGAAATGGTAATAAGAAGTTAAAAGGGATAAGAGGGAAAAGGTTGAGAACTGCTCCTTGATACAAGGGAGCTCAAATCACCCTTTTCAAATTTAAAATCTCACTAAAAGAAAATGTCAAAGCTCACCCATCTAAACCATAAGGTGTGGGTCAACATACCCAATTCAACCTGTTTTACAGTGAGGCCTGATCATTACAAATCTATCACGAACATAATTCTAATGGGCCAATAAAATACAAGGGATGACCCACTAAAAAAAATTATCAAATTCATCAATTCATGAACCTAATCGAGAAATGATCATGAAGATCCAGGGGAATCAAAAGAACTACTTCTGACAGCAAAGGCGAAAAGCAGGGATTTATCAATATTTATTTATTTATTTATTTATTTAATTCCTGTGTTTTCTTTGTAAATTTTATTGAGTCAATGTCTTGATAATCAGAGGTTTCCATTAAGGATGTAATTAACGATCGATGGGTTCTCACAATTGGGAGTATGATGTACCCACAAGATTGAATGTAAAACCTCTCATTAAATGGAGAGAAATTTGTATTCAATGAATTTTGGTGCATTTTCTTTATTTATGCATGAATTTATTGTGTACACTACTTTTATTTGGAATCAAATCAGTTTTCTGTCATGCTAGAAAAAACCATACTATAGTTATTCCTATTTCAAAGCTGAAAAATAGGTATGGTTTTAGAGATTGATGTCAATAGCAATGGCTGATAATGGGTGTGAGTTTGACTATTATACACAGCTATTTCAAACCACTTCAATTTACTGTTCGTGGTGGGATAGGCATACAAACTCATTCAGAGATACTTGAAGGTCTCCACAAGGAAGAAGCTCTGCTTCATGTTGCATTTTTAATACCTGTAGTTTTCTGGTTTTTTGGTACTCTACTGTTGAAAAAAAAAAAAAAAAACCCACTAGTTTTTGCTCTTTCAATGGCTAAAAACTGGGTATGATTTTAGAGATTCATGTGGATATCAATGGCAGAAAATGGGTATGGGCTTGACTATTATACACTGTTGTTGAATAAAAATCCATTTAAATTTATTATTTGTGGAAGAGCCTACAGTGAGAAAGGCAGGGTCTCTACAAGGAAGGAGCTCTACTCCATGTTACCTTCCAACACCTTTATTAACCTAGATAAAAGCAAAATAAAAGTGCAGTTGGTTTAACTATGGCATGATTGTGTCAGAACAATTTTACTGAAAAGTTGAAGTTCTAGGATTTTCATTCAATTTGGGCCTTTGCAATGGTAAAACCACCAGATGTGGTCTAGACTTTTGACTTACAGAAATTACTGTCATAAACAATGCTGCCCTGTTTGAATCCTTGAAATTTGTTACCCTCCACTTGAGATGCAAATGTCATTAGCTGTACCATTCATACCTGTAATTTGTCCTTGCAATGATCAAAATAACTGCGTACTCACGTGCAACTCTAATTATTCAAATTATAGAATTAAGGTTGTACCATGAGCTAAACAAAAAAGATAGAATACCAGAAAGAATAGAATACAAGTTTATGATGTCGCTTGGATACTGAGAATTTAGGTCTTTTAACCACTTGAAAAATACATAGTTAACTCTGTTGGAATCCTGTTGGAAACAACAGATTTCCAACAGTTCTCATCTGAGCGGATATATAATGTAATCAAGGCATAAGAAACTAAATATTTACACTCGGCTAAAAGCAATTTTAAGGATCAGCTTTCACCTCATTTTCAAAATTCTTCAATTCATTTATCCATACAACTTGAGCATGCAACCTAGCAGTAAACTCACATGCCAGAACACAGGAATAGGATGAGATGACAAGCCGAGCCAAGTATATTGGTAACCTTGCAACTATGTCTCCCATATTTCTTTTTCTTTTTGAGTATGAAGTAAGCCCTTCGTAACCGTGCATAGAGATTTGTTCAATGGCAGCCATCTATTGTGAGTGTGTATTTCTTTCATAACAAATATTGGGAACAACAACATACTAAACGAGGACAGATGCCAAGGCGGTTCATGCATTATCTAATGAATGAGAAGGTAAAAAAATCTATAAATAAGAATACCTGATGTGCAACCCAGGGGGAAGCTGGGAAAGAAAGGTAAATTTTTTTGTAAATATGGTTTTTATTGATATGGAGAGATCTTATATGATGAGATGTCAGGGCACTTGTGACATTGATATGTATGAAGGGGTATGAGAATTGTATGCAGATGATTCTGATTTCTCAGTAGAGTGGGATTGCGCCAGGAGCCAGCTATGAGCCACTATTTATTCGCCTTGGTCAAGAAACATAACAACAAATTTCCAACTTAGTGTTAAGGGCCTGTTTTCTTATAACTCATAAGTTTCATGAAATTGAATATATGAGATTGTATTTCTATTAGTGGTTAAAAATGAAGAACCAGGGTGAATATCCAGAAGTGACATCAAATAACCTCCCCTTTGATGGAAATTGAGTCTAGGGAAAATGAAAAAGCAACACCGCAGCCATCCTGGTAATTCAATACCTAGAAAAGTCAAGGTCCTATCTCCATCTCCACCTTGTATCCTTCACCCTTCACCTCTTTATTTCACTAGATTTCCTATGTACACCCACAATACAAAGGTTTTTATGTCATTTATCAGGTATAATAGTTATTTTGTTTTTGCATTTGCATTTGTTATGGGAGAGGATAGAAGAAAGCCTGCGGCTATTGGTTTGAGCTCATTTGCTTCAGTCAAGAGGTCAACAAGATTTCTTATTTTTAGGATTTTCACTTAATGGAAGACATTTCTTCTTCAATTGTCCCTTCAATTCAATATGATACTGCCAGTTCCATACCATATGGAACTTGTTATGGAATGATCCAAATTTTTGTTTATTTACGATTTTACTTGCATCATTTTATTATACTTTATAGATAACAAGTTGTTCAAGCGCAGGTTGGCTGCACTATAGTTTATGTTAGAACAGGAGTGACCAAGGAAGAAACATCATGTTTCATCATTGTCAGGCAGGACATGAATGAAAGAACTTTTACAAGTCAGCATACTCAGCATCATGAGAACCCTTCGAATGAGTCCCAGTTGTTTTTGGATTAATAAAGTACAACATATGATGATGGTACAGTAAAAAACAAAACCTTTTATAACTGATAAAAAAAAACTTTTGAGGTAGTAAAAATTTCATGCTATAGTCTTCAGTTGTAGCTCAGCTGGTTAGAGGCATAGGTGTTAGTGCGAGAACGTGTGAGTTAGAGTCCTCTATGTAGAAAAAAGAAACTTAAAAGTTGCTATCGACATTTTGCAGTGTTAAAAATATTAACTAGTAGAAAAGCATGTGTTGCAAACTGAATAATAAACAGAAATTGAGAACATCGAGACAAATGATAATAAGAAGAGCATGTTTGCCTAGTTTGTATTGAATTTCTAGGATAGGATCTCATAGTAAAGAGGTTTTAATGGATGATTAAAGTGGTAGGAGTGAAGGATATAAGGCAGAGATGTGGATGGGACCCACTCTAGGGATTTTGATTTGCTAGGGTGATGGTTGGGTAATCATTTTCTACCAAAGGAGAAGCTATTTGACTGCCATTTGTGAATGTTCACCTTTACTCTGTCAATTTTAGCCCCCTTTGATAGGAACGTGTTGCTTAGAATTCCTAGGAATTCAACACTGATCAAACAAGAAGCAATCCACTAAGTAACATGAAAATAGGACTTTTAGTTATCAAAAATTTAACATTTGAAATCCATTTTAAGAGATTTGACAACAATGGTAAATTTACATTCAAAGTTTGCTCATAAGAAACCACTCAAAAAAATAAGTCTGATCATAAGCATAAATATTGCATGATTAAGTATTTACAATAGGGAAGTGCTCCTATGAGAGACACTCTCACCAACTTTATGAGAGATGGGTGGGGGCCCTCACTTCCATATCCACTCTCATGGACTTAAATGCAAGGGCCCCCACCCATCTCTCACCAAGTTTGTGAGAGTATCTCTCATAGGAGCACTTCCCTTTACAATATATTGAACCTAAAAAATCTATTCATTATATTTTATATTTGGCTTTTTTACATTTTTCTATTGGTTTTGGCTTTTAACTTGGACATCCATTTAATATCTACATTCCTATTTGTATATTGTATATATTAAAGTTATATTTTCTTTCTGAGTATGTTAAACAAATTGAAAAGAATGTATATGATATTAGACTGAAATCCTGAATCATTGGGGGTCACAGATAAGTCCAGTGAGTTTTGAGACTGGAAGTGTACCAACAATTGTGATGCAAAACTCATTACTTCTATCTGGAAATTTTAAGGAATTGGTTCTATGTCTCGCTTTCATTTATATCCACTCCGAGCCCTTTTTTTTTTTTATCTCTTTCCTTGAATATCCAAGCCCAGGTTGCTCTGGATATGTCTGTCTATAAATTGAAGTAAAGGCATTACATAGCTTCAATTGGCACTTAATTGCCTCACTTGTAATGGGTGTTTGGGCTTATAACTGCTTGTCAGATGCTACCGTTCTTCAATCTTCACATTCTATGACTGATATTTGGAGAGGCCCTTTAATCCTAAAGAGAATTTTCTACAGAAATTGGTTTACTTTCCAAAAAGTTTATAAGAACAACGATCGAGCTTTCGTATCAAAGTCTTTGGTATCCAGAGGTTTCAAGGAAAATACAGCTTGGCAATAAGGCATTTTTTATGCACTAAAAGGGATTTCAAAAATTAAAAAAGAAAACCCCATGTCCACTTTTCAGAACAATGAACCACCCAACCCCAGGTGTGTCTTTTCTGGAACTACTTAGAATTAAAATGTTTACCAAGTAAACAGTCAGTCTCATTTGCAAATTACAACAGCTTTTGATGATTAAAACCTAATGATGTTGTGATCAATGTTTGTTATGGAATCATGAATATTTGTTTTTTTTCCTTTTTTGTCCGTGACGATGTATATTTATTTACTGGCTTATAAAGTGAACAAAATTCAAGAGCCTTCTACTTGTCACATTTAATGATAAGACAAATCTCTCTAATGCCTACATCAAGATATTCTAGATACTATCCCCCCACCAATAATAATAATAATAATAATAAATGTGAGCCAATCAGGATATTATACCACAAAAAAATAAGGAGTCAAATCCTACTATATGAAAACAGCATATCACACTTTACTTCCCTGCATCAGTTATAGCTTGGGCTACTATTACAGCATCGATCTAACCGCCTCTGCTAGTGTAGATGACCTCTGGCATGCCGATCTAACCGCATCTGATAGTGTAGATGACCTCTGGCATGTTTCAATAGATGCAGCCAAAACAGTATCCTTTCTGTTTCCATGCCAATAGCTGCTCTCTCTCCCCGTCCCTTTCTCTAGTGAGGGTGAGAGGTGAGGGGCTCTTTTTAAAGTTGCATTTTGAGAGATTTTCATCTTGTAAATATTAAAAAATCTATCTTGTAGAAAATTTTCTAGAGAAGGGAGCTGTAGGAAAAAAATACCCAACTCTTTGGAAGAAAATAATATTTTCTTATTACATTTCTTGGGTTGCTGAAAAGGTAAGATTTTTAACATTAGAAAATGAAAGGCTATATTCTATTATAATTTTTTTTCAAATTATACACATTATTTAGTGGCAAATCTTGTCTGAAAATAAGAAGGTAGAGGCTGCAAACAAAAATTGAAAAGGACAGATGCATTCAGTGAAAAGTCGGACTCATCTTCGTGTTCGTCATCATTACTATCGTAGCATTACCCATCTATCTGGGGTTAGCTTAGCAGGGAAATTATCATGATATGAAGAAGAAATATAATAAACTAAACATTGGTATTTTAACACTGCTTTCACATTCAAATATTGTTTTAAGGGCTGTCAAACAAGGTGCACAGGGTGCAAAACAATTTGTGAATCAGTTCCTTGTGAATCTCAATAAAGTCACGAGAATTTAGCAACCTGAACTTGTGATGTTTCATCCTTTCATGAAAAAGACACTGCTTAGTTGCAGTGGAGAAAGTTTCAAATGCTACATTGTGAATGCAAAATTAGTTTCTGTCAAAGGGAGAGAAAAAGAAGACTCATTGCATTATATTACTTTCTATAAGCATTGGCCAATAAAAACAAAACTAATTCAGTACACAAAGGGCATATAGATTAATAAGCAACTGCCAAACAAACGAAAAATGGATTGGCCATTATGAAACTAAAGGTTTCTGACCTTGGCATGACAGGTACAACTAATAAATAAATCATATCTTTGAAAAAGAAAAGTTATTAATTTGTTATGAATAGATCTAGAATCAGCTTAAACCCATTTATTTGAAGCTAGAAACAATACAAGGTTTCTTTTGCAGAATTGCAGCTTTGATTCATGAGCACAAACTCATTAAATTTCCTTTTTGTTTTCAAGAAAATCCAAACAGTAACCAGAAGCAGATTTATGATCTGGGCATTTACAATCCATTCAATACAAATGTATCTCATCAAAAGAAAAATAAAATTCATCTATAGATTGAGCAACAGCAGCTAAATAAGCAAAGAAAAGTACCATAGAGAAGATCAAATCAGAGCAGAAACTTGGATCTTGATATTGCGGTGATCATCCAGAAGCTACACAGAAGGTCATTATATAAAAGTATATCTCTGGTCAGTATGCTCCTGCTTAATCCAAGGAAAAAAAAAACACACAAGATGGACAAAAAATAAATATAAATAAAGTATGTGCAATTCTAGCTGATGAATGTATATTTTTATGACAAAGTTCTACAAACAAAACAATTATCCAATCTGAAGAATTTCTAGTTTCCTTTAAGCTGCAAAACCAAAGACATGATCATATACATATGAATGCACATTGTACTAAGTCAAATACACATGAATGCACGTTTCACTTAAGTATTTTTACCACAAACTTCAAAAACATTCCGTTCTAATCCATCAAAGGGGGAAAATATACTTAATCAAAATCCATACAAACACACCAGTCTCATCTAAAACATAACAAAAAGGATAGTTAGTGAACCCATCAACTTGCAAGTAGGATACATCTAATCATAAACACTATAAGAAGCATGAATCCAATCTGGAGATTGCAGATTTTAACCTAAAAACTCAATTATATTGAAAGGCATCAACTAATTAAGGATCTGCAAACAAACCCATCCAAATGAAACTCAGAAATATTATTCAACAAATAGTCACCGACCCAAAAGGGGAAATTCTACATCTTAATCAATACCCATGACGGAAGACTGCAAAATACAGTTGAAGAGATGGAGATTCAATGAATAGACATCGACCCATTATCAAACAACAACAGGGAGTCCAAACCCATCTGGGTATTGTTGTGCAGATGAGATTAGACGGGGCTGAGGAGCTGAGAGAGCTGTGTTTTGGGCTCTGTGTTCATGCCAATGACGATGATGAGAGGGATGAAACCGTAGTGGGTGATTACTTTAGCTTTCTTCATGGCCCATGTGCTCCATTGCTTCATGCATTTCACCTTCGATCGATCGCCTCGAGCGCCCTTTCCTGATTTCTCTTTGCCCTTCAAAGAAGCCATGGATTCTCTTCTTTCTTCTCCTCTCTCTCTTCTGAGATCGCAGTCTTTGAAGAAAGGTCTTAACCTACCAATGGAAATTTTCTTATATAGCTGTCCTTGGGACCATGCATTCCCATCCAATGATATGCCCCAGCTTGGATGGTCTGGATTGGGCTACAAGGATGGGTTCTTGGCCAAGTCTTCTCTATTTGAAATATATATGATCTGATTGAAATAGATGTCTTCTGACTTTGAAAAATAGCTCTTTCTGTATATGTACATGGAAAATGGATAATTACTTTAATGGCTGTCATTATATCTGACAATTGTCCCCAAACAGTCAGTTGAGAATCACATAATTCGTAGGGTTGTTCGTACAAGAAAATATCGCTATGGAAGTTACGATTTTATCCTTATTTCTTATATGATATCATAGATTCGTAGGATATTGCATTGGCTGTAGGATATCTCACCGATCCAAAAGATTTTGGCCCTCTTCTTTTTTGTGCCTTTCTATTAAAGAGTTTGTTGCTTTCCCAAAAAACAAAAATAAAAAATAAAAAATAAAACTGTGGTAAAAGCCATTTTCACTGGAGTTCGTCCTCTTCGATTCTGTAATGATTTTCTCCCTTTTCATTTGATCATCTAGCTTTTGATACGACAGAAAGACATCTTTCCAGTCTATTCTAACTCTTCATTCTTTTGCAGAGCTTCCTTGCTAGTACGGTAAAAGTCCTAACTCAAGAATCCGCAACAAGTGGAAACGAAAAAGATAAAATAAAGTTATAAGTTCGTGGTGATTATGTGCTTTAGGTTTGAGCAAGAAAAGGGATTTGTGCGTTATCTTACGATTGTAGGATATTGCATGTGTTTGATAGCCTACAAACCAAGGATATCGAAAGTCTTTTCTTGTACCATTGTCATGTATAAGGACAGTTGTAGTGTCATATCCCTATAAATTTTTTTTATGAAGATAGTTTTTGAATGTGGTTGGAATCTCTCATCGGCATTATTTCTTAGATGGGGGGGTGGGGGCGGGGCTAGTTCCGCCCTTGCCCGCACATACAAGGGAAGAAAGCTCACTCAAGTGGGAATAGAGCCCACACACGCGGGAAAATGTGGCGTACCCATGGTTCAAAACATGGATAGCCAGGTGAAAACTGTCACTCTTTATCACTTGGATAACATTCTATTGAATCCTTGCAATTTCGTTGAGCTATATTGAGAGCAGGTGGTTTTCATAGTCATCTTTTCTCTTTGGAAGGTGAGAAATGGGCCTAAAGTAGAAGACACTCTTTTTGCTTGCCACCCCACCTTGAACACAGGTGCTCGCGATAAGGTAAAAACAATTTATTGAGAGGCCAACCTGGAGCCCTACTCGAGTATGGGATTAGAGGGATCCAAAAAACACCCCCTCCTAACACACACACACACACACACATGTATGGCATGGAGGCTTGAATCACCATCCTAACGGCTTGATAATGACCAATACGTTTTTATAGTCATTTTCGTTTATTGGAAGGTGAGAAATGATTGTAAGGTATAATAGACATTTTGTTTTTGATCGCTAACCTGTGAAAATCGTTTCTTGTGGGGCCCCACTTGAGGATGGGAGTGGGGGATCGAAAGAACTCCCCACACCCATACGTGCATGGCATGAAGGCTCAAATTATCATTCTAACCACTTGATCAACAACCGACAATTTTTCACCGTACAATAAATGCATGTTGATCCAATAATTCAGTCCATACAGATGTATGTCAAATCTGGAATCAGCGTCTATTGGAGGGAGGTCTACTTTGATGGATCATAAGCTGGGCTCAACTAGGTGTTTTGGGATGCGGTGTTCACCTTATCGCGAGTATGACGAAGCTGCCTCTTTGGCTAAACCACCAACCCCGCCACCCCACCCCCTCCCCCCCCCAATGTTTTTTTTTTGGTAGAAAGGACTTTTATTATAAATATAAAAAATAAAAAAGACACAGCAAAACAAGCCCCACCCCCCAATGTTGTGTGTTTAATTTTAGTAAACATCATCACATGTGTCTCTTTAAAATCATTTGGAAGCGTAAGGGCGTATACAGCGGCGGACCCAGGAATTTTATTTAACTGGGTCGGACCATGATCAATTAAAGAAAATAAAATAAAAAGAACTCACTGCCTAACAAGTTGTTCCAATAGAAATAAATTAATAATACAATATTTTAGTAAGAATTAAAAAATAGAGAATGGGTTTTACAGAGAGAGACCTTAATAGATAAAAGAGACAAAAAATAGCTAATGGGTTTTACACCGTCTTTTATCCAATATTTAGGACTACTATGTAGATCTAATATAGAGAGAACCAATAGCAACCCAAATGTCTCCCAACAGCTCAAAAATCAAAATGAAATAAATTAATAAAATTCCCTTAAGTAGCCAAAAACACCTATCTCTTAATTAAATTCTTCTAAGACCAAAAAAAAAAGTTGAAATTTCAAATCTTGATAGCTAGGAAAGTAGCTTCTGCTATTTATGCAACAATCAAATGCCCAGAGAACCCAAAAAAGTAAATAAATACACATAACAAAAAAAAATTCAAAGACTGAGATTCAAACAAATCCAAAAATTCAAAAATTAAAATGGAACAATTCCATAATTCCTTAAGGGCATTTAAAAATCTGAAAGCCATCCCTTTCCCACCAATTCCTAGTACCAAGCAATGATTTTGGTAGCTATAAGCCTATACCAAATCACCAAAATGTTACTTCATTTCTTCTAATGGAAGAGGACAATCGGTTAAAAGGTTGAACACTCCTTCCAAGTTCACTGCTTAGATAATAGCTTCTCTAAAGAATGCTTCTATATACTATCTTAATTGGAATGGAGAGGTATCTAGAAATGGGCCCCCACCTTCCAGTGATCTGAACTATTCATTAGAGTGTTTACATGCATGAATGTCTTAGAACTCTTCCTAAGTCCCCGCCATATGTAGTTTTCCATGGTTTTCATGATTTCATCAATCCATTATCAGGGACGATCATTGGCATTTGGGTGCACAACCAAGAGCATCACATCATTGGATGGGATTGAAGATAGAGGGAGAGAATCAGAGAAGGGAGAAAGGAGAAGGAAGAAGAAGGAGAGAGAGGGAATCAAAGAAGGGAGCAAGGAGAAGAAAGAAGAGGGAGTGCAACCTGAACAGGAGCGGGCCACTTTGCCCAAGACGGAGGGGAAGAAGGAGAGCTAGGGATTAGGGTTTTCAATGGGGAGAGCTGAAAAAAGAGAGATGGAGGGGGAATAAGGGTTTTTTCTATTGGGACTTTTAAGGTGGGGCGACGTCATACAAATAAGAGGGCATGTGTCATTTGTCCCATATCCTGTTTGGGCATTTTGACTATCGCCCCAGGTTCCCATAACATGGGTCCGCCACTGGGCGTATATATAAAAACCTAAAAAATCATTAAAATCGGCTTGCCTAGCTAGAACAGGTTTACCTCACTGCATTCCCCCTTTTAATAGAAGGTTTTTTTTTTTTTCTAGACAACTTTAAAAGATTTTCATATTTTGTTTTTCATTAAACTCTCCCTAGTTTGCTGTTAAAACAAATAATTGTTGGTTTTAAAGGACAAATGATAAAAAATCGAACTTTATTTAAACCAAGCAAATCCGATGAACTCAATTCAAGGCAGGCAAGGTTCACTTAGATACATAATGATTAACATAGGCATAATTAATATGGAAAGGTTTAAATGTAGATCAAGAAAATTGTAATATCAAGCATTTAGTTTTATGATTATACATAGTGTGAATTTCTTGAAATAAGATCCTACGATGAGTCTAGATGAAATGGGATCAGTTTTCCAATCAAAGTGAAAGTCAAGAAAGGAGCATTAGTAAAAGGAAGAGTTTTGACAAAATCATCATCGTAGTCATTTAAGGTATTCTCAAGGGCAAATCGAAAAAAAAAAGGGATCACACTTATTTACTTTTTGTATAACTCGACAGTTAGTGGGGGAGTTTCCATAAAAATACAAAATAGCAAGTTTTGCCTGCACAATAACCTTTAGCCATTAATAACCCTATATAGTAACCTAAGTTGATAAAAATCCCCACAGGTACTCATACCCTTTTTATAGACTAAAATGTATTTGAACGTGCGATATTATATAAAATTACGATCATATAGGTATATTCCTTTTTTCTTAAACCCAATAATAGGAGAACTTTTGTGTGAAATCACATTCACTAAAAATTCCAAACCCGCAAAATATGGCATGCGAAACCCCATAGTGAAAGAGCATTTTAGTCCATAAAAATTTGTAACACTTGCGGGGAGTTTTTTCAAATTTCATCACAACACCACAACTTTAAGAAAAACCCATTTTTGAGGTTATGTTAAAATGTAGGGGCCTCCTCTTTTATGGAAAATAGTGCACATATATGATATTGAGTTTTATATAACCCATTGTCTTGTTTGGAACGAGAAATCATCCTTAGATCCATCCAAGACAATTACTTTTCTCTTCCTCTCTCTGTATTTGATTTTGGGGACTCTGGGGCTTCTGATCGAGGGCTTTTGATTGTTTTGGATCTTTGGGTTTTTTCAAATTAGGGTTTTGGACTTGGGCGATGTAGTTTTTTCACTGATAACAGTAGTTTTTTCAATAAAAAGGGTAAGAGCGGGCATTGGGGGTAGAATGGAAGTTAACAAGAACAAGTTCATAGAAGACTGGAACTCAGCTCGAGAGAACCTCGAGTACAACTTCTGATGGACCCAAAGCAATCTCGCCATCGTTGGAATCTTCGGGATCGCCATTCCCATCCTCATCTACAAAGGAATCGTCAGAGATTTCGTAAATTAACCCTAATCCTAATCTCTCATTACTTTGTTAGTTTCATCTGATTCAGTTTTAATTTCTCTCAAAACCCCATGATCCTTGGAATCTTTTTATGATCTAACCTGTTGGGTCCTTTTGTTTAGTCCTGATTCGATTTTCTACAATCTCGGTGAAGCCCTAATTTCATTGTCGCTTGCATGGTGGATTGTCCTTTGAGTTTAGGGTAAGTTCCTTCTTTTATCCTTAGGGCCTGGTTCTTTGCATTAAAACACATAGAAATTGGATACATAGGGTGGTTAAAAATGAAGATTAAAGGTGGATTTAAAAAAATGAACATCAAATATAACAATTCTTTAGGGAAATAGAATCCAAAGAAGATGTTAATTGATGCTCTTTTTTTTTTTTTTTTTGAAATTCACCTTTGTTCTTTATTTTTAACCACAGTCTTTATTCAATTCTTATGTATTTTAATGCAAACAAAGAATGCCTTAGTTTTTTCTATTAATTTTATCAATTAGCTGTATACTAACCTGTAATTTGATTTATATGTCCTTAAATCTCATTTGAATCCAAAATTCATTAAAGTTTATCTAATTCATTATCTTTGTTATAGGATGCTTACAACAATTGGGTTACATTAATAAGTGACATCGAGAAGAGTTTTTAACATTGAAAAAGGACTTGCATGGTTTGAAACATGCAACGAGGAAACATATGTATTGACCGCAGTAGTAACAACGCAAGCAAGCTCCCAACAAAGGTGTTTAGGCCTAAGAAGTAAGGCCACAGCTTGAAAGAAAAGCCCAAAACTGGACGCTAGAAGGCACGCAAGCCTTAGCTTCACAGATGACCAACTCATGAATACAAAAAGATAGGTTGCAGACATCCAAAATTATGTGATATTTATTTTTCAAGAGGGCAATGCAAAAGAAGTTCTCAAGAAGTTGAAGATGGAATTTCGTAATTCTGTAAGCACACATATGAAGTGAGGAAAATTGACAGGTGTGGTGAAGGGGAAATGGTAAATCTCACTTAAACACTTTATGCATTGTTTAATGCACATAAAGACCAGATATTTTTTTATAGCGCTTGGTTGATGAATCCATAGATGCTGCCAAAGTCCTCTCATTTGAAGGCAAGCAAGAGAATCTTTAATATATTGAAGGCACACAAGGTCATGGCTTCTTTCATTTTTATCTAGGGAGTTTTGATTTGTAGGTTATTCAAATAGCGATCTGCAAGGGATTTGGATGATAGAAACAGTAGCATTGGCTTTTTTACTTTACATTTGAAGCTACTGCATTCTCATGGTCATCGAAGAAGCAATTAATTTTAAATTCTTTCAACATGTGAAGCAACTTATGTAGCCACATTATTGGGATGCTTTTGAAGTAACTTCAACATTTTCAGATGTAATTAAAGAAGATCCATATTGATAAACATTACAAATTGCCAAGAATCATCCTTCCGTTGAAGTATAAAGCACATTGACATACGATTTCATCTATTCAGGAGCACGTAAAGAGCAAAGAAATCAAAGTCATCTATGAGGTCACAGATCAAGTTGATGTGTTCACAAATCACCTCAAGTTTATGTTATTAAACAAGATGAATGCTATGCTTGGAACGAGTGATTGAAAAAAAAAGGGTTTTAAGGGAAGAAGTTTGAAATAAAGCTAAATCGTTATTATTGAAAAATGGGAGGGTTAGTTTTGAAAGCATAAATTATAAGGGAAATATTTGAAATGGAGGTGCAAAGAAGGGTCTATCAAGTTTCAAGAAGTGTTTTTTATCGAGGGCTTGAGCTAGAAGCTCAAGGAGGTATCTATTTTGGCGTAGACTTGGATCCACGATAAAAAAAATAGGTCAACGTCCCAAGGGATTTATCCAATCCAAGGATGGGTTTGGCACTAGGGCACACTTACGACAAAGATGAACACCACAATTGGAGAAAACTCAGAGAAATCATTGATAAATTGACAATGAGCATGAGTTTACAATGAGATTTTGTCCATCTATATATAAATAGTAGGATTGGTCCTCTGTCTTGCTTAGAAACTAAGGCTTTCCTAAAAATTAGAGAAGACTAACTAAAAGAGGAAATTAACATTATGACAATCCAAATCAAACAAGAAATTGAAATTACAAATATATCTCTAATCAAACAAATTAAGAATGAAAGTAGAAATAGGATAGAAGAGAGCCACAATAGCTCTTGGTTAGATTGGGCTTGTGGGCTGAACCCAATGGACTGGGTTTACCTATGGGTCTATGGTTTGGCCCAGTTGACTTGGGCTAGTCCATAATGCATCATATTTGCATGTAGAAAATTGAATATTGTAAAATTCTTACTGAGATTTAATAGGAAACAATAGGAAAACCACATCAATGGAAGGGGGAAGAATCTCTCCCATTGCCCATACGTATGCCCTTCTTATGTGTTATTTGAGTTGTATATGCACTGAATTGAGTTCTTGAGGTCCCATTTTTCTTCTATAGTCTATATTCTAACTTGGTGAGTGTAGAGCTTCCAAAATATGCTCAATCATTTTCGATCAAGTCTCTCTCTCTCTCTCTCTATATATATATATATATATCTATATATATATATATATTTAGGGAAGTGCTCCTATGAGAGACACTCTTACAAACTTGGTGAGAGATGGGTGGGGGCACTTGCATTTAAATTGGTGAGAGTGGATATGGAAGTGAGGGCTCATACCCATCTCTCATAAAGTTGGTGAGAGTGTCTCTCATAGGAGTACTTTCCATATATATATATATATATTTATGGGAGATGCTCCTATGAGAGATGCTTTCACCTTATATGAGAGATAGGGATGGGCCCTCACCCCTATCTTTCATATAAGGTGAGAGATATTTTCACAGGAACATTTATATATATATACACATATATATATATATATATATATATGTGTGTGTGTGCGAAGTGCTCTTATGAGAGACACTCACACCAACTTTATGAGAGATGGGTGGGGGCTCTCACATTTAAGTTAGGGGCCCTTGCATTTAAGTTGGTGAGAGTGGATATGGAAGGCGAGGGCCCTAACTTAAATGCAAGGCGAGGGCCTTCCATATCCACTCTCACCAACTTAAATGCAAGGGCCCCAACTTAAATGTGAGGGCCCCTACCCATCTCTTATAAAGTTGGTGAGAGTGTCTCTTATAGGAGCACTTCCCATATATATATATATATATATATATATATATGGGGCCAACTCTTCTAAGCTGAAGCTTAGGATAAGGTAAGCTGAAGTAAGCTCAATTGCATGATGGAGCCCACTTGGGGACCCATATGGGGGGGGGGGGGGGGGGGGGGATTTCAAGGACTCCCTACGACCCTCATTCCTGTAAAAAATAAGCCACAACCGTGGTTTCTATCATCTCCATCTAAGCACCAAAAGTTTAATGGTCAATAGTCCATTCGGATCGGTGCATAATCGATCAAACGGTCTAGTAAATTTGGATCTGACCAAAAGTTGGTGGGCATGTGCAATTTAGGGGGGTCGTGTGTTTGGTCCATTTGGATGGACCAAGGATGGGCCCCAGAAGCGTTAGCTTACGGAATCTTATCCTAAGCTTAAGCTTAGGAGAACCTTGCCCCATATATATATATATATATGCGTGTCCAGGTGCCCTCTTCTCAAGTTATGTCATGTTGGGATGGCTGGGGGAGATTAATTCCAAATAGGATCCACATGACTACTCATAAGTAGATTGTGATCCCTTGGATCCTTCCCCGAACTGGCAAGATCTTGGAGAAGATGTTGAGTTATTGTGTGGGTGGATCAGGGCCACATGTCCATAGACCATGTGCCCCTAGGACCATTTCCAAGTGGCAAAGCTCACACATAACATGACAATGATAACCCCACCCAAATGACACTGGTCACTGATCCCTTAATTTACTTAGAACCTTTGGATCTTTTCATAGTGTGGAGGTCACAGTGAAGATAGAAATAATGGTGCAACCCTGATAGCATAAATCCCCTTGATTTGCTAAAACTAGGAAGAGCTCCTTGGATCTCTCTGCCTAGTGGCAGGGTTACAATGAAGATGGGAACAATGGCCCTTTCCAAATGGCATTAATTGCTTAATTCACTCGAATTGGATGTGGTCACTTGGCACCCATCTACAAACTCACTTGAAGACACTCAAAGGTAGAATGTGTTGGTATGGGCAAAAGCACGGTATTATGGTTGGGTGTGCTTTTTTAGGGGTGTGGTTATGCAACTTCGAGGAAGAAAGAGAGAAGAGTGTGACCTTACGGCTTTCTATGCAAATGGTTGCTCTCCATACGACAATCTCATATTTCAACCTATAGATTAATAATAAGTGCACAAATTTCATTTTATTGTCCATAATAAAGGATCACTTTATAAATAAATTATTATCACCATGTTCAAAATCGAATAAGAAGAAACAACAATCACCATCTTCTGATCCTTGAAGCCAGAAATAGCTACACATTTTGTGAAGCCATTATGTTTGTATTTTTGGTGTATGCTAAATCAAAATGGTGAATAATATGCCTTGATTTGGATATCCATACTGAACAACATGAGCCTGTTTGTTTGCATGGAATTGAACTCGTAGGAATTCATGGTAAAATGGGTTCCAAGAAAAAGATTATTTAAGGAGGGTGAAGGATATAAGGTCTAGATGTAGATGGAACTTAGACTTTCGTAGGATTTGATTTACTAGGATGTTTGGTTATTCATTTTCCATATCATCTCAATTCAATTTTAATTGATGGGGAGATTATTTGACAGCCATTTATGGATCTTCACCTTTTTTCTTCAATTTTATCCACTTTTAAGATTACATTTTAGACTTCTTACAAACTTGATTCCATGCAAACAAATGGGCCATGCCTTTGTGTTTTTCTATTGCCTTTAGTCACATTATAGTAACTTATATTTTTCTGTAAAATTTACGAAGTATGTTTCATGTTACACTAGTTTACATATATATTGGTAGGTATTAGAGGAGGGACGTTAGTCTCCTACGAGAATCCTTCATGGATGCCATGTGGGATTTTCACTAAGCTCCTTTTATTTAGGGGTCCTGCTTCTTTTGACGGTGGCTAATGAAATGAAAAAAAAAAAAAATCATTAATGGAGGTTTTGAAGTCTTCATTTATTTTATTGCTGTAACCTCTTTCTTTTGCCTTATATGTTTTATGGTGATTGCAGCACATGCAAGATGAGGATGCCGGAAGGCCCCCTAGGAAATTTATCTTTTGATCAGTGTGGACAGTGGACACCAATGAAAGTTTCTGTGAAAAATTAGAATTTTCTGTAATAATGTTGATCTTAAACTGAAGGGATGTGACGTCTGAGGATTTCATTTTTCATGAGCTTGTGCTTTTAAAGAATTTTGGTGTTCTGTGCATCTCATTTCTTACAATTGTGTAGCATTTCTTGTGGCTTCGATAAATTGCATAATGGGTAAGAGGTTTTCTTAATTTGATGGTCATCACCTTCCTATGAGAGGCCCTCCAAAATAAGTGGGTAGAAAAAAATCATTTCAAATGTTGTCTTGATTTGATGGTTTTAAGCATCAAATAGGAATTGAAATTTACATGATGATGTACATGTCTCTGGTCTGGTGCATCATTCTTATCATTGTATCATTCCTATCCAGGCTGCAGCAAGCATCACAACCTGAGTTAAGACTCTCATGTGGGACGTCACATCTGTGGCATGGTGTGTTACGCTGAAATTCCACATTGTGATGATTTTTGTTTATGCAGAGAAACAGTTCCTTGTAAACTCAGTACTCAGTAGTCTATTTTTTTGTTAAATGTGCTGCACTGACTTTGAGAAAGTGTTTAGGGTCCGATTGCTTGTGAAATTATGGCCCACATTTAGGTTGTGTTTGGATGTGTGCTGAAGTGAGGTGAGATGAGGTAAAGCCTCCATTATTCAGAAAAGAAAAGACAATGGGTCATATCAAACGTACACAATTTCAAAATTCCCTCATCTTTTAAAAAAAAAAGTAAAAAAAGTAACCTCCTTTCTCCACTAAAAGACAAAAAAATTCCACTTTTCTGTACAAAAAGTCAAAAAGATTCTATACCAAACAACTAAAAATAAAACACCATCATAACATCTTATATTTTATTCTCTCTTGATTTGATGCTTCACCTCACCACATTTCAATTCACTGTTCATCCAAACAAGCCCTTAAGGTATGTTTGTCTGCTGAAACTTTAACCGACTCTCTCCCTCTATTTTTTTTAAATGCTTCACTTTTTTCGAAGGCCTTCATGCGAAAGGTTTTCTGTGGATTCACAGTCAAGCCTAAAAAATTGTTTTTCTCAAGAAAAACTATTCGTATCGTATCGATGAAAACTGAATTCCACAATTACCATTTTATCCTTTTGTAAAAATTTCAATTGGACAAAAGGGCAGTTTAGTAATTTCAAATAAATTTCCCTCTTTGCCCCTCATTTTCCCCACTTTTGAGGAGAAAATTTTGGAGTGGGCCCCACACTCATTTTCCCCCCAAATTCCCCTCCCCCACTTTCTCTCCCACCTTCCCAAACACCCTCAATTCCCACTTTCCCTCAATTTTCCCTTCTTTTTTTCCTTCCCCCCACTTTACCTCCTTCCCAAACGGTACCTATAAAGGGCACGACCAATTGTTCCAACAGCTGCAGACATAGGTTTTGCAACATCGACTCCATGGAAATACTGCGAGAAAATAAAAGAGAAAAAAGTCTAAGTGATTGAATTTAAGTGTAAGGAAATATCTCTTAGGTTCTGTTTGTTAGTACAGTGAATAACTAAAAATGAGATGAGAAATAAATCAACGGGAGAAAAATGAATACTCTCATCTTGACTCTAATAATTCAAATCCTAATAATACTGTAGGTGCACGAAATTTCACGAACCCGAAGGTGGTGATCTCGAGACCAACTAGAAGAGAGGATGTGATGCCTTCAGTGGAACCTGAAAAGAGGAAGACGAAGAGAGCAGTCAAAGACCCTGGCTGTGGGCAGCGCAAGGCTCTCCGATGCCTAAGTCAGTGTAAGAACGTGACAGTAGGGTAGAGATTTTACAATGACAGAGTAACGGCTCTGTAAGTAATGGGTTGAATAATGCGTACCTTTGGAGGAGACTAAGTCCTCTAATTTATACCGTTGTGAGGTTCCAATATCGTAGATAAGCATCAGGGCCTAACTGATGCGATTCCCTCAATCAGGGCAACCGTTTCAATCGATCCCGCTCCTTTAATTCAGATAACCGCTCAGTCAATGCCTATCCCTTAATTACAGTCGTAACGTTCGCCCATTCTCCTTGGTGCTCGTTGCCTCATAAACCATTCCGCCACGTCTCTCGGTCGTTACGGCACGTCTCTATCGGGGATGATGGGCGATGCCCTTTGTCCGAAATAGGTGATCGAGACCGAGGTGAGGGTGTCCGAGGTTTGATACATCCGAACTGGAGTATAATCGAACTGAAGGGGGATGCGGGAGAATGCGGGCAAGTCTACCGAGCTGCATGGCAAGGACGAGCTTTCTGCCGAATTGTAAAGGTTGGTGCTATAGCAAATCAAGCCCGGTTCCGAAGTGACACGTAATTCTCCATCCCTGGCGGAGTGGGCCCAATCTCGGTGTTCAAGGAACGACCCCACACAATTGCCCATAGCTCTCGTCCTTCGGGAGTTAAAGAACTCTCCGAGGTCGGGAGCTATAAATAGAAAGATGTGTAAGACCGATCGACTCGTCTTCTTTGGAGCTCGTCTCTCCATGACGCTGCGCTGACATCATCCTGCCCTTTCCCTATACCTTCGCGTCATCCCGAGATATTATAATGATATTAAATACCGTGGTACGATCGAGGAGGAATACAAGACGATGACCCTACGTGTCACTGCTCGGATGGTGGCTTGTCAAAAAAGGGATCTGTTCATCGTATTTAGCGCGTTGAACGCTGCTTCGTAAATAGGAGAGCGCTGATTTCCTGTGCTTGGGAAAGAGGGCCCAGGTCTATAAATAGGGCCTTTCTTCTTCTGGATGCCTTACTCCTGAACGTAGAAGTTTAGAATTTTCGACTGAGGAAGATAGGGTTGGCCTCCATGGAGCTAACATTCGCTGGTGGGGAGAATAACGTCCGCCTTTACAAACTAACTGAGCCTGAAGCTTCGTCCGGTGTGATGACGGTGGTCGGTTCCTCTTTAGCGGGAGGAAACTGCCTCTGGTCGTCTTCCGACTGTGCTATCTCTCCTGCGGCTTCTGGCCAACTGTGCTATCTCTCCTGAGATAGATCTTGATCTCTTGATGATAGGAGATAAGACATCTATGTCAGAAAATAACACTAGATTTATTCTGGGCAAGAGATCTTGTGCCTCGTCTCGTGGTGTCGCTCTTCCGTAAAGAACGAGCCTTTCAGGAGAAGAAGAACACATATTTCAGAGACAAATTTTATGAGGAAAGAGAGAAATCGAGTGATTCACTTATCAAACTTCATGTAATGAAAACGAATTAATATAAAATCAAATTTTCTGTCTTCTATTCTCTTTCTCCGTGTGCTTGCTTTGAATGTATGATGTGGAAGGTACTTTTAGAAGTGACCTTGACGAGGACTGGAATCTTGCCGAACTGGAATCTTGCCGAACTGTACATCTACCGAATTGTCAAGCCGAGCTGTAGGTTTCGCCGAACTTGAGACCTCTTTTGGAAATTGCAGTGTAAGATTAAACCTGAACTGTGAAATTACTTGGATTCAAAGTTTTTGAATCAGACTTCGGATCAGATTGCTGTCCCTTCAAGTTCATCCGATGTCGCTTCGCTATCCGTGATATTAAATGCCTCGCCTTGACTGCGCGTGGGAAATAGGCTGACGGTACCACGTGTCGTTTCCCCACGGGATGCGTAGTCTTTTCGAAACGGCGAGTAAGGCGGCTAATCAATCACAAACACGGTCTTTTTTTAAATTCAAAACGACGTTTTGTGCTTTTCGAGATGATGCCATGATGGGTTGCCTTTATTGAGTGTACCTTCTTCTTACTATAAATAGGGGGACGCCTCTTATCGTTTCTTCTTCTTCCTTACTCTGCATTCTGCTGTGAAAGGGAAGGGTTTCTTCCAAAGAGATTTTCACGGGAAAGACTGTCGATCGACAAAGAGTGCTATAGGAATCTAGTCTCATCCTTGCCCTCTGTCTTTGTAAGTCTTCTTTTCCCTGTCTTGTTTTTTTCTGCAACTAGGGTTCCATTCTCCTCTCTGTTCTTCGCCTCTGCCCCTTCTTTCTCTAGAAAAAATGGGCATCTATAGTTACTGGTTAGAATCAGAGGGTGCGCTAAGAGACCTTAGGGTTAGGTATCAGATTTCTGACGACGTCTTCCTCAAGGTTCCCGACCCCAAATCCTATATTGATGGTAGCTTCTACGATGGCTGGATGCCATTCCCCTTAGTAGCCATTATAGAGGGCGGGATCCGGTTTCCCCTAAATCCCTTGCTCAGGGAATGCCTCCAAGCTTGGCATCTCTGTCCTTGTCAGTTGATGCCAAACGGCTTCAAAATCATAATGGGCACTGCCATGCTCAATAATATCTTAAAGATCAATCTAGGTGTTCATGATATTGAGGACGCCTATGAGCTGTGCAAATCGAGAGGTAATTTTTACCTCCGAGTCAAGTTGCGCCGAACGGGATTCGTTCGTGCCTTAGAGGATTCGAACAAATACGCCGGGGTGATCGCCTGCTCGTCTCGGGTAACTGGGAGTTCGGTGATGACGAGCTGATGTCACAGAGGTTCAACCGGATCCCTCGCCGTCTCGGCACACCACCAAGTAAATATAACTGTTTTTCAATTCGGTTTTCATTTCTTGTTGCATCTTGTTCTCTGTGCATCCGAACTGATGTCCTTCTATTTTGCAGGTGCTCGTGAAAGGAGAAGGGAGGCCAGACGAGTCGGTTGGGTGAAGAACGAAGCCTGGTTTCGGTCTGTAGAGACGTATCGAGGGCATGAGGAGAGGGCGGCTTTCGCCCTTTTAGATTACGCGCCGAAGTACCGATCTTACAAGAAGAGCCTCGCCCATCGTCAGGCTGCCGCAGCCGAGGTTGAGGAAGAACAAGAGCAGGCTGCCTCCGATACTGAGGGACGGGCTGCAACTGTCGCTGCTGCTTCTTCTTCCAGGCCTCCTTCTGGCACGCCTGGCAATGTTGCTTCTTCTTCCAGGCCTCCTTCTCGTACACCTAGCATTGTTATTCCTCCATCTTCCTCAGCCCGAACTTCCGCGGCTAGTACCGACGAGGCTGCACTGGAAGAGGTTTGCCGGGAGAAGAGGGCCAGAATTGAGGGTCAGTCAGCCCCACCGTCAGTGCAGAGGGGAGTTGACCAAAGAGTGACAGTCCAACGGTCTACAGCGGCGCTGTGGAAGCCGAGTTTTCTGCTTCAGCCGGGAAGGCCAATGACCGTAGAAGATCGTCTTGGCGGGAGTCCGTTAGTGGTGGCTACGCTAGGGGATGCCTGCGTTTTGCCCCGGGACATGGAGAAGCATGATGAGCTTGACGACGTCATGCTTCTAGTATCACAGATGGAGTCCGCCCTCAGCATAAGTTTAACCTTTTTTCTCCATACTTCTGTGCTGGATTTCGATAGCTGTAATATGAAACTATTCTTTTTGCAGATCGTGCAAAAGTGTCACATCTCCGTGCGGAGGATCCAGCGAGCCAAGAAAAACCAGGCTGCCGCTGAGGCCAAGGCTGAAGAGTATAAGAAGTTGTTGGAGGCTAACAGAGATACAATAAAGGAGTACGAGGAGACGTCTCGTGCCATTCTCTCTGAGCATGACAAGGCAAAGGCTGAGATTAAAGTAGGGAAGCTCAGGGAGGCCGAGCTTAGAAAGAGAATTGCCGAGCTTGAGAAGGAGAAGGCCGAGACCGAATCCAAAATCCGGTCTGAAGTCAACAGTGCATATCTCGAAGGATTCCAAGAAGCGGGTAACGAGTATGCGGCCCAAGTGGCCGGCATCAGGGATGATTCTTGGGAGATGGGCTGGAAGGCCACCCTTGTAAAAGCTGGAATCCCAAACGACCATCCGGCCTTCCTGAATCCTGACAAGTTTTCAAGCTCGGCACCCTTGCTTGATTTGCCCCCTGTTCCCAAGGTGCCATCCGTCGAGACCGAAGCAACAGTTGTTGAGTACCCACAATCTGAGACCGAGATCGTCCAGATAGAAGGCGATGGATCTGATGCCCCTGCTTCCTGACTATCTTTATGTCTTTCTTTGTAGTTTCTTCTTTTGTTTGCGAGCCATGCTCGTTTGATGTATTGGACAAATACTTGAAGAGTAATGAAAACCAACTTTGCATCAAGCTGTCACCATTTCATTTTTAAACTTCAATATTTTTAGCAACTTTTTTGCCAAAATGTGTATGGTTAACAAATATGCCCTCATAGTAGCTTTAGCTCATGAACTAAAAACCCAAGAGAGCAAATTCGGTAAAGAACTTGTCCAAACTCCGTGCTGCTTTTGCTAGTCTCAGCACGGGTTCCGACTTTGTTAGAACATGACTAGCCGGTTCTTACCGGTAGTGTAATCCGTATCTACTAGTGATCTGATATAAGTACCGAGATCTTCTGTGGCCAAATTTCTGCTGACATGACCAACTGGTTCTTCACCAATGGTGTAGTCATTACCTTGCCAGTGATCTGGTATATGTACCGAGATCTTATGTGGCAGAGGTATGGACTCCTGCCTGTGATCTGGTAGGCGTACCGAGATCTTTTGTGGCAGAGTCGTGGCACATCCTGCTGGTGTATGAACCGAAACTAGGATAACATGACGGCACTTCTGCCAAACTGGAAGAGTATTTTGCCGAGCTCTATGACTTTAAAAATCGCAACGTCAAGGAACAAAAGAATGGCTTTATTGATGCTTGAAAAGTCGATTACAAGTCAGAAATAGAACTTTTTGAGGTGAGTGGCATTCCATGGTCGTGGCAACTCTTTGCCATCCATGTCCTCCAGTCTGTATGCCGATTGACCCACAGTAGAGATTACTTTGAACGGTCCAAGCCATGTCGGTGCAAGTTTGCCTTGGTTGGGATCTTTATCTGCTGGCAGTGCCTTTTTCAAGACTAATTCCCCAATGGAGAACTTTCTTTCCCGGACTTTTTGATTATAGCTTCTGGCCAACTGCTGTTGGTAAGCTGCTAAGCGAACGGCTGCAGTGTCTCTGCGCTCTTCGGCTAAATCAAGTTCTCGTCCAAAACTGATCTCATTTTGGCTTGGTCGAAGAGTTTTGATCTCAGTGTCGGAAGCCCGACTTCGAAAGGTATCACTGCTTCGGTCCCATAGGCCAAGGAGAAAGGAGTCGCTGGAGTGGAACGTCTCGGAGTCGTTCGATATGCCCATAAGACACTCGGAAGTTCTTCCACCCATCTCCCTTTAGCTCGGTCTAGTCTTTTCTTAAGGCCATCGATGATCACCTTGCTAGAAATCTCGGCTTGACCGTTGCTCTAAGGATAGGCTGGCGTGGAATAATGATTTTTTATGCCGAGCTCCTCGCAGAAGTTCTTGAAGAGGTTTGAGTCGAATTGGGTCCCGTTGTCCGAGATCAAAATTCGAGGAATGCCGAACCTTGTTATGATGTTCTTCCATACGAAATTTTTGGTATCTCGTTCAGTGATGGAAGAAAGTGGCTCTGCTTCTATCCACTTTGTAAAATGATCAGTAGCTACAATCAGCCACTTCTTATTTCCCGGAGCTCGGTGAAGAGGTCCCACAATGTCCAACCCCCATTGCACGAAGGGCCAAGGGTTGGAGAGCGGTCTCAAATCGAGTGCTGGTTGATGAAGGGAATGTGAAAATTACTGACACTTTTTGCATTTCCTTGCATATATCTGTGCATCTTTTTGCATGTACGACCACCAGTAACCCTGGCTGATAGCCCGGTATGTAAGTGACCGACCTCCAATGTGGCTTCCGCAGATCCCTTCATGGATTTCATAGAGAAAGTCCTCGACTTTTCTTGGGTAGACGCATTGAAGGTAGGGACCTGTAAATGACTTCCGGTAGAGCTTTCCTTCTGGAGATAGCCAAAACCTAACAGATTTCATCCTCATCTTGTGCGCTGCAATTCTGTCTTCCGGAAGCTGATTGTCTTTGAGGTACGAGATGATTGGATCCATCCAACTAGGGCCGAGATCAACACAGAGTACTTGTCGAGGTGGATGAAGCCGAATGTTGGGTTTATCTAGAGATTCTACCTCAATGATTCTTTTTCTCTCGGCTTTGACAGCGGATGCTAGATTAGCCAAGGCGTCAGCATGAGAATTCAACTCTTTGCCGACCTGCTTGACTTCTACTCTTTCAAACTGAGAGAGGTGTTGTTTTACAAGAGCAAGATAGGCCGCCATCCTCTCGTCACGGGCCTGATATTCTCCACTCAACTGGCTCATCACCAGCTGTGAATCGCAGAAGACGATCAGATGCCGTGCCCCTAGAGTTTTAGCGCTACCAAGTCCTGCAATCAACGCTTCGTACTCTACTTCGTTATTGGTAGCCTTGAAATCAAGTGTAAGGGCCTGCTCGATGACCAATCCTTCTGGAGATTGAAGAACCAAGCCAGCGCCAGCCCTTTTAGAGGTCGAAGATCCATCGACGAAAACCTTCCATGCTTGATCGAGGAACTGCTTCCAAGATTGTTGTTTTTCGAGGTCGGTTCCGGTGATCTCGGTACTCTTGCTGTTCTCTACGATACTGCCCTCCAGTTCGGTTTCGTGTTGGCTCGGCGCCGAACTAGGAGAGATGAACTCCACAATGAAGTCATCGAGTACTTGGGCTTTGATCGCCGTTCTGGGCTGATATTGGATATCGTACTGGCCCAGTTCGACAGCCCACTTGGACACCCTTCCAGAGAAGTCCGCCTTGTTGAGAAGTTGTCGGAGCGGATATTCCGTCACAACCATGATTGTATGAGCCTGGAAGCAGTGGGAGACTTTGCGGGAGGCACTGACGAGAGCTAACGCAAGTTTCTCCATTTGCAAGTACCTGGTCTCGGCATCAAGAAGGATTTTGTTGGTGTAGTAAATGGGCCTTTGCTGCGAGTCCTCCTGTCTTACCAGCACCGAACTGACCGCGTGATCCGAGACTGCCAGGTATACATAAAGAATTTCTCCTTATTTCGCAGTCGAAAGCAGGGGTAGTGAGGAGAGGTAGACTTTGAGCTCCTGTAGAGCTCGGTCGCATTCCTTGGTCCATTGGAATGAGGCATTCTTCTTGAGGAGCCGAAAGAAAGGCCTGCATTTGTCCGAAGACCGGCTGATGAAGCGGTTGAGTACGGCCGCCATACCTGTCAATCTTTGGACTTGTCGCAGTGGTAGGACCCTGCACTGCTTGGATAGCCGCGATCTGGTCTGGATTAGCTTCAATGCCTCGTCTGGTGACGTGACTCCCTAGGAACTTGCCGAAGCCTACCCCAAACGCGCATTTGGCTGCATTCAGCTTGAGCCGATATCGTCTCAGAATGTCAAATACCTGACGTAGGTCTGCCAGGTGATTCTGAGACTGTTTGGATTTGACGACCATATCGTCGATGTAGACCTCCACCGTTTTGCCGAGAAGAGTTTGAAACATCGTAGTGACGAGTCTCTGGTAGGTCGCCCTCGCGTTCTTTAACCCAAAGGGCATTACTTTATAGCAGTAAATTCCTCTTGGGGTTATAAATGCGGTCTTCTCCTCGTTGGGGCCGAACATCGGGATCTGGTGGTATCCTCGATAAGCATCGAGAAAACTCATCCTTTCGTGGCCCGCGGTGGCGTCGATCATCTGGTCGATCTTTGGTAGAGGGAAGCAGTCCTTGGGACATGCCTTATTGAGGTCGGTGAAGTCTACACAGACTCTCCAGCTGCCATTTTTCTTCTTGACAATCACGGTGTTGGCAACCCAATTCGGATAGTGGACTGCCCTGATCGCCTTGGCTTTCAGCAGTTTGTCAACCTCTTCGGCCACAGCTTCTGTCTGTGGAATCCCCGTCCTTCGAGCTTTTTGCACTACCGGCTTCTAATTGGGATCCAAATTCAAATGAAGGCACAAGACCTCGGGGTCGATGCCGGGCATTTCGCTCGAGGCCCAAGCGAAAACTTCTTTGTTTTCAATCAAGAAGTTCAAGAGTTCAGATTTCTCTGGCTCGACGAGCTCACTGCCGAGCAAGAAGTATCTCTCGGGATCGCTGGGATCAATGTTTACCGAGGTCAGATCTTCAACGCTTTTCTGCTCGAGAGCTCGGCTGTCCTTTTCCAGCTCTTCTTCAAATTCAGCCATGTTAACCTGCTGTGGCTCTACTTCTCTCGGGACCACGGCCATCAGACACTGCTCGGCCATTTGCTGATCGCCTCTGACCATCACCACCTCGACTTTGCCATCCTTATTGTCTAAGGGAAACTTTATCTTTTGGTGGTACGTAGAGGGTTCAGCCCCCATCTAATGCAGCCATGTCCTCCCTACGATGGCATTGTAAGGTGACGGTGCATCCACCACAATGAAGTCTGCTATGACGGTGGCTCCTTCGATCTGGATTTTCAATGGGATCTTCCCCTTAGGATATACTGGTTTTGCGCTGAAACCCACAAGGGGAATTCGCGCTTCCAGTAAATCTTCTTCTTTGAGACCCATTCTCTTGAAGCAGTCATAATAGAGGATCTCGGATGAACTGCCTGGGTCGACGAGGATTATTTGGACTCTGCAGTTCTTCAGTTTTAAGGTTACAATGAGAGGGTCATTGTGAGGGAGTTGAACGTCTTCTAGGTCATTTTCTCCGAACCAGATCTTTGGCCTGTCCCTCCGAGCTCTTTTCGTAGCTGGCTCGAGCTCGGCTGACAGAACCTGCTTGCCATGGGAAGCCTTCCTCGCCTCAGCGCGAGCTCGGTCATTCCCTTTCGGAGCGCTCCCCTTCTGTGTAGACGCCAAATGGATGACGTTGATTATTCTTTCCGACTCATCGCTATCCTGACCATCATCTCGGTGAGGAGCACGCTCTTCGCGCTGAGTTCGGTTAACTGCTTAACCTTCCTTCACGTACTCCTAAAGGTGCCCATCTTTAATGAGCTTCTCCAGATGTGATTTGAGGCTCAAACAATCTTCCGTCATATGCCCATTCTGCTTATGATAGGAGCATAGTTTGTTTTGATCGCGGGTTGACGGTTCACCCCTCATCAGTTGCGGCCACTAGAAGTATGGTCGCGTCTTTAGTTTTCCAAGGATCCTATAGATTGGCTCCTTGAAAATTGTGTTGACAGCAGTGAATGCCGAGATTGGCTGCTGTCCTTCTCTGGCTCGCGGAGCCTTCTTAAATTTCTTGCTACCTCCGGAGGGTGTACACGAAGGTGTCGCCGAACTTGATGGTTTTTGGCCGTGACCGACATCCTCCCTCCGAGGCGATTTCTCCCTCTTGGGGAGTTTTGCTTCTCGGGTGAAGCCGAAGCTTTCCCGAGCTCGGGCATCGTCTTCTTCTTGTTCTATGAAGCGATTTACCCTGGCCATGAGAGCTTTCATGGAAGTTACAGGGTTCCAGATCAGGTACTTGCGGAGCTCATTGCAGGGAAGTAGAGATTACTGGAACGATTTGATAGCCACCTCTTCAGTGGCGTTTTCGACGTGACTGTAGATCGTCTAGAATCTCTTGGCAAATTGAGTAAGAGACTCATTCTGCCTCATCCGGAGCGCCATAATGTCAGCGTCGGTCTTGGGGATGATTCTGTGTGCTTGGAATTTTTTCAAGAAAGAGCCTTGGAGCTGTTGCTAGCTTGTGATCAACTCTTCTGGGAGTGCACAGAACCATCTTAAGGGGAGGTCCCCAAGACTGGAAGAAAAGACTCTGCAGTTAAGGTAACCGAGGTCACCCCAGAGCGACATTCTTTGAGTGAAATGCCGAAGATGCGCTCCTGGATCCAAATTTCCGTCATACAAGACGAACCGTGGGATGATGAACTTCTCTGGGAGAGCAAATTCTCTTATCTCCTGAGAGAAAGGAGATGTACCAAGGTTCTCTGCGTCGCCGACATCCAACTGTTCGCGGGCGAATCCGGCCGCCTCCATGTTGCGCCGGACCGTCTGCTTGACCTCTCGGGCCAGCCACTCCCTCATGTCATTCTTGTCGTCAAAAGTGGACTCTTGCTTTCTTTGGGAACAGCTATCGCCTGAGCCTTCGACGTGATTTCGGGAGCGCCTTTTGCTGTTCAGTTGTTGCCGCAGATCATCGTGGATGATTGGACGTACGACGTTGTTCGTGGAAGCCTTCTCCACTTCCTGGAGCTGCTGCTGGAGCTGATAGATCAGCCTATTCTTTTCTTGGATGATCAGGTTCTGGGTCCTGATATCCGCGAGTGAGGGGGAATCGTCATTGTGAGCCTGGTGCTCCACCAAGCTTTTGCCCTTCCGAAGCTGCCGTGGTGAAGGGTTGTTTACTAGAGGAGGCCTTGTCTCCTCCATTAGAGGTGAGACAGAGCTGGTATGGTAACTCTCCACCACTGCCTGACGTTCGCCAATATTCTCTTGACGAGACACTGCCCGGGATGGCCCAGGGTGTTCCCTCACTTCTGCAGATTTTGTCTTGCCACCTCTCTTGCTCCTTGGAGGAATGGTGTAAGGAAAGATCTCTGAGTAATGTAAAGATTAGTGTATCGTTCCCACAGACGGCGCCAATTGTAGGTGCACGAAATTTCACGAACCTAAAGGTGGTGATCTTGAGACCAACTAGAAGAGAGGATGTGATGCCTTCAGTGGAACCTGAAAGGAGGAAGACGAAGAGAGCAGTCAAAGACCCTGGCTGTGGGCAGCGCAAGGCTCTCCGATACCTAAGTCAGTGTAAGAACGTGACAGTAGGGTAGAGATTTTACAATGACAGAGTAACGGCTCTGTAAGTAATGGGTTGAATAATGCGTACCTTTGGAGGAGACTAAGTCCTCTAATTTATACCGTTGTGAGGTTCCAATATCGTGGATAAGCATCAGGGCGTAACTGATGCGATTCCCTCAATCAGGGCAACCGTTTCAATCGATCCCGCTCCTTTAATTCAGATAATTGCTCAGTCAATGCCTATCCCTTAATTATAGTCGTAACGTTCGCCCATTCTCCTTGGTGCTCGCTGCCTCATAAACCATTCCGCCACGTCTCTCGGTCGTTACGCCACATCTCTATCGGGGATGATGGGCGATGCCCTTTGTTCGAAATAGGTGGTCGAGACCGGGGTGAGGATGTCCGAGGTTTGATACATCCGAACTGGAGTATAACCGAACTGAAGGGGGATGCGGGAGAATGCGGGCAAGTCTACCGAGCTGCATGGCAAGGACAAGCCTTCTGCCGAACTGTAAAGGTTGGTGCTATAGCAAATCAAGCCCGGTTCCGAAGTGATACGTAATTCTCCATCCCTGGCGGAGTGGGCCCAATCTCGGTGTTCAAGGAACGACCCCACACAAATACTTAGCCCACTAAGGGAACAAATGAAACTATATAAGACTCATGTTTCTATTCCTACGTGGAGGGGATTCACCACTAGATAGGTTGGGAATGGTCTTCATAGGCTATGGGCATGAGCCATGGATAAATGAAATATGCAGAGGTGTTAGCCTCGTTTGCAACTAGGCACAAACCAATGCACAGTTAGAATCTTTGAGAAAAACAAATGATGTGTAATAGATTTTTGATGATAATAAAATCTGCAACACTTTTGTGACAATCAAAGATGTGAAATAATAATAGGATAAAAGTAAGCAAAGATGCATTTTCAGAACCATGGAACTAATACCATTAAGAAATTAAAAACTATATACCACATAGAAGGAATCTAAAAACTCTAACTCATGTATGAGTGCTAAAACCTAATGCAGTACCTGATACAAGAAAGGGGATGCCACCTAAGTAAGTATGAAATAACAACTTAAGGGCTGGAACTCTAAGAATCAGCAATGAAGATGAAACAGCAACTTAAGGGCTGGAACTCTAAAAACAACAATGAAGAAAAGTAAATTGGAAGAATAACACACGAAACGAGCAATAAAATCATGAAGTCAGTTGTCAGTTCCATGCTTCCAACAATAATATATACAAATTCAAATTTCACAACAATCATGAAATCAAGCACATGATGGAAAAGTGACTAATGCCACATCAGCGTCCAATTATATTACCGACTCTTATTAAAGTGAAATCTATGGATACGGTATTAGAGGGGATGAGATTACACATTATTGATGAAGTTTTAGACGTATTACGCGTCCTGTGTAATAGCTGCAAAAGTGGATCCAGAGTCTAGACTCATGATGAATAATCGATTAACCCATTGGAGTAAGTCTGGGTACAATCCATGAATGACTGAACGTTGTGGGTCTCACTTCTTCAACTCAAGGTTTATTAATAGCTCTGAGTCTACAGGGGGGGTGGCGTGGTAGTAATACCCCATTGTCATTGTGGGTCCACTTCTTAACTCAAGGTTTATTAATAGCTCTGAGTCTGCAGTCTTGGAGATCCGGACTCCACATTTTTTTTAGTGCTCATGAAACGTCACATGCCCAAACTCCAAAGTGGAAACTATGCCACTGCTCATCATTTTGTCATGTCTCTCCAGCAGTGGACGATGCCTGTGATGTTAGATGTACCTTTCCACCAGTTAAAGAATCTGTTCTATCAGGGCCAAGCCTACAGTTTCAAGCCATCAGTGACCACTTACCACATCTCCAAGTCACACCAAACTGGTTCATGTACAAAGATCTCAAGTCCTTTCTCAAAATTAATCTCTCTTATTAATCAGCTATTGCCATTTTCCGTCCGTGGAGTGAACCAGTACCTATATATTTTCTTACAAAATAAAACTTTATTATGATTTTATTTAATAAGTTTTTATGACTTGCTATCAATCTATTACCAACCTCTCCAGTATCCAAACTGTAACCCTATAAATGATGGAGGATAAGGGATCACTTGGACACTAGGACAACCTTTTCCTAGCCCAATCTGTTTTTCTCTTTTCTTTTCTTTCCTTTTTTTTCTTTTTTATTTATTTATTTATTTATTTATTTATTTTAACCCATGATGCATGTATACTTTAAAATGAATAAGATTGTATAATATCACATCTATAATAGAAAATCTTGATTGATTTCCCTCCTTTTGAAGAATGGCGTATCGCCAATTAATCATTTACCAGCCAAATTACAATAAAGAGAGATTATTACTACAAGTATTTTGTTTATAACCATTTGAATGGCTTCAGAATTCTTCAAGATAAAAATGCACAATGTAAATCAGGAAAGAAAAAAAAAGGTGGGAAGACTACTCTGGAACCAAGCAAACCTTCTGACTACCCTAAAGGCATGAAATTCATCTTCCAGTTCCCTTTCACACAAAATGCAAGGCATCACTAAGGTCGACACTGGGGGAGAGTCGCTTCCTCTTTTTTTTTTCCTGACTTCATCCTTAAATATACAGATGATCCAGGACGAATGTTTATGCAACAAGAAATACTGCGTTGGTAATGTAATCCACATCCTTAGATCTCCAAATTTAATTGGGGGATGGTACCAATGTGAGAACCACCACAACTTTAGAGCCTAAAATATGATGGGGCTCGGTAGTCAGTACCAAACCGGGGGGCAATATCCAATGGGAATACATCAGGCAGAACAAAATATAAATAGAATCAACATAATCTACTCTTAGGCATGATGCTTCAAAATATATCACTACTTCACTAGGCTTTTAATCACATTTTCCAGAGTTTTACTAGGTTCCAAATCATAGCAAAAACAAGCACAAAATGATCATTCTAATGTAGAATGGGTTTGGGACCCATAGTCACTCCCAGACCCATAGCCACTCTGAAGCACAGTTTGCCATTTAACATCAAACAATCTCAATTATTGCCTACAAAAGGAAAGATACTACAAACACCAGAAACAAAATCAAATTCTTTTATCTTAAGCAACTAAGTAGTGGTATCGTTCCTCTCAGAAATGTTCGTACCATCATGTTTTACCAACCAAAAACCGGTAGTCCTTTTTTTTTTTTTTTTTTTTTTGAGATCTGAAATGGCCGGAAACTTTTCCTTTTTGCGATTCCTCAAGTTTCAGCTCCACTCTCTTCAAAACAGATAATATCAAATGTCAATATAAAGAAAGAGGACATTTAGAAGCATTTAGAAATAACTAATGTATCAGGACTTGTATGGGTTTGGGACCCATAGTCACTCCCAGATCCATAGCCACTCTGGAGCACAGTTTGTCATTTAACATCAGACAATCTCAGTTATTGCCTACAAAAGGAAAGATACTACAAACACCAGAAACAACATCAAATTCTTTTATCTTGAGCAACTTAGTAGTGGTATCGTTCCTCTCAGGTTTTACCAACCAAAAATAGGTAGTCCTTTTTTTTTTTTTTTTTTTCAGTTACTATCTACCAAATGAGTCTTGAATGCACACACAAAAAAAAAAAGCAAGTGCGAGAGATCTGAAATACCTCATGGTTGGAAACTTCTCCTTTTTGCGATTTCTCAAGTTTCAGCTCCACTCTCTTCAAAACAGATAATATCAAACGTCAATATAAAGAAAGAGGACATTTAGAAGCATTAGAAATAAGTAATGTATCAGGACTTGTATGTAATCCAAATCTTGGAAATTACTGAAATTTATGTGGCAAATGGTGATGCTCTATTTAACAGGCTGGTCATAAGGCAAATTACTGAAAACATATGTGATGAGAAAAGGTCATGAGCTCCAACCCCAATGATTTCATTAGCAACAACAGTTCTCTGCAATGGTATTTTTTCTTGAATGCCTAGAAATGCTTCCGGCCAAATCATATCTGATTATAATATTTTTGTTTTCAAAATAGTAGTTTTATTGCCATCCAAATCTACCACTTACTTTAGAGGATGGCAGAATCTAAATACTAGAGAGTACCTTACTGGCATAAATTTCCCTTCTCAACAAAATAATTTCTCCTTATTTGCTTGTCTTTAACTAAAGATTTTCCACCTAAAGCTATTTAACAATTGACACGGACATGAATCCCTTATTTTTGCATCTCTCAAATTAAAGCATATGCAACAAGTGTCCATGACGCTACACCCGACAAATATTCCACACCCCATATGCGTGAACAACATAAATATACTCAGCTACCTGGGCCTCTGGGGCCATGAGATCAGAGCATTAAACTATAGATGAAACATAAATCAACATAAAGATAGAATAGAAGACAGTGTTTATTAACTCAAACCACGTGAATAAGCACACATACAAAATACATTGCACATGACCATAGCACACACCAACTACCAGCCTAATAAGTGGGTTGGGCTGTGAAACGAAGGAACAATCTCAATCATGTCCTGGTTCCTCATTTTTATCACTTATTGTTTAGAAAAGACCATGAGGGGTGGAAGCCATCCCAATATGAAGGACCGCATGAACCTTCCAAGGATCATCCCAACCCACAAGAAGTGGAAATCATACATACATATATATAGCCCTCTTATCAGACAACGTGTACGTAAAACAGAGATAACACGTATACAACACATGAAAGTAGGGGCATGGGGTCCCAAGTCCACACACCACCAGACCAAATTCTGGTGCGCTCGCTCCTCCACCATGCCCCAACATACATGCATGCAGAGTCCCAACCCCCCTAGATGTGCAGCAACATTTACGAAAAGAAGCTGTGAAACTTTCTGCTGTTTGCTGCTTCAGAGAGCTCCCGCTGAAAATCGAATCTTTTGGCAGCAATCCATCCCCCCTTAATTTTTGAAGATTTTTTTGTGGTCCTAGAAAAATGGGTAGAGAAAAAATGTGTACTCTTTATCTTCCTCCTCTCTCCACTGCCAAAAAGAAAAAAAAAAAAAGAAACATACAGATAGATAGAGATAGAGGTGAGGATTCCAGAGTAATGCAAACCAACACAGGAAGATGCCCCCACTGCCCAGGCCATGATTTCCCAGAACCTTCATTCCATTACAAGAAAAAAGAAAGATTGTACCAATCCACAGATAATAAAAACATCAAATTAATCTCAAGCTCAAGCTCCAATTCAAATTTTGTAAAACAAAACCTTAATAAAAGATTAAAAACAAAATGAATTGGATTACACCATCAAACCAAACCCGCAGATAAAAATCTTCAATCAGAATTAGACCACCAAAATGCAAAAGAGGCTGAAAGTATGTTCGGATACATAGTAGTCATGGCATTTTCTCAAAAATAAAAAATAAAAACAATGATAGGATTAGTTGCATATAAGCTAAATAAGAGACAAAAAAATACTACTGAAAACTCCACATAAACAAATGTAGGATTTCAAAAGTGAGTAGAAAAGGGGATGGACTTACCTGAATTGGGGTTTACTCAGAGATCATTGATGCTTTACTCAAAGAGATGAACCTGGACCACCCAATTTAAGAAACAGACTGTACAGTTTGGTTGTGAACTATTGAAAAGAGGAAGAAATGTGTTTTACTTTACCTTCTCCTTCTTCTTTATTTTATAGTTTTGATTGCAAAGATCCAACAACCAAACAAGGACAGGCCACAGAAACAGAATATCAGTTTCTCCAAAGAAGAAAGCTTTCAGTTGCAACTTGCTACCAACCAAAGCATTAATGAGAGAGGTTTTTGAACCATTAAGAAAACAAAAGAAGAACCATTATGAGATGCTTATATTTTCACATTGATCCATTTCATTTCTTGTCTGCAGTTTCAATGGTCCACCTAGTGGGTAAAATGGCTTTTTCAGTTCCACTTCTGTTTTTATTAAAATTTTATTCTGTCTACTGAAACAAGCCCATTGAAAAGCCATCAAATTTTCATATCTATCCTATAAAGAATGATGTTAAAAAACTCCAAGGCCCACTTGGAAAAAGGCACACAAGTTAATGATATGCTTTGGATCAGGATAAAACACCTATAAATGGGGCCAAAGCCACATTCAGTTTATGTAAGCCTTTTCTTTTTCAAAAGACACTGGTCCCTAGTCATAAAGTTTTCCTTGATGTTTACCTTCTCCACTTTGGAAGATTTCATCTTACAGAATTATTCATTTTGGGGAAACTTGAGACCATTTGATGTGTTTTTTCTTTTTCCCTGAGAAAGCAAAAGCCGCATAATGGTTCTTTTGTTTTCTTAATGGTTCAAAATCCAGTTTATTAAATCATTTAGAAAACCAAAGAAGATCCAATCAAAAAACATCAAAAATCATGCTTTTAAGAACCATGGCACTAATACCATTAAGAACTTAAAAACCATACACCGCACAGAAGAAATCTAAAAACTCTTAAACATTTGTAGTACACTACACTTCCCCAAAAATCATTTCTTGGGCCATTTGTTTTCAGAAAGGATATTCTTCTACTCAATTCTGTGTCTCAATGGTGTACACTAGTATTGATATCTACACTAACATTTTCATATGTTCTTGAATTTGAAACAATCTTGAAAACTAAGTGAATGCTTCAAAGGCTAAGCTGCATTGGGTATACGCAATGGAACTAATGTCAAGCTAACAAAGCAAACCCAACATTTTCCATTCAATTGTAACCTGCACTAATAGTATGTGTGTGTGTATATGTGTGTGTGTGCGTATATAAATATATATATATATATATATATATCTCTCTATAAACGCCTCTTACCATTTCAGAATCAAATCTCGTAGAGCTCTAGCTATATAACAGGAAAGTAAATAATAGAAAATCTTGATTGATTTCCCCCCTTTTGTAGAAAGGCGTATTGGTCAAGATAGTCCTCTTAGACATGTTTGTCCCATCGTGTTTTACCAACCAAAAAAACAGATAGTCCTTTTTTTTTTTTTCAAAAAAAAAAAAATGCAAGTGTGAGAGATCTGAAATACCTCGTGAATGGAAACTTCTCCTTTCTGCGATTCTTCAAGTTCAGCTCCACTCTCTTCAAAACAGACAATATCAAATGTCAATATAAAGAAAGAAGAAAATTTCATATCAATATTTTGAGATGAAGAAAGAAAGATTAGGTGCTAAAAGCATTAAACAATGAAACTAGGGTTTTGATTGATTGGAGGAACTAAAATCAAAGTGACCTGAGAACAGAATACGGCGATTTGAAACTCGAAATCCAAGCAAAAGTCAAAACCCGAGGGATTTTAATTCAAATGGAGGGAATCATACCAATGAGATGGAGAGAGAGGATCAATATAAACCATAGAAAAGTTTTGGAAAATATTCAAAACAAAAGATTTTCACACATGCAAAACCCTAGAAAAGATTTTCACATCACCGATTTTTACCTACAGCAGATGATGTTTCGAAGAAGAGGAACTTTTGAGGAAACCCTAGCAGCTCAAAAACGCTAGAATTCTTCCTCTAGCAACCCAACGAAGTTGCTCAGATATCCTCCACGGATCAACGCAATCTGGAAACAAATCAGCAGCTGGAAAAACCTAACTTATGAAACCAACAAAGCTGAAAAAAAAAGACCAAGCTCGAAAACGAAGCTTGAAAACCCTAACTTCTCAGTAGATTTCCTCCACGGATCACTTTGAAGCTGGAAAACGAAGCTCGAAAGCTCTAACTTCTTAGCAGACTTCCTCCACGACTCACTTCGAAGCTGGAAAATGAAGCTCGAAAGCCCTAACTTCTCAGCATATTTCCTCCATTGAAGCTGGAAAACGAAGCTTGCAAGCCCTAACTTCTTGCTCTGTGTCTCTTCAAATCGTTGGAGTGAAATTTTCCCCTCTGTCACAACTTTTGACAAAGTCTCTTCAAATTGAGCGAAATTTTTTGGGACATAAAAAAAAAAAAAAAAAGGAAATTTGGACCTTTTAACAGCGGAAAATATTATCCGCCACTGATACTTTAAACAAACTCCACCTTTGTGACAGATTATTATATCCGTCATTGATGATCCTTTTTAGCGACGGAAAATTTAAACTGCTGCTGTTTAAGTGTACATCAATTTTCTTGTAGTGTATCTAACTACTCTCCCTTTCTTAATACAAAATTTTTCCATTTACCCATGAAAAAAATGGCTAGATAGATCTCATGAATGTGTTTATTTAATTTTCTCCACCTTAATTAGTAAAAATAATTTAATTTTCCTCCCTTTTAGTATATTTTGTACATGTGGTGTGGAATGTTTGGGTTTTGAAATCGTTTTCCAATGAAAACTAAAAGCACTTGAATTTCTTTACAGAAGTAGGAACTGGGACATTCTATATAAATTGATAAACTGAAAAACAAAAGGTAATCGCATCACATGAGATATCTATGTTTTCATAGGATATGATTCATAACTAGAGTTGAAGTGAATTGTGTGAAGTTTTCAGTTCTAAAAGACTGCAAGTTACTTGCGATAATACTTGGTATGATGGTGACAAAACATAAGTTTTATTACAGACACGTGAATTATGTTTTAGAGAGTGGGCATAACTTCGAGTCAAAGTGATGTATTCCTGAGCAATGGAACAAAGTGAAAAGTGAACTTTAGTGGGGTGTGGATTTATAAAATCTATAAAAGCCCAAGAATCTTTAATTGCCAAATGGGAAAAATTGCATAGCCCAAACCTGTATCCTAAAGTTTAACTTGCAAATGATCATTTGGAATTTAAAGGAGGTCATACATTTTTGTGTATAGGATCTGCATCATATTATGGGTTTGTGATGATTAGCTTTAGGGCGTGTTTGTTCACATTAGAATATGTTAGAATTTTAGTGTTGGCCAAATTCATGGGTTGGACAAAACTATGGGTCTCTTGAGTTGTATTTTCTAATTCTTTTAGATAAGGACTGTGAAGGAAATCCATTGTGGTGAAAGACTTCTGTTGGATTCATGTGATCAATCTTAAAGACTCCTTTTTGCACTGGAAGATCCCCTGCAGAGTTCTACTGAAGATGTTTTGCGGATTATGCTGACTGTTTCCAGAACATGGTCTCGCTATAGCGAGACACTATTCTGGGTCATCCAGAGACTGACCTCGCTATAGCGAGGTCCCTGCTCGCTATATAGCGAGGTGTCATGTCCTGTATTCTTTAGGACTCTTCAAGCTGAAGTTCTCTACTTCTTTTAGAAGTTCTTCCTTCTTTCTATGAGTCTCCTGCACGAATCAAAAACCCCTTGCAACCTCTATAAAGGGGACTGGAGAGCAATCAACAAGTGTGCATCAAGTTATATTCTTTCTCTCAAGTCTTGCAAGGGAGTCTGCACTGAAGTTTTGGTTCTTATTCTTCTTCTTCTCTCAATCTCCTTGAAGGGGCATTCAAGGATGGTTTCAAGCAAGCATGTGGAAGGTGAACGGCAGGTCGTCGGCGAGTACTTTACAATCCTTTAGGTTGAGTTTCAACTGGGTCAGGTCTTGTGAGTTCTTTGTAATCTTCATACTCATAGTGCATTGCTTTCTGTGGCTTTTGCCACCCGTGGTTTTTTCCTGAGAAGGGTTTTCCACGTAAATCTCTGTGCCTCTCTTCGTGTTGTGATTGTTCATATTTGGTTAGCATAATTTCCTTGTTAATTACATATAATAATCTGAGAAAGAACCTTAGCCTGTGTTAAGGCTTAAATAGAGGGTTGGAATCAAACCTTCAGAATACATAGGTACTTTTGATCACCTGAGCTCCACTAAATCATTATTAAAGAGATGAAGTGTCAAAGAAAGAGGTGGCGTACAAAGGATATAATGTAGCAATGTAGATGAGAACCTGGCTTTCTTAGGATTTGAATTCTTAAGGTGATGCTTAGATATTGATTTACTATCTTCCCTTGATTCACTTTCTGTGGGTGTAGTGGGCTCAACACCTGGTGTAGGCCCGACCCAGCTAGCGGATCTGGCCCAACCTGCGAATTCAGGTTGTGGGTCTTAGGCCAAGCCAATGTGGGTCAACTTGGAGAACCGAACCCAGTAGGACCATGTTAGCACGACGCGGAAAAAAGGAGAAGACGTTGACGATCTGCAGAAGAGGGGGGGGGGGGGGGGGGGGGAGGGGAACGTGCAAGATGGAGGAGGCATTCTCCCCCACGATTGGAAGACACGATGAAGGACGTGAAACCCCCTGGGCCGCGGATGATGGTAAAGGCAGAGGAAGTAGATAAAACAGAGGAGGACGAGGAGAATGAGGTACGAAAAACACAGGTTTTTACCAGGAAAAAAGAGAGAAAAAGAATCCCAATTCATCTTTGGAAACTAACTTGAGCGTCGGAGTGTATTCGATCGGGTATACCGATCGAACCTCACCTCGTTTCTGATTTCTTGAGCAGGATTCGAATCAAGCAGCGGGAGCTCAGCACAGGAGAAAGAAGAAGCACAGCAAGCAGATCGCTCCCAGTCCAATCTTGCAAAATCTGACCTTACAATTGGCGCAATCTGTGGGAAACGAGATAAAAACACTCACACTCTGTTGAGTCAATGTCGGAACAAGGGCATTACCCAGGATCGCCGTCCCGGCCAAAGCAACTCCCGTCCCAGAAAGGGGACGCGCGGCTAGGGATGAAAGTGGGTCGGGCCGAGCCTGGCTTTGACCGGCCCTAGGCTCGGCCCTAGTATTTTTTACTAGGCCCTAGCCCGGCCCGAGCTTGAGAGGGCCTAAAAAATCCTGGCTCGGGCTCGGCTCTTATTAAGTAGGGCCGGCCCTCGAGCCGGCCCTCGAGCCCGGCTTGATTGAGGCCCTAGGCTCGGCTTTTGAGCCTGACCCGTTTTATAATGATATAGGTCAATGTTAATATAGATTTAGGGTTTAGGATTCATGGATTATTTAGTGCTTAGGGTTTAGGGATTATTTATATTGGATTAAAATTAGGGTTTAAGGTTTAACGCTTAGGTTTAGGGTTTATGGATTATTTAGTGCTTAGGGTTTAGTGTTTAGGGTTTAGGGATTATTTATATTAGATTAAAACTAAGGTTTAGGATTTATGGATTATGTCATATCATATATGTATTATCTACTGTATAGTGTACATATATATATATATATAATATGTGTATTAATATATGTAGGCCCTAGGGCTTACGAGCCGGGCTTCATCAAACCCGAGCTCGGCCCTTTTAAGCAAACGGACCTCCTCCTAGGCCCTAGCTCGGCTCTTTTGTCTTTCGAGCCGAGCTCGGGCCGAGCCTATAACGGGCCGTCCGCGGGCCGCCGACTCACTTTCACCCCTACGCGCGGCCCAGCGGACAGCATGAGGGGTTGGGTAAGGATCACCGCACCCGCCAGCCCAATGAGGTGGACTTTGAGTATGTCCCATGCACGGAAAATGGGCATACCATTCCGCCTGGAGGGGAAAAGGGGCAGATTCGGTCGAAGATCCATCGCACAGGCCCCACCCGAGTGGAAGTTTCTCCTTCGGTAGAGAAACCCCAGGGAAAAGATCATCAAAGGCAGGGCAAGGAACTTTTGGAGAAGAGCCCATCGCAGGACACATATGTCCGTCTTGAACAAACCTGCAGGGACGCCGTACGTGATATGGCCGAAGGAGTCAGACAACAGCAGGAGAAGATTAATAACCTGTTGCAGGAGCTGGGGAAAACAAAAAGGCGTTCTCCAACCCCGGAAGAAGTCTTGGAGACCCAGGGCAGGGGGCACCGAGGACGAACAGAGGCGCGGCAGCTAAGGAAACCCCTTTCTGGGTCAAGGTCTCGAAGCTCCTATGCCAGAACGGAGGCGAGCGACGAAGGGAGCAGGACTTCAAGCTCCCGACCACGGAAGGAAGAAAGGAGCAAGGCCCGAGCCCAGGGCGTGAGAAAGGATGCCCCATCGCAGAGGAGAGCTCCACAGCAAGGCCTTGCCGAAAAAGACGTGAAGGCCCTAATAGAGAAAGCACTGACCGACAGAAAAGAGAATCTGACCAGGACGAGATACTTAAAAAACGCCGAAAGCTTCGAGTTCCCATTCTCGGAAAAAATAGAGAAGATGGATCCACCTTGGCGGTTCACGATCCCGAAGTTAAGGGTGTATGATGGGACCTCGGACCTTGCCGACCATGTCCGGCACTTTCAGCATTCTATGGCACTATGGGCCGGGAATGAACCCCTCATGTGCAAGGTGTTCCCATCAAGTCTTGGCGACCTCGCCTTGAAATGGTTTTCTCGACTGGAGCTGAAGTCAATCTGCAGTTTTAAGGAGCTTGCTGGGGGCCTTCGTCACGCGGTTCGTGACAAACTCAAAGCAACCAAAGGATGTGGGGGCACTACTAACCCTCAAAAAGCAGACCTCGGAGAGCTTAAGGGAGTATAGCACCCGTTATTGGCGGCTCTATAATGAAGTAGAAGGAAACAATGAGCATGTTGCGGTGGCAACATTCAAGCTCGGCCTGCCAAAAGAAAGCCATCTTCGTCAGTCCCTGACAAAGCGCTCTCCCGCCACTCAAGGCGAGTTGATGAAACGCATTGAGGAATTTATAAAATTGGAAAAAGATATGGGTGTCATGAAGCCAAGATGGGCCCGCCCAGCAGAAGACAAGAGCAGGCGGAAGCGAAGAAGAGAACTTGGTGAAAGGTCGGAGGGCAGATCAGCCCGACCTGAGCCCCCGAGGTCTGCAAACTAAGGGGTTTACACCATCTTCAAGGAGCCAATCTTCCGGATTCTGACCCAGATCAAGGACAAGCCGTACTTCAGGAGACCTTCAAAGATGGTCAGCGACCCCGGACGTTGGAATCCCAACCTATGGTGTTCCTACCATCGGGAACATGGGCATTTGATAGAAGATTGCAGGATCCTTAAGCAGTATCTGGAAGACCTCGTGAAAGAGGGACACTTGAAAGAATACGTGGAGGATTCCCGACCAAGAAACGCCCAGGGCAGCTCGGCCAAGAAGGAGATGAGGAGCAACGCCAACCAGCCGAAGGAGAAACCAGTGGGGGTGATAGATGTGGTGCATGGAGCCACCAACCTATCTGAGGTGACTACCAGGTTCATCCGCCAACAGAGGAAAATGGTTGCACATTAAGGGAGGTGTACCAAACAACTATTGAGTCGAGCATGGTTCGTAAGGAAGGGCGGAAGGGTGGAGAAATTTCATTCACAGACGAGGATTTACGGGATGTAGTTCAACCACACAATGATGCGCTGGTGTTAACTTTGAGGATACAAGAATATGATGTTCGGAGGATATTGATTGACTCGGGAAGCTCGTCAGAAATCATGTACACCTAGCTATTTGACAAGCTTGTCTTAAAACGCTCGGACCTGAGGCCAACCTCTGTGCCCCTATTCGGATTTAGCGGGCAAGCCGTACATCCGATGGGCCTCGTCACGGTACAGGTCGAAGCTGGACTAATTCATTTTGGATGTAGAATTTCTTGTGGTAGACATGCCGTCACCTTACAACGCCATCATGGGCCGGACGTGGATCCATTGGTTGAAGGCGGTCCCTTCAACTTACCATCAGAGGATTCGATTTCCAACGATGAAAGGAATGATGGAGATCAAGGGAGACCAGACAGTCTCCAGAAACTGCCTGGTAGCTACAATCAAAGGGAAGGCCTTGAAGGTGGAGGAAAGCGACTGTCCGGACATGAGGACAGACCAGAAATAACAACTACAGACAGGTCGGTCGGGAGAAGGCAAGAATAAATCCGATCAGACCAGTTTGGCGATGGAAGAGCTGGAAAAATTTGTTGTCCAAAAGAGGGGTGTGCCATTCCCCGAGCAACATTGGATGATTGGGAAGTCAATGGCCAAAGATGAACGAGATAGCTTAGCTCGGCTGCTTAATGAGAATGCTGATATTTTCGCCTGGGCTCCACATGAGATGCCTGGAGTGGACCCCGAGGTCATCTGTCACAAGCTGGGGGTGGACCCCAGAGCTAAACCAGTAGCTCAAAAACAGAGAAAGCTAGCCCTAGAGCGCCAAGCAACTGTGAATGAAGAGGTGGACAGACTGCTAGAAGCGGACACTATCCGAGAGTTACAGTACCCAGAGTGGTTATCTAACACTGTGGTGGTACCAAAAAAGGATAACAAATGGAGGGTGTGTGTAGACTTCACCGACCTAAATAAGACATGTCCCAAGGATAGCTTTCCGCTCCCCGAAATTGATCGGTTGGTGGACTCTACGACTGGACATGAACGGATGTGTTTCTTGGATGTATATCGAGGTTACCATCATATTGCAATGGCAGAGGCCGACCAGGAGAAAACAACATTCATCACCCCAAAGGGAACCTTCTGTTATAAACGAATGCCCTTTGAGCTTAAGAATGCGGGGGCAACATATCAGAGGTTGGTGACGAAGATATTTCAGAGCCTGATTGGAAGTACGGTAGAGGCCTATGTTGACGACATGGTAGTGAAAAGCAGGAAAGGGAAGACCATGAGGAAGACCTGAGGATGGTGTTCGGTATCTTGCGGAAATACAAACTGAGGCTGAACGCCACAAAATGTTCATTCGGGGTTAGCTCGGGAAAGTTCCTTGGATACATCGTGACCCAAAAAGGAATAGAGGTCAACCCCGACCAGGTGGCAGCAGTACAGAGGTTGGACAGACCAAACTCTAGGAAGGAAGTACAGAAGCTGACAGGGATGCTTGCCGCGCTGAATCGCTTTATTGCGAGGAGTTCGGACAAGTGCCGACCATTATTCCTTGCTCTTAAAAAGAAAGTAAGACAGATATGGGATGAAAGGTGTGATGAAGCTTTCATACAACTCAAGCAATATTTGAGTTCCCCTCCAGTCTTATCCATTCCTGAGCAAGGGGAAGAGTTGGTATTGTACCTGGCGGTATCTCAACACGCGGTCAACGCAGCTTTGATGAGAGAACAAGGGAATCACCATCAGCCGATCTATTTCGTTAGCAGAACCATGCTGGACGCCAAAACCAGGTATTTGCCGCTGGAGAAGCTTGCGTTAGCTTTGGTGTGTGCAGCCCGGAAATTGAGACATTACTTCCAGGCCCACACCATCAAAGTCTTGACCGAGCACCCGCTTCAATCAGTCCTTCAGAAGGCCGACCTCTCAGGAACGCTAATGAAATGAGCAATAGAGCTCAACGAGCACGACATCATGATATTGCCTAGAAATGCGATTAAAGGACAAGTGATAACTGATTTTATAACTGAATTCACTCACAAGGAAGGGACCGAGCAAGGGAGTCCAAATCCGCAGTTGCGTCGCGCAGACGACAACCAGCAGTGGCAGCTGTATGTGGATGGGGCATCCAATTCCCGAGGATCTAGCGCTGGCATAGTACTCATAATGCCAGAAAGGGCGATAATTGAAAGAGCAGTAACACTGGGATTCGATGCCTCGAACAATGAGGCAGAATATGAAGCACTATTGTCCGAATTGGCGATGGCCAAAGAGCTCCGAATAAGAAAATTCATGGTCCATTGCAACTCACAATTAGTAGCCAACCAGCTAACTGGAGAGTACGCGGCGCGGGATGATCGGATGGCCGCCTATGTTTCTGAAGCAAAGTGCCTGATCCAAGAAATAGGAGATGTCGTGGTGAAACAGATAGCTTGGGAATAGAACTCACATGCTGACAGCCTGGCTTGCTTGGCCACTGCGGTAAAATCTAAGCTAAGGAGGGAGATCATCATGGATTTCCAGCAAGAACCAAGTATCGCGGAGCAGAAGATCATGTGCATCGATCAGGGAAATGAAGGACCAAGCTGGATGACGCCTATAACCGCGTACTTGGCAGATGGTACTCTTTCGGAGGAACCTGATGAGGCTATAAAGGTAAGGAGGAAAGCTGCGAGGTTCTGGTTGTCGCCAAGCAAGAAGCTTTATCACCAGTCCTATTCTAGACCTTACCTTCTGTGCGTCCACCCAGTTGACGTGCCGAACTTATTATGGGAGATCCACGAGGGATGCTGTGGAAGCCACGTTGGGGGACGGAGGTTGGCTCGCCGGGTTATGTCGCAAGGATACTGGTGGCCGTACATGCAGAAAGACTCGCTGCAGTTCGCCCAAAAGTGTGAAAGGTGTCAGCGCTTTGGCAGAGACATTCATTAGACGACCTAGAATCTGAACATGATTTCAAGTCCTTGGCCGTTCGATAGGTGGGGGATCGACATTGTCGGACCAATGCCAAGAGCAGTAGGTAATTTTAGATTCCTTATAGTGGCAACTGATTATTTTACTAAATGGATAGAGGCGGAACCCTTAATTCATATTAAGGAGAGTGACGCCAAAAAATCTGTATGGAAAAATATCATCACCAGATTCGGGATACCGCGGGTGATAGTGACAGATAATGGGAAACAGTTTGAGGGGAAAGCCTTCAGAAGCTTATGCGAGCAGTTTAACATTAGTCACTATTTCTCTACCCCGGTCTACCCACAGTGTAATGGCCAGGTTGAAAGCTCCAACAAGACCTTGCTGGATGGATTGAAAAAAAGGTTGCACGATGCCAAGGGAGCATGGGTGAATGAGTTGCCAAGCGTCTTATGGGTTTATTGAACAACTCTAAGGGGGTCAACAGGAGAAACCCCGTTTTCTTTGGCGCATGGGATGGAAGCCGTGATACCCCTGGAGGTCGAATTGCCAACCACTCGGACAGAGGCATATGACCATGAGCAGAACAAAGGGAGGATTGCCGAGCAGCTCGACATGGTGGAAGAACAAAGGGAGTTGGCATTGATCAAACTGGCAACCTACCAGCAATAGTTGACCCAGAGCTTCCAGAAGAAAGTTAAAAAGAGAGCCTTTCAGGTTGGAGACTTGATCTTTAGAAGGGTGTTGCCTGGCACTAGGAATCCAGAGCACGGCAAATTGGGACTGAATTGGGAGGGACCTTATAGAGTTACTGCTGCAGGAAAAACGGGGGCATATCGCCAAGAGACATTGGAGGGAAAGGCGCTGCAGAGACCTTGGAACGTGGCAAACCTGAAGAAGTTTTATTTTTAAGCTTTTTGTATTGAAAGCGATTGTTTGTTTCTAAAATTGTTATCCTATTTGTGCAAGTTTTATTATGACCATGTACTGAATGCCTATGCAGAATTTAAAGTTTATGTAGGTTATTTCATGAATTGTGTGAAATTTGGTCTTCGGGATTCTATATAACTTTGTACTGGAGAGTCAATCCATCGTGAGAGTGGACCCGTAGTAAGGGCCGCGCCCTACCAAGATAACCACAAAAAGCAGGCTAAGGCCTAAGGAATCCAGGGCAGTAACAAGCCCACTACTTTGTACCGAAGGAAAAAAAAAAATCCTAACTGGGAGAGTCCCTAACTAGGTATGCTGCACTGATCTTCCCTCACCTGATGTTGGGCATGACGACGCAAACACCAGGCTGGGGGGAGTTCGGCAAGTGCCGACAGTGACAGTAGGCATGAACCATGTGAGATTACTTGAAACACGAGAAGGAAAGCATTAGAAGCATCAGGGATATGATTAAAGAAAAGTAAGTACATAGCCCACATGTCGGGCATTTCCCCAAAAGCAGAAACAAAGTAAGAGTTCATCCAAACAATCAATAGTTTATCCAAACAACCAAACAAGCATTCAGGCAACCTTGGAGACATCAAGGGTAGAAGCAAGGGGATCAGCATCAAGAGAAGCATCAGTATCTCGGGCAACAGGAGAGCTGGGCTTTTCAGTAGATTCTGGAGCAGGGGCCTCGGCAGGAGATGGGTGGCCGGAAGTAGATACAGACTGGATTGCATACTTGGCCCAGAGAGGCGACCCTCTTGGGACCTCGGCATCACTCAAACCCATGCCATAACCACGCTTGAATACAACGACTTTCACCTGCTCCACTTGCTCAAGGTATATAGCTTCAACCTCCTCAAAAGTAGCGTCTTTCGAATGTTCTATAGACTCTTGTACCTCGGCAACCTTGCTGCGAAGGGTCTCAAGCTCCATCTCACTGGCAACCAGACGACTAGTGGCAGTGGCGGCCTTAGCCTCTACAAGGCTTAAAGCTTTGGAAGAATTTGAGGCAGAGGTCTCGGTCAGCTTCCGAGCAGCTTTGGACGCCACCAGTTCCATCTCAAGGCTTTCTATCTGTTTCCGACTTTTCTCTAAACGATCCGACATGACGAACCACTTTTGAAGCCCCTAAAAAAAAAAGGAGAGAGAGAGAGAGAGAAAAGGGGGGTTAGAGTGAAACCGGTGCACCTGCTCGGAGCACAATTCAGCCAGGAAAATAAAGACAGACTGACCAAAAGGCAATGCTGGATGCTGGAAGACATCAGATCTTGGTGGGACAGAGCCCCGTGTAACCCCATATCCGAAGGGAGGAGGATGGACTTGCCAAGCTGGAATGCAACTGATAAAGATTCCGCTATTCCCTCACCAGAAGAGGATTGGGACCCAGGAAGCAAGCTTGGTGAGCCCTTGTGCCCGAAGGAGGGACTTGACTGAGGTGGAAGTGGGGGTAGGGAGTCGTCTATCCAAGTAGAGAACGATTCGGAGTCGTCGGCCGATTTTGGGGAAGATTTACCCTTGGACTTCCTAGGACCTAGATCAAGTGAAGAGTCATCCACGGGCCTTTTGCCCAGAGCTGAAGAGGATACCTGGGGAGGAGCTTTCCCTGCTGCAGGGGAAGGAGGGTCCCCAAGGCTGCCGAGCAGGTCCTTTGCCTTGCGCTTGGACATGGTGGAGGGGGGCCTGTCATAGTCCGAAGAGGAAGAACCGTCTGAAACTTCCAAGACAGGAACTTATTTGGAGAAAGAATAGGAGGATGTACTGGATGTAGTAGATCTCCTGAGGCTGCGCCTCCGATCAGAAGAATCTTGCTCGGCGAAAGGTGATGGGCCGGAGGACTTCTGGGAACTTGAGGATCTCAAACTGAGTGCCCTCCCTCGACTGGGAGACCGTTGTGTCTTTACAGCAGGGATTTTTCTCCGAAGTGGGTGAAGGGCTGGTCCTCCAGGAACTTCCCCAGGAGTATGCCAAGGGGGAAGGGCCAAGAAGATATCGTATGACCTCTCATAGCCAAGCAGAATATGGGCGGCTCGACCCCACCCACGCAGTTCAGGGGGGCCTCGGTATTCCAGGATAGTTTTCAAATCAGCAGCTCGAAGAAGACTGTGGGGAATCTGGTTGATCGACGGACCTGTAGACGAGATAAAATGAAATGCTGCGTATAAGAAAAAAGGTGATATGCAGGATGGGAGAAGCATGAAGTAACAGGGGGTCGACCTGGAGAGCCTGGGGCTAGGGGAACTTCTCGGCTGACCCCGCCCCAGGAGGTCGGTGCCTCCCAGTTGCCTCCCACAACAATAAAATCCCCTTTGTTTGGCTTATTCGAGTCCGGAAGATAATGGATGAGGAGCCTGTTCTGATCTCGGGATATCAGGTAAAAGACGGATTTCTGATTGTTAAGAGGGACCAAGGAATAGCAGGAAAGGATGTCGAAGACCCCAAGGCTAGTGCCGAGCAATCTGTTCAGCGTGGCCACTCCCATTACAATGCGAAACAGATTGGGGGCACATTGGATGGGGAAAAGATTTGTGAGGGATAGAAATTGGACAAGGAGAGAGTCTAAAGGGAAACGCACTCCCCCTTCCACAATGGCAATGGTGGGAAAAGGCATGGCGTCCCGGGATCCACTTTTAAGGGATTCCCCGGGGAAGGGCGCCTTGATAAGAACATCCGAAGGGATGTTGTATTTTTGCCTAAACACGGCCAGTTTCACCGGATCGCTGATAAGATCCTTCAAGTTTGCCATGTTTCAAAGAAAAAGAGAGAAAGAAAGGAAAGAAAGAAAACCAGGGAAGCAAGGAGAAGAAAGAGACTTACAGCGAAAAGACCGAAGGCAGAAGGGGAGAACGAGATGAAGAACTGTAGCGAAAGATTTAAAAGGAGAGGAAACGACGATTCACAGGAAGGAATGCGAATGAAGGCGCGTCTCCTCGGAAAAGACTTAGAATTTCGAAAGAGATGGAAGAGATAAAGACGAAGGGGCGCTTGGCGGCAGAATGGACAGGGCAACTGATGAAATCACGCCACATGGATGCACCAGTGTACCAAGCCCCCTTTCCTCGGGAACGGTAAGGAAAAGGAGGGCTTGGGGGGGGGGGGGGGGGGTGGCAATTGTGGGTGTAGCGGGCTCAACACCTGGTGTAGGCCCGACCCAGCTCGCGGATCTGGCCTAACCTGTGAATTCAGGTTGTGGGTCTTAGGCCAAGCCAATGTGGGTCAACTTGGAGAACCGAACCCAGTAGGACCATGTTAGCATGACACGGAAAAAAGGGGAAGAGGTTGACGATCTGCTGAAAGGGGGGGGGGGGGTGGGGGAACGTGCAAGCTGGAGGAGGCATTCTCCCCCACGATTGGAAGACACGATGAAGGACGTGAAACCCCCTGGGCCGTGGATGATGGTAAAGGCAGAGGAAGTAGATAAAACAGAGGAGGATGAGGAGAATGAGGTACGAAAAACACAGGTTTTTACCAGGAAAAAGGAGAGAAAAAGAATCCTAATTCATCTTTGGAAACTAACTTGAGCGTCGGAGTGTATTCGATCGGGTATACCGATCAAACCTCACCTCGTTTCTGATTTCTTGAGCAGGATTCGAATCAAGTAGCAGGAGCTCATCACAGGAGAAAGAAGAAGCACAGCAAGCAGATCGCTCCCGGTCCGATCTTGCAAAATTCGACCTTACACTTTCTATGAAGGGGATGGTTGTTTGGTGTTCTTGTATATTCACCTTGGATCTTCATTTTTAACCACTTATGACATGAGTTCATATGCATTCAATTCCCATGTATTCTATCCAAAACAAACAAGCTAGTTTATATTCATTCACATGAGATTCACCCTTGCATCGTAGGGGCTTTATGCTAATTTATTCCTAATAAAGAAACAAGGCCTGGACATATATTCTCTGTTATTATGATTGCATAAGAATCAAATTGAAAACTCGTATTTGCCTTTTTATATTGTATTCTTTATCTCAACTGAGTACTGTAAAAAAACTAACGACTACAAATTTCCCTAACATATATTGCCCTTATATGCAGACACGTGTGTGTATGTGTGTGCATGGGAGACATTGTTTTAAGGCCCTCAAAGTTGTCTAAATCTTGGCATTAAATAAAGTCTATGGGTGCCACATCTGCGAGATCAATCGAAGGGCCTACAAAATCTGGATGTGTATTTGGATTTACGAATAGATTGTGCATGGTTTATATTGATGATGCGGACTGGAAAGCCCCAGCCTATCAGATTCACCTGAAAGTAGGATGGTAGGGGCTCTTTATGATTACCATGCTCTTTGTTATGTATTGGACATTTTGTATGATTTTGTGTTGTAATCAACATCCCTAATTCAGTTTTATTTCATGTGCTCCAATTCTCTGATGCAAGTATAAACTATGACTGCTAGGGCCGAGTTGAGATTACATTAATTTTATTCCCGAACTTGGTTTCCAGTTACTACGATCATGTCCTGAATATGACGAATGAGATCATCCATGATTTTGAATAACCATTCGGTCAGAATGTTCTTGTTGTGTCATGATTTATAGCTGATATAATCGATAGTTGCAATGTGGAACTTATCAATGTGTGTAGTGATCCTGACCTTGAATCCATCATTGAGTTGACTCTTTCCCAGGGTTAGCGTGTTGTTTTGCCTATTTCGAGTGTGGGATGGTAATTGAGCCTTTCGAATAATCAATTGGGGTATTTATTAAGAATTGAACATAGATGGGAGGGGGTCTGAATTCTGGGTTTAGATTTCCTTAATGAGTGTAATTGGTGGTCTATTGCTTTAACCGGGTCTTACGCTTGTTTTAGGAACACTTACATGCATTTTAACAGTTCATCTTCATGATCTAGTCGTCTACAAAAGTCACAAAAAAAATTAGAAAATTAGATTCCAACCTTGTTAATAAGGTACAATTAAGAAACAATAAGGATATCTTAAATTTTTTGTAGGTATAACACTTCATAGTGAGCCCCACTTACAAAAAACTTAAGCTGCTCAAAATAATTGCACTCCTCCTATATGGGTTTTGGCTAAATTTCATTTTAATTGAAGATGTAGTACTATTAGATTGATTGATTTTTTTAATAATTGATCAACTAATCAATCTAATAGTGGCCAATCTCTTATTAGAGTGGTACTTGTCTAGAACCCATATAAAATCGGGACAGCTATTTTGAGCGGCTTTGATTTTCTATAAGTGGGCCTTACTATGGAGCCCATGGATTGGTAAAAATTTTCAGTTATACAAATTTTGTAACTTATAAAATTAAAAGAAAATAAGAGACTAAAGGGAATTTTTCCCTAAGTCCTGTCTTTTTCATCATTACCGAAAGGGGAAGGGAGAGGGAAAGGAAAAGGAAGAGAATGAAGATGGAGGGCCGCGTGTTGCAACTCCAGCTCCCAGATCAAACGAATGTAACTCCGGCCTCCAGGTGCACTCCTAACTCCCTTCTCTCCTCCTTCCTCCCTCCTTATCTCTTTCTTTATCTTCTTCTTTTTTTCTTATTTTCTTTTTGTCCTCTTTAGCCCTCTTTGTGCACCGGGGGGGGGGGGTGGTGGTTAAGAGGGTACTGTTCATTGGCCAATATATATTTTGGACCAATATTCTCTGCATATCAGCTGATGAGTGCCGACATTTTGGCGATTTCTTCTGATACCACGACCAACCCCAAGTCCCATGAGATTATTCGAACAGTGCCGATATGTTCCCATATCGGCCGATTTTTTAACACTGATTCTACGTAAAACTTATTTGGTAATGTTATGTAAAATTATTCTATTGAGAATATGCCATATGGAATTTGTTTGCAAACAACATAACATTCTTGTTGATAAAAATAATTAAGAAAGATCATGTTTCAAAAAAATGTTGAATTTAAATACATTACAAATATTCAAGAACTCATCTTAAATGTTAAAAAATACTAAGGCCCCACTATTAAAGCGCCCCCCCAATATTCAAGAACTCATCTTACATTATGGTTTACCTTTATAGGAATTAAAATAAAGGCCCACAATTTGTTATTTGGAACACGTGACACACCTTTAAGATTAGATCCTACACGTGATTATCATGCTGTTCACGATCTTAGGGTTCATGTTAATAATAGTATAACATGTTTCTCATGAATTTAAAAAATGTGAGTCAAATTAGTATGAGCTGCAGAATGTTGATATCATTTCTCGAGTTAAAATAAAGTCTTTCAATATCAAAGTTACTTGAATGATAACATCTACTAGCAAAAGATGAACCACCAAAGAACTTACTCATCAACAAAAGACATAAACAAACATGACATATTAATCAAATCATAAAGATAAGAAGATGAAAAACATAGACTAGCAAGAGAGAGGTGAGAGAGTGAGAAGTGGTGGATCGAACTTTTGAGAGAGAGAGAGAGAGAGTTGGAGTTTGGGTTGAGACAAATAGGGTGGGGGTGAGGGAAAGGTAGAAAAGAAAGAGAAGGGAAGAGATCAGTGACGGGTATGAAGAACTGGGTTGTGGAATACTTAGATGCGCGGCCAGAGAGTTCTTGATGGATAAAGCCTCCATAGGTCTCTTGCATTTGATGTCAATGCAACAGTGCATGACTTAAGGCTCCCACCTCTTCTTCTATACACGATTCGGATGAGTCACGCTTCCAAGATACTATTCCACCAAGAAACTCACATCCCTTAACCCTGATAGGAATTTCCTACGTGGGGATAAGATCTAGTTCGCTAATCTTGGATTACTACGACTCTCTATCTCATCTACCAAAAAATCAAGTCTTTCATTAAAGTGGGACTCTCATTCTCTATTGGCAACTGCTATTTGCTTGATCTAACGTAGGACACGTGGCATACAACCCACACAATTTCCTACAAGGCACTAGATCGGATTTGTAGGGGAGAAACAAAAGGGGGGTAGAGAGAAAGATATGCACTTGCATGAAGGGTGGGTCGAACCTGTACAGGAGACACTGGCGGAAACCAACCCCCCCCCCCCCCCCCCCCCCCTCGGGAAAAATTTTGAAAACCTCTTTAGGCTTTAGAGAATCTTATAATTTTTTGCATATGGGCCCCCTGAAAATTTAAAAAAGAAAATCTATATATTTTGAAAACTACATGAATTATTTTACATGTGGCCCTCCCAATAAATTTTTTTTAGGTTGTAGGGAGGGGTACAAAGAAGGTACGTGGTAGGTTGATTCAGACTTATTTCTTTTAATTAGCTTGAAGTTATTATTCAGAACTTGTAATTAAGACTTTATGTTTGATGGTTGGTTTAAGTAAGTCCCTTTGATGTTTAACATTAATTATGTGAATCTATTTAGTTAACTCTTTTATTTGTCATGTATTAAGTGTGTGATTAATGAAATTTTTTTACGCATGTTCACATAAGACTTTATGCTATGGAATTTGAGGCGGTCGGATCTCAAGACGTGACATTTAGTGCGTCCCCAACATTAAAGTTTAAATAATAATAATAATTCGAACTCATGATGTCAACTTTTTCTCCCACAAGTACAACTTTAAGGTATAAGAATTAGTGAGATATGCAACTATAAGTGAGGCTATCAACTATAAGTCACACTCATGCTTCAATGAGGTGAACAAAACTCCATATTGGACACACCTATCGAAAATCTAAACCGTTCATATTGAAGGTCATCCTTTTCAATGGATAAAGATCTATTATATTGTAAGATTAAGTGTAATCCATTCTTAATTATATGGTCAAAGTTTTTACGGGACCAACTCTATTGAGGTAAGCTTTGGGGAAATGCCATGGCAACGAAGGGCATTTATTTCGAGTGGTTCAAATCAGGGCCGGAACAAGGATATAGGTGTTAAGGGGGCCATTGTGAAAAAAAATTCTTGGGGGTTCGGGATTTTTTTTTTTTTTGGGGGGGCGGCATTGTTTGCCCCTACCAGCCCCCAAGTTCCGCCCCTAGTTCAGATATTCAAAGGGTAGGCCCTTCTTTAGAGTTCGACACCTTTCATAGGAAGTGTGAGTGAGACACTTAAGGGAAATGGACTCTCAATGCTATCTATCCTCTCAACCATCCATGCTAACCAAGACATTGTGGCCCATCAAATGATCACAGCTAACAAATCAACAAAAGTCACTTAATTGAGGGTGGGTTAATTTACATACGATTAATCCAACATGTGTCCTACTTTAATTAAAGTGTCCTATTTTAATTAAAATGACAACCAATTTCACCACTAAAACAAGGGCTCTGGAATATTTTTGAGCAAGTTGGATTCATCATAGTGAGCTTAGGATTTCATATTTCAATCGGCACTAACAAGGTTTTGAGAAGTTATGTCATGAAGATTCAAGGCATTTAATTTGGATATTGTTGAAATTTTGAAATTAAAAAGTTTTCTAAACGTTTAGTAATGAATCAATAAATATAATACACATGATATTTATTTAGTGAGTTTTGACATTTAAGTTCACATTACCACTGTAGTGGCTTAAAGAGGAGAGAGTTGGGCTTTTGTTTCTCCATCAAGTACATGTTTAACATAGAAAAATAAGAATAGAGACTTTGACAATGTACAACAGAGAAGATGTGCATTTTGTAGGTAATGAACCGACTATTGCACACCACAATAGGGGCATTACCTAAGGTTCGTCGCCTAGTATCATAGTTGGTGTTCCACAACCGTGACAGTGAGCTGCCCAGGAGAAAGGGAAAAGCTTAAAAAAAGGGGCATATTGTAAAAGTAAAACTTCTTTCTCAGTCCAAGGGCCCATTCCATTTCCTATCCCCAATGTCCCACTTAATTTAAGATCCAAGCCACTTAATATAAAGAAGAATTTACGGGAAAAGACCCCATAGGCGGTCGGTACACAGTAAAGGACCAGTAAAATTGTGTAGACAGAAGGGGTCCTTTGGGCCCCTCGGAGTCCTCTTCTTTTCCCTATCATATGGTTCTCTGTTTCAGGTGCTTTTATGCTTAGTAGGGCTCATCGAGAAGATCTCTTGTTAAGCAAGTATTAGAGTCTTTGGCTATATTGGCTCAACATACATCTGTTCCCCTTCTAGAAGATCTCCTAAGGTTGAGAGAAAATCAATTTCCCCAAAGGCTGCAAAAGACGCCTCACATTCCAGAGAAAGTGCTTTGTCTAGCAGGGATGATTTATCGGTTCAGAGAGAGTAGTGCTCAATTGTTTCCTACTGCTGCCTGTCTTGTGTTTTGCAAAGAAGCTCCTTTTTCTGCTCAGGGTTGTTGACCTAGACATTATTGGGAAAAGGCTTTGATGATTCTGATGGTTCTTGATTTTGTTGTGGCTATTTATCTTGCATCAGGAACACTTTACATTGAGAAGAAGGAAGAACATTTTATGGTGTTTTACAATATTCTGAGCTGGTCATGTCACGTCCCCCAAAATGAAACCGAGGGAAACGTGAATAATAATATTAAATATAATTTTTCTGTGAATTTTTCCACACAAGCTCCCAAAATTTGGACCCACAAAATTTTTGGAAACCAGGTGAGTCAAAATAAATCATAGGTCAAATCTTATGAAAGTATTAAATCAATTGGTATCGATGTCCAAAATCAAACCAACACATAACCAGCTAAAGATGTAGGTTTAAGTTATCAAATAACCTAAACAAACAACTAAATAAAATAAGTTCAATATGAAGAATTTGCTACTAAAATGGTCTCTATGATGAAAGTCACTCATGCACAGACTCAGACGGCTCCATAGCCATCTCCGGGGACCGGCACCCCAGTCGTGTTCGTCAACTGGCTTAAACGCTTGAAACGTTTGACCCTCCATCTCCTCGGCAGCGTAGGGATTGGTACCTATGTACCATTAAACAACATAAACAGCAAGTATGAAAGCATAATTTAAATAAAATAAAGATCAATGTTTGTAATGACAGGTAATGATCATAAGAGAATAACGAAGAGAATGTATAACCTAAATCCAATCTGCACAATAGAGCAATACACTAGTCACATAGAAGCAATGCCACTATTTTGGGTGGTCAGCCCTAATATGCTGGGAAAACCCGTTTGTAGGCCGATGGTCATAAACCGGTTTGTAATTCGTAAAGGCCGGATAAACCGGTTCATATTCACATCGGTCGCATACGATCTACAGTCGTTCGTATATGACCTAAATGTCCACCTTCATAAATAATAACATAATAGACGCGACTAGTAATGCTTAGACATAGAACCCTAAGTCAAAGTAAATGGCTGGCTGTACAACAATTCCCAATCGAATAGCGAAACAACATTCGAACAAATCTCCACATAACCTGAACAAATCTCCACATAACCCAATCTAACGCCAAGCCACATCTCAGTCCATATCCAAACAACATAGGGTCAAACATAAAGTCTCGAACCTAATCAACACCACAAGAACCTCTAGTGGATAAAAGGTTAGCGCATCTCTTTACAATTTAGGGTGCATAGACTCAATTAGGGGGTTTTCCAATAGAGATAGGTTGAACTCCAATTCACTAGAATTCATTGAGGGTCATACAAGGAACTGAATTCTATGTTGATAAGATACCGCGTGTCCAAACGGTACTACAGAAGTCCAATTAACCAAATAATAAGGTCCAAAAATATAAATTGACTTATCAAGAACCAAGGGTACCTTTCAAGATAATTAGCAAATGATAATAAGAAATAACAATCCTTAATTCATAATTTCAGAAACTTAGGATCCCATTCTTAATGTATTTCCAAGAGAATAAGTCAAAAGGGCATAATTTGGTTCATTAAAAACTACAAGGGTTTTTTTCCAAATTTTTAGAAATCAAGGGCATGGTAACAAACCTAATAGAATACTTTAGATTATGTAACACGTGTCTCATCTTCTCTTTTGTTTTGTTTCCAATACAGGTACAAGTCTTTATTTATGAGACATCTACCAGAAAAATCTCCTTAAGTTAGAAAACCATAGTTGGGGACCCTAAACTTTTATAATGATGGCCAAAGACCTCCAGGCCAAATCACCTCTTTTTTTTCCGGTAGATATCCCTTTATTTATTTATTTATTTTTTCAATACCTGCTCAAGTCCAAAACAGGTCCTGTATACGTGGAGACTCCCTTCTCCCAATATATCCAGGCCCAAAACCGGCCCTCCTCACTCAACCCAGAACCTAGAACCCAGTTTTGTAATAGCGCTCCACGCCTGCAAAATTGGGAACTCAGATAGTGGGCCCCACTGATCAAAAACCCATGATGGGTCTGATCTCTAAGGTCTTCCAGGGCCCCACATCTAGTGGGGGACCCACGTTATGATGACATGGGGCGGTCGGATCTAGAAATCCCAAAGTGTTCGTAGAGGGCCCGAGCGTACCCCACTAATATCAAAACTAATCGCCCTAAAAGAGTCCCAAAAACCTCATGAAAATCCCTAATCGCCTCAGGTCTTTTTGCTGATGTAGAGCGGTAAATAAGATGAACCTTTTTGTAGTCCAGTAGAAGAATATTAGAACAGATTTATTTTATGGTCTGTCGTAAGCTTTATTATTATTATTATTATTATTATTATTATAAATGTTTTTTTATTGATATGAAGCATCTTTCTCTTGTGCATTTGATGGTGTACTCTTTTGTGATATTTTATTTCCACAGTCATTTAGTTTTCTAACTCCGCCTATGTTGGGGTATCCTTGACATAGCCGGTCCCAAGCCCGGACAAAGGAGGAGGGTTGTGCGTTAGGTAGCCGACAGCCAGCACAATACTCAGTCGGATTTCTTTATGGATTTGAGACCTAATGATATTTCGTTGGGGCGTCCCCTACTTAGCGACGCGCTGTATAGTCCGAGTACAGTGATAAGTGAGCAAGGACCACTGCATCGGCGCCCGGGTGCAGTGCTAAATAGGCAAGGGTCCCCACACTTTATTGGACGAGTGCGGGGGGTAAGGAAGCTAGCCCAAAATAGAAGGCTGAGATTAGGTACTTGGAACATTGGGAGCCTAACTGGGAAACTTATGGAAGTGGTGGATACAATGGAAAGGAGACGAATCGCAATTGCCTGCTTGCAAGAGACAAGGTGGATGGGACAGAAAGCTAAAGAGATCGAGAGGACTGGGTATAAGTTATGGTATACGGGACTTAATAGAGCGAGGAATGGGGTTGGCATAGTAGTGAGCAAGGACTTAAAGGAAGATATAGTTAATGTAAAGCGTTGTGGAGATAGGATTATTGCAATTAAGTTAGTGTTAGGAGAAGAGATAGTGAACGTAATTAGTGCTTATGCCCCCCAGGTGGGCTTAGGAGATGGACATAAGGAGAAGTTTTGGGAAGATTTGGAAGGGGTGCTACTAGAGATACCCCAAGGCGAGATGGTCTTCATAGGAGGAGATTTGAATGGCCATGTAGGACGCGACGTAGATGGATATATAGGAGTACATGGGGGACTTGGATACGGTAATAGAAATGAAGAAGGGAAGGATATTTTGGACTTTTCAGTGGCTTATGATCTCATGGTGACTAACACCTTTTTTAGGAAGAGAGAGGAGCATTTGGTGACTTATAAGAGTGGCTCCTCAAGGACACAGATTGACTTCTTCTTAATTAGGAAAAGAGACCGCTTAGCTTGTAAAGATTGCAAGGTGATACCGGGGGAGAGCTTGACTTCCCAACATAGGTTGTTGATCATAGATGTGCAGCTACAAAGGTGGACTACAAAAAAGAAGTTGTATAGATGCTCAAAGACTAAATGGTGGAACTTGAAAGGTGATAAGCAACTAGCATTTAGGGATAGAGTACTAGAGGAAGACGTTTGGACGATAAATGAGAGTGCAAATAATATGTGGGATAAGGTAGCAGAGTGTATTAGGAGGGTAGGGAAAGAAGTCTTAGGAGAATCCAAAGGGGGTGCTCCGGCACAGAAGGAGGCATGGTGGTGGAGCAAGGCCATTCAAGACAAGATAAGAGTTAAAAGAGAGAGTTTTAAAACTTGGCAAAGGGATCGAAATGCAGCAAACTTGGAAAAGTATAAAGAAGCAAAAAGAGAAACCAAAAAGGCAGTTAGTGAGGCCAAGGCAAAGGCATTTGAGGAGCTATATAGGCGACTTGACACTAAGGAAGGCGAAAGAGAGATATTCAAGCTTGCTAAAGCCAGAGATAGGCGGACCAAGGACTTAAACCAAGTTAAATGCATTAAGGATGAGGATGAAAAGGTATTAGTAAAGGACGATGAGATAAAGGAGCGTTGGAAGAGCTACTTCTACAAGTTATTTAACGAAAGCAGTAGTAGTGACATACAATTGGGACAGCTTACCATTTCTAGGGAAGAATCGAATCATATGTTCTATAGGAGAATCAGTAGGGAAGAAGTTAAAGAAGTATTGAAAAGGATGAAGAATGGGAAAGCGGTTGGGCCAGATGGTATCCCTATTGAGGTCTGGAGGTGCTTGGGGGAGAATGGCATAAATTGGTTGACAAAACTTTTTAATGTAGTGCTAAAGAGCAAGAAGATGCCTGATGCATGGAGGAAAAGTATTCTTATACCCATATACAAGAACAAAGGAGATATTCAGAACTGTGCGAACTACCGCGGGATTAAATTGATGAGCCATACGATGAAATTATGGGAGAGAGTTATTGAGAGAAGACTAAGAAGAACAACAAACATTTCAGATAATCAATTTGGTTTCATGCCTGGGAGATCAACTATGGAGGCTATCTTTCTCCTGAGGAGGTTAATGGAACAGTATAGAGAAGGCCAGAAAGATTTACATATGGTGTTCATTGACTTGGAGAAGGCCTATGACCGGGTTCCTAGGGAGATTTTATGGGGAGTACTGGAAAAGAAAAGAGTGTGTGTCGCATATATTGAGGCGATAAAGGATATGTATGATAGAGCCGTGACATCTATAAGGACGACTGGCGGAGAGACTAAGGAGTTTCCTATCACGATTGGTCTACACCAAGGCTCAGCGTTAAGCCCGTACTTATTTGCCCTAGTTATCGATGAGATTACAAGACATATTCAGGATGAGGTGCCGTGGTGTATGCTATTTGCAGATGACATTGTTTTAGTAGATGAGACGAGAGAAGGAGTGAATGCTAAGCTAGAAGTATGGCGGAAAACGTTAGAGACAAAAGGGTTTAGGCTAAGTCGATGCAAGACGGAATATATGGAGTGCAAGTTTAGCCAAAGTAGGACACTTGGTAACATAAAAGTAAGTTTAGGCACACAAAAGATTGTAGAGAAAGAAAACTTTAGGTACCTTGGATCGATGGTGCAACAGGATGGAGGGATTGATACTGATGTAAGTCACAGGATTCAGGCCGGGTGGACCAAATGGAGGAGTGCTTCGGGGGTCTTGTGTGATCGGAAAGTCCCCCTCAAGGTTAAAGGAAAGTATTATAAGGTGGCGGTAAGACCAGCATTGTTATATGGATCAGAGTGTTGGGCAGTAAAGCATAATCATGTTAAGAAGATGGAAGTTGCGGAGATGAGAATGCTAAGATGGATGTGCGGGATCACAAGGAGAGATAGGATTAGGAATGAGGAGATTAGGGGCAAAGTAGGAATAACACCGATTGGAGATAAAATGAGAGAAAATCGACTAAGATGGTTTGGCCATGTTAGAAGGCGTCCAATGGAAGCACCTGTTAAAAGGTGTGAAGGCATAGAGATTGCCAGGAGTAGGAGAGGGAGAGGGAGACCCAAGAGAAGTTGGAAAGAAACTATTAAACATGACCTTGCCTACATGGATCTAACGGAGGACATGGCCCTAAACAGATTTGATTGGCGTCGTCAAATCCATATAGCCGACCCCACCTAGTGGGAAAAGGCTTGGTTTGGTTTGGTTTGGTTTGGTTTAGTCATTTAGTTTTCTATTGTATGTGTGGGAGATTGTTTTTCAGTGAGATGTGTTCATTTATGTATGAATTCGGTATTAGTAGTCAATTTCCTTAACTTTTTTCTTGAAAATCATGTCTTTAAAAACTATGCTATAAGTGAATATTATAGGTAGTTGGTGATGATTATCATCCGCCCCACTCAAACTAAAATCCTGACTCTGCCACTGCCCACAACCAGATTAAATAAAAGAAAATCACTCCAAAGTGACTCACGCCTCAATTGTTTAGAGCCCGAGGCTAGATGGGACCCACTCCCCACGGGTCCTCCACCATCAGGGTCTCCGCTGGGTCCACAAGTAGATCCACGGTCTTGATCTCACATCAAAGGGGTCCACTTGGGCCCCATAGTCCAAAACATGGTCAGTCTCTCACGGTTCCAAGCCCAAGAACCTGCTAATGGCTCCTATTATCTTATACATACATACATATACATATATATATATATATATATAGAATTTAGTGTATATATATTATATATAGTTGGTTTTCTGCAGAATTTATATACATATTATATAGAAAAATTCGTTACTGTATCATCCTCTTAATTATCATCTGCTCACCATTATCTTATTTGGAATTCTATATATAGTGGATGATAAGGATTAATGAATTAATGATAAATACTTTTTCATTCATTTAATGATGAAAGGATGATGGTAAAAATGATGGTGTATATAAGCATTTCACCTATATGATGGTAAAAATGCTGCTAATTCCCACTGTTTTGCCCAAATTTAATTGCGGCAATATATAGTCGCTGCAAGGAAATTTCGGTCACCAAAAATGGACATTGCCAACGACTTATAACCGGAAGCTGAAAGCTGTTTCGCGGCGTCTGTTGGTACTAATAGCGACGGAAAAAAACTCAGCAAAATAAAAACTTTTCGCGGGGATTTTCCGTTTGTGTCGTTGAAGATCAGAAGTGAAGGATTCTCTGCGGCGATTTTACGGCGAAGTAGTAATCGCCGGCAAAGAGATTTCGCCGTGATTTTGTTCGTTTTTAGGAGCGAAAATGTGCGCCGGGAAAACTCTTTTCTGTTGTAGTGATACCAAAAAAAATAATTTTATTATTTTAAGTAATAGGACATGTTAATGATGATATATAATTGATAATAATTTATATTATAGAACAGTGAACATTATCATATAGATGACATTTTTTATTATAAAATATTTTTGCAAAAATTATGAGAAGATCTTATTATCACATACAGTATCTTATTAACAATAAGATCACAAAGCCTCAATAAAATTCCATTGATATGATTTGTAATATGAGCACCCTATTAGCATAATCATTATCATCATTATATGATATTTACTATTACTTTTTTTTATGTGTGTCAAATTTAATGCCTTTTATTTCTCACGGGATCGATCGCTGGACAGTTGTGATATTGCAAGTTACCAATGCCACTCAACCATGAGTGTGCTGGAGGGGTATGATTCAGGAGGTCATTTGAATGACATCCGTAGACTTTACAATGAAATTTTAGCAAATGTAGTGTCATGGAATGCAATGATTTCGGAATGGGACATATGTCCCACATGGTCAGCCATTTCTCATGACAGAATTTAATGAACTCAATCAACAAGCTCCCAGAGCTATCCCTATTCTCAGCTCAATCTAATCTCAACAAAGAATTCAGAACAGCATATCGAACGATGCCAAAAGCACCCTATTTCACCCAGCATGCCTATGCAACACAATGACATATAATGAAAACCAAGCAAATTTATGCACTGTAGCTGCTCATAATCACAGCTACATTATGCATTGACCATTCCCAATAATGATGATAAGCTCTTCATGGTTCCAGTGTTCACACTCATTTTTACACACCTCAGTCCTCACGCTGCAGTAACAGGGTTACATGATAAAAGAAAATGGATATGATATACATACTCCAGAGTCCAGACACTATCAAATGGGAGCATACTGCATACCTCCCAACAGCTCTTAAAACCATAAAACTTTCAAGACGCCAATAATTATCTTAAACCACATCTAATCATCATCTTCATGGATACTCTGAAGCATAACCAATGAAAAATGCATAAACAATTTTTAAATAGAAAACTAAAACGATGAGCTACAAAAAATGGTATACTTACTGTGACTTTAGTCTGTTTACTTGTTTGATTGTTAATCTGTTCAAGCAGTGATGTCAACTTCTCTTCAGATACCTACAAATGAGAACAAAGGTCAAAGCTCTTAAATGGGGGGGAAACCTACAACTTCACATGTTACAAACAGTAAAAAAATTGACTTTCCAGCAGTCCTTTTGAAATCATTTCTAAAGTCACAAATGCTTATAGACTAGTGTGTGTGTGTGTGTGTTTACCTTCTCTACTATCTGTCCCATTTGAGCAACTCTCAGTATAAAATCCTCAACACCTCTTCCTTCTCAAGTTTCACCAGTGCAATTTGAGAAACTGTTTGCCATCAAAGTCATTAAATATAACAAGCTTTAGGAAATGGCTGATAGTGCGAACCCATGAAAATAAACATGAAAATAAAAAGGCCTCGAAGAAGGAAAGTCACAGAGTCTGTTAGGATTTTAGTTGTTGGCTAATTCATCGAGTCCGGACAAAACATGGTTTCTAATCTTGTATTTTGTTTAGAGTTCGGACTGTTAAAGATCCTCTTCCAAGAAAGATTGAAGTTTCCAAGTTTTCTGAATGATTTCTAGTTCTGAAGGGATTCTATGGGTCGCTCGAGCAAACCCACATTCGCTCGAGCAAACCCACCACAGAGGTTAGATCGCTCGACCCAACTTATAAGCGCTCTACCCTTGGACGTTCTGTCTTGGAGTTCTTGAAGACAGAGACTGGTTCGCTCGATGAATATCGCTCGAGCGACCAGAAGGCAGTCTGTGTTCCAAGTTTCCAGTATGTAGTCCGCTCAAGCGAACTCACTAAGTCACTCGAGCGAACCTTGGAGTTTTTATTCCTGAAGAACTGATATTTCCTACTTCATTCAAGATAGAACTTGCTACTCCTAGAGCCTCTCAAGCACGAATTGAAGACTATTTAAAGGATTCATCTCTCAACCTAAGAGCAACACTGATTAAGAGAATTTTCCTGAGATAAAGAGGTTTAGAGATCCATCATCTTTTCCCCTCAAGACTTCAAAGCTGTTGCCATGCTGAAGATTTAGAGTTTTGGGTCTAGTTTCCATCCCCTTCCCGAAAGCGGTTCTGCGTAAGCACGGTGAAGATTCGTGACGTGATGTCAGTAAGATCTGAGGCAGTCCTTAGGTTGAGTCAACAACTGGGAAAAGGGTTGTAAGTGTCTTGTAATCTTCTGCGTTTACATAGTGCTTGGTTGTCTGTTGGCCTAGACGATAAGGCCCGTGGTTTTTCTCCATTTTAGGGTTTTCCACATATAACTCTCGTGTCTTTCTCTTCTTGTGGTTTGATTGCTTTATTAAATCGGAATTAGGATTAAATACTAGTTTAATCACGGTAGTGAGATATCCAATCGAGATCTAGTAATCGGGACCTCTGCCTGTGTTAAGGTAGAAATCACTTTCAGAGTCAAAACTGTCAATGCACGGCTTCGTATGATGTGAGATGTTTATGAAGGGCTGCTATTTTTTCATTTCTTTAATCAACTTCAGCCCCAATAACATTAGGAAAATATACAGCACTTGGCATGATAGAATCAACAGATCATTTAGGTTGGCACTTTGTAGTTTGTACAGGTGAGTCCTACCTCTCAGAGATCCAGACCATCCATCCAGTGAGTACCAGTGTGGATAGGAGATTCTGTACAGAATTCCACTACAAACCAAATCCAAACACAAGACAATGTGCTTGCAGCTTGCAAATGGACTGTTAAATATGAAATATATGCTCTAAATTAAATATTCTAAGCACTTAATCCAAATCAAAGTCATCAATCAATTACTCCAGTTTTTTTCTACAACCGGCTTAACACGGAGCAGGTGACAGCATTAAAGGATGCCCTTCATTTCCAACTCAAAACCATATTTAAAACACTTTAAAATCACTTCAGTACATGAATAATGTATCATAGAGAGTAAAATAAAATGATGCACAAGACAAACTATAAGAGAAGCAATGAAAAGGGACATGGTAGATTGTGGAGGTACATAGAAAATGTCTTCAAAAAATTTCAATGCGAAAGTATAACCCACAAAGCTAACAGTAGATAGATGAGACAGGGCTTCGATGAAGATTGATTCAAACTGAAGGGGTCAGAATTCAGGCCAACCAGCCTAGTTAGTTGGAAGTCTTCATAAAATCATAGCTTAAGTTTTGTCATATAAAATTGGTTAGCATCATACATTATAGGCCCCTTTCCAAGGTGTGTCTATTCAAGGAGGCAATCGTGCTGATTGCAAATGAAAGCCTTTACCCTAGAGAGAAAGCTCTAATAATGACCAAGGCTCCTGTTCATACCTTTCTATTCTCACACTGTTACACATATATCCTCTTGCTCTTCCAACAGAAAAACAAAGCAAACAGAGTCCACAACTGTTAATGAGAATTTCTTACGCAGGGATGCACCAAATTAGTAGGAACCCATTTTTTAATTTTAATTTGGCACCATTGGATGTGCCTGGTGGCTATATATCTCGTTTTCAAGGGCCTAGATTTGTCCCATAACTATATATAATTTCTAGGAATGGGCAATTTGCTACTATACAAGAGACCATCACAATAAATAAACCCCTTCGGTAGGGAAGACAGGAAAATGATGGTCTACTATAGATCTCTGACCTTACCATTCACACTTCACTACTCCAACGTCCCCTTTGATGAAAGCATCTTTTCATGAATTCCTAGAATTCAATAGGTGAATTATATAAACAAACAAACCATTCAGATTCACTCATTTTTGGGTGAAACCTGGTCCATTTTCTAATGAACACTGAAAGAAAAAGAATCAATAAAAATATAATCCCTCAATCCAATACTCCTCGTCTAACCTCAACAGTGTTGTTCTCCCTTGTTTTGCCAAATTTATATTAACAAGGTTATTTTAGAAATCACTAATATAATAATATTTGTATATAAATATAAGAGACCGGGCCAGGCCGAGCCTAATATTGCCCAAGTCTGGCCCTCAAATTGGTGGGCCTGTAAGAATCTTGTCCAAGCATTTAATGGCACCATTAGGAAAAAGATGCACATGTTAAGAACAGTCACCGAAACTCTACGATAGGCCTGAAAAAACCAAACCCAGCAGTCCCCTAAAAGAAAACTATGAAATGCCCCACAAAACCCCAGTTTGTAAAGTTCTAATCAAATATCCTGACTTAAGGAAACTTTTACCACAAAAAGCCCTTCAGTTTAGGCTTACAACTAATAAATACTTGAAAAATCATTTGGAGCTTAAATTGGTAGAATATGTACACATAAGACAGTTGATGTAACAGGCATGGTAGAATATGTAGACATAAGTAAACATCCAATGCTAATTATAGACAACTATATTAAACTAGAGATTTTGCTATTTTAAACTTAGTTAAAAAGTAAGCCAAGTTATAAGAGTGCTAAGATAAACCTTGTTTGTGGAACTCATGAAGACTCTTCAAAGTCTTCACCTCATCGCAAAAGCCATTCTTGTACCTTCACTCTTAAGTTACCTAGAATAACCATAGGAAAAATGTGTCAACAAGTATTAAAGTGAAGGGTGAGAAAATTGTTTTTGATATAAGAAACACAACCTGGGATTTAACTGTACTCCTTGCTCAAAAAGCTTCTCAAATATCAAAAACCCGCCCTGTTATCTCTCAAGAGTAAACATAGACCCCTTTATATATATATATATATATATATATATATATATATATATATATATTATATGTCTATTGCCCAATTGTCATATTGTCTAACAAAAAGCACCCAAAATATAATTGTCAAAACATACAACCCCTTTAGGTATCGGATGAATTAGTCCAACCCTGAGTCTGTTGAAATGACTCAGTGAATCTAGGCAAACCCCTCATTAAAGTATGGAGCATCCTGTTAGTCTGCATCTGCTACTCCCTAAGATCTCGCATCTCTGCTCTCATTTCTTCAAGTTGACTTTTGTACTGTTCAGCATCTCTTCTATGTTGTTCAGCATCTTGCTTTTGTCTCTCAATCTCAACCAGATACTGTTGCATTTTAAGTTGGTCACGTTGTCTGCTTGACTCAGGGATGACCATCTCTGAGAGTCACCATGCATATCCAAGTCTATGGCCAAGAACGTCCCTAAAGATAGTCGCTGCCGCCTCATCAGTACGCTACTCCGGTTCTAGGCCATCCATCCTACCTTGCATCTTGTGACACCCCGGAATCCCACATCGACTATAGAGAGGAAAGTGAATGGGGTTATATGTAGAGCTTACACCCTTACCTTGCATGAGGCCTTTTGATGGGTTGAGACCCATCAGAAGCAAAACCATGAGGCTGTTGGGCCAAAGCGGACAATATCATGCATGGTATGGGGTGGGGCGTTACAGATAGTATCAGAGCCGACTCTTGACTAGTTCGCGTGTGGGTTCCCTATCGTGGGCTAGTGCAAGTGGGCGGGTTTCCATGTGGGCTGGCCAAGAGGGCTGGCATCAAGGATTAAAAAATCGGCCGTAGTAGGCGATACCACCACACTACGGCCGAAATACCATGGCGGCCGATACTATAGCGGGGGGGTATAAACCCCCCCTTTTGACGAACTGGGGTTAAAAAAAAAAAAACCCTTTCTTCCTCTCTTACTGCTGTTCTTCCTCCTTTCTTCCTCCTAAGTGGTCCCAAGTGTTTCCTAAGTGGATTTTTTCAAGATTTCTTGCCACCAAATCACCAACATTCAACTATTCAAAGGATTTTAAAGATTCTAAACGAGAATCTTCATCTAGGTATGTGACTTTTTTTCAACTTTTGAGATTATCACTCTCTAACTACTATGAATCACAACATAATGGCATCATTGTCTTGCTTTTTTGTAGATTCATGCTTCCTTTTGATCTTGCATGCATATCTTTTTTTTTTAATATTGTTATTTTTATTTTCAGATTTATGTTATTTAAAAAATAACATTATCACTTATGGAAAACTCATGAAACAACTTGAAAATAGCTTCATAATGTTAGATCTATGTTTCCCATAGATCATTCCACCATATATTGCTTGTTTTTCAATTTTTTTCCTTTTTTTATTTTCGGATTTTTTTATTTTTGTAAAAAAAAATTATTTTTAATAATTAAATGCCAATCAAATGTCTTGAAAAGGGCTCCTAGATTATAGATCTATGTTTCTCATAGATCATTCCAACATATATTGCTTGTTTTTCAATTTTTTTCCTTTTTTTATTTTCAGATTTTTTTATTTTTGTAAAAAAAATATTTTTAGTAATTGAATGCCAATCAAATGTCTTGAAAAGGGCTCCTAGATTATAGATCTATGTTTCCCATAGATCATTCCAACATATATTGTTTGTTTTTCAATTTTTTACTTTTTTTATTTTCGGATTTTTTTATTTTTTTTAAAAAAATTATTTTTAATAATTGAATGCCAATTAAATGTCTTGAAAAGGGCTCCTAGATAATAGATCTATGTTTCCCATAGATCATTTCAACATATATTGCTCGTTTTTCAATTTTTTTCCTTTTTTTAGTTTTGGATTTTTTTTTATTTTTGTAAAAAAAAGTATTTTTAGTAATTGAATGCCAATCAAATGTCTTGAAAAGGGCTCCTAGATTATAGATCTATGTTTCCCATAGATCATTCCAACATATATTGCTTTTTTTTCAATTTTTTTCCTTTTTTTATTTTCGGATTTTTTTATTTTTGTAAAAAAAAATTATTTTTAGTAATTGAATGCCAATCAAATATCAAGAGAATGATTCTTAAGTGTTAGATATATGTTTTTTCTAACATATTTTTTTATTTTTTTAATTTTTAACATACTACTTGTTCATATTTATAGGTTTTCAGTCTTCTATTGTGCATTTGTGTTTGCCAATTGATTTTTGAAAATGCCTCGTGATATTGATCCCGTATGGAGCTTTGGTGAGGCAGTTGAGAACAACAGGTTGAAAATCAAATGCAAGTTTTGTGGGAAAGTGACCAATGGGGGCATTACAAGATTCAAGCACCACTTGGGCCACATTTCTGATAATGTTGCTGGCTGTACCGAAGTACCAAGGGAAGTCAGGGAACAAATGAAAGCTTTGGTTGGCCAAAACAAAGCTAGAAAAATAGAGATAAAAGAAAAGAGGAGCAAGATGTTAATGCTGCCCGTTATGATGTATTTGGGGATGAAGGTTTTGATGATAAAGATGCACAAATGGAGGCTGCACGCTGAGAGTCCATCATGAGTCACCAAGAAGAATATGAACGCCGTGCATTTACTGGAACTAGAAGCAGCAAATATTATGATGCAGGGGGGCTCCTCTTCCGTGCCAAGCAGGGGTAAGGGCATTGCAGGGGCCATGCGTAGGGCATTTAGCACCCGAAAACGGGATGTTGATGTTGAAGTTATTTCTACTAGAAGAGCAGTTCCTCTCCCTATTAATCCTCTAGCACATAGAAAAGAGGGGGCTAAACAACCAAATATATCAAGTGTTATGAAAGGGGTTATGAAGAGTGCAAGAGATAGGTTAGTCAAAGCTACAGCAAAATGGCTAATTTACAAGAACATACCACCTACAGCAATAGTTCCCCCTATTTCCAAACAATTCTTGATGTTGCCGCCGAAGCTGGCCAAGGAATACAGTCGCCCTCTATTTATGAAGTGGGCACTAAATATCTCGAAGAAGAATATAAGGAAATAAAGGCATGGGTGGAGAACTTTAAGCCCATGTGACAACAGAATGGGGTCACCATTATGTGTGATGGGTGGACCAGCAGCACACAAACACAATTAATAAACTTTTTAGTGCAATCAGTCACTGAGTGTGCCTTTGTGAAGTCCGTGGATGCATCTGAACATAGACAGACAACTAAATATATATACACTCTTATGAATAAGGTTGTAGATAGTGTGGGAAAGGAGAATATTGTAAAGATTATTACAGATAATGGCGCCAATTTCAAGGCAGCCGGTAAGATGTTGGAGAATAAAAGGCCTCATCTGTTTTGGACTCCATGTGCAGCACACTGTATAGATCTCATCATGGAAGAAATTGGAAAAAAGAAGAAAATTGCTGAAGTTATCAAGGCATGTAGAGGCATTACCAAATTTATTTATGATCATTCATGGCTTTTAAGCTTGATGAAAAAATTCACAAATAACCATGCCTTGATACGTCCGAGATCAACTAGGTTTGCTACCCATTTCATTGCAATGGAGAGCCTTATAAGGTTTAGAACATAGTTGATTCAGATGTTTGCATCAGATGAATGGCTTCGTTCGAAATGGGGCAATGCAACAAGTGGTCCGGAATTTGAGATCCCTAACTTGATGAGGGACAATAAATTTTTGAAGAAAGTGTCTAATTTATTAAAGGTTTATTAGCCTTTAGTCAGAGTATTGCAGCTTGTAGATGGTGACAAGCCAACAATGAGATATATATATATATATATGAAGCAATGGATCGGGCTAAGCAAGCTATCATGGAAAATATTAGATATCATGATGAATATATAAAGATTATTGATGCCCGGTGGAGCGACCAACTGCACCATCCATTGCATGCTGCAAGTACTCAATAACAATATCACTATTTGATGCTTTTAAAGCCATCTAGCTCTCTTTGATTGATGTTTAATCATTTTACATTTCAACTTGTTTTCAATGTAGGTTATTTCCTTAATCCTGAATTCTACTACCCCAATGCCCAACAACACAGCGATGTAATAGATACGGAGTTGAGGGTAGGATTCAGGAAAGTGTTGAAAAAATTGTTGGGAGTTGATGATTCAATCGAAGCCATCCAAGAGGTGAGTTAGTGATTTAGATTTGAGATGACATATGTATATGCTTGAGATAGGTCTTAAACATGTATGGTTTATTGATTTATTCCTAATTTTCACACTGTAGATATCTAAATAAACACAAAGGAAAGGAGGCTTCGCTGACCCTCTTGCAATAAGGGCGATTGGAAAGATGGCACCTGTATGAACAAAAGACCCAATCACCCAACCTATTAGGCTTTTGTTATTTATCTCTCAATTGATTGGAACTTGGAAGGACTTATGGAATATCTAATTTTATTTGTTTACATTGAATTTCAGCTGATTGGTGAATGAATTTTGGAGAGGATACTCCAATTCTAAGGAAAGCGGCTGTTCGCATCCTTAGTCAAGTTACAACTTCATCAAACTATGAAAGGAATTTGAGCACTTTCTCCTTGATCCACACAAAGTCCAGGAATCGGCTTACCATGCAAAAACTCAACAAGCTTGTATATTGCCATTACAATTTAAAGTTGAGAAACAAAACAAAAGAAAGGAGGGCAAGGGATGATCCGAGCTATTGTTTAATTAGTTTGGATCACATATTCAAAGAGGATGATCCCTTGCTCCCATGGATAGCCGAGATAGATGATCCATTGCTAGATTCAGATCCGGGCTTTCAGGAGGAGGTTAGAGATTTGCTTGATGAAGATATGGGCGAGGCAGAGGGTGCCTCACTTGGAGGAGAAGACTCAAGTGCACAGCTGCAAGGCCGCAACAACAACATAAATGGAAAGAACCTGCTCATGTTGTGTCATCTTCTGAGAGGACGAGTACCACCGTCTCTTTGAGTAGCCATGGTGGAGGAGATGGGGGAGATGGAGCAGAGACACTAGTGGGACAAGTGCTACTAGTGAATACTACCAACATGATCAGGAAGATGCCATTCCTGTAAAGGAGGTACAAGACTTTACGGAAAGAATGTAAGAAAACCGTGGTTATTAACGATGTCGGAGAGTCTCACCACCTGCTCCTGGAGGTAGTAATGAACAAGGATATATGGGTGGAGGCGTTGGAGGACAACAAGCGGCATCATGGGCTGAATCGTGGAACCCTAGTTACAGTGGACAAGGACCCTCACAGTATTTTGAGTATTTTCCATATGGTCAAGTACAACAAGGAGAAGAACAGTTTTCAACTTCAGGGTCCTACTCATATGGTGACTATGGTGAAATGCAATATAGTAGATATCCACCTCCACCTCCTCCAAGTTCTTTTGATGCGGGTGCGGTTGCCTTCTTTGGATTTGTGGATCCCAATGCTCATCAATATCAAATTTCATATGGTGCCACTAGAAATGATAACACTGATGGAGATGAGGATGACCATAGCCCCTTGAATCTTGGTAGACGTTCCTTTTGGTGGTGATTAAGGTATTCATATTTCCTTCACTAACTCTCTATTCTTTCTCATTTCTAAATTGGTGTTGAATGTTGATTGTTGATCACTTCATAGTTCATTCACTTGATTGAATCTGAACCTTGAATGTTGAAGTATTGATATTTGATTGTTCAATGTTCACTAATGAATATTGAGTAATGACTAATGACTTAACTCTTAAGTTTTCTTAATTCTTATGCCTTTATTTCATGTTCTAGTTTTTCTTTTTATGATCTTTCTATTACTTTTTAAGTTAGTATGACTAAGAAGCATGAATACATGTGAAAAAATTAACCATTACTATTATTTTCTATTTATACAGTGATACAGGACCTCATGTATTGAGGGCACCGCTACGCCCCCTTTTCTTACTCACTTTTGCAAAAGAACCACATTTTCTTTCATTTTACAATTTTTTGGATTTTCTGAAATTTTTTCAGATTTTCTTGGCGATTTTTTCAAATCGCACCGCTACGCCGCTACGTATCGCCGCTACGCTACGTATCGCCCGCTTCGTAGTGGTTTGGCGGCGGGCGTAACTACGGCTATTTTCATCTTTGGCTGGCAGGCTACTACAAAGGGACGTGCAGCCCTAAGGGGGGTGGATTGTGACGCCCCGGAATCTCACATCGGCTATAGAGAGGAAAGTGAATGGGGTTATATGTAGAGCTTACACCATTACCTTGCATGAGGCCTTTTGATGGGTTAAGGCCTATCAGAAGCAAAACCGTGAGGCCAGTGGGCCAAAGCGGACAATATCATACATGGGTATGGGGCGGGGCATTACACATATTCTTCTGCACATTAACAAACACCGGTTATTAAAAATCTAGATATATCTTGTGCTATTGATGCATTCATCACATTTGAAAAGAAGCATAGATCCCAAGGACTGTAAGTGCACCACTCACATAAGTCTCTTCTGTATTAGCTGCCACAAACTTCTTCTTCTTCTTTGACCAGCGCATCTCCTTGTAGAAGTTAATCATATTCGTTGAATTATTTCTAGCACGCTACATGTGTCAGCAATGTGTACAGTATAAGAATATAGTTTCGTATCAGAAAACTTTCATTAAAGTGGAAATGTACATTTTAAGCCCAAAAACTAGTTTAACCAATCACAACAATAATGTAATACGAACACAAAAAACAAAAGAAATTCACTTCACTCGAAAATAGTAACTAAAACAACACTCGAAAGCATATTCCTAAAATAATAACATACTATGAAATACCCATCTATCGTTGCTACCTCATGCATTTTCAAAAGAAGTATAGTTTGAAACTTTTTCGGGCCTTCGATTTAATACATGATAAGTCATGATGTTACCTATTGTTGGGATATGAATTCAGATTCGGGACAAGTGTAACCTCTATGAGAATAAATTATTTGAAACCTATACCTTCTGCTCAAGGATCCGGACAAATGATTTACGTCCTGACGTGTGATTAATCATGAGCTTCTTTCGGTTCTCTTGATTTTGAGCTGACATTTTCTGCCGCGAAAACCCAACGTTAGCTCTAATAAACAAACAAATTTGCCACTATCAATATTTAGACATATTAAATGGGTAAATATATGGTTGACTATTGTAGACAATACATACCTTAAATTCGTCGATGCCCCACCTCCCACATAACTTAACCCATACGAGTGGGTCGACCAAGCTAGTCCCATTAGCCAGTGCCTCTTCGTGGCTTATATGATAGATATATCTTGTGCAAGTCGTGGTGGAATGCGTTGAAGTGCTTACGCAGCTGCTTAGTCACTGTCAATAGGTGGTTTTCGCGTTCCCAATCAAACACGAGGTCACTCTACAATTAAATGCCATCACGTCATTTAGGCAGCGATTATACTACAACCACTTTCAAACAATTGATATTAATTAACAAATGACTTACCTTAACACAGGCAATGAGCTCCTCCTTCTTGGCTTGTGGGACAGTAGACCAATGTGCGTAAATCATGTCGCAATATTGTTTAATAATCCATGACACCCGAGTCGTGAACATAGAAGCATTCTCACAACAAGGGCAGTCTCGCCATCATTTATCTTTAGAGGCACTTTTCCATTCTTCCTCAGTTTCTTAAACAAGGTGCATTTCACAGGCCCACGCATACGTTTCCTCTGTTGCTGGTTTGCTACGGGCTCTGTGGGTGCGTCTGCAGCTATATTACAATGATCACTACATTAGTTGGTCACGACTACAGTTAATCTTTACACTTAATTAACATGTATAAATAGGCCAACTCATTCATTATATCTAGGAAAAAACACACACTAGTTTGTGGTATACCGAGATCCTCATTAGTAACAACTTCTCTTGGAGGTGATTGTTCTCTAACTGTTGAGGGTTCTCGAATAGGATCCGGTGGGGGAACTGGGTCGGCGCATGGAGGCACCCTGGGTTGGCTTGGGGGCTACGTGGAATGATTTGAGTTGGTTTGCTCTTCCTCATCGGAGCTATGGTGTGAAGAGAGACACGCTCCACGCGATCGGGCAAATCGACATCCATACGGTACAAGGCCCCTGGCATGAGTACCTCGGAATCTCCCTCTGCCTCTTTAACTTTCCCCTAATTGGTTACATGCGTGTGCACGAGCTAATCATTTTGGACAAATGTCATTCCACTCCACTTGATAATCTCGAAGTCAAAGACAGGTAGATAAAAAAGGTCATATGTCTACTATTTCCTTTAATTGTTAGTAGACTAATTCTTACATTTGATAAGGCTTATGTTTTTTGCAAATGGAATCCTCAAAATTAATATCGTTTAATGCATGTATATGGCAACCTATGTTACGAGCATAACATAAATAGAAAAATAACTAAAATTATCATATTATATACCTTGATATTTGATATTGCTCCTCATGCCTCTAGATTGAAGATGAGATTGCGATGACATGTCCACACAGCGTACCGCCTACAAGTATGGTTTGTCCCGATTTCCCTTCACATGAAGCAAATAAGTATCGCTCGCTAGACTTTGTTTAAGCAGGTATTAATGCAGTAAAGCTGAATACTTCTTGTGTACTTGTTTGTTATTTGCATAATTAAATAGGCCGAGCTAGAAGGAAGTAAAGTCTACCTTGACCGAATGGAAGGAAGCAAAGTCACATGCAACACCGTCTTTTCTCCCCTCACCTGAAAAAGAACAATATCATAAATATCAGAAGTCAAACAAGTTTGGAGGAAAATAAATAAACGGTCAGTTATACTTATCCCTTTATATATATGAAAACATAAATGCTATCTTGAGTATATTAGTCCAGCCCATTTATCAATAATAAATATGATGGTTTTAATAAATAAAAGCAAGAATTTCATATGATATAATAATATGATAAAATCAAAAATTTCATACGATATAATAATTAACTGCCTATGTCCACAACTCAATTTCAAAGAATTAATCTATCGTGTTACCCTTAAACTCGGTGATCTCTTTTTTGGCAGTAATTATAAATCAGATACAGACTCTTCCTTTGTGGATAGGTCCCCCTCATATGAATATTCCCCATCACCATATGCATCTCCAGAACCAAAAGCAATAATGTCATCATTGATAAAGTCCGTTGAATTTATACCTTGACCATCCTGATCCATGACAGCTCGTGCATCAATATGGCTAGGTAGTATATCAGTCATACTCAGTGGGGTTGACACAGGACATGCATCACACTGCACTAATGCATAATAATATGATGACTCATCTTCTTGATCGGCATCATCGTCACTTGATTCACCATCAATATATTCTAGAACCCTCGGCACTAGAGGGATGTTGTATACATTCCTATTTGTATAGTTCTGCACAACACCCCAACTCCCTTTCGCCCTTAAATCTCTAATGTAGAAACACTGAGAAGCCTGACTCGCCAACACAAATGGTTCATCCTTATACCAAGTCACGTTCATGTTGACACTAATCATATGGTCATCCACCCGCACCCCTCGTTTTCGATCACCAACGTTAAACCAATCACATTTAAATAGGAACACCTGACACCATTCCATGTACCATAACTCTACGATATTATTAACACCACAGTAGAAATCTAGGTTATTTGTAGCCTCGTCACCAGTTACCAACACCCCAAAATTTTGTGTACGCCGACAAAGTTCACACTGCTTTGTATGAAACCTTTTTCCATTTATAATGCAAGCAGCATATGATGCAGCCCAACGGTCAGGCCCGCAAGCTAACGCATACAAATCAGCGGACACATCAGGTGGATTGGAGATACGTTGTTCATGGATCTACACCAAAATTGGTGAAAAATCACAACATATATTTCCGTCATTCCAAAGCATAACAAAAGCTATGATATTTAAAGTAGCTAGGAATGGAGAGGAACTTACACGTTGCTTGAACCAATTTGGAAACTCATTTTGATGCGTGCGATTGATGCAATTTGGGTGTTGTACCCTACATTTCTCGTAGTGCTCCCTGCATTTGGATCACAGAATCGCCATGCAAAGTATTCAAGTTAGCTAGTGTGGGATGATAGGAACTTGTTAAGCTCGAATGGAAGTGTATATGTATAAGTAAAGTCGTTGATGCTTGCTCTATATAGGGTCTAATCTCCGCACAATTGTTAAGCATGTACTAGATGGCTGCTCTAAAGAGTTTTTGTTCTAATTGCACATTAGAAGCTGTACCCAAGGGGCGAACTTTCTGGTTGAAAATTTTGAATCCATCTATAGTTTCCTCTTCATCAGCATCAATGTTGCGATCCGCTCGATTAAACTTCGTCTCAACATCTTGGAGGTACATGGAGCAAAATGTCAGGCATTCGATGTGAATGTAAGCCTCGGCTATTGAACCTTCTGGGCGGGCTTTATTCTTAACATATCGCTTGAATTTGCTGAGAAACCTCTCAAATGGATACATCCATCTATATTGTACTGGACCCCCAAGAATGGCCTCACGAGGTAAATGGACAGCTAGGTGGACCATGATATCGAAAAAAGATGGAGGAAATATCATCTCTAGTTTGCATAAAATAGTGACGATATCAATTTGGATCTGGAATAGACGATGCATCTAGAGTTCGAGCGCACAACTCTATGAAAATAGTGCTAAGTTCAGTCAATGCCAAGGCAATGTCACATCTTAAGTACCCCCCACAGCAATGGGGAGTAATCTTTGAAGGAAAACATGACAATCGTGGCTTTTCAACCCTAAGATTTTACAATCACGTAGAAAAACACATTTCAAGATATTAGAAGTGAATCCATCTGGAAATTTGATATCGGCCAGCCACTCACAAAATTTATTCCTTTCATTTCCGTGTAATGTGTAAAGTGTATGTGGCATTGTTACACGATCACTTTCACGCCTCAAATGTAATTCTTTTCCGTAACCCAAAATCTCCAAGTCACGCCGCGAATTGATATTATTCTTAGTTTTTCCTGGAATGTTCATTAAAGTGAATAAAATGTTATCAACAATATTCTTCTCAATATGCACAACATCTAAATTATGCCGAAGTCTTAAGTGTTGACCAATAAGGTAACTTGAAGAATATGCTACACTTTGTCCAATTTAGCTCTTCAACAGTGCGTTTTCTCTTCCTACGGGATTTACCAAACTAAACATCCCCAATCATATGCAATTGAGTTTGAATATCATCTCCTCCTAGATCCCTCGGTGGCATACGATGATCTTCTTTACTGTTGAACAACCCTTTTCTTGTTTTCCATATGTGATCTGTCGGTAAGAAACGTCGGTGTCCCATATAACAATGTTTTCAGCCATATTTCAACCAATTGGAGTCTATGTCAGCATTGCAAGCTGGACAAGCTAATTTTCCCTTTGTTGACTTGCCAGAGAGATTCCCGTAGACAGGAAAGTCACTAATTGTCCACAATAAGGCGGCATGCAACATAAATGTTTCCCTAGTTGAGGCATCGTATGTAGGTACCCCATGTTCCCAAAATTCAAGAAGTTCATCAAGCAACAGCTGCAAGTAAACATCGATGTCATTCCCTGGTGACGTTGGGCCAGGAATAATCAAAGATGTCATGAAGAACTGGTCTTTCATGCATGACCACGGTGGCAAATTATATGGAACAAGGATCACTGGCCAAATGCTATGAGGTTTAGCCAAATTGTTGAAAGGAGTGAAGCCGTCACGTGACAGACCGAGCCTTACATTGCGAGGATCCGCAGCGAACCAACTATATTGTTCATCAAATTTATTCCAGGACTCAGAGTCGGCTGGAGTCTCATACTAGTATCTTCTATCGCCCGTTGCTCTTTATGCCATCTCTTATCACCTGCTATCTTTGCAGACATAAAGAGACATTGCAATCTAGGTTTCAAAGGAAAATGTCGCAACACTTTTTGAGGTATCACTCGTGATCCGTGTATTTGGCATCCACCTCGAAGGGTTACATACAGGGCATTCATTAAGAGCAGCATTTTCTTTCCAAAATAAGATGTAGTCGTTGACGCATGCATGTATTTTGTGGTACTTGAAACCCAAATCGCGCTCCAAAGACCTTGACTCCTCATATGATTGTGGCAAGAGCATATCTAGGAAGGCAGACCTCAACAGGTTAAGGAGCATGTCAAATGACTTAATTGACCATCCACCGATTGATTTGATGTGTAACAACTTGACAATGAATGACAACTTTGAAAATTTTGTACACCCGTCGAAAAGAGGACGTCAAGCATCTTCTAATAGCTGGTCAAAAGATGACGCTGGTGTGGCTTCAAGTATTGGTGGCCTATTTGGCGAAGTAGTGTTGTCTTGGGGCACATCAACAAAGGTGCCTGTCCGAATGTCATCCAACATCTGTTGCATGTGATCAATGTAATCATCTTCCAGTATAACCTCGTCCTAAATATCGTCATCACTGACATTAAATGTCTCCTCCTCTCCATGAAATACCCACCGGGTGTAATTTGGACTGATCCCTTTGATATACAAATGAGTTTCCACCTCAAATATAGGCAACCATCGATTGTTAAGGCATGTACGACATGGACATCGGATACGATCCCTTCCACAAGCATGGCTCCGTGCTTGTGTGAGAAAATTGTTAACCCCTTCAGCGTATGCAGGTGATAAATGTCCATCGAGCTCGTTCATCCAACTTTTATCCATCTAGAAAAAAAGACATGATTGGGAAAACTTACTAGATAACCAAAGTTATGCGGCAATTTTTGACACATTGAAGGAGTCACATTTAATGAAAATGAATGTCGGATATATTTTGTTGCATGTGATTAAATGAATGGTCTTTGGGATGTTATTTGTTGCTATAAAGTAAGTGTGGGAAATGAAATCACATAAAGAGTTCACCTCGTGCATATTTTGTTTCTTGCTAGTACTTGAGCACTTTGGGATAGAAGAAATGTGTTCGTATTTGAAAAAGTTATTCTTCTTCATTGAATGAGTGGTTCATAATGCATATGCTCTTTGAAGATAGAATTGTGTCAAATTCAGATTTTGGATGTTCCTATTTCTCATATTAAGAGGAAGATGGCTATTGAACCTCCTCTTATGGGTTTTGATAATTTGACAAAGAACTTCACCGAAGTCTGTCTCAATAAGGTAATAGAAGAATTGGACTAAGGTGTTAATAGAGCCCTACATAGGATTTAATGATGATGTTATCGTGCAGCCTTTGGCGTGGTAAACTGGATGCATCTATATATGTACATAGATGCTCACACAAACTAAATTAATGGAAATTATAATAGTTACCTTGTCTTGTAAATTCTTAAGTTGTACACACTCTATTAGGGATTACCAGCAAGTAATAAATTTGCCATGTGGTTACTAAAAATTTGCATTTTAGTTTCCATTTTGAATCACTTGCTGGTTCGTTTGGCTAGATATCTATAGCAGCAAGCATCTCCAACAAATAAAACAATATGCGATTATCAATTTTTCAATACATATTTTTACAAGAAGCTCAAAGAGGCTGTATCATACAAGGTAGTCGTTATCCTCAATTTATTTATTTTCCCTAAATCAAATAATTGTTTCTAGCTTTTGATGCATTGGCTTGACATTTAGGGATTTGTAGATGTTGAACTGTAAAACTAGTTTGATGGTGTAGTTACTTATTGTGTTCGTTTTGTTTTTAAATATGTCATGGGTTGAGAAATTTGAGAGTGTCTGTTATAACTTTGACATTACATGATGTTCCCTTGTAACTTGTAGGGAAGTGACAAGGAGACTTTTTTTGTCAAGTTCAGAAGGTGGTGGAAATGTGTCAACATATTTCAGAAGGCATATGTACTTATCCCGATACACGAAGAGTAAGTTTTGAGTTGAGATGGTTTTGTATGTGTAAGATGATTAACGGTCGGTGTGACATTTAAAGAGGTTAATTTAAAGATGTTAATGATCCATCCATATATGGTCAAAAGGCCTTTTAGAAAGATCATTTTGTAGTGACTGATGACACTGACTGGACATTATTTCTTTCCAGCTAGCATCCTTCTGAGTTGATACATATCCTGAGTTATGGTTTCCATGACCAAAACAGTTCAGCTAACATTCTATAATGGTTAAGGGAACTGTCTCTGCCCATCCTGTGTCTAAAATGTTCTCTTTCTTTTTTCCTCTCTTGCAAAATTTTGTTACAGAAATGGTATGTAAACTTGTAAAAATGAGACGCTTGAGCCATAAATTTAAAAACCAAATGAGTTTTACATGAGTTAGCTATGATAAATATGAAAATCCTATCTTACTTCATCAAGATATAAGAATAGGAAGAATTTCCTTGCAGTTAAGAATGACAATTCAAAATATCTCTTTTAAAATGTTATCCCAATGAGAACACATAGTTCCTATCAATTTATTATTCTTTTTAAAAAGGACGGATTAAATAACATGAAATGCAAGTTCCTGAATTGCATGTGGTGAGCCCAAACCCCCAATTAATCCAAAAACATCAGCATAGCAAGAACAGATAATTATTTTTACCATAAGAAAAACCATCAACAAAAAGATGAAAAATGAAACCCTATGTAGAATATTCATCCACAAATCAAAGCAAGAGTAGATTATCATCTTTACCATAAGAAATAAATAAATTTCTAAATGTAATCAACCAAGTTCAACACCTTTCACCACTTCCACGATCATCAAAGGAAATTGAGAAAGGACCAAAAAGATGAAACGTATCTCGCTTCGAAGATTTTACTATTTTTTATAATCAAAATCAAATACGAAAACGGTTATAGTGCATCAGAGTTTAAGATCTACATTGGTGGTTTTGTTGGTTTCATTCCTTTTTAGGATAAGGATAAGTTCAGTTATCACTCTAAATATATAATTAGTGTAACATTAATCTCGCCAATTAATTAATGTGGGTGCCAAGACTGTAGAAAATCAAGACCTCCATCCAAATTGTGGATTTGTAGTTGAGAAAGAGTACCATGGATCATTGGAGAGGGAGGGTGTCAGGCCCCGTCCCGAGCTAATCAAGATTAACTCTAATTAATTGAGATTAATGCTAGTTAATCACATTTAATTAGATTAATGATAGTTAATGACTAAGCTCAATGAGATTAGTCCCAAATGAACTTAGTGAAGTGATGATGAGGAGATTAAAGGAATTGAATAAGAGTTAGACTTAAACAAAGGGAACAAGGACTTTTTCGTGAATACGGATTTACGCGTATTTTATCGAATACGGAAACTCTTGATACCAACTCGCGTATCTTAACGAGTACGTTAACTTTCATAATAAACTCGAAGTCATTTGACGAGAATTCGGTCAATAGACTCTCCATCTGACTCAAGTTGTAAATAACCTTAATGGGGTGGACCTTTATGTAAATGAGGGACTTATAAGGCTTGAGTGAACTACAGTTAGTTCATTCACTCAGTTATGTCTCCAGCAAAACCCTAGACTACTTCTTCTCTTCTTTCTTCTTTCTTCTTCATTTCTTCTTCCATTCTTCTTCATCAAAGAGAGAGATTGGAGTGTTTCAAGTAGGTTTGGAAGAGGTTTCACCTTCTTCATCTTCTTCCTCATCTTGGTTTCCATTTTCGGAGTAGTGAAGCTTGTAGGAGACCTCAAGAACCCTTTTCTTGGAATTACAAGGTTTGAAATTGGGAGATTTTGTCTCAAGTCAAGCTAAACAAAGGATTTCTTACTATTTGACTTCAAGAGGTAAGTATAAATGTACATCTATGATAGAAATGCTAGTTTACAAGCTTTCTTGAATTGTGAGAGTTGGGTTCTCAAACCCTCTCTTTGTTGTAGAATGGAGATTTTTATGTATTGAATGGGAAATGATTAATGATTATTCCAATGTATGGTTTTCTTGGATTCCATAGATTATTGAAGAGATTTGAGTTCCTAAAACTCAGATTCAAGGATTTGTTTCAAAAGTTTTGAAGCTTGAAAAAGCCATTTTGGGCGAATTTCGACTAGCCGCAAGGCTAACCGTGAAGCCAACCGTCGAAATCCATAAAATGGGCGAGCTTCTGGAAAGCTAACCGCCAAATTTCAGTTAGCCGAAATTCGAATTTCGGCTAGCCGCAAGGTAACCGTGAGGTAACCAAAATTGAGTCAGAATTCCTGTCAAAAGTGTCAGCTTCTGAAAAGCTAACCACTGAATGGCGGTTAGCCGAAATTGAGATTTCGACTAGCCGCCAGCCACGTTTCGGCTAGCCGCTGACCAAGTTTCGACTAACAGTCGAGTGAGCCGGATGCTGGCCAAACATTAGTCGTAAGTGAAAATTTTGGGAATTAAATGCACACATTAAATATATAAATGTGATGCCCATCGAGAATAACACGTGCATTTGGTAACCAATATTCACACCTAAATGGTTGTTTAGATATGAGAGAGAATTGAGTAGAAACGGAAATGAGTAGGAAGTTTTCTAACCCGTCAGGGATTAATCTAACTCGTATGGAACAATATTGAATAAGTACAATGAACTAATGAACAATTACTAAAGGTAATAATACAATGATTAATCCTACTGCAGTAGATGAATGGGGTGTTCCGGAGCTCCGTGGTGATGCCAGTGATCTCTGATCAAGACGCTGGTAGTTCCCACACATAGACTGAAAAGTCACTGAATTGATAAGCCACCTAATAATATTGGACTAAAGAGTCTCATAAGCCATCTAATAAATATTCAATGTAATGAAATGAATGAAATGAACTGACTAAGACTTCCCTTGGGAAGAAACTGAATTGAATGATAATACTACTATTGTATTTGTAATTAAGTCATCGATTATTAATTGGCTATACTGTACAGGATTTCGTATTGTTCTAGATTTAATTGTCTAGAGTTATTGTATTGAGAAATAAACAAGTTTAGCATGAATTATCACAGCTTTGTTTATACATTGTTGAACCGTCGTGTTCATATTGTTATTGATGGCATTACATGCCCAGTTGCCCGTCCCGGCCTTGCAGAGGCCGTCCCGCCAGCGGAGGAGGCCCATCCGATATCTCCAGGAGGTCTAGCGAAATGGACATAGATCGGAGGGGGATTGAACTTGGATATTTTGATAAATACTTTTGTCGTAAATTATTTTGAGATGTAATTAGAAACCAGCTGCCTTGTATTTGAAATGCAGTGGTGGACTTTATTGGACTGTAATTTTGTATATGTGGACTTTACTTTTGACGTAAAGTGAATGATTGTCAATGTATATATATATATTTCCGCAAAAATGTACATTTGACAGGTATGCAAGATAGATCCCTTGTGAGTCTTGTCTTAACTTCGGTTAAATCAAGATTTACGGGAGTAAGTATGATTACCTTCGCGACCCGGGGTTAGGCCTCGATTAGCCCGGTCTCGGGCCCAAGTCGTGACAGAGGGGGTATTGGAAAGATCGCAATGAAAAGATCACAATGAAACATAGAGGTACTGTGAAAATATCAACTCCATCAATTCATCATTACTCTTTAATCTATAGCCCTCAAGGCTAATAATTTTAAATTTTAAACTTTTTATAGAAACTTTAGTTCAAAGATGAGTAAGGTTGGAAGAATGTAAAACCTGGAGTCATAACAATTCAACAAAGTGCAGGGGTTAGTGTTTAAGGGAGGAAGCTGGTCACAGGTGGGCGCGTGCGTGACTACAAAATGAACCAATCGCATGTAAAAATCACACAGACAGTTCCCAACCAAATGCAAACTTGCAGTTTTTGCCAGTCTAATGTATGAGATTATTAGGCTATATTATTATAGTTCATAGAATCACTCATTTATCGTTGCTTCTACCTAATGAATCATCTTGACTACTATAAAATATCCCAATTATATAAAGGACCCTCTTTTATTTTAAAATTTTATGATTTGTTGGACAAGGTTTTCGCTCTCCTAGAGAGTCCCGCAAGGCAGCCAAGTAGGATTTTTATTCTTGCCTTTAATTTAAGTGTCCCGCTTTTTAAACGTTGGAGATTGAAAAAGTCGTGCAAATAAGCAATGTCATTACATCACAGGGCTAAGTCAAGAGGGTGAAGGTTAGGTAAGGAGCCACAAATGGCCGTCCACATACTTTACTTTTTTATAGTAAATAATTAACTACCCTCTTACCATAATGATTAAATCTTAAAAAAAGGTTACAGTCAAAACTAAATAAGAAGTCGGTAATTAAAGCAACACTAACAGAAGGACAAATGATCAACAAGGACCATGAGATTCAATTGTATATATTACACCTTGCTGCCGGCTTGTCCAGAAAGGATTTTATAAAGCATATGTCGTTTGTCGCTGCCATCCATCAATTAAGCAAAGCCCTCTACACATCATTTATATCAAATCTCCCCTTCATTCATCATCTCCATCATCAATTCATCCCATTTATTTTCCATAAATCAAAACCATTTGACAATTAAATATAAAACAATAATGAAATCATTTCAAAGCTACAGTTCCATCAAAACACATGCATATCCATAAAAATAAATACATATTCACTTGCCTTTGGGTGAGGAAATCCAAAATGCTCAAATCCACAACTTAGCTCAAAATGCCCAAAACCTATGCATTTGAAACAAACCCTCATAAATAACTCTACAGATCACAATCTAACAAGCTAACAAACTCATCTAACACTAATTAATGGAAAACCCCCAATTAACAAAACCTAATCAAATGGAAGAAGCTTACAAAACAGTGAAGCTTGAAATTAGGGATGATGAAGATTGTGGGGCCCACTTGATCAATGGCCCACTGGAATAGTGGTGGTGATGGTGCTCGGTGGTCCACTGGGCAAAGAGGGGGAGGAAAGAAATCAGGAAGAATGAGAGAGAGAGAGAGAGAGAGAGAGAGAGAGAGATGGGTGGGTGCTCAGTCACGTTGCTAGGAAGAGTGAATGAGGAGGAAATAAAGAAAGGAAGAAAGAGAGAATAGAAAATCAGATGGGAGATGAGATGAATGAGTGGAGAAGGGAGAGGGAAATGAGAGAGGGGGCTGCTGAGAGCGTGGAATGAGAAAGGGGAAAGGGAGATAAGGGAGAAGGATAAGGAAGAAAGAAAGAAGAGGAAAGGCGGCACCGCAGGGCAGAGGAGAGGAGAGGAACAGGGGAGGAAGAAGAGAAGAGAGGAAGAGAGAGAGAGAACCGAGGGAGAGAGGGTGTGGTGTGCAGGTGGGCACAGGGCGGAACAGAGGAGGAAGCAGGGGAGAGGGAGAGGAACAGGGGAGGAAGAAGAGAAGAGAGGGAGGGAGAGAGAGAAAACCGAGGGAGAGAGGGAGTGGGGTGCAGGTGGGCGCTACAGCAAGCGCAGGTGAGGGGAGACAGGGGACGAAGAAGAAGAGAGGAAAGGAGGGAGGAGAGCAGACAGAGAGGAAACAGAGAGATGGGGAACGAGGGAGAGAGAGAACAGAGAAGAAAGAGAGAGGAGAGGGGGAATGGTGCTTGGTATGTGTGGAGTGCAGGAAGAGGGTGGGGTGTACCTGGTGCAGGGGAGGCGTCCGGTGGCGCAAGGAGGAAGATGAAGGCTCTGCGGGTGTCCGGGGGCTGCTGCACGCGCTTGGCAGTGCTGCTATGGTCATCTGGCGGAGGAAGATGAAGTGGTTCGCGCTCCTGGGAGAGGTCTGGAGAGGGAGGGAGAGAAAGAAAGGGCGATGGAGATGAGGAGGGAGAGATAGAAATGGGTTCTGGAGGGAGAGATAGAAACGGCAATGGAGATGCGTTTTGGACTGGAGGGAGAGATGGAAACGGTGATGGAGATGGGTTCTGGACTAGAGGGAGAGATATAAAGGGCTTTTGGAGGTGGGAGAGAAAGAAATGAGTGAGGAAGAAATGAGTGATGAGAGGGAAAATAGGGATTTCGGTCATGGGAGAATGAAAAATAGACATTTACCGTCGTTAGCTTTTGCGGCGAATTAAATCGCCGCATTATTAACTATAATCACTTCAAAAAATCGGATGGTCACCTACCTTAAAGAATATATGAATTTTTCTATACATTTTTATATTTTAGTAACTTATTAAGAGATGAAACGAATACTGTTTTAACTTAACATGTTTATTTCCGACCGTTTCTACCTTAAAATTAATTCAAATATAATTATAGCTTATACAATTTTATAGCACTACTTACCTTCTAAATAAGCTCTCAGGTATAGAAATTTCTGAATGCTAAATGCAATATATATATTTTATTTTAGAATAAAAGATAAATACTTCTTTTTTATTTTAGATTTACTTTTTATAATTAATATTGTAAAGAAATATAAACATTTAATATATATTTTTTGGAAACTTAGCAAGGGCCTTTATAGCTAGTCAGAATAAAATATGTTCTCGGATAATAAAGAGACCAGCAGTTAAACTTTAAGGTAGCATTTGGTTCGCTGGAATGGTATTACGCTGGAATAGAATGGAGAGTGGAATGAGTCTGGAATGGAATGAGGTAGGAATAGTAATTTCCGTTTCAGCGTTTGGTACACTAAGGAATCAACCCATTAGTAGAATTATGGATTCCTATTCTTGCGTTTGGTACGCTAGAATAATGTCCGGAATAGAATCAAATTTACATAAATCTGACTAAAATACCCTGTTCTACCTTTTCCCCAGTACTTTTTTAACCAGAGAGAGAGAGATACCAGAAAAGAAAGAGAAAGAAATGGGAAAGGATGTGAGAGACGATCAGCTGTTCGTGTTACTAGTTGTTTCCTTCTTCAATGAAATTGGTTTCTCGGCCTTCCAAAAAAGAAAGTAGCTTTCTTATCCTAGGATACACTTCATGTGAACCATTGCACTTGCACCCCTATTGGAGTGTAGAGGGCAAATGTATTCCAAAGACAGTGGTCCAGTACAAGCTTCCTCTGCCACCCATTTCCTAGTTTCATCTCTCCATTCTGCTGACTTGTCTACTTATTTTTTTTCAGTAATCTTCTGGTTATACAAAATCCAGCAATTTACAACATTAGCATCTCAATAACAAAACCCATTTCCAAATTCATCACCCACGTCCATAAAAAAGGGATTTGTAACAACCCCATCAACACCCCCCCAATCCAAATACAAGAAAGAAAGAGAAAACACCCAGTAAGATAAATGCAAATAAACCCCCTTAGAGCTTTGTGGACGAAACCCCCTTCTCTCCTCACACAACGGGTCAGGTCGGGAGGGTGAGGAACCAGTCGGGCAGGGCAAGATGGGGAGGAAGCAGAGACGCACGTTAGAGGTCTGACTCTGAAGTGGGTTAGAGATGGAGCAGATGAGGTTCTGAAACCACCCATGCTTGTCGTTATCATCTTCGAAGCCGTCATCTCCACACACACAGAATGAGTAGCTTATGAAGAATGATAAAATTGATTCCGAGCCGGGGGGAGGCCAGCTAGGGCTGTCGCCAGGGGTTGGGGGGGGGGGGGGGGGTGGGGGGGGGGGAGGGCCTTCCGCCGAGGCCTTCCGGTTAGTCTCCTTCCAAGTCGGCGACTAGGAGCTTGGAGGAGGGTGGAGGGGTATTTTGGTCTCAATGAAAAATTACAAAGGAATGGAATGGCCGTTCCTCCACCTCCCTAGTGTAATGACCATTCCTCTACATAAGGAAATGGTGATTCCGGAAGTAATGGTCATTCCACCACTTTTTTGTGAACCAAACGCTATAATGACGATTCCGTTGGAATGACCATTCCATTCCGACCTTCATTATAGCGAAGCAAACGCCACCTATTTGTAAAGCTGACTCCCGGATGGATTTATAAGGCTGGCCTTAGACGTCGCTGGTCAGCATTTATAATAGAGGAAAAGTGCTCTTTTTTTTTTTTCTTTCTCCGAAGGGAAAAGTGCATTTTGATTGGGTCCTTTGACCTGTAGAACCATATAAGATGGGCCAACCACATAGAGCCTAAATGTGGCAGGGAAGTAAATAAAGTATCACTTCTCTGCTTTCTCTGAAGGTTCAAAGCAAGCCCTGACTCATATCTCTCAGCCACTGCTTTTCTTCTTGCCAAAAAAAAAAGAGAAAAAGAATACTTTCATTTCCTCCATTAAAGGTAATTGAAATCAAAATAGAAGAGAAAGTGATAACACACTTCCTATTGGAAATTTTCATGGAAAAGCACGTCGTCCTGTCTTGCTTTCATTTGTTCAGTCAAGACTCAAGACATGATACTTCCAAGCAGTATAGAACCTATTATACATGTGGTCAACCTCACCAGGGCCTACCTCCAAATGAGATAAATTTTGGCCTGTCGTTGAACATTTATTATAATTGGCTTTATTTTAACAGTTGGGGCACACTCAATAAGGTTGGCAGGACTCTCTTCAAAAGACCAGATATTTTACCCAAAAGAGAAGACTTGATATTATGAGAAAAATGTTCTCCTATGGGCATTCTTATTTCTTATATGCAGTCAACTTCGGTGGGGCCACTTGGATCCACCATTGATCAGTGAGGGCCCGTTCACTCTCACCCCCTCATGATCTGGCAGTAGGCCCAACTTCACTACTCATCAAACCTTTCTTTACCATTGGATTGAATCTCTAAGAAACCTATGGTTAGAAGACCACAGAATTTTATGGGTTTTAAATCAAGAGCTAGAATGATCTAACGGGGCTCATTCTTTTTTGTCGACTCCTTATTCATAAGAAGACCTTTCCATGCACCCCACCCTCAGTGATGAGTAGGCATCTAAGCAGTCCCCACAAGCGGTTATAGGAGAACATTATCATTAGGGATGGCAAACGGTTGGGTTGGATTTACGTTTAGGCCAACATTTCTAACATGCCCCATCACAGACTCGGCCCGACCAGTTGTGGGTTTTTGTAGTACCAAACACGGCCTTTGAGAGGTTTGGATGTGTTTATTCATTGAGACATTGATGCACTTGACTTTTCATTTTGAAAGTAAAAATAAATAAATTGCCTACAACGTTGAGTGCAGAGCTTGAACCTATGACTCATGTTCAAATAAAGTTATTGCTACCGTTTCTATTGTGATTGTCAAACTAATTATAAAATAAATGTGTAAAGTAATTTTTTTTTTAAAATGTGTAAAGTATTTAATTAGAGAGGAGCGAGTAAACCACACCTAAAACTAGATATCCAAACTCGACTCGGGTCAAAATTTAAAAACCAATTTCTTCTCCCAAAATCCACTCCTAATAGGGGCGAGACAGGGCGGTTAGCCTACTTTAACCGAACCTAATGCAATTTTTACCTGAAATAGGACTAAAGATCATATTATGCCTAATTGTCCCACTTGGCCACTGGTTTGAGTAATGGGACAGTGGAATTGTTGAACAGAGTCGTTGATTGGCACCTCCAAAAGATGTCTGCTATCCAAATCATAGAACATATAGGCCTTTGCATGTTGTAAACTACCATTTTGGTTTTCATCTTGCCATGCCTATTTTGTCTATTGAATAATTAATTGGCCTCTGATTTACGGCAGGATAGGATATCATCAATTCGATCTAGATCCTTTATGAGCCCTTTAAATCCTATAAGTGGGTTCCGTCTTCTGGTTATGAGCAACTTAGAATCACAACTTTGAAAAAAAAAATATTTTGATTCCCTCCATTAAAGGTAATTGGCTATAGAAGTAGAGGAGAAAGTGAGAGCTCAATTCCTCCTGGAAGTTTTGTGGAAGGACAAGGTGGAGGAATCTATACAGAAAGGACTTCCTCTTGTCAAGTTCAGATCTGGTGAGACTTTTTCCCATGATGACCCACATCACAGCTGGGCAGCTTATCGTGCACACGGGACAACTGCTTTATATCTGAGTAGAGGCTGCCTACGGTGACACTGTGGACCGTGATTGGTCACCCCACAGTCGTCGTGAAGAAAAAAAAAAAAAAAAACCTCAGATGATTTTGATTAATTCCCTCGTGACATGCTTTTGACAGAGGAAGAAAAGTCCTATGCCATCACCACTCTGCTTTCATATGTCGGTCAAGTCAAGCCATTATATTTCCAAGCAATTGCTCGGTTGCTTCCTTCCGGCACATTTCCTAGCTAGCAATAGCATCTTTTAAAAGAAAGAGATTTTCCATAAAATTTGTCGTTGCTTCCATCTCATGGTCATTGTCTATTTTAAGGCCTCTTCTCCTTTTAGAATCTTACTTGACCTTATCTATTACTGAAATCTATTTCAGAATCAATTGTCGCCCTTTCCTTTCATCTTTGTTCTTCGTAATCTGTCCAATGAATGCCTGATTTCTTTGTACCCTCTCTCTTCCATAATAGGTTTTTTTTTTTTTCCTTTTTCTTCTACTTTGTATTTATCTAATTTTTTCTGAGAACAATGGCATGCCAAACATTATCAGTTTTTAAATGTTTTGCACTGTGCGTGCTTAGTGTACACATATATTGTAACGTCCACACCATTAAATGTAAACTCATTCGTGTGTTTGGTACATGGATATGTCCCCATTCTAAGTTAAGAGAAACCGGAAGTGACAACATTATTACTATAGCACATAGGTTTTTAAAAGATCCTTTAATATTTAATATGTATTAGCAGATGACACACTAACAAAGAACCTATAAAGGTGGGTTCCAAGTGTACAATGCATAAAATGTATAACTTTAGTCAAGAATTTAGGCAGCAATGAAACTAGGATTTATGAAATACGAAAATTTAAAAATTCTCAATTTAAAATTCATATAGAAAAGAAAAAAGTTAAAATGACAAAATTGAGTAAGCATTTTAAAATTCTAACATATAAAATTTTCAAACAACTTCTTAGACATGATTTCCAGAAATTCTAAAAAAACAAACCAACCTTCGAATGGATTCAAGGTTTCTGTCGGTTCTTATTAAAATTTCTGTAATTTAAGTCAAAGCCTAAGTTTCCGAATTCCCGTGCAATGGTCAGGTCGCCCATCATGTCATTACCCTTGTCATGTCATATAGTTGTCTGAAATTACATTAATCTAGTGATGCCTCAAACGTAGAGCCCACTTTTAAAGAATTTCCTAGGCGGGTTCACATTGCCTGAATTCTTGAAAACATACCATTGTAAGATAATTTCTTGAAAGTGGCCGATTAATGGCAGGATCAACAGTGCGCCGTCTACTAAAGTGTAAATTTTAACGTAAAGATTAGTGGTCTTGATCTAGGTGTCCAAGCGAGGAGCGGGAGTGCTAAAATGCTAAATTTTAAAATAATTATATGGATAGAGCGCCTATGCAACATAGTGCTTCCGGGTTTATAAATAGGTACACATATATCTTTTCTATATATTCAAGTATTAAAAATAGAGAAAAAAATTAACTTTGTAATTAGATCAAATAAAATAGGCAATAATTAATAAGTTAGAAGAATTTTCTTCGTTTAAAAGATAAATGTCAAGCTTATAGAAAAAGAAAATGCACATAAACTAAAGATTCTGCACGGTTCGCTTCATATTCGGTTGATCTGTGCTCCGAGCATCTTCTAAGCTCGGAGGACGGATCTGCTCCGAAATGGGATGGATAGGGGAAGGGGAGGGGAGGTTCCGGTTACTAAGGTCTTGATGGATTAGAATTTTAATTGGGCACTTAGAAATCCTAGGATTTCAATTGGGCCAAACAAATAGGCCATAAGCGGTCAACTTTCTCTTGTGGCCACTCCGTTAAATTTCCAAGCAGCTTTTAAAATAATTATAGGGATTTTGCTGGTGTAGCTGGGCTTAGACAAGGTATTTGCCCTGAGGATTGAAGTTTAAAGTACTTTCGCCATAGCTTTTCTTGCAATATCATTGGCATTAATGTGAGAATCTGAACATAGAAAATTTAAGTTTATTTTTAAGTTATTTTATGTTTATTTAAATTTTAAGAATTTAAAGAAAACTATACTATGATGTAATTTAAGAATTCAATGAAACTCAAGGATGTCTCTGTTAGAAATCATTTGTCTTTCTAAATCATATAAAAGATTTTTACGTTTTCATCTTTCATTTATTTTACAGATAAAAATCTTAGATGAATTAAATTAATTTATTTAATAAAATTACAGTCAAACAAGAATTTTTATAATTTTTCTTGACATATTCTATATTATGAAGTAATAATTAAATCTGTTCATTTTTCATACTTCATATTTTTTTTTCGGCAAGGGCCTCTTTTGACTAGTTTCATAGAAGTTTAATCTTAGGGGCCTAACTTATCTTAAATGTGTATTTGAATGAATTATATTTCAATAGATAGGGTCCACCAAGGAGTCACTTTTTCTCAACAAGGTTTGTTTAAGAGAAAGTGAGAATAAGTGGCACATAAGGAAATAAGAAATCTCCATAAAACTATGAGTCCACTTTAAAACATTTAATAAAAATCATAAATTCACCCTCAAAATCCACATGAAAAATTCTCTCTTTGTCCCTAAAATCTAACAACCATTTAGTGTCCGTACCCCTCAAATGAAAATTTTGGGTCCCCACCGACAGATGGCTTAATATCCCACTCACAGAAATCCTTAATATGATTTTGTGATTGGTTCAGTTCACTGATGGATATAGGGTTTATCTGTCATTTACAAAAGCTCTGTCTTTTGTGTCTATTGCAAGAAACATGTGCCAACCTGCCATGGGGACCTACATCATCAGATAAAGGAATTCACAATGAGGACAGAGATGAAACATGTAAGGGCACGTTTGTGTAGAGGTAACTTCCATGGAAAGATGAATTTGCCACATCAGCAAATTCTATGGTTTTTAAATTCCTCAGAAATGGTTTTATGAGGAAATTAGAAATTCATGTTTGGTGCAAAAAGGTTTTCCTCGATGAATTAGTGCTAATGTTGTTTGGTGCAGCTATGGATTTCTTTAGTGAAAACCACTTTTTAGTAAAAACTATTGGGTGGGTGGGTTGGTATGTGTGTGGGGTGGGTGGGGTTGGAGGGGAGGAGGAAGAAAGAGGGTGGCCGGGTGGAGTGAGGGGGAGAGAGAGGAAATTGGGGGGTCATTTTTCCGTAGAAATGGACTTCCCATACCCCCCCCATAGGAAGTCTATTTCCATACCTAGGAAGGAAAAAGCTGACGTGGCGAAAAAGCATTTCCGCGGAAAACTGCCGCACCAAACACATGAAAAAGAAGTTTTCCGCAGAAAACTACAACCTTTTCCGCGGAAATGGGCTACACAAACATGCCCTAACTCTGTGTCTCTTTCCTCTGATTTTTGAAAACGGTAGCGTGTGGATGTGGAGAAAGGTACGGGCCAGCACCGGGCCAATTGACGATTCCCTTTCTTCTTTTAAGTCAGTCTTCTTTGCTTCCATCATCTCATCTCCTCCCTGCTTCCAACCAATTGCTCAGCTGCTTTTACAAAGCGTCTATTTTACAGCAGTAAGAGGTTTACGCCCAATTTCTATGTTGCTTCCTGAGAGTTGAAAATTGTGTGTGTGTCCTGGCACGCCTTGATCGGCTCTATATGGCCCGGCACACTTGGATTGCAAACGGAAACCATCGGTCAGAAAACAGGCAGCCTATAAATACTAAATACCCCTCCCTCTCATTTTCATCACTCACCTTCAGTTTTTGTATGGGCTGTCTCGCTAAGCTCTCTCTCGCACTAAGTTCAATTAGTTTTTTCTCTCATACCAAGTTCAATTAGTTTTGAAAAGATCAAGATCAAATCATCAAGGCCCAGGGCGCTTTCTCTCTCTGTAAGAACTTCTCAAACGCTCATCTCTCTTGTTGCTATCTCTTTATTTAAAATTTAATTTTTATTTGGTATAAACATAAACATATTATATAAATAAGTCTCTGTTCTTCCCACCTTTCTTACATAACATATCATAACAGAGAGGGCATCCCTCAGCTGAGCCTGAGCACCTTCCCATCTGAATGATTTGGACAGATTTAGGACGGGTGGATCTAAAATGCACTCAGTTTGGATGGTGAAAACTCATTGGTGGTGGATCCGATCAGGGCTGCACTGGGGGATATCTTTGGAATCCCCCAACCCGTCCTATGTCCAGGGTCTGAGGTGAACTTGGACGAGGGGCTCCCACAGTAGATAAATTAAATATTTAATGGATCATATTTTATCTTCTTTTCATAAATCTAGTTTTTTTTATAGAATGTAAATGGCTGAATCATCTGAATATTTAGGCCTTTTGCTCAGAAAAAAATTGGTTGGCCTGGATTTTGTTTACATCTGCTTCCAACTCCATTCCATTTTGTTTAGAGGATAGTCTTTCTTCAATAGTCTTATTTAAGCATATCTGCAGGTCAAGTCTTCTTCGCACTCGAAGCTGATAAATCACATCTTTGCTCATTGGAATCTACCAAAGCAAAAGGTCCGATTTCTCTACTACTCTCTCTCAAATATTCTTCCATTTTTTATCCATGCAATTCTTTATAAAAAGATGCCAACTATTTGTTATTTTCGTGTGCTAAAAATATACATATTGTATGATTGACTAGAATCCGAAAGCTTTTGCAGGGAAAAATGTAAATATTTTCTGTGTTTTTTTTTTCTTTTTTTTTTAGTTTCTTCCAATCAATCTGATCCTTGACCAATGCTATAACTAAAGGTGGACCACTGTTCTAACATCTTGAATTAAAATGAAATAATCAAGATTATTTTAACAAATTAAGTTCATTTACTGACCATGATGGTTGTCAGCGGGTCATGGGCATGTGCAGTGTGTTAGAAGTCAAGTCCTAGAGTATAGCTAGAAAGATTTGTTTAAATGCTCATACCGATTAATCTGTTCATTGTATTTCTTTAATTTGTAAATGTCTAGTTCGTTTACGAGAAACTATCATATAAATTTTTGGTCAAATGGGCCATCACTAAAATTTTGGAATTGCAATACAAAGAAAGGAACCAGATAAATGGTAACTTATGTATTTTTTGAATTAAATTCCTATATCCTATCAATCAATTAAATTAGACTAAGGTTCTCAGAGTCAGCGTCCAAACATTTGTTAGCGTTGGTCCTATAATTATTGGGAGTCCGGATCCCCTGTTTCGTCGAAACAAGGGAGTGTTGTTCTGCCCATTCCCACTGTGACACGTTTCACACAGGTCACATCATCAGCTATGTCCCTCCTTGAAATGGACAAAAGAAAAGGAGAATGGGTCTTTTACAAATACAACAAATTGTTTGAAAGAAAGCCTTTTATGCAGCAGCATGAGAAGTACATGTCAGGCCCAATTCTTACAATTAACTAGTTGGGTCTAGATTTTGTGGAGTATTGTTGGTCTAGAACTGGGTTGGACTAAAGCCAGGATCTTTGCTTATATATGGTCAAGTTTAGAACGAGTCCACTGATTAGAACCGGCCCACAAACCACGACTAGAAGCACAAAACTTTTTCTTTATTTTTTTTTTTTTTCGATAACAAAGTATATGGGGGCTCTACTAACATTCTTGTTCATGTAGAACTTGATCTTCTTGTACGATCCAATAGAGGGAAGCAAAGAGAACTCTCAATTCTTGAATATCCATTTGGAATATGCACGAGTTTAGTGATCCAGTTTTAATCTAAACCATTTAATACATTTCTTAGGCCTCACATTGGGCCTATTGTAATACATTGCAATTCAAGTAGAAGATTTGTAAAAGAGTTGATGATGTGGTGACTGATTTTGAATTGCTTCTAAGACTCCCTCTTCATCATGGAATACAAAATGGAAATTCTTCTCAATCAGATTACACTCATTTTACTAATGCCCAAATAAGTTATATGAAAGATCGTCTACAGTTTGCGTTCGAGCTGGTCTTGTTATGCAGTAAACCTGCAGAAGAATGGAAAAACCTCTCCAGCTTTCCACATGCAAATGGGCAAAATCTCTTGTTAGGAGACTTGCACATGCAAATGGGCTGATGTTTGAGTATCCAGCTTCATGTCATGATTATTAATTGTTGGATCTGTTGGATTGTTGATTTCAAATCTTCTTCGACCACCACCGGTCATGAAAAATCCCTGTGAGGCTCCATTCAAGCAATGAACGTTATTTGAAAAAAACAAAAGGAAAACGCTCAAAGAGGACAAATAAACATATTTATGAAGATCAAAATCTAATGATTTTGGCAGTTTCTACAAGAAAAGATTGTGCCTTTCAACAGTACAAACAAGGAATACCATCAGAGCTCCCTCCTTTTCTCTCGCATCAACTCATTATAGACCCTAAATTGGTCTGCACTGTCATTTCCTCATTTGACACTTTACTAACATAATAAAAGTCAAGTAAAGTCTCCATTTTTCAGATAAGATGTCACATCAAAAGCACTTTAATTCAAAACTCCCTCTATCTTTTTTTAAAAAAGTAAAAAGCAATCACCTTTATCCACTAAAATACAAAAAAAAAAAAAAAAAAAAATTAGCCATTTTCCTATACAAAAAGTAAAAAAACATTTCATAGTAAACAACTAAAAATAAAATACCATCATAATCCATTTGTATTTTATTCCCTCTCTTTACTTCACTTCATTTAACTTGACTTTACAAGTAAAATTACCAAACGGGCTCAAAGCTAGAAGGCGTGTAATGTACTAATAGAAATCAGTTTGAAAATAATAAACCTCACAAAGATTAGTAAAAGAAATCAAAGATTAGGGATCAACTTGAGAATAGAGAGAGGAGAGAGAGAGAGAGAGATGAAAAGATGCGCTCCTGTAACATGTCTCTTGGAGAAGACGAATTGTGAGGAGAGAGTCTTTTCCATGTAGCCGGGTTTGTTGTTTCAAACAATTTGTTGTATTTGTGAAAGACCCCTTCTCCTTTTCTTTTATCCATTTCAGAGAACCATTTGGGGGGGGGGGGGGGGGGGGGGGGGGGGAAGGGGAATTGGGGTGTTGCATAGCTGATGTGACATGTATGAAACATGTCACAACGGGATTGGGTAGAAATGCACTCCCATGTTTCGACGAAATAGGGGATCCGGACTCAATTATTGGCCATTTGTCAGTGTCTGTCGTGGTCTGGAATTTTGAATTCTTGCATAAAATAGAGTATTTGGAATGTCCATGGGCCATGATGTCACATCCTATCATAAATTCTCAACAAGTTAAATTCCTTGTCAGAAATGCCTCTAGAGCCTGTTTGTTTGGAATAATTGTGAGAGTTTTTGTCTGGGAAAATTCTGAAAATTTCAAATGCTGCCTCCCAAAGTAGAATTCCAAATGCTCAACCTCATCTAGCATTTGGAATGCTGGAATGCTGAGAATTCATAAGCTAAAAGTGCATTTTCATGAGGTTTGGAATTTTGAATTATTTCATCAAAAAGAGAGTATTTGAAATGCTCTGGAGAGAAGATGTCACATCATGTCCAAAATTCCGAACAAGCCCTATTCCTTAATAGAAATGCTCATAACTAATCAAGCCCTAAGTTTGGCACTTTACTAGCATAGTAAAAGTTGAGTAAAGCTTCCATTTTTCAGACAAAATGTCATATCAAAAGTACTTTAATTCAAAACTCCCTTCATTTTCTTAAAAAAAAAAGTAAATAAGCAACCACCTTTACCCACTAAAATACAAAAAAATCCACTTTCTTATACACAGACTCAAAAAGTTTCCATAACAAACAACTAAAAACAAAATACCATCATAATTCATAACCCACGTATATTTTACTCTTTCTTCAAAATCAACTTTACATCACTTGACTCTATTAGTAGAGTTGCCAAACTGGCAATAGCTGGAAAACGCGTAAGTTGGTGAAGGTAAATTTATGAAAGTGGCCGGCCAAACAATGACTGGATCGATAGTACACTATCTACTCAAGTGTAAATCCTAGCTTAAAAACTAGAGTTCTTATTAGATTAGAATTTTCTCAATGAGCCCTCAGAAATCCTAGGATTTCAACTGGGCCAAACAAACGGCCATAAGCGGTCAACTTTCTATTGTTGCCATTCTGTGAAAATTTTAAGCAGGCCTTATTCAATGCCCATTGCTTTTCTTGTTTTGCTTTAAAAAATTCCCACTTCGTTGGTTGCTCGGGAGTCTAGATTGAAAGAGCTCTCTTTCTGTACTTTACGGAACAAGGGAGTGTTTGGATGAGGACAAATGCTTAATTTGTATAGGGTAACAAGTAGCATTATTCGATTTGCAACAAAATATAAAAAGGAATCATCATGTGAGAATATCTCTATCCATAAAGAGTCCACCTAGATTTGGATTTGTTGCTACTCAAAATTGAAATCGAAATTGAGCCACAATTTAACGATCAATTACGAAATCGGACTCTAATTGCGAAATCGAATCTTATGTCTATAATATATAATAATACATTTTTTAATTGAATTAAAGACATTGCTACAGTTAATTGTAGAATGAATAATAACATCAGAGTTGCGGGATCCATTTAGAAGATCAAGGATCTGCCCACATGTACGATTGTTTTTCAATCACTTGGAGACCGGGATAAGGTATCTTTACGTGTACTTTTTTTTTTTTTTGATAACATGGGAACCCGCAAGTGTCACCCGTCTTTCAATTATGTATGTATTAGGATAGCCTTATAGTGATTATCGGTTCATCCAAAGTAACTAGGTGTATGTTGCCCATTGACCCAAATGAGTTGGGTGATGATACATCGTTAATAAATAAGTCTAGTTTAATTTTTCTTCCCATGTATAAATTAGGCTAAATATATAGTTGCGTGATTTAAATTCAAAGCATTTATGATTATTTGTGAGTATGTATTTATTTTAGTTGTCAATATTATATCTTTGTCCTCTCAAATCCCTACTCTTGTTGGTTCCAACTTTTCCGATAGGAAAGACTCATGGTTTTAAATATATACGTTGCTATGAAGAAGCCGCCTAAACCACCTAATCCTACTGATGCTTCCACTACTGCTGAACATGTAGAATTTGAGAAGTGGGAAAGATCTAACGATCTATGCCTGCCGTTGATAAAGAATACAATTGCCTTCCAAGCAGTTTAAGGCAACTCTCACATCTTATAAAGATGCAAAGAGTTGCATTGTTGCTTTGAAACAACAATTTAAGGTGTCTGACAGATTAGTGGGAGCATCTATTGCTCCCATGTGTTAGCTAGATTATATCCCCTTCAAGTGCTGAATTTAGATACAGTCCTAAATTACAGTCCCCGGTCAATAATTTGATAAATACTTTTAAACCTTTGCTGAGATCTATGGCCAAAGTGATGTGGGTCACTATGACCCACTGGAAGTGCATTAAGATGTCTCTTTGACCGGTATAGAAGGTAGATGAATGCCCATTTTCTGAGAAAAAATCAGTATTCTTTGTAATTGTGAAACGATCTGGGTCCACTGGAAAAGGAAACTTTTTAATCAATATGTGGGCTTTTAACGGATTAAAGTTTCACCCGTATCTAACCAATATATGCCTTCGGATTTTCATGCATGAAAATTGGCACCTTTTCCTCTTCCCAAATAATCAATCAATTGATTGAGTGTAAGTTTACGTTTGCTAATTCCTTAAGGCCATTAAATAATAAATGAAACATCTATCATCATAGAAGATGATGATCTTTTAAGCCAAAAGTCATCCACGATAAGATCTTCCAACATTAACCACAATATTGATTCGTCATAAGTTAGCCCGACAGTCATACTTTCTATTAGCATTAAAAACTCTACTTTGTTTTTCTCTTTTCCTATTTTATTAGCACATCGTGTGAAGGATTAATGTAAACTGGTAGATATGAAGAAAACAGAGGTTATAAATGTTTTTAAGACATATTATTGCCTTTTTACCGGATACCCTTCTCTTTTCTATTGTTTCCATTTTATGATAATTGTAAGTTTTTTGTCCAGGCCCCCATCGTTTGTTTGCACGTAAATTGGCATTGTGAGCTCTATAATCGGAATCCTTCATTCTTTGTGTTTCTAAGGACTTGGAAATATCAGGTTCTTTCATTTTCAGTACTCACCCACTTTTAATTATAACCGTACCTTATTTTTATATGCCATATCTAGGTCAAATTTACCATCACTTTACTTTATCACTTTCTAAGCAATTACGCTCAGGATAGCGATATAATTTTAAGGCTCCACTTAGTTTTAAATATTTAATTTAAAGATATCTAACAAAAAGAGTGTGTCTATCTTTGCTAGAGAAAATATTTGACTTGTTAGTGATTAGAGATTTTAGAAAATTTTAAATTTTGAACTGTGGTTGATTAGGTTTGCTCTTTCTTCATTGTATAAATTATGATCATTTCTCAATTGAATAGTATGGGGAATTTATCTTATGTATTCAACTATTTAAATGCCTTTAAAGGCAAATATTTTCAATCAATCTTATATATAAATATAAATCAATCATCTAAAGAAAAACATCAAATCATATTCTAGATGAAACAGACCATGTTCTTTATGGTATCAGTGGTGGCGATGATAGAATTGTCTCTGCTATGTAACATATGCTAGGATGCAGTTGTAGATGAGGCTGATTTTGACGCTCTATTCTGCAATAGAATAACTAAAAAATCTACTTTCCCATAACATGCATGTATAATAATTGAACGTTATAAGATTAATTAAATTAGACAAGATGGCCAAGCACATAAGCAGCCATGGTTTCCTTTGCTCTGCTTTCTCTGAATTTCAAATCAAGTAATTTATCATTTCACTTTGCATTGCTTTTCTTCAATTTGCTTTAAAAAAATGCATATTTTAATTTCCTCCATTAAAGGTAATGGGGATAGAACGAGAGGAGAAAGTAACAGCTGAATTCCTCTTGTGAAGTTTCGGGGAAGGAGAAGGTGGGGGAATCTGTACAGAAAGCACTTTTGAAAGAGGAACAAAAGTCGTTTGCTTTCCCATGTCGGTCCGGTCAAGCCATGATATTTCCAAGCAATTGCTCCCTTGCTTCCTTCCAACCCATTGCATCAGTATTAGTAGAGGACAAACTAACAATTAGTAGAAATGTATGATTTTCAAAGAACCGAAGTCGCTCTCTTGTTTCATCTTTGCTCTTGGTAATCTGTCAAACGAAGATTTGATTTCTCAATTCTCTCTCTTCCATGATAGTTTTTGTTGTTGTTCTTCTTCTAGTTTGAATTTATCTAATTCTTTCTCATAAATGCCAGACATGATCAGATTTTAAATGTTTTGAACTGTGCATGCTTTATGAACGCATAATGTAACATCCATACCATAAATGTAAACTGATTTGTGTGAAGGTACATGGATATGTCCCTATTCTAAATTTAGAGAAAACAGAAGTTTTATAGAGATCCATTAATTAATATTTAATATGTAATAGTAGAGGACACACTAACGAAGAAGTACCTTTAAATTAACTGAATAGAATGTATGAACGGTGTGAAGTGAATCAAACCATATTATTACATGTGAAAATCAAATTCGTGATTTCAATTTAACTAAAAATTAGATAAATAAAAAAAATGCAAACTAATTGAGCCCATCCCAGCTAATCAACTTACTTCTTTGACAGCAGTGAATTGTACCCGCAAAACTGGATTATCAATTCCATCAGCTTATGTTTATGTTGTTAAATCCAACCATTAAATCAAATTGCTATATATCATCATATACCATGAGTGACCTTTACAACTAAACGTAACCCTGATAAGATCTTCAACAATATACTTGACAATCTTAATTGTGCTCACAGTCACAGGTTTGCCCTGCAGTCATATACTATATGTGTTGTGATCTAGGGCCTACGAGAAGAGATCAATCATGAACAAGAGAAGACAGATTTATGTGGTTCGGCTTTTGGCCTACGTCCACGATGAAGACGGGAGAAATCACTATGCAATAAGAAGAGGTTGTACATCCTAGAGACTCTAGTCTCTATTAATAATATCAGCCCCAAAACCCTGTTACACCTAAACACTACCTCTTAATCACCGTAGACCTACTATAAGAGACCTACTTCTAATCAGTAGAACATGGACAATGCGGGGGCCCGGTTTACTAGATTCATTACTTCTATTGAGCCATACAACCTAACAAATCTCCACCTTGGCGAATATTGAAGCTGATCCTCATGCACAAAACACATCTCACCGTCTCCACCTGCCCCTGAGGGCACTCAGGTACCGAGCACATCGATCAAGTCCAGGTGTGCTTGGTACCTGAGTGCCCTTAGGGGCATGTGGAGACGGTGAGATATGTTTTGTGCATGAAGATCAACTTCAATTTTCCCCAAAGTGGAGATTTGTTAGGTTGTATGGCTCAATAGAAGTAATGAATCCGTTAAACCAGGCCCCCTGCACTGTCCATGTTCTACTGTGATTAGAAGTAGGTCTATTATAGTACGTATACTGTAATTAAGAGGTAGTGTTTGGGTGTAACAGGGTTTTGAGCTGATATTATAAATAAATACTAGAGTCTTTAAGATGTACAACCTCTTCTGATTGCATAGTGGTTTCTCCCGTCTTCCCCGTGGACGTAGGCCAATAGCTAAACCACATAAATATGTGTCTTTTCTTGTGTTAGATCAATCACGCACAGGAGAAGACACATATTTATGTGGTTCGGCTTTTGGCCTACGTCTACGGGGAAGACGGGAGAAATCACTATGCAATCATAAGAGGTTGTACATCCTAAAGACTCTGGTCTCTATTTATAATATCAGCCCCAAAACCCTGTTACACCCAAACACTACCTCTTAATCATAGTAGACCTACTACAATAGACCTACTTCTAATCACAGTAGAACATGGACAATGCAGGGGCCCGGTTTACCAAACTCATTACTTCTATTGAGCCATACAACCTAACAAATCTCCCCCTTGGCAAACATTGAAGCTAATCCTCATGCACAAAACATGTCTCACCATCTCCACCTGCCCTGAGGGCACTCAGGTACATACTTCCACGGTAACGGCGTGGGCAGTGGTGACGTCTGACCGTCTTCTCCGGTGACGGCCCTTTTCTCCGACAACTGCTGTAAGTCAGGCGATGGCGGGCCTTCACAACAACAGAACGGAACGAAAGATGTAGCAGCAAAAGTTCTTCTTCCTCTTCGCATTCTGGTTCTAGAATCAGAACCAAAACCTGCACTGCCTCTACCTGCGATGCATTGTTAGGTTGTATGGCTCAATAGAAGTAATGAATCTGGTAAACCGGGCCCCTTCATTGTCGGAAACATAATATGATCTTCCATCTGCAACACTGACTGAATCAACAGATGACGAATCTTCTATTATTTCTTTCCCTTTCCTCTGCCTTTCGGGACATTTTTTTTTTCTGATGTGCCCTTTTTTATGGAAATAATAACATTCAATGCTTTTCCTGTTGGATCTATGTTTGCCTTTACTACTGGAGTCTTTTGTTCTTCCTCCTACAACCAAATCCTCACCCAAACCATCATTGTCAGCCGCAACCTTTTTCTTTGACTCCTTGGAGTTTAAGGCTGCCTATACAGCATGGTATCAACAAAATGCTCATATGAGGGTGGTAACGAGCACAACAACATGATAGCTTGGTCCTCATCATCAACTCTAACTTCTGCTATATGCCAGCAGTAGTTTTCTCTTGAGAAACCTTTCGCAGTACATCATCACTCAGAAACAGTAGAATCTGACCGTACGCCTTGTCCAACAACTCATCATTCTCTGCATCTGACAAATTTTCAGGCAAAGCATTCTTTCCCTTCAAAGCCTTATGCAACCCATTCTGAACCAGTAAAGCATGCATCTTCAGACGCTAAAAACCGAAGTTATTTCCATTGAATTTCTCAATTTCAAACTTTGTGGCCATTCTGCGAATCTTTCACAGTAGCTGTGTAGATCTGGTCACCACGAGCACGCTGGAAGAAACGTATTTGAATGGCTAAGATATTGCTAAAACTTGTTTCTATGCTCCAATAAGTCAATCTCCTTTGTTGACCGTTGAACAGAAAATCTTCTTCCACAACCGCGTAGATCTGCTCGCAACGAGTCCGTAGGTTCAAACGGATCTCTAAGCAGACTTCGGATCGTCAAGATATCGTGAAAATAAACTTTAGCCTTCGATCTGGTCAAACAATCTTTGACCGTACGGATTTGCTGACGTGTCGCTGCCGTCAGCGCCTTTTCCTGTGGGCTTTGCTACTAGGCTTTTGCTGCACGGGTCAGGTCAACCTGGACTGGCCTGGCGGATGGGCTTCTGGAATGGGTCAGGCTTGACCTGGCCTGACCCGCGCTGAAACCGACCCAAACAGGTCGTCTTCTTCTCCTTTCTGCAACAGTAACCCAGAAGACCAGGGCTTCCCCTCTTCCGGTCTTCTTCTTCTCCCACGGCAACGGGACAATGGCAGCAGTGGCGACCTTCCTACTCTGGCGACACGCAGTGGTAGCGGCGGCGGCAACTCCAGCAGTTTTTCATAGCGAGTGGGGGCCCAGCGGAAAACAAAAAACCAAATCGTTGCTCTTCTTCAGATTTCTCTTCTCCGGCGACGGTGGCACAGCACGATAGCCGGCCAAACAGATCGATAGCCCTGGCGACCCTCCTCCTGCGCAGCAGCAGCAATCCTCAAGTGACGAGAATGGGCAGCAGCGAACAGCAAACCAGGCTGCGATTGAAGTGGCCCACCAATAGATCTTTCGATCTTCGCATGATTCGTAGCCCGAAGTCCGACCCTTTTGAAATCTGAATCAACGGATCTCCTCCGAACACACAAAATTGCTCTGATACCAGTTTGTTGTGATCTAGGGCCTACAAGAATAAATCAATCATGCACAAGAAAAGACACAGATTTATGTGGTTGGGCTTTTGGCCTACACCCACGGAGAAGACGGGAGAAATAACTATGCAATCAGAAGAGGTTGTACATCCTAGAGACTCTAGTCTCTATTTATAATATCAGCCCCAAAACCCTGTTACACCCAAATACTACCTCTTAATCATAGTAGACCTACTATAATAGACCTACTTCTAATCACAGTAGAACATGGACAATTCAGGCGCCTGGTTTACCAGATTCATTACTTCTATTGAGCCATACAACCTAACAACATGTCTTAGAATCATATAACTCTAAACAAAATTTCCTTTATTTCTTTTTTAATTTAATTGCATCACATGAAGGAATGTAGTTTGGTAATTCTATTAACAAATACGAAAGGAACATCTCCAAAAACATTTCTTGGCCCTATTAACGTATTTTCCACATTTACTTTCATCTATTGTTTCCATATCATGATTTTTGTAATTTAATGTCCATGCAGGCATCATTTGATTGTGCATAAATTAGTGTTGCAATTTCAACAATTGGAGTCTCTCATTGTTCGCCATTGAGGAGCTGAAATACCAGGTTCTTTCGTTTGACTCATGCACTTTTAATTGCAGCTGTATCCTGATTTTATGTAATGTAGCAAGTATATTTCTATGAAAATACAAATACCCAACAAACTTAAGTATTTGATTTCTCCTTATTTTAGGAAGAATCAATTTCTTATGTCACTTCATAGTTGAGACTTGTAATATACTATTATGTGTGCTCTCATTATTAGTTTTGCAATCCTTATTCTCTTTTCCCATCGGGGTTATTTGTTTGCAATAAAATCACATGGGTAATTTTTATGCACGTGCACTTTTGTTTACTGTAATCTATGTATGTAAATCATAGACGTGTAAAATGTGTGTAAATAAGATGTCTATTAGGTTAAACTTTCTGGACCTACAACTATGGTAAAACCAGTGGCATTTTTAGGAATTCGAGTAAGTGGGGTCAACAAAAGACTTATTTTCCGCAAATCGAATTAATTTGTTTTCCCCTTTATCAACACCTGCCATCTACTTTCGATAATTCAAAAAACATAATAAAAAATTCTTAAATAATCTATTTCCGATAATCCAACAAAGATAACATCGAATTGTCAAAAAAATAAAATAAAAAGAGATTTTTATACATTGTTACTAATAGTTCTTAATCAAAAAAGAAAATCCAAATACATGAACTCTTAGCTGCCCTCGACGGGTTTTCATGTATTGAAATCGTTGGATAATAGCTTCATTATCAGTACTAGAAAACACATCATTTTTAATACATGTGACCAAGCAGTCATTCATGCATTGATCTCCCATTCGGTTACGCAACCTGTTCTATACATACTTCATTGCTGAAAAAGCTCCTTCTACCGTAGCAATCACTACTGGTAAAATCAACGCCAATTTTAGAAGCAAATAAACCAATGGGTATACGATATCCTTCTTTCTCTCCACTAATTTTCTAGTAATGTCACCAGTTCCTTTAAATTCTAAAAACTCGTTGCTATAGTGCATATTAGCAATGTAGATTTGAAATTGATGGTGAAATTCCACGAGGTCTATTATAGAAAAATCAAAGGCATAAAATTGAGCAAGACAGACCAACCTTTCTTTGTCAAAAGCAAAAAACGAATTCGTGGGATTCAAGCAAACCACACAAACAAGCAACTTAGTATTAACTTCTGTGAAATAGTTGTTGAGCTCTTGAAGTTGCATATCGATGATTGTATAGAATAATTCAACACAATAGTGGTGTAAATTTATAATTTGTAGGGCTTTGCGTTGTGGCCTCCCAAAAACTACAAATATATCATCCATGTTCGGGATAGAAACAACCTGTCTGTTGAAAAATGAAGACACTTCAGTTAGTAGAGATCGATGGCCATTCATCATCTCTCATTTTCTGCAATCGTAGCTTAGACACTTTATCTAGTTTCATGGCATTCACAATATCTTGATCTTTCCTTTGCAATGGCCTATTAATTTTTGTTTTGTTTTGGTAGACAGATGGTGAGCGAGGTCAAAAGCTTTTTATAAGGTTAATTGACCCCACTGTGATCAATGTAGCACCGCCCTTGGGTAAAACGATTACATCTGTAATGGGTATGCTTTTGTTACACAGACACCACCTAACCTATGGCGTCTAGCTCCCTCCATCGTGATAGTGGCTTTGGATTCCACTTCCCACATCAATCAATCTTTGACCCTTTCTCCTCTTTCAACCATTTCCCTTCTCATCACCGTTGCAAGGGAACATGGAATCCCTCTCCCCCTCTCTATAGAATGTTGGATGTGAAATTAGTATCATTTAGACTAGGATGAAATTATTTTTAATTTATAGAATCTTACGGGAAAAAACCTCTTAGATGGCCCTGCATGAAAAAGGACCTCATAGCTTCTACTGCACAAAAAAAAAATGTCCTCCCACAATTTTATCCTATTTTTTACTTTTAGTCCCTCATTTCAACAGAGCATTGACGCCGTCATTTCCTTTGGAATAACAATCCTTCCAACTCCACCTCCTCCGACATTGGACTGGGCAGCACAAAAGTGCGCGGGTGAATGTTGCCGCAGCCCCTCCATGCAGTGGAGGAGGGAGGGGGGTAATTAACTTCTTTCAATTACTAGAATACATGGAATTGTTTAAAAAATATGCTAATTTCTTACAATTTTGCCGCCCCTCATTTACTTTTTCTCTTTTATAAAAGCATAGAATTTGAAAATCCTCCATGTTAATTTTGTCTTTTACTAGCTTCTAAAAGACAAGTAAATCTTTCTCCAAAATTTAAGGAGAGTTTTAAGGCTTTAGTTAAAGTAAATTCTTATTCCCATCTCGTTTTCTCTCCAAATTATTGTAAATCTTCATAAGAGACATTAATCCTCTATACTTTTTAGAATTGACAAATAGTTCGGTTTGAGAACCTAGCTATCCTTTGGATTCAAATAGCATTTGGTCCCACCATATTTGAGCAAATATTCAAAAAAATGTGTTTTCAATCTTATGGTGGGACCAACTACTGTTGGAGTAAAATTTTGGGAAAAGTTTACTTAAAAAGAGGTCGTTTATTCTAAGCATCATGAATGTTGTGCAATGAATCTTCACACTTTTATGGCATTAGTTATCAATGTTGTGCAATGAATCTTCACACTTTTATGGCATTAGTTATCAGTGGTGTGCTCTCAACCATTCATGCCTCTCAGGGGCATTATGGCCCATCAAACAATCACAAGTAACCAATCAATTAGTTTTTTACCATCCATGTCTACCATAGCCCATTAATGATTGCAAGCAATCAATCAGTAGATTTTTATTGATTAATTATGTGTCGATTGATTTACATGTGATCAATCCGAATAGGATCTACTTTGATCAAAGTGAAATACAATTCTCGGTCCTAAAGTACAGAGTAAATGATTACTCTGAGTGATTTGGACTCATTACAGTGAGCCCTATTATTTTGATATTTTAATTACCCTCGAAATTTTGAGAAACTGAGTCTTTAAAACTATTGAATTATTTTCAAATTGAGGAATATTTCCCTAAATATTAGTAAAAAACTATGCAAAGAGTAAATAAATTTATTTTAAAATTTTAAGTGAAAAGAATCACCAAATATAAAAATTTGTTATTAACCTCCTCTAGGAAAAAAGCCCTGGCTACGTCGTTTCTAATTAACCTTCACTTGCCCCCTCTCGAAGAAAATACTGGCTCCGCCACTGCCTCCAACATCACCATCTATAGATACTGACAACCTATCCAAATGCTCTTCTGTCACCTCGTTTTCCTTCTCCATGACCCTCTCCATCTCTTCCACCGGCTTATCTTGCATGCCTTGATGCGTCGCCAGGTTAGCCATGATCCACCAAAGAGACGTGGACGTGGTATCACTCCCCCATTCAGAAACTCCCTACGTTACCATCTCTTCCTTTTTAAGCTTGCTCCCTCCCTCATGTGGATGCTCTAGATCCAATAAAGAATCGACATAAGTGAAGAGAAACCCATTTTCATTTTTGTCTTGGTGGTCTTGTTTTATTATCCATGCGTGCTCTTATCAAGTGGTCAAGAAGCTTCAATTTCTCATGTTGGATCTATAAAACCTCCTCCTTCCAACATTTGCGAAATATTATACTTGCAATATTGGGTAAGATGGGGAAGACGTTGAGACCCACAGAGGTTCGAAGCAGATGACGATGAATGCATAGAATCTCCTTAATTGTTTCATCAAATTTCTATCCAAAGCACATAAGCAAGAGCAAGCAGAACATGCTCTGCTAAAAGGTCTCCAAGACCCAAATCGGCTCTCCTAACTCAGTATGGTCATTGAGCTGGCTGTCGGATCATGTTATGAAGGATCCACTTGCGGCCTTGAGCATAGGAATTGATCCAAGAAGAGTGAAGGACCTCGGACATGAGGTTCCATAGTAGGATGCGCCAAAGCGAGCCACCTGGCCGATTGATGTTGTTTTGTTTGTTGGTGAAGATACGACTCACTTTGCTGGCGTGTGGACGGTTAGAGAAGACGGATCCTTTTGGACAAGAGTCTTGTGCGCAAGGACATGGTCGAATATGAAGATGAGGGTGCCAAACCCAATACGAAAGGTCAGGATAGGGTCGTGCTTTCCATGGAGCTTTCGGAGGTGGGGCTTTAGAACAAATGAGTTGGATAACCATCGAAGGTTGCCGAAGAAGGGCACTGTTAGGGGGCTTGGTGAAATCTGCAATTTGGGTGAGATTGTAAGGTATTTAGAGTGTTGGCATATTTATGGGATTGGACAAAACTTGTGCTTGACATTATTGTAATTTTCTTTTCTTTTATTTTTTTGTAGAATGGATTGCAAAATTCTCTTTCGGAAGAAGTGAAGTCTACTTAGTATTTCGAAGACAATCAAAAGCCTGAAAAGCAAAAAAAAAAAGCAAATGGGATGTGCTCGTTCGAGCACACGTTTGAATGGTTCTAACTCAAGGTGCTAGCCAGCTACCTGAGAGTCTCAACGTTTGAATGCTTTTCATGCCCATTTGAACGGATCATGGCATCATCTCTAGTCAAAATTTCAGAGAGTCTCAGTGTTCGAATGAAGATACGGCACGTTCAAATAGACCTCTTCAGCATTTCAAGTCAAGAATATAGAGAGCTTTAGCGTTCAAATGCAGTGCCTGCACATTCGAACAGACTTTGCATAGTTGTGCCTAGTCAGTGTCACGGACGTTCGAATGGACCCTAGTCCCATTCGAACTGATCGCAAGAGATTTCTTGGATCCGAGTTTAGTTTGTTTAGAACTTTCCCAATCCCAGAACCATAGTTGTGACCTACGAAATTCATTCTTTTCTTAGTCCTAAGTGATTTTCTCTCACACCAACAACTCATGAAGATCTAAACAGAGAACTTGGCATCAACAGACTTTGCATAGTTGTGCCTAGTCAGTGTCACGGACGTTCGAATGGACCCTAGTCCCATTCGAACTGATCGCAAGAGATTTCTTGGATCCGAGTTTAGTTTGTTTAGAACTTTCCCAATCCCAAAACCATAGTTGTGACCTACGAAATTCATTCTTTTCTTAGTCCTAAGTGATTTTCTCTCACACCAACAACTCATGAAGATCTAAACAGAGAACTTGGCATCTTCTCTAGAGCCTCCTCCTTTGATGTGCTAAAGCTTTAACCTCTAGAGATTTGATCTTCATCTATTCTTTCTCTGATTTGTCTTGAACTGGCTTCGTGATAGTAGGCATGATTCAAGCACGGGAAAGGTGAACGACGAGCGGCTGGTGAGAGGATCTGCAGTCCCTTAGGTTGAGAAGCAACTGGGGTAGGGTTGTTAGTGACTCTTATAATCTTCTTTTGAAGAGTGCTTGATATTTTCCCTGCACTAGGTTCCAAGATCCATGGTTTTTTTTTTCCTGAGATTGAGTCTTCCACGTATATCTTGTATCTCTTTTTATTTGTGGATGGTTGATTCATGGTTGATTGATGTTTCTAGTCGCATTTATTGAAATGCATGTCAAAGATCTAGCCTGGGACCTTATCTTGTGCTAGGGTTTAAAACCTTAAAAGATATATGCAATTTTAGTTTCAACCCTAAGTTCTCTATGGATCTTGCTCTCCAGTGAACTTGGGGTTGAAACTCAAGGTGCAAATTGACTCATGGAGGTTTCGAGGATGATGGAGGTGTTGTGGGTTGGGTAGAAATGAAGTGGGGGAGATGGAGAAAGAGGAAGGAGAAGAGAAAGAAAGAAGAAGAAGACGACACGAGCGACAATATCGTTGCCCAATTGAAATGAGGGGTGATATTTCTTGTCGCTTAATGTAAAGGGTAAAAAAGAGGTTAAAATTGGCCGGAGGGCCTTTTTTGTGTAGTAGAACTATTAGGTCCTTTTTCGTGCACGCGCCATCTTATGTTTTTTTTTTTTTCCGTAAAATCCTCTTTATTTTATTATTTGACAAGAGTTAGAATAAGTCAAATATTCAACTTATGATTTGATAAGGATTAGGATAAATCAAAAGTTATAACGTGATTAGATTAGTAGCAAAATATGCCGCACTTAGCACAGTTAATATAATTCATACTATAAAAGATCTATAGATATTTAAAGATTTATAAAATTTAACAATACAAAATTTTCTATATAAATATATTGAAATGGGAAAACATCTATGATAAGATAATATATGAACTCATAAATGAAAAAGATTTTATTACTGATTATCATTATTATTATCATCTGATTAAGATATGTGTCCTATTATTTATGATAATAAAATTACAATTATATTACTTTAAATTACTAAGACAATCTAGAAATATAATATTTTACTAAAAATGTGATATAGTTCAATTTTAATGAACAGTAGTGTGGACCTGTTTCATATGGAATTAAAAATAGTAAACTCAATACCTATCAATTATTTGGACTACATTTTGGGATCTTTTTATTTGCCCACATACTAAAGGTTTGGGCTTTTTTCACCAATTCAGTGTCAAACAACCACAAGCTCACCCTCAAAAATGAGAAAGATGAAGACTGACCTCAAGATTTGATTTTAAGTACTGCCCCATCTGTCCATTTGTTTGTGGGTCACTAATGATAGCCAAATCATGGGTTGGCCATTGTGTCATACACTATAACATTCCAAGTGACCCAAGTGGTTCTGTGTGGCCCTAAGGATGCATTTAACTAGAGCGATTTCTATAAAAAATGGAATGGAGATTTCCTCTTCTAACTATCAATCATTTTTCGGTGTAGTAGAAAATGCCCGATATTAGCCTATGCTTAGCATTTCTATTTCCAATCTCTACTTGTCTAAATTTCTAAAGCCGGTAAAGATTTGAAAAATAATAGTGTTTGGCACGCGATTGTACCGTTTACCCACTTTATAGAAGTAGGGGCAAGTCCTCTTAAAATGGAGGCCCCGTTTTGTAGCCCTGTGAAAATAAGAGCTTTAGCCTCTTTTTTATGGTTCTTTTTCTCTATTTTGGAAGGCTATATCGAAATAAAAGTAAAGATACAAGACAAGGCCTTAGTCCGTTTTCCCTTTTTTTTTTTTTTTACTAAAATGAAAATGGATGCCACCATTTGGAAATCCATTTCCTCGAAAGAAGAAAGCCGTTTTTTCCTCTTCCACGACTTTATACAAAAAAGTATATGAAATTATATACATTTTTTGAGTAATAGTTTTTTGTGTGAAATCTAAACAAAAATGAATGAAACAATAAATAAATGTAACATGAACTTAATAGTATTTTTTTCTTTTTCTCTTCTCTTCTTTTTTCCACTAGTAATTACCCATTCTATTTCACTTTCTATAAATATCACGGGAATATTTTGGTCTATTTATAAAATATTTAACATTAGGAAATATAATGATAATAGTTACTAAGTAAATAAAATCTCTTATTGGTGAGTCAATCAAATCTTTCTACATCTTTTTCTTAAATCATAGATGAAGTTTCAGCTTTATTTATATTTTATTGGAATTTTTACAAAAAAAAAAAAAAAATTATGCTTAAACTCTAATTAAATAGACACGGGTACAAAAACATAAAAATGACGGATTAGGGGGCTATACACTTTTTTAGACATAATTACTTCCCTAACGATATCGTCACCCATTTCACCATTTTTGTTGAAACCTGCATCTCCACTTTCTCGCCCTCCTCATCTGAATCGTTTGGTAAGGGTGTAGAGAGATGGAGAGAGATTTGGAGAGATAGACAGCTGTAGTGAGTGATGAGATGGGTTTGGTGGATCGGATTAATGGGGAAGAATAAGAAGACGACGATGATGGTGCTTGAAGATTGTGACTATGGGTGGTGAGTTGCAAGTGTTTGGTCGGAGAAGCTAAACATTGAAATGATTCCAAACAAGACTTAAAACTTCAAAAGTAAAATAACCAAATGGGGAAGAATGAGAACAATTGTAAAGTAAAAAAAAAAAAAAACCCTTGCAAAATGGATCAAACCCAGAAATCATACTCAACAACCCATTCAAACCCACCACACCCAACCCAACCAACCTATTTGAGCACACCATCACCCTTCATCAACTGACCCACGTAGCAACTGCTGCACAACATCAACCCCATCCCCATATCCCAACATATCATCACTCTCGTATACTTTACTCACCCACTCTACTAATTTCTCAACCTTCTCTCACGATCCATGTTCTTCCTAAGGGGGAGTATTAGAAATTATTTATGATACCTTTACTAATGCCTCTAGGTTTTAGTAGGAAATGTTAGTTTAGGAAACTTAATATGGTATTAGATACTCCCCGTAAGGAGGAACCCGATCCGCGCACTTTTGGTGATATATATGTATATATTCAAGCCTGCTACCGGTTGGGTTTGATACCATAATAAGTATCCCTAGCTAACCATTCCTACCAAAAAACTTGAGGCGTTAGTTAAGGAACATAATTACTTCTCAGTATTTCCTCTCAGGTAGAACCCACTTCTCAACACTCTTCCTTGGGTGGAAGCCAGTTCATGCACTTTTGGTGGCACACATTTTTTTTTTCAGTGCCAATTGATTCCTCCTAGGATTCAAACCCATGATGGGGAGGAAATTTATAATTTTTTATTAAAAATAGTGTTTTAAGTTCTTTTATCTTTGAAAAATCATAAAATAATGCTATGAAAGTGTATCTTTTGTGAACTCATCACACCCCCAAACCTACATTTTGCTAGTCCCGAGCAAAATAAAAGAAAACTAACTATACGCAAAAAACGATAAAAAACCCTAACTCACTTTCGTAGGAATCGCGGTTGCACTTAGCTTGTGCAACAAGCCATTTAAACCCCTGAGTTTCCCCTAGTGGATGAGTTTTGTCTCGTGAGGGTTTTCAGCGAATAAATCCCACAAAATTCTTTTTATTTATATCCTCGGGTTTTTAACAAGCCAATAAAAATGAGAGCAAGTTTAGAACACTATCCAATTGCTAAAAATCTTTCAATGATGCTCAAGTCCCGGAGTGTATTTGAGTGAGTTTAGCCAACACTTGTGCAGTTTTGGGTTATAAGAAAACACAACTTTGATCACCTTCTAAATCCATTCGTTTTGACTTCAGCCTCACAGTCATACTCTCGGAAATAAAATCGGGAAGATTTGTTGACTTATCACTCTATATATGAGTATTGGCAAGGCAAAAGGGCTCACATATCTTTTGAGAATGAGGAATTTTTGGAGAATTTATCTCATGGAAAGAACAACCGTTTAACTGAGGGTGAAAATGCTCACTCAACTTCTCACTTGTTTAACATCCTAACTTTTCCTGAAATCCAATAGGTCTTTTATTGGTTGTAATGGGGTTAGGGAAAAGGGTTTGGTAAAATATGGAAAATGAGGTTTTAGGGTTTCTGAGAAAGTAAGGTCTTGAGTTTTCTTTGAAGGATTTTTCTTCGATTCGACTTCACTTTTTCTTTTTTCTTCTCTCTTTTTTTCTTTTTTCATTTTTTTCAACTTTTCTCTTTTTTTTTTTCTTTTTTTTTTGTTTTCTTTTTTTTTCTTTTTTCGAAAAGACTTTTTCCTTGGATAGATCATGTGAAGTATCAACAATGCACACTTCCTTCTTTCTTCATTTTTTCCTTACACTTCTAAAAAACAATGGGTTGAAGGCTTTTTATTTGGGTGGAGAGGCTTTAGGAATTTTTAATGAAAAATGTGTAAAGGATAATGGCTCAAAAAGGTTTACTATGGAAATGTTTTTATGGGAGGGTTTTTAATGGCCATGGGGTTTCAATTTTAGATTGCCTATCATCACTTTACCAAGTCTAGAAGGTTCTCACAAGCTACAAGTCAAGGTTAGTTCGCAATTTTGATGACACCCTCAATGGTTGGAAAGAAATAGGCACTAATGAGATAAAAAGAAATGTGTCGAAAACTACGAGTTTGAGTAGCTCTTCATTCTACTCGGAATTAGCGCAGAAGAGTCCTTACCCTAGAGGAATAGAAAGGCTCTACACTCAATTGGTTTAGTCTCCACTTGTGATTTGTCAGTGTCACTCAGATGTGCCCACTCTTCACTTGGACTACACTCATGTGGCTAAATGTGCAAGAATTTTTCTAAGACATGATTTTGTGACATTCTTTTTAGGATTTGGATAGTATGGTAAACTAAGATTTTGAAATCTAGCAACAAGCTAAAATCCCATGGAATTTTTTTTTTTTTTTTTAAATATTTACAGGCAAATACATGTGAGCAATGTAGTACCACACCCCCAAACCTAAATCAAACATTGTCCTCAATAATATGCAATGTGAAATGATAAATGGACAAGGAAAAAAGAAAAAAAATTGGAACGCCTTACCATGGGTTGATGCAAAAAAATGAGCTGCCTACCAGCCAGCGCTAAGTTTCACTTTGTCAGCCCGACGTGACCCTGAAAATTACTTATGCAACATACACAGGGTCCTGAACAAGAGTCTCTTAGACATCCTCGTCCTTAAGCTCTAGAAAAGGTTTCAACCTCTGGCCATTGACTTTAAAAACATCCCCATTCTTAGGGTTCTCAATCTTAACTGCCCTATGAAAATATACAGTGCGCACAATGAAGGGTCCAGTCCAACGTGATCTCAGTTTTCCTAGAAAAAGATGCAGGCGAGAATTATACAGAAGAACTTTCATGCCCGGTTCAAAGGATTTCCTCAAGATAGATTGATCGTGGTTTCTCTTCATCCGATCTTTATAAATCTTGGCATTCTCATAGGCGTCATTTCTAAGTTCCTTCAACTCATTGAGATGCAACTTGCGTAGGTTACCAGCTTTAGCTAAATCAAAATTGAACATTTTGATGGCCTAGTAAGCACTATGGTCCAATTCTACCGGCAGGTGACATGCTTTCCTTAAGACCAATCGATATGGAGACATTCCGATCGGGGTCTTATAGGCAGTCCGATAAGCCCATAAAGCGTCTGTCAATTTTAAAGACCAATCTTTCTGGGTAGGATTCCTGTCTTTTCCAAAATTTGCTTTATTTGCCTATTAGACACTTCCACCTGTCCGCTAGCTTGTGGGTGATGCAGAGTAGCAACCTTACGAGTGATAGAATATTTTTTCATCAGATTCTCGAAGGTGCTATTACAAAAATGACTCCCACCATCACTTATAATCGCCTTGGGGGTACCAAATCTAGAAAAGATGTTTTCTTTAATAAATTTAATAACCACGTGACGATCATTCATTCTGGTTGGAATCACCTCTATCCATTTGGAGACATAATCTACAGCAAGCAAAATGTATAAGTTGCTAAAGGAACTCAGAAGTGGACCAATGAATTGTATGCCCCAGACATAGAAAATTTCCATAATAAGCATCGGATTTAAGGGCATCATGTTCCTCCACGTAATTCTGCCTAATTTCTGGCAACGCTCATAGTGCAAACAAAACGTGTGACAATCCTTGACAAGGGTAGGTGGGCCAATAAAATCTGCACTACAACACCTTTGCAGCAGTCTTCTTAGAACTAAAAAGCCCACCACAAGTGTGGTCATGGCAGAAGGATATCACACTTAAATAGTCCTCTTCCGAAATACATCTCCTAATGATCTGGTTTGGACAGTACTTGAATAGGTATGGGTCATCAAAGAAGAAATGCTTAACATCAGACAAAAACTTGGACCTATCCTGTTTGGACCAGTGATCGGGCATCTGCCCAGTGACCAGGTAGTTAACGATATCTGCGAACCAAGGGAAATGGGAGACACTCAGTAACTATTCATCCGGGAAAATTTCACTCAATGGGATGCTCTCATGCTCGATGTATGTAGGTAATCGAGAGAGATGGTCAGCTACAACATTTTCAGAACATTTCTTGTCCCGAATCTCAAGATCAAACTATCCACCTAATCAGACGGGCTTTCGCATCTTTTTTCATCAACAGGTACTTAAGCACCAAATGATTGGTGTAAACTATGAACTTAGACCCAATCAGGTAGGGTCTAAACTTCTCCAGGGCAAAGACGACAGCTAACAACTCTTTCTCTGTGGTTGTGTAATGCAGTTGAGCGTCATTCAAGGTCCTACTGGCATAATATATGACATAAGGTGATTTGTTCACTCTCTGTCCTAGCACAGCCCCAAAAGCATGGTCAAAGGCATCACACATAAGTTCGAATGGAATTGTCCAATCAGGTGGCTTTATTATCGGGGTAGAGGTCAACCCCTTTTTCAATTGCTCAAATGCTTGTAGGCAAGGTTCATTGAAGACAAAAGGCACATCCTTAGATAACAGATTGCTCAAGGGTGTAGCTATCTTGCTAAAATTCTTAATGAACCGTCTATAAAAACCTGCATCGCCCAAGAAAGATATGATATTCTTCACCGTTTTTAGCGGTGACAGGTTGGAAATGAGATCAATTTTGGCTTTGTCGACCTCGATACCATTCTTAGAAATAACATGGCCCAGGATAATTCCTCTTTTACCATGAAATGACACTTCTCCCAATCCAAAACAATATTCTTCTCTTGACATCTCAGTAAAACAAGGTTCAAGTGATGCAAACATTCTTACAAACTACTCCCATTGGACCGACAAATCATCCATAAACACCTCTAAGAATCGCTCGACCATGTCTGAAAATATGCTCATCATACACCTTTGAAACGTCGTAGGTGCATTGCACAGCCCAAAAGGCATGCGCCAGTAGGCAAATGTACCGAAAGGGCATGTAAAAGTTGTCTTGTCCTGGTCCTTAGGTGCTATGGGTATTTAATTATAGCCGGAGTATCCATCAAGGAAACAATAAAAGGCATGACCGGCTAGTCTCTCAAGCATCTGGTCCATAAATGGAAGAGGAAAATGGTCTTTATGGGTGGCCGAGTTCAACTTTCTATAGTCAATGCACACTCGCCAGCCCGTCTGGGTCCTTGTGGGCACTAACTTGTTCCTCTCATTCTTTACAACAGTTATCCCAGACTTTTTTGGCACATGGACTGGGCCCACCCATGAGCCGTCCGAAATAGGGTAAATGATACTTGAATCCAACAGTTTCAGAACCTACACTCTTACGACATCCTTCATTGATGGATTAAGACGCCTCTGTGGTTCTCTGAAAGTTTTTGCATTTTCTTCCAAATGGATCCAATGTTGAACCACAGATAGGCTTATTCATTTTATATCTGCAATCGTCCAGCCTGTAGCCTTTTTGTGATCCTTCAGGATCTTAATCAATTGTTATTCCTGGACTTTTTCCAGGTCCGATGCTATAATGACGGGGAGGGTCTCGGCTGGGCCCAAAAACACATACTTGAGGGTATCAGGTAGTGGTTTTAGGTCGAGCTTGGGTGGTTCTTCAATTGATGGAATAGGTGGGGCTGCCGATGGAATCAAGATCTCTAGCTTGGGTTGCCATTGACTCCTCTCAAAAACAGGGGCAGAATCCAGTAACGCATTTACTTCTTTAATGCTTTTCTCAACATCATTGTTACCTCCAAAATATGCAAGACAGGCCTCTAGTGGGTCCTCACAAACTAATTATGATCCTACACTCTCAATAAGCTCCTCTAGGTAACTCACCTCACAAATTTTAGAATCACCCTCATCTCTGGGTTGCTTGCCAGCGTTGAAAATGTTTATCTGGATTGTCATATTCCCAAATGATAGGTGCATCACACCATTTCGACAATTAATCAAGGCATTGGAAGTGGCAAGGAATGGTCTCCTTAAAATTACCGGGATCTTCACGATATTTCCGATTGGTGGTCGGGTATCAAGGACTACAAAGTCCAGCGGGAAAAAAAACTTACCTACCTTGATCAAAACATTCTCAACAATACCTTTGGGGTACCTAACTGAAGCATCAGCTAGTTGAAAGGTCACCTTTGTTGGTTTCAGCTCTCCCAAACCTAACTCCTCGTATATCGAATATGGGAGCAGATTGACACTCGCACCTAAGTCCAGCAAAGCCTGTTCTATGTGATGATTCCCTTATTTGACAAGAAATTGTAGGAGACCCAGGGTCCTTGTATTTGATTAGGGTCGAAGTGGTAATGATGGAACTGCACTGCTTGGCTAAAAAGGCCTTTTTGGGTACATTGGTTGTTTTCTTGAACGTGCATAAATCTTTGAGAACTTTGGCATAAGTCAGGATCAGTTGGATGGTTTCTAACAGTGGGATATTAATTCTCACTTGCTTGAATACTTCAAGGATTTTATCCAATTGGACATTATTTTTCATTTGACCTAGCCTTTGAGGGTATGGGGCCTTGGGAATAAAGGTTTGAGGAGGGGGCTCACTCCCACTCGGTGAGGCAGCTCCTATTGGCTTCTCAGGTTCCTTAGTAGGCTCTGGGTCCTTCTTTGGTTCCTCGGGCTCTTTTTCCAAAACTACATGCTCCCTCCTCACTTGGGTCCGTTCAGATTGCCTAGGGTCCTCTTTTGGTGTGTCAACCTCCCTTGCAGCCATTCTACGGGTGGTAACTACATGCACTACATTGACTTGCTCATGGACTTTGCCCTTGTCATCATGGACAACAAATTGGCCTGTTGAAGTTTGGCCTTTGGGGTTGGCTTCGGGCTGACTTGGCAAGGTAACCTTGTCTCTTTAAGCTATTGACCTAGCCAATTGGCTGCGAGTGTATTCCAACTTGGCAATGGACTAGGTATTGGCTATCAAATTTTGAGTACTACTTTGCTGGAATTGGAGGGTATTTTGGGCCAACATTTTCATTGTGTCCTCTAGAGAACTTATCTGCTGATTCTGGGAATTAAGATTCTGATAACCTTGAACCATGGGTGGTCCCTGTGACACTTGGGGTACTTGAGGCTTTTGGTATCCCGTAGGAGGCATATGCTGGGCCATTGACTGAGAAGGACTCCTTCGGTGTTGTCCTTTGGTCCATGAAAAATTAGGATTATCTTTCCAACTAGGATTGTATGTATTAGAATATATAACATACCTCGGCTGCTCATATCTAGTATTCTGGTAAAGTGCACTCACCTCCTCCTTGCTTTCACTTTGACTTTGACGAAACAATGCTCTACATTAGGATCCAGGATAATCTCTACAATTGGTGCAGGGTGGGGCAATAGGGTCACTGACTGCTTGGCTCATCTTTAATGATTCCAATGTCTTCGGGGTGGTCTGCTGAAAAGTTTTGTTCATTTCAAGGGCTTTTAATCTCCTAGTCAACGTGGCCAACTTGGCCTCGACCTCGAATTTGGGTTCCACTCTATGCATGCCCTTTCTTTCTTTAAGAATGGGTCTTTTGGGATCCTCTCTGATAGGTTCCCATTGGAGAGTATTCTCAGCGACCTCCTCAAGGTATGTCCAAGCTTGGGCAGCTGTCTTTTGAGTGAATACTCCATTGCAGAAAGACTCCACCATGATCTTAGTGGGATAGTTTAGTCCTTTATAAAAGATTTGGACTAACCAGATCTTTTCGAATCCGTGATGTGGGCATTGCAACAATAAGTCTTTGAACCTTTCCATGTACTCATACATGGTTTCTCCCTCTAGTTGGCGGAAGCTATTTAGGGTATGTCTAATGAAGGCCATTTTCTGTTTTGAATAAAACTTTTTATAAAAGGCTTCGACTAGTCCCTCCCATGTGTTTATGGAATTAGCCTGTAGGGCGTAAAGCTATGCTTTTGCCTTCTCCTTCAGCGAGAACAGGAACAACCTAAGCTTAAGGGCCTCTTCAGACATATGGTTATACTTCATGGTTCTACAGATTTCCTCAAACTCTCTCACATGCTGATATGGGTTCTCATTTTCCACCCCTCGGAAAATTGGTAACATCTGGATTAAGCCGGATTTCAGCTCAAATGAGGCATTTGTGGCGGGTATGATCATGCATGAGGGCTGGGTAGATCGGGTTGGGTACATGTACTCCCTAAGAGTCATGGGTTGGGTTGGTGGGTTTCCGTCAGCCATTTCCTCAATGGCAATGGGGTCTGCAAAATTCTCAACATGGATATCGAATAAATCAAAGCTCTCTAAACGACCTTGCACACGTAACCAATTGTGCATAAACTACCCTCTCAACTCCGGAAGTGATGGTTCGCTCTAGTGATGATGAACGAGGATTAATGCTTAAACACAAATAAGCAAAACAAAATGATTTTGAAAAACAAACCAAACTATGCTTGACTAAGGCTACCTAAGATTAAGCTAGACAACTCCTAACTGTGAAGAGTACACCTAAGCCTCCAATCCGGTCCTATGAAACGTAGTCAGCCAGGCAAGTCCCCAGGGGATTGGTGGGATCACGATGCGTGTGGCAAAGGTTCCGCTTAAATACCAAACTCCTAGAACAAATGAACTGTCTCCCTTAAGGGACAAGGCCATTATAGGTACCAATTTCCTTCAAGGAGGGCAAATGGTACAACTTTTGATGGTCTTCTCCTAATGAGCTCGTGTCTTATGGTCACGTTTCTACTCAAATTTTATTAAAGGCTAAGGATTCCTAAGTAGTGAGGAAAATGAGTTCCTATGGGCAAAGAAATGGTAATGAAATCCAATCCTTATCTTGTTGGGGGTATAATTGCTCTTACTAAGTGTGTGCTTTCCAAATTACTTTGTGTATTTCAAAATGATTAAGCACTACAAAGCAATTAAACAATCAAAAAATCAACAAAATTGACCCACTAATAGGGGATGCGTGGGTGTATCGAAATACACACCTCCCAAACTAAATTGGGGGAGGATCGATTGAAGTTGACCCAAGCCACCGACACCAAGTTCGGTGTATGAACTTGGGGGGCCGCGACGGTATCGTCCAACCGTCCTCCTTAATTATTACAATGCTTTAAAAACTTAAATGAACTTTAAAAAAATTATTAAAAAATTGAAATGAATCCTAATACAAGAGTTTATAAGAAAGCAATTTAAATTCCTAGGTTAGAGTTCTTTGGTTGCTCTTTTCTTCTTTCCTTGCTCCAACCGCGGAGTCTCTAAAAATACAAACAAAGAAAATTTATAGAATCCGCAATGAAAACTAAAAGAAAGAATAAAAATGCAACTAAGCTATATGAAAGTTGAAAATCCTTACAATCAAGTATTCCTATATACGCCGATCCCCGGCAACGGCGCCAAAAACTTGTTTGCCGTTTCCCTCAAGTATACGGTTGTCTCAAGTAATATAGACTATGGAAGTCTGAATATCATTCCTACGAGGATCGTTACAAGGAAAATAACAATGATCAATGAAAAGGAGTATCAACTCAAATATAGCTAACAAATGCAAATGGAGATAACAAAAATAATGGAAATACAAATCTAGATAATAACAATGGAAATAAAAGTATGCAAACTAAAAGAAAAAAAAAAAAAAAAAAACTAGATAACAAAGAGATGTTAGTAAAAATAGAAAAACTCAAGACAGACCAAACCAAGAACAAGATTAGTAACAAGTTAATAACAAAAACAAAATGACAAGGTTAATACAAGAACAATGAAGCAATGTTAGATAGATCAAGTGAATAAGTGTGTAAAAATAAGTAAAAGATCAAGATAAAAAGAAACTAAAAGCATCCATGAAAAATTACATTTGAGAACAAGATAAAAAATGATTGGATGGAGATAAAAAGAAATGTACTAAAAGTGTAAAATCAAAGGTGGAATTGATGGTGTGAATAGAGAAATAGAGTGTGAAAATTAAAATAAGTGAATAAATGTGTGGGAATGTGAATAGAATCTAACTAAAGTAAGTAAAATAAGCAATAAGCAATACTAATGGATAGATTGAATCATCTAGAATCCACTAAGTAAGACTAATCCAACACTAATGCTCTTCTCTTTTCCCAAACAAATACTCAAATCTAATGACAAATCAATGCTTAGATTTGGAAAATATAACTTTAAAGCTCTAAGATATAAATGAACAATCTAATAGCTAAGACTTTCTTCCCTTCATAAAAGAAAAGATTCATAATGATTATCTATCAAAAGTAGGCATAAACCATCAAAAGATATTAACTCCTAAGCATGATTTATCAAACATAACCATAGATAGTAAAAAGAATGCTAAGATAGAAAATAAGCATGGAAGGTAGAACGTTGCAATGAAAAAAAAATTATTCTAGCATGTTAAGCACATAAACAGAGGGGATTAAGATCATAAGCAAAATGAATAGCATTAACTTAGCTTCATCTAGAAGATCCAATCAAAGTGATTAGCCACCTATTGGAGAAGATAAAGCTTTAATTACAAATCTTCAAATTTTACAAAGCTTTTCTCACTTTCTCTCTACAATTGCTCTCAGTTACATGAATAACTTAAGTAAAGAGGAGGAGGCTCTCCTTGCTTGTGTCTAATGCTTAGAGCTCCCTTCCTTATATAGATACATTTGCCTTGCTCTATTTTGGTTTTTTTCCAATGTAGGACTTCAAAAGAATGAAGATATGAACATATGAATGTGATTCCCGTGTTAGAAATGGCCTTTTTGTCATTTCTTCATCCAATTGTCTTCCAAACTTATCCTTACTCTCTTTAACTCTTGAATCTCAACTTTAATCTTCAAATTAATCTTTAATTAACACCTACAAAGAGAAATTAACATAATTGAGAGTATTTTTTAACATATTTTGTATGGAGGCTATTAGAACTCATATAAATGCATACAAATGGCCATCTATAATGGAAAGATATGAGCAAAGCATAATGGGGAGGAAATTTTTTATTTATCTACTAAAAATAGTGTTTTGAGTTCTTTTATCTTTGAAAAATCATAAAATAATGTTATGAAAGTGTATCTTTTGTGAACTCATTAGAAAGTCACTCATGCACAGACTCAAATGGCTCCGTAGCCATCTCCGGGGACTGGCACCCCATTCATGTTCGTCAACTGGCTTAAACGCTTGAAACGTTTGACCCTCCTCCATCTCCTCGGTAGGGTAGGGATTGGTACCTATGCACCATTAAACAATATAAACAGCAAGTATGAAAGCATAATTTAAATAAAATAAAGATCAATGTTTGTAATGACAGGTAATGATCATAAGAAAATAACGAAGAGAATGTATAACCTAAATCCAATCTGCACAATGGAGCAATACAATAGTCACATAGAAGCAATGCCACTATTTTGGGTGGTCAGCCCTAATATGCCGGGAAAACCCGTTTGTATGCAGGCAGTCATAAACCGATTCGTAATTTGTAATGGCCGGATAAACCAGTTCGCATTCACATCGGTGATCAGCCATTCGCGTACGATCTACAGTCGTTCGTATATGACCTAAATATTCACATTCATAAATAATAACATAATAGACCCGACTACTAATGCTTAGACACAGAACCCTAAGTCAAAGTGAATGGCTGGCTGTACAACAATTCACAATCGAATAGCGAAACATCATCCGAACAAATCTCCACCTAACCCGAACAAATCTCCACATAACCCAATCTAATGCCAAGCCACATCTCAGTCCATATCCAAACAACATAGGGTCAAACATACAGTCCCGAACCTAATCAACACCACAAGAACCTCTAGTGGATAAAAGGTGTCTGTAACATGTGTCTCATCTTCTCTTTTGTTTTGTTTCCAATACAAGTATAAGTCAAACAGTTCTTACATGGAATCTCCTTTTTCTATCTATGGGACATCTACCAGAAAAATCTCTTTAAGTAGATAGTTGGGGACCCGAAACTTTTATAATGATGGCCAAAGACTTCCAGGCCAAATTACCTCTTTTTTTCCAGTAGATGTCCCTTTATTTATTTATTTATTTTTTTTCACTACCTACTCAAGTCCAAAACAGGTCCTATATATGTGGAGACTCCCCTCTCCCAATATATACAGGCCCAAAACTGGCCCTCCTCATTCAACACAAAACCCAGAACCCAGTTTTGTAATAGCGCTCCACGCTTGCAAAATTGGGACACTCGAATAGTGGGCCCCACTGATCAAGAACCCATGATGGGTCTCATCTCTAAGGTCTTCCAGGGCCCCACTAGTGGATCAATGGTTCAAATAGGTCATTAGGACATCTCCCTAGGCCCCCCAACTAGTGGGGGACCCATGTTATGATGACATGGGGCGGTCGGATCTAGAAATCCCAAAGTGTTCGTAGAGGGCCCGCGCGTACCCCACTAATATCAAAACTAATCGCCCTAAAAGAGTCCCAAAATCCTCATGAAAATCCCTAATCGCCTCAGGTCATTTTGCTAATGTAGAGCGGTGAATAAGATAATCCTTTTTGTAGTCCAGCAGAAGAATATTAGAACAAATTTATTTTATGGTCCGTTGTAAGCTTTATTATTATTATTATTATTATTATTATTATTATAAATGTTTTTTTATTGATATGAAGCATCTTTCCCTTGTGCATTTGATGGTGTACTTTTTTGTGATATTTTATTTCCATAGTCATTTAGTTTTCTATTGGATTTTGGTTTCTATTGTATGTGTGGGAGATTGTTTTTCAGTGAGATGTGTTCATTTATGTATGAATTCGGTATTAGTAGTCAATTTTGTTACTTAATTTTTTCTTGAAAATCATGTCTTTAAAAACTATGCTATAAGTGAATATTATAGGTAGTTGGTGATGATTTTCATCCGCCCACTCAAACTAAAATCCTGGCTCCGCCACTGCCCACAACCAGATTAAATAAAAGAAAATCACTCCAAAGTGACTCACGCCTCAACTATTTAGAGCCCTTAGATGGTGGGCTAGATGGGACCCACTCCCTACGGGTCCACCACCATCAGGGTCTCCCCTGGGTCCACAAGTAGATCCACGGTCTTGATCTCACATCAAAGGGGTCCACCTGGGCCCCAGAGTCCAAAACACGGTCAGTCTCTCACGGTTCCAAGCCCAAGAACCTGCTACTGGCTCTTCCCTGGTATTCAATAGTTTCTGTGCTGTATCCAACTCCATCCAGCCACCCAATCTAAGTATTATACAATTACAGAATCATAGATGTAAAAGGGGGTTTCTGAAAATCACATGGGGTAGGCTTAGGTCAACAGCAGATTGGGGTTACCTGCAACAGTAAAACAGAATTTAAACAAATAGATCGAATCATCCCCTAATGTCTCCAACGTCCTCATTTCAAAACAAAATCACATAACCACATTATCATATGAAATGGGCATCAAAGGGCTTGCTTCTACATGCATCAACATGTAAATCAATGAAGAACGCAAGTATTAAATCAACAAATTATGGTTAGGTACTTATTTAAGGTTCGCGGTTGGAGGAGACTACGGCGATCCCTACTGCCAAAGTCCAACGTGGGTATCTTTGCGAAGAGGGTTTCGAGCGGAAGATGATGATAGTCTTCGATTGGAGATCCGGCGGTTGGGTTGAAGTACGGTGATGTTGTATAAATAGAGAATGGGAATAGGAGTTGGAATCTAACTTAAATTCTAAAGAGAATAGAGTTTAGGTTGGAGAAGAACTATGCCCACTAAACTGGGTCTGGGTTAACTATGGGTCAGGTCACATATCTAACAAGCCCAACTCACCAAACCTAAGCCTAACGTGATCCCCACTTAGACTAATAATAATTTAACTAAAATACACACAATTACATAATAATAATAAATAAATAACCAAAATCAATGCATACAATTACCAATAAATAACCACTTATTTAACTAAAATACATACAATTACATAATAATGAAAAAATAAATAATTTATATATATAATAACCAAAACGTCACAAGTGACTAATAAACAAACTACTTTCCGCTTATGCAAAGAATTTTTCACCTACAAATATTGGAAAGTCATACAAGTGGAGTGTTCTATAACTACCATGGGTATTGATGTAGGTGGTTGGTGTTAAGAGTATTACACAAATAAAACAGTAAGGACTTGTTTGAGAACGAGGTGGTGGAATCTAGAAGAGAAAATATTAACAACATTAAAATAAAAAAAAGTTGTCAACATGAACCTCACATGTGCAAAGTTATGACAAATAATAGAAGTTATATACATGCCATTTGGGATAGAGTATCAAAGGCTAATTTCCTATTAATTATAGTAAAAGAAGGGTAAATATATATATATATAAATATATATATATATTAGGACCATTTCCCTTTCGAAATGAAAATCATTTTATTTTTACAGATAAATGGAACCTAGCTAGGCCTTAAACCCCAAGAAGAGAGTTATTCTCAGAAGACATAGCCAGGATTTCAATAAATATTGAGCCTTTAAGAGTTTGTATGTAAAAGAAAAGTAACAAAATGTAAAAAAAAAAGGTGTTGCGAAAATATATTAATAAGATTCGATGTGAATGTTGTAAGTCGACTAAATAAGAAGTCTAGGGTATCTCTTGATCCGCTCTTGTAAATGGAAGCATTTTTTTTTTTTTTTTTGTAAGGTAAAGTACTCACGCACACGGCTCGTCCCTCATCATCAACACTAAAACAAAGAATTGTTTCTCTAAAAATCTCAAGTATTGAACGGTATGATTTAGAGTTTTCAAAGTTCTCCTAGTGAACAAAGTGTATTAGTTTTAATGAGTCCAATTATTAATGAGGATTTCAACGAATATCTTAAGAGACTCAGTCAAACTTAGTCAATGCATGGCCAAATGAAGTCAACTTGGTTGATTAAGTACTCAGCAAGTTTTCATATAAGATAAGTCATTGTTTTTTTTTCCTATAATTTTGTTCCTGATGTACTTTTATGTTTCTTCCTATGTGTCTCATTTATCTAGAGCTTTCGTCAATCACTTTTCCACACTAGTGGATTGTAGAAACTTGGTCCAACCTTCTATCAATTTAAAAGAATGCACCATTAGCGTGCTTACCAGATAAAGTTTACCGATATCTAACACTCGAATCTTGACAGTCTCATCCTCCATATTGAGCATGATCCGGTTGTTTTTTCCTTCCTTTTTTGATTTTTACACTATCCTTTTATATGTGCAAATCATATTCATGGTGGAACTAGCTATTTAAAGGTTTGGATGTAGTTTTATCAAGCTAATGGCTAATATATAAATAAGGTGGACTAAGTTTCTGCAACTCAAGTAGTATATGAGATCACGATTCAAAAAATATATAAATGAAAGAGCATGATGTTTAAATGATTTAATTCATTGAATATATATTCTTACTTTATCTTCTATGTTTTGAATAATGACTTCTTTATTCCTTTACATAGTGGACATGGAGCATCTTGGGACAGTATTTGAAATGGGAAAGGCAATATGTGCACCTCTTGGGACAGTATTTAAAATGGGAAAGGCAATATGTGCACCTCTGCAAAGTCTAAAGAAAAATGAGGATATTTTAGAGAAAAGAATTGAAGAGTTGACTTGTCGTGAGATCGATGTAAGGGCAGATTTAGAAAGAGAAAAACAACAATATGGGAAGATGCCAAAAAGAGAGGTAGAATTATGGTTGAAAAATGTGCAAAATATTAAAGATAAAGTGCATGACATTAAACAAAAGCTCAGGGAAGTGAGTTGGACTCATTTTCAGTTGCGCATGAATCTAGCCAAGGAAGTCGAAGAGAAGATTAAAGAAGCGGTCAAGCTAAAAGAGAATGGGCGATTTCAGGAGGGATTGGTTGTTGACTTGTTGGTAAGTAGTACTGAGACTTTTCCTCCAATAAAAATAGTGGGTGAAACAACTGCACTAAAAAATTTGCAAATGATAGAGGAATGTCTAATGGATGATGAGGTAGGAAAGATCGGTGTCTATGGTATGGGGGGCGTGGGCAAGACGACCATAATGACCCACATTCATAACAAATTTATGACGGCCGAGACATTCAATAGTGTCATTTGGGTGACAGTCTCGAAGGAGTCTGATCTGAAGGAGTTGCAAGACCGTCTCTCGAAGGCATTGAGTGTAGACCTCTCCAATTATAAAGATGCACTTCGTAAATCAGCCAAATTATTTGAGGCTTTCAACACAAGAGGCAAGTTCTTGCTCATTTTAGATGACATGTGGAGTATGTTTCCTCTTTCCAAAGTTGGGGTTCCAGAACCAAATCGAGAGAACAAATGCAAGATAGTGTGGACTACTCGATCTATAAAAGTATGTCAAGGGATGTGTAGTCAAAGGACAATCAAAGTGGATGCTCTTACCAAGGATGAATCGTGGACCTTGTTCAAGGAAAAGCTTGGTACTGATTTTGTGCTTTCACCAGATATAGAACCAATTGCAAAGGCTGTTGTTGAAGAGTGTGATGGTTTGCCTCTTGGAATCATTACCGTGGGAGCAGCTATGAGGGGCATGGATGATATTAGAATATGGAGGAATGCATTGGAAGACTTGAAAAACTCTAGGCCTGATCTTAAAGGCCTAGAAGATGATGTCTTCTCTTGCTTGAGATTCAGTTTTGATCATTTGAAAACTCAAATACACCGAGATTGTTTCTTGTATTGTGCCTTATATCGTGAAGATGATCAAATAGGATGTGATTCTTTAATTGAGAAGTGGATGGCAGATGGATTTTTTGATGAAATTGAGGATCGAGAGAAGGGGTTTGATAAAGGCTACACAATAATAAATGATTTAAAAGATGCGTGTATGCTGGAGAAAGGAGAGCTTGGTGATTTTAATAGAAGTTTTGTAAGGATGCATGATTTACTTAGAGATTTAGCTATTGCCATCACAAGGAAGAGTCGTCAGTTTGTGGTCAAGGTCAGTTCCAATGTAGGTAAGTTTCCAAGGGATGAGAATTTGATGGATGATGTAATTAGAGTATCTTTGATGTATAGCAACATTGAATTGCTTTCATGTCGATCCAAGTTTCCAAAGCTCTCTACCTTGTTATTGGGAGGTTCTAGTTTGGGCTACATCGATCATTTTTTCTTTGAACACATGCAAAACCTTCGAGTTTTGGATTTGTCCGATACTGAAATCACGTGGTTACCGCAATCATTGTCCAACTTAGTAAACCTTCATGCTCTGCTGTTAAGGGGTTGTTGGGTATTGACAGAGGTTCCTTCATTAGTACAACTCAGAGAACTTAGGGTGTTGGACCTCTCTGGAACTGCAATCAAATATTTGCCAGATGGAATGGACGGTTTAACCAATCTCAGATGCCTTAGCCTCGCTGCCACAGGAAGTTTAGAAATGGTTCCTGTCGGCGCAATATCCAGTTTCTCCCATTTAGAAGAACTGTTGATGGCGGGTAGTAAATGGATGTGGTCATCAAATGAAAATAGAAATGGAAGGGGAGCAGGTGTGGAAGACATTGTGAGGTTGATGTATTTAAAAAAACTTCTTGTCGACTTTGTAGACTTGAGTACTTTGTCGTCCTATGTAAGATCTGGGCATTGGCGACGTTTAAAATGCTTCGTTCTTAGAGTTGGCAATGCATTCAATTATCTAGAAGAAACAAAATATAATTTCTATAGTCGGGAATGTCAGGTAAACGTCTCTGATAGTGACTGTATGAACTCTGTTGCTTTTCCTGAGGGCAACTTAACTAAGTTGTCGATTACCCGCTTGCACAATTTGAGAACTATAGACATGGAGGAACCGACTCAGGGTGTCAACCTAGCAAACCTCAAGTACATACTCATCAAAAAATGTCCAAAGCTCAAGTATGTATTATTGATTAGGTGGTTCCAGACCCTCCAAAACCTTGAAGAGATAGATGTTTCTTATTGCCAAGCGATGGAGGAGATGGTAGTGGATATGGGAGTCATGGGTGAAGCAAACAATAACATACCCATCACACTACCAAGGTTGAAGAGAGTAACATTATCTCATCTACCGAACTTGAAGAGTATTTGTAAGAGAACATTAATTTGCAGTTCCCTTGAAGAAATCGTGGTACTCTATTGCCCAATGCTGAAGACGCTTCCTTTCTCTATAAACAGTCTACCATCCTCTCTCAAGCAGATCGAAGGAAGCAGAAGATTGTGGGACTCGTTGGAGTGGGACAATGCCCACACCAAAATGCACCTCCAGCCTTTCTTCTTAGAGGATCACTTCAGTTCTGAATTGGAAGAATATCAAGAACGACAGGAACCAGACTACGAAGATCAAGACCGATATAGCATGGACCTCAACTTTCACCCACTTTCACCCAGAAACTGGCGGCTGTGGAAAGACGAATGAATAAATGATCGTCAGTCTATATCTCTACTTTTTCCAATATTTCTTTCTTTTTATGTAAATCAAATATTTTTTCTTGGTTTTTTCTCGGATGTAATATCATGAAAATGTTTACATTAGAAGGGGTTCCTTCATTTTGTCCCTTTTTTTAATTTTTATATTTGTTTTTATTCAGCGCTGAGAGGTCCTCCGGCTCCACTCCGGGGCCAAGTTAACTAATTAGCCATCTTTAATAAGAGAGTTGGAATTCTCAGCATTAGTGACCGAGGCTCAAATTCAATTAATAAAAATCTACAGCTAAACACAATTGATTACCTCTGGCCAAATTCTATTGCCAAATGCAGGGTTGACCACAATTAATTTTTGAGGATAAATATGACTATTGGCCTAACTCCTATTGAGTGAATTTTGACCACTGTTCATACACTTCGTATTTTTAATCAGTTTGTCGCCATTGCAGAATCTCATAAATTTCCTGTGGATCTGAGTAGCAGAAGATCTCGAATCCTAGTAAATATGAGCATGTTTTGACGCTTTGAATAATCACTTAAAATATTTTCAAAAATTGACGATGAAATAAAAGAAAGGTAATGACTAGTAGGACTCTGTTTCAATATTGGCAACTACTATCTATTTGATCTAACATGAGGCCCATGGTAGGTGGGCCACACAATTCTCTATGCCTAATATTATAATTATTTTCTCGGATGCTTTAGAAACAGTAATGCTATTAAGTTATCATGTTATTGATTCTAAGATTTTGGACATTCATAAAGCAGCATTAGCTCTTGATATGGCAGGATTTTGTTTTGGTCTAAGAAAAATGTAAATGCGGTGGCTCATCATTTTGTCGAAGTTCTGGCTTTCTTTAACTAATGAGATTGTGCTTCTGAGGTTCCTTTTTTTTTTTTTTTTTTTTTGAGTAATAATACTTTCTTTTACACAAGAAAAAATAAAGTGTCATTTTCATGTGTAAGTTGACATGATAGACAATGCGTACAAACCATTTGATAAAACATTTTTTTTTTTACAGGATTTAGCATTTGAGACTGCTAAGTTTGTTTGAGAGAGAATATTTCTCTCTTTGGGTTTAAAGAGATACAAACCCAAGCCTCAAACCTAGCTAAATGGATCCAAACCAAGTATGTATGCTACATTTTAAGGGTCGGGTCGGGATATGTGGCATCTTTTGGAAGTAGGTGGGCCTTCTAGATGAGTTTAAATAACTTTTGACTCACTTAAAGGAGGGATCAATCACCCAAAAGTCCAAAAACCTAATCCCAATATTTAAAGGGAAATATTCAAGTGAGAACTAGTTCTCACATATTATGTGAGAACTTTTTTGTGGGGCCCAATTGTGGGCCTCATTTGGGGATAGGACCAAGGGGGATGAAAAGACCTATGTGAGACCACCCCATGTATCAAGTTTGACCCAAAACCTATGCCCCTAACCCCTTCATCCGTGGCCCACAAGTTTAATGGCTTCATATTAAAAAAAATATTCAACCCTCGATCCAACGGTTTAGTCCATTTGGATTTGTATCAATCTTTGGGATTAGTGACTATCAAGGGGTTTCCTATTGGTTGCTAGGTTTGGATGGGTTGCTGGTTGGGCCCTACAAAAAAGTTCTCACATAATATGTGAGAACTAGTTCTCACTTGAATATTTCCCATATTTAAAACCCTATTCTCATGATGTATGAATATTAGGAATTTGGTTTCTGGCATCATCACTTTTTGTATTTGGTGGGGTCAATAGTCACATTAACATAGCTTATGTCTATTAACATGGCATGTTATGCTTACAGTCATCAAATTACACAATAATTTTCCCTTACGGTGATAGTCCTACATTTGTTGTCCCAACAGTTTGGTTTTTTGGCTTCTTTTTCTTGTTCTCTATGTGTGTATTGACCAGCAAAATTACCACTACTTATTTCAATTTAGATCATCTTAGTTGGGACAAGACTTTGATGATAATGATTCTAGTTTAGATTAAGTCAAGCACAAAAGAAAGATTTATAGAGAAGTGCGAGCCTCTCAATAAGTATTGCTACTTACTCAATGAAAACGGCTTTTATAATTGTTATTATTATTTATGATGAAATCTTAGGATCTATTATTTTAATGAAACACATGGCATGTTGGTCAGTTTCAAGTGTCACAAATATCATTCTCTGGTATAATATGGAAAATCATTGAGGTATTTTCAAATTTGGGGTTTCCGTATTATCACGAAAATCTCAAAGAATATAAATTCATTTTCAGTAATAAAAAATAAATAATTGTAAAACTAACATAATTTATTGCCAAAAACTACTTTTGTCAAATTTTCTCTTTTTTTATTACAACGATGATCACAAAACTATCAAGTCATTTTTTAAACATTGCTGCTAAGTTTCAAAAATATCGCTAAAGCATCCTATTACATTATGCATAGCTTCTGCTATTTAGATCTTTCTCTCCAAGCAAACCAAATCTTTACTGGTTAAGAAAAAATCAATTGATCGATTTTTCAGTACTACAAATAATATATATTTTATTTTATAGATGGGTTCCACTCACCTTTTCTTCCGTCTTTTCTCCAATCGAAAAGTCAAAAGATTACTCAGTGTTAAGGAAAAGCCTTTCATTTCCTGAGTTGTGCTTATCATTTCTCTATTTGGTGATGCAATGCGACCATTTCCTGTATGAGTGGGGGGAATTGCTTTTCCTTGGCATCACCAAAATGAAATTGTGCCACAAAACTCCAGCATCAGACAACCACATCATCCGGGCCTTGGAGGCAACTCTGCAGAATACCCTTGCAAAATCCTTCAACGTTGTCATTTCTCTTTGCAATCACAGAAATGTCGAGCTTCTTGTCAACTTAGAATGCCCTACGTATCTTCAATAAAAAGTCCAGGGTAGGAGGTTGAGGTTGAAGTTCAGCCTTCGATCTTAGTGAAATAGGAGCAGCTATATCAAAAAGGTTCAAGTACGTCACGTTCATCCAAGTGTTGGCCCATTGGTTCAAAGAGATTAATTAATTAAGTTTAACAGACCAAAGCCCAAACCAGTTTGCTAACAGATCCATTACTGTGGACCAAAATCCAAACACACTTTTCAAACGGCCCAAAAATAAAGGCCCATGGCCATGGCCAAAATTTTCAGGTTGGATCATCAGGTGATCTGGCAGAAAGAGGTTCATCGTTTGCTATCTCAGCAAGCAACAGAGTACCTATGATTGCTATACCTACAAAATAATAGGGAGGGTGGAAACCGGAGAGGAAATATTTATATGAAGCAATTAGAAGAAAAAACAATAACTTAATTTGTTGCAAAATGAGCTAAAACCTGTTTCCTAAGCCATTACTGTAGATGATCATATTCACATCCATTCTTCAATGAGATTTGCTTGTTAATTACAATATCTTATTGATCATCTCAATACATTCACTCTTCATTAACCGCAATCTCCATTTAAATATTGCCCCAAGAAAGTAAAAGATTTCACTCTTCATTGAACCGCACTCTCCATTTAAATATTGCCCCAAGAAAGTAAAAGATTATGGACTTCACTATTTTTTGCATGTGGATAGGAGGGTATGCAAGTGCCCCGAGGGATTAGTTCTTAGCTATTCAGAATTGAGTATCCCTCGGGATCAGGGCCAAAGGCTCTTAAGCTGGGCTAGGCAGGAGATACCGTGGTTTATAAAAATAAAAAATAAAAAATAATTTTAAGAGATGAACAAAAGTACGTCTCAAATTAGCCTTTCTCCTCATTGAGCAGTAGTTAAGAACATTACCACCGCACCGATGAGCATTGCTAACACCTATCAATCATATAGCGACTTTGCAGACTGAATTCTCTGTACTTTGATTTTGTTCTTTGAGATTTTCTCCTCCGACTGCGCACTTTTAGAAATGGCTTTCTCAATTGCTTTCATCTTCCTGAGGTTCTTTGATCTTTTCATTGCTGCTGCCTTCTTTATCTTCCTGTTTCAAAAGTTCGAGGAAGAAAAGAAACATGTGCATCATAGAAATTCCCAAATTTCCTTTTAAAAAAAAAGAAAAATAAAAGAATCAACATTCCTAATGCCTCACAGTATGAATTCCAAATTATCCTCATATGATATTGGATTGGTGATAAACTCAAATAACAATAGATAAAAGTCAAATATGATTTGTATGATCTAATCAAATAGCTAAAGCATACAACGCATGAACATCCAGGCCCTCTATCAGCATACAACTGCCAACAAAGAATGTCCATCATATCGAAGCCATCCAATCATGTGCCAACAAAGAGTGGAGCCCACTTGATGGATGGCTTAAATCTAGCACATTCCACATTGTGGTTGTTCAAATAAAGGCTTCAACCTGCATGCATTAAGGCTTATCACAATCATTCACCACACCCCACTAGATGCAATCAACATACACGTCTCTCTCAATTTTCAATATACAAAGCTATCTTTTTTCTGTTGTTCTTTTTTTGTTTCTTTACATGCAATGGAAGGGAATGGATGTTGTGGAAAAGCCCTTCAACGGCATCTGGGGTGGTTTTGCAAGGTCTTCATGGCCTGTGATATTGGGAGGCATCTAGATGGAGGAATGCCTTGGCGAGGATGAATTCGTTCCTCCTTTACGCCTGGTTGGAGGTGTTCACCAAGATTGGCTGCATCCTAGGAAACTGGAACCCGTGGTTGGATCATTCTTTTATTTTCCGGTCCACATTGATGCAGCAAAACCACTGATGCAGACTTCAGAAGTGGAGATGAATGGCTCTGTTTTCTTTATTTCTATAGTAAAAAAACTGGAAAGGATTATCAAAAAATATGGGAACCAGACTCACACCCGTTTAAACAGAGGGGGAAGAAGATGTCGAAGCAGCAGCATCATAGCTGCAGGAACTAGAGGCAGGTGGGGAAGAAGACAGCAGACAGTTCTTCAATGTACACAACTGCAAGGAGACCGGTGGCATGAGTCGTGGGCTCCTTCAAGGTCGGTAAGCATTTCCATAAGTAAGAGCCCATTTGAACGTAAGCTGAGATAGTAGAGCCTAAGTTTCATGAATGTTGTATCTGTGCACATAACTCTCCTATCAAATCAAGTTTATAGACGTTTGCTTCTCCTAATGGAAAGATGGCTCGAGTCAATGAAGCTACATGGATCGGTTATGGCCATTTTCTAGCTGGGAAAGGGAGACTTTTTGAAAAAAAAAATGTGTATATAGATGTAGGTCTATCTTCTTCCCGAGTTGATCAGCATGGTTATTAGTCCAACCAAAAAATAAAAGGGCACCGGCTCATTGGCTCTGGTCGACTTGTGGGCAGTGGCACTGGCAGGCCCAAGATTTTTCTTATGACGGGTGCAGACTGCGGACCCAAACAGGTAGTTTGCTTTTGGGGCAAGCCTAGGACTTCATGTGGGTTTTCGGGGAGGATCAAGGATTTTTTTTTTTTTTGGATTTTGAAAGCGGACTCAGAATTTTCACAAGAGTTTCATAGGCGGACATAAGCTCACAGGGTGCGAACGCCCCCAAAAAGCTTTTACTTGGGTCTGTCCATGCTTGTGGGTATCAGAATTTAGAAGAGTGGTTACTGTCGAGTATGGCAGTTCCTATGGAGTGAGGAAAATGCCATTGCAGAGACTAAATTGAAGCTTCAAAGGTCGGTATCAATTGTCTTTTGAGCAATTACAAACAGATACGGGTGGGACTTGGGAGATCACTTAATTAGTATTTGGGCTGAACATGGATGCATATAGGGGAAGTACGTTTGAAGTTGCAGAATGCCTCTCAAACTTGCAATTTACCATGATGCATAGCAAGGGATTTCTCATTTCTAAATATTGTGAGAAACGCGAGCAGACACGTGGATAGGTAATACATGTGGGGATTGGGCTCGTTAGATAGGTAACTAAATAGCCCATCAATGGCACCTAATTATATGTAACACCTTTTTACACATGAAACATGCCTATCTCTTAAAAACAGAAAAAATTAAAGCGGTTTTGACATATCCTCCTTAAACTCAGTTTTCCCAATTTCATGACCGAAGTTCAGATAATGTCACCAGAGTCCCACTCTCGTCGCCATTTTTTTTTTTTTTTTTTAAAAGAAACTTTTTTGCCCCGAATCCCATGATATCATGGGAATAGTGTATGTTACATAAGCTGATAAATCCCATGATACTATGGGAATAGTGTCACATAAACTGATAAATCCCATGATACTATGGGAATAGTGTATGTCACATAAACTGATAAATCCCATGATATCATGGTACTATCCCATCATGTCATGGCTTTTATGCAACATCTTAGGAAAAAAATTTCCTGAATAATAGAACCTAATAAATGGTGGTCAGATGTGTAGTTACTTCTCGCAAAATGTCATTTTTCACTTTTCATGTTCTGCGAAAAACAAACTCACTTGTTCGGTGCAGAAAGTGCATGATACAAAAACTAATAAATCCCATGATATCATGGGATATAGCGCAAAAAAGTTTTTAAAAAAATGTTGACCAGAGTCAAGTGGCTCTGGAGACATTATCTGAATTTCGGTCATGAAATTGGGAAAACTGGATTTAAGGTGGCCTAATATGTCAAAACCCAAAAAAAAAAAAAAAAGCTAAAAACAATCAAATCTATTAGTTTGTAAGTTTGTAATATGTGGGAACCATGTTGAGTGGATGTGCGACTCCTTACGGATCTTCGATGGTGCACCTGCAACTGCAACAAAATCAAGAAGATATGTCCCACCAGACAGTTTCCAAGTGTGCCAGCTATGTAGTTGCATGGATTAACCAATGGAACACATTTTAGTGCTAAGCAGTTTGCTAGAGATGTGAGGTCTTTTCTAAGTCTTGAGGTGCATGAGATGACATTCAAAGCAATGATTTGGTTTTTAAGGAAGGAATCGATAAGGGTGTTTAAAGAAAAAGGGAGTAAAAAACAAACAAACAAACAAATAAACAGAAGACAAATAGATGAATCAATAGAAAAAAAAAAAAGAGTAAAGTAGCACATTGGAGTACGACCGGCGAAGAGCTAAAAAGACATTAAGATGAAAGATTTTCTAAGACATTGTGAGCTTACTACAACGGAAGGGGAGGAAAGAGCTTCACACAAGATTATATAGTAAAAACTGGGCGACATTGGTTGATATTTTTTGTGGATGATGCAACCAAGGGTATACATGGTCTTGCAGGGATTCGGGAGGTATTGAGAAACAACGACAGACAACCTATGGTACCAAGAATCCGAATATTTCAAAATAGGCGTATCATGTCATATCATATTTGATACTTCATTTTATGTGTAAAATCTGTCCCGGTCATCTTCAAGACTGGTTGGGGTCAAGCAATCTAACGGAGTGGGGATCATGGCTACCCATCAAGCATTTACAATTTTTAAGGAAAGATTGTAGGGAATCTAATCCTTGAGGAGGATTCAAAGAATACAATATGGTGGGCTAAGAGAAAAGGAAATGATCCATAATGGTTATAGCTTTTATTTTGAAGGAGAATTGGGAACTTTCACCGTCTCTGTCAGTTGAATCCTCACAAGCCTACACAAACACCAATCGAGAAGCCGATTCCTTACCAAAACAGGAATTATACCACGAATTTTCCAGAGTTCTTCAGAGGAGATCAGAGACCTCCTAAGGTTCAATTCGAGGAGAACCATAACTCCTAAGACAAGAGCAAAGCCTTGAATTGTTCTTCATTCCTCATTCAACCATACAACATCTACAAATATTTATAGATATTTCATAACTGTTAAAATAACTCTACCACCAACCCACTCCTCCACTAACCCACTAACCACTACTCCACTAATCCACTATCTCTCCACTCTTCCACTTACATAAAGCACATTTACATACAATTTGGACGACACTATTTTAAATACAATTAAGAATCCTAATTCCTAAAATTTAAAATACTGAAATTAAATAAAAGGTACGTATCAGAGTCTAGATTACAAGGAGGGGATTCTTATGTAGTGAGATTTTTCCTTCCCATTCCATTTACATATAGAATGCATCACCGATAGTGGATTGGGGATTCTTATTTAGTCAGACTTTTCCTTCCCATTCCAATTACATGCAGAATGTATCACCTAAACTGGATAGTTAGGTACCTTTTTAAGTAGCATTCTTTTATTTTCTTTTTATAACAAGCATTAATAATTTTTGTTACTGAATTTTTTGAAGAAAAAGAAAAGCTTTTGTTCAGGTTGCTGTATAAAACATGAGTTTGAGTAGAATCACAAAGAGTCCAAAAAAAAAAAGAGAACAATGATGTGGTATTTTAAACTTTACATATTTTTTTTCCGGAGAGGTTTAAACTTGAGATATCTTTCCACCTTTTCCCATGTTCAAAATGCCTATTAAAATTCTTAAACAATCTTACAATTGTCAATCCATTGTCATTAATAAATTGCTTTTTCAAAGCAATTGTTACAAGTAGAAACAAAAGGTTAGTAGCACTGACCTATTGCCAACTCCAAGAACTGGCTTCGATACTGTTGCTTCTGATGTGTCCATTGCTGCATATACAATGACAGGAAATAAATAACAATCCTTCAAAAAGTTAAAATCGTGACTAGAAAAACCATGAGAATAACAAATTTAAATAAACATATAAAAGCTTACAATGCATATTTCACAATTAGATGCCTCACAATAGCAAATTCAAGGCCGTTTTGCACAATTCCTGGGCCCTGTCTGGAGCCTTGGAAATCAATTGCCCTGCACTAATTTTAGTACCTGTATTTATGTTTACCATAACTGGTTATGGCAAGGACTATAATTATAACTATCAAACGAAGGTAGCTCAAGCTATATAAATGCATTAGTCCTAATTTATGCGTAAAATGAGCTACCTGCCCTCACAAGGATCCAAAAAGACTTGGAAGCAAAGGAATTTACAGTCCATATTCCCTCAAATTCTAATATTTTTAGAATTCCAAATTCCAACTAAAACATGTGCTTTGACATGCTCTAACTATCTGCTAATCCCAAATCCCAGTTCCAGACGGAAATTTCAGGTTTATCAAACGCAGAGATTCCATAATTCTGAAATTCTGGTATTTCTAAAAATCTTAATTCCAAGAAAAAACTGTGATGAAATTTCATAAGATGGATTAATGTGTTCTATATATTAAACATCAAAACAGCGACTGAAAGAACCTCATTGTCATCAAGATTCTAAAAGTGAGTTCAACGGTAACTTCTATGGGGCAAACAGTTGCAAAACTGGGAAAGGAATACAGGAAGTGATGTGAAAAATGAATGGATGAATTGCTTTATTTTGCAATATTTGATAATAGTATTTACTACTTAGCTTGAAGTGTGAAATGGAAGTGAGAACAAGACGTGGACATATAGGTGTCATTCAAGGAAACAAATTTTCACTACTGGTTCAATTTTGACCAGCTTGTGCTCGAGTTCACTGTTTGCAATTCAATACTTATCATAGAGTTCAGTAGAATAGTTTCATTGAATTTGAATTTTGATCAGCCTAACTTCAAATTCGACAAGTCCAAATGAATTAAACTGTAATGTTTGGCATAATACATATGTACCAAAACCAAGTTCATAATCTCAAGTGCATTGAGTTCGTTCCTCTCTCAATTTGAAAACCCAACTTCTTCCAACACCGCACAAACACACCATTGGTTGGTTGCTGGGTTTCGTCAAAACCCACAAAATCAGAATTCTTGCACTCTACCGCAATGGAATAGCAAAATCAGCTGCTGAATCTGACATTTACACCATAAAAATTGGAAAAAAAAAAAAAGTGATAATTTGTATGGGTCTTTTTCCTATTTGCCCCAAATCAGTATCCAAACTTGGCAATCTCATCTTTCCCATTCAAACAATCGACAATGTTATCTGAAACCAATTCAAGGGCATGTTTGTACAGAGCCCATCAAAGATATCATCAGATCAAGAGAGAATTCCGGAGAGCGAGAAAATAATTTCCATGGAAAACGTCCAACAAATTCAATGGAACTCCATTTCCTCGCACTTGGATCCATAAGTCGGAGTCAAGACTAGAAACCTCAACCAAAAGAGAAGGCGATAAAGAAAGAAAGAGTACCCATCCTCTGGAAGATTCGTATCTGTGGAGAATTCCATGGAAATAGCACCGTCTCTCTTCTTATTGTTTTTCTTCTTCGCCATGTCCGATTCCAGACTCTATCAAAGGGTTTGCGGAAAAGAGATTGGGATGGATACAGAGAAAAACCCTAGTATTTGGCTGGAACTGGGCTGTGTTTTCCCAGCAGGATGCAACTGCAAAGCAGGTTAGGCTTAGGCCTGTCCATGCTTGGGCCAGTTTGGCACGCGACTAATAGAGTCAAATAAAGTAAAGTAAAGTAAGGTTGATTTTGAAGAAAGAATAAAATATAAGTGGGTTACGATGGTATTTTATTTTTAGCTGTTTGTTATGTAATTTTTTTAACTTTTTGTGTGGGAAAGTGGAGGGGTTTTTTTTTTTTTTTTTTTTTTTTGGATAAAGGTGGTTGCTTGTTCACTTTTTTTGAAAAAGATGGAGGAAGTTTTGAATTAAAGTGCTTTTGATGTGACATTTTGTTTGAAAAATGGAGGCTTTACTTGACTTTTACTATGCTAGTACAATGCCAAACTAAAGGGCAGATCGTAGGCCCAGCATGACTTGACATAGGAATGTCCTTAAATCAAACTAGTTGGTGAACTATTTGGTTCAGCTTAACCGGGCTATAGCTCAAATTTGGACGGTGAGCTTTTCAATAGGAATAGTAGTCAATTCCATTTCGTTTTAGCGGGAACGGATGGAGTATTTTGTTCCAGTCCTTCGGCTGAAACCGAATGGGGTCAAAAAAATTCTGTTTGGATTCTGGTACGAGGGTAAACACATAACCGGTCGTGGAGGTTCTCTGGTCCAAATCACCGGCCCAATCAGCATCTGAGTACCCGCGCAGCTCCAGACCATCACATTGATAATATAGGTGAAGTTTCACAGTTCCTTTGATGTACCATAGAATCCTTTTAGCTGCGTACCAATGTGGTAAACCCGGGTTACTTAGGAATATGCTCACGAGACCCACAGTGAATGCAAGATCGGGTCTCATGTACAGCATTGCATGCATTATGCTTCCCACGATTTAAGCATAAGGTTTCTTTTTCATCATTGCCTTATCCTACTTGTTTGTAGGCCCAGATAGCTGGACAATTTTATATTTTTGCAAATGAGAGTATCAATTGGCTTGCACGTCATCATATCAAACCGTTTCAATATATTTTCTAAATATGATTCATGTTGTTAATCCCAAGGAGTTACACCATTTAAGCATCATTTTAGGGTGAATTAGGGACTTAATTAGGTTAAATGCATCAATTTTCACTTAATTTCATCATTTCATGCAATTTTTACTTAGGAATTGGCATTTTCACATTTTTCACACGTTTTCTGCATTATTTAGTATTTTATGGAGTTTTTCTTCGAAGAGTTCTAGTTGGAGTAAAACTCTACCCGAACAGGTCCCACATCAACATGGGCTCTTCAATATTTGATGTGTTGAATTAGAATATGCAAAAAATGAGAATTGTAAGTCTTTGTTGCAGGTCCCACTTTCAGTCACACATAGTCATCTCGGGCCTTGCATTGTTGAATTGAAGTTGGAAAAGAAGTAAATTGAAGAATTCACCGAGTAGACCCCACACACACGCACATGGGAAAATCAATCAAAAGGAGGGGGGGGGGGGTCCACTTATCATATCGTTGAAGAGTCCTAACTACAGTAAAAGACTTCTCATAGGGCCCATTGTTCAAGTAGATGAAATGTCCCACATGGCAGGGTTCGTAATAGTTGCAAATTTGAAATAATTAATGGATAATTTAAATATTACAATTCTGATGGGATTAAAAGAAGAAGAGTTTGAACCATCTACAACTGATCTCTTTTCAAAACTGAAAGTTGTGCAGAGATAGGGTCCATTCAAAATCAAATTCCAAAAGTTAGTCATGTTTTTTTCAAGGACAGCCTATCTTCAAATGGCCATAACTTTTAATCCGAACGTCGGATCGATGAAACTTATCTACTATTGAAAAGCTTAATCAGAGTAGATGTCCATAGAGCCAAAGATCAAGCATATCGGATCTAATTTCGACATCCCTTGTGGGACCCCATCTGAAGATTAGTCAAGCCATCCAGAGGTTTCCAAAAGCTTCCACCTCATTCAAATTCAAAATGGATAAGAGATATACCTCATCAAAGTCAAAGAAGATAAATCAAATCTTTAGAGAAAGTGTCTAGATTCAATGTATCTGTAAGATAACCGGGAATTATAAAAGGAACCCAAAGGAAGCATACGTGCATGCACTCCTCCCTTGGAGATCCACTCTTCTCCTCTCTCTCTCTTCTTTTTTCTCTCTCTAGTTAAGTGTATTTTGAGAATTATTTTTGGGAATTCTGAAGCTCTATTCCAAAAATTAGGACTAAAAGAGAGAAATATGAGACATTTGTTGTTCTAATATAGAGAAATCAATGGAAAACTTTCTGAAGTTCTTCACCATGGACTCGTTTGCTATATTGGAGCATCTTGATGAAGTTAAGTTAACTTTTTTCTGACTTTTATGTAATTCAATCTAATTGTTTGAATGTCTCTATATTATGCATGCTTTATCATAAGAATAAATCGATATGTCTTCATGTCTATGACGAACCTCTGCTTAGAATTCTATTGATTGCACTTTGATCATCTATGCTTGTTTAATAAATTATGCTTAGATTGATAGTGTATGTTTACTTGATATATGATGCTTGGATGTTTTCAATCTTTTATAAGGTGAATGACGTTTTGGTTTTTTTAATTAAATCTGAAAAATTGTTCTCTTGATAGACAAATTTTCCAAATCAGAAACACTGATTTATTTATGATCTAAGTTAGTTTGAGACAAAACTGTGTAATTGATTGCATAAATTGGTTGATTAACTTACTTGATGAATTCTTGATGTTCGATCTATTATCATCATCATTATATTTTTTCTACACTTTAGTTTTAATCATTGTAAATTTCTAATTCATATGCATCACTTTTTTATTATTATTTTTGAAAAAAATCAGATTTTATTTAAAGTTCAAAAGTGCTCCATGTGGGTTCGACCTATAATTTCCACTATCTCAACAAGACAACTATGCACTTGCAGTTATTATTGGATTGAAATAAATCCCACATCAAGTTTTTGGCGCCGTTGTAGGGGAGCCAAATCTGAGTTTTTGTTAAAAATCTGAATTTTTTTATTAGATTCATATGCATGCTCATATTTAGGCTGCATTGCATTAGTAGTGTTCTTTGCAATTAGTACTCGTTATAGTTTGACTTTAATGACTTTTCTTATTTTTCTGATATATATTTTTTAATTTTTTTTGAATTACTAATTAATAAAAAAATTATGATTTCTTTTAATTTCGGATTTCAGTAAATAAAAAAAGAAGAAAAAAACTTATCTTAGATTATTTTTACTAATATTTAATTGAATTGGATTAGGATAGATTAGTTAGATAGAGTTTCAAAGGTTTAGGACTAGGTTGTTTTGATTAATGTGCTAACCTTTGAATTTTGAAATTAGGTAGTTAGGGTTTTTAAAATTCTATCCCTTAAGTTGCTTGGATTAATTAGAGTTTTAAAATCTGAAAACTAAATTGGCTAAAATTAGATTTATGATAATTGGACAGTTTTTGAAGACTCTAATCATATCTTCACACTCGATTGGATAACTTAGGATTTTTTATTTTGTAGAATAGAGTTTTTGATATTTTTTTCACTAACTTAGACTTTATCTTTGATAGAGTTTTGATTAAGTTGGTCGTCTTTTGAGTCTTCTTTCAATATTAGGAAAGCAGTATGATTTGGTTTGCTATCTTAGGATTTACTAATAAGAGTTTCTTTTGGATAGATTACCTTGCTAAGAGGAGAGCACAAAAACAGGGAACTGCGTGGATTCGCTTTACATAAACAAGTTGCTCTTAGAGTTGCCAAAAATAAAAATTGCTCTAAAGAATTTGAAAAAAAAAAGGGTTAAGCTTACACAAGTTAAAAGATTAGTGTGGACCTGCTATAAGAGTTTCTAAACTTTACCCCACGAATCTTTTACTTGTAAGTGGGGCTTGGTTGATTTAAATTTCTACAAGTGTGATTGTTTGATTGACACACCAAGTAAATTGGACCCACACACTTAATTAAGGGAAATTGTCCCAAACAGGATATGGACTAGATTTCATCACGAGATCCTTGCCCAATTAAGTTTAGCCACCTCTCACATGAGAACCTAATCATTAATTAAAATCAAGTAGGAACGAGATGATATGAATTCAGCTAAGTAGGACGAAGACCACTAAAGGTTGCACCAATTGCGCTCTTTGGTCGAGACGATGTCTAGATAAGTCTTGTCCCTCCAAAGGGTGGTAGTCTATATTCTTGGAGTTTGGTTCTTGAGCGAGACCCTTAATCCTGGGGACTTACTTGGTCTATTTGGTTCCATAAGACCGGATTGGAGGCCTAAGTGCACTCTTCAAACCAGTTAGGAGTTGTTTGAAAGTTTAGGCTAACCCTAGAAGCATTTCTTGTGCTCAATTTTTGTGCTTGACTGTTTGTCCATCATATAGTAAGACCATTAGGGCCCCGCATATAAACTATGTTTGTGTTTAGATTAGGTTAAACCAATGCATGTGAGCTAGCCCCATGAAAGAAAAATTATAGGAACGTAAAAACAAAAGGTTGACCAGAATAGAGCTTGAAGTAGCCTTAACCGTTGTTGGAAACTCTTCAATTTTTGAAGAAATTATCAGGATGGCCGATCAAGGGGACCCACCCATGACTTTGAAGGATTACATGTACCCCACCACGACAATCCAACCGCCCTGCATCACTTTGCCTCAGACCAATGATACCTTTGAGCTGAAATCTGGCATAATCTAGATGCTCCCAATGTTCCATAGGCTAGACCAGGAATACCCATATCATCATATTAAGGAATTTGAGGACATTTGTGCGATCATGAGAAAAAATCATATGAGTGAGGATGCCCTAAAACTTAGATTATTCTCATTTTCATTGAAGGAGAAGGCTAGAGCCTGGCTTTATGCGTTACAGGCTGGGTCCATCGCTACATGGACCAAATTAGTCAAAGAATTTTATAAAATATTCTATTCCAAATAGAAAATCGCTTCAATTAGGCAGGCCATTAATGGATTTTATCAAAAGGAGGGAGAGACTTTACAATATTTGGAACGGTTCAATGACCTCTTAATCCAGTGTCCCAACCATGGGTTTGGAATAATCTGATTGGTCCATATTATGTATGAAGGTATGGATTACGCTACTAAACAAATGGAAAAATCTTTCTATGGTGAAAATTTTACGCAGAAAATAGCAGAAGCAACATGAACATTTTTGGAAGAAACTGCTGAAAATACATTACAATGGGCCCTAATCAAAGGGAGCCCACAAAACCACCATTCCAAAAAAAGGGGGAATGTTCAAAATTGAACCCAAAATTGAAGGAGAGGCTAAAATGGCCACATTGGTGAGGAGGTTAGAGGCCTTAGAAATGAAACAACGACCCACTCAAAATACTTTAGAATCATGAAGGTATAGTCAGGCAGTGACTGGAGAGATAGACCCAACAACTTTAGGTCAAGCCAAGTCAATCGAGGAAGTCAATGCGCTTTATCAAAACAGTCGTTTTGATAATCGTCAAAGGTATGACCCATACTCCAACACACACAATCCAGGTTGGAGGGACAATCCAAAATTTTCTTGGGCCGAAAGCCCAACTCAAGGTGGCCCATCTCAGTCCACTCAATTTTAGCCCAATCAATCTTGGGTCAATGCACCACCAGGTTTTCAAAAGTCGAACTTTAGCCCCAGTTCACTGACCCAGAGGGTAAACTCCTTAGAAGAGGCCATGAAACTCATGTCTCAAACCACGACCCAATTGTCTCAAAGTACTGCTCAATTCCAACCGACCACTACTCAACTTTTGAATGACTATACTCAAACCATTGCAAAAATAGAATACCAAATAGCCAATTGGCCAATTCTTTGAGTACAAGAGATAAGGGAATCTTCCCTACTCAATCAGAACTCAACCCTTAAGGCCAATTGTTCAAGATAATTAAGGGAAGGGCCATGAGCATGTCAAACCATAATCACCCTTAGGACAGGTAGACAGATTGATAACAAAGTAGAGATGCCCAAGGATGATGAAAATTCTGAGATAGCCAAGGAAATAGATGCAAACTTTAAAAAATTGAGAATGAACCATTAACTGTACCAAAGGAAAAAGAGCCAATTGCGGAGCCCGGCACTACCATATGAGACCCAACACATAATGATCCACCTCCAAGGACCTACATTTCTAAAGCTACATACCCTCAAAGGTTAGGCCCAGCTAAGACCAATGCCCAGTTGGACAAAATGCTTGGAGTCTTCAAACGGGTTAGGATCAACATCCCACTACTTGATGCTATCCAATAAATCCCGGCTTATGCCAAATTTTTTAAGGACCTTTCACTACTAGAAACAGGGGGGTATTAGCGGCCGCCAAGAGCCATCGCTAAAAGTGTCGGAGTCGTCGCTAATACCCTTTAGCGACGGTTTAGCGACCGCGAAGAGAGCGACGCAAAAAATTCGTCGCAAAAAGTATTAGCAACCGCCACGTACTTTTTGCGACGGCTTAGCGACGGTCAAAAAATTGGTTAGTCAAAACTTTTAGTGGCCACCTTAGCCGTCGCAAAAGCTAAAAATGGCGGTCACTAATAGACCATTTTTAATTTTTTTAAAAATTTTTTAAGGCCATTTGCGACCGCCAATTGAGGTCGCTAAAAGAGCCATTGGCGGCCGCTAATAGTATTTTATTTTTTTAAAATTTTTTTCCTAATTTCCCAATTTTTTTCCTGTTTTTTATACTTGTACCTGAATATATTATATCAGTTAAAAATACTAATAACAAAACAAAGTCTTATATTAATGATATTCAAAATATTACAAAAGTTTCAACAAATTATATTCATTACAATTCATTACAAATGTTTCAACAAAATATATTAATTAAAAAAATAAACATATTGTCTGAAAAGAGTGTCGTGATCGATCCGATGCTCTCAAACCTGAAGAGAAAAAGGGACATAAATATTAATAGTTAATTATAAAAATTGGTAATATATTGTAAATATAAACAAAATTAAGTATTAAAATTAAAATTTTGAAAGTTAAACCTACGTTTCGACTCAACGGGCAATCCGGGAGTCGGAATCCCGAACAGTCAGTTCCAGCAGGTCAGGAATGACTGTGGGCTCGTGCCCGTCCAGTTTCACGAGCATCGGAGCCCGTTTGCCCGATTTGGGCGCTCGGAGGCCAATTTCCTAAGTTTTAAGTTAATGTTTTAATTTAAACCTACGTTTCCACTCTACGGGCAATCCGTGAGTCGGAATCCCGAGCCGTCAGTTCCAGTAGGTCAGAAATCACTATGGGCTTGTGCCCGTCAATTTTCACGAGCACCGGAGCCCGTTTTCCCAGTTTCGGCGCTCGGGAGGCCAATTTCCTAACTTTTAAGTTAACGTTTTAACTTAAACCTACGTTTTCACTCTACAAGCAATCCGGGAGTCAAAATTCCGAGCCGTCAGTTCGGCAGGTCAGGAATGTCTATGGGCTCATGCTTGTGCAGTTTCACGAGCACCGGAGCCCGTTTTCCCGGTTTGGGCGCTCGGAGGCCAACTTCCTAAGTTTCATATTAACGTTTTAACTTAAACCTATGTTTCCATTCTACGGGCAATCTAGGAGTCGAAATCCCGAGCCGTCAGCTCTGGCAGGTCAGGAATGATTATGTGCTCATGCCCGTTCAATTTCACGGCCACCAGAGCTCGTTTGCCCGGTTTGGGCGCTCGGAGGCCAATTTCCTAAGTTATATATTAACGTTTTAACTTAAACATACGTTTCCACTCTACGGGCAATCCAGGAGTCGGAATCCCGAGCCGTCAGTTCCGGCAGGTCAGGAATGACTATGGGCTCGTACCCGTCCAGTTTCACGGGCATCGGAACCCGCTTGCCCGGTTTTGGCGCTCAGAGGCCAATTTCCTAAGTTTTATATTAACGTTTTAACTTAAACCTACGTTTTGACTCTACGGGCAATCCGGGAGTCGGAATCCTGATTCGTCAGTTCTGGCAGGTCAAGAATGACTATGGGCTCGTGCCAGCCCAGTTTCACCGGCACCGGAGCCCGTTTGCCCAGTTTGGGTGCTCGAAGGCCAATTTCCTAAGTTTTAAACTAACGTTTTAACTTAAACCTACGTTTCGACTTTACGGGCATTCCGGGAGTCGGAATCCAGAGCCGTCAGTTCCGGCAGGTCAGGAATGACTATGGGCTTGTGGGCGTCTAGTTTCACCTGCACCGAAGCCCGTTTGCCCGGTTTGGGAGCTCGGAGGCCAATTTCCTAAGTTTTAAATTAACATTTTAACTTAAACCTACGTATCCACTCTACAGGCAATCCGGGAGTCAGAATCCCGGGCCGTCATTTCCGGCAGGTCAGGAATGACTATAGCCTCGTGCCCGTCCAATTTCACAGGCACCAGAGCCCGTTTGCCTGGTTTGGGCGCTCTGAGGCCAATTTCCTAAGTTTTATATTAACGTTTTAACTTAAACCTACGTTTCCACTCTACGGGCAATCCGGGAGTCGGAATCCCGAGTTGTCAGTTCCGGCAGGTCAGGAATGACTATGGACTCGTGCCCGTCCAGTTTCACGGGCACCGGAGCCCGTTTTCCCAATTTGGGCTCTCGGAGGCCAATTTCCTAAGCTTTATATTAACGTTTTAACTTAAACCTACGTTTCGACTCTACGAGCAATCCAGGAGTCGGAATTCCGAGCCGTCAATTCCGGCAGGTTAGGAATGACTATGGGCTCATGCTTGTCTAGTTTCACAGGCACCAGAGCCCGTTTGCCAGGTTTGGGCGCTCGGAGGCCAATTTCCTAAGTTTTATATTAACGTTTTAACTTAAACCTACGTTTCCACTCTACGGGCAATCCGGGAGTCGGAATCCCGAGCCGTCAGTTCCGGCAGGTCAGGAATGACTATGGGCTCGTGCCCGTCCAGTTTCACCGGCACCGGAGCCCGTTTTCCCAATTTGGGCGCTCGGAGGCCAATTTCCTAAGTTTTATATTAACGTTTTAACTTAAACCTACGTTTCGACTCTACGGGCAATCCGGGAGTCGAAATCCCGAGCTGTCAGTTCCGACAAGTCAAGAATGGCTATTGGCTCGTGCCCATCCATATTTACGGGCACCGGAGCCCGTTTGCCAGGTTTGGGCGATCGGAGGCCAATTTCCTAAGTTTTATATTAACGTTTTAACTTAAACCTACGTTTCTACTCTACAGGCAATCCGGGAGTCGGAATTCTGAGCCGTCAGTTCCGGTAGGTCAGGAATTACTATGGGCTCGTGCCCGTCTCATTTCACGGTTACCGGAGCCCGTTTGCCCCGTTTGGGTGCTAGGAGGCCAATTTCCTAACTTTTAAGTTAACGTTTTAACTTAAACTTATGTTTCGACTATACGGGCAATCCGGGAGTACTTTCTAAGTTTCTACATTTATAAGTTTCCAACTTTTTAAGTTTCAAAATCTATAAGTTTCTAAGACAACTTAAAAAATTTCTATACATGTTGAAATCTTGAATTAAAAAAATATTATACCTGGTCAGGATCAGTCGAGGATGCTGGATCATGACTGCCCTCTCCAACCGAGTCATGTCTCGCCCTGTGGCCGCTGCCAGCGTCAGGTGCTTGTAATTATTTATTATATAGTTAAAAATAATTAAAAAAACATAAATATTGACACATCAATGACATAATTGACAATTTAAACGTACAGATTTTTTTCTTACTAACCTGAGTAGTGGGTGGTGGGTCTGATGCGAGCGGGCCGCGACTCTGCGATAGACGAGCCTCCAGCTCTGCCAACCCAGCTCTCATCTCGGCCCTCATCTTTGCCCTGACCTCAGCCATCACCTCCTCTCTGATCGCTGCCTTCATGGACTGCAGCAACTGCTCGACCTCCTCATCTGTATGGAGGCGCAAGCCCTGGGAGGAACTAGCACCGGATGACTCCGCTCGCGCGATGTGCGAGCGTGGAATGCCCGTCCCATACGTGAGCGTGTATCCGTGCCCATCCCGGCCAACGACGGAGTGGAATATCTCATCCCTCCGCTATGGCAAACTACACTCCTCCTCGAGCAACTCCTCCAGGCGTGACTGAAACTGGGCCTGCGTAGTTGATTCATTTAATATACTATCATGCATAACAAGACATAGTAATAGACAGATAATATAAGCAGTTCAATATAAAAACTTACGAAGATAGCTGCAACCTTCGGGTGGCGAGGATCTCGAGAACGCATCCAGACAGACATCCTGTCGACCGGACCGCCCTTGGTCCGCAACTGTTTGGTGGAGTGTTATATTATTAGTATAATATCATACAAAATGAAAAAAAATATAAATTACATGTACGATCTAACTTTTTACCTCGTGGCGGACCTGGGTGATGTGTCGAGTCCCTAACCTGTGTGCGGGACCCTGCATTGCGCGTTTCTGAGGGCCTGCGCTCATAGAATCTATTCAAATTAGAGATAATCTAATTAAATTGAAATAAATTAATTTGCTAGAATTAAAATGTTTTAACTATAAAAACGTGTACCGGTCTGTGAAGCTGAATGGGTCGATGCCAAAGGCCCCATTGGGGTGGATGGCCTCGGCCCGGGGGTCGATGGACTCGGCTGAGCGACACCCGGTATAGGAGTAGGGTCCCCAGATGGCTCACTGGCCTGGGCCTGGCGCAGCAGCTCCTCGATCGTCCGCGGACTATCTCTCCTCTTTCGTCCTGACATATCTGTTCAAAATTTACACTGAAATTTAACGCTATCTTTCTCTTCTTCTTTCCTTCTTTTCAAAGAAAGTTGCTTCAGAGACGTTAGAGAAAGGAGTGGAAAGATAGAGACGTTGTGAAAGAGATGGAGAGCGCTTAGAAGAAGGAATGATTGTTTTGAAGAATTCATACTTCATATTGCCTTTTCCTAATTTTAACTTTCTCACACCTTTTTTTTCAGAAAATCTTCTTCTTAATGAGCCCAAAATATTATCACACAGTAATAGATCTATAGACACCACAACACAAAGCTCAATTTAATTAGAGATGATATTGGAGTTGAAATCATATAATCCTTACCCGCTAAGCGCTTTTGATTGAAGTACATTGCTTCAGAAGAATTGAATTCCAAGATGAACACGCAGTATGATTCTACTGAACACGCAGAGCATTTAAGGATGAAAGGTGAACCACTTGAGGAAAAAATTTTCCTGCTCACATGATCCTGTGGAAGAGCAAATCTGGACCATCACCAAAGGTGGAACCTTCCTGAATTTCACTGGGTTCCATTTCATGAAATATACCGACATGAGTGTGCAGGAGAAAATGATCTGTGCACACTATACTATAAATAGAAGAATTTTCTCCTATGGATGTCTCCAAATGGGGCATTCTTTGCGAAATTCCATCGTTGTTGGAAGGGCTGATCTTGTGATCTGCCGAAGGTTTTGTTGTTCACGGAAAGTCGTTTTTAAGGACGACACCATTGTCCAACAGTATGGCAAGTGAGGGCCACTTTGGAAGCATGACTAATATTAGAAGGGGTTAGAAAACCACAGCCCCTACCTGTGTGCAAGACACAGTGTCTTGTGGGCCTTGAAGTTGCAATTCATGGCCCACCTGATAGTTGATTCTGCATGGCAATTTTGGGTTAATGCTACCTGAATTGAGACCTCAGCACTGTTTGTAAGGTAAGCAAAAACTATATATGTATATAGAAAAAAGAATTCAGGATGACAATCATAATTAACATTCTAAATTTAGTGATCTAAATGTTTTACAATATCTAGTATCTAGATATGAGCAGAGCTGTCTGTACGCATGTCGTCCAACCACAGGCCCATCTAAATGCATACTATCAGTGTGGAGGGGGTGGCGTGCCCTACATCTTTACGAGGTAATGCTTACTAAATTCATTGGAATGAGATGCTACTGAAAGTTTTAGTGGAATGAGGCATCTTTGAATCTATATTTCAGAGATGGTTTCCTGTAAGAAAATGAACTTTAAGAGGGGTGAAACTACAAAACCCTCAGGTTTATTTTTAAAGAAGTTTCAAGCTCATTTCAACCATATACAATGGAGACCATCTCTGTTCAAACTTAGTACACACAACACACACACAAACACACACAGCGGACTCTGGTGACCTGGTACTGAAAATCATTTGACATTGATCCAACTCTCCACAGCAATTGGATCTTATTAACCATTTAAATTGATGGACATCTTTTTATATGGCAATGTGTTTAGGCCACTCTTAAAGGAAACCAAGACCTGTTTTCTCATGATCTCATAATTGGTAGCCATCCAAGCGCTCTACAAATTGAAGCACAGTACTCCTTCAAACTACAAACTTTTTATTCTTCAATCTGGTCCTTAAAGGATTCCTCCTCAACAAAACATCACAGATAGAGGCTTCATTATTATCACCATCAACAGAAATATAATAGAGAGAAGTTTCTTCTTTTCTCTTTTCTTTTGTTCTTTTTCTCTGTTCATCTAAGTAATATATGCTAATTGTAAATGATAACAATAGACATTTCAATTTCAATTAATAATGATTAAAAAAATTGGATCAGCCCTTTGTTGCGATATGCTTCATCATGTGATCGATAGCCACATTTTGACATTCTTGCATTGTTTAAGGACCACCACCACCACCAGCCCTACTTCTCTGTGGAGTGGCTTGTGTGTGCTCTACTTTTACTTGGATCTCTGTTTACGGTTAATTTTCAATTACTCTAAATCCATCATGTCACTTTTGACTACTTCATGTTAAACTGTTAGACAATACTTTGTCCACATTGTTGTTGTGGGGTTAGACTGAATTTATCACAATACTATCATGATACATTGCAATAAACATTTTCAAAAAACATATGATTTCATTATGATAAACTAAAACTATCAGTAACTTGGCTTTATCTTATTTCTCCTTGTCCTCATCTCAGCTTAATGATCTAAAAGATAATAATAACATGAACTAAAGCAAAATAGAAATCATTTCCATTCCCTTAACTGAAAGAAAAAGAGAGCATTTTGAAAGAGAGATCATTTAAAACAGGTTCTAATTATTATTAAACTCTAAAGAGAAGTTAGTAGGTATAAATTAGACACGTAAAAAGCTCTCAACCACATCGTGTGAGAGTGAGACACACACAGACTGTACAGCTGTTAATAGTCTGAACAAATTATTAACAATTACTATTGGTTACTTAATTTGGGTTCTCCTTCAAATGGTTCATCATCAAATAATGACCTAGTAGCAGATTGATGATGGTCTTTTCACTGGTTGAAGATATGAAGCCCGGCTTGTTTCCATATTATATGTACATACTGATAAATGCACATTATGAAAAATCCCTCCTATGGGTTTGACTTGGTTCGTCATTATAGTATTGGGGTATGTCAGTTCTTGGGCCATCCTCATCCACCTTGAACATGACTTGTCAGGCCTAAAATTGGTGTAGGATAGGCCGGCCACTGAGTTTTTCAAGTTGAGTCCAGTTGGGTGTCTTGATACTTTTGCTGGAAAGTTGGGTGTCTTGATTGTTCCGGCCCATTTATATCCTTCTATTGCAGGATCTGTTTCCAAAACAGCCTCTGCATAATATTACAACCTCAAAAAGGTCCCTTCATTGCTATAAACTCACGACTCCTGGTCAAATGGCTGATTCCTTATATCTCATCTACATGACTAAAATGCTTCTAACTTAGCTCAAATAACCTAAATTTATCTCATTTAATTGATGATTCAAATCTATGTCATGCTAAATATACATAGTTGACAAAAAAAATTAGGACAGTAGCTGAAGAAACATTAGTACACATCACTGCTAAATAGAAGGTACCATATCTGACAAAATCTTAACAAATACTGTGGTACACCATAGCTATTTGTGCCCACATGATCATCAAACAGTGAGCCCCACAGTGGATAAGTTAGAATCAATGATCATGTGGGTACATTTGACTGTGGTCCTCACTATGTTGCTTGATTTTGTCCAATATGGGACTACATTGTCATGAAGACACTACAGAGTCAATGTAACCCATATGATCATTATCCAGAGGGTCACACAGTGCCAGTGGACAAGGTGAAATCATTTATCATGGTGTGACCACTAAAAGATAGTGAATGATAAAGACATGACTATTATAGAACTCCAATAATTTTAAGCCCGAGATTTCGGAGAGAGACAGAGAGACAGGTTAAAAAATCACATACTGTAAACTATCATCAATCCAAGGGAAAACCTCACTGAATTATTCAATTACTTGGTAGCTTTGAGCTGAGCACACAATCTTAAGGTTGTACTAATAGTAAGCACTGTTCGCCTTTTACTGTCCCACGGGTTCTTTTCCTTAGTAAATTATTCTTCAAATAAAAAGGGCAAAACACCAACTTTTCATATTTAAATGGATTGATAGTAGAAATCTATTTTGTGACATGTAATAAATTAGTCAAAGGGAGGTTAGAGCAAAGACAAATCTTTTATACTTCGAGTAAATAGTTGCAATTCCGTTTCAATCCAAAATTAAGTATGGTACAATTCTACAAGGCATTCGTTAGTAAAAAGATCTAGGAATTTTGTGCGGGAAAGAGACTTCTTATCTATATATACATAAATCAAATGAAAAAAAAAAAAAAAATACATACCAGCAGTTGTAGCAAGAGATTGATTAGTGCGAGCTACGGTTTCGGCGGTGGCGGCTCCGGCGCAGAAAGGGAGAGAGAGAACCGGTGGCGGCTCCTGTGCGCGGGAGGGCACAGTGCAGAGCGAGAACAGAGGGAGGGAGGGAGGGAGAGGGAGGGAGAGAGAGAGAACCGGTGCCGGCTCCGGCACAGGGAGGGAGAGAGAGACAATCAGTGCTGGATAGTGACGCACAGGAGGGAAGAGTGCAGAGCAAGAGGGAGAGGGAGGGAGGGAGGGAGAGAGAAATAGAGGGAGAGGGAGAGGGAAAGGGAGAGAGAGAACTGGTGGCGGCTCCGGCTCAAGCAGGCACCGGCGGATTCGTCGCTGGTGCGGTGGGAGTGCAGAATGCAGGAGTAGGGGCGCGAGAGGGGAAAAGGGGAAAAATAGAGTGGGAAGGAAAAAGAGAGTGGGAAAGAAAAAGTGTGTTTGCTGGGGGGTATTTAAGAGTTTTAGCGACTGCTAATGGTGCCTTTTGCGACCGCCTGAAGCAGCCACCCGCTTTCTTCTTCCGCCAAAAGTCATTTCTCTAGTAGTGTTTGTACCTTCAAAAGGACTACCAATGTGCCCAAGAAAGCATTTCTAGCTCAACAAGCTACCTCGTTCATTTCATATCCAACCCCGATCAAATACAAGGACCCAGGATGTCCTATCATTTCATGCCAGATAGGGGACCATCACATAGAGCAAGCTTAACTAGACTTGGGTACAAATATGAACCTTCTTCCGTACTCTGTTTATGAAGAGTTATGTTTTGGGGGAGTTGAAAAAGATCCATGTGACCCTGCAATTGGCAGATGCATTAATTCGATACCCTAAGGGGGCAGTCGAAGATGTTCTAATCAAAGTTTGAGACTTTGTGTTCCTTATGGATTTCGTTGTTTTGGATACCAAACAAGCACCAGAAATTGAATCCAAAATACTAGTAATCTTAGGGAGACCATTCCTAGCTACCTCAAATGCCTTAATCAATTGTAAGAATAGAGTGGTGCAATTTCATTTGGGACCATGACTGTTCAAGTAAACATTTTAATGTTTGTAATCAACCTCCTGATGAAGATGATGGGGTATTTGAAGTTGGTTATATTTATGAATTAATGGAAAATCATCTGCCCCAATTGAATTTTGAGGATCCATTAGAGGCCTTATTTCGAAATTGATTTTGACATCGATTGATACATTGAGAACGTAAATGCTTTGTTGAACTCAACCCTTGTTATGGATTGCACCAAATGGCAACCCAAGCATGAAATTCTGACCCCATCTGATGCCCCTCCTATCCCATCTATTGTAACGCTCCCTAAGTTAGAACTCAAGCAGCTGCCAGATACATTGAAATATGTGCTCGTAAGGCTGTCGGAAACCCTTCATGTCATTATAGCTTCATACTTTGACTCAGTCCAAGAGGAAGAACTTGTGAAGATTCTTGGTGAACATAAGGAAGCTCTAGGGTGGTCCATAGCAGACATTAAATGAATAAGCCCATATGTGGTCCAACATAGAATCCATTTGGAAGAAAATGTTAAAGCTTCTTGTGAACCGCAGAGGAGATTGAACCCAGCAATGAAGGAAGTGGCTAGGTCGGAAGTTCTTAAATTACTGGATGTAGAAGTCATCCACCCAATATCTGATAGTGCCTAGGTAAGCCCGGTACAAGTGGTACCAACGAAATCAGGAATCACAGTGGTTCAAAGTGAGGGAATGAATTGGTACCCACTAGAATACAAATTGGATGGAGAGTATGCATCGATTATAGGAAGCTGAACTCAGCTACCCGAAAAGACCATGTCCTGCTCCCATTCATGAATCAAATGCTTGAGACACTAGCCGGACATGCATATTATTATTTTATGGATGGTTATTTCGGCTATAACCAGATTCCAATTGCATCCGAGGATCAGGAGAAGACTACATTCACCTATCCTTTTGGCACATTTACTTACAGACACATGCCTTTTGGGCTCTGCAATGCACCAACAACCTCTCAAAGGTGCATGATGAGTATCTTTTCTGACATGGTAGAAAGATTCATCGAAACTGACCTCAACGTTTAGCGCCGAAAAGGTGCAGGACGATTATCTAAACTCCGGCAAACATCTTCTGTCTTGGAGTATCAATGGGAGTTCCAAAGGCTCTCTAATAGAATAAAGGGGCTCTCTGATACGTACTTAATCAGCTTCTATCTCAGCGGCTTACGGGATGACATTTGCATTGGGGTTCCAAAAACTAAACGCCACAAACCATCCAAATGCTTTTGGCTTGGCGCGATTGCAAGAGGAAGAGGTGAACCTAAGGCAATGGATGCTACGACTAGAGATGGGGCAACCAAATACGATGGCTAATCCCATTGAATACAGGCCCTTGGCTCCGGTTATCAAAAGACTCGAGCCAACTGAAGCCTGTGAACGGAGAGAACGTGGCCTATGCTACCATTGTGATGAAAAATACACACCCCACTCATTGTTGCAAGACTCAGATGTTGTTCTGGGTGGAAAGACTCATGCAAGATGAAGTTGATAATGGTGACCTCAGCTTTACAATTCTGGAATCTCCTGTGCCCAATTAATTGGGTACAGAAGATCTTTCTCCATCCTAGTGCTGGCACTCGGGCCCCACAAACCATACACATCTTAGGCACCTTGAGGAATTGCCAACTCATGATATTGATTGATAGTGGGTCCATGCACAACTTTCTTGATTGATAGTGGGTCCATGCACAACTTTCTTGACCCCATCATTATTTGGAAAGCCAATATCCCCGTCCAATCAGATGCAATTTTTGGGGTGATGGTGGCTAATGGGGATCGCTTACAAGGCAATGGCATCTGCAAGGTTGTTGAGCTCAAGTCCTAGGGGGTTCCAATCCATGCTGATTTCTATCTCCTATCTTAGGGGCGTTGATGCAATACTTTGAGCCCACTGGCTGTGCACCCTAGGTCCAATTATGTGGGATTTTTCAGCCTTATCAATGTCTTTCACAAAGAATGGTAGAGAATTCCAATTAAAGGGGATTCCGGTGACACCTTCAACATTGTTGGGACCATCCCAATTCGCCAAACACATGCAAAATTCTGCACAAGCATATGCCATACAATTGCTAGGTGTAGAATTCTTGCTTGCACATGATTTGCATGACCCACAACCACAAAAGCTGTTGGATGAATTTCAAGACAAATTCTTAGAATCTCGGGGCCTACCACCGATAAGGCGACATGATCATTCCATTCCACTATTGAAAAAGACCCCACCCATCAGCATGAGGCCATACATGAGGTACCCTTTTTTCCAAAACTCTGAGATAGAGAAAATTATTACAGAACTATTAGATTCAAATGTGATTTGGCACGTCACATCTCCTTTTTCATCACCTATTCTTTTAGTTAAAAAAATATGGGTCTTGTCGCATGTGCATAGATTATCGGGCCCTGAGTCAAGCTACTATGAAGGAAAAATTTCCCATTCCATTAATTGATGAATTATTGGATGAATTAACTGGGTCTGCCATTTTCTCTAAATTGAACCTACGATCGGGTTACCACCAAATCAGGGTCAAGGAAGACGACATCCCAAAAACAACTTTTAAGACCCATGTAGGACACTATGAATTTTTACTCATGCCATTCGGATTAACAAATGCCCTTTCTACATTCAAATCATTGATGAATGATGTATTCAGGCCCCACTTACATAAATTTGTATTAGTTTTTTTTATGACATTCTGGTGTATTAAAAAAAAATTTAGAACATTTGCAGCATCTAAGAGCAGTGCTAGAAATCTTGCACCAACACAAGCTCTATGCAAAAGAATCAAAGTACATATTTGGGGGCGCGAAAATACAATATTTGGGTCATAAAATCTCCAAAAAAGGAGTAGCCATCGATTAGCAGAAAATTCAAGGAGTACTGGACTGGCAGACCCCCTACGTCTATGAAGGCCCTGAGAGGGTTTTTGGGTTTAACTGGTTATTATCGAAAATTCATTAAGGGGTATGGGAGTACTGCGAGTCCCCTGACGGCCTTGTTAAAAAAAAAAAATGCTTGGGGGTGGAATCCTAAGGTAGACTTGGCTTTCCAGAATCTAAAGGAAGCAATGACCCAAGCTCCTATGTTGGCCCTACCAAATTTTTCTTAGCTATTCACTATTGAATGAGATGCAAGAAGGTCCAGAATTGGCACAATTTTGATGCAAATGGGTCATCCTAGTGCCTATTTGAGTCACCAATTGCATGGATGCAATCTTACCCTTTCAACCTATGAGAAGGAACTCCTAATCGCTATTCAAAAATGGCGTCCTTATCTCTTAGGGCGGAAGTTCGTGATCCACACAGATCAACATAACTTGAAATTTCTTCTGGAGCAGAGAATATCTACTCCGGCTCAGCAGCGATGGTTATCCAAATTAATGGGATTTGACTACGCTATTACATATAAGTGAGGGAAAGATAATGGGGTTGAAATTCTCTTTCATGTGTGCAAGTTCCTGGATATCTAAATTCAAGGAGGATTGTCAAGAAGATCATTATCTTAAGCAACTAAAAGATAGGTTGGAAAAAGGCAACTTGGATCTCTCCAAGTATTGGTATAAAGATGGCCTCTTTTGGAAGAATGGGCGTATACTACTTGGGCCCACTTCAAAATTGTGAAAGGAGATTTTTTGAGGAATTACAAAAATGCCCACATCATGACATTCAAGCTTCTATAATAAAGCACGTCTGGTGGCTGCTTCTTTTTATTGGTAAGGATGGAAAAAGGATATCAAAAGGTGGGTTCGCGAATGTGATGTTTCCCAGCGTGCAAAAAATATGTCCCTCTACCAGGACATCTTCAACCCCTACCTATTTTAGATGAGGTTTGGCAACATGTTTCCATGGACTTCATTGATGGCCTCCATATTTCCTGTACCAAATCAGTCATTTTAGTGGTGGTAGATCGATTAACCAAATATGCTCATTTTTTTGCCATTATCCCACCCATATACAGCCCAGTCAGTTGCCAAAATATTTTTTAAAAATATTTTAAAATTACACAGGATGCCTGCAAGTATTGTATCACATTTTTTACTAGCACATTTTGGAAGGAAATTTTTAAAATGCAAGGGGTCCGTCCAATTACAAATGAGCTCATCATACCATCCCCAATCAGATGGTCAAACCAAGGTCCTTAACAGATGTTTAGAAAATTATCTGCAGTGCTTTACTAGTGATCAACCCAAATCATGGGTCCGATGGATACCTTTGGCCGAATGGTGGTACAATACCACATACCACTCAGCCATCAAAACAACACCATATCTGGCAGTTTATGGAATGGCTCCACCCATTCTAGTCTCCTACATTCTGGTATGACACATGCCTAGGCGGTTGATGAAAAGTTGCGGGACTGCGAGGGTGCATTAGAATTATTGAAGGAGAACATTCAGAAGGCCCAGCCTAGGATGAAACAAAATGTTGACAAAAACAGATCTGAACGTGTATTTGCAGTGGAAGAATGGGTTTATTTGCTCCTCTAGCCATATCGTCAGAGCTCATTGTCTGCAAGGCGTTAACAAAAGCCGGTTGTAAGATATTGTCGGATGTGAATTTTCGACCCCCCCGTGCCAACCAATGGGATAGAGAAGATCTCCATTCATCTATACATGTGCTATTTAAATTTTACATCGAAAGTGAGGATTCCGACTACCCTCAAAATCGACGGATCACGATCGCCAGCTACGGTAACGGCCGTAACACCGTCCTTCGACGAAAGCCGAAGAAAAATGGGAGAAAATAAATAGGTGGGTCCTTCCTCTCGTCTAATGTGCTGCCGGCAACACACGACGGTTGTCTTGTCACATTAATTTGGGTCTCTTTAATATAAGGTCAATTCAGGGTTACGCGTTAAAGTCCAAATAAAGATTAATCCTCACATAGCAAAATCATAGTATATCCAAGTAAAGTAAAACAATTAAGATAAAGAAAATAAAAGGGGGGAGGTGCCAAATATTTAAGAAGAGGATCGGCCCCGTTCCCGGGTACCCCCTTCAAATCCCTTGGCAAAATAGGGTTTAAAGGTTGACTTTGCAAACTAAAACAATGATGCAAATGAGACTTTGACTTGTGATTTCTGTGTTTTTCGTGTGCGATACACGAGTGATAAAGGTGAAAGGCCGATGGGCCGTAATTGACTAAAGGTGGCCGATGGGCCGGTATTTGTTTTAGAGTGGCCGATGGGCCGTGATTGTTTTAAAAGTGTGTGCGAAATCATTCATCTCATCTCGTCATTCTCATTTATTCAATTTTAGAAATCAGTTCTTCTTTCCCTTTTATCATTAAGTTCAATTAAATATCTGGCACCTGAGGTGGAGGAAGAAATAAAGGAAAAATCTTTTTGTGTTTATTTTATTGGTTTTATAGTTTTTATGGATTTTTGATATTGGGGCTAGAAGGGCCTAACTAGAGGATTTTACTTGGATTTACATAATTAATGCTTTATTACTGATCATCGGATTAACCCTAAACCTAAGGTCCTAGACCGCCCACATTAGCTCTCCCGGTCCCCTAACGGAACAGGAAAAGTGATGGGACGAAGCCTAATGCTCTAATCTATCTAATGAGGAAATCCGATTTAATGCTAGCGTGTAAATTGTCTAAGTTTGATAGCTCCTAAGCTAAACGGCTTATTAATTTGATTTAGTTTGTTTAAAGTTGTGGTTTGATTAAGAGTTATTTAGGGATGAGTTAAGAGTGTTTTAAGGTTCTGTTTTAATATGCTAAAGGTTCTGGAGCCTCGGGTTTTACTTTAAATGATGAAAGGAAGTTGAAACTAGCAAAACGGGAGTGGAAGAAGACTTGGGCGCACCTATGGTGGCGCCTAGGTCACTCTGGGACTTGGGCGCACCTGTGGTGGCGCCCAAGTGGCTGCTCTGCGTGGTTCGATTGCTTGCAATGGTGTTAGCTCCTTTTGGAGTTTCTTAGGGTTCTAATCAATGTAAGCTTCTGTTCTAACAGTTGTCTTATGTTTTCGGTCGATTAATTTTATAGTCTTAAGTCCGGGATTCGAAACGAAACCAAGGTTCTCAACTTGGATGTGACAGAGGACTTGGGCGCACCTGTGTATGCGCCTATGTATTCCTGTGCACTTGGGCGCACCAGTAGTGGCGCCCAAGTTGGAATTTGGAATCTTTTGGTTACTTTGGCTCGATTTGAAGTTCCGGACGGGTCTAAGTTGATCAAGGTTTTGATTTAAAGGTTGTTATTGATTCTGTGATAGTTTTAAGGTAATGATCTAGATCGAAATTCGAAATGGATGGGGATTCGGTGGTCCCAAGGGAGTGGAAATGGACTTGGGCGCACCTGTGGGGGCGCCTATGTTTCAAAGGTGACTTGGGCGCAACTGTGGTTGCTCCTAAGTGTCAAGGGTGACTTGGGCGCACTTGTGGTTGCTCCCAAGTGTCGGTCTAGTAGTTTGTTATCTTCTTGGGTGTCTTTAAGTTAATTTCTTTTAATAAATTAAAGCTTATTGATTAGGTTTGTTAATCGAGATTTTAATTGGGACTTGTTGGTTAAAGTTTTATTTAATTAGGGGTTTCATTAGGAGTTGTTAATAAGTTTTAGGTATTTAATTAATTAATTAAGTATGTGGATTTTAATTGAGTGTTTTAATTAATTGCTTCGAATTAATTGATAAGGGTTGATTAAGTTTATTAATTCACTCAAGCATTAATGGACTAACCTAGATTACCTAGTTAATGTCTAACTCTATAATTCTACTACTTCTTTTAATTTCCTTTTGTTCTCTTCTCTAATTACTAGAGAGCAAGATGAGAGGAGAAGTGTTTTATGATTTTGTGATTTTTGTGTTTGGTTTTTTTATGCAAAAACTATGTGAGCTATCCTAAAGAACAATCTAGGGTTTTTCTACTTAATTAATGTCTACTCTTTTTCTTTTTATGTATTTTTCTATTTCTTTTAATTTTTTTTTGTTCTCTTCTCTAATTACTAAAGAGCAAGATGAGAGGGGAAGAGTTTTATGACTTTATGATTTTTTTGGTATTTTATGCAAACGATGCAACCTAAGTATGATAATTTGAAGATTCGAAGTCTAGAAGTTCAGCAATCAATGGAAACCATCACAATTGTGGAATGGCATGTTAAACGAGACGCAAAATGCAGCAAATGCAGGCCGGAAAATAAGCCGAGGACTTGGGCGCACCTACAGGGGCGCCCAAGTGTCTCTGTGGGACTTGGGCGCACACACAGTGGCGCCCAAGTGTCCCCCCTGCGGGTTGTGATGTATTTCAGACTTCTGTCGATGTCCCGATATGATTTCTAACAATTCGAGACTAAGTATAAGGTAATACTATGAATTATCAATGTCAAAGCTTCCGGACTTGAAAATAATAATGCAAGCACAAGGATTCGAGGGTGAATCCCTTTGCAGGGACTTGGGCGCACCTACGGTTGCTCCCAAGTACCTTCCTGTACTTTTTTCTTCTTTTCAATGATATGTTTGGTCCCTTTTCGATTCTTTCAATACTCTTAACAAGTCTGAGTGCTTTGATATCAACTTATACGAAGATGGACTCGGATTTCCGAAGCAAAATGCGCGCGAAATGGAAAACGGGAGTCAAATCTCCAATTTTGGACTTGGGCGCACCTGTATGAGCGCCCAAGTGCTTTTCTATTTTTTTTCTTCCTCTTTTGTTTCTTTTTCAATGCTTTTCGCGCGATTTTGAATACGAAGTCACAAGTCCGAAGGTACTAATACTAACTTATATGAATAGAAATCCGGATTTGAGAGAGAAATTGCAAGTGGGATGAAACTAGGGTCAAAATCCCACTCTTGGGACTTGGGCGCACACACAGTGGCGCCCAAGTACTCTTCTCTCGTTTTTTAACACTTTTCCTTTCAGATTCGGATTTTCCTAATGAAAACGATATGGATGCAAGATCTATTCTAATCACAAGTTCAGAATGATGCAAATAATGCAGATCTACAAACTATGAATGATCCTAAGCATGTTCCTAATGAGGAATGAATACTGAATATTAGATCTACTGTAACATAGTACTATCAATGCAGATCTACAATGTATGCATGATCCTAAGCATGTTTCTAAACAAAAATGATGGTGGAATGCAAATAAACAAAAGAAATCTAGAAATACCGGTTCGAATCGTGCTCTTAAGTCCTATGTCGAAGTTCTTGCGCAAGTCTATGGCTTTGGGAGGCTTTCTCCATTACTGATCTTGGAGAACCAAAGCAATCTCCTTTCTCCTTTCTTCTAGATCTAGAGATCTCCTTTATGACCTCTCTCTTTTTCTCTCTTTCTTACTCTACTTTTTTCTCTCTTTTGGTAGCCTCCTTTGCAAAAGTAGTATGTGAGGTCTCTTTATAGTGATTTTGACGTGGAGGAAGGGTTAGGGCTACTACTTGCACGAGTTTCCCAGGGTTTCATGCAAACCAAGGTGAGATTAGGGCTCTCGGAGACTTGGGCGCACATGGAGGTGCGCCCAAGTGGGTCCCATGACTTGGGCGCCCACATGGTGGCGCCCATGTCTCATTTTGATGCCTAATGGGTCTAGGGTCCGGTTCCGGATTGTCTTTGGGTCTAAACCAAGTCGAAACTGCGAAGAGTAGAGTCAATCGTACCTAAGTATGCATCAAAGTGCATTTTTAAGGTATCTTGGGACTTGGGCGCACATGGGGTGGCGCCCAAGTTGGTTCCAGGACTTGGGCGCACCCACAGGTGCGCCCATGTCATGTCTTGGGTCAAATGGGCCCGGGTTTGGTTCCGGTTCGTTTTTTAGGTTGAGATCGGGTCGGAACTACGAAAGGTAGAGCGGGATGCAGTTAAGTATGCACATAAGTGCTTTCCTAGGGCAATTAGGGACCTGGGCGCACCTGTGTGGGCGCCCAAGTGCAACTCTGGGACATGGGCGCACCTACATGGGCGCCCAGGTATGTGCCTGGTGGGGTTTTCGCAATGTAATCTTCCGACGACCATATCTTTTGATTCGTTCATCGGATTTGGACGTTCTATATATCAACGGAAAGCTCTCGGAACGTAGAATCTTTTGGTCCATATGTCATAGTGATTAGAGTTCAGAAAATAGTAGGGAGATCTGGATCAAAGATTCTAACTGTTTAAATCATACTAATTGCATCGTACTTAGGTAAACTAAGTGTAATATCTTTAGGATCAACTTGAGTGTGTCCTATGTAGTCTGGAAGGGACTTGGGATAGTGTTGTAGCCTAAGTCTTGTATGAGTAGTGGGTCAGACTTGAAGTCTCAACGCGATTCGGCCTTTTCTCTCACGAATTTCTAAATATTGTCGAACTAAGCATAAAATTTTCAACAAGCATCTTCATCGTCATTAATTAATCTTAATTATGCCATTAACCATTCAATCATGGGTGAAATGGGGGCACCATTATATATGACGGGTGTTTAAGGCTATCATAGGGGGCGAAATGAGGTGTCTACAGATATTATAGCCCATTTTAGATTTTGGAAAAAAATTGGAACAGGAGCATATCGGCTAAATCTTCCCCCAGATAGTAAGCTTCATCCTGTTTTCCATGTCTCCAAGCTAAAATAGAAACTAAGCCAAGAGGTGCGTCCACAACCTTCTCTGCCCCCTTTAGGTGATGATGGCTCACTTCATCCATATCTAGAGGTGATTTTAGCAAGAAGATTAGTCAAGCATGGCATGTTGCTAATGTCGAGGTATTGGTCCAATAGCAAGGGGCTCTTGAATCAGATGCAACGTGGGAACATTACAGCACACTTAAGGAAAGGTTTCCTGATGCCAACCTTGTGGACAAGGATCGTCCAAGGGGGGAGGATTGATACTGGTCATTATTTCCCGTCTCATGTTGTATGCTACCCACCTCATCTGCATGATGCCCATGTTGCATACATCATCAGGGTCATGGCTACTGAGTCTTGGTTTGTTCCTGAATAAGAGGAGTGCTTGTTTCCTTGAGAGGAGGTCTTCCTCTCCTCACATGGCTAATTTGTAGGATGGCGAACTGGTCTACTGGCACTAGCCACTGATTCATGGAGTGTGTGTGTGTGTGTCTATATATATATATATATATATATATATATATATTGTACAAAGCAACAATAAAGCATCAATGAAATTTTCCAACAACTTATCTTTTTTGGTGCAATCTCCCACTGAGATTATATTTCATTATCTTGAGTTCTGTAAGGACATATTTTTATTGGTCTGAGGACAAGCAGGTTTGCTCTGTTTGTCGATGGAGATTCTGCCCTTCCTCTGTTACCCGATAACTCACAGAAATTGACCATGACAGCTCGATCGGATTGTTCGATCAAGGATTCTCCGACGATCAAGTTAGACTCCAAAAATCGTACTGGCTAATCTTTTTTTTTTCTATGTTAAAAATTATGCATACCTCTTCATCTGATTCTTTCCTCCTTAAATACTTCCCATTTTCCTTCTTTTTCTCCCATTACCTACGCACGTTCTTTTCCTCTTCATTTCAATTTTGTAACTGCTGGATTGTAGATCGTGCGCTGCCTTAAATCTAGGAATTGATCCCTCAATAACTGCTTGTCGGCGGTTACTGATTCTTGTGTTATCGTCTGGGCTAGATTAGTGGGTCAGGTTGGGTTGATCTTGACCCAAACCTGACCCACATATCGATTTGAATTCTCCCCCCACAATTGCCCCCCAAGCCAGCACTTTCTCTCCATTTTCCAAGGAAATAGGGTTGGCTTGAGATATTTTTGCACACCCGTCCTTACCGGGATTGTTAGCATGTCAATAGCTGTCATGCGTCAATCTATATGGTACCCTCCTCCTTCTTTGGTTTCTATCTTCTCTTCTTTCATCTCTAATTTCAAACCTTCGTCTCTGGTTTCGCCTCTTCTTTCTCTTCTTCAATTTGTGGTAAGTGCCATCCCCTTTCACTTTGTTCTTCCTCAATGGGAAACCTTAAGGATTTACTTCTTATTCCGGAGGGGGTTTCTGATCTTAGGGATAAGTATAACATCCCCTTAGATGTTCAGGTCCGCACCCTACGGTCCGACGAATCTCTTGAGATAGGGTCCCAAGACGGGATGCCCTTTCTAGCCATTGTCATGGTAGAGGGTGGGGTTAGGTTTTCCCTTGATCCCTTCTTAGTCCTCTTGATGGAACGCGCTCCGAGGCGCCGTGGGGCGGCTACCGGGGTCGGCGGAACGTGGGAGTCCGTCGGGTCCGGCCCTTTCGCGCCCTGGCGGGCCTGAAGCGTGCATCAACATTTCTTTTGTGGGTGGGTGTGCCAGATTTTCTATTTTACTTGGAATTGCAAGTGGTAATCCGGAGATCAACCTTCGCAAGTAAAAAGGAAATCAACTTCTTTCAAGTTTTCCATTGCGCATATATTTAAGAAAAGAGACATTTTCTTAGTTTGCCGTGAAAGGCGATTTTGTTTGGCATTTATAGCCGATTTTGGCGTTTATAGCCGATTTACAATTCTCATCAATAATGAAAAAGACAAGAGTTGTGATTTTTGTCTCTTTTAGAAAAATACAAAATACAATGAAAAGCAAGAAAAGGAAGATCTAACTTTTCAGGAGATTGTGGGGGACTCGTTCAGATTGACGGTCGCAAGCCATGTGTGGGCTTCGCCGTCATCCATGCAGATGAGAACAGAGGATGCTCTTGATTCGCTTGGCTTGGCTATAACCTCAGATTTTTAGAGGACAAAGACCAAGAGAAGGTCCTATGTCCAATAAAAAGCTAAGTAGACGGGCTGAAAAGCCACGTCTAAGCCATTGGAGGCAGCGGGAGAAGGCAAGGACCTTGGGGGGGGTGCCCCCCAAGGGACTTTTGTCACCTTGTAGTGGTGGCCGGTGCAGAACTTCAGCAGAGTTTTTCTTTCTTTTTTCTTTCTCTGGATACGAGCTCTGGATTCTTTCCGATCGATCGATCTCGATTTTCTGATTCCGATCTTCTGATCCCCATTTCAATGGAATGCTCACCTATTTATAGGCCTTTGGTAGCCATATAGGAGGGTTTATGAGCCTTAATGGCTTTAATGGGAGGAGTTGCAAGATTTATTTCTTGATTTTGTAACTCCTTTTTCCTTGAATCTGATTGGCCGATGGAGATTAAGGGCTTTTAATCACCTTAATTACCATAATGGGAGGAGTTTCATGGTTTAAATGCCATGAATCAATTGACTTGTAACTCCCAAATGCTTGCTTCTGATTGGGCCGTCCAAAGAAATGAATTAATGACTATAATAAAGCTAGTCAATTAACCACATTAATTGGTCGCCGAGCAGTCGAAGAGTCGCGGGCCGTGCCGTGTCTTCTGGAATTCTTCTGGCGATGATCATCGATGGATCTTCATGCTGATCGACATCGGATGAACATGTAACTTCAGACATTGATAGCTAAGAGCGGGCCGGTGACATCTGTCTTGTCGATTTCTCGATCGGTCGGACAGAAAGAGCACTTTTTTTGGTCGACCGGTTGGCGATCTTGGAGCGATCAATGATGATTTTATGCTTTTGGAGGTTGACCCGTGATTTTGACGGATGTCGGAGGATATGAGTCAATTTCAAGCACTAAAAATCACATTTTCAGGAAACCACAGGGGCCAAAGTGCGCGAAACGCGAAAAAAGACGGAAAAAACGGGTCACCGGCGGAAAATCCGGTGACCCGGACTTCCATGGTCGCCGGCGACCATGGGCCATGGTCGCCGGCGACCATGGGCCGGTGACCATGGGCCATGGTCGCAGGGGCCTGCGACCCTGGGGGAATTTTCCCCTTCGGAGCCCGTTTTGCGGTCGTTTTGAGGTCTTTTTCGTCGCCGTTTTCTTCTGTATTTTTCCTGACATTTCTTCTCATTTATTGGCTTGATTTCCCTGTAGAAAACCTGATGAGAATCCTTGCATTTTTAGAGTGCAAAGTTTTCAATTTTCCGGGAAAGCCGAAGACTTTGTCGCGTAAAGCTGCTGATTTTCCGCCAGAAGCTGAAACTTGGTCAAACGATGTCGGAATGACCTGAAATTTGAAGTGAAGCCTCCTGAGCAATAAATAAGACCAACCATAGGCTTTTGTTTGAGTTTTGAAGCCGTTTGGGGTCCCGTCGATGCTTCACTTGATTTTACTGCGGGGAAAATGCCGAGCTTTGATATGTGGTCAAACGATGTCCGATTGACCTGAAATTTGACGGGGAGCCTATTGGAGTCAGTTTGAGACGTTCCATGGGCGCCGTTTTGGATGTCATGGTCCCGGGTTGCTCCGCCGCCGGTAGGCTTGATTTTCTCTCGGAGCATCGAAACCTTGTCAAACGTTGTCAGAATGACCTGAAATTTGACGTACAGCCTTTTGGAAGCATGTTGAAGCCACTCATGCACTTGGTTTGATGAGCGAAGGCTTCGGTGGTTCCCGCCGCCGGGAGGCTTGATTTTGCTGCTCGAGCATTGATGGAGGGTCAAACGTTGTCGGTTTGACTTGAAATTTGGCATGGAGCCCTTTTGAGACATGCTGGAGTCATCTGTAGGCTCTGATCGAAGTTTTGACGTCTCCGATGATGTCGCCGCCGAGAGCTCCCGTTTAGCTGTCGGAGAAGTGAAGTTAGGCCAAATGTTGTCGAAATGGCCCGAAACTTCATGTGTACTCTTCTCTTGACTATCTTGAAGGATCTTGCAGTTTTTATTTGATTCTGACAAGATTTGATTTTTTTGGAGAAATTGCATTGCCTATTTATGGCAGGTTGCGACTTCATGCAGCTTTCTTGATGTTGAAGAGGCAAAGTGACATTTTCGGTGTCAACAAATGCCCCCTCGAGGTACAGCGACGAGTTGCTTGACTTTTGTAGTCGATGTGCCTCGAAGAGATTTTTGAAGGAGAGCTTGAGTCTTGACCAAGAGTCTTTGAGCAATCTTTCCTTTGGTAGAGTAGCCTTTGAGCTTCCAGGGGAATTTTATGGTAATGAAAGGAATCAAATACCATCTCGAGGCAAAGTTTTGAAGATGACATCAGGGATGTGGATTTGGGTTTTTGTTTTTGACTTGGTGACCTAACAAGCTGTATGTGGCAGGTTAGGGGGTCGGGTTTTGGTTTTGACCTTGCGACCCAACAAGCTGTATGTGGCAAGTTGGGGGATCATGATTTGGTTTTTTGGTTTTGGTCTTGTGACCTAACAAGCTGTATGTGGCAAGTCAGGGGACCAGGATTTGGTTTTTGGTCACTCTTTGGGACTGTGTGGGTCCATTGGAGTGGTTTGGATTTTTGTGGAATGTCAATTTCAAGATTTTGGCTCAATTTGGTTTATGAGGCTGGATGGTTTGATTTTTGGAAGCTCATGAGGCTTGGAATTTTTTGTATGGTTCAATCAACTCAAAAGAGGCATGGAACCATTTTTGTATGCTCTTGGTAAGAGGGATTTTTTCTGACTAAAAGCCCATTTTTTTTTTTTTTTTAGTGCCTAGGTGGTCAAACCTGGCTCATATGGGCTAACCCATGGGACCTTAAGCTTTTTAGGATGGCTTAGATCTCATGTGGGGTCATTTTTGTAAAGAATATCTAAAGATATCTCATTTGGATAGAGAATATCTAAAAATATCTTTATGGGAGAGAATCTCTCATATTCCCTTAATTTGGGAGAGAATATCTCAAGGTATCTTTCTTTTTGGGAAAGAATCTCCAATCTCCTATTTTGTTGGAGAGAATCTCTCATTGATTGATTTTGGGAGAAAATCTCTCAAAGACATCTTTCTTTTTGGGAAAGAATCTTTCTAATTCCTTCTCTTTTGGTAAGGTTACTAATTAGTAACACTTACCTTCCTTCTTTGTTTCCTTCTTTGATTTGCTCTCTCCTATAAAAGCAAAGGAAGGTAGGATCTCTTGCTCTTATTGCTTTCTTTTGCAACAATCTCAAGAGAGCTCCAAGACCAAGAGTTTTTCTTCTTCAAGGATCTTCAAGCTTTTTCCTTCTTCTTCTCCATTAATGGCTTCAAGTAAGTTTTCTCTCTTTTTCTTTCAAGAAAACTCCATGTAGAGAATAGGATGGAAAAAAATGTCTTCTCTTTTTTTTTCTTTCTTCTTTTTTTTTCTTTCTTTCTATTCTTCTTCTCTTTTTTTTTTTTTTTTTGTTCTTTTCTTTCTCCCCTTTTTTTTTTGAGAAAGTTTCTTCTTTCTTTTTTTTTTCTTTTTGCTCATCATGATAATGCGTTTTTATGCAAATCTAGATGTTCATGCATGTACTTTTTGTAAATTGAATTTGAGAGCATGATAACATACCTAAAAATCTTTGCAAATTTGGGAATTTGGAGCTTGCAGTGATGTTGAGCCCTTCTTGATTTTGCGGAGATTTTGAGGTTTTGAAAGTTTGGAGTATCGGAGCCCGCAGCAATGTTGAGCCCATCTTCAAACTTTCTATTTCCGTCGGGGTATTTCCTTTTTCTTTAGAATTGCCCCGGAGTCATGCCAAAATTTCGCCAGATTATTTGGTGGGACAAAGTGACCCCTTTTTTTTTAGCGAAATCCTGTCATTTTGATGACGATCTTTTTCTTTTCCAACCTTTGCAGGTGGTTCCTCGAGAGCGAACAAGGGTAAAGAGCCTGCTACAAGCGTACCTCGTCGATCTGCTAGATCTTCCAATGTGGCCGTTCAGCAGGCCTGGGAGAAGGTATGATTCTTCCTTTTTCTTTTTCTGCTTCTTTCATGGGGCTTTCCATGTTCTGATTTGTTTTCTCACCCTGCTGCTGCTTTTTTTTTTTTTTAGCAGACGATGAAGACTTGGCGATGCCTGAGGTTCCGACCGATGAGGCGGTGATGGAGCCGGTTATGGCATCTGAAGAAGAACCGAGGGACTCTGGAATGATTCCAGAATCTCCAATTGGTATAACTTCTTTCACTTTTTCTTTTTGTTTTTTTTTGCCTGCGACTTGATTTGCTAACATTTTTCTTGTCAGCTGACTCGCCACAAGATTCCGATGACTTTGAACCATCAATGGACGCAAATGTTGATGATGCTTCCGATGAGTTCATGGAGGAAGAGAGTGTTCCGCCAGTCGTCGAAGAAGGTACTTTGTAGTGATGACCCTGATGATTTTTTTTGAACAGGATCATATTCATACCTTTTTGTGTTTCATTTGCAGGTTTTGAAGTGATAGAAGAGAGTCCATCGCTTTCTTCAGAACCAGAGCAAGGGATGCCAGAGGTCGATCCGGAGGTAGAGACCAGTTCTGACATGATTGAGGAGATGCCTCGTGTTGAGATTCCCTCTCCAGTGGCTCCAAGTGAAAAGAGTTCTTTTGTTACTCTTCCAATGGGACATGACATGAGCAGCCGATCAGCGGAGAAGGGTGAATCTTCATCCAGTTCGTCTCTTCAATTTGCGAAGAAGGTGCTGGCTCGGGTTTTGAGTTCTTGGGTCAAGACTCTCCTTTCTGGACACTTGGAGGCAGGATTTGGCATGATCCCACATGTACAGGAGATTCTGACCGACACCGAAGAGGTTGGTCTGGATGTCACAGGTGCCAGGGCGATCGTTGATAGGATCATTGCACTGGGTGACAAGTGGTTTGAGACCATGGGTTTCCCTGACGACCAATTCTTCAAGGAGATGTTCTTGGACCCTGCTGATAAGGCTAAGTCTGACCTGAATGAGGCTACACAAAGCAAGAAGCAGCTAGTTCGGGAGAAGAACAAGGAAGAGCTAGCCATCATCGGATTGAGGCATGACCTTAACGTCCTTGATAGGGAAGTTGAGGAGGCCAGGAAACGTCTTGAGCATTTGAAGGCACAAGTCGATGCGAAGTGGGCTGCTATAACAGAGGCTCGTGACAGGGAGAGTACTCTGATTCGCAGGGTTGCAGATGCCGGTCAAGTTCTCGAGAGGAGGACTCTAGAAAACAAAAGATGGCAAACTGCTGGGGAAGAGCTTCCCGGTGTAAAAGAAGGGTTACGGCATTCGCCAGCATCTCATGGCAAGTTCCTGAAGAAGCGTGCCTTGGAAACTCTGACGGCTGAGGCCAAAAGTTTGCTTGAGGAGCTGAAGCTTTGGCTGGAGACCATTTTTGGCTGAGCTCCTGATTTTTTATAGCAGAAACCATTCTTCTTTTTTTTGGTACCACATGTATTTTTTTGGTACTTTTTTTTTTAGTGCTTGTGAACACTTTCTTTTTTTTTTTGGTACCACATGTATTTTTTTTGGTACTTTTCTTTTTTTTTTTGTAGTGCTTGTGAACACTTTCTATTTTTTTTTGCTTTGGTACCACATGTATTTTTTTGGTACCTTTTTTTTTTTTTTGTGTTCCCTACGCTCACTCAAATCTTTTTGTGATGAAAGCAATTGCTAAATGGGATTTGATCAAAAGCTTTGTCATTTTGTGAAAATCTTTTGTCAAATGGTTGTTTTGGTAGGGGAAACGAATTTGGCATGAAAGCCGGATTTTTGTGGCATTTACAGCCAGTTTGGTGGCATTGATAGCCAATTGGTGGCATTTATAGCCGGTTTGGTGGCATTGATAGCCAATTTGTGGCATTTATAGCCGGTTTGCTGGCATTGATAGCCAATTTGTGGCATTTATAGCCGGTTTTGACATGAGAGTCAGTTTTTTTTTTTTGTGTGGCATTTGTAGCCGAGTTTTTTGAAAACCAAATTTTGTTTTATTGGCATGAAAGCCGATTTTGGCGTTTATAGCCGGAAATTTTTGTTTTGGCATTTATAGCCAGATTTTGGCATTTATAGCCGAGTTTTGGTTTTCAAAATGCAGGTATCGACTAAATGTCGCTCCCCGCTGAATGGTCTTGCAAGTATCGATGGAATGTCGCTTCCTTGCTCATTCGATTTTGCGAGTATTGATGGAATGTCACTTCCTCGCGGGTTAGGTTTTGCAAGTATCGATGGAATGTCGCTTTCTCGCGAATTGGGGTGCAAATATCGACTAAGCGTCGCTTCCCTGCTTTTCCCAAGACTTTGGTTTTGCGGGTACTGACTTGATGTCGTTTCTCCGCGATTTTTGAAATTTGAGGTTTTCTCGAACCATTTGTAATTTTGGGTTGTGGATAGCAACTGGTATGTTGCATCTCCACGATTTTTGAAATTGGGTTGTGGATATCAACTGGTTTGTTGCTTCTCCACGATTTCAGGTTTTCTCGAACCTTTGAAATTTGGGTTGTGGATATCAACTGAAATGTTGTGTCTCCACGATTTTTGAAATTGGATTGTGGATATCAACTGGTTTGTTGCTTCTCCACGGCTTTTGGATTTTGCAAGTATCGACGAAATGTCGCTTCCCTGCGATTTTGGGTGCAAGTATCGATGGAATGTCGCATCCTTGCTTTTTTTCAAAATTTTTGTTTTGCGGGTACTGACTTTGATGTCGTTTCCCCACGATTTTTGAAAAACCATTTTTTTTTTTGTTTAAAGACACGAGGGTCGTAAATTTTGACCTAGAACCATTTGGCGGTAAAAGGTAAGGTGGACTAGGGGGGAAATCCCTAAATCCGGATTTTTGTTTCAAACCATGAATTTTGGTTCAAGGATCGAAAGTTTTGGTCAAGTCAGGGAGAGGCTCCTAAACTTGGATTTTTTTGTGTTTTTGAACAATGAAACGATGAAAGTAAGCATTGTTTTTGAATCTCTGAAATTTTGACATTTGATATGAAAATTCTAAAGAGAGTGGGTTTGACGAGCGAGTACCTGAGAACAGGTTTTGGCCATACAGGCATTGCTCTTACCCAGTTGGGTAAGTCTTCAAGGGTAGTACCGCTTCAAGAACTTGCCGTTGATAGGCAGCATACATCTGTCGCCTTCCATGTTTAGGAGGGCATATGCGCCGTTGGAGAAGACCTTGTCGATGACGTAGGGTCCCTCCCATTTTGGTTCAAATTTGCCTTTGGATTTGTGTGCGAAGACCATTGGCCTTTTTACCGCAAGAACCAAGTCACCCTTTTTGTAGGCGCGTTGCCGGACCCTTTTGTCAAAAGATCCTGCCATGCGTGCTTGGTAAAGTTCAATGCTTTGTCGAGCTTCGAGCCGTCTCTCGTCGAGATTGTCCAGCTCATGGAGTCGCAATTTGACATTGCTTTCTTGAGTCATGTCATTTTGTAGAGATACCCTCAGAGAAGAAATTTGTACCTCTAGGGGCACGACAGCTTCGCATCCATAGACCAAGGAGAATGGTGTGCTATGGGTTGGTCCTCGAACGGTGGTTCGATAGGCCCACAAAGCTTCAGACAGTTTATCGCTCCAGTCTCTTTTGTGACTAGAGACCATTTTCTTGAGGATTTTGCAGAGTGTCTTGTTGAAGGCTTCTGCTAATCCGTTTGCTGCCGGATTGTATGGAGTCGAAGGACAGCTTTGGATTTTGTATTTGTCGCAAAACCTGTAGAATCGATGATCCCGGAATTGTGGTCCGTTATCATGGACGAATCTTTTGGGTATGCCGAAACGACAAATGATGTTGGTGCGTAGGAATTGAAGGACTGATGATGTCTTCATTTCGTTGAACGCAAATGCTTCTGACCACTTGGAGAAATAATCTGTAGCGGCGAAGATGAAGCGATGACCTTTGCTTGAAGGGGGAGAAATAGGACCTATGATGTCCATACCCCAGGCTTCAAAAGGCCATGAGATTGCTGTAGGATGCAGCCATTCCGGAGGCATGTGAATGTAATCTCCGTGAACTTGGCATAGCTGGCAGCGTTTGGCAAATTGCATTGCATCAGCAACCATGGTAGGCCAATAGTAACCTAACCTTTTTATCTGATCATAGAGCTTAGGACCTGCCTGATGGGCTCCACAAAGACCAGCATGAACTTCTTTGAGTGTTTCTTCGGCCTCTTGTTGTGACAAGCAGCGTAGAAGTACTCCGTTGAAGGATTTCCTGTAGAGGATTTTTGAAGGAATATCCAAATGAAAGTTTGGGGCTCGCCTTTGGATGCTTACCCGTTCTTTTGGATCTTCAGGTAGGATTCCGAACATAGTGTAATCAATGAACGGATCCCTCCAGTCGCCGATTGAAGGTTGAAGGATAGAGATCCGACTTCCAACCACTCGGTAGCATTCAGCAACTGCTTGGTGTGTGTTAAGAGGAGGAAGGATCCTATCCTAACCCATATGAAGACTTTTCTACATGACCGTAGAGTCTCCAATCTTCCAGCTGGCTTTTGGTCAAGGCGGGCTCCAATGGCGTAAGAATACCACGTCTTTCTCCCAAACCGACTGGGTTTTGAGCGTCATAGCCCATTTTCTTCATAATTGCTTGTGCCACAGGACTATATAGAGATAGCTGAGGCATACCTTCATTTTGGAAAGGTTCCAGCAAGGAACTTGATGAAGAAGCATCCGATCTATGAAAGAAGATTGGTCTTTGCTTTGGTGATGTTGCCGGAACGACAAAGGTAGCAGACATAGGATCTTCTACATCAGCAGGTGTCTTCATCGGAGTGAGAGCAGGCTGAACTTGCTGAGTGTCAGCTTGGCTTGACGATGCATCGTCTTCTGGCTCTGAGTCCGAGTCTGTGTCTTGCATGATAGACACGAGAGAAACAACAAATTTGCCCCCAGACTTTTGTTTCGTCTTCTTCACTTTAGTCGTGATGACCAAAGGTCTTGAATTCTTGAGGGAGATGACGAAGGGAGGTTGACTACTCTCTTCTAATTTGCCGGAGGGTTTGTTTTCTTCCGGTGATTTTTGAGGAGCCTTGCCTTTATCTTTCTGGAGATTTTCAGCAGGGGGTGCTATTTCCTCTTCTTCTTTTTCTCCTTCATACATCTGGGAGTCTGCGAAGTGGACTTCTTTACCTTTGAAGGGTTTTCTGTCCGCAAAGACACGATGTACCATGCCGTCGTCGCCGACGAACTTGATGCATTGATGTAGAGTTGAAGGAACAACACCATTCTCGTGTATCCAAGGACGTCCGAAAAGGATGTTGTAGCATGAGGGGGTTTTTATTGCATACACAGTGACCTCAGAGATAAGATCACCGATTTGCAATTTGAACCTGATTTTGCCGATAGGCCTTTGAGTGCTCCCATCGTATCCAAAGATAGATACAGATGTGTGGCTTAGCTTGCTGGGTGGGATGCCCAACTCTTCAAGAGCCGAAGTGGAGATAAGGTTGAGTGCAGAACCTGGGTCGATCTGAACTCTATGTATCGGCATTTCCTTGATGTACCCTGTGAAGTACAGGGGTCGGTTGTGCCTTGCTTCGCCAAGTAGGAGGTCTTCCTTAGTGAAGGCGATGGTTGCACTGGCTGCCTTTTGAACCGAGAGGCATTGGATGCATGATCCCTCGCTTTTCTCTTTTTCTCCTTTTAAGGAGGTTTCTGAGTTTTTGACCCGGTAGTCCATTTCAATTTGGAGGACTTGTGGGGCATGTTTGTCGACATCCTCATTCAGTTTTTGTAATTCTGAGATGAGATTATCACGAGTGCGTGGAGACATTCGTAATAAATCCAGGATGTGAAGACGTGCAGGTATGTGTTTGAAGTGCTCAACCAAGTCATACTTGAAAGCCTCCTTAGGGCCTGCATGTTCATCATTGTTGCCACTGGGGGCGCTTACAACATCTTTTTCCGAAGGATTTACATAAGTAAAGGAAGATTGGTTGTAATTTTTGTGGTAGTCCCGGCCCGAACGGGTGCCTCTACCAACTTCGAGAGCTTCTTGAGAAGGATCTTCGTTTGGAAGATTGTCTTCAGGATCAAGAGGCTGTTGTTTTTCATCTACTGGGGATGTATCTGCAGCAGAGTTGCCATCCTCAGTGATTGTGTTGCACGGAGCATTTTCCGGGAGCAAGTCCTGAACAGCATCCAGCAGCTTTTCTTCTTCGTTGACCCATCCATCACCCCAAGTTGGGTTTTCTTCATGATGATGAGTCGGGAAGAATGTGTATCCTGAAGTCACAGTCTCAGGAGAAGAAACCTGAGAGGGTGTCATCTCTGTGAAAGTCACGTGAGACGAGGTAGCCCCAGAAGATATGGTGCTAGGTGTCGCCGGTGTGTAAGTGATCTCATCAGATGATGCATCGGAAGAGCTATAATCCTGAATTATCACATTACAGGCAGCTCTTAAAGGAGACGTTGTCTGCTCGGAGTCAGACTCATCCTCGGATGTAAGAGGATCGTCAATCCAGCAATGTTCTCCATTTTCAGGAGTTGAGGGTGGATGTACCTGATTATCTTCAGGGACTTCAGGCTCTGGGTTGCGAGGAGGCTCGTTAACACGATCTTGCTCTTGTTCTAGACCGAGACGCTGCAAGATCCTTGCATATTCTTCAAGATCCGGCATGGGAGCCAGATCTTCTTCTTCGTCTGCTCTTTGTGGCTCAACATGGTTGATTTCCACTGAAGCAATGACAGGTGCTGGGTTAATAGCATCTTCTTGTACAGCCTCTTGGTCTTCTTCATCATCAGACCGGGATCCTTGTGGTTGCAAGGGGTTATACCAGATTACTGGCATAAGGTGAGTTTCAGGAACCCATTCTTCATCGGAGAGATATTCTCCTGTTTCAAGAGATTCCTCCCACTCATCGGTGTAGTTGGGCTCGAATCCATCGTCGGTGTCGCTGGACTCGTATCCATCAATGGAGAATCCAACTACCGAGTTGCAAGAGTATAATGCCCCCTGCATGGCTTCTTTTTTGAATTGAGGTGGCATGAAATCACTGAGAGTGAAGTTTCTTACCGCCTTTGAAGTCTCTGGAAGGGACGTTTTTGTTGCCCCGAGTGAAGTGGTAGAGGAAGCCTCTGCCTTTTCATGGACTTCTTGTTTTGGCTGGGTCTTCTCTTGCCGTTTGAGCCTGAGGAGATGTTTCCTAGCCTGCCTTCGCTGTTGAGCTGTCGGCTTTGTTTTTACGATCTCCCAGTTTTCATCTTCCAAGAGATCGGGATGTACCCATATGGGTTGTCCGTCTGGTGTCGGGTAAGGAACCAACACTTCGGACGTTTGAATTCTTTTTATCACCTTGAAGGAAGTAGTGATCTTCTTCTTCGGTGATTTTGGTGTTTGTCCACATGACACCATGTTGACGGAGGCAGTCCCATAGTTTTTGTCAAAGGTGATGACTCCGTTTTTCCACATCTCGTTTATCTTCTCTCTCACAACAAAGCATTGATTGAGAGGATGCGAGACCATCTGGTGGTATGGACAGTACCGAGGATCATTGGTTTTGCCAACGTCTCCAGGTCTTTTGGGCTCTGGCAAAATGAGTTTGCCATTTGCTAGGAGAGCCTCAAAGATTTCTTCGACGTCTTTATCGAACGGATATTTCTTTTCTACTCGCTCTTTGAAGGCATCAGAGAGTTCAGGTCTCTTACCTGCAGCTCTATTTTCAGCTTTCTTTGGTTGCTGAGGAGCTGACTTGGTTTGCACATTAAGGACCTCTTTCTTCTTTGGTTTAGAGGTTGCAATGGCGGTTGGCTCTTTTCTTGATGACTTCTGACTGTTGAGGTCTTTGATCACCATTTCAGCTTCCATAGAAGCTTCCAGGAGTTCTCCCAGGTTTTTTGATTTGTTGCCGATGATCATGGAGCGTATTTTTGCTCTCATATTGTTACGGCAGATGTCGACTAGCGACGCTTGTGGCAGTACATCTGAGCATTTGTACGCCATTGCTTTCCACTTGTGAATGAAGTCATAAGTTGACTCATTCTCTCCCTGTTTTAGGCTGCAGAGCTGAGCCATAGTAACAGGATGATCCTCACCTTGGAAGTGGGTCAGGAAGCGTGTCTCCAGCATAGCCCACTTCTGAATGGAGTTCTCCGGAAGAGTGGAGTACCAATCGAAGGCCGTACCTTTTAGGGTACTTGCAAAGAGGCGAATCTTGAGTGCATCTTGATCCGCGATAGCTCCCGTCAAGATCTTGAAGTGGATGACGTGCTGTCTGGCCGATCCTTTCCCCGTATATGTTTGGAGAGTAGGATGTTTGAATTTTGTGGGGAACGGGACCGAGTCCATCCATAAAGGATATGGTGGCTTGATCCCATGCTCTTTGAGTATATCCTCTTCTTTTGCTTTGGCGAGGATACTGTCTACGTCCTTTTTGGTGAGGGCGCGTGACTCATTTTCTTCTCCATTTCCCTCGCTATTGCTATGATTCGGAGGAGGCTCATTGTTCACCTGATTTTGGACGACAAGGAGAAGGTTTTCCATCAGAGTTTCAATCCTCTGCTGGCCTTGTTCCAACTGCTGGATGCGTGTGAGCGCATCATCTCGAGGTGGATTCTGAGGTGGCGGCTCAGAACTTGTAGCCAAGACGTTCATCCCTCGGGATTCGAACGAAGAAATCGTCCTGGTGACCGAGCTGGGGCTCATTCTTTTTGATGAAGAGCTTGATGAAGGATTACTCTCCCGTCCTTGGCTTGAAGGGGCAGGAGATTCTTCGGGATGTCTTTGTGTCCTGGTGACGCTACGGGTCACCGGACGTCGGACATGGATTTTTGATGCTGACCTTTGGCGTCTTCTGGTTTTTCCAACCATATGGACGGCAGCAACTTGGTCGGGTCTTTCTTTTTCGACCCATTTGTGGGAGACTTGAAGTGTAGGAGGCTGGGTCCGTTGCTTCTCTAGTCTCTTTTGTCGATATGAAGCACGGCGGCGTGCTCGACGAGCGATTTGAGCTTCAGTCAGCTCTGGCTGGGCTCTGACGATGAAGGATGTGCTCCCTCGGGCGCAGCAACCGAGCCTGTCTTCTTTGTAGCTAGGCAAGGACAGGATCCGGACCCGGTCCTTTGCCTGTTGCAGCGAAGCTTTAAACCTTTCGAGTTCGGCCCCTGTAGAGATGAAGGGTCGAACTGAAGGAGTGTAGGCCTTGGCAGGTGCTTGTAGAGGCCTGGTGATGCATGATCTGATTTTGGGCCTGTAGGAACAAGCCGACTCATGCTGGGTTGACTTGGGAGTCAGGTTGGAGATGGGTCTCTCCTCTTTCATGTAGGCAAGAGGGTAGAACTGGTTCTCTTTGAGTGGGGTCAGGTATGCTGACTTGGTGGAAATTTGAGACCTTCTTTGTTTTGGGGAAGGTCTTGGAGACCAAGTCTTGGGATAGACCTGGTTGTTTGTGGGTCGAGGCTTCGCGGGGGTGCCAAGGGCTTCGGGCTTTTGGGCGCTCGCCTTTGGTGTCACGGGAGTGACACGTTGAGAGGCGATCTTCTGCTTTTTAGCAGGCGCAGCTTGTTCTTCGGGAAGTGGGAATGGTCCCAGTGTCCCGAAGACGATGGTCCGGGGAGTCGAGGTCGACCCGGAGTTCAGAGAGTTGCCGAGGGAGTTAACGCTTCGGCAGCTGGCAGGGCGCTTGTCAGTGCGCTCGGTTTGCTTCTGTTGAAGCATGAGTTGGTGCTTGTTCTCATCGAAGATAATGGTTAAGGCTGCCATTGTTAGTTTCGAAAAAGTTCTGAAACAAGACCACATCCATTAGTAATCACAAGAATATAATGATCATAAATGGGAATTTCTATGGTTGTCTTTTCAAATCGCTCAAGGGATATGACCCAAGCGACATGAAGAAGGCAAAAAGCCATAGATGGTACAATTGTTCTGACAGCAAGTATGGTGAGCCCAGAATGAGCGTTCCAGTGACTGCTAGAAGCAATTGTAAACCTAAATTCGACTTATCGAGAAGCAGGGCTTGCTCGAGATAAGAAGAATATAAGGTAGGAATTACAAATGTGCCGGTCACAGATACAGTAGACCCTGAAAGGGCGTACCAGTATTGCTAGGCACAAATGTTGGAGATCGGATCCATGAGATGGGATTCTTTGTTTTGAAATGTCAGAAATGGATTCGTCAAAGAGAGCAGGTGGCATTCCGATTCAAATACGGGCTCAACGATTTCCGTGAGCGCCAGTACTCAGAAGGGAAGAGACCACAATTTCTCGAATCTGAATCCAAAAGTGACGAGTTTTTTTTTGAAATGTCAAGATTGGTTCCATCAAGGAGAGCAAATGGTATTCTGATCTGAACACGGTCTCGGCGATTTCCGCGAGCGCCAGTGCTCAGAAAAGAAGAAACCAAAATTTCTCAGATCTGAAATCAAAAGTGACGAGTTTTTGGAGATTTTTTTTTTGAAATGATTTATTTTATTTTATTTTATTTTATTTTTTTTAAAAAATATTTTTTTATTTATTTTATTTATTTTATTTTTTTTTGAAAATTTTTGTTTTTTTTTTTTAAGATTTTTTTTGAAAATCTTTTTTTTTATTTTTTTTTATTTTGATTTTAATTTTTTTTAAGATTTAAAGACGAGAGAGTACACATAGGCCTCCTAACCCGGTCTTATGAAACCTCAATTGATAGAATTGCCCCCAGGTAAGGGTAGGATTACTTAATGAACCCGTTTGGAGGACCCTTGCCTAGAACAGTCAAGCTGTCTCCACACTCTGGACAAGGCTTTTCTTGAATCAATCGTGATCAAAGAACGCAATTGGTTTAACCTTAGTGGTCTATGTCCTTCTTTATAAAAAATCCCAAATAGACTCATCGAAGAGAAACGATGGCCCAAAACCTTAGTCGAACGGGCTCAACATTTCTGCAAGCACCAAAGAACGATAGGATAGGATCAAAGCTTCTCAATTTTGAATCAGAACTAAGAAAACTGATTTTTTTTTTTTTAATAATTTTTTTTTTGAAATCTCTAATGAACTCATCGAAGAGAAACGATGGTCCAAAACCTTAGTGGAACGGGCTCAACATTTCTGCAAGCACCAAAGAACGATAGGATAGGATCAAAGCTTCTCAATTTTGAATCCAAACTAAGAAAACTGATTTTTTTTTTTTTAATAATTTTTTTTTGAAATCTCTAATGAACTCATCGAAGAGAAACGATGGTCCAAAACCTTAGTCGAACGGGCTCAACATTTCTGCAAGCACCAAAGAACGATAGGATAGGATCAAAGTTTCTCAATTTTGAATTCAAACTAAGAAAACTGATTTTTTTTTTTTTTGAAAAGAGAAAGAATGGAAACAAACTCAAAGAAATAGAAATTTCCAAAAAATCCCATCTCATGTTTTTTAGGATGCAAAATCCAACATAGGCTACCAGCTAGAAAGTAGCCAAGGAATCCGGAAAAGAAGTATAAGCATAGAGCAAAAAGTATGATATGCAAATATTTCATTTCCAAGCACCGTGTTCTCAAATGAACGAGTCCCACCGGGTGTGCCAGCTTGATGGAACGCGCTCCGAGGCGCCGTGGGGCGGCTACCGGGGTCGGCGGAACGTGGGAGTCCGTCGGGTCCGGCCCTTTCGCGCCCTGGCGGGCCTGAAGCGTGCATCAACATTTCTTTTGTGGGTGGGTGTGCCAGATTTTCTATTTTACTTGGAATTGCAAGTGGTAATCCGGAGATCAACCTTCGCAAGTAAAAAGGAAATCAACTTCTTTCAAGTTTTCCATTGCGCATATATTTAAGAAAAGAGACATTTTCTTAGTTTGCCGTGAAAGGCGATTTTGTTTGGCATTTATAGCCGATTTTGGCGTTTATAGCCGATTTACAATTCTCATCAATAATGAAAAAGACAAGAGTTGTGATTTTTGTCTCTTTTAGAAAAATACAAACTACAATGAAAAGCAAGAAAAGGAAGATCTAACTTTTCAGGAGATTGTGGGGGACTCGTTCAGATTGATGGTCGCAAGCCATGTGTGGGCTTCGCCGTCATCCATGCAGATGAGAACAGAGGATGCTCTTGATTCGCTTGGCTTGGCTATAACCTCAGATTTTTAGAGGACAAAGACCAAGAGAAGGTCCTATGTCCAATAAAAAGCTAAGTAGACGGGCTGAAAAGCCACGTCTAAGCCATTGGAGGCAGCGGGAGAAGGCAAGGACCTTGGGGGGAGTGCCCCCCAAGGGACTTTTGTCACCTTGTAGTGGTGGCCGGTGCAGAACTTCAGCAGAGTTTTTCTTTCTTTTTTCTTTCTCTGGATACGAGCTCTGGATTCTTTCCGATCGATCGATCTCGATTTTCTGATTCCGATCTTCTGATCCCCATTTCAATGGAATGCTCACCTATTTATAGGCCTTTGGTAGCCATATAGGAGGGTTTATGAGCCTTAATGGCTTTAATGGGAGGAGTTACAAGATTTATTTCTTGATTTTGTAACTCCTTTTTCCTTGAATCTGATTGGCCGATGGAGATTAAGGGCTTTTAATCACCTTAATTACCATAATGGGAGGAGTTTCATGGTTTAAATGCCATGAATCAATTGACTTGTAACTCCCAAATGCTTGCTTCTGATTGGGCCGTCCAAAGAAATGAATTAATGACTATAATAAAGCTAGTCAATTAACCACATTAATTGGTCGCCGAGCAGTCGAAGAGTCGCGGGCCGTGCCGTGTCTTCTGGAATTCTTCTGGCGATGATCATCGATGGATCTTCATGCTGATCGACATCGGATGAACATGTAACTTCAGACATTGATAGCTAAGAGCGGGCCGGTGACATCTGTCTTGTCGATTTCTCGATCGGTCGGACAGAAAGAGCACTTTTTTTGGTCGACCGGTTGGCGATCTTGGAGCGATCAATGATGATTTTATGCTTTTGGAGGTTGACCCGTGATTTTGACGGATGTCGGAGGATATGAGTCAATTTCAAGCACTAAAAATCACATTTTCAGGAAACCACAGGGGCCAAAGTGCGCGAAACGCGAAAAAAGACGGAAAAACGGGTCACCGGCGGAAAATCCGGTGACCCGGACTTCCATGGTCGCCGGCGACCATGGGCCGGCGACCATGGGCCATGGTCGCAGGGGCCTGCGACCATGGGGGAATTTTCCCCTTCGGAGCCCGTTTTGCGGTCGTTTTGAGGTCTTTTTCGTCGCCGTTTTCTTCTGTATTTTTCCTGACATTTCTTCTCATTTATTGGCTTGATTTCCCTGTAGAAAACCTGATGAGAATCCTTGCATTTTTAGAGTGCAAAGTTTCCAATTTTCCGGGAAAGCCGAAGACTTTGTCGCGTAAAGCTGCTGATTTTCCGCCAGAAGCTGAAACTTGGTCAAACGATGTCGGAATGACCTGAAATTTGAGGTGAAGCCTCCTGAGCAATAAATAAGACCAACCATAGGCTTTTGTTTGAGTTTTGAAGCCGTTTGGGGTCCCGTCGATGCTTCACTTGATTTTACTGCGGGGAAAATGCCGAGCTTTGATATGTGGTCAAACGATGTCCGATTGACCTGAAATTTGACGGGGAGCCTATTGGAGTCATTTTGAGACGTTCCATGGGCTCCGTTTTGGATCTCATGGTCCCGGGTTGCTCCGCCGCCGGTAGGCTTGATTTTCTCTCGGAGCATCGAAACCTGGTCAAACGTTGTCAGAATGACCTGAAATTTGACGTGCAGCCTTTTGGAAGCATGTTGAAGCCACTCATGCACTTGGTTTGATGACCGAAGGCTTCGGTAGTTCCCGCCGCCGGGAGGCTTGATTTTGCTGCTCGAGCATTGATGGAGGGTCAAACGTTGTCGGTTTGACTTGAAATTTGGCATGGAGCCCTTTTGAGACATGCTGGAGTCATCTGTAGGCTTTGATCGAAGTTTTGACGTCTCCGATGATGTCACCGCCGAGAGCTCCCGTTTAGCTGTCGGAGAAGTGAAGTTAGGCCAAATGTTGTCGAAATGGCCCGAAACTTCATGTGTACTCTTCTCTTGGCTATCTTGAAGGATCTTGCAGTTTTTGTTTGATTCTGACAAGATTTGATTTTTTTGGAGAAATTACATTGCCTATTTATGGCAGGTTGCGACTTCATGCAGCTTTCTTGATGTTGAAGAGGCAAAGTGACATTTTTGGTGTCAACACCTCTTACTTTCTTTAACCAACCTCTTTCCTACTCAGTGCTCTCCTAACCTGTATCGTATCATTATAGGAGTCTCTGCATTGAATAGGCAGCTTGGCACAAGCCTAGGGGTTTATGACATCCTATCCTATTACATGCTGATTCCATTAGACAACAGCAAATCCATTTTCTATTTGAAATCCAGGGATCCAAATAGGCTTCTCGTCCACTACCTTCCAAATTCCAATAAGTCTAGCAAAGGAGATTTCATTATTGTGAGTGGAAATTAGGAATCGCCGACTATTTGGGGTGGGATCAACCGTATGGTTCCTTGATCCCTAGGCTTCCCAGGTTGAAACCCTTCCTTCCTCGGCGCTTCCTTTCCTTGCTCTTCTTCCCCCTTCTCCTTTTTTTTCTTTTTAATAATTGTTCCTCTGCTCTTTTTCTTTGGATGCCACAATCAACCGGGTTCCTTCGTCTCTCATCCAGGACGAAGAGTTAATTCGTGTGCTGGAGTTTCGAGGTCCTGTCGAGCTAAAAGGTTGGGGCCGAGCTACTCACATTCTGCTTGGGTACACTCGTTTGTATGACAGTTTCTTAGCACTTCTGCCTTGATACGAACCCCTGGCGTCCAATCCCTTTTATAGGCGGAAAAAGGTACCCGCCGTCAAGCCTTCTCGGTCTTCGTGAGTGGGAAACACTTCAAGTGCCCAATCCTCTGCTACTCACCATTCGCTTGCCCCCACTCAATCTGCTGATCAACCTCCTCATGCTCGGAAGGAGCCTTCTGGTGCTCAGAAATCATCAAAGCGCGCCGTGCCTTCTAGTGATTCCTCGTCTCCTACTGACCATCCTCAAACTCCTATTTTAGATATTTCAGATAATTCTTCCTCGTCCGAAGCCAGCCGGCCATCTTTAACAATGTCTCAACGCAGACCAAGAAATCTCTTTGACAGCCTCAGTGATCTTCCGACTTCTAAGGCTGGGAAAGCTCTCCTTCCTGGGCCTTTTTTCTACGCTCGGGAAGAGGTCGGCCTCTGATCCTGACCTTGATTTTCGTGAGCCGAAGGTGAGTAAGCATCCTTCTCAGCCTGCTGAAGTCATTAACTCCCCCTCCTTAGGTTAGAAAGGTTCACTCGGATCTCCATCACCGGGTGAGGGAGTTGCTAGTTTCCGTCTCTAACAATTATACTGGGTAAGTCTGCGCTTCTTCCTTTCAATATGAGTCTACGTAGCGCTCTATCTAATGACGAGCTCGTATCCACAGGAGTCTAGCACTGTTTTTTGGTACGTTGGGTTTTAATCAGCTAATCTTCCTCTCCTATCATATAGATATATTTACTTATTTTCAGGGTCTTCAAAAATGGTTCACTGTTGCCGACCGCTTGAAAAGGCTTCAAGGCCGCGTGGAGGGATTAGAGAAAGAGCTAGCAAGTGCCAAAGCTACTCGGCGCCAAGCTGAGTCCAAAGCTGACATATTTTCCAAGAACGCTCAAATTGCTGAAGCCCAAGGTGGTTGTTGTCAATAGCCGTCTTGATGCTTCCGAACTAGAGCTTGAAGCTCTTTGTTCCAAATAGGCTACGGTAGAGGAGGAGATCAGGGAGGCTGTTGAGAAATCCAAGGATGCTCAGTTCGAGGAGACCAAGGCAATGTATTTGCAGCAGGTTGAGCAAATCAAAACTCTCGTTTCTTTCGTTTTCTAGCAACTGTATGACGTAGCTCTTAATTGGAGATGCCGAAGTTGTCGAAGTTCCCTAAGATTCTCATCTTTGGGCCAAATATGCTGACTTATCTGAGCAAGCTCCTCCTCCTCCCCCACGGCTTGTTGAATCTCAATCCAATATTCAAGCTGACAATGCTATTCCATCTTCTGGCGTGGGTAGGAGTGGAAGCCACTCCCCATTGCCGAGCTCGTTGCTTTTGTCTTTGATGTTCCTAAGGGACGTGTCTTGATGATTTGAAAAAACTTTTGCTTTTGTGTTAAATAGCTGTGCTATTTTGCCAACTTGCCCGACCTGTGGGCGTGATATCTTTTCTATTTGGTTTCTGCGCATAGAACACCTGTTTGCCCAGACTGTGGATTGTTTCTAACTCTCCATTTTGTCTTTGACAAATGAAATGTCAATTTACCATGTGGTTACGTCACCATTGTCGATTCCTTCCGAACTCCCTTTTTGGCCTAATGCTTGCATTGTCATGCCCGACTATTAGCTAAAAAGGAGATCAATGCAGCATACCTAGTTTGGGTTCTTCCCAGTTAGGTACTTTTTATCCTTCGGTATGAAGTAATAAGCCCTACGTCGCTATAAAAAAAATTAAAGGCTTTGGTCTTGCTCAACGAGGTTGTCCATAATAGCCCCATTATAAATTCCGAACAAGTCATAAATTCAAAAACTTTATTATTGGCACAAGAATATTAGATGATTGTGATAAGTGACTGCAAGATGTAAATTTTTCGAATTCTTTGGTACAAAGATCTAAGATAGAGCATTGATTTTATTCTTGGCAAAAAAAAAAAAAAAATAAGCCAAATAATTTTCACAAGCTAAACAAGGCTGATGAATTTCTTTGGTTCAAAGATCAGAAATAGAATTTCTTTAAGTTTGCTATGTTCCATGGCCTTGCCAACGCCTTTCCTTGAAGTGTTTCTAGATGGTAAGCTCATGTTCCTCCAGTCGAGGTAACTTTGTATGGTCCTTCCCAGGTTGGACCTAGCTTGCCGTGGTTGGGGTCTTTTGTATTTGGGAGTACTTTCCTTAAGACCAAATCTCTGACCTTAAATGATCGTTCTTGTACTTTCTTTTGATAGCTCCAAGCCATTCTTGATTAATAACAGCCCCACAGGTTTCTTTTCCTCTAGCTGTGACTTGCGCCAGGGGGACCCTTTATCCCCCTATCTGTTCATCCTTGCAAAGGAGATCCTAAGCCTTCAAATTGAGCATCTGAGGTTTTCTGGAAGTATAGTGCTAGTTTCGCCTGTCCCTTCCACTCCCTGCCACCTGCTATATGCAGACGACATCTTGCTTTTTCTCAAAGCTCACAAGTCAGGTATTAGAAGCATCAAAGACTTACTTTCTAAGTACCAAGCCTCTTCTGGGTAGTGTTTTAATCTGCAGAAGAGTTCTCTTTATCTGGGTAAATGCTCTTCTCGAAGAGCCCATATGATTTTTGAGATTTTGCACATCCCCAGGGCCTCTCTCTCTTCAGTCTACCTAGGTGTTCCCATTTTCTTTGGTACCTCTTGGCACTCTCATTTCAACAAGCTTCTGGACTCAATTAGAGCTAGGCTTGATGATTGGAAGGTTACGTGCCTCTCTTTTGTAGGGAGATTGATCTTGGTGAAGCATGTTTTGTCTTCTATTCACTCCTCTTCACATCTCCTTAGTTATCCTAATCCCAAGCAAAATTAGACTTATGATTGATCGTATGATGAAAAACTTCTTGTGGTCCTCTGGCTGTGACTTTAAGAGGAATAGCCTGGTGAGTTGGGAGGTGGTTTGCTTGCCTAAATCTGAGGGAGGTCTTGGATTGCGTAAAGTGAAGGAGTTCAATGAAGCATGCTTACTGAAGCTTGGCTAGTCTGCTATTTCCTCTGACCTGCTCTAGGCTAGTTGGTTCCGTGGTAGGTACTTCAGGAATTCTCCCATCTGGTTTTCTGGTAATCCTAAGGCAGGGTCTTGCATTTGGAGAAGGATTAGGTCTTTGGCTCCCTTCCTCCAGAGAGGTAGCTCCTGGACTATTGGGAATGGTCAATCCATCCTTATGTGGTTTGACAATTGGATTGACCATGATCCCATAGCCCCAGATTTCCTTTCCTCCATTTTTTTGAAAGAGATAGAGCTGCGAATTTCCTTCAAGGTAATGGATGGCTCGTCCCTGACAGTCTTCTAGTCGTGGTGAAGGACTTCCTCATTCAGTTGGACATCATCATCCACTCTAGAGTTCCTTCTGCTCCGGACTTGCTCTCCTGGAAAGGAAATTCCACAGGGACTCTTACCCTCAAATCTGCCTGGGACACTTTGAGAAATAGAGCAATATCTGTTGATTGGCATGAGCTTGTTTGGAATAATTTCATCAATCCAAGGCTTTCCTGTTTCAGCTAGCGCCTTCTCCGAAAAATGCTGAACGATCTTGCAGCTATGCGCAAAGGGAGCTCCTTGGCTTCTAGATGTTACTTGTGTCTCAGAGAAGGAGAATCAAATCTTCACTTATTCTTCTACTGTAGCTTAGCTCAGTAGCTTTGGTATTGGCTTCTCAGTCTAGGAGGCCATCCTCCTTCCCCCCGTTCTCTCCCTCCTCTGTCTGGACTGTCTTAGTGCAGGGTGTAGATGTTCATGGAAGAAAGTCTGCCGCTGCAATTCTCTTCCAAGCCATCTACGTCCTCTGGTTCCTCCATAATGAAGCTAAGCACCGTGGCAAGCTTCCTTCTTTGATGAAAGCTCAGCTGGTCTTTCTGGATAGATTGGGGGGGGGGGGGGGGGGTATGCTTAGCTCAATCTCTGGTAAGAGAACTCCTTCTCACCCCATCTTGAAGTCTTTAGGGTGGACTGTATAGCTCTCCTTCTTCTCTCTCAGCTGTTTGTGGAGTATGGAGTTTTTTGGAAGGTCCTCTTTGTGGAGTTTATCTGTTCATGCTCTCAGCAGTGCAAGTTAAGTAGTGCCCAGATGGCTGGTGCTGTGTTCAGTTGCAGTGCTCAGGTAGAGCTTTCTCTTGCTAGGATGTTTTCTCTGCTCAGAGAGTGTTTTGTGGTTTGCAGTGTTTTAGGTTGTGTGCTATGCTTCTGTGCTTGGTGCTGTCCTGCAGAGCCTTCTTTGAGTGTTTCTCTATTTTCGGTTGATGGGATTGTTTGGTTCTGCCTCTGATTAGGCTTCCTCTCTTGGGATGTGCTTTGCTTCTTGAAGTCTAGTTTGATGCTGGTGTAGTGGATTGCTGGGGCCCTGATGCCGGTTCTGTTGCCCTGCTGCAGAGCCCAATTGTTTAGATGAGGATTGTTGTGCTGTGTGTGGGTTTGTGGGATTGCAGGCTGGTGCGGTGCTGTGCTTTGGAGTGTTGCTGTTTATTCTTTTTTGTGTGTGCAGTGTATGGAGAAATTTTTAATAGCTTCCCTTCAGATTTCCTCCACCCTCCCTTTTGGGTTGCTGTTTTGTCCTTTTGTTCCAGCTGAAACAGGCCTTTTTGTTTTGTTTGCTTGCTTTTGGTTGTATTTTTTCTTCTCCCTCTCCTGGGGCTTTGCCCTTTTTTTTCTCTTTTCAATACAAATTTACCAATTAGAAAAAAAAAAAAACTGCTGCTGGTAGGCAGCCATTCTGATTAATGCCCGTTCTCTTCGTTCTTCAATCATGTCTAGCTATTTGGCGATTCTCTCTTTGTTCTGCTCATGGATGAAAACCTCTGTCCTCATGGTTGGCAGTCCAATCTCTAAGGGAATTACAACTTCCATTTCGTACACAAGAGATAAAGGAGTTTCCCCAGTCGACCTTCACGGAGTAGTCCGGTAGGCTCATAAAATGTTAGGAAGCTCATTCACTCATCCTCCTTTTGCTTCGTCCAATCTTTTCCTCATTCCATCAAGCAAGGTTTTGTTGGAGCTTTCTACTTGGCCATTGCTTTGTGGGTAGATAGGGGTTGAAAAGTGATGCTGAATACCATACTGTCCGCACTAGTTTCTGAATAACTTGCCTTCGAACTGCTTCCCATTGTCAGTCACTAAGGCCCGAGGTATTCCAAATCTCGTAATGTTCTTCCATACGAACTTCCGAGCATCGTTTTCTAGAATGTGGACCAAGGGCTCTGCTTTCACCCATTTAGTAAAATAAGCAGTAGCCACAATTAGAAATCGACAACTTCTTGCCAACCTTGGCATCGGCCCGACAATGTCGATCCCCCATTTGTCAAATGGCCAGGGACTTATAATCGAGTTCAGCTGCTCGGCTTGCTGATGAATTTCCTTGCCAAAGCGTTGGCATTTCTCACTTTTTTGGACGAATTGTTGGGCATCCTTCTGCATGTAAGGCCACCATTAGCCTTGGGACATTACCCGATGAGCCAAGCTTCGTCCACCAATGTGCCCTCCACAAGATCCCTCATGGATCTCCCATAGCAGGTCCTCCACCTTGGATGGTCCTACACATCGCAGGTAGGGTCCAGAGTATGAACGCCTATACATCTTGTATTTTGGTGACAACTAGAATTTGGCTGCTTTTCTCCAGAGTTTCCAGCTTTCTTTTCCGTCTTCTTGTAGCGATCCTTCTTTCAAGTATTCAACTATAGGCGTCATCCAATCTGGATCGTCTGTCCCTTGTTCAGCATACATGACTCCCGGGTCTCTTGTGCTCGGTGATGGCTGGAAAGCAATAAGAATCTCTCTTCATAGCTCGGATTTTACCGTTGTAGCTAGGAAACATGTTTTGGACATATGCAAAGAATACACCAAATGAGCATTTCAAAGCATTCAATCTCAGCTTGTATCTCCGTAGAATTCTAAAGACCGATGTCAAATCTTGCTCGTGCATAGTCTTTTCCTTGCTTTCGACTACCATGTCATCAATATAGGATTCCACGCTCTTCCCGATCAGATCCTGGAATATCTTTGCCACCAATCTTTGGTATGTTGCCCCCACATTCTTAAGGCCGAAGGGCATTCTTTTGTAACAATAAGTACCCTTTGGTGTTATAAATGGTGTCTTCTCCTGGTTGGCCACCTCCATTGCGATCTGGTGGTACCCTCGATATGCATCCAAAAAGCCCATTCGCTGATGGCCCGCTGCAGAATCCACCAGTTGGTCGATCTTTGGAAGCGAAAAGTTATCATTTGGACAGGCCTTGTTCAGATTGGTGAAGTCGACGCACACCTTCCATTTTTTTGTCCTTTTTTGGTACGACCACTGTATTGGACATCCATTCTGGGTATTGTACCTCTTGGATGGCATCTGCTTCTAGTAAATTATCTACCTCTTCACAGACTTTTGTCCGTCGCTCAGGCGCGAGCTTTCTCTGTTTCTGCATGACCGGCTTTTCGTACGGAGTCCAAGCAAAAACATCAGAGCTTTGATTGAGAAGCCCGATTAAGATTTCTTGTTCTTCCTTTGTCATCGATGCTCCAACCATTCAATATCGTTCTGGATCCCCTCCAAGTACTGTAATTCTTTTTAGCTCTTCCATGGCCGAATTTGTTTGGTCAGCACATAATTCTTCCCTTTTTGTCCGACCTGATTGTGATTGCTATTTGAGGTTGGTATTGCCATATGGGCTTATATCGCCATCATCTGTCCTTTTTGCTTTGCCTTCGATTGTCGTGACCAGAATCTCCATGGTTCCCCTTGGCGTTGGGAAATGTATTCTTTGATGATATTGATGGTACCACCTTCATGCGATGAATCCATGTCCGGCCCATGATGGGATTGTAGGGAGACAACACATCTACCACCAGAAATTCCATATCTAAGCAGACGGGTCATGCGCTGACCTACACAGTTATCACAGCCATGGGGTGCACAGCTTGGCCATTGAATCCAAATAGAGGTATCGAGGTTGGCTTTAGATCCGAGTGTTTTAAACCGAGCCTATCGAACAATCCAGCATATATTATTTTTGAAGAGCTTCCTGAATCTATGAGCATTCTTCACACGTCGTATCGCTGTATCCGTAATGTCAGTACTAAGGCATCATTGAGGGGCTGAACCACATCTCGCAGATCCTCATCGGAGAATGAAATCTCCGCCTTCTCTCGCCCAGACTTGTTTACAAAGCCTGGTTCGGTGCTCATCTGATACACTTCTCTCAAGTGTGCAACCATCTTTCTTTAGGTCCTAATAGATTGGGACGTCATCTCTACGGGATTGTTCGCGCCATGTACCACATCTATGATTCCAACAGGTCCGCAATCTTTAGCTATATTCCGAATCTCCATCTGATCTGAGCTGCCCCGGCCATTCTTGTCACATGTTTCTTCCACATTCCTTTAGATGTCCATTCCGCACCAGATATTCCAGATGTTGTTTAAACATCCGGCAATTCTCCTTTAAATGGTTGTTCTCACGGTGGTAAGAGCACCAGAGGTTGGGATTCCGGCGTCCAGGATCGTCCACTATTTTTGGAGGCCTTTGAAGTATGGCTTATCTTTGATCAGGGTCATAATCCGGTATATTGGATCCTTAAAGATTGTCTAAATACCTTCAAAAGCTACTCTCGCTAGCTCGGCTCGAGCGGTTCTTCTATCTGGAATTTCAGCGTATTCTCTTCTTGCTTCTTCCTGGATCCTTCTTCCATTAAGAGAGCCCATCTGGGCTCAGGTGCTCCCAAGTCTTCTTCCAGTTTTATGAACTCCTCAATCCGCTCCATTAACTCTCCTTGATTGATCGGAGATCTCTTCGTCAATGACTGGCGAAGTTGAATCTCTCTCGGCAGCCCGAGCTTGAAGGTTGCTACAGCCAACTACTCGTTACTTCCTTCCACCTCACTATAGAGGAACCAGTAACGAGCACTGAACTCCTTTAATCTCTCTGAGCTCTACTTCTTGAGAGACAATAGTGCCCCAATATCCTTTGGCTGTTTGGATTTGTTACAAATTAAGTAACAAAAGATTCAGCAAGCTCCCGAAAGGTGTTGATCGACCTTGCCCTTAAGCGAGAGAACCATTTTAAGGCCAGGTCCCCTTAATTAGAGGGAAAAACCTTGCACATCAGAGGTTCATTCCCTATCCACAATGCCATGGAATGCTGGTAGTGCTGGACATGGTAAGTTGGATAAGAGACTCCATCATATACCTTCGTCTTAGGGATTGAGAACCGCCGGGGAGAGTCCGCCCTCTCTATCTCTTTTGAAAATAGAGATTCGAAATTTTAAGTGTTTCTGAGGAACCTTACTCGGTTCGGCATTCCTTGAGGGGGCTTTTGATTCGCCAATGCCTTCTCTATTAAGGCTTGTATATCTCCCTCAACGATCGTTCGTGGGGATGCCTTCCTCCTAACAGCCTTTTCGTCCTTATTGCATTGTGGTCGGATTTCAGCCTTTCCTTCCTTTCGAGGTCTGGAACTAGAAGTCCTGCTTGCTTCGTCACCTGTTCTGTCCAGAACTCGGCTCCGCCAAGCTCTTGATTCAGAATGATGACGCCTGGGCTCCCGCTCAAGTGTGCGTCCTCGGCGCTCCATCCTTCGCGCCTTGCGAGCATTTTCCTGGCTTGGTGCTCATCCCTGATCTTCTTTTGCGGTCTCCAATTCTAACAACAGACAGTTGATTTTTTCTTGTTGTTGCTTGACCCCTTCAGCTAGGTCCCAAACAGCATCTCTGTAGGCTTATTCCAATCGGGCGTATGTATCCCATGGTGAAACAAGCTTTTAAATCTCCTGGCTCAGCCTTTGGTGTGTTTCTCCTGGTTACTTATCTACGGAAGGTGAGATCACCATGCGGCTCGGGCCAGCGCTGAAAACCTCTGATTGGGCTTACCCTTTGCCATCTGGAGATGGAATGGTCCGATTGCTTTCGGTGCACCGGACATATTCGAAATCTATCCCATTGGAGCGGTTAATCAAAGGGTATTTTCCAGATCGTTCTCGTGGCCCTCTAATCCACCTCCCTCCCCTTGAGGAAGAGGTTGTTCATCTTGCTCTTGATCTGCCACTTTTCTCAACTAGAAGAAGCATTAGCGGGCGATTTCCCTCTTTCGCTTCCCACAGACGGCGCCAATTGTAAGGACGGATTTTGATTGGCCTGAGGACGAGCAGGTCTGCTCTGTTTGTCAATGGAGATTCTGCCTTTCCTATGTTACCCGATAAAATCTCTTTACCTAAGTCACAAAAATTCATCGTGAGAGCTCGATCGGATTGTCCGATCGAGGATTCTCCGACAATTAAGTTAGACTCCACAAATCATATTGTTAATCTTTTTTCTTTTTTTTTTTCTCTGTTAAAAGTTATGCATACCTCTTCATCTGATTCTTTCCTCCTTAAATGCTCCACTTTTCCTTCTTTTTCTCCGATTACCTACACACGTTCTTTTCCTCTTCATTTCAATTTTGTAACTGCTAGATTGTAGATCATGCGTTGCCTTGAATATTGGAATTGATACCTCAATAACTGCTCGTCGGCGGTTACTAATTCTTGTGTCATCGTGTGGGTTGGATTAGTGGGTCAGGTTGGGTTGATCTTGACCCAAACTTGACACACATATCATTTTGAATTCTCCCCCACAAGTTCTTTGGTGAGCAGTGAAATCTAACTATTCACCATTGCTTGAGGACTCAAGAAAAATCGTATCACGAGGGCTTATGGAAAATAGGTTAGGATGGATACACAGAAAAACCCTAGTATTAGAGTAGAAAAGAAGACTTGACCCACCGAGACCACACAATGTTGTGGGCCACTATATTGATAGGGTGATTCCAGGATTGGATCGAGCGTGTTCATCTGTGTGTTTGCAAAAAGATCCACTGATGGGCAATTGCCAACCCTCGATGAAGCTTTCCCTAAGCCAAGCCAAATTGTATTTGGGTTGATAATAGCCTGGACCATTGCTCGCATCTGGCTGGAACTGGTTGTTTTTCCCCACTAGTGTACATGTGCTCCATGCTTAATGGGTAGATCGTAGGCCGAGCATGACTTGACAATTGACATAGGGTTGTCCTTGAATCAATCGGGCTATAGTCCAAACTCGGCTGGTGAGCTTTTCAAGAAGAGCATAAGTTCGTCTCTGTTGCCTTGGGAACTGATCTCGAGCTAGCATGACAATAGGCTTAGCTCGGCTTGCAATTCTATCTCAAAGGCCCTGCGGAGCCATTGATAGCTTGAACCACCTCAAAGGCATCAACAAAAGGTGAATTATGCAAAAACCAAGTAAATTAGCTTCTTCCAGCGCAAAAGGGATGGCCCTAGCCTCGGCTTCTTTTGGAGAAAAGACCTTGATTCATCGAATAATTTTGCATGCACCAAAAAACTACTAGACCAAATAGAAAAGTCAAAACTTGTGTTTCCACCCTCGGCTATAAAAGATGCATTTGAGAACACAAGAATTGTATGTGTAAGGCTCCTCACACTAAAACTGAAGTCATGGTGAGATTCTGAGTATAAGTAGACTATGTATAAGTAGAAGGTTCAATTATGAGTCATTAGGTAATTAGGCCATGCATGGATTCAGAACTGTACCCAATTTCTTTCTAAATCCAAAAATAATTTTCAAATTCAGAACCTATATTTTTTCGGCTTAAAATTTAAGTTCCTTGTCTATTTTTGAGTTCGAGACATCTGATAATCGGATATATGTTTCAACCCTAGTCATCAAATCAAGGAAAGAGAGTATGTCCCCAATTAATTTAAAGGAATGAGCAGAGATACAAATCTTAAATCTGTTGTTGATCTCTTTTTACATGATCCATTTTGAAGTGGGATGTAAAGCCTGATATTCCATAGAGACAGCAACAAGGAGTCAGTCGACATTACTTTTTCCAGGAGTTAGGAGGTGGGAGAAAGAGATGGCTGAGTCATCCAAGTCAACTCAGCCCGAGTCTTGTTGGAAGTGGAAAGGTCAGTTCGGTAAGCAAGGAATTAAGGTAGATATAATGAGAAATTGACAAGTGGAGAGGGGTGTTGATAATGAAACATTGCATGGTTTGGAAAGAGATGACAGCTCGAGTGATTTGTATGAATTAGAATACTTACCCAAGGGAAGAAGTAATAATGGAATAAGAACAATGGGGTGCTGGAACATAATGAGGAGGGAGTGACAAAGGGACTCTTTAAAGAATTTTACGTGTCTGTTCAGCAAGTGGGCCGCTAGAGGATTTCATTCTATGTGATTTTCATTTTTCACGGGAGAAAAATCCTACGTTCCAAGCTTTTACATTCAAAATCGAAATCCTCTACTGAAGAAAAATCAGTTTCTTTTTTCCCTATTTTGAAAGCAAAATGTATCGCACCAAATGAAAAAAAAAGAGGGGTCATACGGAAAATCAGAATAATTTTCCTCTTAATCGCGGATTCCTCCCTTTGTCACAACGTACCCTTGATGCTGTGATGAGTAATCCAACATTTGATCGAAAACACTGGTGGTATGGCCTAGCAAGATCAAAACCCAAGCATTCGTCCAAGATTTGAATTTTGTTCCAGGCAATTGGGCCTAACCCATGCATGAGGAATCTGAATCAGTACCTGACCTCCTCATCCAGGGAATGTCTGAAATATGCAAGAAGGGAAATGCATCTTTTTGTGAGTTCCATCAGGGAAGGGGTCCCAAGATGGATGGTGTAAGGTTTTAGAGAGTTGACTAATTCATTGGTTGTGAACAAAACCGGGGTTCTTAAAGATGTAATTTTTTTTTTTTTTTTTTAGAATGGACTGCTCGAAATTGTCAACAAAGAAGAAGAGGCGTTCTGGGAACTGACTGTGTTCGCTCGAGCGATGACCCATTCGCTCGAACGAACCCATCACAGAGACTTCTTCGCTTGACCCATCTTTTCTCTTCGCTCGAGCCATCTTATTTCTTAACTGATCATCTGAGACAGAGACGCGAACTTCCTGTCTGCTCGAGCGAATCTGGGCGAATTATAGTTTCATCCGGAAACTCCTTCCTAAATTCTCTCAAGATGCTATGCTATATCCTAACTTTATCACAAGTCTTCAGACACAAATCCAGGCTTATATATAGCCATTCTCTCTCTATTCCAAAGAACTACTCATCAAGATTAAACCCCAGAGAAGATTTTGAGAGATCCATCATTCCCCTCAAGACTTCTAGTTCGTGTGCTGAAGATCAAGCATTGGGTCTAATTCCATTCTACTCTCCTGAAGTAGAGACATCTTGAAGACGGATCTAAGGTGGCCTGTTCAAGCATGGTTGAAGGTGAACGGCAAGTAGTCAACAAGATCAAAGCAATCCTTAACAACCGGGAAAGGGTTGTAAGTTTTCTTATAACTTTTGTTTTTAATAGTGCTTGGTTGTCTATTGGCCTAGATGGTAAGGCCCGTGGTTTTTTCTCGAGTAGGGTTTTCCATGTATAAATTCTGTGTCCTTCTTATTGTGTGGTTTGATTGCTTTTAATCTGATTTAGGATTAATTATTAGTTTAATCATGTGTGGATTGATATTTAATAAAGATTTGGTTATTGGGACCTCAGCTTGTGTTAAGGCAGGATTTTCAGATGGTGGACTCATGATGACTATAGTCTATAAGACTATAACCCATAGGCCCAAGGCCCACAAATTATCATTTGAATTCCGTTCAAGTCTTCTTCTTATGTTTGAATCGGGGTCTATTCTTTGATCCAGATCTACATATTCCTCGCATTGTCAGATCCGTGCCAATACATATGATCCACATTGGAATACACATTGGATTCAGATCCAGGGAAGGATGCTACCACTAAAAAACTATCCAGATCTAAGAATATACAAATGTTCATATCCTTTCCACTCGTTAATCACTAAGTTCAATTACATATTTATTTTCAAACTGTTAATTTTTTTATCTAGGTAACCCGACCCAGATCAACTTAGAACCAAAGTAGGAAAGGGCCCAAAAAAATTGTAGATTATAGAGGCAAAACAGAAAAAATAGGTTTTCTGCTAACTCACAACTGTGGAAATTCAGAAAATCCAAGTTTACCGCTACTCGGATCTGCGGAAATCCGGACATTTCAGGTTTTCCACTTCTACGAAGTGTGGAAATCCTGCTTTTCATGGTTATGTATTTCTATTGACTCTAGGTTGTTTTGATGCTTTTATGAACCTTGTTTCCTCTTTTAATATATCTCAACTTTATGGAAAAAAATAAAGATATATCGATTTTTACATTTATCGTATTTTAATAGCATATATCCCATGCGCAGAATAACTTGAGTTTAATTAGACCCAATAAGAAATTGGATTTGGAACCAATGCCGGCCCAACAGCCTGGATCTAGGCTACAACTTGGATTAAATCTTTAGGGCCTGTTTGTTTGGATGTATGGTGAAGTAAAGCGTCAAATCAAGAGAGAATAAAATATAAGGTGTTATGATGGTGTTTTGTTTTTAGTTGTTTAGTATGAAATCTTTTTGCCTTTTTGTATAAAAAAGTGTAGCTTTTTTATCTTTTAGTGGAGAAATGAGGTTGCTTTTTTGACTTTTTTTGAAAAAGATAGAGGGAATTTTGAAATTGTATACTTTTGATATGATATGACCCATTGTTTTTTCTTGTCTGGATAATAGAGGCTTTACCTCACCTCACCTCACCTCACCACGCATCCGAACACGCCCTTAGGTATGAGTTTAAATCCATAATCTAAGAAAAACATTAAAAAAGCCCTCTTCATATGTTGCATTCCAGCAATCTGTTGATGTTGTTTTGTTTACTACATCGACTATAAGAGTCCAATGGACGTCGGAACATAGACGGGTTTTGACGATAAAGGATTTTCTGCCCAATACATCGCTTTTTAAATAAATAAGTGGATTGATTGATTAAATGATGTACATCCCGGAAAAAAAATTCATACACAGGCCACGTGGTATGTAAGTAAAGTGCTCTTGTGCATCCAACGTGCTAGGTATCCATTTGCTAGGGCTCAAAATAGGCCCGGGGGAGGTGGAGGGATGATCTAGGTGAGTTCATCTTAGAAAGGATCGAGTACTTTCATCACATCCAACTATTGTAACATTACTTCAAATTTAAAAACGTGTAAAGTTCAAATTTATTTGAGTAGCAAAAATTAAGTTTACATTGTCATAAAAAAAAAAAAAAGGATTCAAATAAAAAAAATCATGATGATTGGGATTTTGAGTAGCTATGCATTACATTGGGATTTGCGCTGACTCTTTGGACTGTTGGAGGATGGTGGTGATCCGCGACTTTAGCTTAGCTTGCACTTGAGCACGCACCTATGTTTGCTGCAATGTTACCTGGGACTGTAGTCGCAAAGCCATCTATCTCCCTCTTCTAAGTTTCCATCGACTCGAAGAACCTCCTATTCGCCTCAGCACGCCTCTTGAACTCATCATTTTTCCTCTCTAGTTGCGCATGGATCCGCTGCCCAGCTGTCGATGTCATGACAATCTGTTTGACAATAATGCCCAACTAAGTGATTAATGCCTGCGCATTGTTGCCTATAGCTCGCATCAAGTTTGGTGGAATGTCCACCGCTAGGTTTTCCCCCTCGCGCCTCCTCTTTGTGAGTGTAATGCCCATGGTCCTCTCTTGTCCTTTCTTCCCAAGGTGCATGGCCTTGTTCCCTTAAGATAAAATTAAATTTATTACCTACCATCAACAAAAAATTATATATATGATGCATAAACCATAAAAAAGCGCATACATAATTTAAAATGGTAGTTAACATACCAGCGCTTTTTATCACTTGTGTGGGCATTTGAGCAATTGTTTAGAGTAATTAAATTAAATTACATGCATTCCTTACATGGGATAGGCCAGGCCGGGCTTTAAGCTTTCTATCAATCAACCCAAGTCCACCAATACTTATTAAACGTGCCCTAATTACATATCCAAGTCCAGCCCAAAGCGAGCTGGGCCTGGCCCATGAGCACCCCTATACCCTATAAAAAAATACACCTAAAAGTAAGACACCTAAGCAATTAGCGAAGAAAAAAAGGTTGCCACTAAAATCCTTGGTCATTAGTGGTAAACGATTAAAACTTGCCGCCAATTATCTTTTCCTTCAAAATGACCTTCGGCCATGACATATGAGTTGCCACTAAATGCGATCACTATAAGATCTCGGCGTCATCAAATTTTGCCACTAAAGGTGAGTATTTAGTGGTGAAAATTTAATTGAGACTAAAACTATTGCCATTAAAACCTAACTTTCTTGTGGTACATATTTTTAGTGGAATTATAAAGTCACCACAAAAGGTCGCACATACCAAATACCAAATTGCGACGAAACTAAAAAGTTGCCACAAAAGTCCTAGACCATTAGTGGCGGAAAGACAAAACTTGCCACTAAATCCCTTTCCCTCCAAAACCCCTTGGCGTAAAAAATTTCCACCATGGAATTAGTGGCGAACTTTACCTACGACATATGTGTTGCCACTAAATGTACGCACTATAATATATTTAGTGGCGACCTCAAACTTCCATCACTAAAAGTGAGTTTTACTGGCAAAAATTAAACCGCGGCTGAAAAATTCGCCACTAAAAGCCAACTTTCTCGTATAGTTGCCATCATCATTCTTGATCTCAGTAGAATTAGAAGGCTGGGCACATTCAAATTTGGAACTATCCCTCAAAACACTTCATCCTAAGTTATGATCACTTCCTATTTTCGACCTCTTAAAATTCTCTATTTGATCAAGCTATTTTTTGTACCCTTTGGCCACCATAGATCTGATTATTGGCCACCATAGACTTGATCATCTTTATATTCACAGGTGGAGAACATGAATCATACCTTGATTCTCTTCATGGATGGAGAACTTTGGAAAGAAATACTTTCCATCAATGTTATTCCATGCCATGAAGTGCTACAAACCACCCTCACATTGAGAAATAACCTGCGGAGGCCATAGGTCATCTGGTATGGCACGAAGGTCCCTTGACATGGTAACTTCAAGAAATCAGAGTTGTAGAACTAAAAGCAGTTTTCAGAGCCTCTTTGATCCTGCATGGAAAGTAATTCCAATTCAGTTACATAAACAAACCAAGAGACACATAAAGGGTTGGAATGGGCAATAGAACAAGGGAGAAGAGTTCGGAAAGAAGAATTAGTACCTAGACTCAAATGGAGATACAAGAATTGTGATGGGTCACATACTCCTCTTTGCAATGTGTTTTTTGAAACCAGTTGTGCCATAAAAGAGTGGTGTTTAATGGCTTTTAGAGTAAGATCTAAATTTTAAAATCAAGGCAGGGTTGGGCCACAACCAAATTCCAATCAGCCCTTAACCCGACTCGGATCAAATTCTGATAATCAATATCTGGTCTGAACCTGATAGACACAATATCAAGCCCAGCCCTAATTGGTACAGGCCAGGCAGGTCACCTATTGAACCCAATCCCTCACCATCCATGTAGGCATTGCCTTTTAAAAGTTTGGTGAGACTCCAGTGGCTTCATTTTTATACATAAAAGATAACATTTCTGTGCAGAGAGGGGAAATTAATAATAAGGTGATTATGTGGAATCTATTTTAGCTGGACTAATCCCTCCGGGCCTAGAGGGAAGCCGGGTAAACACCCCTCTAGCCCCTAGGTGGTAGCACTAGTGGACTCAACCTTCGATTCCTGAAGAAGGGGGAACCAGGGGTCGATACTAAGACCTCTAGCTCCGGAAGAGGGAGGAACCGTGGTCCTGACCACTCGGCCAACCCCTTGGGGTTAGGCTAGTAATGTTGTTGATTTATATTGATTTGAAACTCTCTAGAAAGTAAGATTTTTGAGCGTAGAAAAGAAAATAAACTACCGAGTGTAGTTCCAAAAACAAATCAAAAGCTTAATTTCATAATGGTATCAAATGAAAAGGTGAACCGACTAAAATAGTAGTTTTTTTTTTTTTTTTTTGAGTAAGAATAACTAACAATAGTTTGTAAAAGAAATCAAAACTAGCTTAATTTCATTCATAACCATAAACAAAATCAATGACTAGGATCACCTCAAGAGACCCCAGATGGGGAAAAGGGCTTGTTTTTGGTCTAGAAGATTTACAAAGTGGGTCCTGCCTAATGCTTGGTTTGGGAAGTGATAGTAGCTAGGGAAAGCTTACAATGGTGTGGAGCGTCCTGTGATGCGGAGTACAACACCGGACATAGACTGGTAGAGCCCGAATAGAGGCCCCATGGTGGACCAATGAAGGGGAGCACCCTAGGGATGATCCCTAAGACTTAGACTAGGCTAGTTTAGGATTAAGATACTTCACCATTCCTCCCACACACAAGAAAACAAAACTATTTTAACCATTCACAACGAAACAAGATATAGCATCAACATTAAAACAATGCCAAACCCTTTGACCGGTTTGCTATGTAATGATCTCCTTGATGATTTTTAAGGATCACAGATTGGATCCTGAGGAGCAAGAAACAAAGGTGGACCAACTACTATCCTTTTCTATTATTTAACAAAGATGAAGCTAAGGAAAATTGCACCTGCAACAACAAAAAAAACTTGCCTACAGAAGAGAGATGAGTGAAAAGATCATTCATCTGCATAAACATCTACCGATCGACTATGAAATTTTCAACACACCATCTACATCTATATATAGGGAATCAAAACAATCTAAGTTCATCCCCTTAATATTTCACGAATTTGACATATAAAATAATCTTTGAAAGATTTTGATTCCTAATGCATTACTCTATTTATTGAGAAATCCAATAATGCACTGATTGTAACATATTAGAGATACGGGCATGAAGATTGTTAAAGATATGGTTCAAAGATTTTGCTTCTATATGTGGAGTGTGGGATGCAAAATAGTATAATTGCTTCCCCATGTTTTTTCAGGATTTGAACTATTGGTAATGTTTGAAAGATCGCAATTTGAGCTACAAAATCATCTTTGAAAGATTTTGATTCTTAATGCATTAGTCTATTTGCTGAAAAATCCAATAATGCACTGATTATAACATATCAGAGCTAAGGCCATGAAGATTGTACAAGATATGGTTCAAAGATTTTGCTTCTACATGTAGAGTGTGGGATGCAAAATAGTACAGGTGCTTCCCCTTGTGTTTTAAGAATTTGATCCAAAACTTTTGAAAGATTTTGATTGCTAATGCATTACTCCATTTACTGAGAGATTAAATTTACATTTATTGTAACATTTCTCGTGCATATCAGTAATAAGGTAAATGGAGATTGTAAAAGATACGCTTTAAAGATTTTGATTCTACATATGGAGCATGGGATGCAAAATAGTCCAAGTCCATCTTCTTCCTATTTCAAGATTTTGATATAATCTTCAAAAGATCTTGATTCTTATTGCGTTAATCAAATTTTTGAGAATCCAATATTGCACTTGTTTCTTTTCTTGTGCATATCAGAAATAAGGTACATGAAGTTTGTGTACAATATTGTCTGCAGATTTTGATTCCATCTATGGAGTAGTGAGGGATGCAAATTAGTTTATATTCATTCCCTGGTTGTTACAAGATTTTGAACCACAAATAATCTTTGATAATTTTTATTATTAATCAATTATAGATACAATTATTTTCCCATTTGATACAAAGGATTAGATTATTGATGATCAATAAAAATTCAATTCCTTTCAATTTAACCATCAGTTTCATCAGTTTAGATTGAATGGCTAGAAAATGCAATTAAGAAGGCTTTGGTATATCACTAATCTATAACCCCCTACTGCGTCTAGTAGGGCCATTGCAGTGACAAAGAAGACAGCAAGGCAAAAAATAGAGTTACGGGGAGGGAGGGAATGGCCATGGATCCCAAATATTTTAAAAATTAAATTGTAAATCACAAATAATGCCCACTCAAATTTTCTAGGTATCTTTTACTTAATGGGCCTCTCATTTTTTATTGGTATATAGGCCTCCTCGTAGAAGTTTCTCCTTTCATGGCCGCTGCCAAGATGTCACATATTAGGTCAATTTATATTAAGGAGTTTAGTCAACAATTGAAAAGTAGTTCCCATATATCTTGTATTTTGTGTAGTTGAAAAGCTAGTTGGGCTAGTTTAGACAGTAGATTTGAACTAGATTTGACCTAGCTATCAAAGTCAGCTTGAGTTGGTAGCTCATTATGTGTGCCGTGAGAAACACCGACCTAGAGATGAAAATGTGTTAGGTTCGGTTTAGGGCCTTAGTAATTAAGTTTCGAACCGGGACCAATGCCTATACAACATCTAGACATGTCTAAGTTACAAAGTTATTTGCATACCTAGCTAATACTTGAATGTAAATTAATGACTTTAACCTAGACCAGGAATTAATAGACTAATGGATAAGAACTGCCAATACACTTGTAGCCCAACTGGTGAGGCATCTCCCTATCCTCTCTGGTTTACAATAATCTTTGATTCGGCTCTTGTGGGTTCAACTCATACTTGCCTTTGTCTCTTCCACATACAGTTGTGCACTTACGGTATTAGTATTTTAAAGTTATAATCATGGACACCCATTAGGTCACATTTGCAAACCAAGTCCTTGAGGAAAAGATTTTGATTTTCCACAAAATCGAAGAAGACCCAAGAAATTTTAACTTTCCACAAAGTCATAAAAGACCCAAAACCTTTCAAATGGATCCAATTTCATTTCCAACTTCAAGAGGTGGAAAGAGGGCACAAAAGGAGAATAGGACATAAAATAGATTTTAACGAAAAAATGATTTAGCGAGAGAGGGAGATATTTCAGAAAATAAAAATTAGAATATTTCAGTAGAGAGAGAAGAAGATACTACGTACCATAGATGAGTAAGGATTCCATTTTGTTAAAAGCCTGTATGTGGAAATCGCCCTTTGAGCATGGATGCAGTTGCACAATCCAATATCCATTTCATTTGTCCTCTTTACCTCTTCCAGAAAAAAGGCCTTCAAAGAAAAGGAGAGATTACAACGGTGGGAAACTTAGCAACAGGAACAATAGAAAACAAATGGAAGAGACGTGTAAAAGAACGAAAGAGAAGGGCGGAGTCATTTATCCATTTCCAACGGAGATGCCGCTTGCGATTGTTTATTTATTGATGAGGCATACACCAAGCCGTAGGAGTGCTAGCTGTCATCATTAAATCATGACGTTTACTCTATTTTTCTCTCTCCTGTGAGTGCCGGGTGTTTGAGCTACAACTAAGGATGCCAGCAGGTTGAATCCAAACCGAGATCATACTGGACCGAAACTGGACCGTTTTGTAAAGTCAAATCTAGTTCAGACTCAAAACCTGTTTTCCTTGTTCCAGAGCTAGTTCCATTAAGAGGACTAGTTCCAACTTTTTTTTTTTTTTTTGCTTGAAATAAGGATATCATTCAACCCAAAAAATCCGAAAAGGGATATCATCCAACCTAATAATAGTGCATTAGTCTACCATCCACAATTGATATATAAAAATATCTTAAAAACTAATTTATATATAAGTTGTTACATGAAGTTTTTGACATTAGCCAATACAAAGTCGAACCATATCTTAAAAACAAACATCTAATGGTTGGGTCCCAGTCCATGGATTGGTACTCGTAACTGGACCTGTTTAGCAATCGGAAGTTAAATTGGCCGGATCTAGACCCATTTATGAAACGAAACCTAAATACGGAAAACACCCAGTTTTTAATAGGTTAAAACCACCGAATAATTGGATATTCATTTGCATCCCTAGGTATAAGTAGACTAGGCATAAGTAGAAGGTTCAATTATGGGTCATTAGGTTGGGACATGCATGGATTTAGAACTGTACCCAATTTCTTTCTAAATCCAAAAATAAGTTTCAAATTCAGAACCTATTTTTTATCCGCTTAAAATTTAAGTTCCTTGTCTATTTTCGAGTTGTAGACATCTGATAATTGGATGTATGTTTCAACCCTAGTCATCAAATCAACGAAAGAGAGTACGTCCCCAGTTGATTTAAAGGAATGGGCAGAGATGCAAATCTTAAATCTGTTGTGGATCTCTCTTTACATGATCCATTTCGAAGTTGGATGTAAAGCCTGATATTCCATAGAGATAGCTACAGGGAGTTAGGCGATAGCTTATAAAATCTAAAATTGATTTTGAGTTTCTTTGCACTGGTTTGATGTTTGCTAATCTTGCTCAAGCAGATGCATCATGGTGGTCCCGACCCGGCCAAAAAAAAGAAAAGAAATTGCAAGTAATAGGTGGATAACTGAAAATGCAGGTTTGCCACTGTTTTAAATGGCGTAAATCCTGAATAGGTTTTCCACTTTCCTAAATATGCAGGTTTTCCGCGATCCTGCGTTTTGTGGTTGCCCACGCTACAGACTGTGAAAAGCCTTAGTTTATGCATTAAAATTGACACAGTCTCAACGTTTCAAAAAATGCCCCCCTTTCGCCAACATCCCCCTCCCCCTTTTCCAAAGACCAAACCCTCCCCCAAATCCGACCGCGGGCCCTCTAGCTTTCCGGGCTCTCACTCTCTTCTAGATGGAGAGCCAGTTTCAATCTCTTTATCCCCTTCTCTTCCTCAAACCAGCCTCCAACTTCCTCCTTCGGACATTTTTCAATCGGATCGCAAGGATTTAGCGAACCCATTTAATCAAAGCTGCTCCCCTTAGGACTGGGCTCCTCTTCCTCCCCCTATCAAGCCCCCGGTTTTCGCTTCTCCCCCCTGCCTCCTTTCCACTAATAACCCTTCTCCTCAACCCTCTCCAATCCTTCCCCCTACCTCCTTAGCAACCTGCCCTCTTTCTAACCCTAACCTTCCCCCTCTAGCTGATCCCTCTTCAAGTAACCCTTAGTTCCTGCCCCCCTATCCTTTCTCCTCCTCTTCCACAACCCTCTATTAACCCCCTCACCCCTTCCCGAGCCAGCTCCCCATCTCCGTCCTCAGCCACACTCCCACCCTGGGACTTCAACCAGCTTCTTCTCCTCCAAAACCATTTGCAGATTTTTCTCCAAAAACACCCGAGCAACCCCATAAAGGTCCCCCCCCCCCCCCCCCAACCAAAACCTATGCCAGTTGCCTCTCCCCCTCAGTCTTCTCCCCCCTCCCCCAATCCCCCTTCAGTTTTGCTTGATGGAAAACTCACGATTAAGATCCCCCTTCAGATGGTAAATTCCAGCAAATAGTCCTTCTCCCACTCTGCCATCGGGAAATTCGTCGGCCAAAGACCTACGCTAGAAGCCTTGGAAAAATGGGTAGTATCCTTGTGGTGCATGTCCAGACTGTGTTTGATTTCCCTAACATATAAAGAGAACTTCATCTTCAGATTTCACTCCAAGGAAGATAGAGATGCTCTGGTAGGCTCTAGTCCCTTTCTAATGGATAGAAAAAAATTCCTCCTCCAACCCTGGTTGCCAGGTCAAGATGAATCATCTTGGCCATTGGAAGTTCCTGTTTAGATCAGGCTCAGAGGTATCCCCTTCCACTGCTGGAGTAGCGACATTCTTTTATCGATAGCAGCCTCTATTGGGAAGCCTATTCGTCTGGACGAAATTACTGCAAGGCAGAGGATGTTCTCCTTTGCTAGAGTTCAGGTTCTATTGAATGTGGCTAGACCTTATCTGAGGTCCCTCTTAGTGGATCTGGAAGGGGAAGATCCGTTGGAAGTGGAAGTCCACTACGAATCCATTCCTTGCTCAGAGTGTCTCTCGGCCGGCCATCCATCATCAAAAGTGTCCCTTCCTAATGAAGCCAGGCTTTTTGAAGGCCCCAGCACAATTGCCAATTCTTATTGCTCCTAACATTTTAGAAGACCATGTTTCGGAGGCTACAGAGGTCACAAAGGTTGCAGCCAGCCACTTCATCTCCCTTGCCCTAACAGACTCTAGCACAGAGCAAGGATTTCAAGCCCACTCCAAGACGCAAGGCCCTCAGCCCTTTCAGGTAATACTGGAAAACCCATCTACAGCCATACCTCCTCTGCCTCAGCCGCTATACCCACTACTTCTGAACAGCTCCCCCCTTCTGAGCATATAGCCTCAGCCGTCTCTTTCCACATCAGTTTGGCCAAAGAGGCCCCACTCAATACCTTCCCTAGTCCCTTACCCTCAGATAACCCTCTATGAGCTCTTCCTTCGGACGTAGCTTTTGAGATCCTAGAGAGAATACCGGCACCAACTTTGGACTGTTCCAACCCCTTCTCCATTTTGGAAAATTGCACTTTTGCAAACCCTACCCTCTCCACTGCCAACGTCAAAAGACTGCAAGTTGCTCCTTCTAAATTAAAAAGGATCATCCTAGAGCAGGTCTCAGTCTCGGCCTCAAAAGCTAACTCCCCTAAAACTTCTCCGTCCCTTCCCAACCCTGATACCAATAAAGATAACCCGCTAGTGGTTGATCTCTCCCCTTTCAAGATGAATGCCAAACGGAAATCCAAAGGCAAAGCTCTCCCATCCTCAGGTCCAGAGTCCCCTGGCTCTCCCACCAAATTAGTTACTTAATGGTTAAAGTAATCTATTGGAACTGCAGGAGTATATGCAACTCCCCTTCAAAAACCATGGTTTCCTACCTTTTAGATGTTCATTCCTCTGATATCCTTTTCCTCTCAGAGCCTAAGTCTACTTTGGACTCCTTTTCCAATGGGGCTTCTCCCTTTAGGCTCTCTCCTACCTTCTCCAATACAGAAAATTCACTGTGGTGCCTCTATAACCAATCTTCTAATTTTGACTTCACTTCTGTAGACCAATCTTCCCAACATATATCCATTTCCATCTCAACTTCTCCCTCTTCCACCCACAGTTTAATTACAAGTGTCTATGGCTCCACTGATTATTGGCAAAGAAGGAACCTCTGGGAATACCTAGTCAGTAACTCTAATTCCAATAAGCCTTGGTGTGTGATTGGAGACTTCAATGCCATCCTTCTAGCCAACGAAAAGCCCAACATTCGTCCCCCCATCTCTACTTCGGTAAAAGATTTCAATGATATGGCCCTGGCTGCCGGATTGAAAGATCTGGGATACAAAGGAAATAGTTTCACTTGGGCTAATAACAGGCAAGGTCAGGCCTTCGTGGCAGCCAGGCTAGACAGAGCCTTTGCAAAATCTTCTTGGCTTGACTCTTTTTTGGATCCAATGGTCAATCATCTTCCCAGAATCTCCTCAGATCATAGCCCTATTATCCTCTCCTACAGGAAAAGCCTTTCTTTAAAAAATAGGCCTTTCATTTTCTAGGAAAAGTGGCTCTCCCATGACTCTTTCACTAAGGTAGTAGAAGACAGTTGGGCAGCTCCCTGCAGTGATTCTCCCCAGTTCATCTTGGCTTTCAAATTAAAGATTCTAAAGCTCAACCTCAAGACTTGGAGCAAAGAAGTATATGGCCATTTCAAGAATCATATAGTAGAGGCAGAATCCCAAGTATTGGCTAAGGAAGTTGCTTTCAAAGTTCAGCCTAGCGATTCCCTCCTTAGGGACCTGAATCTAGCCAAAACCTCCCTCCACAATTGGCTCAATGTGGAGTCTATTTATTAGAAGTAGAGGGCCAAGGTGAAATGGCTTCTAGAAGGGGATAGAAACACTAAATTCTTCCACCTCTCAGCTAAGGCCAAAGGTATCCGCAATCGAATGATAAAATTTTTGTTGATGGAATTCTCTTCGAAGATGCTCATCAGATCATAGAGAAGACTACATTTTTCTTTTCCAAGCTGTTCCATGTTGACTCAGTTATTCCAGAAGAAGATCTCTTCCTTTTGTCTGGCCCTTCTGTCTTTGAGGCCCAAAACTAGTTTCTAGTTTCTGTCCCTTCTTAGGATGAAATTCGAAAGGCTGTTTTCCACCTCAAGAAGAGTAGCTCCCCAGGTCCAGACGGTTTTTCAGGAGTCTTCTTCACTAGTTGTTGGCATATCGGGTGCAAAGAAGTTTATGAAGCAGTCATCCACTTCTTCAATTCTGGCCGACTACTAGGAGAATCTAATGCTTTCTTCATTTACCTTATCCCCAAGGTCTCCTCGCCAGATACCTTCGCAGATTCAGGCCAATCAGTCTCCTAAATTTTACATACCAAATCTATTCTAAGATTTTAGCATCAAGGATTTCTACCATCCTTCCTCTCCTCATTTCCCACAGTCAATCTGCCTTTGTTAAAGGGTGGACCATCCATCATAATGTGGCCTTAGCTCACGACCTGATCCAAAAGCTTAATTCCAAGATCAGTGGAGGTTCTGTGTGTTTGAAGCTGGACATCTCCAAGGCCTTTGACAAGCTCCAGTGGAACTTCCTCTTCAGAGCCCTCAAATTCTTCAACTTTTCTTTAGCTTGGATAAACCTGATTAGGGAGATGATTTGTACTAGTAGAGGCTCTATTTTAATCAGTAATAGTCAAGTGGCTTCTTCTCCTCTTCATGTGGTCTGCGCCAAGGGGACCCTCTGTCGCCCTATTTGTTCATTTTAGCAGAGGAGGTTATCAGCCTCCACATAGAGCAACTAAGGTCTTTAGGGAAAATTGTGCCAATTTCTCTAGTGCCTAATACTCCATGTCATCTGCTTTACGCTGATGACATCCTGATTTTCCTTAAAGCTTTTAAGCTTAGGTAGAGACATATCAAAGAGCTGCTCTCAATTATCAATCCTTATCTGGTCAATGTTTTAACCTCTCGAAGAGTAACCTATATATGGGAAAATGCTCAGCTAGAAGAGCCCAGATGATTTTAGAGCTGCTCCCGATCTTCGGAGCCTCTTTTCCGGCAGTTTATCTTAAAGTCCCTCTGTTCTTCGGAGCTTCCAGACACTACCATTTCAATCAGGTTCTAGACTCTATCTGGGCAAGGCTGGATGGCTGGAAGGCTAAGACGATCCAAACATTACCTAAATTTCTCTCCTTTGCTGGGAGGTTGACTATGGTCAAGGATGTGCTCTCCCCCATTCCCCTTCATATCTCCCTGGTTATTCCCCTTCCAAGTAGAGCTTGTCAGTAGATTGAAAGGTTACCGAAAAATTTTCTGTGGTCCTCAAGCCAAGATAAGAAGAGGAGTCATATGGTGAAATGGGAAAAGGTTTGTTTGCCAAAGGCTGAGGGTGGGCTAGGCATCCGTCTTGTGAAGGAGTTCAATGATGCCCGTCTGATGAAGCTGGGCTGGTCTGCAGCTACCTCCAATTCCCTCTGGGTTTCTTGGTTCTGAGGAAGATATTTTAGGCTCTCTCCCATTTGGTTCGCGGGCAATCCCAAGGTAGGGTCCTGCATCTGGAAAAGGATTAGATCCTTAGCCTCCTTAATTCAGCTTGGTAGCCATTGGGTTTTGGGAAAGGGGATTTCTATCCAGCTATGGCTAGACAACTGGATCGACCATGATCCAATTGCAACAAGATTCCCCCTCCTCCTCTTCTCCGAAAGTAACCGGGTGGCGGATATCACTCTTGGGAATTCCTGGTCCATTTTTACATCCTTGCCAGTAGATGTTCAGAGCTTCCTTTCCTAGCAGACCAACCTTATTCAGCTGCCTATTCCCTCTGTTCTAGATAAGCTTTCTTGGAAAGGCCACGCTTCAGGGGACCTATCCCTTAAATCAACCTGGAATTTCCTGAGGTCCAAAAGAGATTAATCAGTGCTCTCTGTTCTTTTTCTTCTGTTAGTTCTCTGGCTGCTAGGAGTTAGGGAGGTCATCTATGCCCCTTTTTCATCTCCTTTTCAGGTTCTAGGCCTTTGCTAGGCTTGTATTTCTTTTTGGTTTTGGGTCCTCCTTTTTCATGTCTCCAGAGCTACCTATAGCTCCCTCCGTTTTGCTCCCTGTAGTCTTGTGCAGTGAAGAACTGTAGTGCCCTGTTCTGCCCTTCTACTTGCTGTTGGTGCCCTTGTGCTGTTGATCATTTTCTGGCTGTTTTATGTGCCTTTTGGACATCTCTTTGTTTTTATTTTTTGGAATGGTCAATATCGACCATCACTATCTACTGCAGAACCCTAGTCGATCATCTTCTCCATCTCCTTCTCAACCCCAAACACCTTCAAATCTCAATTCCTCAACCCTAGCGCCCAAACTTCCTTCCTTCTCAACAATTTTCTTCAAATCCCCAATCTACAACCTAATGCTCCCAACTTAGCCAATGAGCTCGGTCTAGGCGCCGATCTTTTGCAGAGATGGAAAGTGCTTGTAGTCGATGAGGCTAGTTTTGGAAAGCCACACTAGTTGTTCAATGAAAAAGTAAAGGCATTCGCCGCCATAGGTGATGAGGGAGATGGGATGGTGGGTGCGGAGGGCGTTGAGGTCCTAGATGAATTTGCCGAGGTGGAAGGCCTTGCAGGAGGGACCGACGCTGGATTCGAAGGACTTGAGGCACTGGTGGAGAGGGGAGGTGGAGGGAGGATCTTGACCAGTGCCTAGCGGGTGTTGACACCAAAAATGTCACTTTGCCTCTTCAACATCAAGAAAGCTGCATGAAGTCGCAACCTGCCATAAATAGGCAATGCAATTTCTCCAAAAAATCAAATCTTGTCAGAATCAAACAAAAACTGCAAGATCCTTCAAGATAGCCAAGAGAAGAGTACACATGAAGTTTCGGGCCATTTCAGAATCATTTGGCCTAACTTCGTTTCTCCGTTAGCTAAAATGGCGGTCCCGGCGGCGACATCATCGGAGACGTCAAAACTTCGATCAGAGCCTACAGATGACTCCAGCATGTCTCAAAAGGGTTCCATGCCAAATTTCAAGTCAAACCGACAACGTTTGACCAGGTTTCGATGCTCCGAAAGAAAATCAAGCCTACCGGCGGCGGAGCAACCCGGGACCATGGTTTCCAAGACAGAGCCTGTGGATCATCTCAAAATGACTCCAATAGGTTCCCTGTCAAATTTCAGGTCAATCGGACATCGTTTGACCGCACATCAAAGCTCGGCATTTTCCCCGCAGCAAAATCAAGTGAAGCATCGACGGGACCCCAAACGGCTTCAAAACTCAAACAAAAGCCTATGGTTGGTCTTATTTATTGGTCAGGAGGCTTCACCTCAAATTTCAGGTCATTCCGACATCGTTTGACCAAGTTTCAGCTTCTGGCGGAAAATCAGCAGCTTTACGCGACAAAGTCTTCGGCTTTCCCGGAAAATTGGAAACTTTGCACTCTAAAAATGCAAGGATTCTCATCAAGTTTTCTACAGGGAAATCAAGCCAATAAATGAGAAGAAATGTCAAGAAAAATACAGAAGAAAACGGCGACGAAAAAGACCTCAAAACGACCGCAAAACGGGCTCCGAAGGGGAAAAATCCCCCAGGGTCGCAGACCCCTGCGACCATGGCCCATGGTCGCAGGCCCCTGCGACCATGGCCCATGGTCGCCGGTCCATGGTCGCCGGCGACCATGGAGGTCCGAGTCACCGGATTTTCCGCCGGTGACCCGTTTTTCCGTCTTTCTTCGCGTTTCGCGCACTTTGGCCCCTGTGGTTTCCTGAAAATGTGATTTTTAGTGCTTGAAATTGACTCATATCCTCCGACATCCGTCAAAATCACGGGTCAACCTCCAAAGGCATAAAATCATCATTGATCGCTCCAAGATCGCCAACCGGTAAGTGCACTTTCTGTCCGACCGATCGTGAAATCGACAAGACAGATGTCACCGGCCCACTCTTAGCTATCAATGTCTGAAGTTACATGTTCATCCGATGTCGATCAGTATGTAGATCCATCGATGATCATCGCCAGAAGAATTCCAGAAGACACGGCACGGCCCGCGACTCTTCGACTGCTCGGCGACCAATTAATGTGGTTAATTGACTAGCTTTATTGCAGTCATTAATTCATTTCTTTGGACGGCCCAATCAGAAGCAAGCATTTGGGAGTTACAAGTCAATTGATTCATGGCATTTAAACCATGAAACTCCTCCCATTATGGTAATTAAGGTGATTAAAAGCCCTTAATCTCCATCGGCCAATCAGATTCAAGGAAAAAGGAGTTACAAAATCAAGAAATAAATCTTGTAACTCCTCCCATTAAAGCCATTAAGGCTCATAAACCCTCCTAAATGGCTACCAAAAGCCTATAAATAGGAGAGCATTCCATTGAAATTCGGATCGGAAAAAAGAGGAGAAAATCAGAGAAAAGATCAGAAAAAAAGATCAGAAAGAGATCTGAGAGAAAGAAAAAGAGAGAAAAACTCTGCTGAAGTTCTGCACCGGCCACCACTACAAGGTGACAAAAGTCCCTTGGGGGGCACCCCCCCCAAGGTCCTTGCCTTCTCCTGCTGCCTCCAATGGCTTAGACGTGGCTTTTCAGCCCGTCTACTTAGCTTTTTATTGGACATAGGACCTTCTCTTGGTCTTTGTCCTCTAAAAACCTGAGGTTATAGCCAAGCCAAGCGAATCAAGAGCATCTTCTGTTCTCATCTGCATGGATGATGGCGAAGCCCATACATGGCTTGCGACCGTCAATCTGAACGAGTTCCCCACAATCTCCTGAAAAGTTAGATCTTCCTTTTCTTGCTTTTCATTGTAATCTGTATTTTTCTAAAGAGACAAAAATCACAACTCTTGTCTTTCATTATTGATGAGAATTGTAAATCGGCTATAAACGCCAAAATCGGCTATAAATGCCAAACAAAATCGCCTTTCACGGCAAACCAAGAAAATGTCTCTTTTCTTAAATATTTGTGCAATGGAAAACTTGAAAGAAGTTGATTTCCTTTTTACTTGCGAAGGTTGATCTCCGGATTACCATTTGCAATTCCAAGTAAAATAGAAAATCTGGCACACCCACACAAAGAAATGTTGATGCACGCTTCAGGGCCCGCCAGGGCGCGAAAGGGCCGGACCCGACGGACTCCCACGTTCCGCCGACCCCGGTAGCCGCCCCACGGCGCCTCGGAGCGCGTTCCATCAAGCTGGCACACCCGGTGGGACTCGTTCATTTGAGAACACGGTGCTTGGAAATGAAATATTTGTATATCATACTTTTTGCTCTATGCTTATACTTCTTTTCCGGATTCCTTGGCTACTTTCTAGCTGGTAGCCTATGTTGGATTTTGCATCCTAAAAAAAACATGAGATGGGATTTTTTGGAAATTTCTATTTCTTTGAGTTTGTTTCCATTCTTTCTCTTTTCAAAAAAAAAAAAATCAGTTTTCTTAGTTTGAATTCAAAATTGAGAAACTTTGATCCTATCCTATCGTTCTTTGGTGCTTGCAGAAATGTTGAGCCCGTTCGACTAAGGTTTTGGGCCATCGTTTCTCTTCGATGAGTTCATTAGAGATTTCAAAAAAAAAAATCAGTTTTCTTAGTTTGGATTCAAAATTGAGAAACCTTGATCCTATCCTATCGTTCTTTGGTGCTTGCAGAAATGTTGAGCCCGTTCGACTAAGGTTTTGGGCCATCGTTTCTCTTCGATGAGTTCATTAGAGATTTCAAAAAAAAAAAAAATCAGTTTTCTTAGTTTGGATTCAAAATTGAGAAACCTTGATCCTATCCTATCGTTCTTTGGTGCTTGCAGAAATGTTGAGCCCGTTCGACTAAGGTTTTGGGCCATCGTTTCTCTTCAATGAGTTCATTAGAGATTTCAAAAAAAAAAAAAAAAAAAAAAAATCAGTTTTCTTAGTTTGGATTCAAAATTGAGAAACCTTGATCCTATCCTATCGTTCTTTGGTGCTTGCAGAAATGTTGAGCCCGTTCGACTAAGGTTTTGGACCATCGTTTCTCTTCGATGAGTTCATTAGAGATTTCAAAAAAAAAATATTAAAAAAAATAAAATAAAAAAAAATTAGTTTTCTTAGTTTGGATTCAAAATTGAGAAACTTTGTTCCTATCCTATCGTTCTTTGGTGCTTACAGAAATGTTGAGCCCGTTCGACTAAGGTTTTGGGCCATCGTTTCTCTTCGATGAGTCTATTTGGGATTTTTATAAAAAAAGGGACATAGACCACTAAGGTTAAACCAATTGCGTTCTTTGATCACGATTGATTCAAGAAAAGCCTTGTCCAGAGTGTGGAGACAGCTTGACTGTTCTAGGCAAGGGTCCTCCAAACGGGTTCATTAAGTAATCCTACCCTTACCTGGGGGCAATTCTATCAATTGAGGTTTCATAAGACCGGGTTAGGAGGCCTATGTGTACTCTCTCGTCTTTAAATCTTAAAAAAAAGTTAAAATCAAAATAAAAAAAAAATAAAAAAAAGATTTTCAAAAAAAAAAAATCTTAAAAAAAAAAAAAACAAAAATTTTCAAAAAAAAATAAAATAAAATAAAATAATAAATAAAAAAAATATTTTAAAAAAAAATAAAAAATAAAAAAAAATAAAATAAAAATAAAATAAAAAAAAAAATCATTTCAAAAAAAAAATCTCCAAAAACTCGTCACTTTTTGGATTCAGATTCGAGAAATTGTGGTCTCTTCCCTTCTGAGTACTGGCGCTCGCGGAAATCGTTGAGCCCGTATTTGAATCGGAATGCCACCTGCTCTCTTTGACGAATCCATTTCTGACATTTCAAAACAAAGAATCCCATCTCATGGATGCGATCTCCAACATTTGTGCATAGCAATACTGGTACGCCCTTTCAGGGTCTACTGTATCTGTGACCGGCACATTTGTAACTCCTACCTTATATTCTTCTTATCTCGAGCAAGCCCTGCTTCTCGATAAGTCGAATTTAGGTTTACAATTGCTTCTAGCAGTCACTGGAACGCTCATTCTGGGCTCACCATACTTGCTGTCAGAACAATTGTACCATCTATGGCTTTTTGCCTTCTTCATGTCGCTTGGGTCATATCCCTTGAGCGATTTGAAAAGACAACCATAGAAATTCCCATTTATGATCATTATATTCTTGTGATTACTAATGGATGTGGTCTTGTTTCAGAACTTTTTCGAAACTAACAATGGCAGCCTTAACCATTATCTTCGATGAGAACAAGCACCAACTCATGCTTCAACAGAAGCAAACCGAGCGCACTTACAAGCGCCCCGCCAGCTGCCGAAGCGTCAACTCCCTCGGCAACTCTCTGAACTCCAGGTCGACCTCGACTCCCCGGACCATCGTCTTCGGGACACTGGGACCATTCCCACTTCCCGAAGAACAAACTGCGCCTGCCAAAAGGCAGAAGATCGCCTCTCAACGTGTCACTCCCGTGACACCAAAGGCGAGCGCCCAAAAGCCTGAAGCCCGCGGCACCCCCGCGAAGCCTCGACCCACAAACAACCAGGTCTATCCCAAGACTTGGTCTCCAAGACCTTCCCCAAAACAAAGAAGGTCTCAAATTTCCACCAAGCCAGCATACCTGGCCTGGTGAGGTCTCAAATCATAGCAATAACGAGGGAAATGGAGAAGAAAATGAGTCACGCGCCCTCACCAAAAAGGACGTAGACAGTATCCTCGCCAAAGCTAAAGAAGAGGATATACTCAAAGAGCATGGGATCAAGCCACCATATCCTTTATGGATGGACTCGGTCCCGTTCCCCACAAAATTCAAGCATCCTACTCTCCAAACATATACGGGGAAAGGATCAGCCAGACAGCACGTCATCCACTTCAAGATCTTGACGGGAGCTATCGCGGATCAAGATGCACTCAAGATCCGCCTCTTTGCAAGTACCCTAAAAGGTACGGCCTTCGATTGGTACTCCACTCTGCCGGAGAACTCCATTCAGAACTGGGCTATGCTGGAGACACGCTTCCTGACCCACTTCCAAGGTGAGGATCATCCTGTTACTATGGCTCAGCTCTGCAGCCTAAAACAGGGAGAGAATGAGTCAACTTATGACTTCATTCACAAGTGGAAAGCAATGGCGTACAAATGCTCAGATGTACTGCCACAAGCGTCGCTAGTCGACATCTGCCGAAACAACATGAGAGCTAAAATCCGCTCCATGATCATCGGCAATAAATCAAAGAACCTGGGGGAACTCCTGGAAGCTTCCATGGAAGCTGAAACGGTGATCAAAGACCTCAACAGTCAGAAATCATCAAAGAAAGAGCCGACTGCTGTTGCAACCTCTAAACCAAAGAAGAAGGAGGTTCTCAATGTGCAGACTAAGTCAGTTCCTCAGCAGCCAAAGAAAGCTGAAAATAGAGCTGTAGGTAAGAGACCTGAACGCTCTGATGCCTTCAAAGAGCGAGTAGAAAAGAAATATCCGTTCGATGAAGACGTCGAAGAAATCTTTGAGGCTCTCCTAGCAAATGGCAAACTCATTTTGCCAGAGCCCAAAAGACCTGGAGACGTTGGCAAAACCAATGATCCTCGGTACTGTCCATACCACCAGATGGTCTCGCATCCTCTCAATCAATGCTTTGTTGTGAGAGAGAAGATAAACGAGATGTGGAAAAACGGAGTCATCACCTTTGACAAAAACTATGGGACTGCCTCCGTCAACATGGTGTCATATGGACAAACACCAAAGTCACCGAAGAAGAAGATCACTACTTCCTTCAAGGTGATAAATAGAATTCAAAGGTCCGAAGTGTTGGTTCCTTGCCCGACACCAGACGAACAACCCATATGGGTACATCCCGATCTCCTGGAAGATGAAAATTGGGAGATCGTCAAAACAAAGCCGACCGCTCAGCAGCGAAGGCAGGCTAGGAAACATCTCCTCAGGCTCAAACGGCAAGAGAAGACCCAGCCAAAACAAAAAGTCCATGAAAAGGCAGAGGCCTCCTCTACCACTTCACTCGGGGCAGCAGAAACGTCCCTTCCAGAGACTTCAAAGGCGGTAAGAAACTTCACTCTCAGTGATTTCATGCCACCTCAATTCAAAAAAGAAGCCATGCAGGGGGCATCATACTCTTGCAACTCGGTAGTTGGATTCTCCATTGATGGATACGAGTCCAGAGACACCGACGATGGATTCGAGCCCAACTACACCGATGAGTGGGAGGAATCTCTTAAAACAGGAGAATATCTCTCCGATGAAGAATGGGTTCCTGAAACTCACCTTATGCTAGTAATCTGGTATAACCCCTTGCAACCACAAGGATCCTGGTCTGATGATGAAGAAGACCAAGAGGCTGCACAAGAAGATGCTGTTAACCCAGCACCTGTCATTGCTCCAGTGGAAATCAACTATGTTGAGCCACACGGAGAAGACGAAGAAGAGGATCTGGCTCCCATGCCTGATCTTGAAGAATATGCAAGGATCTTGCAGCGTCTCGCTCTAGAACAAGAGCAAGACCGCGTCAACGAGATTCCTCACAATCCAGAGCCGGAAGTCCCTGAAGCCCATCAGGTACCTCCTCCCTCAACTCCTGAAAATGGAGAACATTGCTGGATTGACGATCCTCTTACATCCGAGGATGAGTCTGACTCCGAGCAGGCAACATCTTCTATCAGAGCTTCCTGTAATGTAATATATCAGGATTATAGCTCTTCTGAAGCGTCGTCTGATGAGATTACCTACACTCCGACGACGCCTAGCAATGTATCCTCTGGAGCTACCTCGTCTCACGTGACTTTCACAGAGATGACACCCTCTCAGGTTTCTTCTCCTGAGACTGTGACTTCAGGATACACATTCTTCCCGACTCATCATCATGAAGAAAACCCAACTTGGGGTGATGGATGGGTCAACGAAGAAGAAAAGCTGCTGGATGCTGTTCAGGACTTGCTCCCGGAAAATGCTCCGTGCAACACAATCACTGAGGATGGCAACTCTGCTGCAGATACATCCCCAGTAGATGAAAAACGACAGCCTCTTGATCCTGAAGACAATCTTCCAAACGAAGATCCTTCTCAAAAAGCTCTCGAAGTTGGTAGAGGCACCCTTTCGGGCCGGGACTACCACAAAAATTACAACCAATCTTCCTTTACTTATGTAAATCCTTCGGGAAAAGATGTTGTAAGCGCCCCCAGTGGCAACAATGATGAACATGCAGGCCCTAAGGAGGCTTTCAAGTATGACTTGGTTGAGCACTTCAAACACATACCTGCACGTCTTTACATCCTGGATTTATTACGAATGTCTCCACGCACTCGTGATAATCTCATCTCAGAATTACAAAAACTGAATGAGGATGTCGACAAACATGCCCCACAAGTCCTCCAAATTGAAATGGACTACCGGGTCAAAAACTATGAAACTTCCTTAAAAGAAGAAAAAAAGAAAACTGAGGGATCATGCATCCAATGCCTCTCGGTTCAAAAGGCAGCCAGTGCAACCATCGCCTTCACTAAGGAAGACCTCCTACTTGGCGAAGCAAGGCACAACCGACCCCTGTACTTCACAGGGTACATCAAAGAAATGCCGATACATAGAGTTCAGATCGACCCAGGTTCTGCACTCAACCTTATCTCCACTTCGGCTCTTGAAGAGTTGGGCATCCCACCCAACAAGCTAAGCCACACATCTGTATCTATCTTTGGATACGATGGGAGCACTCAAAGGCCTATCGGCAAAATCAGGTTCAAATTGCAAATCGGTGATCTTATCTCTGAGGTCACTGTGTATGCAATAAAAACCCCCTCATGCTACAACATCCTTCTCGGACGTCCTTGGATACACGAGAATGATGTTGTTCCTTCAACTCTACATCAATGCATCAAGTTTGTCGGCGACGACGGCATGGTACATCGAGTCTTTGCGGACAGGAAACCCTTCAAAGGTAAAGAAGTCCACTTCGCAGACTCCTAAATGTATGAAGGAGAAAAAGAAGAAGAGGAAATAGCACCCCCTGCTGAAAATCTCCAGAAAGATAAAGGCAAGGCTCCTCAAAAATCACCGGAAGAAAACAAACCCTCCGGCAAATTAGAAGAGAGTAGTCAATCTCCCTTCGTTATCTCCCTCAAGAATTAAAAACCTTTGGTCATCACGACTAAAGTGAAGAAGGCGAAACAAAAGCCTGGGGGCAAATTTGTTGTCTCTCTCGTGTCTATCATGCAAGACACAGACTCGGACTCAGAGCCAGAAGACGATGCATCGTCAAGCCAAGCTGACACTCAGCAAGTTCAGCCTGCTCTCACTCCGATGGAGACACCTGCTGATGTAGAAGATCCTACGTCTGCTACCTTTGTTGTTCCGGCAACATCACCAAAGCAAAGGCCGATCTTCTTCCATAGATCGGACGCTTCTTCATCAAATTCCGTGCTGGAACCTTTCCAAAATGAAGGTATGCCTCAGCTATCTTTATATAGTCCTGTGGCACAAGCAATTATGAAGAAAATGGGCTATGACGCTCAAAACCCAGTCGGTTTGGGAGAAAGACGCGGTATTCTCACGCCATTGGAGCCCGCCTTGACCAAAAGCCAGCTGGAAGATTGGAGACTCTGCGGTCATGTAGAAAAGTCTTCATATGGGTTAGGGTATGATCCCGACACTCCTCTGAGACAGTTGACACAAAGGCTTAAAAGTCGTTTTACCGACCAAGCCTCAACATCTAAAGTCCACGAAGACATCGATCTCCCTGGATATCTCTTTAAAGAGTTACCTGACAAAGATCAAGGAAGCTCATCCAATTGGTATGATTTCTCTGATGATAAAGAGGAATCGTCCGATAATACAGACTTGTGGCATCCTGACCCAGAAGAACCCTCGTCTCCAAAAGAAATACCAGACTCAACAGGCGATTGGGACTATCTCATAGCAAGCCTTGAGGAGATCACCAATCAAGAAAATCCATGGAAAGGAACAGAGCCTTGGTCTGGTAATGCAGTTGAAACTCCAGAAGGTTTCGTTGAGTTGGAAGCCTCCGAAAATATTGTGGAGGAACCACCTTCGAACCTTCCGACAGAAGATCCTGTTCAAAAGATAAACTTGGGAACACCTGATAACCCACGTCCTGTATTCATAAGCAAGAATATAAAGGATGATGAGTTACCCGAGTATATCGCTTTTCTTCGTGAGTTCGTTGATTGCTTTGCATGGTCCTATGCTGAAATGCCTGGTTTAGACCCCAAAGTAGCAGTCCACAAACTCAATCTTCAAGAAGAAATCAAGCCTGTCAAACAAGGCCAAAGAAGATTCCGTCCAGATGTGATGGATAAAATTGAACAAGAAGTTCAAAAGCTCAAAAGCGTCGGCTTCATCCGTGAGGAACAACATCCAGAATGGTTGACCAACATTGTCCCCGTGACAAAGAAAAATGGGCAGATCAGAGTCTGTATTGACTATAGAGACCTGAATGGCGCTTGCCCTAAAGATGAATTCCCGCTCCCCATACCGGAGGTGATGATTGACAATACCTGCGGATTCGAGCGAATGACATTCATGGATGGCTTCTCTGGTTACAATCAGATAAAGATGCATCCCGAGGATGAAAAACACACTTCATTTCGGACTCCATTTGGCGTGTATTGCTACACTGTCATGCCATTTGGTCTGAAAAATGCTGGTGCCACATATCAGAGGGCTATGATGAAAATATTCCAAGATATGCAGCACAAGACGGTCGAATGTTACGTTGATGACCTCGCCGTCAAAAGCAGAAGAAAAGAAGACCATCTCAAAGATCTTCGGGAAGTCTTCCTCCGACTTCGCAAACACAAACTGCGATGAATCCTCTAAAATGCTTCTTCGGCGTCTCGTCGGGTAAGTTTCTCGGATTCCTTGTTCGGAAAGCTGGAATAGAACTTGACCCCATAAAAGTCAAGGCTATTCTAGAAATGCCCTCTCCAAGAACCCTAAGGGAACTAAAAGGGCTTCAAGGGAGATTGGCCTACATTAGACGGTTCATCTCCAATCTTTCGGGGAAATGCCGTCCATTCTCTCGATTGATGAAAAAAGGTGTAGACTTTGTCTGGGATACCGACTGCGAAGCCGCATTTCAAGATATCAAGTCATACCTGACCAAACCTCCAGTGTTAGCTGCCCCTGCCACTGGAAAACCATTCATCTTGTACACAAGAGCTCTTGATCATTCTGTAGGCGCTCTGCTGGCACAAGAGAATGGTGAGGGAAAAGAAGCTGCTCTATACTACCTCAGCCGCATGCTAGTAGGTGCAGAGCATCGCTACTCTCCAGTCGAAAAAGAATGCCTTGCAGTGATGTTCGCCGTACAAAAGCTACGTCACTACTTGCTTTCCAACACAGTCTACCTGGTCTCGAGGATCAACCTCTTGAAGGTCCTTGTCACGAAGGCCGGTTCTCTCAATGCCCGACTGGCAAAATGGTCCATCCTTCTATCACAATTTGATATTAGGTATGTTCCACAAAAAGCAATCAAAGGCCAAGCTCTAGCAGACTTCCTCGCAGAGCATCCATTGCCTAAAGATTCACCACTCAGAGATGATCTCCCAGACGAACCTATCTACAACGTGGAGACTTTCTCGCCAAATGCCTCCTGGGACATGTACTTTGACGGTGCAACCAGGACAAATGAAAACAGAAAGCTGATCTCGGGAGTTGGCATCCTCTTTGTTAGCCCCGACAAATGCATGATTCCACACGCTTTCTCGCTACTGGAACCATGCACAAACAATGCAGCTGAATACCAAGCTCTGATCCTAGGATTGGAACTCGCCATCGATTCCGGTATCACTATGCTGGAAGTCTTTGGAGACTCTCAACTGATTGTCAACCAGATGAATCAGAAATATGAAGTCAGGAAGCCCGATCTGCTGCCTTATTACAACAAGGCACAATCGCTTCTGCAGAAGTTTGACATCTGCAACATCACCCACATTCGTAGAGGTGAAAACATCCGTACAGATGCACTGGCCGGACTTGCCGCATCAATGGCGATCCAGGAAGGGGAAAACATGCAAATTACAGTGTGCGAGAGAAGGATCCTCCCTCCTCTTAACACACACCAAGCAGTTGCCGAATGCCACCGAGTGGTTGGAAGTCGGATCTCTATCCTTCAACCTTCAATCGTCGACTGGAGGGATCCGTTCATTGATTACACTATGTTCGGAATCCTACCTGAAGATCCAAAAGAACGGGTAAGCATACAAAGGCGAGCCCCAAACATTCATTTGGATATTCCTTCAAAAATCCTCTACAGGAAATCCTTCAACGGAGTACTTCTACGCTGCTTGTCACAACAAGAGGCCGAAGAAACACTTAAAGAAGTTCATGCTGGTCTTTGTGGAGCCCATCAGGCAGGTCCTAAGCTCTATGATCAGATAAAAAGGTTAGGTTACTATTGGCCTACCATGGTTGCTGATGCAATGCAATTTGCCAAACGCTGCCAGCTATGCCAAGTTCACGGAGATTACATTCACATGCCTCCGGAATGGCTGCATCCTACAGCAATCTCATGGCCTTTTGAAGCATGGGGCATGGACACCATAGGTCCTATCTCTCCCCCTTCAAGCAAAGGTCATCACTTCATCTTCGCCGCAACGGATTATTTCTCCAAGTGGTCAGAAGCATTTGCGTTCAACGAAATGAAGACCTCATCAGTTCTTCAATTCCTACGCACCAACATCATTTGTCGTTTCGGCATACCCAAGAGATTCGTCCATGATAACGGACCACAATTCCGGGATCATCGATTCTACAGGTTTTGCGACAAATACAAAATCCAAAGCTGTCCTTCGACTCCAGACAATCCGGCAGCAAACGGATTAGCAGAAGCCTTCAACAAGACACTCTGCAAAATCCTCAAGAAAATGGTCTCTAGTCACAAAAGAGACTGGAGCGATAAACTGTCTGAAGCTTTGTGGGCCTATCGAACCACCGTTCGAGGACCAACCCATAGCACACCATTCTCCTTGGTCTATGGATACGAAGCTGTCGTGCCCCTAGAGGTACAAATTCCTTCTCTGAGGGTATCTCTACAAAATGACATGACTCAAGAAAGCAATGTCAAATTGCGACTCCATGAGCTGGATAATCTCGACGAGAGACGGCTCGAAGCTCGACAAAGCATTGAACTTTACCAAGCACGCATGGCAGGATCTTTTGACAAAAAGGTCAGGCAACGCGCCTACAAAAAGGGTGACTTGGTTCTTGCAGTAAAAAGACCAATGGTCTTCGCTCACAAGTCCAAAGGCAAGTTTGAACCAAAATGGGAGGGACCCTACGTCATCGACAAAGTCTTCTCCAACGGCACATATGCCCTCCTAAACATGGAAGGCGACAGATGTATGCTGCCTATCAACGGCAAGTTCTTGAAGCGGTACTACCCTTGAAGACTTACCCAACTGGGTAAGAGCAATGCCTGTATGGCCAAAACCTGTTTTCAGGTACTCACTCGTCAAACCCACTCTCTTTAGAATTTTCATATCAAATGTCAAAATTTCTAGAGATTCAAAAACAATGCTTACTTTCATTGTTTCATTGTTCAAAAAACAAAAAAAAAAAATCCAAGTTTAGGAGCCTCTCCCTGACTTGACCAAAACTTTCGATCCTTGAACCAAAATTCATGGTTTGAAACAAAAATCCGGATTCAGGGATTTCTACCCTAGTCCACCTTACCTTTTACCGCCAAATGGTTCTAGGTCAAAATTTACGACCCTCGTGTCTTTAAAAAAAAAAAAAAATGGTTTTTCAAAAATCGTGGGGAAACGACATCAAAGTCAGTACCCGCAAAACAAAAAATTTTTGAAAAAAAAGCAAGGATGCGACATTCCATCGATACTTGCACCCAAAATCGCAGGGAAGCGACATTTCGTCGATACTTGTAAAATCCAAAAACCGTGGAGAAGCAACAAACCAGTTGATATCCACAACCCAAATTTCAAAGGTTCGAGAAAACCTAAAATCGTGGAGAAGCAACAAACCAGTTGATATCCACAACCCAATTTCAAAAATCGTGGAGATGCAACATACCAGTTGCTATCCACAACCCAAAATTACAAATGGTTCGAGAAAACCTCAAATTTCAAAAATCGCGGAGAAACGACATCAAGTCAGTACCCGCAAAACCAAAAGTCTTGGGAAAAGCAGGGAAGCGACGCTTAGTCGATATTTGCACCCCAATTCGCGAGGAAGCGACATTCCATCGATACTTGCAAAACCTAACCCGCGAGGAAGTGACATTCCATCAATACTCGCAAAACCGAATGAGCAAGGAAGCGACATTCCATCGATACTTGCAAGACCATTCAGCGGGGAGGCGACATTTAGTCGATACCTGCATTTTGAAAACCAAAACTCGGCTATAAAATGCCAAAATCCGGCTATAAATGCCAAAACAAAAATTTTCCGGCTATAAACGCCAAAATCGGCTTTCATGCCAATAAAACAAAACTCGGTTTTCAAAAAACTCGGCTACAAATGCCACACACAAAAAAAAAACCTGACTCTCATGTCAAAACCGGCTATAAATGCCACCAATTGGCTATCAATGCCACCAAACTGGCTGTAAATGCCACAAAAATCCGGCTATAAATGCCACAAACCGGCTATCAATGCCACGAAAAATTGGCTTTCACGCCGACGAACCAAAACTTGGCTTTCAAAAAATGGCTATCAATGCCACAAAACCGGCTATAAATGCCACAAATTGGCTATCAATGCCACCAAACTGGCTGTAAATGCCACAAAATTTCGGCTTCCATGCCAACCCAAATTTTGGCTTTTACGCCATAAAATTTCGGCTTCCATGCCATCTCAAAATCGGCTTTCACGCCACAACCAAAATCAGGCTCCCATGCCAAAACAATTATTTGACAAAAGATTTTCACAAAATGACAAAGCTTTTGATCAAATCCCATTTAGCAATTGCTTTCATCACAAAAAGATTTGAGTGAGCGTAGAGAACAAAAAAAAAGGTACCAAAAAAATACATGTGGTACCAAAGCAAAAAAAAAAATAGAAAGTGTTCACAAGCACTACAAAAAAAAAAAAGAAAAGTACCAAAAAAAAATACATGTGGTACCAAAAAAAAAAAAGAAAGTGTCCACAAGCACTACAAAAAAAAGAGTACCAAAAAATACATGTGGTACCAAAAAAAAAAAAAAGAAGAATGGTTTCTGCTATAAAAAATCAGGAGCTCAGCCAAAAATGGTCTCCAGCCAAAGCTTCAGCTCCTCAAGCAAACTTTTGGCCTCAGCCGTCAGAGTTTCCAAGGCACGCTTCTTCAGGAACTTGCCATGAGATGCTGGCGAATGCCGTAACCCTTCTTTTACACCGGGAAGCTCTTCCCCAGCAGTTTGCCATCGTTCGTTTTCTAGAGTCCTCCTCTCGAGAACTTGACCAGCATCTGCAACCCTGCGGATCAGAGTACTCTCCCTGTCACGAGCCTCTGTTATAGCAGCCCACTTCGCATCGACTTGTGCCTTCAAATGCTCAAGACGTTTCCTGGCCTCCTCAACTTCCCTATCAAGGACGTTAAGGTCATGCCTCAATCCGATGATGGCTAGCTCTTCCTTGTTCTTCTCCCGAACTAGCTGCTTCTTGCTTTGTGTAGCCTCATTCAGGTCAGACTTAGCCTTATCAGCAGGGTCCAAGAACATCTCCTTGAAGAATTGGTCGTCAGGGAAACCCATGGTCTCAAACCACTTGTCACCCAGTGCAATGATCCTATCAACGATCGCCTTGGCACCTGTGACATCCAGACCAACCTCTTCGGTGTCGGTCAGAATCTCCTGTACATGTGGGATCATGCCAAATCCTGCCTCCAAGTGTCCAGAAAGGAGAGTCTTGACCCAAGAACTCAAAACCCGAGCCAGCACCTTCTTCGCAAATTGAAGAGACGAACTGGATGAAGATTCACCCTTCTCCGCTGATCGGCTGCTCATGTCATGTCCCATTGGAAGAGTAACAAAAGAACTCTTTTCACTTAGAGCCACTGGAGAGGGAATCTCAACACGAGGCATCTCCTCAATCATGTCAGAACTGGTCTCTACCTTCGGATCGACCTCTGGCATCCCTTGCTCTGGTTCTGAAGAAAGCGATGGACTCTCTTCTGTCACTTCAAAACCTGCAAATGAAACACAAAAAGGTATGAATATGATCCTGTTAAAAAAAAATCATCAGGATCATCACTACAAAGTACCTTCTTCGACGACTGGCGGAACACTCTCTTCCTCCATGAACTCATCAGAAGCATCATCAACATTTGCGTCCATTGATGGTTCAAAGTTATCGGAATCCTGTGGCAAGTCAGCTGACAAGAAAAATGTTAGCAAATCAAGTCGCAGGCAAAAAAAAAAGAAAAAAAAAAAAAAGGGGAGAAAGAAAAGAACAAAAAAAAAAGGAAGAAACTTTCCCAAAAAAAAAAAAAAAAAAAAAAGGAGAAAAGAGACACACGTGAAAAAAAAAAAAAAACAGAAATCACGTGGAAAAGAAAAGAAAAAAAAAAAGAAGAAGAATAGAAAGAAAAAAAAGAAAAAAAAAAGAGAAGACACTTTTTTTTTCCATCCTATTCTCTACATGGAGTTTTCTTGAAAGAAAAAGAGAGAAAACTTACTTGAAGCCATTGATGGAGAAGAAGAAGGAAAAAGCTTGAAGATCCTTGAAGAAGAAGAACTCTTGGTCTTGGAGCTCTCTTGAGATTGTTGCAAAAGAAAGCAATAAGAGCAAGAGATCCTACCTTCCTTTGCTTTTATAGGAGAGAGCAAATCAAAGAAGGAAACAAAGAAGAAAGGTAAGTGTTACTAATTAGTAACCTTACCAAAAGAGAAGGAATTAGAAAGATTCTTTCCCAAAAAAAAAGATGTCTTTGAGAGATTTTCTCCCAAAATCAATCAATGAGAGATTCTCTCCAACAAAAATAGGATATTGAAGATTCTTTCCCAAAAAGAAAGATACCTTGAGATATTCTCTCCCAAATTAAGGGAATATGAGAGATTCTCTCCCATAAAGATATTTTTAGATATTCTCTATCCAAATGAGATATCTTTAGATATTCTTTACAAAAATGACCCCACATGAGATCTAAGCCATCCTAAAAAGCTTAAGGTCCCATGGGCTAGCCCATATGAGCCAGGTTTGACCACCTAGGCACTAAAAAAAAAAAAAAAAAAAAAAATGGGCTTTTAGTCAGAAAAAATCCCTCTTACCAAGAGCATACAAAAATGGTTCCATGCCTCTTTTGAGTTGATTGAACCCTACAAAAAAAAAATTCCAAGCCCCATGAGCTTCCAAAAATCAAACCATCCAGCCTCATAAACCAAATTGAGCCAAAATCTTGAAATTGACATTCCACAAAAAAAAAAATCCAAACCACTCCAATGGACCCACACAGTCCCAAAGAGTGACCAAAAACCAAATCCTGGTCCCCTAACTTGCCACATACAGCCTGTTAGGTCACAAGACCAAAACCAAAAACCAAATCATGATCCCCCAACTTGCCACATACAGCTTGTTGGGTCACAAGGTCAAAACCAAAAACCCGATCCCCTAACCTGCCATATATAGCTGGTTAGGTCACAAGATCAAAAACAGAAACCCAAATCCACATCCCTGATGTCATCTTCAAAACTTTGCCTCGAGATGGTGTGTGATTCCTTTCACTACCATAAAATTCTCCTGGAAGCTCAAAGGCTACTATACCAAAGGAAAGATTGCTCAAAGACTCTTGGTCAAGACACAAGCTCTCCTTCAAAAATCTCTTCGAGGCACATCGACTACAAAAAAGCAACTCGTCGCTGTACCTCGAGGGGGCATTTGTTGACACCAAAAATGTCACTTTGCCTCTTCAACATCAAGAAAGCTGCATGAAGTCGCAACCTGCCATAAATAGGCAATGCAATTTCTCCAAAAAATCAAATCTTGTCAGAATCAAACAAAAACTGCAAGATCCTTCAAGATAGCCAAGAGAAGAGTACACATGAAGTTTCGGGCCATTTCAGAATCATTTGGCCTAACTTCGTTTCTCCGTTAGCTAAAATGGCGGTCCCGGCGGCGACATCATCGGAGACGTCAAAACTTCGATCAGAGCCTACAGATGACTCCAGCATGTCTCAAAAGGGCTCCATGCCAAATTTCAAGTCAAACCGACAACGTTTGACCAGGTTTCGATGCTCCGAGAGAAAATCAAGCCTACCGGCGGCGGAGCAACCCGGGACCATGGTTTCCAAGACAGAGCCTGTGGATCATCTCAAAATGACTCCAATAGGTTCCCTGTCAAATTTCAGGTCAATCGGACATCGTTTGACCGCACATCAAAGCTCGGCATTTTCCCCGCAGCAAAATCAAGTGAAGCATCGACGGGACCCCAAACGGCTTCAAAACTCAAACAAAATCCTATGGTTGGTCTTATTTATTGCTCAGGAGGCTTCACCTCAAATTTCAGGTCATTCCGACATCGTTTGACCAAGTTTCAGCTTCTGGCGGAAAATCAGCAGCTTTACGCGACAAAGTCTTCGGCTTTCCCGGAAAATTGGAAACTTTGCACTCTAAAAATGCAAGGATTCTCATCAAGTTTCTACAGGGAAATAAAGCCAATAAATGAGAAGAAATGTCAAGAAAAATACAGAAGAAAACGGCGACGAAAAAGACCTCAAAACGACCGCAAAACGGGCTCCGAAGGGGAAAAATCCCCCAGGGTCGCAGACCCCTGCGACCATGGCCCATGGTCGCAGGCCCCTGCGACCATGGCCCATGGTCGCCGGTCCATGGTCGCCGGCGACCATGGAGGTCCGGGTCACCGGATTTTCCGCCGGTGACCCGTTTTTCCGTCTTTCTTCGCGTTTCGCGCACTTTGGCCCCTGTGGTTTCCTGAAAATGTGATTTTTAGTGCTTGAAATTGACTCATATCCTCCGACATCCGTCAAAATCACGGGTCAACCTCCAAAGGCATAAAATCATCATTGATCGCTCCAAGATCGCCAACCGGACGACCAAGAAAGTGCACTTTCTGTCCGACCGATCGTGAAATCGACAAGACAGATGTCACCGGCCCACTCTTAGCTATCAATGTCTGAAGTTACATGTTCATCCGATGTCGATCAGCATGTAGATCCATCGATGATCATCGCCAGAAGAATTCCAGAAGACACGGCACGGCCCGCGACTCTTCGACTGCTCGGCGACCAATTAATGTGGTTAATTGACTAGCTTTATTGCAGTCATTAATTCATTTCTTTGGACGGCCCAATCAGAAGCAAGCATTTGGGAGTTACAAGTCAATTGATTCATGGCATTTAAACCATGAAACTCCTCCCATTATGGTAATTAAGGTGATTAAAAGCCCTTAATCTCCATCGGCCAATCAGATTCAAGGAAAAAGGAGTTACAAAATCAAGAAATAAATCTTGTAACTCCTCCCATTAAAGCCATTAAGGCTCATAAACCCTCCTAAATGGCTACCAAAAGCCTATAAATAGGAGAGCATTCCATTGAAATTCGGATCGGAAAAAAGAGGAGAAAATCAGAGAAAAGATCAGAAAAAAAGATCAGAAAGAGATCTGAGAGAAAGAAAAAGAGAGAAAAACTCTGCTGAAGTTCTGCACCGGCCACCACTACAAGGTGACAAAAGTCCCTTGGGGGGCACCCCCCCCAAGGTCCTTGCCTTCTCCTGCTGCCTCCAATGGCTTAGACGTGGCTTTTCAGCCCGTCTACTTAGCTTTTTATTGGACATAGGACCTTCTCTTGGTCTTTGTCCTCTAAAAACCTGAGGTTATAGCCAAGCCAAGCGAATCAAGAGCATCTTCTGTTCTCATCTGCATGGATGATGGCGAAGCCCATACATGGCTTGCGACCGTCAATCTGAACGAGTCCCCCACAATCTCCTGAAAAGTTAGATCTTCCTTTTCTTGCTTTTCATTGTAATCTGTATTTTTCTAAAGAGACAAAAATCACAACTCTTGTCTTTCATTATTGATGAGAATTGTAAATCGGCTATAAACGCCAAAATCGGCTATAAATGCCAAACAAAATCGCCTTTCACGGCAAACCAAGAAAATGTCTCTTTTCTTAAATATTTGTGCAATGGAAAACTTGAAAGAAGTTGATTTCCTTTTTACTTGCGAAGGTTGATCTCCGGATTACCATTTGCAATTCCAAGTAAAATAGAAAATCTGGCACACCCACACAAAGAAATGTTGATGCACGCTTCAGGGGCCGCCAGGGCGCGAAAGGGCCGGACCCGACGGACTCCCACGTTCCGCCGACCCCGGTAGCCGCCCCACGGCGCCTCGGAGCGCGTTCCATCAGCGGGAAGGCGATCTTCACAGCATAGCGGGAGATCTTGAGGGCGATCTTGACCAGTGCCGAGCGGGATCTTGACCAATCACAACCCTCGTGATTGCGGGAGATCTTGACCATAGGTTCGTGACCTATGGGATGGTGGGTGCGGAGGGCGATCTTCACAGCATAGCGAGAGATCTTGAGGCGCTTAACAACGCCGTCGCATTTGGCAAGGTTAGGATTCAGGAAAGGTTAAGAAGTCTTGGTCCTTGACTGGTTTTAGGAGAGGAGTGGAGACGGCTTGGGATTTGGAGTCCATGTGTTTGATGTTTTGTCTCTAAAAGAGAGGGTCTATGGAACGAGGGGGTTCGAAAGTGGATTCTTTCATGTGTTTGATGTTATGAGTGAGAGACAGCAAGAGGGAAGAGGAAGGAGGTCTGGACTGAAATTTGTAGGTGAGAGGGTTGTGACCTGTAGGATTCTTTCAAATTGGAAATACAGAAATTCATATCATTATTCTTGATTTTCTCTTGAATTTAGAGACATGGGTTTGTTTTTTATAGACTTGTAAGATTCATTCTTGTTGAAATCCAATGATTCATAGCTTTGTTCTGAAATTTTCTTTCAATTGCATTGCAGCCATACTTTTATGGTGTTTTTCTTGTTGTCATGTAATTGGCGATCAATAAAGTAAAAATGTGAGAATGTGACAGGCGATCAATGTAAATGTGTTGTCATGTAACAAGTAATCCAACCTATAACTGTCTTCGTTGCTGAACATGACGTAATAGTCAATATAGATCATCATAGCTTAGCCATGATATTCGAAATCGATCGATTTGTCGATAAGATTTTGTCGGTCAAATTTCCTCCAACTTGTAACTGCCTTATTTGTTGAATATGACAGAATGTTCAATATCGACCATCACCAATTAGCGCTGTTAGTCAATATTGATCAATCTGTCAGCCAGGTTTTCTCCAGCCTGTAACTGTCTTATTTGCTGAATACGACATAATAGTCTATATTGAACATAGCGCAAAATGAGAGAGAGAGAGAGAGAGAGAGAGAGAGAGAGAGAGAGAGAGAAGGTAGAAAAGCAACTAGAGGACCTTCTCCGTTCACAAAGCTTTATTGAGTCCTTTACTGTGTACAAACCACCTATGGGGTTTTTTCCATAAATTCTTCTAATATAAATGTTTCTCCATTATTTTTTATCTCATTTTAATATTTTAATAAGTATAAAGCTTGAATAAAATATCTGAAAAGAGATTTTGTTTGTCTTATCCATAGCAGGGGTCGCTCGTTTAGAAATCTTATCCACTCATTAAAAAAAAAATGTATTAAGCTTAATGTGTCTTATTAGCCTAGTAAAATTTATCAAATATAATAAAATTGAGAATAATTTTACAAAAATACAATATATCTAGTTCGTATTTAAAATCTAAACAGTTCATATAAAGCACCTTTTGTAGCACGATAAAATTTGCATCATAGTAAGATTTATTTAGTGGAGTTGATTTGAAAAAAAAATCACTATTCAAGATTCCTCTTATAAGACGAAAAACCCTTTTTTACGTTGTAATGCTCATAAACTGTTTTCTCCATATCCACAAAAGTAAAACAATTGAGGTTTTTTTCGACTCCAATGTCATTCCATGGAGTTCCAACCCGACATCCAGCGATGGACCAAGTTGACGGTAGAAAAGAGAGTAAAAGAGTTTGTTCTAAATTACAATAAATTCATTCTTTCATAAGGTATGAAGACCAAAAGCATAATTAATCTCAAAACATAGAAAACAAAGCTTGTACAATAATTTTAGAGAAATCATTAATATAATCAAAGTAAAACCACCCTAATCTAAGCCTAAAATGAGATCAATACATATCAATATTTCAATGAAACATATATTCAAGTTGAAACTAAATTAAGCAAGCTTCAATCAAGGTCTATTCAGGTAGGAATTGAAAAACATAAATTTGGTTCATTTTCTAACCTGGAAACCTTTTTTTTCTAAAGGTTTTTTTCCTTAAATGAACATGGAAACTTGATTTGAAATTCATTTGCTCTTATAGAAAAACTTTTTAATTCAATAAAACTGGAAAAAACAAGCATTTAAAAAAAAACCGGTTACCTAAAACCCAAAAAATGGAAAAACTCAACCTAAACCGCACAATTTTCAGAGCCCTAAACTCAAAGAATCTCCAAACTAAAATCGATAATCCTAAAAAACCCTAATTTCAAAACCCTAAACTCAATTATCCCCAATCTCAAAACCATCAACCTTTAAGACCTTCGAACCCCGCCTAAAATGGGAGGGAAAAAAGAAGAAAAAATTAAAAAAAAATATCGTGAAAGTGCACATAGTTATATAAAAGCCAAATGAGGCCACAGCAAAAAGAGGATGTGAAAAAAAAAAAAAAAAAAAACAAACACACCAGATCTCATAACACAAGATAGAGAGATTACCTATACTACTTAGGTAAGGAGTTCATTCTTGTGTTCTTCTTCTCCTTCTTCCTCCCTTCTTTCCTTAGATAAGATGAGGCGAGGGTGGGACTTGATTTTTGGATTTTAGTTTTTAATATTTATGATAACCCCCTATACCTTTTGCTTATTATTTCAAAAAACCAATTGTGTGGATTCCTTGCACTACACCATTTGGGTGATTTTGCAACATTTGAGATTTCTTATTAGTAACGCATATTTTTCCGTTAGGTAATTTGTCACATTTATTATCCGTTAGCAATATTCATAACCGTCACTAAGTATCTTTGCAAATACTTGAATTATTTTGTAACATTTCTTGGATATTTTGTGACGATTGCAAATGTGTTACAATGGTAAAAAAAACAAAAAAAAAGAGAAAAAATCACAATAAAAAAAAAGAAAAAGAAAACAGGAGCGGGAGTTATTTTATCTCCCGCGCTAAAAAAAGAGGAAAGCAGCTTCTTCGTTGAACTCATCCCTCATGGTCTCTCATCTCGATCTCTCTGGCCCTCTCCTTCTCTCTCATCTCCATCTCTCTGGCCCACTCAACCGATCCCTCTTCTCTCTCACGCCATCCCTCTTCTCTCACTCATCCTTCCTCTTCATTCGAAAACCCCCAAGTCTCCAACCCCTACCCTCTCTTGAGAGTTAGAGTTGAATCCTTCTCTGCTCCTGCATGTTCATCGGAGCTTAACCCCTTCTTCTTTCGACGACTATTCTCATCTGAAGACGTCATCTCCGTCGTCAAGAACTTCCAGAAAGCCGATCCCTTCAAGGTATTCAATCCATCTCTCTTTCTCCTTTTCCGCTGCTGCTTCCTCTGTTCTTTGGTTTATTTTCTGCTTGTGTGGTTCTGCCTGTGGTTCTGTTTGTGTGTGGTCCTGCCTTGTGCTGCCTGTGGTTCTGTTTTTTATTTTTTTTGCTGGCAGTTTTTGGTCTGTTCTTAGTGGATTGTAGGAGTCCTCTTCTTCATCTCCCAATCTGTTTTTCTGCTGGAGTGCTGGCTGTGTAGGCTTTCTTGTGTTGCTCTGTTGCAGGAGTCCTTTGCTTGGGCTTTTTTCTTTGTTTCGCAGTGCTTTTGCCCAGTTGCGGTATGATCAGAGCTGTTCTTCTTTGCTAGTTCCTGTGCAGAAGCTTCTTTCAGTTAGTGAGCTGGTTTCTTCTGGGCTGTAGCCTGTCTCAGCAGTTAGTTGTGGGCTGGCTTCTCTTTTCTTTGTTTTTTGTTTTTTCTTCTTCCCTGTATTCTTTCTCTTTGGTCTGTTTTCTGCTTATTCTGCTTTTTCCCTCTGTTTTGGTTCACTGTGGTTGTAGTCTTTTTTATTACTATGTTTTTTGATTCAATGATAGATGGATGGGATCTGTTTATAAAATGAATGAAAAATTATCATGGCTTCATACTTTCTATAAAGTTATTTTAGTATTTGAAACATCTAAAAATTATCCAGCATTATGTATAAGTAGCAATGTCCAAATCGAGTGACAATGTTTACAGACATCATTCAAGGCCTTGATGCAATAGCACTTCACCAATAGGTACTAATGTCTGGCTTTAAAATACCATCATTGACTCAAGAACATTTTTTCACCTAATTAATTTGTACGAGGATGATTTTGTCATCCATTTAAATGGTCTATCATCTTATACATGTAAGAATTTCTTAGAGAATGGAATTAGAACTAAAATCTAATAAAGTTTTGTTACCCTCATCCATGAAAATAGAAAACCATCATTATCTAGTTGGGTGGACTTCTCCTCTAAACAATGCAGAACTCTAATCAATTGCTAGAATTTGACAGGTGACATGTTTTGCCTTTGATTGTTCTGAAACCAAACAACATTCCATAGCAGCTTTGAGTAGGATATGACAAAATGGCATGTAGCCAGGGACCATGTGGAAAAGGCAGAGATGCCTGTCTGCCTTATTATTGGTCATTGCAAGCACCAATCCTAGTGAACCAACATAAATGGTGGATGGGCTGACACCACCATGTCCCAATACTGAAAGTGTCCCCCTAACTATTTTTCTCCATGTGTATTCAACATGACTAAAGTTTCTGCTGCTGGTCAGGTCTCCTATATTTTTGGAATAGGTTCAGATGGTAAGGAGTGCACACTGCTGAGTGTACTCTTCCTATCTCCAGCACTTAAAAAAGGACTCCCATTTTTTATCCAATACTTAAAAAATAGGGTTTCTTTCCTCCCCACAAATGCTCACTCCACGGTAAATCAGGTTTTGTAGTCAAAGGAAAGATAGAGCAGAATAATTGAATAGGCACACCGATATATAAATTTAGAATATAGCTAGTCCGAAATGCTAGTTGTCTCAATATTATGGAAAATTCTGTTGATTCAAGTTCAGCTTACAAAGAACTCAATCACAATTAGAAACTGACAACTTAAGCTAAACATGTTGGAACCAACTCTGGCCTTTGCACACTGTTGCAACTTCACTGTCGCAGTCCAAGTCAAATGCACAACCAAATACTATGAAAGTATGGATAACCACATTGTCCGAATGTAACAGAAATCCCAATGGTTCTGGGGTTCTGTCTCTTCTTAAATAGCTTTGCCAAGTGATCCCAACTCTCCCCTGGTGGGCTGAACATGTCTATTCTATTAATCCCAACTTTCCTTACAAGTATACAAAGAACAGAAATTAAATTCAAACAATAATTTAGGACTGAACATGTCTATTCTATACTCTGTTTTTCTACAAGTATGGTCTATCACCACCAGTGAAGTAATCAACACAGTTCACCCCTTTCAGATGAGCATCCAATGTAAAATTTGGTTAAGGAGAACCAAGATTCCAGATCTGAAATATTTCCAATATGACAGTGATATTATCAACATTAAATAGAACAAATAAACCAGCCATGATAAAAAAAAAAACAAAATGGAATGTAAACACAAACCAATATCAAGTATTTTCAGCCATACCTTTATCGTGCGATCAAGGGAGGCACTAGGAAAAGTGTTAGTGTCTTTTGGATTAAATGTTACTTGCATCACATAATGTGAATGGCCCTCAAAAACTTGAGTGCACATCCAGCCCTTTTCCCAATCCCAGAGTTTAATAAACACGTCATCAGATGATGACAACACATATGGAAGGGTTGGATGGACAGCCACACACCTGAAGTTTTCTTATTATTTTTATCATGTTTGAGCAATAGTGAGTTTGATAAGTGAAAACGTGTTTCTTGCTAACTTTTAAGTCTTATATGACTAGAGTTTTTTGGCCATACACTGAAATAATAGGGCATTACTGTTGCATGACTTATGATTAATCTTGGTGAATGCATGTTCCATTATCTCTCTCCAATGATTTCATGCCTTTGTTATTTCATTGATTTTCAACTCTTGTCTAAAATCTTTCCTTTTGATTTCAGCTCCTAATCAATGTCTGGATTTTAATTGGATTTGGATCTGTAAAGGTTGAGAAGTATTATTTTATTACAAATTCCTGTTTGATGAGGTCTTTGTTATTAGATACTAGTAGGAAAAGGCACAACATAGAGTTTTACCTCATTTTCCAAAGATGTTAGAACCATTTTCATACTTTGCGATTCACTAATTTTAGTTTAAAATTTTACATTTTCTACTTCCATATGCTAATAAAGAATGTCATTGTTTTGTCATCTGGCTTTTATTCACTCAATGTAGCCAATAGTGTAGTGTGGAGCTGGTGCGTTTTCAACGGAGCTTCAAATTACATACTTTATGTGACATGGTGTATTCTGTTGTAATGTGTGCATCTATTATCAGCAGAATTTTATACACACCAGTGTAGAATTCATTTATTTTTTAAGCTCATTATTGAGTTTGTGATTCTTAGATTGGAGCTCCCCACTTTCTCTGTGCTTTTTGTTGCTTTTAAATTGGAGAGGTGACATAATCTTGTGCTACTTATGGTACACTTGGCAGGCTTTACTTATCCAAGGCAGAGTAGATGTGGAAGTTGAAAGAATCCTTCTTATGATATGCAAGTGCATCTATTTTTCTGTGAGTTTTTCTTTTCAATACTTAATATGAGCGTATTAGTCCAAGTTACATTTCAAAAGTACTTTCTTAATCTTGCCTGAATGTACTCATATTATTGGTTCATTGTTGTTAGTGTGAATGCAACAATTTACTTTTGAATGTGATACTTATTCTGGCATGCTGCACTTGTTCTGTAGGTTATAGTGCCTTGTCAATTGTTCACACCTGGTTTTGGCACTTGTATTGCAAGTGTCACATGCTAGGATATTCTGTTATCTATGATGTAAAAGTTGACCTCTACTATGCTGTTTTAGCATTATGGTTGTGTGACTTGTGCCAAAGTTGACCTCTATTCTCTTATTTTAAATCTTAATTTAACCACAAAATGAAAAAAAAAGCTGAAATAATATGTGTGCCAAGTAGTGCTGTGACTGCTATCCTTTGCACACTTATATTTGTTACATCTAGTGCCTTTTTTTTAGAAATTTACTTGAAGTTAACATTTTGAAGGTAAGATCTCATATGCCATCTGCTTTAGGTCCTCTCTTGCTATCATTTTGTGGGGATCTTATAAGAATTCTGGACTCATGTTTGGATATGCACGTGATCACCAAGTAAGTTATTCAATTATTTGGATCACTTTTCACTCATTTGGATATGCACGTGATCACCAAATAGTTGCAGACTGCAAAACCCACTGCTTTCTCTCTCTTCTACCTCACATTTCATAGCTAGCATTTTTGCTGTTGATATTTCCCTGTGGAGAGAGAAGTACCCATGAAAATGGAGACTAAAAACTACCTAGTCTCCTTCTTCATCTCCTTGTTTCTGCTTGTGGTGCATTTTCAGCTGATTCAGTGTAGTGTGACTTATGACAGGAAGGCTATTATCATCAATGGTCAAAGAAAGATTCTCATTTCAGGATCCATTCATTACCCAAGGAGCACCCCTAATGTACTACTACTCTCCTTCTTCTTCATACTCTGCTTTTTTTTTGTTGTTATTTTTTTTTTATTTGCTGAAATGTGTTGTTTGTGTGTTTTCTATATTTAATTACATTGTGGGATTTGTGGTACACATGCAGATGAGAGAGTATCTATGTAGTCAGAAGTACTGTAGGTGGCCTGTCAGAAATGAATCAGGAAATTCCATTATTTTTTTTTAAAAACAACAAATACTTAGTAACGGATATAAACCGTTACAAATAGAATACTTAGTAACGGACATCAACCGTTACAAATAGAATTATATGTGTTAGGAAGTGGGAATTACCAACAGTTTTATCCGTTGGGAACAAACTATGAATAAAATTAATAACCGCTACTAATAAATTGTAACGATTCATTATGTGTTGCTTTAATTAATTTCAGTCACATTTTATAACCGTTAGTAATCTTTCTAACGGTTATTAAGTGTTACTAATTTCTGTTGGGAACAAGCCATGAATAAAATTAATAACCGTTACTAATAAATTGTAACGATTATATATGTGTTACTGAAATTAATTTCAGTCACATTTTATAACCGTTACTAATATTTCTAACGGTTATTAAGTATTACTAACTTCTGTTACTTTTCATTTGTAACGCAATTGTGTCAACGTATAATAACCGTTACTAATTTTTTGTGTAACGGACGCAGATCCGTTACTAATTGATTATTATGGTGTAGTGTTGTCGAGGTTGCACAAAGCGATTGCTCCACTTACCGAAGATGGGGCATTTATTGGGCATATTCCTGTGCATCCTTCCCTCACCATATGGCGAGAGACAAGCTTAATGGGGCCCACCTAGGGATCCACTAATCATGGCACTTGTGGGGGATGAAAGTCCGGGATCCGAACCCTAGAGGGGGGGTGAATAGGGTGAGCTACAACTTAATGACCAATTATGCCAATTTTAAACTTCTTTAAAACAATTAGTCACTTGTGATGATTAACAAATAAAATGCGGAAGCTAAACAACAACAATCACCACAAAAGCAATCACCACAACACAAGATTTATAGTGGTTCGGCCAACGTGCCTACATCCACTACCGGCTTGTGAATCTACACCCCACCGGATTTCCACTATTTATGCTTTTCAAATGGCTAAGCAATAACCACTACAATATGCTTTCCAAGGATAAGCAATAACCTTATAATGTTGTTTTTCAAGGCTTAACAACAACCTATACAAGATGCTTTTCTAGGCTAAGCAATAACCTTCACACAATGCTTTTCTTAGGCTAAGCAATAACCTTTACACAATGAAAGATTTTCTCTCAAGAAGGTGTCTTCAAAACACTCTAAGAGATACAATTTAAGCTCAATATAATTGCCTCTAAATTAGGCGGATAAGAAAGTGTAAAACAACTCACACAACACACTATAAAATGCAAAGATGAATGCTCATGATGTGTGTGTGGAAACTTCAATCAAGTATTAAAATAAAGCTTAATCAATTTATGCTTGAAGCAATTAAAAGTTTAATACACATAAAAATATTTGATTGAAGTAATATGCAAATCACATGTACCAAATACAAACTTGTTGAAGATATGAAATCAAAAGCTCACAAGTTGTATGAAATTAATTATGTCTAAACATGTGATGCATATTCAATGTTGTTTTCAAAAACAAACTAATTTAACCAAAGTTCAAATGAATGAAAACAACAAAGATGATTCAAACAAGTTAATGAAACATGTTTATAAAATAAATCAAAGGTTTTGACAAAACATGTATTATAAAGTATTAAAACAAACTTGTTTAGAAATCAAGGTGAAGAATCCAATGACTTAAATCAAAGATTAAAGGAGTAGAGGATTCAACACATCATAGTTTATATGCTAAAATCATTTACCAAAGATTAAACAAAGCATAAAACAATGATTATAAAAAGGCAAAGCTTACTTGGTGGTTTAACTTCATTAATCCAAGCTTTAGCTTTCCTTAATGACCCTTAGCCTTCCTTAGCTTGATCCCCTTTCTTTTCCCTCAAAATACCTCAAGAAGGGCTCCAAAGATCATCCCTTGGGGCTAAGGAATGAGCTTCTTTTTATAGAAAAAGTTGCTCAACGGCTACCTGTCGGTCAGCCGACATCCAGGGGTCGGTTAACCGACACTCCAACGGTCACAAGCCAACGGTCATATTTTCAAAAATTTGCTGACCATAAAGCATGTTTCGGTTAGCCGACATGTTCGGTTAACCGAGACTTGACCGACACACTAACCGACAGTGTAAACTAGGTCAGAAAACACCTCTCTGGTTTTCTAACCGAGAGAGCTTCGGTCAGTTTCAGAAGCAAGGTCGGTTAACCGATACCTGACCGACATGCTGACCGACAGAGAAGATTTGAAATTTTAGCTCTCTGGAATTCGGACCAACAGATCCATCGGTTGACCTCGGCTCACCTGTCGGTTAGCCGACACCTAGCTTGTCGGTTGACCGACAGCCTAAGACAAAAATCCCAATTTTTGCATATTTCAAAGTATTTTCAAGAGGGGATTTTTGGGCCATCAAACCAAGCATGGAAACATGATTTAAACCAATCTAAGAGCTTTTAAAATCATGAATCATAAAAAGCCTAAATAGATTTGAAAGTTAAAACAAATGGCTAGCTTGATTTATAAAATCCTTTTAAAACTAAAAAATGCATCCAATGTTTAAAACCAAAACATGCATAAATCATAAGGTGTACAAGATTTAAAACAATGCATGTATAAATCAAGATTTCAAGCTTTTCTAAAACAATGCATGTGAGAGAATTCAAATGATGAATAAAATGAATAATGCATCCATCAAATTGCAAGATACAAAATCCTTAACAATCTCCCCCTTTGCAATTTGATGGCAAACCTTCTCTTACTCAATACTGAATCTTCACATAAAGTCTTCAGCTTCTCCTTGGCTGGACAAGGCTTGAAATCTTCTTGGATGCTTCTTCACTTGGCTTGGGTCCTTGGTCTTTTCCTTCATTCTCCTTGATGCTTGGAGCTTGATCATCCTCAAGCTTTCTCTTCATCTTCCTTTCTTTGGCCAAGCATCTTCTACTTCTTTCATCTCTCCCCCTTTGACCATGCACTCTTGGGTTTTGGCAAGATATGCATTCACTCCCTCTTTGGAGGATAATACAATGTCTCTCCCCCTTAGACATTGAATTGCACATCTCTTCCCTTAGCTATATTCTCCCTCTTTGACATCTAGAATATTCTCCCCCTTTGACATTAAATTGCAAAGGTACCTACACACATGAAATAAGGAAAATACCTTTTAGTAGCACCTGTTAACAAAAGAATTCGAAAATGAAATACATAACAGGTTTTCATGTATGGGTGTTGTCTAAGGGTATAGAGCCAATATAAGAGTGAATTTGATCATAACTAATACTTCCTATGAAGATTTACTCCCCCTCAATCCATTATCTCCTTTTGTCAAACTTTGACAAAGATTTAACAATTTGGTTCAAGAAGAAGATGGTTTAACCAATTGAGGGTTAACTTCAAGAGAAGGATAAAAAAATAAAGCTCAATATGATCAAATTACCATTATAAAAATACCAATTGACGGAAAAGCTATAGGATAATTAAAGAGCAAGGTCAAAAGGATAATCTATCATGGATACCAATTGAAATATATATAAAGCAATTATACCAATTGAAATTCAAAGATAAGAGTATTAACTCAATCACTCTAAAATGGAGTTAAGGAATATACCTATTAGGGTTCATCCAAATTAGAGTTATCCATGATGTTATGGGGAATACTAAACATAGCATTAATCAATATAACTATGAAAATCATATGCTATGAAAGTTTTGAGATCATTTCATACATTCATTAAATATAACTATCATACACAAGATGAATGAAATGAAGTTCAATCATGAAGCCAACCTCACAATTAACCAACCAAAATTATGAAAACATAAACATGGTGGTTATGTGATTTACCTATAAGTGCAAGAGAGGAGGCAAACATGAACATTATGATGCTAATGGAATGTGACATGGAACAGAAACATATTACTATCAAGTTCAATCCAATGTACACAAGGTCTATCACAAACTCAAGATATGATACCAATTGGATATTGATACTAATTGAAAATGATACCAATTGATTACCAATTGAATATGAAACATGATTAAGAGCAAGCATGTGACAAACACAAAATTCCAACAAGCATCATAAAATGATATTCATCACTTAGAATAATATAACTAATGAGCATATTGATGAACATGAGAAATTGCATTTAGAAATATATATAACTCGGTAGAGGATGCAATTTACAAATGTGTCAAATCATATGAATTCAACAACTAAGAAATCCATCAAACAAAAGATATAACTATGAAATACAAGGAATGGATTTCAAAGAGGTTCATATGATTAAACACTACTATGAAGTTGAAACATGTATAAGAATGATATCACAAGGAAAATACACATGAATCAACATCATAACCATCCATAAAAAAAATTACTAGAAAGCATAGAGGATGGATTTGAAAGTTCTAGTATGATATCTATTAATGTAACTAAAGAGCACGAGCATACATAGAACTATATGACATTTGCATAAAAAGAATGAAACCAAATGAGCAATGATGCAAATAGCATATAACAACTATTTCCTTCTAAAAGATACAATCATAAACACAAGGAAATAAACTCAAAGGAAAATGCAACTATAAATATAACTAACAAAGCTTAGAACATTTTCCAAAGGACTTTAATTCACTTCAACAATCAAAATCCAACAATGAAACATAAAATCATGATCAAGTGATTAAGAAAACTATGAAGTGAATTAATATCAAATTTCAATTTGTAATTAAGGATAACTACAAAAACTCATACAAATTGACTTAAAAAATTTTCAAACTTGATATCAATTGGAAAAATGCATTTATCAAAAACACATTCAATTTTGAAGAATATAACTATAAAGATCTAACCAATTGAAACTCAAGTAAATCAAGGAATTGAATTTTCATATCAAAATACTAACTTAGTAAGCATAGAATGAAAATCAATCTTCAATCCTCATTTTTCATCAAGAATGTAGTAATGAGGCTTAAATCATTTTTCAACTTGCATTGTAAAAGATATAACTTATTTGAAACACATACAAGTTGATTTTTCAAAACAATAACTTTCCATAAGAAAGAATCCATGGAAAATCTAAATCATTTGTTTTTCAAAATAATTTAACTAAGACAATCAAACAAATGAATTTGAAAATATCAATCGATTATAAAAAATATCTAGCTATAAAAGCTTTTGAAATCATAATCAATTGATCATATATAGAAATGCATTGCAAAAGATATAACTAAATGAGAGCAAAAAGCAAATCTATAATGATGAAATTATAATCAAATGATTTTGAAAACCATGATATTTAACTAGAAAGGTACATGATGACAAAATCAATTGATTACAAATAAACATTGCATTTTAACAAATGTAACTAAGAAAGTATAAAATGCAAATGTGTCATGACCAACAATATGATTTAACTAAAAAGGTTCGGTTGATCAAGAGTTCCAAGGCCTTAAGGTTTGTCTAAGTATCTATCTTTAGGAATCCACCTAAGGTCTTGAGAGGGTTGATCTTTGAGGTCTATCTTAAAAGTCTCACCAACTTTAGGAGATTTGACTTGATAAATTTTCAATTTAGACTTATCACCATGATAATGAGATTTGACTAATTTTAGCTTTGATTGGTGATTAGTCTTTTGAGGTTGGTGACTTTTCTTAGTAGGGGATTGATTTCTTTTCTTCTTATTTCCTCCCTTTAATTGACTTTTGAATTTTAAATTTAACTTTGCAACTTTCTTCAAAAGTTCTTTCATTTGTTGAGTTAGGGGAGGTAGGTTGAGAAGCTTTTTCTTGATAGATTCTTTTATATTAGTTTTAACTTGTTTAAGCTTTTTAGAATCTATCTTAGGAGACTCCTTTTTAATAGGTTTAACTTGTTTAATCTTCTTGGAGTCTTCCTTGATTTTTAGTGTCTTATCCATCATAGAGTTTGATTTTACTTTCTTTGGTTCATAGATGGTTTTAGACACATGACTTCTTCTTAACTTGCACTCAAACCTAAAGTGTCCTTCAATGCCACAATAATTACATTTAGTCATGGGCAAGGAGGAATGAGTGCTAGAGAATGAGGACTCACCTTTCACAAATGTGTTGGTGACTATGGGGTCATGAGAAATATTCCTATCAAATCCAAGACCCGTCCTATTTCTTTGAGATTTACCCAATTTAAATAACTTTTCAAATTTCTCTTCACCATGGGTAAATTTGCACTCATACTTTTGTTTGTACCTTTCAAGTTGAGTGACTTGTTTTTTAAGGGTTGAATTTTCATTTTTAACTTTTGTTTGTTCATTTTCAATTCCCTTAAAGTTGTTTAGTTCTTCATGGGCAAGTTTTAATTCAAATTTAAGTTCATTAAAAACATTGGATCCAAGTTCTTTTGTTTTTATCTTATTAGATAAATTTTCCTTAGTGATAGTTAACTTAGATTCAAGATTGTTAATGTCTTTATCTTGCCTTTTTAATTGATCTCTTAGTTTAGAATTTTCCTTATTAAGATTATCATAACTTATCTTAATTTCATTTAATTCATCTTGAGCATTAGACAAATTATGCAAAGAGATCATAAACTTAGAGTCTACACAATTTATTAATTCTTCTTTCTCTCTAAGTTCATTTTTTGAAGAAACTAATTCTTTGTTTAGACTTTTAGATTTTTCTTCTAATCTTTTATTCTTCTTAACAAGCTCTAGGGAAAATGTACATAAATCATTATAGGCTTGTTGAATGTCATCTTGATTTTCATCATTTTCTTCTTCATTTGATTCAAATTTAGATTCATTAAATTCATGGTTTGAATCTCCAAATGTTGGAAGAAGGAATGGTCTAGAAGAATCTACACAAGAATCTACAAAGTCTAATATAGTGGAATCCATTCTAATGATTTTCATGTAAACACAACACTAGGATTCTAATCTCTAGGATTTAGCTAATAAGGATCAACTCCGGGTGTTTAAGCCCTAAATGGAGTAACCCGCTCTGATACCAATTGAAAGTCCGGGATCCGAACCCTAGAGGGGGGGTGAATAGGGTGAGCTACAACTTAATGACCAATTATGCCAATTTTAAACTTCTTTAAAACAATTAGTCACTTGTGATGATTAACAAATAAAATGCGGAAGCTAAACAACAACAATCACCACAAAAGCAATCACCACAACACAAGATTTATAGTGGTTCGGCCAACGTGCCTACATCCACTACCGGCTTGTGAATCTACACCCCACCGGATTTCCACTATTTATGCTTTTCAAATGGCTAAGCAATAACCACTACAATATGCTTTCCAAGGATAAGCAATAACCTTATAATGTTGTTTTTCAAGGCTTAACAACAACCTATACAAGATGCTTTTCTAGGCTAAGCAATAACCTTCACACAATGCTTTTCTTAGGCTAAGCAATAACCTTTACACAATGAAAGATTTTCTCTCAAGAAGGTGTCTTCAAAACACTCTAAGAGATACAATTTAAGCTCAATATAATTGCCTCTAAATTAGGCGGATAAGAAAGTGTAAAACAACTCACACAACACACTATAAAATGCAAAGATGAATGCTCATGATGTGTGTGTGGAAACTTCAATCAAGTATTAAAATAAAGCTTAATCAATTTATGCTTGAAGCAATTAAAAGTTTAATACACATAAAAATATTTGATTGAAGTAATATGCAAATCACATGTACCAAATACAAACTTGTTGAAGATATGAAATCAAAAGCTCACAAGTTGTATGAAATTAATTATGTCTAAACATGTGATGCATATTCAATGTTGTTTTCAAAAACAAACTAATTTAACCAAAGTTCAAATGAATGAAAACAACAAAGATGATTCAAACAAGTTAATGAAACATGTTTATAAAATAAATCAAAGGTTTTGACAAAACATGTATTATAAAGTATTAAAACAAACTTGTTTAGAAATCAAGGTGAAGAATCCAATGACTTAAATCAAAGATTAAAGGAGTAGAGGATTCAACACATCATAGTTTATATGCTAAAATCATTTACCAAAGATTAAACAAAGCATAAAACAATGATTATAAAAAGGCAAAGCTTACTTGGTGGTTTAACTTCATTAATCCAAGCTTTAGCTTTCCTTAATGACCCTTAGCCTTCCTTAGCTTGATCCCCTTTCTTTTCCCTCAAAATACCTCAAGAAGGGCTCCAAAGATCATCCCTTGGGGCTAAGGAATGAGCTTCTTTTTATAGAAAAAGTTGCTCAACGGCTACCTGTCGGTCAGCCGACATCCAGGGGTCGGTTAACCGACACTCCAACGGTCACAAGCCAACGGTCATATTTTCAAAAATTTGCTGACCATAAAGCATGTTTCGGTTAGCCGACATGTTCGGTTAACCGAGACTTGACCGACACACTAACCGACAGTGTAAACTAGGTCAGAAAACACCTCTCTGGTTTTCTAACCGAGAGAGCTTCGGTCAGTTTCAGAAGCAAGGTCGGTTAACCGATACCTGACCGACATGCTGACCGACAGAGAAGATTTGAAATTTTAGCTCTCTGGAATTCGGACCAACAGATCCATCGGTTGACCTCGGCTCACCTGTCGGTTAGCCGACACCTAGCTTGTCGGTTGACCGACAGCCTAAGACAAAAATCCCAATTTTTGCATATTTCAAAGTATTTTCAAGAGGGGATTTTTGGGCCATCAAACCAAGCATGGAAACATGATTTAAACCAATCTAAGAGCTTTTAAAATCATGAATCATAAAAAGCCTAAATAGATTTGAAAGTTAAAACAAATGGCTAGCTTGATTTATAAAATCCTTTTAAAACTAAAAAATGCATCCAATGTTTAAAACCAAAACATGCATAAATCATAAGGTGTACAAGATTTAAAACAATGCATGTATAAATCAAGATTTCAAACTTTTCTAAAACAATGCATGTGAGAGAATTCAAATGATGAATAAAATGAATAATGCATCCATCAAATTGCAAGATACAAAATCCTTAACAGGGGATGGGAAGAGACATCTTGGATGAGACTATATATATATATATATATATAATTTGGGGTCAATCCCATGCCTCTAACCCCTTCATCTGTGGCCCACAAACTTAATGACTTTATATTAAAGGAAAAAAATCTAACATTCGATCCAACGGTCCAATCCATTTAGATAGGTGAAAATTCAATTAGTCTAGTATACTTAAGGGGGTTCCATGTGTATGGATGGTTCGGATGTGTTATGAAGTCAACCCTACTTATGTTGTCCCTTACTTACCATAACATGATGAGGGATGGATGCACATGAATATTGTCCTTTATTTTGACCAATTTACATGTTTAAAATGGTGGGCCAAGTATTGAACTTCTAAGAGTCCGATGTCCGAACCCTTCAATCACACATTCCAAGAAGGAAGTTTTTGTTGAAGTAGGGGATATAGAATCCGAATTGTTTTACAACCCAGAGTAAGAATGACCCACTAAACTACTCACCTCTATTTTTGGTTAGGGACTCACTTTTTATTGCATCATGAGAAAGAAGAAGAGAACTGCCAGGAGCATCGTCCAAGATAAGAATCATAAGAACATGACTCATATGAAGAACCAAGATAAAGATCATATGACCGAACTTCCGGATGTCATCCTCGATCACATCCTTTCCTTGATTCCGTTGAAGTGTGCAGTAAGTTCCAGTATTCTATCAAAAAGATGGAAAGAGCTCTGGAAAAACATGTGGGCCGACACAACTACTGTAGACTTTTGTGGAAAATTTGCTACAATGATCAATCCTATCATGATACCTGTGATATTATAAACCGATTTCTCCAAAGCCACAGACGTAGTACTATTGATACTTTTCGGCTCCATCTCGATTGCGTGCCGGACATCCAGCAATGGGTCGAGTTCGCTGTTCAAAAGAGAGTCAAAGAGATTGATCTTGATTTCACCCCAAGCATGTATAGGCTAAGAAAATTGCCCCCTTGTCTCTTCTCCTGTGATTCCCTGACCGTTTTGAAATTGAGCGACTGCAATCTCAAGCTTCCATTGGTTTTTAGGGCTTCAGCTCTCTCAGGGCTGTGCATCTTACTAGGGTTGAGATCATTCATTCTTCGCTCGAAAGAATGCTTGTTTATTGCCCCATGCTCGAGGACTTGGCTCTGAAGTCTCGCTCTGATTTCCCGAAGTCTGAAATTTCGGCTACTGACTTGAAGAATATCAAAAGCTGTACGCTGATTGGTGGATGTAATTGGTCTGCTTATGTGGGATTATTTTTGTCCAAACTGGCTCATGTTCAGATTCTCACCATATGCCAGATGATGATGCATGTAATTTCTCATCCCTGCTCTGATTTATTTATTGATTTCTTTTCCTGCCAGTTTGCTTGCTTACTCTCTATTGAATTTTGTAGGCCTGTTTGGTTACATAGATTACTTAGGAATTTATGGCTAAATGAGCTCCATCAATAACCGCCTGGGTATTTGGTGAGTTTTTTTTTTTTTTTTTTTTTTTTTTTTTTGATAACGCAGGGTTCCCAGCCCTTTGGGCCAAAATAATCCCTACAGCGCAGGAGAGAAAGCCAGGTAAAATTCCCCTATAGCCCCAGTGTGGTAGTGCAGTTTCGAACCTGTGTGGGGTCGTTCCTTGAACACCAAGATTGGGCCCAATTCGCCAGGGGTGGAGGTGCACTTCGGAACCGGGCTTGATTTGTTACAGTTCGGCAGAAGGCTCGTCCTTGCCCTGCAGCTCGGTAGACTTACCCGCATCCCCCTTCAGCTCGGTCATACTCCATTTCGGATGTATCGAACCTCGGACATCCTCACTTCGATCTCGACCACCTATTTCGGACAAAGGGCATCGCCCATCATCCCCGATAGAGACGTGGCGTAACGGCCAAAGAACATGGTGGAATGGTTTATGATGCAGCGAACACCAAGGAGAATGGGCGACGTTACAGCTGTAATTAAGGGATAATCATTGACTGAGCGGTTATCTGAATTAAAGGAGCGGGATCGACTGAAACGGTTACCCTGATTGAGGGAATCGCATCAGTTACGCCCGGATGCTTATTCACGATATTGGAACTTCACAACAGTATAAAAACAGAGGACTTAGCCTCCTCCAACAGTACGCGATAGACAACCCAGTACTCTCTCTCTAATCTCTACCCTACTGTCACGTTCTTACACTGACTTAGGCATCGGAGAGCCTTGCACTGCTCACAGCCGGGGTCTTTGACTGCTTTCTTCGTCTTTCTCCTTTCAGGTTCCATTGAAGGCATCACATCCTCTCATCTAGTGGGTCCAGAGTTCACCACCTCCGGGTCCGTGAATTTTCGTGCACCTACAGAACCCACAACCTCCAGATGCAAACCATGGTCTTAGGCCAACTGAGCTACCCCTCGGGATTAATATTTGGTGAGTTGCAATAGGCTTGGGTTTCCTCCCCACGTCATGTGTTTGAATCCTACCTTACACTTGCCTGGTGCACGTGTGTGTGGGTTTTGTGCATGCACCTAGGGAAATAGTCTTATCGGGTTAAATACCATGGGAAACCTCGTCATAAAAAAAATAAAGAAGCTCCATTCATAAGATTATTGAAGAGATGAGGGGTGAAGGAGATAAGTAAGCAATGTAAACGAGACATTTGAATTATTAGGGTGATGGCTGGGATATTCATTTTCCATCTTCTCATATTTCTATTTCCACTGAAGGAAAAGTTATTTGATTGATGCTTATTTCTGGATACTAGCCTTTGATCGTCATTTTTAACTACATTGGGCATGAATTCCTATATGTATTATATGCAAACAAATAGGACCTTAGTAAAGCAGGGTCTAACTAATGTGTATTACAGAAATTTACGGTGATGGTTGGGTAATAATTTCCTACTAAATTTGATAGCCCTTTCTCTGTCTTTCCCTCTGATCTACTCCTTCAATTTTAGCCCCTTTTATACCAAGCCGTTGCTTAGACTTTGTAGGAATTCGGCTCCAAACAAATAAGCCCTTTTAAGCATCTTGTGGATAATTTGGTTTCTAGCTTGTTGATATTTTCATATGATTTATTTTGTGTTTCATAGGGGTTTAAGGTACCAGGATATGAAAATGCAACTGGGAATTTGCCAATTACTCTCCCTAATGTGATAGAGCTACAATTGGAAGTTCTCAACATCTATTCTCTGTCTGACGTTTATGACTTGCTCACATATTGGAACTTTCCTTGCCTAGAAAGACTCATGGTTGGTCTACTTTACCTTAAGTAATTTCTACTATCCTGTTTATCAATTAACACTTGTTGCTCTATTGAGAACCGATATAATTATAAATTGACAGGTTAAATGGAGTCCTAATAGTTGTTTATGGTCAGGGCGGGTACAGCCATCAGGATGTGTTTTTCATTGTCTCAAGATGATAGAGATGAATGGGTTTTATGGCGATGACAAGCAAATGCAAATGGTTAAATTTTTCTTAGAGAAAGCTGTCAAACTGGATACCATTGTTTTAGTAACTCCTAAGGAAGGCACAAAGGGATATGTAAGGTACGATGAGGCTTCATTCGGGTTCCTTCATGAACAACTTCTGCTCTTGCCAAAAGCATCAAGAAATGCTCGGGTTGTTGTACAAGAAGACGAAAGAAGATGATGACATAATTGGTTATTTCATAAATTTCGGGTTTGTCTTCAGGAGTTAACATGGATGTAATGATACCATAATGGCTTTGCTTATTCGTATAGGATTGTTTTTTATGAGATATTTGTATAGGATTTTAGGGATATGAGTTTGCTCGTTACACTTGGTGTCATGCTTGTGCAGTTTTTTCATTAAATATACTAAAATTAATTTTTTTTTTGTTTGCATGAGTTAATATTGCACACAAGTCCAAAAGTTGGAAGTTGGTTTTCTTCCAACTTCTGGTACTCTTCTCCTCAATCACTTCTCCCCCACTAGTTCTACAAAAACATTTCTTGTTCATAATTTGGCTTAATGAATATTGTTTCAATTTCGTTTATAGAAACTTGAGGATTACTTTAGCTCCTCTTGGTATCAAATATAGTCCAAGAAAGTGACCTTTAATGACACTTAAATAGTGGCGGTTTTTTTTTTTTTGCCGCTAAAGATGCTTATTTTAGAATTATCAGCAGATAATATTCCCAATTTGCCCTTATAACCCATTTAAAACTTCGACCCCCCTTTCTTACAAAGTTATATCAAAATCCCCCCTAGCTCCAAATTGTTTACCAAAGTCGAAACTCATATCTCAGATTTCATATCCTCCCAAACTTTTCCCTTAAACCCTTCATCCTAATCCTCACTTAATCTCTGCTCCAGATTCATCTTAGATCTCAGATTTCTTCTTCGAAAAAGTCCCACTTCCTCAAGATCTATCATCTTCTCCCCCTCGGCAGATTTAGATCCACAGCTCTAAATGAATGGTATGTTCTCTACTCAATCGATTCTCTCTCTTCTTCTTTCTCTCTCTCTCTCTCTCTCTCTCTCTCTCTCTCACACACACACACACACACACACACACACATTTAGCAGATGCAATGTATTAATTGCAAAGTTAGGGTTTAAATCTGTCATATTTGAAGGTAATTGAGTTGTTGATCAATCAATTTGATGAAAAGATGAACCTTTTCGTGTTTTTAGTAGATTTTTGATGGATTTTCCGTTCTTTCTGACTTTGTGGTTGGCTGATTTTCTTTGATCATTTGATCTTTTGTAATGTTTCTCGTGGAGATTCGATGATTAGTTTACTTTCATTTTGTGATTTGTTAGCTTGGAAGTTCTTCTGTTGATGTGGAGATATTTGTGTTTATCATTTTGTGGTATGTCTTTGCAAGGAAATCAGTAGCTAGGTTGAAGGTGCATTTGAATGTTCTTTAGATCTCAGGAGGAACTTATATTTTGGTGTGTATTAGGAGCGAGCAAAATGTGGGAGGGATTTTGCACTTTTTCCCTAGAATTATGTTTGAAACGTTTAAAAGTTATATAAATTAGGCTTGGGCCCTAAATAATATTTTCTTGAGGATTTTGCAGGAAAATTCTCTTTAAACGGCCTTTGCATGAAAAGGTTCCCGTAGTTAGGGCATGATGAAAGGGTTCCTTCATCCTTTTTTTTTTTTTTACTTTGAGAGGAGTGACGCTAGTGTCGCTCATCTCTGACTTACGTGACGCTAGCATGGCTCCTCGTTTCTTACGGAAATGATAGGAATTGTTTATAGAGGTGTGTTGGAGGATAATGCTTTGACGGAGCGATGCAGATCTTCACGTCCATGGCCCTGCCAGAGAAGACAGATGTAAACCACGTCTGGCATGTCAGAGTGGGGTCCACATTGGTGGAGCACTCGGGCGGAGCGATGCAGAGCCTCGCGTCCATATCCTTGCTGGAGAAGACGACGACTATAAACCACGTCACGTCTGGTAGGTCAGAGCGGCCGTGAACGGTAGAGACAAAGACCACCTTCTTCTTGGTCTTATACTCGATCTGCTCTCGGATCTTCTCCAAGTCTACCTTTCCCACATTATTTTAATTTAGTAGCAAAGAAGAAGTTTTCCAGGCAATGGAAATGGGTTTGAAAAAGCCCTTTTTAGAAGTATTAGAATTTGAAGAAGATTAAAGTATTTGTAATGGAGCATGTGGGTGTTTTTAGTTTCTACCTTTTCTCAGTATCTTTTACCGATCTTCTGCTTTAAGGAGCTTTATATGATTTGATTTTAGGTGAAAAGCTGTGATCTTTATATCGATAAAGAGTGATTTTATTTTCTGACAAAGCGTGAGCAACTGGAGTCCAATCCTATGTTTACTGCAACTCCTCCAAACCAGCAGCCATCTCCCCCACTACATTCAAATCATTCAATGAGGCCTCTTCTATCTCAACCCCACAACTCCAAACCCCACCCACCAAACAACACACATGCTTCCCAATCATCTTCACAAAGACTCCTATTCACTATGTTTTTTTATAAGCGAACCCATCTTCATGAACGGCCTGTAACACCAACCTTCCCACTCATGAATGGCCTACAACACCAACCCATTTTATTTTCCTGCTTCTCATATCATCATCATCAGATCTTACCTCTTCATCAAGGCATCAACTCCTCTTCACTAACAGTTTTCGACCCATACACAACCACACTAGAGCAACCTTTCTCCATTACTTCCAGCAGCCTATCTTCACCATCCTCTACATAGAGGATTGGGTTCTTTACTTCAAGAACTTGATCTGAAGAGAAAGATATGAGGAGCGACGCTAGTGTCGTACCCATCAGCGATTGCTCATCCCATTTTTCAAAAAAAAAAAAAAAAAAGCAAAACGCAACAGGGACTGACAAACTCCGTTTGTGCTGCCAGAACTATGGGCACCATTTCGTGCAACGTCCACATATGAGGAGTTTTCCTGTAAAATCCTCTATTTTCTTTTATCAAAATAGAATTAAATCAAAATTATCCTTCTTTCCCCCAAGTAAATCTCAATCCACTTCTCTTTATAGTAAATGTGCTTTACATGGAAATGGAAACAAATGTCCATCATTTTCTAGGGATTTTTACTAAGAATTTATAGAGGTGAGGTTACTATCCACTGGCTAGGATCTCACAATTTGGGAGAGCCAAGGTGTATGGAGAGTCCAAGGTTGATGCACCCATCATGTGAATTGCAACGCATGAAGGTACACTCTTAAAAACCAACTAAGTTATGGGCCCTGTTGGATGTGATATAGGCCTACAACCATGTCCATTGTATTAGTCTTGATTAGAAGGCGGAATATTGTAGTTTATTCATTTGGAGCTTTGTATTATCTGTACTGCAATTTTTGTAATATGAGGATTTTGAAGGTGGAATTGGGAAGACAATAATACTGCAGCCTATTTGATTTGGTCAGCACACTGCTATTGTTTTATGTGGGAAGAATTGTCTAGTATTGTACTATCTATTTGGTTAATTGTCAGGCTGAGAGAATCCTTGAGATTCAATCGCGCCCCCACATGGGATCTAGAGCTTTCTTGCTAGAGAGAGCAGAGGATTACAGAGTTGGGAAATAGAAGATTACTAGAATTCTCAGGAAGAGGAGAATTGATCTGAGCTGGTTGCTACAAAATAGCTTAGAGATTTTCCCCAAGGAGAAGGAAAGAGTTTCCTAGAGTTGCTCCTGGATGGTAGAGAGAGGGATCTTCCGGCTTCAAAGGTGGCTATGTTCGTTGCCTTCCACAGGGAGTGGATTACATTGATGAAGAAGTTAGCCATGTGTCTGTTGCCAGCCTGATCATTTCCTTTGGAGAGGGCTTCCCAGATAGATGAAGTAGAGAGTTTGCAGGGAGCAAGAATTTGTGCTGATTGGAAGATCCACTTCCAAAGAGATTTTGCTTGCTCACAGTGGAAGATGAGGTGGCCTGAGGAGTCTTCTTCTTGACAGCAGATGCTGCATCTGGAGGCTAAGGAGTACCCCAGTCTCTTCAGGCGGATTTCAGTCGGAGTTTTGTTATGCATTAGGCACCACCCGAAGCAGCTAACTTTGTGGAGACAAATGTCATTTCAGATCAAAGAAGGCCAGGCTAGAGTGGTAGCTTTGGATCTTATGAGGTGCCAAGCTACCTTAAGGGAGAGCTGGCCATCTGGGGAATCTCTCCAGCTGAGAGTATCTTTGGCAGACAGATTTGGGGAGAGGTTGGAGAAGGAAGTTAAAAGGTAGTTCTGAATTTCTAATGGCAAATTGAGGGGGATGGACCAGGCTCCTGAGTGAAGAAGGGAAGAAAGGCGTTGGTCTTAGGGGAATTGAAAGTTGGGGAATCTTTATGAAAGAGGAAGATTATCTATCCAAGGATCATGCCAAGCATTGATGTCCTGGCCATTGCCTGAGACCCAAGAGCTGCCTTGCTGGATGTGAGAAGCCAGACGCCTGATTCTCTTCCATATGCAGGAGCCATATAGAGTGTTTTTCGGACTCCAAATTGGATTATGCTTGAAGTATCTGTTCTAGATTCAGGATGACTACAAAGATTTTCCAGTTGACGCCTGCCATCCTAGTTTAATGAAGGAAGCTTCATTAACTTCAGATATGATGGGCTTACTTTTTCGCTCGTGGGACTACCGAGGTCAGCGGACGTGAGAGTCCGTGGGGTCCAACCCTTTCATGACTGGAGACAAAGCAAATATCAACTTTTTGTGTACAGGTATGCCAGATTTTCTACTCTAATTGGAATTAACAAGTGGTGGTCCGTAAATCCACCTTCACAAGTAGAAAAGGAAATCAACTTTTTTCTAGCTTTTCATTGCACATATATTTGAAAAAAGAGATATGGTTTGTTTTGAATGCCGTGAAAGGCGATTTTCATTTGTTTTGCCATGGAAGGCGATATTTGCCGTGAAAGGCAATTTTTGCTGTAAAAGGTAATTTACAATTTTTATAAACAAAGGAAAGAAAAGAGTTGTGATTTCTTTTATGTCTCTTTAAAACATACAAACTACAATGAAAAGCAAGAAAAATAGATCTAACTTCTCAGGAGATTGTGGGGACTCGTTCAAATTGACGGTCGCAAGTCGTATGTGGATTTCGCCATCATCCTTCAGATGAGAACAGATGATGCTTTTGATTTGCTTGGCTCGGCTTAAACCTTATATTTTAGAGGATAAAGACCAAGATGAGGTCCTATATCCAATAAAAAGCTAAGTGTACGGGCTGAAAAGCCACGTCTAAGCTATAGAGACATAAGGAGAAGGCCTTGGGGGTGGCCTCTCAAGGGACTTTAGTCACCATATAGTGGTGGTCGGTGCGGGACTTCTTCAATGGAGGAGAGGTCGTTGTAGCAACTTTTGCAAAGTTTTCTCTGCGATTTGCATGGTGTCCGTATTCGGTCAATTTTTCCCGATCGATTTTCTTTATTTTTTTAAATGGTGGAAATGGCCTCCTTTTATAGGCTTTTGGTAGCCATGAGGGGGTTTATGAGCTCTTAATGCATTAAAACTCCATGATGGGAGGATTTACAAGTTTTTAATTTGTATTTTTTTAACTACATTTTCTTGGCTTTTAAATGACTATTGGAGAATAGATGGCTTTTAATTGCCTTTAAGCTCTATGATGGGAGGATTTATATGGTTTAATGTCATGATTGCACTGGACTTGTAACTCCTGTTTCTTGGCTTCTGATTGGGCTATCCAAAATAATGAGGAAATAACCGCATTAACTTGTCATAAAATGGGTCATTAACTGCATTAAGTGGTCGCCAAGGCATTTGAAGAGTCGCGAGCCGCGCGGCGCCGCGTCTTTTGGTATTCTCATCGCAATGTAGGAGGCTTGATCGCCGATGGATCTTCATGCCGATTGATGTCGGATGATCATATAATTTCAGACATTGATTGCTACTAGTAGGCCGGTACCATCTGTCCTGTCGATTTCTCGATCGGTTGGGCAGAAAGTGTGCTTTTTTGGCCGGCTAGTTAGCGATTTCGAAGTGTCTGATGACGATCCTATGATTTTGACGGCGAATCCGTGATGTTGACGAAGATCAACGGATTCCACACCCCGAAAATCATATTTTTGGAAAACTACAGAGGCCAAACATCTCGAAACGCGAAAAAGGACCCAAACAATGGGTTTTCGGCCAAAATCCGGTGACCCAGATTTCCAGGGTTGCCATGGTCGCCGCTACCATGGGGTTTTTTACCCCTTTTGGTTGCGACTTTCGGCCGTTTTCCGGCTTTTTCTGCTTCTTTCTTCTTCGATATTTTTCTTGGAATTTTTGCGCATATATTGGCCTGATTTCTCTATAGAAAACTTGACGAGAAGCCGTGCAAATCAAAGGGCAGAGTTTTTTATTTTCCGGAGACTTTGTCGCGCAGAGTTGCCAATTTGCCGTCAGAAGCCGAAAATATGTCAAACGATGTCGGAATGACCTGAAATTTGAGGTGAAGTCTCCTGAGCCATAAATAAAACTCAAAGCTTTGGTTTGAGTTTTGAAGCCATGTGGGATCCTGTCGCCAGCAGACTTGATTTTGTCGCGAGGAAGATGCCGCGCTTTGATGTACAGTCAACCGATGTCCAATTGACTTGAAACTTGATAGGGAGCCTATTTGAGTTATTTTGAGATGATCCATTAGCTTCGATTAGGAAATCATGGTCCCGAGGGGCTCCGGGAGGCTTGATTTAACTTCCGGGAGTCCAAGTCTAGTCAAATGTTGTCGAAATGACCTGAAACTTGACATGTAACCTTTTGGAAGTATTTTTGAAGTCACCCATGTGCTCTGTTTGATGAGTGATGACCTCGATGATTCTTGCCGCCGAGAGGCTTGATTTTACTGCTTAAGGGTTGATGTAGGGTCAAACGTTGTCGGTCTGACCTGAAACTTGATATAGAGCCTTTTGGAAGTATTTTGAGACCATCCATAGGCTCTGATTGAATATCTAATGTCTTCGACGCTGTTGCTGCCGAGAGAGCTGACTTTGCTACAACTATTTTCTTTTTATGCCAAATGATGTCAGAATGGCCTAGAATTTGATGTAGAGCTTTCTAGTGGCATTTTTGTGAGGCCCCACCCCTTGTGGGCCCTCAGTTTGATTTGAATAATTCTTAATATATTAATAGTTATCTTGTTATACTATTTAATAGGATTTATTAGAATAGTTTATTAATATTCCTAAGTCTTAAGATTAGGCTTTTTATTTACTTTTAGGGTGATTTTTGTAGTTTAATTAAGGTTTTAGTTAGAATAGGACTTAGTTAGTAATTTAGTATTATTAGGAGGGGTGTTACTTGAGAGAACCTTCTAGAATTCTTAAGTTTGACTAATTTACCCTTACCCTAAACTTATTTTTCATTTTAACCCTAAGGGCTTTTTAGTAAATAGCCACTACACCCCTAACCTATATATGCTAACTATTGCAATAATATGAACCATAAACCCTAATTCAATCTCATCTCTCATCTTTCCCAATCTTTCTCCCCAAGAAACCCTAATTCCCCAAATCCCATCTTAAGAAGAGTATAAGACCTCCATCTATTGCATTATCAACCTTCTAGGAGCTTGAATTTCTTATCTTCTTGTCAATTTTCTCTACAAATTCGGATTAAGGCAAGTACCCTATACTAATATCATAGAATGCATGATTTATTTCTATTGATTCTATATCTTTAATTCAATTGATGCATGTATATGTCTAGAATTACCAATTTAGCTTTGTTTCATGGATTTTTTGGCCATTTGATGGATGGGTTCTCCCATTTGGAAGATCAATTGCCCGGATTGGTGATTGATGGATGATCATAGAAGTGATTTTCATGTTTGTTAGTGTTTATGTGATGAATGGTAGAGGGATTGAGGAGAAATTCAGGGATTTTCACTTGCTGTAACAGAACCGGAGTGAAACAGTGATTTGGGTTGTTTGTTGCGTTGAGACCGGGACCCAGGTGGGCCACCTGATTGCCGATCTGAACCGTGGATTTGATAGAGGACCCACGGGCGACCCTAGAGGGGCTGGTCCCATGGTGAGATGATACCCCTTGGCCCACTATCCAACGTTTGATAGAAAAGATAGTTATGTTTTTAAAGAAAACCAGATTTAGCTCCGATCTGTTGTGGGACCCACAGGGCGATTTGATCATGGATCAGGTCCGACCCTTGGGCTGCAAGTGGCTGGACGACCATGTTTGTAAGGTCTGATCTGAATTTGATCAGGGAGGGGGCCACAATTCATGTAGTAAAACCCAACTAATAAACCCCAAAACCGTGGATTAATGATTTCGTTTTCTTTGAAACTGTGGGCCCAGGTGGGCCACCTTTCGAGATCCGGACCATACATCATGTAGGGGGACCTTGGGCGACCTCAATGGTGATGTCTGATTATGGGTTGGGTTAGTGGGACCCACCATCCAAATTCCCAATTGCTGCAGGCGTGAGGCACAGGTGCTGTAATGGGCATTTTCTGTTGCCTGATCAGTTGAATGGAAAGAGAGGAAAGAGATGAAGTGCTAACGTGTTTGGATAAGTGAAAAGGAAAAAGTGGGTGGGTGGTGTAGTGTCTTGTGAGAGTAGGAAAAATTGTGGACACCCCGTGTGATATAAAGGTGGAGTGATGGTAGTGTGGTAGGCTAGGGAGCATGGGAATTAGAGAGGAGAAAAACAAAGAAAAGAGTGAGTGCAGGTGCACTGACGTGGGAAATGGGGCAGGGAGTTTATGTGTGTTTTATTTTGCCCATTAGTTTTAGAATCTAATTTAAAGTCCTAGTTATTTTATAATTTTAAAAAAGACCCTTTTTCTTTAATGAACCTAAATTAAGTGTGGACCCTTAATTTTTATATTTTTAGAAATTATATTAGATTTTAGAATTAGAATAAGCCCAAGTATTTTATTGAACCCAATTGGCATTTTTGTGTAAAACCTAGATTTTTTCCTCAAACCCAGAATTCAGTGTGTGTGGTCGACCGAACCCTGTCCTGGCCGACCGGACACACTGAAAACCGCAGAAGTTGAGATTTGGCCTAGAATCTGTTGATTCAGGTAGACCTGTGTACCAGATCGACCGGCTGACCACCTGGTCGATCGGGTACACTGGAGATTCCAGAATCCAAACCAAGTCCCAACCTTGATTCTGGTGGAGCAAGTCGACCTGACCTTTGCCAGGTCAACTTGCCACACTGTGATCAGTAAGTTGTGAGTTTAGTTTATGTTTTGTGATTGATCAATTGTGGGACCCATTGACCATCCAAATGAACTTCCATCAATGTGCCAAGCACGAGTCAGTGGTGTGGCTCTACCTTGACTCGTGGGGACCACCAAGTAGGTTTTAGGGATTATAATTGTCAGTGATTCGACCCTTAAATGTAGTCAAAGATGCCCATAACTTCAGGAGCAACAGATATAATATTTTGGTATCCGAGACTGCAATTAGGGATCCAATTATTTGATGAGGCCCTGAACCTGAGAGTGGACCATTACCTAGGTTGGACCCTTGCTTTATTCCATTTGATTCTATTGCTTGGAGGTTATTATTCATTGCACTTCTCTCATCTCCTTGTTATTGTTATAAACTTGTTAATTAAATGAAAATTGGAGGACCTGAACCTAGGATTCCGTAGTGGTGACCCGGTGATATAATCGGAGATAAATGACCCGTGTCTGTGGCTAGGCGGGCCCTCATATGGCCTAAGTTGGGTGTGTGGTACCCTAGCATGGAGAGGTCAGTTATGATGGATTGATGGCTCATTATGTATGAGTATGGATTGGTTACTTGTTGAATGAACATAGTATTGTACTTATATTGTTTCGGGCCAAGGTTTATGGGCCTAGTTTGGATCCAATGATGATTGGACTTGGATTTGGATTATATCCTAAGGAATTGTACTTGAACCTCTTAGAGACTTGGTTAGGACCTCACTCGAGCGAGATAAGCCAAGACAGACATAGACCTGTACTTGTTCCCCGAGTCGGCACTAAACATTCACTCAGTTGATCTAAGCTCAGCCTGTTGACTGATCATCACTGGTAGGAGCTATATTGGTTGTGTTAGAGCCATCATGATGAGCTATGATTAGACGGACGTTGTGATACCGGGTCCGGTCTAACCTGATAAAAGGGTGTGATCGGTGCGATAAAGGGGTGTGATCGATGTGATAAAGGGGTGTGATCGGTGCGATAAAGGGGTGTGATCGGTGTTATTTATATATTATGATTAGCAGGGTCGTTATCCCTTACATTGTTACTTTACGTTTCCGCATCGCGACTGTGTTCAGTATGGGAGGGCCGCGGTATAATATCCCGCGGTATCCAGCTTGTGTGAATGTGCCATTTTGATATCTGTTAGAATAGATTTCTTGATATCTCTGATTCTAAATTGTTATTTACTGCACAATTGCCTAATATATGTTTCATTTTTATTCTTATGATTATATGATCGTCTTCATTCTCTTTGATGCATACATCCTGTGTTATCTGTATATGGTGCATTGCCAGATCCTTGAATCTGACCTATCTTTGGTGCTTAGGTCTTGACCTTGACCCCGCGGATGACGCGTACTATGAGGCGCCTGTAGCCGGCGATTTTGAGTGGGGATCGGTTGACCAGGTGGTCGAACCGGAGGATGGAGAGCCTGCACCGGGTGTCTGAGAGTAGTTTTATTTTGGATTTTGAGTGAACTTGTAGTGAGCGGAAAGTAGAATGTTATATATATTTGTTATTCACTCTTTGAGATTTTGTTAGACTTAAGCTTTGTCGTACTTGATCTATCTTATATGATACATATTGCTTCCACTATCTTTTCTTATGCTTTCGCAATTTAACTGTTAATTATCTATTTGTTTAAAATGTTTTAAAAATATGACCTCACTCGGACTATGATCTTGGAAGTTCTTGGATTTTTCGGGAAGTAGCGCGCCAAATTCGGGTACCTTAGAGGTAACTTCGGTATTTGGAATTGGGGTGTTACAAATTTGAGACCAACTGTTCGCTCTGTTTTGTGAATTAGGGTCTCCAGCTTTACTGTCGCCGAGAGCTCCTGTTCGGCTGTTGGAAGAGTGAAGTTATGCCAAATAATGTCGAAATTACCCGAAACTTCATGTGTACTCTTCTTATAGCTATTTTGAAGGATCTTACATTTTTTGTTTGATTCTGACAAGATTTGATGCTTGAAGTAGCATTGCCTGCTTGTGGCAGGATACAGCTTCAAATAACATTTTAATGTTGAAAGTGTATGAAGAGGCAAAGTGACATTTTTTGTGTCAACAAGATAGTCTTCTTATGCCCAGACCACATTCTGCCTTAGGGAGGGAAATCATGGCTAAATCGACGTAGTTTATTTTGGAATAAGACGCATTTCCGAACCATAAGAATTGTCTCATCAGGCTTTCCAGTTCTTTGCAAGTGGCTGCTGGGAGAGGCAAAGTAGTTGCTAGGTGAATGGCCATGCTAGAGAGCACATGTCTAATTAGAATGAGGCGACCTGCAAAGGATAAAAACTTTGCTTTCCAAGCTTGCAACCTTTTGCTGACTGAGTCTATGAAGGGAATGAAATGAGATCTTTTCGGGGTGCCAAATACAATTGGGATGCTCAAGTAGGTTAGCTGCACTGTGGTCTCTTGGATTCCTAGAGTTGAACTAATCCTCCGTTTTCTTTTTCTTCCACATTTTCCAAATAGTAGGTGACTCTTTTGGAGATTGAAAAATTGGCCAGAGGCTAATTGGTAGATTTGTAGGAGTTCCTGCAAGGCTCGGACACTGTGTCCTGCTCCTTGCATGAAAATAAGGATATCATCTGTATAAAGAAGGTGGCATGGAGTGGAGGGGACAGTGGAGAGGGACAGTGTACAATCCCTTTTGTTTGGAGGTTGATGATGTGGAGGCTCAAGAGTTCTTCTGCTATGATGAAAAGGTATGGGGGCAAAAAGTCTCCCTGTCTTAGGCCACAAGAGGAGCTAAAGAATCTTTGGGGAAGGCGATTGATGAGGACCGAGCCCCTTGAGGTACAAACGCATTCTTTTATCAGAGAGATCCATGTATCATAGAATTTGAAGAATTTAAGAACTGCAAAGAGAAAGGACCAATTCATTATGTCAAAAGCTTTGGTTATGTCCAGTTTGAGGCAGAAGGCCTCTTTCTTGAGGTTTGAGTTGAGCCTTTCATATAGTTCTTAGGCCAGTGCTGTGTGTTGGTTTGTATTTCCTCCTTTGATGAATGATGCCTGTTGGGGAGAGATGAGATTAGGCAGAATTTTGGAAAGCCTTGAAGCTGGGACTTTTGAAATGATTTTGTATGAGAAGTTTAGTAGGCTAATTGGTATGTAGTCTGCATATGTTTCTGAAGATTTGGGTATAGGGATGAGGGCCGGGAAGAAAGCATTTGAGGCTTTGAGGGTTCTTTTTTATTGGAAAAAGTGTTGCACTACCTGGGTGACTGAGTTACCTATGGTACCGGGCAAAATATTAGGCAGAATATCGGCCGATAGGTATTTTGCCCATACTTTTCGATCGTCCGATTTTTAACATTGATTCTGTGTAAAACTTGTTTGGTAACATTATGTAAAATTATTCTATTAGCAATATGCCATATGAAATTTGTTTCGAAAGTAACAATTTTGCTCAAAAAAAAAAAATAATTAAGAAAAATCATGTTTCAAAAAAATGTTGGATTAAAATACATTATAAATATTCAAGAACAGCCACCCACCCCCCCCCCCAAATAATAGGAATTACAGCGTGGGCCCACTTGTAGGAATTACAAACAATGTAAGAATCATCCCCCCCCCCCCCCCCCCCCCCCCCCCCCAAATAATAGGAATTACAGCGTGGGCCCACTTGTAGGAATTACAAACAATGTAAGAATCATCATACATGGGACCCACTTTAAGACTTGCAACATTGGACCCACTTTTAGGAATTCAAACATGGGCCACCTTTATCGGATTTACAATATGGGTCACCTTTATAGGAATTGAAATAAGGGCCCACAATTTATTATTGGGAACTCGTCACGCCCCTTTAAGAATTACAAAGTGAGGCCAACTTTTGTGATTGCGATCATGGGTCCCGCCTTTAGGAATTTTGGTAATTGGGGGCCATTCTTTAGTAATTATTTTTGCCTGGGCATGTGTCCTATTAGGACATGTTAGAAATTAATTGAGTATATGAAAGAGTCTATATTCAAGCTAGGGATGTAAATGGGTACCCGATTCTCTGATTATCCGGAGGTTCCGACCCGTTAAAAACCAGGTTTGGGTCCTTATTTAGGCCCCGATAAGTAAATGAGTCCAATTTCGATTCCGGTTCCACCTTGGTTCAGACCTATGGACCCGAGACACGACTAATTACCTCAATTTTCTAAAATCTCTTCTAAAAACCATGTTTTTTTTTTAAATATCATTCTTTACCTAAACCCGGACTCGGATCCAGACCCGTTCCATATATAGTTCTAGTTCCAGTTCCGGAGTCAAGAAACCAGTTCCGAAACGGTCCCAGGTCCGGATCCGGTTCCACCTTCTCCTTAACGGTTCCGGGTCCGGGTCCACCATGGACCCAGACAGGAACCGACCCGTTTACAACCCTAATTCAAGCACAATCTATTTTAAACACGGCAGCTGTATTTTAAGGAGCTCTTTTTGAGAAATAGGTTATTAGAAATAGTCCATTGGCGGCCTATCCCCTCATCTCTCTCTCTCTTTCTATATATGTGTGTGTGTGTGTGTGTGTGTGTGTGTGTGTGTGTGTGTGTGTGTGTAAATCTGAGAGATCTTTCTCCAATTACTATTATCACAGTCCTGATCAAAACTTCGTCTTGGAGATGGCTTGCAGTTTTTGCATTTGAAGATTCTATTTTTAAAAGCAACAACTAAGAACATCGTCCATGCAAAGGGTGGAATGAACAACTATTTCTAGCCAGGGCAGCCTTCATCTCTACAACGGAAACATTAATGCTAGTGAATCACATTACTCTCGGGTCTCGACTACTATGAGCTACGGAATGTTGATATCATTTCTCTTGAATTAAAACATAATCTTTCAATATCAAAGTTACTTAAATGATAATATCTAGTAGCAAAAGATGAACCACCAAAGAACTTACTCATCAAAAAAGACGTAAACAAACATAACATATCATAAAGATAAGAAGAGAAAAACATAGGCTAGGAAGAGAGAGGACAGAGAGTGAGAAGTAGTAAATTGAACTCGTTCGAAAGGTGAGAGAGAGAGCGTGTTGGAGTTTGTCACGACCCGGGCCCGAGATCCGATTACTTCGGACAGACCCGAGTCGCGAGATTATACTTACTCCCGTGAATCCTGAATTAACCGAAGTTAAGACGAGACTCACAAGGGATATCAAATCACAACACCTGCCAATGTACAATTTGCGGAATATACATACATACATTGACAACAATTAACTTTACATCAAAAGTAAAGTTCACATATACAAAATGACAGTTTAATAAAGTCCACCACTGCACATTTAAAATACAATGCATGTGGCATCAATACACACAACTCAAAACTAACTATTACAAAAATATTTATCAAAATATTCAGGTTCGATTATCTTCCAAACTATGCCCACTCCGCTAAACCTCCTGGAGGTATCGGATGGGCCTCCTCCGCAGGCGGCGCGGCCTCGGTAGGACTGGCACGGGCAACTGGGCCTGCAATGCCATCAATAACACTATGAACACGACGGTTCAGCAATGCATAAACAATCTATGATAAATCATGCTACGTATGTTCACTTCTCAATGCAATAACTCTAGAATTAAATCTAGAACAGTACAAAATACTGTACAGTGCAGATAACCAATAAGCAATGACTAATTTCAACTACAATAGTAGTACTATCATTACTCAATACAGTTCCTCCCCAGAGGAGGTGTTATTCAGTTCATTTCATTCAATGTTCATTCATTTCATTCGTTTCGTTCATTTCCTATATTTCATTCATTTCGTTCGTTTCATTCATTAAGTGGCTTATAGGACTCTTCAGTCCAATGTAGTTCACTTTTCATTACATGGCTTATCAATTCATTGACTTTTCAGTCTAAGTGTGGGATCTACCAGTGTCTTGATCAGAGATCACTGGCATCACCACGGAGCTCCGGAACACCCCAATCATCTGCTGCAGCAGGAGTTATTCATTGCATTGTTACTTTTAGTAACTGTTCATTAATTCATTATACGAGTAATCATTACGTTGCATTTAGTCAACAATGTCACATACGGGTTAGAACTCCCTATCTATGTCCGTTTCTACTGGACTTTCTTTCACATTTGACAACTAATTAGGTGAGAATATTGGTTACCAAATGCACGTGTTATTATCGATGGACATCACATTTATATGTTCAAGGTGTGCATTTAGTTCCCAAAATTTTTCCCCACGATTTCAAAATCCACTGGACTCAATCTGAGTCCCCCGATCGATCGGACCGTTAGGTCCGATTGATTGGCTAAATTTCCACTCACAATTAATATTTGGCCAGCACCATGTCGCTGGCGGTTAGCCGGAACTTGACCCGCGTCTAGCCGAAATGCAGTCGGCGGCTAGCCGGAATGTAACTGGCGGCTAACCGAAATTTCAATTTCGGCTAACCGCCATTTCGCGGTTAGCTCACGGTCAGCTTTCCAGAAGCTGACATTTTCTGTCTCGGTTTTTCGGTCACCTCACGGTTACCTCACGGCTAGCCGAAATTCAAATTTCGGCTAACCGAAAATTTGCGGTTAGCTTTCCAGAAGCTCGCCATTTTCACAGAAATTGACGTTTGGCTTCACGGTTAGCCTCGCGGCTAGCCGCAATTAGCCCAGAATGACTCTTTCGAGCTCCAGAACTTCTGAAGCACTTCCTAGAAACTGAGTTTCTCAACTCCAGTCTCTCTAACAAGCTATAAAATCCAAGAAAACATACTCTTGGAGTAATCATTCACCATTCCCATTCAATCCCTAATAAAACTCATTCTACCACAAAGAAGGGTTTGAGAACCCATTTATTATAGTTCAAGAAAGTTGATAAACTAGCATTTGAATCATAGATATGTAATTACACTTGCCTCTTGTGAAAATTAACTGATAGGACTCCTTGTTTTGCTTGGGCTTGTGAAGGAACTTCTTAATTTGAGTGTCTTTCCCTCAAGAGAACTCCAAGAAAGTCCCAGAAGAAGTGAAGAAGGTGGAGAAGGTGTAGTCTCACTACACTTGAACCACTTCAAATCCCATTCTCATACTTGATGGAGTTGAAACTGAAGAAAGAAGAAGGAAAAAGGGAGAATGAGAGGTGTCTAGGGTTTGTCTTCAACGGATGGGAGTAGAATGAACTCCAAGGAGTTCATTCCTTTTATATACAAGTCCCCTTTTGCACTTTAGTCCTTCACTTCTCGCCTATTTTCGAATCAAGTCAAATGAAGGGTCATTTGACCGGATTCTCGTCAAACGACTCCGAGTCTATTACGAAAGTTGACGTACTCGTCGAGATACACGCGTTGGTATCACGAGTTTCCGTATTCGACAAAAATACGTATAAATCCGTATTTACGAAAAAGTCCTTATTCTCTTAGTTTAAGCCTAACTCTCATTCAATTCATTTAATTTCTTCATTACCATTTCATTAGGCTTAATTCAATCACTTGAGACTAATCTCCTTGAGTTTAGGCATTAATTATCATTAATCTAGTTAAATATGATTAACTAGCTCTAATTTCAATTAATTAGAGTTAATCTCGATTAACTCGGGACGGGGCCTTACAACTATCCCAACTTTTTGAACCATTCGGTCCTCCGAATGCAATTCAAATCAGTGTAATGCAATTAAACAATAAACAATTCAATTAAAAATTACCTGAACGAATAACTCGGGATACTTCTGAGCCATTTGCTCCTCAAGCTCCCACGTAGCTTCATTAGGTTCATGATGATCCCAAAGGACCTTGACCCATTTGATCGTTCTGGTACGCAAGACCGCCTCCTTGGTATCAATAATCCGAATTGGCTTCTCAATATATGTGGTGTCTGGTAACACTTCGATCTCTTCATGATGGATGACATGTGAAGGATCATGCACATACTTCCGAAGCATAGAAACATGAAACACATTGTGAATACCGGAGAGCTCAGATGGAAGGTCTAGGCGATAAGCCACATTTCCAATTCGGCTCGTGACCTTGAAAGGTCCAATAAATCTCGGGGAAAGCTTCCCTTTCTGCCCGAATCGAACAGTGCCCTTCATTGGGGAAGTCTTCAAAAAGACTAAATCATCAACTGCGAACTCTAGATCACGCCGACGATTGTCAGCATAGCTCTTTTGCCTTGATCTAGCAACTTTCAGTTTATTTTGTATTTTCTGGACCTTCTCTGCTGTCTCAGCAATGATAGTGGGACCGTGGAAACTTCGAGTTCCAACTTCTTCCCAACTAACTGGAGTTCGACATCTCCGACCATACAGTGCTTCAAACGGTGCCATTTCAATGCTGGAATGATAGCTATTGTTGTACGCAAATTCGCACAACGCTAAATGGTCATCCCAATCACTCCCAAAATCAATCACACTGGCACGGAGTAAATCTTCCAGAGTCTGTATAGTCCTTTCTGACTGCCCATCGGTCTGTGGATGGTAAGCAGTACTAAACTGAAGTCTAGTGCCAAATGAATTCTGAAATGACTTCCAGAATGCGGACACAAATCTACTATCTCGATCGGAGACAATCGAGACCGGTGTTCCATGCAAACGAGTCACTTCTTTGACAAACAGCTTGGACATCTCACTGAATCCTATATCTTTTCTGATGGGAATGAAGTGTGCAGACTTTGTAAGACGATCAACGACTACCCATACGGCATCGTGCTGTCTTCTCGTTCTCGGTAAACCCGATACAAAGTCCATCGTAATGTGTTCCCACTTCCATTTAGGGATTTTCAGTGGATGAAGCAATCCCGGTGGCTTCCGGTGCTCAACTTTTACACGCTGGCAAGTTAAGCAGGAAGATACATAACCTGCTATCTCTCGCTTCATGTTATTCCACCAGAATCTATCTTTCAAATTTCTGTACATTTTCGTACTTCCAGGATGCATAGAATACCTGGTGTGATGAGCTTCAAACATTATAGCTTGTTTCAGATCTTCTTGAGCTGGGACACATAGTCTGTCTCTAAAGTACAGAACTCCTTCTACTAACACGAAATCTGGCTTAGTCGCAAGGTTGTCCTTAATCTTCAGCAATTCAAGGTCTTGAAACTGCCTATCCTTGATCTCCGTGATAAGCATTGGTTCAAAGACAGACATTGCTGCAAGCATCACTTTACTGTCTATCATTTCAACCGCTATATCCAGATCTCTGAACTCTTCGATCATGTCCCACTCACCAACTAATGATGCCAAGTCAGCTGATTTCCGACTCAAAGCATCTGCCACGACATTACCCTTTCCAGGTACATATTTGAATGGAAAGTCGTAGTCCTTGATTAGCTCTAACCAACGGCGTTGCCTCGAATTAATATCTTTTTGAGTGAATAGATACTGAAGGCTCCTGTGATCGCAATGGACTTCAAAAGTTTCTCCATAGAGATAATGCCTCCATTGCTTCAATGCAAACACAACCGCCGCGAGCTCTAAATCATGTGTGGCATAATTCTTCTCATGCTCTTTCAATTGACGCGAGCCGTAGGCAATTACTCTACCATTCTGCATCAATACACATTCCAATCCAATACCCGAGGCATCTGAGTAAATCTCAAATCCTCCTCTTCCATCGGGTAAGGACAAGATTGGGGCTGAAATCAATTTCTGCTTCAAGGTCTGAAAACTAGACTCACATGCACCATTCCATTCATAGGAAGTGCTCTTACGAGTCAGTTTCGTTAATGGCGATGCTATCTTTGCGAAGTCCTTGACGAACCTCCTATAGTAGCCTGCCAACCCTAAGACACTTCGGACTTCTGGCACATTCTTCGGACTCTGCCAATTGGTAATCGCTTCAATTTTAGCTGGGTCAACCGCTAGTCCATCTCCGGAAATGATATGACCCAGAAATGCAACCTGCTGCAACCAAAAGTCGCACTTCTCGAGTTTTGCATATAACTGATTCTCTTTCAGTATCTGCAAGGCTGTCCTCAAATGATGTGAATGCTCGACCTCTGACTTTGAATAGACCAGAATGTCATCAATGAAGATTACAACAAACTGGTCCAGAAAGGAAGCAAACACCCTGTTCATTAAGGCCATAAACACTGCAGGTGCATTGGTTAAACCAAAAGGCATAACGAAAAACTCGTAGTGACCGTAACGAGTCCTAAATGCCGTTTTCTGCACATCTTGATCCTTAACCCGAATCTGATGATACCCAGATCGGAGATCAATCTTGGAGAAATACGATGCACCCTCGAGTTGATCAAACAACTCATCAATCCTAGGCAGAGGATACTTGTTCTTGATAGTCACTTGATTTATCTGCCTATAATCGATGCACATCCGCAGAGTGCCATCCTTCTTCTTCACGAACAGTACAGGTGCTCCCCATGGTGAGACACTAGGTTTGATAAAACCTTTGTCCAGCAAATCCTGTATCTGCTTCTTCAACTCATACAACTCTGATGGTGCCATTCGATACGGTGCCTTCGATATTGGTGCAGTATCGGGCGCAAGTTCAATTGTAAAGTCCACTTCCCTAGCTGGAGGTAGACCTGGCACTTCATCCGGAAACACATCTGGAAATTCACAGACTACAGGAATGTTTCGCAATTCCTGTACAGGCTTCTTCTCCGAAATGAATGCGATGTAGCCTTCACAACCACTACGCATCATACGTTCAGCCTTAAATGCTGAAACTAGCCTGGTGTCATACTTCTTCTGAACTCCTTCAAACAATACACTGGCATTGGCTTCATTAACCCTGAAGGTAATGACCTTGCGGAAACAGTCTAGACAAGCCCTGTACTTCGCAAGCCAATCCATGCCGAAGATTACATCGAAATCATTCATTGCTAGTATCACCAGATCAGCTGGCATTGATACTTCTCCAATTCTAACAGTGCATTGAGGAATATACAATTCACATACTACTTTTCCTCCTAAAGGAGTAGACACAGTAAAATCATAAGACAATTGCATGATCCGGTTTTGCATGCCACCCGCAAATGCAGGTGCTACAAATGAGTGTGTGGAACCGGGATCGAATAATGCAATAGCTGGTCTATTATCTACAAAAATTGTACCTTCAACCACATTTGTGGCAACATCAGCTTGTTCTCTATTGACAGCATAAGCCATCCCAGCCATCTGTGGCCTGTTTGGCTGCTGCTGTTGCCTCGGAGGCTGCCGTTGCCACTGACGCTGCTGGCCTTGACGTTGTGGCTGTGGTTGCTGTTGCTGTTGCGGCCTAGGAGGAGGAGCTGGTAAAGCTAATCTCGGCGGGGGAGCAGGAAGTGCTGCCTGACCCTGCGCAGGATACTGGTACGGAGCTCTATCATCTCTCCTAGCTTTTGGACACTGTGCCATTCTGTGTTCCAAAGAACCACAGACGAGGCAAGCTCCAGTAGTCCGCCAACACTTGAGACTAATCTCCTTGAGTTTAGGCATTAATTATCATTAATCTAGTTAAATATGATTAACTAGCTCTAATTTCAATTAATTAGAGTTAATCTCGATTAACTCGGGACGGGGCCTTACAGAGTTTGACCTAAGACAAAAAAAAGAGAGAGGGGAGGGGGTAGGGAAAGGTAGAAAAGAAAGAGAAGGGAACAGATCTATAACGGGTATGAAGGATCGATATGTGAAATACTCTAATGCATGGCAGGAGATCTATGCAAGTTCTTGACGGATAAAGCCTCACGGATCTCCTACATTTGGATGTCAATGCAATAGTGCACGACTTAGGGCTCCCAACTCTCTTCTATAGATGAACCTGACGAGTCGCGCTTTTGAGAGACTATTCCACCAAGAAACTCACGTCCCTTAACTCTAGAATTTCCTAAGTGGGGAAAAGATCTCGTCCGCTAGTCTCCGATTACTGCGGGTCTCTATCTCATCTATAACAAATCAAGTCTTTCATTATAGTGGAACTTGCACTATCTATTGGCAACTGCTATCTGCTTGATCTAACATGGGACACATGGCATACGGGACACACAATTTCCTACAAGGCACTAGATCGGGTTTGTAGGGGAGAAACAAAAGAGGGGTAGGCAGGGAGGGAGGGAGGGAGAAGAGAAAGATATACACTTGCATGAAGGCTGGGTCAGACCTGTAGGAGAAGAGAAAGATATACACTTCCAAGAAGGCTGGGTCAAACCTGTAACAACCCCCCCCCCCCCCCCCAAAAAAAATCTTTAGGCTTTAGAAAATTTTATAATTCTTACACATGCCCCACCCCCTTAAAAACAAAAACCTATATATTCTGAAAACTATATGCAGTTTTTTACATGTGGCCCTCCTAATAATTTTTTCTAAACCCAACCCCCCCCCCGGAAAGGAAGAATTCCTAGTTCCACCCTTGACAGGAGAGAGAAGGACGAGGGGACAAAGAAGGGCAGGTTGACTAAGACTTTATCCTTTTTAATTAGTTTGAAGCTATTATTTGGAACTTGTATTTAGGACTTTATGTTTGATGGTTTCGTTTTAAGTAGGACCCTTTGATGTTTAACAATTATGTGAATCTATTTAGTTAATTCTTTTATTTGTCGTGTATTAATAAGTGTGTGATTAATGAAATTGTTTAACCCATGTTCACATAAGAGTTTACGCTATGTAATTTGTGGTGGCCGGATCTCAAGATGTGTTAGTGCAACCCCAACAGTTAAGTTATAATAATAATAATAATTCGAACTTGTGATGTCAACTTTTTCTCCCACAAGTATTACTTTAAGATATAAGTATTAGTGAAATATGAAACCAGTTGGTTCTATACAGAGCGGAGCCAAGTGAGGCTGTCAACTCTAAGTCACACTCATGCTTCAATGAAGTGAACCAAACTCCAAACTGGACCCACCTATCGAAAATCTGAACCATTCATATTGAAGTTCATCATCCCCTTCAATGGAGAAAAATTTGTTATATTTAAGATCAAGTGTGATTCATTCTTAATTATATGCTTAAAGTTTTTGTGGGACCAACTCCCATTGAAGTAAGCTTTGGGACAATGCCATGGCAGCGAAGGGTGTTTATTTTGAGTGGTTCAGGCGGAACCATGATATAAGCCTTATGGGGACCATTGTGAAAAAAAATTTTGGGGAGATGTTTGTTGGGGGGGGGATGATATCCCTGGTTCAAATATTCCTTCTATCGAGTTTGACACCTCTCATAAGAAGTGTGAGTGAGACACTTAAGACAAATGGACTCCAATGTGCAATATCATAGATATCATTTACATCTTCACTTATCCCCATATATCATGACTTAGCGAATGGCTCTCAATGCTATCTATCCTCTCAATCATCCATGCTAACCACGGCATTGTGGCAAAGCTAACCAATCAACAAAAGTCATTTAACTGAGGGTGGATCAATTCACATATGATTAAAATCTAAATTGTTCATATAAAGCACCTTTTATAGCATGATAAAAGTTGCATCATAGTAAAATTTATTTAGTGTAGTTGATTTGGAAAAAAAATTTACACAAGATTCCTATTATAAAAAGGAAAACCCTTTCTTAATAAAAAGGAAAACCCTTTCTTACTTTGTAATTATCATAAACCGTTTTCTCCATAACTACTAAGGTAAAATAATTGAGGTTTTTCGACTCCAATTTCATCCTATGGAGTTCCAGCCCGACATCCAGCAATGGATTGAGTTGGCCGTAGAAAAGAGAGTCAAAGAGCTTGTTCTTAATTACAAGAAATTCATTCTTTCATAAGGTATGAAGATAGAAAGCATAATTTATTTGCTACATCTTCAATTTCCCCGGCTAGATTTGCTGCCCTTTTGTCTCTTCTCTTGTGACTTCCTAACCATTTTGAAATTGGCCCGCTGCAAGTTAGAGCTTCCGTCTGGTTTTACAGATTTATGCTCTCACAAGAATCTGCATCTTACTAGGGTCAAGATACAGGAAGTGTCCATCCATCTAAATCGATTACTTCCTTTATCAGTCAATTCTAAAGAAAGAAATAGGATTGTTTGAATCAATTAGTTTACAAAAATTTCGATTCAATGCAAATGAACTTGCTCATTCCATTAATAAATTCATATGCATTCTAATTTATTGCAAACAAACTGGCCTACAATTCCATGCAAACAAAAGCCCATTTGCCAAAAACCTGTACAGTTGAATTATAATAGTGCAATCAGTCCCAAATTAATCTATACACGGATTCAAGCCAATTTTCAATCCAAAGACAATCATCATGTATTCTGTAAAATAATTACATTAATCTCGAAACATAGAAAACAAAGCTTGTACAATAATTTTTGAGAAATCCTTAATATAATCAAAGTAAAACCACCCTAATATAAGCCTAAAATGAGATCAATACAATCAATATTTCAGTGAATCATATATTCAAGGTGAAACTAGATTAAGCAAGCTTCAATCAAGGCCTATTCAGGTAGGAATAGAAAAAACATAAATTTGGTTCATTTTCTAACGTGGAAACTTGTTTTTTTCTAAAGGTTATTTTTTTTTTTTTTGGTAAGGTTTTGAGAGTTGGCATAATTAATGGGATTGGACAAAACTTGGGTTTGATCTTTGTAATTTTCATTTTTATAGAATGACGGACTATAAGAATTCTCATAATTTGAAGATTTCCATTGAACGTTCGAACTGAGGACGAACGTGCCCTTCCTCAGTTCGAACGTTCCATGAGAAGTTTCTCCAAGCCAAAACCAAAGGCAACCATAGTTCAACCTGTCAATGGAATAGTTCGAACATTTGAGCCCAGAGTATTCCAAGCCAAAGTCCAGAGACATGCAGAGTTCAAACGTTGCTTGCTAGAGTTTTCCAAGCCATTTTCCCAAGAGCCCAAGAGTTCGAAGTCACAGGATCAAAGTTTGAACGTTGCCTGTCAATAGTTTCTAGGCCATTTTCCAGAGAGCACAAGAGTTTGAACTCTCAGTTCAAAAGTTCGAACTTTCACTGTCAGCAGTTCGCAGGCTAATTTTCAGAAAGCACAAGATTGAACTCTTCAGTAAAGAGTTCGAACGTTTGTAATAGAATTCCATTTTTGAAAAAACCCTAGTGGTTCTACTATATAAGGGCTATTATATTTTGCCCTAATTGCCTCTCTCGGAAATTTGAAGAGCTGCTGCTGACTTAGAGAGAGATCTATTCATCCTCTAGAGAAATTCACTCTTCATGGTTTAAGAATTCCATCTCTAGAGATCATTTCCATTCCTTGTAGTGTTGCCTTCTCGAAATTGCTTCGAAGCAGAAGACAAAGAGTCAAGCATGGGTGAAGATGAACGACAAGGGACTGGCATGAGGTTCTACAATCTTTAGGTTGTTGTTCAACTGGGGAGGGGCTGTAAGTTTCTCTTGTAATCTTCTAATTGTTAGTGTTTGACCTCTTTACTGAACAGAATTTCAGGACCCATGGTTTTTTCCACGTATATCGTTGTCTCTCTTATTGTGATTGATTGTTGATTTTTTTGTTGTGGTTTGTGTTGTTTGAATTTCATATCAGAGATCTGATTTGGGGCCTTAAATCCTAGAATATGGGGTTTTCAAACCTCCATTTTTTTCTTGAATAATGAATATTAAAACTTGATTTGAAACTCATTTGCTCTTAAAAAAAACCTTTTAAATTCAATATAACTGGAAAAATAAGCATTTAAGAAAATTTGGATTACTAAACCCCAAAAAAAGAAAAAAAAAAAACCAATCCAAACCACCCAATTTTCAGAGCCCTAAGCCCAAAAAATCTCCAAATTAAAAACGATAATCCTAAAAATCCCTAGTTTCAAAAGCCTATTCTCAATAATTCTCAATCTCAAAACCATGAACCCTTAAGACCTTCGAACCCTGCCTAAAATGGGAGGAAAAAAAGCAAAAGATAATAATAAAAAAATATCATGAAAGTACACAGAGTTAAATGGGTGCCAAATGAGGCCTTAGTAGAAAGGGACGTGAAAAATAAACCACAAACAATAAAAAAAAATCTACATTTGCCACCACACAAATAGAGAGAGCATGAAGAAAAAGAAAACCTAGATCTCACAACGAGAGAGAGAGCCTATAATGCTTAGGTAAGGAGTTCATCCTTGCGTTCTTCTTCTCCATCTCATTCCTCCCTTCAATGCTTAGGAAAGGAGTTCATTCTTGCGTTCTTCTCCATCTCCTTCTTCCTCCTTTCCTCCTTTGCTTAGTAAGATGAGGTGAGGGCAGGACTTGATTTTTGGATTTTAGTTTTTTATATTTATGAAAACACCCTATACCTTTTGCTTATTATTTTCCAAAACCCCATCGCTTGGATTCCTTATCAAGGTGGCGTGAAGCGATTGCACCGCTCCCGGTGAGCATATAAGGCTTGCAATAGAGGATCTGGACTCCCTTGTCCTAAGTTTCTCACTTGTATGGGATATGGTAAAGTTTTACTGTGTATTTCAGCCTAGTAAGATTTATCAAATATAAAAATATTGAAAATATGTTTATAAAAATGCTATGTATTTTATCCACAATGGGAAACACATTTGTTCAATCAAAACTTGGGTTCATCTTCAATCAAAGTAAAATTTAGATGGGGCATTTATTTCGACCGATTTACATATTTAAAATGGTGGGGCCAAGTATTTAACTTCGCGACTTCGAACCCTTCAATCACACATTCCAAGAAGGAAGTTTTTGTTGAAGTAGGGGATATAGAATCCGAATCGTTTTACAACACAGAGTAAGAATGCCCGACTAAACTCCGAACCCTTCAATCACACATTCCAAGAAGGAAGTTTTTGTTGAAGTAGGGGATATAGAATCCGAATTGTTTTACAACCCAGAGTAAGAATGCCTATGCCCCACCCAACAACTCACCTTTTTCTCACTTTTTATTGCATCGTGAGAAAGAAGAAGAGAACTGCCAGGAGCATCGTCCAAGATAAGAATCATGAGAGCATGACTCATATGAAGAACCAAGACGCAGATCATATAAGCGAACTTCCGGATGCCATCCTCGATCACATCCTTTCCCTGATTCCATTGAAGTGTGCAGTAAGTACCAGCATTCTATCAAAAAGATGGAAAGAGCTCTGGAAAACCATGTGGGCCGACACAACTACTCTACACTTTTGTGGAAAATTTTCTTCTAGTGATGAATCTTATCATGAAACCTGTGATATTATAAACCGATTTCTCCAAAGCCACAGACGTAGTACTATTGATACTTTTCGGCTCCATCTCGATTGCGTGCCGGACATCCAGCAATGGGTCGAGTTCGCTGTTGAAAAGAGAGCCAAAGAGATTGATCTTGATTTCACCAAAAGCATGTACAGGCTAAAAAAATTGCCTCCTTGTCTCTTCTCCTGTGATTCCCTGACCATTTTGAAATTGAGCGACTGCGATCTCAAGCTTCCATTGGTTTTTAGGGGCTTCAGCTCTCTCAGGGTTGTGCATCTTACTATGGTTGAGATCATTCATTCTTCGCTCGAAAGAATGCTTGTTTATTGCCCCATGCTCGAGGACTTGGCTCTGAAGTCTTGCTCTGATTTCCCCAAGTCTGAAATTTCGGCTGCTGACTTGAAGAATATCAAATGCTGTACGCTGAGTGGTGGATGTAATTGGTCTGCTTATGTGGGATCCTTTTTATCCAAACTTGCTCATGTTCAGATTCTCACCATATGCCAGATGATAATGCATGTAATTTTTCATCCCTGCTCTTATTTATTGCTTACTCTCTATTGAATTTTGTAGGCATGTTTGGTTACATAGATTACGTAGGAAGTCATGGTTAAATGGGTTCCATCTATCCACCTGGGTATTGGCTGAGTTGCGCAAGGCGTGGGTTTGCTTCCCACGTCATGTGTTTGAATCCCACCCTACACTTGCACCGGTGCAGGTGTGTCCCACACTAGACTTGCCCGGTGCACTTGTGTGTGGGTTTTTTGCATGCACCTAGGGTAATAGTCTTATCGGGTTAAATACCATCGGGAACCTCGTAATAAAAAAACATAAAGAAGCTCCATTCATAAGATTATTGAAGAGATGAGGGGTGAAGGAGATAGTAAGCAATTTAAATGGGACATTTGAATTACTTGGGATCCTGGGAAATTCAGTTTCCATCTTCTCTTGTTTCTATTTCCACAAAAGGAAAAGCTTTTTAATTGATGCTTATTTTTGGATATTCACCTTTGATCTTCATTTTTAACATAGGGCATGAATTCCTATGTATTATATGCAAACAAATAGGACCTTACAAAAGCAGGGTCTAACTAATGTGTATTACAGAAGGTGATGGTTGGGTAATAATTTCCTACTAAATTTGATAGCCCTTTCTCTGTCTTTCCCTCTGCTACTACAATTTTAGCCCCTTTATACCAAGTCATTGCTTGGACTTTGTAGGAATTCGCCTCCAAGCAAATAAGCCCTTTTAAGCATCTTGTGGATAATTTGGTTTCTAGCTTGTTGATATTTTTATATGATTTATTTTGTGTTTCATAGGGGTTTAAGGTACCAGGATATGAAAATGCAACTGGGAATTTGCCAATTACTCTCTCTGATGTGATAGAGCTACAATTGGAAGTTCTCAACATCTATACTCTCTCTGATATTTATGACTTGTTCACAAATTGGAACTTTCCTTCCCTAGAGAAACTCATGGTTGGTCTACCTTACCTCAAGTAATTTCTACAATTCTGTTTATCAATTAACACTTGTAGCTCTATTGAAATCCAATATAATTATAAATTGACAGGTTAAATGGAGTCCTGAATGTCCTTATAGTTGTTCATGGTCAAGGTGGGTACAGCCATCAGGATATGTTTTTCATCGTCTCAAGATGATAACGCTGAATGGGTTTTATGGCGATAACGAGCAAATGCAAATGGTTAAATTTTTCTTAGAGAAGGCTGTCAAATTGGATACCATTGTTTTAGTAACTCCTAAGGAAGGCACAAAGGGATATGTAAGGTACGATAAGGCTTCATTCGGGTTGCGTCATAAACAACTTCTGCTCTTGCCAAAAGCATCGAGAAATGCTCGGATTGCTGTACAAGAACATGAAAGAAGACCATGACATATACTGGTAACTTTATAAATTTCGGTTTTGTCTTCAGGAACATGGATGTAATGATACCATAATGCCTTTGGTTATTTGTATAGGATTATTTTTTATGAGATATTTCTATAGGAGTTTAGGGATATGAGTGCGATCTTTACACTTATTCTCAAGATTGCAGTTTCTTCATTAAATATAATGAAAGTGATTTCTACCTTAACATAGGTAGAGGTCCTGCTTACTAAATCTCGATTGGATATCCAACTACTGTGATTAAACTAGTGATTAACCCTAATTCCGAATTAATAAAGCACTCAATCCACAAATAGAGAAAGACACGAGAATTATACGTGGAAAACCCTAAAAGGGAGAAAAACCACGGGCCTTATCGTCTAGGCCAACAGACAACCAAGCACTATGTAAACTTTAAGAATACAAGACACTTACAACCATTTTCCCAGTTGTTGACTCAACCTAAGGACTGTCTCAGATCTTGCTGACATCACGTCACAAATCTTCACCGTGCTTGCGCAGAACCGCCTTCAGGAAGGAGATGGAAACTTGACCCAAAACTCTAAATATTCAGCACAGCAGCAGCTAGAAGTCTTGGGGGGAAAGAAGATGGATCTCTCAACCTCTCTATCTCAGGAATTTTGTCTTAATCAGTATATCCAATAGGTTGAGAGATGAAGCCTTTAAATAGTCTTCAATTCGTGCTTGAGAGGCTCTAGGAGTAGAAAGTTGCATCTTGGAAGAATTAGAAACACCAGTTCAGATAGGAAATGAAAGTCCTAAGTTCGCTCGAGCAACAGTGGAAGGTCGCTCGAGCGAACTGCTCTATGGAATTTCAAACTGCAAACAGCATTCTGGTCGCTCGAGCGATCTCAGGTTCGCTCGAGCAAACTAGTCTCTGTCTCTACGATATCCAAGACAGAACGTTGGTGGGTCGAGCGCAGGATATGTTGGGTCGAGCGAAGGTGCACTTGGATGGGTTCGCTCGAGCGAATGAGGGTTCGCTCGAGCGACCCATAGAATCCTCTAAAACTTGGAATCTGCAGACTTTTTGGAAGTAGATCTTTGACAGTCCGAAAACTAAAAGAAATACATATTTAGAAACCCCAATTTTGTCCGTACTCTATGAATTAGCGAACTAAAATCCTAACAATCTCCCCCTTTGGCAATTCATGGACAAAACCCTAATTACATGAAAAGTTTCTACCCTTTATCCTAAAGATCAACTAAGCAGGATAAGCAAACGAGAGTAAAGGATTAGAAGGATTCAAAGCTGAGTTACCTGCGATAACTTCCAAAAACAGATCAAGTGCAACATAACATATAACTCAAGTCAAAGATAATAAAAGATTAATCACTAAGTTCCAAGTCTAAATATAAACAGATGATAAAATCTCCCCCTTTTTGGACATACTTGACAATCAGAGAGAGGGGAGAATAACCAGCATAAAAGTTAATCAAAAAGTTTGAAAGAACCCATACCCCAACCAACAATGAAACAAGTAAAAAGTATCAAATGCAACAAATCATAAAAACAGCAGGTCAATGATCTCCAGGAGCCAGACGAGATAGTATATCAGCCAAAACTGCATCAACATGTGCGAAGCCCTCATTCATTTGAGCAAAGCCAGCAGTGACCTGGCTGCTCACAGTGTCAACCCGGGCAGGGAGATGCTAGACCTGGGCAGCCAATTGAGCATATCGATCTATCTGAGGCTGCTGCTCCCCCTGCAAAGGATCATCATCTTGTTCTTCCTCTTCCTCGGCAACTGGAGGACCCACCGGAACATGAGCAGTGGATAAAGACAATGTCCTAGAATTGATTGGGTTCTTGATCTTCATGATTAAATCATTAGCCCGATGAGAAACTTCTCTGAAGGTGAGAAAGTCTGTGATCAGAACCCCGAAGGGAAGGAGAGAGTTCTTCTTAGTAGACAATGTCTTGATAAAACCATTCAAGATGACCTGGGGAATGTCTACAGCGAGCCCAGTGCCAATACAGAAGAGCAAATAGCCATTTCTTCGAGTGATATCTGATGTATTACCTCTAGGCTCTAAGTTGTGACACACAATTCGATTTAGAAATCGATATTCGTCAGTCAAGTTTCCATGAAGAAGTAAACCGCCCGGCCATATTGTTAGGATTTTAGTTGGCTAATTCATAGAGTCCGGACAAAATTGGGGTTTCTAAATATGTATTTCTTTTAGTTTTCGGATTGTCAAAGATCTACTTCCAAAAAGTCTGCAGATTCCAAGTTTTAGAGGAATCTATGGGTCACTCGAGCGAACCCATCCAAGTGCACCTTCGCTCGACCCAACATATCCTACGCTCGACCCACCAACGTTCTGTCTTGGAGATTGTAGAGACAGAGACTGGTTCGCTCGAGCGAACCTGAGATCGCTCGAGCGACCAGAATGCTGTTTACATTTTGAAATTCTAAAGAGCAGTTCGCTCAAGCGACCTTCCACTGTTGCTCGAGCGAACCTGGGACTTTCCTTTCCTATCTGAACTGGTGTTTCTAATTCTTTCAATATGCAACTTTCTACTCCTAGACCCTCTCAAACACAAATTGAAGACTATTTAAAGGCTTCATCTCTCAACCTATTGGATATACTGATTAAGACAAAATTCCTGAGATAGAGAGGCTGAGAGATCCATCTTCTTTCCCCAAGACTTCAAGCTGCTGCTGTGCTGAAGATTTAGAGTTTTGGGTCAAGTTTCCATCCCCTTCTTGAAGGCGGTTCTGCGCAAGCACGGTGAAGATTTGTGACGTGATATCAGCAAGATCTGAGGCAGTCCTTAGGTTGAGTCAACAACTGGGAAAAGGGTTGTAAGTGTCTTGTATTCTTCAAGTTTACATAGTGCTTGGTTGTCTGTTGGCCTAGACGATAAGGCCCGGGGTTTTTCTCCCTTTTAGGGTTTTCCACGTATAATTCTCGTGTCTTTCTCTATTTGTGGATTGAGTGCTTTATTAATTCGAAATTAGGGTTAATCACTAGTTTAATCACAGTAGTTGGATATCCAATCGAGATTTAGTAAGCGGGACCTCTGCCTGTGTTAAGGTAGAAATCACTTTCAATTGGTATCAGAGCAGGTTACACTAATCTTTTGGGTGATCTCTTTACTGATCTCCAATGGATATCAACACAAAAGGCACATCTACCAGTAAGCCACCTCTTATGGATGGATCTAATTACTCATATTGGAAGTCTAGGATGATTGCTTATATGAAGGCTATCGATGACCAAGTCTGGGATGTTGTGGTGGAAGGCTACACTGAACCCACCATGACTGTTGAAGGGCAAACCAAACCCAAACCCAAAGCCCAATGGACTCCTGATGAGAAGACTATGTCTAATTGCAACAACAAGGCCATTAATGCTATTTATAATGGAATCACTGCTTCTGAGTTTCAAAGAGTGTCTGCTTGCCTTACTGCTAAGGCTGCTTGGGATCTTCTTCAAACTGTTTATGAGGGAACAGAAATTGTGAAGTAAACAAAACTCCAGAACTTGACAACCGCTTTTGAGAGGATTTGCATGAAAGATTCTGAATCCTTTTATGAATTCTATACAAAACTGTGCAAGATTGTGAATTCATGCCATAATCTGGGAGAATCCATTCCTCAAAACAAAGTTGTCAAGAAAATTATGAGGTCTCTCCCAGAACGATTTCGTCCAAAAGTAGTTGCCATTGAGGAGCACCAAGATCTGAATTCGCTAACAGTTGAAGAACTTGTTGGTAATTTGCAAACCTTTGAGTCCAATCACTGTCAGCAGAAAAAGGGAAAGGACATTGCTCTAGTGTCCTCAAATTCACTGGATGTCCCTGAATTTAGTGAACCTGGCAGTGATACTGATGATGAGAAGTTTGAGGCATATCTTGCTAGAAGACTTAACAAGATTTGGAAAAATAGAAAGTCTTTTAAAAAGGACTCCTCGAACCAGAAAGCTCCTCCCAAAGGTAAGTTTGTACCCAAGACTGAGCAAAACCAATCTGCAAATCGATCAAAGGGTACAACAAAGCCTGTCAAATGCTTTGAGTGTCAAGGGTATGGACACATTGCCTCCAGGTATGCAAATCGCAGAGATAAGAATAAAGGTAAGGCCTTAAATGTTGCCTGGGATGAGGAATCTGAAGAGGAAATTTCTGAACCTGATTCACCGTCAAGTGAGTTTGGAAAATATGTTGCTTTCATGTCTCTCTCTAACATCTCACCTGTGTAGGAACCCAAGTCTGAAGACGATTTAGACATTAATGAATTTTCTGATGAAGAACAGGAAGGAGATGAAGATTATCAACAATTGCTTCATGAGTCTATTCGAATGTCCAAAATCAGTGAGAAAAGAGCCTTGAAATTGAAAGCAATAGAGGAAAAGAACATATCTTTGCAAGCTACATTGCTAGACTCTCAATCTAAGGTAAAACAGTTGGAAGATCAACGAGGAATATTGTCTAACAAATTGATTCTTGCAGGTGAAGAGAATGATCGCCTGCAGCAACAGTTTTAGAAGGCTGAATCTCAACTGTTGACCATTCGAAACGAGCTGAACACTTGTAAATCTGAAAAAGAGAATTTTGTTGGAAAGTTAAAGATAGCTCTTGCAGAATTGGATTCGGCAAAAGCTTCTATCAACCGGATGAACACTGGATCAATGAAGCTGAATGAAATTTTGGGATGTCAATTGCCTCCTTCTTCAGAATCTGGGCTTGGATTTGTAGGTTCTTCTTCATCAAAAGATAAAGGTAAAACTGTGTTTGTTCAAGAAACTACTGTGAAATCCATGCCTCCTGTCTATCCAAATGCTACATATCCTCAGAGTTATTATCCTTCTTATGTGTCTAAACCAAGATTCATTCCTATATGTCTCTTTTGTGGAATCACAGGACACATAAGATTACATTATAATAAACTGAGAAATTACAATAGAAATCAACATAGAATGCCTAAAAATTCTACACATCAAGTTAAGACCAAACCAGTCTGGGTCCGAAAATCTGATCTACGCTGTAATGTGGTACTTACAGCACTTAGTGCTACAAACTCTGATGTGTGGTACTTGGATAGTGGCTGCTCACGTCACATGACAGGAAACAAAGCCTTGTTTACATCTCTAGAAGATTACAATGGTGGAAGTGTTCGATTTGGAGATGGAGGTAAGGCAAAAGTTGTTGGAAAAGGAGTTGTGGCAATCCCAGGTATGTCCAAACTCAAAAATGTTTATTTGGTTGATGGTCTCAAAACAAACCTCTTGAGTATCAGTCAGTTATGTGATAACAAATATGAGGTACATTTTTCTTCCAAAGAATGCATTATTGTGGACAAAAAGGGAAAAACTGTTCTTCATGGGGTAAGAAATTCTGAAAATTGTTATGTGGTTTCGTCTAAGAAAGAAATGTCTTGTAATTCAGCTGTATTTAGCGACTTCGATTTATGGCATCAACGTTTGGGCCATGTGAATTACAAAGTTCTGGAAAAACTGTCAAATCTTGAACTTGTTCGTAGGCTTCCAAAACTCAAAAGAGCCCCGACTACTGTGTGTGGTCCCTGTCAAGTTGGAAAACAGATAAAAGATCCTCACAAAAAGGTTGATTCTCTTGTCACTAAGAGACCTTTAGAGCTATTGCATATGAATCTTATGGGACCAACAAAATTTGAAAGCATTGGTGGTAAAAAATACATATTTCTGACAGTTGATGATTTTTCCAGATTGACATGGGTAAGATTTTTGCATGATAAATCCGAAACCTTTGTTGTCTTTAATGACTTGTGGACTTTGCTTATTGCAGATAAAGGACAGCAATTTGGCGGTGTTTCAAGGATTCGTTCTGATCATGGAACCGGATTTCAAAATTCTGATTTTTCCACCTTTTGCACCAAACATGGGATTAAGCATGAGTACTCAGCCCCTAAAACACCTCAATAGAATGGGGTAGTGGAAAGAAAAAATAGAGTGGTTCAAGATATGGCATGTGTGATGTTGCACAGCAAAAAGTTACCTCAAAGGTTTTGGCCTGAAGCTGTTAACACCACTGTGTATGTCATCAACCATGTATATCTTCGTCCAGGAACGAAAACCACCCCATATGAGATTTGGACCGGAGTTAAGCCAAATAACAAATACTTTCGAACTTTTGGCAGCAAGTGTTACATCCTTCGTGATAGAGAACATTTGTCAAAATTTGACTCCAGGAGTGATGAGGGAATTTTTCTCGGTTACTCCCTAACTAGCAAAGCTTATCGAGTTTTTCATCTTGAAAATTCTATTGTAATGGAATCCATTAATGTGGTAGTGGATGATACAGGTACCTCGGATTATTTCTCCGATGATGATGATGAGAGACTGGTTTTTTCTTCATCTTCTGAACAGGTCAAAAATCAAACGGAAAGCCAAGCGAAATCTGATTCGGAATCACCAAAGGAAACAAACGCAGATGCTGATCCGTTTGAATCAAGGGAACCTTCCTCTGAATCTACTATTCCTGAAAGAATTCTGCAATTTGAAGAGCAAAGTACATCCCCAAAATCTGTTCATCCTCGACCTCAAAAAGGCTAAGTCATCAAAGATCATCCGTTGGACAAAGTCATTGGTGAGATTTCTACTCCTATGAAAACACGGAAACAGGTATGTGATGAGGTAAGTCATGTCTGTTAAGTTTCCTCTTTAGAACCAAAAAATATCAAAGATGCTCTTGTAGATGATTCTTGGATAAATGCTATGCATGATGAACTAGCCCAATTTGAAAGGAACTGTGTTTGGGAGCTTGTTCCTAGACCATCAAATACAAATGTCATCGGAACCAAATGGATCTTTAAAAACAAAACCGATGAGACTGGTCAAGTCATTAGGAACAAAGCTCGGTTGGTAGCTCAGGGGTATACCCAAGTTGAGGGTATTGACTTTGATGAAACTTTTGCCCCTGTAGCTAGACTTGAATCTGTGCGCTTGTTGCTTGTCATTGCTTGTTTCTTAAACATTAAATTGTTTCAAATGGACGTCAAAAGTGCATTATTTAATTGGTTTTTGAATGAGGAAGTGTTTGTGGATAACCGAAAGGATTTGAAGATCCTCATCATCCAAATCATGTTTACAAATTGTAAAAAGCCCTTTACGGCTTAAAGCAAGCTCCGAGAGTCTGGTATGAGAGACTGACTGTATTCTTGATAGAGCATGGGTTTTCTAGAGGAAATGTGGATAAGACGTTATTCATCAAACAGGATAAGAACAACATTGTCATTGCCCAAGTCTATGTTGATGACATCATTTTTGGCTCTACGTCTGATCTCTTGTCTAATAAATTTGCTGATAAAATGTCAAGTGAATTTCAAATGAGTATGGTTGGTGAGCTATCTTTCTTCCTGGGTTTACAGATTAAACAAACTCCCTCTGACATTTTTATTTCTCAACCAAAATATGCTAGAGAGTTGCTGAAAAAGTTTGGAATGAAATCTTCAAAACATGCTAGAACACCTATGAGCACCACTGTGAAAATTAGTTTTGATGCTAATGGATTGGATAATGATGAGAAAAGTTACAAAAGTATGATTGGTAGTCTGCTCTACCTCACTGCAAGTCGTCCTGACATTTTCTACAGTGTCGGAGTTTGTGCGAGATACCAGTCAAAACCTAAGATGTCTTATGTTCAAGCTGGGAAAAGAATCTTAAAATATGTCTGTGGTACTGTTGAATAAGGGATTTGGATGTCCAAAGACACCAACACGATCATTGTTGGTTATTCTGATGCTGATTGGGCTGGATGTGTTGATGATCGAAAGAGTACTTCTGGTGGCTGTTTCTTTGTTGGAAATAATCTCGTTTCCTGGCATAGTAAAAAGCAGACTTCGACTTCTCTGTCGACTGTTGAGGCTGAATACATTGCTGCAGGAAGTTGTGTGTTGTACACAACTTCTTTGGATGAAACAGATGCTTCAAGATTATGGGATTGAGCAAGACACCATGACTGTCTTTTATGATAATCAGAGTGCCATTGATATTTCCAAAAACCCTGTCCAACACTCTCGCACAAAGCATATAGACATTATGCATCATTTCATTCGTGACCTTGTGGAAGAAGGAACAATTTCTTTGCACCATATTCTCACAGAAACTCAACTTGCGGATATTTTTACCAAACCATTGGATGCAACGCGCTTTGAATCTCTGCGAAAATCATTAGGGATTTCTCTTATTCCTTACAATCCATAAATTTTTATTTATTTAGGTGCACACTCACTTGTACACATGACCATTGTTTTTTTTCTTTTTCTCACCGCTCGCTGTAGACATTCCCCAGGTCATCTTGACTGGTTTGTAGGGAATAAGAGAAATCCCTAATGATTTTCGCAAAGATTCAAAGCGCGTTGCATCCAATGGTTTGGTAAAAATATCCGCAAGTTGAGTTTCTGTGAGAATATGGTGCAAAGAAATTGTTCCTTCTTCCACAAGGTCACGAATGAAATGATGCCTAATGTCTATATGCTTTGTGCGAGAGTGTTGGACAGGATTTTTGGAAATATCAATGGCACTCTGATTATCACAAAAGACAGTCATGGTGTCTTGCTCAATCCCATAATCCTGAAGCATCTGTTTCATCCAAAAAAGTTGTGTACAACAACTTCCTGCAGCAATGTATTCAGCCTCAGCAGTCGACAGAGAAGTCGAAGTCTGCTTTTTACTATGCCAGGCAACGAGATTATTTCCAACAAAGAAACAGCCACCAGAAATACTCTTTCGATCATCAACACATCCAGCCCAATCAGCATCAGAATAACCAACAATGATCGTGTTGAAATCTTTGGACATCCAAATCCCATATTCAACAGTACCACAGACATATTTTAATATTCTTTTCACAGCTTGAACATGAGACATCTTAGGTTTTGGCTGGTATCTCGCACAAACTCCGACACTGTAGGAAATGTCAGCTTGACTAGCAGTGAGGTAGAGCAGACTACCAATCATACTTCAGTAACTTTTCTCATCAGTATCCAATCCATCAGCATCAAAACTAATTTTCACAGTTGTGCTCATAGGTGTTCTAGCATGTTTTGAAGATTTCATTCCAAACTTTTTCAGCAACTCTCTAGCATATTTTGGTTGAGAAATAAAAATGCCAGAGGGAGTTTGTTTAATCTGTAAACCCAGGAAGAAAGATAGCTCACCAACCATACTCATTTCAAACTCACTCGACATTTTATCAGCAAATTTATTAGACAAGAGATCAAACGTAGAGCCAAAAATGATGTCATCAACATAGACTTGGGCAATGACAATATTGTTCTTATCCTGTTTGATGAATAACGTCTTATCCACACTTCCTCTAGAAAACCCATGCTCTGTCAAGAATACAGTCAGTCTCTCATACCAGACTCTCGGAGCTTGCTTTAAGCCGTAAAAGGGCTTTTTACAATTTGTAAACATGATTTGGATGATGAGGATCTTCAAATCCTTTCGGTTGTTCCACAAACACTTCCTCATTCAAAAACCCATTAAAAAATGCACTTTTGACTTCCATTTGAAACAATTTAATGTTTAAGAAACAAGCAATGGCAAGCAATAAGCGCACAGATTCAAGTCTAGCTACAGGGGCAAAAGTTTCATCAAAGTCAATACCCTAAACTTGGGTATACCCCTGAGCTACCAACCGAGCTTTGTTCCTAATGACTTGACCAGTCGCATCGGTTTTGTTTTTAAAGATCCATTTGGTTCCAATGACATTTGTATTTGATGGTCTAGGAATAAGCTCCCAAACACAGTTCCTTTCAAATTGGGCTAGTTCATCATGCATAGCATTTATCCAAGAATCATCTACAAGAGCATCATTGATATTTTTTGGTTCTAAAGAGGAAACATAACAAACATGACTTACCTCTTCACGTACCTATTTCCGTGTTTTCATAGGAGCAGAAATCTCACCAATGACTTTGTCCAACGGATGATCTTTGATGACTTGGCCTTTTTGAGATCGAGGATGAACAAATTTGGGGATGCACTTTGCTCTTCAAATTGCCGAATTCTTTCAGGAACAATAGATTCAGAGGAAGGTTCCCTTTATTCAAACGGATCAGCATCTGCGTTTATTTCCGTTGGTGATTCCGAATCAGATTTCGCTTGGCTTTTCGTTTGATTTTTAACCTGTTCAGAAGATGGAGAAAAAAATCAATCCCTCATCATCATCATCGGAGAAATAATCCGAGGTACCTGCATCATCCACTACCACATTAATGGATTCCATTACAACAGAATTTTCAAGATGAAAAACACGATAAGCTTTGCTAGTCAGGGAGTAACCAAGAAAATTCCCTCATCACTCCTGGAGTCAAATTTTGACAAATGTTCTCTATCACAAAGGATGTAATACTTGCTGCCAAAAGTTCGAATGTATTTGATATTTGGCTTAACTCCAGTCCAAATCTCATATGGGGTGGTTTTCATTCCCGGACGAAGATATACGCGGTTGATGACATACACAGCAGTGTTAACAGCTTCAGCCCAAAACCTTTGAGCTAACTTTTTGCTGTGCAACATCACACGTGCCATATCTTGAACCACTCTATTTTTTCTTTCCACTACCCCATTCTGTTGAGGTGTTTTAGGGGCTGAGTACTCATGCTTAATCCCATGTTTGGTGCAAAAGGTGGAAAATCAGAATTTTGAAATCCGCTTCCATGATCGGAACGAATCCTTGAAACACCGCCAAATTGCTGTCCTTTATCTGCAATAAGCAAAGTCCACAAGTCATTAAAGACAACAAAGGTTTCGGATTTATCATGCAAAAATCTTACCCATGTCAATCTAGAAAAATCATCAACTGTCAGAAATATGTACTTTTTACCACCAATGCTTTCAAATTTTGTTGGTCCCATAAGATTCATATGCAATAGCTCTAAAGGTCTCTTAGTGACAAGAGAATCAACCTTTTTGTGAGGAGCTTTTATCTGTTTTCCAACTTCACAAGGACCACACACAGTAGTCGGGGCTCTTTTGAGTTTTGGAAGCCCACGAACAAGTTCAAGATTTGACAGTTTTTCCAGAACTTCGTAATTCACATGGCCCAAACGTTGATGCCATAAATCGAAGTCGCTAAATACAGCTGAATTACAAAACATTTCTTTCTCAGATGAAACCACATAGCAATTGTCGGAATTTCTTACCCCATGAAGAACAGTTTTTCCCTTTTTGTCCACAATAATGCATTCTTTGGAAGAAAAATGTACCTCATGTTTGTTATCACATAACTGACTGATACTCAAGAGGTTTGTTTTGAGATCATCAACCAAATAAACATTTTTGAGTTTGGACATACCTGGGATTGCCACAACTCCTTTTCCAACAACTTTTGCCTTACCTCCATCTCTAAATCAAACACTTCCACCATTGTAATCTTCTAGAGATGTAAACAAGGCTTTGTTTCCTGTCATGTGACGTGAGCAGCCACTATCCAAGTACCACACATCAGAGTTTGTAGCACTAAGTGCTGTAAGTACCACATTACAGCGTAGATCAGGTTTTCGGACCCAGACTGGTTTGGTCTTAACCTAATGTGAAGAATTTTTAAGCCTTCTACGCTGATTTTTGTTGTAATTTCTCAGTTTATTACAATGTAATCTTGTGTGTCCTGTGATTCCACAAAAGAGACATATAGGAATGAATCTTGGTTTAGACACATAAGAAGGATAATAACTCTGAGCATATGTAGCCTTTGGATAGACAGGAGGCATGGATTTCATAGTAGTTTTTTGAACAAACACAGTTTTACCTTTATCTTTTGATGAAGAAGAACCTACAAATCCAAGCCTAGATTCTGAAGAAGGAGGCAATTGACATCCCAAAATTTCATTCAGCTTCATTCATCCAGTGTTCATCCGGTTGATAGAAGTTTTTGCCAAATCCAATTCTGCAAGTGCCATCTTTAACTTTCCAACAAGATTGTCTTTTTCAGATTTGCAAGTGTTCAGCTCGTTTCAAACGATCAACAATTGAGATTCATCCTTCTGAAACTGTTGCTGCAGGCGATCATTCTCTTCACCTGCAAGAATCAATTTGTTAGACAATATTCCTCGTTGATCTTCCAACTGTTTTACTTTAGATTCAGAGTCTAGCAATGTAGCTTGCAAAGATATGTTCTTTTCCTCTATTGCTTTCAATTTCTAAGCTCTTTTCTCACTGATTTTGGACATTCGAATAGATTCATGAAGCAATTATTGATAATCTTCATCTCCTTCCTGTTCTTCATCAGAAAATTCATTAATGTCTAAATCGTCTTCAGACTTGGATTCCTGCACAGGTGAGATGTTAGAGAGAGCCATGAAAGCAATGCATTTTCCAGACTCACTTGACGGTGAATCAGGTTCAGAAATTTCCTCTTCAAATTTCTCATCCCAGGCAACATTTAAGGCCTTGCCTTTATTATTATCTCTGCGATTTGCACACCTGGAGGCAATGTGTCCATACCCTTGACACTCAAAGCATTTGACAGGCTTTGTTGTACCCTTTGATCGATTTGCAGATTGGTTTTGCTCAGTCTTGGGTACAAACTTACCTTTGGGAAGAGCTTTCGGGTTCGAGGAGTCCTTTTTAAAAGACTTTTTATTTTTCCAAATCTTGTTAAGTCTTCTAGCAAGATATGCCTCAAACTTCTCATCATCAGTATCACTGCCAGGTTCACTAAATTCAGGGACATCCAGTGAATTTGAGGACACTAGAGCAATGTCCTTTCCCTTTTTCTGCTGACAGTGATTGGACTCAAAGGTTTGCAAATTACCAACAAGTTCTTCAACTGTTAGCGAATTCAGATCCTGGTGCTCCTCAATGGCAACTACTTTTGGACGAAATCGTTCTGGGAGAGACCTCATAATTTTCTTGACAACTTTGTTTTGAGGAATGGATTCTCCCAGATTATGGCATGAATTCACAATCTTGCACAGTTTTGTATAGAATTCATAAAAGATTCAAAATCTTTCATGCAAATCGTCTCAAAAGCGGTTGTCAAGTTCTGGAGTTTTGTTTGTTTAACAATTTTTGTTCCCTCATAAACAGTTTGAAGAAGATCCCAAGCAGCCTTAGCAGTAAGGCAAGCAGACACTCTATGAAACTCAGAAGCAGTGATTCCATTATAAATAGCATTAATGGCCTTGTTGTTGCAATTAGATATAGTCTTCTCATCAGGAGTCCATTGGGCTTTGGGTTTGGGTATGGTTTGCCCTTCAACAGTCATGGTGGGTTCAGTGTAGCCTTCCACCACAACATCCCAGACTTGGTCATCGATAGCCTTCATATAAGCAATCATCCTAGACTTCTAATATGAGTAATTAGATCCATCCAGAAGAGGGGGCTTACTGGTAGATGTGCCTTCTCTGTTGATATCCATTAGAGATCAGTAAAGAGATCACCCAAAAGATTAGTGTAACCTGCTCTGATACCAATTGAAAGTGATTTCTACCTTAACACAGGCAGAGGTCCCGCTTACTAAATATCGATTGGATATCCAACTACTGTGATTAAACTAGTTATTAACCCTAATTCCGAATTAATAAAGCACTCAATCCACAAATAGAGAAAGACACGAGAATTATACGTGGAAAACCCTAAAAGGGAGAAAAACTACAGGCCTTATCGTCTAAGCCAACAGACAACCAAGCACTATGTAAACTTGAAGAATACAAGACACTTACAACCCTTTTCCCAGTTGTTGACTCAACCTAAGGACTACCTCAGATCTTGCTGACATCACGTCACAAATCTTCACCGTGCTTGCGCAGAACCGCCTTCAGGAAGGGGATGGAAACTTGACCCAAAACTCTAAATCTTCAGCACAGCAGCAGCTTGAAGTCTTGGAGTGAAGGAAGATGGATCTCTCAACCTCTCTATCTCAGGAAGTTCGGCCTAATGATGTTCAGGCCTATTTCCCTTAGGGAGATGAATGTGTTCAAAGACGCTCCAATTTCTTTTACAACCATTAGAACTGTAGTACTAAATCAATATTTGAGTTGCTAATTTCTGCAACTTAGGGGTATGTGTCCCAAATCGAGCCCACCATTTATCTATTAAGAATTTAAATGAAATATAAGATTATTTTTTTTCTGAAATACACTCACATAATTATTTAAAGAAAAATTGAAGACTTTTGGTTACTTGGAGAAATCTTATCTCGATTTCTTATTGCTCCTAAAGAACCGAAGTCAAAATGGCTATCTTTATGATCCTCACATTATTTGAAAATTATGTCTAAAGTATCAGATTCAAGAACTAACTTCTCTATAATATTATTCAAATCCATGATAACTTCTCCATGCTTAGAAAATGTATGGCTAAAGAAAAATGTCAGATTCAAGTAGTGTGCTGCAGCGTGTGGTGCACTATGAAGTTGATTGTTCCACCGTGATCGATAATCTTCCATTACGGCTTGTATTCCTTTTTATATATTATTGAACCTCTTTCGAATGACTTTCTTTGCTGAATTCATTGCTTCATACATATAACCCATTGCAGGCTTATGTTTAATATCAACTAGACGAAGAACTACCATCAAAGATTCACCAACTTTCAATATATGCCCAATATTTCTCCAAAATGTATTATCAAGTATTATATCAGTGATCCCCATTCCACCTAGGGTACTTGAAACAATTGATTTAACCTAAGCAGTACTCATAAATATTTGCCTAAGTTTTTTTATTTATTTAAAAAGGCATTGCAAACTAATAAAATTAATAATGAATCTTGTGATGGTTAGTCGAATTAATTCTCTCTCATGTGTATATTCTCTTCTCATTAAATTTAGTACTGATAAATGATTGCATAAATGAACTCTATCACTTTCCTTGTCATCTCAATTGTGTATGCATTGACAAGAAATAAGACAAGTTTTGCCATATCCTCTAACACCAGATCTATACAATGAGCAGCACAAGCTGTCCAATAAAAAGTTTTGTATTTTGCGGCCACTCTTTTTACTACTGCTTTGTAAGTGACATAGTTGTCAGTGATAAATTGGACAATATTGCCAATCCTAATAAGTAAAGTAATTTCATCAAAAACTTTATGTAGTGCAAGTACATTTTTCATAATTGCACTTGTATCAACTAACTTCATAAATATTACCCCTTTTAGGCAATACACAAGCAACATTATAAATGTTCATTGCCTTTCATTTGTCTACCCATTAGCCATGGCAGAGCACCTAGTTTCACTGCAACATGTCTTATAATGCTCTATGAAATCTTAGCTTTGATTATAGTCTTCCTTTAAATCTATCCACAAAGGTCATGATATGATGACATCTTGTAATCTGACCCTATTGAGCTGATTGCATAAGCCATCAGTTGACAAAAAAATTGATTTTGTTGCGTATTAAATGAGATGTTTGCATCAAACCACCATCGGCCAATAGCCCCATCAGATGCATCTTTTTTCCCTTTGTTCCTAATGCTAATTTGATGCCTCGCTGAGATCTAAGCTTCATTATGGGAGTATTTGACATACCTCTTCTTTTGTTTTGATATTTGAGGGACCTCTCTTTATACATCCTACTTATTAGGGTGGGGGTAGTTGCATTTGTGAATATTGTTATTTCTTCTACCTCAACATCATCTTCATTTGCATCACCCACTAGAGTTTCATATAGACTTCCAGTGTCCTCGTTTAATTATCTTGTCTTTATTCTATCCCTTTTACCTAAGTCTTTCCATTTGCCATTTAACATCACGCAACATTGTTTAACATGGTGCAATATCTCCTATCTCCCCCATGGTGTTCTTTAAGTTTAGTGACAAATTACATGTTTATCATTACCTGGATCCATGTAACCATGAGCCCATGTAGGATCATTGAATCTAACAGCCATAGCAACAGATGGTATAGGTTCTTTCACTCATTTTAAAATCAAATAATCAATTTTCTATAATTTTTTTTATACAAGTTCAACCCTTCGATGTCAAAATTAGTAGGAAGTACAAGCAAGAAAAGAAGGAGTAATAATGCATCCTAGCCCATAAATTCATTGAAAGGGTCCACTTATGCAATCCAAATCACTCAAAGTAAAAATCCGTCAACTTATTCAGTTTAAACCAAATCACTCTAATAGGAATAGAGAGTGAAATCACTTTTTTATGAGTGACCAATTTGACCGAGGATTTAGGGCCTGTTTCAGGAATTCTAGATGTTGGGGTTTTGGGGACATAATGTAGCATTTGCAAATCCCATGTTTCTTGCCTAGCATCCAAGAATTCCAGCCACATGAAAGGTCTCAAATGACCTTTGGTAATTCAGGAATTCCACCCTCTTTACATTTTGGTGGAATTCCTCAATGCTCGGAGCATCCAGGAATTCCACTATGTCTGGCAATTCAGGAATTCTCCAAACAGAAATTGCTTGAGTTCTAATAAAGAAATAGGCCCTAAGTCTGACCATCTCTCACAACAACAGTGAGACTTATTGAGAAAATATGTAAAAAAAAAAAAAGATGGTGGGTGGGACCCTAATGATTAATGAAAATGGCCTCACTCAATGCTTAAAGTCATAGTGGATTCACTTGAATAATGGAAAGCATGGCATCCCAACCAATCTTGGAGACTTTCAAGGGCTTGTTTCTTTACAAAAATTCTTGACAAGAATTTGCTATGTTGGGGTTTTTTGGACATGATGTGAAATATTGTACCATGACATTTGAAATGATGTGTTTCTTTCACCAGAATTTCAAAATTCAAGCCATCTAAAAGGTCTCAAATGACCTTTTGGAATTTCCGGAATTCCATCCTCAATGCATTTGGTTGGGATTTCAAATGCTCCACCAAAGAGGAGGGATTTGGAATTCCACCTCAAGGGGATTGCTTTTGGATAATTTGAAATTGTTCCATACATGAATTTTGAGAATTCTGGTAAAAAAAAAAAAAAAACAAGCCAGGTGGATTCGACTAATGAAGATACAATTAGGCCAATTTGTGCTGGTGAAGCTCATCCAACACATGGTCGCTCCAAATGATTTTCATTTCATCATTGGTTGTGCCTACCATATTTTATTCGTTAGATGGGCTCACAAATGTTTTGTTTATTTGGTAGGTTCACAATGTTTTTGTCACTGGGTGAGCCCCACTGTGCATAGCCTTCATTAGATGGTGTTTCATACTTCTCACCATAAGATAGTACAATGCTACCACTAATGAGTAAGCTCCATTTCTATCTTTTGCAGACACCTCTATTATCTTTCATTAAATAGAGACCCACCATAATGCATCATCATCATCATGGTGCTACTAGTAAATTGTGACTTTTGCAACATGCATATAGATATCATTATCATGAAAGGCTTGTTCTTACTATGTTGGGTCAGCTACGTGAATTCTGTTTACTATTTCATTCTTTTATTTGTCAAGTCCTTGCATAGGTTGCATTTCTTCATATACATCCTTACTACTCTCATTTATGTCATCTTCAGCCAATCTCTTTTCCTAGAGGGGTCAACTACATAGGGTCATTGTTGGCCTATACCAAATATACTCAAAACAACTCAAACGAATGTCTTGAAAGAAGTGTTGGTCCAAGATGGGTGTCAGAACCGAACTTGACGAGAACTTTTGTGCATTCCTGTGTGAGATCACTCAAACTCAATGCAAAAGCTTTCACTTCTACTAGATAATCAGCCAAGGGTTCCCATCTCCCTATATAGAGCAATCCCTTAGAGTTATAACTACTATGGACACTACCCTTCCTGGATCCCACATCTCCTGACGAGCGTGGGAAGTTTTCTAAATCAGAAATCTGAACCTGATCAAAACTTTACCACCAAGAGTTTGATGCTTATCTTACTCAACTAGATCAAGACTTATTGAGAGTTCATCCACGGCACACCGCCAGGCTCAATCTGGCATAGGGTCCATGGCAGTCAGGCCACACAATTTTTCCAACATGTCTCTTGATTTTTCTTCTATTTATGTTACTCCTAAATGCAGCCAAATACACTCACTTCTTGTCACGACCCGAGCCTGAGATCAAAGTACTCAGGGCTAATCCTCGGGTCGTGAGGACAATCATACTTACTCCCGTAAACCCCAAATTAACCGAAGTTAAGACGAAGTCCATAAGGGATCTAACATACATACCTGCCAATTTACATTTTTCGGAAATATATACATGTATACATTGACAATTATTTAAATTTAACAAGTCATTTACATACAGTAAAGTCAATATACATAATCCATATACAACTAAGTCAACAACTGCATATTCAAATACACTGCAGGTGACATCTAGCTACTATTCAAAATGTTCATCAAAATATTCCCAAAATATTCTATTCTTTCGCACTCAGATCATGTCCATTCAATTAAGCCTCCTGGGGGGTATCGAATGGGCATTCTCCACTGGCGGCTTGGCCTTTGCGGGACCGACACGAGTAACTGGGCTTGTAACATCATCAGTAACACCGTGAACACGACGGTTCAACAATGTATATACAGTTCTATGATGGCACATGTTATATATGTCAATATTTGACAAGTCTAGACAATCAAATCTACAACAATATCCTGTACAGTGCAATAAACAATAACAATTACTATGCTGGCAACTACAATAGCGCTGATTTCATTCAATTCAGTTTCTTCCCAAAGGAAGCAGTCAGTCAGTTCATTTTCATTCATATCAGTATCATATTCAATTCATTAACTATATTAAGCCTTTATTAGATGACTTATCAGTGGGACTCTTCAGTTCAATATTATTATATGGCTTTTCAGTGACTTTTCAGTCCATGACCTTTAGGTCCAATAAGGTGGGATCTCCAAGTTTTTGGATCAGAGATCACTGGTATCATCACCACGGAGCTCCGGAACACCCTCAATTCCATCTACTGCAGCAGGATTATTTATTAATTCATTGTTACCTTTAGTAACTGTATAGTGTTCAGTGTTACACTTAGCAATTGTTCGTTATTCAATGTTACATTTAGTGATTATCCATTAATTCAGTCATCAATTCAGTTTGGCTCATAATGAGCTTTAGAAACCACTATGTAGTGCCAGACTCATAATTCAAATCAAATTAAATTAATCATTCTATTCAGACTTCCAACCCATTTTTAGACAATTAGCTAAACCAAACGATTGGTGTGAAGCATTCGTTATCAATGTACATGTTACTATAGATAATATTACTTTAGTTAAATTCGTACATAATGATAACCTTGGTTCACACTTATGAATGTTTAGATATCACTAACACTAACCTCAACGTTCATTTCAGAAAAAAAAAATCATAATTTAATCTGCAATTTTTCTCAATGGCGGTTACCTTGGCAGTTACCTGGCGGTTAGCCGAATTCTGGCTAGCGACTAGCCGAACCATGTTCGGTCAACTTTCTAGAACCCTGCAATTTCTAATGCATTCAGTTAGTTCGGTCACCTCGTCGATTACCCTGGCGGTCACCTTGACAGTTACCCCTCGGCTAACCGAAATTTCCATTTCGGCTAGCCGAACTCACTTCGGCTACCCTGCGGTTAGCTTTCCAGAAGCTAGTTTTTTGACAGGAATTTCTGATTTAAAATTGGTCAACTCGCGGTTACCTTTCTGCTAGCCGAATTCTCAAATTCAGCTAACTGAAATTCAACGGTTAGCTCACGGTCAGCTTTCCAGAAACTGACCAGTTTTATGGATTTTGGCGGTTAGCCTGGCTGCTGGCCTAATTACTCCTAGAACTGAATTATGGAGCTTCATAAATTTTGAAGAAAAATCCGAAAATTGAGTTCTTTGAACTCAAATCACTACAATAACACTACAATTCAATAGAAAGGTATATACTTGCCTCTATTTGAAGGTTGATTGACAAAACCCCTTGCTTAGCTTGGATTTGAGGTGAAAACTTCTAAACTTGAAGCTTCAACTCTAAGAAAACTCAAGAAATGATGAAGAAGATGGAGAAGATGAAGTCCTCTTCACTTGAATCACTCCAAATTCTCACTCTTGTGCTTGATGGAGATGAAATGGAAGAAAGAAGAAGAAAAAGGAAAAGGAAAAGGTGTCTAGGGTTTGGAAGGAGCTGGAAATGAGTTGAATGAACTCATTTCATTCTTATAAGCCCATTTTTGCACTGAAGTTCATAATCTCTCTCTCTCTCTCTCTCTCTCTCTCTCTCACACATTTACAAATCAAGTCAAATGAATGGTCATTTGATCCAATTCTCGTCAAATGACTTCAAGTCTTGTATGAAAGTTAACGTATTCGTCAAGATACAAGTGTTGGTATCACGAGTTTCCGTATTTGACAAAGTACGTGAAAATTCGTATTTACGAAAAAGTTCTTGTTTTCTTAACTTAAGTCTAAAATCCATTCAATTCATTTAATAACTTTGATTATCAGTTCATTAAGCCTAATTTATTCGCTTTAGGCTAATTCAATTCCAGTTGGTCATAAACCATCATTAGCTTGGTTAAGCATGATTAGTTAACCTTAATGCCAATCAATTAGAGTTAATCTTGATTAACTTGAGACGGGGCTTGACACTTCTGATGTTATCTTTCTTAGTTTTACAACTCATCCATCTCAACATTCTCATATTTCTTGCACTCATTTTTTGATGTGACGTATCCTAATTAGCTAATATTATGCTCTATAGGTCATATTGTCCAATCGTTATCTTATAAAAAGATTTTCTTCAATCTTATTGGTCTGCCCTAATTTAAAGAACTCCAAAAGTAAACCTCCATTTACTTTAACCTTCCAGCTCTTATCTTATATTTGGCATCATGTTTAAATTCCCTTCCTTACTAATTATAGAGTCAATGTATGAGAAAGACTCTATGCTATCTCTTGAGCTTTAGCTCTCCATGCTCACAAGAGGTGCCCATGAGGTGCACAAGGCGAGGGTAGCCCATTATAAATACTGTCCTCGTGGACCATTCATACCCCACCCTCGAGCATTACCAATTACGGCAAAGGTGGTAGATCGAAAAATCTAGATTTGACCCACCTATGTACAAATCTCAAGTTCATGATGTGAGGCCCCACCCCTTGTGGACCCTCACTTTGTTTTAAATATTATAAATCATGGTTAGTGATATCTAATTATACTAATTAGTAGGGATTAGTAAGGGTAGATAGGCATTTTCCTAGGCTCTTAGCCTATTTTCTAGGAATTAGGCTCTTTTTGTATTTCATAGGCTCTATAGGGTGTCAATTGTAATTGTAGGAGTTTGTTAGTTAGTTAGAAACCCTAGCTAGTAATTAGAGTTAATAAGAGGGGTTTCTACTTGAGAATATTCCAACTTTTCTAAAAATGACCCAAATGCCCATGTACTTATCTTCATTTTATACTAAGCTAGGAAGGGCACCTTGGTAATTAGCCACCTAACACAAACTATATAACAACCCTCTCCCCTCCCAAACGAACTCCATGCTTTCTCTCTCATTTCCCTATCTTTTCTTTATCCTCTCTCTTTTTCCCTCCAATTCCCTAATTTGCCTCCCTTTCTCTCTGTAGAAACCCTAAATCTAAAACCCTTGCTACAAGGAGAAGAAGACCTACAAGCTTCAGCTATCCTCTCTTCTAAGGAGTTCTTCTATCTTATAGATATCTCATCCCTCTTCAAATCAAGGTATTCTTTTTCTTCTAGTTCAATTTCCCTATAAATCTCTCTTTCTCTCTAGATTCCCTTCCTTATTGCAATTCTCTTGTGGTTTTGGGATTAGGATCTGTAGAACTACTAAGATCTGGTTTTTTGGAGTATTTAAGTGATTGGAAGACCCTAGGAGCTTGGATTTGGTTTTGGAGTTTGGATCTCTCTATTTTCTCCTATTTTCATTGCAATTGGATTGAGGCAAGTGCAATATACCTATTTAGCATAGAATGCATGTTTTCTTTCTATATATTGATTCTGTAATTTCAATTCAATTGATGTCTGATTTCATATATCTGCCTTTTTGAGTTTGTTTTCATAGTTTTTGGCCATTGATGGATGGGATTACTTATTTGGAAGATCAATGGCCCAATTGTGGATGGTTTGATGAAGGTTGGAGTGTCTTTACTATTTATGTATGTTTATGTGATGGATGGACTGGAGGTGGTTTTGATGGAAATTGGGTTGAATGGAAAAGGTTGCAGAATTCTGGAATTTAGAAATTTCAGTGTACCCTGTCGACCGGCCTTGCTGGGTGTCGACCAGATACAAAAGAACTTCAGAGAATTAACAGGGGGTTGTTTTCTCTTTCAATCCCAGAAATCCAGTGTACCCAGTCGACCGGCCTTGCTGGGTGTCGACCGGATACAAAAGAACTTCAGAGAATTAACCGAAGGCTGTTTTCTCTCTCAGTCCCAGAAATCCAGTGTACCCAATCGACCGGCCCCTGCTGGGTGTCGACCGGATACAAAGGGTTTCTAGGATTTTGACTAGAACTGGAATGACTTTTTTGTCTTAGAAATCCAGTGTATCCGGTCGACATCCAGGCCAGGAGGTCAACTAAACACACTACGGATTTCAAGAATCAGAGTGTTTCCCCCCAATTGTTTGTCTTAGATTTCATGTGTACCAGGTCAACATCCTGGCTATGATGTCGACCGGATATACTGTAGGGGATGTCAACCTGAGAGTCAACATCCTGATTTTCTTAGTGTACCTGGTCGACCGACCCTTGGGGATGTCGACCGGATACACTGCAGACTGAGGCTTTTTAGTTTTGCAGTTTCTAAGATTTTGATCTATTGTGTGGCCTATTGACCATCCAAATGGACTTTTATTGATGTGCCAAGCCTGAGTCAATGGTGTGGCTCAACATTGACTCATGGTGACCACGAAGTAGGGTCTAGTGTATTGATTGGACTTTGATTCGATCTTTAAAGGTTGTCGAAGATGCTTGTAACTTCTGGAACACCAAATACAGTATCCTTAGCATCTGAAACTTTATTTATGAATCAAATTGACTAACATAGACCTGGACCTAAAAAGGGGGCTATTACTTAAGTTGGACCTTTGCTACTTCCCTTCGATTTAGGTTGATTATGTAGATTTCATGTGCTTAATGCATTGCTATTACTCTTGCATCCTTTCTATTGCTAATACCTATTAATTAAATGAAAATTGGATGACCTGAACCTAGGATTACCTAGTGGTGACCTGATGTTGTGAATTGGTGATTAATAACCCGTGTCTGTGGCTAGGCAGGCCATCATATGGCGTAAAAATGGATGGTTGTGATACCTTAGAATGAAGAGGTTGGATATTGTGGACTTGTGGCCCATTTATAAATAGGAATGGACTGAATGCTATTAGATTGAACTTGGATGTTATATTTGGACTGTTTTGGACTAAGGCCACGGCATTGGCTGGCCTTAGCATGGATTCAATGGTGGGCTTGGACTTAGATAGTAATTATAGATTGGACATATACCTTGGACCTCTTATGGACTTGAAAGGACCTTGCTCGCGCAAGGCAAACCTGGACAAACACAGACCTTTACTTGTTTCTTTGAATCGGCATTAACATTCACTCAGTGTTATAAGCTTAGCCTTTGGATTGATCATAACTAATGAGAGCTATATTGGTTATTGTTAAGAGCTATCATGATGAGCTATGGCTAGACGGATGGTGTGATTCTAGTTCCGGTCTATTGAGTGTGAGAGTATTGATATTGATATTGATGTTGTTATTATTGGCAGGGTTCGTCATCCCTTGCACTGTTACTTTACTTCCCCCGCCGCTACTGTTTACAGTATGGGAGGGCCGGGGCATAATATCTCTCGGTGTTCCGCTTGTGTGAATGTGCCATATCGATGTATGGTTAGGTTGGATGCTTTACTTTCATTCTGATTCTTTTTTATATATCATGCTCAATTGCCTAGCATTTGTACCGTCATTAATCCTATGATAATATGAGCGTCTCCATTCCCTTTGATGCACACATCCTATGTTACTTGTATACTGTGCATTGTCAGATCTTTGAATCTGACCCATTATTGGTGCTTATGTATTGACCTCGATCCTAAGGATGACACGATCGTCGAGGCGCCCGTAGCCGGAGACTACGGATGGGAACTGGCTGACCAGGAGGTCGAGTTGGAGACTGGAGTGCCGGCACAGGGGGTTTGAGTGCAGTTGTTTTTGGGGTTCAAGAGTCTTTTTGTTGTGAGCAGGGAGTTAGACTAATACGTACATTTATTCATACTTTGAGATTTAGGCTGGACTTCAGCCCTGCCACAGTTGCTTTATGGTTATGATACCTTATGCTTCTTCTATTATATGATTTTTGCTTCCACAATTAACCATTGATCATTATATTGTTTCAAAAGTCTTAAGTTGAACCTCACTGCGGACTATGAACCTGGAAGTTCTCGCATTTTTTGGGAAATAGCGGGCCAATTTCCGATACCTTAGCAGTAATCTCGGCATTTGGAATTGAGGCGTTACACATGACATCATCCTAAACTCTTAATTCATAAACCTAAAATTTTATTGAGCATCAAGAAATGAGATGCAAAGGCAAAACCACCCCCGCCCCAGGCAAATTAATGAACCTCGAATAGAGCACCATTTTTGTTGATTTTAAATTTTAATCCAACGATCGATCCCAATTGGATGACTTTCAAGAAATGAGTGTAACAGGGTAGTGGGTGTGAAGATTAAATGGACCATAGGGGGGCCAAGGTGAGCCCAAACTGTCGTCCAAACGGTTTCCATGGGAGTGACTAGTGCTCGTGTGCAAAACCCATGGCCCCAACTAGGGCCCCATGTTCCATTCAAACCCAAACCCACCCCCGGCCCTCAGTGCAAATGGGACCGATTCTTGCATTGAAATAAAAATTATCTAACTTAAAACTAGACACAGATAGGTTCCATCTGATCACATGGCCAAGATGAGTCACTTTGGCATTTAATTCATGACCTAATAATGCTATGGCACACTATCCATGTGTTCACAATTCACCATTCACTAGGACCCACATACGATTGACTTGTATTTTCTACATAATTATGATTGTATAAGAATCCAATTTGAGACTTTTCTTTGCCTTTATAATCTTTTATATCAACTGAGTACTGATTAGAAGTATAATATAAAAATTAGTTATCTTAATACCACATCTGCAAGATCAATTTAAGGGCGCGGTGGGTACCACATCTGCAAGATCAATTGAAGGGCCTTCAAATTTTGAATGAGTATCAAATTTAGGAGAATGTTGATTCATGGGGAGGAATAGATTGTGTATCATTTACATTGATCACAGAGACCGTCTGACTCAACAGTTTCTTTTAGGGCCCCAAAGTTGTCCGATCATAAATGGCTGCCGAATATTGCGTGATAAATTGGGAACCTTTAAAAGTCGAAAGAGTGTCTAGTTGGGCTGGTGAAAATACGAAGGCAGGCCCGAGACTTTTCCTAGGGTAAGAATGGTTGGGACAGGGTGCATATTCTATATTTGTCAAGTATTTTAATGTTGTCTACCGGAAAAAAAAAAAGGAGGAAAAAACTTCATAATTGTGTTTTGAGGGTTTTTATTTTATTTTATTTTATAAAACCCACCTAAGTTTTGTAAGATTCATAATTAAGCCCATGTGGTTTCGGTAATTAGGGTCGTTTAATACATTTCATGTCCTTAAAGTCAGTTGCTAGTACTGTCATAAGTTTTTGGAGTGAAATGACGCTTTTGCTCATCTCTTTATCCCATTCCCTATACACATAATTTCAAAAGCTGCTTGTGTTTTTCTAAAACTTGTAACATTAACCATTAGTGGAGTACATTTAGTGGGAGAGAACAACCCTGTGTAAATCCATTTTTATCATTAAAGGACCCATTTTATTAAATCCAAATCAGTCGTAGTGACAACGAACATCCGTACCTACAATTGATTATAATTGATCAAATCAATGCAACTCACCATTGGATTTATGAAAGCTTCAAAAAGATATGATTGTGCTTCATGTGCATGAGTCATTGAGAGAGACCGTTGTAACTTGAGATAAAATAATGGTGTCTTATAAATAATTACGTACTCATTTTTATTTAATGTAGGGATGGCAATCGGTCATATTTAAATGGGGACCCACCACGACCCACTCTTATTAAGAGAAGGTTTGATAGTGTGTTCGCAAAGTTTGGGTCAGGTGTGGTTTTCCATATACTAACATGAGTCGAATTCGGATTTTTGGTGCATCTAGCTAACCCGTCCCACCCTATATGTCTTTTACTTTATTTATTTATTTATATATATATATATATATATATGGAAAGTGCTCCTATGAGAGACACTCTCATCAACTTGGTGAAAGATGGGTGGGGGCCCTCACATTTAAGTTTGGGATCTTTGCATTTAAGTTGGTGAGAGTAGATATGGAAGTGAGGGCCCCCACTCATCTCTCACCAAGTTGGTGAGAGTGTCTCTCATAGGAGCATTTCTCTATATGTGTGTGTGTGTGTGTGTGTATATATATATATATATATTTTTTTTTACTAAGTGAGATTTTTTCATATGAGTGTTTATCAAGGTAAAAGTTAATAAGGATTGACAAGTTCCTAAACCTGACCCGTGAGTAGCAGATTTGGTATGACAATCATAAAACCTGTCATGCATCGGCATGGGTATGGTGCATTTCAAAAGCAATCAGGTTGGTCTCGGTTCTGCCTAAACCTGAACCGCCCCGCCCCATTGCCATTCCTAGCTTAATCCAAGCAAAACTATTTTTATAAAAATTCAATACCAACCTCATCGTGGTTGTCATTCTCATGAGGATTACAGATTTTAGGGACATGAAAGGTATTAAAATAAAAACGTAGGGAACCACATGAGACTCTTTATTATAGAGAAAACGTACCAAAAAAGGCTTCTGTTTTCTAATAATTATTAAAATATTTCGAAGGATCAAAGCGTTCACTTCTGATGGAATGATTTCTGATAGAACGGTTTCATCTCTTTCCGTCGGGCAGACTATGGCTACCAACCATATTCCAAGCTTCCACCATACACCAGACAAGGAGAGAGTGATAAGGACTGTCTGCCCTTCAGACAAAATAAAATATAAACCTTGACCACCCCATCCTTGCTAAGGAAGATCCATCAACTATAAAAGGAATTATATGTAAAGCCTCCCACATGAGAGAGAGAGAAATGAGGAGAAGCCATGGCCAAGACATAATCAGCCAACTTCCAGATGCCATTCTTCATTGCATCCTTTCCATGATGCCGATGAAATATGCTATAAGAACTAGCACTCTATGGAAGAGATGGAAGGATCTGGAGATGGAAGGATCTGTGGAAATTCGTTTGGGCATACGATAGGGTCCTAGACTTTGGTGAGGAATTCACGGCAGTTCAAACGCCTTTAGAAGCATCAGTTACCATCAACAGAATTCTAGAGCTGCACGAGAGTTGAACATCGACCTTTTTCGGCTCTTCATTTATCCTGCAGATTACTATCTATCCGACATTCAAAGATGGGTCAAATTTGCAGTGGAAAGGAGAGTTAAAGAGCTTGATCTTGGCTTTCCACATTGGTATTTTCCCTTTCTCAGAATGCCTGGCAAAGCGCCATATACAAAACCATTTAAACTGCCCCCTTGTCTCTTCATGTGTGATTCCCTAACCCATATGAAATTGGCAAGCTGCAACTACAATCTTCCATCAGGTTTCAATGGCTTCAGTTCCCTCAAGGCACTCTCTCTTACTGATGTTGAAATTACTTCTGATATGCTTCAAACTATGCTTCTTAGTTGCCCCGCCCCTGAAATTTTGACTATGTTTGAATGCTTCTGTGGGTCATTGAAGGCCTCTGCTCCAGATATGAAGCTTACAAAGTTGACAGTAGCCTACTGTTTCGGAGTTGAGATTAAGCTTTTTGCTCCAAATCTCCTTTCATTTCACTTCAACGATGAATTCTTTTCATACTCACTCAAGAATCTATCATCTTTGGAGGATGCAATTATTTCGACAGTGAGCCTCAACTAGAGATGTCAAACGGGCCGCGCCGGCCGCTTTAGAGTCGGCCCGCCGTGCTAGCGGGCCGGGCTGGCACGGCCCGCCCCAGCTAGCGGGCGGGCCGGGCCGAGCCGGCCCGCCAGGGAAAAACCCTGGCCCAGCCCGGCCCGCCACAGGCCGGGCTGGAGCGGGCCAGGCGGGCCTGCACTGTTTTTTTTCCTTTTTTTTTTCAGTATTAAAAAAAAAAGAATAAAACAAAAACTAACATGTCTTTCAAGAAGTGAAGTGAAAAGTTGGCAAATGGTAGTGTAATTACTTTACTTGTCTTTTAGAAAGTAAAATGTTTAGGTTCTGATAAAGTAAATGTAAACTTTTTTATTACTAAAACTTTGTTTTTCCATTTGTTGTGAACAATCAAACATAGTTCACTAAAAAAATTCGGGTAATTGAAATGATTTAACTATAGATTTTTAATACTTCGTGATTCTCTACAATAAGGCTTCAAAAGGATTTCATGAGCTCAACACTATAAATTCATCAGTGATTGTAACAAAAAATAAAAATAAAAATAATTAGTGAAACTATTTGTTTATAATTACCATCCTTTATGTTTGTTCGTATAGAATACATAGAAATTGAGTTCATATAGAAAGAGTCAAAGACACAGTTAGTGTAAGAGAGAACCATTTGGATTTTAACTGGCATTATCTAGTTATAGCCACTGTATTTTCAATAATGAAACAGTTAAAAATTAATGGATTTTCTCTACAGTGGCTATTGATTTATCAAATAAGTAAAAAATTTTAACATCACACAATCACGGAGAATGACAAAGATATTTAAGTGGTTCGGTCAAACTCGACCTACTCCACTGAGAAGAGAGAACCATTTGGATCTTAACTTCTTGAAGGTTTCTAAATAGGATTACCCTCAAAACCTTACAAACTTTTTAGAAAATAAAAATAAAAAAGAATGAAAAACTTATAAATTTAAAAATTACAATCAAGGAAAAAGTAAAAAATCAGATGTGTAGTCCAGTAATGTATTCTGCTGGATCATAATCTTCCATTGATGTCAACTCTTGCTTCCTCTTATCTGCCAAATACCAGTCTCGTAGGCAAACACAACACTCCACCGTTTCTTCAGTCAGATTGGTTCTTTTGTCATCCACCACACGTCCACATGTACTAAAAGCCTGTTTTGATGCTACAGAAGACATTGGAATAGTCAATAGATCACGAGCCATGGCGGCCAACACCGGATAAATGCTTTCTTGTTGTTTCCACCAAGCTAAAAGGTCACAACTAGATGCATCCTGCACCCGTATTACACCGACGTCAAGATACGATGATAACTCCGTCACAGTGTTACTTGAGCTTGAGCTGGATGCCATGCCCGTAGACAGTGAAGAATACCACACATCCCACTCACCAACACCTGTTTGCTGGACTTCTGAATGGCCCATACTAAGCCCAGTTGTACCATTTGCTCATAATAAAATTGAAAAAATGCTTGTAAATTTGCCCTAATATTTGAAAAAATATTTAAATCTATATAATTCATGTTTTTATTTATTCCATCAAATAAAAAACTGTACACCACTTAATTTTAACGTAGGATCAAATACGGCAGCTAAAGAAAATGTCATTGGAGCCTCTTTCCAATATTTATTAAATTTTTCTTCCATGTTTTTAATAGTGCTACTCAGTAAAAAATGATTTCTAAATCTACTGAATTGTAAAGTAATTTTAAAAAGCTTCATTAAAGCTTCATTAGATGTGGGATAATATATCCCAGAAAAAAATAATGTTGAAGTATAGAAAGCTTCTAATAAATCTCTTATTTGAGCACATAACTCCCAATGTTCATCACTAATCATCAAATGTTGTGCATGAAAAGCACAAAATTCATTCAAAACAGTTCTCCGATCAAGTGCCTTGTTTAACAAATCATACATAGAATTCCATTTATGTTCTACCTCCTTAAGCAATTTAATGGCTGATACGCCTTGCCTCGCACATATTCCAGCATACAATTGTCTTCTCTGTGCGGAGGTGAAAATAAATCTAGCAATGTCTTTAATAGCATCTGTGTAACTTACAATATGCTTTAAACCGACATTTGCAATGAGATTTAAGATGTGACATACACATCTATTTTGAAAGATAGAGCTATCTATCAGAGTTGCAAGTGGCATCTGCATTCTCATTAATTCAATAGCCACTGTATTATTACTGGCATTATCTAAAGTTATAGATAAAATTTTTTCTTTAATATTATATTCATCTAGTTTTTCCAAAATAAATGTACTTATTCTAGTGCCATTGTGTGGCCATTCAAGACTGCTAAAATTAATTATACGTTTATTAATAATCTATTTTGAATCTATGTTATGTGCAGTAAGACAAAGATAACTGTCACCCCCTTTAGATGTCCACATGTATGTGGTTAGGGCTATTCTACCAGGAATTTCTGCAAGGTAATTTTTTATATTTGTTTTCTCTTCCTGCCAGAGTCTAATAGCATCATTTCTGGCTGTATTTCTTGAAATACTGTGAAATTGTGGTTGACAGTATTTCTGAACCCATTCTTCAAAAAACTCATTTTCAACAAAACAAAATGGTAATTCGGATAACACAATCATTTTAACAAGATTTTGTCCACAACTTTATGCATTAAAAAAAAAAAGACCCAAACTGCTACTACTGCTACCACCACCAGTACTAGAAATTTGGGTCTGTAATCCAGGCCTCCTTGTCCTTGCATCCGTTGCCTTTTTAATGCCTGGACATAATAGACGCATATGCCTTGCCAAATGGCCGGTACCCATTTTTGACAGAGCACCATAAATCTTACTACAAAATTAGCATTTTGCCTTTTCAACTGTTTTTCCATTTTCAACAACCTCAAACCTTGTAAATGCTTCCCAAACTGGTGAAGGTCTATTCCTCTTGGTTGGTTTACGGGAACTCTGAGGAAAAGATGGTGGTAAATCATCTACTTCATCTTGTAATTCAATAAAATTTTCTTCTTCCCCTAAATTAACTGAAGATGATTCTGTGGGAAATCTTCCAGCCATATTTCAAAATATAAAATTTATAAGTAATAGTAGTAATAGGCTCTAATAGCCTTCTTTTGTGATAATTAATACAAGAAAGGGGAGAAAATGAGAGTTAATATAATATAATATAAACTTATATATGGAATCTCAAATTTAAATGATATAAATACCTCTAAATCTTTGAAGGCCCCTTTAATATTGTCTCTTGATGACTTGATTTTTGGCCCTCCAAAAACTTCTTAGAGAGAGTGAAAGAGTTGAATGCTTTGAGAGAGAGCTAGAGAATATATAAAGAGAATGAGAGAGTTGTGTAAATTAGTGAAGAATGAGAATGAGAGGGTTAGGATATTTATAGACTTTGTAAAATGAAAAATGACACAAAATACCCCTTATATGACCGTTTTATAGCTGTTGGGGAGGGGGGGGGGGGTAAAAAGGACTTTTTCTTCAAAAAAGGGGCTTATGGACGTTGGGTGGGCCTGGCGGGCTGGCGGGCTGCAGCCCCCAGCCCACGATCCTGGCGGGCCCGGGTCAAACGGGCCAGCGTGCCCAGCCCATGTGCGGGCCGGGCCGTTGACCGTGCCGGGCCGGGCCGCGGGCCGGAGCGTGCCGGGCCGGCGCGGCCCGGCCCATTTGACATCCCTAGCCTCAACTATGCTTTCTACAGTTATAATCGGACCATGATTTTGTCTAAGATAGCTCATGTTAAGATACTTACCATATGCGACGTCATTCTTCAAGTAAGCTTCCATAAGCTTCCATCTCTGTTCCCTTCAAACACCTAGCATAGCTGAAAATTTGGTATTAGACATGATGCTAATGTGTTCTCATGTTTCCTAGCATGTTTTCGAAGTAGTCTCCAAAGGCGACAATGGAGACTTACCTATCATCTTTCCCAATCTGATTGAGCTGCAGCTGATAATGAGAGTGTTGGACAACTCCAATCTCGCAGATTGTCCCTCGCCCCGTCTGGAGAAACTCTTCATAGAGGTTTGGCTGCATGAACCTGAATAAATTTCACAGTTCTTCAACAAACTTCAAGTTCTTTGAATCTAATATGATCTCAAACTTGCAGCTTCGAACCAAATCCCAATAATGCTCCACCGGAACACTTGGAAGAACCAATCCAAGAGCCTGCAGCTGCAGATTGTGTTTTTATCATCTCAAGCCAATAAAGCTTAACAGCTTTTGCGGGTGCGAGAACCAGATGTGGTTGGTGAAATTTCTCTTGGAGAAGGCTATTGTACTAGAATCCTTGGTTTTAGTGGAGCCTAAGAATGGGATCAAAGACAGTGCAGGGAAGGATCTAGCAACTGATGCAAAATCCAATGAGACACAAATAAGGTTACTCGGTGAACAACTTATGCTCTTGCTAAAGGCATCAGTATATGTGCAAATCGAATTATGCAAATATTTAGAAGATGATAACGGTTTACGCCCAACGCATATAGAAGTTCACAATTGGATAAACTTGTACAGTCTGTTTGGGAAGGGGGGAAAGAGGGGGGAAGGAAAAAAAGGAGGGGAAAGTGGGGGGAAAATTTTTTTGGAGGGTGTTTGGGAAGGGGGGGAGGAAAGTGGCGGGAAAGTTTTTGTCCTCTTGTGGCAAAAATTTTCCCCCCAAAAATGGGGGGAAAATGAAGGGGAAAGAGGGGAATGATGGGGAAAGTAGCAAAATATCCTTTTTGTCCTTTTGAAAATTTTCAAAAGCAAGGGTAAAATGGTCTTTGTCTCCTTACTTTTTCACTTTTCTTCCCCCTACTTTTTGACTTCCCAAACAAGAGGAGGGAAAATTAATTTTTCCTCCCCTCCCCTTCATTTTCCTTCCCCCTCAAATTTTCCCTCCCCTCCCCTCCCCTCCCCTCCTCCCTTCCCAAACACAGCAGTAGAGTCTTGTTTTCTTGAATATGTAACTTTAGGATATATATTCTCTATCTATTCAACCAGATTATAAAAATGGTTTGTAGACTTTTATCTCTTTCTCTTCCAAACATTTTAAGTGTACCCAATAAAAAAATAAAGTTAAAGACAGCAACATGGAAACATAAAAACCCCACTTCCAATAAGATGAGTAAAATATGCATATAGTTCATTTCTCCTCAAGGAAGATTACAGAGTAAAACCTTACCCTCCCGACATTTTTTAACTTGTCCAAGTGTCACCAACATCAGTACCATCTCTCTGTTCGATTTGTATTATTCTTACCTTGTTGCGAAGAAGATTACTACAATCCATTGGTTAAATCACTCCAACCTCAAAACATTTCAGGCCAGTCACATGGGTATCCTATGCATTCATTCTAACAGTCTACCTTGACAAGAAACAGGCCCTTCATGTACAGATTTTACAGGCCAGTTTCAGAACCTCTAGGTCCATGTCCAACAAAATCACCTACTTTTAGTCACATTTCGGGAGCAGGGGCTAGTTTGGCACTTTACTAACATAGTAAGAGTCAAGTAAAGCCTCCATTTTTCAGACAAGATGTTGCATCAAAAGTACTTTAATTCAAAACTCCCTCCATCTTTTTCAAAAAAAGTAAAAAAGGAACCATTTTTATTCACTAAAATACAAAAAAACTTGACTTTCCCATACAAAAAGTCAAAAAGATTCCATAACAAACTAAAAACAAAATACCATCATAACCCACTTATATTTTATTCTTTCTTCAAAATCAACTTCACTTCACTTGACTCTATTAGTAGAGTTGCCAAAGTGGTGGATTCATGAGCACATCACACATTTGTGAGATCTTGAGTCCTTGACCTTGATAAGTTGGCTCTACCAAGCTTTCCACAAATCAAAGGCCTCCATGGTATGAACAGAATATGCAGAGGAAAACCAAGGGTCTCAATGAGGTGAGCCTGGGTTTGTAGTCCCAACTCACGACCTAAGCAGGACACAAGATGAACTCAGATTGGTAACCTGTCAAGCGAAAGCACTTGCTAAAGGCTTGGATTGATTTTCATAATTATCGATACACTAGAAGAAAATTAAAATTGGTATTTATCCATTGAAGTGGATGATCCTGACATCCTCTCGCATCCAAGTGTTCCAGCTATAATGGAAATTATCATATTTCTATAATGCAATTGAGTCCATAAATATCCAGAACAAAATTCTCTTTTCAAAAACTGTCCAACATAGTTAAGCTCCTTTCCTAACATATGCACATGGACAAGAGGTACTAAAAAATTGTGCAAATAGAAAGCTAATTAAACAAGAAACTCCCTGAGACAATCTAGTGCTTGTCCTTGGTGATATCTTTTTCTGGTACCTTTGATTCTAGTTCCTTGGGTATTACTTTCTCAGTTGCCCTGGAAGAAGGATAACACCACCAATGAATTAATCAAGATGTTGAGAAGGTTCATGAGAAACAATTTATATAACCAAATATGAATACACACGTCCATCCTAGGTATATTACATAAAAGTATCCACTGGGCCCGGAGAGTTGTATAGTTGTTCCCACCATCAACACATGCACGCCAAGAGTTTTATATTATAAATATCCCCGTTGCAAGAGGTGTGTAAATGTGAGGGCCGCAGTTGGATTTTCCCACAGTTGTCTAATATGCAAATATTTGTGCATTTGTTGTCGACATTCATTGTGAACATCTATGATGCCTAGATACGGCATGGACTATGCAAAAACATGCCATGGCTAGTGTGAGGACACAAATTTTCATATATGACTGAATTGTTGGAACCAACATGATACAAATACGAGCATATTTTAAGGTCCAGGTATTATAGGTTGTCTTCATCTTCCACTCATTAATTTTTCCAATGTCCTTTAATAAAGATATCTACAATGACAATGTTATGTGCACCTGCCTAAGACATATGTCCGAGTCCTAAACATTTTTGTAGGATGAAAATTAATTCCAGTCACATGATTCAGTTCTGGAGAAATTATGGCCATTTCATGGTGGAGTTGCTTCCTATTTTTAGGAAGGTAAAGGACAATAACGTATCATACAAATCAACTACTTCACAACAGCATGCTATTCAGACATGTTAGAGCAGCGAAGTTGACCAATAAAACTGAAAGTATCCCTTGAACATCAAATTCACATGAGTCTTCCTTAAACATCATCAATGTAGTCATGAAAAACAAAACCTAACGTCACTTAAGGACTTGAGGTTTCTCCAGCATGTACAGAAAAAAAAACTACAGTTTTCCACATTTTCATCCCAAATGAAAATCCATAATAATCGAGCTGAAAGTGTGTGTTACTTTAGTTTGAGTCTAAAGAGTGTCTAAATGAAGCTTGCAATTTACAAACTATACCAAGAACCAAAAGATTGCAGTTACAACCAAATAGATAAACTGGTCAGGCACAATCAAGATTCTGAATGGTCATTGACAAGCTAAAATAAAATGTATTTCAGTCTCTTACTTAGAAGCTGAAGCAGATTCCTCCTCCAGCCAGTGTCTTATTTGACGAACATTACGTCTGAAAATAGACGCAGATTGCTTCACATCACTGCGGAGTAGGAGAACAACAGCACTTACACCAGCTACGGTGAGGATGAAATTTGTCAAAGCCATTGCTGTAAGACCTCAATCTCTTCCACTTTTCTCTTGCCAATAACAGAGCTTCGTTGTAGATAGTTTCCAAATTTTCTAGTATTGAAACTGAAGAAATAGAAATGCAGTTAAAAAAGAAGTTTGATAAGTACTACGACTATTTTAGTGTGTGCACGCGCGTGCAGTGCACACGTGCGTGAGGATTGCAGTTGAGAGCAATCTGCAGTAAATGGAGGCATTGTTCAACAGTGCACAGTTCAGATTTTGTTCCATACAGATATGGCCCAATGGACCTTAATCTTTATCAATAGCGAGCCACATTACTAATAGACTATATTTTATGCTAAATGAATGACCCATTTATTGAGCCACTTAACAGGCAAAAAAAAGTTTATGTTAAAATTTGTGAAATTAAACATCGTCAGCTGGTATTGGAGTTTTTGAAAGTAGTGGGGAGATTTAGATTGCCTTTTCTCTAAGTCTGATTGGTGGTCCTCAGTCCTTGCGCATGTAGTGGTTGTCTATTGGAGAAAGAGGGGATGATCCAAGGAAGATGCTAGCTTCTGTTTGTAAAAGTGAACCTTCAAGATTGAAGCAGCAAGTACTGAAGGAAATTCAAGAGGGAACAGAAAATTAAAAACCCTCCCTTGCTCAGTTAACTGCAGCGAGGGACAATCAGCAGCACAGGAGAGAAGCAGTAGAATATGGTTAAAAAAATGATCCTGTCAAAGAGGAAAACAAGCATTTCATAATGAAGTTTTTCGGTCACAAACATAATAGGCCTTCTTAAGAGGGGAATGGGACGACAAACGGATTAATAGTCAAGGAACTTATCCATGGTACCAAAGTTGAAATTTCCATTTTGAAAGAAGTTAAATCACGACAAGGAGATGACATGGCAGCGTGATCCATATGGCCAAGGTGAGCAATCAAGTGCATGGCTATGGACTTGATTAATCGTTCAAGGTGTCTTCTGATCATATGGAATGCCAAGAAGCTTGACAAGGTAGATTCATAAAGTGGGAATTCCCGATTTCTGGTGCTTCTGGCACTGCCTAGTGGGTGTAGATGGATCCTCATCGGAGACTCTTCCATAAGGAGAGAGTTCCACAAAGAGCAAGATTCAGTTAGTGATAAATGGAAAGTTAGCAGTCGCTTCAAGGGAACTTCAATGTATTTTGATTCCCTAGTGAGAGATTGGGAAGTACCCACTGATAGGCGCCATGTAAGATTTCTCTAACTGGATTAATCAGCAAGTTACAGTTAACTTTCTTCTATCGGTGCCCAATTCACATGGTGGAATCATCAAGATTACCTATCTATGTCAAAGCTTGATAGGTTTGCAGCCAATAAGGACTGGATCAACATCAATACAAAGGTCTTTTTATGAGCCATTCCCAGGCTTGTCATAGACCAATGCCCCCTTATGTTAGAATCCTTGGCAGAAAATTGGAGCCCAACCCCCTATAAACTTACTTAGTTGACTGTAAGGGGTTCAAAGTTGATTAAATTGCTCCTTCCCCAACAAATTTATATTTCTTCTTTGCAACTGATAATGTGGCTTTCTATAATATTCATTGTAGTTCTATTTTCTTGCAAACACTTGCTCAAGATATAAGCATTTATCCAACTTTATGTAACATTAATAGAAGTTTTTTCTACAAGATTTAGTATTTGTTTACTTTAGAAAAGTAGTATTGTGAGTATTAGAAAGAAAACTTTCTATACTCTTTTAGTTTTCAAATGGTTTTCTTTTTCATAAAATTCCTTCCATTTCTTGGCAAAAGAAAATTTTACTAAAGTGATGATTGAATTTGATTAGGTTGTCTATTTTCCTTCAATTGAACATGCCAATAGTAACTGATTAGGCCATGTCTCTAATCCTCCCTTTCAGACCTGGCGGACCCAGGAATTTCATTTGACCGGGGCGGAAACAGTCAAAGATAAAGTAAATTATTAAAATGACTTTCAACCGGTCCATATCCAAAGAAGAAGAAGAAGATGCAATGTTTGGTGCCTAAATAATTAAAATGACTTTCAATCAATCTATATCCGAGCTTCAGCAAGTGGATGGGGAAAATCATCATCTTAAAAATAACCAGACTCATCCATACAACAGTGTATAATCATAACTCTGAGGTTTCCAAAAGTAAGTATTTTTATTTAACATTTCAAAAAAATTAGAGAACAGAGTATTCAAACCTCTAAAACCAACATTGCGTTCTTACAAATTACCAAGTTATATAATTTCAATATCAATAGTGTTTTTATACTATAAGGTCTCTCTCTACAATGAAAGAGAGAAAAGCACTGTGCTTTCCTCAATGACTCATCCCTAATGGACAATGGCATAAATAACGTGACACCACCACCATGGAATGTGGGATTGAAGGAAACTCTAGACTCTAGTTCTTTCAAAATGCTCATCCAATCTCACCATATTAAGGAATTCCAATCCCACACATTCAACAACATTGCTCAATTGCTCAAACAACAACCCGAGGCCCTTTTTACAAAAAAAAAAAAAAAAAAGGGCTTTGCCTATCTCCAGTCTCCCTCTCCATCCTCGGCCAGCCAGTGGCTCCCTCACTTGGAGTCCATGACCGACGGAAAAAAAAAACTAAGATTCTTAAATCAGAACTGAAATGCATACTCCCACAAATCCAAACATAAAACCACAAAGCCTCAAAATCAAATAACGAAGAAAAGTAAATAAAACAGAACATAATCAAACAAAAACTGATGAGATCAAGAACTATAAAGATCAATACTGATGAAAAATTATTATTATTGATAGTTCACCAATCATTGGAAAGAATACCACTTCCTGTTTTTTCTCAAATAACACCCAATTTGTAAATAAAATTTTAAACTACAACACCCAAATCGCGAATCCTCAAGAAATTAGCACATCAATTGACAACCAAGCTACAACAATAATAAAGAAACTCTAAAGAAGTAATACACATTATCATATAAAAATTAGTACCGCTTTATTCTTTCCTTAAGCTCCAGACAGTTCCTTCATCATACGAATCCAAATAAGAGCACATGTATTTATAAATGAACATTATCAGCATAATCATAAACATCATATTAAGAGCCAAGAATAAAATTTCCAAAACGAAAAAGGAGAAGAAGAAATAAGTAGTTAAGGCTTAAACATTGATCAAGATAATTAGAGAAGACTTGCTCACGACAATCAAAAAATAAATAAATAAAAATCAATCTTCCTCTTGCATCTCTTCTCATAAGTGGGCCTTCCAGGGGAAAATTCCATCCACAAAACCTAACTTAGAAATATCTAAACCATGCACCAAATTCCACATGAAAAACAGTTAATTGGCAATTTGACACGGATCCAATCATTGTGTTTGAGGCCTAAAATGAAAGGTTAACTTGGCCTGACTAGAGTTATATTTTGGCCACCCAAATTTGCATTACAATTTACAACTGTGTTCATTAAGGAAACTATCATCAGTCTAGAATCTAGATTGAAGTAAATTTAAAATAGATATCCTATCACTTCACATGAACATTGATTGTTAACCAGCATTCAAAACCCTGAATCTAGTTATCCTAACAAAGAAGGTTCTCAACTCAGGACCGTCCGAAAGGATTGATCATGTCACAAAATCCAATGTAACAAAGAAAGCCATAAAATAAAATAAAATAAAAGACCGAAATCAACACAACCCTAACCCTAACCATCAAATAGAAATCAAACAAACAGAACCCTAACCTTTTTGTGTACAGCCTAAAAATGAATCAAATCATAGAAGATAGTGGGAGGGGAAGAGAGAGGCGACAGAGAAGTAGAGACGCAGAGAGGGAGAGAGAATCGACAGAGAGATTTACCTGAAGGTCGTTCCAGGAAGAAGGGTTTTAATTTCGCATAAGTGGCATGAGGAAGCTCAAGCATATAATAACGATATTGCTGGATATGAGATCGTACACGACAGTCAAAATTACATAAAAATCAAATTTACCATAAATCATGTTCATTTTTATTCTCTATTCTTATTTCTTTAATTCCCCCAATAAATATAATATCCCAAGAAAACACCCACTTCTCACCAAAACCCTAATTCTAAAACACCCCAACATGTGATTTACATTGTAACATTGGGTGGTGGAAATCACATAATATCCCGATCACGTATTTTTCTTTTTTTTTTTTTTTTTTTTTTTATAACCTAGGTGTCCCAAACCTTTGGTCCAGAATAATCTCTATGGACCTAGAAAAGAAAGTAAAGTAAAATGCTCATGTGGCCTAATGTGATAGTGCAGTTTCAAACTCACAACCTCTATGTGCGAAGGTCCTGAGCCAAACCGATAATAGCTTCTGTAGGGATCACAAAATTCCGAAAAAATCTTCAAAATCAAGGTATTCTAGTAATACAACATATGCCCCACTAAACAATCCTTATGAAATTGGGGCTTCATTCATTAAACATGAGCCTGCATACTATAGTTATAGTTATAGTTATCCCCTTTTATTACTATGAACCCACAAAGGTATTTTCATGAATCAACACAAGTACACTACATGCGATTGACTGTTACAAACACTTATATAACAAAAGAGAATATTCAAGTGCATCCATCTCTTATTATTGTGGTGAGAGACACCCCTTTTTAAAAAGTTTTAAGTAGAAAAAAAAATAACACCCCTTTTTGAAAAATTTCACTTGAAATTTTCCAAAAACGGTACGAGGGATGGATGCATTTGAATATCCCCGTAACAACTGAGCGAGAGAAAGAGAGATAAGATTTAAATAAAAAACAACACACACAACTGAGCCAACGTAAGAGGGAATTGAGAAAGGGGGGGCATACCTTTTGAAAGGGCAATGGTCCGATGCAAACGTAATGGGGTTACATATAGTGTCCAGATTAGGCGTCGTGCAGATCCGATGGCGATTTGTACTGATCCAACCATCATTTACCATTGAAGTGCTGCTTTTTCTCTAAGACGAAGAAGAAGAAGGAGAATAAAAAAGGATCAGAAAAAAGAGGCAAACACCTTCTTCTGCGATCAGAGAAGAATAAATGTTCAGACCACCTACTTCCACTCTCATCGCCTCCCTTCTCCCCCACACTCGACTCTCAACCAGACGCATCGCAGGAGGAGAAGCAGAAGCAGCTCAAACTCCATACACTGAAATCGCCAGGAGGATCTCCAAATTGATTCGATCCAAACCCAGATGGGAAAACACCCTCATCTCCGACTTCCCTTCTCTCAATCTCTCTGACCCCAACCTCATACAAACGATCCTAATTCACCTTCAATACAACCCTCTCTTCGCATCCCGCTTCTTCAATTGGATCATCTCCTCTCAGAAGCCCTCGCCTCTTCCTTCCCAATCTTACAACACCCTTTTTGATGCTATGTTGAAGGCTAAAGCGTGGAAAGCCGCAGCGACCATCATGTGTTCGACGAAATGCCAACTCGAACCCGCTTCTTGGGAGTCCTACATTTGTGGTCTCTGTAAAGAGGGGGAGATTGAGGAAGCCCTTAGAGCATTTTCCTATTTGACTCGGCTCGGGTTTCTCCCTACTCTTCCCGTTTGGAACTCGGTTCTTTCGGGGTCTCTTCGCGTGGAAAGGACTGATCTTGTGTTTGAAGTTTATGGGGAGATGATGAAATTGGGTGTTGCAGGCGATGTTGAGACGATTGGTTATCTGATTCGGGCGTATTGTGAGGAGGAGAAGCTTTTTGAAGCTTATGTGCTTCTTAGAGAGGTTTTGAGCAATGGGTTTGTGCCAGATGTCGTAGCTTTTAGCAAATTGATCTCTGGGTTTTGCAAGGAAGGGAATTATGGAAAGGTTTCGGAGCTTCTTCATATGATGATTGCAAAGAACTGCGCTCCTGATATTTTCACTTACACTGGGATTATTCATGGGCTTTGCAAGAATGATATGGGTGAAGAAGCCCTTCGGGTCTTTATTGATCTTATCAATAGAGGCTATGCTCCTGATGTTGTTACCTATACGATAATGATCGATGGTTTGTGTAAGATGGGTCGGATGAGTGATGCCCGCAAGCTATGGTGTCGAATGATTGGTGAGAAATTAGTTCCAACTGCTTACACCTACAATGTCCTCATTGATGGACATTGTAAATTGGGTAACTTGGAGGAGGCTAGGAAGCTTTACTTGGAGATGCTTGATCAGGGTCACAGTGATAGCACAGTGAGCTGTAATACAATGATTGCCGGCATGTGCATACATGGTAGGATAGATGAAGCATACCGTCTATTTGAAGAAATGGCAGAGAAGGGTATTGATCATGATTTGATTACTTACAATACTTTGATTCAGGGATTTTGCAAGGAAAAGAGGATCAAGGAGGCTATGAGTCTTTATGGCAAGCTTCTTGCGACTGGTAGGCATCCCAGCACTCCCACTTACACCCCATTGATCCAATCTCTTTGCGAGGAGGGAAATGTGCAGGAAGCGATAGAATTGTTGAATGACATGCTAAATAGGGGTCTGGAGCCATTGGTATGCACTTGGGATTATATTATAGTTGGACTCTGCAAGCAAAGTAGATTAATGGAGGGAATGGAGTGGTTGGCAAGTATGCTAGAAAAGAGGCTAAAACCACGACAAGGCACCTTTAACAAATTGCTCGAATGCCTTTGTTTAAAAGATCAATTTGATGATGCTTTACTTGTTTTGGATACTATGCTTGGGATGGGTTGGAGAGTTGAGGCATCCACTTTCCAGTTGCTCATCAATCAACTGTGCAAAGTGAGTGCTGACCGAACCGGTGAATTTCTTGAGAACATCTTGGAAACAAACTTCAGCTCCACATCTTCCCCGTAGTACCCATGCATTTGTTTGAAAGATGGAGGTTAATGATCCTTTCTGGATTCGCACGTTTGGATGATTACCCTTTTGGGGCATCCATATACCATTTCTGTACCTGTCACTTTATGAAGTGAGTGCCAGTCAACTTTGCAGAGTGTGTGACCACCAAACTGGGTTATTTTTTTGGAGATCTTAGGGGCATATTGCAGCTAATAATCTTCTCCTTACCACCATCTCTACCAAAGAAGAAGAAAATGTATGTGTTTTGTTCTTTCTTGGAAATTTGTATAATTTTTATTTTTTTTAAAGTATCTTATTTTTCTTTCTCTAATTGTTTCTTAGTATTGGACTTGAAAACCTATGCTGACATGTGCACAGGACTTTCCATGAGTATGGTGTCTATTTACCCATGTGGTCCAACTTATGCTTTATACAAGCCGTCCCAATCACCATCCTCCCATGAATATGCACTCACCCGATGTCACTCTAGTGGAGTGACATACATACACCATTGGATTGATAAATATGTGAAGCCCTGATTTTAACTGAATGTCATTTTTTTATACATTGATCAATCAATGGCATGTACAGCATTGTGATTGGAGTGAAATTTGGTTGAGTACCTATCCATAGGGGGCAGGTGATATGTATGGACCCAACTTATTATTTGCAAAAGTTAACATCTGCAGTGAGCTCCACATGAGCTGTGAAGAATTTTTGGGGCCGTGTTTAGGGGGCTGTCCCTAGAACTTTATTTTAATGGATTTCATTCTCTCTTTAAGAAAATTCCTCTGTTATTGATAAAAAAGGCTTTTAACTTGGTAAGCACTTTATTAGCAGAAGAGAACTCTTCTATGAGACTAGATAAATCTATACATTCTATATATTCCTCTTGGAATTTATTACATTGCACGGTACAAACTTCTGATTAGCTTATTTAGGAAGTTGGAATACATCCATTTACTCTACTCAGACCATGGGTAGACTTCAATTGCTTCTGTTTGAATACAAAGGCTAAACAAGTAAATGACTCTCTCTCTCTCTCTCTCTCTCTCTCTCTCTCTCTCTCTCTCTTTTCCTGGTCCGTAAAGTATCACTTTTGACAATCATTTGAATGTGGAAATGTTTAAGGCTATGATACCCAGATACTTCTACAAGCCCAACGTATCCGTATCGGACCGATCCGACACATTTACGGAACAAGTTTAACATATCCTACTTATCAAGTGCTTTTTTTCATATAGTTCTTTTAATATTTTTACTTCTCACCATAAAAACTAGGATGAGAACAATGATAATTTCATTGATGCAAAAGTGACTTAAAGAAAAAACTAGGACACCCGTATCCGTATCTGTGTCCTAGATTTTCAGAAGTGAGGAGTCGTATCCCCGATCCCCATATCAGTGTTTGTATCCATCTCCCTAGGCAGCATAGGTTTAAGGATGGAGATAATTATCAATAAGAAAAAAAGAAGTATGGAAATAATTGAATGCAAAGGCCTTGCTTGACAAATACTAGGAATTAGATCATATAGCTGGAAGCTACGTGAAAAGCTTTGAGAGAATGAAAGAGTCACTTGATGATTTTGCTCATTATTATTATTATTTTTGAAAGGTAGTATCCTATTGATGCCCATAAAATCTGATGTAACGACTGCTACTGTATCAATTAGATGTAGAGACTTGTGGAGATATTCGGGGTTTATATCATTGGACTAAACTTTGACAAGGCATTTATAGGCATGGATAAAATAGCCTACATAGCGGCTGCTATATCTCGGCCGCTATGCTAAATTGAATCTATTGCTGCTCACACCTGTAACGTGCCCTTACTAAGGCATGGTGACCGCTATAAATGCTATGGACGTTGCAGACTGCTACATTGACAACTAATTTCTTTCTTCTTTAAACTTTTTCTTTTCTTCTTCTTTCCAAACAACATTTGTACACACCCCTTCTAACCTTCTATGCTTAAAAAAATAAATGGAAAAGAAAACAAAATCTCGCTGAATTGAGCCAACACAGAGCTCCGCTCAATGGCTCTTCTGTAGGTATATCTTAGCAAACACCCCCTTAGGTATTAATAGAGGTATTCTTTTCTCATCTCTCAACAAAAGTATATTGTTTTGTTTTGATGAAAGTTAATTTGTCATTCATGTTTGAACTTTAAACTTTATTTGGACTTTACTGTATAATTTATATATCTTATGTTGTATTCAGTTGTGCTAAATTGCTTGTTTGAATTATGAATCTTCAAGGAAAAAAAATTATGAATCTGGAAATGCATACTAGTTTCCAACTTAGTATGTCTAACCAACATGAATACATAATTACATGTGAAAAAAAAATCAATCAATACTATTATTTTATAAGCATTCAGATATACAGGACCTCTATGCATTGAGAGGACCTTAGCCCACCCCCCCTATCTAAGTTAGCATGGAATAAAGAACTTCAAATTCTAACATTTACTAATATCCTAGAGTTTTTGAATATTTTCTCACATTTTTCGACAACATTTGTTATTCACACCACTACACCATTACGTATCACCACAACCGTTATGTATTGCTTGCTACGTAGCGTTTTGCCTCCGACTACTACACTCATTGCAACAGCTATTTTGATCCTTATTTGTGGGTGACTTACCCCAAAAGAGTTTGCTACCATTGCCTATCAATACCTCCATCTCCAAGATGACAATGGGGCAAAGACAATGGGAATAGTTAAAAAGAGTTTGACCTTTACAAGATTTTTGGATTTGGTGAAGTTATCAATGAAAGTAAACCTTTCAAATTGCCTCATTGTCTCTTTAGTTGTTGTGAATCTCTTAAGTATCTATGGTTGTGTCACTGCCATTTCAGTCGTACCTTGAATTTCTTTGGTTCAATTTTTCCAACATTTTCATTCCCTAGCAGATGGATATTGCTGATGGCGTGGTTGAGATCCTTCTTTCAAATTGCTCACTTACTTGAGTTTAACCCTTGGGAGTTCTATTATTCAAGTTACACCAACATTTGTGCTTCATATTCCTGCTAAATCTTGGATTTGGCTGGAGAAACAAAATTCGTGTAGCCGTCCCAACAGGCTTTGATGATGATGATGATGTCTGCTAAATCTTGGCAATGATATATTTCTCACTTGCATGATAGAGTTCTCTCCTCCCACTATATTGCCATTTTGTTCCTGCAATGATTTTTTGTGTGTTACATTCAAGAACATATTGTTCTTGGTAGATGCCAACATTAACACGATGGTAAAAGCTTTGATTTTATCTTGTCTCAATTCTGTTAAGCTTCTCACATTGTGCACTAGAACTCTTCATGTAAGGTTTGTTCATGGTCCTGGGTCAACTGAAGCTTGTCAATGCTGATGTGGAACCGAGGGGAGATGCGGGGTGGGCAATGATAGAGATGGAGGGAGAAGGGAATCAGGGATTACTTGAACATCGGCCTCACGCCAAACTCCAATTCAGGAGGCAAAAGGATCTTGAAGATTACTTGGGGAATAATGGAGGCAAAAGGATCTCAAAGAGTACTTGGGGAAGAACTCAAAGGAGAACTCAGGAACTCAATTTCATTAATCATCAACCATTCCCTAACCCAAGAGGCTTTACATCCTCATATTGGAAAAGAAATACTCTAAAACTTATCTTGACCATCTAAACACATTGATGGCCAGAATTAAAACATTCAATTAAAAATAACTTAAAACATAATTAAAATTCTAAATAATATAAAAAATAAAATAAAATGAATGGGTTGGGCCCATTGGCCGGACCCATGGAGGGCCGTGGGTCTATCCTGCATCAAATGCCTAGCTAGATAAGTTATCAGGCATAATCTTTTGGCCTGAATCTAGACCAAAATCTTAAAGTTAAGCCTAGAACCGGTCTTTATGTGAATGTTATTTCCTTTTTGTTAATAATGTCTTGTCAAACTTTATCTAATTCCAGACCACTGTCCATACATAGACCCAAAGTAAGCATATGTTTTAGTATCATCCCCGACAATAGTCCTGATACATCCCACTACCTAAAATCTATCCCATTGTATGCTTGCTTCATATTTGGCTGACTTATTCTGGACTATGGCCAGTTGGTATACTAAGTTCTATTAGTACTTTTTTACACACATTCAAGGTCTTTGTTGTGTTGAAGCATGTGGCTATGTTTAACATGGCTAAGGGGTCGTTCGCCTTGTACGCATGGAATGTGAAAATGGGTTTTACATATGCAAATGTTACACATGTGAAACTCATTACCATATTTATCAAAATCACCATTTCACATGAGTAAATTAGTACATCCAACAATTTTAGATGTATTTGGATTTTTTTGGACCTTTTTCACAGGTTTCTCAGAAGCCACAAAGATTTTAGATATGAAACTAAATGTTTTGATGTTATAATTAATTCAAATATTGAATGGTTCAGATAATGAATTGAGGGCTCACGAAAGTGCAAAAAATTAGATCTATTATAGGTTGGGATTTTGATTTTTTTTCACAAATTTATGAAGATTTAAGATCTGAAATTAAACATCTTAGGATTTTTTAGCCCTATAACGAAGATGGATGGTGGATCATGATTGAGGCCCACAAAAGAAAGAAAAAAGAAAAGTTCATGGGGTCCAAACCCACAACCTCTCTTGGCTTGTTTTTGCCTGTACCATTTGACTATAAAGTCTCATGTAACATTTTACCACTGTTCCGGTATGTAGATGAGAGGCTGAAAGTGGCCTCATTTACACACCATTTTCATGTCTCATTTACACATCAGATGCGTAAATGAGCGCAAACAAACATGACAATGCATAACCATTACATGTGCATCATTTAAATATGTAAATGAGTGCAAAACAAGCCCCTTTAAAAGCAGTCGCCGTCAACATTACACAATACACAATTTAATTAAGTTACAGATGGTGATGCCATTCCTTTATAGTGCCTACTTTTATGTCCTCTCTGACTGCATCTGTCTTGTTGGGAAAATTCATAACTGTAATAAACAACCTTTCTTTTATAACTTTGTTTCTTCTATCTAACTACCATATACTCAACAAAACTCTTCTTCTGACTTGGTCACGTACTTGCAGGCTGCAGTTAACATCTCCATGCAAAATCCATTATCATATCAGTGTTGCAAGAAAGCATTGGCAAATGGCAGAAGAGCCTTTTAAATTGAGATGAACGTCTTTGAGGGAACACTGTAATGAAGTATTATTATTGAAATTTTCACTAGAGATGGCTACTATATTGGATAAATGAATTTTGATTGCACCTCCTGACTCAGAACTCAATAAAAAGTTTAAGTTGATATGAAGAAGGGTTCAACATCTCTATAAGAATCTACCCAGATGCTACCATCCAGTCTTCAGCACACAATACTGCTGCTTTTGCCAATTTATTTGCTTTACATGCATTGGAGAATACTATATGCTTTGCATGTATTTTATGCATCAGGAGGCTTTACAATACTCTCTAACTTCTGTATGAATGACATTCTTTCTAATTGGGAGGCTTGTATCGGGTGTGGCTCATCTAAGGAGAGAGGGATGGTCGCTTGGTGCATTCCTACGTTGGGGATGTTGAAGTTTAATGTTGATGGGTCTACTAGAGGAAGCCAAGGCTGGTGGGCATTGGAAGAGCATTGTGCAACGACAAGGGGAAATCTTATGTTTGTTCTCCAAAAGTGTTGAGGCAAGATACTCTAATGAAGCAAAGGTGTTCGCTCTTTTAGTGGCTTTAAGTTGGGTTTTTTTTTTCCTGTCCTTTTCAATGTGGTCTGATAGTGGAAAGTGACTGATCTAATGCTATCTATTGGGTTATTCAGAGAGGTGTCAAGCCTTGGAAATTTCAGTTTTACCCAAATGAGATTACTGTTATGTTTTCTCATGTTATTAGATTAACTAATTGATTTTGCTTACTCTTTAGCCATACAAGGGGTCCTAAAGTTTTCTCATTGGGAGGGCTTCCTCATGTAATATTTTTGTATAGGATACAAGTCTTTGGTTGTTTTGTTTTGGTGTCTTTTTATATAAAATTTACCATTATTATTCAAATATATATATATATAGAAAAGCTCTCCTGATCTGCAGCTGAGGGTATAGTCAGCTGCGGTGTGAGAGAGACGCGTGTGCTTTGGGTGGAACAGAAGAGAAAAACGAAATGAAAACTGGCGCCCTTCTCTGTTCTCCATTTCATTTCTCCCTTCCATCTTCGGCTCGGTCTCTCTCTCTCGACCACTCTCCCTCTCAACTCGATCTCTCTCTACAGACTGCTCTCCCTCTCAGCTCGATCTCTCTCTCGCGTCACTGCTCTCCCTCTCAGCTCGATCTCTCTCTCCGCGCAGACCCTCTCTTGGCGATCTCTCTATCTCTCCCCCTCATCTCTCCCTCTCTCATCGATCTCTCTCTCTCACTGCGGCAGACCCTCTCTCCTTCTTCCGCCATCGCTGCTGGTCTCCCTCTCAGCTCGATCTCTCTGCAGCGTCGCTGCTCTCCCTCTCAGCTCAATCTCTCTCTCAAGACTTCTCTCCCTCTCAGCTGGATCTTTCTCTCAGCTCGATCTAAAGTCTTTCCTTGTCTCCCCCTTGCACTAGTTCTTTCAACTTGTAAGTTGTTACCTTCCAATATGTCATAAATGACCTATTTTGAGCCTTCATGTGTGCTTAAACCATTTCAATTGATATTCTTGTTATTTTCTATTGGTGCTATCTATAGGTTCTCTCTTATATATTCATGCTTAGTTCTATAATTTCATGCAACTCCACAAATCAATCTCAGCATATCTCTCACTCTCAATCACTTTCAGATATCCAATAAGAACTGCAATATTTTTCATATTTGTTTTATCAAAAGATTTTCGTGAAGCATTGTCTGGATTAATTGTTTCAGATTCATGGCCATGAATTTAGTAGTCAATTTGCTAAATTGGAGATTTCCTCTCTCGCTTGGTCCAGGAAAGATGGTATTGGCCCTGCTGTGCAGCTGAGGCTGTTGGATATCAGTCTCATTGTCCTCTACCTGCTACCAATCCAAGCTGCAGCGGATCATGATCATCTGTTTTTGTGGTGCTTCAGGAACTGTATAATTCAGTTTACCCAAGACCCCATAAGTTTCAATCTTGCTCTTGGGAACCACTGGAGATCTGTCATGTTTTCAGTCCTGGAATCACAGCCTGACCACTGTTAAATTCCAAGATAATTTGGATTCTATCCAATCCATCCAAGTTAGTTATTTTGAACAGTCTATTTGATAGGCAGTCACAAACTTATGGGCTGTTTGTGGTTGGATTAATACTAGTAGAGATTACTTGTTCAGTTTATTTACAACCACCTTTATAAGAACTGTAAAATCTATTTGGCGTTAATTTCATGTTATATAATGGCACAACAAAATTATACTGCATGTTACTTCTTTTTTCCATCATTTATTTGACATGTGTTGTTCTTCTGCATTAATTTTTCAGATTATCATTTTATGAGTCATCCTATACTCCTAATACTGTTATTTTCTGATTCATCAGGTTAGTGATTGTGTTAATGGTATGTTGGCATAAAAGAAATGGTTAATGGTATTTTGGTTTAGTAATGGAGCCGTTAACGTACTTGAAAAAAAAAAAAAAGAAAAGAAAGAAAAAAAGAAGAAAAAGAATCTTGCTTTTCATTTTATTGAATTCCACTAAAGCATGAATTGTAGGTTTTTGCTCTAAATGATGCTGGTGCTCATGCTGAAAATGCAACAGCTTATGTGAGCTTAGAACCATGAAACCATTATGGTAGAACTCCTCCCTGCTCTGAAGCAATGATCCGAGCAAAGGTGAAACATGTAGTTGTAGGAATGGTGGATTCGAATCCCATTGTGGCTTCAAAAGGAGTGGAAAGACTGAGAGGAGCAGGAATTGAAGTAACAGTAGGGGTGGAGGAAGAGCTGTGTCGGAAGCTTAACGAGGCATATATACATAGGATGCTTACAGGGAAGCCATTCGTCACATTAAGGTATGTCGCCAAATTTTAATTTTTCATCAGGGTGAAATACATCAGGGGAAAAAGATAACTACTACAGTGAGATTGCATGTTGTTGAAGAAAAACCGGGCATATATGCATAGGCTACTGATGATATACATAGGATGCCTACATGGAAGTCATTAGTCACATTAAAAATCATTAGGGGAAAGATAACTTCTACAGTTAGATTGGATGTTATTGAAGAAAAGGAAATCTGAATATCCCAGTTTTTGAAAATCATTGTCACTGAATTTGCTAATTGAGTTTGAACTTTGACATTCCATCTATTTAAGAATCATTAGGGCTGCACATGGTCTGGACCCAGCTCACATGCCAAAAAGGTCCAAATCATCCAGCCCAAAGTAGGTGGGCTCATCCAAACTTGTATTGTAGTCTGTTAATATCTTGCTTACTCGACTCAGATTTTAAATGGCTGCCCAAGGAGTGAAGTTTGCTCTAGGCTCTAGTAATGAGATTATCAATGATCAATTGGTAGTTCGTCTTGAAAGAGAAGATACGAGAGATGTCATTGATATGGCCAATGCATGTGTATCAACCTGTATTAGTTTTATTTTTTCTTTTTTCTTTTTTTTCTTTTGAAAAGAACCAAGATAATGTAAAATTCTCAGATTTGCGCTTTACATAGGTTTGTGGGCTGTTTAGATCTAGGTATCAGGCTTTATAATATGAATATGGCATAGTTTAACCCTGACTTGTTTATTTTTGAATTGTGTCTCAGATGACCCAAGTTTGATGAGAATGTTATAGTATGTTCATGCATTCTTAACTAGCACATTTTTTCAAATTTAGGTTATTCTTATCAATCACTCTCTGTAACCTACAGATACTTGTCATCTTTCAATGGCCGGATTCTGAATCAGGTCAATGATGAAGACGAAGAGTCCAGTGGATACCTATGATGCACAGATACGGCATGGATACAGGAAGGACACGCCATAGTCACGGCAGGGACACGGATTTTACACATAAAAAGTAAAGTATCGGATACGATACGACACAATACGTTGCCCATTTTTAAGTGTCTGTGCATCATAGGTGGATACTACTTGCAATTGCTATAGGACCATGATGGGGTTGTCATTTCTAGCACCTCACTGGGCTAGCGACACTAAAGCTTTAGCTTTCAACAAAACCAGTGCCAAGAAACCTCTCTTAATCATAATCGCAACAGTTTCATATTCTCCTTCACAACTCCCTGCTCTCATCGCAGAGGTTGCTCCACATGCAATTATCTTTGCAGATAAAAATGTCACCGTGATCCCAGCAACAGAATCAAACCTGCGTAGATGGGGAACAGAAATTGTGGTTTTGGACCAAATGAATTTTGCTATCAATTTTGGTTTAAGCATGAAATAAGACTTTCGAGAGAAAGTGCAGAAGCTTATAATTTTCAGCAGCAACACCCAAATTATTGTAGCTATATATTGATGATGTTTCTACTATTTGTTGCATATGCATTCGGATCAAACTTTGCAACATGAGGATAACTATCTCTATTAGGGTTTTTTGTTTTTTGTTTTTTTTTAGAAAGGAAATGTCCAGATGCACTTGTGTACTATCTCAATTTTTGTTTCGAATGGAAATGTCCAGTTGCACTTGTGTATTATCTCAATTTTTTTTTCGAATGAAAATGTCGAGATGCACTTGTCTATTTATTGACTACTAGTGGGAGGTACGTGCGTTGCACGGAATTGTCAATGAGAGGCTTTGTTTGCAGTGACATGTTTACTATCAACCCTTCTTGACATATGAACCTGGCTATTTGCTCAAGATGGGAATCCGTTTTTATGGGCAAAACTCTAATTTAATAATCCACCCTTTTTACAAGTTATAAAATGAAATATTAGCATAAGAAAAGTGCGCGAGTTGAAAACGAGGCAAACGCGATTTTTTCCAATTGAAAAATTCCATATTTGAAGTTCATAATATGGACTTCGAAAACCCTAAAATTTTTCCAGAAACTCTATTGGGAAGTAGGTTAACCAATGCCCTAAATAGGGGTACTCAGTAAGGTTTTAGTAGACTTGGCCGACAGAATAAGAAAAGTGCGTGAGTTGAAAACAAGGCAAATGCGATTTTTTTTTGCCAAAAAACCTCAAATTTGAAGTTCATGAAATGGACTTTGAGAACCCCAAATTTCGTCCAAAAAATCTCTCGGGGAGTGGGTTCAGGGGTACTCAGCAAGGTTTCAGCAGATTTGGCTGACAGGGTGGGAAAAGTGCACGAGTTGAAAACAAGGCAAATACGATTTTTTCCGACCGAAAATTTTCAGATATGAAGTTCATAATTTGGACTTAGAAAACCTCAAATTTCGTCCCAAAACTCGATCGGGAAGTGGGTTAACCAATGTCCTAAACAGGGGTACTCAACAAGGTTTCAGCAAATTTAGCCGACAAAGTAGGATAAGTGCGCGAGTTGAAAACGAGGCAAACACAATTTTTTCCGGTGAAAAATTGCAGATTTAAGTTCATAATATGGACTTCGAAAAACCCAAATTTTGTCCAAAAACTCCTTTGGAAAGTGGGTTAACCAATGCCCTAAACAAGGGTACTCAGCAAGGTTTCAAAGGTAGCACGTCTTACACCCAAAGAAAGGACCCTATGAAAGTAGTTGACAAAGAAACATGATTCCCACCTTTACATGGCAGAACCCATCTTTTAGCGCTCCAAACCCAAATCTAATTGACTAATCAAAGGTCATTCCGAATTTTAAAAGAATCCATGGGTCGTACCATCCTAATATATGATCAAGGCCCTACAAAAGACTTGAAAGCAAGACGGTAGCAGATGCACTCCACATAAACAAGATCAGGAAAACTAGGATCTTCAATCTCAGGATATTTTTGAACTATTGATATATTTTGTGGGGCCTTTAAGATAGACGTATAGTTTGGCTCGACAAAAAGTCTAAATCAGTGGATAAATAAGGCCGGAGAATATTGTGCATATATCATCAATGATTACATAATAACAAATTACAAAAACCCAAAAAAAATCATAAAAAGTTGGTTTACCAAGACAAAGCAACCAAGTGTGATATCCAAACACATGAACCATACATAAGTACATTTATGCGAAAAATAAAACTATCCTGAAATCATTTAAACAGGCCCCAGGGAAAAGAACATAAAATTCACAAGGGAAAGAATAGCGTGAAGAGTCCTTCAAATAATGAACTCTTTAAATAAATTGCTTCAAAATTCATACATACACATCAAAAGCTCTTTAGAATGAAAAAGAAAGACAACTCCATTAGTCATTCTTGGAATGTTCTCACCATTACAATTACACACCACAGCATTGCAAGTCAAAGGTACAATACAAATGGATATAAAAGCCAACAGCAGCGGAAATCCACATATGTGTTTTTTTCATTGCAATTTCCTGAAAGGGGTTTCGTCCATTTATCTCAAATAAATCCCCTTCCTTGATGGCAGTCTTGATGGAGTCCTTCCTTCTATGTATATAGATATGGTGGCAGTCTTGATGGCACCTTATCTGCATTACAGTAATTGAACTGCAATAGACATTACAGTACAAGGCAAATATAAGTGCTAAACTGTGCAATGCACTACACAAGCAACATTAAAGTCTAGACAGAGAAGTAGAGAATCAAGAAGATGAAAGTGAAACAATACAAATAGAATGTGACTATACACCAGCTTTTCCACCCATGCAAATCAATTGACATAAAGTACGTCATGCAGCCAATTTCCTCCAAGTTCAGAAATATAACTATTTAGCACCTTAGCAAGATCAAATTTGCATTTAGAGAAATACATGAGACTAATTTAGCACAATTTGCAAATTACTTTCAAGACTGTTTTCTCCATCCAAGTAAGTAATTGGTTTTTGGTGTGAAGAGTATATATATTAGAGTTAACCAAAATCAATTTAACTTCTTTCATAGATTTTACTATCAAGCCCATTGCATCAATAATTGAAAATTATCAAGAATTTAACTGATAGGCACGATGTTCATATTTAATTTGCATAGAGAAGAGATAAACATAAAGCACATATGCAAATCATGCAATATTCTTCACATATATAACTTTTAGGTTCAATATTAAATACAAAATGCATCTTAAGATGAGACGCTAATAGAGTATAAATGCAACATGAGACACTAATACTCGTCAGACACCTTGAAATTTTGGGTTGGGGTGGTTGGGCTGGTAAGTAACTTGATGGAGCTGGATCACGGTTAGTTGGAGGTCAAATAGCATGCTGTCATTCAGAGCGCACCGAATTCATTTGTCTAATTGGGTTCAAGTGTGTCAACCCAAACCCAAAACTACTGGATTGATTTTGCATAGAAGTTGGTGGATCAGGTTATTCTTTGTTTTGGAGTCCTTTCTTTTTAACTCTTTGATTGTTATCTTCAAATTTCTCTTTTCAATATAGGACATGTCTTGGGGTTTAAAAGCCCACTAGTCCTGCTAGATAAAAGAAGCTTTAAGGATTGGTCATCTATGGAAAGAACAAAATTTCCAAATCGACGATCCATCGAACACATTTAGCTGTCCAATCTAAACAGATAAATTAGTCCGATGTCTCCTCAAATTCTTAAAATTCTCTATTTGAGTAGGAGATTCCTAATGTCAAACATGTTTTACTTGTGACAAATAGCTGCTTAAGCCCTTCAAATTATCCAATTCCAAACTTTTTTCAAAGTTTCAAAGTTAATGCAAAAGAACAACACATGTCAAATAGATGGTGTAAGTGCCTAAATAATACGGGCTTGATTAGGCGAGTGTTAGACTCGTGATGTTGCTGTTAAATTGCTTTAGATGGATTGGATGCCTTAAACCTGAAAAGGAAAGAAGGAACAAAGGTCAGAGCCCCTAGCTGCAGTCAGTCGAAGGCACTCTGATGCCCAAGTTAGTGCAGTCACTGAACAGAGGGAGAGTGAGTGGGGGAGAAGAGAGAGTTCAAACGGTATGCTCAGGTAGGGGTGTGCGCGGGTCGGATTGGGCGGATAAAGGCCAATATTTCTATTCAATCCGCCACTAGCGGGTTGGAAAAATTTCAATCTGCCACCAACCCACCAAAGTCTAAATCCGGCGGATTGGTTACAAATTTTGGCGGTTTCAACTCAGCGGGTTAGGCGGGTTAGGCGGGTTGGCATTAACAATGTTTTTTTTTTTATTTTAATTATCACAAACTACAATTTGTTATTGATAATCTCAAAATATAACTAATGCACATAAAAAACTAAAGGTAGATTTCATTGAATAATCTCAATTCCAACACAAACATAGTCAATGAAAAAGAGATATATCATCTCTAACAAAAGTAGGCTCTGCCTTACAACTTAGGAAATTAAAAAATAGTAGAATTAAATCAACAAACTCAAAGTCTTAACATTCCCAAAGTCACATCAAGGATTCAAAATAATAACATACCAACATAACAAATAAACTTCAAAATGGTGTGCATGGTCTCAAAAGCCATAATGTAATCAAATTAAACCCACTGAAAATAAACTCAATTCTAACAACAGTTGTTCACAAAATAGACTTTTTAGATTTTGTTTAGGGAATTGATGATTGATTAGCTGTAAAAATTTATTAGGTGAATTGATTAACTTTAAATACTTAACAATTTCAACTAATATATTTTTTTATGTATGTAAAATTATTAATTAAGCGGGCGGGTCGGCTTGTAGCGGGTTGGCAATTTTTCAATCCGTAACCCAATCCAATCCGCAATTTTGGGGGTCTAACCCGCCCAACCCAAACCGCCTAACTTAATGACCCGCACATGGTGGGCGGGTCGGTTGCGGGTCGGCGGGTTAAGCGGATATTTTGTACACCCCTATGCTCAGGGGGTGTGTATTGCGTAAAGTGTACCTCTCCATGAATCTTACCTATGCATATATATAGACGAGTGTCCCATCAGAAGCTCCATTAGTGGAGGTAGGTGGAGGTATAGTCCTATCAGCTCATACCTCGGATCCTCAGTGGGGGTAGATGAAATTATTGTCCCATCGGATCTTCCCCAATCTCAAACATAAATGCGGACACGACCGTCAAATAAGGATAACCCTTTATCAATATCCGACGGCCACCCTATTTGACAGTACGTTCTGCAACGTAGCTGTACCATCATATAATTGAGACTTGACGCAGTGTTCACCTCGGTCAATAGGACCGAACTGGAGAAGTCACCGAGGTCGGGAGTGTGCGAGTTAGGGCACTACTGCCGGGATGTGCAAGACCGAGCTCAGAGAAGCATGGTCGGTACCCTTACCGAGGCCAGCTCAAGCTCAGTGCCAGCTGGCATAATCGCGGAGCTGAACGAAGCCGAGATCAAGGTATACCCAGTCGGTACTTTGACCTAAACTAGGAGTAATTTCGGAATCATGAAAACACCCCACACAATTGCCCCTAGCTCCTAATCTCTTGAGAGTTCTGTAACTTTCTGAGGTCGGAAGCTAAGTATTAGGGAGTTTTCTTATGCCGAGCTCGTAGCTCTTCATCTTGACATCGGTTGCTGACATCTGATCCTTATCACATTGCTTCGCCTGCCCGAACGCGTCGATGTCGCTTCGCCTGCCTGAGATAATCAATTACCTTGGCTGGATTACTGTGGAAGACGCATCGTCACTGCTACGTGTCATCATCTGATCGGCTGTACGGCTGTTACGAAGCGACACATATGGCTTCCGAAGCGACGGTTTAAATGCACGTCCTTGAAATCCGAAAGGGCGCTCTTCATGCTTTATATATACAGTACCCTCTTCCATTCTTCTTCTATTTTGGCGTTCAAAAGAGAGAAGATTTTCCTACGAGAGAGACTTCCTGCAAAAGGTGTCCTGCAGAGAGTCCTTAGGAAAACCTCGGAGCCCTCGGATCTTCCTCATCTCCGTGAGTTTCCCTTCCATTCGCCTTTCTTTGTTTCTGTGCTTCCCACTCCTTCTAGGATTCTCCCTTTAGGGTTTCTGAGCCTCCCCGCTAGGTATTTAGCCCCTTTTTTCTTTGTCCCTTGTGCTTCATTTGTTCAACTTCTCTCAGTCCTAGAGATAGGAATATACAGGAATTGGGTCGATACCCCTCAGGCCATCGAAGGGTTTAGGACCATGTACAGGATCCCAGAGGAGATCCTGATTAGAGTAGATGACCCGGAGGACACCTTTGACGGCCGATCCTTCCGGAATGGCTGGATGCCATTCCCCTTAATCGCCATAGTAGAAGGTGGGGTTAGGTTCCCCATCCATCCGCTTCTGAAGACCTATCTTCGGAAGTGGAATCTATGCCTCTGCCAGTTAATGCCCAATAACTTCAAAATAATAATGGGCACTGCCGAATTGAATAAGATCCTGGGGATCAACCTCGGTGTCCATGACATCGAGGATGTGTATGATTTGTGCAAGTCTGCTGGAAGTGATGACTGCTACTACCTTTAGGGGAAGCCGAGGAGGGAGCCATTCGTTCACGATTTGGAGGATTCGAACAAGCACGGCGGGGACGATCGTATGTTCGTCTCCAGTAGCTGGGAGTTCGAAGAGTCCGAGCCCGCGGAGGCGAAAGCACATAGGGTCCCCCGTCATCTCGGGACTCCCCCAAGTAAATGCCGATTCCACAGTCTTGTCCTTCTTTTCTATCTTTATTTCCACCGAGCTCATAGATCTTTCTTGCCGAGTAGGTCACAGCCAGAAGAACAAAGAAGCGAAGCGGGTCTGGTGGAGGAGGAACAACGACTGGCTGAAGGCGGTGAAGGCCTATAAGGGTCATTACGGTCGGGTGGCTTGGGATCTGTTGGGATACGAACCTCGGTACCGTTCCTTTATCAAGAGGAAGACCGGCTCGTCTCCGCCGATCAAAGAGCCTGAAGACTTCAAGCCCCTGCTAGCCTTAGGAGCCGGTGTTTCCACCTTAGGTGCCGAGCCGGAGCCCACCGACCCACAGGAGGCCATAGAAGCATACCCGTCCTCCCCGAGCTCCGAGGAAGAAATGCCGATGGAGTGTTGTCGGCCCCCTCTACAAACTCCGGATCTAAAGTCCAAAGTATTTGGGGGCCGAGCTCCCCTGTCTCTCAGTCCTCGCCCACCGGCTCTGCCCCTGCGTCCGCGGCCTCTGGCGTCGCTGGGTCTTCTGTTGCGCTCGACGCTTCCTCAAACGGAGCTAAAAGGCATCCTGTTGACGTCCCCAAGAAGGGCGTTCAGATAGAGAAGACCCCCAGGTCGGAAAGGCCAGTGGAGTAGGGCCCTGGGAAGAAGGGCGCCCCGCTAGAGAAAAAGGGGAGATCGGAGGGCCGGCGGAGCAGGGCCCTGAGTCGGATCCTGCTTCTCGGCTCATCAGACCGGCCCCATGGAGGCCGAACCTCATGCTTGAGCCTGGAAGATCGTTGCCGGTGGAGGACCGGTTGGCCGCTAGTTCCTCCGTCATGGCGGCACTCTCCAGGGCCTGTGCCCTCCCCCGCGACATGGAGAGGCACAGGAAGGCTGAGGATGTGGGGTTGCTGATAACATCCATGCAGGCGTCCATCGCGGTGAGTTTTGCTTTCTCATGAATTTCGTTAAGTGTTTGATTCCGGTTCCCTATCTGACATGTTTTCTTTTGCAGAATGTACAGAGGATTTAGGTGGTATTGGAGAGAGCCCTCCAGAACGCCTCCAGGGTCTCCCAACTGGAGGGGGAGAAGAGGAGGCTCGGGGCCGTCCTAGAGGAGAGCAAAGAGAAGTTACGGGAATCGGAGGAGAAAAATGCCAGCCTTGCAGCGGAGGTGGATGCGGCGTCCGCAGAGATCATAAAGCTGAAGACTGAGACGCATGAGCTGAGGGGAGCGGCAGGAGTCAAAGTGAAAAGGGCGGCCCAGCTTGAGGCCGAGGCGGCCAAGCATCAAGCCGAGCTGGAGGCCTTAACAAAGCAGAAGGCCGGCCTCGAGACCCCGCTACAAGCCAAGGTAGATGCCACTTTCCAGGATGGAGTGGGCGCGGTAACAAAGGACTACGTGGCTCAAATAGAAGGGCTGAGCTAAACATTGTTCGAGCTTGGGTACAGGGCTGTACTGAAAGAGGTGGGGATCTTCGAAGATCACCTCGTTTTCAAGAACCCTCCTAAGTTCGCATCATCCGCGCCCGAGCCCGAGCCCGAGCCCGAGTCTAGTTCCACTCCATCCTTCGAGCCTCCCTCCGACTCCGCTGTTCCGACTCCTCCATCCCCTGGGGTTCCTCCAACCACCGTCGCGACTGAGACTCCTGCAGACGAAGCCCGAGACGCCGATGCCAGGGTGGCTGAGAAAATTGTTTCTTGATGTATTCCTTTTCTTTTCTGTACCTGGGGAGTTTGTATCAATTGTAACAAATGTAAATACTTTTATGGAGTGAATACAATCCTTCTTTTTATTGTTATCTGCAGCATGTGTATGATTGTATGCTCTCTCTGTTTCAATGAATACGTTTATTCATTTCTTGCTTCCAACTTTCGCGTGGATGTGTCCGATCCCGAGCCCACATATGTTGACTATTTCAAAGCGGTCCATTGACCGGAAATGTCTTGAACTCGATGTAATAAATGGACCAACGCGAGAGACTGAAGCTAATTCCATAACCAGAATTGTACCAAGGGACCGAGTTCGGTTCCATAACCAGAACAAGATAAATAATTGAGCTCGGTTCCATAACCAGAGCAAGATAAGTAACTGAGTTCGATTCCACAACTAGAACAAAGTAATTGGGCTAGGTTCCATAACCAAATCACTACATGTAACTGAGTTTGTTTCTTTAACCAGAGCAGGAAATTGAGTTTGGTTCCACAACCAAAACTGCGATGGCTGGTTCCTTAACCGAGCCGATATAGCTAGTTCCATAATCGAGCTGAGTTCCGTCACTTAGCCAATATTTCAATGAAGCACATCCTTCCACAAGAATTAACTTCATTGATTTCAAAGATTGAGTACAGTCTAAAAATAATACTTCTTGAGGTGAGTGGCATTCCATGGACGTGGTAGCTCCCTACCTTCCATGTCTTCAAGCTTGTAAGTTGATTGCTCAGCGGCCGAGATCACTTTGAACGGCCCGTGCTAATTCGGTGAGAGCTTGCCTTCGCTGGGATTCTTATCCGCAGGAAGCGTCTTCTTTAAAACCAATTCTCCAATTGAGAACTTCCTTTCTTTGACCCTTTGATTGTACCCTCTGGCTAGTTGCTGCTGGTTAGAACCTAAGCGGATGGCTGCAGCATCCTTTCGTTCTTCGGCCAGATCAAGTTCTTTGGTGAGGTTTAGTTCGTTTTGGCCTTGGTCAAACAGTTCTAACCTAAGAGTGGGGAGGCCGACCTCCAGTGGGATCACAGCTTCTATCCTATAGGCCAGGGAGAAGGGTGTTGCCGAAGTGGAGGGCCTTGGCGTAGTCCTATACGCCCAAAGAACACTTGGAAGTTCTTCCACCCATCTTCCTTTATCTCGGTCAAGCCTTTTCTTGAGTCCGTCAAGCATCGAGATTTCAGCCGACCGTTGCTTTGTGGGTAGGCTGGGGTGGAATAATGGTTTTTGATGCCGAACTCCTGGCAAAAGTTCTTGAAGAAATTGGAGTCGAACTGGGTCCCGTTGTCCAAGCTTGTAACGATATTCTTCCATAGGAAGCTCTTCATGTCCTGCTCCGTGATGGAAGACAGTGCTTCGGCTTCTATCCATTTTGTGAAATAATCGATGTCTACTATTAGCCACCTCTTGCTCCCTAGAGCCCAGTGAAGAGGTCCCACGATGTCTAGCCCCCATTGGGCGAAGGGCCATGGGCTAGAGAGTGGACTTAGGTCCTGCACTGGCTGATGGAGGGAGTGAAAGAATTTCTGGCACTTCTCACATTTTCTGGCATAGAGCTGGGTGTCCTTTTGCATGTATGGCCACCAATACCCTTGGCTGATAGCTCGATATGCCAGTGACCGACCTCCAATGTGACTGCCGCAGATTCCCTAATGGATTTCGTAAAGGAAGTCTTCGACTTTGCTTGGGTGAACACACTGGAGATAAGCGCCAGTATAGGACTTCTTGTAGAGCTTGCCATCAGAAGATAACCAAAATCGAGCTGCCTTCAGCCTGATTTTGTGAGCATCGCTCTTATCTTCAGGAAGCTGATCATCTCTTAGGTAGGTGACGATTGGGTCCCCACTTTGACAATTCTTTTTCTCCCAGCCTCGATGGCAGAGGCCAGGTTGGAGAGTGCATCGGCATGAGAATTGGAATCTCTGCCGATCCGCTTGACTTCAACCTTTTCGAATTGAGAGAGGAGTTGCTTTGTGTGAGCTAAGTAGGCTGCCATCCTATCGTCGCGGGCTTGGTATTCTCCGCTCAGTTGGCTCGTCACCAGCTGAGAGTCGTTGAAGACTACCAGTTGTCGTGCCCCCAGGATTTTAGCACTGCCGAGCCCCGCGATCAGTGCTTCATACTCAGTTTCGTTACTGGATGCCTTGAAGGCAAGTGTTAGGTCTTGCTCAATGACAAGGCCCTCTGGAGATTAGAGGACTATGCCTGCGCCAACCTTTTTCGAGGTTGAGGATCCGTCAACGAAGACTTTCCATGCTGAATCGAGGAACTGTTTCCGAGATTGTTCATGCTCTGCCTTGATCTCGGCAGCTTCCTCATCTTCATTGCCCCCCAGTTCGGTATCGAGCTTCTCGGTGCCGAACTAAGAGAGGTGAACTCCACAATGAAATATGCCAGAACCTGAGCTTTGATCGCCGTTCTGGGTTGATATTGGATATCATATTGCCCCAGTTCGACAGCCCATTTTGAGATCCTTCTAGAGAAGTCTGCCTTTCTGAAAAGGGACTTAAGTGGATGTTCTGTAACAACCACTATGGAGTACGTCCGGAAGTAATGGGAGAGTTTGCAGGAAGCGCTAATGAGCGCCAGTGCAAGTTTCTCCAACGACAGATATCTTGTTTCGGCGTCAAGCAGGATCTTGCTTGCGTAGTATATAGGCCTCTGTTGCATGTCTTCTTTTCTGATGAGCACCGAGCTCACTGCATGATCCGAGACTGTTAGATATAAGTATAGCGTCTCTCCTTGCTTTGGAGTGGACAGCAGGGGAGGCGAAGACAAATAGCCTTTGAGTTCCTGGAGGGCTCAGTCGCACTCCTTAGTCCACTGGAACTTCGAGCTTTTCTTTAAAAGCTGAAAGAAAGGGTGGCACTTGTCCGAGGCTCTGCTGATGAAGCGGTTAAGTGCAGCCGCCATCCCTGTGAGCCTCTAGACTTGCTTCGTGGTGGTTGGACTTTGGATAGCTTGGATCGCCGAGATCTACTCTGGATTGGCTTCAATTCCTCTTCTGGTGACAGGCTTCCCAAGAATTTACCGAAGCCGACGCCGGATAAGCATTTGGACGCATTCAGCTTGAGCTGGAACTTTTTGAGGGCAGCAAACGTTTGACTCAGGTCTGCTAAGTGGTTCTGTGACCTTTTAGACTTGACAACCATGTCGTCAATGTATACCTCCATGGTCTTACTGAGCTGGGCTTGGAACATCTTGGTTACCAGCCTCTGGTAAGTTGCTCCCGCGTTTTTTAACCCAAAGGGCATCACTTTGTAACAGTAGGTGCCTCTAGGTGTTATGAACGCGGTTTTTTCTTCGTCTGGCCCATACATTGGGATCTGATGGTAATCTCGGTAGGCATCGAGGAAACTCATCCTGTCATGCCCGGCGGTTGCGTCGATCATCTGGTCAATTTTTGGGAGCTGGAAGCTGTCCTTGGGATAGGCCTTGTTGAGGTCAGTGAAGTCCACGCAGACCCTCCAGCTCCCACTCTTCTTCTTGACCACCACTGTGTTGACCAACCACTCTGGGTAATTGACTTCTCTCATTGCTTCGGCCCCCAACAACTTTTTAACCTCTTCTATCACGGCCTCTGCCTGTTAGACCCCATTTCTGCGAGCCTTTTAGACTACAGGTTTGTACCTGGGGTCCACGTGCAGTGTGTGGCACATGATTTTAGAGCTGACACTGGGCATCTCGTAGGGGGTCCAAGCGAAGACTTCCTTATTTTATAACAAGAAGTTGAACAGCTCGAACTTTTCAGCTTCCGCAAGCTGACTGCCGAGCAGGAAATACCTTTCAGGATCACTGGGATCGATCCTGACCTCGGTGAGGTCCTCGACGCTCTTTTGTTCGGGAGCTCGGGCGACAGCTTCAAGCTCTGCTTCCAGCTTGGCCATGTTGACCTGCTGTGGTTCTGCGTCGCCAGAAACCGCAGCCATCAGGCACTGCTTGGCCATCTGCTGGCCGCCCCGAACTGTGATCACCTCAACTCTTTCATTCGCGTTTTCCAACGGGAACTTGAGTTTCTGGTGATGGGTGGAGGGCACCGCTTCCATGTTGTGTAGCCAAATCCTCCCCATTATTGCATTGTATGGGGATGGTGCATCCACTACTAGGAAGTTGGCTGTCATGGAGGCACTTCCAACTTGGACTTGAAGGGAGACTTTCCCCTTGGGGTATATAGGCTTGGAGCTGAAACCCACCAGCAGAGTGCGGGCTTCTTGCAGGTCCTCCTCAGTTAGACCCATCTTTTTGATGCAGTCGTAGTAGAAGATTTCCGATGAGCTCCCGGGGTCCACGAGGATCCTTTTGACCTTGAAGTTCTTTAACCTCAGAGTCAGGAGTAGTGGATCGTTATGGGGAAGCTGGACCCCATCTAGATCTTCGTCCGAGAACCAGATCTTGGGCTTCTCTTTCCGAGCCTTCTTGGTGGAGGGACCGAGCTCGGCTGTCATCACTTGCTTGCCGTGTGAGGCCTTCCTGGCCTCGGCACGAGCCTGGTTGCTTCCCTTGGGAGCGGGAGCTAGGTGGATGACGTTGATGATGCTCTCTGGCTCATCGCTATCTCGATCGTCATTGGGTTGGCGCTGGTGAGCTCGGTTGACTCTGCCCTCTTCTTTGATGAAGTCTTTCAGGTGCCCGTCATTCACGAGCTTCTCGAGGTGGGCTTTGAAGGCCATGCAGTTCTCAGTTCTGTGCTCGTTTTGTTTGTGATAGGCACAGAACTTGCTTTGGTTGTGGGTGGAGGGGCAGCCTTCATGGGCTGCGGCTATTTGAAGAAAGGTTGCGTCCTGATTCTGCCAAGGAGTTTGTAAATGGGCTCCTTAAAGATTGTGTTGACAGCCTTGTAGGAGGCAACGGCTGGTTTTGGCTTATTGCTACCCTTCGCGGTGGGAACCGAGGGCATCCCCGAACTTATTGACGTCCTGTTTCGGTCCACCTCCTCCCTTCGAGATAACTTCTTATCCTTTTTGGACGGTCTATCTTCTTGCCAGATGCCGAAGCTTTCTCTAGCTCGGGCTTCATCTTCTTCTTGCTAGATGAACTGATTCACCCGAGCCATCATTGCTTTCACAGTGACCACGGGGAACCGCACCAGGTCCTTGTGAAGCTCGTTGCCTGGCAGCAGAGCCTGCTTGAAGGACTTGATGGCCACTCTATCGGTGGCATCTTCTACCTGGCTGTAGATGGTCCAGAATCTTTTGGCAAACTGAGTGATGCTTTCAGTCCGCCTCATTCTGATGGCCATTAGGTCATCATCCATCTTCGAGATGACCCAATGTGCTTGTAACTTTTCTACGAAGGAGTTTCGGAGCTACCGCCAGCTTGAAACTGACCCCTCCGAAAGCGCGCAGAACCATCGCAGGGGGAGGTCGCCCAAACTAGAGGAGAAGACTCTGCAGTTCAGGTCGCCGACGTCGCCCCATACTGACATTTTCTGGGTGAAATGTCGGAGGTGCGCGGCTAGGTCTGAAGTCCCGTCATATAGATTGAATTTCGGGGCGCTGAACTTCTCAGGGAGTGTATAGTCCCTTATCTCCTAAGAAAATGGAGACGTGCCATGGTCATAGGTGTCGTAGGCGTTCAGCCGATCCCGGGTGAAGCTGACCACCTCCATGTTCTACTGGACTGTCTGTTTAACCTGTCAATTGAGCCACTCTCTCAGGTCGATGTCGTCCTCTGGTCTCTAGCGCTGCTTTTTGGGATCATCGTTGAGATGACTGCTGCTCGAGCCTTCGTCATAGGCTCTGTCGCGCCTTTTGTTGGTCAGGACTTGCCTCAAATCCTGTTCAACTTCTGGGGCCCGCTGGCGTGTGGGAGGTATAACCGCGGCCCTAACTGGGACCTTTGTATTTTCCTGGAGCTGTCTCCGGAGTTGGCGAATCAGTACTTCTTGCTTCTGAATAACAAGGTTCTGGGCCTTGATATCCCCGAGGAGCACGTCGTCGTCGTCCTCGAGGAGCATGTCATCGTCGTCCACATTGTCCTGGTGACGAGATTAGCGCAACTTGGACAGCTTTGGCGTGTCATCTCGCCGAGAACACTCCAAAGGGAGAGTTTCCTGACGGGGTTGTTCTTTCAGGGGAGCGTCCTGACGGGGATGCTCCGGCAAAGCGTGATCCTGCCAGAGGCGCTCCAGCACAAGGTCCTCCCGGCGGGGAGGTGCTGTCACCCCCTTCGACGACGAGCCTGACTAAGTTACTGGCTCCTCCACGCTTACTGCATCGGATCTTCCCTCGGTCCTCTTCTAGCGAGGGATAAGAGGTGGCAGTGGAAGAGGTAAGAATGGTGGCGGTGGTAGGGACCTGGTTGGTCTTTCGCCCTTCCTTTCTTGGTTTTTGGAGGCATGGTTTTTGGGGGTTTTGATTTTATCTCCCCACAAGCGGCACCAATTGTAAGTGCCCAAATAATACGGGCTTGATTAGGCGAGTGTTAGACTCGTGATGTTGTTGATAAATTGCTTTGGATAGATTAGATGCCTTAAACCTAAAAGGGAAAGAACGAACAAAGGTCAAACCCCTAACTGCAGTCAGCCGAAGGCACTCTGATGCCCAAGTTAGTGCAGTCACTGAACAGAGGGAGAGTGAGTGGGGGAGAAGAGAGAGTTCAAATAGTATGCTCAAGGGGTGTGTATTGCGTAAAGCGTACCCCTATGCATATATATAGACGAGTGTCCCATCAAAAGCTCCCTTGGTGGAGGTAGGTGGAGGTACAGTCCCATCAGCCTATACCTTAGATCCTCAGTGGGGGTAGTTGAAAGTACTATCACATCGGATCGTTCCCCAATCTCGAACATAAATGCGGACACGACCATCAGATATCAGATAAGGATAACCCTTTATCGATATCCGGCGGCCACCATATCTGACAGTACGTTCTACAACGTAGTTGTACCATTGCATAATTGAGACTTGACGCAGTGTTCACCTCGGTCAATAGGACCGAACTGGAGAAGTCACCGAGGTCGGGAGTATGCGAGTTCGGGCACTGCTGTCGAGATGCGTAAGACCAAGCTCAGAGAAGCATGGTCCGTACCCTTACCGAGGTCACCTCAAGCTCGGTGCCAGCTGGCACAATTGCCGAGCTGAATGAAGCCGAGATCAAGGTAAACCTAGTCGGTACTTTTACCTAAACTAGGAGTAATTTCGGAATTATGAAAACACCCCGCACAGATGGAAAAAAGAAAAAGAAGTAACATGCAGTAGAATTTTGTTGTGTTATTATATAACATGAAATTAACGCCAAATAGATTTTACAGTTCTTATAAAGGTGGTTGTAAATAAAATGAACAAATAATCTCTACTAGAATTAATCCAACCACAAACAGCCCATAAGTTTGTGACTGCCTATCAAATAGACTATTCAAAAACAACTAACTTGGATGGATTGGATAGAATCCAAATTATCTTGGAATTTAACAGTGGTCAGGCTGTAATTCCAGGACTGAGAACATGACAGATCTCCAGTGGTTCCCAAGAGCAAGATTGAAACCTTTGGGGTCTTGGGTAAACTGCATTATACAGTTCCTAAAGCACCACAGAAACAGATGATCATGATCTGCTGCAGCTTGGATTGGTAGCAGGTAGAGGACAATGAGACTGATATCCAACAGCCTCAGCTGCACAGCAGGGACAATACCATCTTTCCTGGACCAAGCCAGAGAGGAAATCCCCAATTTAGCAAATTGACTACTGAATTCGTGGCCATGAATCTGAAACAATTAATCCAGACAATGCTTCACGAAAATCTTTTGATAAAACAAATCTGAAAAATACTACAGTTCTTATTGGATATCCGAAAGTGATGGAGAGGCATGCTGAGGTTGATTTGTGGAGTTGCAAGAAATTATAGAACTAAGCATGAAATTATAAGAGAGAACCTATAGATAGCTTCAATAGAAAATAACAAGAATATCAATTGAAATGGTTTAAGCACACATGAAGGCTCCAAATAGGTCATTTATGACATATTGGAAGGTAACAACTTACAAGTTGAAAGAACGAGTGCAAGGGGGAGACAAGGAAAGACTTCAGATCGAGCTGAGAGAGAGATCCATCTGAGAGGGAGAGAAGTCGCGAGAGAGAGAGATCGAGCTGAGAGGGAGAGCAGCAGCGATGTTAGAAGAAGGAGAGAGGGTCTGCCGCAGCGAGAGAGAGAGAAAGATTGACGAGAGAGGGAGAGATGAGGGGGAGAGATAGAGAGATCGCCGAGAGAGAGAGAGAGAGAGAGAGAGAGAGAGAGAGAGAGAGAGAGAGAGATATCCTGCTGAGAGGGAGAGCTGTCTGTAGAGAGAGATCAAGCTGAGAGGGAAAGCGGTGGAGAGAGAGATCGAGCTGAAGATGGAAGGGGGAGTGTACTTCTCTTTTGTACTTGAAACTTCCCAAAAAGGGTGTGTCCCTCACCACAATGGTGAGGGATGGATGCACTTGAATATTCTCCATATAATTCTGGAAAACAAGTCATGGTAAATTGAGATTTTGACATGGTTTTCTTAGGGCCGGTTTGTTTGCAAGAATTATGAGAATTCTTTTTTCCCCCACTGCGTTTCACAAATACTCAAGTAAGATAAAGTAATTTGGAAATTGGAGTTATGAGAATTCTATTGGCAATAGTGACATTCCAAAGGCTGGTTTTATAAATGAGGGATGCTACTTGTCCCGGGTGAAATCCCGGGACAAGTCCCGATTTCCACATGGGAGGGGCAAAAATGTCATTTGCCCCTGCCCCTCCCATGTGGAGTTGGTCCTTGTCCCGGGATTTCATCCAGGACAAGGAGACTTTTTCTTTATAAATTATCATTATTCAAATAGGGAGTTTGGATCCACAGGGGACAGCAGCTGCCGTTACTATTAGGAATTCCCATCAGAAATACATCCAAACAAACACGAGAGATCTGAGAGTTCATAAAAGTCCATGTGACTGACTACACAGACACTTTGCAGGAAATGTGCAGTGCCTTATCATCAAGCGCCTTCGTCTAGGTTTCTTATCTGATGTCTCAAGCTTCATATTTTAGTACCACTGCTTTCCTGTTTGCTTGACCCACCAATGGATTACATCCCCCTAAAAACAAATGCTGGATATTACTGAACTAAATACAAAATTAAAAACATATTAGTTTACAGACCGATGCACGAGCCAGAAAACCATACTCTCGAGTAGTGTTATGACTAGAGTTTATTATGCCATTTCTCAATAAAATTACTACTTATACAACCAAACTTAAAAGTCTTAGGTTCCAGAATCGCGTAAATTCAGTCTCAGAATCTCAATATATGATTTCACTTGTGTAGTTGTGTATATTTGGATTTTACAACATGTGCAGTTGTTACTTTTGCAACATGAATTATGAAGGTGATTTGATTTTGATTTGCTCGACAGTGCTTATTCAAAATGCTATTCTCACTACAACAGAAAAATCTTTTCCCGGCGCACATTTTCGCCGCTAAAAATGAACAAAATCGCTGCTAATTCTTTTTCCCGACGATTAGTACTTCGTCGCAAAATCGCCGCATAAAATCCTTCACTTTTGATCTTCAGCGGCGCAAACGGAAAATCGTCGCGAAAACTCTTTTTTTAGAGAAACAATGCTGCAGGTTCTTGTGCGCATGATTGATAATTGAGCTTTTTGCATATACCCCTTAAGACTTCTATGATTTGTAAATAGGCCCCTATGGTTTTAGTATTTGTAAACAGCCCCTGCCTTTACATTTTAATACCTTTCCTGTCCTACCCTTCCAACCACCGAAACTCTTTAGAGTGAAATGACACTTTTACCCATTTCTTTATCCCCATGTGCATAGATTCAATAGTTTGGACCTATTTTTTTCAAAGCTTGTAATATTAATAATTACATTTAGTGGGAGAGAATGACCATATATAAATCATTTTTTTTCTATCAATACATGGTCTATTTCATTAAACCCAAATATATCATAATGATAATCAACGCCTGTGCTTATAATTGGTTATAATTGATTCGATCCATGCACGACCCACCGTTAAATTGATGAAAGTTTTAAAATATATGATTAGGTTTCATGTGCATTAAAAAGTTATTGAGAGAGACCATAGGCGCTTGTGATGAATAATGATATTTTTGTAGATAATAATATACTCATTTTTGTTTAATGAATATTAGGGCAAATGTGTCATTTTTATAAAAGTTTAACACAAATCTCTTGGTGGGTTCTCATTTTCAATATAAATACTGATTTTGGGGACATGAAAGATATTGAAATTAAAAGGTATGGGCCTATGTACAAATACTGAAACCACATGGGCCTATTTACAAATCATGGAAACCTTAGGGAGGGTATATACAAAAAACTCTTGATATTTTGAGGGAATTGTTTACATTTTGTGGGCACAGCTGAGAGTTTTGGATATACTACCTATTAAAGCATTGTGCTATAAGCTTGATAGTGGGAGAGATGAGGTGTACACTCCTTAGTCATCTGATATAGTTGAAATTGAAATACTAACCAAGCAGCAGCATCTGCATCCGCTGACCTATATTTTCTATCCATTGTAAAAATTAAAGTGTAGGACTACTGTGCTGGAATTATTGGGCTTAACTGTGTCCCAATGACCACATGCCCATGCAGGTCCCCCACTTTAGGTGACCAGCTCACTTGAGAATATTTTGGTAAGTTTCATTATGGAGATATCTTTGGTATTTTACAAGAACTGCTAACCTAACAAGAGTTTACCATTCTTAAAGGAATCTAAGTTCTAATTAAATTAGGACTCCATGATTTGGAAAGAGAGTTGTTTAGGAAAACCCATATAAAGTGTTTCGGGGTTATAACTCCTCTTTACACCAATACATTGATTGCCCTATTGTTGGATTGATTCTCAAGAAAACCAATTGTTAAAAACACTCTAAGCCAAGCGCTAGGCTAATTTGGTGGGGCTGATTTTTTGGATCCCCCTTGTCCGTGAAGATACCTTTCCATCTACCCTCCTCCCCTTGATAAACTTAAATATGAGTGGGCCCCACGAGCAGGAATGCATATTGCTTATATGCTTGCGGACAGGACTGCATACCACTTATAAGCTTGCTCGTGGGAGAATGTTGCCTCGCAAAGGTTGGGAGCATGTAATACTCCTGTACAAGCCATTTGCTTTCATTGCTTACTATTTTTCATGTTACTGGATGAAACAGTATCATCCAGACTCGACTGGAGAGATGAAAACTGCGGTTGTCTTTATTAAGGGAAATTCTATATGCACCCCTTAATGTGCTGAGCACACCCACTTTCCTTTATGAACAGCAATTTAAAAATCACTGTTCATAAAGGGATGTGGGTGTGCTCAGCATAAGAGGAGGGTGCATATAGAATTTTCCCTTTATTAATAGCAATCTGATTTGGTGAATTTAAATGGTGAGGTCTTTTGGTAGCCCCCAGTCCCTACATGCCCCGGCACATCAATGTTATTTACTTTTATTTTTTATGACGTGGTTATCCATTAGGTCCTTCACCCCACAGTAATAATCCCTTGGATGGTGCCCGCTAAACCTACATAAGCGCACCCGGGGCAAATCTGGGGTAGGTTTCAAATACAATATGTAGAGAGTAAACCCATGCCTTATGTCACTCCACCAACCCTCAAGTGGGTCATCAAGGGTTTGTTAAAACTGACATTCACTTTCCAAAAGTCTCGTAACAGGACTGTTTTAAAGTGTGAATTAGGAGAATTCCTGTTAAGTAGAATATGGGTTATTTTAGTGTAACATTCCTTAACCCAGGACCTTGGACACCTTACAATCTATACTATGGCATTCCAGATTCTGGAGTTTGGGAAATTGGAGGCTTTTTTGGCAGATGTTTTGGCGTTCTAAATTCCTTATTTTGTAAAATTGGAGAGGCGTTTTTGGTAGTTTCACATCCGTCTCACCTTTTTAAAAGCCCAACTTATCAAATGCAACTTTACCCTATAATCTTACAAGAATTGGAATTCATAACAGATTGCTGTAAAAAATTCTCCCTAAAAAATACTCCACACCCTTGATGCGTGCTGCATTCTGCATTTGTGTGATTATACTCCTTTCCCTTTGTATATATTCTTGTTTCTAAGCCGAACAGGCTGAGCAGAGTAGGACTGTGATCATCTTCACGCATGATGTTGCCACCCATATAATTGCTTTTAAAGGGTTGGGCTCACAGGGAATATTTATACTGTTGATGATATGTTTGTTATGGTTGGGAGTTGCACCCATATGGGTACCATGATCAGTAACATTTGTCGATGTGGGTGTCTCGAGAGAGAGTACCCGGCAGTGTTTTTCGAGAGCATGCAGAAGATTAGAGTGACTACCAGTGTCATGGTTTAGGTATATGCTTCCATGGCATGGACTGCGATGGCAGAGACCGATTGATCGCACTCGATAATAACAAGAATAATTGGGTGATGTTTCAATAGAATGAGATTTGTTCATCAAACAATGCGAATGATGCAACACCATTGATGCATGGATCACCTGTTGGGCCATGTAAGGATGCATAATGAAGCATATGACTACATTAAGGGCATACATGATGGAACCGTATCATGTGGTGTGGCTCCTGAACAAATATAGAGCATAGGGGGTGGCTGCAGATGCCTGAGTTTAGCATGGTAGAAGTGAGGACAAAGGTATAAACATATCTGTCTCACAACAAAACAAAGCTAAACATTTGTCTTAAAATTATACCCACAGAGCTACCAAGTACAATAAATGCTACACCAAAACTGACAGGCAATTGCGTTTAGCATGTTTGATGTATGGATGAGAAGAGGCAACTACTCTTTTGCCAGACTTAAAAGCTTGCAATTGCTTTTGCCCCCATAAGCACATGCAAAGAATCTCCAAATACTAGTAGTTATATAACTTTTTGGTTGAGAAATGGTTTCCATAAATTTATATGATTGTTTCAAGATTAGCAAGAAATCACAAATAGGGAGAGCACCAATTCGACGAGAGAGATGCTCCTATGGAGGCAATCTTATGACATACGGAGACAATTGGTGCCTCTCTCTGTGTCTGTGCACACGTGTGCAGCTTATTTGTTCATCAGTATAACTGTATAATATCTATAAGAACAAAGAAAATAAAACAAGTCACATTTGAAGAAGCATGAGAGCAATTATTTGGTGATATATCCTTCATTAGCAGAACTTATGATTTTAAAAAATGATATCTTGCATTGATGGGTGACATTTTCTAACCTAAACCATAGAATTTCTACTCCCAATTTCCTAGTTACTATCTAAAGTAAATCAGACTTGCTATGAACAGTTGTCACCCACAAAATGATCGGCACAGAACACAGTCAACGTACCAATTACATTGGAACAATCCAAGTCTCTCAAATATGAATCGAAGAAATAGCAGATGAGATATCCTTCACTCGTGGATCACCACTTTCTAAAGAAACGCCTTGAGGATCTTCTCTTACCAACATGGGCAAAACACTCAGTTTACTCCAGGCATCGGCTACGTTATTGCCGGATTCTCCTAAGGTAATAGAAAAAATTGCATCAAAGCCACCTGCTCCAGGAACTCCAGCCAACAGAACTCCTTTCATATTCATTGTGGTATCCAAAAGTCGAGTTTGTGATTCAGGTTCTATCTGTGAAGTTTTGAAAATAAAGTAAGTAAAAGAAATGTTGTCAGAGGAAGGAAGAAATGCATGACTGCAAAGTGCAAACACATGCATGGACTCAGATATGCACAGATATTATAAAAGATTCCATGAATACATACAAAAAACAAGAATTTAACAAATATGTCGTTAACCTGTTAGATTTAGAGCTACATGCACACTATCATATAGCAACTGTTGATGCCCAAATACGCACCCATATGGATATATCAATACATTGCTATTTCCTTTTTCTTTTTCAGTAAGGCAATACATTTCATGCTACCCCTTTGTAATAATATTGCCAATTAAGTCCTCAATAAAGAGACACATAGCACTTTGACTACAAACAAGAAGAGATCACAATAAATTGGATTTTGTCTTTCTACTCTTTTCAGAGAGTCCAGGATATTTGCCAAAAGAAAGTTTCTTTAATTGCCAAAGGATGTGAATTGTTATCATTCAAAAAAATAATAATAATAAAAAAAATGTGATTGCTACAAATGTCTAAGGTGTATTTGGATGCAACTCCCAACAACAATTTGGATGAACAAGTGACTCACTGCCCATTAGATTGGGACTCAGTTTGGGCCTTGGGGTATCAAGGAAGTGAAGGTTGCACTGGGTGGTTTTCTGATTCTTCAGTCCTGAAGTGACAGTAGGTGAGGCTGAAACATGTTGACCTTAAGCACTGGGAGGAAAAGAATACAACAAAAGCACTACCAAGGAGACAAGTGTAGATGAATGAAACAATGATCAAAGCAATTTTTAATACACATCCTCCTTATAAGCAATTGGATGCTCACAAAAAAAAAAAATTAATTAATTACTATGCTTATTGCTTTAACATTATACGACAAAAAAGTAATTACTTTGCCTATTGCTTTTACATTTCACAATAATTAAGTATCAAGTGTTGTATCGTTCCTCAATAAGTGCCATTTATATAGGCACCTAACAAGAGGCCATCGTACAGTTTGAAGGTACTCAATAGCACAAACTCGAGGTTCCTGATCCAAGTCTGTCACAACAAAAACAAATTAAAGAACTGCGAAGTATTAAAAATTATACGTTACACAGACACAAAAAACTTACTGGTATGCCTGCTGTCTGGCCCATCTGTCGCATAAGAAATCTGATGTGAAGGAAAGCATCTCTTGTCCCTAACAGTGATTTCACAATTGCTTCCTGGTATGTATTGGCTGCTTGCTGCATCCACTGTTCAGGAACCACAAATAATATATCTTAATAGGGCATCTTAAAAATTCATTCATATTTAGGCTTGTCTGTAACTGGTCTGTCTATAGGACCAGAGCTGCACTCAAGCCTGGGTTTCAAAACCAGATACCTAGTACTAACAAGGCTAGGCACAGGCCTTCCTCCCTTAGGCATGGCACTATCCATTCCAGTATAGTAGCAGGCTACTGGCCCAGATGTTGGCCTGGGTCCTCACTTGCAACCCTATTTAGAATAATTTCAATAGTAAAACAGCCTAAGTGAACAAATAATAAATTAATAATCTTAAGAAGTGATTGAAAGTACTGATACAAATAAAAAAGAAAGAAAAAAAAAAAGAGAAGTGATTGGTAGTAGTAGCAAGCAACTTCAAACGTCATGGGAGATGGCGAGCACATAGATATTTTTATTATTTTTTAATACTTTTAAATGCACTGTGCATTTAAATAAACTCAATCACCAGGAATATCCTGCCCAATTTTTTGAAAACTTCAACCATTTAGTAACTTCTTTGGGAACATCCGAGTATACTTTGATAATTCTTCTAAGAATAAGCCGTTTCTTTTGCACTTCAGATATTGCTGGTACTTTCTACTTTAATCAATCAATTACAGCCATCACTTCTGAGAGAAAAGGAATTCTACCATTTCATTACATAATTCATAGCTATTTTTTCATGTTCCTCCAATTGCCAATCAGCTTCTTGGAGCAATGTAAGTACAGAAACCATCTTTCAAGAAATAAAAGGGCCGGAATTTACTTCTGATAGTACTCCTCATCAACAAGCTACTAAGATAGAAGCAACCAAGACAGTTACCTCATCCACACATGGTAGAGAGCCAATACTCCTCAATCGTCTGAGGTAAGAAGTGAAACAGAAAATTACCTTATCATATGTATACTCGCTACAGTTTCTAATAATAAACCGGTACATGTCCCACTGCTCCTCTGCAAATTTACTTAACATTTTGAGTTGCATTTCAAGAGCCGAATTTGCCTCTGCTAACTTTCTCCATGTTTCCAAGGCTTTTTGAGGATCAGATGTTTGCCAGCGCTTCACAGCACCCACCATAGATGGTGTGGATGATCCTCCAGTTCCAGGTTCCCCTAGTAGCTGCCAGAGGCAGACAATCCACTGGTGAACCTAACTAACATATTATTGACATGAAAACGAAAGGAGAGCACATTTCTTTCAAGTTTCGAGAGAATATCAACTAGGGTGCAACATGGGTCAGGCCAAAGTCCAAATCCAAACCTGCATTGTCCAACCTGACCAAAAGTGAAATTTGGATTGAGTTGGTTCAGGTCTGGCTCAGGCCTATAGTTTGAAACCCACAGGGAATTCAGGTCAGGTTTGGGTTCAGAATTTGGGAAACCAAATTTAATTTCAGGTATCCAACTTATGTAAAACATTACTTATATTGTATACACTATTGGTCAGGTATATAAGATTCAAGTTTCCCTTGTGTTGGTTTCATATTTTGGATTATCTACATACAATCTTGAATCTGGCTTGGGTTGGACCCAAACTGCCTGAATTGCACCCCTTCATATCAACATTTCTGTTTAGTCTAGATCCTTCAATAAAAAGGTTCTCGCAAATAAAACCAGATATTACAATAATGATCAAATATCTGAACAGTTTGTATATGATGCTTGCAAAGAAATGCCAGTTCTTTGAGTAGGGTGTGAGCCCATCTTTCTTCTCAGTTTAAGGCAAACTATAGGTGCAAGGCCTACTATTACCATATTGTTGCATGTGATTTCCTTCGGAGGTTGGGCATGTTGCATGTAATTCATTAATTGTCCTCCTCGCATGAATAGAGATGATTTATTGCAATCAATATTTGGTCACAATTTAAATCTGGACATATTGCGATTTACATCATATCAGAGAACTCCAGATTGCATTGGTTGTAATCTGGACTAGCCTAATAACCTGTGCTGAGCACGGATAGGGCCATTATTGCAATTTAAATATTCATGCATAACAAAATTCATAGACTTTAGAAAGAAATCAAAAGAATAAGGAGCTACTGGTGGAAAGAGTAGAATTTGAGTACAAAGGGAGTGGTAGAGTTTGGATTGAAATGGAGTTTTGCAGTAAAAGAGAAGTGGGGGTGGTTATGAGTGGTTTTGATAATGAGATAAAGTAGGCAATTGCATAAGTGGGTAGAGAAGATTTAAAAACAGAATAACTTACGGTCAAAATCCCAACCGACAGTCAATTAAAGCCAAAACCTTACTCTTTAATATAGTATAATTGCATCAGAATGAGAAGTTGATCAACTCACAAGAGTCATCAGTGGTGGTAACGAAAACTTAATCTTCTCATGATCCCATTTCTCTTTCAAAATACCAGCAATGATCTCTTGTAATGGTTTTCCTTTCACTGCCACCTGTAGTTCCACAAAAGAGTTACCAGGTTGGAAAAGGTAATAGCAGATTCCTCAAGAAATCACTGTAGAAGTAGTTAATCTGACAGATAAACTAGTTGCAGTTTTATCTTTGATAGATAAAAGTAGTTACCAGACTCACCAAGAACAGAAACTCCAGAAGATGAACAAGTTGAGTCTACAAAAAAGTTTGGCCTTTCCCTTGAAAAAAAAAAAACCCACCATATAATATTTCATATGTATATAACCTTTGTAACTTGGACACAGATACAAGTTGTGCAATGCAGTAACGTCAAGAAGCATTAATATGCCGCGTCCATACAAATATATTGACATAATAGATCTTTCGTATCAATAGTATATTCAATTTTCTATGTGCATAATGTATTCATACGGATAGAAGTATCATGGGTCTATGTAAATAAAATCATCAACATGGCCACTACTGTTACATGCACATATGCAGCGTAGAGTGGTTTCATTCATGCGGAGTCTCGTAGAAGTTGAGTAGTAATAGTCTTTTATGTGAACGAATCTCTATGTTGGTTTTATGTGGGTCCCATTTAGAATAAGTCAGGTCTATGTATTCTGTTGAGTCTTTCCAGTAAACACTTTGCTAGGATCTTCATACTCATTTGGAAGTTACCATCGAATGAGTCTGTATTTAAGTAGTGGAATGAATACAGAAAGGCATGCATGATTTGTTCCATCGTTACTGTGTGTGCAAACCAGAGTACTTGGGTGGGGTTCCCTCCAAGCAACCTAATTGAGTTTATTTCTTTGTATTACCTTCAATAATCAAGATAGAAAAGGGAAAGAGCGGCCTAGCTGTACCAAAGTGGTATCAAAGCTAAGGCATGGACCAGAGAGTGGAGCAGCTAGAGCAAGCTATGGTGTCACTATCTGCTGTCCAGCAAAAGCTCCTGAATCGCTGAATTATTCAATCAACTTACTGCTCAGATGGATCATTGGCAGCTCAATCTACCAGTGAGAGTGGGGAGACTTCACAAGCTACAACTTGAGCTAATGGGGGAAGGAATAATGGCCATGACAGGTCCCAACACTCTGGTTCTACCAGTTCATATATGCCTAAGCTAGTGAAGTTGGATTTTCCTCGCTTTAATGGCGAAGATGAACCAACCAACTGGTTATGTAGGGCCGAACAATTCTTCCAATTTCATGAGACCCAGGAAGCTAAGCTTGTATCATTCGCATCCTTTCATCTTGAGGGCGACGCTCAATTGTGGTTCCAATTACTGAAACAAGAGGTGGCTGTCATCACTTGGGAGGAATTCAAAGATGGGCTTCTCTCTCCTTATGGTCCAAATCAGTTCTACGATTTCTTTAGAGAACTCACCAAGTTGCAGCAAATAGGATCAGTGCGTGACTTTTTTTTTGAATGGATACTTTCATTGAAAAAGAACAAGCAGTACAAGAGATAAGTACTGACAGCAAAAAATAGGAAAGCAGGAAAACACAAGAAAGCCAGAATCTAAAAAGCAACAAACTAAGGCCTTGCATAAGAGAAAGCCAACTCTTTTTTTAATGATACACTATTTGTTGTAAGGAATATCCTCTAAAAGACGGGTTAATGGACACCCAGAGAGCCACAAGAAACTTTAATTTCTCCACCAAATTGCTTTCGATAGAAGCTATCCTTTCAAAACATCTTAAATTCCTTTCCTACCAAATCGTCCAAATCACCACCAGAAATGATAACCTCCACATCACCTTACCTCTAGAATCCCCAATAGGGGCCTTCCAAGCCCGGAACAGCTCGAGTAGAGAGTTAAGGAGGGCATAACAAAAGTTAAACCATCCTACCACTAACATCCAAATAAACTGAGTTGTTTTTCAATTCAGCATAAGATGGTCCACGGATTCATCATGCCTCAAGCACATAGGGCAGCCATTCACAATAGTCATCCCTCTCCTCCTTAAGAAATCCATAGTAGGTATCCTGTTCCTAAGAGCCAACCACTCGAAGACTAGCACCCTTGGAGGAGCCTTCAACTCCCAAATGCTGCACACAATGCTCCGCTCCCCCGAATTATTAAGAATTGCCTTGAAGAAAGAGGACACTGAAAAGGATCCATTCTTTGAGGCTTCCCACACTCTAACATCTTCCACTCTATCTTGAATATTTATACCATTCAGGAAGTTTAGAATGATATGAATTGAGATTCTTCATTTCCTTCAAGTTTCTTCTAAAAGTAGGACACCAAACCACCTGACCTCCACTTGTATTCATATAATAGCTGAATGTAGCTTCCTTGTCCTTCACACACCTAAATAGATCTGGGAATTGAGCACTCAGAGTCCTTTCTCCAATCCAAGGGTCTTTCCAAAAGAGGATCCCCTCCCCCAATCCAGTCTGGTTTCTAGTGTTCTCCATGAAGAACCTCTTAACCGATAGGATTCCTTTCCATACTACAGACGAGTTCATTGGGGCTTCCTGGACATCCCAACCATGTCTTGGGAGATTATATTTCCTTTCCAAAACCTGTCTCCAAAGGCCTTCTGAACCATCTCCTATCCTCCACAACCACTTGCCCAAAAAGGCTTGATTCATCCGCTTGAGAGGCCTAATTCCCAGGCCTCCTTCTTACTTTGGTTTACAGATGGAAGCCCGATCTACCAAGTGAAACTTCTTCTGAGCGCTAGTTCCATACCATAAGAATTCTTTCTGCAGCCTTTCTAGTCTCTTTATAATTGAGGCTGGGCATTTAAAGATGGAGAAGTAATAGACTGCTAGGTTCGACAAAACTGATTTGATGAGAATGACCTGTCCTCCGATAGACAGGTAATTAGGTTTCCATGTAGACTACTTCCTCTCAACCCTTTCCACAACCGTGTTCCACAGTGACGTAGTTACCCGCCCCGAGCACAACAACATTCCTAAATACAAAGTCGACAGCTTCCCAATCTTACACCGCATTATTTCTGAAAACTTAAGAAGCAGCGGCTGCTCGTTCTTAGCCCGATCACCTCACTCTGGAAGAAGTTGACTTTTAGACCTGATACCACTTCAAAACATAGGATAATAGCTTTGACGTTTATAACCTGGTCTTTTTCAGCTCCACAGAATAAGAGTGTCATTAGCAAACTGCAAGTGGCTGATTGCAAGGGTATTTCTAGCCACTTTGAAGCCTTCAAATAAACCTGCATTGACTGCCTCTTTAACCATTCTACCCAGTGCTTCTGCCACTATTAGAAAGAGAAAAAGGGAAAGAGGATCCCCTTGTCTTGGCCCCCTTCCAGCCGGAAAGGGAGTAGCCCTTTGGAGATCCATTCACCAAAATCGAGAACCATGCTGATGAGACACTCTCGGATCTACATCCTCCACTTTCCCCAAACCCCATTCTTTTTAACATATATTGAAGAAACTTCCAATCCACCCTATCATAGGCCCTCTCCAAGTCTAGCTTGCAAATGATCCTCGGAAGCCTCTCCTTGAGCCTAGAGTGTACACACTCATTGGCCACTAGGATGTCATCTAAGATTTGCCTCCCCTTAACAAAAGCCCCTTGCTCATTGGATATAACCTCTGGCAGAACCTTTTGAATTCTCCCTGCTAGGACTTTGGATAGGATTTTGTAGAGGCTACCAAGAAGACTAATGGGCCTATAGTCCTAGATGCCAAGGTCTCCTACCTTCTTTGGGACTAGCGCGATAAAAGAGGCCCCCATGCCTTTGGACAACTTACCCCTTTGGTAGAATTCCTCCATAAAATCCATTATATCCTTCTTCAACATTCTCCAAAAGCGTTGAAAAAAGGTTATCGGAAGCCCGTAAGGGCCTAGGGCCTTAGTCACCTTCTAGATCAAAGACTACCTGACGGTCTTCCTCCTCAAACTTCCTCTCTAGCCATGAGCCTCTTGCTCTCCAATGACATCAAAGGCTAGATTACCAAGTGATGGTCTCTCCCAACCCTCTTCAACATAAAGAGAATGAAAGTAGTCTTTTATGTGAGAAATTATCTCCTCTTTCTTCTCCAACCTTTTCTCCCCATCCATAATGCTTAAAATCCTATTTCCCCTTCTTCTTAAAGATGCCATACCATGGAAGAACTCTGTGTTTTTATCCCCTTCTTTTAACCAATTGCATCTCGATCTTTGTCTCTACCTCATCTCTTCCTCTCTAAGCTTTCTATGGAAATCTTCTTTTAAATCTAGCCTACTCTTTTCTTCTTCAAGGGTCAAACAGTCACTCTCCTCCTAGAATCTAGAGCTTAGATTTCTGCTAGAATATTTGACGTTTGGAACTTCACATCCCCAAAGTGCTCCTTAGCCCACTCTTTCATTCTAATTTTCAGCAACTTCAATTTTGTAGCCAACCTGTAACCCGCCCAACCTTCCACCCTGATCTCCTCCCACCACTTCTGAATCAAGCTAGGAAAATGTTCTTCCTCTAGCCACATTAGTTCAAATTGAAAGGGTGACGGTCCCCATCTTTCACATTCTGAGTCAATTAGAATTGGGCAATGATCTGACACGGGCTTAGGTAATGCAACCTGAATAACCTCTGGGTAGGTTTCCAGCCAATCAATAGATACCAAAAATATGTCCAGCGTAGACATGGCAGGACTACTCCGATGATTAGACCATGTAAATGAAGCTCCTCCAAGTTGCAAGTCCACCAAAGAGCCAATCAATAGATACAAAAATATGTCCAGCGTAGACATGGCAGGACTACTCCGATGATCAAACCATGTAAATGAAGCTCCTCCAAGTTGCAAGTCCACCAAAGAATGTGAGTAAATCCAATCTGAGAAATGCCTCATTTTTGTTGTTAGTTTACTCCCACCCAGTTTTTCACTTAGGAACCTAATTAACTCAATTAAGGACTGGCAAGAATTACTTACTAAGGTCGGGCATCTTCTGCAAGCTTGACAAGTAAGTTGTTTTGTTAGTGGGTTGCAAGACTTGATTAGAACTAATGTGCGCGCCGGTAAACCCACTACTTTATCGAAGGCCATCGGGTTGGCTCGCTTGTACAAGGCCCAAAATCTATCCCAGCGAACAACAAGCCCACCAGCTCCAAAACCAAGTTTCCAAAATAGCAAGGCAGTTACCGGCAATGAACCAACGATTCCAGTACAAAAAATGTCACCAGCGGACCTACAAGAGCAGAGAAATAATGGGATTTGTTACGGCTATAATGAAAAATTTAGCCTGGGACATTGTTGTAAGAAATTATTCATCATTAAAGCATGTTTAGAGGAGGATGATGGCAAAATAGTAATGGAGGAAGACGATAAGGCCGATTACCAATCTACAAAGACACCCGAAATCTCAATTCATAGTATTAATGGGACACGTCCACCGGAGACTATGCGAGTTAAAAGTCATCTTGGACATATGGCCATGTTTGTTCTTACTGATTCTGGCAGACAATTTTGTGGGATTGAAGCTACTATCAGGTGATGGGTTTGCGGCGGTGGTGGCATCTGAAGAGGAGTTAGTCGGTCCAAGTAAATGTACAGACGCCCAACTTAGTTTGCAGGAGTCCCTATCTATGTTGATTTTTATTTATTACCCCTAGGAGGCTATGATGTGGTCTTAGATACTCACTGGCTATGTGCACCGAGACCCATTGTGTGGGATTTTTCAAAATTGTAGATGAGGTTTTACATCAATGATAAGGAGGTGAGGTGACATTTCAAGGCTTATCTAGAGGTGTCAAACATGCCGTGCCGGCACCTCAACCTAGGCACGGCACGTCCCATCATTCGTGTCATGTCATGCCAGCACGCCTGACACACAGCACAGCCGTACCGTGCCTGAATCGTGCCTGGGCCATTTGTGCCAAGCCTTCATGCTAGGCTTTTGTGCCAGGCTTCTAATGTGTCGTGCTTCCATTTTTAGGGTTTTAGGCTAAATAAAATTAAAAGATACACACAAAGAACAGTATGACACAGTTTTAAGTGGTTCCGTCAAACTCGACCTACTCCACTTATAAGAGAACCATTTGGATCTTTCTATTGAAGGTTTTTCACCAAGAATACCTTCAAAATGTTTAAATAATTTGTAAATAATAATTAAAAAAAAAAACAAAATACTACATTGGAGGGCTAGAACGATCAAAAAGCACAAAATATGACCAATTTTCACAATCTGGAGTGCCGTGCCATAAGGTATGTCATGCCGTTAAATGGGCCATGCTGTATTCATGCCAACAGGCTTAGGAGTCAAGCCCGGCACAGCCAGTGCCTGCGGGCCATGCCATGCTGTGCCTGGGCTTGTTGACTGCGATGCCGGGCCGTGTCGTGCCTGGGCGGCATGGCCCATTTGACAGCTCTAGGCTTATCTATAACAGAAGATAAAGTCATTGGTGGGCAACAAATGGAGCATGTGGCTAGAAAGAGTAGGGAAGGAGTTTTGGGGCCCCACAAGTGCTACCGACCAGCTCCTTAATCCCTATCCAAGTGAAACAACTTCGAGAGAAATACAAGTGCTAGCCAAACCTAAGGGACTTCCAACAAAACGTATGCAAGGTCATAAAATTCCACTGTTGCCAGGCCAAGGACCGGTTTGTGTTCGGCCATATTGACATCCCCACTTTCAAAAATCCGATACTGAAAAATTGGTGATTGAGATGTTACCAACTGGGGTGGTTCCAAAATCCGTCTGGAACCTCGTTGTTGAAAGAATTGAGAGAAAGCTACCGCCTTGGAAAGCTAGGCACTTATCCGTGGGAGACAGAATCACCTTGATCCAATCCGCACTAGCCAATCTCCCCATCTACTACATGTCAATCCTTAAATGCCCCGTAGCTATCATCAATCGCATCGGGAAGCTTCAATACAATTTCCTTTGGCAAGGTCGCAAGGAATCAAAGAAAATCCACCTGGTCAACAGGAAAACAATTGACTCCCCTAAAGACACAAGTGGTCTGGGTATTAGACCTTTAAGGAATATGAATCAAGCTTTGCTGGGAAAATGACTTTGGAGACTTGGCAAAGACTCAGACGGTCCATGGAAAAGCATTTTGTTAGCCAAATACAGTGTGAGGAGAAACGGCTGGGACATCCCTCCAACTTCCCAAAGCTGCTCTATCTTCTAGAAAGGAATTTGCTCCACCAAAGACACCTTCACCCACTCCATCCGTTACCGTGTTGGCAATGGAGAGAAAATCTCTTTTTGGCATGATGCATGGGCTGGAGAGTCCTCTCTAGCGCTTCAGTTCCTTGACCTTTACAGATTCACCAAAAACGGCAATGCTAAGGTCAGCGATTATCTCGACATAAGCTCTAACCGTAACCTGTGGTGCCCAATCTTTATAAGGAATCTCTCCGAGGTAGAAGAAGCTCACCTCTTCAATCTTTTAGAGGTTCTAAATGGGATAGACGTAGCTAGTGAAGGGCAAGACAGCAAGCTTTGGGGCCCCTCATGCGCCGGTATCTTCTCAATATCTTCCTTGTTCTCCACCTTATCAGTTCCTCCTGCACCATTTGGAAGCTAATCATCTCTCTCGAAGATCAAGGACCCTCCAAGAGTGCTAGCCTTTGCCTGGCTCGCTCTTCGGAACAAACTTCTTAGTTTTTACAATGGATAATCTCCGCCGTCGGAATATGATCGCCGTCAATGCTTGCCCCCTTTGTTTAGCTGACGAAGAATCGGTAAATCACTTACTCCTTCACTTCAAGTTAACAAATGCACTATGGTCATCAATCCTCAAGGAGTTCAACTACACTTGGGCTCTACCACAGTCCCTACCCGAGTTGTTCCAACAGTGGTTTTGCCCGATTACTAACTTCAAAGACCAAAGTAAAGACCATGTCGCGCCTTTTCTTTCTGGCTTGCACCTGGGCAATATTTTAGGAGAAAAACAGAAGGTGCTTTGAAGGGAAGACTTCTTCCCAAGAAGACTTAATCCTTAAAATGAAATTTTGTGTTGCCTCTTGGGTCTCCTACATTCCAGATTTTGGGGCTTATCTTTCGAGGCCATTATTTTCAATTGGAGGGAAGTCGCATCTCCATGACTAGGGCCTCTTCTTCTCCCTTTTTGTTTTGAGGCATTTGCGCCTCCTTGTATAGTTCCCCTCCTTTGGGTGATGGCTATATTTTTTAGGCATGTTCCAGCCGCTTCTCAGTATAGCTCTTTTATACAGTAAATCTTTTGATCAATACAAGATGTTATCAATTGGGGTGATCCAAGTAAGCAATAGGCCCTATTCATATTCAGTTCTCTTGGTTAAGAAACACGACAGTTAGTGGAGAATGTGAATTGATGATAGAGCCCTAAATAAAATCACAATCAAAGATAAATTCCCTATCTGTGATTGATGAGCTCTTGGATAAATTGCACAGTGCCTACATATTTTCAAAGTTAGATTTACGATCGGGATATCATAAGTTTGGGTGCATCCAAATGACATAGAAAAGAAAGGTTTTTGCACCCATAAGGTCATTACGAATTTTTGGTAATGTCGTTTGGCCTCACCAACGTACCATCGACATTTCAACTTTCAAGCACTCATGAACGAAGTATTTAAAATTACTTGAGGAACGTTCTCCTCTCTTTTTTATGATATCTTAATTTATAGCAAAACATGGGCAGAACATGTAAGACATTTGGAAATTACTTTTTTTGTCCTTAACTCTCACCAATTATTTGTCAAGTTGGCAAAATGTCAATCTGGCCAAGGGGAAGTTAAGTGCCTAGGCCATGTCATTTCCAATGCAGTGGTGGCGGTAGACCCAAACAAGATAACAGCAATGGTGGAATGGCCAAAGCCCAAAACACCTACAGCTTTACGTGGCTTCCTCAGGTTGATCGGCCATTATAAAAAAGTTAACAAAGATTACAGTAAAATAGATGGCCCTCTCACAAAATTGCTCAAGAAAGGCTCTTTCTCATGGAGCCCACATGCTGAGGAGGCATTTGAGCAACTTAGAAGTTATGACACATGCACCAGTACTGGACTTCCTGATTTTTCGAAAACTTTTATGATGGAGTGCGATACATGAGGTTCAGGCATGGGAGGTGTTTTACTGCAGAAAATGCCAATAGCTGATAAGAACCAAAAGAGAAGAGAGATAGATGGTCCAATTCGAGGTTGGACAGCCTCCTTGTGCAAGCACGGATTTTAGGGATAAATTCTTATACCTTTCTCATTATTCTTCTCTTACTAAATAACCATAATTGGCTTTACATGGATAGAAAGATAATTAAAAAGATCTCCCTTACATCAAGGAAAGATCACCACATAATTAGCAAAGGAAATCCTACTACTTAACTGGGAAAGAAATCCAATCCTATCAACACACTAACTCAATGGATGATTAGACTGACAAGTCAAGCGTCATCACTTTATTCACTTCCCTAACTTACTTGCAATCTGCCTCACATGCATGACCCATAAGGTTTAACTCATGTGGGCTAATGACTCAACCATTATCGTGCAGTAGGGTTGTGCTCCTATCAATAGTCTTCTTCAATCATGCCCTACAAGGATGGCATCTTTTGCTAGCTACACATAAGAAAGAGATAATAGCTCTTGTTCTTGAGGTACAGAAGTGGCGGCCTTATCTCTTAGGAAGACAGTTCGTGGTACATACAGATCAACAGAGCCTCAAGCATCTGTGCGACCAGAAAATTACATTTGTTGTGCAAAAAGGATGGCTTTGCAAGTTAATGGGGTTTGACTTTGTCATCAAATACAAGAGAGGTAAAGAGAATACCATAGCTGACACCCTCTCTAGGCGAGATGAAACAAGAAAGAATCAAGCAGAGTTTCTGGCCTTTTCTCAGCCAATACTGAATTGAGTGGAAGCAATCAAGGAAGAGACCCAAACTAATCCAACTCTCCAACGGTTAGTAGAATTGGTCAAACATGGAAAAGCTGTAGGCCCTTGGAAATTTCAAAATGGACTTTTGTTCTTTAAAGAAGAAAATAATTTATTTGGCTGAAGACTCTTCTCTTGTTGATGATATGATTGCAGAATTCCATAATAGCATGCATGAAGGGTTAATAAAATCTCTCCACTGCATCCAATCCACCTTCTATTGGAAAGGCATGATAAGGCAAATCAAGGAGTACATTAAAATTGCCATGTTTGTCAACAACACAAGGCAGAGCATCTCACTCCCACGGGCCTCCTACAACCATTACCGGTGCCGAACCAGGTATAGGAAGATATCGCAATGGATTTTATAGATGGATTACCAATTCCGAAGGGAAAATCTACCATACTTGTTGTGGTACATCAATTATCAAAATATGCTCACTTCACTGCCATATCTCACCCATTTATGGCCATGGGAGTCGCACAAGTTTCCTTTGATCAAATATTTCGATTGCATGGAATGCCTAGATCCATTGTGCGTGATAGAGATCCGGCCTTCTCAAGCATGTTTTGGCAAGAGTTATTTCGATTAAATGGAATTAATTTTGATTTTAGCTCTGCTTACCATCCCCAAATGGACGGTCAAAGTGAAGTTGGTGAACCAGATGATTGAAATCTATCTTTGCTGTTTAACAAGTTATCAACCCAAGAATTAGATCAAATGGCTAGCATGGGCAGAATATTGTTATCACACAAGCTGGCATTCCACCATCAGAAAGACACTGTTTGAAGTGCTGTATGGAAGCACTTCGCCAAGCCTTTTTATCTTATGTACCTGGAACAGCTAAGGTAGCTGCAGTTGAGCGAGAATTACTGGATAGGGATGTGGTTATCAAAGAAATAAAGGAGAACATCAAGAAAACCCAAGCCAAAATGAAACGTGTATATGACTCTAAGCACAGAGAGAGGGCCTTTTTGGTTTGAGACTGGCTGTATCTGAAGTTACTGTTGTGAATTGTGATATACATTGTTAGGCTGTTCTCTATCAGCTTAAGCTTTTAGAGTAAGTTTACTGCAAAAAAAAGCTTTTAGAGTAAGTGGTTGTCAACATGGTATCAGAGCATCAAATTCAAGGGCAGACAAACAGATAAACAAGTTTATTGGCTTAGATCTAACAAACAAGCAAGGTTTGGAGGAGTTCTACCCTAGCCTGGGCTTCCAGTCGATGACAGTCATGTGAAAGGTAGCCTGGGGTTTCCAGAATGGCTGGTTTGTGTCTGATTTGGGCCATAGAAGCCCTAGGTGAGTGTTTTCTTAGTCGATTTGAATTTGATATCTGAAGCTTTGTGTTTGAATTTTGGTGTGTCGACAGGTGTCTGTGTGTCGACTTCCTAGTTTCAACTGTGGACCTGTTATTCCAGATTTCTGGATATATATTTGTTATACCAACTGATGTTTGAAGTGTTGGTTTGATGCTTTGGGATATGAACTTGTGTTTCTAAAGCTTTAGTGCGTTCTTGGTGAGTTTCCAGACAGTGGATTGGTATGCTTGTGCAGGTTTTTTTTTTTTTTTTTTGGGTTGACAGTGGGCTAATCAGATTTTTGTTAGTTTATCAAATTGTTCTTTATTGGAACATCAACCTAAATGGAGTCAAAGGGTGAAAAGACACTTTTCGATAGGCTCCAATCAATTTATCCTCCCTAACGTTGTTAATCCTAATACAAGGATAACACGTAGTCTTTTCAATGGTACTAACTATAAGGATTGGGCCTATTCAGCTAGAATGGCCACTGGAGGTTCGAAAAGACATGGATATATTATTGGGAGCATCAAGTAATTAGAAAAGGATGACACTAAACATTTAAATTGGATTTCATAAAATATGTTGATCATGAATTGGATTTTTAATTCCATGGAAGAAGGGATTGCAAAATGTTTCAAATATTCTGAGACTACAAAGGAACTTTGGGAGTCAATTGAGGCAGCCTATGCACAAAAGAGGAGCAATGCCAGGATCCTAGAATTTGAAGATGGAGATTGCCAGTTTCAAACAGGGAACTCTATCAATTGGAGACTCTACTATTCAAATGTATTTTTGTGGGATATCCTAGTTCTAAGAAAGGCTATAAGTGTTATGTTCCAGGGACAAATGGTTGTCTATTTGTTACAATGGATGTTAGTTTCCATGAAGAGATCCCATTTTATTCCTCCTCAGGCAAGGAATTACTAAAAGGAAAGTCGAGTGTTCGAGTCCCTGGGGCTGTTGTGCCTTGTATTCTCCCCCGGAGGGTGTTGTATCGGAGATAACAATAGCGGTTGCAGCTGGAGTACAGCCAATGGCCAAAACGCTACATAGCGGGCGATGAGTAGCGGTTGCAATGAATCGTAGCGGCATGATTTTTTTAGTGGAAAAAAAAAAAAAAAAAAACACACATTTGAATCTTGTGTGGCATCCAATCTTGCGTTTTTTTAGTAATTTGTAACCATATAAAGGGTCGAGACAACTATAGGAAAGGCCACTGAGGATAAGAAATAGGAGAAATAGCGTTATAAATTAAAACCGCATGGCTTTATTAGGTTCTAGAGCGTAGCACCGCTATTTTCAAAATAGCGTAGCGGCCTCAACCGCTACGGCCAATAATGTGGCCGCTATATTTTGAACCACGATGTGTATGTTCCCGTGTGGGGGCGCACGTGTGGGTAGGTGTTTTGAATTGTGATATACACTGTTATGCCGTTCTCTATTAGCTTAAGCTTTTAGAGTAAGTGGTTGTCAACAGTTACGACCATACAGGCAAGTATCCGTATCCATGAGAAGAAATTTAATTTTTCTCCTAAGTATTATGGTCCGTTTAAAGTCTTTTGCAACAAATTGGACCGGTGGCCTATAAGTTAAAACTTCCAAAAGATGCTCGAATCCATCCGGTTTTTCATGTCTCTTTGCTCAAGCAGGGCGGTTGGGCCCGATGTCACCGTTCAATCTCTGCTACCATCAGTAAATGAAAAGGAAGAGATGATTCCAAACCCACAAGCAATTCTAGACCATCAGATGCAGAATAGGAGGCAAGAGATTCTGATCCATTGGCAAGGACTTTCATCAGCTGATGCAACGTGGGAAGGTTTTGATTATATAAAAAAAAATCAGTTGCCAGATTTTTCCCTTGAGGACAAGGGCGATATTGAAGCAGAGGAGGAGATGTTACATGCGCATATGCAGCATAGGGTGGCTTAATTCATGCAAAGTCTCGTAGAAGTTGAGTAGAAGTAGTCTTTTATGTGAATGAATCTCTTAGCTGGTTTTACGTGGGTTCCGTTAAGAATAAGTCAGGTCTATCTATTATGTTGAGTCTTTGTATTATCAACTTTGTTAGGATCTTCCTACTAATTTGGAAGTTACCGTTGTCTGAGTATGCATTTAAGTAGTGGAATGAATAAAGAAAGGCATGCATGATTTCTTCCATCACTACTGTGTGTGCAAACCGAAGGATTTGGGTTCCTTCGAAGCAACCTAATTGAGTTTATTTCTTTGTATTACCTTCAATAATCAAGATAGGAAAGGGAAAGAGTGGCCTAGCTATACCAACTACCATCTTAGTTTTTTCCCATCAATCTGGGGCCTATTTAATTCATTCAGCTTATAAAAAGCAAACAAGCTATGGCCATATATAAATAGAACACTTTTGTAGGACACGGGAGGCCCAGGATGGACTCCACAGTCCACACAGGGAACAGGTAGAACAATATATTGATATAATAGAATTTTTGCATATGCAAATAACCCTTGTAGCTTGGACATGGATACAAGTTGTGTGAAACAATAATTTCAAGAAGCCTTAATATGCTACGTCCATACAAATATACTGATATAATAGAAATTTTGTATTAATAGAAAATTCAATTATTTATGGAAAAATGTATCCATAAGGATGTTTTTACAATGGGTCTATTTTGATAGGATATCATCAACATCATCGCCACCATCTTAGCCTTCCCTCATCAATCCGGGGTCGAACTAAATTCATTCTACCTACTCATAAAAAAGCAAAAGAGCTATGACAATATATAAATAGAACACTTTTTTGGATGGTCATATATAACTAGATATGATTGCTACCAAATGGAGAACTGGACATAGCAGTTACTTATGTGATTCCTTTCTTATTACATTTGTCAAGGTATATTTGCATGTTTCGTCTGTATTAGTGTATATAGGCACTGGATATGAGATCGATACCCAATGGCTTAAACAAATGTGGTGACAAGGTAAGCTAACCCCAAATGCATTGGATATCACGAAGAAAAGAAGCCAATGGCCATGGCAAGGTTTTCTAGAAAATGTGTGTGCTTGATATAGTAAGCTGACCACAAATAATAGATGGCATGAGGCTTTGATAATCACAGTGCACACATCTATTTTCTAGAAAATTGTCATATACAATACTTAAGACCTCTGTGAAACATGCATAAAGGCCATGGCACTTCATAAAATAAATAAATAAATAAATAAAATCCCATGAATAATTTGCAAGTTTGACACTCATTTGGTGGCATTTATGAGATCTTCGTGCAGTTGGAAAGGCGGCTATTACTGCAACCACAAGGTTCCAGTAGGTATGTCCGCGGACCTCAAATTAACTGGCTACTCGAATGACCCAATCTGAAAAATGAAGGTGTGAACACTAGTTTTCAACCAGGTAGATAATCTGGTCCAGGTCCAGGTCCAGTCAGGTCCATACCTGAATACCTATGTAAAAATATCTTCTTCTTTTTCTTGAAGAGCAACTTTGATTGATGCAAGAGAATCAGTACAAGAGGAATGTACTGACAAACTTACAAAGAACCCACAAAAGCAAAAGACCAGCCAAGGGGGCCCCAAAACATGACATCCAAAGAAAAAGAGGAAACAAGCAACTACAAACTTAGGAAGAAGCCGCCTCCCTTCAATTAAAAAAATGAAATCCAAAGGAAAACCTCTAAACTGCAGAAGAATAGAAGTCCAGGAAGCCACAGAAAATTTCAACTTATCTATTAGAGCCTCCACAGATGACGAAATGTCTTCAAAGCTTCTAAGATTCCATCCTTCCAAATTACCCAAACAGCTGCCAAAATGGATATTTTCCACATAATCTTTCCTCTAGAGGAGCCAACAAAGGACTTCCATCCTTCAAAATGACAGGGGATTGAAGATGGGATAACCCAGCTATAACCGAACCAACCCAAAATGGAAGACCAAATATGGTGCACTACACTACAAGTGAGAAGGAGATGGTCTACAAATTCTTCCTTCAAGCACAAAGGGCAAGAGTTCACAATGATCATCTTCCTTCACCTCAAATTGTCCATTTTGAGAATGCTACCACAAAGCGCTCACCAACCAAAGTCAATAACTCTTGGGGGGGTCTTTGAACTTCCAAAGGCTTCGAAGGGGGCTAGGACTTGAGGAATCATCAATCAAGGACGAAAAGAAAAAAGCCACTGCGAACATAACATCCCATGCGGGTGTCCAAATATATGTGAATGGGCCAAACATGTGCTTGTAAGCATAGTTGTTAAGTGCTTGCTGCAAACAAAAGGTTGCAGGTTCGAGTCTCTCTCAATATATACATATAATACATTTTAATGAATTAATTTTTCCGGCTGGTTCAGAATTGGGTTTTGAGTCATGTCTGAGTTAATGCATATAAACTTAATTGGTCAGGGCACCCCCCTAACCCAACTAATTGCACCCCAGGTCGCTGATGAAGTTACATCATCTATTAAAAGAATATAGCTCTACTGTGCTTCTATTAATATAAAAACATTTTTCATATACCAAATAATTGCAATACAATACTAGTTTAACTTTAATGTGTGAAATTTTTCGTACGCATTGCAAGTGGGCCTCTTGAAATTGGTGTCAATGTCATAGTTATCAATATTGGTTTGGTTCCCTCTCCATTTTGGTAGTGGTATCTGGAATGGACCATTCCAGTTTCTGTTGACTGTTCCCAAAAAGACGCAATGGAAACACTCAAAAAAAAAAAAAAAAAAAAAAAGAAGAAGAAGAAATTATTACATATTTAAAGACAGAAACTATCAATGCCTACTTCAATAATTCAGAACAGTTCACAGTTCATACATTTTGAGGTGTGTGCATGTGTGTATGAGAGAGAGAGAGAGAGAGAGAGAGAGAGAGAGAGAGAGAGAGAGACCTGAGCAGAAGAAAGAACTCCAGGAGAAAATCGAACATAGCGTTGACTACCATAGACTGCAGCACTAACATCAAAACCACTGCCTACTTTCCCTTGTGCAATACAGTGGGCAGTTTGGGCTGCAATATGTACCAAGTCGAGGTCTGAATTGAGCAGCTTCTCTTCAATAGGATTTTTAGCTGAACATGGCAGACGAACAACACCAAGGTAATGAAGTAATGCTGCAACCACTGACGTGGTCATTGCTGCTGAAGAACCTAGTCCAGTTTTTGAAACTTCAGGTTTGCAATTATCTCTAGTAACGGTCCCATCAGACCCCTCTGCATTAAAGGTAATTGATGAGAAGGGTGGAAGTGAGGCCAATGCTTCTGGCCTCAAAGGAAGTCCACGTGCTTCAATCTAAAGACAAGTTTCACAAATTCAGGCCAACTGACTCGTAAGAAGTTAGCAGCAGTAAGCAGGTGAAACAATAATATAGCATTGAGTATATAAAAAATATAAATATATAAAAATATATATAAAAAAAAAAAAAAAAAAAAACCAGAACATTAGAAAATAACAAACTAACCATTTCTGAGTAAAAATAACTCAACCACAAAAGAGGGAAAAACTTACCTGATTTCGATATGAGTAAAAGTCATTGCAACCCAATATTGTGATATCAAGGCCTGTATGAATCATCCATGTAAAACTCAACATTCTTGCAATTAAATACATGATTAATCCACAGTTGGGTTAACCAGTGCATGGATCACATGGATAATAAGAGAAAACATGTCCATGAGAACCTCACAACTATTTCCAACATGACCTTGCAAGAGTAGTTTCTGTAACTCATCCTTCTTTCCCCTATCATTTAAGATTGTGGTGGCAATTGCAACTGCATATTGTACTGCTTGTTCAACAAAAGGGTTGGCAGAGTCCCTGTAATTTTAGCCAGTAGCAATATGAAGATTATGATAGAATTCAGTTTCCCATGCATGATTAAGTAGAAAGAACATTTCCAACAATCTAAATCAAGTCCAGCAATTTTAAGAATAAATGAAAATGGAAAGAGTGATCATAAATTCACTATAAAGCTTCTAAAAATCAGATAACACATGATACACTAGTGACAACATCCACAAGCAAAGGCTTTGATGCATTGGCAGTAGTGTTTTAGTTTAGTTCCATTTTGGGGTTATTGTAGAATGATACCTGTGAGTGACTCCATTAATGTCTCCTGGTGGGGTAATAGCAGTAGCAGCAATGGAGACTTTTTGAAATTCTTCAGATTTAAGTCGACATAAATAAATCATTCACTTTATCTCAATTAATACATTCTTTAGATTGCGATCTTATTTAGACTTTGATTTCTTTAACTATCAACATTTTTCTCTTGTAAGATGTTATCATGATTTGAAAGTGTACTTACACCATAGAAATTCCTTTTCTTCTCAATTAATACAAATTCATTAAAAAAAAAAAAAAAACATCTATTTCTCTTTGCAAATTAGAGACTAAATTCAACTATTAAGGATACAACACGAGATTTTGAGTGGATGCTATGGCTCATCCAAAAGCAGTTCATGGGTATTAAAGCTTCAAGTGTACGGAGATGCTAAATGGAATGGAATGCTTTGACGCAAGTCTATTGCCTTCTATATTTTATCTTTTATGGACATAGTTGCATCCTGTTGGTTTACATAATAAGCATAACTTCATTGAAATCGGTTGGAACTGCTAGTCTTAATCATGAAAATGCTGGTGACACCAATCACAGCTGTTCAGTTTGCTGATGAGAGTTACTTAGGACTTAGGAATGCTGGTACTGGTCTCAAACATGAGCATGCTAGAGAGACCAATCATAACTGTCCACATTCAATGATGGGAGCAACTTCATATACAGCTGAAGGGAGATTCTTAAGTTGGGTGTAGCAGTCACTACTGCTGAAGGAGATTCTGTTTGTGTAATGGGCATCAGTTTCTTGCCCTTTCCATTGGCATTTGACTAAGTGGAAAGAAATGTCCATGCTTTAGTGATGCAAGGGTTTATGTTTTTAAGCATATTCCACTTAAAAGAAAGGTAGAAGTGGACGAATTACAGATGTCATAGCAATCAACAAGGCAACATTTTCATATAGTTATCATTCGAAAAAAAAAAAATTCATCTAGTTTATTTTGACTAAGAAAATAAGTTTGAGCATTTTTTAATGAGAAACCTTTCACATTTCAAAAACAAAAAAGAAAAAGAACTTTCAGTAAATTCAGTGCTTTGTTAGTTTCTCAGGTTTTTAGATATATCCTTACATAAATAATCTCGAACAGATAGTGAAAGAGGGAGATACCCATGTGTGCATGCACGTAATATGAATACAAACAAAATATTACTACAATATAAACAAAAACGCACTCGAACTTGCCTTGAAGAGATACAGTGGAGTGTTGAGTTCTTATGAGACAACTTGTACATGGTCTCTCTAGAAAGCTGAGGAGATGTTACTTTCACATCTGTCCATGCCTGAGAAATGTGGGAGAAAACCAATAAAAAGAACTTTACACAAAAAAACATAGGTAATGCATTATCCTTAAGTAAAGTCAAAATGCTGTAAATAATTTTCAGAACTCTTTTCTCAAAACAGAATCATTCATAAACCAATGTCAGATAGCCCAAGATAAGTTTACTACCAAAAAAAAAAAAAAAAAGGATAGCCCAAGATAAGCAGACAGGTATAATTCTTTTTCCCCAAAAACAATGCTTTTTTTCCAGATATGAAGCATGGTGGCTGCTGAATTAGGGAAAGAAACATTATCTAGTATGAATAGTTCCTACTTTCATTACCTCCCTGATGGAAAAATTAATGAAAAAATAACTGTAACTATCCATTTCACCAAAGAGCTGGTCCTGTTTGCAATTTGGAATACATACAAATACTGTAAAATCAAATGTTCAGGTAACAAGACTGCACTCTAACTGACTACGAGCTTAAACTTTTATTTTATTTTAATTTCATGCCTGATAAAGAATAATGAAATCCATGGAAATGGAAAGGATCAATATTAGTATTACTTCTTAAAACAGACAAACTATGAATCTCACACAACCCACCAGCCTGGGCTTGGGACCTAAACATGACAAAGTACCATCACATCTTATGCACAACTCAGAAGTAAGCCAATTCCAAGAAAACAGCAGTCCAAGAACCACATACCCAGGCCCAGCTATCTTGCTTAACTTCTTCATAAAACGGCTTCACAATTGCATAGAAACGGGCAGTCGTGCTGAGAACAATTCCAGCATTTGGTCTCTCCAAAATCAAGTACCCACCTGTCATCAAAACCTTCCCGGGAGCAGACACAACTCTATAACAAAAATAAAACCCAAAAAAAAAAAAAAAAGAAAACAGAGACCAATAAGTTGTCTGTAGGGGGGAAAACCCATATCCCATAGAAAACCTGCTCTGCCTTTCCTAGAGCAAATCATGGTCAATGGGATTGCAAATACTCATTCGGGTTGGAAAAAATAATAATAATTCCACAGAATGCAGCTGAGAAATGATCCCAAAGCTGCTCACAGATTCAAACTTGATTTTACCTGTGTGAGTCCTACCTTTGGATGATTAAATCCATTCATATCAGATGTACCCCTCCATAGGAGCTACCCCAATTTCACTTTATATAAAAAAGGAACCCATGAAATATCAGATGTACCTAGATTAATCATGCGTAGAAAGTAGAAACCCTTAGATCGATGGGTCCTGTGATGGAACGTAATCTCAAAGATATTTTATGGATTATCATATTGTAAAATATCTTTGGAACGTAAATTTGAGGGGGAGTGTGATGGAATGTAATCTCAAAGATATTTTATGGAGTATCATATTGTAAAATATCTGTACCATTCCATATATGTGATAGGAATACCTATAATGCAATCTGTCAGGGTTTTGGATTGATTGTAATTCCCTCATTAAAGGGATTGTAATTGAGAAATATACATTATAAAAAGGGGATCCACCCATAGAAGAGATCACTCCAATTTTTCCATCGTCTTCCATTATCACTATTGTGTTAGGTCCAACATTGTATATTACTCCGATTGAACTGACACTTAGGCAAGAGAAATGGATTAAAATGGGTGCACCCTACTGATTTGCCATATATTCAATCATATTGCAATTCAGAAGATATACACACACAATACAATTACATAAGGAGAAAATAAAGGAATGAAAAGAGGACAGATAAGGAACTAACACTTGTGCCATTGCAGCCCTCACTTCCTGCAACCTTAACAGAAGAGTCTGGTCTGAGTTGTGTGAGTCACAAACAGAGTAGCTGAGAAACCTGGAGGCCTCAGATTGACACCATCAAAGATGAAAAATGGATCAGTAAAGGAGAATTGAAATTGGTTTCAAAGCAGGTTTTTGAGATAGAGCTAAATCAAACAGATCTATTTCAATGAGAGTATTTGCAAATAGACCATTTAGTAAAACACAGTGTGTTTGATTCAAATAGATCTATTGGAAAAGGCTTGTTTGCTAAAAGATATATATAAGCTTATTACATGGGCATTTGTTGTCATTTCTTAAAAAATTATGTTTCTTGTAAAATTTTGTTCCTAGCGTTGCTTGTTTCTATTTTGTTCTTTCATTTCATTTCTGTTGTTTTAATGAACTTCATCTATTAACACAAAAAAAGGAGAAAAACAAAAGAAAGCCACAGTATTGATAATTTTCCATATGAATTAGACATGATTTCCTTTTTTGAAAGATCGAAATTAGGCATGATTAAAAAAATCCTTAATCACAATTCCTAAATGGCACACAAATCATACCCAGTACACCAATTATTTTGCCACAGAAAAATTACAAATAAAGCAAATGGCTAGTGACAGCAATAAAAAGAATGACAGCACCATTTCATCACCTCTAAATGAAACAAATTAATCAGCAGAAGAAAACCCATCATATTTCAACATCTAACAACCAAAACAAACTGTACCAATCAGTTCCTGGAAACAAAAATCCAAAAAGAAAAAAAAAAAAAAACCACCACCACTGGAAGTTAACTCAATACCATACAATAAAAACACACTTCCAATCAGTGAAACAGTGCAAGCACTTCCATATTAACAACCAAATTATATGAGAAGGGATACCAACATCAAAACAACCTCAGCAAATCATCTAGATAAATTTGGGTGTACCCCAGGAACAGAAATCTGACACAAGAAGCTATAAAGCCCAATCAAAAGTAGCGACCATGATGATCTATTGATGGAGAAAAGGAGAAGAGGAAGATGGCAAGAAATATCCGCAACCTAAACGGCAACGATGAAGTGGAGAGAGATGGGTTCTGATGGGTTTCTCAGTTTCTTGAAATCTCTTCGTTTTACCTACTTTTCAAAGAAAAATGGCTTCTTTTCCGATTACTAACTCAAAATAAGAGGAAATTGGACATTTCTTAAACGATCTAGAGACCCAAACAGTTGTTTGGGTCAGTATTTAGGAAACTAAACTTTTCATACAATACCTGAGGCTTCCAGTCTTTCTGTTGATAGCGAGACTGGACAGGGATGCAGAACAGATCGAGAGAGGCTTTTCAAACAGCACCTGAGTCTCTCACTCTTTTGTGGGATGGTGATGGTGAGACTGGACAGGAATGCAGAACAGATAGAAGTGATATACTGTGCTGGGGTTTAAAATTTTAATCAATGCCTGGGCTGGATCTGATCTCATGGATGAGAGTCAGAGTGGGGGATTTTTCATTTGGGTTGTGCAGGAATAATTAGTGAAGAAATTAAATAATAAAATTAAATCTTTAAAATTTTAGGGACGTTTGTGTAATACTTTTTTGTAAAAAAGTTGACAGTTTTTTTTTTTTTTTTTGCAGAAAACTCATTTTTCATGCGTTTGGTGCGGAACAATTCCATAGAAACCCTTTCTTGCTTCTCGTCGGCATTTTCCTTGCTAATATTGGAAATGGATTTCCTATCAGGGGTATTGGAAATGAATTTCCTCGAAAAACTTTTCCCTTTTTTCCTCACTCTTTTCCTACACGAGTATGTTTGCGTACGCACCTTTTCCGCAGAAAGGGGAAATTGTCACGTCAGCAAATTCCATAAAAATAGAAACCTCGAAAAAAGATTTTTGTAGAATTTAGAAATTCATGTTTGATGCAAAAAACAATTTCTTGTTAAATTTATGCTAATGTTGTTTGGTGGGGCTGTGGATTCCTTATAAAAAATCAAATTTTCTTATTTTGTGAAATAATTTTTTGAAGGAAAATAATATAACATGTATATTATTTATTCAACATCAAATAATAATTTAGTTAAAGAAATAAAACATGAAAGAGTTGTAGAGTTTTGGATTAAAATGGACAAGAGTGAGGAAAATAAGGAAAAGTTTTATGAGGAAATCAATTTCCCTTACACCCCCTAAATAGGAAACTCATTTCCACCATTATCAAGGAAAATGCTGATGAGGCGGGAAAGCATTTTCGTGGAATTGTACCGCACCAAATGCCTGAACATTAGGTTTTTCGTAGAAAATCGTCCACTTTTCCGTGAAAAAGTGTTACACAAACATGCCCATAACTCTTTCATTTTTTATTTCTTTAAATAAAATATTATTTGATGTTATGTTATTTTTCTTCAAAAATTTGTTTCACCAAACAAGAAAATTTGGTTTTCTATAAGGAATCCACGGCCGCACCAATCAACATTAGCACCAATTCAACAACTAAAAAAGAATTTGCACCAAACATGAATTTCTAAATTCTGCAGAAATCCTTTTTCAAGATTTCCATTTTTATAGAATTTGCTGACGTGGCAATTTCTTCTTTCCGCAAAAAGAGTGTGTACACAATCCCCTATCTACAAACGTATGAAAGGGTTGAATCTAAGGTAGGGCCATGGTTTAGGTAGCTTGACAAGTGGTACACAACTACCCCAATACCTTCTACTAAAAAAACCTACCCCAACACCCAAAGGACACCAGTTTAGGGTGGGGGATTATGGGATAAATAGTTTAATGCATTTTTGGATGGTCATACTCATACCAACCCAAGGACCCATACGCCCAATGCTAAAATTATATGCTAAATGTATACGAATGTATTAAGTAAACAAGCAAAAGAAAGGCATTAATTAATTTATTTATTATTATTTTTTTTTTTTTTATCGGAGGCTTCCCAATCTTTTGGACTGAACTAATTCTTCTGAGCCCAGAGGGAAGCCCCAATGTGGTAGTGCAGTTTCGAACCTACAACTTCCGGGTGCAAACTATGGTTTTAGGCCAATTGAGCTACCCCAAAAAGAAAGGCATTAATAATAATGAAGAAAGAAGTAGAAAATCCAGGAGAAAATATATAGTTAAGGTTCTAGTAGGAAGAAACTAGTGGTAGGGATATTAACTCCCAAGTCCCAGCACTAATGTGGTAGCTTGTAGATTATTATTACATGTTATAGCAGAAGGTTTTCGGTTTATTTTGACAACTTTCTCTTTCAGATGACCCTGCATCAACTATAAGAAAATCCCCACATCATATTCCTTTATCCTCAATGGACACTGGCCCATTAATAAAAGTGGTATCTTCCCATTGTAGTCCCCGAGTCCCCTAAGTCCTACTAAGAAAGTTAGTTTTTGGTAACAATGGGATCCGTTTAGGTCGGTGCCTTATAGACCTGATAAACAACAACTAGGATATCATTGCAAACTTATAAACTTAAATTGAAATTGATTGATGACAACGGGTCAAGTTTGCATTTGGTACAGGTCACCTTTCAATGAAATCAAAATAATAATAAAAACTGCATACTCTCTTTAAGTTATCATACTTAATTATCATTGTCAGCTAAAAAAATTTTATAATAATTAATAGGAACTTTGTCGTGAAGTTATTAAAAAAATATCTATGGTCCCTTGATCAAGAAAAAAATTTCGGACCATATTGGGAAGGGTGGCAATTTTTGAATTGCCTACCTAACTCAGCTCAAAGGCCATCTAGTATTATAAAGGCAGAGTTGATCCTTATTATATAAAATTGCCAACCTAACTCAGCTCAAAGGCCATCTAGTATTATAAAGGCAGAGTTGATCCTTATTATATACTGCCAAGTTTGATTAACCTTTCTAACCTAATTATTCAATGGGGTTGGGTTCGAATTAAGTCTATACATGCCATTGAACCTGCCAACCCAACTCAATTTGGGTCATTATTTCATATGGTACCTATATGAGTAAATGTGGGCTCACTCCTTCTACTTCCACGATGGGTTTATATTGACATTTTTAACTTCAAGCATTTGAGAACAGCCACTTACCTCACTCGTAAGTGGTGGCATTTCTCACCTAGCTGCCCAATCTTTGAACCTTGCATACGTCGTATTTTTCCACTTGTGTGGGTTTTTTTTCTCCTTACATAAGCTGTCTTCTCATGCGTGAGGCTTTCTCTTGAGTCCCAGCCTCCTTGGCTGAGTTATCAAGAAAAAACTCTACACTGGTTTTCCTTGTCTTCAAAGTATTACTATTAATTTTGTTATTTACTCATCATCCTTTTTTATACATGGCATTTGGTTATGTAACTTTTTTATAACAACTGGATGGACAACACTCATCAATCGCCCATGACTATCTTGGCTTGCAAATAAGGGTGTCCTCTTCAATTAAAATACCCTTACTTATTTTTATTTTGTTACCTTTTTAGATATGTATTATGTTATGTACACATACTAAACAAAATAGAGCTATCATGTACACATGTAATCTAAAAGAGGCATTACAATTTTCGCATATTTTTTAATTAATTTAGTTGTCCTAAAGCTTGAATCTAAATCCAAGTATATTAATGGGCCTAAAACAAAAGTTGAGCTAGCCTCTCCATTTGCCAAACCGGTAGACTAAAATTTGAACACTAGGGCTCTTGACTCAGGCTTGGACTCTTTATGCAAGAATGTACCTTTTTGTTTTCGCTATCAGAGAGTTTCCAACCCTTTGGGTTGGACTAATTTTACCAGGCCGAGAGGAAAGCTGGGTAAACTCCCTTGTAGCCCTAGTGTAGTCGTGTAGTTTCGAACCTACGACCTCTGAGTGCAAACCGTGGTCCTAGGCCAACTGAGTTACCCCTTGGGGTTTATGCAAGAATGTACTTGAACATGAATACAAATACGACCACAGTTAGCACGCTGATAGAACATGCTTTTAGAAATCAACGGATTCAATCAAAAGAATTATTTTAGATATCAAAATAATTTAATTATAACTTTCTTATTTTTTTTATATTTATTCCTTTTTGTTCGATTTATATAGATGTTATCTTAAGTTTCTACATTTCGCTTTTGAACATCCTTCGTACAGAATTATGATAAAGTCATCATTTTTAAAATAAATCATGCAATTATTTGTTAACTTATTGTTTCTAAATTGTAGTCACAAAATCATGATGAAATTACATCCTAGGTTAATTTAATCTCATCTTTTGTTTTCATTTTTTTTTTACCCCTTTATCGATTCTAGCATTAATACAAGAGGATCTTAACGCACCAATCATTACAAAAATCTCTCACAAGTTGTCTCCATCCTCCAATTACAAGATATAAAAAATATTTATATATGATATAGTGAGAAATATTCAAGTGAGAACTAGTTCTCACCTATTATATGAGAACTTTTTTATGGGGCTCAACTAGCAAACCATCCAAACCTAGCAACTAATAGGGAATCCCTAAATAGTTACTAATCCCAAGGATTGTTACACATTCGAATGGACTGAACCGTTGGATCAAGGGTTGAATATTTTTTTTAATATGAAGCCATTAAACTCTTGGGCCACGGATGAAAGGGTTAGAAGCATGGATTTAGGGTCAAATTTGATACTGGGGTGGTTTCACATAGATCTTTCCATCCCCTTGGTCCCATCCCCAAATGGGGCTCACAATTTACATAAATAATTGTTGTCAATAACATCCCAAAGTTACCCTCCAGGCTGGTGATTCCCAACACTGCGAGACCATCAACTGCCAGTCAGCTGGATCACAACCCTCTGCCGGGTGGTCCTGGGTCAGGGAACCCCCTACTCCAACAGCTTGAGATAGTGACTATGCAGCTCGTACTTCCAACTCCTTTACAAACCCCGCATTGGCGGTCAATGTCCGCCCTGAGCTGTATATCGCCCTCGTAGTCCCCGATATCAAGAATTTGCTGCAATTAGGGGAGAGCCATATAAAGATTAGTAATAACAAAATATAATCAAATTTTGTAATGCGGAGCACAACTATAATCAGTTTGGTTAATATTTATCGTCTCAGTTTACCTAAACAGTAGCAATGACGGCAAGCTTGATCCCACTGTCAAGCTTCTTCCAGCCATGGGGCCTGACTGCGGCAACTTCTCTAATGGCTAACCCAAGATGGTTAACTAGTGATGGGGCATGTTCCCCTTTTGGCCTATGACTGGAGATGGGGACCAGGACTGGGATGTTATGACCCAGTTGTCTCCTTAGCTTTGTCACATTCTTCCCTCGCGTAACACCCCTTACACGGCTCAGAACCTTCGAGACTAAGGCTGATGCTATTAAGATGGCAGTGCTAAATGAGTTAGTGAACACAAATCATTAAATTGAGGTGAACCATTTTGAATTTTAAAAGGTCATAATTTTCTCACCTATGCTACTCCCGCCTGTATGAGGACTCGTCGAAGGCTAGGACGGCTGAGGCTGGGTTGGCGATGGCTATGTGGTCAGAAGCTGAATCGGCAGAGGCTGGGGGGCTGCCAAATCAGGGGTGCTCCCTGATCCTCCAGACCGTGTAACTAGAAGAGCAGTTGGCGAAGGTTGTGCCGAGGCATCAGGTGTGCTCTCTACACAAGCTAACCTGAGTGCAGCTGCGATCCTCCGAGCACGTTTCACCCTCTTATCCCGCGGCATATCTGCAATCTGGCTTAAAGCAAAGTGACAAGGAAAATAAATAATTATTAGCAAAAATAAATAATATTAGTAAAGTGAATGTCAGCAATTTACATTAAATGGAAATGCAAATCATTTTAGCATGAGTGTCACCATCAAAACTAATATTTTAAAGTACACGTCATAGACATTCGCAGAAAGATTACCTCATCCGATTGAGACCAAGATGTCTCGTCATTTACATCATCATCTTCAGGGGGAATGTAGTTCTCATCCTTATCATTCTCACTAACATTCCTCTTTCCCTCATCGTTTGTCCCTGTAGCCGAACCAAATATAGTACGTGCGGTCAGCGAGAGCCCTAGAGATGCAAGTTTTTCTGCATTCTGCTTAATTGTCTTTTTTCTCTTTAATAAATAATTGGATGCTTGCACTTGACGGGACAACTCTACTGGTTGGACCCATTTTTTCCCTTCGTTTGGCATCTTTTGCAACTATGATATATAGAAATAAGAAAAAAATGTGAAATGTAGAAATGTCTTATCCATATATGAACAAATTAGAAGAGAAAATGAAATTGAAGACAAATGTCATTATGTTTGACAAGATCTTTATTATTGGGAAGTGGATTTAAATAATTCGAAATCAAATCATATCAAATGCAAAGCAATTAAAATATAACTTCATCTAAAAGGATACAACTCATTTGGGCTAAGGTTCTCTTGCTTACACGCACACATTAACGTGGATCGAGCTTTGCAAAAGTGATAGAAGCAACTATCACTTTTTCTTGCACAATGCATACATATGGAGCCATTGACCAAATTTAGCAAGTTAGTAACAATAGCGGCAAACCATCATTTATAAATAAAGTAAAAAAGAGCCAAACTTTTGTGTTGTATCAAAATTTGGATTGCAGACAACTGCATTCAGTGAGCTTTCGTTTTATGCTTCACTTACTCTAGTTGTGAATAAAACATCTCAAAAATAAATTTGAAAAAAAGACTTCCAAATTTCTCAATGAACAACACAACACTCAGAACAATAGCAAAACATGCCGCAAGGCATTAGAAACTCAAGAATATTATTATTCCACGATCAAGACTGTTAATGTGATGGCCCCACTCTCAATATAGGATACCCCATGAATCTCCTAAATTGAAAATCCCGCTTCTTCACACTATGGCATTCATATGAATTATTAAGATTAGAAGGACGAAAAAGCAGCCGAATAACAATGAACAAGATCATCCAATTCAGGTGGATCATAGATCAGCCTCTGTCTATTGTGGGGGACCAAAAACAACACATGATCATCAAAGCATGGGTTCTGCATGTATGACATAAGTTGACACTTAAAGTTGTACCTCTATCACAGAGAAAGTATGTCCTTTTCTATTCTAGTTGATTATTGCATCCATAAACTTAATTTTAATATGATAAAGATGAGAAAATGCAAGAAATCATGAGTCCATGTATCTTGTCCAAGATTTGTTACCTCCTTGATATTTTTCCGGAATGTCTAATGGCGTACCCAAGCAAAAGAGAGCACAAGTGCGGCCATACACAGCTTGAAAGGTAGGCCTAGATCAAATGAGCTATTACTTACACTCCTTAATGCTTTTGTGAAAGTCAATTCAAAGAACTTGAGCAGTGTCAAATAAAACAATTGTGCTGCCATTCAAAATAAAAAAAGAAAAAAGAAGAGTGATTAATGTTACACCCCGACCCGATTTAACCTTGATTAGTACTAATTAATTATGTTTTAGCTAAATTAGTTATGTTTAATTGCTAATTATGGTAATTAGCGTTTATTAGTCTTTATAGATTGAGTTAGTAGTGTCTCAAACCTCGGATAGGCGAGTTGGAATAGGGTTGACTCAATTGAGTAGAGTCAAGGACTTTTTCGTAAATATGGACTTTCACATTTTTCATCATTTGCTCGTCATTTTGGCATCATCGTGTGCATTTCAATGAGTACAATGATTTTCTTATTGGACTCTTTTTCAATTGACCAACCGTTGGATAACTGGACCCTCATTTGACATGAAATGGAAATATACTAATTGAGTGGGCTTTCTTCCAAATTGGCAATCTTACCTTTATATATATAACCCTATCCTATTCCTTTTCTTATCTTTCCTTCTCTTTACCTTCTTTCTTCTCTACTCTCTTTCTCTTCTCCTTCATCTTCTTCTCTTTTCCAAATTCTCTTCTTCTCCAACCACTTCAAAGGTTAGGGCTTGGACCTTGAGAAGCTAAAGTAGAATCAACTCCATCCTCTTCATCCTTCTCTCTCTTTGTAGTCAAGAAATCGTCTCCACCATCTTTCCACTCTTGTCAAGGTTAAAGCAAAATCCTCTTTAAATATGTGTAATAGGAGTTGCATTAGAGTGTAGGGACTCTTGGACAATCATTCATGCATATTTTGGGGATTTTGGGTTGCCTTGATACAAGTGTGAGAAAGAGTTGGAGAATTGGATTTATGTAATGATTTGTTTCCATTGATTCCAATACTATTCTTTCTTAAGATTTCTATTCTTTTAACAGTTGAATGAATTAGATTTGGGTTTATGATTATAATGGACGTAATTGGATGGAGGGATTGTATGTGTTTAAGGGGAGCAAGGAGGCTCCATCTTTGCAGGTTTTATGTCAGAGGAAATGTGGGAAAGAATGGAGAGAAAACACCCTCAAGAATTCCGAACTGGAATTCTGGAGTGGGCACTCGAGCGCACATAGGTCCACTCAAGCGGACCCACTCCCTGGGATTTCCAGAATGAAAAATTGTAGAGGGCGCTCTCGGGGCCGCTCGAGCGCACGCCAATTCTGGATACCTCAGCTCGAGCCCACATAAGGCCGCTCGAGCGGACCTGAACCAAGCTGTTTGGGCTTTTGGAGCCCAATTAAAAGGAGTACTGACACTCCTAGGCTACATTAACCCTCCTTAATCCTCCATTTAATGGATTTTGGTGCTCACCCTTACTCCCATAGGAATTTAGGACTTCGAAGGCCTTATGACCCTAGAATGGAACCTTTAACTTTATAATTGGACCAATGGATATTCTTTAGTCTAAAACTATGCCATGAAAATTCGTTGGGAACTTCAACGTATCTCTTATAACTGGTGACACCAAATAAGGTAGTATTTCGTTGACTTTCCCAGCTTATTTTGTATTGGACGGTAGAGGACAAAAAAAAAATGATAATCTAAAGTTAGATAGTAAAAATATCTTGATTCCCCTAAACTAATTGCATTTCATATTGGAATACGAATTCATTTCGGATCTCAAGTCCTACTCAATAGATTGTTAGCATTGTCAGTCCTCATTGAGGTTTAATCTTTAAATTTAGTTCGTAATTTCGTTTTGTATATCTGAAATTGATAATTGTTAGAATGAGGATTGTGTAAGTAATTGAATATATGAGATTATCATTCAATTTGGTTATGATTAAATGAATATAAACTTACTCAAATCTGATTTTATTTCGAGTATTATTGATTCTATCAAGTCGGCACTACTTAGCTTCGACCTTGTGATACCTGACGGGATTACACTTGGTTTAGTTATTTGAGACTACTGCAGTAAGTCATCTGGAGCACCATAACTCTAGACCCGGGTAGCCAGCTAGCCTTTGGGCGGGCCACTGGTGACATCTCAACTAGATTTGCTCTCTTTTGAGAGGATGAGCTTAAAGTAGTAGCCAATTTGTATGTTTTCATTATATTTGATTTACAATACATAAATTATTCATTCTTGCACAATTTGCCTAGCAGATATGTTTTATTGACATCTATTAATTTATCCGTCTTAAATTCAATTTTATACATTATGTATTTCCTTATTATTGCCTATACTTGCTCAATTGTCGTATTCATGATACTACTATTAGTGTCACAGTCACAGGTGTAGCTCTCGGCCCTGAAAAGGTCGAAGAGGGAGAGAAGGCTACCCAAAAGGTACCTTCAGGACTAAAAGAATGGCCTGAGCCAGAAACCGCTAGTAATCATCCTCGGAGCGCGTGATGACTTCCTTGGAGTTTTCCTTAGAGTATGGCTAGCCCCTTTTTATGTGGGCTATACTTAAATTTAGTTATTCTTTTGTTTATACTTTTGGTATTGTTTGTATAGGGTTCTTTGATATACCCCCTTTTTGTAAAACAATGTATATAATTGTATAATTCTTTTGTATTGAGACTTGAATTATTAAATAGAATGAATGGGAATTTGATACCTCAAACGAATGAACTACAGCTTCCGCTATGTTTAATTGCTTTTGATGTGTCTTAGTGAGTTCTAACTCACGTGTATGGAAAGTTGTTTTCTTTCCTTCGTGTGTTGTATTTGGCTCGAGACAAGTACAGCACGCGGGAGTACGTGTGATACACCTCGGAGATTACCCTAGGCCAGGGTGATTCGGGACCGGGATGTGACAATTAATCTACTATGAATCATCATTCCATCGATGTCGATGTTTCTACAAAACCATGAGTCCCAAATCATCCAAAAGGCATGTGCTATTGGCAGTGGGAAACATGATGAAGAGCTTCATAAACTTCTGTGTGGTGTGAGTGACTGTGACAACCACTCATGGGTCATGGTGGGGTTTTCCAAGTCTACCCAGAGAGACTGAAGGATGTTCTTTGGTTGGGAGTTTGCTATTTTGTAAATAGGGTTAGAATGTGGGTTTTACACAAGAAAAAAAAAAGTTGTTAAAAAATTACTCTTCAATTTAAGTACTAAGCTATTTTCTCAATAAAGAGAAAACTTTGCATGATTTGAAACACCATTTTGAGGCCATTGAGATGACTGGTACGAATGCCATTGATAAGAATAGTAGAAGACCTCAATGTTGATCATGTGTTACCGAATTTGCAATAAATAATTGTGCTTGTTTGGGTTTTAAAGGATCCAAATGGCTAACTTGTATCTCCATGAATCTAATTGAGTTTTTTGTGCATAGATGATTCTTTTTCAATTGAATAAAGCATGCCAAATCGTCTAAAAACTCATCTAAACTGTAAGTGCCTAAATATTACGGACTTGATTAGGTGAGTATTAAACTCGTGATCTTGCTGTTAAGCTTCTTTGAGGAGGTTGGATGCCTTAAACCTGAAAGGGAAGGAGAAGCAAAGTTCAGAGACCCTGGCTGTAGTCAGCCAAAGGCACTCTGATGCCTAAGTTAGTGCAGTCACTGAATAGAGGATGGGTGAGTGGAGAAGAAGAAGGAGTTCAGAATATGGGTGTATATGGACATATGTAAGCATACCTCTCCTGGGCGTTACTTCTGGTGTGTATATATATAGGTAGAAATCCCATCGAGTCTTTCCCCGAGTGGAGGTAGTTAGAGGCATTGTCCCATCGGACCATACCTCGATTCCTTAGTAGAGGTAGGTGGAAGTCCTGTTCCATCGGACCATACCTCAATCTCATACATAAATGCGGATATGACCGTCGGATAGGGATAACCCCTTATCTATATTCGGCAACCACCCTATCTGATAGTACATTCTGCAACGTAGCCGTACTTTTATAGGAGTACAATCATGATTGACGTTCGATGCTCATCTCGGTGAATTGGATTGAGCTGAAGGTGACACCAAGGTCAGATTTGGGCGAGCTTTGGCACAGCTGCCGAGATGCGCAAGGCCGATAACAAGAGAGCCTAGCTAGTACTTGTACCGAGGCTAGCTCAAGCTCGGTACCAGCTGGCACAATTGCCGAGCTGAATAAAGCCGAGATCAAGATAAACCTAGTCGGTACTCTTACCTAAACCAGGGGTAATCTCGGTATCATGAAAACATCCCACACATAAACAAACCCCAACTAAGAAATAGGTCTGTGCAAAGTTAATTATCTAAAACTCATAAGTCATGACCAATGACCAACAATTTCTGCATAAATCAAAACCAATTTAGCATACTGGATAGAGAAAAGCAAACAAAAAAAAAAAATTCAGTTCCCTAACACTAAGAGAACAATAGCCTAAACCTCAGGATCAACACAGTTTCTTTCTTGTTGCATAAATCGAGACGAATAAAAAAATCCCACACCACATACTAGGAAAGCCACAATACTGACATTATGCTTAATGCTTGATGGAGTTTAACGACAGTTTCAACATATTCTCCCGCTTCCATGGCTTTCTGGCCTCGGATCATGAGGCTGCAATGCCATTCCCTCCTGTCGGTCTTCAAAGCTAAATATTCTAACTCATCAGGTTCATCATCACTGGAATTGGACATGGTGAGAAACCTGCAATCAAGAAAAAACCCTTGTAGGAATTTAGGGTTTCGACACATAGAGTCTAGAGAGAGCGATAGAGAGAGAGAGAGAGAGAGAGAGAGAGAGATGGGCGTACCTATCTGCCGATAAGGATAGGGGGGTGGCGGGAGGACAAGAGCTTTGTAGGCCGGCCAGGCTACTTCCTCCTCTTCCTACTTCTTCTCATGCAAGATCTGGATGGAAACTGTTTGATTAGAAGGGTCTAAAAAGGGAGGCTTGGGTTTTGGGGTTTGATTAGGAGAGTATGGATTTTTGTGATTTAGTGGTTATTTGGGAACTAGTTTAAGGTCTAAAGTAAAAGCTCTGATTTTTGTTCTAATTTATAATTAGTTTGTTTGGTGAGATTGTAAGGAAAAAGCTCTTAATTCATGAGGCAATTGGGGTCCACCTTTAGAATTTTAGGTGATTGGAGCCCACCTATTATAAATTACAATGTAGGACCCAACATTTGCGTGATGACCTCAAAGATTTTATTAAGTTATTTTCTTCTACTTTAGAGAAAAAACTATAAAAAAGTAGTGCCCTTGTATTTCTTTTTAGAGGCAATTGATAAATTTAATATAACTAATATGAGCTAGTTAAAATTAAAGTTTAAAACAAAAGTTCTAATTTTTTAAACTCATATTTTTATATATTATAAGGATAGGGTTTGACATTGGTTGAGAAACAGGAGCTCAATTTCAATATCAAATGCAAAATTGGAATTCCAATTTCAATTTTTTAAGTTTGCTTGGAATTTAAATTGAGAGTCCACTTTTGTCATCCTTCTTTAGGTGGGTTTTTAGGAATTTCAAATAAAGATAAACTCAGAATGCATTGTCCACAATCTCAATGAGTTTTTGGAGGTGATAACATTTTGATCGATCTTATCTTCAGATCCCCTTTTTCTCATCTAAGTTGTCTAATTTATATTTAAATACAATAGCGATTTCTTTGGGTGGTAACATCTTAATCTTATATCCAAATCCCTTTTTCCTTCTTCTTTGAGTTATCTAATTTATATTTAAATACAATTCAAGACTATCCATGTACAAGTGGACCAACCAACAATTCACATAATCGGAATATTTTTTTTTCCTTTTTTCTATTTATCTTATTTCTTTAAGTATTCTTTGTTGTTCATAATCTTTTTTAGTAGGATGTGAAGAACTGGTTTTTTTTATCATTATTTCAATATCCATTTGGTTTATTGACTAATTCTTTTAACTTCATTTTATTCTCTAGTCTATGGTTTCTTTGTATTCACGAGCCTAAATTCTCATTTCTGAAAATCCTAATTATAACAAGGCCTGGGTTGAGACACTGTCTATACATGGTTTTGCCTTTAAGAGATGCCGTAACTGTGGGGCGTATCCGGACAACCTCAAGATTGAATGATGTATTTAAAAAATCCATTTAGTGGAAGGGGAAACAATCCATGCTCGATCAACTATGGTTGTCAATTAAATGGGCCCAAGCTTTGTAAAATTGATCTTTACAATAATCACAGCACATCTGTTCAAGATGAGGTCCCAAAGATACTTTATGCTGGCCCATTAACAGCTTATTTGGTCAAGCAAAAATAGTTCCCTTCAATTCGTGAATAGGACTTTCACTGTTCCACAAGTGGATCAAGGGAGCATAAATAATCCAATTTTCTTATTCTTCTAGACTTTAAATTCATTATTATTTAACTTTGTATTTGAAACTAAATTCATTAGTCATTATTTCTCATAAACTTACTTTAGTTTATAGATTCTTTCATATTACATTATCATGGTATGACTGCCTTGTGCAACTATACATGTGCCCCGGTGTCTATATGATACTCTTCATTTCAATTAAATAATATTTCTTTCTTACTTTAATTCTAAATATATTCTCATTACCCCAGGCCTTTGTTGCTAGTGTACTATTAAGTCTTTCATCTATTGAAAGTTAATATAAAAAATATTTTAAATTGAAAGTGAGTTTATTTGTTTATTTATTTAACTTTCTTTGGTAGCAAAACTTTTTGTTTCTTTTGGTCTTTTTATTGGATGGTGATAGTAGATTCTCATAAAATATTGTTAAATTCGAGCCAAGTCTTGTAGGAGTTATGAGTGTGAATTAAAGGCGAAGATACTCAAGGTGGGCGAGTTTGCATATTTTAAAATTAATAAGGGTGACTTTATTCATTTCTTTTTCTTTTTGTTTCTTTTGGTCTTTTTATTTGATGGTGGTAGTAGTCTTTTTATTTGATGCTTTGAATCCTATATAAAATATTTTATGTAGAGAAATTGTCTAGGGAGATGATGCAGTATATAAGCTAACTTTTTAGGGCTCACCTAGATTTGTGCCAATCTTGAAGGGTAGGAGGTAATTAAAGATCATGATGGAACTAGGTACAGATAAAAAATTAGCTCCATCCAATCATCCTAGCCCCTCCATCTTAGCAGTCCACATTTGCAACGGTTGAAATAAGTTATCTCATTTCACACATCAAACTACATTGGATGCGATTGATTTTTTGTACGTACCTAGTTCCCATCATGTTCTTTCAATCTGTCCTACCCTTCATGGTTGGCACAAATCTAGGCGAGCCCGAAAAATTTAGCTCATATACCACACCATCTCGCTAGAGTGTTTCTCGTTTTATGCATACGAGCTTTGGTTCCTAATTGCAGGAATAAGTGGCTAACCCTTATCATCTCATTACTATAAATTTTTAGATCACTACTAACAAATCTTATTATGTTTATTTTTGGGCCCGATCCGCCTCTTTCTCTCCCTCCCTCCCTGTAACAAAAAATTTTAAAATATAATTTGTTGTTCCTACTTGTTCCTTGAAATATATAGAAGAAAAATTCTCATGCTCATTTAAGATACATATATTGAAAGACTATATCAAAGGTGATAATTGAAATGCAAAAGAGGCTACAAGTAAGATATTCAGTTTTTCAACTATAAGCCATGCATTTTATGAAGATGGAAACCTTTGATTGAAACTCTTTTATTAGATTTGAATATAGCTTAAAAATGATTTGTCCAAAGGCATCGATTGTGAAAATAAAAAGGACAGCCCTTTAGATTTTGAGGATTTTTTTTCCTCACTAAGTTTTTTCTTAACCTAAAAAGTAGAAATTAGAAAAACATAAACATGGGTTTCCAAATGGATAAGATAATAGCAAATAAAAAAATAGAAAAAACGAGAATGAATATTAAAAAAATTATGTTGTCATCCAAAAGAGAAAAAGTTAGAAAAACCATGGATTATGTGTTGAACTTTATCTTTATCCTGGGATCTGCTCGTATTAAATTAAGATTTTGCAACATCCCACGAAATGGAAGGGCCTCTAATCTCAACATCTTAGTGATTCAGTAGGTGGGCTCCACTATGAACTTCCAATCTCATGTCAACTCCTTTACCTTCAGCGAGTCGTCATGTTATTAAGTTTACTCCTCTTTTAAATATGTATTTTGGTACATAGAATAAATTTTAATAATCATTAGATTTATATTTTTTAATAACATTTTATTTTTTTTAAATTTTAACATATCTTCATTTTTTTTTATTTTGAAGTTGATCAATTGATTTTACATGGAATTTTGTGAGGTTGGATTCGAATTTAAGTCGCATCAAGAAAGTTCGGGCCTGGTTGAAAGATGTACGCCCAAGACTGCACATTTGTTAGGTTTTTTGTATGTTGGCTAATTCATGGGTTGGACAAAACTCTGGGTCTATTGATTTTATTTTTTATTTTTAGAAAAGGACTCTGAAGATAGAAGACTAAAAGGATTCAAAGAAGAAAGTCTGACAGAATTAGATGTCAGAAATCAGACACAAATTAGAAGTATGCTGACGAGAGAATAAGGAGTCTGAAAGTTTTGAAAGAAGAAAGCTGGAAGAAAAAAAAAATGCTGAATTTCCAGATCATCCAGAATGGAGTACGCTCGAGCGCCCATATCTTCGCTCGAGCAGATATGGTTAGAATGATGCCAATTGTTGAAACAGAATGTTGATCGCTCGAGTGAGCGGTTCCATCCGCTCGAGCGGACTAGGCGGCTGAGTCCTACGAAAATTGGAAACTTGATTCTAATTATGCTCAAACTGCTTGTTTTAGTTCTAATCATCTTAGGCAACCTTAAGCACATCCCAAAGACAATTTAAAGGACATACGGGTTGTCATAATGGACGACCTCACATCTCAAATTTATGAGTTAAGGATCATTATTGAGAGAAATCTTTTCTAGAGATTTATTAAAGAGTTGTGCTGACAAGTTTTCTAGAGAGCCAGTTTCTTTTGCATTCCTTATAGAAGATCATCTTCTTGCATAGAAGATTTGAAGAATCAAGCGCGGGATTGAGTTTGTTGCAATCAATGGTGTGAAGTCGTTGAAATGTGAAGCGACACAAGGTAACTGTAGTCTTTAGGTAGGGGATATCTGGGGAGGAATCTCAGTTTTTTGTAATTGCGATATTCATAATACTTGATTGTTGATCCAGTCCAGGTCAGTAGTTTTTCATCCGGTTAGGGTTTTCCATGCTAAATCTGGTGTCCTTGTGGTGTGCGCTTTTGCTATTTATTTTTGCTGCATAGTTATTTGTTTTGCATTTTATTGGGTTTTTTTATTGAGCAGATTAATCTAGAGATCTCGTACCCGAAACTTTCAACATTTAATTATCAAACCTAATGTTCAGGCTAGGATCCAGCCCATGGGCCTAAGACTAAGGCCTAGGTCCGGACAATTTGGACCACTTGTGTTGAATCTTTAGGGTCTCCTGGACATTAAGAATATATTGGCACTGGTCCAGCCCATTTAATGCCCATGGCAGTAAAAATAATTCTGGGCACAGTCCGCAGGCAGGCCGAAATCCACCAAATGTGGGCTGGACTCAAACTGAACCAGCCCATGAGTGGCCAACAAGCATAGTAGTTGGTGCATGAATTGTGTTAATAAGACTCATACCGATCAAATCAAAGCTCATGCCAACATCATTTTCTTTCATTTATATTACATGGATCACAGTTAGAAGGTCCATGAAATGAAGGGAAAAAAACAGTAGGTGCTGAAAAGAGCCTCCTCTTGAGGGAACTGATGCTGGTTTGTGATAGAGAGAAGAAAAGTTCGGTCGAACGTCCTAACAAGCGACCATACTAGTCAATGTCTATGCAAAGCAAAAACGACAGACCATTTGAAAAAGAAGTCATGAATTAACTACCACCCTGTTCTTTTCCTTGATTTTCAAGACTAATGGTTGGAGGCATATTGCAAATAACTACATTGGAATTTCTTGAGAAGAGGGCTATACATTAAGATTCTTAAAAAAGGCATGTATATAGCTTGTTTGGCATCTCTACTTTTTTTTTTTTTTTTTTTTTATAGATCCATCTAAAATAGAGCCATTAAAAAAAAAGGCCATAAAAAAAAGAGGCTAGAATAAAAAAAAAACGCGTTTGATAATGCACGAATCTATTTTAAATACCTCGCCTATATATTTTAAGACCCAAAAGCTCTATTTCTCATTGCCCACTTTTGGAGCATTTGGATTTTAGAGGATTTGCCTTTAAATTGCTAAAGCGGACAGAGTCTAAAATCTTGTGCCAAACGCTCTAATTATTTAAACCTCTGTCCAATTTAGACATTTAGAAAAATAGAGGCATGAAATAGAGATGCCAAACATGGGCATAGAGAGAGTAATACCAATAGAAATATCGAGGTTGACAGTTGGATGATAAGTGATCCTCTGATAGTAAGGTATTATAGCAATTACTGTCATTTCATTATCTACGTAAGATATACGATTAAAACAATTTGGTCCAACCATTGTTTTTACATGCATGCTCTTGATTTAGTTGTTATCATCATGGAATAAAACTGAGATTTAAGGCAAATGTAATCAACATTCTCTTGTATACATAACCGACCATATCAACATTGTATTGAATAAATGACCAACCATCTACTAAGCATATAGGTGGCTTAGTGGGCCCACAAAATTGGTTGAACTCTGTTTTCAGGTTCACTTTTATTTTCTAACAAAAAAAAAAGTATCACTTCTCTAAAAAAAAAAGAAAAAAAAAAGACTTGCCCTTAGTAACAAGAAAAATGGATTCTGAACCAATGAAAGTACACGAAGGTTCATACTTTGCAGTTGCAGACTGTGGCCTACTCTGATCAAGGTAAATCATTAGCTCAACCCACCCAGTGATTGATGAAATCCCCTGTTTCGCTCGCTCTAGTCCCATGTGATAAAGGGCTCATGCCGAGTAATGGGACTTGGGCAAATTCAGTCCAAGTTGGGGGTTCTGGCCAATATCGTCCAAACCAAGCTGCATCAAATCTCAATCAAGTCTAAGTAGCTTCAGATTGCAAAAGGCTTAAGTATTTACAAGATGACATGAGTTTCCATTGATTCAAAGAGTTTTCAAGTTTGACAGGGCTTTCTAATCATGTAAAGGATAATTTCTCTCTCTAAAAAGCATTAGAAAGTCCAAAGCAAAGTAGGATTAGAATCATAGTTGGGATGCCCCTGCCCGGCTAATCTGTGGAGTTTTCAGAAAGTAAATCTCACAATCAAATGGTCTAAATCACCATGGTACAGTTTGGAATTGAAGACACTAAAATATTTCTTTGGTTCTTCCATCATCCACGTGATATCAACACTTGAAGGCGGACAATCTTGACCCTCCACAATCATCTGAACTCACACACCCCCCTCTTCTTGTTGGACATAGAAATGCAATATGTTCATTAGTGACAATTGTGTAAGAAAATTAAAATTTTCATTAAATAGAAGTTACCACAAGGAATCCATATGTGGAGGTAAGATGAAAAGAGACCAGATTAGTCACATAAATAAATTGAAGCCACCAAGAAAAGTGTCCTATTTAGTTAGCCAATTAGATAGAGTACTCGAGGAGGGACGATTAAAAAGGGACGATCCAATGGGTCAGTGATAGGAGGATGATAAAAAAAGTCCTAATAATTCTACGGTCAAAGACAGATCATATTTTTTAATGTCATCCTCTCAATGGGGTATTTCAGAACTCTTTTCCTGTTGAAAGGAGTCTACCAATAAAATAATTTTGACTTTTGCAACACTCAAAAGTTCTGCCCGACCTACACCCTCCCAAGCCAGAATGCCATGAAGATTTCTTCCTTTTGTCTCAAAATATCATCACCTAATCAAACAAACGCTCTATATAAACCACCGCACCCAAGCACTCATCAATCTATCCATCTACTTGCTCCTTCCAAGCTCTCACATATATATATATATATATATATATATATAGAGAGAGAGAGAGAGAGAGAGAGGGAGAGAGAGAGAGGGAGAGAGAGAGAGATGGGTTCTTCTCTTCTTCCATCACCCCTCTCAGTAAGAGTAGTTCTGCTATTTGCATTGACTACTTTGTTCTTCTTGCCTGTTCTAGCAAATTCCAAGCATGCAGGCATCACCAGGCACTACAGGTTCAACGTAACCCTCATGCAAGAGAGCTAATTGCATAGACATAAGCTACTGAAAAATGGATTTTGTCATCTTTAAGCATTTCGCCTGTTTGTGTGCAGATCTGGCTCTAAAACGTGACATGATTGTGCCACTCTAGAAGCATTGTAACTGATTGTCACGACCCGAGCCCAAGATCGAATTACTCAGGACTAATCCGGGGTCGGAAATCCAACATACTTACTCCTATAAATTCTGACTGAACCGAAGTTAAGACGGAATCCACAAGGGATCAATCATACGTACCTGTCAAATGTACATTTACGGAATATATATACACACACACATTGACAAACTATTAAAACTGAATAAATCCTGAACATAAAAGTCAAGTCCATATAGACATTATATTCCCTAAGTCAGTCAACCACCGCATATTCAAATACAATGCAGGTGACAACTATTTACAATTCCAAAATGTATATACCAAAAATATTTCCAAAGGTTTCAAAATGATTTCCATCTAAAAAGTTTCTATCCATGTTCTCGCACTCGGATATCCAATCACGTCCATTCTATCAATCCTCTTGGAGGAATCGGATTGGTCTCTTCCGCTGGCAGCGCGGCCTCTGCAAGACCGGGCCGGGCAACTGGGCCTGCGATGTTCATTAATAACACAGTGAACATGACGGTTCAACAATGTACAAATATTTCTATGATAGTACATGCTATATCTATCAACTCATCAATATAACAGTTCTAGACAATTAAATCTATACAGTATCCAGTATAGTGGAATCAAGTAATGATAACCAGTACATTGGCAACTACCACAGTATTGTATTCATTTCAATTCAATTTCTTCCCGAAGGAAGCAGTTAGTCGAGTTATATTCATTCATTACATTGAATATGTGTTAGGTGACTTATCAGTGGGACTCTTCAGTCCAATATATGGTTTGCATTACATAACTTATTAATGAGGGAGTTTCATTCCAATATTATTAGATGGCTAATCAATTCAGTGACTTTTCAGTCTAATATGTGGGATCTACCAGTGTTTTGATCCGAGATCACTGGCATCACCACGGAGCTCCGGAATACCACATCCATCTACTGCAGTAGGATTAATCATTATATTGTTACATTTAGTAACTGTTCATTAGTTCGTTGTATTTATTCATTATAGTTCCAAACGAGTTAGAGAAATTACTAATCATTTATGGTTCTACTCAATTCCACCTCACATCTAAACAACCATTTAGGTGTAACCATTGGTTACCAAATACACGTGTTATTCTCGATGGACATCACATATATATATATATATATTTAATGTGTGCATTACAGTTCCCGTAATTATCACCCATGGAAGTTTAGTCCACAACTAATTAACTATGAATTCTTCCTTTATTTTCCTTAATTCTCAATAGTCTCAATTTACCCCATGATTAGTCTTAAAACTAATTTAAGGAGCAATCATACTCACAAGAAGTACTCCTAGTCCATAAAAAAATCCAAAATCCATTGGGTCTGATCGATTGGCCAAAATTTCACTCACAATTAATGTGTTGGCCTGTATTAGGTTCGCTCGAGCAGACTCAAACAGAAAGGGGTTCGCTCGAGTGGATCCAAGTTCGCTTGAGCGGACGTCTCACAGAACGTCGGTCGCTCGAGCGACCAACATCACTCCCTCGAGTGATGACGGACAGCCATCAGACAGAACCTCACTTGCTCGAGCGGATGGACACAAATGACAGTTCGCTCGAGCGGACTCTCTGTTTGCTCGAGCGAACTGTCCAAAATTCCAACTCTGGAATCCTGAACATTCTCTCTTTCACTCCAATTCCATTCTCCACCTACAACACAAACTGGAACCTCATGTTCCCTTCATCAACCACAACCTAACACAATTACAACACTTCTATTCCATCATTCAACCAATCTTCCTTTCTAATACATCAATCACATATACAATTCAATTTTAACATAAGGTTGGAACTAAAACTATAACAAACTCAAGAAAAACCATATTCATTAGTATATAATCATAAACCACTGTTTATACTTGCCTCTTGAATTCAATTAACTCAAAGCCCTTTGCTTAGCTTGATTTTGGGATGAGAAATCCCCAAATGACAACCCTCTTCCAAACCTAACATCAATGTAATTCACAAAACACTACTACTATGAGCAATAGGTGCCACAAATCATCCCTAACCACTTCGAGAACTTGGAAATTATATAAACACACTAACTACTTACTTGTGGGTTGTGAAGAGAAGATTTTGTACTTTCTCTCAAGCTTTCACTCCAAGAGAACCAAGGGAAAGGTAAAGAAGATGAAGTTGGTGAAGTTAACACCCTTCAATCCCACATGCAATCCCTAATCTTGAGGTTTGATGAAGAAGTGGAAGAAGAAGAGAAGAATGAGCATACGGTTTGCTCTTCTTTTCTCTTGTGCTGGAAATGAATGAACTTAGGTTCATTTGGGACCTTATAAGTCCACTTTTTGCATAAAAACCCCCTCATTCTCTTATTTCTAATTCGAGTCAAATGAAGACTCACTCGGTTCAATTCATGTCGAATGGAATTGCGCCTATTACGGAAGTTGACATACTCCCCGAGATACACACGTTGGTATCAAGAGTTTCTGTATTCGACAAAATACGTAAAAACTCGTATTTACGGAAAAGTCCTTGTTTTCCTTAGTTTGAGTCTAAAACTCATTAAATCCATTCAATTCACTTAATCTCTTTCATTATCACTTCATCAAGTTCACTTGAGACTAATCTCATTGAGTTTGGTCATTAACTGTCATTAGGTTAATTAAACATGATTAATTACTATTAATCTCAATTAATTAGAGTTAATATTGGTTAACTCGAGGCGGGGTCTGACACTGTTAATGGCCAGTTTCTAGGGCCCAGGATAGTCGCCAGGGAAGGTGACCGTGTGGTCGTTAAAGTTGTTAACCATGTTCAAAACAATGTTACCATCCACTGGTATGGAACCCTTCACCAACTCTTTCATATGCATTTGTTGGCAATGAGATTACAACATCATGATCTGAAGCAGCTGTAAAAAAGTTGTCAATGGCATTACTTAGGCGATGTGGGATGTGGGGCTTTACTTTACTAACACCCAGGATAGTCGCCAGGGAAGGTGACCGTGTGGTCGTTAAAGTTGTAAACCATGTTCAAAACAATGTTACCAACTTACCATCCACTGGTATGGAACCCTTCAGTAACTCTTTCATATGCATTTGTTGGCAATGAGATTACAACAACATCATGATCTGAAGTAGCTGTAAAGATGTGCCGGCCATGATTTTGCTGTTAAAAGGAAATGCAAGGGCCAGGACTAGTTCTTGATAGGGTTGGGTCCAGCCCTTTTTTTGAGTCTGGACCTGGGCTCAGGCCTTTAAATCAGCTGTGGGTAGGAGTAAGTACTGCAGGTCGTCCTGTGACCTGTATCAGAGTTGTGTACGGGTCCCTTCTTCATAAGTTGGGTTTCATCCTCTAGATAGGGATGGCAATGGGTCGGGTTAAAACCAGGACCCGCCCTGGGCCGATCCTATTAGGGGTGTAGTGGTTTTCTTGGTTTGGATTGAGTTTGGATTTTGTTGCTGTACCCGCGTCTTATCCAGTCTTTCTCTTTATATATAGTATTTTTTTTTATTAAAGTTATAAACAAAACTTATGTGGTTCAAGTGGTGTTAGGCATTAACTTAATACATATAATCCCATGCATTTATATACTTTAAAAATTTTAACTTTTAAAATCGGCCTTATCCCAACCCAATAATTTCCCTCAGTAAAATTACATTGGTAGCAATAGAAGCCAAAATGTTTCTAAATTAAGCTTCAACCATTGTAGTGGGTAATAGTTGTTCCAGTCTGACTGCTAAATAGCTAATCACACTTAGAATTCATTTACTTCATTGCGATTGTGATTGCAACCATTGATCAAAATATCAGCCGATATGAACCATATCGGCCAATATGAACCGGTATCGGCCCATACCGGTACGAAATGGCCCCGAGATACCGGTATCGGTATTTCGGGGCCATATATCCCCAAAATATCTGCCGAGATAAGGAATAAACCCCTAATTTTTTCTATCTTTTTCCCTATTTTCATCTTCTTCTCCTCTCCTCTCATCTCCTTACTCCTTAGAGCAGCAACCACACTCCATCACACATCCCTCTTGTATATTTTCAAATCCCACATCTATTTCTTGAATAAAATATTATTTAAGGTAAGAGAAAATCAATTTAAAATATTTTATTATGTTGTTTTTATTTTTTATTTTTAGATGAAGGATAGAAATCATTGGGTTTGTCACTTGTATTGTGTTCTTCATTTAGAAGCTAGATCTACATACTTTCATGCTAGATCTACTCATACACATGATTTTGAATTTTTTTTTAATTTTTTTTATTTTCAGATTTTTAATATTTGAATTATAATATATTATTTTTTGGGGATTTCATCATAAATATGTTCCTTTAATGATTCATGATCATTGTATGGTGTGTAAATGATTGATCTACATACATTTATGCTAGATCTATATATTTAGGATTTTGAAAATGATTTTATTAAATCTTTATATGAAATACCAGAGAAGACAGCGAACTGCGACACAGATAGAACTCATAACTTAAGGTGACCGAGATTTTGATTTATTGTTGTTACTAATGGAAAAAAAAATTGTTTTCCAACATTTTCTAATATTCTAGATTTTTTGAATATTTTTGAGAATTTTTTTTGAATTAAAAAAAAAATTCACACCGCAACGGACTGATATCAGCTACCGATACCGATATCATATCGGTTTTTCGGCCAGGCCGATACCGCGACCAAGACCGAGATTTTAAACCATGATTGCAACCCACCTCATTGTGACTGCAATTGCCTTTTAGAAGTTCAATTTGGTCAATGCCAGCAAAGGCAAACATGTAAATCTACTCAGTCCATTATCTCAAGAATTTGTAACTTATAAATGGTAGAATGAAATGCAACATAACCCATCAAATTGTTTGGGTCGTCTCTCTCTCAAATTAATTTCATTATAGTGGGTTCTTGCTTCTTACATTATAATAGTTATAACAAATCAACTTGTGAAATTAACTTGCAAGAGATTAATCCAGCCCAAATGGTTGGGAATCCTCACATAACAAAAAAAAAAAAAAAACCCCTGACATGCAATTAATTTTGAATTTGCTTTTGGTGGGAAAAAAAACCAGGCATGGAGTTCGACAGCTCCGGAGTGGTAGTGCCGATGGTGCTGCATATGTGACCCAATGCCCCATACAAACAGGCCAAAGCTACATCTACAACTCTACCATTATTGGTCAGAGAGGAACATTGTTCTGGCATGCACACATCTCATGGCTTCGAGCCACTGTCTATGGACCCCTTATCATCCTGCCAAAACAAGGTGTCCCTTACCCATTTGCCAAACCATACGAGGAAGTTCCAATCCATCTTCGGTAAAAATTAACTCCTACTCCATCAGAGATCACCTCATGTGGCTTAAATAACTCATGAGTCCATTATAAAAAACATGAAGTTGGATTTGGTTGGTTGTCAATTGCAGGGGAGTGGTTCAACACAGACACTGAGGCCATAATCTCACAGGCTCTACAGACAGGAGGCGGCCCAAATGTCTCTGATGCATACACGATTAACGGACTCCCTGGTCCCTTGTACAACTGCTCAGCTAAAGGTAAAAACAATGGGCTGGATCCATTGGGCCTTTGTGGGGTTAAGGTTTTTTAAATAGGGGATTAATGAGAATGAACACAACCCAAATTCATCCCACTAATTATTATAATTGGAAATGTGAGTCCCAATCTTATTCTGCATATCAATTTAGGGTTTTGTTGGCAGATTGATGTACAACCGTAAGCAGAGTTGGTGGGGTGGGCTAGAATTGCAGTTTCTTACTTTCTTAAAGTAGGACATGCTAAGCAAATAATATAACATGTGGTGTTAATGTGTTACAGATCCATTTAAGCTGAATGTTAAGCCCGGGAAGACCTATCACCTTCGTCTCATAAATGCTGCACTCAATGAAGGAATCCTCATTACATTGCCAACCACTCACTTACTGTTGTAGAAGCAGATGCCACCTACATCAAGCCCTTCCAAGCTGAAACAATGCTCATTACACCAGGACAGACCACCAATGTCATCCTCAAGACCAAGCCCCACTTCCCCAATGCTTCATTTCTCATGGCTGCTAGGCCCTATGTGACCGACCCCGGCACCTTTGACAATTCAACAACTACCGGAATCCTCGAATACCAGCGAAACAATTCATCTTCTTCTTCCTCTAGTACTACAAAACTTCCTCTCTTTAGACCAACCCTTTCACCTCTCAATGACACTTCCTTCGCCACAAACTTCACCAAGAGATTTTGCAGCCTTGCCAATGCTAAGTTCCCTGCGAATGTCCCGCAGAAAGTCGATAAACACTTCTTCTTCACTGTGGGCCTTGGCACCAGCCCTTGCCCTAATAACCAGAGTACCAGACCTGCCAAGGGCCTAATGGCACTAAATTTGCAGCTTCTGTCAACAACATCTCATTCATTCAGCCAACCACAGCCCTCCTCCAGGCCCACTTCTTTGGGCAATCCAACGGCGTCTACACCACTGACTTCCCCAACAATCCCCTCTTCCCATTTAATTACACTGGTACCCCTCCCAACAACACCTTGGTGAGCAATGGCACAAAGTTGGTTGTGCTTCCTTCTAATACCAGCGTCGAGTTGGTGTTGCAGGACACTAGCATTATTGGTGCGGAGAGCCACCCTCTGCATCTCCATGGCTTCAATTTCTATGTTGTCAGCCAAGGCTTTGGAAACTATGATCCCAAAAAGGACCCCTTCAAGTTCAATCTCATTGACCCAGTTGAAAGGAACCCTGTAGGAGTTCCATCTGGTGGTTGGGTCGCCATTCTATTTTTCGCCGATAACCCTGGTCGGTATTTCATCTTCCTAACCACGTGAGAATTCACTAAATTAGTTTATTATCTTCTCAATATTGGTTCCTAGCTTATAGTCTTTATCTGTAAATGTATGATATTTTTTGCATGGCTACAGGTGTATGGTTCATGCACTGTCATTTGGAAGTTCACACCAGCTGGGGTTTGAAGATGGCATGGTTTGTGTTGGATGGGAAGCTGCCCAAACAGAAGCTGCCGCCTCCACCATCTGATCTCCCCAAGTGCTGATCTTGATCGTGGATTGTGGATCACCCGAGTTCTTTTTTTCTTTTAATTGGCTCTTATTCATTAGTTTTGTTTAATATATCTTTTTCCTGTTCTTCGTGGTAATGTTTTGGTTCTGATATTTTTTCCCGGCTCCAGGCCAAAGAGCAGCAAGTACCGTAATATCATAAATCATGAGTTTGTTAAGGAGAGTGTAATGAAGTTTTCACCTTATGAATTTCAGTTTTCATACAAGTTCAGGTCACCTGTGTTTTCTCAACCAAAAGTTCAATGCCTCAATGACCAGACATAGGCAAATGGTACATGTAAGATAAATGCTTGTTTGAAGATGAAAAGAAAATTCCAAAGTCGGTCTACTCTACCCTACTTCATTTGTTAAGATATATCCATCAAGACATGCAGGCAAGGATTGTAAACTGGTGACCCACCTCAACCAGCGTCTGTTGGGGTTTGATGTGGGAATGAATTTATAGATTTTGAACAAAGTAGGAGTGAGTGACTAGGACTTTAGGTTGGATCAGATTTTTGCTGCCTATTCATTCGGATGAAATTCAAGATAATAATGCAAAATTACCCTTTAAACTTGAGTCACTTTTGAATTAGGAATTTACATGCACGCACGCACGCATATATATACATACATATATATATGTATGTATATATATGGGGCCAGCTCTGATCCTATGCAAAAGCTTATCATAAGCTGAAACAATGTCGGTCCCACGAATCAAAGTGGATTATCGTTGTTTTATTGCATGATGATCATTTCCAAAATCAAGATAAATCCAATCAGAAATGGATTTTCCAGTTCCATCTTGCAAAAAACAGATATAATTAACTTTGATTTGCTATTTCAGCTTAGGATAAGCTAAGCTTCAGCTTAGAAGAGTCCTGCTATATATATATATATATATATATATATCCACCTGGGGACCCACATGGTGGTGGGGATGGGGGGATTCCAAGAACTCCCTGAGACTCTCCTATTTGCAAAAATCAGCTCCAACCATGGTTTATATCATCTCCATTTGGGCTCTAAAATTTTAACGGTCAATGGTCCATTCGGATCGGTACACAATCGATCCAACGGTCCAGTAAATTCAGATTTGACTAAAAGTTGATGGATATGTGCAATATAATTTAGGGGATCATGTGTTTGGTCTATTTGGATAGACCAAGTGTGGGCCTCACAAGCGTTAGCTTACGAAATTTTATCATAAACTTTAGCTTAGGAGAGGCTTACCTTAGTGTGTGTGTGTGTTAATGCTAAGTTGGGCCGGTGTTACAAAAAGGAGAAACTAATGATCCCTGGGCAGCTATGTAAGGTGAGATGCCTCTTTATACTTTTCAGCAAAGCATGTTTCAGAAATGTTCACTTATTAATTTAAATTAGCTTAAAGTAAAAGTAATAATTTTTTATAGAAACAAAAGTCTAATTTCAGCCTTGAGTGATTGGACTCATACCAACATCCACACACGTGATCCACCTGAAAACCAACTAATCCACTCAATAAACTGAATATCTGATTTTCATCAGAGCTCGAATCCTGGGGTTTCAAGCAAGGTTTGCTTAAGAAAGAAATTATGTAACTTGAAAACAGATTAATAAGAATTGACAATGACAGGCCGTGGCTCGGCAAAAGGTTTACAACTTTGTTGTAAGGCTCAAGCCACATTACCTATATAAAAAAAAAAGGTCATAGAAATCGGGCCTCTCAACGATAACTACAATAGAGTACTTGACTTCTTCAAAAGAACAAGCCATGGCAGCCACTGCATGGGAAGTGTGCAATAAAATTTCGGTACTCCATCGTTTTTCAATTTTTTTTTTTTTTTAATCTTTTAGGCATGTATGGGAAATATCCCCATAGGACCCTATAACACCGACGAGGACCCAATAGCATGTTGAATGCGGGAGGGGTCTTTTAACCAAGGTTGGTCGATATCAACCATTATGTAGTGTATATGACGATCTTTTTATTCTGGTCAATTTTGGAGGGGAGGGCGCTGCGAGGACACCACCGGTCTAGATAACAGTGACATAGCTCCAGACCCAAGCGAGGATGGAGTCGATGCTGGCTTTGGGCAAGAAGCTGAGGACGATGGAGGCTCCGCCGCGGACGTCTCTGAGGGAGGCCTCGAGGAAGGAGAACACCTTGCAAAAGTCGCCGAGGTTGATGATGGTGACTACCCGGCAGAGGACGCCGGCCCTTCAGCACTTGCAGACGAGGGTTAGGGTGCGGTCGAGGTTCTTGGAAGCGTCAGAGGCGATGCGGCAGATGGGGCGGTCGTAGATGGTGGGGGTGGAGTTGGAGAAGAAGAAGATGGAGCAGAGCATTTGGGTGAGATGGTCGACGAGCTTCCAGACCTCGCACGGTCAACTCTGTACCGTTGTCCAAATCACCCTCACACGACACTACAAACCTTTCAACCTCTTGCTTTGTGCACCTGTACTTTGTCTCTATTTCTTTTATTCTATTTCTTTGATTCGGGCAAGCTCTTCTATGATATCAATTTTCAAATTACCACCGGTGTGGAGGCTTGGATCCTTCTGCTGTGCCCCTTCTTAGCCTACTTCAAAGAGCCATGCAACTGACTCCTCAACCCGGCCTTCTTTTAAGATGAGAGCCATTGTTGCCAGTTCAGAAGAGAAGCCCATTGCCACAAGTTGTGGAGCAAGTGCTTCTAGTTGGGCCCTTCTCTCCCTTTCACGTTGGTGTTTCCTCTCATTCTTCTGCCGAATCTTATCGCGCTTGTCATTGTCACAACAAGGTATTGCTTCCGGCCGGGGAGTAACACTGGCAGCCTTCTCTTTTTGGTCCTCTGAGTCACCCGAGCAGCTGTCATTGTTGGAAACTGAGTCATTTACGGAGTATTGCTTGTTCCTTTTAACTGTGGCATTAAGTATCCTCTTGGGCTGGCATATATACCTCATTTACATAACAAGAATGCAATTGAGGTTTGAAATTTATTAGTTTGGTACTTGCTTGTTTTGTGGTTATTGACGGTCATTATGTCATTAGAAGTAGTTTATCATTCATTATTCATTGGTTTATTATCATTCAGTTTCAAAATGCTTATGCTTGATGGGTTTCACAGTATCATGAAGGGGTGAGGGCAATGTGGCTGGCTGAGAAGGTTGGAAATGTTTACAGGCATCAATATGATCTTGGTGTATATGAAAACCTTGTATCGGTAAGAATATGGTTATACTTTTTTGAGACTTTCACTGTTTACCATGAAAACGCTGTTTGATGGTGATTTGGTTGGTGAATATTAATTCATGGTAAGAAAGAAAAATACGAATGGGAATGGGTGTGTGTTTCTCTTATAACACTGGCAGCCTGATTTACATTTCACTCATGTGACCAAATTTTATGAAACATAATATGATTCTCCATCTGAGGATATGCATAGTTTCTAAACACTTTGACTTGAACACAAAGGCCCCATGATTGGTGATACAGACCATGAATTTGATATTTCCCACTACAGCAAGGCCATCCTCCAAAATAATCCTGATTGGAGAATATTGACTATCCAGTGTTTGGCCCTTTCACATGGCATGCGTTAAGTTGCTATATTTCTTGGTGCCACCTGAAGGGTTAGGATTGTCCATCCAATTCCAATCACATCTGACAGTGTTTTCGGCATACCCTATGCATGCCAGGGGTTCATAACAAGAAAAACCTGAACCTAATCACTGAATAATGAATTCTACTTGAATATGCTTAAGGCCCTAGCTTGGGTTTCTTTTTTAATCATAGTAAGGCAAGAGCTTGGTTTATACAATATATTCATGATTTTGCATATGTAAATTATGATGATTTGTTTGACGGTTGCATCGTGTTTGTGTGTTTCCTACTTGTACTCCTTTCCGCTGGATAAAACCAACCAGTTTGCTTTCCTCAGGTGCTGGGCCCAAACATTCTAAGCTGGATATGCCCCACATCAAGGCATATTGGCTCTGGTCTCCGCTTCCGAACTTCTTATGATAGCACACTTTCTACAATATCAAGATGACATTTGAATTGCAGGGTGTTGGTAAGTGAGCACATTGCAGATTTTAGGCGGGCAACAGAAGCCCTTGTCAGGAAGGGGAAGGATCACTTTGGTGTCAAGGTTGTTCTCTTCTAGCTCACCGGCCATGTAAATTATGTTGGGCATTTCTGGGAGTTGATCGAGAGCCAGCCCTTGTTCATCATAAGGTCCCTTGTAATCTTGTGGAATTATCAGTGAAAGTTGTCTTATGCGAGTCAAGTTTTTCCCTTTTTTTTTTTTTTTTTTTTGCTCTAATTTGGGAGGACGGAGAGTGGGGCGCCAAATGAAGTGGTGGTTCTTGGCAGATGATTATTGTTTTTTTTCATACAGAGACATACATTGTAAACTTTTGAAGGGATACACTGATGTTATTCCGTTGACCTAAATCAACATGGATTGAACATCTTGCTGCCTGCTACCACTACTATAACAGTTGAAAACATCACGCCATGTCAGAGAGTGAGAAATAAATGGCATTTTAGTGTGTGAACTATATATGATTTGAAGTCTCTAGATAATCAGTGTGAGGCCTGGACTCTTTCCACCTTTATGGATCTTAAAGAAAACTTTCTACCATGTTAAGAAATGATAAATCGACATCTACTCTGATCCCCGGTCTTCATAGTTAATATCATACATTCATCCTTGTTTCAAGTCAGTTTCTGAGTCAGAAATATGTTCATGTTCTTGATCTCATCCATAAGAGGGATGGGCTTTAAGATCTAGAAAAGCTGAAATACAAACAAAAGGTCTTTAGTGCATATACGATGACAGTTCTAGAATTGCAAATGGTACTTCCATTTAAGTAATTGGGACTGAATTCCTCCGATTTAGATGATGCAGTAATATCAAATGGCAGTAAAAGTAGGAGAATTTTCTTATATGGGAACATTGGACAGTTTCCATCCCATCCAACCGGTGAGCACTTTAAATCATGGAGTCCTGGTCCTATCATTGGTCCACTTTCCTCTTTAATGGTTGGATGGGAAACTCTCCATGCAGACGTTCCTGCAGGAGAAAAATTGGTGGTAGAATTCCATTACCACCCTAGTAAATTAAATCCTATAAAAGTCTTTAATGGTTTAAAACTCCTTTGGTATAACCCCGATTACAGTGAAGTCTCAGGAATTTAGCAAGGTAGCCGGATGGCCCCAAACATCTACATTTCATAATATTTTTCCTCCAGGATCATATGGAGAAATCTAGATCTTTCGCCTGGTTTATTCAAATTTAAATGATCAACACGGCATTGTGCATATCCTTCTTCTTCGATATGGGTTAACCTATAAGTCCAGTTAGCTGGGGATGTATAAACCTATCCACATCAGCCATAAATATCATCAATCGTGTACCGAAGGTGTATTTAGAGTATGTGTATTTAGATTATACCGAATCAGTATAGCTATCCTTCGACACAACAATACATTTTCAATCAGCATAAAAAAGAAATTGAATTCCTTCCTAGTTCCTTGTCTATGCAAAATTGAGCAAATTCAATAGAAAATTTCTAAATACTAGTATTGGGCTTCCATTGCTGGCATTAAAATAAAAACTGAAGATCTTGGTAAAGTGTGAGGAGGCATATAAACTGAATCACATACATAATCGGCTACATTAGCAATAAAAGTGTCAATCTGAGCATCATACAAATACTTTGTATTGGTTTCTTGAAAAAATTAAGTTAAGCTTGGTTATTAGAAAAACTGAGGGGTCATGTGGCCACCTCCTGCACCCCTGGTTCCACCCCGGGGGAGGAATTGTGAACTATTACAGTCCTAGACTAGACTAATCTATGACCCGAGTGCAGGGGTCATCCCTGGGGCGCTCCATTCACTGGCCATGCTCCGCCTGTGTTACTTCCACCATAGTGCTCGGCTCAATTTCACCATGCTCCACGCTCCATGCTCCGTACTCTGGCACACTACACATTCCAACTGTGCTCTGCTGGGGCCAGGGTTCATCCCTTACCATTGGGCTGCCCCTCTTTCTCCGCTTCAGATCATGTTTTCTGCAACAGCAATGGATATCAAGAATGATGGCGCCACCTGAAGAGGTAGTCCCAGTCCTGTCCCAGTCCTTGATGCAGATGTTGAATCTGCATTGCAAGAAACATACAAAAAAAATACTTGTGAATCCTTCTGTTTCCAAAAACTAAATTCTTAATAATCATAACAATTTGAACAGTATCTACCTCTTTGTCATGTCCATCAGTAGTTTCGCAAGGTTTTCGAACCATTTTTTCTTCAGAGAAATAAAACTTGCATCCGAGCTTTTGGAATCTTCAGCATCTTTCTCAAACTCATTCATGCCATGAATGAATAGTAGTTTAATTAAATTGTCTTGGGCTTTAAAGAGATACACCTTTGCACGACGCAAGATCGTATGACTACATTAGGTAAAGGTTGCAAAACATTCTTCATCAAAGGAGGGGCTGGCCCGATGAAATGATGCAGGCCCTGATCCGCGAGCGAAAATGGATCAAAATTTCACAAAGGGTTTTGGCTGAATCCACAAAGGATTCTGAGATGGACCAGACTCCAAATGAGCTTGCTGAACCCACAACTGATTCAACAGTCGAGCATTCTGAAGCCAAAGAAAGATACTAAATCACAAAATCAATCAATGAGTTTTTCTAATAAATAATGAAAAGCTGTCCTACCCAATAGAGTTACATGCTTATACTATGATGGGATGAGAAGTTCCTTCCCAAGTTAGAATTCCCATGCTAACTACACTTCCTACTCTCTCTCTCCTAAACCTTCTTAAAATTAGAAATTTGCTTAAACAATCCAAATCAAATAAAACTCCTGCTTAAATGGCTGCCCTATTGGGTCTATGGACTGAGCCCAATAGGCCAGCCGACCAATAGGTCCAATCTGCATCATGAAATCACTAGTCTACCCCCAAATATTAGGGTGAATTTTATGATTCTTTTTTATATATGACCCCACAGAAATTTATTTTCTACATAGTGGCCCCAAATTTCTGGTTCATTGCCACACACATACTATAGATGACATGAAATAACTTGGAAGACAACGACGACGTGACATGTAAACGAACTAAAAAGGATACTTTTCCACCTTAGGATAGCATTGTTTACCATCAATTAAACCCAACAAATACTCAGCTTTACGTAGATAAGGGCCACAAGGATCATATTTTCCTGCACATTGCTTATATAGTCAGTCCCCAAAATCAGCAAGATAGTTACACTAGACGCAAAAGTTCCTGCATAAAGAAAAACAGAGAATGATCTAAATAACATTTTGTTATATGCTTATAAAACTATTTCATCTCCCAATGAATAGAACATTACCGGCACAACATGAACACACACACGTGCACACACAAGATTAAAAAAAAAAAAGCCCAAAGAAAATCATAAATAAAAAGATCCTAACTATTTCATTAATGGCACTGGTTCAAAAATAGAATCAAAAGTGGATCTAGAAAAAGCTCCCAAGATACAGATGATAGAATTCTCCAATCTGGGTGGATTTCAGATCAGCCTTTGCATGCTGCAAGGCCCATATAATCAATGTAAATGACCATCAAGACATATGATATGCATGTTTGGAACAAGAGGAGTGTTATGTCTACCAAATGACAAAGGGCCTTGTTCTTCGTAGTTTTAATGATCACATCCAAAAAATTGATGAAGCTGGCCCCAAAATTGGTGGAACAAGGCTTTGATGACAATGATAATGACGATCAATGCTCTAAATTTTTATTTATTTTTAATAATACGATGCTCCAAAATTTGTAGGGAAAATTTCAAAATGAGCCCCAACTTTCTTTGACTTTTCTTGGACTTGGACTTTTGTTATCATTTCAAAAACAAACAAACAGAAAAAAAAAAAAAAAAAAAAAAAAAAAAAAGACCTTTCTTGGGACTTTTCAAAACAAGACAAAATAAGAGAATGGGCCTTAAGTCTTCCAAAGTACTTTCAAAACAGGACATCCGGCCATGCAGCACACCGTCCGGGGCACTTTGTCTTTTTTTAAGAATCTCCAAAAATTCCGATTGGCATTTTGCTGCAAAAGAATGCCAGAATGAGAGACCATCTCTACCCATGTCTCCCCATCTTATCCTCTCAACCAAACACTTCTGAAACCTCACTCTAAAAACACCTGAACCAATGATACGAAGTGAAACCTCCTCAATGTTTGTCTCTTGTATGCATATGATGCGTGCCTAAATTTGAAAAAACAAAAGCTATTTATCCAAGTGAATGGTTTTCTCAAAGAGATCAGGAGGCACTTTCAGGGATCCTCTTCCCATGCACATCAGGAGAATCAGGGAGTCCTTAATCTTTGTTTCTAATATCCCACAGCAGATCTCCAAAACTGAACTGGAAGCTATGTTTTGGAGACAAGGGAGAATCATTGATGAGTTCATCCCCGTCGACAAGAGGAGCAATAGGAATAGAGGCTTCACATTCATCAGATTTGCGAATCTCAGAGAAGCAGAAAAGACAGTAGAGATAGCAGAAGGGAGATCTTGTGGTGTCAGGAAAGTCAAGGCCAAGATAGCTCAGTTTAGCTCCAATAGAAGAGGGAATAAGGATCAGGAGAGGCCAAAGGAGAGACGGGAAGCCACTTCAAAGCCTTTTTACCCGGCAGAAGAGTTCCCTCCAATAGGTTTCTCAGAGAAGGTGTTAGCCAGAGCTATAGAGGGCAACTGCGAAAGGCTGAACTCAAAAGCAGCAGGGTGGATAGTGGAAGAAGGCACAAGGAAAGGAGTCAGGGTAGCACCGTGGGTGATAAAGGAGCAGAAAACATCACAATACCATAGCCTGGTGGGATTCCTGAAATCAAAATCAGGTGACATCAAGCAGACAGAACAATGGCTGAATAGCTGTGCTGGGATAAGGCCTTGCAATAATGCTGGATGATCAGGTGATCTGGATGCAGTTTTCCTCACAAAAGGAGGTTAAAGAAGTACTCCTTGTGGCAGTATCTCCCGGAGAATGTCCCTCTCCTTTTTCAGTGCTGGAGAGATGGATGGAGGTATTGGGTTCCCCACCGAAATCTTTCTGGATTACAGTTAAAGGATTGCCTCTACAGGTGTGCAATGAAGGCACTTTCAGGCTCATAGGGGACTGCTTGGGCCGGACAGTGGAGGTTGATGAAAAAACGCAGAAAAAGGAGAGTCTGCAGGCAGGCAGAATCAAGATATTGCTTGACAAATCAGTGGCATTGCCTCAAGCTGGTACCAGTCTGGGTGGAGGACTTAAGGTTTAAGGTGTATGTCGACTCAGCAAAAGAGGATTTCAATCGACTGGAGAGAGGGGAGGGGTGTGATAAAGGAATCGGGGACAAGAAGGCAAGTAGGGGCTACAGTTGCAGAACCGATCCAGGGAGGAAGGGAGAAGACAATGACGTCAGCCCCAAAGTTTCAAATTTCAAATTGTCTGCCCTCAACGAGATGGATCAGGTTGAGGATGGGGGCCCTTTCGAACTGTTGGGCTAAGATCCAAAGAGAGCCGACGAGTTAGGACGAGATGGGTCGGAAAGGCCCAATACGAAAGAAGTCTCTAACTTTAAGTTGGGCAAGGGCAAAAAGGCTGGGGGGCAGAAACAGAAGAGGGAAGCAACGATGGGGTCTCTGAGGGCAAAATGAGAGGATGATTCCGACGTCCCAGAACGTCGATAATCCTGGCGAAGGAGGCAGACATGCTACGGAGGCAGGGTCAAGCAGCAGTAAGGGGATCCTCTTCGACGGAGGTGCCAAGGGACGAACTGGGGTGAATCGTCTGGCTAGGGCAGGGATCGTGAAACGTTCATTGGAAGGAGAACGCTCAGGTGGGTGAGGAGTACTATGGGGAATCTGAGGGAGGTAAGGCAATTGGGGTTACTAAGGAGGAGTCAAAAGGAGGATGGGCCTCACTGATGGAGTTTGTCCAGTGAAGGGAGAAGTAGAACCAAGCAGTGAAGAAGAAAACTAAATTTAAGAGAAAGCGGCAAAGAGCGCTTAATGGCCTGAGTTGTTCCATTAACTATGATAAAGTCAAGGAACAGGAGGCAGAGTGGCAAGTAGCTAGTAAGAGTGGGAGGAAAAATCAGGGGGCTTCTCTTGCTCTTAAATGAATGTCATATCGTGGAATGTCCCGCGGGGGGGGGGGGGGGGGGGGGAAGACTGGTGGTGTAAGAGCTTCTGAGAAGTCATCGGGTTCAAATAGCAATGTTGCAGGATTCAAAACTAAAAGGGATGTCTGATAGGGTGATTAAAGATATTTGGGGAAGGAGACATTTCAAGTGGGAGGCTGGTGACACGGTAGGTGATACGGGAGGGTTACTGCTGATGTGGGACACTCGGTCAGTATCGGTGATTAACAGCAGGAAGGATGTATTCTCTATGTGAGTTTTGGTGGAGGATCTGAAAAACAACTCTAAATGGCTTCTCGAGTCCGTTTATGGTCCAAATAATAGTCAGAAAAGAATGGAGTTGTGGAGAGAATTGGATATGAAATGGAGAAGGTGGAATGGGGCTTGGTGCATTGGGGGAGATTGGAATGTCATCAGATACCCAATGAGCAGCTGGGTGGAAGCAGACTGACAGGCAATATGAGACGATTCTCAGACTGGATCAAATCCCACTCCTTAGTGGATCTGCAGCTGACAGGAGCATCCTTTACATGGTCAAATCATCAGAGGAACCCAGCCATGTCCAGATTGGATAGATTCCTGGTCTCCATAGATTGGATGAACATATATTCATAGGTCCTCCAGGTGGCCTTGCCCAAACCCGCATCCGATCATTGCCCTATCCCGATTGATTCTGATTGTGAAAGTTGGGGACCGTCTCCCTTTCGCTTCGAGCTGATGTGGTTAGAGGAAAAGCAATTTCCTATGCTGATACGAGGGTGGTGGGAGGAGATAAAGGTGGACCGATAGGCGGGTCATAGATTGGTTACTAAATTGAAAGAGCTGAAGAATAAAATTAAGGAGTGGGCCAAGTTGAATTTTAGGGACGTGCACATGCAGGTCCAGATATCTAACATTCTAGCAGAAATCCAGGCGATGGGTAAGAAAGAGGAAAGCGGCCAGCTATCACTAGAGGAGGGGAAGAAAAGACACGATCTCAAAGAATAGTTCCAAAGAAAGTTGAGAGAGGAGGAAACTAAGTGGAGACAGAGGTCTAGATGCAAGTGGTTGAAGGAAGGTGATAAAAAACACGAGATTTTCCATGGGATGGCTTCCTCGAGGAGAAGGGCTCATAGGATCTCAGTAATTATGGAAGGGCAAAGAAGACTGGAGAAGAAGGAGGAGATTATACATCACATAGAAGAATATTTTTCCTCTTTATGCTAACAAGGGACAGGGAGGCCATCCTTGGACAACATGGCTTTCACTGGTATTAGGGATCATTGGGCACAACGGCTGGAGAGGAAGTTTGATGAGGAAGAAATTCGCTAGGCAGTCTTTGACCTTGCAGGTGACAAGGCTCCAGGTCACGATGGGTTCCCCATGGCTTTCTTTCAATGCTTCTAGGTGATGCTGAAAAAGGATATTCTTGTGTTCATGGACGAATACCACCAGAGGGGAAAGCTTTCTAAAGGCATGGAGGCTTCTTTTATTGCGCCTATTACAAAAAAGTCAAGGAGATTGGTATAAGGGACTACAGGCCCATTAGCCTCCTAGGAAGCATTTATAAAATTCTAGCCAAAGTCCTAGCAGGGAGAATTCAAAAGGTTTTGCCAAGCATCATCTCCGGTAAGCAAGGAGCTTTTCTTAAGGGGAGGCAGATATTAAATGACATCTTGGAGGCGAACGAGTGTGTGCACTCTAGGCACAAGGACAGACTTTCGGGGCTTATCTGCAAGCTGGATTTGGAGAAGGTATACGATAGAGTTGATTGGAAGTTCCTTCAATATATGCTCCGCAGAGAAAGTGGATTCAAGAGTGTGTATCTTCAGCCTGGATTTCAATTATGATAAATGGGTGCCATTGTGTGTGGGGTCGGTTGCCAAATTGCAATGGAACCCAATGGTGGAGAGGGTGGAGAGAAAGCTATCTTCCTTGAAAGCCAGCTACTTGTACATTGGACAAAGGGTATCCCCTATTAAATCAATTCTGTCAAACCTGCCAGTGTATTATTTCTTCCTCTTTAAAAGCCTGGCTTCAATAATTCAGAGAATAGAAAGACTACAAAGAGAATTCTTATGGTATGGAAACACTACTCAAAAGAAGTATCACTTGGTGGACTGGGCCTCCATTTATAAACCGAAGGAAGAAGGGGGATTGGGAATAAGGCCTCTAAGACAGATGAACCAAGCCCTTTTGGGCAAGTGGCTTTGGAGGATAGGTGAGGGATCAGATGGCCTGGAGACAAATTTTGGATTGGAAATACAGTTTTCCTAGAAATGGTTGGGATCTCCAAGATGCCTATAAAAAGTCATTAGCAATTTGGAAAGGAATCCTTTCAGTTAAGAAGCCCTACATGGAGAATATTAAATATCAAGCCAGGTCAGGGGAGAGGATACTTTTTTGGAAGGACAAGTGGGTTGGAGATGGGACATTGGCCGCTCAGTTTCCAGACCTCTTCAATTGTGCCCTGGACAAGGAAGCTAAGGTTAATTCTTACATGTCTAGTTGGTGACAAGGTGGTTTGGAGCTCATATTAAGGAGATATTTAAAGGATCGTGAGAAATCTCAATTCATTTCGCTCCTTAATCTTCCAAATGGTGTGTTCATCCCGGATATGGGGGAGGATACAAGGGCGTGGACTGCCTCAAAAGATGGTTCTTCTCAGTCTCTTCTTTCTTCTCAGTTATTTTAAATAGATGAGGGAGAGGAACGTAGTGGGTAGCATCTGGAAGATTAAGGCCCCTCCAAGGGTGGTAATCTTTGGGTGGCTGGCTATCCGAAAGAGAGGATTCTAACTCGAGATAACTTAAAGAGGAGGGGCAAGATGCTGGTTAATGGTTTCCCAATGTGCTTAAGAGAGGAAGAATCAGTAGATCAGCTTATGGTGAACTGTAAAACCGCTCAGGTTCTATGGAGCTCAGTGGTGGGGTGGTTTGATTGTTGTTGGGTCTTACCTAAGTCCCTCCAAAAGCTCCTCCAGGCTTGGAAAGCTCCAATAGGAGCCCCTAGAGGGAAAGAATTGTGGAGATTGTCCTTTCTAGCAGTCCTCTAAACAATTTGGAAGGAAAGAAACTCTAGATGCTTTGAGGAGGTTGGAACCAGCGAAAGTCAATTGGTGGAGAAAAAAAAGTTCTTAGTAGCGTTTTGGGTGTCCATTAGTCTGTCTTTTAAAGGATATTCTATAGAGCAAATAATGTTGCATTGGAAGGATTTGGCATTTTTTTTTACAGGGCCAAATTAGCATTCCCCAGGGGCCTTTTCTTGTTTCTTTTCTGTTTTCTTATTTCCTATTTTAGCTTGCCATTATATTTCTCTTGTTCTGCTTGCTTTTCTTAATAAAAGTAACCATTCAAAAAAAAAAAAAAATTGAAAAAACCACCTGAACCAATCACTTCCCTACAAATACCCACCTGCACGACAACTGTGGATAATGTTTATGATATGTGGACCTGGACACATAAGAACAGCAGTCAAATGGATCTTCAAATCATGGACCATGGTGGGGCAGGGTGATGCAACAGGAGTCAGGACACTATTCATGCAATAATGAATCAACAAGACCCCTCAATTCCATATGAATATTAATCAGTCATATAATAGCCACATTTCTTGTTTCTCTAAAGCAAATGAATGAAATCACAGTGCCAAAGATTGCTACTTTTCAAATGCAGATGCACCTTCATAACAACCTACACTCCAGAGAAACCTCTACCAACTTTTTGTAACCATCAACAAAGCCTGCATTAGAGTCTAGTCTGGTGGCAATTGGGCTATTATGATGTTCAAGTATACTTCTCCACAGAAAACATGAATCAAATGCTGATGTTCTTTCACTTCAGCGGCTCATAACCTTGACAAGGCCTCTTAATGCATAAGTCTCCACGTACCAACACACAATCAAAAAAGAATCTGACACTACCCAGGTACCAGAAAGCTCAATCTGTGACATATGAGCACTTGAAACAGGCAGTGCTAACTGCCCAGCTCCTTACCATTTGATTGGATGGCTTCTGTGACTGGGTTTGTCATGTAGGTGGGTATTTGCAAACAAGTGATTGCCTCACGTGTTTTGCAGAGATGTTTGAGAATTGTTTGCTTGAGAGGATAAAATGAGGAGATATGAGTAGGGATGGCTGTGAGTAACGGATATAGAGAAGGTGGGCTTTGAGAAGTCTTTGGTTAGGGGTATAAGAGGATGAGATGGGAGATGGGAGATGGGTTTGGCTAGGTTGGTTTCAGGAAGTTGGGTCGGGTTGAAACCGAGAGGGGGAGAGGTGGATGAGTGATAAAGGTGTGTTTGGAGCAAGTCAGCTAGGTTCAGTTCTGGTACCATGATGGCGTGCAGGTTGTTTGATTGGTTTGTGGGTCCAAGATGGGAAGTGGTGAAGCCGTGAAGGGGAGATGAAGACGGGTGGTAAGGTTGGCAGTTGGAACAAGTGGATGACAAGAGGAGAAAGGCGTCTGAGATGAAGATGATGTCTGATGATGATGAAGGACGATAAACCGAGAGAGAATGGAAAAAGGTGGAGTTGCATGTGTAATGTAGTTTGTTGGACGGTCTATGAATGAGGATGGAGAGGCTGGGCTGTGGCGCTTGTGAGGGATGAGAAGCTTAGTGAGAGAAAATGCAAATGAAGAAAGGAGAAGGAACAGAAAAGTAGTGAGAATGATCGTTCTGGAATCTAAAATGATCATTCTGAAATCCTTTTGCAACAGAAATCCCAAAGGTCATTTTCAAGAATGTTGAAAAAAATGACAAAAAGCGGCCGGACAGTGAGTTGTATGGCCAGATGTCCTATTTTAAAATAACTTTGGTAAACTTAAGGCTCGTTTTGAAATGTTTCCTTTTTGTCTTGTTTTGAAAAGTCCCAAAAAGTTAGGCCCCAATTTGAAGTTTCCCCAATATTGTATTCTTTGGTTCATTTGTTAGTGGAAAAAATTACACGAAAAATCAGAAGTCATTTATAACATTTGCTTATAAAACTGTGATTAACATGTCCAATGCAAGCAAGCAATGACGTTATTAAGGAAATGTTTTTCTATGCAAGTTGATGGACCACTAAGGAGAACGGTTCATGGATGAAAGTATTAAGGATGGGTCTGAAGAAGCACAACCTATCCAACGATTTGACTCAGTATAGATTAGAATTGAAGAAACAGAATTCATGCAAACAACCCAACATAGTTGGACAAGGTGATGCAGAACGGGCTACCATAATTCCACCGGTCCCACCCAACATAGTTTTAGGATATTTATTTTTTTAGTAGTTTCCTAATTTTATTGTAATTAGGATTAGCATTCTAATTTATTTGATTTCCTAGTTTGATTAGGATAGTTTCTATTATTAGATTAGGTTTTCTTTAGCCCTAAGTTACTTTGCCTATTTATATTACATTATAGAGATGATAATCTCAGATTTGGAGTTGAATAAAATTGGGATTTCCCTTGGGAGAGGTTGTTCCTCGTGTTAGAAATCTCTGCGGAGATAATTTGAAGTAACTTTGACATGTACTTCGGCATCTACGCAAGCCCTAACCCCAAGGCCTGCATCAGTTGGTATCAAAGCGAATATCCACAATGCTCCGATCACCCTTCGGTCACCGATCGAAGACAATCCGTCCACCATCACCGTCCCAGCCCCATTAGCCCTCCACGGTGACAACCAGACTCCTTTTCATCGTCAACCAGAAACCCATCGACTTCCTGCAACCCATCTCCATCTCCCTAAAAACCCCTCTGCCGAATTCCCTCACCTTCGTCTGCCACATCCAGACGAAACCCACTGCCAAAACCACCAAGACCAACATCCCCAATTCCAATTCCCACTGCGGAACCTAATTCCAATTCCCCTTTGAGCCCCGCCACCCCAGCCCTATCACAACCCCAGACACATCACCACCGTGAGACTCCAGCCTCATCGTCGTCAGCTTCCCAGTCCAAAACCACCATCGTCCACCAAACCTTGCACCCAAACCCATCGCTGCACTCCTCTCGTCCTGAACCTCAACCCAGAGATTAAAAAAAAAAAACAGAGAGAGAGCGAGAAAAGAAGAGCAAAAGGGAAGAAGAGCATCGAAGAAGAAAAGAAGGAGAACAGAGAAGAGAGAATGACAGGGAACGGTGTACCTGGCACTGTCATCACCACTGCTCCTCTCCACCGCCATCGTCAACGTTGCCCATCGAGGACGGGATCACCCATCTCTCCTCTCCATTCCTCTCTGTCGACAAAGAGAAACAGAAAGGGTTTCGAAACCCTTTTCTCACACTCTGAGAGCACGACGACCGAGGTACTAGGCCAGAGTTCTGGTTTGGTTCGGGCCCAACCTGTATTCAAAGGCCCGGTTCGCCAACAGTCCACAGTTGCATCAGGCATTGCTGACATCATCTAATTAACCCAAATTCAGTACCCAAACTGAAGGCTGGAATTTCTATTCAGCCTATTGAGCCCATCGGAAGCCCGATTTTAGATCCGTCTTCACCTGCGTGCTCGTCAATAGCAGATCTACAGATCAGGTCAATAACCTATTTTAAATTTGCATTACACAAAGATGCCTCCCAAGAAGCATGTAGAAGTGGAGTCTTCCTCAAATAATAATGATGATTTGAGGGGAACCATTGTGGAATTATCAGCAAATGTTAATCAACTATCCGCAATGGTGGTTCAAATGCAAGACAACCTTGCAAGGATTGAAACCCGATTAACTACTGTAGAAACTAATCGGCGTGAGGATAATCATCGAGCTGATGGAGGACATAATCGGAATCAACGAGACCCACATGCAGTCAATGTTGATCGTGATTTGGGTATTAAACTCGTGATTCCCGAATATGATGGAAAGTTGAAACCGGATGAATTTATGGATTGGTGAGTGTGTTGAAAATATTTTTGCACACAAGCCAATGACGGATGGTCATAAAGTCACCTTAGTGGCAACTCGATTGCGCAATTATGCTGCGATTTGGTGGGCCGAGTTGCAAAAGAAACGAAGAAATCAAAATATTGACCCCGTTGACACATGGTTCGAGATGAAGAATTTGTTGAAGCAAAAATTCCTCCCTGTGAATTATTCAAGAGATCTTCGTTCAAGTTTTCAAGATTTAAAGCAAGGTTCCAAAACTGTTATTGAATATTCTGAGGAGTTCCTAACCATGCAAGCTCGTTGTGGCTTGAATGAAGATGATGATGTGTTGGTTGATCAATATTTTCATGGGCTGCACATTGACATACAATATATCCTTACATTCAAGAATTTTGATAATGTTGATGAGATCGTCCAACATGCCATTAAAGCTAAAGACATTGCTAATTATCAAGCTCGCAAGTTTAGTGTTTCTAAATGGCCTGCCCAAAAGACCCCGGCAAAGCCAGATTTCAATCCTAGTGCCAGTTCCTCAAAAAAGTTTTCCTCCAAGTTTGAAGATCCAAACAAGTTCACATGTTTTCATTGTAAGCAAAAGGGTCATCGTGCATTTGAATGTCCAAAAAGAATAAATTTACTAGAAGGTGCACAAGAAGAACCGGAAACAAAAGATGATCCTAAAAGTGAAGAATCCGATGAAGTGGAGGAAATAGCAGCTGAAACAAATGGTGCACTTTTCTTGGTGCAACAAGAGTCTATACCCACTGTTGAGAAGAAATGGTTGCGAAAAAATATTTTTCGTTCCATAGGTAAAATACATGGGCAAAATTGTACAGTTGTGATTGATAGTGGAAGTTGTGAGAATATTATCTCTCAAACTCTTGTTGATCGCTTGAAGTTGAAGGTTTACAAGCACAATCGTCCCTACTTTGTCAAATGGCTAATGACAGGTGATGAAACACAAATGCGACATACATGTCAGGTTACTTTTTCCATTGGTAATGATTATAAAGATACAATTTGGTGTGATGTACTACCAATGGACAGTGGAGATATCCTATTGGGTCGCCCATGGATGTATGACAAGAATGGCACTCATGGGATGCGTAACACACGTATACCTTTATGCACGGTGGACAGGAAGTTACTCTCCATCCCAAGAAACCAGATTCACCGAAGAGGAAATCGAGGGCCCATACTACAAAGGAAGTGCTTCACGTACATCATATATACAGAGGCAACATGAAGAAGACTCGAGTTCAAGGTTGAACTCTTCTTTCAACCTAAGGGAATGATGCACAACGGGCTACCATAATTCCACTGGTCCCACCCAACATAGTTTTAGGATATTTATTTTTTTAGTAGTTTCCTAATTTTATTGTAATTAGGATTAGCATTCTAGTTTATTTGATTTCCTAGTTTGATTATGATAGTTTCTATTATTAGATTAGGTTTTCTTAAGCCCTAAGTTACTTCGCCTATTTATATTACTTTGTAGATATGATAATCTCAGATTTGGAGTTGAATAAAATTGAGATTTTCCCTGGGAGAGGTTGTTCCTCGTGTTAAAAATCTCTGCGGAGATAATTTGAAGTGTCTTTGATATGTGCTTCGGCATCTACGCAAGCCCTAACCCAAAGGCCTGCATCACAAGGCTTTGATGACAATGATGATAAAGATGACGGATTGATTTGGGGCCTAAAAATTGATGCATACATTTGCAAACCAAAAGATTTTTTCTGTTCTATTTTTACACTTTTTAATAGCACTACCCCTCTAAATAAGCTTATAATCTATGATACCCGGATACTTGTACAAGCCCAACGTATCCGTATCGGACCGATATGACATTTGTATCGGTACCTGATATTGCACCAATACTTCTAGGGAACAAGTTTAACATATCCTACTCATAAAGTCCTTCATTTCATATAGCTCTTTTAACATTTTTACTTCAAATCATAAAAAAGTTAGAAAGGGAGGGACGAAAACAATGATAATTTCATTGATTCAAAAGTGATCTAAAGAAAACATTAGGACACCTGTATCCGTATCCGTGTCATAGATTTTCGAGAGTGAGGAGTCATATCCCTGATCCCCGTATCATTGTCCGTATCCATATCCGTATCTAGGCATCATAGCTCATCATGGTTGTTCTGGCCACCATAATCCATATTATCTTGGATATAGGGTCAGGGTTAAGGGATAGTGGCGCGGCCCGAACCCACGATCGAGCGATAGATTAATCTCTCGAGGGATTGATCGAATCCAAGATGGATTCCAGTCAATAGGGCACAAGCAAAACGATAGAACAATCCATGAAACTCACGTGGAACTCAGAAAAATCTTTATTGGTTGAAAATTAAGCATACTAAATACAATATGGCCTAACATCCTTATATAGGGGAGTTGGCTTAATCCCTAAGCAACAATATTTCCTAATATATAAATAATGCCTAAAGTAGGAAACATAATAATATTAATCCTAAACAAGTCAAACTCTTAAGTAAAGGGATGTCCCTTTCCGCTATGGATTGGGCCCAATGGGTTGGCCGACCCATTGTCTGGCCTCCATCATATAGTTGTTTTCAAGCAAAATTCTATGTTTTCGAATACATGAAATCCTCTATTTGAAGGTTAAATAACCATTTGTCATTCAATAAAATAATATGGTTGTTCAGCCTGTTTGATCATGTTTCAATATCAAGTTTAGAAAAATATATTCACCAGTAGTGGTTTTGGATTCATTAGTGATTACCTGAGAGGGCCAGGTGTTGAGTGATCGAAAAGCACCAGCGTTTGGAGACAAATCGACAATCGATGATGGACTTGAATGGCAACCGCATGACAATTTGGACTATAAGATCATCGCCCAGTTCCATAGCTTTTGAGTTTTGATTCCTGATTTTGTCCTCTTCCAAGGAAAATGTAGTAGTATTAATATAATGGAAAGACATGATATTAATAGGATGCAAAGCCATGATGAAGTTCCAAAGGGCCCAACTATCGTACATTCGAGTCGCTCAAAATAAATGACCCGGGTTTATGGCATATCTCCAAATCTTACTCTAAAAGGAGGAGGTCCTACATTAAGATTGACCATTTGAATAAAAACATTATTAATAAAACTTGTAAGATAGCATTAATTATGTTTTTTTAATCAAATGATTAATCTTAAGGTGGAAACAACTCTTGCAAGAGTAAACTTTAGGATGTTCCATATAATAAGGAAGCATTCATTTTGAATAGCTTGAATTTTCATTAAGTGGGCCACATTTTAAAATTCCATTCCTTCAACTTGGGATTTCTCCAAGTCAAAGCCAGACTTTAAAATGGATAACCTCCAACGCTCTTCTATCCCATCCTTTTCCACACAAGGAGAGATACCTTCCAAAAGATATTGAAGGGCCCACTTCTCATTGTTCTTATGTTGTTTCCGATTCCATGCTGAGATTGGGTTCTGTTGAGACTGTGTTGTACAGAACTTGTTTGACAACATTATGTCAAACAAACTCAGAGGCGGACCCAGGATTTTTATTTAGGTGGGGGCCCCATTCTTGATTAAGTATGTTGAGCTCCCATTGACAGCCCTCCGTGGGGCTAAACTTTTGCTAGAAAATTTTCACATCAATAATAACAAAAGGAAAAATGTATTCCATGTAAATAGATGCAAAATATTTAACTATATCAACTCAATATATTTCTTGTTTGAAATGATGACTATTCATTTCTCCAAAATTTACAGTATAAGAGAAGTAAACTGAAAACGAAAAAACTTTTAAGGGATCCTACTACCAACACATGATTTGTAAATAAACTTTTAAGCCACAACACCCAAATCGCCAATCCCCAAGAAATTAGCACACAATTTGACAAGCAAACTACAACAATAATAAAGAAACTCTAAAGAAGTAATACACATTATCATGTAATAGTACCTCGTTATTATTTCCTTAAGCTCCAAACAGTTCTTTAATCATATGAATCCAAATGAGAGCACCTGTATTTATAATTTATGGATGAACATTATCAGCATAATCATAAACATCATATTACATGCCAAGAATAAAGTTTCCAAAATGAAAAAAGAGAAGAAATAAGTAGTTAAAGATTAAACATAGATCAAGACAATTAGATAAGACTCGCTCACAACAATTCTAGATCTATTCGAAACCAGGACATAGAAAATATGAACGGTTGTGCTTGAGTTGTGCTTGAGTTTATTTGGGATGAAGGGTTATTAACTACATTCTTTTTAACATTAGTGCTCAATGGTTGTGCTTGAGTTTACTGGGGCACGCTCATAAACTCAAGGCCAGCGAGTTAAATCATTGTTATAGTTTTATCACCATCATTATCATCATCAAAGCCTAGTCCCAACTTCATTGGGATTAGCTACATGAATTCCGATTCCCCATTCTACTTTATCCTGGGCCAACTTAGAAGCCGGGAGTGCTCTAAACTCAGTTATGACAAAAGTCTTCCATTGTCTTCTAACCCAATACAATCATCCTTCTTTATCAGGGCTTCAGAATAGCAGCTAAATCATTGTTATAATGTATTAGGATTTAAAACTGATAATGAACGGAGAAGATAAGATAGTAAATACAAGATCACAAACACAATACAAAATAATAGTGGTAAAAAAGAATATGTAGGGGATGTGGAGATCACTTAACTTCCAAAAGAGCTAACTCCTTTTCTCTCCCCTTATCTTTGATACTTTGACCAGAATAAAACACCACTCTCCTCTCCATGATTCATCATAACGGAGAAAAGAGCAATCATGGGCCTTCTCCACACAAACACCCTCCACTACAAGCCAATGTCCCTTTACCATCTTTTGTACACAACATCATTGCTTTGACTTGAAGACGGAAGACCCATGAAAACAAAACACCCCAAATCATTACATCCAACGGCGGATGTGGTGGGTCACTCTATTGAAAATGAAATCACTGCATGTTCCCAACAGAAAGGAAAAAGAAAATATCTATTGTGACCTTCATGCAAAAGACCAGTTAACATTTAGTGCAGATCACATTTTTAGAGCTGTTTCTAATGTGCTTCAATAAACTATTGCAAAGTCGTAGAGGTGGGTGTTTTTGCACTTTCATTACCTAAGACAATAGACACAAAGAAGTTTATCAGAGGATTAAAAAGCTATGGATGTACTGAAAGTCTGAAACGAATCAACGATAAACTTCTTGAGTAGCATAAATGTGATCGAGTCAACAATCAAATCGCCAACCAAAGAAGAAAGGGCGACTGAAACGATATCGCGACACTTTGATTTCCCTAATTCCCTCCATTTATCGGAGAAAGAGAGACAGAGAGAGAACATATCTTCTCAATCGCCCTTTTCTCAGTTTCAATAGAACAGAGGGCACTGAAGTCATCACTTCAAAAGAAAAAAGAAAACTAAAACATAAGCCCTAATGTGCAAAGAGAGGCAGGAAAAGAAGAGAGGAAACTGCACAAACCCTAGCCAGAGAGGGAGAGGGAGAGAGAAATACCTGAAGTCCGAAGAGAAGTGCGAGAGATCCGTGCTGCACTCGAAGGAAGAAGAGTTTCGTCGAAGAGGATATGTGGAAGAAGGAAGGTCGAAAGAGGATCTGGGTTGTCCTTTTTCCGGTCTACCTTCTTGATATGGGGCGAGGATTTCTCTGATATGGGGCGTGTGCAAGGCCCAATAGATTTTGAAGAGGATTTGGAAATTTGACCTGGGGCGGTCACGTGGGTCCGCCTCTGCTTGATGGGTTTCACAGTATCATGAAGGGGTGAGGGCAATGTGGCTGGCTGAGAAGGATGGAAATGTCTACAGGCATCCATATGATCTTGGTGTATATGAAAACCTTGTATCGGTAAAAATATGGCTATACTTTTCGGAGACTTTCACTGTTTACTATGAAAACGCTGTTTGATGGCGATTTGGTTGGTGAATATTAATTAATGGTAAGAAAGAAAAATACGAATGGGTGTGTGTTTCTACAGAGACCATTGACGATCCAATATTTTCCTGGATTTATGACACTGGCAGCCTGATTTACATTTCACTCATGTGACCAAATTTTATGAAACATAATATGATTCTCCATCTGAGGATACGCATAGTTTCTGAGGGGACGTTTGATAACCGTCCACGTAAGGAGAATCCTCGCCCTTTTCCGTGCGATCATGGAATTTATGTGTTTGGATGGGCGTGGATTTGGAGAGGGTGGACGGCTGAAAGCTGTGGAAGCTAATATTTGCAGCTTCGGACCTCCCCCCTTCGGATGCGCAGAATCCGCTCAAGAAGAGAAAGGCGGAGCAACAGTAACTGGGTAATGTGAGCCTAATAAGTTTTTGCTTTGGAAATATACCTTTTAGATCCCATAATCAAGATCCAAACCGTTAGTCACCATTAACAACTCCAAAACGGCAACCTCACCAAATCTCAGCCATTGATTCATCTTATATCTCGAGATATATGCCAAAACGTCATTACTGTTCACAATAATGTATACCGGGAATTAAAACAGTCCGTGTTTTCCAGTTTTATGGTTTGTATGTGATCCACAATCAAGATCGGAACCGTTCATTACTTCAGGAAGGTCAGACACGGCAAGTTGACCAAATTTCAGCCGTTAATTCATCTTATATCTCGAGATATGTGCAAAAAATCATTACCATTAAATGTATATCGGGAATTAAAACAGTCCGTGTTTTCCAATTTTCTGGTTTGTGTGGGGTCCACAATCAAGATCGGAAACGGTCATTAGTTCGGAAGGGTCAAACACGGATAGGTGACCAACTTTCAACCGTTGATCCTTAATATATCTTGAGATATTTGTAAAAACGTCCATACACTATAATATGAAACTCTCATTGGGAATCCTTCCTCCATCCAAACATGTAACCTTTTAGGTATTGATTCCTTGGAGATGGAGAGAATCCTCTAAACAGAGGATTCCTCCCCTAGCACGGACCGTTGCCAAACGTGCCCTAAAGAATTGAACACATAGGCGCCATGATTGGTGATACAGACCATGAATTTGATGTTTCCCACTATAGCAAGCCCATCCTCCAAAATAATCCAGATGGAGAATATTGACTATCCAGTGTTTGGCCCTGTTACAGGGTATGCGTTAAGTTGCTATATTTCTTGGTGCCACCTGAAGGGTTAGGATTGTCCATCCAATTCCAAACACATCTGATAGTGTTTTCGGCATACCCTATGCATGCCAGGGGTTCATAACATGAAAAATCTGAACTTAATCACTGAATAATTAATTCTACTTGAACACGCTTAAGGCTCTAGCTTGGGGTTTTTTTTTAGTCATAACAAAGGCAAGAGCTTGGTTTATACAATATATTCATAATTTTGCATCTGCGAGGGGGGTTTGGATAATTGAAAATATAATATCACCAAATTTGAATATTGTAAGATTTCATTATCACATAATAAAATAGTATCATATTATAATATTGTGTCACTTATGTTGTTTGGCAATTTCTACGAATTTCAATATACTTATAAAGTATTTGACAATTTATAAAATTTTCACTAGATGATACATCGAAAACAAGAAATGAAAGAGAAAAATATGGATGCTAGACCCAAAGGGAATCTACTAATTAGTAGTCACATGGAGTAGTCACACGGGAGTGATTTAATATTTGTAACCAGGGTAGGGCCCATCTAATTAAAAAATTATTAGACTAAATGTTAAAAACCATGAGCAATGTTGTTTAATCAATGTGGGTCCACATATTGGAAACCACAACGTAATACATCTAATGGTGATTATAACAGAGGACCCTATCAAATGGCAGTAGCACTTTAAATCATGGAGTGCTGGTCCCATCATTGGTCCACTTTCCTCTTTAATGGTTGGATGGGAAACTCTCCATGCACATGCAAACGTTCCTGCAGGAGAAAAATTGGTGCTAGAATTCCAGTACCACCCTAGTGAATTAAATGGAAGGAGAAAAAATTGGTGGTAGAATTCCATTACCACCCTAGTAAATTAAATCCTATAAAAGTCTTTAATGGTTTAACACTCCTTTGATATAACACCGATTACAGCGAAGTCTCAGGAATTTAGCCAAGTAGCCAAATAGCCCCATACACCTTCATTTCATAATATTTTTCCTCCAGGATCATATGGAGAAATCTAGATCTTTCACCCAAATTTAAATTATCAACACGGCTTTGTGCATATCTTTCTTCTTGGATATGGGTTAACCTATTAGTCCAGTTAGCTGGGGATGTATAAACCTATCCACATCAGCCACAAATATCATCAATGGTGTACCGAAGGTGTATTTAGAGTATACCGAATCAGTATAGCTATCCTTCGACACAGCAATACATTTTCAATCAGCATAAAAAAGAAACTAGAAAAATGCCCCCATGCTAAGCACGGGCAATAAAAGTTATAAGATTAAATATTTTTAAAAAATAAGAAAAACCTATAAAACTATAAATTAATGATATCTTTATCTTGATGTTCATAATTGTAATCAGAAATAATTGATTTATGTATATATGAAATACAATGTTTAGGATTTCCCATTTCTAATATTTACAGCCTTGTTTAAAATGCAGAGATTGTCAATATAGTAATCTAGTCAATACATACACATTTGATCTGAAGAAACATATATAGCATTTGACTCTCTACTTGAAACCATGAATGAAACCTAACGACAAAGGATTAATGATAGGTCTAAGATTGTTACCAAACATGTTCTCCGAGACAATTTTATGGATAATCTATTCTTGACGGCAAAACCCATTACAAACAATGTTGAATGTGCTTAGTATGGTATGTGATGATTTGCTATTGAGGATGCTAATGTCACAACAAATGGCTAACAGTTGAATAAGGAATTCCTTTTTTTTTTCTCGAGCAATTGATTACTTATATTTTAATGCATTATAGAGAGTTGCAAGCCACAGTCCATGGCATTAACAAAAGATTTATCCCACTCACATTGAAGTCTATAGCTCCAGTTCAGCCACATCTGAAGTAGCCCCTAAATCTGATATTTGGGATGATTTGCATTAACAATAGCACCAAATATAAGAGAATTTTACATTTTAATATACATAAAGTCTACAACTTTATTCATCTACCTGTCACTACAAGAAAATAGGGCTTTTCCGGCGATTTTATAAGCGGCGGAAAAGAAATCGCTGCTTAATGGACTTTTTGGTGGCGAAATATAAACCGCTGCAAAGTTATAATGTGTAGGTGACCATTCATTTTTTGCAGCGATTTTAGTTATCGCTGCAATTGCTATTTCATTGTTGCGGCATTTTGTTACGTCGGTAAAGTGCGCTTTTTTTTCCCACTTCTTTTTTCCTTCTCCGGCCACCGAAAGCCCCTTTTCTCCTCTCTCTCTCTCTCCCGCTATCTCTCTCCTGCTCGATATCTCTGCGGTCTCCCTCGCTCGATCTCTCTGCTCTCTCTCGCTCTCCCCATCTTCTCTCTCTCTGCTTTCTCTCTCTCTCTCGCTCCGCTCTCTCTCTTACCTTCTCTGATCTCTCCGATTTGTCGCTCTCTCTCTCTCTCTCTCTCTCTCTCTCTATCTCTCCCTCCAGAACCCACTCATCTCCATCGCCCTTTCTATCTCTCCCTCCCTCTCCAGACCTCTCCCAGGCGCATGACCCACTTCATCTTCCTCCGCCAGACGACCAAAGCAGCACTGCCAAGCGCACGCAGTAGAGCTCAGACGCCCTCAGAGCCTTCATCTTCCTCCTCGCGCCGCCGGACACCTCCCTTGCACCAGGTACACCCTCCCTCTTCCTACACTCCGCACACATCACGCACCATCCCTCCTCTCTTCTCTGTTTCTTCTCTTTTCTCTCTCTCCCTCGTTCCCCATCTCTCTGTTTCCTTTCTGTCTGCTCTCCTCCCTCCCTTCCTCTCTTTTTCTTCCTCCCCTGTCTCCCCTCGCCTGTGCTTGTTGCAGCGCCCACCTGCACACCACTCTCTCTCTCTCTCTCTCTCTCTCTCTCTCTCTTCTCTTCTCTTCTTCCTCCTCTGTTCCTCTCCCTCTCCCTGCTTCCTCCTCTATTCCGCCATGCGCCCACCTGCACACCACTCCCTCTGTCCCTCGGTTCTCTCTCTCTTCCTCTCTTCTCTTCTTCCTCCCCTGTTCCTCTCCTCTCCTCTGCCCTGCGCACCAACCTTTTCCTCCTCCTCATCTTCTTTCTTTCTTCCTTATCCTTCTCCCTTATCTCCCTTTCCACTTTCTCATTCCACTCTCTCACTTGTTTATGGCTTTAGATTTTCAACAGTTTGTAAGCACGCTACGATTTTGATTGATAAATTCTGATTTTTTATCTTTTATTGAACTACAATGCTTTCATTAATGCACAGGAAATATGCATGGCCATGAAGCCATCTGAATTGGTTTATGAGTGTTGGTTGTGTTAGAGGATGGAGTTTGGTCTTTATTGTTCTACTGGAATTAAAATTCCAATCTTCATTGTGAATCCTCCTTTTATTTATCCTCTTTTTATTTATTAATAAATTTTCAATATAATAGCCCTATTTTCATTGATCAATTTAATTGAGGATCTGATTCTAATTTAGATGTGGGTTGAGGTTCTCGTGGTTTAATGAAGACTGATTTGATTAGGGTTTTAACCAACTTTTGAACCGATGCAGCCTAATGATTTTGGTAAAAATGAGAAAGAAATTCAGCAAATTAGCTTCTACAACAATCTGAAGGAACTGTTCTTGCTTGCCTTTTTTAAACCAAATTGGGGGCCTGTTTAGTTTTTTCTACACTCTCATCTACAACTTAGAGTGGATAAGTTGAGGGTAGAAATTAGAGGTCTCTACGGTCTCATCTACAACATGAGCTTCCGTTGCTTCCTATAGCTGAAAGAAGAACCAAAATCAAGGAGAGGAAAGAACTTAATAAATTTGGTAGGTGACATTATGACACGTCAACACAGTTATGACTGGATTGGCATGTCCACAAATGGTAGCGTATTAACATATTATTCAAAAAAAAAAAACATCCACTATGCTTTTTCTGGAGTTACCGTGTGCCTTTTTGACTAACATCGGTAGAGGATGTTTTCTCTCCAACTTCAGACAATGAATTAAGAGAGGAGTAACTAGATAAAAAAAAAAAAAAGGGTTATCACTCAAATGTAACATGCAAAACAGAAATTATGAATGTTGTTCTCAATGAGTCATTCCATCAGAAACCAACCTCAAACATACAGAGATATGGAGCCTAGCTATCTCGGGTTTATTTCACTTACTCAAAAAGGCAAGCATTATTCCTTTCTTCAAAAGAAAGTCCTCCATCTAAAATGAGATAGTCAATTCATAAAAAAAAAAAACTAGTGTTCGTGACACATGAGGCTCATGCCATGGGGCCCGCTTCATGGTGAGGCATTTTGGGATGCCACCTTAGGGTGATGGTCTTAGTTGTGGTTTGCATTGGGATGCCTCGAGGCTTGGCATGAGGTTGGTGCCTCAGTTCATGGTGAGGCATTTAGGGATGATGACAGGCCAATTTCTAGAGTTGCAGTTTGCATTGGGGCTTTTGCTTCATTGCATTAGGCATATTTGAGGCATTGGTCCAGATGAAGCATGTGCTTTGTTTATTGTCCATTCCGGTAATGTGTCAGCTTCATAAACATACATAGTTAAAATTACATATATCAAGCTGTCTAAACTCCAAAGTCTTGTGTGGTTGAGATTCTAAACTCCAAAGTCAGTTATTTGGTGTCAGATTGGAACAAGTTAAACTAAGAAATTAAGCCAAGCAACAGGTACACAGATTGTTAGAAAGTCATGACATATGTCAAAATTGATATATCACCAAAGAATAAACTAAACATCGATCTGTTTGGCCTCTAAACAACCACAACTTCTTTTTTCATGGTTAGGTGAATCCACACCTCTTTTTGCTCACAAGTCAAAATAAGGGTCAGTTTGGTCTAACTTTGGAGCTCTCAATATTCATGATCATCATGATCTCAAGGCCTCTCGTGTCTTGTACTGAGTGTGAAGGCCGTGTGAGCCCACTTCTTTAATTGTGATATTAATGATGCAGTAAATTGTTTCCTTCCAAAAGGGACGATAAAATAATAAGTGTTGAAGAAAATATTTACTTCCAATTCTTACAGATATTATTAAAAAAAAAATAACACTAATATTTGTGAATGATTATTTGCGATGAAGATGACTATTTATTACAAAAATAGTATTATTTTGATAGGGAATAGTCATTTTGACAGAGAATAGTTGGTTACGGATAAGCAATTTTCTTGTAGTGTGTGTGTGTGTGTATATATATATATATAAACTTTTGGATTGGTTTTTAACCATGAAAAATGATCATTATTGTCAGTGCCGATTGTTTGCGCGTGCAAGTCATCACTATTATTTATCGTCTTGAAAGGATAAAAGAATAGTCATATAATATACTACGTACACAAGAGATGACAAAGTTTTGCTATATATATATGTTGTAATGTCGTGGTTCACATCAGCCTGAACAGCGTTGATTTCGGTATTCCTTCCATTCGTTTGTCTTTATTTTCTGCTTGATTTACTAGATATCTCTACCTGTTTAAACATGCTTCAAGTTTATTCTATACAATGCGGTATTTTGGATTTTGATTGGGAGCAAAATCCTGATCTTGTATGGGTTTAATTAGATGTGTTGTTTATTGATGGGTCTGGTGTAGCATGAATAATTACTTCGATTCACTTTGCATTATCCTATCCACACACACACACACACCACTGAAATAAATGGAAACTATATATATATATACATATATATACATATATATATAGATAGTACTATGCTTTCTAGCAGCTGAAGTAATGTACTAATGTCAATCCCACCATCTTGGGCAATCAGAATCCTTTTGCCTGTACTCTGAAATAATTTGCTAGTTAAGTGCGATGAGTGTAATATTTGTATTTGTAATCTAAGCAAACTGCATGTTTGTGTTTGTATGGACACTATAAATGGAGGAAAATCTGTTTTCGATTGAGCAATACGTACCAAAATAGTGATATTTATTGTATTAAGTACTTTTACATACATTAATACACATGATTTGAGGGGGAGTTTATCATGCAGCTTGTCTACATAGCACCAGATTATTATCACAATTTATGATCAATTAGCAGTTAATTCAGTATATATAATTCTATCTTAAATGTAGTTGTACTTAGTTATGAAAGGCAAAACAAGTAGGGACCTAACAAGGATAAGTTAAAGCAAATGTTGAGTGATTGGCTCTAAACTGAGTTTTATGGCTGGTTGATTTACTGAACCAAAAATAACTAAATAAATAAACCTACCTAGGCAGTCTTGATTTATTCTGTCACTCTCTCCACTCTATTTTTTTTAATATTATATTCATTTTTAACTGTTTACATTAGGTTCTCAAATGCAACCTAGTGTAGATGGAACCCAGCCAAATAGCTTGTCCACGCTTGTACTGTTTACCTAGGACTTTGAGATGGGCATGCAAATATCAATGGCTTAAAAAGGTTGATTTGTTACTACCCAAATTAGAGCTCAAGGATGACCGGATGGTGGTCAAACTTGACCTACAAACTTGTCCATGTCTTTTCTTTTATTTTTATTTTTTTGAAAAAACTAACATATACCCCTTATCCACATCCTCCTCTACACATCCCATTTAAGCCCGTGTATTATCAATTTCGTGACTTTATTGGGTTGGGTTTACAGGTTCTGAGATTGTGACCAGTCTTGGACATTGGCTGAAACTTTAACCTCATGACAATTGTTTGTTGGATCTTGCATATGGATGGGGCAGTTCTTAGGCAGTTTGTTGATGAAGGTGCGGGGTTTTGGATGAGTTGAGGTGGTTCTTTTTTTATTATTCTACTAATGTCAATCCAAGTTGACTAAAGGGATTTTAGATTTGAATTCATAGAGTTATATGCATCAAACTTGTACTGTACTTTCTTTTTGATGTACTTTCTTTCATTCATGGATTTTAGATATGCATCAAACTTGACTGTTAAGTTCAGTGTTGGAATTTTCTATTCCGGTTTTTCCCCCTTGTGTATTTGATTGTTTTATTGCATAGGGTTGAATTCATACCGTTAGAATTTAATTGAATGAAAGAACTATCTCGTAAATTAAATTAATCAAAACATTAGTTCTTAACCTGTTCGTGCATTTGTTTGTTTTGAAAATATTGGTGGATGTATTCAGTTGGAAGCATCAAGAATATTGATGGTGATCTGAAATGCAAAGTGGTTCCTACAACTTTTGGGTCTGATACTACTTGCAAGGTGATTATAACTATAACTACAAATCTGTTCTCTTGTTTTTCATGTTTTCATACTTTGCTGAAAAGGAACTCTTTCCTCAATTTTGTATCATTTCCAAGAGCCAAAGGGGAGCTTTTGAGTATATATATATATATATATATATATATATATATATATATATGTATGTATATGTATGTATATGTATATGTATATGTATGTATCTGTATATGTATATGTATGTATATATATGTCATGTGTGAGATAACTGCTGGATGTTAGTGGCTGTTGCACATGCTGGAGCTTCTCAATGCTGCTGCTAACCCGATTCTCACCCTTCTTATCCTCTGCAGAAAAAAGAATGGTTATTTAAAACGTAATGGATGCACTCACACACACACATATACATTAAAATGCCTGTGATCTCATCGGAAATCATGAATGGTGCATGCAAAAAATAAAAAATTACGTTTTGTTGAGAACCCCACCTGTGCAGAAGATGTCATGGCCAAAATTGAAGGAAATTCTTAACCATAGTTATAAAGTTGGATACTGACTTGTATATTTTTATTGGCCAAAGTTAATCAAACTTTATCCTTATGTGCTTTTGCAAATGTGAGTGGATCAAGTTGTAATAGTATAATCCTATCAAAGGATAGCCTATTATTCTAATTTTTACAATTAGAATAAAAAGCTATCCTTATGTCCTTATGTTCTTTTTATTCTGCTCATAAGCAGAATAGCTACAAGGAAACACCTTGTAGTTATATCTAAATAGCTACAAGGTGTAAGCAGATGAGGTACCCAATATATTTTAAAATGTTCTCAAACTAGTATTTTTTTCTTATAAGTGAGTACAATTAGGAAAATTACATTATACTGTTCACATTGTAGTTTTCTTCTATTTCACCCTTACGTCAGGCATCTGAAGCATGGATGCAGTGGCTTATGCAAAAGAGAAGAGCTTTTGATCAGCAACATGACAAGATATGGCCTGAGTTGTTGGAACGTGAGTTGAATCCAAGATTTTGCCGCCTTATCTTAGTGATAGCAGACTCCTTAGAATTGTTATAATAGTCATGTGTGACTTATTTATTTGGTAGCCTGGGTTGTACTTGACATGAGTATAATGCACCACCTCAATGTATAAATACATATAACTTTGGATGAATTAATGTTTGAAGAGATCAATGAATGGCATTTGTTAATAGAAATGTGTAACTATATGGCGTTTGGTAGATCTGGAAATGAATGGGTTTTCAGGAAACAAAATAGGAAAAAAAAAATGAATCTTAACTTTTAATCATCTGTAAAAGCACTCTATAGAGGCGACTTTTGGCTTTCGTTGCGTTAAATTGGGATTGATACCTGCGAATTTACATCGAGTAAGTTGTCGTGGGCAAAGAATTCTAGCAGCGTTTTCTGGACTTTTGGCAGCGAAAAATTTCGCTGGGAAAACTCCTATTTCACATGGAATTTGCGGCGAGTAAGTTATCGCCGGCAAAGAATATTAACAGCCTTTGTTGGAATTTTGGGGGCGAAAAATTTCGCTGGGAAAATTCCTATTTCACATTGTGTTTTGGCGATCCCAGCGCTGTCACCTGTCGCTGGTAAAAATCTTTTCTGGTGATATAAGTGCCGCTGTAATTAAGATTTGGCAATGTGAAATATGTCAATTGCGGCACTGAAGATATACGCTGGGAAATCTATTTCCGGCGATAATATATCGCTGGAAATAGAATTTACAGCCTAATAGATATCGCGGCGCTATCTTATTTCGCTGGAAAGATTTTTTCCGGCTTAAAAATATCACCGCTAATAGTCATTTTTAGGCGTTGAAAATAAATTTTAGCAAAGATTCTTAACTGAAATCGTGAAGCCATTTCGCAACATTTTGGTTGGACAATAGCGACAAAAAAATACGCCGCAAAAGAATTTGTTATTGCGGCGACTTTTGGCTTTCGCTGACTTAAAGTATAAGTGAAGGATTGATAGCGGTGAATTTGCAGCGAGGAAGTTATCGCTGGAAAAGAATATTAACAGCGTTTTTGGACTTTTTGCCAACGAATAATTTCGCTGGGAAAAGTCATTTTTCTTGTAGTGTGTTGAGACATAACAAATAAGATTGCAAACTTTGTCCAGTGGAGCAAATGGGTTGATTTTTGTAATACAACCACTATAAATTTCCGCTATAAGAATTTCATGATCCATCTAGAAACATTATTCTTAACTATTCTTAGATCAATCATTTTGGTTTTTGGACTCTGTTAAGAACTGCTACAATTATTATATATGAAGTGAAGAACCGCCCATTTGCTAAAACCAAACCGAAAGGAACCAGTTCGGTTCGGCTATGGTTTACAACTTACCAAAATTTAAATTAAGGAAAAAAGGGTAGAGGATAGAGAGAAATAAATTTTCCAAAGTGAAAGTACCCAAATAAGCAATTTTCAGATAATTACTAAAAACTCATGTTAAATCAAATCAAAAGAAAAATGAAAACTTTCAACCATCATTGGAAAAACCATATATAGTAAAAGAAGTAATTAAATATGTAAAGAGCAGCCAAAGCAAATAGAGGGAGGGGAAGCAACATACCGGCAAATTTCAAGGAAGCGAGCGCATTCTCACAGGAAAGGCACCATTTATAAATACAAAGAAGAAATAAGCAAGCAAAGAACAAAGAGAGAGGTCTCCATCATCATCGATGCCCATGATGCATGATTCATGGATAAGATATCGAGACGCGGGGAAAGGAGCTGCTGCCACTTCCATTTCCACGTCTCTCTTGCGAAATTGCAGATGGAGGTAGAATGAAGGGTTTCACATCACCGCTCTTTTGAGAAGTTACATAACGTGTGAGGAGTCAAGGAGTTGGGGAAGCATGTGTTATGTATGTTTCCTAAGCATTTGTTAGGAGTAAAAAAATCAATGAGAGGTAGAAACTAATGGGAGATGGTAGTGGAAACGGTTCTCTGGAAGCTGAACCGACGGTCAAAGCCAATTGGGTTCAGGGTCAAAATAGCATGGGCAACAAATTTTAATAAAATATTATAAGATTTAAAATATACCGTGATATTTATAATACATATGCCTAAAATAAGAAATCACTTGGAAAAGAAAAACCAAGTTGCATCCACCTAAAATAGTAGATAACAAAATGTACGAAAATCAAAATAGAAGTAAACAGAAAAAGGACAATAAACAAAAAGATCTAACCTGTAGAGTCAATTGTTTGTGTTGATAATATCACCCGTGACAATTAAAATCAAATTTCCAATACATTGTTTCTAGAATAGCAGATTCTCGCATTTGAATAATCATCAAAATACAAAGACACGGAGAAAAAGAATAAATATTTTGTAGTTCATTTCCTTAGCATAGCTCAAAGTTGCTATACAGAAAACATGTATAATTAACTTTCTGAAGAAACGGCAAATTTGATTCGTTTCTATATTATTCAAATGATTTGCTAACTCCTGGAAAGAAGAAATAGATAGGCCCTTCTATGTGAGTTCTCTTTCTCTCTTCATAACCCCTGGACATGAAATGCATTGGACAGGTCTACGAATTGCTTAGAAGATAGATTGAAATCAGCGGAGTTTTAGAAGAACCTTAGATGATGGGAAGAGTTGGGAATGAGAAAAGGCGTGAGCATTACCCGATATGGTATATAGGGACGGTTATGGAGATTCTATTATTATATCCTTTACAGAGGCAGTTATGGAGATTTATATCAATTATATCATTTATAATGTAATAACCCTTTTAAGTTACTATTTTTAGAACACTCTCCGTCTTTAAGAAGAGTCAAAATAGGGAGGACGTCTGTCACGCCCCCGGACCGAGGCCCTGTTAATCAAGTCCTTAATCGAAGACGTGGCGCGACGGGTCTGAAATTTTCGCCCGCACGCGCTAATTATTTTTCCCACAGGATTCTGCGGTGAGGATCCCAGACGATCCATCACAACCAATTAATCAAGTCTACAATAAATAATGATATGCGGAAGCATGTAGCAAAATAAAAATCAAATATAACATGAGATAAATACACAAGCTTGGCATCAAAAGAGAAATATATACATAGCATAACCCCAAAGTTAGTTAAAGTTGTGATGATCACAAAATATTTAATTTACACAACCCAACAAGGCCAACAGAGGCCATAACAAAGTTCCCAAAATAAAATAAAGTCACTCCCCAAAAGATGTTATCGAAGCTCCAAACCCAACATGACATCTACATGACATCATTGGGCTGCCACTCTTGCTCCACCGGAGGTTCTACTGCCTCCTCCGTGTGCTCCGCCTCAACGACTGCGGGTCCGACATCTGACACCAAACGGAAAGTATCAGACACGACGGTCTAGCAGGTGAATAATACAGATGATATACAAGTTTTATAAATGTCATGTTTAAAATCATAAAAATGCAATCGAAACGAAACATATATAGAGAGTAAATCAATTGAACCATTTCTGTACAAATAAAAGAATTGCATATTTAAAATATTTCAAACTGACTGATAGAAAATCAAAATATTGGCAAACCACATTTAGCTATATTCTCCTATTACCGAAGTAACAAGAGCACACAGACAAATAACCGTTGCCATACGAGATGGCTGGAATAGACAGAAACCGTTGCCATGGCCGGAGTAAACAGAGTCCAAACTGCAGTTGGCAGATAATTTAAAGACCCCAAGCAGGGTGATCAGCCTGACAAGGTGACCTAAGCTTAGTGGTGCCTTTCAAAACCAAAATCTGAATTAATACAAATCAAATCATAATAATGCATTTCAAAATCGATAAGAAGAACTACTCCGAACAAATACAAACGGATAGAATCGAACGGATCAAATGAGTAGTCTTACCGATAATCTCAAAACGATACAATTAAGCTATCAAAGTACATTCCCGTCGATGAAAAGGACTACTCTTAACCAAATACAAACAAATAAATACGGACAAATCAGACGAGTAGCCTTATCAATGTTTTTCAAATGTAGCAAACCAGTCAACATCATTTCTAAACAATTCATGAGAAAACATAGAATTATTCTAGCTTGGAATGGAATAATCAAAGTGATTGATAGTATTTGATGGGCTTACCGGGGGCCGTCTCGATACATACTTAGTGCCTCCATGTTGGTTTATAAGTGAAGAAGTTGGTGCCTCTGAAGGTTTTCCAACATTTGAAAGCATAAAGTGTATATAGAGACTTATAGAAAATCCCCGGTAATTTAATTTCTAAACTTTCTCCATTGGTTTTTGTCCAAACGAATTAATTCGGGCTTAAATTTCCACTTCCTATTGATCCATAAGTTATTAGGAAGTTTTCATATTCAAACCGGGCCTTAATTTACAAAACAGGCCCAAAAATTGGCATTAGAAAAGCATCTGGGCCAGAACCCAGGCCCGTTCGAGCGGGCTGTCACAGCAGCCAGGCCCGCTGGAGCGAGCCCAGGCTCACTCGAGCGGGCACAGCTGCTGCTGGCCCGTGAACAGTCAGCTGTATGTTGAAGGTTCCTGTTTCTTCTTCCTGTTTCTGCTATATTCCACCTCCCAATAATCCAACTGAGTGTAAATCTCCTCCATTTAACTCCTATCAAACTCCCTTTAATCACCAACAATCACTCCATCATCCCAATCACATTCCATTCCATAAACATAAACCAATTGCAGTGTTTAACAAAGGTAAATGCAGAAATCACAAATCAAGGCTGGCTCAAGACAATTTGAGGCCTAAAGCGACAATCCTAAATGAGGCATTTTCTATATTTTAATATTATTATAAATATTTTATTTAAAATTTATTTTTCTTGCTTTTTTGTGATGCAAAATTACTAATTAAGTTTTTATATTCAAGTTTTGCTAATTTATCTTAAGTGCACCTCCAAAACTCACATGGAAATCTTGGGTCCCCTCCCCAACCCCAAAACTCACATGGAAATCTCGGATCCCCCCAAGAAAAAAAAATAAAAAATAGAACAACAAAATTTTTGAATATGCCATTGGTGGGGCTCGAAGCATTTTCACATGTGCTCATACGCAACATGAGTCAAGACCATCCAAGATGGACTTTAGAGTTGTGCCCCACTATTGGATGTTCCAGATGCACTGTGGGCAAGTGAATAAATTTCGGCAAGGGCCCATTGTTTATCTTAAATTTTAAGATCCATTATTATGTTTGAAATCCCAAGCTATGGATTTATTACAACTACATCATGGATCAAATCTGAATAGGCCCCTATTTAAATAGGATACACAAAAATAATGAGAAAGCCTTGTAAAGCAAATTCATGAGTGAATGTATGGTTGAGATTTGATACACATGTACTGTTAGAAATACAATGGTGTGCTAAAGTCAATTGTACTCCTAGCCATAGTAGTATAAGAGGAAGATTTGGAAATATAATAGGCCATAGAAATCTTGGTTGTATCTTCTTAAGAGAGAATTATTATGGGGCCTTATATTTTGGGGAGAAAAAAAAAGGGGATTGCAGTTGACAAATTTAATCATTTGGAATTTCAAAAGATGCTAGCTATTATGGAGCCTTTTTTTGGGCCTTATTTTTTGGGGCCTAAAGCGACGGCTTTATTGGCCTTATGCTAGAGCCGGCCCTGTCACAAATGGAGTTTCCATAACAGCTTGAACCATAGAAAACTTTGAAATGCCATTCTATTGAAACAAAACCTGCAGAGAGTTGAGAGCAATCTAAACATAAGAAAATCATCTTGAAATCACAACTTCATAGTTCAAATTAGTTAATGGGTTGAATAGCATTTTCAAACCACACTTTAGCAAGAAATCCATTTTTCTTATGACTTGCATCATGAGACCTGATTATTCACTTGCCTCAAATGAAATGGGCCTCAAGTTCACTCCAAACAACTCCTACCCAACCAGCTGCAGGCCTACAACAAAATCCATGGAGAACCCATTTTCAAAATCCACAATATTTGGAAAACAATGGAGTTCCACAAGGAAGTCTATGCATGTATGAAAAGAGCATCCTATCCATGTAATAAAACCAAGATTTGCGAAAGAAATAGCCATTGCTAACCTTGAGAAACTCTAAACAAGAAGAGGAGTTTGGAGAAGATGATGAACCCAGCTGAAATCTCACAAAAATTATATTAATGGATAGATTGGAAGATGGGGAGAAGATTGGTGAAACTTGTTCTTCAATTTGGGTTGAGCTTCCTAGGCATGCATGAAGAAAAGAAGTGGAGATGAAAGAAAAAAAAAAAACTCTCTGGTTCAGCTGCTACAGGAACGAATGAGAAAGGTGAGGAAGATGAAGACCATTTGACCCTTTTTAAATGGGTAGTTGTGGGGCCCATTTGATCTAAAACTTGAGGGCTTTAAAACTCTTGTTTATGAGTCCCAAATGAAGTCGACGAAGAAGAGAAAAATGATCGTTAAAAACTTTAGTTTTCAAAAAGTATACTTTCCTCATGATTTTCAAATTTCGAAATTTATGCACATATATGGGTGTGAAAAGGTTGTTTTGCCCTTTTCTCGAAAAACGCGATTTCTGGGGTTCGAATGCAAACGGATGAAACATGAAAGTTGCTGGGATCAAAATAAAAAATTTAAAAATATTGAAATCCATATTTTTCAAAAATCAAATAAATCAAATAAATCAAATTTCCACACTAACACGCTGATGGACCCGAAAGGAATCTTCCGTCCTCTCCTTCCGCACCCCGGGGACTGACCTGGGTCTCGGCGGAGGAGGGAAAATCTCGGGCATCAACATTTTTGTACGGGTATGCCAGATTTACTTTCTACTTGAATTTGGAATGGTGATAATCCAGAGATTCACCTTCGCAAGTGGAAAGGAAATCAATCCTTTTTTCTAACTTTTCAAATTGCATAAATATTAAGAAAAGAGACAAGTTTTTTTAGAATGCCGTAAGAGGCGTTTTTGTTTGTTTGCCGTGAAAGGCGTTTTTACAAAACTCATCAAATATGAAAGACAAGAATTGTGATTTCTTTTTATCTCTTTAAAAAATACAAACTACAATAGAAAAGGAAGAAAAGGGATCTAACTTCTTAGGAGATTGTGGGGACACGTTGAAATCGACGGTCGCAAGTCATGTATGGGCTTCGCCATCGTCCTTCAAATGAGAACATGTGATGCTTTGATTCTTTGGCTTGGCTCCTAACTTCAGTTTTTTAAAGGACAAGGACCAAGAGAAGGTCCTATATCCAATGAAAAACCAAGTAAACGGGCTGAAAAGCCGCGTTTAGGCCATGTTGGAGAAGGAGGTGACCTTGGGGGGGGGGGGGGGGGGGGGGTGGCCCCCCAAGGGACGTTGATCACCTTGTGGTGCTTTCGGGAGCAAAGTAGCAGAACTTCGTCTCTCTTGGATTTTCTGAATTTTCAGAGCTTGCACTTGGGATCTCTTTTCATCATTGCTTTCTTCTTGGAATGGACCTCCTTTTATAGGCTTTTGGTAGCCATGAGGTGTTTATTGGCATTGATGGCCATGATGAAAGAATTGATGAGGAGTTACAAGTTGATTTTGTAACTCCTTTTTCAAGGCTTGTGATTGACCGATGAAGGTAGTGGGCATTTAATTGCCTTTATGCTTCATGATGATGGGAGTTTCATGGGTTTAATGCCATGATTGTTTGGATTTGTAACTCCCAAATGCTTGGTTCTGATTGGGCCGTCCAAAATAATGAGTTAATGACTGCTTTAATGGGTCAATTAACGACATTAAGTGGTTGCCAAGGCATGTGAAGAGTCGCGGGCCTTGCTGCGCCTTTTGAGATTCTTCTTGCGATCATCACAGGTGGATCCACGCATTGTTTGATGTCGGATTGCGATGTAATTTCAGACATTGATTGATGTTGGCGGGCCGGTGACATCTGTCTTGTCGATTTCACGATCGGTCGGACAGAAAATGCACTTTCTTGGTCAGCCGGTTGGCGATCTTGAGGCGATCGGTGATGATTTCATGCTTTTGACGGCGGATCCGAGATGTCGACGAAGATCAGTGGTTTTGAAGCACCAAACATTGGATTTTCAGAAAATCACAGAGGCCGGAACACCCGAAACGCGAAAAGAATCGGAAAACGGGCACTTTGGTGCAAAATCCGGCGACCCGGATTTCCAGGGTCGCCGGCGACCTTGGGCCAAGGTCGCCGGCGACCATGGGGCTTCGGCCCGTTTGGTCGCCGAGCGTCGTTTTCGGCTGTTTTTTCGTCTTTTTCGTCCCTTTTTTCTTCTGTATTTTTCTTGACATTTTTCCTCAATTATTGACTTGATTTTCTTGAAGAAATCTTGACGAGAACCTTTGCGAAATCGGAGCACAAAGTTTCCTATTTTTCGGGAAAGCCGAAGACTTTGTAGTCGATTTTCCGTCAAGCGTCGAAACTAGGTCAAACGATGTCGGAATGACCTGAAAATTGAGGTGAAGCTTCTTGAGCAGTGGATAGGACCAACCATGGGCTTTTATTTGAGTTTTGAAGCCGTTTGGGGTCCCATCGATGCTTCACTTGATTTTGCTGCGGGGAAAATACCGAGCTTTGATATGTGGTCAAATGATGTCCGATTGACCTGAAATTTGACGAGGAGCCTATTGGAGTCATTTTGAGACATTCCATGGGCTTCGTTTTGGATGTCATGGTTCCGGGTTGCTCCGCCGCCGGTAGGCTTGATTTTCTCTCGGAGCATCGAAACTTGGTCAAACGTTGTCGGAATGACCTGAAATTTGACGTGCAGCCTTTTGGAAGCATGTTGAAGCCACTCATGTATTTTGTTTGATGAGTGATGGCTTTGGTGGTTCCCGCTGCTGGGAGGCTTGATTTTGCTGCTCGAGCATTGATGGGGGGTCAAACGTTGTCGGTTTGACTTGAAATTTGGCATGGAGCCCTTTGGAGACATTCTGGAGTCATCCGTAGACTTTGATCAAAGTTTTGGTGTCTTTGATGATGTTGCCGCCGGGAGCGCCTGTTTAGCTGTTGGAGCGGTGAATGACCCGCTTTTAGCTGTCGGAATGACCTGAAACCTCAGGTGTACCCCTCTTTTAGCTGTCTTGATGGATCTCTCAGTTTCTGTCTGATTCTGACAAAATCTGATGCTTGAAGTAGCCTTGCCTATTTTTAGCAGGATGCAGCTTCAGGAGGCTTCTTGATGTTGAGGAGACAGCTGCCTATTTGTTGACTTTTTTGGTGTCAACAAATGCCCGCTCGAGGTACAGCGACGAGTAGCTTTTTGGAGTCGATGTGCCTCGAAGAGAAACTTGGAGGAAAGATTCCAACTTGACCAAGAGTCTTGAGCAAAATTTTTTTTTTTTTTTTAATAGCCTTCTGAGTTTCCGGGGGAATTTTATGGTAGTGAGAGGGATCACTACCATCTCAAGGCAAAGTTTTGAAAATGACATGGGGTATTTGGATTTTGGGTTTTGGATTTTGGTTTTTGACCTTGTGACCTAACAAGCTGTATGTGGCAGGTTAGGGGGTCGGGGTTTGATTTTGGTTTCGACCTTGTGACCCAACAAGCTGTATGTGGCAGGTTGGGGGGTCAGATTTGGTTTGTTGGTTTTGGATTTTGATTTTTGGTTTTGGTCTTGTGACCTAACAAGCTGTATGTGGCGAGCTAGGGGACCGGAATTTGGTTTTGTGAAATGTCAATTTCAAGATTTTGGCTCAATTTGGTTCATGAGGTTGGATGGTTTTGTTTTTGGAAACTCATGGGACTTTCTTTTTTTCTTTTGAATGGTCCCATCAACTCAAAAGAGGCATGGGACTTTTTTTGCTCTTTTCTTTTTTTGCTCTTGGTAAAAGGAATACTTTGACTAAAAGCCAATTTTAGTGCCTAGGTGGTCAAACCTGGCTCATATGGGCTAACCCATGGGACCTTAGGCTTTGGAGATGGCCTAGATCTTATATAGTGTCATATTTGTAAAGAATATCTAAAAATATCTCTTTTGTGTAGAGAATATCTAAAAATATCTTTACTTAGAGAGAATTTCTCAAGTTTTCTTTTTGTGGAAAGATTCTCTCAAAATATCTTTCTCTTTGGGAAAGTAGCTAAATTTTAGCACTTACCTCCTTTCATTCTCTTTGTTTCCTCTTTTGGCTTGCTCTCTTCTATAAAGGCAAAGAGGGTTGGTGCTTTTTGCTTCATTACTTTCTTTTTGCAAGAAATCTTCAAGAGTGCTCCCCAAGGCAAGAAGTGCTTTCTCTTCTTCAAGGATCTCCAAGATTTTCTTCTTCTTCTCCATCAATGGCTTCAAGTAAGTTTTCTTCCTCATCAAGAATCTCCATTGTAGAAGTAGCTTCTTCATTTTTTCTTTTCTTTTCTTTTTCTTTTCTTTTCTTTCTTCTCATGCACGTTTTTCTTTTTTTTTCGTGCTTCTCTTTTTTCTTTCTTTCTTTTTTTTTTCTCTTTTTTCTTTTCACGGTTTTCTCTTCTTTTTTTTTTAAAAAAAACCGTGTACTCTCTCTCTCTCTCTCTCTCTCTTTTTTTTTTTGCTGAGATTTTTTTTCTCTATTTCTTTTTCTTTTTCCTTGTTTGCTCACTATGATAATGAGGCTATGCAATTTCAATATGTATGCATTTTTTTGTTTGATGCATCAAGATAGAAGGCTAGAGTCTCTAGGTCAAGCCAACATAGTTTTTGACTTGGACAAAGTTTGATTGGTTTTGACCAAATTGGATTGGAATTGGTCAAACTTTGGTCAAGGTTTTCCTAGCATCTAATGTATGATGATATTTTTTTATGCATGAGTTTTGGTAAATGGATTTGGAAGTATGATGATGCATACCTAAAAATCTTTTGCAAGTATCGGGATTTTGAGCTCGCAGCAATGTTGAGCTCTTTCTCGGTCTTGCTGGATTTTGAGGAAGTTTGCAACTTTTGGATTCTGAAGCTCGCAGCAATGTTGAGCTCCTTTCTAGATTTTGCGGAAGTTTGATGAGATTGGCTTGTTCTCGCAACGATGTTGAGTTCAAGCCTTCTTTGAGAATTCTCCACTGACTATGAGCTCGCAGCGATGTTGAGCTCATCTTCTGGCTTCCTGTCTTTTTCGGAGTATGTTCCTTTTCGTTGGAATTCCCCAGGAACCATGTCAAAATTTTGCTAGAATTTTTGTAGCAGAATTCTGTCATTTTGATGTTGATTGATCTTTTCTCTTCCACCTTTTGCAGGTAGTTCTTCTAGAACGAACAAAGGTAAAGGTCATGTTACTGACGCACCTCGTCGGTCTGCTAGATCTTCCAATGCTGCCGTTCAGCAGGCTTGGGAGAAGGTCCAGTTTGTGGAGAAAAACTTGGAAGAATGCGATTCCCTCAATCGTGATGAGATGAGACAGCGATTGATCGCTCTCAAGGATGAGGAGTTCTATAAGATCATGGTAAGCAGCCGTCCCTGGGTTACTGACAATCAGAGCGTTGTGCTCAAGCCTACCTTCTTCTTCGGTGATGCAGTCCCCGACGACTTGACATACCAAAGGAGATGTTTTCAGTTCTCTTACACAGCGGATGGTGAGGAGAGAACTATTTCTACCCGGTCGTCTTTTGATCGGACCATCTCGATCCTGAGCCTTTCTCCCACGTGCCCTAAGAGGGAAGATCCTCCGAGTTGGGTGAAGAGGACCAGTGTGATCAAGACCGGGGTTTTTGTTGGTGGACCTTTCGGTTTTGCAGAGAAGCCACCTGTCCGTATGGACGTGTTGATGCCAGCCAGTGGCTACCAAGGTTCTGATCATCCATCGATCGATTTGAGACCGGTGGGCCTTGGCGTTTTTCGGGGTGACGACAGCAATTGGGTGAAGCCTTTTCGACTTCGTGGCCGTTTCAGTGCTGACTCGAGCTGGGAGTCATGGACTGATCACACCTTGAGGATTGGTGAGGCCGTTCTTCGGGAGGCCGAGATTTTTGACGCGGTTCGCGCTTTTCGACAAACCGTCGTTTTCTCTGATGAGGCTTTCATGGCCATGCTGGAGTCATTCCTTCCACAAACCAACACCTTCATTGTGACGAATGGTGAGATTGGTTTTTCTTTGAAGGAGCTGAGCGCCATCACCGGATTGCCTATCCTCGGCAAACTCTATGAGGAGTTTATGCCTATTGACAGCGTCCTTGAGGAGCAATCTGAGGAGTTCAAGCTTGTATACTTTCAGCTCGTCGCCTTCTATGATTTTTTGAAGGAGAAGGAGGGCTCGAAAGTTAGATCCAGCAGTTGGAGAAGTTGCAGCTCCAACTTTTTTTACAGCGGGGATTCTTCTGATGGCATGGCCCAGGATGTTAGGGCTAAAGCATCAAGTTTGAAGAAGATCGCTGCTATGCGAGAAGATTTGAAGAAGTTCTTCGCAAGCACAGATGCCATTTGTCCTGACATTGCGTTGCGGAGAGATCTCGCTGTTTACCTCACTTACTGGCTGGGTGAGGCTGTTTTTGCTGGAGGAGATGGAACGCACATCAGGCCGCACTGTATTTTTCCGGCTTGTCAGATGGCGTTTGGAGAGCGGCTGGCTTTGGTACCTGCTCTTTACTCCTATTTGTGTACCGAACTGCAGGCTGCTGCTTTCCTGGTTCGGCTTGGGCTTCCCATGAACAGGGTATTTTCTGCACACATCTTCTATTTGTGGTATGTATACCACTGTCCTAGCTTCCATCGTTTGGGAGTTGCACAGGACGAAGATCCCTTTATGATTCGTTTGGCTAGAGGGACAGCCGTTCACGAATCACTTTTATCTGCCCGTTTAAGGATCCGACGATTTAGGGACGTCGAGATTGGGCAGTCTTCAGTGAAGCTTTCTCCGGGCTTGCGGAAGAAGGCTTTTGACTTTGGTGTCTCCCGTGATTCGACCAGGGCAGGGTCGGGAAGACACTATGCTTTGACAGACACGGAGAAGAGGTGGCTCTTCAACATACGGGTTGGTATGATGGTGTACCGCATACATCTTTTCGTCGACGTCCAACCGTATGTCCCTTCTCATTTTGCATTGCAGCTTGGCTTCTCTCAAGGCGTTGTTGGAGCGCCTTCGAGTATGGTGAAGCGTTTTGGAGGTCTGCAAGATGGGAGAAATGCATGGGCTTTTTATAGCGCCGAGGATACTACCGCCATGATTTCTTATCCTGAGCTGCCCACCTTCCGGACTGCTGGCTTCACGAAGTGGTTCGTGGAGAGCTTTTCAGTGTACCGGCAGCTTTACAAGAAAGAGCTCGATATTAAGCAATCTCCTGGGAAGAGTCTTGGCAAATCGGATGGTGTCCGTCGAGAGGAAGTTTTGGCCTTCCTTTCTGGAGAGAAGCACAAGATAGGCTTTCTCAACGGGCAGGACATCATCAGATCAGGAGCTGCACAGGGGATTCCTGGTGAGGTCCTGAGACAGCTGGAGGAGGAGGAGGCCGAGATCGATGCTATGATACAGGCAGAGCATACGAAGGCTTCCATGGAGTCTACTGAGAAAAGTAGACCATCCAGTGAGGACTCTTGTGAGAGGCCTGATGTTGATAGTGGGGCAGGATCGTCGAGCAGATTAACCCGCCGAGGCAAGAGGAGGAAAGGACAACGCCGTAACATGAGACGGCACGATAGTCCTTCTGATCTTGAAGTTCCTCTCACCATTGCTGAGGAGGTGTCTGAGGATGCTGACGAGCCTCCGGAGAAGAGAAGCAGAGAAGAGGAGATAGCTGGTATGATCCCCTTTCTTTCCTTTTGTTTCTTCCTTCCTTTTTTTTGTGAAAGATTTTGTTTTGATCCGCTGCTTCTTTGTTTAGCAGAGGATGATGACCTGGTGACGCCTGAGGTTCCTGCCGATGAGGCGATGACGGATCCAATCGTGGCATCTGAGGAAGAGCCCAGGGACTCTGGAGTGGTTCCAGAACCTTCACCTGGTATGATTTGCTTTGGCTTTTGCTTTTTTTTTTTTTTTTGTCTTCTTTTGCTGTCATTTGCTAACATGTAACTGACTTGCAAGAGGATTCCGACGATTTCGAGCCATCCATGGACGCAACTTTTGACGATGCTTCGGATGAGCTCAAAGAGGCAGAGAGTACTCCGCCGGTCGTCGAAGCAGGTATACTTGCAATAATAATCTTGATATATTTTTGACAAGATTATATTCATACCTTTTTGTCTTTTCCTTCTTTTTTTCTTTGACGGATTGTGAAGCAGCAGGAGAGATTCCTCCGTCTTCCTCAGAGCCAGAACAGGGGATACCTGCGGCTGATGCAGAAGTAGGGGCTTCTTCTACTTTCAATGAGTCAGCTTGTTCCGTTGGAAAGAGTTTATTGATTACTCTTCCAATGGAGCATAACGTGGGCAGTCGGGCACCAGAACATGGCGAATCCTCATCTGCACCGCACCTTCAGTATGCAAGGAAGGTGTTGAAGACTGTCTTGAGCTCATGGGTTGAGACTCTTTCTTCAGATCATTTGGAAGCTGGTTTTGGCATGATCAAGCATGTGCAGGACATCCTCGCTGATAGCAAAGAAGTCGGTCTGGACATTGCAAGTGCCAAGGATTTTGTTGAGGAGATCATCACCTTGGGGAACAAATGGACTGAGACCAAAGTTTCTCAGATGGTGACTTCTTTGATGAGATGTTCTTAAAACCTTCCAGCAAAGTCAAAGCTGAGCTGACGGAGGTCACGAAGACTCGGAGGCAGATCGTTCGGGAGAAGAACGTTACCGAGTTATCCATCATGGGGCTTAGCAAGACTTGGACCGCCTTGATAAGGAGGTCGTTGAGGCTAGGCAACGTCTTGATCTTTTAGAGGAAGAGGCTGCTGCCAAATGGACCGCCATTGTGGAGGCTCGTGACAAGGAGGGGACTCTCATTCGCCAGGTTGAGGAAGCTGAAGGTAATGTCCGGAGGAAGACTCAGGAGCATGAGCAGTGGCAGGTCCTCTGGGAAGAACTTCCTCGTGCTGCAGATGGGTCATGGCATTCGGCCGCGTTTTATGGGGACATTTTGAAGGAGTGTGGCCTAAAAACTTTGGAAGTTAAGGCCAAGGGTCTGCTTGAGGAGTTGAACCTTTGGTTGAAGACCATGTAGGATTGAGCTCCTGAGTTGTAACAAACTCTTTTTCCTTTTTCTTTTTTTGGTACCTCCATGTATAAATAGTTTCGGTACTATATTTTGTATCCCTTTCCTTTCACTTAAATCATTTTTGATGAAAACAATCTTGAGTAAAAGTTGATGGGAATGTTTGTTTTGAATTTGATCAAAAGGTTGTCATTTTGTGAAAATCTTTTCTCAAAGGGTTGTTTTGGGCATGAAAGCCAATTTTGTGGCGGAAAGCCTTATTTTTGATGGTTTGAAAACCAAAATTTGGATGGCGAGAAAGCCTAATTTTGTGGCGTAAGAGCCAAAATTTGTTTTGCGGCATGGGAGCCAAAATTTTTGGATGGCGTGAAAGCCGAATTTTGTTTTGTTTGTCTTGGCATTTATAGCCGAATTTTGGCATTTATAGCCAGATTTTGGCGTTTATAGCCGATTTTTTTTTGTTTTGTTTTGGCATTTATAGCCGGATTTAGCGTTTATAGCCGAGTTTTGAGATGGCATGAGAGCCAAAAATTTTGTTTGCGGCATGAGAGCCGATTTTGAGATGGCATGAAAGCCAATTTTGGCGTTTATAGCCGAAAAATTTTGTTTTTGGCATTTATAGCCGAATTTTGGCATTTATAGCCGGATTTTGGCATTTATAGCCGGATTTGGTGTTTATAGCCGAGTTTTGGCGTTTATAGCCAGATTTTTGAAAACCAAGTTTTGTTTTATTGGCATGAAAGCCGATTTTGGCGTTTATAGCCGAAAATTTTTTTGTTTTTGGCATTTATAGCCGAATTTTGGCGTTTATATCCGGATTTTTGGCTTTTATAGCCGAGTTTTGGTTTTCAAAATGCAGGTATCGACTAAATGTCGCCTCCCCGCTGAATGGTCTTGCAAGTATCGATGGAATGTCGCTTCCTTGCTCATTCGGTTTTATGAGTATTGATGGAATGTCACTTCCTCGCGGGCTGGGTTTTGCGAGTATCGATGGAATGTCGCTTCCTTGCGAATTGGGGTGCAAATATCGACTAAGCGTCGCTTCCCTGCTTTTCCCAAAACTTTTGGTTTTGCGGGTACTGACTTTGATGTCGTTTCTCCGCGATTTTTGAAATTTGAGGTTTTCTCGAACCATTTGAAATTTGGGTTGTGGATAGCAACTGGTATGTTGCATCTCCAAGATTTTTGAAATTTGGGTTATGGATATCAACTGGTTTGTTACTTCTCCACGATTTTTGAAATTTGCAAGTATCGAATGGGGTTCGCTTCCTTGCGATTTTGGATTTTTGGAAGTATCGAATGGGGTTCGCATCCTTCCGGTTTTTTGGGTTTTGCGAGTATCGACTGAATGTCGCTTCCCCGCGGTTTCAAAATTTTTGTTTAAAGACACGAAGGTCATAAATTTTGACTTAAAACCATTTTGGTTGTAAAAGCCGAGGTGGTCTAGGGTGAAAATTCCTAAGTCCCGATTTTTATTTCAAACCATGAATTTTGGGTTCAAGGAACGAAATTTTGGTCAAGTCTGGGAAGAGGCTCCTAAACTTGGATTTTTGGATTTTGATTTTTTTTTCTTTTTGAACAATGAAACGATGAAAGTAAGCATTGTTTTGAGAGATTGTTTTTTTTTTGGAAATTTCAACATAAAGATGAAAATTTCAAAAGAGGTGGGTTTGACGAGCAAGTGCCTTGGAAATAGGCTTTAGCCGTGTAGATATTGCTCTGATCCGTTTGAGGAAGTCTTCAAGGGTAGTACCGCTTCAAGAACTTGCCGTTGATGGGTAGCATACATCTGTCTCCTTCCATGTTTAGAAGAGCGTATGCACCGTTGGAGAAGACTTTGTCGATGACGAAGGGTCCCTCCCATTTTGGTTCGAATTTGCCTTTGGATTTGTGGGCAAAGACTATGGGTCTTTTTACTGCAAGAACCAAGTCACCATTTTTGTAGGCGCGTTGCCTGACCTTTTTGTCGAAAGATCCTGTCATGCGTGCTTGGTACAACTCAATGCTTTGTAGAGCTTCGAGTCGTCTTTCATCGAGATTATCCAGCTCTTGGAGTCTCAATTTGACATTGCTTTCTTGCGTCATGTCATTTTGCAAAGATAACCTTAAGGAAGGAATTTGTACTTCCAAAGGGACAACAGTTTCGCATCCATAGACCAAAGAGAATGGTGTGCTATGGGTTGGTCCTCGAACGGTGGTTCGATAGGCCCACAAAGCTTCTAACAGTTTGTCGCCCCAGTCTCTTCTGTGACTAGAGACCATTTTCTTGAGAATTTTGCAGAGTGTCTTGTTGAAGGCTTCTGCTAGTCCATTCGCTGCTGGATTATATGGAGTCGAAGGACAACTTTGGATTTTGTACTTGTCGCAGAACCTGTAGAATCTGTGATCCCGGGATTGTGGTCCGTTATCATGGACGAATCTTTTAGGTATGCCGAAGCGACAAATAATGTTGGTGTGCAAGAACTGAAGGACTGATGAAGTCTTCATTTCGCTGAGCGCAAATGCTTCCGACCACTTGGAGAAATAATCCGTAGCGGCGAAGATGAAGCGATGACCTTTGCTTGATGGGGGAGAAATAGGACCTATGATGTCCATACCCCAGGCTTCGAAAGGCCATGAGATTGCTGTTGGATGTAGCCATTCTGGAGGCATGTGGACATAATCTCCGTGAATCTGGCATTTTTGGCAGCGCTTGGCAAATTGTATTGCATCAGTTACCATGGTAGGCCAATAATAACCTAGCCTTTTTATCTGGTTGTAGAGCTTAGGGCCAGCCTGATGGGCTCCACAAAGACCAGCATGTACTTCTTTGAGAGTTTCCTCAGCCTCTTGTTGTGATAAGCAGCGTAGGAGTACTCCGTTGAAGGATTTTCTGTAAAGTGCTTTTGAAGGTATATCCAAATGAAAGTTTGGGGCTCGTCTTTGGATGCTTACCCGCTCTTTTGGATCTTCAGGTAGTATTCCGAACATGATATAATCAATGAACGGATCTCTCCAGTCGCCAATCGGAGGTTTGAGGATGGACATCCGACTTCCAACCACTTGGTGGCATTCAGCAACTGCTTGGTGTCTGTTGAGAGGAGGGAGAATCCTTCTTTGACACACTGTGACTTGCATGTTTTTCCTTTCTTGGATTGCCATGGATGCGGCAAGTCCAGCCAGGGCATCTGCACGGATGTTTTCACCTCTGAGGATGTGGGTGATATGGCAGATGTTGAAGTTTTGTTGAAGCGACTGCGCCTTATTGTAGTAAGGTAGCAAATCAGGCTTCCTGACTTCATATTTTTTATTTATCTGGTTGACGACCAATTGAGAGTCTCCAAAAGCTTCCAGCGTGGTGATGCCGGATTCGAGGGCGAGTTCCAATCCTACAATCAGGGCTTGGTACTCAGCTGCATTGTTTGAACATGGTTCCAGTAGCGAGAAGGCGTGTGGAATCATGTATTTGTCGGGGCTGACAAAGAGGATGCCGATTCCCGATATTTGCTTTCCTTTTTCATTTGTCCTGGTTGCACCGTCAAAGTACATGTCCCAGGAAGCGTTTGACAAGGAAGTTTCCACATTGTAGACAAATTCGTCTGGGAGATCATCCCTGAGTGGATAATCTTTAGGCAATGGATGCTCTGCAAGGAAGTCTGTTAGAGCTTGGCCTTTGATTGCTTTTTGTGGTACATACCTAATATCAAGTTGTGATAGAAGAATGGACCATTTTGCCAGTCGGGCATTGAGAGAACCTGCTTTTGTGACAAGGACCTTTAGGAGGTTGATCCTCGAAATCAGGTAGACTGTGTTCGACAGCAGATAGTGACGCAGCTTTTGTACAGCGAACATTACTGCAAGGCATTCTTTTTCAACCGGGGAGTAGCGATGCTCTGCACCTACCATCATGCGGCTAAGGTAATATAGAGCAACTTCTTTTCCGTCGTCGTTTTCTTGTGCGAACAGAGCACCCAAAGAGTGGTCGAGAGCTCTTGTGTACAAGATAAATGGTTTTCCAGTTGTGGGGGCAGCCAGCACTGGAGGTTTGATGAGGTATGCTTTGATGTCTTGAAATGCACTTTCACATTCAGCATCCCAGACAAAGTCCACGCCTTTCTTCATCAGGCGAGAGAATGGACGGCATTTCCCTGATAGATTGGAGATGAGCCGTCGAATGTAGGCCAGCCTTCCTTGAAGCCCTTTTAATTCTCTTAGGGTTCTGGGAGATGGCATTTCCAGGATAGCCTTGACTTTGGTGGGGTCAAGTTCTATTCCAGCTTTCCGTAGTATGAATCCGAGAAACTTACCCGATGAGACACCGAAGAAGCACTTTAGTGGATTCATCCGCAATTTGTGTTTGCGAAGTCGGAGGAAGACTTCTCGAAGATCATTGAGATGGTCTTCTTTTCTTCTACTTTTTATGGCGAGGTCGTCAACATAGCATTCGACCGTCTTATGCTGCATATCTTGGAATATTTTCATCATAGCCCTCTGATATGTCGCACCTGCATTTTTCAGACCAAACGGCATAACAGTGTAGCAATATACGCCAAATGGTGTCCGAAATGATGTATGCCTTTCATCTTCAGGATGCATTTTTATCTGATTGTAGCCAGAGAATCCATCCATGAATGTCATTCGCTCGAATCCATAGGTGTTGTCAATCATCACCTCTGGTATGGGGAGCGGGAATTCATCTTTAGGACATGCACTATTCAGGTCTCTGTAGTCAATACAGACCCTTATCTGCCCATTTTTCTTTGTCACGGGGACAATGTTGGCCAACCATTCAGGATGATGTTCCTCGCGGATGAAGCCAACTTTTTTGAGTTTCTGAACTTCTTGTTCAATTTTGTCCATCACGTCGGGACGGAATCTTCTTTGGCCTTGTTTGATAGGCTTGATTTCTTTTTGCAAGTTGAGCTTGTGGACTGCTGTGGAAGAAGATTGTTTTTTCTTCTGGCGAGGTTGCCGGGATAACAAAGGAGGCAGACGTAGGATCTTCTATGTCTGCAAGTGTCTCCAATGGAGTGAGAGTGAGCTGATCTTGCTGAGTATCAGCCTGGCTCGATGCTGTGTCATCTTCTGACTCTGACTCTGAGTCTGTGTCATGCATAATAGACACAAAGGAGACAGTGAACTTGCCCCCAGTCTTTTGTTTTGTCTTCTTTGCTTTGGTAGTGATTACCAAAGGCTTTGGAGATTTGAAGGAGACGACGAAGGGAGCTTGGCCGCTTACTTCGAGTTTAGTGGAGGGTTTGTTTTCCTCCGATGATTGCTGAGGAGCCTTGCCTTTATCTTTCTGGAGACTGTCGACAAAGCGAATTGTTTTTTCCTCCTGTTCTTCTTTTCCATCTTTATACATTTGAGCATCTGCAAAATGGACATCTCAGCCTTTGAAGGGCTTTTTGTCTGCAAATACTCGATGTATCAGGCCATCGTCGCCAATGAACTTGATGCACTGATGTAAAGTTGAAAGGACGACACCATTCTCATGTATCCAGGGGCGTCCAAGGAGTATATTGTAGCATGAAGGGGTCCTTATTGCATACACGGTGACTTCAGAAATAAGATCACCGATTTACAATTTGAACCTGATTTTGCCGATAGGCCTTTGAGCGCTACCGTCATATCCGAAGATGGATACGGACGTATGACTCAGCTTGCTAGGTGGGATGCCCAGCTCTTCGAGTGCCGAAGTAGAAATGAGGTTGAGTGCAGAACCTGGATCGATCTGAACTCTGTGTACTGGCATTTCTTTGACGTACCCTGTAAAGTACAAGGGTCGGTTGTGCTTTGTTTCGCCTAGGAGGAGGTCATCCTTGTCGAAGGCAATTGTTGCACTTGCTACTTTTTGTACCGAGAGGCATTCATTGCTTCATCCCTCGGTTTTCTTCTTTTCTCCCTTTGAGGGAGTATTTGATTTTTTGACCCTATAGTCCATTTCAATTTGTAGGACTTGTGGGGCATGTTTGTCGACATCCGCATTCAGCCTTTGTAATTCTGAAATGAGACTATCACGAGTTTGTGGAGACATTTGCAATAAGTCAAGGATGTGCAGACATGCAGGTATCTGTTTGAAGTGCTCAATCAAGTCGTACTTGAAAGCCTCCTTCGGGCCTGCATTTTCATTATTATTGCCACTTGGGGCGCTTACATCTTGCTTTCTCGAAGGATTTACATAAGAAGAAGAGGGTTGATTGTAATTTTTGTGGTAATCCCGGCCAGAACGGGTACCTCTACCAACTTCAAGAGCCTCTAGAGAAGGGTCTTCTTTTGGAAGATCGTTCTCAGGATCAAGAGGTTGATCCTTTGCTGAGGACGTCTCTGTAACAGCATTGGCGTCTTCAGTGATTGTGTTGCACGGAGCAATTTTCGGGAACAAGTCCTGAACAGCAGCCGGCAACTTTTCTTTATTAGTCCAGACATCGCCCGTGAGATAGGGTATCTGGGACCAGTTGACTGAGTTTTCATTGAAGAAGATTTCATTGGCAGAAGTTTCTTCAAGATGATCAATCGGGAGAGGCTTGAATTCCGATGTCACAGCTTCAGGAGACGAGGGCTAAGAGGATGTTATCTCAGTGGAAGTCACCTGAGAGGATGTAGCTCCGGAAGATACGCTACCGGTTGGGGAGTACGTGTCTTCGGAAGCTTCAGAGGCACTGTCGTCCTGAGCTATTGCATTGCAGGTTATCCTGACAGGAGATGCCCCCAGTGTAGACTGTTGGGAATCGGACTCATCCTCAGATGTAAGAGGATCATCGATCCAACTGTTTTCTCCATTTTCAGGAGTTGAGGGAGAAAGTTCCCGTTGATTTTCAGGGACTTCCAGTTCTGGATCATGACGAAGATTGATGCGATCCTGCTCCTGCTCTATGGCAAGATGTTGCAAGATTCTTGCATATTCTTCAAGATCAGGCATGAGAGCCAAATCTTCTTCGTCATTTGCTCCTTGTGGTTCGCCCATGTTGGGTTCCACTGAAGCATTTGCATTTTCTTGAACAGGGTCCTGGTCTTCTTCATCATCAGACCAAGATCCTTGTGGCTGTAATGGGTTATACCAGATTACTGGCATAAGATGAGAGTCGGGAATCCATTCCTCGTTGGAGAGGTATTCTCCTGTTTCAAGGGATTCTTCCCACTCATCGATATCATTGGCAATGTCACTGGACTCGTATCCATTCATGGAGAATCCAACTACCGAGTTGCAAGAGTATGATGCCCCCTGCACATTTTCATTTTTGTATAGAGGTGGCATGAAATCATCAAGAGTGAATTTTCTTACCGCCTTGGAGGTTTTGGGAAGAGATTCTTCCGTCGTCCTTAGTGAAGCAGTGGAAGAGGTTTCTGCTTTTTCAAGGACTTCTTGTTTTTGTTGAGATTTCTACTGCCATTTGAGCTTGCGGAGCTGTCTCTTGGGTTGCCTTCGCTGCTGAGCGGTCGGCTTTGTTTTGACGATCTCCCAATTTTCATCATCTAGGAGATCGGGATGCATCCATATAGGTTGTCCATCTGGTGTTGGATAGGGAACCAATTCTTGGGACGCTTGAGCCATTTTTATCACCTTGAATGAAGTAGTGATTTACTCCTTCGGTGATTTTGAAGTTTACCGACATGACACCATGTTGACAGAGGCGGGGCCATAGTTTTTATCAAAGGTTATGACTCCGTTTTTCCACATCTCATTGATCTTCTCTCTCACAACGGAGCATTGATTGAGAGGATGTGAGATCATCTGATGGTATGGACAGTATCGGGGATCATTGGTTTTGCCAACATCTCCCGGTCTTTTGGGCTCTGGCAAAATGAGTTTGCCATTTGCTAGGAGAGCCTCAAAGATTTCTTCAACATCTTCATCGAACGGATATTTCTTTTCTACACGTTCTTTGAAGGCATCAGAGAGTTCAGGCCTTTTACCTGCAGTTTTGTTTTCAAGTTTCTTTGGCTGCTGAGGAGCTGACTTAGTCTGCACATTGAGAACCTCATTTTTCTTTGGTTTTGAGGTTGTAACAGCAGGCGGCTCTTTCTTTGATGATTTCTGACTGTTGAGGTCTTTGATCACCATTTCAGCTTCCATGGAGGCTTCAAGGAGTTCCCCCAAGTTCTTTGATTTATTGCCGATAATCATGGAGCGGATTTTTGCTCTCATATTGTTACGGCAGATGTCGACTAGCGACGCTTGTGGCAGTACATCTGAGCATTTGTACGCCATTGCCTTCCATTTGTGAATGAAGTCGTATGTTGACTCATTCTCTCCCTGTTTTAGGCTGCAGAGTTGAGCCATAGTAACAGGATGATCCTCACCTTGGAAGTGGGTCAGGAAGCGTGTCTCTAGCATAGCCCAGTTCTGGATGGAGTTCTCCGGCAGAGTGGAGTACCAATCAAAGGCTGTACCTTTTAGGGTACTTGGAAAGAGGCGAATCTTGAGGGCATCTTGATCCGCAATAGCTCCCGTTAGGATCTTGAAATGGATGACATGTTGTCTGGCTGAACCTTTCCCAGTATATGTCTGGAGAGTAGGTTGTTTGAATTTTGCAGGGAACGGAACCGAGTCCATCCATAGAGGGTAGGGTGGCTTGATACCATGTTCCTTCAATGTATCATCTTCTTTTGCTTTTGCGAGGATATCGTCCACGTCCTTTCTGGTAAGGGCGCGAGACTCATTGTTTTCTGCATTGCCCTCGTCATTTTCATGATTCGGAGGGGTTTCATTGTTAGGTGGTGGACGCTGTAGAGTGAGAATCAAATTTTCCATCAGAGTCTCAATTCTCTGTTGTCCTTGCTCCAACTGCTGGATGCGTGCAGTTACGTCATCATGCGGTGGAGGCTGCTCAGAACTTGTAGCCAAGACGTTCATCCCTCGGGATTCGAACGAAGAAATCGTCCTGGTGACTGAGCTGGGGCTCATTCTTCTGGATGAAGAATCTGAGGAGTGGTTACTCCGATGTCCTTGGCTTGGAGGAGTGGAAGATTCCTCCAGAAGTGTTCGTGTCCGAGAGACGTTGCGAGTCACTGGACGTCTAACACTGATTTTGTTTGTTGACTTCTGGCGTTTTCTGGCTTTGCCAACCATATGAACAGCAACGAATTGGTCGGGTCTTTCTTTTTTGACCCATTTGTTTGAGACGTGGAGAGTAGAACGTTGGGTTCTTTGTTTCTCGAGTCTCTTTTGTCGATATGCAGTGCGGCGATGCATACGACGAGCAATTTGAGCTTCAGTCAGCTCTGGCTGGGCTCTGGCGATGAAGGATGTAGTCCCTTGTGCGCAGCAGCCGAGTTTATCTTCTTTGAAGCTTGGCAAGGACAGAATCTGGACGCGGTCCTTTGTCGGTCGTAATGAAGACTTGAATTTTGCGAGCTCGGCCCCTGTTGAGATGAAGGGTCGACTCGCAGGAGTGCAGGCTTCAGCATGTTTTTGCATAGGCCTAACGATGCAGGATTTGATTTTGGGCTTGTAGGAGCAAGCCGGCTCATGATGATTTTGTTTATTTTTTGGGTGGAGGGTAGGTTTCTCCTCTTTCATGTAAGAGAGAGGGTAGAACTGATTCTCCTTGAGAGGGGCCAGGTATGCTGGCTTTGCAGATGTTTGGGACCTCCGTTGCTTTGGCGAAGATCTCAGGGACCAGGTTTTGGTGTAAACTTGGTTTCTTGTGGGTTGAGGCTTTGTGGGAACGCCACGGGCTTCAGGCTTCTTGGTGTTCGCCCTTGGTGCCATTTTAGTGACACGTTGCGGGGCGGTTTTCTGCTTCTTGGCAGGTACAGTGTCTTTTGCGGGAAGTAGGAATGGTCCCAGCGATCCGAAGACGATGGTCCGGGGAGTTGAAGTTGACCCGGTGTTTGGGGAGTTGTCGAGAGAGATGACGCTTCGGCAACTGGCAGGGTGCTTATGCTTGTTTTGTTTGTCTTGCAGCATAAGCTGGTACTTGTTCTCATCGAAAGTGATGGTCAATGAAGCTGCCATTGTTAGTTTTGGAAAACTTCTAAAACAAGACCAAATCCATTAGTAATCACAAGAATATGGTGATCGTAAATGGAGAACAACTATGGTTTTGTCTTTTCAAATCACTTGAGGGGACATGGCCCAACCCAAGGACGATGAAGAAGGCAAAAAGCCATAGAGGATACAATTGTTCTAAAATGCAAGTATGGTAGGCTCAGAGTGAGCGTTCCAGTGACTGCTAGAAGCAATTGTAGACCTTAATTCAAATTACCGAGAAGCAAGGCTCACTCGAGGTAAAATGATATAAGGTTGGAGATACAAATGTGTCGGTCGCGAATACAGTAGACCCGAAAGGGCGTACTAGCACCGCTAGGCACAAATGTTGCAAGTCGCATCCTTGGGAAGGACACGAGATGGGATTGTTTTTGAAAGGTCAAAATTGGGTTCACAAAGGAGAGCAAATGGTATTCCAATCCGAACAAAGGCTCAACATTTCTGCGAGCGCTAAATTCAAAAGGGAAGGAACCAGAATTTCTCGAATGTGAATCCAATAATGACGGAAGTTTTTTTTTTGAAAGGTCAAGATTGAATTCATCGAAGAGAGCAAATGGCGTTCCATTCCGAGCAAGGCTCAACATTTCTGCGAGCGCTAAATCCGGAAGGAAAAGAACCAAGATTTCTCAACTCTGAATTCAAAAGTGACAAAAGTTTTTTTTTTTAAAGGTCAAGATTGAATTCATCGAAGAGAGCAAATGGTGTTCCATTCCGAACAAGGCTCAACATTTTTGCGAGCGCTAAATCCGAAAGGGAAAGAACCAAATTTCTCAACTCTGAATTCAAAGTGACAGAAGTTTTTTTTTTTTTTTTTTTTTTAAGGATTTTTTTTTTAGAATTTTTTTTTGAAAGGTGCACATAGATTTCCAATTCGATCTTATGAAACCTTAGTAGATAGATCAGCCCCCAGGTAAGGGTAGGATTACTTAATGAACCCGTTTGGAGGACCCTTGCCTCGAACAGTCTAGCTTTCTCCACACTCTGGACAAGGCTTTTCTTACATCCACTTTGGTCAAAGAACGCAACTGGTGGAACCTTAGTGTTTTTTTTTTGAAATCTTTTTTTTTTTTAAAGGGTTTTTATAAACTCATTAAAGAGAACGAATGGTGTTCCAATCCGAACAAATGCTCAACATTTCTGCGAGCGCTAAATCCGAAAAGGAAGGAACCAAGGTTTCTCAACTTTAAATGCAAAAGAGAGAAAGCTAAAAAAATTTTGAATTTATAATTTTTTTTTGAAATCCCAATTTGGACTCATCAAAGAGAAAAGATGGCCCGATCCCCGATATGAACGATAGCTGCGAACATTTCTATGAGCTATCGAGTTCAAGGAGGAGAGGATCAAAATTTCTCAAAGTTGAATCTTGAGAAAGAGAGATCATTTTTTTTTTTTTGAAAGAGTTTGACATGAAGGTGTTTTGTTTTTGAAATCCCAATTAGACTCATCAAAGAGAAAAGGTGGCCCAATCCCTGATATGAACGATAGCTGCGAACATTTCTGTGAGCTATCAAGTTCGAAGAGGGAAGGATCAAAATTTCTCAAAGTTGAATCTAAGAAAAGAGATCAGATTTGTTTTTTTTTTTTTAAGTGAGAAAGAACAATTGAAATCCCATCTCATGTTTTTTTTTTTAGATGCAAAATGCAACATAGGCCACCAACTAGAAAGGAGCCAAGTGATCGAAGCATCACGTTCTCAAGTCAACGTGTCCCACCGGGTATGCCAACTTGATGGACCCGAAAGGAATCTTCCGTCCTCTCCTTCCGCACCCCGGGGGCTGACCTGGGTCTCGGTGGAGGAGGGAAAATCTCGAGCATCAACATTTTTGTACGGGTATGCCAGATTTACTTTCTACTTGGAATTTGGAATGGTGATAATCCGGAGATTCACCTTCGCAAGTGGAAAGGAAATCAATCCTTTTTTCTAACTTTTCAAATTGCATAAATATTAAGAAAAGAGACAAGTTTTTTTAGAATGCCGTAAGAGGCGTTTTTGTTTGTTTGCCGTGAAAGGCGTTTTTACAAAACTCATCAAATATGAAAGACAAGAATTGTGATTTCTTTTTGTCTCTTTAAAAAATACAAACTACAATAGAAAAGGAAGAAAAGGGATCTAACTTCTTAGGAGATTGTGGGGACACGTTGAAATCGACGGTCGCAAGTCATGTATGGGCTTCGCCATCGTCCTTCAAATGAGAACATGTGATGCTTTGATTCTTTGGCTTGGCTCCTAACCTCAGTTTTTTAAAGGACAAGGACCAAGAGAAGGTCCTATATCCAATGAAAAACCAAGTAAACGGGCTGAAAAGCCGCGTTTAGGCCATGTTGGAGAAGGAGGTGACCTTGGGGGGGGTGGCCCCCCAAGGGACGTTGATCACCTTGTGGTGCTTTCGGGAGCAAAGTAGCAGAACTTCGTCTCTCTCTTGGATTTTCTGAATTTTCAGAGCTTGCACTTGGGATCTCTTTTCATCATTGCTTTCTTCTTGGAATGGACCTCCTTTTATAGGCTTTTGGTAGCCATGAGGTGTTTATTGGCATTGATGGCCATGATGAAAGAATTGATGAGGAGTTACAAGTTGATTTTGTAACTCCTTTTTCAAGGCTTGTGATTGGCCGATGAAGGTAGTGGGCATTTAATTGCCTTTATGCTTCATGATGATGGGAGTTTCATGGGTTTAATGCCATGATTGTTTGGATTTGTAACTCCCAAATGCTTGGTTCTGATTGGGCCGTCCAAAATAATGAGTTAATGACTGCTTTAATGGGTCAATTAACGACATTAAGTGGTTGCCAAGGCATGTGAAGAGTCGCGGGCCGTGCTGCGCCTTTTGAGATTCTTCTTGCGATCATCACAGGTGGATCCACGCATTGTTTGATGTCGGATTGCGATGCAATTTCAGACATTGATTGATGTTGGCGGGCCGGTGACATCTGTCTTGTCGATTTCACGATCGGTAGGACAGAAAATGCACTTTCTTGGTCAGCCGGTTGGCGATCTTGAGGCGATCGGTGATGATTTCATGCTTTTGACGGCGGATCCGAGATGTCGACGAAGATCAGTGGTTTTGAAGCACCAAACATTGGATTTTCAGAAAATCAAAGAGGCCGGAACACCCGAAACAGGAACAGAATCGGAAAACAGGCACTTTGGTGCAAAATCCGGCGACCCGGATTTCCAGGGTCGCCGGGCGACCATGCACCCAGGGTCGCCGGCGACCATGCACGACCTTGGGCCAGGGTCGCCGGCGACCTTGGGCCAAGGTCGCCGGCGACCGTGGGGCTTCGGCTGGTTTGGTCGCCGAGCGTCGTTTTCGGCTGTTTTTTCGTCTTTTTCGTCCCTTTTTTCTTCTGTATTTTTCTTGACATTTTTCCTCAATTATTGACTTGATTTTCTTGAAGAAATCTTGATGAGAACCTTTGCGACATCGGAGCACAAAGTTTCCTATTTTTCGGGAAAGCCGAAGACTTTGTAGTCGATTTTCCGTCAAGCGTCGAAACTAGGTCAAACGATGTCGGAATGACCTGAAAATTGAGGTGAAGCTTCTTGAGCAGTGGATAGGACCAACCATGGGCTTTTATTTGAGTTTTGAAGCCGTTTGGGGTCCCATCGATGCTTCACTTGATTTTGCTGCGGGGAAAATGCCGAGCTTTGATATGTGGTCAAACGATGTCCGATTGACCTGAAATTTGACGAGGAGCCTATTGGAGTCATTTTGAGACGTTCAATGGGCTCCGTTTTGGATGTCATGGTTCCGGGTTGCTCCGCCGCCGGTAGGCTTGATTTTCTCTCGGAGCATCGAAACCTGGTCAAACGTTGTCGGAATGACCTGAAATTTGACGTGCAGCCTTTTGGAAGCATGTTGAAGCCACTCATGTATTTTGTTTGATGAGTGATGGCTTTGGTGGTTCCCACCGCCGGGAGGCTTGATTTTGCTGCTCGAGCATTGATGGGGGGTCAAACGTTGTCGGTTTGACTTGAAATTTGGCATGGAGCCCTTTAGAGACATTCTGGAGTCATCCGTAGGCTTTGATCAAAGTTTTGGTGTCTTTGATGATGTTGCCGCCGGGAGCGCCTGTTTAGCTGTTGGAGCGGTGAATGACCCGCTTTTAGCTGTCGGAATGACCCGAAACCTCAGGTGTACCCCTCTTTTAGCTGTCTTGAAGGATCTCTCAGTTTCTGTCTGATTCTGGCAAAATCTGATGCTTGAAGTAGCCTTGCCTATTTTTAGCAGGATGCAGCTTCAGGAGGCTTCTTGATGTTGAGGAGACATATTGACTTTTTTGGTGTCAACACACGCGTCACACGAGCCACCCCGGGCCCGGTCAAATCAGACTCAACGCGCTCAAAATTCCCCAAAGCTATTCAAGATTCTAATCTAACTAAAAACCCAAGCTAATCATCCTCTAATCCCACTTAGAGACTAATCACAATTTAAAATAATAATAATTATACTAAACCTGGGTCAGGGCCTGACAACGTCAAAATCAAATAAGCAATCAAACTAAAAAAAAATTGGGAATCACTTCACTTTATATATAATAATTGGAGAGAACACATACACTCCCGGTCGATATTCCAAAGTGGGACTGGGTCCTTTCCTCATTAACTAATTTTAAGTTTTTGTTGATAACTATTAACGAAAAGATCCTTTATGGTGTAGTGGTAGGGTTCACTCTTTTGAAATCCACGTTGCCCTGAATTTGAGTCTCAGCACATACCATGATTAATTTTTACCATGTCATTAAAAATACACGGGTCAAGTTGGGTTCAAAAAGTGTGCTTTATCTCTGGCCCGACCTAATTTACCCCGACCCGACCCATTTGCTAGGGTCAAACTAAATTAAATTAGTAAATTGGATGAGTCAAAATCAATTGGAGCGAATTGAAACTGATTTCAATTTGAAACCACTTTGCTTCAATAGAAAATTTTTATATTGAGCTTCCATTGCTGGCATTGGAATAAAAATTGAAGATCTTTGGAATAAAAACTGAAGATCTTGGTAAAGTGTGAGAATGCATATAATCCGAATCACATGCATAATCAGATACATTAGCAATAAAAGTGTCAATCTGAGCATCAAACAAATACTTTGTATTGGTTTCTTGAAAAAATTAAGTTAAGCTTGGTTATTAAAAAAACTAAGGGGTCATGTGGCCTCCTCCTGCACCCCTGGTTCCACCCCGAGGGAGAAATTGTGAACTATTACAGTCCTAGACTAGACTAATCTATGAGCCGAGTGCAAGGGTCATCCCTGCGGCGCTCCATTCATTGGCCATGCTCTGCTTGTGTTACTTCCACCATAGTGCTTGACTCGAGTGCACCATGCTCCACGCTCCGTGATCCGTACTCTGGCACACTACACATTCCAACTGTGCTCTACTGGTGCCAGGGTTCATCCCTTACCATTGGGCTGCCCCTCTTTCTCCACTTCAGATCATGTTTTCTGCAACAGCAATGGATATCAAGAATGATGGCGCCACCCTAAGAGGTAGTCCCAGTCCTGTCCCAGTCCTTGATGCAAATGTTGAATCTACATTGCAAGAAACATACAACAAAATACTTGTGAATTCTTCTGTTTCCAAAAAATAAATTCTTAATAATCATAACAATTTGAACAGTATCTACCTCTTTGTCATGTCCATCAGTAGTTTCGCAAGGTTTTCGAACCATTTTTCCTTCACAGAAATAAAACTTGCATCCGAGATTTTGGAATCTTCAACTTCTTTCTCAAACTCATTAATGCCATGAATGAATAGTAGTTTAATTAAATTGTCTTGGGCTTTGAAGAGATACACCTTTGCACGACGCAAGATCGTATGACTACATTAGGTAAAGGTTGCAAAACATTCCTCATCAAAGGAGGGGCTGGCCCAATGATTTGATGCAGTCCCTGATCCACGAGCGAAAATGATGCAGGTCCTGATCCGATGAAATGATGTAGGCTCTGGGCGAAGATATACCGCTGGATCTTGATTCGGCGTGCTAAAGGCCTCCTGTGGTGAACCCGTGGAAGACCCCACACTAGGATGGTTGTCACGACCCGAGCCCGAGATCAGAGTAATTAGGGCTAAACCCCGGGTCGCGATGCGAATCATACTTATTCCCGTAAACCCCGAATTGACCGAAGTTAGACGAAGTCCACAAGGGATCTATTATACGTATCTGTCAATGTACAATTGTGCGGAAATATATACATATATACATTGACAACCATTTAAAACTAAACAAATCATTTACATAAAGTAAAGTCAATATACATGACTGTTTACAACTAAGTCAACAACTGCATATTTAAACACAATGCAGGTGACTTCTACTATTAAAAACGCTATACACAAGTGTTTACTAAAACACTTCTCATAATATTCTATTCATTCACACTCAGATCACGACCATTCGATCAAGCCTCCTGAGGGTATCGGATGGGCAATCTGCGCTGGGGGCTCGGCCTCTACCTGACCGGCAATGGCAATTGTGCCTGTAACATTATCAGTAACACCGTGAACACGACGGTTCAACAATGTATATACAATTATATGATAACATATGTTATTTCTATCAATTCATTGACTTAACAATTCTATACAATGTTCTATACAGTAATAACAATAACTATATTGGCAACTGCAATAGCATTGGTTTCATTTCAATTCAACTCTTTCCGAAGAAAGTAGTCGGTCATTTCATGTTCATATTCAATTCATTTCATTGTGCACTTCCATTCATTAATTACATTAAGCATTTATTAAATGGCTTATCAGTGGGACTCGTCAGTCCAATATATGGCTTTTCATTGACTTTTCAGTCTATGACAGTCCAAATAGGTGGGATTTCCTAAGTGTCTCGATCAGAGATCACTGGAATCACCATGGAGCTCCGGAACGCCCCCAAATCCATCTACTGCAGTAGTGATGTTGTTACCTTTAGTAACTTTGTTAGGGTTTTAGTTGTTGGCTAATTCATTGAGTCCGGACAAAACAGGGTTTCTAATCTTGTATTTCGTTTAGAGTTCGGACTGTCAAAGATCCTCTTCCAAGAAAGACTGAAGTTTCCAAGATTACTGAAGGATTTTAATTCTGATGGGATTCTATGGGTCGCTTGAGCGAACCCACATTCGCTCGAGCGAACCCATCACAGAGGATAGGTCGCACGACCGAACTATGTGTGCGCTCGACCGTTCAAGGTTCTGTCTTGGAGATGTTTGTGACAGAAAGCAGTCCGCTCGAGCGAACTACATCTATCGCTCGAGCGAACCTTGGAGTTTCTATTCCTGAAGAACTGAGGATTCCTATTTCATTCAAGATACTAATTGCTAATCCTAGAGCCTCTCAAGCACAAATTGAAGACTATTTATAGGCTTCATCTCTCAACCTAAAAGACACACTGATTAAGAGAGATATTCCTGAGATTGAAAGGTTGAGAGATCCATCTTCTTCCCCTAAGACTTCAAGCTATTGCTGTGCTGAAGATCTAGAGTTTTGGTTCTAGTTTCCATCCCCTTCCCGAAGGCGGTTCTGCGCAAGCACGGTGAAGATTCATGACGAGATGTCAGCAAGATCTGAGGCAGTCCTTAGGTTGAGTCAACAACTGGGAAAAGGGTTGTAAGTGTCTTGTAATCTTCTACGTTTACATAGTGCTTGGTTGTCTGTTGGCCTAGACGATAAGGCCCGTGGTTTTTCTCCCTTTTAGGGTTTTCCACGTAGAACTCCGGTGTCTTTCTCTATTTGTGGTTTGATTGTTTTATTAAATTGGAATTAGGATTAAATACTAGTTTAAACACAGTAGTGAGATATCCAATCGAGATCTAGTAATCGGGACCTCTGCCTGTGTTAAGGTAGAACCTACTTTCAATTGGTATCAGAGCGGGTTACACTAATCTTTTGTGTAATCACTTTACTGATCTCCAATGGATATCAACAGAGAAGGCACATCTACCAGTAAACCCCCTCTTCTGGATGGAGCTAATTGCTCATATTGGAAGTCTAGAATGATTGCCTATATGAAGGCTATCGATGACCAAGTTTGGGATGTTGTTAAGGAAGGATATCTTGAACCCACTGTAACCGTTGAAGAGCAAACAAATCCCAAACCTAAAGCCCAATGGACTCCTGATGAAAGGACTAGATCTAATTGCAACAACAAGGCAATTAATGCTATTTACAATGGAATCACTGCTTCTGAGTTTCATAGAGTGTCTGCTTGTTCTACTGCAAAGGCTGCATGGGATCTCCTTCAAACTGTTTATGAAGGAACTGATATTGTCAAGCAAACAAAACTCCAGAACTTGACAACCGCTTTTGAGACAATTCGCATGAAAGAATCTGAAACCTTTGATGAATTTTGCACAAAACTGTGCAAGATTGTCAACTCATGCTATAATCTGGGAGAAACTGTTCCTCAAAACAAAGTTGTTAAGAAAATCATGAGATCTCTCCCAGAACGATTTCGTCCAAAAGTAGTTGCCATTGAGGAGCACCAGGATCTAAATTTACTAACAGTTGAAGAACTGGTTGGTAATTTACAAACCTTTGAGTCTAATCATTGTCAGCAGAAAAAGGGAAAGGACATGGCTCTAGTGTCCTCAAATTCACTGAATAATCCTAAATTTAGTGAACCTGGCAGTGATACTGATGATGAGTAGTTTGAGGCATACCTTGCTAGAAGACTCAACAAGATTTGGAAAAACAGGAAGTCCTTTAGAAAAGACTCATCCAACCCGAAAGCTCCTCCTAAAGGGAAAGGCAGGTTTATACCAAAAACTGAGCAAAAACCATTCTCAAATCAATCAAAGGGTACATCAAAGCCTGTTAAATGCTTTGAGTGTCAAGGGTATGGACACATTGCTTCCAGGTGTGCAAATCGCAGAGATAAAAATAAAGGCAAAACCGCCTTAAATGTTGCCTGGGATGAGGAGTCTGAAGAGGAAATTTCTGAACCAGATTCGCCATCAAGTGAGTTTGGAAAATATGTTGCTTTTATGGCTCTATTTAACATCTCACCTGTGCAGGAATCCAAGTCTGAAGACGATATAGACATTAACGAATTTTCTGATGAAGAACAGGAAGGAGATGAAGATTATAAACAATTGCTTCAGGAATCCATTCGTATGTCGAAAATCAGTGAGAAAAGAACTTTGAAATTAAAAGCAATGGAGGAAAAGAACATGACTTTGCAAGCTACATTGAGTGACTCTCAATCTAAGGTAAAACAGTTGGAAGATCAACGCGGTATATTATCTAATAAATTGATTCTAGCAAGTCAAGAGAATGATCGCCTGCAACAACAGTATCAGAAGTCTGAATCTCAATTGTTGACCTTGCGAAACGAGCTGAACACTTGCAAATCTGAAAAAGAAAATCTTGCTAGAAATTAAAGATGGCTCTTGTAGAATTGGATTCAGCGAAAGCTTCTATCAACCGAATGAACACTGGATCAATGAAGCTGAATGAAATTTTGAGAAGTCAATTGCCTCCTTCTTCAAAATCTGGGCTGGGATTTGTAGGTTCGTCTTCATCAAAAGACAAAGGTAAAACTGTGTTTGTTCAAGGAACTACAATGAAATCCATGCCTACTGTCTATCCAAATGCTAAATATCCTCAGAGTTATTATCCTTCCTATGTGTCTAAACCTAAATTCATTCCTATCTGTCACTTATGTGGAATCCTCGGACACATAAGACCACATTGTAATAAACTGAGAAATTACAACATAAATCAGCGTAGAAGGCCGAAAAATTCTTCACATCAGGTTAAGACCAAACTTGTCTGGGTCCGAAAATCTGATCTACGCTGTAATGTGGTTTTTACAACACTAAGTGCTACAAACTCTGATGTTTGGTATTTGGATAGTGGCTGCTCACGTCCCATGACAGGGAACAAAGCCTTGTTTACATCTCTAGAAGATTATAATGGTGGAAGTGTTCGATTCGGAGATGGAGGTAAGGCTAAAGTGGTCGGAAAAGGAGTTGTGGCGATCCCAGGTATGTCTAACATCAAAAATGTTTACTTGGTTGATGGTCTCAAAACAAACTCTTGAGTATCAGTCAGTTGTGTGATAACAAACATGAGGTGCATTTTTCTTCCAAAGAATGCATTATTGTAGACAAAAAGGGAAAAACTGTTCTTCATGGTATTAAAAATTCTGACAATTGCTATGTAGTTTCATTTGAGAAAGAAATGTCTTGTAATTCTGCATTGTTTAGTGACTTTGACTTATGGCATCAACGGTTGGGGCATGTGAATTACAAAGTTCTGGAAAAATTGTCAAATCTTGAGCTTGTTCGTGGGCTTCCAAAACTTAAAAGAGCCCTGAATACTATGTGTGGTCCCTGTCAAGTTGGAAAACAGATAAAAGCTCCTCACAAAAAGGTTGATTCTCTTGTCACTAAGAGACCTTTAGAGCTATTGCATATGGACCTCATGGGAATAACAAAAGTTGAAAGCATTGGTAGTAAAAAGTACATATTCTTAACTGTTGATGATTTTTCCAGATTGACATGGGTAAGATTTTTACATGATAAATTCGAAACCTTTGTTGTCTTTAATGATTTGTGGACTTTACTTCTTGTAGATAAAGGACAACAATTTGGCGGTGTTTCAAGGATTCGTTCAGATCATGGAACCGAATTTGAAAATTCCGAGTTTTCCACTTTTTGTACAAAACATGGAATTAAACATGAGTACTCAGCCCCGAAAACACCACAACAGAATGGGGTAGTAGAAAGAAAAAATTGAGTGGTTCTAGATATGGCACAGGTGATGTTGCACAGTAAAAATTTGCCTCAAAGATTTTGGGCTGAAGCTATTAACACAGCTGTTTATGTCATCAACCGTGTCTATCTCCGACCGGGAACGAAAACCACTCCTTATGAAATTTGGACTGGAGTCACGCCCAACATTAAATACTTTCGAACTTTTGGGAGCAAGTGCTATATCCTTCGTGATAGGGAACAGTTATCAAAACTTGACTCTAGGAGTGATGAGCGAATTTTTCTTGGTTACTCTATGAACAGCAAAGCTTATCGTGTTTTTCATTTAAAAAATTCTGTTGTGATGGAATCCATTAATGTGGTAGTGGATGATGCAGGTACCTCGGATTACTTCTCCGATGATGATGATGAGGGACTGATTTTTTCTCCGTCTTCTGAACAGGTTAAAACTCAAACGGAAAGCCAAGATAAACCTGATTCAGAATCACTCAAGGATTCAAACGCAGATGCTGATACGGTTGAATCAATGGAACCTACTTCTGAGTCTATAGTACCTGATAGAATTCGACAGTTTGAAGAGCAAAGTGCTACTCCAAAATCTGCTCATCCTCGATCTCAAAAAGGCCAAGTCATCAAAGATCATCCTTTGGACGAAGTCATCGGTGAGATTTCTGCTCCTATGAAAACTAGGAAACAGGTACGCGATGAGGTAAGTCATGTCTATTATGTTTCCTCATTAGAACCAAAAAATATAAAAGATGCTCTTGTAGATGATTCTGGGATAAATGCAATGCATGATGAACTAGCTCAGTTTGAAAGGAACTGTGTGTGGGAGCTTGTTCCCAGACCGTCGAATACAAATGTCATCGGAACCAAATGGATCTTTAAAAACAAAACCGATATGACTGGTCAAGTCATTAGGAACAAAGCTCGGTTAGTAGCTCAGGGGTATACCCAGGTTGAGGGTATTGACGTTGATGAAACTTTTGCCCCTGTAGCGAGACTTGAATCTGTGCGCTTATTGCTTGCCATTGCTTGTTTCTTAAACATTAAATTGTTTCAAATGGACGTCAAAAGTGCATTTCTAAATGGGTTTTTGAATGAGGAAGTGTTTGTGGAACAACCGAAAGGATTTCAAGATCCTCATCATCCTAATCATGTTTACAAATTGCAAAAAGCCCTGTACAGTTTCAAGCAAGCTCCGAGAGCATGGTATGAGAGACTAACTGAATTTCTGCTAGAGCATGGCTTTACAAGAGGAAGTGTGGATAAAACTCTGTTCATCAAACAAGACAAGAAAAGCATTGTCATTGCCCAAGTCTATGTTGATGACATCATTTTTGGATCTACGTCTGAGGTTCTGTCCAATAAATTTGCTGCTAAAATGTCAAGCGAATTTGAGATGAGTATGGTTGGAGAGCTGTCCTTTTTTCTAGGGTTACAGATAAAACAAACTCCCTCTGGCATTTTTATTTCTCAACCAAAATATGCTAGGGAGTTGCTGAAAAAGTTTGGAATGCAATCTTCAAAACATGCTCGAACACCTATGAGCACCACTGTCAAAATAAGTCTTGATGCTGATGGACTGGATACTGATGAGCGAAGTTATAGAAGTATGATTGGCAGTTTACTTTACCTCACTGCTAGTCGTCCCGACATTTCCTACAGTGTCAGCGTCTGTGCGAGATACCAGTCAAACCCTAAGATTTCTCATGTTCAAGCTGTGAAACGAATCTTAAAATATGTTTGTGGTACCATTGAATATGGGATTTGGATGTCAAAGGATACCAACACGATCATTGTTGGTTATTCTGATGCTGATTGGGCTGGATGTGTTGATGATCGAAAGAGTACTTCTGGTGGCTGTTTCTTTGTTAGAAATAATCTTGTTGCCTGGCATAGTAAAAAGCAGACTTCGACTTCTCTGTCGATTACTGAGGCTGAATACATTGCTGCAGGAAGTTGTTGTACACAGCTTCTTTGGATGAAATAGATGCTTCAGGATTATGGGATTGAGCAAGACACCATGACTATCTTTTGTGATAACCAGAGTGCCATTGATATTTCCAAAAATCCATTCCAACACTCTCGCACAAAGCATATGGACATTAGGCATCATTTCATTCGTGACCTTGTGGAAGAGGGAACAATTTCTTTGCACCATATTCCCACAGAAACTCATCTTGCGGATATCTTTACCAAACCACTGGATGCAACGCGCTTTGAATCCCTGCGAAAATCATTAGGGATTTCTCTTATTCCCTACACTCCATAAGTTTCTGTTTATTTAGGTGCACACTCACTTATACACATGACCATTGTTTTTTCTTTTTCTCACCGCACGGGTCGATTTTCGATTCTCTCACTGCTATCTCCTCTTTTATCCTTGAGATATGTTTTGGTAATAAGGTTAACCCTAAGGAAGATGGCTACCTACGGTTGTGTGTGAAAGCTTCCAATTGATTGGTAATTTTCTCTTGGAGAAGGCTACCACGATCTTTAGTGTGAAAGTCACCGATGATGGTTTAACCCGTCCTCTTTACGAAAAAAAAAAAGGGGGATTGAGGACTCGAATGAGTTACAAAAGAAAAATATGGAAAAGAAATTACTACTCAAATGAGTTTAAAAAAAAAAAATAGAGAGCAAAAATTGGAGGAAACTATTTTACTCAACTTTGTGTTGATGGGTGTGCTCCCATGTGACATTTTTGTTCATCTCAAAGAGGTTTAGGGGGAGTAGATCACACTGTTTATAATTTCATTTTTTATTATTATTTTTTTATTTATATGGTCATTTTATTCACTCTGTGCACTGTGTGCTTAAATTTAGGGAAATTTTAAAAAGTGCTCCTGTTTACACTGTTTCATGGAGGGATTTGACCAAACCGTGACCGTTAGGAATTTTTCGCACGCTACACCCTAGGGTTTCAAACCTTGGACAGTTCGCTGGAGCGACCATCCATGTTCGCTCGAGCGACGCTGGTGATTCAAATTCCCGAGGCCTTGCTTCTTCTCCATTCTTTTCTTTCTTCTCTTCTATTCTCCTGCGAAGACGCCCATTTCCGCCCGTCTTCTTCTTTGCATCCTTTTTCCCTTCCTCTTCCAAAGGTATGGTTTCTTCTATTTTTATGCACATTTTTGCTTTCCATCTTGTTTATTATACATCTTAGGCATGGTTTAGGGCTAATGTTTTTATCATTTCGTTTTTGTTTTTCTGATTTCGTTTATCTAGATTTTTTTTTTGTTTCGTTCTCATATTTCTGCTCTAAATCAGTCATTGCATACATTTTTCACTCATTCATCACTTTCGTTTGCACATACATAGATTGGACATATGGCTGTCACCCTTTATGTCTTCACTGGGTTTTGCCCAATTTCATTTCCTTGGAGTAATTTTCTCTTCTGATCTTGATATGTTTGGTGAAATCGTGTTCTTTTGAAAATCTATGATGGCTGTGATGTCTGGGATGTAATGGTTTTTTGGTTGGAGGATATGGAAATTGGATGGCAGTATGTGTGCATGTGGAGTTGGCAACTGGATGCCCATTTTCTTATGCAGGGATGGTAATGAGTTTGTGGCTGGTGAATGGCCGTGTTTGTGGAATACATGGTTGGTGGAAATTTTTTGTTTTTTGGCGAATGGATGCCAAATTTTTTTTGCAGGGCTGAGGTGGATGTAGAGGTTTGAATAAAGATATTGTCTATGGATTCAGTGATTGTGTATTTGTGAATGGGATGTGGATTGTGTGAAATGTTGTGGCATTGGAGGCCAATTTTTTTTTGTAGGACCGGTTTGTTGATTGGATTTCATTCTGTCTTTGTGGTTTCAGTCAGTTATGGCACCAAAGAAGAGACGTCATGATGAGTCTTCCTCCTCGTCAGCTTTTGATAATACCAGATTTCCCTCGCTGAGCAAATCTAATCAATTCTTCTCTCTATTTGCGAATCGCAATGTGGAATCAGAAAGGGAAGTTGCTGAGGAACTACATGGTAAACGGGTATTTAGAAGTCTGGCTACACGGAACTGGTTCTCCTTGGTCAAGTTTACTACAAATGCAATCAATGTTGACTGGGTCAGAGAATTTTTCTGCAATATGGATGTTATGGATGACGGGTCTGTCAAAACTTTTGTTCGAGGGAAAGTTCTCTCTATTAATGTTACGGACCTGGTTGATTTTCTATCCATTCCTCAAGTGGAGAATCCTGACTATCCAATTCCTTCTGAGCTGCCTGTCCCCATCGACTATGATCATGTCGCTTCTACACTGTGTGGGGCCCTGACCAGATGGCCCGGTGGCTTACTTCTTCATGGGAATCTCACTGATGAATATCGATTCCTTAATCGATTTGTTTGTCACAATTTAGAGCCACGCGGTCATACATCTAACATCTCACGATGCAATGGCTATCTTCTCTTCTGCATTGGCTCTGGTCTCAGGGTGGACATACCACAGGTCATTCTGAATGGTTTTATCAAAACCTTGCCTGCCAAAAAGAATTCTTTTCTTCCATTTGGGGTTTTGATCACCGATTTTCTCACATTCCGAGAAGTCCAGCATAGGCAAAATGATTTAATTATGAAAATCAAGAATCCCATCAACTCTCGGACCCTATCCTTATCCACTGCTCACGTTCCAGTGGGTCCTCCTATTGATGATGAAGATGAGGAACAAGAAGCAAAGCCATTGCAGGGGGAGCAACAGCCTCAGGGAGATCGATATGCACAGTTAGCTGCTCAAGTACAGCATCTCACAGCCCGTGTTGACATTGTCAGTGGCCAAGTGACAGCAGGTTTTGCTCAAATGTCAGAGGGATTTGCACACATGGATGCGGTGTTGGCTGACATTCTCTCTCGCCTGGCTCCTGCCGATCAGTGACTTGATGAACTTTCTGCTCTTGTTGATATTGATACTTTTGTTGGGTTTTCGGTAATTTTTTTTTTGCACTGTTGGTTGGGATATGATTGTTTTTGACTTACTTTATTGCTAGATATTCCCCCCTATGGATGTCAATTCTGAACAAAAAGGGGGAGACATTCTGATCCTTAGAACTGCTTATCTTTCTAGAACTTTAGCACTTTATTTGTCTATATTTAATCTTGGATATTTGTGCTTACTTAGTGATTATCTTTGACTTTATTATTGCACTTGATCTGTTTTTTTCTTGGAAGTTATCGCAGGAAATTCGCACCATTTCTTCTTTCCACATTGTTTAATCTTGTTTAGCTTGTCTTTAAGTTAGAAGGGTAGAATCTTTTCATGTAATTAGGGTTTTGTCCATGAATTGCCAAAGGGGGAGATTGTTAGGGTTTTAGTTGTTGGCTAATTCATTGAGTCCGGACAAAACAGGGTTTCTAATCTTGTATTTCGTTTAGAGTTCGGACTGTCAAAGATCCTCTTCCAAGAAAGACTGAAGTTTCCAAGATTACTGAAGGATTTTAATTCTGATAGGATTCTATGGGTCGCTCGAGCGAACCCACATTCGCTCGAGCGAACCCATCACAGAGGATAGATCGCACGACCGAACTATGTGTGCGCTCGACCGTTCAAGGTTCTGTCTTGGAGATGTTTGTGACAGAAAGCAGTCCGCTCGAGCGAACTACATCTATCGCTCGAGCGAACCTTGGAGTTTCTATTCCTGAAGAACTGAGGATTCCTATTTCATTCAAGATACTAATTGCTAATCCTAGAGCGTCTCAAGCACGAATTGAAAACTATTTATAGGCTTCATCTCTCAACCTAAAAGACACACTGATTAAGAGAGATATTCCTGAGATTGAAAGGTTGAGAGATCCATCTTCTTCCCCCAAGACTTCAAGCTATTGCTGTGCTGAAGATCTAGAGTTTTGGTTCTAGTTTCCATCCCCTTCCCGAAGGCGGTTCTGCGCAAGCACGGTGAAGATTCATGACGAGATGTCAGCAAGATCTGAGGCAGTCCTTAGGTTGAGTCAACAACTGGGAAAAGGGTTGTAAGTGTCTTGTAATCTTCTACGTTTACATAGTGCTTGGTTGTCTGTTGGCCTAGACGATAAGGCCCGTGGTTTTTCTCCCTTTTAAGGTTTTCCACGTATAACTCCTGTGTCTTTCTCTATTTGTGGTTTGATTGTTTTATTAAATTGGAATTAGGATTAAATACTAGTTTAAACACAGTAGTGAGATATCCAATCGAGATCTAGTAAGCGGGACCTCTGCCTGTGTTAAGGTAGAACCTACTTTCAAACTTGTTCATTATTCACTCATTAATTCAGTGTGTCTCAATAATGAGCTTAGGAAACCACTACGTAGTGCCAGACTCACAAATCAAACTAAACCAATTACTCTACTCAGACTTCCAAATTCACTTATAGACAATTATCTAAACCAAACAATTGAGTGAAGCATTCGTTATCAATGTACGTGTTAATGTGGATGACATTGCTTTAGTTAAATTTGTACATGATGATAACCTTGGTTCACACATATGAAGGTCTAGACATCACTAACACTAGCTTCAATGGTTGGGCTTTCAATTCAGAAGAATCAGAATTTAATCTGCAATTTCTCTCACTGGCGGTTACCTGGCGGTTAGCCGAACTCTGGCTGGCGGCTAGCCGAACTCTGTTCGGTCAGCACGCAGTCAGCTTTCCAAAAGCTTAACAATTTATGATACTCTTCACAATTTCGGTCACCTCGACGGTCACCCCTCGGCTAGCCGAAATTTCAATTTCGGTAAGCCGAACTCATTTCGGCTACTTACGGTTAGCTTTCCAGAAGTTAGTTTTCTGATAGGGAACTAAACTTCGGTCAGCTTACGGTTACCTTACGGCTAGTCGAAATCTGGCGGTCAGCTGACAATCAGCTTTCCAGAGACTGACCCATTTTATGGATTTTGGCGGTTGGCCCTACGACTAGCAGAATTACTCCCAGAACTGAATTCTGGAGTTTCAAAAACTTTAAAACGAAATTCATATTTTGAACTCCTTGAGTTCATACAAATTCTAGAACATCATAAACCATTAGAAATGTATATACTTGCCTCTAATGAAGATTAATCCACAAAAACTCCTTGCTTAGCTCGGATTTGAGGTGGAAACTTCTCAACTTGAATGTTTCTCTTCAAGAATTCCAAGAAGAAGATGAAGAGGATGGAAAAGATGAAGCCCTCTTCACTTGAATCACTCAAAACCACAACTTGATGCTCAGAGGAGATGAAAATAGAAGAAAAAAAAAGACAAAGGGATGAAGAGATGAGTCTAGGGTTTGCAAATGAGATGAATGAGCTCATTGAAGCTCATTTTAGGTTATATAAGCTCTCAAATTGCGTTTAAGTCCACAATCCTCTCTAATTTACGATTCGAGTCACATGAAAGGTCATTTGATCCGATTTTCGTCGAACGACTTCAAGTCTTCTACGAAAGTTAACATACTAATCAAGATACACGTGTTGGTATCAAGAGTTTCCGTATTCGACAAAATACGCGTAAATTTGTATTTACGAAAAAGCCCTTATTCTCTCAACTTAAGTCTAAAACTCACTTAATTCTTTTCAATTCATTTAATAACTTTAATTACTATTTCATTAAGCCTAATCCATTCAATTTAGGCTAATTCAATTCCATTTGTTCATAAACCATTATTAGCTTAATTAAACATAGTTAATTAGCCTTAATTCCAATCAATTATAGTTAATCTCGATTAACTCGGGATGGGGCCTGACAATGGTCCACAGGAGATGAACAATTGAGGAGTCATCATGAAGATTTAAAGATTGGCAAGGGACCCATGGGAATTAAAGAAATTAAGACTAAAGAAATAAGAAGAGGGGTCCGAGGGGCCCACAACTTAAAATCTCTTGAATAGGATTCGTGCACAAGCCTTGCGCATGAATCCCCATGCGCAAGGCAGCCCTTCTCCTTGTTTTATTTATTTTATTTGTTTGGTTTTATTTTATGAGACAAGATCTAGATGTTTTAATCCAAACCATTGGTTTCTAGGGTTCTCTTATTACCCATTATTAAGGTTTTATCTCTTGGAAAAGAGGAGAATAATGAATGAATAATATTTTCTTCCAAAGGCCTTCTTGAGATTTCTCTTGCAGGATCTTCTTCTCGCCCGCGAAGGGGAGTTTTGTGCGAAGCCAAAATATCACACGATCTTCATCCTCAAGGTAATTACCTTCACTGTTTTTCCTTTTCTTTGATACCCATCTCACACTTTCTTGCCCATCTAGATTTATATCTACTCGATCACATGGTGGGATCCTAGATCCAACCCAAATCCCAATCAACACCATTAAACCTTTTCAGCCCTCTAACCAGCCCCTTATCCATCAATCAATCACGACTGTTCATCCCCCAAACCTTTAGATCTGATTGGACCAGCAATAGATCTAGAATGGCAAGCACTAGATCTGGTTTTAAACCCATTACAGTCCATTTGATTCTTGTTTTCACTTCTGAGTTTCAAGCTTGACAATAAAAAGTTGTGGGTGTATTGAATTAAACCTAAATTTCATTTAAAACAGTATTCAGCCCACTACTATTCACTTGTTACCCCAAATTGAGTTTGGTTGTCATTTAAATCCTCGAGGATCTTGATCATTTACTTGACTCGGCAGATCCGTAGGAAAGGTGGAGGTTCTTACATTCCACTTGGTCCCTTCCTCAATTCTTGAGGGCCCAAATTGCAGGACTGTAACAAGGATTGGATTTCCTCATAATTAACTTAATTGATTTAAGCATGGGATGATGTGTCAAACATGTTTCAATTGATTCATTACAACTATTATTATTGTCATTGATCTCATCTTACATCATTTAGATTAGCTTTCATTCTGTCCCGCATCACCCGTATACTTGTACAAACCCAACGTATCCATATCGGACCGATATGACAGTTGTATCGGTACCTGATATTACACCAAGACTTCTAGGGAACAAGAATTAACATATCCTACTCATAAAGTCCTTTATTTCATATAGCTCTTTTAACGTTTTTACTTCTCATCATAAAAATTGTTAGAAAGGGACAAAAACAATGATAATTTCATTGATTCAAAAGTGATCTTAAGAAAACATTAGGATACCCCTATCCGTATCCATGTCATAGATTTTTGAAAGTGAGGAGTCATATCCCCGATCCCCGTATCAGTGTCTGTATCCATATCTGTATCTAGGCATCATAGCTCGTGATGGTTGTTCTGACTATAATCCATATTATCGTGGATATAGGATCAAGGTTAAGGGATAGTGGCACAACCCGGATCCGTGATCGAGCAATAGATTCCAGTCACTAGGACATAAGCAAAATGATAGAACAATCCATGAAACTCACGTGGAACTCAAAAAAAATCTTTATTGATTGAAAATTAAGCATACTAAATACAATATGGCCGGACATCCTTATATAGGGGAGTTGGCTTAATCCCTAGGCAACAATATTTCCTAATATCTAAATAATGCCTAAAATAAGAAACATACTAATATTAATCCTAAACAAGTCAAACTGCTAAATAAAGGGATGTCCCTTTTCGCTATGGACTGGGCCCAATGGGTTGGTTGACCCATTGTCTGGCCTGCATCATATAGTTGTTTTCAAGCAAAATTCTATGTTTCCGAATACATGAAATCCTCTATTTAAAGGTTAAATAACCATTTGCCATTCAATAAAATAATATGGCTGTTTGAACATGTTTCAATATCGAGTTTAGATAAATATATTCAGCAGTAGTGGGTTTGGATTCATTAGTGATTACCTGAGAGGGCTAGGTGTTGAGTGGTCGAAAAGCACCAGTGTTTGGAGACAAATCGACAATCGATGATGGACTTGAATGGCAACCGCCTGACAATTTGGACTATAAGATCGTTGCCCAGTTCCTTAGCTTTTGAGTTTTGGATCCTGATTTTGTCCTTTTCCAAGGAAAATGTAGTAGTATTAATATAATGGAAAGACATGATATTAATAGGATGCAAAGCCGTGATGAAGTTCCACAAGGCCCAACTATCGTACATCCGAGTCACTCAAAATAAATGCCCTAGTTTATGGCAGAACTCCAAATCTTACTCTGAAAGGAGGAGGTCTTGCCTTAAGATTGACCATTTGAATAAAAACATTATTAATAAGACTTGTAAGATAGCATTAATTATGTTTTTTTAATCAAATGATTAATCTTAAGGTGAAAACAACTCTTGCAACAATAAACTTTAGGATGTTCCATATAATAAGGAAGCATTCATTTTGAGTAGCTTGAATTTTCAATAAGTGGGCCACATTTTAAAATTCCATTCCTTCAACTCGGGATTTCTCCAAGTCAAAGCCAGACTTTAAAATGGATAACCTCCAATGCTCTTATGTCCCATCCTTTTCCACACAAGGAGAGATACCTTCCGAAAGATATTGAAGGGCCCACTTCTCATCGTTCTTATGTTGTTTCTGATTCCATGCTGAGATTGGGTTCTGTTGAGACTGTGTTGTACAGAACTTGTTTGACAACATTATGTCAAATTGTTATGCTAAGAACATATTGTGAGAACAAATTCAACAGAAACATGTTTGGTAACATTGTTGAACATAAATCTATTATAACTATCCATGAATCCATCTTATGTGTCAACAAAATGTAAAAGTTAGTGTATTATAAATATTCATACTAACTTTACGAGAACAAATAATTAATCGTGTCTATGAATCCAATAAAATTGTGGTTACCATTTGAAACATACACAAGTAAGGAGTCATTTACTCAATTAAAGTATGACTACTAATTTGATTCAATAACTAGAAAAGAAAAACTAATTCTATACTAGTCACAAACACCATTCTAGAAGCAATTTGGCCACAAAGTATATAATAAGGTGTCTAAATCTCACCATAAACTATAAAACTGTTTCCTAAAATACAATATGTTAATAAATAATAGATTTCCCTTAAGTATTATAATGGCACGTTTGTGTACAGGTGCTTTCCATGGAATAAGGAAATTTCCTCATATGTGGTAAATGATTCCCACGTAAACAGTTTTCCATGGCTATGAAAAAAAGTGTGTGTTTGGTGTCGGATTATTCTCTGTAAAAAAACAGAAGAAGAAGAAGATGATGATTGTCATGTTTGGTGCAATTGTGGATTCCTCACATATGCCATATCTAACATAATAGAGAACAATTACCAAAAATAGCAGAAGAATCTGACATAATCAATAACAAGAGCACCACATGCCTGAGAATAAACGCAATAGAAGCTTAGATCAGTTTTCGGATGGATGTAGAGATTTCTTTATCAATGGAGTTCCTTTGTATACTATTTCATACAGATGTAGATGTTGGCTAGGTATCCAATATTGGTTGCAAGAATCTAGAATGGGAAAAACTGTGGAACAAGAGGAATTGAGAGACAACAGAAAGGACAGAGAATGGGGATGGGGTTCTAGGGTTAAGGTTTGGTTATGTAAACCCAATAATAGGAATCGGGTTCTAGGGTTAGAGATGGGTTCTGGATTTCGTGTGAGAGAGACCGAAATCGCCAGAGTTCCATCGTCTTCTTCCTTCCCTCTTCTTTGGCAACAGTATATGAAAAGTTGATTTTATCTGGATATTGAGATTCCAAGCTTCAAAACCTCATGTAAAAAGGCGTTAAATTTTTGTCTTATTTCATAAAAGGAAACAAGTTTCAAAATCTTTTAAATTAGTCCCTAAATTTTTCAGTAAGTATTCAATTAAGGACATTCATCCATTTAAAGCTACTTTCCAGAAACTTTTTCCCCCGAGTTTTTAAACTACTGAAAATACCCTTTATTGAAAGAAAAAAAAACTCTCCTTCCCTTCCTTTATATTCTCTTCATTTTCCTTGTTGGCATCCTCACAGTAATCAAGGATTACCAGTATCTCCACAACAATCGGCTAAATGTAATGGCTGTTGGAATCATGTCATGGCTTTAAACGAATGGTACTTCTGGCATTTTAAAAAAAATTAAGTAAAAGGTTGTCAAAAATACCGTTAAATGGCTAGATGTCCTTAATTGAAAACTTAATTGAAATCTCAGGGACTAATTTGAAAAGTTTTGAAATTTGTGTCCTTTTTTCAAATAAGAAAAAAACTTGAGCCCTTATTTGAAAATTTTCAGTTGAAAAACATCCGCGTGCTAGACTCTTATTTCTGTGGTTTAGTATGGACCATTACATGTTCTCCTTTACACAAGTATGTATGTAATATATTTTTAAAAGGGATAGCTCCTGATTAGGACCAGATCGGACCGGACCCAAACCCATTTCTAAATAATGGTCCAGCTCCAGATCCTACTCTGACTCGAAACCTATTTTATTTGTTTTTTATTCCGTTTCAATAGGGGGACTCGGGTCTGATTCCAAAACTGAGTTCAACTAGAGGACCCGAATCCAGTTTCAAAATCAGTTCTTAACTTTCTTTTACTATTTTTTATTTCTTATTTTTCTCTTAAAATAAGTATATAATTCAATTTATAACAATACATCAAATCAACTATCTCCAGGATTAAGCATAAGAATGTTCAACAAAAGTTGGTTTTGAACTAAAGTTTGCAACATTAAGGGCATGTTTCTTTACTAGAATTCTTAAAATTCATGTCTGGAGGTTGTATGGGAATTACAAATGCTGGAATTCTAAAATGCCACTGAATTCTGTAATTTCTGAATTCTACTTTTCATTTCCATCGGAATTCTTGCCTGAGAATTTCTAAGTTTCTGAATTTCGTAAATCCTCTTGTTTCATTTCTACATAAATTCTAGACTGGAATTACACATTTTATACATTACAGTCCGTGGGACCTACTTTTTGTGGTTGTGAACTTGGGACCCAACTGTTAGAATTATACTGCGGGCCCACCTCAGGTATATGGTACATGGGCCCATCTTTTAGGAACAAAAGTGTGGGATCCAACTTTCGAAATTTGAACTTGGACCCATCTTGATAGGAATTACATGGGCCCAAGTCTTATAACTGTGAATATGGGGCCTACTTTATTGTTGGTAGGAGGGTTCCATGTTTTGTGTTTTATTATGATATAAGTAACTTTGTTAGTACGGGCATATGTGATGGTATTGGACAAATGATAGGTCAACCATATTATTCAATCAAAGTGACCAAATTTCAGATTGGGCCTACACATCTTCCACGGCTGGAATCACCCACTTGTATTCATCTTTGAAATCGAGAAGCACCCTTTCCCAAACAATTGCCTACTGTAATTCCCATTCAGACCATCTCTCTCTCTCTCTCTCTCTCTCTCTCTCTCTCTCTCATCAATGATCTCCATCCAAATGGCAGATTGTTATTTCAGATCTTTCATATTAGAGCAGCTCATTTGTAAATGCTATCTGAACTAGAAGCTCCTTCGTAAATACTATGGGAATGAGAAGCAGCAATCCTTTCCATTGCCACCGGAACAAGATCAGCATCCACAGTTGGGTGCTGGAGTTCCAACCAAACTTCTTGGAGTTCTAGGATTCTGAAATGCTTTTGGAGGGGCTAGCATTTTGTAATTCTACCTTTTTGGCATTTGAGAATTCTATCTGCCTTGAATACTGAAAATCCCATTAAAAGAACATTGAGTTTCTAACAGGAATTCTTAAATCCACAAACAGCCTAAATTCCTGCCAGAAATGCTTGTAAAGAAATAGGCCCTAAAAACTCGTTGCAGGGTCATGGGTCCACAGATCGAAACCCATATGGACCTAAAACAAGACCCGTTTATTAATCGGAACTTAAATTGGGTTCTGGACTCAAACCAGCTCACAAATCGAAACCTAAAGCCAATCCCATATCGGATTTTTTGCGGGTCGGAACTGCATATGATCAGAGAATTGGATACTCATTTGCGTCCCTAATATTCCGTCAATGTGTGTCATATCCTTTTACAATCTATACAAAGGAATATATATAAGTAGGGCTCTCAGTCCAACCTTTTGACGAGGGGGCCCGGCTCGGCCCACAAAAGCCCTCAAAGCAAGGGCTTCTCTTTTTGTCCTAAAGCCCGAGGGTAGGGTAGGGCCTTGTTTTGAAAAGCCAACAATCTTGACGGCCGAGCTAGGGCTTGGCTCATTCGGCCCGAGGGGTCTCGGCCCGGCCCTCACTTTAATAAATATGTAAAGTTATGAAGAGTTTTTATAAAGATACTTTAAAATTCTCAAGAAATAAGTACCCATCTATTCATATATTTTTACCATAAGTGATTAGAATACATAGTTATTGGTATAAAAGTTAGATACAGTAGATAACTTTTGTAGAAATATGGCTTGAAAATTGAAAAAAAGTTTTGATAAATATTGAGTGCAATTTAATAAAGTATTTGAAATGGCATACTCCTTAATCCTCGACATAAGCTGTTGTATTTAGAGTATGCTTTAAAAAAGTTATATGGATCAAGTGAAGATATGAGTATTCGTCGATGTGATACTCTTTTAGACTATTTAGAAGTCTTTATAAAGAGTATTGTGTGATTTATGATACACCTACCACAATTAAATATGTTCATAGCAATACAATGATGATAATGCATTGCTGATTTTTTAGATATTCTAAAAATAGTTTAAATAGTTAAATAAAGAATTTGAAATGCTGTATTTTTTTATCAGAATTTCAAATTCCAACCACCCAAAAAACCTTTAGAATTTTTGAAATTTCACTCTCTGTATCATTTGTTGGAATTTCAAATCCTCCATAAAAAAATGACAAGTTTATAATTCCACCTAAGGGGATAACTTTTGGAGAATTTGGAATTTTACGAGACTTAGAATTCTTGGAATTCTGATAGAGAAATGGGCCAAAGTATGTTTGAGGATTTTATGGAAAAAAACAATCCATTAAAATGGCCGGTGCAAAAAAAAAAATAAAAACAAGAACCCAATAAGATCCTCACCGAAGTAAAAGGCCTTCCCGCCACTCCACACAGGTTTGTCCCTCTGCCTCTTCCTTACTCTTTTTTTATCAAAGCGGAGGGTCCAGCGATATCTTGGAAGTTGTTAACACAAGAAATGGTGAAGAAGTAGGAGGAGCAGCTGGATGAGGTAACCCGGCCTACAACGCACTTGTCCTCCCTCAATAGTCCAGACCCCTAACTCACCTGCGGACATGTATTCAATCCTCTCTCTCTCTCTCTCACCCCTGGGGCTGGCCTTGGTCTCTCTATGTGAGTGTCCGGGAACCCTCTATTGCAAAAATAATTCTAAATCCCCAAACCCGAAATTCCCTAATCCCTAAATCCTAAACACGAACTCTAAGCCCTAAGAACCCCTCTCCTCTTCCACTGTAATGTAGTTCATTTATTTATTTAAAAAAATCGGAATCCAAGATTTGGATGTTTGGTCTGCTTGGCTGAACCGAACTCGACGATATGATCCTTTCTTCCGTAAAACCACTGACTTTTACATCTTTCTCCAGCTTTCTACCATGGGTTTTCAAATAGAATATTTTGACTCCGAGCTGCTTGAGTACGTGGCATTGGATAGGGCCAAATGCCGGCAAGAAGATGGTTTAATGATTGCAACTAAAAAGGCTTTTAATGCAAAAAAGTACAGCAAGGCTGCCAGTTACTTCCATCAAGCAGTGATGCTAATGTTGGTATTCTTAGCCATCTATTTAATTGTTTCATGATTTTACTTTTTGTGCAAATTAGGAGCAGTTCATATCTTGTATTAGGTTTATGATTTCAATCCCTCAATCATCTCTATCTCTGTGTGTGTTTGTCTGTATATATATATATATATATATATTTTTTGATAATGAAGCTCTTATTTCATTAGGTAATTAGGGCCCACCTTTCAAAAAATTAAAATGTATTATCTGCCATCTGCATTATTTTAAAAGTACATTGTCTACTTCCATCCGCTTTTGAAAAAAAAAAAAAAACTCTATAAAAAAGAGCCTGCTAGCTTATTATTATTATTATTATTATTATTATAGAGGAAAAGGCTCTAATTTGTAAATAAGCTCTAAAACCAGGACATACAATTAGAGGTTTACCAAACGCGCTAATAGGTAAAGAAGCTCTAAATATAAAACTAAGATCTTATTTCTAGAGTCACCAAATGCCCTCCAAGTGTTGGTTCGAAAAACAAAACAATCTCGTCCCTTCCGCGGAAGATCTCATCCTAGCAAGAAAATGGGCCTCCCTAGTTAAAGATCTTGGAATGAAACAAAAGTCCGCTGTGCCAAAACAAGATGACAAAGCTTTAAAGTCCCAAATTACTGTGCTAATAACCCCATCTTTGCAGCTATTAATTGCCTTCACAACTTTGCATCTGCATCCAACTATTTTGCGCTTTTAAGATACCCATTTTTTAAGCTCTCATCCGTGTAAAAAAAGAGAACCGCCCTCGCTTTTGCCTCTTTTGATGAAGTGACTTTCGGACGCTAAGCCGCCACTGCATCAATGATAAAGAGTAGAGACATTTATACACATCATAAAACCAAATGTGGCTTTTCCATCTGTGACCCAAAAGGCGGTGCCAGATAAGATCAACACAATCTCTGCCTCACTCACAAATCTTAGGCATGGTTCTGCACCGTTCGAACCTTGGTCCTGATCCTCATAGGGTGATTTTTTTTTCTTACTAGCAAGTTCTTAGCCATTTTTATCATTTTCTCAGAGTCTATAGGAATCCCACTTAAAATGAAATCATTTGCAGCTTTCTAGATGGTCCACCGAATGGCAAGGATCCATGCGTTTGACTGCGAGTAGTTTAGCAAATGGTTGGTTGGCAAGAGTCAGAGTGCTCCTTCCGCCAATCCACCAAACTTCTGGCTCGAGTGTTGTGCGACATAAATCCAAGGTGGGTACCAAATCAGGTGTAAGTGGAGACAGAGATCAAGGTGTAAGTGGTTAAAAGAAGGAGATAAGAATACAAATTTTTTTTCATGGATTGGCTTTTGCTAGAAGAAGAAGAACAAAATTGTCTCTTGTGGATGGGGAGAAAAGGCTAGAAGGCAAGGGTGAAATTGTCAAGCACATCAAAGACTATTTTGGCTCTCTATACTCTAAAGAGGTTTTGGAGAGACCATCCCTAGATAATATGGAATTCTCAAAGCTAAAGAAGGAGGAAACCCTGTGGTTGGGGAGAGTTTGAAGAAGAGGAGATTCGGAAAGCAATCTTTTATCTTCGTAGGGATAGCTCCCGGGTCCAGATGGGTACCCCATAGCTTTCTTTCAGCACTTTTGGGGAACCTTAAAAGAGGATGTTATTGCTTTTTTGAATGAGTTTCATGCTAGGGGAAGGTTGTCAAAGGGTATGTGCGCCTCCTTTATGTGTCTAATTCCCAAGAAGGAAGGAGAAATTGGCATCAAGGATTACAGGCTTATTAGCCTCGTTGGAAGTGCTTATAAAATCTTAGCTAAGGTTTTAGCAGGACGACTTCAAAAGGTGTTACCTAATATAATCTCTATGCAGCAAGGAGCTTTTGGTTAAAAGGAGGCAAATCTTGGATGGGGTCTTAGTGGCGAATGAATGTGTGCATTCAAGAAACAAGGACAAGAGCCCCATACTCGTTTGTAAGTTGGACTTGGAAAAGGTTTATGACAGAGTGGATTGGAGGTTCTTCCACAATACCTTCTTGGAAGAATGGGGTTTGGCATTAAATGGAGAAGGTGGATTCAAGAATGTGTATCTTCCGCCCACCTCTCTATCATGATAAATGGGTCCTTGAAGGGTTATATAAATGCTCAGAGGGTCTAAGGGAAGGTAACCCTATCTCCTTTCCTTTTTGTTGTGGTAGTTGAGGCTCTCAGTAGGATGGTGAAAGAAGCGGAAAGAGCGGGCTTAATAAGAGGATTTGGAGTGGCGATGGGAGCAAATCCCATCTCCCATCTTCAATCTGCGGATGACACGCTGGTCTTTTGTGAAGCCAATGAAGATCAAGTAAAAAATGGTAAGGCGATATTGATATGCTATGCAGTTGTTTTGGGCCTTAAAGTTAACTTCTTTAAAAGTGAATTAATTGGCATTGGGGTCGAGAAGCAGAAGATGGTTCGGTGTGCTGATATCCTAGGGTGCAAAGTTGGGTCCCTCCCAACCACCTATCTAGGACTTCCCTAAGTCTGAGGATGGCGGATAAATCTCTTTTGAGCCCGGTGGTGGAAAGAATGGAAAGGAGGCTGACTACGTGGAAAGTTAATTATTTATCGCTTGGAGGCCGGGTGACTCTTATAAGGTCTATACTATCTAGCCTTTCAATTTACTATATATCCATATTTAAATGTCTAGCTTCAATTGCCATCCGAATTGAAAAACTGCAACAAGACTTCCTTTGTAATGGCAGAAATACGGAGAAGAAGATCTGTCTGGTGGATTGGAAATCTATATGCAAGTCTAAATTTGAAGGGGGATTAGGCATTTGGTCAATTAGGTTGATGAATCAAGCTTTGTTGGCAAATGGCTGTGGAGGTAGGGAATGACTCATAAGGCTTATGGAGACAGTTGGTCATGGCAAAATATGGTAGGATGAGAAACGGTTGGGAGGTTAAAGACAAGCATTTTGGCTTGATGTTTTGGCAGGTAGCATCCCATTTGCAGATACTTTCTCAGATTTATTTCGGTGCGCCTTGGATAAAGAGGCTAAAGTTAAAAATTATTTAGAGACTTAAGGTCCGTGAGCCCAGGTAAGGTGGGGACAAGGTGGGGACCTACTTTTAGGAGGACCCTCAAGGAGCAGGAGGAAAGCCAATTAGTATCACTCTTGGATTTGTTAAATGGCATATTCATTTCGAAGGAAGGGGAAGATGTTAGACTCTGGAGTGCCTCTAAAGATGGATCCTTCTCTGTCTCCTCTTTCTTCTCGGAGATCTCTATATGGGAGAGAACAAGGAAATCCATAGTCTTCATTTGGCTAATAAAGGTCCCGCCTGGAGTAGTCATCTTTGGGTGGCTAGCTATTCAAAAGAAAATCCTGACCATGGATAATCTAAGACACAAAGGGAAGATTTTGGTGAGTGCGTGCCCTATGTGCTTGGCTCTAAATCGCAAGGTTGCTAAAATGGTTTGGAGCTCCGTTTTACGGTGGTTTTCATGTAGCTGGGTTTTTGCATGCTCTGTTCAAGAGGTTTTTTCATCCTAAAAATCCCCCATTGGCCATCACAAAGGCAAGCAAATGTGGAATCTAGCTTCCCTTGCAATTATATGGACTATATGGAAGGAAAGGAATGCTATATGCTTTGAACGAGTGGAGAAGAACTGCGAATTTTTGTGTGAAAGGATTAAATTCTCTATTGCTAGTTGGGTTTTGATCAATCCCAAGTTCCATGATCTCTCGGTTGATCAAATCATGCTAAAACTGGAAAGAAGTTGCCATGCTTAATGTGGAATTATAGTGTCTGCATTTTCTTGTCTTTTGCCTTTTTATGTTTGTTTTGGTGGTGTTCTTATTGTTCTTGTTCTCTGGATGTTCTTTGGGTGGTAAGCTAGTCAGTATAGTTCTCTTGTCCTGTTCGCTTTACTTTTTAATAAAAGTAGCCATTAAAAAAAAAGAAGTGTTGATCACCCTTTGGATTTGTACTTGTTCTTAGAACTTATACTTCATTGTGGCTATCACACTTTGGCTACTCCTTTCAAAATGACCAAAATTTGAGTTTACCGGCCTGGCCTTCACATGCTCATTTATGCATCTTGTGTAAATGGTGCAAACAAACATGATCGATGTGTAACGGTTATGTATGATCTTCATTTACACACGTAAATGGAAACAATCCCTTAACAAGATGATTTGATTTATCCTCTTGCAATATGATTCTTATTTTCAAAACAATGCCTAGCAGTGTGTTCAGATTCACCTAAAGCAATCTTTCGTCAATCTTTCTAATCAATATGTGTGGGCTCATCAATTTCTATTTTCCTTTATCCATGGGATGGGTTAGAAGAAACAAAGCACTCATAGACACTAGAGAGCTCAGAAAAACTCTAATAGGAAGTAAGCATGGAACACATAGGCCTAGGGTACAATGTTTGAGCCTATTGAAAAGCTTGCTCATTATATCAGGGTGCTCCATGAGCAAATAAGAGAAGCTCAATCGAGCAAAGTAGAATGCTAAGTGAGCGGAGAGGAGATGTTGGGGAAGAGAGTTTCTTGAGCTGAAATGAGGAAGGAGGGGTTCCTAGGTTTGGGCTTGGATTAGGGTGAGCTGTTAATTGATATTTCTAGAGTTTGGAGATATCTGAATTGTAGTGCTGAAATAACCTCGGGATATTACGCTAAATATCCCACTCAATGTTGGGCTGGTATGGCAACATTTCACTGATAATACGACAGTAGAAGCTTTTTTAAAAAGTTTTTTCCAATTAAAGGACATAATATAATTTGTTTTTAATGGCTAGAATATAAATTGAATATTCATTGACAATATGCCTGTGGGAACCTTTCCAATAGTATGTCAATTGACCCTTGACCACTTACCAAATTATCGGGTGTTGATTAAGCTGGGTTGGGATGTGCTGAATCAGGTGGTAAATTCCAAGGTTGGTTTTTTTATGCTCTCTTGGGTGTCTTGTTTTGCTTTTATCTTTTTTTGGATGGTTTTCTCTTGTAACTTCTCAGTTTTTGTCTTATATGCTGCTTAGCCATGCATAATCTATATGCAAACTATATATACCTTTGTGCTAAATATGAGATGGGTCAGACATTTAAGCACACATTGGCCTACGCTTGGCTTATTTAACTACAGGGATAGAAGATTAGATTTTGACAAGCCCAAGGGCCAAAAATAATAGGCAGTATCCAACCCATCGAGTTGGGTTTAAGACGGTCTTGGAACCTAAGATGGCCCAATTAATTAACATTTCTTCCAATTACCCTGGCACATCGTGGACCCCAGAAGAACAATTCTAGATATAACCCTTTTTAGGCCAAATTGATCAACTCCATTTGATCATCCTAAGCTATTAATTCATGGATTTAAGAAACAAGTTGAATCTCCTTAGAAGCTATTATATTTGTGTATTGTGTGCGCGCGCGCGTGCGTATGTGGTTTTCATTCAACAGTAACCGTGGATAAGTTGGGTTGTGGCAATTAAGAGGAGGCGTAATGTGTGTGAAGGGATTAACTTATCGAAGGTGGGTTAGGAGGCCCGATGTATGAGGCAGATTCTGCATAATAACTTCGAGGACAGTTCTCATCTTAAGTATTTGTGTGTATGTTGAATTAGTCCCATGAACTTTCACCAGTTGCATTGAGTTGCATATTCGGATTAGTCCATCGAACTCAAACTTCAAATAAGTGAATGAGAAATGAACTAAATACGCCTACCCCATTGAATTTGGTTGAGAATTGAATTATGAATTGTGAACTCAAATCCAATTTGATAACGGCAGTCAAGTAACTATGGTTTGGCTTGCTCCAACTTTTTGATGGAGCCCGCCAAATGAGATGCCCTGAGCCAATGAAAAATAAGTTTGTGGTCTATTTTGTGTCTTTTACTCTTTTCACCTCACATATATTTATGGATTTTCCTAATGTTTTCTTTATTGGTTTCTTGGATTCTTTATTTGATATTGCCTAATTTCTTTGAATTAAGCCTTAATGTTTGTAACTAATAAGTGTTACATTACAATTGATCTTAGTCCTACCTTCGAAGCAATTTATGGCCATACAAGTTTCCTGATTCATCTAGGTCAATTGAAAGAAATTCCAAAAGCATATCAAGGAGGTAAGAATCATGGATCGAAGAAAGTTTATGATGAAAAGACCTTTTTTTTGCTATGAAGGGCTGGCGATTTTTTAAATCTTGTTTTCTAACTGACATGTCAACTTAGAATTATATTTGTAGATATGATTATTAACTAGAGAGAACGTTAGGCTTTTGAAGTGCCAACGTATCCCAGAAATGCAAGACCCGTGTTTTGATGATCTTATGTTGATTTGATGCCCCCCCACAGCAGACAGGGACTGATCTATATCTGCCTCGATTGGAAGATCCTATTCTTTTATTATTTTGATGCTTGTTCATCCTCGTAATGTTAGTAATTCATATGAATGCTACTGAATGGAAATCAGGGCTTTTCCAGTTTAGGAGATTCTTGGGATGTCCTATATTTTGAGAGTGGGGCCATGACATTAACGTCTTGATTGTGGAACCAATAATATTCCTGAATTTCTTATGCCTGTAGAGGAATTTTTTTGGTTGGTGTTTCAAGTATTGTTCTGTTAACTGGGAAATTGAATAGTCTTTTTTGTTAGAGAGAGAGAGAGTGAGAGAGATATTTCTTTTCCAAGATGATAAGTTTTTTTTTTTTGGTAATCTTCCAAGATGATAAGTTGCTGCTATTGTTCCTAACTTGCTGAACTGTTGTACATATGCAATATGTAGGAAAATCCGATAAATGTTTTTATCACCTCTATAAGGCTCGCTCGACTTTGATGCTGATGCTCGAGCAAGAGAAGTTTGCAGCTAATGAATTGTATCCATTCTGACTGAATTTTAGTTAATTGCATTTGATGTGATAAGCTTTCAATCTATTTAGTCATTTCTCATGTGGTTCTTGCTATGATTTTGTCTTCCAAAGAGCCTTTAGGGTTTATCCCTTGTAATTTTCTCTACACACATATGCTTGTTTTTGCAACCTTCACCCAACTTAGTAAGCTATTCATCAATGATGCGTGGAATGATGTATTTGAGCTTCAACAAGCTATGCATCATCACCATAGATCTGTTGGAGACTGCCTACGGGAATTGAAGGTTCTTGTGGAAAACGTGGATGGCATCACAAGCTGGGACGTAGTTTCTATGCGTGAGAAGGCATTGAAGATCATGAATATTGCAAATATCCTCAAGCATTTCCAACGAAAGGTAGAGATCATTCAAACCGTGAATTCTTATTTGCAATTTGTTTAAAAGTGGACTCAGTATTAAATATTGGGCGGAAATCTTATTTACCTATTTCTCTAGGTAATCTTCTATTAATAACTTCTTCCCAACTTGTTTCGCATCAACAGAGTATGATATTTTAGATTCATAAAGTGGAATGATGGAGTAAATCCAATACTTTCCTCTTGTTGCTTTAGACGGAACAACTCATTGAACACTTGGATTACTTTTCAACATATAATAGCTAGTGTAAATCTCATGCAACGCAGGTTCGAAAGCTGGTAGTGGATAATGAAATTAGTGATGCTGGCAGCGAGTATTCAAGTGTGAGTTCGAGTGAAGTGAAAGAAAACTTCAAAACATATAAGCGAGCAAGACTTACAGCTGAAGTATAAAAAAAACTACAAATCTGCAATGGAGTGAAAAGGGTGTCATCTTCGGCTCTTCCTTTTCTTCTCCTCTCTTCGTGTAAATTTGCAAAATAGTTAAAATTTTAAAATCTCTACATATTCGTAACTTGAAGATGGAATTGTTTTATCTAGATATTTTATAGACTTACGTTTAACTTATATTGTTTAGCACTTAATCTTTTAAATATGTTATCCTAACTTTCTACATTGAATATTGTTTTTTGTGAGATCTCCTAGTGTTGTCCGGAGGATATGGTGAGAATGAGAAGAATCAAATTGTTGATCATAGATTTTTTTTTTCTTTTTTATAGAATTGATACTTGTTTTAGGAGATAATCCATTGATATCATCTATTGACCATAACCCTTTAAGCGTGCAAGTGCCCCGCTTGCTATCTATAGTGGGCGTTGCCTTTTGATCATCAGGAAGGGACAACATGGGAAATTGGGCAGGGAATCCCGTGTGAACGTACCCTTAATGTTTGTCCAATAACAATTGGAATTGGGCATGATTAGACTTTCTAAAGCCTATTTCATTCCTTTTTCAATCTTAGAGATCTCTATTATATCAGCTATAACCTAGTGTTACCATTAACAGGCCGATGGGGTGTATGAGTAGAGCGAGTACCCGCAGTATTAAAAAAAGAGGAAAAAGAAAACATATGATGTATTGTAATTGGAGTCGCATGAAACTGACTTTCTGAAATCTCCTGTAGCTAAATGAGGTCATGTGGCTGGAAATGAGCCACTTTTAGTGCTTATAGCAGACTTTGACAAATTATGCAATTATCTAAAAATTGTGGCCAGAGAGAGATGCCTTTCTCGACTTTTTAGGCCATTTTCATGTGTTTCAAGAGGAAGGAATTGAGAACGGTGTCTTACCACACGTGGACCCTGGCCTCCCCCCTCCTTACATATGGTGAGTTTTCCTCTTCTCACATGTGTGAGTGTGTCTCTCCTTGCATGTATGAGTTTTCTCCCCATGTTAGTGGTTAGTGGGTTCTTCTCCCCAAATGTGCGATTCTTGGGAACTCAGCCCCACTTAGCCGGGATACCTAAAAAAAAAAGGGTTGTTGAGTATGTTACTAACGAACCACTCTCCTCACTTAATGGCTTGTTTTTTTTTTTTTTTTTAGCATAATTCTAATAATTCATGTTTGGGAAATTTGAAATTCTCTGAACGGTGCCACCCACAGAGAATTCTAAATCATTATGGCCCATGGAGACTTTGAAATGCTTGAATTCTAAACTTGACTTTTCAGGTGAGATGGAAGGGTTGGAAAATTCAAAATTTCAGCCATGAAACATGGAAATTGAAATGCTGAGGAAACAGTTATCAGGTCGATGCCGGAAATCTCCAACATTAACCAAATCATCAAATAAGGGAATTTTTCTTTCCACAAGTGATGGAAAACCCATGTTTGGTAATTTATAAATCCCTAGGGATTGGAAATCCTCATTTGTGAGGTTTTTTAGGTTCGACCTCCCCTCGTAGGATTTGAAACTCCTCATTTTAGCATTTACGGGCAAAAAACTAATTTTTCAATCATGTGCATGTGAGTTCTCAGCTATACAATTCCTCAACGATGAATCCCTATTATAAGGGCTGTGAGGAATCCTCGACCATACAGATTTTATCAAATTTGTGGATTCCTCACCTTTTACCAAACATGCTCTATTTATTCTTATCATGAAATTCTGAAACCCTTAGTTTCAAAGTTTAACTCTCGGGTACAGCCTGGGAGTGGACATTATATCTAGAGTTTCTTAAGGTAGGAGCAAGTGTTGTATCTGGGAGGTGGTACCTTAAAAAAAAGTTATTTTCATTTTTTTTAACAAAAAAGCGCACATATTTTCCCATAACCTTGGAAAGGCCCTTATATTTTAAGCTTTTTTTTTTTTAACTAAAATCTACCATCAAACAGTACAAAGAGTTGAGACCATCCAACGTTTTGCTGTGGAGCAATTTACCCTTTATAACTCAAATGACTTATTTCTTGACTTATTGCCCCTTAAACCAAAACTAAATGCTAGGATCATTTGAAGGGCCTGATGATTATATTACAATACAATCCAATAGGGCTATATATGGGCGGTTTGGATCGGTTTAACACTAAAACCAACAACCAAATCAAACATGTCGGTTTTTTAATTAACCAATCCGATCCGACTGATAGCGGTTCGGTTCGGTTCGGTTGGTTAAATCGTTGTTTTTTATTTTATTTTTTTGAAAATCAGACATTGAAAATTTCAAAATGATGATACCCGTCCTTTGCACTTATTCCAATGTTTAGTGCAAACATAAAAATCCAACATTCCAGACTGGATTAAACGCATATAAAAAATAATTCTACTCCAAAAAGAGAGTTTGGACTAAACGCAAGTGCACAAAAAAATAAAAAATAAAAAATAACCAGCTTGCAGTGAAACATTCATTTCGTGTGATACCATTTGGAATTACAATAGAATAATAGTTCATGTCAAGAAAAGTCACACACAAACGAAATCTGTATCAGAACCCACTATATTTTTCAGAAATGAAGGTTTATTAACACATTGGTTAGGTGAGACCAAAACCAACCATCAAAAGGCTAGGCTCTACAGCATTCTCAAGAGTGCAGTCTTCTGATAAAAAATTCATTGAAACGAGGTAGGAATTATGATGGAAGCAAAACACCCTAAAAAGTAATTCCTCCATCTGCAATGAAGTATCAAAAAGCATTTGAGAGATTAGAGGAGATGCACTACGGCAATGTTGACGGTTGAGTTCATGTGAGAATGGAGTTGTAGAATGTAACTTTGAAAGTAGTCAAAAACAATACCCTAAGGCTAAAATAGTAAAAAGCAACACTTAAGTTACTATATACGGTCGGTTCGGTTTAAGCGGTTAATCATGGGCTCAAACCGATAACCGACCTATGTAAGCAATTTTTATGATTTTCAAACTGTTAACCGAACTGATCTATTATAAACCGATCCGAACCGCTCGGTTCGGTCGGTTCGGTTTTGCGGTGATACCGGATTTTTTGTGCAGTCCTATAATCCAAGCCTTTTCATAGTGGATCATTCGAAGGGCTTGGTGTTTATATTTTTGTAATCTAATGCCAGCCTTTTCATAGCCGTGTCTCTTTTGATCATGATGCATCCAGGTGGGCCCATGTGTTGGTGAAATTTGCTAAGCTTAAAGTTAAGGGTGGATCTATCACCCAAGTGATATCGCATTTTTCATAAAAACTTCTCTCTTTTTTTTCAGAAAGAGAGAAAGGAACTCAGTATGTTAGATCCTCAGATTTGGCTGAGGTTCGAAGTGTTGAACATGGGCATGATATTAATGAGTTTCTGAAGTGGCGTAACCAACAATATTTTTAAGTATGCTAAGGTATGGTATGGTATGGTTTATCTGTTAATTATCTAGAGACTGCTTATGTCTACTGCTACGGATAAAAATAGAGAAGCAACTGAGAACATTACATTCGTGGAGGTTGACCATACTCATCTATCTTTCCCATTTTTAGGAATGAAAACTTTGCTGATCAGCGTCATCGTCTCTCTAAATTGAGCCTCCTCCGCCTCATTCAGATTTGTAAAAATGGGCCCCCATACTACCTGATCGTCTATCCTTTCCAAGCAATCTATTACTTCGGCCCTTTGGCTAGCAGCACAGAACAAACAATGTAAACATATTATATTGAGTATATTCAATGTCTATTGGGCTCTTGAATTTGTGTAAGACGAAGATATTGGCATATTGTCAGTGATATTATGAATATTTCGCTGGATATGATAAAAAAAAAATATCATGACAGGTGGTCTATACTGCTATGTTATCTTTTAGGCATTTCTATTATACATGGGCGTTTTGATTGCCATTATGTAGTGAAAAACATATATATCTCTTTGCGTAACATTATAACCTTTTTCTTTTTCCATTTATGTTTGAAATTTTAATCCAACTTCAACAACTTAGGTAAAGTTGGTACAATATTAATTCCAAACATTTGCAATACAGCTGATTGTGTAATAAAACTGGTTAGTTTTGCTATTTACTGGAATGATCTAATTGGGAATTGCTGTTGTGCTTTATGTTGATGTTTTTATTTATGACATTTGTTATCTTGGATAAGCCTTAATATTATTGGATTTTTAGTATTACCATGAACCTAGGAGCGGTCGTCGATTTCAATCGAGGAAGGAGGTCGAGAAGTTCATCCAGACGGGAGAGGTTCCTAGTTACAAACCCAAACCTAAAATTTAAGAATCCAATGTTGAAAATATAGTAAGTTTAAGACTTGTTCTCTTCAAGACTAATTAGTGAGATGTGAATGCTAGAGGTTTTCACGGTAATGTGTTTCTTCCTTTCTTGTTGAAGTCTTCACAAAACTCAGAGCCTACTCCAAGCAGTAACATAGCATGGCCTCTAACCCTTGAATTCTATTGCAAGTACTTGCGAAGTTTCATGGGTATGTTCATTTCTTTTTTGTAAATTCGTCATTACCACAATATATGCTCTAAGTTGTGGTCATGATAGTTTCACTGCATCTTGCACTGTCACTGCTTGTTTTCAAGTGGTGGCAAAAGTAAACAACAGTCTGAAGTAGGTGGAACAATAATTGAACAGTATGAAACATAAAGTACAATAGGAATTCAGCAACCTATTCCTTCGAAGGTTGATGGGTTCGAAACAGTGTTTAATGTTGAGAGAGAAAATGCAATAGGAAGAACTCAGCAATCTGAGATAAAACACTGAGGAAAAAGGAGTTCCAAAGTCCAAATCAAGAAAAAAGTCCGACTTAAAAAAAGTGGCAAGAGGGAGAAGAGTAATTCAACAATCTGAATTAGAAAACGTGGTAGTAGGAACTCAACAGTCAAATCAATCTGCTTCCTTAAACTTCTCTGGGCATGAAGCCAGCTCTTCAAGAACATAAAGGGGGCCTCAAAAATTGATCATGATATTTTTTAACGCATTGGAAGAGAGAGATGTAAAATGGCTATCTTTGCTAACTTGAAGACAGGCACTACAGGTAGTTCTCGGAATCAATAAGGAATCACCCTTTATTCATTTTTTTTCTCCTTAAAAAATATGCTTGAATTCAATTCAGAATGGATAAAAAAACTGATCCTTGATTTTGAATGTGTTAAATAGTGTTAACTAGTGCATATTTACCATTCTTGTGTTAGTGTTAATCTTGCATGATCAAATTGCTTGACAAGAACATTGATGCATGCATTTGCTCTACCCTTGTCTGTCCAAGTAGCATGTCGCATTAAACCAAATTTAACCTTTAGCCATCAATATTGCAATGTGGATCTGCTCTATATTAGTTTGGCTTATGCCACATGGATTAACAGTCCCTAATTTGGAAACAATTAGACCATTATTTACCCATGTCTTCTCTACCTTGCTATCGGGTCTGTGTGGGGAGATATTTCCTCCCCCATATTCCACCCCTGCCAAGTGCATGGCTCAAGATGGCCTGATGGGACTGGGCCCAGAAGTCAACAAGTCAGGCCCGATGGGACTGCAATTGAAAGGGAGTAGACTACGATGAGATAAGGCTCTGACAGAGCCACCCTCTTGTCTTCTCTCTTTCCCTATGTAAACACAGACACAGCTCCAGGACAAATGGCAAAAAAAACACCACATACACTGGTATGCCATCTCCTCCCCAACTCCATCTCCTACCTCTGTTTAGTCCTACAACTGCAACTAACAAAGGCATCGGAGAGCCCTGCGCTGCCCAAGTCAGGGTCCTCTGACCTTCTTCTTTTTCCCTTTCAGGCTCGAGGCAGCGGTTCTTCTATCATCACTAAGGAGCTGCAATCTCCGTCCTCCCCCAGTAAGTCTCAAAATCACTCCCCCCGGGTCTGTGAATTTTTGTGCGCTTACAATTGGCGCCGTCTGTGGGGAACAAGCAAAAAGCCATCTTTCCCAAACACCATGCCTCCCAAAGCTTGAAATGGAAAAGGGAAGTCTCGTCGTGACCTCGCTCGACATCAGACAGATTTTTTTAAAATATATTCTCTCATGAAGCCGAGGAAGTTACGCTCTACTGCAAAAAGAGTCGGACCATCCACAGCTTCTTCATCTTCTCCGAGTTCGCGGAGATTGTTTGAAGGATATTCCCTGGGGAAGCTAAGCAGGATCTTGGAAAACGAATCTCACTTAGGAGAAGGGGCTGGTCTCGGTCTCGCCCGAAATCACTACGATGATTTCGGCACGTCTCCCAGTTCGACCGATGTCCCCAGCTAGCTGACGTCTCCAGTTCGGCAGAGACATACCATCTTGGCAGCACCACCAGCTCAGCAGGTCAAGTCAGCACCGGACTGCCAAAAAAGCAGAGAGGAGAGATGTCAATATTGGGGGAAAAGAGCGAGACGTGGAGGTGGATAGTACACACGGGACTCAGCCTTTCTTCCTGACCTTCGCAACCCTCTACGGCGTCGTACCGGGCGTCATCGGGTACTTCGTCATGCAGGCTACGAGCTCCCGCAGCGAGCAGCTCAAAGCCCACCTCCGCAAAATTGCCAGACCTGAATCTGCGGTCAAGTCAGCTCGGGAGGTCCACCATTTCGGCAGACCACCAGCTCTGCAGAGGTCTCCATCTGGCAGACGTCTCTAGCTCAGCAGGTCCATCTCGGCAGAGCACTCCATCTCGGCAGAGGTCATCAGCTCGGTAGATTTCCCAGCTCGGCCATGTCTCCAACTCAGCAGGGCTCGACTAAGTCAAGCTTGCACTTCGGCAGAGCTTGGAGGAGGCTGGTCTCGGTCTCGCCCGAAGTCGCTACGACGATTTCAGAACGTCTCCCATCTCGGCAGAATCCCAGTTCGGAAAACTCCCAGTTCGGCAGAGAACTGCAGCTTGGCAGGTTTTCCCAGCTCTCGCCTTCGCGACTATGATGCTGTGGGGCCTCGGACCGAGTTCGTGCAGTGCCCGGACGGGGAGCTACAGAAGCACAAGGAGGTCGTGCATTGCGGGACGCTCCATGGGATCGACGTCATCAACAGCAGGTAGGACGTTACCCCTCTTCTGCTTCTCCATCTCTGGCAGCTCGCCGGACGATCCTCCCAGATCTAGGGTTCCGTCCGAAAAACCACTTCACCAAATGGCAAAACCGTCCCCAGTCATTTTATGGTTTCCAAGGTTCTTCCTCCTCTCTCTCCTCCGCCCCTCCTCCTCTAATTCGTCGATCCACGACCTCCTCCGCAGTCAGGGGCTGCCGGCCGGCCTCCTCCCAAAGGCGATCCGGTCTTACAGCTTCGACGATTCCGGCAGGCTCGAGGTGATCCTGGATCAGCCCTGCCTGACGAAATTCGAGACGAGGGTCTTCTTCGACGCCGTCCTAAAAGACGTGATGGGTCTTTCGCAGGAAGAGCTCTTCCCGTAGCATCCCGTCAAGGACATCATCGCCGACGATTCCAAATCCGGTTTAATCCTCTTCGACATCGGCGTCGCACACAAGCAGCTCTCGCGATCTCTGTTCGATGATCCGCCGGATTGCAAGCCGGAGTGAGATGGGGTTCTTAGCCTTGGATCAAACCATCTCATCTCTGCCGCCGGGGCTGCTGTAACATCAGCGAACACAGACCATAACTTGAATTTCTCTCTTCCAGTCTTGTCGATTTCAATAGGGGGACCCTTCAATCCAATTCACAATCTTCTTTATTGCCTCACATGCAGAGGTTTCATTCTCCAATCGTCGATGCCCCACAAAATGCCCCGTTCTACATCAGGACAGCTGCTTCAGGGGCTGCAGTGGAGAATCCGTTTCCCACAGGGTTTGATGGGCGTCTACAGCTTTGCTACGGCGACGGACGCAGGCATTCAGACCTGAGGGGGACAGGAAAAAACTGAATACCTTGTTTGCCTTCTTCATTTGCTGGTGCTGGGAAATGGCAGACAAGCGGGAGATTCAGGAAAGCTTTCACAGTTCCCTCTGTTTACTGAATATATGAAGGAGTTTTCGTTCGAATCAATCCAGTACCACGTGTCGCACAGATCCGACGTCTACTGCCTCGGGATCCTCATCCTCGAAGTCCTGACCAAGAGCATATTCTGCCATCTTCTTCTCCATGGCCCGGCTAAGAGCCTGTTCTCCACTGTTGGATGATGAGAGGGAGGTGCCTGCACAGTACCTCACACAACCTAGCTGACCACGTGCGCCTTCCATGTGTTGACAGATGTCGAGGGTGGGATGCCACTTGTGGAAGTCACAGTAATCTTGGAAGAAAGGCCAGACCTGGTCTGGTTTTAGGCTGTTCAGCTTGGCTGTGAGCTTTCCTACTCACTTTCCTTGTTGCTGCTCCTCTTCTTTCTCCATCATCACTCTTGCGTGGGAATATTTCCGAATTGCCCATAGCACTGACTGGACGCTACACCTCGGCCTCCTACGCTACCTTTTTCATCTCGGCAGGATTCAGTCTCGGACACAATCAGCTCGGTCACGTGCCCCCGCTTCCTCCAGCTCGGCATCAGTATCAGACTTACTAATACCTGGTAGGCTGTACCAGGGCACTGACCGAGATCACCAGCATTGCTAGTAATCTCGGCCTCATCCGTCTCACACCATCGGTTTCGTCCGATATTGGTCTCGGCCAGGACTCTTCACTATGGCCAGCACCAGCAGCGCCTCGATGAGTGTTGACAGCTATCCCCCCCCCCCCTCCCCGAGGACCACGCCTTTGGTGACGAGCCAGCAGGTCGTGTCCCTCATCTCGGCTACGCGCCAGATTCCACCTAGACGGCGAAGGACCACACCTCTGGTGACGAGCCAGCAGGTCACGTCCCTCACCTCGGCATACGCGCATCTCGGTAATAGTGCCAGATCGCTAGCCACAGACTACACTGGCTCCGGTAACAGTATCAGCCAGTTACGTCCCTCATCTCGGCTACGCGCCAGATTCCGCCTACACGGCGAAGGACCACACCTCTGGTGACGAGCCAGCAGGTCACGTCCCTCACCTCGGCATACGCGCATCTCGGTAATAGTGCCAGATCGCTAGCCACAGACTACACTGGCTCCTGTAACAGTACCAGCCAGTTACGTCCCTCATCTCGGCTACGCGCCAGATTCCGCCTACACGGCGAAGGACCACACCTCTGGTGACGAGCCAGCAGGTCACGTCCCTCACCTCGGCATACGCGCATCTCTGTAAGTGCCAGATCGCTAGCCACAGACTACACTGGCTCCGGTAACAGTACCAGCCAGTTACTTCCCTCATCTCGACTACGCGCCAGATTCCGCCTACACGACGAAGGACCACACCTCTGGTGACGAGCCAGCAGGTCACGTCCCTCACCTCGGCATACGCGCATCTCGGTAATAGTGCCAGATCGCTAGCCACAGACTACACTGGCTCCGGTAACAGTACCAGCTAGTTACGTCCCTCATCTCGGCTACGCGCCAGATTCCGCCTACACGACAAAGGACTACACCTCTGGTGACGAGCCAGCAGGTCGTATCCCTCGTTTCTGAAAAATCACGCTCGGTGATGGCACCAGCTTTGGAAAAATCAAGCTCGGATAGACCGTCAGGCTATTTAGCTTTCAACTTCCAAGAGTTAGGAGCATTCTAAGAAGTCAAAAGCTGGGGGGCTTTGTGTGGGGAGATATTTCCTCCCCCATATTCCACCCCTGCCAAGTGCATGGCTCAAGATGGCCTGATGGGACTGGGCCCAGAAGTCAACAAGTTAGGCCCGATGGCACTGCAATTGAAAGGGAGTAGACTACGATGGGATAAGGCTCTGACAGAGCCACCCTCTTGTCTTCTCTCTTTCCCTATGTAAACACAGACTCAGCTCCAGGACAAATGGCAAAAAAACACCACATACACTGGTATACCATCTCCTCCCCAACTCCATCTCCTACCTCTGCTTAGTCCTGCAATTGCAACTAACAAAGGCATCGGAGAGCCCTGCGCTGCCCAAGCCAGGGTCCTCTGGCCTTCTTCTTTTCCCCTCTCAGGCTCGAGGCAGTGGTTCTTCTATCATCACTAAGAAGCTGCAATCTCCGTCCTCCCCCAGTAAGTCTCAAAATCACTCCCCCCAGGTCTGTGAATTTTTGTGCGCTTACAGGGTCATTTTAAGCTAAACCTCAAGTGATGTCTTCTTGTTGGCATACAAAATATTCTTTTTAAAATAGAAACTAAAGATTTATAAATTCAATAAAAGTCTAGATTTCAACATAAATGATAACTTTTTGGCATTAGTATGTCCCAAACCTCTATGCCACAGATGAAGAACAAATCAATGAAAATAAAGATTTATTCCTTGGATATGTGGACAACCTTTGAGTCTTTTCAGGAATTTAAAGTTTATTTCCGTCGAACTTACCAATTTCAACATTGGCTATTGGCCTTTTTTTTTTTTTTTTAATGCATAAAGTAGGGCATTACTTTTAAATAGTTTAATCTAAATACACAAAAAAGAAAAAGAAAACGGTTCTTAAAGGAAACATTTTACTTCTTTTTAAAGAATCTTAAATATTATTATAGATTTTCTAGTTTTACCAAACATGTCAAATATGTAGGTCCAAAAAACCATATTGACTGGTCAGCCCCCTCGTCACGAGTAGGTTTCATAACCACACAGAAACAACCAAATGAAAGCAGTAGGGCAAAGTATTAAATCTAGAGTGTCATGGTGGGCTTCACACTCAAGCAGCACTTCCAGCACTTCTAAGAGGAGAATCGGAGCTATAGCCACTAAGATAGCCAGAATTTACATGACTCACAAGCCGCATTGAATGAGATTTAAACAAATTATTGTTAGTGCTAAAAAAGGACTACTTGTGTATGAAGCAAAGACGAGAAGTATTTGATTTCAAGCGAATTCCGAAAATAGAAAATCTACCTCTGGTTGAAAATTCTGGAGAAATTTTATTATCTGCTCAGTCTCCTCTATCTTCTTGTCCATAGAGGTGGCATCCACAGCTTCCCCACCTTCTTTAAGTCACGTATGCAATTCCAAACACCACTTAATCGATGATAACTGGTTTTTTGTGCCTCAAAGAGGTCATCCCATGCATCATTTACAAACAATTTGATAAATTCGGTGAAGGTTGCAAAAAAAAAAGGCACACATATACACCAAAGGCTATTTGGAAAACAGAATATGAGATCAAAATATATTCTCAATCTTCAAGATAATGAATTTAAATAATTTGAAATCAAATCACATCAAATGCAAAGCAACTAAAATATAACTTCATCTAAAAGGATACAACTCATCTGGGCTAATGTTCTCTTGCTTACACGCACACATTAACGTGGAGCGAGTTTTGCAAAAGTGATAGAAGTAACTATCACTTTTTCCTGCACATTGCATACATATGGAGCCATTGACCAAATTTAACAAGTTAGCAACAATAGCGGCAAACATCATTTATAAATAAAATAAAAAAGAGCCAACTTTTGTGTTGCATCAAAATATGGATTGCAGACAACTGCATTCAGTCAGCTTTCGTTTTATGCTTCACTTACTCTAGTTGTGAATAAAACATCTCAAAAATAAATTTGAAAAAAAAAAAACTTCCAACTTTCTCAATGAGAAACACAACACTCGGAATACTAGCAAAACATGCCGCGAGGCATTAGAAATTCAGGAATATTATTATTCCACAATCAAGACTGTTAATGTGATGGCCCCACTCTCAATATAGGATACCCCATGAATCTCCTAAACTGAAAATCTTGCTTCTTCACTCTATGGCATTCATATGAATTATTAAGATTAGAAGGACGAAAAAGCAGCCAAATAACAATGAACAAGATCATCCAATTCAGGTGGATCATAGATCAGCCTCTGTCTATTGTGGGGGGCCAAAAGCAACACATGATCATCAAAGCATGGGTTCTGCATGTATGACATAAGTTGACACTTATATTCAAAATATGATTTTTTGGTTGATAGTGTAGAATTATACTTCCTTTTTTCGCAACCCTTTAGTTATAGGTTAGTCACATTGTTGATCAAAAAAATATTGCCAAATATTAAAGTTAAAACTTCTAAAAAATTCATTTCAATTGAGGTGCACTACAGAACTTATTTAAAATATAATATGTTAAACTTCACTTCATTTACAACTTTTTGAAAAACAGTCTATTTAATCGGAAAGCTTGCATGGTGTGTGGCATGAAAAAGAGAGCAGATTGGTGTCTTGGTTGTCCTTGTTGAATGGGGTGTTGAAATTTAATGTTCATGAAGTTGCTAGAGGTAAGTTTGTGTGGCCGGAATAGGGTGAGTCCTGCATAATGGTAGGGAGAAGTTTTGTTTATGTTCTCAAAATATGTGAGGACAATTAAAAATCATCCAAAGGCCTTAAAGATTAATAGTGAAGTAAGTGTTGGAAATTGGGTTACACACATATCACAACATAGTTTCTTTGCAAGGATATGCCCCATTGAATACTTTCCAAAAACTCTTTACTTTTTTATCAGCAACAACGAAAAGAATTCAAGGGAATCCACTACAAAATAAAATGACCACCACAGAAAAAGAAAAACCGATTATAAAAGCTTTATAACCTCAAACGTAGTTACAGGATGGGAGCCACCCATGGAGGTTGTTGTTGGCCATCTTAGAAGTTCTTTGGATTTTTTTAGCTTCTTTTAAAGGTATGTTAATTAATTGTGGAGAGTGATTCGACTAAAGGGATTTTGTGGGTCATCCCATGAACAACCAAGGCCATGGAAGTTTCAATTTTCTTTTAATGAAATCAAGTTGTTGTCCTGTCCTCTCATCTTCAAGTGGCATTTCATCATGAGATTAGGTCTGTTAATAGTATGGCGAACTCTCTAGCAAAACCGGGGTGAATAGGGTGGTTCTAATGGTTGCTCCCATTATGTAATTGTGTTTGAGGGGTATAAAGTTTTTATACCTAGTTTTTATTTTTCTATAGTGGTCCTCATGTTTTTTACGGATTCCCTGTCTTTATAAAATTCTTTTCAACACCGATAAAGAAAGACTTTTGAAAAAAGAAATCTCAGTGGGGTGTGATAACATTAGAAATGATCATATCTTTGCTAGAAACCATAATGTGATATGTCTGTGAGATCCTATTTTCAACACTTTTTTCGCTGTTAATCTTTAGGGCCTTCAGTTATTTTAGGTTATACCTTATCCATGCATAGGCTTCTATATTTGTATTCTTCTTTATTTTTGATAAGTAAAAGTGGAGTGGTGCCAGGGAGAAAAGTTTCCAATATTTGGTAATGTTTGAGTCAGGTTTACCCAAGATAAAAATTAATATGCACTATAAACTGAGCTCAAGTCTTGCTTGACCAGGCTTGATCAGCTTGATCACTGATCAAGCCTGAGCTTGAGCTCAAGTTAGTAGCATCAAGCCTAGCATGACTTGATTCGAGCCAAGCTCAAGCTAGGCTAAGCTTGGATATCGACAAAGAACGTAGTTTTGTTTCGAAGACTTCAACCATGATAAAACCTTATGCCATCGAATTCAATATATGATCAGGCCACCTCCTCACACACAGACAACTTTACTATAAATATAATAAATATAACAAGAGCACGACACAAAATCACTTGAAATACAGCATGTCAATGCCTCGTGGGCGTAAAAACACATTCAAAGTAGGTTTGAGGATTTTATGGGGAAAAAAATCCATCAGATGGCCGATGCACAAAAAAGAACTCAATAGATCCTCACAAACATAAAAGGCCTTCCCGTCACCTGTGCTTCCAGTTTGAGCGTCGATATCGGCACTTAACACATGTTTGATGTTCAATTAGTATTTTTCTTAGTTGAGCGTTGATATCGACGCTCGTTTCTTCTTCTCCCTCTTCTTTATTCCTTTTTCTCCCTCCTCTTTATCCTTCACCCTAACTCCATTTCTTACCCAACTCACAATCCTCAACTCCTCAATTTTTCTATTCTTCTTTCTTCCTCTCTTCCAATCTGATCCTTACAATTTGCTTTAGATGCACCTTCAAGAACCACTTCAAATTATACTCTCTAATCTTCTTCCTCGCCATTTCATTTCTTTTCCTTTTCCTTTGATTAGATCTTCTATCTCTCGCTATAAAAAGGAGAGTGGAGAAGAATAATCTATAAGCGGAGATGACAAGAAGAGAGAGAGATGGATAAAGAAACCCTAGTTGGGGCAAGGGAGATGAGAAGGGTTTTAGAAGGTAAAGAGAAGGATAGAATGATTTAAATTTTAGATATGGGATGTTATTATTACTTTCTTTGAGTTTTTAAATAATGAAGTCTTAAATTATAACTTACAAGTTACATGCATAGGAAAGGACTGGATCGGTACCTATTTTGAGAATTTTTTTCTGGTACTGCAGCCATGGGATTGGGACCTAACAAAGAACCCACAAACATGGAAAGAAAGCCCACTCAAGTAGGAAAGGAGACCACACGCACCGGAAGAAAACCCATACAAGTAGAAAGGGAGTCCACACATGTCGAAAGATGCCGCCAGGTGAGAACCACTGCTCCTTACCATTCAAGTAAGGAGCCGTTCTCAAATGCATATGGTAGATATACTAAGGCATTCTTAGCCATAAAAGCTTGTTAAAACTACACTTCGCAACAGAATGGAGGATGAATTCCTTATAAACTATTTAATTATATATATTTTAAAAAAATCATAGAAAAATTCGGGATTGAAACGATAATTGATAATTTCAATTTAATGAAAGAACGACGAGTACAACTTTAATAATTTGATTATTGCGTATTTTATTACTGAACTCCGTAATTTTATTTAAAGTTTTTTTTTTCTTTGGCACCCCACCTCCAAAAAAAAAAAAAGGAAGACTCATGGTTCTGCCCCTTGTGTTTGACGATGGGGGATTGTGCAAGAAATGTAGTGGAGAGATGGAGAAAGAGGAGGGAGAAGAAGAAGACGACACGAGCGTCGACTGAGTCGCAAACCTGTGTTGAGCGTCGATATTGACGCTAAAGCTGGAAACAAAAACAAAAAGCAAAAGTGACGGAAAGGCCGAGAATATATTGGGCCTTTTATCGTGCACCATCCATCTAACAGGTTTTTTCCTGTAAAGTTCTTAATTTTCTTATCATTAAAACGTTTGAAGAGAAGTAAACATTCGTGGTCGGACCACTATAAAAAAAAACAGTTGGTGGAGTAGAAGATTAAACTATGTGAAGTAATCGTCTCGCATTTTTACCTCCTCCAATACAGGATCTCTATCTTTAGGGTTGAGGAGCATACCTGCTATTTTTATTTTCATGTCACTCTAGTCCTACCTGGAAGCTTCACAGGCTGCAAACCATGTATCCGATGATCCAGATAGCACACAGTTTTGTCCAGGTCCCAGTTTTGGTTTGGCGTTCAATCCCAACTCTTTCGACTAGGAGTTTTGTTCATGGAAAAAAAAAAAAAGATTTAAGTATAGAAAATTCTAAAAATAATTATAAAACTGGCCCCAGCCCAGACCCGAGTCCATTTCTAAAGCAACTCGCCCCAGGCCTAGCCCGTTTCCATACGTCAAGCACCTTCTTGGTTTTACGAAGAAAAAAAGGAAGAAAAGAGTACCTTTTTGGTGAAAAACAGCCCCAGCCCGAACCCTAGCATCATTCGACCTTTTTAATCAAAGAGGCTCAAGCGATATCTTGGAAGTTGTAAGATTAGAAAGGTTGAAGAAGGAGGAGGAGCAGCAGGGCAGGAAGAGGTAGCCCGGCCTACAACGCCCTCAAGAGTCCAGACCCCTAACTCACCTGCGGACAGGTATTCAATCCTCTTTCTCTCTGTGTGTGTCCGGAAACCCTCTATTTCAAATCCCAAACCCCTAATCCTGAATCCTAAACACGAAATCTAAGCCCTAAAAGTAAAACCCCGTCTCCTCTTCGACTGTAATGTAGTTTATTTTCAAAAAAATATGGAATCCAAGATTTGGAGGAGGGGGTGGTTTGGCTGTTTGGTCTGCTTGGCCGAACCGAACTTGACGATATGATCCTTTCTTCCATAATCACTGACTTTTACATCTTTCTCCAGCTTTCTACAATGGGTTTTCAAATTGAATATTCTGACTCCGAGCTGCTTGAGTACGTGGCATTGGATAGGGCCAAATGCCGGCAAGAAGATGGTTTAATGATTGCAGCTAAAACGGCTTTTAATGCAAAAAAGTACAGCAAGGCCGCCAGTTACTTCCATCAGGCAGTGATGCTAATGTTGGTATTCTTAGCCATCTCTCTAATTGTTTCATGATTTTACTTTTTGTGCAAATTAGGAGCGTTTCATATCTTGTATTAGGTTTATGATTTCAATCCCTCAATCATCTCTTGTTTTTTTTTTTTTTATCCTTTTGGATAATGAAGCTCTTATTTCATTAGGTAATTGGGGCCCACCTTTCAAAAAATTAAAATGTATTACCTGCCATCTGCATCATTTTAGAAGTAAATTTTGCATTGGCTACTTCCATCCGCTTGTGCTAAAATAGAACTCTATAAAAAATGAGCCCCTGCTAGCTTATTATTATTATTATAGAGGCAAAGGCTCTAATTTGTAAATAAGCTCTAAAACTAGGACATACAACAAACGCGCTGATAGGTAAAGGAGCTCTAAATATCAAACTAAGATCTTGTTTCTAGAGTCACCAAATGCCCTCCAAGTGTTGGTTTGAAAAAGGAAAACAATCTTGTCCCTTCCACAGAAGATCTCATCCTAGCAAGAAAATGGGCCTCCCTAGTTAAAGATCTTGGAATGAAACAAAAGTCCACTGTGCCAAAACAAGATGACAAAGCTTTAAAGTCCCAAATTACTGTGCTAATAATCCCATCTTTGCAGCCGTTAATTGCCTTCACCACCTTGCATCTGCATCCAACTATTTCTCGCTTTGAAGATACCCATTTTTTAAGCTCTCCTTAGTGTAAAAAAGAGAACCGCCCTCGCTTCTGCCTCTTTTGATGAAGGGACTTTGGGTCCCTAAGCCACCACTGCATCAATGATAGAGACATTTATACACATCAGAAAACCAAATGTGGCCTTTCCATCTGTGACCCAAAAGGCAGTGCCAGATAAGATCAACACAATCTCTGCCTCACTCACAAATCTTAGGCATGGTTCTACACCGTTCGAACCTTGGTCCTGATCCTTATAGGGTGATTTTTTTTTGTCCTACTTGCAAGTTCTTAGCCATTTTTATCATTTTCTCAGAGTCTATAGGCATCCCACTTAAAGTGAAATCATTTGCAGCTTTCTAGATGGTCCACCGCATGGCAAAGATCCATGCGTTTGACTGCGAGTAGTTTAGCAAATGGTTGGCTGGCAAGAGTCAGAGTGCTCCTTCCGCCAATCCACCAAACTTCTGGCTCGAGTGTTGTGGGACATAAATCCAAGGTGAGTACCAAATCAGGTAGCTCTATCATGGTTGCAATGAAACAGAACGTGTTCAACCGACTCCTCCGCACAAGTACATATAGGGCATAACAGATCCACCGAACTAACTCGGAGTCAATAGAAGCTCTTACCAAAATAGCTTTATTTATGCATTCCATCCGAAAATTAGATTTTTTTTTATTATTATTATTTTGCAGGGACGGCCAATTCAGAAATGGGCTGTCTACATTAGTTTTGTTGTCATCATTCCTAGCTAATGCCTTGTAAGCTGATTTAGTTGTTACCTGCCTATTTTTTAGAAGGTCCAAATTCTTCTGTTTTCGTAGTTTTGCACGGGGATATATTCTCTAGGATTACTGAAGTAATTTTTAATGGTCATTTTATTCCAGTTCTTAGAATTTCACTGGTTTTTGACCTTTATATTTTGGTCTATCACATTAGATGCAGGTTTTCTAAGCCCTTCTTCTTAAGAGATCCAAGTATAGTTAAGGGTAGATATATTTTCACCAATGCCAATTATTGTACCCACCCACCCACCTATACATATGGTCACCCAAGTCCCTCACCATCAGAGCTACAACTAGGGACTGATCCTTCTATGGAAGATTGGTGCCTCACCAACTAAGCTACCCGTGGATTAGCAGTTATCCAACCCATATTTTCTCTAATAAATTTAACGACATCCACAAAATCTTTCCAAAACCACAAGTTTTCATTTCTATATTTAGCCGCTCATAGGGATTTGTTGGGACCATGCTCGGATTTTTGGATTCTTGAGCATAAGAGGTCAATGGTAGACAAATATCTCCAGCTGGTTTTTGTGAGGAGAGCTGGCTTATTATTCCAGGAGACTCTAATATCTAGTCCCCCTTCATTGATTGGTTTACGAAGGTCACTCCATCTAATTGTGCACTCCATACTAGAGACAAACCTAACCTTTGGCAATTTTGCACAAAGTGGCTACTCGCAGCTCTTGAACTTGCATTATCACACTTGACGCCTGAGACTTTTGCCATTGCATCAAAGCAATGACCCTTAGAGAATTAACAAACACAATTAATTGACACTAAAAACTATTAATTAGTACTAATACACAATTAGAGGGTTGAGGTCTTACACAATCTCAACGAATGGGTCTCAATTAGTGAAAGCCCATCTCATCTCTACAACTCTAGCTCTTATGGAAAAGTTGCCAAACAAGGAAAGAGAAGGGAAGAAGAAGATGGAAGCTTGCCTCTAGCCATGTATTTCAAAGATTATGAGAAAAGATTTTGCATTCTTGAAGAAAATGATGGTTTCACAAGGTAAAAGTTTTAACTATGGAAGAAAAGGAAGAAGGAGAAGAAATGAAAAATCAAATGAAACAAAGTGAAAGTGGATGGTTCATGGAGGAACCCACGCTTAAGTACTTTTAGGCTTGGGCAAGCTCCCGCACGCCTATGACTCTTCTAGCGCTTAATTGACGGGCCCCATCTCTTCACACTGTTAAAAGAAGGGAAATTTTTTAAAAATTAGAAAGTGGAGAAAAATGAGGAAAAACGGAATAAACCAAGACTGTACATACATCCCAAAGAAGTTCCAAAAAAGGGAAGAAACCAAAGGGGAATCGGAGCTCAAGTTATCGGAGATTTTGTTCGCACAAACCCGCACAATGGCTTGAATGGGTGCATTTGTTGATGAGAGCAATTTCTCTCCTGAAAAGAAAGAAGCAAAAACTCTCAAGAGGTGTGGAAAATAGATTCCGTGGAAAATCAAGGAAATCCATGAAAAATGAGAACTAATGGAGAATACTTTCAACAACTCAATATATCAAGGAAAACAAGTTTAGAGTGCGAGAAGATGAATTGTTCAACCCGCAAACAAAAAGGACTTCGAAACTCCTAGAGCGGAGCAAAATATCAAAACCATGCGAGGATGGGATTCTTCATGCATTGAAGTGAAAAGGCAACGTTTTTTTATACCCTCACACTTGGAAACAAAACTTCAAGCGCCAAAGCTGCATCCACGCCTAAGGTTGTGAAAAGAAACTTCTTGGAACCAATTTCGGGTTTGGGGAAGTGTTCTATCACCTAAAATTTAGCCCAAAGGGGTATCTCACACTTAAGTTTTAGAGCCCATGTCTCCCTCAATACAAATTCAATCGGCCTTCGAGTCTAATCAGTCTATTGACATCAACTCGAAAATAGCTTTCCAACAATATATTGTGTGCAAAAATCAGATGGATGAATGGAAAGTCTTGGCCTTCAGAAGATTCAAGTCAAATGATGTACTCGAATCCAGGTGTAGGAGTACATTCCCATGTCTAGAAGTGATTTCAAGGCATGGGAATGCACCCGCTTGCCCAAAAACTATTCCCCGAGCCATTCAGGCTTTGGGTGGTGAGCTCCAAGCATGGTTTAAAGTAGCTTAGCGGCCGCATTATCGGCCGTAGTAGTCGAAGCCGCTACGCTATTTTGAAAATAGCGGCGCTACGCTCTAAAACCTAATAGAGCAAATCGGTTTTAATTTTAATCATTATTTTTTTCCTATATCTTCTCCTCAATAGCCTTTCCTAAAGTTGTCTCTACCCTTGTATAGTTTCAAATCGCTAAGAAAACACAAGATTGGCTGTTATACAATATTCAAAATTTTTTGACCATCGAAAAAATTCACACTGCTACATTGCAACGTATTGCCACAACCGCTACGTCGCACCCGCTACGTAGCATTTTTTGCCGCTACGCCCGTAACCGCTATTTTGATCCTTGGCTCCAAGGGCCTATAAATAGCCCCCTCACCCTCTCATTTGCACATGCAAACAGCTCTTTCCGATACCCCTCTTGCTTAGATTTGAGTTCCCAGTGCCTTCGTCTTGTCACTAGGGCTCTAGCTTAGACTTGAGTTTTTATTTCTTGGTTTTCCTGAGTGTTTAGATTCTGTGTCTAAACAACTGTATTTTGAGGGCTTTCGTGAGGGTTCTTAAGAGGACTTAGCTCCATTTGCCCTTTAATCCAAAACCCCTCGAGTATTCAGCTTATGGGAAGTGTTCATACAAGGGGCATTCGTGATTGTTTGACTGTCTGAGAGCTTAGTTCAATCCATAATGATTGGTGCTCTAGGCTATGTACTTGTCCGTTGCAGATTTCAAAAAAAATCGCAACTTCCCGGACACCTTTGTATCTCATTTGTGTTAAGACTTGGAATTAAGTGTTGCTCACAAAGCACACAAAACACAGAAGGTAAAAGACACAGATAGACACAGAAGATCTTACACTAGACTGGTGGTAGTGACATGCAAAGAGATGGATCCCAAGAGAAACCCTCTCCCTACTCAGTGGCTTCAACGGGTGAGAAAAGAATCTTTCTGTGTTTGTTTCGAATCTTCCTGATCAAATCTCTAAGGCTGAGCTAGAGGCAATGTTTTGGAGAGCTGGAAGAATAGTGAATGTCTTCATTCCTGTGGAGAAAGAAAACAAGAGAAATAGGGGTTTCGCCTTTGTTAGATTCTCAACGAATAGAGAAGCTGAAAGGGCAGTCGATTTGGCTATGAGCAGATCCTGGGGCGGATGGAGAATTCAGGCTATTATGGCCAGATTTCAATCAAATGGAGTGGGCAGAGAGGAAGCTGTAAACTCCAAGCTGCTTGGATTAGAGGACAACTACAGAACTTCAGGGAGGCAAGACACAGTGGTTAAGGCCTGGAGTACTAGAGATTCTAGGTTTGATGAAACGGAATCTATGAAAAATAGAGATGGCAGGATGGATCGTGGATGATGGGAGGGAGAAAGTAGCCCCTTGGTCGTCTTGGAGCAAAAGAAATATCTGTTTAACAGTTTAGTTGGTTTCTTGAAGGACAGAGAATGCGTTGTTGTGGGCAGAGATGTTGTTAGAAAGATGCTGGGGTAAGATGCTGGATAAGGTCCAGATGCTAAATAAGCAAGTTGTGTGGATGCAGTTCATCTCAGAGCAAGAAGTTGATGAGGTTTTTCATTGTGCAATCTCCAAAGGCATCCCATCTCCCTTTTCTGTGTTGGAGAGATGGATGGAAGTGCTGGTGCCTCCCCCAAATCCTATTTGGGTGACAGTGAAGGGTGTCCTGCCTCATGTATGGCATGAGGATGTTTTTAAGATGATAGGGAATTGCATCGGTTGCACTATCGAGGTAGATCAAAAAACCAGATCAAAAGAAGCTTTGGAAGAAGGAAAGATCAAGGTGGTATTGGAAAATGCAAAATCTCTGCCAGTCTCAATTCCTCTATGGGTGGAGGAGCATAAATATGTTGTGCTTGTGCAGAGGGAGGAAAGGGTGGACTGTCTTAGAGACTCTGAGGAGAGAAGGGAAGGATTAAGAGAGGAGAGGGGCTACATCTGAACTGGCTGCATGGGCAAATAGAAGAGACAAAGTGGAGAAGATGGTGACGTCAACCATTGCTATTCAAAATTTGAAACGCACTCCTAGTCGGAGAACAAGGAGGGCTTTTTTGGGCCTCGTTGTGGGATTCGGGCCGAGCCAGCGATGGATATGGATAACCCCTCGGATCTTGGGCTGGATAAAAATCTTGTTTATGGGTGCGATAAAAGGTCGAGAACTTTCTATCTAAATAAATTAAGGTTCGATTTGGGGGAGAAGAGGAGATTGAAATGTTGAGAAGCTAATCGCTCTCTTCAAGAAGAATGGAAGGTTGCATAACGGAGAACGATGGGAACTCTAGCGATGACATCGATAGGAGTAGGGGAGACCTATCGGTAAAGGAAGATGGCAATGAAGAGGAAAAGACCTTGGTAGGCTCTAAGCAGGCGACGCCGTGTGCGATGGGAGATTTGGGAGGCAAAGATTCTTCTCTAAAGGAAATTTTGGAGCTAGGGGGTTCTGGAGGGGAGCAGCGCATACGCCCCTCAATGAGTGACGCCGAACGAAGGAGGAGAAATGGAACGAAATCTCCTAACGACATGGAGGGAAAGGTGGAAAGGGACTGGGACCAGGGGCAAGGTTGCAAAAGGCTTGATGTAGAACATGTGGAGAAAGTAGAGGGATGGGTCTCAATGCAAAGGTGTGCAGGTTCAGCTCCTGCTCACTTTCGATGCATGCATGGCTGCAACCATGAACCATCTGGTAGTAAATATAGGGTTTTGTTGTCTACACAAGAGAAAGGCATCGTTTCAAAGGAAACTCAAGCCGAGAAGAGCCCAGAGCAACTTATCCAAAGGAAGGAGATAGATGAGGCATCTAGGTCCAATTGCTGTGGAGATGGTGAATACTCAGATGATTAGGAACAGGACTGGCTTCCAAGAAAACATAATCCAGTGTGGAGAGGTTATAGAGGTATCAGTGGAGGAGGATAAAGGTGGATGGGCCACGATTATAAAATTTGCTCAAGAAAGAGAGGAACTAAATAGAGGCGAAGCAAGGAGGGGTAAAACAAGGAGGAAAGGCATCATCAATTATAATAAAACCAAAGATAGGTAGGTGGATAAGGTTTCTTCCGAAAGGGGTGAAGGCGAAGTTAGGGGAAATTAGCTAAGTCGAGGATGGAGATTGTCTCTTGAAATGTCAGGGGTCTTGGAGGAGCTGCTCGACGGCTGGTGGTGAAGGAGTTGCCGAGGAGGCAAAAGGTGCAGATTGCGATGCTTTAGGAAACCAAGCCGCAAAAGGTAAACGAGTTTGTAATCAAAGAGGTTTGGGCAAGCAGATTCGTCAACTGGGTGGCATTGGATGCGGTGGGATCTTCTGGAGGCTTGCTCATGCTATGGGACAATAGATCGGTCTCCATTATTAATGTTTGGAAAGACTCTTTCTTGGCGTTAGTGTTGGTGGAAGATTTAGATAAGAAATCGAAGTGGCTGATCACATCAGTTTATGGCCCAAACGAGAAACAAAGAAGACATGAGTTCTGGAGAGAGCTAGAGGTTGCTAAGGGGAGGTGTGTGTGTGGTGGGGGTGGGGACTGGAATATTGGAGGATACTTGACTAAGGATATGTCTTCCTTCACGGATTGGATTCATTCTCAATCTTTGGTTGACTTACATCTCAAAGGGGCTACCTTTACCTGGTCCAAACATCAAAATCCTCCCACCATGTCAAGGTTGGATAGATTCTTGGTTTCTAGTGAATAACTGGAATTGTATCCTGATGTTTGCCAGATAGCACTGCCAAAGCCTACGTCTAATCATTGTCCAATCTTGCTTGACTCCAATTGCGAAGGGTGGGGTCCTGCTCCATTTCGTTTTGAACTCATGTGGCTGGAGGAGAGGAAGTTTTCCCCGACGGTGATGGATTGGTGGAAGGAGATACAAGTGGAGGGTTGGGTGGGTCACAGATTAATGGTGAAGCTGAAGTTGCTAGAACTAAATTAAAATAATGGCCTAGAGATAAGTTTGGAGAGGTGGGGATGCAAAAAAGCATCTATTCTTGAAGAGATTCAAGCTATTGATAAAAAAAGAAGAGGTGGGTCAAATGTCCTCTGAAGAATTTATGAGAAGGCTAATCCTTAAAGAAGATTTCCAGCAAAAGGCGAGGGAGGAAGAGATAAAGTGGAGACGGAGATCAAGGTGTAAGTGGTTAAAAGGAGGAGATAAGAATACAATTTTTTTTTTCCATGGATTGGCTTTTGCTAGAAGAAGAAGAACAAAACTGTCCCTTGTGGATGGGGAGAAAAGGCTAGAAGGCAAGGATGAAATTGTCAAGCATATCGAAGACTATTTTGGCTCTCTCTACTCTCAAGAGGTTTTGGAGAGACCGTCCCTAGATAATATGGAATTCTCTAAGCTAAAGGAGGAAGACCTGTGGTTGGGGAGAGTTTGAAGAAGAGGAGATTCGGAAGGCAATCTTTTATCTTGGTAGGGATAGCTCCAGGTCCAGATGGGTACCCCTTGGCTTTCTTTCAGCACTTTTGGGGAACCTTGAAAGAGGATGTTATTGCTTTTTTGAATGAGTTTCATGCTGGGGGAAGGTTGTCAAAGGTATGTGCGCCTCCTTTATCTGTCTAATTCCTAAGAAGGAAGGAGAAATTGGCATCAAGGATTATAGGCCTATTAGCCTCATTGGAAGTTCTTATAAAATCTTAGCTAAGGTTTTAGCGTGACGATTTCAAAAGGTGTTACCTAATATAATCTCTATGCAGCAAGGAGCCTTTGTTAAAAGGAGGCAAATGTTGGATGGGGTCCTGGTGGCGAGTGAATGTGTGCATTCAAGAAATAAGGACAAGAGCCCCAGACTCGTTTGTAAGTTGGACTTGGAAAAGGTTGATGACAGAGTGGATTGGAGGTTCTTGCAATACCTTCTTGGAAGAATGGGGTTTGGCATTAAATGGAGAAGGTGGATTCAAGAATGTGTATCTTTTGCCCACATCTCTATCATGATAAATGGGTCCCTGAAGGGTTATATAAAGGCTCAGAGGGGTCTAAGGCAAGGTGACCCCTATCTCCTTTCCTTTTTGTTGCGGTAGTTGAGGCTCTCAGTAGGATGGTGAAAGAAGCGGAAAGAGCGGGCTTAGTTAGAGGATTTGGAGTGGCGATGGGTGCAAATCCCATCTCCCATCTTCAATTTGCGGATGACACGCTGATCTTTTGTGAAGCCAATGAAGATCAAGTAAAAAATGGTAAAGCGATATTGATGTGCTACGAAGTTGTTTCGGGCCTTAAAGTTAACTTTAAAAGTGAATTAATTAGCATTGGGGTCGAGAAGTAGAAGATGGTTCGGTGTGCTGATATCCTGGGTGCAAAGTTGGATCCCTCCCAACCACCTATCTAGGACTTCCCTAAGTCTGAGGATGGCTAAAAAATCTCTATTGAGCCCGGTAGTGGAAAGAATGGAAAAGAAGTTGACTGTGTGTAAAGCTAATTATTTATCGCTTGGAGGCCAGGTGACTCTTATAAGGTCTGTACTATCTGGCCTTCCAATTTACCATATATCCATTTTTAAATGTCTAGCTTCAATTGCCATACGAATTGAAAAATTGCAGCGAAACTTCCTTTGTAATGGCAGAAATACGGAGAAGAAGATCCATCTGGTGGATTGGAAATCTATATGCAAGTCTAAATTTGAAGGGGGATTAGGCATTCGGTCGATTAGGTTGATGAATCAAGCTTTGTTGGCAAATGGCTGTGGACTGTGGTGGTTCGGGAATGACTCAGAAGGTTTATGGAGACAGTTGGTCATGGCAAAATATGGTAGGATGAGAAACGGTTGGGAGGTTAAAGACAAGCATTTTGGCTTGATGTTTTGGCAAGTAACAACCCATTGGCAGATCATTTTTCAGATTTGTTTCGGTGTGCCTTGGATAGAGAGGCTAAAGTTAAAAATTATGTAGAGAGGCAAGGTCCGGGAGCCCAGGTAAGGTGGGGACCTACTTTAGGAGGAGCCTTAAGGAGCCGGAGGAAAGCCGATTAGTATCACTCTTGGATTTGTTAAATGGCATATTCATTCCGAAGGATGGGGAAGATGTTAGACTCTGGAGTGCCTCTAAAGATGGATCCTTCTCTGTCTCCTCTTTCTTCTCGGAGATCTTTATATGGGAGAGAACAAGGAAATCCATAGCCTTCATTTGGCAAATAAAGGTCCTGCCTAGAGTCGTCATCTTTGGGTGGCTAGCTATTCAAAAGAAAATCCTGACCATGGATAATCTAAGACGCAGAGGGAAGATTTTGGTGAATGCGTGCCCTATGTGCCTGCCTCTAGATCGCAAGGTTGCTAAAATGGTTTGGAGCTCCGTCTTACGGTTCATGTAGCTGGGTTTTTCCATGCTCTGTTCAAGAGCTCTTTTCATCTTGAAAATTCCCCATTGTCCATCACAAAGGCAAGGAAATGTGGATTCTAGCTTTCCTTGCAATTATGTGGACTATATGGAAGGAGAGGAATGCTAGATGCTTTGACCGAGTGGAGAAGAACTGCGAATTTTTGTGTGAAAGGATTAAATTCTCTATTGCTAGTTGGGTTTTGATCAATCTCAGGTTCCATGGTCTCTCGGTTGATCAAATCATGCTAAAACTGGAAAGAAGTTGCCGGGCTTAATGTGGAATTATAGTGTTTGCATTTTCTCTTGTCTTTTGCCTTTTTTGTGTTTGTTTTGGTGGTGTTCTTATTGTGCTTGTTCTTTGGATGTTCTTTGGGTGGTAAGCTTGTCAGTATAGTTCTCTTGTCCTATTCGCTTTTCTTTTTAATAAAAGTAGCCATTAAAAAAAAAGAAGTGTTGATCACCCTTTGGATTTGTACTTGTTCTTAGAACTTATACTCCACTGTGGCCGTCACACTTTGGCTACTCCTTTCAAAATGACCAAAACACCCTTTTGAGTTTCTCGGCCCGGCCTTCACACGCTCATTTATGCATCTTGTGTAAATGGTGCAGACAAACATGATCGATGTGTAACGGTTATTTATGATCTTCATTTACGCACGTAAATGGAAACAACCCCTTAACAAGACGATTTGATTTATCCTCTTGCAATATGATTTTTATTTTCAAAACAATGCCTAGCAGTGTTTTCAGATTCACCTAAAGCAATCTTTCATCAACCTTTCTAATCAATATGTGTGGGCTCATCAATTTCTATTTTCCTTTATCCATGGGATGGATGGGTTAGAAGAATCAAAGCACTCATAGACACTAGAGAGCTTAGAAAAACTCTAATAGGAAGTAAGGTGGAACACACAGGCCTAGGGTACAATGTTTGAGCCTATTGAAAAGCTTACTCATTATATCAGGGTGCTCCATGAGCAAATAAGAGAAGCTCAATCGAGCAAAGTAGAATGCCGAGCGAGCTGAGAGGAGATGTTGGGGAAGAGAGTTTCTTGAGCTGAAATGAGGAAGGAGGGGTTCCTAGGTTTGGGCTTGGATTATGGTGGGCTGTTAATTGATATTTCTAGGGTTTGGAGATTTCTGAATTGTAATGCTGAAATAACCCCTGGATATTACACTAAATATCCCACTCAATGTTAGGCCGGTATGGCAATATTTCACTGATAATACGACAGTAGGAGCTTTTTTATAAAGTTTTTTCCAATTAAAGGACAGTATATAATTTGTTTTTAATGGCTAGAATATAAATTGAATATTCATTGACAATATTCCTGTGGGAACCTTTCTAATAGTATGTCAATTGACCCTTGACCACTGACCAAATTATCGGTTGTTGATTAAGCTGGGTTGGGATGTACTGAATCATGTGGTAAATTCCAAGCTTGATTTTTTTCTGCTCTCTTGGGTGTCTTGTTTTGCTTTTATCTTTTTTTGGATGGTTTTCTCTTGTAACTTCTCAATTTTTGTCTTATATGCTGCTTAGCTATTAATAAAACTCAATTACCATTAAAAAAAATTCCAAGCTGCGGACTTTAAAGCAAGGCCCATGCATAGTCTATATGCAAACTATATATACCTTTGTGCTACATATGAGATGGGTCAGGCATTTAAGCACACATTGACCTACGGTTGGCTCGTTTAACTACCAGGATAGAAGATTAGATTTTGACAAGCCCAAGGGCCTAAAATAATAGCCCGTATCCAACTCATCGAGTTTGGTGTAAGACGGTCTTGGAACCTGAGATGGCCCAATTAATGAACATTTCTACCGATTACCCTGGTACATTGTGGAGCCCAAAAGAACAATTTTAGATATAACCCTTTTTAGGCCAAATTGATCAACTCCATTTGATCATCCTAAGCTATTAATTCATGGATTTAAGAAACAAGTTGAATTTCCTTAGAAGCTATTATATTTGTGTATTGTGCGCGCGCGTGTATGTGGTTTTCATTCAACAGTAACCGTGGATAAGTTGGGTTGTGGCAATTAAGAGGAGGCGTAATGTGTGTGAAGGGATTAACTCATCGTAGGTGGGCTAGGAGGCCCGATGTATGAGGTGGATTTTGCTTAATAACTTCGAGGACAGTTCTCATCTTAAGTTTTTGTGTATGTATGTTGAATTAGTCCCATGAACTTTCACCAGTTGCATCGAATTGCATATTTGGATTAGTCTATCGAACTCAAACTTCGAATAAGTGAATGAGAAATGAACTAAATACGCTTACCCCATTGAATTTGGTTGAGAATCGAATTATGAATTGTGAACTCGAATCCAATTTGATAACGGCAGTCAAGTAACTATGGTTTGGCTTGCTCCAACTTTTTGATGGAGCCCGCCAAATGAGATGCCCTGAGCCAATGAAAAATAAGTTTGTGGCCTATTTTGTGTCTTTTACTCTTTTCACCTTACATATGTTTCTGGATTTTCCTGATGTTTTCTTTATTGGTTTCTTGGATTCTTTATTTGATATTGCCTAATTTCTTTGAATTAATATCCAGAAAGCCTTAATGTCTATAACTAATAAGTGTTACATTACAATTGATCTTAGTCCTACCTTCGAAGCAATTTACGGCCGTACAAGTTCCCTGATTCATTTGGGTCAATTGAAAGAAATTCCAAAAGCATATCAAGGAGGTAAGAATCATGGATCAAAGAAAGTTTATGATGAAAAGACTTTTATTTGCTATGAACCACTCGTGATTTTTTAAATCTTGTTTTCTAATTGACATGTCAACTTAGAATTATATTTGTAGATATGATTATTAACTAGAAAAAACTTTAGGCTTTTGCTTTGTGACAAAGTGCGGTTTAAAGTGCCAACTTATCCCAGAAATGCAAGACCCGTGTTTTGATGATCCTATGTTGATTTGATGCCCCCCACAGCAGACAGGGACTGATCTATATCTGCCTCGATTGGAAGATCCTATTCTTTTATTATTTGGATGCTTGTTCATCCTCGTAATGTTAGTAATTCATATGAATGCTACTGAATGGAAATCAGGGTTTTCCAGTTTAAGAGATTCTTGGGATGTCCTATATTGAGAGTGGGGCCATGACATTAATGTCTTGATTGTGGAACCAATAATTTTCCTGAATTTCTAATGCCTGTAGAGGAATTTTTTTGGTTGGTGTTCCTAGTATTGTTCTGTTAACTGGGAAATTGAATAGTCTTTTTGTTAGAGAGAGAGAGAGAGAGAGAGAGAGAGAGAGAGATTTCTCTTCCAAGATAAGTTTTTTTTTTTTTTTGGTAGTCTTCCAAGATGATAAGTTGCTGCTATTGTTCCTAACTTGCTAAACTGTTGTACATATGCAATATGTAGGAAAATCCGATAAATGTTTTTATCACCTCTATAAGGCTCGCTCAACTTTGATGCTGATGCTCGAGCAAGAGAAGTTTGCGGCTGATGAATTGTATCCATTCTGAATGAATTTTAGTTGATTGCATTTGATGTGATCTGCTTTCAATCTATTTAGTCATTTCTCATGTTGTTCTTGCTGTGGTTTTGCCTTCCAAAGAGCCTTTAGAGTTTATCCCTTGTAATTTTCTCTACCCACACATGCTTGTTTTTGCAACCTTCACCCAACTTAGTAAGCTATTCATCAATGATGCGTGGAATGATGTATTTGAGCTTCAACAAGCCATGCGACATCACCATAGATCTGTTGGAGACTGCCTACGGGAATTGAAGGTTCTTGCAGAAAACGTGGATGGCTCCACAAGCTGGGACTCAGTTTCTATGCGTGAGATGGCATTGAAGATCATGAATATTGCAAATATCCTCAAGCATTTCCAACGGAAGGTAGAGATCATTCAAACTGCGACTTCTTATTTGCAATTTGCTTAAGAGTGGACTCAGTACTAAATATTGGGTAGAAATCTTATTTACCTATTTCTCTAGGTAATCTTCTAGTAACAACTTCTTCCCAACTTATTTCGCAACAACAGAGTATGATATTTTAGATTCATAAAGTGGAATGATGGAGTAAATCCAATACTTTCCTCTTGTTGCTTTAGACAGAACAACTCATTTAACACTTGGATTACTTTTCAACATATAATAGCTAGTGTAAATCTCATGCAACGCAGGTTCGAAAGCTGGTAGAGGATAATGAAATTAGTGATGTTGGCAGCGAGCATTCAAGTGTGGGTTCGAGTGAAGTGAAAGAAAACTTCAAAACATATAAGCGAGCAAGACTTACAGCTGAAGTATAAAAAAAAAAAAAAAGCTACAAATCTGCAATGGAGTGAAAAGGGCGTCATCTTCGGCTCTCCCTTTTCTTCTCATCTCTTCGTGTAAATTTGCAAAATAGTTAAATTTTAGAATCTCTACATATTCGTAACTTGAAGACGGAATTGTTTTATCTAGATATTTTATAGACTTGCGTTTAACTGATATTGTTTAGCACTTAATCTTTTAAATCTGTTACCCTAACTTTCTACATTGAATTTTTTTTTTTGTGAGATCTCCTAGTGTTGTCAGGAGGATAAGGTGAGAATGAGAAGAATCAGATTGTAGATCATAGATTTTTTCTTTTTTATAGAATTGATGCTTGTTTTAGGGGATAATCCATTGATATCGTCTATTTTTTTGGCCATAACCCTTTAGGCGCGCAGGTGCCCCGCTTGCTATCTATAGTGGGCTTTGCCTTTTTGACCATCAGGTAGGGACAACATGGGAATACTGAGGTTTGTGTTTTTTTTTTTCCTTTTTAATGATTATATTGGTGAAATTATAAACTACTTTAGTCCTAAACTAGCCTAATCTATCAGCCCATCAATGCTCCACTTGACTTCTCCGATAACACATTTCACTGTACTGTACTAGTACATGGGTTTGATCCATGGAAGGGAAACGAAAGTGCCCGCTGCCTCCTTTCCCTCCTCCATCCACTACGCCGCTGTCTCTTTCTCGCCGGCATACCTGGTTCCAGTAACTCCAGCGTTCTTCCTAGCTCCGGCAAGAAAGAGACAGTGACGTAGTGGACGGAGGAGGGAAAGGGGCAGCGTACACTTTCGTTTCCCTTCCATGGATCGAACCCCGGTACTAGCAGAGCACAGTGAACTTTCGTTTCCTTCCATGGATCGAACCCTGGTACTAGCAGAGCACAGTGAAATGTGCCATCGGAGAAGATTTAACAATTTACGGGTCAAAATAAAAAATTACACAGAATTTAGCAGTAAAAAACAAAATTTTGAAACTTAAGGGCCCCCCTAGTCCTACATGTAGGTCCACCCCATTTCAGGCCTTACCACTGTGAAAGCAATGCAATTACATGAACTCGGCTTTAAGAATGCTTTTTTGGGTGTTAAACTTCTCAACAGTGTTAGCATGAAAAAGCTGGTTTTGTCCATCATTTCTTTGAGAAAAAACAAATGTAGGGCAGAAATGACTAGACTTCTAACGGCATCTTTGGATGTGTGCAACGAAAGGATTTTGCCATAGAGGGGAAATTTTTCTATTAGAATGAGAATCAATTGTGATTTACAGACTAACTCTTCCAGTTCTCACCAATTACTCTGGACATTACTAGGAAATCTCACCAAATAAATAATCAATGTAAAAAGTTAGAATATCAGATTAAAAAAATTAAGGAGTGCTAAAATATATAGGTTAAAGCATGGATCTATAAAATATCTAGATCATACAATTCAATCTTCCAGTTACGAGTATGCATGGAAAGTTTGACATTTAGACTATTTTGCAAATTTGGAATGGAATTTCCTTCACGAAGAGATTAGATAGAAAGAGAGGAAGAAGACGACCCTTTTGCTCCACTGCAGATTTGTTTTTCATACTTCGGCTGTAAGTTTTGCATATGTTTTGAACTTTCGCTTTTGTTGCTATCTCACTCATCTTTATATTTTTATGCTGCTGTTTTTGTTGAGTCTTTACACGTGAAAGAAAAAATCCAAGCTATTGGAACCAATCCAGGCTACAGAAATGACATGACTACTGCACGAAACATGAATTTAGTAGATCTTACCATTCAAAACAAAGAAAGCAAGTCTAAGAACAAAACTAGGTAAACAACTGAATGCATGACACATAAACATCTAAGAGAATGAACACAGTAAATTTTGTAACTCCGTTACCAGACCAAAGTATTAACAACAATCCCATCTCGTTTGCCCTTTTTTTTTATTTTTTTATTTATTTTATTTTATTTTATTTTTTTATTTTTATGGTGACTGCATTAATGTCAAAAAACTGTACAGCATAGGAAAGGTACTAAACACAGAAAAAACAATTGCATCTTGTGGCGATGGGTTTGACGACTCAACAATCAAGCTGATACTTCATTTGAACTCACACTTGACAGCCCGCTGCCAGTGTCACTAATCTCCTTGCGTTCAAGTAGATTCCGAAGCTGCATTGCATGAAATTTGTGGCGATGGGTTTGACGACTCAACAATCAAGCTGATACTTCATTTGAACTCACACTTGACAGCCCGCTGCCAGTGTCACTAATCTCCTTGCGTTCAAGTAGATTCCGAAGCTGCATTGCATGAAATTTACACAAATTATTTGTCAAGAAGAAACTAAGTGTTAAAAGGGGAAAACTAGAAAAAAGTATTGGATTTTAATTCATCCTTCCACTTTTTATGAATCTAAAATACCATGTTCTGTTGCAAATGAGAAGTAGCACTTAGAGTGAAATCTACCTGTTGTTGGAAAATCTTGAGAAGATTTGCAATATTAGTGATTTTTGCTCCCTTCTCTTTCATAGAAACCGAGTCCCAGGTTGTGGAGCCATCCACATTATCCAAAAGGATCTTCAGTTCGCCCACAACGTTTACAATGGATTCCTGGTTACATCGCATCCCCTGTTGAAGCTCAACTATGTTGTCCCAAGCATCATTTAGGTACATCGTGCTAAATTAAATAAAGGTTAAAACAAAGCATGTGTGTGAATTTGCAATGTCAGTGTCACTTATGTTAATAGAAACCAATGACAACGTTTGCAATGTCTATTTCTGCTGCATCAATAGTGAACAGTAACTACTATCTGATAAGAGTAAGCCCACCCAGCCCACCCAGTTGCACCACAGTCGCACCACAAGACTGGAACCAACTGGGACCATGGGGTGAGCATGTAGGCCCAGTTCTAAGTATGGGCTCGTCAGTTCAAGATTTGAATAAGTGATGAGGACGAGGCTGATTTGTTAGCATAATCGTGACATTAGGTTGCAGATTGAATAAGGCTAGTCAATATGATTTCTTTCTAAAAATAAGTGGTAATCCTTCATTAACTGGATGATCCTTTTAATTTTATTTCTATCCATGTAAGCTGGAATGGCTATTTAGTAGAGGAAAATCAATAAGAAAATAAGAGAAATTATTCCAAATATGTGCTTGCACAAGGAGGCCCAGTCCATCCTTGAACTTGGATAACCCATCTTCTTCTTCTTCCTTTGTGATCTTATCGATTGGTATCAGAGCTCTATTCCTGGCATGACAAGCATGATGAACAATAGCAGAACCGAAGTGCCATCTATGAAGGTTGACGAGCTCAATGAAGAAGTTATAGACAGTGTGCTGGATCATTACAGGATATCAAGGTGACATTGGCAGCCATGGACGACGAGTATGACCACATACTCTTGCTCCTTCCTAGCAAGGCAGAGCCAGAGGGATCTAGCAAGGGACAGCTTCAACCTCGCATCACGAGATTGGACTTTCCAAAGTTCTTAGGTGGGGAACCAACCTCGTGGATCTATAGGGGAAATAAGTTCTTTCAATTTCAAGAGACTACAGAAGATCAACAAGTCCTATTAGCCTCTTTTCATTTAGATGGGGAAGCCGGGAAGAAAATCATTCATGAAGTTTTAATACGTTGGGAAAATTTACCAACAGTTGATGCTACTTGGGAAGACCCCCAACTTCTTCACCAGAGATTTTCAGATTTTGAGCTTGGGGACAAGGCCAATTTTGAAGGGGGTAGGAATGATAAGAGTAAGCCCCACCCAGTCGCACCACACGACTGGAACCAAATGGGACCATGGGGTGAGCATGTGGGCCCAGTGCTAAGTAAGGGCTCATCAGTTTAAGATTTGAATAAGTGATAAGGATTGAGGTTGATTTATTAGCCTAATCATCACATTAGGTTGCAGATTGAATAAGAGTATTCAATATGATTTATTTCTAAAAATAAGTGGTAATCCTTCTTTGATTGGATGATCTTTTTAATTTTATTTCTACCCATGTAAGCTGAATGGCTATTTAGTAGAGGAAAATCAATAAGAAAATGAGTGAAACTATTCCAAATCTGTGCTTGCACAAGGAGGCCCAGTCCATCCTCGAACTTGGACAACCTATCTTCTTCTTCTACCTTTGTGATCTTGTCACTATCCACCTTTGGTCACAGTTTGGAACCACAAAGAGCAATGTTTCTGTCACACAAACACCACAAAATAAGAGGAAATGGTGTAAAGAGGAAAAACACAGAGATTCCAATGCAATAACCTCACAGATATTGAATCAAAATGTCTCAAATGTGCACCCCCTCAACAGTCAGGCACCCACACTACATATAAAGCCATAAAAAAAATCCTCACTTGCAGTTGTCTAAAAATCCTAGCACCTCATACACACTAAAATAACACTAACACCACCTCATTTTGCCAAAATAAACAAAGAAAAGGGAAATAAGGTAAGCTGCACTGTTGACTGTGGCTGTCTATGCACAGTGACTGTGCACACATAAACTTCCTACAATCCTAATGAATTGGCAATCAAATCCACATCTCTTGCCACCATTCACTACTTACAAACTAATGACACTCAAGGAAGGATTTCATTAACTGATAGGGAAGAAATCCATGAAATTTAAGCAATTTCCAAAATTCTGGTCATCTCAGGCTTCTTGCACATGAAGTCTTGTGGGGCACACACGGCCAACCTTTTGATCAAGAGCACGCAATGATCAACCAGGGGACTCATGGGCAACCTTAGTGATGCAGGTTTCCAGCGGTTGGTGTGTATTTGACCCTCCAAACAACTAACCCAATTTGACTGCAAGTCATGTCCTGTTTCAGCATCTGAGTTTTCTGAAAATTGCATAAACACCCCCCTGCTTCTCTGCATTTCCTCAAAACAGTCCCTGAATGATGTAAATTATGTGATTTCATTTGAGGACTGTCTGAGTTCCTAATTTCAAGAAACTCCTCACGCATGGATTAGGACCCCTATGTGCTCGATCATAGGTCTCCATGAATGCAATCGTCAATTTAAATACTTGATCTTCATCATGATCCACATCAACATCAAATCCAAATAACAAAAATAGAACTTCATATATATATATATATATATATATATATAGATATATATAAAAGGATACAACTCATCAGGAGTAAACTCCTGCTGCTGAAGCAACAGCATCGACGTCGAGCAAGCCTTGTACAGATTGTAAAAGCATGTTTCAGATTTCCCTGCACATTGCATACATTCGCAGTCATTACGTACAAGTTAATAGTCATGTATATAGCAAATAAAGGTCTTCATCATAAACTCTCTTATCCATGATTCTTACCTCCTCGATATGCTTCTGGTATTTCTTTTAATTTGCCCAGACGAATCAGGGCACTTGTGCGACCGTAGACTGCTTCAAAGGTAGGCCTGAGATCAATTGTAATGTAAAGCTTATTAGTTACTGTCATTAATGCTTTCTGGAAACTGATTCAAAGAACTTAAGCAATGCCAAATTAAAAAAAAAAAATCCAAGAAAACATCAGGAAAACCCAAAAAAAAAAATATGCCAAGGTGAAAAGACATAAAATAGGCCACAAACTCAAAGCTATTTTTCATTGCCTTAGTGAAGCTCATTTGGTGGGGTCCATCCTGGCCTGTGTTCCATCCTTACTGTTAGAGCTTTTCTGAGCTGTCTGGTGTCCCTGAGTGTTTTGATTCTTCTAACCCATCCCATCCCATGGATGAAGGAAAAGAGAAATGGATGAGCCCACACAAACTGATTGGAGGAATTGATTAAAGATTGCTTCGGGCAAATCTGAACACGCTGCTAGCCATTTTTTTGAAAATAAGAATTGTATTGCAAATTGTTCAATGGGTGAATCGAATCGTATAGTGAAGGGTCATTCGTTTGCACCCGTCTTCATTTATGCATAACAGTTACACATCAGTCGTGCCCGTCTGCGCCATTTACACATTTAGATGCATAAATTAGTGTACGAAGCTCGGGAAATGCAAAACAGAGTTTTTTTAATTTTGAAAGGAACCGCCAAAGTGTGAAGGCCATAGTGGAGTAGAAGTTAAGGACGAGTAGAAATCCAAAGGGCGATGCCAATCAACACTTAATTCCAAGTCTAACACAGATGAGATACAAAGGTGTGCTGGAAGTTGGGATTTTATTAATATCTGCAATGGACAATGACATAGCCTGGAGCATCAATGATTCTGGATTGACTAAGCTCTTGGACAGCCTAACAACAACAAATGCCGCTTGTATGAACCCTTTTCACCAGCTAAATACTCGAGGAGTTTTGGATCAAAGGGAGCTAAGTCCTAAGAATCCCCAAGAAAATATTCAAAATACAGCTGTTTAGACACTAACAGAATCTAAACATTGAGGAAAACCGAATACGGGAACTCAGGTCTAAGAAAAGATGAAAGCATCAAGAACTCAAATATAAGCAAGAGCCGCTCTTTGGATGGCTTAGGAAATGGTCTTTGGGCATGGAGGTGCATTTGAATGATTTACGGGCATGGAAATGCACTCCACACCTGGATTCAGGTACTTCTTTTGACTTGAATCTTTTTAAGGCCATAACTTTTGATCCAGCCATCAGGTTTTATATACAGTTGGAAAGCTCTTTTAGACTCAAAAGGCCGATATTGAGGGGGATATGGGCTCTAAAACTTTAGGTATGGGTGCCCCGGGCTAAATTTTAGCCAAGGGAACACCTCCTCACACCCAAACTTGGTTCGGGGGAAGTTGCTTTTGGCAAACTTAGGCCTGGGATACCCATTGGGTGCCAAGAATTTTGTTTCCAGGCATGTGGGTCTCAAAAAAAGTTTCTTTTTCACTTCTAGGCATGGAGAGCCACGTCCTAGCATGGTTCTGGAATTTTTTCCCCCCTCTTGGCTCCTGAACCGCTTTTTCTTCTCTGTCTCGGTTCGAACCATTCATCTTTTTGCACTCTAAACTTGTTTTCCTTCATTTCTTGACTAATTGAAAGCACTTTCCTTGATTTTGTCACTTTTCAGGGATTTCCTTAATTTTTGCGGAATCCATTTTCCACCCTTTGAGAATTTTGCTTCTTTCTTTTCATGAGAGAAATTGCTCGTCAACAAATGCCTCCGTCAAGTTGTTGAGAGGGTTTGTGTGAACAAAATCTCGAACAACTTCAGCTTTGCTTCCTCTTTGGTTTCTTTCCTTTTTTTTCGACCCTACAATCTTTGTTTATAGCTTGTGAAACCATCATTTACTTCAAGATTCTTTCAATCTTTTCTCAAAATATTTGAAATCCATGGCATGTATAGATTTGGAAAGGAAGGAGGAAGGGTGGGGGAGGTACACCCACGCCTAAAACTGCTTAGGCGTGGGCTCCTCCACCCAATTTTACTTTCTCTTCTATGCCTTTTCATTTCTTCTCCTTCCTCTCTTATCTTCCATAGCTGAAATTTCTACCTTGTGGAACCATCATTTACTTAAAGATTCTTTCAATCTTTTCTCAAAATCTTTGAAATTCATGGCAAGAGGCAAGCTCCCATCTTCTTCTTCCCTTCTCTTTCCTTGTTTGGCAACTTTTCCGTGAGAGCCAGAGTTGTAGAGATGCTATGGGTTTTCACTATTTGGGACCAATTCCTTAAGATTGGTGCTCCAAAAATGAACTTTCAAACATTGTACGAGTGACTCTTACCTTAATAGTGTGATTCCCTTTCCTATTTACCTTGAAAAATACTTTTCTTCCAAAATACATTTTCCACCATAGTGCCCAAAGGATGGGGAATTTTTCAAACTTAGGCACCGAAGCTCCCATGCATAGAAAGTGGACTCCCACGACAAGTCTTGAAAACTTGAGCATTTAGGCCTCCATTTTTCTCCACTTTTATTTCATCGCCTTTTCCCTGCACTTTCTCGTGTATTTTTTTGACTTTTTTTTTTTTTTTTTTAATGTCATGGGTATCCCTAAGGCCTTTGACCCAACAGAAAGCAACACACAATGGACAAATCTAGGGCAATTTCGAACATATTACGGGAGCAAACCCACACATTATGCCAACTTGCTCACTTTCCACCATTAATTTTTGAAAGGGAGATTTTCTCAAAAGTCCTTAAGTTTTCCTTAGTTTTCAAATAAAGACATCAAAAAACTTAAGTTTTCCAAATGTCTTTCAATTAATGACACCCGGCCAAATCAAACTGTTGCCAATCAATTTCCTCCCAAATTTTTAAGAAAATGACCAAAATACTCATCTCTAAAGAGCTCCTTCTCTTCCCTTCCTCATCCTCATGCACAAGCGTCCCACACCGAACAACGGCGACACCACGACGACCATAGGAATACAAGTTGTATCCGTATCCATATACATGTGAAAGTTGCTTGAACCAAACCAGAAGTATTACAGAAGAATATAAGCATACAAGAGAGAGAGAGAGAGAGAGAGAAGTTGCAAGAGATTTTCTGTATTGATTGAATGGTCGAAGGATACATTTATAGACTGTAGCCTAGATTAGTGGATCTCATTAGAGATCTGATTATATGATTACAGGCTTAACTAAGGAAATTAAAATCTATCTAATCTATTGACAACTCATACATGGGCTGACCCAATACATGGGTTGCTGACCCATTAGGTTGAGCTGATCTGTTGGACTATTTCTTTACACCCCCTCTCAAGCTTTGGATAGGAGAATGTGACCATCGAGAGCTTGGAAACTAGCTCCGAAAAACGAGAAGTGGAGTGGCTCTTGGTGAGAAAATTTGCTATCTGAACAGCTGATGAGATGTGAAAAAGCTTTATAGTACCACTCCGAACATGTTGACGGATGAAATGATAGTCAACTTCAAGATGTTTGGATCGTTCATGGAAGACATCATTTGTTGCCAGTTTTCGTGCACTTTCACTATCTGTAAAGAGAGTGGTAGATTTAGGAACTGGAACTCCTAAATCCCGAAGTAACCAGCGAAGCCAAATAATTTCAGTAGTGGTGTGAGATACAGCACGATATTCAGTTTCAGTGGAAGATCGGGAAACAACTTCCTGTTTCTTGCTCTTCCAAGAGATAAGAGAGGAGCTAAGAAAAATGGAGAAACCTGTTGTAGAGTGCCGATCATTGACATCTCCTACCCAGTCGGAATCAGAAATGGAGGAAAGAAGGAGGGCACGGTTGGAACTTCCTTGTAAGTATCGCAGTATGTGCAGTACAGCAGCCCAGTGAAGATGAGTTGGTTGCGCAACAAATTGGCTTACCACATGTACCGCAAAGGCAATATCTGGTCTGGTAATCGTAAGATAAACCAAGCTGCCAACCACCTTACGATAACGAGTCGGATCAGAAAGTAGATCTCCATCAGTAGTTCGGAGCTTCAGATTATGTTCAATTGGAATAGAGACAGGCTTAAGATCTGCGAGTCCAACTCTTTGGAGAACTTCATTGCAGTATTTCGTTTGGGATAAAAGATATCCTGTGGGAGAGTAGGCAACCTCAATGCCCAGAAAGTACCGCAGATGACCCAAATCTTTCATCTCAAACTGTCGATGAAGAAAACGCTTCAAGGATAAGATACCAGAAGCATCATTGCCAGTGATAATCATATCATCGACATAAAGTAACAGGAAAACACAACCAGATCGTGAATAGCGAGTGAAGAGATCGGAGTCATGAGCACTCTGAGAAAAACCAATGCTAATAATGCTGGTGCTAAACCGTTCAAACCAAGCACGAGGGACTTGTTTGAGTCCATATAAAGCGCGTTTGAGACGACACACAGAATGAGGAGGTCTCACAACACCTGGAGGAGGATGCATATAGATTTTTTCTTGAAGGAATCCATTCAAAAATGCATTCTTGACATCAAGCTGATAGAGGGGCCAACGTCTAACAACGGCAACAGAGATAAAAGTACGGATTGTTGTCATCTTAGCAAGTGGAGCAAAAGTCTCCTCATAATCTGCCCCATATTCTTGTGTGTAGCCTTTTGCAACCAAGAGAGCCTTATAACGATCAACAGAACCATCAGATTTGGTCTTGATCTTAAAAATCCATTTACAGCCGATAGCCCGTTTCCCGGAGGGAAGAGGAACAAGGTCCCATGTGTGAGTTTTCTGTAGAGCTGCAAGTTCTTCGGCAATGGCTGCTCTCCAGTGTGGATGAGTTATGGCCTCCTTATAGGATTGTGGTTCTGCCAAAGTATGAATTGCTGCAAGGAAGGACTTATATGATGGAGAAAAATGATCAGTACAAACAAAGCCAAAACGGGATGGAGGAATTCTGGTGCGCAAGGGGTACCTTCAAGGTTGAGGATGATCCTGCACATCTGGAGCAGAGGAGATAGGCCCATGGTCAGAAGTAGGAGGTGGGGCGGCAGATTCCGGAGGAGCAAACGAAGGTTTGGGTCGACGATGATATACATGCAGGGGGGGGGGGGAGGAGAAGGGATATCAGATGGAAACAGGTCCGGAAAGGGATCAAGAGGATAGACTGTAGGTGGCTCAGGAGAAGGGGATTGTGTAGGTAATGTATAAAAAGGTATATGTTCCAAGAATGTGACATTACGAGAGACCCGTAACCTATTGGTTTTAGGATCATAGCATCGATAGCCTTTTTGTTCGATGCCATATCCTAAAAAGACACAGACAGTGGATTTTGGGGAAAGTTTGGTCCTCTCATTATCCTGTAACAGAACAAAACAGGTGCAGCCAAAAACTTTGAGATATGATAAGTCAGGTTTACAGGAAAACAATTTTTCATAGGGAGATGTGCCAGATAAAACAGAGGATGGTGTTCTGTTAATCAGATAGATTGCAGTCAGGACCGCTTCCCCCCAGAATTGCAGAGGAACATGTGAGGAATAAATCAAGGATCTAGCAGTCTCGAGGATATGTCTGTGTTTCCGTTCTGCTACACCATTCTGCTGTGGTGTGGCAGGACATGATAATTATGCTAGAGTCCCTTGACTGGTTAGGTAAGAACGAAATTTATGGGACATGTATTCTCCCCCGGAGTCAGACCTGAATATTTTAATCTTTGTGTCAAATTGAGTGGAAACCATGGTGGAAAAAGCAGTGTAGATAGTATATAACTCAGAATGGTTTTTCATTAAATACAACCATGTATATCTAGTGAAATCATCAATAAACAACACATAATAAATGGAACCACCTTTCGTTGGCTGAGAGGCAGGTCCCCAGACATCAGAATGTATCAAAGTGAAATGAGCATTAGTAAAAGAAGTGCTTTTATTATAAGGGAATGCATGTTGTTTACCAAATTGGCAACCAAAACAAGTAGAAATGTCTGATACAGAAATGTTTCCAAAGACACCACTAGTAAATAAAAACTTCATTTTATTTAAAGATAAATGGCCTAAACGAGAGTGCCAAAGGGCAAAGGGTGATGTGGATGAAACGAGTGCGGCAGGGGTTATGCTGGATGAGGGAAGATGCAACGAGTGGAGATAGTAAAGTCCTCCTGACCTAAGGCCGGTCCCAATCTGTCTCCCGGTAAGCGGATCCTGCACAAAACAGCCAGTAGAAGAAAATGAGACAAGAAATCCAGAAGAAGTCAATTGACTAACAGAGATTAAGTTGATAGACAGGTGAGGAACACACAAAACATTAGTGAGAGAGATCAACTTATTAGAAACAGAGCCAATAAGGGAGACTGGTAGAGGAGTGGCATCAGCTGTATGGATGGTGAGAGAGCTAGCAGGGGTATAACAATTATGAAGTTTGGAAACATCATTTGTCATATGATAGGATGCACCAGAATAAAAAATCCAAGTAGTATCAAGAGCACCTGACGGACCAGAAATGGTCATGGCAGAACCAGAGGCTGAGGGTGTAGTGGCCATCTGAGAGGCAGAACCAGTGGAGGAAGCCAGAAATAACTGTTGCATGCGTTCATCGACCATAGCTTGAATGTGAGATGTAAGATCCATTTGCGGAGGCACAAAACTATCATCTTCAGTAACATTGGCCGCATAGGGTCGCTGGGGATAAGATTGCATGGGACCACGACTGGGTTGCTGACCAGATTGTTTGCTCTTATTGTTTGGCCTTTGAGGTCGGATTGGGCAGTCCCGTTTCCAGTGTCCTTTCTTCTTACAATAGTTGCAAAAGTCATTAGTACCAGAAGAGCGACCATTCTGTGGGGTACTAACATTTGCTGACAGGACATGTGTGGGTTCCACATGTTGCTTCCTTGTAAGGGAAAGCTGAGTTTGCTCTTCTGCCAGAAGTTCCGAGAGTGCCATATCAACGAAAGGTAGTGGTGATCGATGTAATAACTGACCACGAACGTGTTCAAAATCAGGGCGGAGGGCCATAAGAAACTGAACTAGGCGAGTCTGCTGCCTATAGACTTCAAAGGTGTGAGCATCATCAGTTGTTTTAAAAGTGGGTTCCATTAGAGCCAGTTGATCCCATAAAGCGGTCATTTTGATGAAGAAATCATGAATGGAGTCAGTGCCTTGATCTGCATTTTTGATTTCCCATTCTAACTGATACCGGCGAGCAGCATTAGACTGAGTATATAATCGTGCTAAATAATCCCAAGCAGCCTTAGGATAATTGAATTTAGCCAACTGGTTCCCAATAGATGGAGTGACTGAATTGGCAATCCAAGAGTTTATTTTCCCAACAGAAGCTTCCCATTCCTCAAACGTAGCATCCTTACTATCTGGTGTAGGGATTTACTGAGCAACATATTTCCATAGTTTTTGACCTTTGAGGAAATTTTGCATGAGATGGGACCAATAGGGATAATTTGTGCCATCTAGTTTGACAGTAATTCCCGATACAGTTCGATCAGAAGACATTGGTACAAAACTAATTGCTCTCAGACTGAATGTAAGAGAAATCCAGCCCTAGAAGCCAAGTCAGATGTGAATTCCAGCCACAACAACTAACCAGATCTGAAGAAAATCCAATAAGGAAGGTCCAGGTGACTTGAATCGGAGCACAGATGAGTGCTATGGGCCCCACTAAATGATCAGAAGGATGATCACAGCCAGAGAGAGCAAACAGATCCAAACAAATCCAGAAAATTCCAAAAATAGGTCCAAGCAAGCATGATTTTGAGCACAGATCTGATCTGTGGGCCCCACTGGATGATCAGCTGGATGATCAGATCACACAATGATCTTTGCCTCAAAAATCCGAAACTCCTCTAGGTGGAATTTCGATGAAAGCTTGTGAAACCAGAAATTTGAACGGTCTAGATGAAAACTATTTGCTCAAATTAGATAAGTACAAATCAGGGAGAATGGCCTACCTCAGATGATCAAAAAATCTGGAAAAAATGTGCAGAATTCCCAGGGAAGATGGACGACCAAGATGTGAAGATTTTTCTGATGCCGGGTTAGAGGTGTAAATCTGGGCCGTGCCGGCAAGGAGGGCCCGGCCCGGGCCCGGGTCGTGCCGTGCCTGGCCCAAGGGCTCAGGGGCCAGCCCAGGGCACAACTCTGGTCGTGCCGTGCTGGGCCGGGCCCTCGTCGGGCCTGGGCCGTGCAACCCGTGGGCGGCCCACAATATTTTTTTTTTTAATTTTTTTTTTTAGGTTCTTTAAAAAATATGTCTTGGACCAATTTCACTAAAATAAAGAAATTAAGAGAAATAACAAGTAGAATAACACTAATGATGTTTTGAAAAAATACATCAAATAAATTGTATTTCCTTGAAATTTAAGTTACAAAAGTTCAAAAAAATTACAAGTTTGAACTTGGATCAATATATATAATGAAATTCAAACCTTCTAATAAATGAAAAAGAATTACAACTTTAAAAACCTATGATACATTCTAAAAAATAAATTACAACTTTATAAATCTATGATACATTCTAAAAAATAAATTACAACTTTACAAACCTATGATACATTCTAAAAAATAAATTACAAGTTGAAAGCCTATTATACATTCTAAAAAAAATTATACTATGATATATGTAACCCTGCTAGCTCGTCTTCTATCTCGATCTCATCATCATCGAGGTGTTGTTCCCTATCATGTGCTTGATACCAATCCCGTAAGCACATGCAGGTCTCAACGGTTTCTTCTGAGAGCATAGTCCTCCTAGCGTCAATAAGGCGCCCACTTGCACTAAATGCCTGCTCTGATGCAACTGTAGACACTGGTATTGTTAGTATATCACGGGCTATGGCGGAAAGCACGGGAAACTTAGTTTCGAATGATTTCCACCATGCCAAAAGATCAAAATCATCTTCATCTTCATCCTCGACCACAATAGGATCGCTCCCCAAGTACATTGTTAATTCATTAAGGTTGTAAGATCCTCCGGAAGAAGAGGAGTTACTTCCATGAGATTTCTTCAAAATACTCCAAATAGCCTTCTTTTTTCCTTTATGTACTTGGGGAGGGCCTATTGGGACCGTGGGTGCTATGGATCTACCTAATCGGGTGGCATAATCCAAATAAAGTGTTTCTAGTTTTGTCTTAATTGTTGTAATGTCATTTATATTAGTTGTATTCATATTAGAGTTTATTTCATCAAGAAGGGTTTCTACACCTTGTAATTTCAATCTAGGGTCTAATATAGCAGCTATACAAAATGTTAAAGGAGCTATTCTCCAATATGATGAAAACTTTGCCTCCATTTGTATACACATGAGTTGAAAAATTGGAAAATCTCTATACTTTTTAAAAGTAATACTTATTTCAAAAAAATGGGATAAAGCTTGATTTAATGTGGGATAATATACCCCAGAAAAAAACAATGTTGCATCATGAAAAACTTCTAAAAAATCTCTTATTATCTCAAGAAGGGTCCATTTATCATCACTTATAAAAATATTTTCATGCTCCAAATAAAGTTGACAATATTGATTTAGTGCCATTTTATAGGCACATGATTCTTTTAACATTTTATAGGTAAAATTCCATCTATGCTTTACATCATATGATATTTTCTTTGGTCTTAGATTCAAATTTACACATATATCCCTCCACCATTGTTTTCGCGAGGGAGAACAAAAAATGTATCCTACAATCCATTTAATAGTCTCTAAATCATCTCTAATTAATTTCACCCCTACTTGTACAATAAGATTTATGATGTGGCATGCACATCTATTGTGAAATAGATCTCCATTTAAATCAAGTTGAATTGATTGTTTTATTAACTCTACTGCGACATTGTTAGTGCTTGCATTATCTAAAGTTATAGAAATTATTTTATTTTCAATTCTATATTCTCTAAGTTTTTCAAGGATGGTGGACCCTATCCTAGCACCAGTGTGTGGAAATTCTAGCATAGAAAACGAAATTATTCTTTTCTGCATCACCCAATCACCATCAATAAAATGTGATGTGATTGCAATGTACCCCAGATTTTGTTTGGAGGTCCATAAATCTGAAGTTAAAGCTATTTTTCCAGGTATATTTTCAAAATTATTTTTTAAATTCTCTTTTTCTTTTAAAAAAGTTTTTATTGCATCATTTCTAGCAGTAATTCTAGATATTCTTTGCCATGAAGGAACAAAGGCAGATCTCAAAAATCTTTCAAAACGTCGGTCTTCGGAAAGTACAAATGGATATTGGGAAGAAATTATATACTTAATAAGTTGATATCTAGCATTAGTAGGGTCATAATTGAAAATTCCTAAACCGCCAGATGAATCTGTTTGAGAAAGTTGTGTTTGAACCATCCCACGGCTCCCACCTTTTCCCTCATCGTTAGCGTTTTTTCGCTTGGTCGCTTAGACACTTTTTCATGTGTCTATTAAGGTGGCCAGTGCCACTTGATGATTTGGCACTGAGGAGATCTTTGCAAATTTTACATTGTGCCTTTTCCTCTGTTCCTCCCGTGGGACATGGGACAGTAACTTTAGTAAAACAATTCCATACATGAGAAGTCAATCTTGATTTTCTCTTCTTTTTAGTTGTAGCAACCGAAGATGATGCTGGATTTTGGGGATTATTGCTATCTACTTCTATGTCCTGATTTTGATCTAAATGAATAAATCCAGGATCTTCCTCATTTAGAGAGAAGTCAAGGTTGAAAGGTTGTGATGGTCCAGCCATTTTTCTAAATAAAAGATAAAATTTTTTTTGATAAATAATTATGTATAATGTGTTTTTTGTGATAATTTATATAAGAAAGGGGAGAAGATGTGACTTAATATATAATATTACTATGTATATTATTACTAAGTAAAACTCAAAATTAAAGAAAATAAATACCTTTATGAGAGAGGCTGAAACTTGAAAGGGAGAGCTAATGGAGAAGTTCTTCTTAGTTGAATCCTCCACTTTAGAGAAGTCACCCTCACTTTTCACTTCTTAGAAAACTTTGTATAGAGAGCTTAGACTTTAGAATGAGACTTAAGAGAGCTTAGAGCCTTAGAACTTTAGAGGGAGTGTGAGAAATGAGAGAGTAGATGAGTGTAGAGAAATGAGAGAGTAGATGAGTGTAGAGAAATGAGAGGAATAAGGGCTATATATTTATAGAATTCTTAAGTGATAAAATGACATAAAATACCCCCTCATATGACCGTTTTATAGTAGTTGGGGGGGTATAATGGTAAAAAATGATCAAAAGACACTAATACCCTCCCATATGACCGTTTATAGCTGTTGGAGGGGGTTAAAAATGTAAAAAGACCTTTTTTTGGGAAGTGGGGGGGATTTTTTGAAACAAATAGCCGTTGGGCTCTCTGCGGGCTGTGCCCGGGCCGGGCCTCCCGCGGGCTCTGGGCACTGGCCCAGCACGGCACGGATTTTAGCCGTGCCGTGCCGGGCCGTGCCTCGGGCCTGGGGGACCTGGGCCCAGCACGGCCCATCAGGGCTTCCGGGCCGGGCCGGGCCGGCCCATTGACCAAGTCAACGGGCCCAGGCACGGTTTTTTTCGTGCCGGGCCCGTGCTGGGCCTGGGCCGCCCGCCCATATTTACACCTCTATGCCGGGTGATCAACAGGTGGGCCTCCTTTGATCACAGTAAGTTCCAGTGCTTGATCAGACGAACAGCGCTGTTTCAAAACTTCTCTCAAACTTGAATGGACAAACGATCAGATGGACAGAGCTCTGATACCATGTGAAAGTTGCTTGAACCAAGCCAGAAGTATTACAGTAGAATATAAGCATACAAGAGAGAGAGAGAGAGAGAAGTTGCAAGAGATTTTCTGTATTGATTGAATGGTCGAAAGATACATTTATACACTGTAGCCTAGATTAGTGGATCTCATTAGAGATCTGATTATATGATTACAGGCTTAACTAAGGAAATTAATATCTATCTAATCTATTGACAACTCATACATGGGCTGACCCAATACATGGGTTGCTGACCCATTAGGTCGAGCTGACCTGTTGGACTATTTCTTTACAATACAGATGATGGTCCAGATCCAATAGGGGCTTCTAGAGCTAGTGCTTGTTCGCAAGTTTTCTAAGGTTGGAATTCCGATGATTGATGTTTTGAGTTTTCCTTGTTACAATAACATTCCTATCCAGGCAGCAGTGTGGGTGGCTGTTGAGCCAGTTCCAAAGCCTAGAACCATTCTCGAAGGTCGTTACTTTTTAGGGCATCTTGGTTAGATAATGATCGATTTCACATTTGGATTTGCTTAGCCAAGCCTACGTTCTATTACAGCTGGAAAACCCTCAAAATGAGATCCAAACCACATATGCCCATGAACCCAACATCCCTACCCATCCTGTTCAAGGACCTGATTCTATTGATGATTGGATCACTCAATCAATGTGATTCTAAAGCCTTTCCAAGAGGTGGCCTACTAATTGGACCTTGTATGTGGCATGTACTTTTGAGCTTTATATTTTATGATGTGAAGGTTGGTATCATCTTCAAGTGATCCATATCTGATGCATTGAATTGGATTGCAAACTTAATAACCGGCATTGAAGGAGACCCTTTCAAGTGTCTCGGCTCTAGACCTTGTTGAATCAAGGCAACCATAGGCAATTCGATGATAATCCCTATCCATGGTTTTACAATGGAGGTGTTTAAGAGAATGGAAAACAACGAAGGGAATAGACATTACCGGATACCTATAGAAAAGATGCGGTTTTAGGTTATTGAACTTGTTTCAGTTTGATTGAGAAAAAAGCACAATGGCCGTGGTATCCCCATTGATCACCGTGGGGACGGGAGTGAAGGAGAAAATGAGTGGACGAAGGAAAGGTGGAGAGTGCTCTCTTCGGAGGGGTATTTTGGTCTTTTTCTTATAAAAAAAGGGACAAAACTGGGAAAGTTGCCTGCAGTCACTCGATTTGGTCAGACTTTTGGAAAACTTAATTCCTCATTTGAAAACATTAGTTTGAAAACTAAGGAAAACTCAAGGACTTCTTTAACATTTTCCCGTTCTGAAATCTTAAATGTGGAATCCTTTTAAAATTTGAGTCAACTTGCTTGAATTCTCCCAAACTAAGCTCTTTTTGCAAACTTTCCAAGGAATTTGAATTTCCTTGATGTTCTTGGAATTCACTTACTTGGGCCCAAGTTCTTCAAATTGTTGAATATGCATGAAGACTTGGCTTGTTTTCTCTCTTGTACGGATTTTTTAACTCTTCAAGGTAAAGAGTTCCTCTTTTCCACAAAAATTCAATGGAATCAGACTTTTTGCTGAATTTTTACGATTTTTTTGGGAAAAGGAGAGTCTCTCCTTTATGCAAATCCTTCGCTCTTATTCCATTGTAGCCTCCAAATTTGCACAATCTGACTTATTTGCCCTCATTTGCTCGTGAAAGCATCAAGCAATTATTGCCCTACAAGATAGGATACCGAAGCACTATCTACATTTGATGAACAATGGTGCTCTAGTAGGATGTCACAAAACAGTTCTGCCCCCTCCTGACCTTACTTGTGGTTATCACATGGCGGATAATCATCCAATGCCCAACCCGAAGAGTTACTTTATCTCGAACAATGCACTAAAATATGCCAAATTTTCTCGAGTCTCAAAAGAATTTTATTCGAACATTCATCCTTTCACTCACCAGGAGTCTTCGTAGCGAGGTCTTATTACCGCCAATTGTTCTTGTATTGGGTCATCAATTGCCTTTATATCCATTATGGTGGTCACTCTATGTGCCGATATAGGAGTTCATGCTAGTGAAGTCACCGATGGCTATCCAGTTTTTCATCAGTATGGCAGTCATTATTTTTATGCTTGATTCCCTTATCATTGTCATATCCTTCATAATACCATTGAGGGTCACATAATGTCGGGTTACCCTTTCATGTGCTACATTGCCCCATACTACTCCAAAGGGCATTTCTGCAAAACGTCTTCAAATACCTTTGGGAATGTCCATGGCATTATACTCGCTATCGGGTATACAAGTTTTCACTGATGATGGGTATCAACAATTATTTGCTATGTGGTAAGTATTTTTTAGAGGCATCAGGCCACGTGACAGGGGACAGACACTTCAGTGCATTAACCATTAAGCTCACAAGATGTAGAATGGCGTAGTATCAGGACCCTCTTCCTCGGTCTTCTGTTTGTCAGACCAATGCCTCATTCAACCCTATTGCCCAAGCAATTTTACTCATCAGTTTGGGTACACCCAAGGTCGGCTAACTGCTCCCAAGAACTTCATGACGTGATGAAAGGGGTCTAGTCTTGACAGTTGGAGAGTTTGGCGTGACATTTTCTAGTTCCATCATAATGCCCACTGGTATAGTCTTGCCCTGACATTTTTCTAGCATATGGGGGGACGACTGTGATTTCATGAATGGGCGCTCATGCAAGAAGCTTGAAACGAGTTTTCCTAACAATCCCCCACCTGAGAAGGTTTCAGAGCTAGAGAATCTAGTTGAGAAATCAACGAGGGATCAGATGCAAGCCAAAGATGGATAGGCAGCCGATGCCCCGGCCGTTTAGTGATGCATCAGCATCAATATCTCATTGGGATAGACTCGTTCGGGACAGACGCATGGACACGTGGAACCCAATGGAATCTAGAGATGTTCTCATTTATTATTTTTCTAATTTTAATTAAAGAGTTGTAATTAGGAAGGCTTTCAAATTTATGTAGGATTCCTATCTAGTTTCCTAGTTTGATCAGTTCTCCTGCTTTCTACGATGGGTTTTCAAATAGAATATTCTGACTCCGAGCTGCTTGAGTACACGGCATTGGATAGGGCCAAATGCCGGCAAGAAGATGGCTTAATGATTGCAGCTAAAAAGGCTTTTAATGCAAAAAAGTATAGCGAGGCCGCCAGTTACTTCCATCAAGCAATGATGCTAATGTTGGTATTCTTAGCCATCACCTTAATTGTTTCATGATTTTACTTTTTGTGCAAATTAGGAGCAGTTCATATCTTGTATTAGGTTTATGATTTCAATCCCTCAATCATCTCTATCTCTGTGTGTGTCTGTCTGTATGGTTTTTTTTTTTGGATAATGAAGCTCTTATTTCATTAGATAATTAGGGCCCATCTTTCAAAAAATTAAAATGTATTACCTGCCATCTGCATCATTTAAAAGTATATTGTCTACTTCCATCCGCTTTTGCTAAAAAAAAAAAAAAAAAAAAAAAAAACTCTATAAAAAAGGAGCCCGCTAGCTTATTATTATTATTATTATTATTATAGAGGCAAAGGCTCTAATTTGTAAATAAGCTCTAAAACCAGAACATACAATTAGAGGTTTACCAAACGCGCTAATGGGTAAAGAACCTCTAAATATCAAACTAAGATCTTGTTTCTAGAGTCACCAAATGCGCTCCAAGTGTTGGTTCGAAAAACAAAACAATCTCGTCCCTTCCGTAGAAGATCTCATCCTAGCAAGAAAATGGGCGTCCCTAGTTAAAGATCTTGGATTAAAACAAAAGTCCGTTGTGCCAAAACAAGATGACAAAGCTTTAAAGTCCCAAATTACTGTGCTAATAACCCCATCTTTGTAGCCATTAATTGCCTTCACCACTTTGCATCTGCATCCAACTATTTTGCGCTTTGAAGATACCCATTTTTTAAGCTCTCCTCAGTGTAAAAAAATGAGAACCACCCTCGCTTCCGCCTCTTTTGATGAAGTGACTTTCAGTCGCTAAGCTGCCGCTGCATCAATGATAGAGACATTTATACACATCATAAAACCAAAGGTGGCTTTTCCATCAATGACCCAAAAGGCGGTGCCAGATAAGATCAACACAATCTCTGCCTCACTTACAAATCTTAGGCATAGTTCTACACCGTTCGAACCTTGGTCCTGATCCTCAAAGGGTGATTTTTTTTGTCTTACTAGCAAGTTCTTAGCCATTTTTATCATTTTCTCAAAGTCTATAGGAATCCTACTTAAAATGAAATCATTTGTAGCTTTCTAGATGGTCCACCAAATGGCAAGGATCCATGCGTTTGACTGCAAGTAGTTAAGCAAATGGTTGGCTAGCAAGAGTCAGAGTGCTCCTTCCGCCAATACACCAAACTTCTGGCTCGAGTGTTGTGGGACATAAATCCAAGGTGGGTACCAAATCGGGTGTAAGTGGAGACAGAGATCAAGGTGTAAGTGGTTAAAAGGAGATAAGAATACAATTTTTTTTCATGGATTGGCTTTTGCTAGAAGAAGAAGAACAAAAATGTCTCTTGTGAATGGGGAGAAAAGGCTATAAGGCAAGGATGAAATTGTCAAGCACATCGAAGACTATTTTGGCTCTCTCTACTCTCAAGAGGTTTTGGAGAGACCGTCCCTAGATAATATGGGATTCTCAAAGCTAAAGAAGGAGGAAGCCCTATGGTTGGGGAGAGTTCGAAGAAGAGGAGATTCGGAAGGCAATCTTTTATCTTGGTAGGGATAGCTCTCGGGTCTAGATGGGTACCCCATGGCTTTCTTTCAGCACTTTTGGGGAACCTTGAAAGAGGATGTTATTGCTTTTTTGAATGAGTTTCATGCTAGGGGAAGGTTGTCAAAGGGCATGTGCGCCTCCTTTATTTGTCTAATTCCCAAGAAGGAAGGAGAAATTGGCATCGAGGATTACAGGCCAATTAGCCTCATTGGAAGTGCTTATAAAATCTTAGCTAAGATTTTAGCGGGACGACTTCAAAAGGTGTTACCTAATATAATCACTATGCAGCAAGGAGCCTTTATTAAATGAGGCAAATCTTGGATGGGGTCCTGGTGGCAAATGAATATACGCATTCAAGAAACAAGGACAAGAGCCCCAGACTCGTAAGTAAGTTGGACTTGGAAAAGGTTTATGACAGAGTGGATTGGAGGTTCTTGCACAATACCTTCTTGGAAGAATGGGGTTTGGCATTAAATGGAGAAGGCGGATTCAAGAATGTATATCTTCCGCCCAACTCTTTATCATGATAAATGGGTCCTTGAAGGGTTATATAAAGGCTCAGAGGGTCTAAGGGAAGGTAACCCTATATCCTTTCCTTTTTGTTGTGGTAGTTGAGGCTCTCAGTAGGATGGTGAAAGAAGCAGAAGAGAGGGCTTAATAAGGGGATTTGGAGTGGCGATGGGAGCAAATCCCATCTCCCATCTTCAATTTGTGGATGACACGCTGATCTTTTGTGAAGCCAATGAAGATCAAGTAAAAAAATGGTTAAGGCGATATTGATATGCTACGCAGTTGTTTCGGGCCTTAAAGTTAACTTCTTTAAAAGTGAATTAATTGGCATTGGGGTCGAGAAGCAGAAGATGGTCCGGTGTGCTGATATCCTGGGGTGCAAAGTTGGATCCCTCCCAACCACCTATCTAGGACTTCCCTAAGTCTGAGGATGGCTGATAAATCTCTATTGAACCCGGTGGTGGAAAGAATGGAAAAGATGCTGACTACATGGAAAGCTAATTATTTATCGCTTGGAGGCCGGGTGACTCTTATAAGGTCTGTACTATCTAGCCGTCCAATTTACTATATATCCATTTTTAAATGTCCAGCTTCAATTTCCATCCGAATTGAAAAACTGTAACGAGACTTCCTTTGTAATGGCAGAAATACGGAGAAGAAGATCCATCTAGTGGACTGGAAATCTATATGCAAGTCTAAATTTGAAGGGGGATTAGGCATTCGGTCAATTAGGTTGATGAATCAAGCTTTGTTGGCAAATGGTTGTGGAGGTAGGAAATGACTCAGAAGGCTTATGGAGACAGTTGGTCATGGCAAAATATGGTAGGATGAGAAATGGCTGGGAGGTTAAAGACAAGCATTTTGGCTTGATGTTTTGGCAGGTAACATCCCATTTGCAGATCGTTTTTCAGATTTGTTTCGGTGCGCCTTGGATAAAGAGGCTAAAGTTAAAAATTTTTTAGAGACTTAAGGTCTGGGAGCCCAGGTAAGGTGGGGACCTACTTTTAGGAGGAGCCTCAAGGACCAGGAGGAAAGCCAATTAGTATCACTTTAGCCTCTTTATCCAAGGGGCACTGAAACAAATCTAAAAAACAATCTGTCAATGGGATGTTACCTTCCCAAACATCAAGCCAAAATCCTTGTCTTTAACCTCCCAGCCGTTTCTAATCCTACCATATTTTGCCATGACAAACTATCTCCATAAGCCTTTTGAGTTATTCCCTAACCTCTACAGTGGATTCAACAAATCATAGTTATCATGCTAAAATTGATTTACCAATAAATTAAGCAAAGCATGTAACATATGATGTGGAAAATAAAGCTTACATAGGTGATTTAACTTAATGAATCCAAGATTTAACTTTTCAAATGGCCCTCTAGCCTTCCATAGCTCATTCCCATTGTTTGGGCCTCAAAACACCTCTAGGAGACCCTCTTGGTTCCTCCATTTTGGCCTTGGAATGAGCTGTTTATATAGAAAAAGTTATCCAATGGCTAGTTGGTCGGCTAACCGAACTCCCGATGGTCATAAACGGCTAGTTTTGACCATTCTGCAACTTGAACCGAAATGGGTTCGGTTAACCAACATCCTGAGTTCGGTTAACCGAAATTACTGCAGCAAAGCACTGTAGCAAAACACTGTAGCATCGGAAAATTTTTCCTTTTAAAAAGATTAAGCAAAGAGCTACTCCAAAGTATTTTGCTAGTGGGAATTTTGGGCCATGGAAATCATGCCTAGATTCAGGTTTAAATCAATTCAAAATTGTTTTCCAAAACATAAATCTATCATGCCTAAAATGATTTACGAATCTAGGTCGAAAGGCTTGCATGATTTGAAAATCTTCTTTTCAAAACTTAGTGCATCCAAGTTTAAAATCCAAAACATGCATGTAACATAAGTTCTAAAGTTTTAAAACAATGCATATGAAAATCAATATTTCAAGTTTTTCAAAATCAATGCTCATGTGAAAATTCGAATGATGCTAAAATGATAATGCATTCATTAAATTGCGACACACAAAATCCCTAATAGCATTGACAAAAGAACTTCAAAAAATGAAATTAGAATTATCATATATGAGGTAGGATTCGATTTTGAAATTGGAGTTCGATTTCGCAATTGATTGTGAAATCAGCTTCCCATTGAGCAATTGATTGGATCAATTATATTAGTTTAACCAGAGTCTCATCTAAAAAGAAGTTTCTTTTCAAAAGTCACATACCTGATCAAGTTAATCTAAAGAGAATTTCTCAATCTTCTCCAAATCTCCATGACATTCTCAATCCCTACTATTTTATATTTCATGAGAAATCTTGGACAATTTGGAGTCTTTTAAATTTCAAATTATGAGCTTAAACACATCATTAAGATATCTACTATGTTAAGAACTACTCCTAACCCCAGTGATAAGGAGTTGGGTTCTTACCGGGGAGGTCAGGGGTTCAACCCCCACCTCCCCCCTATATTCCCGCATGTGTATATGCATGCTTCCTTCCCGTGTGTGCCGGGCTCACTCAAAATTGGGTCCTAGCCACCTTAGCTGGGGTACAAAAAAAAAAAGATATCTACTATGTTAAATTTCATGAGAAATATTGGACGATTTGGAGTTTTTAACATTTAAACTTTGAACTTACACGCCATTAAAATATGTCCAATTAAAGATGACATTACATATCTCGATTTAATTGTCCTAAACCATAGGAGCATTGATTTGTGGGCCTAGATCTAAGATAAAGTACTATTGACTTTGATCAAGTCTAATTTAATCTAAGAACACTTAGTAGAGGACTCATCTTAATCTTTCTTGTGCAATTTCATTTATCAATTACAACTGGGCCCACCCTAAAACATTTCATCTTTACTAGAACTTATGGATTTTCTGAGTATGCATTCTCATGGGCCCTAAATAGAAACTCAAGAAAAATACTAATTAAGAGTCGTGCTCTCTAATCTCACAAAAGCTAGAACTTCAAAATGTCACACATCATGAGCTCTCTTCATCACATTTTTACGATGTAATCTAAGAGTTTGGCACGATTCCGAGTTCTTTGGGAATTCAGATTTAAAGATTTAATCCTACGTTAGGATGTCCTTGTATATGGTTAATTTCCAAATATTTTAGAGCTTTTTGTATATACCACCCTAAGGTTTGTAGGATTTGCATATAGGCCCCTGCTTTTTCTTTTTAATACCTTTTGTATCATAAAATCAATATTCTTAACAAGAATGGGCAGCCACCATGAGATTTGTGTTCACCCGAGATGGACCAGAAAAGCATTCTTGAATTCTATCATAACCATGCTTATGGGGGACATTTTTCTAGTAAAAAGACAGCAGCAAAGGTATTGCAATATGGATTTATTTGGCCTACCCTTTTAAAAGATGTACATAAGCACTGTAGGAACTGTGACCAGTGTCAACGATTAGGGAGGATCTTTAAAAGGAATGAAATGCCCCAACAACCTATCTTGATCGTTGAGTTGTTTGACGTTTGGGGTATAGGCTTTATGGGACCATTTCTCGTTTCTTCTAGTTATCAATATATTCTTGTTGCGGTTGATTATGTGTCTAAATGGGTAGAGGCCATTTATTGCAAGACTAATGACCACAAGGTTGTGGTTGAATTTTTGAAAAACCAAGTTTTCGCTAGCTTTGGTATACCCCACGCAATCATCAGCGACGGTGGTAATCACTTTTGCAACCGAGTATTTCAATCTTTAATGGGATTGTAGAATGGAATGTGAAAAATTTAGAGAGAAATTGTAGGAAGGGGTAGGAAGAGGTAAGATGAGAGAGGTTTTAGGAGAAGATTAGATTGGTAAGATGAGAAAGATTTTAGGAGAAGATTGGTAAGATGAGAGAGAATTGAGAAGATTGGATTGGATACGGTAGAATGTGCATTAGCAAATTAGAAAAAGGGTGATTTTTTTCAACAAAGCACTCGAGGCATTTTCTCATATGCCTCATCAAATATTAAAGATATCCATTGAAGTTATGGGATGATGCAGATCGGACCTGGGGTGGTCGCCCCATGTACTTACAATGTGGGTCCGCCCTTGATTAGCGCTTTCAAAGGCATAATCTCATACCATTAATAGTATGCATCTGGTCTAGAAATGATGCTGGTGGCATTGGTTGTAAAGAAAAGTCTACAGCTGAAGCTAACAAAGGTCCAACAGAGAACACCCCTAACAAGAGCAGTAATAGAAAGTCACCGGAGATGAATAGATCAGACAGTAATGTGCCAGCAGAAGATGGCAATTTAGGGTCCGTTTGGCATTCCTGAGTTGAGATTATCTCTCAAATGGGGATCCCGTCTTCTTCATGATCATGGTCTTCAACCGACCAACTTCAAATATGCAACCCACGTTGTTGATGAACAGGAGAAATTAGGCATGTCCAAATGAGATTACTTAAATTTCCTACTTTCTTTACATGTATAGAAAGGAAAAGAAACCATGGAAGTTTAAGCGGGTATTCTCCTAAAATTCAATTGATTTCTGCCCTCATTAGTAGTAGCCTTGGCAAAGATTGCAACCCATTTGGGAAATTTCCATCAAACCCTTTCTTTTGAATTTGAAAGCCCTGATTATTCAAGCAACTCTGAAAGGAGTCCAGTATCAAAGAAGAAATAAGATTTTGTGTGGAGATTGATGTTTAGAAGGCCTTTTACATGGCAGATATCAGTAGGAAATGACCTAGATAACCTGTTCAGATAAATATCAAAATATACTAACTTTGCTAAACTAGTCCATGTCACCCCTGCCCGTGCCACCCTTCTTGCCTAAGAGAGAGAGAGAGAGAGAGAGAGAGAGAGAGAGAGAGAGATATCTCACCACCTCCATGGGTTGGAGGGATCGGGAATAGGTTGGCAGGGGGACGGGGAGGCCGTAGAGGCGGAAAGGGCCGGAGTGGGAGAAGATGCTATATAGTATTTCGGTGTTAACCAGAAGGGCAAATAAGTCTCATTCATAACCTTTTTGGACAAGTAAGTTGTCGCCGGTATGCACAGAAGCCATTTATACTTATACGCCGTAAATACTAACATAATCCATTCATTTTGCATGTTAATTAAAACTTCAGGTAGGTTTAGTACAAAATACTGAACTCTGGGGGGTAGCCTGCATTTTGAGCAAAATACGGGTAGGTATTCTGCTATTATCCCTATAATCAATGATCAAAGAATTATCTATTTATGTAAGAAAAAAATAGAGGTAATTAGCGAAAAGTCCCTATAAGTGAATGTTTCCAGCCTCCAGTCCAAGGAAATACTTTTTAAGGCCTATGGTCCATGCAGCTAGACTGTTTGCATCCATAGGTCCCTACATCCACATGATCACATATTTCAGGACTAATTTGCCCTTTCAACCATTTTAGGCATAAAATTTTGAACTTTCAAATTTCAAATCTTATATTATCCCTCATCTAGATCTCATCGCCTGCGTCGGAGAAGGGGAGAGTTCTGACGTTCGCACAGCAGTTAGCACTTAGCGCCAGAACTCCACAGCAGTAGATCGTGCCTATAATACCGGCGAATCTCCGGGGCACATTTCGTCGGAAAACCGTTCTCAGGAGCCGGAATGCCTGATACCGCCCACAGACCATCTTGCAAAGGTAAGGAGATGTGAATCTTCTGCTCAATCTCCTTTTCGTCGTGTCAGATTCCGATTCCCGAGATTCTCATTCGTCCCGGCACTTTTCTGCTTAAACCCTTTCTGTCTCTTGATCTCTCGCTTCGATGCTCGTCTTCGGTCTTGTTCTGCTCGAATCCGATCCGCATTCCTTCTGATCGCAGTTCCGTAGAGGAATCGCAGCTTTAATCGGTGATTTCAAACTCGAATTCTCCTTTTTCTGGGATCTGTAGTGGCTCTGTCTACATTTTGCTGCCCATCGTCGTCGCCGTAGCGTTGCTGGAGATTGCCTTCTCCGCCTTCGACGTCTCGCCAATCCGGCCGCCTGACCAGCGTCGTCGGAGAAGACGACCGCAAGAACTTGACCGCGCTGTAGTCTCTATTCTGTTCCAGGAACAGAGAAAACGAAGAAGAAGACTCCTTGGGCCTCTCCCAGGTCTTGGGTCAGTTCCAGGTTAGGTCTAGTCTGCCCGCTCCAGAAGCCCAGCACAGTTGCAAGTCAGATCCAGGTCAGTTCGACCTGACCTATTTAGGTTCCAGGTCAGTTCTGACCTGACCTGCTACAGAAGCCCAGTTAGAGCCTAGACCAAGTCAAATTTATCTGTTTTTTTGTTCAAATTTATCTGTGTTTTTTGTCAAATTTATCTTTTTCTTTTTTAAATTTATCTTAGTGTTGTTCAAATTTATCTGTTTTCTGTCATATTTCTTTGAGTTTTTAGTAAATTTATCTGTTTTTTGTTAAATTTATCTGAGTCTTGTTCAAATCTATCTGTTCTGTTCAAATTTATCTGTTTTCTGTTTTCTATTCAAATTTATCTGTTTTCTGTCATATTTATTTATGTTTTTTGAAATCTATATGCGTTTTTTAAATTTATTTGCGTCTTTTGAAATTTATTTATGTCTTTTCAAATTTATTGCGTTTTTTGAAATTATTGCATCTTTTTAAAATTTATTTTTGTTATTTTGAATTTATTTGCATTTTTTAAATTTTCGTTGAATCTTTTGAGAATTATTTGAGTCTTTTGAAATTTATTTACATTTTCTGAAATTTATTTGGTTCTTTTGAAACTTATTTGCATCTTTTTAATTTATCTGCGTTATTTGATTATATATTACTTTTTTTTAATTTTTTTTTTGAAATTATTATATTTTTTAAAATTTATTTTTGTTATTTTAAGTTTATTTGCATTTTTTGAAATTTTCTTTGGATCTTTTGAGATTTATTTCAGTCTTTTGAAATTTATTTATATTTTCTAAAATTTATTTGGATATTTTGAAACTTATTTGCATCTTTTTAAATTTATTTGCGTTATTTGATTATATATTATTATTTTTAATTTATTGTATTTTTTGAAATTATTTCATTTTTTAAAATTTATTTTCGTTATTTTGAAATTTATTTGTGCTTTTAGAATTTATTTGAAAATCTTGGGATTCCATTAATCGTGGGCAATTAAATGTTAGTTGGCCATTATTAATGGGATATCCCTCCAATAATGGGTTATGATCTAAAGAAAGGGTAAATTAGACATTTTAGGTATGAGAAAGTGTGAGAGGGACCTTTAGCTCTATGACTTTTTTTTGTGGATCTAAGGCCATAAAGTGTAATGTTCAGGGACCTATCGCCGAATGCCCCAAAAAAATATTGCAAGATGCCGGCCCCAATTCACACTAAATAAATGCACAATATTTCACCATTTTATCAAGTTTTCTTTAATTAAATCAATGGTGCAACGAAAATTCATCATTTCATGTGTGAATCAAAAGTTATGAGAAACTTGTTACTTTCAATGCCAAGAAAAAGAGAAATTCCTAACTTTATGTGAAAATGCGACTTTTAAATGAATTTTGACTTAAATTCAAACTTTGATGCCCACAAACATGGAATCATGATCTTTTACTAAAATGGTGCATGATTTGATGATTAAGTCTTTAATTACTCTAAAATGATGAGGATATTATATATTTTTAAGGACTTATCACCCTCTAATCTTCTTTCTCCCAGTCTCTCTCTTTTCTAACATGTTATCAGCATGAAGCTGCCTCGTTTCTCCCCACCATAGGCCTCCTCAGTTTTCCGTGCAACACAAAGGCTTTGTTGGTTTTTGTGCAACACAAACAAGAAGTTCTACTTTCCGTGCAACACAAAGGCTCGCCTCAGTTTGCATCCTATAGCATACTATTCTCGATCAACATGCATTTGGAAAAAAAAAATTAAAGTCTTTGTCTTCGGTTTGCGTGCGTGCAACCAACCTTTGACAAACCGAAGTCCTTTTGTTTTCGGTTTGCGTGCAAGCTTGTCTCCCCTGCTTCGGTTTGTTTTTTTATCTTCTCTTGCCTCGGGTCACACACCAGAGACTACTCTCATTTATTTCTCTGGTCAGCCATAACTTCTTCATCCAACCTTTGATCAACGAACGACTTGCTTCTGCAGATTCATGGCAACGAGCATTACCTTTAAAATGCAACATATCAACATTTCAACGGTCAGAAATTTTTCTAGATTGCAATTATAGTAAGTGGTATCTAAACCATAGTTAAATCCAAGTCTATTAGAATGCATAAAATTAGTTTATAATACTTATTTATTGTAATTATAGTGTTTAGTTACTGGTGAATGGAACCAGAAGATCTAGATCTAAACATAAAGTTCACCTATCTATGGACTAGCAGTCTTAGAAGTTTGAATACTGATATAAACCTGTAGATTCATATCCATAAATCAAAGCCTGAAGTTTTTTATTCAAAAGTCCAAATAAATTATATGGCCATGAAATTAATCACGAAAATTTGATAGAATCAGAAGTTCTGATCATTTGTTAGAACCAGAAGTTTTACTTCAAATCTGAAGATTTGACAAAACCTGCAGTTCTAATTTCACGTATTATGCACTTGAAGTTCTAAATCAAGTCTAAAGTCATGACAAAACCAGCAGTTCTGATTCTCAAAGTCGAAAACCTGATGTTCTAACTTTTTATTGGCCAAATTTTTTTTGTTGTTATGTTTAAATTCCTTCCTTAATTACTTCTGATGTTAAGATTTCATTATTTTTTCCCCTTTTACTTTATTAATTATCTGCACATGGTTAACTTAATATATATTTTCTATTACAGTTCTTACATAATGTCAAATCTGACTAAAATTAACTTTAAAGCACTTAACATAAATGGAGACAATTACTTATCTAGGCAATTGGATGCTAAAATCCACTTGAAATCCAAGAAACTAGGAGAGACCATAAAGGAAGGTAATAAGATGTCTCCAGAGAAAAAGGCGTTGGCCCTCATCTTCCTACACCATCACATACATGAAAACCTAAAAAATGAATACCTTACTGAGGAAGACCCAGCTGGCCTATGAAAATCTCTAAAGGATAGGTATGATCACTAGAAGATGGTCATACTACCATCTGCCCAAAATGAATGGTTAAACTTGAGGTTACAGGATTATAAAATAGTATATGAATACAACTCTGCCCTCTTCAATATTGTTTTCCAATTAAGACTATATCGTGAAAAGGTTTAGAAAGAGAAGATGTTGGAGAAAACATTATCCACTTTTCATGCTTCGAATGTACTCCTGCAGCAGCAGTATCAAGAATGATGTTTCTCCAAATATTCAGAACTTATCTTCCGTCTCCTAGTCACTGAACAGAATTGTATAGTATTGACGAAAAATCATAACTCTAGACCAACTGGATCTTCGGCAAAGTTCCTGAAGCAAATGCCAATTTTAGCTCAAACAGAGGCAGGGGAGGTAGAGGAAGGGGGAATGGAAGACATAACTCATCCAGACGAGGTGATTTTAAAGGTCCATTTCCAAAATTCAAAAATCACCAGAAGTGGCCTGCCCCTCAGCATAAGAACAATCAGAATCCACCGGCTAATCCTACGCACCATCCTGATGACACGTGCCACAGATGTAGAAGAAGTGGACATTGGTCACGCACTTGCCATGCATCAAAGGAAGTGGCGGAATAATACAAAGCATACAAGGCCTCTGTTCATTTAGTAGAGCAAATGATCTGGAAGGATGGAATTGGAATACAATGACACCAAAGAGGCTTCCAACATTACAAATTTGGAGACTCGAGACTTCTTTGAAGACGAGGACAGCCAACCTCTGGATAATGAGGCATTTAACACTCTCTTGGGAGCACCCCCTGGCATGGTCTAGAAGACCAATAATTCATTGAACTTTTACCAACTTAATTTTTTTTAGTTCATTTGAGATGCATGTTTCTTAGACTTTTCCTTTATGATGGGTATCTTTATTTTTCATTAATGTCCTTATTTATAGTAAATAGTTTAATTATTTCAGTTTTATCATGTGATTGCATAGTAATATTGATTTATTATTTAAGGTATGATTCATGAAACTGAGGGCAATCTATGTTTGGTAGATAGTGCCATAACACATACCATTCTAAAAAATCAGAATTTTTTTTCCAAAATTGTTGTTCATCCCAAGAATGGTATCCACTATAGCTGGACTTGTGCAAATAATTGAAGGCTCCGGAAGAGCCTATATGATGAGACAAGATTCCCGCCGTTAGGAGGAGATAAGATAGTTTCTGAAGAAAGGGTTGTTCTACACTGAAGAACGGCAAGAACTAACATGGAATACTTCTAGTCTATCTCATCTAGATCCATGTACTTCATAATGTGAAAATGAAGTATGCAAGAAGCATGGCAACCCTATAGGTTTAAAGGACTGAGCTCCGCGGAAAAGGAGAAATGAACAATCATCATCATGTCCTCTCAAAGAGGCACGTAACCCTCCTGAAGAGGTTCCTCCCGAAGAGGCAAGTAATGCTCTTGAAAAGGTTCCCGAAGAGGCAAGTAACGCTCCTGAAGAGGTTATGGTAAAATCTATTCTCTCTGAAATAATGGAAGTCCTTGATCAGACTTTGGAAGCCCCTGAAGAGGCACCAATACCAGATAATGAAGAAATCTCTATACTTTACAATTATTCAAGAGAGAGATGGAATAGAAATGATGATGATGATTAGGACACAGATTCACATTCTATAAATCCCGGAAGGATTTCCTTTGCCTAAAGCAAAGCCAAGGAGTACGTACTCAATCCAATTAAGGCACTGGATTAGTATTAAACACATCCTACGATATTTGTATGGAACAACTAATTTAGGAATATTTTATTCTTATGATAGTAGAGATTTCAATTTTGAAAGATATGCAGAATCAAGTTATCTCTCTGATCCTCATAAGGGTCGATCACAGACAGGTTATGTGTTTCTTAATGGTAATGCAGTCATTTCTTGGAGTTCTACTAAACAAATTTTGGTAGCTAATTCCTCTAACCATGTTGAGATTTTGGCTCTTTATGAAGCCAGTAAGGAATGTGTATGGCTAAGATCTTTGATTCAATATGTTCGTAGTTCTTGTCAATTACTATCTATTGCAGATATCATGAATATTACCTATGAATATAATGAAGCATGTATAAAACAGATTCGAGAAGGTTTCATTAAAGGAGACAAGATTAAGCATATAGCACCAAAGTTTTTCTTCACCCATGAACTTCAAAAGAACAATGAAATTGAAGTCAAGGAAGTGTGTTCGAGTAACAACCTGGCTAATCTGTTTATCAAACCTTTGCCAAAATCAGTATTCCAAAAGTTTGTATATTAGATTGGCACGTGAAGAGTTCATCATCTAACTATGTAAATGGTTGCTATCATCAGGGGGAATGGTTTATCAAGGTGCATCTTGAAGTATGCTACCCATGAACATTTATGCGCTGTACTCTTTTTCCTTCTCTAGGTATCCCGCTGGGTTTTCCTAGTTAAGCTTTTAACGAGGTAGCATTATGCACGTCCAACATCATTTCAATGATTTTGAAGAACGTTGTACTCTTTTTCTCTTCGCTTTGTTTTTTTTCCCATGGGTTTTCCTTACAAGGTTTTTAATGGGGCAACTGTCATTAAATAGTGGTCATCCAATGGGGGAGTGTTATGAGATATGGATCTTGGGTGGATGCCCACTTAAGATGAGTTAGGGTTAGAATTAGGGTTCCTCTCTTATGAGGTTACTTTGCCTATTAATAGGCTTCTCCCCTTGTATTTGTACACAGTTAATGAGATAATAGAAATGCTCTCTCTTCTCCCTCTAATCTTCTTTCTCTCAGTCTCTCTCTTTTCTAACAATCATAATGCAGTTATATTTTATTCCCTCTCTTTATTTCACTTCACTTCACTTTATTTTAAAAGTAAAATTACCAAACGTAAACAATAATGAAATTATAACTAATTGTTTCTAAAAAAAATAGCAGAAAAGAATACAATTTGAATGAAGAACAAGTTAAGTAAGATCAAGCACAAATCAAGTAGCATCGGAGACATGATGAATTATCCAATTACTAAGTAGATCATCAATTATAAGAATAGCAAGTGAGGCAGGCAAGCAACCAAGAATGCAAGGGGTAGCTCAGTTGGCCTAGGACTACGGTTTACACTCAGAGGTTAAGGGTTCGAAACTGCACTACCACACTGGGGCCACAGGAGATTTACCCGGCTCCCTTTGGGCCCGTAGGGATTATTCTGGGTCAAAGGGCTAGGACACTCTCTGTTAAAAAAAAAAAAACCACATAACAAAAGGAACCAGCTATGTTGGGTTAGAAAATAATAAGAGTAGGAACAAAACACAAGGATAAGAAAATTACAAAATCCCATTTTAGTTTCTCTACCCACCCTCACCATGAACTTAAGGATTTCTATTTTTTTTTTTTTTTCATTGGTGGAGGATCTAATTCTTTGATGCCATCAGTCATGCCCCAAATTCTAAGATTCTTGGGACCTTCAGATTTTGTGGTGCAACGATCCCACTAAATACGTATGGGCTCAATTTTTATTGGAATTTTTTCTAATAAAAATATTAGAGTCAATTAATCTAAATACTTTATTAATAATATTGAAGTAAAACACCTAATAACAATTCAAGGAGCAATAACCTTAAAATTCTGTCAAAAAAAAAAAATTCTAAACACTTCAACTAAAACAAATTTCTACTTAAAAACCAACTAAATATTAAAAATCGTGATGCGCAACTCAAAGTCACTCTCATCCCCGCAAGAAATCTATTGTTCCTCCGTTTCAAGGACCAACCTCGAAATCTGAAAAAAGAGTGAATTCAACAAGCATATTAGCATAAGCTCGCAAGTAATTAACTATAAAACTAAAGGATACGATTTTCAATTAATGGTTAGCAAATTGGGCTACGGAATATGAGAATGGACATGTTAAATATAATGCATGTTAAAGTATGAGTGTGGACATGTTTTATATATATATAATGTCGACCAGCTATGATCTATAAATCAGAATGCTGACCAATCAAGAAATGCAATACATGCACAAAATCAATGTAGCAAAAATAAAAAAGTTGAGATGGATTTGTTGTAGAATTTGGAAAATATGAGTAGGATAGTTGTGCCTATATACGAAGATACCCAATTATAAGTAACAATGTCCACAACCGATTGCTAAGTTGATAGGGTTGTGTGAGAACTAAAGTGCATGAGTTTGAAATTCCAACTATGCATCTTATGTTCAGAAGTAATATCTAAGTAACAATGTCCCCTGACCAGGCCCGAGATTGACCTTTTCCAACACCCAACATAGTAATTATCTTTTTCAAATGATACTAAAATGCCTCTGCTTTTGATTTTCAACCGCATAAAAGTACAATAAAAAAATAGATTCAACAATTAGGAAGTAGCAGCTTGTGGCCCACAACTTTGAGATCCCAATTATAAAAAAAAAAAAAAAAAAAAAAAAAAAAAAAAAAAAAAAAAAAAAAAAACTATACACGTTAGGTTCAGTAGCTAGTGTTATCAATATACTTGCAGGTCGTGCTCGAAAGAAGTTGTTCACGTGTGTGCCAAAGCAAACAATATCAATGACGTCGTTGTATCCATGTATCTTGGCATCTTAGGATACAGTTTAGTAGCACACTTGATCTTAGTCAAAAGGCTGAGAAAGGTATGGTTTAGTAGCACACCAAAGTGACGTTTAAATAACCACAAGAGATTATGAAAAGGTTAACTCCTGAGATCTCGCCTGTTTGATAAAGCAAAGGATTCCATGCAATGACCAATGAAGTGCTTGAATGATTTTTTTGCACTCACCTCGGGCTAGTGAAGCACTTGATTTGAATCAAAGTTTAGATCAACTTGAAATCTAATTGACTTCACAAAAGATAAAGACAACACTTTTGTACCCTTAAAACAATGCTTATAGTTTCATATAAAACTGTAGATTCACCATTCCTAGCAAAGTTGAAGAAAGTGAAAGCATTATAATAAGATGTACTTTCAACTAAAACTGAGAGTTGGCAGGATTCACGAGTACGCGGGCCATCCAATAAGAATTGGAGGGACCCAATTAAAAGTAGACCTTCTAAAGATGCAATCAAATGCTCAATGCTGGAACTGGGTTGGCGCCTAAATAAGCTGTCTTTCTAGTTTCAGGGAAGTTAGGAGCGATATCTTGCGTTAAGGTACCGATCTCCAGGTCTACACCATCAGAAACATCTTGTTAATGTGGAGGTTTAGATTGGCCAACTTCTGGTGTGGAATCTGTGAAACAAAAAAGCATCCAAAGCATAAATCATGATCCTATAAAGCATCAGGGGGTTTACCTTGTGACACAACACTGTCACCTCTATCCAAGAAGTCATCAGGGTGGTGGTTTTTTTTTTTTTTTTTTGAAAGATCGAAATTAGGCATGATTAAAGAAAATCCTAATCACAATTCCTAACTGGCACACAAATCATACCCAGTACATGCACCGATTATTTTGCCACAGAAAAATTACAAATAAAGCAAATGGCTAGTGACAGCAATAAAAAGAATGACATAACCATTTCATCACCTGTAAAAGAAACAAATTAATCAGCAGAAGAAAACCCATCATATTTCAACATCTAACAACCAAAACAAACTGTACCAATCAGTTCCTGGAAATAAAAATCCAAAAAAAAAAAAAAAAAAAACTACAAGTTAACTCAATACCATACAATAAAAACACACTTCCAATCAGTGAAACAGTGCAAGCACTTCCATATTAACAGCCAAATTACATCAGAAGGGATACTGTGATCTAGGGCCTATGAGAAGAGAGATCAATCACGCACAATAGAGAACACAACACAAAGCTTTACGTGGTTCGGCTTTTGGCCTACGTCTACGGAGAAGACAAGAGAAATCACTATACAATCAGAAGAGGTGTACATCATAGAGAATGTGAGTCTTTATTTATAATATCAGCCCTAAACCCTGTTAGACCCAAACCCTACTTCTAATTATAGTACAACTTGGGCAATCCAAGAGTCCGGTTAACCAAGACTTACTAACTTTATTGAGCCATACAAATTAACAGATACCAACATCAAAACAACCTCAGTAAACCATCTAGATAAATTTGGGTGTACACCAGGAACAAAAATCTGACACAAGAAGCTATAAAGCCCAATCAAAGGTAGCGACCATGATGATCTATTGATGGAGAAATGGAGAAGGGGAAGATGGCAAGAAAAATCCGCAACCTGAGCGTCAACGATGAAGTGGAGAGACGACTCTGGAGATTGGTTCTGATGGGTTTCTCAGTTTCTTGAAATCTCTTTGTTTTTCCTACTTTTTCAAAGAAAAATGGCTTCTTTTCCTATTACTAACTCAAAATAAGAGGAAATTGTACATGTCTTAAACGATCTAGAGCACCCAAACATTTGTTTGGGTCAATATTTTGGAAACTAAAACTTTTCATACAATACCTGAGGCTTTCAGTCTTTCTGTTGATGGCGAGACTGGACAGGGATGCAGAACGGACAGAGAGATAGGGATGTCAACTGGGTTGGGCATGCCGTCGCAGTTAACAGCTGGGCCGAGGGATCGGCATGGTTGGCCCGTTTCGGCATGGCATGCCATGGGCCGACCTATTCATAACAGTTGACCCACCAGGCACAGCCCGCCGTGCGTTTTTCTGCATTTTTTCTTCCCTTCATAGGATAAAGATATGATAATATCATGAGTTTCTATAAGATTTATCATTAATTAATAGATATAACATGACAATAACAGCACAAATGATGCAGATGTTTTAAAAGCAAACCACATTGCCAAGCAATTAGGCAAATAAAATGATTCATGGTTCAAATGGGTTTTAATTTTTAAAATTTTAATGCCTTTTCTGTAGGATGGCAAAGGGTTGAGTTCAAATCAGTGGCTAACATGCATGGACTGTAATCAAACTCAGAAACTTTTATACCAACCAACTCAGTATAAGCAGCGGCAAGAAGGAATAAATGCTTTACTGATCTAAGTTTGTTTTAATGCTTTCCCTGTAGTTGGGTGGCAATGGGTTGAGTAGTGCACTCTCGGAAAATATGTACTGTTCAAGATCAACTGTGGTCCAAGCAGCATAAGAGAGGATAAAAGGATGATAATTTCATCATGGAAGTGACAAGGGATAAGACTTCTACAAATAATTTTTTTCAATTTTCAACCCTATTTCAGAGATGAGTCCATCATTTATATATCTTTTTTAACATTGAGAATAAGAAATTTTAAATTAAACTAAACCATAAAAGAGACTAAGCTAAATCCTTCTTTTTTCTTCTCAGTTTTCGATTGAATTGCCAGTCAAAGTGCAATTAGTTAGGATAGTCAAGTCATATAGTAAGAATGCAATTCTCGGCGTTTGTGTTTTGATTTTTAATTTTAAATTTAATACTGAAAATGCAAAAATTAATTGAAAAAAAAATTAAAAAAGCACACCAAGCACGACACGGCCTAGCCCACTCCAGACACAGCCTGTCACGGGCAATGCCGTGCTAGGGTAAATCTCTAGTGGGCCGTGCCGGCCCACCCATTTGACATGCCTAGAGAGAGGCTTTTCCAAGAGCACCTGAGTCTCTACTCTTTCTAGTGAATGGTGATGGTGAGATTGGTCAGGAATGCAAAACAGGTATAAGAGGTACAGTCAATGACGGATATAAGAATTTCTTTGAGAAGGGGAAAAAATTAATACTTTCAATAAACAAAACCTTCAAAAGAAGAGTTTCTCCCACGATTCAGTTAGATGTGAATCAACTACTTTTATATATTTGATGAGTTTAGACTATCAAGGTCTCATCTAGTAATGAGTACGGTCCCATTTTCATAAGTATAATCAATGTTTGTCGATTAATTAGGATTGATAACTAGTGACCTTTTTTTATTTTTTAACCCCTTTTTAATTTTTTTTATAAAACTTTATTTTTTGTAGAATATCATATATAGACAACCAATCATGTACTCAATCCGATGGTAGGCCCCACTCCCATTGATATGAAATTGTAGAGGATATCATCAGATGGGATGGTATTCATTTTGATCATTTTAGATTATAATTATGTGGGCCCTACAATGGCTTTCCGCAGACATGTCGGTTAGCATATAATGGTGGTTTTTTTATATTTCTAAAAAGGTGGAGGGCCAAAAAACAATCTAGTGGGCCATTAATCTTGCTAATGTAACCTATCTATTTACATAGCCTGATAGCCCTTAAGTTTCACACAACATAAAATAAAGAAAAAATAAATAACATAAAAAAATAATTGTATTGAAAAAAGATACACAAGAAATGAAAAATCTCAACATGTGCATTTAAAGATACTCATTAAAGAGGCATCCATTGAACTCAAGCAAACAAAAAAAGAAAATACAAAAGAAACAGAAGGTGAGATGGGTTTTTTGAATTACTTATATAGGTGTATTTGAGAACCAATACAAAAGCGTTAAGTGTTGAAAAATGAAGGAGGTGACGATAGGCAATGAACTTCCACAGTAAACTCATAGAGAAATAAGGCCAAAAATAGGAAGAAACTAATAGAGAAATAAGGCCAAAATTAGGAAGGAGGAGAAAAGGGAGGAGATATACTTACCGTATAAGGAGAGTTAATATCTTATCTATAATGACTTGCTTTCGAAGAAATGAAAAAGACAATTTTGCCCCAACTGCTCTAGTGATTTTATTGAGGAGGAGCAAAAGTTGTTAAAAGACAAATCTGCCGAAAATTTTTTTTTCAAGCACCTTGTCCCATGTGAGGATTATATAATAGGGGCGTTTGGTCGGAGGTCCATCAAAGTATGACTTTGTTGCAAACAGTTCAAAAAAAGAAAAAAAAAGTCATGCAACCAAAGGTCCTCTAACACATTCCCATACCTGATACGTCTAATTTACCCTTTCTTTAAATCATATCTCATGCTTGGTGGGATATCCCATTAATAATGGTCAACTACCATATAATTGGCCACGATCAATGGACTTTCATTAATGAGATTTTCAAATAAATTCTAAAAACATACAAATAAATTTCAAAATAACGCAAATAAATTTCAAAAATGAAATAATTTCAAAAAAAGCAATAAATTTAAAAAGAGCAATACATTTCAAAAGAATGTAGATAAATCTAAAAAGATGCCAATAAATTTCAAAAGATCCAAATAAATTTTAAAAAATATAAATAAATTTCAAAAGATGAAAATCAATTTCAAAAGATCCAAATAAATTTCAAAAAAAATGTAAATAAATTTTAAAAGACTCAAATAAATTTCAAAAGACGTAAATATAATTAAAAAATGCAAGTAAATTTTAAAAAATGTAAATGCATTTGCAAAACCTAAGATAACCCAAATTTCTAAATTAGCGAAAAATTTGGCAAAAATTCAAGTATTTTTGTCAAAGACTCAGTTAAATTTATTTTAAAAAATACAAATAAATTTCTAAAGACATAAATAAAATTCAAAAACACAAATAGATCTAAGAAAATACAAATAAATTTTCCAAAAACATAGAAAAATTCTTTCAAAAACTCAGTTAAAAATTTTAAAATGGAGATAATTTTTTCCGAAACTCACATATTTTTCAAAAACTCAAATAAATTTGACAAAAAATTAGATAGATTTATTTAGAACTTAGATAAATTTGTTCCAAAACTAAGATAAATAGCAAAACACTCAAATAGATTTGTCCATAACTCAGATAAATTTGTTTCAGAACTCAGATAAATTTGCGCAAAACTCAAATAAATTTGACCAAAAATAAAAAACTCAAATAAATTTGACCACAGGGTGCTTGAAACCATGAAAAGACATATTCCGACATCTCATCGCCTCCACAAAAGAGCATCGGCAACTGCTACAACGGAAATTTGAAAAAATCAGTAGAGGCGAGGGTCAAGTCAGGTTAGAACCGACCAAGAACAAATCCACTCAGGACCTCCTCCTTCGTTTTATATTCTACAACCAGAACCGATGGAGGCAACTGCTACCTTCCTTCTTCATTTTCGGAGATGGAGCAGCGCAAGCGAGACGGCGGCGAGCAGCAGTGGCGGTGATGCCAACCGGCGACAGTGAATGCGGTAGCAGCCGATATGTAGGTTTTTCGTTCGGCCCGGTGAAGTTTTCTGTAATAGTAACCTAGGCTTAAAGGCAACTTCTATAACAGTCTTCTTCTTCCATGGCGGCGATGGCAAGGCGACGAGCAACGGTGTCGCTTCTTCTCTGGCAATGCCTAGAGCACCACCAAATCCTCTAATTTCCCTTCTCCGATTAGTTTACTGCAATAGACCCGATTCTCTGTTCTTCTGAAATTACGATCCCACACAGCATTGGAATTTTTCGGCGACTTCGGATTTTTGCTGGAAATCGATCAGTGTGGCCCACCCAAGATCGGCGTAGTCGAATCAGCTGTAGCAAACAGACGAAAAAAGGGTTCTATTACATAACCTGTAACTTGAAGAAGAAGAAAACTAGGTTCTATCCATGTCCGGATTGAAGAAGAAGAAGAGGGAGAATGGAAGATTTAAAATTTAAAATTTTATGCCTAATCAGTTGAAAAGGCAAATCAGTCATGAAAATGTATAAGGTGGCATATCTAGGGACCTCTCGCCATGAGGTGGCGTATCTAAGGACCTTTCGCCGAAATATGTCAAAGCTGCATGGACTACAGGCCTTACAAGACCTTATAAGGAAAAGTTGATGGACTGGAGGCCTTACAAGACCTCTATGAGGGACCTTTCGCTAATTAACTCTATATAATAAGAGAAACAGCACCCTCTTTGCCAGAGTGTGACACGTGGCGCATCCTAAAACTTTTTGCAACTCCATAATTGCCCTTCTAATCTTTCCTAAATTCTCTCAATTAAAATCTTTTTTAACTTCTCTCTAATTCCAACATAATCTCTTTAAGATTCCACCCCAAAAGAAATATATCCTAAAATCTCTCCACTATTGACCCACCCTTGAACTTATCCAATTCACCTACTGACCCACTCATTGAAACTAAACCTTGATTTGTGTAACCCACAAACTGAGCCCATCAATCTATATCTTGCAGCTCCATCACCTATACCTACTTCATCTACAAGGACTTTATTTTTTCTTTGAAAACATAATTCTTTAATAGATTCATGGGTTTTGAACCTCTTATTTTAATGATATTTATCTGCAAGAGATTGAGTACTCTTTTGTTCTTGAAAAAAAAAAAGAGCAAAGAGACATGGATGTTATTCCACATTGGGAAATAAGAGATTTTATTCACGAAGAGGTATGATTTCTTTCCTTTTGTATTTTGTTATAGATTTTTTATTGTAGTTCTTTTTTGTAATTTTCTTGCTTTTATTGTGGTCGGATTCAACTAGTAGAGGTATGATTTTCTTTTCTTTTCTTTTCTTTTGTATTCTTTTTAGTAAATGTTTTAACGTGAAATCACATTTTTCTTTTAAAAGAAGCTGCATTTTGCATTGGGGTTTTTGTGACGATCCATAAATCTCTTTCACTTTATTTTTCATTCGATTTCTATTACTCAATGTTACAGTTTTAGTTCAATTACGATCAATAAAAGATGATTCAATCAGATCATTTTACTTTTTTTTTCTTTTAAATCTTGATTTTTGAAGTTCAGTTTTAATTGTGTTTGTATTATGAATTATATATATTAATTTTTATTTATAATTTATTTAAAAATTATAAATATACTTAATTAAAATATTATTTACTTTTTATCCGCATGCCTGCTCCACTAGTTTCACTAAAGCGAGGAAGGGCGACCTAATGTGCATCTGTCCCTGGGTACTGTGCTGGGGTTTAAGATTTTAATAAAGGCCTGGGCTGGATTTGATCTCATAAATGAGAGTCAGAGAGGGGGAGAGTTGGATTTACTGACCCAGGATTTTTCATTTGGGTTATGCCGGAATGTTAAGTGAGGAAATTAAATAATAAAGTTGAATCTTTTCAAGTCTTCTATAAGCAGTTCTTTGAAGATGCGACCACACCTGTGCTAACACTTTGGTCCCCCCCTATCTACAAACGTATGAAAGTTGGTCAAAGGTACGTAGGGCCATGGTTTAGGTAGCAATTGCGCGAGGGGTTTTGCATTTTTGGATGGTCATAAACACATGGACCTGTACGCCCAATCATATGCTAAATATATACTGTGTGGGGCGTTTCCATAAAACCGAGATTACCCCTGATTCAAGTAAGAGTACCGACCGGTTTATTTTGATCTTGGCTTTATTCAGCTCAGCAATAGTGCCAGCTGGTACCGAGCTTGATCTATCCTCGGTAAGAGTACCGACTAGACCCTTTTTATGCTCGGCCTTGTGCACCTCGGCAGCAGTGCCCGAACTCGCACACGCCCGACCTCAGTGCCTTCTCCAGTTCGGTCCAATTGACCGAGGTGAACACTGAGTGTCAAGTCTCAATTATATAATGGTACAGCTCTATTGCAGAACGTACTGTTAGATAGGGTGGCTGCTGGATATCGATAGGGGGTTATCCCTGTCTGACGGTCATATCCACATTTATGTATGAGATTAAGGAACGATCTAATGGGACAGTGCTCTCACCTACCTCCACTATGGATACGAGGTATGGGCTGATGGGACTGTACCTCCACCTACCTCCACTAAGGGAGCTTCTGATGGGACTCCCGCCTATATATATGCATGGGTAAGATCCATGGAGAGGTACGTTTTACACATACCTTAAGCATACATCCTGAACTCTCTTCTTCCCTACTCACTCTCCCTCTGTTCAGTGACCGCACTGACTTAGGCATCAGAGTGCCTTTGGCTGACCGCAGCCAGGGTCTCTGACCTTTGTTCCTTCTTCCCCTTTCAGGTTTAAGGCATTCAATCCCTCCAAAGGAGTTTAGCAACAATATCACGAGGTTAACACTCGCCTAATCAAGTCCGTAATATTTAGGCACTTACAATTGGCGCCGTCTGTGGGAAACGATCAAATTAAATCCTCAAAAACCATGCCTCCGACAACCAGAAAGGGTGAAGGATCTTCCAGGTCCCTGCCACCACCGTCGTTCTTGCCCTTGCCACCACCGCCGATCCCTCGCCAGAAAAGAACCGGGGGGAAATCCGGTGCAATAAGCGTGGGAGAGCCAGTAACTCAGTCAGGCTCGTTGTCGAAGGGGGTGACAGCACCTCCCCAGTGAGACAACCTCCTGCTGGAGCACCTCCGGCAAAGTCCCCTTCCGGCGGAGCGTCCACGTCAAGATTCTCCCCTACTAAAACAACCCCGTCAGGGCACTCCCCCTCCGGAGCGTTCTCGACGAGACGATACACCAATGCCGTCCAAGTCGCGCTAATCCCGTCACTAGGACGACGCAGACGACGACGACGACGTGCTCTTCGCGGATATCAGGGCCCAGAACCTTGTTATTCATGAGCGAGAAGAACTGATTCGCCAACTCTGGAGACAGCTCCGGGAGAAGGCAAAGACCACAGTCAAGGCCCCGGTTGTACCTCCCACACGCCCGCGGGCCTCGGATGTCGAACAGGATCTAAGGCAGGTCCTGACCAACAAACAACGCGACCGAGCCTATGACGAAGGTTCGAGCAGCAGTCATCTCAACGATGACCCCAAGAAGCAGCGCCAGAGACCAGAGGACAACATCGACTTGAGGGAGTGGCTTGACCGACAAGTTAAGCATACAATCCAACAGAACATGGAGGTAGTCGGTTTCACCCAAGATCGGCTGAATGCTTACGACACCAAAGACATTGGCACATCTCCATTCTCTAAGGAAATAAGGGACTATTCACTCCCTGAGAAGTTCAGCGTCCCGAGATTCGGTCTTTACGACGGGACCTCAAACCCAGCTGCACATCTCCGACATTTCACCCAAAGAATGTCGGTTTGGGGAGACGTCGGTCACCTGAACTGCAGGGTCTTCTCCTCCAGTTTGGGCAACTTCCCCCTAAGATGGTTCTGCGCGCTCCCGGAGGGGTCAGTTTCGAGCTGGATGCAGCTCCGAAACTCCTTCGTAGAGAAGTTCTAGGCGCACAGTCATCCCGAAGACCAACAATGACCTGATGGCAATTAGAATGAGGCGGACTAAAAGCATCACTTAGTTCGCCAAAAGATCCTGGACCGTTTACAACCAAGTAGAAGATGCCACCGACAGAGTGGCCATCAGGTCCTTCAAACATGCTCTACTGCTAGGCAACGAGGTTCGCAAGGACCTGGTACGGTTCCCCGTGGTCACTGTGAAAGCACTGATGGCCCGGGTGAACCAGCTCATCGATGAAGAAGAAGATGAGGCCCGAGCTCGAGAAAGCTTCGGCCTCTGACAAGAAGACAGGCCCTCCAAGAAAGATAAGAAGTTACCCCGGAGGGAGGAGGTGGACCGAAACAGGACATCAATGAGCTCGGCGATGGCCTCGGTCCCATCTTGGGAAGCAGCAAGAAGCCCAAATCAACTGTTGCCTCCTACAAGGCTATCAACACGATCTTCAAGGAGCCCATTTACAAGCTCCTCAACAGAATAAAGACACAACCTTTCTTTAGATGGCCGCAGCCGATGAAGGGTGATTCTTCCACCCGAGATCAGAGTAAGTTTTGTGCCTACCACAAGCAAAATGGGCACAGGACCGAAGACTGCATGGCCTTCAAGGCTCATCTTGAAAAGCTCGTAAAGGATAGGCACCTGAAAGACTTTATCAAAGAAGAAAGCAGAGTCAACCGAGCTCATCAACGCCAACCCGATGATGATCGGGACAGAGATGAACCAGAGGGCATCATCAACGTCATCCACCAAGCTCTCGCGCCCAAGGGAAGCAACCAAGCTCGTGCGAAGGCCAGGAGTGCCTCACATGGCAAGCAAGTGATGACGGCCGAGCTCGGCCCCTCCGCCAAGAAGGCTCGGAAGGAGAGACCCAAGATTTGGTTCTCGGACGAAGATCTGGATGGGGTCCAGCTCCCTCATAACGATCCACTGATCCTGACCCTGAAGTTAAAAAACTTCAAGGTTAAGAGGATTCTCGTGGACCCCGGAAGCTCATCGGAAATCCTTTACTTTGACTGCTTCAAAAGGATGGGTTTGACAGAGGACGACCTGCAAGAAGCCCGCACTCCACTGGTGGGCTTCAGCTCCAAACCAGTATACCCCAAGGGGAAAATCTCCCTCCAAGTCCAAGTTGGGGGCGCCTCCATGGCAACTGATTTCCTAGTGGTAGATGCACCATCCCCATACAACGCAATAATGGGGAGAACTTGGCTGCACAACATGGAAACGGTGCCCTCCACCCATCACCAGAAGCTAAAGTTCCCATTGGAGAACGCAAATGGAAGGGTTGAAGTGATCACAGTTCGGGGCGACCAGTAGATTGCCAAGCAGTGCCTGATAGTTGTGGTTCCTGACAAAGCAGAACCACAACAGGTCCACATGGCCAAGCTGAAGGCAGAACTCGAAGCCGTTGGCCGAGCTCCCGAACAAAAGAGCATCGAAGACCTCACCGAGGTCAAGATCGACTACAACGATCCTGAAAGGTATTTCCTACTCGGGAGTCAGCTTGCAGAGGTTGAAAAGCCCGAGCTGTTTTACTTCTTGTTACGGAACAAAGAAGTTTTCGCTTGGACCCCCTATGAAATGCCTGGCGTCGGCCCCGAAATCATGTCCCACAAGCTGAACGTGGACCCCAAGCATAAACCTGTAGTTCAAATGGCTCATAGAACTGGGATCCAACAGATCGAGGTCGTGATAGAGGAGGTCAAAAAACTGTTGGGAGCCGAAGCCATAAGGGAAGACCATTACCCGGAGTGGTTAGCCAACATAGTGGTGGTCAAAAAGAAGAATGGGAAATGGAGGTTCTACGTGGACTTCACTGACCTCAACAAGGCCTGTCCCATGGACAGCTTCCTGCTCCCAAAAATCGACCAGTTGATTGACGCCACCGCCGGGCATGACAGGATGAGTTTCCTTGACGCCTACCGAGGTTATCATCAGATCCCGATGTATGGGCCTGACGAAGAAAAAACGCATTCATAACACACAGAGGCATCTACTGTTACAAGGTCTTTGGGTTAAAAAATGCAGGGGCGACTTAGCAGAGGCTGGTAACCAAGATGTTCTTGGCCCAGCTCGGCAAGACTATGGAAGTGTACATCGACGACATGGTTGTCAAGTCTAAAAGGTCACAGGACCATTTAGCATATCTGAATCAAACATTCGCTATCCTCAAAGAGTTCCAGCTCAAGCTGAAAGCATCCAAGTGCACGTTTGGTGTCGGCTCCGGCAAATTCCTGGGAAGCCTGGTCACCAGGAGAGAAATTGAAGCCAATCCAGAACAGATCTCGGCGATCCAGGCTATCCAGAGTCCAACCACGGCGAAACAAGTTTAGAGGCTCACAGGGATGGCGGCCACACTTAACCGCTTCATTAGCAGAGCTTCGGACAAGTGCGGCCCATTTTTTCAACTTTTAAAGAAAAGTTTGAAATTCCAATGGACCCCGAAATGCGACCGAGCTCTCCAGGAACTCAAAAATTATTTTTCTTCACCACCCCTGCTGTCCACTCCAAAGCAGAGAGAGACACTATATTTATACCTGGCTGTCTCGAATCACCCGGTGAGCTCGGTGCTCATCAGAGAAGAAGACAGGCAGCAAAGGCTTATATACTACGTGAGCAAGATCCTGCTTGACGCCGAGACAAGGTATCTACCGTTGGAGAAACTTGCACTGGCGCTCGTCAGCGCTTACTGCAAACTTTCTCATTACTTCCAAACATACACTGTAGTGGTTATTACAGAACATCCACTCAAGTCCCTTTTCAGAAAAACGGACTTCTCTGGAAGAATCTCGAAATGGGTCGTCGAACTGAGGCAATATGATATCCAGTATAAACCTAGAACGGCAATCAAAGCCCAAGTTTTGGCAGACTTCATCGTGGATTTCACTTCTCCTAGTTCGGCATCGAGACAGCTCGATACCAAACCGGGGGGATATAAGGATGAGGAAGAAGTTACCGAGATGGAGCAGGAGCAATCTTGGAAGCGGTTCCTCAATTCAGCTTGGAAGGTCTTCGTTGACGGATCCTCAACCTCGAAGAGGGCTGGCGCTGGCATGGCCTCCAATCTCCAAAAGGCCTTGTCATCGAGTAAGCCTTAACACTTGACTTCAAGGCGTCCAATAACGAAGCTGAGTATGAAGCGCTGGTCACGGGGCTCTGCAGTGCTAAAATCCTTGGGGCATTACAACTGGTGGTCTTCAGCGACTCCCAGCTGGTGACGAGCCAACTGAGAGGAGAATACCAAGCCCGCGACGAAAGAATGGCAGCCTACTTAGCTCACGCAAAGCAACTCCTCTCTCAGTTCGAGAAGGTTGAAGTCAAACAGATCGGTAGAGATTCCAATTCTTATGCCGACGAGCTCGCCAACCTAGCCTCTGCTGTTAAGGCTGAGAGAAAAAGAACTGTCGAAGTGGAGACACTGGACAAACCGAGCACAGAACTCCAGCCACCTCGGCAAGTCTTGTGCGCTGATTTCGGCCCAAGCTAGATGGACCCAATCATCACCTACTTAAGGGATGATCAACTTCTTGAAGATAAGAGCGAGGCTCACAAAATTAGGCTGAAAGCAGCTCGGTTTTGGTTATCTCCAGATGACAAACTCTACAAGAAGTCCTACACCGGCCTTTACCTCTAGTAAGTCCACCCAAGAAAAGTCGAAGACTTCCTCTATGAAATTCATGAGGAAATATGCGGTAGCCATATTGGAGGTCGGTCGCTGGTATATCGAGCTATCAGCCAAGGCTACTGGTGGCCTTACATGCAAAAAGACGCCCAGCTCTATGATAGAAAATGTGAAAAGTGCTAGAAATTCTCTCACTCTCTCCATCAGCCAGCACAAGACCTGAGCCCACTCTCTAGCCCATGGCCCTTTGCTCAGTGGGGGTTGGACATCGTAGGACCTCTTCACCGAGCTCCAGGGAACAAGAGGTGGCTATCTAATAGTAGCCACCGATTATTTCACAAAGTGGATAGAAGCCGAAACATTGTCTTCCATCACTGAGTAGGACACGAAAAGCTTCATATGGAAGAACATCGCCACAAGATTTGGAGTACCACGAGCCCTGATTTTAGACAACGGGACCCAATTCGACTCCAATTTCTTCAAGAACTTCTTCCAGGAGCTCGGCATCAGAAACTATTATTCCACTCCGGCCTACCCACAAAGCAACGGTCAGGCTGAAATCTCTAACAAAGTGGTTCTTGACGGGCTCAAGAAAAGACTCGACCGAGCCAAAGGGAGATGGGTAGAAGAACTTCCGAGTGTTCTTTGGGCGTATAGGACTACCCCGAGGCGCTCCACTTCGGCAACACCTTTCTCCCTAGCCTATGGTATGGAAGTCGTGATCCCTCTCGAGGTTAGCCTCCCGACCCTATGGTTGAGTTGTTTGACCAAGGCCAAAACGATGTCAACCTGGCCAGAGAACTCGACCTAGCTAAGGAACGAAGTGACGCAGCAGCCATCCGCCTAGCCTCTTACCAGCAGCAGCTAGCCAGAGGATACAATCAAAGGGTCAAGGAAAGAAAGTTTTCAGTTGGAGAACTGGTCTTGAAGAAGACGCTTCATGCAGATAAAAATCCCAGTGAAGGCAAGCTCGCACCGAACTAGCATGGGCCGTTCAAAGTGATCTTGGTTGCTGGGCAATCAGCTTACAAGCTTAAAGACATGGAAGGTAGAGAGCTACCACGGCCATGGAACGCCACCCACCTCAAAAAATACTACTTCTAGGCTGTATTCAAACTTCTCGAATCAATAAAAATAATTCTTGTGGAAAAATGTGCTTTCAATTCTCGCCAAGTTATGGAGCTCGGCGACTACCTGCCTAACTGCTACAGAGCATTAGGGAAGTAAGATAAGGCTTTGAAAAATAAAGGCGTACCGAGTTGAAGAACTTAGTACCTTTCTTGGTACTCAGAAATGCAAATGGTTGCAAAACCGGGCATTTCATCAACAAAACGAATTAACTTTTGATAACTCAATTCAACCTCATTCAGGCCAGTTAAAGAACAAGGCTATGGAACAGCTGGGGTTGGCGTTCGAAGACAAGCATATCAAGTTAAAAGAACTTGAGGTCATACACAATTCTACTTATGGAGCCGAACTCAATTACTTGCAGAGTTCTGGTATAGAACCAAACTCAATTACTTGTACAGTTCTGGTTATAGAAACGAACTCAATTGCTTGTACAGTTCTGGTTATGGAACCGAACTCAACTACTTTATCATGTTTTGATTGACATAACTGAGCTCAACTGCTTTGGTTATTGAACCGAACTCAGTTCCTGGGAAATTTTGTTTGCTAAACCAGACTCAATTTCTTATATTGTTCCAGTTATTATGTCAAGTTCAATGGTGTACAAGACCTAAGACTATGGTTTCAATCAGTGGACCACATTGAATTAGTCAAAACATATGTGGGCTCGGGATTAATTACATCCACACAAAGCTTGAAGAAAAGGAAAAATGCATAATTGTATTCATTGAGTAAAAAGAGTTACAATTTCCAATTGATACATGCTCCCCAAAGTACGAAAAAGAAAAGATACAAGTTATCAACATCTTTACAAATGAAAAGCAAAAACAGCGGGAGTCAAGTGGTGGCAGCCTTGTTGTCAACAATCTCGATTACAGGGGTCTCGGTCGCACCACCAGAAGGAGCAGCCTCGGACTACGGAGGAAGGGCCAAGGGAACTTCAGCAGGGGCGGGATTCGGCTCAGCCTCCGGGCTGGGGAACTTGGGCAGGTTCTTGTGTATGGGGTGATCCTCGGGGATCCCCACTTCTTTTAGCGTTGCCCTGCATCCTAGCTCGAACAGTTGGTGGCTGATCTGCTGCACTTGGGCCTCGTACAACTTCGTTGCCTCATCCACGCCATCCTGGAAGGCGACTTCCGTTTCAGCTTGGACAGAGGCCTCGAGGTCGGCCTTTTGCTTTGATATGGCCTAGATCTCAGCCTTCTGTTTGCCCAACTCAGCCTTGAATTCAGCCGCCCTCTTTTCTCTGGCCCTCACCTCGGCACTCTGCTCATGGGTCTCAGCCTTTTGCTTTCAAATTTCTGCCAGTGTTGCATCAAGCTCCGCGGCGAGACCCACATTCCTCTCCTCCGCCTCTTTCAGTCTTTGGTTGTTCGCCTCTAAAGCAGCCTTGAGCTCTTTCTTTTTGGCTTCCTGGTGCGCGGCTCTGGAGGCGCTCCGGTGGGCTCTCTCCATTACCACTTGGACCTCTGTACAATCTACAAAAGAAACAAGATTCAGCAGAGGATAACTGAAATCAGACACCGAGAATAATGCAAGGAGCAAGACTTACCGTGATCGTCGATTGTAACGACGATGCCGGCAACCCCGTGTCGTCAAAATTCTTGTACCTCTCCATGTCTCTGGGCAGGGCACAAGCGTGGGCTAGCACCTCGGTGACCAGGGGGTCGCTGGCCACTACCGTCAGATGTCTTCCGGGCCCCAACTGGAAGCTTGGCCTCCAAAGTTACGGCCCTCCACTCTGTCCCGCAGGCGGGCCCTCTAACCTAGACCTGCTCTTAGGTGGAGCCTTTTCCCTCGGCCCTTCAGTCGAGCGTTGCAGGGTGCTGGAAGAAAGACCCTCGATCCGCGGCCTCTTTTCCGGCCGGCCTCCTTCCTTCGGGACCTCGGCAGAACGCTGCCGAGCTCTTGTACTTAGAGAAGTAACAGGAGAGGAGGTCCCCCCGATACCGAAGGACGCAGGGGCCGAACCGGGATCGGAGGCAGGGACAGAGGAAGAGGGCGAAGCTCTACCTGAACCTTTGTTGAACAACCCGGCTACGAGGTCCTTCACCTTTACGGGAGGCCGACGACGCTCCATCGGCGTTTCCTCTTCGGATCTCGTGGAGGACTGATAGGCCTCAACGGCTTGCTGCGGGTCGACGGGCTCCGGCTCGATGCCCAAGGTAGAGGCCTTGGCTCCTAGGGCTACCTGAGGCTTGACGTCAGCAGGCTCTTGTGCTGGCTCCTCGATCGGCGGAGATAAGCCTGTCCTCCTCTTGATAAAGGAGCGGCATCGCGGCTCGTATCCGAATAAGTCCCAAGCCGCTCGACCGTGGTGACCTTTCTAAGCCTTCATCGCCTTCAGCAAATCGTCATTCCTTCTCCACCCGACCCGCTTCGCCTCCTTGCTCCTTCGGCTGTGACCTGCTCGACAAATAAAATTTGTGAGCTCAGTGGAAATAGAAAAGGAAAAAGGGAATAAGAAACTCTATGAAATCGGTATTTATTTGGGGGAGTCCCGAAGCGACGGGGAACCCTGTATGCCTTTGCCTCCTCAGGCTTGGACTCTCCGAACTCCCAACTGCAAGAGACGAACAGAGGGTCGTCCCCGGCGTGCCTATTCGAATCCTCCAAGTCGTGAACGAAAGGTTCCCTCCTCGGCTTCCCTCGAAGGTAATAACAATCGTCACTCCCTACGGATTTGCATAAGTCATATACATCCTCAATGTCGTGGACACCGAGGTTGATTCCAAGGATTCTGTTCAGTTCGGCCACCCCATTATTATTTTGAAGTTGTTTGGCATAAGCTGGCAGGGGCAGAGCCACCACTTATGCAAACACGACCTAAGTAGAGGGTGGACAAGAACCTAACTCCGCCTTTTATTATTGCAACTAATGGGAATAGCATCCAGGCATTCTGAAAGGTCCGGCCGTCGAAGGCGTCGTCCGGGTCGTCTAATCTAATTAGGATCTCCTCTGAAATCCCGTACATGGCCCTGAATCCTAATATGGCGTGGAGTGTCAAGCCAGTGTCTATAGATCCCCATTTCTAAGGCTGGGAAGGATTGAGAAGAGGAAGGACAGAAGATGCATAAAAAAGGACAGAAACCCTAGCAAAGGGGCGAAATCCTGAGGGCAGAAACCCTAAGAAGAGCCTGTAGACACCTCATTTTAGCACCCCTATGGACAATTTTAATACTCAATTTATTGAAGCCCCAATTTTGCCCCATTTAGACAATTTTGAATAAATAAATTTAAATCTTCATTATCATGCACATCTAGAAAGGTTGCATTATTATAGGCCCTTTTTTTTATGGATCTCACCAACTCTGATGTTTCGAGTCGGATCTCGCTTCTATGATGATTGACCTTTAATAAGCTTCTTGATGATATAAGGATTTGAAGAATCCAACGATCTGATCAAGAGATATGCCTTTTTTGCGAATTTAATATGTGTGCACCCTAAAAATTCAAATCTTTTCTACGTCTTCGAATGGACATGACCCATATATCATCGGGACCTACTTGTTGAGAGATTTCCACTGATACTGAGATTTTAAAAATCTGACGATCAGATCAAAAGTTATGTCTTTTCTTAAAAAATTAATAAAGCCTGGGTCCCTTAAAAAAATTAGGTATTTTCCTGCACTTCAGATTACTCAAACCCATACACCAATATGATCTACTCATCGAGAAATTTCCAACAGTACTCAGATCTCAAAAATCGGATGGGCGGATTGAAAATTCATGGCAGCTAGCCCCACACTCCAAAAGCGCCTGCATGAAAAATCACCTACCATTTCTAGACCTCTAATCGCCCCGAAAGTTGGTTCATCGTGACCTACTCACCAAGAGCTTTATGATGATGTCTAGAACGTCGAAATCCGGCGAGCAAATCAAAATCCATGAAACCTGGACCTCGGCGATGATAACCTGATCCAATCTATCAAATTGGGCCCAAACCCATCTAATCCGAACCCAACTCAACCCAACCTAAAACTGATCTGACCCACCTGTACTCGGACTCCAATCCAAATCCAAAACCCGAACTCAACGTGACCCATCAAACCCGTGCCTAATCAAACCCATTAAACTGGCCTAAACCAATTTGACCTGACCCGTAACCTAACCTGAAGCCCAACCCGGCCTGGCCCACCTGGCCCATCAGCGGCATGGGGAAGGAGAGTCCACGAGATCTGGGAAGCAGAGTCCCAGATCTGAGGACTCTCTCTCCCCCTTAAACTCGTCTCCCTCGTCCCAATCTCCTCACATGCGCAGATCTCAACCCTCTCCTTCTCATCCTCTCCTTCACACAGCCATCATCTCGGCCTCGTCACCTCCATCACCACCCTGTGTAGATCCACCATCTCACGCGGCCCTCATCCCCCTCCATCTCTCATCTTCTCCATCGCTCCACTGCATAGAAGCTCCCCACGAAAACCACTATCTCCAAGCCCATCGCCCCGGGTCCCCTCCGTCTGCACCACAGCCGAACTCCGGAACCAGGGTCGCTCCATCTTCCTCCGCCAGAAGCACGCCAGCACGCCTGACGCACGCAGCAGCAGCCCCGGTCACCCATCTCTTCCACCTCTTCCCCTGCGCAGAAAACCGTCCCAGACATCCCTTCCACCAGCGGCCGTCGTCACCCACTTCCCCCGAGCAGAACAGGCACACCGGACGCCCAACCAGGTACTCTCTTTCCTCCCCTACCTCATCCCTGCATCATCGCCCGCCTGCCCCCACCTTCTCTTTCTTTCTCTCTCTGTTTCCCTCCTTTCTTCCTTCTCCATTCTCTCCCTCTCCTTCTTCTTCTTCCTCTTTCTTTCTCTGTCACGCCCTCTCTCCTTCTCCACTCCATCTCCCTGCGTCTCCCTCTCTGCGCTCTATCTTCCTTCCTCATCTGCCACCCGTCCCTCCTTCTCCGCCTCCTTCTTCACTGCACATCCCTCTCTGCTCTCATCTCTCTCGCTCGCCACCTCTCTCTCGTTCTCACTGCTCTCCATCTGCTCTCATCTCTCTCGCTCCCCGCCTCTCTCTCGTTCTCACTGCTCTCTCCTCTTCTTCCTCCATCACCTGCGCCTGTTACAGAGCCCAGCCACCCACATCTGCAGCAACCACCTCACCTGCATAGCCGAGCCATCCAGCCCTTGCACTTCTTCTCTTTTTTCCTCTTTACTTCCTCCTCCTTCTTCTTCTATCCTATTCTTTTCTTCCCTCCTCCCCCTTTCTTCACTGCAGTTCACTCTCCCTGCATCTCTTCTTCCCACTCTTTCTGCGTCATCCCACCCACTCATTAACCCATTTGCCAACCTAAACTGAAACACAATACAGGTCCACCATGACAGCCCATAACCCATTGGACCCAGCTCGCCATACCTATCCATGCCGGCCCACCTGCTACCTTACCTAATCAAGCCAATCTGCCAGCCCACTTGCAACCCATCAACTAGTCAGTCTACACAAACAGTCCATAACTCGATCCAAAACTGAACACATTCCACTAACTCTTTCAACTCAAGTCAAGCCCGAACCCATATTCACTTGTAGCACACTACACTCATATCAACACCCTCATAAAACATAACTTCACAAACTTGTCAACCCTCCAATCCCAGTCTTCACCAGTGGCTGGCCCATCTCATCATCGTCATCAAGTCAAGGTACCCACTTCAAAACATTTCTCAATATCCAAACAAGAAGGGGGGTTTCGATAATTGGATTTGGGAATTTTATCATCATGTTGGTAAGATCCGTACACTCATTTCACGCATTTTTTTTTTTCATCACTTATAATTAGTGCGTCTTAGATTATTATTATCAGTATAATTGTTGCACCCATTTATTTTCATCATATTCATTTTAACATGTCCGCACTGGTTGCGTAACTAGTATACATTTTCATTCACTATTAGGTATTAATTCATAGACATATCATCATATTTATCGTTAGATCCCATTCTCCCTTTTCGTTGACTTAGTTTTTTCAGGACTAGGAGAGCGGCGGTAGGCGGGCTGGCCCTTTCATGGGGTCAGCCCATCTATGCACTCCAATGCAAAAGAGATGAACGGTTAGATTAGGTTCCATGCACACCCCTTGTAAGATCCCGGCCCCACTATAATATTTTATTATATTTTAATTAGAATATTATTATTATTATTTTAATTAAATGTATTCCAGTTATTTAAGTTGGTAGGATTAATTGGGCCATACGATTAGATGTTTGGATCGGTGAGTTGGGTTAATGAGTAGATGACTTGACCCGTAGTTTGACCCATTAACTTAAGCCATAAGAGATCCCCTTTTTAACCTAATCCCTATTTTAAAGAACTGCACGTTCTTATCTCCCAACTTTCGTCTGCAACTTCTCCCAGTCTTCTTCCTCCTTCAGCTTTCCAAACCATTCCAACTTTAGGATCTAGCCATCAGAACCAAGATCAGAGGACACCACCATTATTGGTTCAACTTTCTCATTACAGGTAACCCTCTCCTCAGATCATTAGGAGTAGATCTATATTCTTGGGTTTTATCTTCTTTTTCTTCCAATGGTAGATCTGATTGAGAGAACTATAGATCTGATCACCTGGGTATTTCTTTCCCATCTCTTATGTCAGATTGGTGTTGGGATTGTGATCGAGCGCTGTCGTAATCTCGGATTGGGTATTGGTTAGGATCTGTCGCATTCTTTTTCAACCCCAGTAGAAGGCAAGTACTTAACCATAATCTGTGAATTTAATATATGTGTTTGTCATTGATTCTATTGTTGTGCATATAGAAACCCTTTGGATGCCCTTTTTATGATGTTGATTATTTTTGCAATGAGATCGGAGATTTTGGGGATGATAGCACTTTTGTTTGGTTTTCTTCTTTTTGTGATTAAACCATCGGGGTTACTGTTGTTTGGATTTTCAAAACCCAAGTTTTGTTCATCTTCTATTGTTTAGATATAGATTGGTAAAGGGATGTGCAACCATTATTCCAAATAACCTTGCACAGGGAAAGTTGATCTGTAATAGGGAATTATAACAGGCAACGCATGAAGTTGGGACCGTTTATGATTTTTTACCATGGGACCCGTGTGGGCCACCGTTTACAGATCGGGTCCCCACATCTGATAGGGGACCCAGGAGCGAAGCTGATGGTGGTGGACCCATGGAGATTGAGTCACATCTGGCCCTTCATCTAAGGGTTTACACAGTTTGGGGCGTCAAACATCAAATGGGTTTTATTTTGGGTATTAGGCAGTGGTGGGGTCCACTGGGTGATGTGATCGCAAATCTAGTCCGCGCATCCGGCCGTATAGCTTTGGGCGACCTTGTAGATGGGGGTTGATCGTGCTCTCTCTCTTTATTCACTCCCATCATCATTCTCTCCCTCCTATTCCATATGCTACAGGCTTCTTCACTCTCTTCACTCTTTGGACACAGAATCGAGTTCTGTTATTGCCATGGCCGGCCACAGCAGCCACTCACCTCGGATGATTGGCCCACTGATCAAGAGCCACGATCAACCCCCATCTACACGGTCGCCCAAAGCTATACGGCCGGATGAGCGGACTAGATTTGCGATCACATCACCCAGTGGACCCCACAACTGCCTAATACCCAAAATAAAACCCATTTGATGTTTGACGCCCCAAACTGTGTAAACCCTTAGATGAAGGGCCAGATGGGACGCAATCTCCACGGGTCCACCACCATCATCTTCGCCCCTGGGTCCCCTATCAGATGTGGGGACCCGATCTGTAAACGGTGGCCCACCCGGGTCCCATGGTAAAAAATCATAAACGGTCCCAACTTCATGCATTGCCTGTTACAGTTCCCTGTTACAGATCAACTTTCCCTGTGCAAGGTTATTTGGAATAATGGTTGCACATCCCTTTACCAATCTATATCTAAACAACAGAAGATGAACAAAACTGGGGTTTTGAAAATCCAAACAACAGTAACCCCGATGGTTTAATCACAAAAAGAAGAAAACCAAACAAAAGTGCTATCATCCCCAAAATCTCCGATCTCATTGCAAAAATAATCAACATCATAAAAAGGGCATCCAAAGGGTTTCTATATGCACAACAATAGAATCAATGACAAACACATATATTAAATTCACAGATTATGGTTAAGTACTTGCCTTTTACTGGGGTTGAAAAAGAATGCGACAGAACCTAACCAATACCCAATCCGAGATTACCACGGCGCTCGATCACAATCCCAACACCAATCTGACATAAGAGATGGGAAAGAAATACCCAGGTGATCAGATCTATGGTTCTTTCAACCAGATCTACCATTGGAAGAAAAAGAAAATAAAACCCAAGAATATAGATCTACTCCTAATGATTTGAGGAGAGGGTTACCTGTAATGAGAAAGTTGAACCAATAATGGTGGTGTCCTCTGATCTTGGTTCTGATTGCTAGATCTTAAAGCTGGAATGGTTTGGGAAGCTGAAGGAGGAAAAAGACCGAGAGAAGTTGCAGACGAAAGATGGGAGATAAGAACGTGCAGTTCTTTAAAATAGGGATTAGGTTAAAAATGGGATCTCTTATGGGCTTAAGTTATTGGGTCAAACTACGGGTCAAGTCATCTACCCATTAACCCAACTCACCGATCCAAGCATCTAATCGTATGGCCCAATTAATCCTACCAACTTAAATAACTTGAATACATTTAATTAAAATAATAATAATAATATTCTAATTAAAATATAATAAAATATTATAGTGGGGCGGGATCTTACACCCCTGGTTAGGCCCTTCTAGCCCTATATTTACAAAAATCCAAAAAAATCAGAAAATCCCAAAAAATCAAGAAAAAGATTTTACTTTCCTTTTCTTCATTCAACCTCCGCCAATTTTCACCATTGAGCTTCATGCTATTAGGGTAGGCTATACTTGATTCATGAATCCATTGATATTTGAAAAAGAAATTTCAGCACATGTTATATTTTTAAAACCATCTTCCATCTATACTTTCATTATCACTTTAATGCACTGAGTAACACCGACCCCTTAGGTTTTAGTGACCGCGACATCGTCCACCCTTCTACACGACTCCCTAGGCCCTACGGCGATAGCCTCCTAGTGGACTCCCTATGATTGACAGTGGCACACAGGTCCCTCACTCTCTCCTAAGTTAGGTTAGTTTAGTGTATATCCACCCCCAACGTGCCCTGCGATTGTTGGTTTTAAGATGGGCCTTAGTCCTCTCATCTTTAGACCAACGTTGTAGTGAGCACCTAGGCTTTCATTTTTTAGCATCATGTCGCATGTGCTTTTGACCATTTTTCAAGCATTCTTGCATGCATGTTTTCAAATATAGCATACCCTTTCCCCGCCAAGGGATTCGAGGAGGGTATCCGGTGAACGGAGTTGATCCCCCTCAATGAATATTGGCACCCAACCCCCTTTTCTATCTTATTTTATTTTATTTTATTTTATTTTATTTAAGATGAATGAAAGAAGTTAAACCGTGCTTGACTTTCCATTGGGACTATAATTGGATGATAGGAATTCCTTTATTGCATATAATGATTAATTATAACCTTAGTCATCATTTCTATCGGATTTGAAGCGATTTTATGCTATGATTCATACTGATGTCTTGTGTATTTGGGCTATGATAAGGCATTATTGAAACCAAGTTTTTTGTACTGGAGAAGCTTTTCCAAAATGATTGAAATTCTGCATTATGCAAATTTCATAATTTGTTCCCATTTTTGTGGTTTGTTTTCGATCTGTTTCAATCTGAATCATGCCATGCTGATTTTTCTGTTTGTGCATCTCTGAATTATTTTTCCCATCAATCCAGAATTATGTAGTTTCAATATAAAATGAATTTTCTAAAACCTCTGAGTTGAACCAGTCAAAATATGTAAATCCCATTGCAACAGATTTTAAAAACTGTACCCTGTTTTCAAATCCCTGATTCAATGATTTTTAATTTGAATAAAGACTCACTGATTTTTCTAAATACTCCCATACCAGTTGTCTTTCAGTAAGATTTGGTTTCAACTGATTTCAATTTTTCAAGAAATTATTAAAAATCAGACAACGGGCCTGAGTCATGGACTCTGCATTGCAGAAAACTCAGCATATTAACTGGGATTTATGCACATGATCACAAGGATTTATTTTCATTTAAAATTCATGAAAAAAAAATCATTTGAGCTTCCCCTTTGGGTCAATTAACTCCCAGAAAAATTTCAGATTCATTTGAACTTTATAAAATTAATCAAAATTCAGAGAGTGGACTCCGGTCATGGACCGAATTCTGCAGTGTAGAAAATCCAGCAAGTTAACTTGGCTTTGCGTGCATAATCATGAAGGTTTGTGTTAAGCCAAAATTCATGAAAATTTTACAGGAGCCTCCTATTCAGGTCTTTTAAGTCTTATAAAATTTTTAGATTAATTGGAGTTCTGTAAAAATCATAAAAATTCGGACACTGAACCCAGGCCACGAACAAAATTCTGCAGTGCAGAAATTCCAGCATAGTTAATCTGATTTGTGTGCATTATTTCGTAAGGTTCCAATAACCATAAAAATCCAAAATTAAATATGGGACTTTATCATCGCATACACTGAATCCCCATAAAATTTGAGACCGATCTGAATTACATAAAAATTATTAGAAATCGGACAACAAGCATTAAGCAACCCATAGAATTCAAGATTATGTTACCTATTTCATATTTCAGATATTTTTCTTTCTTTTCTTCCAAATGCATGGAACTTAGTTTTCTCACTCACCTTGAATCTTAAAGATGGATTGACCCTCATAAGAATGACCCAAAATAATATTGATGAGACCATCACGCGTCGCCAGCGGCGTTGTGATGAGTGGGACCCTTAATTTCCCGTACGGAGGCGATCAAACGGAGTCATCGTCGTTTACTATGACTGGCGATCACATTTTTTAACCATTTCGAGGATTAGTCGGGAATCCTCGGAACTGGTCAGTACTTTCACATATTGCTTTATCGAACACTGTGTTTCCACCCACATCGGGTCTGGAAATCACATCCAACAGAGCCCTAAAGGAACAGAAAACACAGAAGCAAAGAGAAGAAAAGAAGAAGAACTCACGAAAACAAAGAAGACGCGAGGGCTCCGGGGTTTGACTTGCCAAAAACGCTCTGGAAGTCTCTTTCGCAGGAAGGAATTCTCTTCTGAAGATGCCAAAATAGGAGAAAAGGGGAAAAGGGCCTATATACCCTTCGAATTTTCGAAGGACACGCATATGAACCGTCACCTCGGAAGCCGTACGTGTCGCTTCGAAGCCTTCGCACAGCCGACCAGATGATGATACGTAGCAGTGACGGAACGTCTTCCGCTGTAATCTAGCCAGACTAATTGATTACCTCGAGCAGGCAAAGCTACATCGACGCGTTCGGGTAGATAAAGCAATGTGATAAGGATTGGACGTCAAATCAACCACGAGATGAAGAGCCCTGAGCTCGGCACCAAAAGATTCCAGACATGCTACTTAGCTCCCGACCTAAAAAAGTTAGGGAACTCTAAGAGGTCAGGAGCTAGGGGCAATTGTGTGGGTGTTTCCATAATACCGAGATTACCCCTGGTTCAAGTAAGAGTACCGACTAGGTTTATTTTGATCTCGGCTTTATTCAGCTCGACAATAGTGCCAGCTGGTACCGAGCTTGATCTATCCTTGGTAAAAGTACCGACAAGACCCTTTTTATGCTCGGCCTTGTGCATCTCGGCAGCAGTGCCCGAACTCGCACACGCCCGACCTCAATGCCTTCTCCAGAACTGGTCCAATTTACCGAGGTGAACACTGAGTGTCAAGTCTCAATTATATAATGGTACAGCTACGTTGCAGAACGTACTGTCAGATAGGGTGGCCGCCGGATATCGATAGGGGGTTATCCCTGTCCGACGGTCATATCCACATTTATATATGAGATTGGGGAACGGTCCAATAGGACAGTGCTCTCACCTACCTCCACTAAGAATATGAGGTATGGGCTGATGGGACTGTACCTCCACCTACCTCCACTAAGGGAGCTTCTGATGGGACTCCCGCCTATATATATGCATGGGTAAGATCCATGGAGGGGTATGTTTTACACATACCTTAAGCATACACCCTGAACTCTCTTCTTCCATACTCACTCTCCCTCTGTTCAGTGACCGCACTAACTTAGGCATCAGAGTGCCTTTGGCTGACTGTAGCCAGGGTCTCTGACCTTTGTTCCTTCTTCCCCTTTTAGGTTTAAGGCATTCAATCACTCCAAAGGAGTTTTGCAACAATATCACAAGGTTAACACTCGCCTAATCAAGTCTGTAATATTTAGGCACTTACATATACGAATTTATTAAGTACACAAGCAAAAGAAAGACATTAATAATAAGAAATAGACCAAGGAAAATACAAATGTAGAAGGAAGTAGAAAATCCATTAAGTAAAGAAAATTATATAGTTGAGGTTTCTAGTAGGCATAAGCTAGTGGTAGGGATATTAATTCCCTAGCACTAATGTGGTAGCTTGTAACCCCAAGGGGGAGCTCAGTTGGCCTAGGACGACGGTTTGCATTCGAAGGTTGTGGATTCGAAATTGTACTACCACACTGGGGTTATAGTGAAGTTTATCGAGCTTTCCTCTGGGCCCGGAGGGATTAGTCTAGCCCAAAGGGTTGGGAACCCTCCGATAGCAAAAAAAGAAAAAAAAATGTGGTAGCTTGTAGATTATTGTTACATAATATAGCAGAAATTTTTCAATTTATTTTGACAATTTCTCTTTCAGATGACCGTGCATCAACTATAAGAAAAGCCCCACGTCATATTCCTTTATCCTCAATGGACACTGGCCCATTAATAAAAGTGGTATCTTCCCATCATAGTCCCCTAAATCCTTTATTAAGAATGTTAGTTTTTGCTAACAATGGATTGGGTTTAGGTCGGTTCCTTCTAGACCTGATAAACACCTACTACGATATTATTGGTAATTTATAAACTTAAATTGAAATTGATTGATGGCAATGGGTCAAGTTTGCATTTGGTATAGGTCACCTTTCAATGAAATCAAAATAATAATACAAATTGCATGCTCTCTTTAAGTTATCATGCTTAATTATCATTGTTGACCAAAACAAGTTATAATAATTAATAGGAGCTTTGTCATGAAGTTTTTGAAAAGAATAACTATGATTCCTTGATCAAGAAAAAAGTTTCGGACCACATTGGCAAGGTTGGCAATTTTCCAATTACCTTCCTAACTCAACTCAAATGTCCTTATAATATATTAAGATGGAAGGTTTTGGATCTACTTTTGACTTTCATTTTTAATTTTGATTAGAGATTATTTTTAGTTTTTACAACTACTAACAAGCTATTTTCGGTTTCCACAACTGCTGACATACTCTCCCTCCACTTTCCACTAATATACTTCCCGTATATATAGACTCTCATCTTTCTCATTTCTAAATACATAGAATCATATCTCTTCATGCATACCCGTGATTAGCACAAGCTTTTAAGCTAGTCTAGTATTATAAAGGTAGAGTTGATCCTTCTTATACTTTGCCAAGTTTGGATTGACATTTCTAACCTAATTATTCAATGGATCGGGTTCGAATCAAGTCTAAACATGCTATTCAACCTGCCAACCTGACTCAATTTGGGTCATTATTTGACCGATCACAACTCTAATTCTACCTATATAAGTCAATGGGTTTATAGTATTGACATTTTTAACTTCAAGCATTTAGATAAAGTTCAAGTTGTGCATACACACACAACACTGATTTTCCTTATCTTCAAAGTATTACTATTACTATATGTTATTTACTTATCATCCCTTTTCACGTGTGACATTTGGATATGTAACTTTTTTATAACAATTGGATGGACAACACTTACCAATCTCCTGTGACTCTCTTGGCTTATAAATGAGGGTGTCCTCTTCAATTAAAATACCCTTACTTATTTTTATTTTATCACTTTTTTAGATATGTATTATATTATTTACATATAGTAAACAAAATAGTGCTATCATGTACACATGTAATCTAAAAGGAGGTTTTACAATTTTCTCATATTTTTCAAGTAATTTAGTTTCAGTCCTAAAGCTTGAATCTAAATCCAAGTATTTTAATGGGCCTAAAACAAAAGTTGAGGTAGCCTCTCCATTTGCCAAACCGGTAGACTAAAATTTGAACTAAGAAAGAGAGCTGATCATTCAACAGTTTCCTAAATAGGATTCTGTACTTCAGTGCATAATCGAATCAGATTATTTGATAATTATTCCATCTGATTAGTTTTTTTTTTTTTTTTTCTTGGACCATAATATGATGTTTATGAGTATGCTTATAATTAGGGCTGCACAAAAAATCCGGTATCACCGCAAAACCGAACCAAACCGACCGAACCGGGCAGTTCGGATCGATTCATAACAGCTTGGTTCGGTTAACGGTTTGAAAATCATAAAAACCGCTTACATCGGTCGGTTAACAGTTTGAGCCCACGGTTAACCGCTTAAACCGAACCGACCGAATACAGTAACTTAATATTGCTTTTTTACTATTTTAGACTTAGGGTTTCGTTTTTTACTACTTTCAAAATTGCATTCCACAACTCCATTCTTACATGAGCTCAACCGCCAACACTGCTTCAGTGCAACTCCTCTAATCTCTTAAATGCTTTTTGATACTTCATTGCAGCTGGAGGGATTACTGTACGAGGTGTTTTTCTTCCATTAGAATTCCTACCTTGTATCAATGAAGTTTTTATCAGAAGGCTACACTCTTGAGAATGCTAGAGAAGTCGGTAGAGTCGATCCTTTTGATGGTTGGTTTCGGTCTCACCTAATCAGTGTGTTAAGAAACCTTCATTTCTGAAAAATACAGTGAGTTCTGATCTAAATTCCGTTTGTGTGCCTTTTCTTGACATGAACTATTATTCTATTGTAATTCCAAATGGTACCATGTGGAATGAATGTTTCACTGCAAGCTGTCTTTTTTTTTTTTTTTTTTTTTTTTTTCTGTGTGTGCGCTTGCATTTAGTTTAAACTCTTTTTTTGTAGTAGAATTATTTTTTATATGCGTTTAGTCCGGTCTAGAATGTTGGATTTTTATGTTTGCACTAAACATTGGAATAAATGCAAAGGATGGGGTATCATCATTTTGAGATTTTCAATGTCTGATTTTCAAAAAATAAAAAATAAATAAAAAAACAACGGTTTAACCGACCGAACCGAACCGAACCGTTTGGTTCGGTTTGGTTTGGTTTAAGCCCTCTCCATCGGTCGGATCGGATCAGTTAATTAAAAAACCGACAAGTTCGGTTTGGTTGTTGGTTTTAGTGTTAAACCGATCCAAACCGCCCATGTGCAGCCCTACTTATAATGTTCATTTATAAATACGAGTTGTCTTATTTGGACTCATATAATAGAGGAACTATTAGGAGCTTAAAGAAATGATAAAGACTAAAGAGGTAATAATTCTCAAATGATAATGATAATTACTTCTTTAGAGTTCTCTAGAGTTTCTTTATTATTGTTTTAATATCGTTGCTAATTGATATGCTAGCTTTTTAAGGATTTAGGATTGGAGTGTTGTATTTCAAAGACTTATTTATGAATTGGGTGTTAGTAGTGGAGTTCTCTGATAATTTTTTATATTTTTCAGGTCTGAGTCGAGGCTTCTGGCCCTATTGACAATGGGTCAATCATAGATCACTTTCAAAACAAAAAAAACTGCCCATGACAATTGTAAAAAGCCTGTTTTAGAATTGAGACGACTTTTAATGAGAGAAATGTATGTTAGTTGATGCAGTAAAATACTTTATTTCTATTTAAATGCAATAAATCTTTTCTTTTGCTATTATTAAAGTAAAAAAAGTCGAGCAAAGTTTAGCCCCATCCAAACAAAAATCAATGGTCCACCACTGAAGGAGGAGACGAGCTATGTGTAGTATATATGGATGTAGATTCTCGGTCAAATAAATCTAAAAAGATTAATCTTTCTTGATGACAAATCCGCTTCATAACCCTTATGGCCTGTGTAAGTTTTTCTATTTAATTTTATTTCCATTGAGTTCATATGAGTGTTGATCCTTTACGTAAAAGGGTGCAATGATCCAGTGTGCCGAACTCTGATGCACTATAATCGTTTTAGTATTTGATTTTGACAATAAAAAATAGTAAAAGCTTCAAAGTGAGATCAATGAAAATTAGTTTTGATATATTATCATTATTTTGGCTATACTTTTGTATCTTGATTTAATGCCACTACATTTTTATGTAACTGCCATGTTTTCTTTTTTCTTTTTCTTTTTCTTTTTCTTTTTTGAAAGGTTTTAAGATGCCTATTTAAATTTATGAATGGCTCAAATTTGCTATTGGGATTATTTGAGTCCTGGAATTCTAATTTTTTGTATAGAATCTAATTTGATTAACTAATATTACATAATATTACTAAAAGTAACATTTAGTTAATTTACTTTATTTTTCTCCTTTATATTTTGATACATATAATTTTAAGAGTGATAAATAATATATTCTTCTGTCTTTTAGATTTCTTTTCTCTCTAATAATATGTCTCTAATTTTTAATATATATTGATTTTTGTGCTAGTGATTATCAGTGGCCTTTATTCCTAGTTCGAGCCTTCAATTCATGAGAGTAAAACTCAATTTAAAGTAAAAGTAAACTCCAAGTAAATAAACAAACTACATTTAATACAATTATAAAGAAAATTCAAGAATATTCACCATCTTTTTGTTCCAAAGGCTTTTGCTCTTCGGGACTCGAGATCCATATACCATGCATGAATGTTATACGAACCTTATAAGAATTATAAAGAGAAAGCAAAATAGTTAGCAGAAATAAGAGTATAAATTAAACATGTTTCTTAAATATCTCTCTGCTAGAGAGAGAGAGAGCGCCAGCTGTATTTCCAAGTACAAAAAGATCAGGATTTAAATGTTTTTTATTAGTTTACCAAACGCAGCTGCCAAAGATATTTTCCTCCTATATAATGTATTGTGGGCTGGTACAAGAAATGTATTCTCTCTCCCAATTAGAGAGCGCCAGCTGTGTTCCCAAATATAAAAAGATCAGGATTTAAATGTTTTTTATTAACTTACCAAACGCAGCTGCTAAAGATATTTTCCTCCTATATAATCTGTTGTGGGCTGGTACAAGAAATGTATTCTCTCTCCCAATTAGAGAGCGCCAGCTGTGTTCCCAAATATAAAAAGATCAGGATTTAAATGTTTTTTATTAACTTACCAAACGCAGCTGCTAAAGATATTTTCCTCCTATATAATCTGTTGTGGGCTGGTACAAGAAATGTATTCTCTCTCCCAATTAGAGAGCGCCAGCTGTGTTTCCAAATATAAAAAGATCAGGATTTAAATGTTTTTTATTAGCTTACCAAACGCAGTTGCTAAAGATATTTTCCTCTTATATAATCTGTTGTGGGCTGGTACAAGAAATGCATCCTCTCTCCCAATTATGTCGCTCGTCCTTGTCGTATTTGAGTATTTGACAACCCGTTTCTCATCATTGGTCGGACTACAATTCCAATTGATTCTCGGGGCAAAGATTGCATAGAGGCCAAATCGTCTAAGGCTATAACCCAGAGGAATGCTGAGTTAAAAAGTGTGGAACTCAATTCTAGGGGCCATCTACTTAAATCCAAACCGTTTACGATAAATACTCTCTACGTATATGCGGGTATTGTCAGATTTTAAACTAATCTGAGTTTTTTCAGACCATTAAATTAATGGTTACAAGAAAATATAAATAATACAATCTTTTGCATATCCATTTCCTCATTTCTTCCTGTAGGTGCATGAAAATTCACGGACCCGGAGGTGGTGAACTCTGGACCCACTAGATGAGAGGATGTGATGCCTTCAATGGAACCTGAAAGGAGAAAGACGAAGAAAGCAGTCAAAGACCCTGGCTGTGGGCAGCGCAAGGCTCTCCGATGCCTAAGTCAGTGTAAGAACGTAACAGTAGGGTAGAGATTTGAGAGAGAGAGAGAGTACTGGGTTGTCTATATCGTCCCTTTGGAGGAGACTAAGTCCTCTGTTTTTATACTGTTGTGAAGTCCCAATATCGTGGATAAGCATCAGGGCGTAACTGATGTGATTCCCTTAATCAGGACAACCGTTTCAGTCGATCCCGCTCCTTTAATTCAGATAACCACTCAGTCAATGATTATCCCTTAATTACGGCTGTAACGTCGCCCATTCTCCTTGGTGTTCGCTGCATCATAAACCATTCCACCATGTTCTTCGGCCGTTACGCCACGTCACTATCGGGGATGATGGGCGACGCCCTTTGTCCGAAATAGGTGGTGGAGACCGAGGTGAAGATGTCCGAGGTTTGATACATCCGAACTGGAGTATGACCGAGCTGAAGGGGGATGCGGGAAAATCTACCAAGCTGCATGGCAAGGACGAGCCTTCTGCCTAACTGTAACAAATCAAGCCCGATTCCGAAGTGCACCTCCACCCCTGGTGGAGTGGGCCAATCTCGATGTTCAAGGAATGACCCCACACAATTGCCCCCTGGCTCTCGTCCTTCGGGAGTTAATAAACTCTCCAAGGTCGGGAGCTATAAGAAAGATGTGCAAGACCGAGCGACTTGTCTTCTTTGGAATTCTTCTTTCCATGACGCTTCGCTGACGTCATCCTGCCCTTTCCCTATACCTTCGCGTCATTCCGAGATATTATAATGATATTAGAGGAATACGAGACGATGATGCCACGTGTCACTGCTTGGATGGTGGTTCGTCAATAGAGGGATCCGTTCACCGTATTTGGCGCGCTGAACGATGCTTCATAAATGGGAGGGTGCTGATTTCCTATGCTTAGGTAAGAGGGCCCAGGTCTATAAATAGGGCATTTCTTCTTCTGAATGCCTTACTCCTAAACATAGAAGTTTAGAATTTTCGACTGAGGAAGATAAGGTTGGCCTCCATGGAGCTAACATTTGCTGGCGAGGAGAACAACGTCCGTCTTTACAAACTAACTGAGCCTGAAGCTTCGTTTGGTGTGATGACGGTGGCCGGTTCCTCTTCGGCGGGAGGAAACTGCCCCTGGTCGTCTCCGACTGTGCTATCTCTCCTGAGGCTTCTGGCCAACTGTGTTATCTCTCCTGAGATAGATCTTGATCTCTTGATGATAGGAGATAAGACATCTATATCAGAAAATAACGCCAGATTTATTCTGGGCAAGAGACCTTGTACCTCGTCTCGTGGTGTCGCTCTTCCATGAAGAACGAGCCTTTCAGGAGAAGAACACATATTTCAGAGAAAAATCTTGTAAGGAAAGAGAGAAATTGAGTGATTCACTATATCAGACTTCATGTAATGAAAACGAATTAATAAAAATCAAAATTTTTCTGTCTTTAATTCTCTTTCTCCGTGTGCTTGCTTTGAATGTATGATGTGGAAGGTACTTTTAGAATTAACCTTGACAAGAACTTGAATCTTGCCGAACTATACATCTACCGAACTGTCAACAAGCCTAGCCGTGACTCCAGCCGAGCTGTAGCTTTTACCGAACTTGAGACCTCTTTTGGGAATTACTGTGTGAGATTTAACCCGAACTTTGAAATTACTTGGACTCAAGGTTTTTGAATCGGACTTCGGATCAGATCGCTGTCCTTTCATGTTCATCTGATGTCGCTTCGCTATCCGTGATATTAAGTGCCTCGCCTTGACTGCGCGCGGGAAATAGGCTGACAGTACCACGTGTCGTTTCCCCACGGGATGCGTAGTCTTTTCGAAACGACGAGTAAGGCGGCTAATCAATCACAAACACGGTCTTTTTTGAAATTCAAAACGACGCTGTGCTTTTCGAGATGATGCTATGATAGGTCGCCTTTATTGAATGTACCTTCTCCTTACTATAAATAGGGGGATGCCTCTTATCGTTTCTTCTTCTTCCTTACTCTGCATTCTGGTGTGAAAGAGAGGAGTTTTTCACGGGAAAGACTGTCGATCGACCAAGGGTGCTGTAGGAATCGAATCTCACCCTTGCCTTCTGTCTTTGTAAGTCTTCTTTTCCCTGTCTTGCTTTTTTCTGCAACTAGGGTTCCATTCCCCCCTCTGTTCTTCAAATCTGCCCCTTCTTTTTCTAGAAAAAATGGGCATCTATAGTTACTGGTTAGAATCGGAGGGTGCGCTAAGAGACCTTAGGATTAGGTATCAGATTTCTGACGACGTCCTCCTCAAGGTTCCTGACCCCAAATCCTATATTGACGGTAGTTTCTACGACAGCTGGATGCCATTCCCTTTAGTGGCCATTATAGAGGGTGGGGTCCAGTTTCCCCTAAATCCCTTACTCAGGGAATGCCTCCGAGCTTGGCGTCTCTGTCCGTGTCAGTTGATGCCAAACAGTTTCAAAATCATAATGGGCACTGCCGTGCTCAATAATATCTTAAATATCAATCTAGGCGTTCATGATATTGAGGACGCCTATGAACTGTGTAAATCGAGAGGTAGTTTTTACCTCCGAGTCAAGTCGCGCCGAACGGGATTCATTCGTGCCTTAGAGGATTCAAACAAATACGCTGGGGACGATCGCCTGCTCGTCTCGGGTAACTGGGAGTTTGGTGATGACGAGCCGATGTCGCAGAGGTTCAACCGGATCCCTCGCCGTCTCGGCACACCACCAAGTAAATATAGCTGTTTTTGAATTCGGTTTCGATTTCCGTTGCATCTTGTTCTCTGTGCAGCCGAACTGATGTCCTATTTTACAGGTGCTCGTGAAAGGAGAAAGGAGGCCAGACGAGTCGGTTGGGTGAAGAACGAACCTGGCTTCAGTCTGTCGAGAGTTACCACGACCACGAGGACAGGGCGGCTTTTGCCCTTTTAGATTACGTGCCGAAGTACCGTTCTTACAAGAAGAGCCTCGCCCATCGTCAAGCTGTTGTAGCCGAGGTTGAGGAGGGCGAGGAAGAACAAGAGCAAGTTGCAGCCGATACTGGGGGACAGGCTACAACTGTTGCAGAGGCATCCACATCTGGTTCAGATAGCGAGGAGGAGAGTTCTCCAACAAGCAGTTCGGGAGAAGACGAGCCAATGGACAAAAACAAGAACCGTCCGAAGCCTCCTTTGCAAAATCTTCGGGCTGCGGCCTTCGGGGGTGCGACCCAAGGCGCTGCTGCTTCTTCTTCTCGGCCTCCTTCCGGCATTCCTGGCACTGTTGCCTCTTCTTCCAGGCCTCCTTCTGGCACGCCCGGGATTGTTGCTCCTCCATCTTCTTCAGCCCGTGTTTCCGCGGCTAGTACCGACGAATCTGCATTGGAAGAGGTTCGCCGAGAGAAAAGGGCCAGAACTGAGGGTCATTCAGCCCCACCATCAGTGCAGAGGGGAGTCGACCAAAGAGTGTCACTCCAACGGTCTACAGCGGCGCTGTGGAAGCCGAGTTTTCTACTTCAGCCGGGAAGGCCAATGACCGTAGAAGATCGCCTTGGCGGGAGTCCGTTAGTGGCGGCTATGCTAAGTGATGCCTGCGTTTTGCCTCGGGACATGGAGAAGCACGACAAGCTTGACGACGTCATGCTTCTAGTATCACAGATGGAGTCCGCCCTCAGCATAAGTTTAACCTTTTTTCTCCACATTTCTGTGCCGTATTTCGGTAGCTGTAATATGAATTTTATTTTCTTTGCAGATTGTGCAAAAATGCCACATCTCCGTGCGAAGGATCCAGCAAGCCAAGAAAAACCAGGCTGTTGCTGAGGCCAAGGCCAAAGAGTATAAGAAGTCCTTGGAAGCCAACAGAGAGAGAATAAAGGAGTATGAGGAGACGTCTCGCGCCATTCTCTTTGAGCATGACAAGGCAAAGGCCGAGATTGAAGCAGGGAAGCTCAGGGAGACCGAGCTTCAAAAGCAAATTGCCGAGCTTGAGAAGGAGAAGGCCGAGACCGAATCCAGAATCCGGACTGACACCAACAATGCATACCTTGAAGGATTTCAGGAATGAATCTTGGGAGACCGAGTATGCGGCCCAAGTGGCCGGCATCAGGGATGAATCTTAGGAGATGGGCTGGAAGGCCGCCCTTGTAAAGGCTGGAATCCCCAACGACCATCCGGCTTTCCTGAGCCCTGACAAGTTTCCAAGCCCGGTAACTGAGCTTGATTTGCCCCCTACTCCCGGAGTGCCTCCTGCTGAGACTGAAGCTCCAAATGTCGAGCCCCTTCAATCTGAGACCGAGGTTATCCAAATTGAAGGCGATGGAGCGGGTGCCCCTGTTTTCTAATCATCTTCTTGTTGTAGTTTCTTTTTTTTGTTTTACGAGCCATGCTTGCTCGATGTACTGAACATCACTTTGAGGAGTAATGAAAACCATCTTTTGCAATCAGGATGTCTCTCATTCATTCTTAAACCATCTTTTGCCGAAATGTGTATGGTTACCAAATATGCCCTCAGAGTAGCTTTAGCTTATGAACCAAGAACCTAAGAGAGCAAATTCGGAAAAGAACTTGTCTGAACCCCGTGCTGCTTTTGCTAGTCTCAGCACGAGTTCCGACCTTGTTAGAACATGACTAGCCAGTTCTTACCGGTAGTGTAGTCCGTATCTGCCAGTGATCCGGTATATGTACCGAGATCTTTCGTGGCCAAATTTTTGCTGACATGACCAACTAGTTCTTCACCAATGGTGTAGTCATTGCCTTGCCAGTGATCTGGTGTATTAGCCGAGATCTTCTGTGGCTAAGGTATGGAATTCTGCCTGTGATCTGGTAGGCGTACCGAGATCTTTCGTGGCTGACTTGTGGCGCATCCAGTTGGTGTATAAACCGAAACTAGGATACCACGTCGACACTTTTGCCGAACTGTAAGAGTATTTTGCTGAGCTCTATGACTTATGAAAAATCGAAACGTCAAGGAATAAAAGAATGGCTTTATTGACACTTGAAAAGTCGATTACAAGTCAGAAATAGAACTTTTTGAGGTGAGTGGCATTCCATGGCCGTGGTAATTGGTTACCATCATGTCCTCCAGTCTATATGCTGATTGACCTGCAGAGGAGACCACTTTGAAAGGTCCGAGCCATGTCGGTGCGAGTTTTCCCTTGTTCGGATCTTTGTCTGCTGGCAGCGCCTTTTTCAGGACTAGTTCCCCAATGGAGAACTTTCTTTCCCGGACTTTTTGATTATAGCCTTTAGCCAATTGCTGCTGGTAAGCTGCTAAGCGAACGGCTGCAGCTTCTCTGCGCTCTTCGGCCAAATCCAGTTCTCGTCCGAGATTGATCTCATTTCGGCCTTGGTTGAAGAGCTCCGACCTCATTGTCGAAAGTCCTACTTCAAGAGGTATCACTGCTTCGGTCCCACAGGCCAAGGAGAAAGGAGTCACCGAAGTGGAACGCCTTGGAGTCGTCCGATATGCCCATAGGACACTCGGAAGTTCTTCCACCCATCTCCCTTTAGCTTGGTCGAGTCTTTTTTTGAGGCCATCGAGGATCACCTTGTTAGAAATTTCGGCTTGACCATTGCTCTGAGGGTAGGCGGGCGTGGAGTAATGATTTCTGATGTCGAGTTCTTCGCAGAAGTCCTTGAAGAGTTTGGAGCTGAACTATGTCCCGTTGTCTGAGATCAAAATTCGAGGAATGCCGAACTTGGTGATGATGTTCTTCCATACGAATTTTTTGGTATCTCGTTTAGTGATCGAGGAGAGCGGTTCTACTTCTATCCACTTCGTAAAATAATCAGTAGCTACAATTAGTCACTTCTTATTTCCCAGAGCTCGGTGTAGAGGCCCCACGATGTCCAAACCCCATTGGGCGAAGGGCCAAGGGCTTGAGAGCGGGATTAAATCCTGTGTTGGTTGATGAAGGGAATGTGAAAATTTCTGACACTTCTCGCACTTCCTTGCATACACCTGAGCATCTTTCTGCATGTACGGCCACCAGTATCCTTAGCTGATAGCCCGGTATGCCAGTAACCGACCTCCAATGTGGCTACCGCAAATCCCTTTGTGGATCTCGTAGAGAAAGTCCTCGACTTTGCTTGGGTGTACGCATTGAAGGTAGGGGCCTGTGAAAGACTTCCGGCATAGTTTGCCTTCTGGAGATAGCCAAAACCTAGCAGATTTCAGCCTCATTTTGAGAGCTGCAATTTTGTCTTCCGGCAGCTGATTGTCTTTGAGGTACGAGATGATTGGATCCATCCAACTCTGGCCAAGGTCAACACAGAGTATATGCCGAGGTGTATGAAGCTGAATGCTGGGTTTTTCTAAAGATTCTACCTCGATGGTTCTTTTTCTTCCGGCTTCGACAGCAAATGCCAGATTGGCCAAGGCGTCAGCATGAGAATTCAATTCTCTGCCGACCTGTTTGACTTCTACTCTTTCAAACTGAGAGAGGTGTTGTTTTGCAAGAGTAAGGTAGGCCGCCATCCTCTCGTCACGGGTTTGATATTCTCTACTCAACTGGCTCGTCACCAGCTGTGAGTCACAAAAGATGATCAGATGCCGTGCCCCCAGAGTCTTAGCGCTACAAAGTCCTGCAATCAACGCCTCGTACTCTGCTTCATTGTTGGTAGCCTTAAAGTTAAGAGTGAGGGCCTGCTCGATGACTAATCCTTCTGAAGACTGAAGGACCAGGCTAGCGCCGGCCCTTTTAAAGGTTGAAGATCCATCAACGAAAACCTTCCATGCCGAATCGAGGAACTGCTGACACAATTGTTGTTTTTTAGAGTCGGTTTCGGTGATCTCCTCGGGACTCTTGCTGATTTCTTCGGTACTGCCCCCTAGTTCGGCTTCGAGCTGGGTCGGCGCCGCACTAGGAGAGATGAACTCCAAAGTGAAGTCAGCTAGTACTTGGGCTTTGATCGCCGTTCTGGGTTGATATTGGATATCATACTGACCCAGTTCGACAGCCCACTTGGACACCCTTCCAGAGAAATCCGATTTGTTGAGAAGTTGCCGGAGAGGATATTCTGTTACGACCGTAATCGTATGAGCCTGGAAGTAGTGGGAGAGTTTGCAGGAAGCACTGACAAGAGCTAACGCAAGCTTTTCCATTTGCAGGTACCTGGTCTCGGCATCAAGAAGGATTTTGCTGGTGTAGTAAATGGGCTTTTGCTGCGAGCCTTCTTCTCTAACCAGCACCGAACTGACCGCGTAATCCGAGACTGCAAGGTACAGGTAAAGCATTTCTCCCTGTTTCGCAGTAGAAAGCAGGGGTGGTGAGGAGAGGTAGACTTTGAGCTCCTTTAGAGCTCGGTCGAATTCTTCAGTCCATTGGAATGAGGCCTTCTTCTTGAGGAGCTGAAAAAACGGCCTGCATTTGTCTGAAGATCGGCTGATGAAGCGGTTGAGGGCGGCCGCCATACCCGTCAATCTTTGGACGTGTTTTGTAGTGGTGGGACCCTGCACTGCTTGGATAGGCATGATTTGGTCCGGATTGGCCTTAATGCCTCGCCTGGTGACGAGACTCCCTAGAAACTTGCCGGAGCCTACCCCAAACGCGCACTTTGCCGCGTTCAACTTGAGCCAATATCTTTTCAAGATGCCAAACACCTGGCGTAGGTCGGCTAGGTGATCCTGAGATTGTTTTGATTTGACGACCATATCGTCGATGTAGACCTCCACAGTTTTGCCGAGAAGGGCTTTAAACATTGTGGTGACTAGTCTCTCGTAGGTCGCCCCCGCATTCTTCAACCCAAAAGGCATTACTTTATAACAGTAAATTCCTCTTGGGGTTATAAATGCGGTTTTTTCCTCGTCGGGGCCGTACATCGGGATCTGGTGGTATCCCTGATAAGCATCGAGAAAACTCATTCTCTCATGGCCCACGGTGGCGTCAATCATCTGGTCGATCTTGGGCAGAGGGAAGCAGTCCTTTGGGTAGGCTTTATTGAGGTCGGTGAAGTCTACACAAACTTGCCAGCTGCCGTTTTTCTTCTTGACCACCACGGTGTTGGCAACCCACCTCGGATAGTGGACTGCTCTGATCGCCCTGGCTTGCAGCAATTTGTCGACTTCTTCGGCCACGGCTTCTGTCTGTGGGATGCCCGTCCTTCAAGCTTTCTGGATAACAGGCTTCTGTTTGGGATCCACATTCAAATGATGGCACAGGACTTCGGGGTCGATGCCGGGCATTTCATTCGGGGTCCAAGCAAAAACTTCTTTATTTTCAATTAAGAAGTTCAAGAGTTCAGACTTCTCGGGCTCAACACGCTCGCTGCCGAGCAAGAAGTATCTCTCAGGATCGCTGGGATCGAGGTTGACCAAGGTCAGGTCCTCAACGATTTTATGCTCGGGAGCGCGGCCGACCTTTCCCAGCTCTTCTTCAAGTTCGGCCATGTTAACCTGCTGCGGCTCTGTCTCTCCTGGGACCACGGCCATCAAACATTGCTTGGCCATTTGCTGGTCACCTCTGACCGACACCACCTCAATTTTGCCATCCTTATTTTCAAAGGAAAATTTTATTTTTTGGTGGTACGAAGAGGGTACAGCCTCTAACTGATGCAGCCATGTCCTCCCTACGATAGCATTATAAGGAGATGGCGCATCCACCACAGTGAATTCTGCCATGACGATGGCTCATTCGACTTGGACTTTCAGGGGAATCTTCCCCTTCGGGTACACTGGTTTTGCGCTGAACCCCACCAGGGGAATTTGCACTTCCAGCAGATCTTCCTCTTTGAGACCCATTCTTTTGAAGCAGTCATAATAGAGGATCTCGGATGAACTGCCGAGGTCGACGAGAATCCTTTGTACTCTGCAATTCTTCAGCTTCAGGGTCACAATGAGGGGGTCATTGTGAGGGAGTTGGACGTCTTCCAGGTCCTTTTCTCCGAACCAGATTGTTAGCATGTCCCTCCGAGCTCTTTTCGTAGCTGGCTCGAGCTCGGCTGACAGAACCTGCTTGTCATGGGAAGCCTTCCTCGCCTCAGTTCGAGCTTGGTCATTTCCTTTCGGAGCGCTCCCCTTCTGTGCAGACGCCAAATGAATGACGTTGATTATTCTTTCCGACTCATCGCTGTCCTGACCATCATTTCGGTGAGGAGCACGCTCTTCGCGCTGAGTCCGGTTAACTCCATGATCTCCTTTAACGTACTCTTGAAGGTGACTGTCTTTTACGAGCCTCTCCAAATGTGACTTGAGGCTCAAACAATCCTCCGTCATGTGACCGTTCTGCTTATGATAGGAATAGAACTTGTTTTGATCTCGGGTGGATGGGTCACCCCTCATTGGTTGCGGCCACTGGAAGTATGGTCGCGCTTTTATTTTACCAAGGATCCTATAGATGGGTTCTTTGAAAATTGTGTTGACTGCAGTGAACGCCGTGATGGGCTGCTATCCTTCTCTGGCTCGCGGAGCCTTCTTATATTTCTTACTACCCCGGAGGGTGTATACGTAGGTGTCGCCGAACTGGAGGGTTTCTGGCCGAGACCGACATCCTCCCTCCGAGGAGATTTCTCCCTTTTGGAGAATTTTGCTTCTCGGGTGAAGCCGAAGCTTTCCCGAGCTCAGGCATCGTCTTCTTCTTGCTCTATGAAGCGATTTACCCTGGCCATGAGAGCTTTCATGGAGGTTACAGGGTTCCAGATCAGGTACTTACGGAGCTCATTGCCGGGAAGTAGAGATTGCTGGAATGCTTTGATAGCCACCTCTTCAGTGGCGTTTTCGACCTGGCTGTAAATCGTCCAGAATCTCTTGGCAAATTGAGTAAGAGACTCGTTCTGCCTCATCCGGAGCGCCATAATGTCAGCGTCGGTCTTAGGGATGATTCTGTGTGCTTGGAATTTCTTCAAGAAAGAGCTTTGGAGCTGTCGCCAGCTAGTGATCGACTCTTCTGGGAGTGCACAGAACCATCTTAAGGGGAGGTCCCCAAGACTGGAAGAAAAGACTCTGCAGTTAAGGTAACCGAGGTCACCCCAGAGCGACATTCTTTGAGTGAAATGCCGAAGATGCGCTCCTGGATCCGAGGTTCCGTCATACAAGACGAACCGTGAGACGACGAACTTCTCTGGGAGAGCAAATTCTCTTATCTCTTAAGAGAAAGGAGATGTACCAAGGTTCTCTCGTCGCCGCCATCCAACTGTTCCCAGGCGATTCCAGCAGCCTCCATGTTGCGCCGGACCGTCTGCTTGACCTCTCGGGCCAGCCACTCTCTCATGTCATTCTTGTCGTCGAAAGTGGACTCTTGCTTTCTTTGGGAACAGCTATCGCCCGAGCCTTCGACGTGATCTCGGGAGCGCCTTTTGCGGTTCAGGTGTTGCCGCAGATCATCGTGGATGATTGGTCGTGCGACGTTATTCGTGGAAGCCTTCTCCATTTCCTGGAGCTGCTGCTGGAGCTGATGGATCAGCCTATCCTTTTCTTGGATGATCAGGTTCTGAGTCCTGATATCCGCACGTGAGGGGGAATCGTCATTGTGGGCCTGGTGCCCCACTAAGCTTTTGCCCTTCCGAAGCTGCCGTGGTGAAGGGTTGTTCGTTGTAGGAGGCCTTGTCTCCTCCATTAGAGGTGAGTCAGTGTCACTGTGGTAGCTCTCCACCACTGCTGGACGCTCGGCAATGTTCTCTTGTCGAGATACTGCCCGGGATGGGCCAGGACGTTCCCTTCCTTCTACAGATTTCGTCTTGCAGCCTCTCTTGCTCCTCGTAGGCATGGTGTAAAGAAAGATGAGTAATGTAAAGATTACTGTATCGTTTCCCACAGACGGCGCCAATTGTAGGTGCACGAAAATTCACGGACCCGGAGGTGGTGAACTCTGGACCCACTAGATGAGAGGATGTGATGCCTTCAATGGAACCTGAAAGGAAAAAGACGAAGAAAGCAGTCAAAGACCCTGGCTGTGGGCAGCGCAAGGCTCTCCGATGCCTAAGTCAGTGTAAGAACGTGACAGTAGGGTAGAGATTTGAGAGAGAGAGAGTATTGGGTTGTCTATATCGTCCCTTTGGAGGAGACTAAGTCCTCTGTTTTTATACTGTTGTGAAGTCCCAATATCATGGATAAGCATCAGGGCGTAACTGATGTGATTCCCTCAATCAGGGCAACCGTTTCAGTCGATCCCGCTCATTTAATTCAGATAACCGCTCAGTCAATGATTATCCCTTAATTACAGCTGTAACGTCGCCCATTCTCCTTGGTGTTCGCTGCATCATAAACCATTCCACCATGTTCTTCGGCCGTTACGCCACGTCTCTATCGGGGATGATGGGTGATGCCCTTTGTCCGAAATAGGTGGTGGAGACCGAGGTGAGGATGTCCGAGGTTTGATACATCCGAACTGGAGTATGACCGAGCTGAAGGGGGATGCGGGAAAACCTACCGAGCTGCATGACAAGGACGAGCCTTCTGCCGAACTGTAACAAATCAAGCCCGGTTCCGAAGTGCGCCTCCACCCCTGGCGGAGTGGGCCAATCTCGGTGTTCAAGGAACGACCCCACACACTTCCATCAATCAATCAATTCAACGGTGAAATAAGTCCCATATAAATATACTGGAGAATGTTTATAGTGATGATTTGGATTTTAATAATGGTACACTGGTCCACTCCCAGTGTGAATTCGATTCACCTTCAGGACCTCTCTGACCTAAAGTCTCCAGAGTTTCCGGTATGGAATGGCTAAGAGTTAAGATTTAAGAAGGAAACGCCGAGGAAGCCAGATCGGTCACAACCATACTTTTTCGGTTATTGACTCCAGCAAGGTACGCCTCTCTCTCTCTCAAGCTGTCTATCGCTATGTATACCTCTCTCTCTTACACTGTTTCTCCCTCACTCTGTGTACTTGTCTCTCTATAAATCTCTTGCTCCCTATCTGTCTCTCTGCCCTCCTCTCTCTTTGGTGGTGATGAGAGTTATGGGCTTTCACATGTGCATCCGAGAATAGAAAAGAACGAAAGAGAGAGAAAGGAAGGAAGAACCCCTTCGTTTTTCTCCACCCTCTCTTCTCAATTCTCCCTCCTTGGGTCCTTGCTCATCTCTGTTGCCTCATTTACTTCTTTATTGGATCCCCTGTGGCTGTGGAGGGGCCTTCGGTATGCATGGGGAATATATTTTCTATTGTGCTGTATCATATTATTTAGACTGGTAGAAATCATTAGAAGATTACATCTTACCTGATCTCTGGGCTTTTTTAAATTACTAGCAAAACCATTATACCACCCAAATTGGTCCTCTCAACATAGAGTGTTCATTGAAATTTTCATCTGAAGAGGAATAGGACGTCACTATTTGTGTGATCCCGGCTTACTATGGGGCCCACCAATAGATCTAAAGCAGTTGGAGGGTCTTCTGTTCTTGAAATCTTGACTTATTGGAGGTTTTTTTTTTTTTTTTTTCTAGGAAATTTCCAACGCTTGGAGATGGGTCATTTTGTCTCCTTTCTCTTGGATGAAAATTTTGAATATTTTTTCATATAGAGTGATGTAAATGGGTATTTGATTCTCATTAATTCTCTAATGATTACCCGGGTGTTCCGGCCTGGAAAAAACCGGGTTTAAACCATTTTGATTCCTTTCTGCCTCTGGAGCCTATTTTTGGACCCTTGTACCTAAATGAGTCAGTTTCCAAAACTACATTGTTCTGACCCGTTGGACCCGGGATCCGGGACCCAGTCCAAATGCTTCAATGTACTCGTCCTTATTCCTTCCGATTAGTCTTCAAATTTAGATTGGCCATCAATTACTTTTGTAAAAGTATTCTTATTGAAAATTTTTTTTTTCAACGAGGGTGTCCCAGCTCTGTGCGGGAATAATCCCTAACTGGCTAGGGGAGCCGGGTAAATCTCCTATGGTCCAGTGTAGTGGTGCAACCGTGGTCCTAAGCCAATTGAGCTGCCCTTCGGATTTTATGGAAGGGTTTCATTTTTTTTTTTTTTTTTCATTTAGCGTGTTTATTGGATGTGATGCTTAAAATGAAATTTGTTACCAACATCTTAAGATTTTCTGTTACAACAATGTGGTGCTTTCAACTGCTGCCTATGTTTGGACACACAGGTCTTCTATCTAATATTGGAGTTTCAAAGAATGGAAGAAGGCAACTCATCATTGCAATCTCTAATTCCAAGCTATGGAGGAGATGGAGAAAACTTAGAAAAAGGCAATAGAAAAGGAGAAATAAAGCAAGAGGTGAAGAAGCAACTCTGGTTAGCTGGGCCTTTGATAGGAGTTAGCGTTTTACAATATAGTTTGCAAGTAATATCTGTCATGTTTGTTGGACACCTAGGAGAGCTTGCTCTCTCTAGTGCTTCATTAGCCACGTCCTTTGCAACAGTTACCGGCTTCAGCCTACTGGTATCTATCTCACTTGTCTTTCCTCACAAATCCTTGTTCATTGCATTCCATTTTCTATAGCAAATGTTTCTCTATCAATTATATGTTTGGAAAATAGCTCCAACTTCTTTTTTTCTTCGCCCTTTGATATTTTATGACTTTTTTTTTCTCCTTTTAGTTTTATATACTACCATGAAACATAGCTTGAAATTTAAGTTCATAAATATTTCACATCATGTTTGAGTGGAAGAAGGAGAAGTTAAGCATTTTGGTGTTTTTTTTTTTTTTCCCCTCTTTTGAATCTTTAAATACTGTAAGTCAAATGGTTAGATATGACTATTTTGGTGTTTTTCCCACTTTTTGGATACAAGCATCTTCTCAGATTTATGCATGCTCTCTAGTTGTTTTCTATATCGCAATAACTGTACCTTGGGCTTTAATCATCTATGAAATGCTCTTAGTTCTTTGATTTTGTGTTTGTAGCTGGGAATGGGAAGTGCATTGGATACCTTATGTGGGCAAGCCTATGGTGCAAATCAGTATCGGTTGCTTGGGGTTTATATGCAGAGAGCAATTTTTGTTCTAATCATCGTGAGTATTCCCCTCTCCATTATTTGGGCCTATATGGGCAGCATCCTTGTGTGCATGGGACAAGACCCAGAAATATCTATGGAAGCTCAACTATATGCTCGGTGGATGATCCCCAGCCTCTTTGCTTATGGTGCTCTTCAGTGCAATATTAAGTTCTTACAAGCCCAAAACAATGTTTTTCCGATGATGTTAAGCTCTGGAATCACAACATTGTTTCACATCCTTGTTTGTTGGCTTCTTGTTTTCAAATCTGGCCTTGGCAGCAAAGGTGCTGCGTTGTCCAATGCTATCTCGTATTGGATCAATGTGGTGTTGTTGATGCTATACATCAAATTCTCTCCTACGTGCAAGAAAACATGGACTGGCCTATCGAAGGAGGCCTTTCGAGAAGTCATCGATTTCCTAAGACTGGCTATTCCTTCAGCTGTTATGGTTTGGTACATCTTTTGCCCTATGCCTAAGTAACCCTTTTTTTTTTTTTTTTTCAAAATATCAAAACTCTTTTCTAACGTAATCAACAATCCATGTTTGAGTTTTTACATTCAGCAGTCCAATGTTCCAAATGGTTGATCTAATGGGCCCACAATGGATTGTCCATGTGCCCAAACAGGCATTAGAATGGAAAATGCTAGTAATTCAATATTTGGTTCTTGATTTGTTAGATGTGAACCTTCTTGCTACACCATTGACATCGTCCAGATGAAACAATGTCAATCTAACATTCAGGCTTGTGCCATAAGGGGAATTTTTTGGGATATCCATGATGGGGGCCATCAGTTTAGCAGTCTATATTACTTAACCATTAGTAGTCCTGTTTGTGCAATCTTAAGAGCTGAAGATTCTATCAATATCCTAGATTCAGGGATTAAAACTCCTATTGCTGCTTAGGAGTATAAAGTTATACTATTTTTGCTTAGGAGAAGGTGGATAATTGAAAATGCTTCAATATATACTATTTCTTCCATTATCTAGTTCTCTTTATTTCCATATTTTCTGATATTAGTTCACAATTTGATATGTATAGCATTGAGTACTGGTCATTTGAGATGGTGGTTCTCCTATCCGGTCTTCTTCCAAATCCAAAGCTAGAGATGTCAGTGTTGTCGATCAGGTAGATAACTCTATAGGCTTTTTCTTTTCTTTTTTTCTTTTTTTCTTTTTTTTTCTAACAGAAGCTATCCCAAGTTCTACAGCTATCATTCAATTTCGATATGTTTTGAATTCAGCAGTCCGTCAATTTTTTTATGGTTTTACTATTTCAAGATTTGTTGATAACAATCATCCTTTCCACCAGCGTTAACACAATGTGGATGGTCTATATGATCCCCTTTGGTCTCAGTGGTGCTCTCAGGTAGGTATTTGCTAATAGCCATGGTATCTTCTTAAAATTTTTATTATTATTGATACATTTGGATGTACCTCAAATCATGAATCGTTGAAAGGTACTCTTATTTAGTCTGTTAATGGCTTAGTGCATTTTTGATGGGTTGAAAATTGGAAAGAAAGGATACTTATTTTTCTGCACTTTCTATGCCAACTCACAGTCGATGTTTCCTATAAACATAGGGGAGAGAGTTTAGAAAAGAAGTTTCCACATATATGATTTTCCATTCCTCTTACTACTCGCCAAACCATCCATTCTTCCAAAAATTTGCATTTTGTGGTACATCCAGCTGCATCCTTGGATCTTCATTGACTTTAGCTTACTGTTTTTTTCTTCCTAATCAGCACTAGAGTTTCAAATGAATTGGGTGGTGGGCATCCACATGCTGCACGCTTAGCTGTATATGTCACATTTGTCATGACCATTGCCGAGGGGGCTGCATTGGGCTTGATCACTATTTTGGTTCGTAAAGTCTGGGGCCGATTGTATAGCAATGAAGAAGAGGTGGTGAAGTATATCACAACTATGATGCCCGTGCTTGCAATATCTAACTTCATGGATGGAATTCAGTGTGTGCTTTCAGGTCTTAAACTACTTACAGTCAGCTATCACCATCATTTATTGCTTTGGAATTAAAAGGGCAGCATTTTGATGCACTATTGAATTGAGTTGCAATAATTTAGTTTAATGAAGAGGAAATGAGCAATTTACTTTCTTTAGCATTAATGTCAGCTGAAAATCTCCATATTGCAATTATATTACCCTCAGGTTAAACCCGAAAGGATATTTATTGCAATTTACATTCCATTTTCTTAATGCGGTCTCTAAAAATGTCATCCTAATTCATAACTCTGAATTTCCTCCTCATTGACTTGAATTTTCAAATTCAATTTGGATTGCATTCAAATGCAACAAACATGCTAGTGACTGCATTAGTTTTGTAACAAGCCAATTTTTAAACTAGTCATGCATTGGTCTCTATTGTAGCAAAGAGCTCAGAATCATTCTGAAATCTTAAGTGAATCAATTAAAAATGATCCTGAGCAAAATCATTCATATGGTGTCTTTGAATCTTCAGGGACTGCAAGAGGATGTGGGTGGCAGAAGATATGTGCTTTTGTGAATCTGGGAGCTTATTATGGTGTGGGCATTCCATGCGCCATTCTATTTTCTTTTGTATTTCATCTTCGTGGAGAGGTCGGTTTCATCCTTTTTCTGTTTGTTTTTCCTCCTATAATCTTAACTCATTCAGTTTTTCAGTTTATCACACCATTTCAGTTAGTCCAATGGTGAATATCACTCTGTTCGGAGTGATATTTTAGGCTACCACATATCATGAGTGTTTGATTCAAGGGTAAAGCTTCTTAAAATGTGGGCCTCCTCAAGTGCTCATACAGAATTCAGTTGAATCATCACAATTGATATATTCTTGGCCTTATTGAGTCAGTTGTAACATTGGAAGGAATGTTGCTAATGCTTAATGTTATGGTTGCAGGGACTTTGGCTAGGGATCATATGTGGGCTCTTAGTACAGGTTCTTTTGCTTTTAATCATCACTCTGCGGACTAATTGGGAGCAAGAAGTAAGTTCGTCCCGTAGTAACCATCTTATACAAGAAAAGAGTTGACCATTCTTTCGTCGCTATTTATGGCACACGCACATGGGGTGCTTGTGTCTAGCAGCTATGTAGTTCTTTGTATCATGCGGTCTTTCACCCTTTGGTTGTTGATATTTTCACTTCCACAAATGAAAGTTTCATACAGGTTGTGTTGCATGAGCAATAACTACTCTTCCAATTAGCAGCCGGACCTTGTGTGTTGTCAAAGATCCCAGAAATATGATGATACATCAATAGTTGCATGCATCTGTATCCAAGCATTTTATTGACTGTAGACTCGGAACACTGAATATGCAACTTGGCCATAAGATAGTTTTTGTTCTCGTACAACTGCCAGGGAATAGACACCATTTTCGTACTGACCAGATACCTAGTGCTTGTTTTTAAAATAGTTCTTGTACAATAAACCTAGTGCTCAGTAATTTATTCACTTAATCACATAATGTTAAGAAAATTTCGAACTTCAGAGTACTGATCCAATCCATAGTATAGTAGTCATTTAGTTTTGTCTCAGATGGGGTTCCAAAATGAGACGGATATGGACATTTGAGCTATGTTCAGTCATGTCAGGATACATCGAAATGGCAGAAACATACTGAAATAGGTTGTCCCATCAAATGTACTATTTTGAATTAAACGTTTTTCCCCCTTTTCATCTAGCTCAAAAGTGGATTGAGGTTTCCTTTTACCCTCTGCTCCTTAACCAAATTGACTGCGAAGGCCGGTTTAGAGAAACAGAAACTTCCTCATTGTGAAATTATTTATTTATTTATTTTTGTGGTTGGTATCTTGTCTATATTAGGACGACAAAATGGTAGAAATGTTTCATTTTAGAGAAAACTGAAATGGCCTTTGAAACAAATTGATGTGTGTGATTTACAGGTAATGATAGAAATGAATTGAGTCTGAATTGTCATTTTATAAAGTCATAATTTAAATTGGTAAAGATAAATTCTTACCATCGGTAGAAGGGAACTAAGATCAGATAAACATTCAAAAATGAAAAATAAAAGAATCTTAGTTCCAACACCTTGACAGAGCATTTCTATTCAGTGGTAAGGTACATCATTACATTTTCATTTAAGAAAAAAAGGTACATCGTTACTTGTATATTTTTAATGAAAGACATTCTGTAAAAGTAGTAATAGAAATGAATTGAGTTAGAATTGTTAACTTATAAAGTCATAATTTAAATTGGTAAAGAGAAATTCTAACCATATGTATAAGGGAACTAAGATCAGATGAACATTCAAAAAACAAAAATAAAATTATCTTAGTTTCAAAACCTTGACAGAGCATTTCTATTCAGTGGCAAGTTACATCATTACATTTTCATTTAAGAGAAAAAGGTACATCATTACTTGTATATTTTTAATGAAAGACATTCTGCGAAAATAGTAAAAGCCCATGAAAAATGCCTGTCCCTCATCAAAACAGGAATACAAATGCATGTTAATGGGCTGCATGCATTCACATACTATAGGAATGCCCAAATTTTTTTGTCATGTTATGTAGCCTTACAAGTGCTAGGCAATATAGTTAAGGTTTGAATATCGAGCTATATTAAGATTTGAATATCGAGCTATCTTCCTAATTGTTTCGAATCATTAACCAAAGTTTTTTTAAAATTGGTATTTCTTTTTTTCTATTGCATCTTGTATCTTGTGATATTAACGTGTCCGTTTGGTCAAATGAGTGAATTCCTTCTAAACGTCAGAAGATTATACAGTGTGCTTTTAGCACTGCCTCTTTAGCTCAGTTCCTTTTTTTTGGTGGTTTACATGCTGTATCCATAATTTATTTCATTTTCGTTCCTCTTCAGGCAAAGAAGGCTAGGGATAGGGTTTATGACTCCAGCATCCCTATAGACATGGCATCATGAAGTTTGCCTGCTACTATTGCTAACTGCATTCTGAACAGCTAATCAAAGAAACACCACTGAGAATATATCATTTCCTTATCTCAGGTTTGCTAATTTTAATGTTGCTTATAGTTTCTCTTTTCATGAGCCCTATCCCCATCTCTAGTTAATCTAATTGAGTTTTTCCTCTCTAATGACTCCCTAGATAAAGATACTTGAAACAATGCATTTTATGTGTAACTGTGTATTTCTCTCACTTACCGAACTGATTGACAGAATTTGCCTGCTTATCTTTTGAAAGTTGGTTCTAGCTCTCAACCAAGATGCAAAGGTACTGACAGAATTTAATGAGATTCTTTGAGGATAGTTAGTATTCTTTGAGGATAGATAGTGACTATTGTTCTACAGTAAGACCTTCAATTTTTGTTAATCATCTGATGTAATGGAGTTTATTGAAAAATGTGAAGGGCTACAGATTTGGATGTAATTGCCTATCTAAGAAGGCAGTGCAAGTTTGCAACTTTCCCACTCCAGCTGTGCGCCATAAAAATACTCTTAGGCCGCTCTGTTTGTTTGCATTAAAACAGATAGGAATTGAATACATATGGTGGTTAAAAATGAAGATCAAAGGTGAATATCGAAAAATGAGCATCAATTAGTATCTTCTTATTCTATTTCCCTAAAGAAAATCTTATTTAATGTTCAGTTTTGGAAATCCACCTTTAATCTTCTATTTTAGGCACAGTGTGTATTCAATTCCTATGTATTCTAAAGCAAACAAACAGGCCCTATAGTTTTTATGTTCAATTAGACGACTTTAACACCACCCACAAAAAAAAAAAAAGGGTGAATCAGCTGACTTTGACTACATGTTGAATTTTTTCAATAGGGCTGGACTTAAGTTTGCAAATGGAACCCTGATTACCTTGATCCCGAGGCCACCCAAAATTTTGTGTATGGGGCCTTTATTGGGCCTGGGATGATTGGGTCCTCAGATCAGCATCTTCAGGTTAGATAATTTTAGTCTGCATCCAATCAAATCAGGTCTAACTCATCAGCTTGATATGTATCTGTTATTTTAGCAAAGCCGGGAAGCAGCATTCAGGTGCTTTTATTAGATTTTCTGATTATCTAAGAAAGACAAACATGTTGGAAGCAACATTGAGGTCATTTTATTACATTTTCTGATTATTCAGATTGGATGTTGAACATCATCCCAGTCGCTAACAAAGATGAAAATATTGGCGTAAGCTGAGTTCAATATATGTATTGATTTACTCTGTACTGGAATGTATGGATTTAAAGAGGGCAGTAAGCACTTTAACCACCTACCCACATCTCTGTGTTGCATATGTATTTTTTTTTTTTTTTCCTTCTTTTTTTGGCGCCTTCTTTTTGTCATTTTTATTATGAGAACTGCAAATTGTGTAATGGTATGGTGGGGGTGCAGAGATTGGGTCTGTGGGTTGCCAGCTGGATACAGACAGGGTTGAAGGGTAGGGAAAGAAGATGGAGTTAGTGGAGGAGTGGGGGACTGGCTGCGGAGGGGGAAAATCCTGGGTTAGGAATATAGGAATAGGGTGAGGAGTTGCAGGGCTAGAGGTAGAAGATGAAGAATGGGCGGGAAGCTGGAAATCCTAATATTATAACTTACAGCTTCAAAAAGATAATGATTAAACAATGGTATATTGTCATTAGAATACACCTATATTAGAAACATGCAATTTACGAAGTAATGCACCAACTATAGATAAAGTGAAAGTCACAGCTGATTCTGCTTGAAAAACAAGTATATGCTCTATATTGTTAAAATCACAGATTCTTTTCATCCATTGGAAACAGGTTAATCTGAAAATTCTACTAGTTTTAGGGTTTTCATGTTTTTTGAATTATTTGACCTAGTTACTAAATTGTGCTGACAGTAGCTGATAAGCAGACAGCAGATATGGATCACACATAGGACTGATACTTGATACAGGTTTGACACTGATATTTACAATGATAGCTCAAAGTCAATCCATTCACAGCCCTACCTGAATGGTTGAACATGAGTTGGTCCTGATTGATGGATGGCCTTGTAATTAGTCAGTTACATGCTATGCACAGTTGATATACTGTGACCCAATTTGATTCCCGGTCTCTCTCCCCTGAGTGTGCAAGTGGTCCTCTCCTCATATTAGATTATGCCGGGGTTCATTCCCGCGTCAGTCAGGCCTCTCAAAGGCTGAGCCATCTCTGCCCGTACCGGGGAAAAAAAAAAAAAGAAGAAAGTGATGGCTTCCATTATCAAATTAGAGGGCTTGCATTCTACTTAAATTTTATCCATGTGCCATATGACTCAGAACTAAATGTAAATTTCGATGGGCCCCCAGGTCGGCCCCATCTGTAGGTCATCTAGACATGACCATTCATCTTGAATTCGTTTTTAAGGTTGAGCTTTCCAGAATTTGGTACAGGTTTTAGGTTGGGGCGAGGCCGAAATCCCTGGTTGGACACGTTCTGTTCATTTTTCCTTTCAATGAGTGACGTGACTTGAACCCACAGCCTCAAGATTTTAATAATGCGCACCTTCCCCTGCACCAATTAAAATAGAAAAGAAGTGCAAGGCCAAGTAGCAAATAACAAAAGCAGGGACACTTTTGCTTTGATTTGGTTTTTGGGGAGAGCATAGGGGCAGGGTTTACATTCTCTGCCTATCACGGTTCCAATTGCCTTATCAATGTACCTCTCTCTCCATCACAGTTGCAGTCACCTTATCAATGTACCTCTCTCTTTCTATCACAGTTCCAGTCACCTTATCAATGTACCTCTCTCTCTCTCTCTCTCTCTCTCTCTCTCTCTCTCTGAGTGTGTGTGTGTGTGTGTGTGTGTGTGTGTCTGTTTGTGTGTGTGTGTTGTGCCTGTTTATGGTCTCTTTGGTATATGGTTCACCTGAAGCTGCACAGAAAGTATAAGAATTTGGATAACCATAACTAAACTCTAGGGCATGTTTATTTCATGTGTTGTATAATAAAGGTCAAGTGAATGTCATGTAGATAATGGACAACATAAGGTACAATAAGTAAAAGTCCAGGTGTGGTAAGATATTTGTTTGGATTATCTGAGTTACAATAAAAGGTGAGAGACTGTGTATTTAAGAGGCACCTTTTTGTCTCAACTTACCTTCACCCTGCAGTTTTCTGAGGTTAAAATGAAAAAAAGTAGCTTGTGGTGAAGTTTATTCTAACCATGCTTAGAATTGAGAGGATGAGGATGTGATGGAACTGCCTGTGCTCCGAAGTTTCCAGCACAGAATCTGCAAACTGAAGAATTATGGAATGCCCAAAGTCTACAGTGCACAGGCAATGACATGCCATATTCTCCAGGGCTTTACCAACAACGGTCCCTAATCTTTTGTCAAGACCATTCATGAGATAAGAGGGATGAAGTTGATGATACGAACAAAATTCAATGAGTGTAAAACTGGGCTTGATGCTAGATCAGAGGATGAAAGGACTATCCAAGGTGAGCCCCATAGTGTTGGACTGAGCTGAGCTTGTAGGAGAACATTTCCCTCTTACATAAATGTAGGATGAGAACCGTCCACACGGCTCACCCATGATCAAATTACCAAGGAAAATGCCAGAAGCCCAAATTTATCACTAATTCAACCACTACTCATAGTTGGATGAAATACAAATAATGCCTTTTAAAATCATTAAACTCGAGGGCCATAAATTAAGTAGTGATTTATGGCTGGGATTTATCTAATTGGAGTTGATATTTTGCACACCCATGGATCTCATTTATTCCTCAGCAATTTCCCTCGCCCGTAATTGGCATGGCCTTAGGCAGCCAAATGGGCAAGTTTGCAAGATCTTATGTTCTCCAATTATATATACCAATATTTCCTATTTTTTATACTTTGTTTATATGCAAAACAATCTAAAAAGCCCTACTATTTGGGAGAGACCCCTGTTTGGCCCAGCTTGTGGATAGGCCAGTGTCAACAGATTGGTGTAGGTTTTTGAATCCAACAAATCTATCATGATTGAGATATTAGCAATGAAAAATCAAAGGTCAAAAACCCCATAATCTCAGAGATAACCAGGTGGCAAGGGATCTCTGTGAGGCCCTGGTCCCACTCCTACGGTGACATCTCCCAAGAGATAAATATCCTTTTTCCAAATCCGAGCCTTTAAACTTTTTAAGGTGGATTACAACGAAACCCATACCATGTGCAGTAATCCAAGATCCAGGCCATTCATCTGGCAGGGTACACCATAGAGTTTATATATACACATGAAAATCAGACAGGCTCATGCCTCAGGTGGGCCACAATTTATCCAAAAGATGGAAGTTACTGAAGAATGAAGATTGACCAAAGTCAATTTAGCAAAAAATATTGGGTCAATAAGATGGATGGACCCAAGTAATCATCCGGGGAGGTAACTTCTCCGGTGTACCCCACTTGATGAATGGCCTAGATGTTACACATATGTCATGATGTTGGCATCTTTCAAGTAGAACATTCTTCTGGAATGTAGACGAGAGGACCAGCTCTAAGTTTTATATCTGCTTTTTTCGGAAGCTGGGTTCTATCTATTGACTCATGACTTGACCATATCTTAACTTTTAATTGCTTCTCTTGGAATCCAGACTATAAATTCTAGAGATTATAGAAGCTGAACAACTTCATTGATTTTTCTGTCCATCTTTTAAAACACACCTATTGACAGTGTCATTTGAATGTGGAAAAGACAATGTATGAAAGGAATTGAGTGCAATGGCCCTGCTCAACAAAGACTAGGCATTAGCCATGGAGAAAAGCCTGGATAGAGTCAGCAATCTACCTGACTCTCTCCTTCATTACATACTCTCTTTGATGCCCTTGAAGTCATCAATAAGAACTAGTAGCCTTTCAAGCAGATGGAGAAACCTGTGGAAATATGTGTTTCCACACCACTACACTAGACTAAACCGAACACCAGAAGAGTTTGCTGCCATGGTCAACCGATATCTACAGCTCCACGATGGAAAGAAAATAGAATCATTTCGGCTCTTTTTTTTATCCGGGTGTCGATTATCTCTCGGATGCTGAGAAATGGATTGAATTTACAGCGATGAAAGGCGTTAAAGAGCATGATCTCGACTTCGTCCGGCCTTTATTTCAGTTGGGTGAAGTTAAGAACTTTTTCTTCTTTTTTTATCGGTAACAGTAACTTATATTAAAAGAGAATAGAATACAAACAAAGAGTACAATAAGAAAAGAAAAAAGGGGGACCACAACTACATAATAAAACCCTCCCAAGGGAAAAACTCTTTCAACACCTTGTTTGGCTAAAGCGTCTGCCATCATGTTTGATGACCTACTCTTATGCTGAAAGCTGACACTAATGGTAGTGGATAATACCCAGATTTCATTGAAGAGGAACTGAAATTTCTATGGATAAGCCTTCCGGTTCGAAACCCAACTCGCAGCATTAGAAGAATCATTCTCCACAATAAGATTGCCATAGTAGTACCTCGAAAAACACCGAAGAGATTGCAGAATAGCTAAAACCTCAGCTTCATTAGAGTCACAAACCTCCACATATTTGGAGAACATAAATAAAACGTCCCTGTTGCAATTTCGAAGCACCCCTCCAATACCAGCTGGTCCAGGCTTCCCTCTAACGGCACCATCAACATTGAACTTAAACGAACTAATAGGAGGAGGAGACCAAAGAATAGATTTTCTTACTTTGACTGGGCCACACCTCATACATGATTCCCATTTAATAATAATGTCATGAAGAGAAAAATTAGAGAATTCCTTTCTAAGCAAAGCCCACTTCGCGATCGTTAAAGTGATCATAGAAATTAACTACGCAGAAGTTGAGGAGGACCCCCTAAAAATTTTATCATTTCTTTCCTTCCAAATGGACCACAAAATAGCAAATGGAGTTATCCTCCAAAGAATACGACCACATCCAACAAGACAACCTCCCAACCAGGACTCTGTTGCATCAGCAATCTTCTCAGGACAGCACCAATCAACACCACACCTACCAATAAAATCACCTACCAATAAAATGGCCCCAAACACTGGAAGTAAACTTACAATGAAGAAGAAGATGGTTCACTGACTCCAACTCCTTATGACACATCACACAAGTGTCGTTGATAGTGGATGATGTCAATGCTCTTCTCCTCAAGTTATCTGCTGTTAGATCTTAGTTGCCACTGCTAACCAACAAAAACCCTCCACTCGGGGAGGAACCAAACCCATCCAAACAAGGGAAGAAGGAGCTCTAGGGAAATGGTTCCCCTCCAAAGCCGAGTAGAAGGCTTTCACGGAGAATTCTCCCGATATGGATGGCTTCCAAATCCTAAAATCCTTAGAAACCCTACACAAGAAAACGTTAGAGAGAAGACTCAACAACTCCCCATACTGGACATTCTCTGACAAACGAAGACTTCTTCTAAAGGTCACACCCCATAAAGTATAACCATCATTACCTCATAACAATCACTGACAACAGACTCCTTATTGGACACTAATCTAAAGACCCTACGAAACAATTCACACAAGGGACCCACTCCAACCCAATCATCTAACCAAAACCTAAGATCCCTCCCATCCCCCACCACAAAACCCACCACTTTGGACAACAGTTCCCCACTTACAGAAGACAAATCCCCAACTGAAGCAATTGTACCATAGTTGTTAATATCGTTTCGGACCTCATTTCGCTCTGGCCTGCAAAATGAAAAGTTTCGGCCGATTCGGGATTTCGGCGAAACTTTTCGGAATTACATTTCAGGGAAAATATAACAAAATATATATATACATATATAGTAAAAAAATAGAAAAAGTAATAAATATAGATTTAATCCATTATAGTAATTTTTTTTGGAATCATATTTTGTGAAAATATTAGAAATACAAAATATATTTGTAAAAAAAGTTTAAAAAAATTAATTTTGTAAATTTTCATTTCGACCGAAAAGTTACTTTTCAGTCGAAATCCCGAATTTCGGCCGAAATTGGTTGAAATCTTGAATTTCGGCCGATATTGACCGAAATTCAAGCCGAAAAGTTTTGGCCGAAATTTCGTTTCGGCCACTTGACCGAAACGAAAAATTTCTGCCATTTCGGCCGAAACGAAAAGAAATTAATAACTATGAATTGCACCCCATAAACTCAATCTACGAGACCTATGACCAGGATTAGGCCACCACCCCGAATTGTCCACCCCATACTTGTCAACAATAACCTTCCTCCAAAGAGCCTCCCTCTCATCTCTAAACCTCCACCACCACTTTATTAATAAAGCTGCATTTTTATACTCCAAATTACCCAGGCCTAAAGCCCCACAGGACTTTGGTTTAATCACCTCACTCCACTTCATTAAATGCAAATTCTTCTTATTACTCTTACCCTCCCAAAGAAAATTCCTGCGAATACGCTTTAGTCTTTCCACGGCCGCCTTTGGCATCTTGAAAAGCGACATATAGTACACCGAGATGTTTAACAAGCAAGCTTTTATCAAAGTGATCCTTCCGCCCAAAGATAAATTTGTTGCTTCCAAGAAGACAATTTCTTCTCAAATTTGTGAATGACTGGATCCCACAAAGACTTAGGTAGTGTTTGGTTCGCTTGAATAGAGGTCGGAATGGAATAGTCATTCCAACGGAATGACCATTCTAGCGTTTTGTTCGCCAAAAAAGGGCGGAATGGCCATTACCTCCGGAATCACATTCCTTTATGTGAGGGAATCACCATTCCATTCATTTCTAACTTTTTTGTTGAGACCAAAATACACTCGCTTGTAATATTATTATTATATCATAATAATAATAATATAATATCTTTTTCACCCAACCATTGTGGGGCCCACCCAAAATATTATAATAAAGTATAATAATATATTATTATATCATAATAATAATAATATAATATCTTTTTCACCCAACCATTGTGGGACCACCCAAAATATTATAATAAAATATAATAATATATTATTATATCATAATAATAATAATAATATAATATATTTTTCACCCAACCATTGCGGGGCCCACCCATAATATTATATCTATCTATCTATCTATCTACTATTATAAAAGAGGCTATGTTGCATGGTTTTTTCAACCAACCATTGTGGGGCCCACCCCCAAATATTATAATATAATATAAGAATATATTATTTTGAGAAATTGCAAAATTTTTCACTACACCTTTGTGGGGCTCACCCCAAAATATTATAATGTAAACTTTTTCACTACACATTGTGGGGCCCACCCCCAAATAGTATAATATAATATAATAATATATTATTATGAGAAATTACAAATTTTTTCACTACACCTTTATGGGGCCCACCCCAAATCCTCCACCACAAACAATGCAAATGTGACAGTAGAATCTAACAAGGGTATTTTGGTCAATCTTATGTAAATTTGATTTCATTCCAAGCAACATTCCAACGTACCAAACACAGGAATAGGAATCAGAATTCCATTACTGGGTTGATTCCTCAGCGTACCAAACGCTAGAATGGAATTGACTATTCCTGCCTCATTCTATTCCATTGTCATTCCGGTCTCCATTCCATTCCTGCCTACAACCATTCCAGCGAACCAAACGCTACCTTAGATCTTGACTTCACCCCAATCGGAAGGCCCAAGTATAACAGGGGTAGTCTCCCCCATTTGCAATGCAACATGGCTGCCAAAGACTGAGTAATCTCTTCAGACCACCTAACTCCCACTAAACGACTTTTGGAAATGTTAACCTTCAAACCTGAAGCCAGCTGAAAACACCGCAAAATTCTTTTTAGAGCCATGATTTCCTCCTTTCTCGTGGAGCTGAAAAGAATCGTATCATCTGCAAATTGCAAGTGAGTGATAACCTCTCCAGTTCTGCTAGTCTTAAACCCACTTATCACTCCCATCTCTCTAGCTTTCACCGAAAGTGAACTTAGAGCCTCCACCACAATCGTAAATAAAAAAGGGGAGAGGGGATCCCCTTGCCGGATGCCTCTGGAACCTTTGAACAACCTTTAAATTTCTTGATTGTTTCTTTGACTGTCAATCTCTGGCTCATTTGAATTTGAGTAACTGTCATTTCAGTCCTCCCTTGAATTTCCATTGCTTCAGTCTTCTCGAGTGTCTAAAACTCATGGATGTAGATATCATAGATAACATGGTCCAGACCCTTGTTTCAAACTGTCCACTTCTTGTAGAGTCGATTCTGGGATTGCTATAGTTTGGGTTATGTCAAGATCTCTGGTCCAGACATCCCCCTTAAATTCTTGGCAGTGATTGATTGTTCCACCTATGACATTGAAATCTCTGCTCCTAATCTCCAGTCAATTCATTTCTGCTGCGATCTTTGCTATGGGTATTCCTTCAACAGCATCCCATGCATCCTTGGTAGATACCCTCTTTAACTCAACAGGTCATGAATGTATAGTACCAGAACATGATTACATAAAAATCTTATCTGATCTAGATTGCATTAAGGTGCTAACATTGTGCGATGGAGCGCTCTTGTTATGTTTTTTATGCTACATTGTGTAGATATTTGGTTCATAGTATGATACACTAACAACTACTTTGCATACTTGTATATACCCCTTTTCATATTATCGTTAGCATATAGCCATGTCAGAGGAATACAGAAGCGATGAACTGCGAATCTCATTACACAATCTGCAAGAACTACAGCTAGTGATGCTGTCACTATCTGATGAATATCTATCCTACATGGGTTTTTGAAAAATTGCTTCTTTCCTTGTTTGTAGAAATTGTTCATTGATGTAAGCTTTCGTTTGCTTGAACAACTTTAATGCTTTTATCTGATTACGACTACTATATTTTCACTCAATGTAGCTCATCTTTTTTACTTTGTTACATGCCTGCAGCTCCCATCTGCCCCTGAAATCCCTTATGAGTATGAATACTACATGAAACCGCCGTTGGTGGAAGAGCCTTCAGAACGTGCTTTTAATCATTTCAAAGTGATTAAGATTAGTGGGCTTAAGGGACATTGCAATGAAACACGATTACTAAATTTTTTTACTAGAGAAGGCAATCATATTGGAGAAAGTAGTTTTAGTAATGGCACCTGTCACGTCCCCCGAACCCGATTAGAGAATAAACCGGATCCGGGGAGTGAAGTTTTGGGCCAATTAAATTTTTTTTGCCCTTTTTGCCCCAAGGATCGTAAGTCTACTGTGAGGATAATGTGTTTGAACCTCAAATCATAAAACAATAACGGAATTCATACATTGATATTAACAATGGATAATAAATCTCAATTAAATTTAAAGTTGCAAGAAACAATTAAAGTTAAAAAGGAAGTTAGTTTAATTACAATGGCCATCCCAGAAACTAAGGCCATTAAATCAAATGAAAGCAATAAAGGAAGGTTTAACGATGATAACAATGACATAAATAAAATCTAATGAAATGTCCCCAAAATGAATCTCTCATGTGCCTGGTAGTGATGACGTTACTCTACGTCATCAGCACTTCACTCTCGTGCCTCCTCTGCTGGTTGGAGATCCTCTGGGTTCTCATCACCGGCCTGCTCCTCGTAATAGTACTCACCTGAGGAGTCTGTACACCAAGGAACAAAGTCAACGACATGTTGACCAATAGATAAGCAAGATATAATTAAAACATACATGCATCAAGTGAAAGAGTAATGACAGAACATAATCAAGTGAATATAAGGAACAGAACTAGGCATAAAGCATGTGTAAATAACTATCAGAATCATAAACAGGAATCCTAGCAATACTAACAATCACCACTACTAATGCAATGCAATGCACAAAAGGGAGACTTTGTGGATGTCCAAGCCACCTCACGGGGTACCAGTAACAATCCTATCCGGACTACTAATACCAAAGTACGGCTCTAGGGGGATCCAAGCTCCTAGTCCTGGGAATAGTAGCACGGTCCAAGCCCGCTCCAACTATTCAACGCCATGGACGTCGTCCAAAGCTGACTGCCCGCCCAGATGTCCGAGTAACTGGCCCATCAATAAAACCCCAAACTGTAGCTGGCCATGATATGCAAATAATAATAAAGTGGTGTTGACACGCGGGGAAAACAAGACAAGCAAGTCTGGCTAGCTCAACAGACAAAACATGTTCTTAGGGATTATCCCATTCAAAACAATACAAAGCAAACCAACCACACGATAATCCCTTACATGTTAGCTAGTCATGTTTATCAATACACAATACACGGTTCCTAAGGTACACTCTAAGTCAGGTCCTTGTCCTAATTCTATAAGAGTTTATGTTTCATAATTAATCAGGTGTTTTATGCCAAGAGTGTGTACAAGGATACGAAATCAACGGATACGATTAACAAGTCAATGAGAGATTACAATCCAATCATAGGCAAGTGTTGTCATCCATGTACCATATTTGTTTTAACGGAGTGCGTGGGGAATTCGAATCAACAATGTTTAAAAAGAATTCATGGGTGTACAATCATGTTAAATATCGATTGATTCAACTCCATACGCATTCGGTTAAACCATACATAATACACGAATACCTAGACAACCCATCGAAGCACACCAAGCCACGTGTTACTATTTCAAAACCCCATTAATGGTCACGTGAGAGACTAGGTTCATGGTTTCCAATATTTAAGGCCCAAACCTAAGTTATTAGTCTCATTTACAATAAAACAAGAGTTGAAACAGTAATCTGAATATTTACATCACTTTCTGACCTCCGATCATGATGAAACTAGAACCATTGGATTCTAATTCTCGAGAGCTTTCCAACGGCATATTAAATATAGAATTCCAACGGACGGATTAAAAGATATGGCCCATAGAAATCTGACCTTTTTATATATATAAATATATATATATATATTTTTAAAAAAAATTTGTACCTGCGCCGTACTGTACCCACGACGGACTGACGTTCAGAACGTCTGAACGTTCTGAACTGAATGTTCTGACATTCTGAACTGAAAGCTTCTGTATTTATATATAAAAAAAATAAATATATTATTATTATTATTTATTTATAATAACCTGCGCCGGAACGTTCAGACGTTCTGCATGTTCCGAACGTTCACACAACATAGCTTTCTTTTTATTATTATTATTATTATTTTTTATTCTTTTTAATTCTTTCATCCAAAATCTATTCTAATATATTAATCTCAAATTAATAACAGGAAAAGGCTTGGAATTAGGGAAATCTAACAAGAAAACACATCCAATCAATGGAAAACATACACACATGTTTAATTATAAAGTGTAGATCTACTTGCCTCAACCAAGAAGAATATTGGAATCGGGGTATTCGAAGAGAAGCTCTTTATCACAAAACCCACAAATCTAACCCGACCAAACACAACCTAACACGCAAAGGAAAAGATTGAGATCAAGCCTAAATCTAAACCAAAGAGAATTGATTGAAAAGATGAAAGTGAGGGAAATCTTACCAAACTGATGCCAATGAAAAGAGGAGATCGCGAGGAAGAAGATGAACGGTTCGGATCTTCGAGATAACCTTTCTGAGGAAGAGTTCCGGATCCTCGGAAAAATAAGGAAGGAGAAGATGGTTGCGGTAGAGAAAACGTTCATTGCAGAGAATGAAAAGAGATTAGGTTAATCTCTTGCTTAAGAAGAAAGGGAGGAGGAAAAGACTAGTTTACCCTTAAGTGGGTCCGGTGAAAGAATCAATTATTAAAAGGGTTTCTGGCCGTCGGATCGCAACAAACCAGAAGACAAAAATGATCAGCGCGACGAGACCTTTCCAACGAACCCCAAATCACGGCGATAGGAATTTTTCGGAAAAACACTTAATTTTTCCTAAATTGCAAACTACCCCCTACTAGGGTCAAACGAACTCAGAATCCAACGAAACTCCGCATACACTATTCTAACGCTAAAAGAAACTTGCTCATCATCTATACCCACCTAAATATCTAACCAAAATAATAATAATAATAATTTCAACTAAATGGGTCAACGGGCCAGTTATTGGGCCCAACTGACCCAGGAAAGTCACAGACCTTACAGCACCTACATTGGAGAAGGATTCCAGGAGTAGATCAGAATCTAGCCAGATGCTAGGTAATCTTCACTTCTGCTATTTCCTAAAGCTGATAGCATTGTATGAATATTCTGAAGATGATGACAGATTATGCCCCACGCACACTAACGTATATTGTAAGCTGTAACTTGTTATAAGAAATGACAGTGCAGTAAATGTCAAATTCCTTATGAATGGTCCCAGATGGGTGTTGGAACCAAACTCGCTAAAAACCTTATACGATCCAGTGTGAGATATATTCTACGAACTCACTGCGAATGCTCTCAAATCTACTGGATGATCAAGCAAGGGTTCTCATCTCCCTTACATATAGCAGTCCCTAGGAATCATAACTACTATAGACTCTATCCTTCCTGGAATCCCACATCTCTTGACGAACGAGGGAATTTTGCCAAACCGGAAGTCTGAACCTGATCTTGATTCTACCACTGAGAGTTTGATCCTTATCGTACTCTGCCAGATCAAGACTTATTGGGAGTTCATCTGCGGCACACTGCCAGGCTCAATCTCATGGGCCCATGGCAGTCTGGCCACACAATTTATAACTCTAAGATATTTTGAAGAAACTCAGTTTTATTTAAAGGGACTGAGAATGAATAATCGAAGTGGACATTCACACAGGGCTATCGAATTCAATGATTGCACAACCTTCTATGTTTGAAATTGAATCCTAAGAATTTAATAGTCCCACCAAAGATAGTGTCAAAACATCAGTTATGGTGGTCGTGTGCCAAAATTATACATATAGGTGATATGCAACGATTGTGGTAATCAATTATTATATATATGAAGTGAAGTGGATTCGATTTTCAATTTCACAGTCAATTTCAAATTTGACTTTGACTCTTCTCATGTTGACCTCTTACTAATATCACTCATTAATCATCCTACTGGTACTAGCCCTATTAATAACATTCTTTTTACTAATCCAATGTTACCGAATCTCTTTCCTCTTCTCTCTATGTTTCTATTCACGTCTCTACATTTCCCACTTTTAAACGCCACAAGCCCTTTCCTCTTCTCCATCTTCTCTAATAAATAACTCATTGATTTTTTTTATTAGGGTTACACATTAAACTATTTTTATCGATTTTTTATTTTAGACCATTATATTATAACTACCACTAATTACATTACCCGTGCTCGGCACAGGGGGCTTTCGCTAGTTACTAGTGTGAATCGAAAATGAAGTAACAAAAAATCCGAGATAATATTCAAAGGACCTAGAATATTAAAAAGTATTTTAACTTACGCTTTATTTCCATCAGTAAGCAAGATTTGTGGGTGCATCAGACCCCTATTTATCAAATAGGTCTGGAATCATTATATGATTATAATAGTATTAGTCTATTTGTCCAGTGGTTGAAAAACCCTCATAGTTGACTCTTGATATATCCCAAGTTATCTCATTTTGACAAAAGACATAGTTAAAAAATAGGAGAAACATAACCGAGTCATCTTATTTTAATAAATTAATTGCATTATGAACCATTTAATCGAGATATATAAAATCTTAAACAATTAAAATTTATTTATAAGTAATTATGCAAGAGGATTGGAGTTAGGAATTTAAAAATGATGACGGGAATATATTTCGAAACTTATATTTGATCTTTTACATTCGATAGTTGGACTAATAAATTATGTAAAATATAATACTTTTTCTTTTATTTTCCTTATTGTAGTACTTTTCTTGGATATATAAATTTATTAAATTTAATTGATTATTATGAATGCATGTAAATAAATGTATTTTGATATTTTATAAGTAATGGATTCATTTTTAAATATTCTTAAAATTATTTAAAAAAATCATTACTCTCCCAAATCTTTCGTTGACTTTATCCAAATTCACTTGTTTCTTTTTTTTGGTGTCAACCAGATGTTATACTCATTAGACCTACACTCTTCTTGGGAAAACATCTACGGTTAACACCCAATTTTAAATTTTAAGCTGTCAAATCATGGGTTGGGGCTGTTTTTTTAGCAACCCCATCGTCGGGAGACTTTTCTATCTGTCCACTTCCCATGGACACCATGTGCCCCATGAACATGCAATGTGCACGGCCCAAGAGAACTTTCTAGGGGTGTAAATTAGGCCGGGCCTAGCACGAAAAAACCTGGGTTGTGGGCTGGCACAGCTTGTTGACTGTAGCACTAGGCCAGCCTGGCACAGGATGGCACGACCCATGGCATGGGTGCCTTGGCAGAGGCACAACCCAGCAGGGCCGGAATGACAATTATATATAAAAAGTCCGATATTTTATATAAATAAAATTTAAAATTTAAAAAAAAATAAAAGATTTATATTTTATTTGTAAATTAGTATCAATGTTTGTGCATTTATTTTGATAGTTTTAAACCTTATTTCATGCTGGAAACCCCTAAAAGTTCATAAAACCTCTTTCAATTTATATAAAAAAAAAATCTAAGATAATTAAAAGTGGCATGTGGGCAGCTCTTAAGCCAGCACGGGCCAGCAACGAATGACCTAAGCCGTGTCGTAGGCAATGCTGACCCGACCCAGCCGAGTTGGGCATGGTACCTCAGATCTCGTGAATTTTCATGGTCGCAACCCACTCTACAGCCCCGGAACCTTCTGTCAAGAATCATCTGTTGACTGAGTCAGACAATAGAGCCATTAATTGTACAGTGGTTCACCTCCGATAGGGCCGTCAACCCCTCGGGGAATTGTCTTTTATTTTATTTTTAACTTTGGGGAAGTGAGCATGACAAGCACATGTTGACATAAATTGAAAGGAATCTGTGATACAATATTAATTAAAATGTTACAAAGTGGACTCTAGTGGTGACAAATTGACTTTTGATCAATCGTCCACAAAAAGTATGATTTGTAAGAGCAGGATAATCACGTTGATTGCTATGTAATTTACAAATGGGGCAAAACTTTAGATCCATTCAACCCGTCAAAAGAATCGGTCCATGTTCCAGTCTTATTCACCTCCCAATGAAAACTGGGATTCATTACCACTAATATAGGAAGCCATTCTCACTATTGTGGCATATAACGATGTTGATGATGAGATGTTTTGGAATTAAATATTTGTCGGAGTAAAAGTTATTTTTAGTTCAAGGGGTTGGCTAGTTCCATGATGTTAAACGCTCAATTTGACGGTAGTGAGGCTAGAGCATAGTTGTTTATATTATTTCGGGCCTCATTTTGCTCTAGCCTGCAAAATGAGAAGTTTCGGCCGATTTGGAATTTTGGTGAAACTTTTCGAAATTACATTTCCGAAAAAATATAACATAATATATATGTACATATATAAGTAAAAAATAGAAAAAGTAATAAATATAGATTTAATCCATTATAGTGATTTTTTTGAAATTATATTTTGTGAAAATATAAGAAATACAAAATATATATGTGTAAAAAAAGTAAAAAAAATTAATTGTGTAACATTCCATTTCGGCCGAAATCTTGAATTTTGGCCAAAATTGACCGAAATTCAAACCGAAAAGTTTTGTTTCGGACACTTAACCAAAAAGAAAATTTTTGGTCATTTTGGCCGAAACGAAACGAAATTAATAACTATGGGCTAGAGAGCTCCTCCTTACAAGAGTGGTAAGAATAGTCAATCACTACTTATAACAATAAAGTCACTGAAAATAAGAGATGCAATTTGACTAAAACTAAAAAACCTCATCACATTCCCCATAATCTATAGAATGCAAACCTATCGAATAAGATGTACTCCTACACTCGTTAACAAGCATTTCCAAAATTAGAAAGATAAAAGGCAGCTTCCTTTTCCCATTAATCATTTCTCACACTGTACTGACACTTACTCTACTCGGTATCCTTGGATTATTTTAATCCAAATCCATATTCTAGTGCTGTATATATATATATATGCCCCTACGGCCCTACTCTGATCATCTCTCTCTCTCTCTCTCTCTCTAAGTCTCTCTCTCAAGAAGAAAAAGCAGAAAGAAGGAAACATGAAGAAACTAATCAGGTGCTTGTGTCGAGTCTCCGAGTGCTCTGCCTCTGGCCACTTCTTTCTTGGCTCTGATTCCTCCTCTCCACGAGGAACCACCAAAACACACAAATCCAAATCGAAGCAAATGAAGGTGGGTTGCTCCGGACAAGTCCCAGAAGGCCACCTCCCAGTCTACGTAGGCGAGGAGATGGAGCGGTTCGTGGTGAAAGTCAAGCAACTGAACCACCCCATGTTGAAGGAGCTGCTCAATCAATCCGAAAGAGAATATGGGTACGAGCAACAGGGTGTCCTCCGAATCCCTTGCAGAGTTTCTGTTTTCGAACAAGTGATGGAGACGTTGTGACATTAATTCTTTCTTCTCTCTATCCTCTTCTAACTTGTTTTAGCATCCTTTCTCTTTTTCCCTTCTTCTTTTTAATTCTTTATACTCTGTGCCTCTCCTGAGAAAAAGGAGATCAATACCTAATTGTTGTTAGCTCGGATTCTTTAATTTTTTTTTTTTTCTTTGTTTTGTTAGAGTTGGTTGTTTGCCTTAATTTTTTATCTTTGTTTTGGTAGCAATGTTCCAAAAGTGGGACCACCCATTATAACCTTGATGCCACGCGTTTTGAGCAATCTTGGTCCAACTAGTCATTTCTTTAGGTTGAGTTTGTAACTATGTTAATAAATAAATAAAATTTATTCTAAAACATATAAATCATAATAACCCAAAACAGTAAAAAGGTTTAAAATAAGAGCTTCTTTGCATATACCCCCTTAGGTTTTTAGGATTTGTAAATAGCGCTCCATGGTTTTAGCATTAGTAAATAGGCCTATCTGTTTTCATTTTAATATCTTTCGTGCCCCCAAAATCAGTAGCCTTCCAACCACCAACAAATTTTAGAGGGAAATGACATTTTACCCATCTTTTTTATCCCTATATGTATAAATTTAGAAGCTTAGACTTATTTTTTTCTAAAGCTTGTAAAATTAATAATTACATTTAGTTGGAGAGAATGACCGCACGTAAATTTATGACCGCATGTAAATGTATTTTTATCAATATATGGCCTATTTCATTGAATCCAATTCGATCATAATCACAATCAACGCATGTGCTTATAATTGGTTATAATTGATTCAATCCGTGCTTAACCAACCGTTAAATTGATGAAAGTCTCAAAATACATGATCAGACTTCATGTGCATTAAAGAGTTATTAAGAGAGATAGTTGGGACTTGGGATAAAATGATGATATTTTTATAAATAATAATATGCATGCTTTTGTTTAATGGATGTAAAGGAAAAGCTGTCATTTTTATAAAAACTCAATACAAATCTCATGTTGGTTATCCAATTCCATTAGGAATAATCATTTTTGGGACATAAAAGGTATTGAAAAGAAAAACTAGGAGCCTATTTACAAATACTTAAACTATAGGGGCCTATTTACAAATCATATAAACCTTAGGGGGGTATGTACAAAAAATCTCTTAAAATAATGATTCCTATGTCAAACTGGTATTCTTGAGTTGCGTTTTCAAAGTTTTGAAAACTTAACTAGCAACTATTTGAAGTTTTAAATTTAGCCTATGATATTATTTTGAAAATTTATTCATCCCCTATTTAAAAAAAAAAAAAAAACCAGCTAGTTTGAATGGATGGGCCGTATAGCTCTCACAACTAAACATGTAGCGGTTTCAATTGAACCACATTAAATTAGCAAGTCCAATCCTAATTACGTAGCGTAAAGCGGCTGATGAATCTCAATTTTTTCACACACAACTCATCAATTTTTTTTAGACACCAGTTTAGATCTCAATTATATATATATATGAAGCGAGGTGAAACTAATTAGAAATCAAGCACATTCTATCCAATTGATTTTGACCACTAGAAATTGACATTGACTCCCGTGGACCCTAATCACCTTAATGGACCCTAATGACTCTAATGACCCTCCCGTAACTATTTGTAACTCTTCAAGCCCACTAATCACCTTAATGGCCCCTAATGGCTGTAATGACCTCTTCAAATTTCTTTTGGCCCTACCTCTTATCTACCGTACATTAACTCATGAATGAAAGAGGCCTCTCTATGTAATGCATCTTCTTTCTCTTCATCTTCCCTCTACCTCCTAACGTAATGCTCTCCCATGAATTCATGTTTCCCAACCACCAATCTTCTTCTTCATCTTCCATGGTTCTCTCATCAACTCTGCTCTCAACTTGCTTAAAAATAATCCCAAAATCCTTACCCACAATTCCTCATTGTCTCTATTTCAATCTCTTTTCTTTTTGTCTCATATCCTCTCCATAAAATGCTCTTTCTCAAACGATCATCTCTCCCTCGTGTTTGATCTCCTTCTCAAGGGATGTAGTTTTTGTCTTTTTTTTTTTCTTTTTTCTTTTTTTTACAAATGGAATGGTGCATCAAACATGTTTGCTAAGTTGCCTAAGTTAACTATCTCAATCTCTAATCTATGCCCCATCCTTGTCGCATCTCCTCTCCACAAATACCACTTTCTCAAACGTTCTTTTCTCCCTCCGTGTTTGATCTACTTCTCAAGGTATGTATTTTATCTCATTTGTTTACAATTGTAATGGTGCGTCAAACGTGTCTGCTAAATTGCCAAAGTTAAAAAATTTTATATTTATAAGTTCAAATAATATGTTTGCTGAGTTGTCAAGTGGATTGGAAGAGCACACAATGGTAGGATTTATATCCTTTTTCTTATTTTCTTATGTTTGCAAACTTTCCATGGTTTCGAGGTAACTACTGTGGAACATTTACAGATTTTCAAACATCTTGCAATTCTCGTGGTTCGAACGAGTGCTGAAGTCTTCAATTGTTAAATTGGATGATAACTTCAACAAGTATGCTACCATATTACAGAGCTTTCTCTAAGCTCTCTTGTTGCATAATATGATGTATTTCTATCGGTAAAATTTTACAGTGATACTACATTTACATGGTTCCAGTCTATGTGTGCCACAACCACCCTAAATGAAGGTGGAATGTATTTGCTAATTGCGGCAACCAAATTCCATGTAGGGGCTTCGCACTAATGATCATGCTATTTGCAACTGGGTTCTTTCCATCTGCCTTATAGCAACAATGTCCATAAATATTTTTGTTTAATGTACCACTTTTCGTTTTTCTTTTAACTTCTTTCATTGTTCCAACAACCTTTTCTTTTTTACTTGATGAGGGTATTCCCATGGTGTTTGATCCAATAGGACTAATCTCCCAAGCCCACGCACGACTCCTCAACACAAGTGCACCAGCTAAATTTGGGGGAGTTGAACAATGTTCCAACGATTTGACCCTAACAACTGTTAAATCATCTAAACTGTTTATCCTCGCTCTGGGACTTTTGAAAGGTGGGAAATAACCCAAAACTTTGGAAAAAATGAAAATGCTCAACCAACAGAACGTTAGGTCTTGCATATGTAAGGTAAAAGAACACGTCTTCATTTGATCAAATGATTTACATCTCTCACATATTCGCTTTGCATATAAATTTTGTTACTTATTAGATGACTTTCTTCAACCATCTTCAAACTAATTGCTAATTAGCATTTAAAATTTGCCTTTCTTCTTATGTTGCTTTTTTGCAGGCTTTACTTTCTTCAGTTGAAGTTCATTATATCCTCTCTCAAAGAAGGGGTTTTGTTGAGTTTGGTCTTTTTCTTCTTTCATTTCTGTCTTGAGAAGTATTCGCTTCTTGGTTTGGTTTTTTGTTCTTCTCCCTTGAGGTTTCAAAAGTCACATTTCCAGAGATCTTTACAAGAGGTTGGCTTGATAAGAGGAAATGTAAACAAAGATCTTTATAAGAGGTTGTCTTGATAAGAGGAAATGTAAACAAAGATCTGTATAAGAGGTTGGCTTGAAATAACCACATAATTATATTGACTTTACCTATCAATTCCATGGTAGCAGATCTTTGACTTTACAAATTCCATATGTGTTTGTGTATATTGAAAAAATAATGTTATATTCTTGTGAGAAATCGTTTTGCATTTCAGATTGTTTTCATCAATTTTTTACATGAAAAGTCAAAATACATGAAATTTTATAGATTCAAGTTCTATTTGCAGATTATGTCATTTACTACACATTCTTCTTTTAAATAAATTGTGATATATAGAATTCAAGAAATAATATATATTTTTATTTTAAATTTATTTAATTTTCGTTAGTATCTCAAAAGATATTTTGAATATATTTTTATTTTTGAGCCCGGGCTAGGCGTGGGCTTGTTTTGCTAGACTCAACTACATTTGCAATACGAAATTCCAAGGACATTTAAATGTTATTTTGGTGAAATGCAGTGGCCCAACACTTCAGCCCTGCTTTTTTTTTCTTTTTCTATTTTTCACAATTAAATATACTTTGTTATGGCCTGACATCATAAATAAGGGTTTTTTGGCCATCTTTTAAATATCTAATATTACCAAATTCTATAAGGATTGAGCATGATTCCTATTATCAATGTTATTTGATAGATTTTTATTATCAGTGATGGTGGAATCATGTGCAAACTGGGAAGGGTTAGGTTTATTAGTCTTGACCATCTTAGGGTTAGGTTCATTAGTCTTGACCATCTTAGGACCCTGCTTTGGCTGGACCCGCACTGGGTCATTTTAATAGAAAAATTATATTAAAAGAAGAAGGTTTAAACAAAAAAAAAAAAAAAGTATAAATCTTAGGTTTACAAACACCCAACAATTTTTTTTGAGTTTTGAATTTCTTTTCCAAAATTCTTATGATATACTTAATGTTGTGATTTGCCCATGCTAAAGATACAACTAATTTTTGGATGATTTTTTATCACAGGTTTACAAACACCCAACAAATTTTTTCAGTTTTGAATTTCTTTTCCAAAATTCTTATGATATATTTAATACTGTGCTTTGCCCGTGCTTAGCACGGGTACTTTTTGCTAGTGTATTTTAAGATATAAGAGGAATTTGGGGGTCAACTATTTAAAATTGATGGCTTTCGGATAAAGGCCTTACATTGAATGGCGGAACCTGAGTTGGTCCTGATTGATGGGTGGCCTAATAATGAGTCAGTTACATGTGATGCACGGTTGATATGTTGTGTGACTGGCTAATTTTGATTGTTGGGGCTCTCTTCCTTGTATGTGCAGGTGGTCTTTTCCCCAAAGGTGAATTTCATTCCTGCATCAGTTGGGTTTCTTAACGGCCGAGGCAACTTGTTTGATACCAGAAAAAAAGATAGAAAGCAAATGGCTTCCATTATCAAATTAGAGGGCTTGTATGCTACTTAAATTTTATCCATATGCCTTATGACTAAGAAGTAAAAGTAAATTTAGATGGCCCCCTAAGTCGGCCGTCTGGTCATCTAGACATAACTATTCAACTTGAGTTCGTTTTAAGGTTGAACCTTCTAGAATTTGGCACGGGTTAGGGTTGGCACAAGGCCGAAATCAACCAATCTAAATTGCACCCCTAGTTGGACATGTTCTGCCCATTTTCCTTTCAAGGAGTGATATGACTTGAACCCGCAGACTCATGATTGCAATAGTGAGCACCTTCCATTGTACCAATTAAAATAGAAAAAAGGCGCAAAGATAAATAGCAAATAACAATAACATGGTCACTGTCGTTTGATTTTGGTTTTGTGGCGAGTGGGTCATGGGGAGGGTTGGCTGGAGGCTATTTGACACAGTCCTCCAAGAATTTACATTTCTACCTATCACATTTCCAGTCACCTTATCAATATACCTCTTGAGCCATCTCTGTTTATGGTCTCTTTCTCTCTTTTTATTTTCTTTTGGTAATATTGTTCATGGTCTCTTGTACCACTTATAGAAGCTTTTTCGTCATTTCTCGGAAGATGGTTCGCCTGAAGCTGGACAGAAAGTGTAAGAAGATGGATAGCCATAATTAAACTTTTGGGCCTGTTTGGATGTATAGTGAATTGAAGTGAGGTGAAACATCAAATTAAGAGAGAATAAAATATAAGGTATTATGATGGTGTTTTGTTTTTAGTTGTTTGGTATAGAATCTTTTTGACTTTTTTGTATAGAAAAGTGGAGTTTTTTTGTCTTTTAATGGAGAAATGAGGTTGTTTTTTTGGCTTTTTTTAAAAAATTTGAAGGGAATTTTGAAATTATGTACTTTTGATATCGCCCTTTGTCATTTCTTGTCTGGACTCACTTTACTTTACCTTAACTAGTTAATTGCCAAACACGCCCTAAAGGACATGTTTATTTCATGCATGGGGAAACAAAGGTGAAGCAAATGCCATATATATAACGAAAAAGATAAGGTACTATTAGTAAAAATAGAGGGGTGGTAAAATGTCTGATTGGATTATGAGTTACAGTAAAGGTGAGAGAGAGTGAGTTTACAAGGCACCTTATTGTCTTTACTTAGCTTCGCCACTGTCTATTACAGTTTTCTGAGGTTAAAAAAAAAAAGTAGCTTGTTGTGAAGTTTATTCTAACCACATCAAGAGATTACTTTCTCACTTCATTTTCTCAACCAAACATTTAAAAAAAAATTCTCACTTCTCCACCAATTTTACCATCACCTTTACTCGCCGAACAAATTGGTTGCAAGCATTTAGAGAATTTTTGTTTGAAGTATTTGAAATTCTCCAAATGTTAAGCCCACAAATGGTATTCAAGAAATGCTCAGGGTTCGCGTTTGGAATGCTGGTTTTTAGGAAATTCAGAATGACAAGAGTGGCATTTGAAATGTTACCTTCGTGAACTCTTGGGATTAAAACAAAGAATGGGATTCTGTTGAAACAAGACCTGCATTGCAATCAATAGTTCATGACAAGGCAAATCCCATAAAAAAATGGGCAACTATCATTAACGACTTCAATCGGTCATCGATAGTAGATGCCAGTTGGATTGGAAGACGGACCAGGCCATGAACCGATTGATCGATGGCTAGGATGGGGGCCATTCCCTGTATGCAATGCCCAAGAATCCACACTAGTGTAAAAGTCTACAGTGCCCTTCGTTCAACACTACCGACACGAATTTCTCCTCTCGAAACAAATTTCCTATGATTATGAAGGTAATACGAAACAGAAATACTGAAAAGCAGATTTCCAACTTTTGCACAAACATGTACAAATTTCAACTGATGATTGTTTTCTTACTGGAAAATAACATATGCACACCGTGTGGATTATGCGTGACTATAGTGGGGCCCACCTATTGGTCCATCCAATTGGACCACACATACACCCGAGTTCATTGGTCCCTTGGGTTTGCACCCATCTAAATGGACCAAAATCAGTGTACCCATTTTCAACCATGAAATTTTGTTGACTGTGGATGAAAGGGTTAAGATAATCTATTGGAGCCGATTTTTTATGCATAGGAGGGTCCCAATTAGATTTTACAATCCCTCCAACCCCATTTGCATGTGGGCCCACAAGTTGGCCTCACAGCGAGGTGCACATATGAGGCTCCATGGGCTCGCCCGCATAGGATCACTACTGGCTTTCTTACATACTAAAACTAGGGCCGGCGCTACTTTGATCTCAGTGGGGCCAATTGATTCCACTGACATTTGAAAAAATATTTTTTTTACCCCACTCAATTTAAGAGTTTGACCCCACCGTTGCACTTTGTTTATTTAAAAAAAAAATTTCATTTTTAGAAGATACGTGTGTTACACTCAGTACCCCCAAAATAAGTTATTCTCCCAAATAAAACCCTAATTACACTTAGCCAGCCAACTGCATCTCAGCCATTTAGCCCTTGGAAAGAAGAAAAGAAGAAGAAGCAAAAGAGGAAGAAGATTCACGTTGTTGATACCGATTGCTGAACCATAAAAAAAAAAAAAAAAAAAAAAAAAAAAAAAGAAGAAAAATAAAAGAAAGAAAGAAAGAAAGAAAGAGGAAGAAGTCCTGGGCGAAAGAAGCAAATGCGTCATTGCTTCAATTTTTTTTTCGTTGTTTCCGTTAGATGTGCATCTCTCTCATTTCTCTGTTTTTTCTTTCTTTTTATGGTCGGTTCTCCCTCTTTGCCCTCTTTATTTTTCGGGGTTTTAACGGGAAAAACACCCTCCTACATAGGCATTTCATTGATTTAGACCCAATAAAAATGGGCAAACAGAAAGGGGCCTAACTTTAGGTTTCTCTTTTTATTTTTGTCTTTTAGCACTATAGTCGATATCGACGCTCGAAAGAAAGAAAGAAAGAAAGGACGAGGTGTGCACCGGCGTGGAGTGCAGCGGGTGGCAAAGGGCAATACAGGGAGAAAGGAGAAGGAGAGGGGGAGAGGGGGAGGAAGAAAGAAAAGAAAATGGAGGAAAGCCATCTCGATGGCGGTATGCAGGTGTTGTGCGGTGGCCCATCAAGGCTCATCTCCTTCATCTCATCTTCACCATCCCAGGACGGAGACCTCTCCCTCCTTCTCCTTCGTCATCTCCGGCCAGCCAACCCATTGCTCCTTCATCCTTTCCATCTCCCTACCATCAACCTCCATCTCACCCTATCAGTAGCCCTCACGCATCTCCCTTATCTCCACGTGGCCCATCATCATCTTTTCTTCATAGCATCCTATTCACTATAAAAAAAAACTGAAATCCACATTAGAATTAGGATTTCAAGACCTGTAAACAATAATAGAGGCCAGTAAAAAGCCACAAGTGGTAGCTTCACCTTCCCAAAACCTTGGCTAAGGTCTTGACGTAACATATGATTTTGAAGAAACCCCATTTGGGGGTTTCTCCATGACAACAATCCATTGAGTAGAAAGGAGAACCCCAGATGGGGAATTCGATTCCTTCGTTGTCGTCTCTTCTGTAGTTGATGATAAAGCATTGGTGGAGGCGATGGGGGTTGTTGGATTGAGAATCCAAGAAGGGGTGGGTCTGAGAGAATGGGTTGAAAGGGGAAATGGGGTTTTGGGAAAGAAGAGATTGGAATTGGAGAAATGGGTTTTGGGTGTGGAAGAAAGAGGAAGGTGGGTAAGGGTTTTTGCATTTGAAAGTGAGGGTCTCCACCGTGGCAGCCCTCTGCATCTTAATCTCCCTCACGCTCATCACCATCTTATGGGTGATCTCTGTATTTTTTATGTTCCAGTTAAATAGTCGATATCGACTATGACTGTATTTTTTATGTTTCAGGTAAATAGTCGATATCGACTATGACAATGGTCGATATCAACTATAGCTCTAAAAGACAAAAAAAGAAAGAGAAATGCAAATTTAGGGCCTATTCTGTCTGCCCATTTTTATTGGGGCCAAATTAAAGCAATGGCCGTATATGAGGGTTTTTCCCGTTAAAATCCCTTATTATTCAGTCCAGCTATTTCCATTTTTTCCGAGTTTTTACTAACTTTTTTTTTTTTTTTTTTTGTCTTTTGTTTAATGGTTCCCTCTCCCTCTTCAAGTCCTCCAACAGCCACACCTTTTGTTGTTTTTTTTCAACGATGTTCTCTCTGCCGAAGTTGTCTCCATCTTCTTTTTTTTTTTTTTTTTTTATTACTTTTTTTTGTTCTTTTGTTAATTACTTGTATCTATCCTTTTAAAGCATTTCTTTCTTTTATGCAGTGACTACAGTTGTGCCTTGTTGGGTCTAAGAGATTAAGACTGCTACTTTATCTTGTCCTAGGTCCAGTATTTCAATCAGATCTCAACTATTGGCTTATATATATATATATATCTATATATATATATATATATATTTGTGCGCTTATAGATCCGACACGGGTATTTTTCCTCCAAAAGAGTTTTTTGCCACCGCACATGGGCTGATGGGCAATTATTGAAATTTATGTATTTCAATTTTCTTTTTGGATTAAGAATTATTAGTAATAATGTATTTAAATCTCTTTTTATTTTTGTTTAAGAATTCAATATTATCTTTGCCGAATTATCGGAAATAGATTATTTGAAAATTTTATATTATATTTGTCGAAATATCGAAAGTAAATAACAAATGTTGATAAATGGAAAAATAAATTTATTTAATTTACGGAAGATAAAAACTTTTGTTAACCCACTTATTCTAATTTTTAGAGGCGCCACTGCCTAAAACCGGCTTTTTTTTTTTTTTCGTTGTCAGACTTGGAAGTCTTGAACTCATGCACCTATGTACGGACACCTCATTCATGTACAGACACCTCATTTTGGGAACCCGTGTAAGGCACTGGAAAGTTATCATGATTAATGATGCCCCGTGTTTTGAACCCGTGGATGTTGCTGCCTTCGTGCCATGCTTAGAATTGAGAGAATGAGATGAAACTGCCTGTGCACTGGAGTTTACAGCACAGAATTTGCAAACTGAAGAATTATCGAATGCCCAAGAAAACTGAAGACTTTTAGGGGACCAATATGTAAAAATATAAAAAAAAAATCTAAAACTTGAAGGGTTTTTCAGAAATTCTGAGAGGCACGGCCCCCTACAGACCCCGTTTATCCCTGTGGCTCTGGGACCCACTTAGATACAAGTTTACCAATGGAAGGACGTTAGATTGAAAGGTATCCTCTTGGAGAAGTATTAGCCACATCAAATTATTTTTGCTCTTGATATAACAACATTTAAGTTTTACTCTTGATATAACAGCCTTAAAGTTTAATAGCACACTAACGGTAGATTTTCTTCGACTCAATTCAACAAGGTTCAATGAGAGTAAAATTGGGCTTGATGCCAAATCATAGGTTGTAAAGAATATAATGAAAGGTTGGCCCAAGTGAGCCCCACAATGCTGGATTGTGCTCATAGGAGAACATTTCCCTCTTGCATAAATGTATAGATCAAAACCATCCGCGCCTCTCAGACGGGATCAAAATTACCAATGAAATTGCCACGAGCCTAAATTTGACACTAATTAAACCATTACTCACCGTTTGATGAAATACAAACAATGCTTTTAAAACGATAAAACTTGAGGGCCATAAATTAAGTGGTAATTTATGGGCTCATGCATCAAGTGGGCCACAATTTATCCAAAAAACGGAAGTTACTGAACAATTTAGCAAACAATGTTGGGCCAGCAAGATGGGTGGACCCAAGTAATTGGCTGGTCAGCTAATTTCTCCAGTAGACCCCACTTGATGAATGGTCTAGATGTTACACACATGTAATATAATAACGTCGGCACCTACCTCCAAGTAGAACATTCTTCTAGAGGGCCATCTAATTGCACACAAGAGGACCAAGTCTATGCTTTATATTAGCTTCTTGTGGAAGCTGAGCCCATCTAATTGCTTCTCTTGGAATCCAGACTATAAATTATAAAAGATTGGAAGCTGATTAAGTCCATTCATATTTTTCTGGTTATCTTTCAAAACACACCTTTGACCAGTCATCTGAGTGTGGAAAATACTTTATAGTATAAAAGGGATAAGAATGCATAGGCGGATAGGCCTTCCTCAACAAGGACCAAGGCATCTTTTCTTGCAGCCTAAAAGCCATGGAGAAAAGCCTGGATAGAGTCAGCAATCTACCTGACTCTCTTCTTCATTACATACTCTCTTTGATGCCCTTGAAGTCCTCAATAAGAACTAGTAGCCTATCAAGCAGATGGAGAAACCTGTGGAAACATATGTGTTTCCACACCACTGCACTAGACTTTGGAATGGAGTTCGCCCAAAACCAAACACCAGATGAGTTTGCTGCCATGGTCAACCGATATCTACAGCTCCACGTTGGAAAGAAAATTGAGACATTTCGGCTCTTTTTTGATCCGGGTGTCGATTATCTTCCTGATACTGAGAAATGGATTGAATTTACAGTGATGAAAGGCGTTAAGGAGCTCGATCTCGACTTCGTTCAGCCTTTATATGAATTGGGTGAAGTTTTGACCTTTAAATTGCCTGATTGTTTCTTTGACTGTCAATCTTTGACCCATTTGAATTTGAGTAACTGTCATTTCAGTCTTCCCTTGAATTTCAATGGCTTCAGTCATCTCGAGTGTCTGAAACTCAAGCAGGTAGATATCACAGATGACATGGTTGAGACCCTCATCTCGAACTGCCCACTTCTCATAGAGTTGATGATGAGGGAGTGCTTTAGTTTGGGTTACATCAAGATATCTGGTCCAAACATTCCCCTTAAATTCTTGGCAGTGATTGCTTGTTCCACCTATGAAATCGAGATCTCTGCTCCTAATCTCCAGTCATTTCATTTCTGTGGCGATCTTTGCTATGGGTATTCCTTCGACAACATCCCATCCTTAGTAGATGCCCTCTTTAACTCAACAGATTATGAATGTACAGAACCAGAGCATGATTATATAAAAATCTTATCTGATCTGGATTGCATTAAGGTTCTGACACTCTGCACTGGAGCTCTCATGGTATGTTTTTGATGCTCTGCGTTTTTTAGATAATTTGTCCATAATATGATAGACCAACTGTTACTTAGCTTATTTATTTACCTTTTCTTGTGTTATCCATAGCATATAACAATCAGAGAGGAATACAGAAGCGATGATCTGCCGATCTCATTATACAATCTGCAAGAATTGCAACTAGTGATGTCTTCACTATCTGACGAATATCTGTCCTACATATATGGGTTTCTGAAACATTGTATCTGTCCTTGTTTGGAGAAACTGTTCATTGATGTAAGCTTTTGTTTGCTTGAAAAACTTTGATGCTTTTATCTGAATAGGATTACTATATTTTCACTCAATGTAGCTCATCTTTCTTGCTTGGTTACATCCTGCAGCTCCCATCTACCCCTGAAATCCCATTTGAGTATGAATACTACATGAAACCGACATTGGTTGAAGAGCCTTCAGAATGCACTTTAAGACAGCTCAAGGTGATTAAGATTAGTGGGCTCAAGGGGCATTGCAATGAAATGCGATTACTAAAATTTTTACTGGAGAAAGCCATCATATTGGAGAAAGTAGTTTTAGTAATGGCACCAACATCAGAGAAGGATTTGAGGACTCAATCAGAATCTATCCAAATGCCGCTGTTAAGTAATCTCCGCAATCTCTTACCTAAAGCTTCATTGGGTGCTCAAATAGTATTGTGTGAATATTCTGAAGATGATAACAGCTTATGCCCCACGCACACTGATGTATATTGTAAGCCATAACTTGTTATGAGAAATTATAGTGCAGTTTATAGCACACACTTTGACATTTTGAAGTCTTGACATGATTTTCTATAGAATTTGTTAGGCGGTTTGCCAAATTTCCGATGAATTACTAAGATCTTTTGAAGAAACTGGGTTTTTAATTTAAGGGGCTGAGATTGAAGAATACCTTCATTAATGAAGTTGGGAGCTAATCTAACCCCTGGAACACCCTGTTCTTTCTAGACTCACCCATCCCTTTTTGCTATGAGGGGATAGGTTCTTCACATGAGTCCTGAAGAGGTCAGCCCAAGCAGATTTTACAGGATCCCGTAGATTGTTCTCTTGCCTCATCGAAGATCTAGATCCGACTTTTATAGTGGGATCTTGGGTGGTAAAACTGTTTCATGTCCAAGATCTACCACGAGCCATCTCCATGGCTTTCTTTGCCTCTTGGAATGAGCCAAAACGAACAAAAGCAGAGCCTCTCTTCTTCCGGCTGATTTTGTCCAAAGGAGTCTAAGATCTTACAATCCCTGCAAAACATGGATTCCAGCTCTGTCTTATACATGGATTCTGGAATATTGGAAACAAACAAAGAGAGAGAATTCTCTCTAAGATGAATAAATTACACATATATTCCTCAAGTTCAAAGGTAGATAAAAAATGATCTCTAATATTTGTAAAATAAAGATAATTTAAAATTTTCATTTAGTTATTCAAATTTGAAAATAAGTTTTATCATAATATTCGATATACATACATAAAAGATTGGATTGCGACCTCCTCCTTAATGAAGAAGGGCAGGTTGTAGAACAAAGCCATTAACAGGATTCAGTGGAAAACTAGTACTCTATGCTCATAGCAAACATAAATATAATTCTATAAAAGATGATGATTAATAAAGATAAAGAGAGATGAGGTTGGCAATGAGCATATTCACTTTGAAAGATGCTATTGTAATCCCAAATTCATTAGCTATGGATGTATATGGACGTATGTCAGCATACCTCTCCCGGGAGTTATCTCTAGTATATATATATAAGTAGAAATCCCATCGAGTCTTTCCCTGAGTGGAGGTAGTTGGAGGCGGACCATACCTAAATTCCTTAGGAGAGGTAGGTGGAAGTATTGCCCCATCGGACCATACCTCAATCTCATACATAAATGCGGATATGACCGTCGGATAGGGATAACCCCTTATCTATATCCGGCGACCACCCTATCTTTTTTTTTTTTTGCTATCGGAGGGTTCCCAACCCTTTGGGTTGGACTAATCCCTTCGGGCCCAAAGGAAAGCCGCCGGGTAAACACCCCTGTGGCTCCAAGGTGGTAGCACTAGTGGACTCAACCTTCTATTCCTGAAGAGGGGGGAACCCGGAGTCGAAACCAAGACCTCTGGCTTCGGAAGAGGGAGGAACCATGGCCCTGACCACTCGGTCACCCTATCTGACAATACATTCTGCAACATAGCCGTACCTTTATAGGAGTATAGTCATGATTGACGTTCGATAATCACCTCGGTGAATTGGACCGAACTGAAGGTGATACCGAGGTTAGATTTGGGCGAGCCCTGGCATTGCTGCCTAGACGTGCAAGGCCGATAACGAGAGAGCCTAGCTAGTACTGGTACCGAGGCTAGCTCAAGCTCGGTACTAGCTGGCACAATTGCGGAGCTGAATTAACCGAGATCAAGATAAACCTAGTCAATACTTTTACCTAAACCAGGAGTAATCTCGGTATCATGAAAACACCCCACACAGTAACTTAAATATCTATAATCTGATATTTGAGTGTAAGTTTATTATATGTAACTTGGACCAGAACCCATCATTTCAATAACTTCATATCTTTGATCTAAACTGTGTCCACTTGTAAACTTAAAAGTAATTATTATTTGATCCGCAACAAAAAAAATTCTCATCCAACCTGTAATAAACTGGGATCATTGATGGAGAGAGCTCCAGAAATCTTCAATGCCATCCACGTAACAAACTCAATTTTCAAAAACTACACGGAGACTTAAGCGAAATATCTATATTTCTAACTTAGAAGTAATTCAAAGTGGCCTTAATTATGGGACTGAAGGAATGGTGAAAGAAACAAATGAAGACTTGAGAAATGGATGAATTTTTAGCATTACATAAGTCAGTATAGTCGGTTGTCACTGGCTTGGTGTTCAAAAGTGGCTGAAGTTAGATGAGGTTCCTGGCTTTTTGCACTACGAAGTAAAACAACCACCTCAAGGTCTAAATCTGAAGCAATCTTTCAATTGAAAATCCTTTCAGGTTGTGCAGCGTCACATTCCAAAAGTCGCAAATAATGTTTTTCTTATCATAGTTGTTGCGCTTACTTGTAAACTTTAATTGAAAATTAACATATTTCTTATAAGAGAGTGATGAGTGATATATTGATGTTGGGTTTATGTCCTGAATTCCGGGTTTACTGGATTGGTTCATTGGGTTGGTCAATGACCAGATTCAGGGTCCTATGTATTTTGGTAATTGAACCCGGGCTTTCTTGGGGGCAAAAAAAGTAGAGATTATATATTGATGTAATCTCAGTAAGAGAGATGAGAACTCTCTCTCCCTTGGTGTCGGAGTCTTACGAGATGTGGGGTTAAAAGTAAGAAAGCAACCAAGGGGGAATAGAGAGTGAGAAATTGTAAGCGGAGAGCCTTTGAGAGCAAGATTGAGACCTGTGAGGAGAGTAGGCTAAGCGTTAAAAGATTTGGAATCCTTATAACGAGTTGCCCAATTCCTTCATAATAAAATCAAGTGAAACGCTCATAGCCCCATGGCATTGGGCAAGTTAATCGAACCACGTGTCCAAAATGGTGGAGGATTGCAAGACAGAGTACATACCATGTGCACCTATCCAAGATCCTGGCCATTCATCTGGCCTATGTAAGTTTCCTCTTCACCATTTTGCCTTCCCTTCTTCATTTGTTTCATGTTCTTCTGATGATGATAATGGAAGAAAACATCCCCATCCACAGTTTGTGTGATTTGGACGAAAAACCTGAGAAATTCAATACACAGGACTTCTTTATAAAAAAAAAAAAAAAAACTGCACATTGAAGCCCTATGTATTTTAATGCAAACAAACAGGTCCTATGAGTCATTCGTTAAACCCATTTTACTGTGAAATCCGAGGAATTCAATACGAAGTTTCTAAGATTATGAGAAACTCCTCGTTCACCAGTAAGTAACCAGATAACGAAGAAGAGTAAAAACAATAAAATAATAAAACTTCTTCTGAAGTAAAAATAAAACAACTCAATATCAGCAATCAATATCTTTACCCCTCATTTCTAACTTCTTCATGGATTACAAAGAATTCATTTGCTTTTTCAATGGGTAATTTATTTTCACTGAGGGCATGAATTATTGCATAAGAATAAAATATTTCCCGGGTAAAAGGGGAATGATTTTACTAGTGCCCTTGTTAACCAATTTCGGCGGTTTTGGTCTTGTGAGATGAGATCGTATTTCACTATATTGCGGATATTAGACTCAGTTACAAAAAAAAACAAAAAAAAAAAAAAAAATAAGAATGCTCATAATGTCGGTGCACAAACAACAACCAATTGAAGATCAAATTCGCATTTTTCTTAAATTTTGAGAAAGACCCAGGAAGGATCTCAAACTGGAAAAGTAGGAAAGTTGCGATTTTTCATCAAACAAACCGTGGACGGGGATGTTCTCTTCCATCATCATCATCCAAAGAAGAGGAAATAAATGAAGAACGTGGACGGGGATGTTCTCTTCCATCATCATCATCCGAAGAAGAGGGAATAAATGAAGAAGGGAAGGCATGTACAAGAAAATGGGGCAAATTCATGCATCAGGTGGGCCACAATTTATCCAAAAGATGGAAACAACACCTTCCTACAAGTAGAACATTCATATATAGACATATCAAGCCTATTACCATTACCAATCCAAAAGCTTAAGCTGGTAGGTGGAAGGCCCGTATAAGTATATTAAGACATATCAAGCCTATTACTTAGGCGACTTAGGATGTGGGACTTCCTAACAGACAAAAGGACCAAATCTATGCTTCATATTAGCTTCTTATGGAAGTTGGGTCCATCTATTCAGATTCGTGGCTTGGCCATATCTTAACTTTTAATTGCTTCTCTTGGAATCAAGACTATAAATTGTAAAAGATTAAAAGCTGAACAAGTCCATTCATTTTTCTGGCCATCTTTCAAAACACACCTTTGACGAGTCATCTGAGTGTGGAAAATACTTTAAAGTATAAAAGGAATAAGGATGCATAGGCCTTCCTCAACAAGGATTACGGCATCTTTTCTTGCAGCCTCAAAGCCATGGAGAAAAGCTTGGAGAATGAGCAATCTACACGACTCTCTCCTTCGTTACATCCTCTCTCTCTCATGCCCATGAAGCCTGCAATAAGAACTAGCACCCTATCAACCACATGGAGAAACTTGTGGAAAAACAAGTGTTTCCAAACTACGACAATAGACTTTGGGACGAAATTCGCCAGTAACCGAACGCCCAAAGAGTATGCCGACACTGTCAACCGTTATCTAGATCTCCACAATGAAAAGAAAATTGAGACATTTCAGCTCTTTTTTTATCTGGGTGTCAATTATCTTTCTGATGCTAAGAAATGGATTGAATTTACAGCGATGAAAGGCGTTAAGGAACTCGATCTCGACTTCGTTCAACTTTTAATTGAGTTGGGTGAAGTTACGGCTTTTAAATTGCCTGATTGTTTCTTTGACTGTCAATCTCTGACCCATTTGAATTTGAGTAACTGTCATTTCAGTCTTCCCTTGAATTTCAATGGCTTCAGTCCTCTCAAGTGTCTGAAACTCAATTAGGTAGGTATGATGACATGGTGAATTTGAGTAACTTTCATTTCAGTCTTCCCTTGAATTTCAATGGCTTCAGACTTCTCAAGTGTCTAAAACTCAATCAGATAGGTATAATGACATGGCTGAGATCCTTGTCTCAAACTGCCCACTTCTTATAGAGTTGCTAATGAGGGAGTGCTTTAGTTTGGGTTACATCAAGATATATGGTCCAGACAGCACCGCTCAAGTCAGCATGAAATTGTCCTCTTTGGCCCACGTGTACGCACAAGGACTTCCCAGGAGGTCACCCATCCTAGTACTGCTCCTGCCCGAGCACGCTTAACTTCGGAGTTCTTATGGTTTCCAGGGCCGCACGATTTTAAAAGGCATCATGCTAAGTTAATACGGGGTTTGACTTATAAGCTCTTGGTCAAGACTTGGATATTACCAATTCGGGCTAACAGAGACTCACCGTTTGAAACCCGTGGTTGACATGCTATACCCAGTGGTTAAAAGTGCCGCCCGGACCAAGTTCTCACGCAGTCATCCCCCCTAAATTATTGGCAGTGATTGATGGTTCCACCTATGACATTGAGATCTCTACTCCTAATCTCCAGTCATTTCATTTCTTCGGCGATCTTTACTATTCGTGTTCCTTCAACAACATCCCATCCTTAGTAGATGTCATCTTTAACTCAACAGGTCGTGAATTTACAGAACCAGAGCATGATTATATATATATATATATATATATACTTATCTAGTCTAGATTGCATTAATATTCTAACACTGTCCAGTGGAACTCTTTTAGTATTTTTTTTATGCTACGTTTTTCAGATAATTTGTCCATGATATGATAGACTGACTATTACTTAGCTTATTTATATACCTGTTCTTGTGTTATCCATAGCATGTAACAACAGCAAAGGAATACAGAAGCGATGAATTGCCGATCTCATTATACAATATGCAAGAATTGCAACTAGTGATGTTGTCACTATCTGACGAATATCTGTCCTACATATATGGGATTCTGAAACATTGTGCCTATCCTTGTTTGGAGAAACTGTTTGTTGATGTAAGCTTTTGTTTGCTTGAAAAACTTTGATGCTTTTATCTTATTAGGATTACTATATTTTAACTCAATGTAGCTCATCTTTCTTGCTTGGTTACATCCTACGGTTCCCATCTGCCCCTGAAATCCCATATGAGTATGAATACTACATGAAACCAACATTGGTAGAAGAGCCTTCGGAATGCGCTTTTAATTAGCTCAAGGTGATTAAGATTAGTGGGCTTAAGGGGCATTGAAATGAAATGCAATTACTAAAATTCTTACTGGAGAAAGCCATCATATTGGAGAAGGTAGTTTTAGTAATGGCACCTACATCAGAGAAGGATTTTAGAACTCAATCCGAATCTTTTAAAAAGCAGTTGTTAAGTAATCACCGCGAGCAACTTCGTCTCTTACCTAAAGCATCATCAGGTGCTCAAATAGTATTGTGTGAATATTCTGAAGATGATAAGAGCTTATGCCCCATGCACACTGATGTATATTGTAAGCTGTAACTTGTTATAAGAAATTATAGTGCAGTTTATAGCACACTTCGATATTTTGAAGTTTTGACATGATTTTCTTGTAGAATTTGTTAGGCGGTATGCCAAATTTCCAATGAATTACTGAGATCTTTTGAAGAAACTGGATTTTTAATTAAAGGGCTGAGATTGGAGAATGCCTTCATTAATGAAATTGGGAGCTAATCTAACCCCTGGAACAGCTTGTTCTTTGAAGACTCACCCATCCCTTTTTGCTCTGAGGGAATAGGTTCTTCTCATGAGTCTTGAAGAGGTCACCCCAAGAAGATTTTACAGGATCTTGTAGATTCTTTTCTTGCCTCATTGAAGATCCAGATCTGACTTTAATGGGTGGTTAAACTCTGTTTAAATTTGGATAGCTGCACGTGTAATCTTCTTCCACCCCAAGATCTACCACGAGCTATCTCCATAGCTTTCTTTGCTTCTTGGAATGAGCGAAAACGAACAAAAGCAAAGCCTCTCTTCTTCCCGATGATTTTGTCCGAAGGAATAAAGGAGTGGATTCTGGAATATTGCTAACAAACAAAGAGAGAGTTCTCTCTAACCTAAAGAACCTTTTGTGGGAGAGAGTCTTCCCACAGGAGCACTACCTCTTCTCTCCATTAGCTTGGTAAATAAATGACGCCACACTTAATAATATTGTAGTAGTATATTTTATTGGATAAATTAGCGATAGGTCCCTGAAGTGGAACATTTAGAGGCTCTAGCCCGTCCAATTTCTGTTTAAGGGCTTTGGTTAACGTAGTTAGACATTTTGTAGCCAAAGGTCCCTACGTTGGCACGATCACATATTTCATGACTGATTTGCCCCTATAACTGTCGCAACACGTCACACAGTAGTGTCTTAACATGTCACGCTTATTTAGCCCGGGATTAAGGTCATAAGCGATCATTTATTACTGATATGCCCCCGCAATTCAACGCGAATCTTGTTTTGAATTTCAAAATGTAATCGGAATCGATATTGAATTTCAATCTAGAAAAGAAAATAATTTCTATAAGAAATAATTTACATTCACTCTAATTGTGAAGTCAAATCTTGTAGCTTCTAGTTTTGTAGATCCATCGTTTGCGAAGCAGATTGTAGATCCAATGTTTGCAAAACAATTCCAACTTTGGAGAGGTAAGAGGGCCTCTATTCATAATAGAGATTTTGCAATCTTCTTCTTTTAATGTGTAAATCTTTATAATTCTGATATTCACGGTCATTTCGATCTGTATGGATTCATATTATATAGAATTTTGATCTGTATGTGCATATTTGTTTTTTGTTTTTTTTTTCACTTTTATAGGTTTGATTTCCATAGTTATGTTATTCATGACCATTTCGATTTGTATAGATTTAGATGATCTAGATTAGCTTTTTATATTTAATTGTAGGTCTTCATGCATGTATTTAGATTAGTTAGAGGCTGGTCTATTTGCCAGTCTTACTAGTTAGTTTCTTTCTTATTAATTCGTTTAACACTTAGAAATTCAGTTGAGAGCTCGTTTTTTGTGTCCATTGAGGATGAAGTCATGTCATTCGTTATAAATTTATGTTAGTTATAGTGGATATTGTTGTGCCTTGAAAATCAAAGATATGTCACTTTCGCATCAAATTTATCTGACTTTCGTAACAAATATATCTTAGTTGTAAGCAACATTATATTAGTTTTGTACAAGTTTATTTGATTTCTGCATCAAATTTATTTGAATTTATGTGAACAAACCCAGATAAATTTTCACAAATTTGCCACAAACTCAGATAAATTTGTACAAATCCTATGAGTCTTTTACCTTATGCACACATTTTTCCATGCCGATGTTTCTTGAATTTTGTAGATTTCTAGACGGCACAGGTGCTAATGCTTCTCTGTAAATATGGCATGTTTACTGTCGTCACTCATTTGAGTGAGAGCATGAGATATGATGATTTGATGCGTCAAGTTTGTAACAAATAGAAGAACTTGGCGGTAAACATGGTCTGTTTGACATACGCGTTGCCTGGCCACCCAAAGTGCTTCCTGGACAGCAATTCGGATTTGTTGAGCTTGTCCTTATTGGTGTCTTCAATGGAAATGAGAAGAGTGGATGTATTTGTATAAGAATTGCAGGAATCAAAGGACGATATCAAGAGGAAAATAGTGATGATTTGGCCGTTAGTTGATTATAAGGGTACAGATATGGAGACAGGTCTCCATTCACAGTTTAGTACACAGTAAGAGAAGATTTTGCTATTTTCGGGCTAGGCAAGTGGTATTAAAGATGTGGGGCAAAGGTTTGAGAGCGGTGTTGTGCAGTTTAGAAGTATCCTATCCAAATATTCGATTGAAGTTGGGTTTGAATTCGTATATGTGAAAAATGATAAGGTGAGGGTGACAGTTGAATGCTCTAGCGGTCATTCAATAGGTTGCAGATGGCGTGTTCATGCATCGATTGAAAAATCCACTAGTCATTTTTGTATCAAGACATTAGATAATGAGCATGCATGTGTTGCAGAAGTTCGAACGTCGAAGAACAGCTATATGAACTCTGAGACTATTGCCAATTTAATGATTGATCATATTCTTGATAAGCCGCTGACCAGACCAATTGATGTCGTGCATCACTTTAAGCCGAATTACGGGCTTACCATTACAAACGATCACGCATGGTGGGGGTGGAAAGAGCTAGAAATAAGTTGTATGGTGATTCGTCGCTTTCTTTTGACCATCTTCGTTGGTATGTTAAGGCGGCGGATGAGATGAATTTAGGAAGCCTTTTTGTGCTAAATTATGATCAATCAACTATGTGCTTCAAGCATCTCTTTGTGTCGTTCTATGCTTTAATTGTTGTTTTTAATCATGTTCGTCCTTTGTTATTTTTGGACAGGACTTTTTTGAAAAGCAGATACAAGGGAAATCTTTTAGCAGTAACAGGGAAAGATGGAAATCAAGGTAAAGTAACATTCTATCGATTCTGATATTCTTGACAATTTTTTGTATTAATGATCACCATTTTTTGATATTTTCCTTATTAGCTTAAATATAAAAGTTTTTTTATTCATGTCACAGGTTTGTTTCCTCTTGCTTTCGTGGTGGTGGACTTATAGACAGAGGACAAATTGGACATGGTCTTTGCAGAATTTAAGGAAAGTACTGGTTTCGGATCGCACTATCACTTTTATTTCTGATAGAAATCCAGGTCTTATAGAGGGTGTTTCAAATGTATTTCATTTTGCTCATCATGCTTTTTGCTTCCAACACCTTAAGGCAAATTCGAGGGACAAGTTGTCAGGTGGATACATGAATGAATTTAGAAAGAGAATGGTTATGATGCTTTGGGAATGTGCATATGCCTCGACCATAGCTACATTGCATGCCAAGCTGCAAGCATTGAGGCATGAAGGTGGCTCTAATATAGATAGATTTCTTTGTGGATTGCCTCATGAAAGATAGAGCAATGCTTACTTTAAGGGCTAGCGGTACAGTGAGATGTGTTCGAATGCAGCTGAATCTTCCAACTCTTGCATTAGAGATGCTCGCCATCTTTCAATTACAAAGATGGTTGACATAATCAGGGTTCAAATAATAGAACAGATGGCTAATAGGAGGGAAGTTTTCAACAGATGGAAGGCAATCATTTGCCCGAATATGGATAAGAGGCTGGATGCTTCGATCAAGCTTAGAAAGACATGGACTATCAGGCGTTCGAGTGAAACTGTTTACGATGTTCACTCTTACCTCTCAGTGACTGTGGACATTTTTTGCAACGCCCCAAGATCCAGGCGCCTCAATTCTCAGGGCGCTACGAGAAAGTACCCAAGAGATGCGGAAAATCTAATAATATAATCAAGTGTGGATCTCATATGAGCAAGTAAATGGACAAATCCCTATAATTTTATTTCACTTTAAGGGATTACAAAGTACTTTCCGTAATTAAAATAACTACAATCCTAGGCCAACACGGCCAGCTACAAAAAAGGGAAAGAATAGAGATCTAAGTGATAGACGCCTCTAGATGCACCAACTGCATCATTCTCTGAATCCTTTGGCAACGGATCAACCGCCAAGCAAACCACCAATCAAAGAAAGTGGAAGAGAAGATACCTGAAAGCACCAAGGATTGGGTCAGTCTCGAGGAGCCAAGTAAACAGGCATGTTTAGATGGCAATACATTATATTAATAGATAGGGATGAAGACCATACCTGATCCTAGTTGTACCTGCGTAATTAGTATCTCGATAATAATATAGAATATCAGAGTATAACAGAAAATGGTGTTGAGTATAGTGCATGAACGATAATCGAGATATTTATATAACAGATGTTTGAAACAGCATATTAGGTAGATAAAAGAAGCCATCATCATCAAGATTTCATATAAACCATACAAGCACATTAGGGTCACCTGGTACCAGAAGTAACTTGCGGAAGTAGCCTTACCATATCCGTAACCATTTTTAAAAATATTTACAGGCAAATACATGTGTGCAATGTAGTACCACACCAAAAACTTGTTAGCCAATTCCTGCAAGTATACGATTGTCTCAAGTAATATAGACTATGGAAGTCCGAATATCATTCCCACGGGATCGTTACAAAGAAAATAATAATGATCGATAAAAAGGATTATCAATTCAAATATAGCTAATCAAATTCAAATGGAGATAACAAAAATAATGGAAATACAAATCAAAATAATAACAATGGAAATAAAAGAATGCAAACTAAAAGAAAACAAGAAACTAAATAACAAAGAGATGTTAATAGAAAAACTCAAGTAAGAATAAACCAAGAACAAGATTAGTAACAAGTTAATAACAAAAACAAAATGACAAGGTTAATACAAGAACAATGAAGAAATGTTAGATAGATCAAGTGAATAAGTGTGTGAAAATAAGTGCAAGTTTAAGATAAAAAGAAACTAAAAGCATCAATGAAAACTAACTAATAAGGAGAACAAGATAGAAAATGAGTGGATGGACATAAAAAGAAATGGAGTGTGAGAATTAACATATGTGAGTAAATGTGTGAGAATGTGAATAGAATCTAACTAAAGTAAGTAAAATAAGCAAGAAACAATCCTAATTGATAGATTGAATCATCTAGAATCCACTAAGTAACACTAATCCAATACTAATGCTCTTCTCTTTTCCCAAACAAAGACTCAAATCTAATGACAAATCAATGCTTAGATTTGGAAAATATAACTTTAAAATTCAAAGATAGAAATTAACAATCTAATAGCTAAGATTTTCTTCCCTTCATAAAAGAAAAGATTCCTAATGACTATCTATCAAAAGTAAGCATAACCCATCAAAAGATATTAACTCCTAAGCATGATTTATCAAACCTAAGCATAGATAGTAAAAAGAATGCTAAGAAAGAAAATAAGCATGGAAGGTACCACATTGCAATAAAGAAAAATCTATTCTAGCATGTTAAGCACATAAACAAAGGAAATTAAGAGCATAAGCAAAAGGAATAGTATTAATTTAGCTTCATCCAGAAGATTCAATCAAGTGATTAGCCACCCATTGAAGAAGATAAAGCTTTCATTACAAATCTTCAAATTTTACAAGGCTTTCCTCACTTTCTCTCTACAATTTGCTCTCAATTACATGAAAAGCTTAAGTAAAGAGGAGGAGGCTCTCCTTGCTTGTGTCTTTAATGCTTAGAGCTCTCTTCCTTATATAGAAACATTTGCCTTGCTCTATTTGGTTTCTTTCCGATGTGGGACTTCACAAGAATGGAAATATGAACATATGAATGTGATCCCATGTTAGAAAATAGGTCCCAGATTGATGTACGATTTTGACCCCCGAAACGTCCGAATTGGGAAAAATGTTGTGAAATATGATTTGTAGATCTTAGAACAAGCTTTCCAATGCTTTTGAGATCACCTCAATTGGACACCCGAGTAAAAAAATATGGTCAAAATACCAACCCAGGTCTTTCATTTTTCTTCTTATTATTGGCCTAACTTTGTCATTTCTTCATCCAATTGTCTACCAAACTTATCCTTACTCTCTTTAACACTTGAATCTCAACTTTAATCTTCAATTAACACCTACAAAGAGAAATCAACATAATTGAGAGTATTTTCAAACATATTTTGTATGGAAGCCATTAGAACTCATATAAATGTATACAAATGGCCATCTATAATGGAAAGATATGAGTAAAGCATGATGGGGAGGAAATTTATTATTTTTCTACTAAAAATAGTGTTTTGAGTTCTTTTATCTTTGAAAAATCATAAAATAATGCTATGAAAGTATATTTTTTGTGAACTCATCAACCATCGCATCCAGATTCAAGCGTATCAACATCGGCAGTTAAAGACACTAAATAATAACATCCATAGTATAGATAATAATCATACATCCAATATACATCCATAGAATCACACAAAGGTATGTCCACAGTTGAAGTACAAGGGACATAGCCACCCATGGTTGCTATCACATCGAATAGGAGCGTACAAGAGTCCATCAATATCCATAGCCACAGCCAAGTCCCAGCCATTGGTCTTATGTGTTAGATCTACCTCAACACTCACTCATATCCACGGCCAAGTCCCAATCATTAGTCTTACGTACTAGATCAACATCACCATCCATCCACACCCAGTCCGAGCGCCGGCAGTGTTAGTACCCCTTCCACATGGAACCTATTGTGTCATTCACTTGGTCACTCAACCACTCAATCTCTCAACCACTCAGTCTCTCAACTACTCAATCTCTCAATATCAATGTCCATGCCGGCATTATATCCCTCAGCAGACCATTTGTATATCCACAAATCCTACAGATCACTAGGTGGGGGTACTCCGAACTAAATATCCTTATTGTCCTTGTAATGAGACGATGTCAGTCAAGGGTATGAAGGACAGAGCTTGGGTATAAATAATCTATCCTTACGATTCTCAACAATTAATAAAGTATATCCTTGTAAACTCCACTTCTCGATATGCTTAATTAACGTTATCTCTTTATACGGTTCATCCATCAATATCTATCGTTAAGTCCCCAATATTACAGGTCAAGACTTCAAGTGCAACGTCCCTACATCTCATCCAATACGGACCGTGATCATGGATCAGAGCCTAAGTACAATGCCATGATTTATAATACCTCTCGAGGTCTACATCCAAGCTTCAGACCTGCAACCAGCCTTAATGTCCGTTCTCATCAACATAAGTACCACATATCACAAATACATCAGTGATCACTGCCTCTTTCTTCAGGTCCAGGGTCCCACTTCACCTAAGATAGTGATCATGGAGTCCCAAATGCTTATTAAGTATCCTTGGTGCTTTTGTAGGTATTTCGCATTATAAGACATCCATAACCATTGAATCGGGTTCTGTTTTACAACATAAGACCCTACTTAGGCGGCTATATGGGTCAAGGTTAAGCCCGACCCTTGACTCATATCTCACGTATCCCAAACAGTCCAAATGGAAGGTCAACAGGGCCCACACATGATCAGATCATAAAAGGAAACTTAGTCTGGAAAATCACCGTTTACAATGTACTGGGTTGACCTCAAAAGTCCACGGGTCGACCTGGTACTCTCTAGAGGTGGACAGCTAACTGGGAGATAGAAAACATAGTCTGCAGTATCCCCGGTCAACCGGATGAATTGCATGCATTTTATCAAATAGTTGGAAGATTAAGAATCTGCAGTGTGGCCAGTCGACCGGGCCTCTTGGCCGATCGACCGGGTACACTGGGCTATATACCTTGATTGTAATTTTAGCTCCTTAGTTATGGGTCAGTCCACTGTGTGCCTGGTTGACATCCTGGGTTACAAGGTCGACTAGGTACGCACGAAACCCTGATTTTCAGGATCCTGCCCTCTTCTATTTTCCATCAAAACTTTATCAAATATATCCTAGATCTTCACCAATCACATCCAAACAACAAACACACCTCCCACATCATGATCTCATCACAAATGGGCCATTGATCTTCCAAATGGGGGATTCCCATCCATCAATGGCTAAAACACATACAAAGAGCTTAGAAAGAGAAGGATCTATACAACATAACATCCATACAATCATCCAAATACTGAAATCATGCCAAATAACCATAAAAGACAATAAGTAACAATCTAAGCATGTTAATTAACTAAAATAGGAAATCTAAGCATGTTTACTTGCCTAATTAGGAAGGAAACTCCTCAATTATCTTGGGCTTCACTCCAATAGCTCTAAGATCACCCCAACAGCTAGATCTACAATCTCTACACCCATTCCCAAAGAGAGAAATACATAAGGAAGATAAATCTAAGGGCATGTTTGTGTAGCCCATTTCCGCGGAAAAGGTTGTAGTTTTCTGCGGAAAACTTTTTTTTCATGTGTTTGGTGCGGCAGTTTTTCGCGGAAATGCTTTTTCGCCACGTCAGCTTTTTCCTTCTTAGGCATGGAAATAGACTTCCTATGGGGGGTATGGGAAGTCCATTTCCACGGAAAACTGACCCCTCAATTTCCTCTCTCTCCCCCTCAATCCACCCGGCCACCCTCTTTCTTCCTCCTCCCCTCCCAACCCCACCCACCCCACACACATACCAACCCACCCACCCAATAGTTTTCACTAAAAAGTGGTTTTCACTAAAGAAATCCATAGCTGCACTAAACAACATTAGCACTAATTCATCGAGGAAAACCTTTTTACACCAAACATGAATTTCTAATTTCCTCAAAAAACCATTTCTGAGGAATTTAAAAATCATAGAATTTGCTGATGTGGCAATTTCATCTTTCCATGAAAGTTGCCTCTACACAAACGTGCCCTAAGAGAAAATACTATTTGACAAGGAAATAGAAAAAGGAGAAGGAGATTACCTTTACTTGGAGAGGGGAGAGAGATCTAAGAGATGAGGTTGGCTTTTAGGCTTGTAGATGGTTAGATGTAGATGAGGCTCTTGCTTCTAGTAATTGGAGGGCTAAGATCTAGAGAGAGAAACCCTAATCTCTAACTTAGAGAGAGAGATGGGAGGGAATTGTAGTGAAATGAGAGGGGGAGAGTGTAGGAAATGTTTGGGAAGCTTGTAGTAGTTGTCTTATTTAGGAATAGGTGGAATGGAAAATGTCCAAGTAAGTTTATGATAAGGATGAGGGTATTTGGGGAAGGTTAAAATGGAATGCCCAAAGGGTCCTTGGTTGCTAATAGAAATAAATGATAAAAACTAGGATAGTTTAGGTATTCACATATAATGACTAAAGTATCCCATCTGCCCTTGAAATCCCATGAGTATGACTACTTTTATCTAAATAGGAATATTATATTTTGACTCAATGTAGCTTATCTTTCTTGCTTGGTTACTTCCTATAGCTCTTGTCTGCCCCTGAAATCCCATATGAGTATGACTACTTTTATCTGAATAGGAATACTATATTTTGACTCAATGTAGCTCATCTTTCTTGCTTGGTTACTTCCTACAGCTCTTGTCTGCCCCTGAAATCCCATATGAGTATGAATACTACATGGAACCGACATTGGTGGAAGAGCCTTCCGAATGCGCTTTTAATTAGCTCAAGATGATTAAGATTAGTGGGCTTAAGGGGCATCGCAATGAAATACGATTACTAAAATTCTTACTGGAGAAAGCCATCATATTGCAGAAGGTAGTTTTAGTAATGGCACCTACATCAGAGAAGGATTTTAGAACTCAATCCGAATCTATCCAAAAGCCGTTGTTAAGTAATCTTCGCGAGCAACTTCTTCTCTTACCTAAAGCTTCATCAGGTGCTCAAATAGTATTGTGTGAATATTCTGAAGATGATAAGAGCTTATGCCCCATGCACACTGATATATATTGTAAGCTGTAACTTGTTATAAGAAATTATAGTGCAGTTTATAGCACACACTTCGACATTTTGAAGTTTTGACATGATTTTCTTGTAGAATTTGTTAGGTGGTTTGCCAAATTTCCAATGAATTACTGAGATCTTTTGAAGAAACTGGATTTTTAATTAAAGGGCTGAGATTGAAGAATGCCTTCATTAATGAAGTTGGGAGCTAATCTAACCCCTGGAACACCCTGCTCTTTGAAGACTCACCCATCCCTTTTTGCTCTGAGGGGATAGGTTCTTCTCATGAGTCTTCAAGAGGTCAGCCCAAGAAGATTTTACAGGATCACGTAGATTCTTCTCCTGCCTCATTGAAGATCCAGATCTGACTTTAATGGGGGGATCATGGGTGATAAAACTCTGTTTAAATTTGGATAGCTGCACGTGTATTCTTCTTCCACCCCAAGATCTACCTCTAGCTCTCCATGGCTTTCTTTGCTTCTTGGAATGAGCAAAAATGAACAAAAGCAAAGCCTCTCTTCTTCTCGCTGATTTTGTCCAAAGGAATATAGGAGTGGATTATGGAATATTGCTAACAAACAAAGAGAGAGTTCTCTCTAAGCTGAAGAATCTTTTGTGGGAGAGAGTCTTCCCACAGGAGCACTACCTCTATCTCCATTAGCTTGGTAAATAAATGATGCCACACTTAATAATATTGTAGTAGTATATTCTATTGGATAAATTAGCGATAGGTCCCTGAAGTGGAACGTTTACACTATATTTGGGAAGGGAGGAGGGGAAGGGAGGGAAAACTTGAGGGGGAAGGAAAATGAAGGAGAGGGGAGGGAAGGGAAAATTAATTTTACCTCCTCTTGTTTGGATAGTCAAAAAGTAGGGGAAGAAAAGTGAAAAAGTGTAATTTTGTTTGTTTGTGAGGTAGAGAGACAATTACCATTTTATCCTTACTTTTGCAAAAGCTTCAATTTGACAAAAGGGTAGTTCAGTAATTTTCTAAAAAAAATCCCCTCTTTGCCTCCCATTTTCCCCCCAATTTTGAAGGGAAGATTTTGGAGCCTCCCCCACACTAATTTTACCCCAAACTCCCCTCCCCACTTTCCCTCCCCCCTTCCCAAACACCCTCAATTTTGAACATTCCCTCTATTTTCCCCTCTTTTTTTCTCCATCCCCTCATTTTACCTCCTTCCCAAACGATACCTTAGAGGCTCTGGTCCACGCAATTTCTGTTTAAGGGTTTTGTTCCATGCAGTTAGACATTTTTGCAGCCAAAGGTCCCTACGTTCGTACGATCACATATTTCATGACCGATTTGCCCCTATAATTGTTGCAACACGTCACGCAGTAGTGTCTTAACATGTCACCCTTATTTAGCCCGGAATTAAGGTCACAAACGATCATTTATTACTGATATGCCCCTGTAATTTAATGCAAATCTCGTTTTGAATTTCAAAATGTAATCGTTATCGATATTGAATCTGAATCTAGAATAGAAAATAATTTCTATGAGAAATCATTTACATTCGCTCTAATGGTGAAGACAAATCTTGCTACCTTTTTAGTTTTGTAGATCCATCATTTGCGAAGCAGATTGTACATCCAACGTTTGTGAAGAAGTTCCGACTTTGGAGAGGTAAGCGAGAGCCTCCATTCATAATAGAGATTCTGTAATCTTCTTCTTTTAATGCATAAATCTCTATAGTTCTAATATTCACAGTCATTTCGATCGGTATGGATTCATATTATATAGAATTTTGATCTGTATGTACAGATTTGTTTTTTGTTTTTTTTTTTTTCACTTTGATAGGTTGATTTCCATAGTTTTGTTATTCATGACCATTTTAATTCGTAAGGATTCAGATGATCTAGATTTGCTTTTTATATTTAATTGTAGGTCTTCAAGCTTCAAGCATGTATTTAGATTAGTTAGAGGCTGATCTATCTGCCAATCTTATTACTTAGTTTCTTTCTTATCGATTCGTTTAACAGTTAGAAGTTCTATTGAGAGCTCATTTTCTTTGTCCATTGATGAAGAAGTCATGTCATTCGTTATGAATTTATGTTAGTTATGGTGGATATTGTTGTGTCTTGAAAATCAAAGATATGTGACTTTCGCATCAAATTTATCTGATTTCTGTATCGAATTTATCTAAGTTTATGTTAACAAATCCAAATAAATTTTCACAAATTTGGCCCAAACTCAGATAAACTTGTACAAATACTTAGTCTTTTACCTTATACATACGTTTTTCCATGCTGATGATTCTTGATGTTCCTTGAATTTTGTAGATTTCTAGATGGCATAGGCGCTAATGCTTCTCTGTAAATATGGCATGTTTATTGTCGTCATTCATTTGAGTGAGAGCATGAGATATGATGATTTGATGCGTCAAGTTTGTAACAAATGGAAGAACTTGGCAGTAAACATGATCTGTTTGACGTACGCATTGCTTAGCCACTCAAAGTGCTTGCTGGATAGCAATTCGCATTTGTTGAGCTTGTTCATGCTGGCGTCTTCAATGGGAATGGGAAGAGTGGATGTATTTGTATCAGAATTGTAGGAATCAAAGGACGATGATCAAGAGGAAAATGGTGATGATTTAGCCGAAAATGCTCTGGCATTAGTGGATTGTGAGGGTATAGATACGGAGACAGATCTCCTTCCACAGTTTTGTACACACAAAGAGAAGATTTTGTTGTCTTTGGGTTGGGCAAGTGGTATTAGAGATGTGGGGCAGAGGTTTGAGGGCGGTGTTGCAGAGTTTAGAAGTATCCTGTGCAAATATTCGATTGAAGTTGGCTTTGAATTCATATATGTGAAAAATGATAAGGTAAGGGTGACAGCTAAATGCTCTCTAGTCATTCAATGGGTTGCAGATGGTGTGTTCATGCATTGATTGAAAAGTCCATTGGTCATTTTTGTATCAGGACATTAGATAATGAGCATACATGTGGTGCAGCAGTTCGAATATTGAAGAACAGCCGTATGAACTCTAAGACAGTTGTTGATTTAATGATTGATCATATTCGTGAGAAGCCACTGACCAGACCGATTGATGTCGTGCATCACTTTAAGGCGAATTATGGGCTTACCATTACATACCAACATGCATTAAATACCAACGTGCCTGGTTGGGGTGGAAAGAGCTAAAAATAAGTTGTATGATGATTCGTCACTTTCTTTTGACCATCTTCGTTGGTATGTTGAGGTGTCGGAAGAGATGAATACAGGAAGTCTTTTTATACTAGAAATTGATCAATCGACTATGTGCTTCAAGCGTCTCTTTGTATCATTGTAGGCTTCAATTGATGGTTTTATTCATGTTCGTCCTTTGTTATTTTTGGACGGGACTTTTTTGAAAGGCAGATACAAGGGAAATTTGTTAGCAGCAACAGGGAAAGATGGAAATCAAGGTAAAGTAACATTCTATCGATTCTGATATTCTTGACAATTTTTTTATTAATGATCACCATTTTTTTATATTTTGCTTATTAGCTGAAATATAAAAGTTTGTTTATTCATGTCACATGTTTGTTTCCTCTTGCTTTCGCGGTGGTGGACTCAGAGATAGAGGACAAATTGGACATGGTTTTTGCAGAATTTAAGGAAAGTATGGGTTTCGGATCACACTATCACTTTTATTTTCGATAAAAATCCAAGCTCATAGAGGGTGTGTCAAGTGTATTTCATTTTGCTTATCATGATTTTTTACTCCAACACCTGAAGGAGAATTTGAGGGACAAGCTGTCAAGTGATTACATGAATAAATTTAGAGAGAGAATGGTTATGATGCTTCGGGAATATGCATATTCCAGACCATAGCGGCATTCCATGTCAAGCTGCAGGAGGCGTGAAGGTGGCTCCAATATAGACATATTTCTTTGTGGATTGCCTCATGAAAGATAGAGCAATTCCTACTTTAAGGGCCAGTGTGATACAATGAGATGTGTTCGAATGCAGCTGAATCTTTCAACTCCCAGATTAAAGAAGCTTGCCATCTTCCAATTACAAAGATGGCCGACACAATCAGGATTCAAATAATGGAACAGATGGCTATTAGGAGGGAAGTTTTCCGCAGATGGAAGGCAGTCATTTGCCCGGATATGGATAAGAGGCTGGATGCTTCGATCAAGCTTGGAAGGACATGGACTGTCAGGCGTTCGAGTGAAACTATTTATAATGTTCACCCTTACCCCTCAATGACTGTGAACATTTTTAATCACATCTATTCCTGTTATCAGTGGAAGATCAATGGCTTCTCGTGTGCCCATGCTTGTGCTACGATTCAAAAGAGTGGAAAGAACATGAATCTTTTTATGGATCACTATTTTCACACTTTGACATATAGGTCTGCATACGATTAGCAGATATTCCCAATTCCAATTGTGGGGATGCCGAAGCCGAAAGTTACTCAATCTGTTATTCACCCACCTGTGGTTAAACACCCACCAGGCATGCCGAGAAAAAAAAAGAGTATTTTTTCAAGAGGGGCAAGAGGGGCAAGAGGGGAGATCACATGGCAAATAAAATGTGGGCAATGTGGTCAGATCGGCAGTCACAATTAGAAATCATGCAAGGAGTCTATTCTTGATAATTCATTGAATTTGACATTGATTGTAATTTCGATTTAATATTGTCCATTCTTAGCATGTATATAGAATACAATATGAATTTTGATTAGTGAATAATAAGTCAAATTGTCAATGCTATCATATAGTTTAATGTAATGTTACTTTTATGAGTAATTACTTATAAATGTATTTAAATCATATATAATTAGTTCAAAATTGAGATTAAAATTGCTGTAGAACTGAGATTAACTTGAATCAATAGATAGATAAAGCAATTATAGGACTCAATTAAATTTGTAACAGAACTCAGATAATTTCCTTTAGTCAGATAAATTTATGAAAAATCAGATAATTTCCTGCGGAACTCAGATAAATTTGTGACAAAACTCAGCTAAATCTTTATAAAAACTCAGATAAATTTAATCTTGAGCTCATGTACATATATGTCAAAACAAAAGCTACCAGCAATTACATTCACAAAAAATTTTCCTCAACATTCATGTGAACCAAAAAAAATACATCCACAAGTTTGTTGCACTAGCAGTTTTCATATACAGAGATTTACATGAATTTGTTTTTCATCATCATTGTGACATCAAACTTTCCGAAAACAACTTGTTTGCATCATGTTCTTCATCGGAATCTCATTGTTCAAACTCAGCATTAGCAGTTTGTTGCCTAGCATGGAAGTTTTCAATGCTTCAGCTACGATGCGTGTCATTCAGAAACTTGCTCACTATCTATGCTTTCAAAGCATCAACAACGCTTTGTGGTAGCTTTGAAGCAATTACTTGTTTATGAGTAAGTTACATCATAAGATAGCAAACGATGACCTCGCAATCAACACTGCAAAAGAACATTAGTCGATTGTAAATAAAGTACTCTAAAATCAATTGAATAAGTGGATTGGTTAATGATACTTACGAGCCCATTTTTTGTTGTGGGGCGTCTTCCACACTTAATGGAGCTCCATAGGGTCGTGTCTCTTCAATATTGAAATAATTGTAATTCTCTACATACTAATTCTATAGATTCAAACAAAATTCGTATTGTTAGTGGGTGTGTGTTTACACTTATGGGGACCATGATATAAGTAATGACTCTATCAATGAGATATAAATCAAAGTAATAATCGACTGTTTTAGCGGATCTTGGTCATAAGGAATTGTAATGTAGCCAATCTCCTTCTTTCTAATCCAGCACCAACAGTGTCCAGTGGAAGGGCTCAGCATACTTCCTTTTTCCATTCGATTTCATTGGAAAATGCACGAATCCGTGGTTTGCAGTTCTGCTTGGGGAGATCTGATGGTGCAAAATCTTTTCCCTCATTTCTGATGTTGGCACAATAATGAATTTCTGCATTAAGAAAAATTTAGTAATTATTTATGATATTAAAACAAACTAAATGGTGACACGGCTAACACATTTATTGTCTATTACCCAACATAAACTCGTTACAAAGCAAGACTTGTCTTAATGCAGCAGCCCATCTTATTGGACTGTTGTGAGTTGCTCTTGGATTTTTGTTTGTTCTCTATATAGCAACTCAACATACCAATCAATAACCTAATCAATTCCAAACACATAATGTTAGGCATGTTACGTGAACCTAGCCATTTTGAGTATATGTCTAAAATGAAGCAACAGTCTGTCAATGTTTTTGTGTCGAGATGCTTACGCTGCTGGACATTTCTCCTTTGCCGAAAACTACAATGATGTCCTCGTATGATACCGCGTGTATTCCTTCACCTCGCCAAAATAACGCTCTGCAAATGATATTTTACAAAGTGCTCAATTAGTTGACAATTTGATTAATGTTTTTTACAACATCAGTTGTTTTGCTTAGTTATATAGGATTGTAACTTCCGCATTGCCTTCTGCTTCCTAAATCTTCTTTAGCTTTTCAATGTCGAATGCATTCATTTGCTTAGTAATTGTATTTTTTGGGAGATTGAAGAGGCTTCTTTAGCTTTTCAATGTCGAATGCATTCATTTGCTTAGTAATTGTATTTTTTGGGAGATTGAAGAGGTTTGTCGTTGGCTGCATTTTTCTCATTGCCGTCCGTTTTTTTATTCTTTTTACCATGGAGGACTGTTTCACCTCCTTAACAGGCTTAAATGTTGGCCCAGAGGACATGATCTAATCAATAATTTAGATAAACAAATATAGATTAAATAAATTAAATGTATACAAGGTTAGATAAATTCAATCCAACATCAGATAAATTTGATGGAAACTCAGTTAAAATCACCCAAAAGTCAGATAAATTTGATGAGAACTCTCATAAATTACCCAAAAGTCAAATAAATTTGATAAAGACTCAAATAAATTCAAGAAAAACTCATATATTTTGCATATAAAAAGCTCAGACAAAACTGCATTCCAATAAAGAAAAAATTGTATAAACAAACATGGACGTGTAATTCACTTACCTTATCAACATTTCCTTCAATTGTTTGATCAGCTGCAGCCTCCTCCATTGTTTTCTCTGCGACTCTCCGCCCTTTTTTGTAACTTAGTTTTTTTCTTAATGCTGTAAGATATCATCTAATGTCTTTCCAGCCCATTCCAATCCCTTTTTCTGTATATTCAAGGGGATTTGACATTTGGCCCCTCTTAAACACTGTTGTCCCAATTCCATTGCTGTAGGTAAGATAACGTCACCAAAGTTGTTTGACTCCCACCCCCCCCGCCCCCCACTTTTTTTACTCATGGGATCCGAATGTAAAAGGTCAAAAAGCAAATCACCTAAAAGAAACCTAGACCGTATTTTATCTCTATTTCACCTTTCCCTTTCACCATTCGCTTTTCACTTGTAGCAGGAGTTTGGACCCTGCTTCTACAACGAACTGCAACCAGAACCCAAATGGGTCCTTGTTCTCCAGTCAACAGATTTGGCATCGATGAGAATGGCGAAAGCAGTCTGGTTCGTCTTCCTCGTCTCTGACTGGCAGCGACCCTTGGGGGGGCTTCTTTTCTTCTCTGGCTACAGCAAGAAGCAAGAAGACTCATTTATCTCTTCGTCTATTAGAGAAAGGAGGCACAATTTATTAATGTAAAATTTCTTTTTCTGTAATTGGATTCTTTTTCTTGGAGTTTTTCTCTCTTGTGTTGATGTTTGGGAAATGGATTTTATGTTTATTGATAATGTGAGAGCTATTTCAGGGATTGGGTTTTTTTTTCTTGTCATTTTATCTTCTGGGTTGGGTGTACAAAAAGGGTCGTCTCATTGTGTCTTGGATGAGAGAGATTTTCAGGTATTTGGTTCTTTTTCTTTTGGATTGATATGTGAAATTAGTTTAATGGTCTGGATCATTAGATATGAGAGAGATTTTCATAATGGGTTCTTTTTCATTTCCCTGACTCTTTTGGTTTTTTTGTGGGAAATGGGTTTATATTTTGGTTGAGAGAGATAGAATTAGCTTGTAACTGGGTTCGAATTCTTGGATGATGTCAGAGATGGGTTTTATATTTTAAATGTGTTCATTTGATTCCGGAAGATGAAAATGTACATGAGATCTTTTTTATTTGATGGTGATGTTTGCTTTTCTTTGATTCTTTAACTAGAAAATGTTTGCTTTGTTTTGATCAATGCAAACAAACCCTTTCTGTGTAAAGGAAGCCCAGAGTTGAGGAGGAACCCAGTCTTGGAGAGAATTAGAAAAGGAAAAAAAAGGGAGTTTGTCTGGCACTGTTGTTCCAAATTTTTTAGTCTCCTCTCTTGAGTGCAATCCACGTCACCAGCAGCTTCCCTCATTTTCGTTGCCAACTGGCCCCATTGGTCTGCTGTAATGTAAGGTATATGCCTTTTCTGATCCAATTTTTTTTTATCAATTGGGTTCTATCCTATGCTGGTAGTTGGTGTGTTGGGGCCCAACTATGGAAGAAATCATAGTAATCCATCTTCGTCTGTTGCAACTGATTCTTAACTTTATGTGTAAATTCACACCTACGCAACAATTAGTCTAGTTCAGTATAAAAAATTGTTAGAACCCTAATGCACTAACACTTGACAATAATTCTATACAAGTAACATCAAATATTGTTTGAACCTTGCAATTATTGAACGCTAGTGGGTATCTAAAATCACACTATCACGGTAGGAAAGTTGCTTACAATTATTGAATGATTGTATCTTCTTTGAAACAAAAAGAAAGATAAAATGAGGAACTAGTACATACATCAGCTTTTATTAGTTACCATATCATAATTTATGTTAGACGAAGGCAATTCTATAAATCAGTAAATGATAGTAAAAAGATGTATCTCCTTCTACCTTTCGTACATTTTATATTCAAGGAAAAAGTAGCCAAGATAATCAAAACCAATGGGAGACCTCTTTGCCTACATAGCATTGAAAACAAACATATTAGCTTGTTTTCTAGGCACCGTGGCATGATAAAATGGTAGCAACATTGTGGATGCAGACATATTCCAAATTGAGAACATTGTATCAAGTTAGCAGCAATGTATTCAGGTTCTAGCCAAAAAAAGGGATTATATGATAATAAAAACCAAATGGATATCAAATATGTGTTGTTAACTATTTAGTACAAACAGAACATAAAAAGAGTATTATTAAATATCTGAATTTCCTTTCCATATAAAAGGCATAGCGATAAAACTGATGAGCAAGTATGAAATAGTAAAGCATTCCCAAGCATAAAACTTAGCAAATACATCAACCATGGAAAAATCTACAAACAATAAAGTGCTACTTCATAATGCAAGAACTCCAAAGAGCAAAGGAAGCAAATTGGCAACCTGTACTACCTAGATCATTACTCTGTTGTGTGAGTTGTTGCCTTTTAACGCATGAACTCCATTTGGTTATGGCATCTTGAACATATCATGTGGACGAGTCTGGCAGACTCCATGGCTATGAATAATAAATGCTTCTAAAATAAACTCAACATATAAAGAAAAAAATAGAAAATATGAGGATGAAGAAAGAGAGTAAACTATATATACGTAACAAATAAATATTTGAGTTGAAAACTTCAAGGGTGTGTAGATTTCAGCCAAACAAAGGGCTAATGTGTGTAGACAATGGTCATAAGCAAGCACTGAAAGAGCAACTAATATTTTGAATAGAGAAAAAGAAAACCACAGCTTTTTTTTTTTTTTTTTTTTGGGTAAAAGGCAATTTGAATTAAAGAGAGGAAAAGGAACAAAGGCAAGAAGCCCCAAGAAATGAAAAAAAAAAAAAAAAAAAAAAAGCTATACTAGCAAGGAAAAGAAAGAAAAAACAGAGAGCTACTGTGCTGCTAGACTACTAAAACAAGAAGGAGCTCAGACAGCAACACTAGAAGGGATCGCCATAAACTTGCAGAAAGAGTGAAGAGGCCTGCCAGAAAAACCCATAGTCTATCTCTCTAGGAGAGGACGAAAGGAGCACAGTAAAAGGCCATAGATGTTAAGAAAATATAAAGAAAGAAGAAGCCATAGATCATGTTAGCCCCATTTCAAATGTGTATCACTCTTAATCCTTCAGATTTCAATGGTCGAAGGCATATTCAATATAAAGTATGTCAAATCGGAAATCTGTTTAATCAATTCAGATAAAGAGAGAAGCAATGCTTACCTTAGTAATAGAATAACCTATGACAAGCAACATAGAAGGAGAGATGCCAGGTCCACTTATTTCTTGTAATTAATTTGAATAACTAGTGCCTCGACCCTAAGAAAATAATGATGGAGAAAATCAAATTGTGTATAACATGTGATGAATTAGTCACTTCATAACCTAGCATTGACTATGAGAGCCATATGGTGATGATATGAAAGGTTGCTTATCTCAGTGAAAATCATAGTATGTATAATGATGGTTGCCTAAGATTTTGTTTTGGGGTGCTTGAAAGAATGAAATCAGCCTTTAGTTTAGCAAAATGTATTTAGAGATGAGAGGTCAAGTTGTAGTGCAGCACTCACTATTACGAATTTGGATGGGCAAGTATCCTTTTCAATAGATGAGGTGCCATTCAAGGGGACCATAAGCACATTAATCAAAGATAAGAATGCATTGAAGGGGTTAATGACTATTCTCAAAAAGTGAAAAATAATTCCCTCAAGCCCCTTGTAACTACAATAAAAATGGAAATTTCAGAAAAAAAGACAAGGAATTCAAAAATTAATGTGGATGGTGTCATCCATCGCCCAACATATCTACACGTTAATGGAACCCATGCATTGAAAAAAAATAATCACAACTACTTTATTACCCATAAGAGTTATATTCAGAATTTATTGAGCATATATAAAAATCAGCTAGGCTAAAATCATAAAACATACCTATATGCTGGAAGAATAAAAATGATACAATAACATTTACTTCAAGCACTGAGAAAACTTCTCATGGAGTACCCACTGTTATACTATTGACATATAACCTTCTTTCTATTTCCTTGATCCCATTTTCAATATAGAGGTATTTATCCATGTAGTCTAATGGTAGTAGCTTTTCTTAGTGCTTATTAGTTGTTACTTGAAAGTGTTATGTTGCAATTCTGTATTGAAAGAGTGAGTGATACTGTGGTAGTACTCAACAACCACCGAGAGTGTCAACTTGTTGCTCTGTGGGTAAAGAAATAATTGTTACTGTCAATTCTCTTGGTTGTTCATCTGTGAACTATCTGTGTTGTAAAAAATTCTTCTACTTAGAGGATCTTCTCCCCATTCCACTCACTCAACATTTAAAACGAAACCTATCTCTCACTTTGGCAATCTCAAACGAGTACTGATTCAAGGCAGAGGTTTATGACTCCAGGAACATTCTCAAATTGAATGAGAGATGCTTACAGTTTTATATAGTGCCTTCTTTTTTCTTTATTTTGATGATTAGACAAATCTGATGAGTTATGTGAACTGAGATCTATGATTGCCCAAATACAGGACATTACTAGGAAAACCTATGGATATAGCAAGGGCACAAATTTCACAAATAAAGTTGAAGAAGTTGATTCACATTGCCCATTTTTAACAACCTAGATATATAAAGGGGACTTGATATATTGGCCAACACTGTTGTCCCAATTCCATGACTGAAGGTAAGCTAATGTCACCAGAGTCGTTTGACTTTGGTCCCCCTTTTTTTAACTTTTTTGCCCAGGATCACATGATATCATGGGATCTGAATGTAAAAAGTCAAGATGCAAATCCCTAGACTATCTTCTTATCTCTTTGTTTCCCTTTTCACGTTTCCATTTCACCTCTCTTCCATTTTTTATTTCCAACAACATCACCAGCAGACCAAGATGAGGACTTAAGATGCTCTCCATTCTTCGGTTCCAATTCTACAAGATGAGGACTTAAGATCATTTATTTTCCTTCACCAGTAGCAGACGATGGTTGTGAATCTCATACAACGGTTTCACCTTCCCTTTTCTCTGTGCAGTACCAAGAGATATGATCTGAAAGTTATCTCCCATGCTCCCATTGAGGCATCTCCTCTGCCCCACTTTCTCCTCCTCTTGTCAGAAACCCCAAGTTTCCCTCTCTCTTTTCCCTTTTTGGTTATTCACTTTTTCCCTTGGTGTTCTGTAATCCTGTTATCTCCTTAGTGCAATCCATGTCACCAGCAACATGTGTTGCTTTCATCTCCAACTGGCCCCATTGTCGTCCTTGACGAACACACACGCAAATGCACTGCACAGCAGCATCATTTCTAGGATAGATCGATCATCTACTTTTGTGGGTTGTTATTCTTAAAAAAATCCAAATCACAGATTTTATAGTGACTTTGTTTGTGACTTCTTGCCCAGAATTCAACCCACAAATGGGTTGTGAATGCATACATATTCTCATTATCTTCCAATGATTGTGTTTGTTATATTTTCTTAAGGAGCCCATTATATGTTGGGTATTAATTTTTTTATGTTTACATGTTGGATCTAGTGTTGGTGTAAATGATAAATGAGAATTGATAAATTATGATTTTTTTTCCTTTTTAAATATTAATGTGTGGAAAAAGGTTTTTTTTATTCTTTTATTGTGTTGCTTTGAATTAGCATGACTCACTATTAATATTACTCCTATGTTTCATTTTTATCATGGACAGTGTCAACTTCCTTGAAGATGTTCGATGGTGAGCTATTGATAGTGGTCCACTTCGGTGGTCAATTTGAGTGGGATAGAGTTCATCATAACTACATCAGTGGTGATCAAACTGCTATCTATATTAATTGTAACTTAACATACATCTCATTAGTCGAAAGTGTCCTATAAGCAATAAATTGGGTAATGTCTGAATAGCCTCCTCGTATTCAATACTTACATCAAAATGGCAAAGCATTCACCTTGATTAGTATAAAGAATGACAATGATATTTGGGTAATGATCAAAGCATGTGGAGAGGTGACAAATTTTATCTACATATATCTAAATAGAAATATCAATGACGGTGCAGATCATTACCACTCAATTTCTTGGTAAGCCATTTATGTTTAGAATTTAGAACAATAATTTTCCAAGTTATACAAATGTACAGATTTAATAAATATATCTACATGCATGGAAGGAATGAACAAGTTGAAGAGACTGCCGGAATTAGAGATGGATATTGTTGCAATGAAAATCCACGTAGAAGTAGGCCAAGAACTCATGCTTCTAAACATAAGAAGTCTAAGGCTATTGATCATGAGGGTTCACCGAGTAAAGGGCTAACCACCAAGTTCGTTTTCGTTCCATATTCAAGAATTTTTTTTGTTGTATTTTTAGATGAATGTAATAATTATGGAGGTTATCATTTGCAATTTATATTGTCCCGGCAAATCAAATATGAATTTTGATGTGGATGCTATGTCAGATGTTTATAGAGATGGGTAATATCCATGAATACACTTATCCAGATGTCAATCTCGCAGAAGATATAGATAAGCATTTCTCGTACCCAACCAATGAGGTTGCGTCTAAAACAAATGCAAGTCCTAAAGAAACTGATGATGATATGGATTTCAATGAGGATTTGGATGATGTCTTGAATCAAGATGAAAGTGATAGTGATCGCAATAGTGCAGGCACCTCACATAATTCTGTCAGATATGTCAATGGTCTTAGCTACAAACAAGAAGTCTTAGAATGCAACAGACAACAATCTAATACTATGCAAAAGTGTAATATTGAGGACACACTAGTGCCAGTAGAAGATGAGGGTGAAGATTTTGTGACTCAACAGGATTCTGCACATATTATGTGGAATGGCAGAACTTTTATTGATCGCAGCTCATTTAGGAAAACCTTGAGCAAGTTTGCAATGTACACGAATTTTAGTTTGCAGCATTTGAAGACATATCGGACACAAGTTACTGCTAAGTATGAAGTTCAAAGTTGCCCATGGCGTATTCATGCTTCAATAGTGGAATCAGGGCCTCAATTTCGAGTTCGGACCTATAATCTTAATCATACTTGTTCAAAACCAATGATGGGAATGATTCATCCTCAAGCAACGGCTAATTTAATAGCCAATTTCATCAAGGAAAAAGTACGCCTTCATCCTGAGTATAAACCGAAGAAAATTATAAATGATGTTAGATTGGAGTTCGGTGTTGTTGTTGGCTATAGGAAGGCTCATAGGGCAAAAAAGATTGTGCTGGATGCAATTCGATGTTCATGTGAACAATCATTCAGGATATTGCCAAATTATTGTTCCAAGTTGATGCGAACAAACCCCGGATCTCATTATCATCTTGATACAAATCGAGACTCTTCATTCTCAAAATTCTTCTTTGCCTTTGGGTCAAGCCTCTAGTCCTTCAAGACTTATATGAGACCATTCATCGCCATTGATGGAGCGCACCTCCGTGGCAAGTATCCAGGAGTCTTAATTGTTGCCGTGACTCGAAAACTCCAATCATGGGTTGTTCCCCATCGCATTTGCCATAGCTGTAATCGAATGTTATGACACATGGGTGTTGTTCTTATCTTGCTTTAAGATCGCCCTTGGTCCATTACCAAGTTTAACCGTTGTTTCAAACAGACAAAAAGGCCTTGTTGAAGCTGTTAAAAATGTATATCCAAATGCCAGCCATTTTATTATTGTCGTCGTATTGCAGAGAATGTGCGTGAGCATTTTAAAGACAGAGCAATTGTTTCAAAGTTTTGGTGCGCAGCAAAGTCTTCTAGAAGTTGTGATTATAAAAGGCACATGAATGATTTAAAGAATGTGAATGAAGAGGCATATGCGTACATCGAGAATATTGGCAAAGAGCATTGGGCGAATGCATTTGTACATGCATGTCGATATGACATGTTAACTACAAATTCAGCTGAATGTACAAATAGCTTACTAAAGAACATTCGAGAGGTTCCTATAACAAGGCAGGTAGAGGAGATTCGTGTCAAATAATGGATTTCATATTTTGAAAGATTTTTTAGCAAAGAAAAAGATGGTTCTCGTTGACTACATACAAGGCAAGCTGGTCCTAAAGAATATCAGATTGATTTTGACTATTTTATGGATGTTGTCCACCTCGATCGACATTCTTGCACTTGTCGACAATGGGATTTAATGGGCATTCCCTACTCGCATGCTATGTCAACAAGTATTTACAGAAGTCGGGACCCATATGATTTTTGTGAAGAATGGTTTTCTACAGAAACTTACCGTGCAACCTACCGTTAAATCGTGCATACAACAACAAGCATCCAGCAGTGGGAGCATAGACAGGAACATCTAATACTATCTCCACACATGAGGCGACAAGCTGGACGACTGAAGAAAAAGAGGATTAGAACTAAGGAACGGGCACAACGACAAGTTACATGCTCAAACTGTAGAGAAGTTGGACATAACCGTCAGTCTTGCAAAAATCCTCCATTCCGAAATTGAAGTGATTTACATAATAGCTTTTTTGGTTGTCATAGGTGTATATGGTGTGTGTATATAATTTTGGTAGACCCATGTTGTTTTGAAGACAATGACTAACCAAGTGTATTCTGTACACCTATTCTGATTACTGTTATATAATCACTTTCAACGGAAGTGTAATGTTATTACAACAAATGTATTTCTACTTTGCAGTAAGTCACTCATTATAGGAACCACATTTTCTGTAATTGTCATTTTTCCGATGATGTCATGGGATATATCAGTTTTTGCGATACATAGTCACTGCAATCAACAAGTAGAATGCATTTTTGATAGGACACCATTCGTGACAGTTAGTGAAAACTAAATCTACAGGGTTGATTTTTACTAGTGTTCTATTGTTGTTGAACTTTGGAGTTTGAACCCCCAATATGCTGCAGAGAAGCCATGATATCATGGCACCATCCCATGAAATCATGTATCCCACATGTTCTCTTCAACTACAGCTCACATGATATGGTGGGTTTTATCGGTCTCTATATGGCACTAACTTTCTGCAAACAGCAAGCACAATTAATTTTTCTCAGACCCATTTCAAAGTGGATCAGCTTATGAAAAGTTCTTAAAAAACATGGCTACCATTTCTAAGGTACAACTGTTGCAGAAATTAATCCCCCTCAGCTATTGTAATAAATTCTATATTTTAAGGGGGAAATGACAATGGCATACAATGCAAAATAGGTCTACATAGGCATCATTTCATTCATTTTTTTGTTGGACTAACATTTTACCCAAATGTATTGCAGAAAATCCACGCTATCATGGGATTATCCCATGATATCATGGCTTTTCAGTTTCTATATTACAAACTATCTAAATTTTGTTAGTAACGTATATATTTTATTTAGAGATCAATAATGATAGAGCATGCGAAATGGACACATGACCATAAATGCGAAGGCCACATGAGCATCATTTTTAATGTTTTGTTGTTAGACTTACATTTTGCCCAAATGTATTGCAGAAAAGCCATGACATGGCTTTTTCAGTTTCTATATTACAAACTGTCTGCATTTTGTAAGTAACATATGTATTTTATTTAGGAATCAATAACGATAGTACATGCGAAATTGACACATGACCACAAATACGAAGGCTACATGAGCATCATTTTTAATGCTTTGTTGTTGGACTAACATTTTACCCAAAAATGTATTGCAAAAAAGCCATGATATCATGGCTTTTCAGTTTGTTCGATACAAAGTGCCTGCATTTTGTAAGTAAGACTTGTATTTTACGGAGGAATCACTAAGTTAACAAAATATCATGGGTTTTCAAGTGATGGACACACCTCAGTTCACATGATATCATGACTTTTCTAGGTCTCTATTTCATATAATGATTGCAACAATCAAGCACAATGCGCTTGTCAAATTATTTTATGCAAATGTAATGTACAAACAATTGGATATCATCATACAGTCCCATGACATCATGGGATTTAGAGTTATCTATGTCACCCTGCGAAAAGCTATGATATCATGGAATTATCAGTCTTCATATTTACCCTACAACACAAACATAAGAAATAAAACCACCAACAAATTCAACCACCATGTGTGAGTATCTCCTTCAGAAGCATTTACACATTCCAATATTTGAAATTCGGGACGGTAATTATCCATTCCAATTTTGTTCTATAGCCATTCCTATTTTTAAATTTTGACCAGTTTTATGATAGTTCCAAAAAATATAATAAATTGGAACATTTTTAAACCATTCCGATACCATTCTTGAACCGTGTTCCTATTTATTATGAGTATATTATTGAAACTGTTCCAAAAGAGTGCTTGAACCGTTCCAATTCCGTATTTTTAAATTGAGAAGAAACCATTCCAATTTTATTAGACAAGGTTTTTAACCGTTCCTAATGAAAAATAAAATATTTTCAAAAAACAAATACTATTGTCAGCAAAATTCTTTATTATGCCACCTATTATTATGGGCCCCTAATGCATTTAAAAAAAAATCATAAACTGTGGCATTCACATCTATTCACATTCATATAAAACAATCACCAATGGTCCACAAAATCTAGAATAGAATTCAATAGTGTAGCTTGAACTCAAATATACAATTTATGAAATTTCAATATCCATACATGATGCATCGACCTCATCATTTCTGAAAAAATAAAAATCAAAGAGTCCATATCCCATCATATTTGTTATGCCTTTTAACTTTGATCCAACTACTTTTCTGACATGCATTTTCTATTACAAATCCTCCAAATTGTAACGCTTTTGTGTGGTTCGCTAAATTGTTTGGTTTCTGCAAAGTGGACAATATATGAGGTGTTGATGTACCTCTTTAGATAACTACCTCTGCAAAACAAGAAAATAAACAAGTCAATAATCCTATCCACATTATCATTCTTGCAATACCTTTTAATATTTCTTTCTGCATTTGATAAAGAATTTCATTTGACTTGTGACAGAAGGAAGATGCCTTAATGATTTCAAAAGTGTACACTTTTTCACTAATTACATCAACATAGTAATGAACAATAGCACGTGGTTGATGGTAATAGATAGATTAAAAAGCCAAGTACAAGAATAGTTGGTTAGTGCAAGGAAGATAGTTATTTTATCACATAAAGCAATCAATAGAAAGCAATCTAAAGGAGAGAAAAAAAAAAACCGAAACATGACCTACTTTGTCATTGCAATAGATATATGAAATGGGGTAATGATTCACAAATAAAACAGATGTTACCTCAATAAACTGCAAGGCATTGATTTTGTGTGCAATCCCTGAAAAAATAAAAATAAAAAGAATAGAGGCTAAGAGTTAGCCAAAGAACCCAAAGAGTACAACAGAAGAAAAAGAAAAGTGATGAAAGAGGACTAATTCCAAGTGTTAAAAGTAAATCCTATAAAATCAACAGAAAGTAGACAGTGTAGCTACTCAATAGTAAAAAAAAATCATTAGAATTTTCATTTGCTGGCATATGATTTTGGGTGCAAAGTTGATAGATAGTATCCAATCCAATGAATTCAAACTTGAAAATTATTATTATTTTGAAAGGAAATCCCAACTTGAATATGCTAAATATTCAAAATCTTAGCAGTATAGGGTGCATCCATACAGTCACTAAGGGCCCATTGGATGTATGGCACAACTGGGTATCAAATATGGACAAACATATGGGCCTGTCTCTTATTGAAGTTACCTGCCCTAACGCACCTATTGTCCCAAGAACCTAAATGCCAATGTTAAGTCACTAACAGTGAATATATTACCTTGAATGGGGAACACAGAAGAAAGGTGAAGGGGAAAGCATTAAAACAGAAAAATAAACGTAAAAATAAACATAAACAGGTTGCCTTGATACCTTTGCTATCGAGCCAGCTAAATCATGAATAGAATGTGCTGCCTCATCAAAGAATGATGCTTCAGCAGGATTTTTAAAGGTACTAACATTTACCCAGAGCAAACAGGGAAAAGAAAAGGAAAAAAAAAAAGATAAAGGAGGAAAAATGACCCATAAGAGAACAAAATGCTCCCAACATCATTGGAAAAGCCAAACATCATATAAAATTGGAAACAACTTTAGAAGCGATTCTGGGAAAGCACACTTGTCCCCCAGATAAATCTAATAAGAACAAACTCCCATATAATTTAATCAAAGGAAGCTTAAAAAACAAGATACAGAGACATTTAATTTAAGAAAAAGTCTACTTGTCCCGGGATTGAAACCCGGGACAAGTAGCACGGCTGTTAATTTAAAAAAAGGGAGGTTAAGTAAAATCCAAATATACCTTGTTACGACCCAAATTCCGGGGCCCTATCGGATATCTGAATCATGATTAGTTAGCAATATTCACTATGCATTCATCAAATAATTTTTACAAGGAATCAGGCTTTTGCTTCAAAATATAATTCTTATTAAATTATAACTTTCTAACAATATCAATAATCTTTGAGTAGTCAAATTCCAAATCCTTACTCAATTCAAAGATAATCCAAAACTTTAAAAAAAAATTCCCTAAACAAGGGTTAATCCCCTTATCAACTAATTGAACTCTTCTCGTTCTCTCCCGTCAGCTACGCATGCCAAAATCTACATGCTGAACGACGTTCTGCTCTGTCCCACCCGCAACATGATGGTAACACAACATCAGTATTACTGATGAATGAATTATCCTAATTACACAAACAGAATACCACATAATATTACATAACCAATCAATCTAAATCCATAGATCAATTACCACTAAAAGTACATCCATATACATAATCGTGCCCATGCACATTATCACGCCTCAAAGGCCTATCGTATACACGTATATCGGTTACCATGACCCTATCTCATCAGACACGTCCACTAAGGACCGGCTGCTATAACGGCCCGCACACTAAGTCCAACATCCCACGTCTAAGAACCAGTGCACAATATCTTACAATCACATAACAACCACATCTTAGCATTATTAATAATCTACATAATCAACAGTGCCCCCCCCCCCCCAAAAAAAAAAAAAAAAAAAACAAAACACCCACACCCACACACAATTTTCTATTCATCGCCCCACTTCTAATCATGACTGATGTTATTAGATGTAGGGAGGCCCACTCTTCATCACAAATCGAATATTACACAGCATCACATCAGATTTCAATACAATAGTCCACATAATTAACTATAATCCACCTTATACCTTGATTAATCTAATTAGGAAGACTAGATGTCAATCACATACAAAGTCCAGGGTTATCCCCCTTCATACAGTCCACCCAGACTACCTGTACACACACATAACCTAGAAAATATAAGTGTTTCACACATGCAACGCCCTGATGTAAAATCTAGTGGGTCCCACTAGTCCAATCTAAGATCAGCCATAATATACATGGTCGCCCAGGGCTAAGTTGTCATACCGGTGGATTTGATTCATCATCAGACATCCTTACTGGGCCCCACAGATCAAAACAGTTTGTATTGGCTTCCAAGCAATGACTCGCCTGGGAATGTCGTGGCTGTTAGATAGAACAACAAATGGGACCCACTTCCTATGAGTCCACCATCACTAGGGTCGACCATGGGTCCCCTACAAGTTGGCTGGGATGGATTTCCAATCATGTGGCCAGATGGGTCCTAGTAGTCTAACGACATACAGTCACATACACGGTGACAAACGCCTCCTTGGCATTATAGTAATTGGATGAAGGCCCAAGTGGGGCCCACTCTCCATGGATCCTCCACCCTAAGGGTCGCCCCTAGGCCCACTTCAAAAGGTGGGGTACTGATCAATGATCAAGTGGGCCCAGTGGACTCGCACCCCCTGTCGACCAGAACTGTTCTATCTCCATAAATCAAGCCTCTGTTGTATACTTCCCCTGGATGGTGGCTAAAGTGGGGCCCAATCTCTATGGGGCCAACGCCACTATGGTCGCCCATGGGTCCCCTTCAGGGTCCATGGACCAGATCCTTGATCAAGTGGGCCAGGTGGTCCCACTATTCCCAAACGCAAGTCTTCATATATGCTCTGTTTCTAGATTTTTGCATATACAGCCATTAATTCATTCACCAGAAGAGATGAATGGCTTGACAATCACTATTTTACTGGAATGAGACCAACCAAAGTGATTTCACGAGTTCTGGCCTCTAAATAGGATTCCCTGCAACTCGATATCTCCCATTAAAGTCTCCATGCACACCAATATACAGGCCCAACACAATCCTAGTATTATCAATCATCTAATATATTGTGTATCGATAACTAGGAAGATTCACTCGCCTCAGGTACGTGATCGTTGCGTTTGCAATGTGTGGGCACGAATAGGACATCTGTCAATGACCTTCTTCCTATTCCCCTAGATTCCAATGACCAAGTTCTCTCTCTCAGATTTCTTTCAAAACAAAGGAGGAAATTGAATAACACTAGGGTGGTCAATGGTTGTCTATATATAAAAAGAAGATAGAGTCCTAGTCTTCTCATACCTCCCTAATTAGAGTTGTATAAAACTCCTTACCTTTCCTTTCTAAAAACTATTCACGTGAGGCTACTTCTAATTCCATCATAATTTATCAACTAAGGTCCTACCTGGGCCAAACTAATCCTAGGGCCTAGGTAACTCAAGATATTACATACCTTAGCGAATCTAGAGATTTCCCAGTATTATTCATCCTTCCTACAATGAGTGGCGAGATATACTTGCGTCCGAGTGACAAAACGATCAGGATTTTGCTGCAACTATAAAAGAAAGAACAAAACATTGAAATTAAAACAAATAATAAGAGTAAAGTAACATCAATTAAAATCCATTTCAATATGTGGTCCTTGCCTGTAGGGCACATTCAAAGGCCCAAATCCACTTCATTGAAGATGCCCCCGTATATATGTGCTTAGTAATGGTTTCATAAATCAAGTTAGCGGATCAGGCAATTTTAGTAAGACATTCCATATGGACTAAGATAAGTTACAATTAATAAAACATTTACACATTGCTAAAAACTCAATCCAATAGGTGTGTCACATTCTAAAAAGGAATTACCAGCTCAATATCATATAAACCCCATGCCTTATAGCCTCAGATATCACAAAATCCAAACCCTGCAAAGCAGAAAAAGAAATAAACAATACAAAGCAGGTAAAATAAATTATTGGAGTACAACTTACCTCCAGTTATATATCTTAACATTATTTTGGCACCACCCGGCTGGATTTTCCCTTCACAGAAAATCTGAAGGATCAGCACAAATAAATTATATCAAACAGATGTACTAGTAATAGTATGGAAAAGAAGTGCAAGGAATTTGAATTATCTTTCTAGCTATATAACCAACCTGATAATACCTCTTGAACTCTCAGATGCAATTGTGCCAAGTATAATGAGACATCACTGATAGAGCACCCAGTATTTTGAAACACATAAAAACAAAAACCATAAATCTGAAGACAAGAAAAAAAAAGGAATTACAACAACTTAGTAAGGATTGAAAAAATAGAAAAAACATGAATCACACAAACCATTAATTGTAAGGATTCTAGAAGGCATCAATCTCAAAGCCCAATGTGAGAAACACTTACATCCAAAACGCTTATCCATGACTTTGTTCACAAACCATCACTGAAAGAAATAAAAATATTTGAACACAGAAAAGAAAAATAGCATAGATCTGAATAAAATATAATGAAAGAAAAAGAAACTTTAGATCATGTAGAAATTTTCAAAATGATTGAAATTCATGGTATGTCCAAGCATTAAAAATTGAAATAGACCTAATAAATCAAGTAGCTATTAACGCTAACAAATAAACAACTGAAATAAATTTAAACCCAAAAGGCAAATCAAATCCATCCCCCAACTGAAATAGAACACATAAACATCTAAAAATAAGAAATGATTCAATATAACCCCAAAAGGCACCAAATAGATCCTTTCACAAACTCATCCAAAAAACTAAAAACATCCCAACACACTCAATAAAATCTAAAGAATACCCATCAATCAGAACAAACCCATCAATTTGGACACCTCAAACCCACAAATTATCTGAAACCAACATTTTGAGGCCTGAGTATTTACTTGGCTGGGCTTGGGCTTACATATGTGCCTGATGCACAGCGTTCTTATCTCCTTCAGAAGCATTTACACATTCCTAACAAATCATTTCTAGTTACATCATCCCATCCACAATATGGAATTCACAAAATATATCCACCTACAAATACAAAAGGTTTCCATTTACATAGTCCAAAAATACTTGCATTCACAAAAGAACACAAACTTCATTGCCCTTGAATAAACTGATGCTGATGTGTTGCCATTTGTTGCATATACATGTCGTGTACGACCTTCTCTCTATAATACCACATGTCATGTTGGTTGAAATTCATAGGCCGGCCTGTGACAATGTGCTCCACATACGCCAAAGTGAAAAACCCACAATCATGGCTGCACACGTCAATTTCATGTTAATACATTTTTATGCAATAATAATGAAATCAACAATATTATTCATTAAATGCTTACTCACCCATTGACTTGTTGTGGCAGGTTCGGTATCCTCACTAACTTCCAACTTAAGGGATTGGGCCAACCATAGTCATGAAGCCGGGATGCGACAAAAGTAGTCTGGAAAAGAACATGCGTTACAATTAGTTCATAACAAATGTGTGATTGGATCTAAGATGAAACTGATGAAATTAGCACTTACAAAGCATTCTAGAAACTGAACGTCAACAACACTATTTAAGCTGTTGTAATATTCTCATCTTCCTACTTTGACATTTCCTACCAAGAGGTGAAAATGATTGACTGTACACATCGGGAATACCAGCCAATCACGAGAGCTGAAGCTATAACGGTATCCTCTCTCTGGGAATCCAAACGAGTTATTGTAGGTATCCGGATGTGTCTTTGGATCTCTGTACCATTCCTGTGGAAACAATGAATGGAGGCTTATGTGACTATCATTACATTTGAATGCAGAAAATTACGCTAGTGGGAGGCTTTAGTATGATCATACCGCAAGGCTAGAATGGAAAAAGTGAACACCGCACCCCAGTAGCCAGAATTTCAAACCAATAATCCTGGCCTGCAAAATTTAGATTTGGTAAGAACACATAATTCAAGATCTCATATTTGGTACGCACACACGTAAGTTACTGAAACCAATTATCCATTGTATGTTGTTTGTCCTCACCTCAGTATCAAGCCATTCATTATGTAGGAGTTGATGCATTTTGATGGCAAGGATAATCGTGCAAAATTTGGCTAACAAGGGATCACTGCAATATTGCTTATTATTCAATCCCAAATGACCATAAGGTACGACTTATCTACTTGAGATGTCAGCAGAAGTAACTTACTTTGCTTTATATTCATTCCAAAAAATATCAAGGCGGCCTCCTCAACTATAAGACTGTACTCAGCACTGCGGGCTCCATAAGTTATCACCTGGTATGGCTGAAACCATGCGGGCAACGTATTCTTCCTGTGCCGGGCTTTGATCCTTACTATCATGGAGGGGAGCGACTCGCCTGGTGATAGTTCTACAACAGATTCTTGCGTTAACACTGGTCGTAGAGGGGTAACAAAACCACTTGGACTAGATACGATATCCTCAACGGGTTGGGAGGATATGATATCTACATGAATTGGACTTGGTGGGATGGGATGTGGAGGCATTTGTAACGGAACACTATTGGGCGTTAGTTGACTGATGCTGTCGTCCGATGTTTTTGGTCTCTGTAATGCATATAAACATTTATTCAATCATAACCCCAAAAATAGTAATATTTAAGAGATTAACAACAAATAAGTATGTGCCACGTACTTTCCTCTCCTCCTCATCTGAGCTAGAGCTAATGCAATCTTGCATTTTAAATTCCACAAACCTGGAAGCACATGTTGATTTAAATCGCATGATCTTACGACCTATTCTATCTAAGAATTCATCAATCTTTTTTTCCTTCTCCAGTTGCCTCTTCATATCTTCAACTCCTACCAGTAAATGGGATGCAAAATCACCAATCTCCATCATAGTTGAGTCTGACAAATCTGTTTATGGATGCGATTGAGAGGGACCTGGATCTTATTGTGTGTGATTATGCTCTTGCTCAAGGTCAGGGTTAGTGGCACCTTCCACAACTTCAAATCGTCCGATTCTCAATCTGGTGATACCCATATACCACTGAAAGTACTCCTCGGAGTGACGATTACTGTCAACTTCAACTTCCGCTTTAAGCACCAATTTCTTTCTACCATTCCACTCTTTAATTCCTTTTTTCATTTTCTTTGAATAGTCTACGATGGCCTTCAATACCCTATCTTCCCTATTGAATGCATCGTAGAATGGAGGGGGAACTATTTGTTGAAGGCCGAATTGCTTCATCACACGATTGCTATTATGGCATTCAACAATCCAGTAACAGACCACCACGGTCTGTGAGCTAAATGCCTCCATTTCATGTTCATCCACTATCTTGGCCAATTCCTCTTCAAAACCAACATATGGCCGCCAAATGAATTGCATTTATTAAATAAAACGTCAGGTACATTTATCTACTTCAAAATGCTAAAAAAGTACCAAACAATATATGTAGATCCCATAATTAAATATTATATGTAAGCGCTTACATTATCTGAATCTTGGTTGTCAAGTTGTTTACGAACAACTTTCACCATGGAGAAGGTTTTGTGACTCTTCAAGCGCCGGGACCATATGCAACTAAGGGGGAATTCGAAGTCATCATCCCATTGTTGAGCTGATTTAATTTCTCGCCCAATTAACATACAAGATATGGCCCAAATCTATTTCAAATAATTAGTAAGCATTATTAGAATATTATGGAGTAAAATTAGACAATTCTTACATATAGTGTCTATAAATGGGTAAGCGAATTTACTTGCAAGAGTTGAACAAGCCCACCTAAGGTCTTCTGGAGGTCAGTAGGCCTCTTAGAACCTTTGTGCTTGACAGTGGATTTGTGGACTGTTCTTCTTGATAAATGTCGATAAAGGTTCGCCAAGCATGCAGGGCCCCAAGAAAATTTTTTAAACTCCCTAAAAAGCTTTAAAATCCCCCTCCCCCCCGGAGGTGTTTGTAAAAATTTGCCCCGCCACCAAAAAAAAAAAAAAGATAAGCCCTGATAGCCATTATTTCCTCATTCTTCGAAGATTTCTTGGTAAGTTTGCTAAACTTTTTCACGAGCCAAATCAATTTTAAGTCACTGCCATTGCAATCCCTGCCTTGTTGAGGTTGTTTACCCAACAACTCTAAACATACCTCACTAACTGTAGTGGGGCTAGAAAATGTACGCCCTGTAACTATTCTCCCATTGATGGGTAGCCCATATATGTAAGCAACGTCTTCAAGAGTGACTGTTGCTTCTCCACTAGCCAAATGGAAAGTGTTTGTCCCAGGCCTCCATCTCTCTACTAATGCAGAAATTAGTGCATGGTCAATCGTGATTTTTTGCAATTTAGAAAGATGAAGGAGGCCCGTTTCTTGAACGGATGCTTCTTGGGTCTCATTCAAAGACCACTTATCCTGCAGTATGGTTGCTGGCTTACAAACAAGTGGTCCCACATTCTGTATCAAAATAATTAATACAAATATATCATCCACAGTTATATGGGAACTTAAACAAAATGTGTTTGTGTATACATAAAGTTCAACATACCCTCCCACTCCATACTTCAGAAATATGGTCATCTTGTTTTCGCAGAATGCTTCTGTCAAGTGGACCAAGGTTAAATTCCGCCATCTATAATAAAACAAAACCCATCAATGTAAGTGTTTACACCAGATGAGAGAGATAAAATTCAATATGTATGTACAATTTGATCCCACTTCCATATGTCAGTCCATTTGCCATTTGTTATAGTTACGGTCCACTTAAGAGATATTTGAGAGTGTGTACCAATATGCCACATAAAATCAGTTTAGAAATAAAATTCAGTATGGCCCTTGGAATTGAATTACGGTATATTGAGTTCTACCATGACACATTAATGAAACATGAAATTTCATATAGAGAGGATAGGTAAGTATGACTTATCATCCATGTCAATCATAGTTACCAAACTGGTATACACACTTAGAATTGATACTAACAGAATTTTTTTATGGTAGAACAATTTTTTACAACGCATACACTTCATAGATGAACAGCCAAGAGAATTGACAGTAACAGTGATTTCTTTACCCGCAGAGCAACAAGCTAATACTCTCAGTGGTTGTTGAGTTCTATCACAATATCACTCTCTTTCAATACAGACTTGCAACACAACACTTTCGAGTGACAACTAATAAGCACTAAAAAAAGCTACTGCCATAAGACTACAGGGATAAATACCTCTATAATGAAATGGGATTAAGAAAATAGAAAGAATGTTATATGTCAACAATATAACACCATGAGAAGTCTTCTCAATGCTTGAAGTAGATGTTATTGTATCATTTTTATTCTTGCAGCATATAGGTATGTTTTATGATTTTAGCCTCGCTGAATTTTATGCTCAATAAATTCTAAATATAACTCTTATGGGTAATAAAGTAGTTTATTTATTTTTTTTCAATGCATGGGTTCCATTGAAGTGTAGATCTGTTCGGCGATGGATGACACCATCCACATTAATTTTTGCAGTTTGTAAGTAACATTTGTATTTTATGTATCTATCAATAATGATAGGGCATGCAAAACTGACACATGACCATCACACCCTAAGTCTACATGGGCATCATTTTTAATGCTCTGTTGTTGGTCTAACATTTTACCCAAATAAATTGCAGAATCCCATGATATCATGGCCTTTTCAGTTTCTATATTAAAAACTGGTAGCATTTTCTAAGTAACATTTTATCGTACCATTCACATCTATGCACATTCATCTTACACATCACCAAATGTATTCCTAATCAGCATAAACCCCAAATGTTTGATGAAATGCTACTGACATATATTGGGGATTGCTTACTTTATGTAATTCAAGGGTAGTGAATGGAATACCAGAGTGCTTTTGCTTTTCCTGTTTTGACATTCACATTGCAAATATGAGGATCCAAACTCTGGTGAATGTAAATTTAAGTTCTTTTGAATGGTAGAAAAGCTGCATTGCAATTAAGAAAAATTACTAGAATCTAAAGAGTGATCTTGTATTTCTTCCTTCTATTTTTATTCATGGATTGCGCTCTGATATGAAAGTTACAAAAGCATTGGCAAAGTTAAAATAGGAGACTGAAATAAAATTGGGTGAGGACATATTGAGCCTTGAGAAGTAACAAATTTTAAGCTTAATGAGTTGATAACTTTTGTCATAGACGTTGGCATGTGTTTCACCAACCTCCAGATACCTGATCAAACACTCACATGTTCTCCTTTGTTAGTTCATTTGTAATCCATTTTATTTCTTTTAGGAATTCTAAGTAGAACTCTATAGACAACCTAGATTGATGGCCTAGATTGATGAATAACACCCATGATGACGACGACGACAGTGGCGATGACGACAATGAAATGGGTTTTGATTGGTCAAATGATATGGAGCAAAGAAATCAGTTGTTTGATGTTATGCATGATGGGAGCAATGCCAAGTAATCAACGTCATTGGCACATTGATGAAAAAGAAAAGTGCTACATTAACATTAAAAGTGTTAGTTAAAAAAGACATCGATCACATATATAGAGGAAGAAGAGATCTCATGTTAAAAGAACTCAATATCCACTTTTCTATTTAAGTACGTTTTTCATATGAGGTTGCATTCTCGTTGATGAGATTATATCTCAAAATACCTCCATCTTATGATTCTAACCATCCATGATCCAATTGGGTCTCCACTAACAATATGGGAAGCTGGTTGCAATTATTTTCAATCAGGATGGCTGTGATCATAGGACATGAGACCTGCAGTTCATTTCATGGAAAGGTCCACTAGTTGAATCACATGTTTTCCAAAATTGGGCTTGTGGGTCAAGTAGAAAATGTCTTAATCTTACCATTGAACTTGACAATGAGGACTTGCTATTTTCTGGTTATTACCTAGGAGCATATGTACACTACTATTGGCCACTTGTAAAGAGGCTTGATTAGATTCACTGATCGGCCAATCTGGCTTCGTATTCAAATTATTTAAATATATTTTAGTACATATCATAATTCATTTAGTGAATATTACATAATAATATTAATTTAAATCCTAAGAATCCATTTAATTGGGGTATATCACTAAATATACAAGCATGGTAAGATTAATTTCTGAACTTTCGAGGAGTTCATATGATAGATACAACATTCGTTTCGGCACCCTCGAGTAGATATTGGTAATAGTTTGAAATTGAGCTAGAACAATCTACCAACACAACCACATAAGCTTCACAATCCCTTGTATCTCTAGGGAGCCCATCCAGCTAATTTAATTGTTCATTTTACTCGCATTGATATTCCAAGCATGCAAGTTGGAGTTTTGGATTATTGAATTGAACAAAGTATGATAGAAATACACCATTCACATACTCTAATGCCATTTCTAGTCTCTTAAAAACATATACTAAATACAATACCATGTTCAAAAACAATCTACCAATCACATTGAAAACTACAATGATAAGCTTAACCATACCATGATCAAGAAACAAATAATTGATTAAAAAATAACAACATTGATTAAAAACATCTAGGGCACCGTGGAGAGAACCACCGATCTCTAACTCTAACACCATTCGAACAATGATTGTGAAAGATGTGCTTGCACCTTCAAAGAATTCTACATTGTTCTCTTTTTCCATGAAACCCACCAAGCAAACGAGACAGGCAGAGTTGAGCTAAGCTCCCTCTTAGTATTTAGGCATGTGAGAGGGTCGGATGAAATCTTCCCACATAATCCCTATCTTAATCAACAACAGTTTTGTCAAGAGTGTAAGGGCAACGCCGAAAACGGCAATTGCTAATAAATCAATATCTGCCTGAGAGAGGACTTTCATCGCCCATTGATCGGTTTGAGCGATACAAACACCAGAGAGAGGACGAGGTTTGTTAGAGAAAGGGAGAGGAGATCAGATGGCTGGAAAAAAGGCAAGAGCAAATCAACTCAGAGGGTCATCAGAAAGACTGGAACTAGCAAGACTGTGCAAGTAAAAAAAGAAGAGGATAATTAAGTTGTTCACTCGCAGAGACAAACGTTAGAGCAATAGTAGTAGTAGTCCTTGTTCAAATTTTAGGCCTTGTTTGGTATCTCTACTCTTATTTTGAAAGAGCCATTAAAAAAAGGTTAAAATTTTCAAGAAACCCATAAAAAGGCAATCCTTTTTTCTGCCATTGAGAAAGAAAAAGGTAAGAGAAAAAAGAAGGGGAAAGAAAAAAGAAAAGGAGAGGAGAGGGAAAAAGAAGAGATAAGGAAAAGAGGAGAAGGAGAAAAAGACAGCCTTCCCTCACCCACTACTTTCTATCCAAGTGACTCTCTCTCTCTCTCTCTCTCTCTCTCTCTCTCTCTCTCTCCTTCCTACATTTTTTTTAAATAAAAAGTTTGAATGAAATTTAGTTTCGACCGAAATTGTCTGAAATTTGGACCTAAAAAGAGGTTAAAATTTGAAAACTGTTCGGTATTACATGAATCTATTTTAAATAGACCATTTGGTATTTTAAATAGACCGTTTGGTATGCATTCTTTTTGCCTCCTATTAAAGGGGTACCTCTTATTAGAGAGATAATTTAAATCATCATTTAAAAAAAAAGGAACATGATGGAGGATATGTCTAAAATTAAAATTATGCATTATGATGACATATCTTTTAAGACTTTTTATCAAACATTTGGAATGCAAATTTAAAATAATTCAAAACAAAACACATGTCAACAAATGCACACGACAAAACTCACTCAAACACATACACACCCGAAACTCGAGCACCCAAATGGCACCCAACTTCCCATCACTGTCCAAATTCAAACATAGACATATATCATTGATCAACATATAATAAAATAAAATAAAATTTCATAATTTATTTTTCTCAACAGTCTACCTCTTCATCATTTCATATATCATAACCATCACTCATCTCATACATTCCCATTTACAGCCTCAGTATACTCCCCCCCATTTGACAATCTTTGTGTGAAAAAATAGATAAACATATAGTCATCAAACCCAGTGCCACCATCGACCAAACAACACCGAAATAACAAAAATCAAAAAAGAAAAAGAAAAAGAAGAACAATACAAAGAAGCCTAGAATTGTAACAACACTTAATTAAAAGCCTAGAGTTAAAGCCTGTCCGAAGCAGTATGGAGAAGACAGAGAGACTGAAGTGCAAAGAGTCAAGAGAAATAAATTAATCTTACATTTCCATCTTAACCTTTAAAAATGATATAGAACACCTAAAAATATATATAGTAACTAATTATAAGTGTTTTACTGTTAATTTGATTTCGTCCAATTGCCTCCATTGTTCTTTTTAAAAATAATTTTTGTTGATCTTTATTGTTTTGATTTTTCCTACTCAAAAATATATAGTCCATTCTACAAATCAGCCAGATGGTCTCTCTTATAAGTGGCCAGGAACGAAAAGAGGATGGAGGTTAACATGCGGCCGCAAAATAACCTAACAAAAGATTAGATGAGAAAATTTAATGATTCTGCAAAAGTAAAAATGTTGAAAGCATGGCTCCATTGCAAAAATCTTCTCTGAAAAGTTAGATACATAAAGTCTAAAAGACAATAAAGATATATATAAGTCAGCACATTCTAATCATGTCCCTTTGATGGGTTAGACTAAACCAAGATAGCTACTGGAGCCACCAAAAATCATACAATAGATAATTACTATATAACAATTCAAGAGAGGGATTATTGTGCAAATAAAAAATGAATAATACACATCTAAATAAAAATGCAAAAAAATAGATATTCTAGAGAGAGAGAGAAAATGATCATTTAAAATGGGGCTTGCTATTGGCACACAGAATTATTCTTTTCCCACACAAGGAATCTAAATAATTTTTAATTACATTTTTACCCCTTTATGAAATGACCAAAATATCCAATCTCCCTCCAAAACTCAAAAGCTCTCTTCTTTTCACACACACAGTCGATCTTCTTCTTCCCTCCCTGTACTCCAACACAGAAGTCATCTTCTCCACATCTCATTATTCTCCACTTCATTGTTGTTTTGGCATCTCATCTTCCTCCATTTTGTGTTCTTAGCCAACTCATTTTCCTCCATCTCCTTCTTCTTTCCTTCTTCTTGCAGTTAACTTTTTTCATTAGATCTATCTAGTGTAATGAAGGAAGAAAAGAACAATGAAATCGTGTCTCTCACTCAGAGCAGCAGTGGAAAGGTCCGTTTCAATGTGATTTGTTCGTATTTTTTGCAATTTTAGGGAAATTTTTCTCAACTGCGAAGTTGCAGACTCCCCGATATGTTCGGACTGTAAGGTCCGAACAAACTCAGTCTGTTCGGACTTTTATGTCCGAACAAACTGAGACTGTTCAGACGTATATGTCCGAACAAACTGAGTCTGTTCGGACGTTTATGTCTGAACAAAATGAGTTTGTTCAACCATAAAAGTCCAAACATTATTGGATAGTTCGGATCTGTGTATCTGAACAGTTTGACTCCGAACATTTCTTCTGCAGGTCTCTACACAGGAAAGTCAAGTTGGATCGGAATTTGTCATGGATTATACCAGTGAATTTATAACTCAAGAGGTAAGACGTACTGTGGATTTATTACTCAAATTACAATTGTTCGTTATTAAGTTCGTAATAAATTTGTTTATTGTTGGTATTTCACAGTCGGGATTTGTTGATTAGTTGGGCTCGTGCTGTAGGAAAGAGAAACGGTTTTGTCATTATCATAAAGGTTTCAAATGCTGCTCGGGTAGGTGTCAAAGCTAGAGTACTACTTGCATGCGAGAGAAGCGGACAATATAAGCATTAACATCGCCAAAAGCCAAAAAGGATCAAACAAACAGGTTCCAAAAAATGTGGATGCCCTTTCGCATTAAGGGGCAAAAAGTTAGACTCAAATGATGATTAGATGTTGGAGGTTGTATGTGGCGTGCATAATCACTCGGCCGCGGAACATTTAGAGGGACATTCATTTGCAGGCAGATTGTCAGAAGAGGAAACAAAGTTGCTGGTTGATATGTCTAATAGCATGGTTAGACCAAAAGAAATTTTGGTTACGTTGAAACAAAGAAGTGAATTAAACGTAACTACAATGAAGACAATATACAATGCACGTTACAGATATAAAGTTAATGAGCGGGGTGGAAGAAGTCAGATGCAACAACTGCTGGGGAAGTTGGCAGAGCACAATTACATAGAATGGCATAAGAATTGTGAGAATAGCGAGACTGTAACTGATTGATTTGGACACACCCAAACAGTTTAGATTTGTTGCGTGCATTTCCACATGTTTTAATAATGGATTGTACCTATAAGACCAATCGTTATTGCATGCCTCTGTTGGAGATTGTTGGAGTCACATCCACAGACATGACCTTTTCTGTATGCTTTGCATACCTTCAGGCGGAACGTGAAGAGAATTATGCATGGTCACTGGGTGTACTGCGTTCAATAGATTTGGATTGAATGTAACAATTTTGAATGTAACAAGTTTTTATTGGATATTCGAAGTTTGAATGTAAACATTTTGAATGTAACAATTATGCATTTAACAAGGTTGCATGAATTGCACTCATTTTTTACTGTTGTCATTAAGTTCTAAATTCAGTTTATCAGTGTGTTCATACAACTCCATACACAGTTGAAATGTTCGGACCTGTATGTCCGAACAAACAGGAAATGTTCGACCTGTATGTCCGAACAGACAGCACTTGTTCGGACCTATATGTCCGAACAGACAGGATTTGTTCGGACCTGTGTATCCGAACACTACATCTGTAACAAGACATTTGATATTTCACCATGTACATCTACATCTGTAACAATTCATTCAATAGTCCAAAGTAATAAAAACATAACAGTTTCCAAAAGTAGAAAAACTTAATTCATTCAATAGAAAAGTTTCCTAAGTACAACCATCGAAAGTCCATCAACTTGATTGAAATACAAATTTTCAAATTTCTTTAAACTTCTTCAAATTTCTTCAGTTGTTCATTCCCCGTGTTGACCTGCTGCGGCTGTAGCTTTGTGAACTCATGGCCGGATGTCGAATGGTTCGTTGAGCATCGGCTATTAACATTCCCCGCAAGACATGGGCAACTTGATTCACATGAGTATATAGTCCCCGTGGGTCTTCAACCCAATGGTCCTCACCCCTTCCCATCACTTCATCAAGAATGAACAGTGCATCCGAATTACGCTGCTCATAGTCCACCATACTGCTAGACTGTGCTTCTTCGGGACGGGGAACAAAATTAGAGTGAGAGTTTGGGTTTTGTAATATCCTCCACGAGACTCGTTTATACCAATCCATATAACCGGCTACGCAATCTGCAGGACGCCTTACGGGTTGACTACGGTTCAATGCAGACAGTAGGTGATTAGGTCATCCCTCCCAAACTCGATTCATGTATTGATACGCGATATGGTAGTCACGGGCAGTCGGACCTCGCGTAGCTCGAATGGGGGCTAATGGCGGTGCAGGAATAGTTTGTACTCTCCCAAATTGTCTGAGCACCCTATCCGGATGATAAGGCTCAACCACGTCCATACACTTGATGCATCCACAGTAGTATGGAACCTCATTGAAAGGGTGATAGCGCCTAACATCACGATATGGGTCCTAAGTGACCTGAAAATATTGAATCAAAGCATAAGATATGAAGATACATAATACATAATAGCTACAATCAAATTTATTCCCTCATGAGTTTATCACATTAATGCACATTAAAGAAATGGAGAAACGAGTCAAATAAAAATAGTCTTTGAAACAAGCAATAACTCCACACTCTTTTACCAAAAAAAAAAACTCAGCATCATGTTCGGACCTTTAGGTCCGAACACATCGTCATTTTTGGGAACACCAAAACGAAACAGACATTGTATGGGAACCGACCCAATGCATGAAAAAAGTATACCATTGTTTCTAAAATCCTACATTGAATGAGAATCTATCCCCATAACAAGTTTGCATTAAAAAAAAGTCATCTAAGATGGAAACAATGGTAAAGAATAAATGGTGAAGCAAAATAAAATGAAAATGGTGGAGATAGAGTAATACCTTTGGAAGAGGAGATGGTGTAGATGACTGGGAACGCCGGAGGAACGGAGACGTCGGAGAAGGAGAGAGTTGGATCGATTTTGTGTGTGGAGTGAAAGAGAAAGATCTATATGTGGAAAGAAGAAAGAGGACGATGGAGAGGGGGCAAAATGGGGACATTTGATGTGTGGGGAAAGAAAAAATATACATTTTAAATTATTGTGTTGTGTGTGGAGAGAAACAGTGTGGGAAAAAAATTATTCTGTGTTCCAATAGCAAGCCCCTTTAAAATAAGATTCTCTAAAATAAATCTTTGCTCACGAATAAATAAAATAACAAAACAAAACTAAATGACTTTTACGCGTACCTTTTCCTATACCACTTAATCCTTGACAAGACTTCACCACTGTTATTAAAAGAATGACAAACAATTACATAATTAGAGAGGATATTCAAATGAAAAATATGAAAACTAAAATGTAATTAAAAGGATGGCACACAATTACACAAAATCCCATTTTCATTTCGGAAACCTCCCATAAAATAAAATTCTCGAATTTGTTAAGGAAAAAAAAAAAAAATCGTCCCTCTTCCAATAATCTCCAAAATCCTAATACGAGAAACCATTTCCATTCACTCTAAACCCAAATCTCAAAACCCAAAAAACCTTATCCATCTCAAACCGCCCCGAGCCCAAACAATTCCAACCAAATTTCTAAAAGTCCAAGCATATCCCCAACAACTTACCGAATCGACCCCTCCCTGCAAACAGACCCAGCAAAGTCCCACAGGGCTTGGGCCCATCTTGTTCAAGCCCCACTCCTACTGCAGACCCCAAAAATCCCAAAATCATTGTCGATCCAATCTCCATTCAATGCCTCACTCACCCTCTCTCACCTACCACTAACACCTCCAACCTTAGCCCTCAAAATCCCTTAACAGTACCATCTCAAACAACCCTGCCAGGAAACAAAAAACAGATTGAAGGGAAAGAAAAGATAAGAAGAAATTGAGGAACCACTCACGCCATCTACCGATCCACAACTATCAACCATCATCCCTTCTGGAGTATGCAACAACGTGGTTACCGAGGCCCAAACCGAGTGGGAGAGTGAGGAAAAGTGGAAGGAAGACGGGAGATTTGGGAGGGGGTTGTTTATGTAGCCAATTTTCAAGTGTGTGGGTTGGTAAAAAAGTAATGGGTTTGGTTTGGGTATTTACTGCCCCCAATTTAAGGGTCGGTAAAAAATAAGTACTAAGTTTGGTTTGCGTATTTACTGCCCCCAATTTACCACATTTTGTTGGGCGGGAAATCTCCCGCCTCATTTGATATGCAAGGCCCACCATCCAGGTCGGGTTGGCACTTGGCACCCGCAACCAGGCGTGGCCTTGCCCGACCTGGCTAACCTGGGAGAGAAGGTTACGGACATCTAGTATTTGATTTTTATACTTGCACTTCAAGCCCTGCGTCCAATGCAAGTTTTTAATTTATAGTGGGAAAAGTCCATTTAGTTAAAAGTAAACACTGAGTAAATAAACAAACTCCATTTAAAATGATTATATATAAAATTCAGAATTAGTCATCATCTTTTAGAGAAACTCATTTACCTTATAACCCTTCCCATTCATGGGGAATGGATATTGGATAGAGAGAGAGGTTAATTGAAAGTGAATTAAAATATAAATAGAAACAAATTGATCATCAAATGCAATTGGGAGGCATGCTTATTTTAAAGAGGATAATTTATTAAAAAAATCTTATATATAAATCTAAATCAATCATCAATAATATCAAAACATTGAAGCATGTTCGAGATCAAACTGACCGTGTTCTTTATAGTATCAATGGCGACGATGCTAGAGCTTTCTCTACTATGTAACATACGCTGGGATGTAGTCAGAGAGAAGGCTGATGTTGACGCTTCATTCTACAATGGAATAAATAAAAATTCCACTTTTATATACCATGCATGGATGTTAAATGAACCTTATAAGATTGAGAAAGAGAAAGCAAAATGGTGAGCTAAAAAATTATAAAAATTTAAAAGCAAATATTTTAATGATTAAGTAAATTGAATGAGTATATAAAAGAAAACCATTTACTAAAACGTAAGAAAGCTTTTTAATTATATACAGAACTTATAAATTACCGTATATTGTATTTTTTTATGTCAGCTGAAGTCTCAATTGCAATTCTCCACTTGTTATTCTTGATAAGCAAACAGCGATCTCAATCATCAAATATATGAAATTGCACATTTTGAAAAATCAATAAGGGGTAGCAAAATGATAAAATCTTAGGACAATTTAATCAAATATAAATGATGAAAAATATAAACAAATAGAAAGGGAAGGAAATAAACTTCTCCAAATGATCCATTTAATAGATGAATTCAAATTTTTTTTTTCTTTTTTTTTGTATTTCTGCCAAACTAAACCAAAGACTATATACAAAATGACTAACTTTATTACTATGACCTACCAACCTAACCTGAACTTCCTTGCTACATCGACTTTATTATTATGGCCCACCAACCTAGCCTGAACTTCCATGCTATATCGATAATAGTGTTTACATTTTCAATCCTATTAATAAATGGGGAAGCATTAGGTTAGCAAAGTGATTTGGAATGACCGAAATTAACCCTAACATGATTTTGAAACTATAAACTTAAACATACCCTTTAATATATAGGTGAGGCTTAGGTTAGTAAAGAATAAACCCAAACCTAAGCATTAGACTTGACTTTCTATAGAATGTAGTAATTAAATAGAAACAAAAAGAGCAGTAGTGACATGATAATGAAACCCGTCTACAAACTAAAGATGATCTTATCTAAATTTACAAAAGAACAGGCATTGGAATTTAGACACACAGCAATTGTTGCAATGAAAAGAGTGACTCTAGATTTGACAGCTGAATGCCTGAGTCATCATCAAGATAAAAAACCAATTGTTGGAAGCAATGAACTTTTATACTTCACATAGCATAAAATAATTTCAGAATTGATCTAATATAACTCATATTTAAAGAAGATATCTATGCATCAATTATACTGTACAATGAAAAGATAAAAACACATTCGTTTCAATGTAAAAAAAAAAAATTGCACTAAATTTCAAATTCTACTTGTTTAATCATTGTCACATTGTTTGATGTCAAAAGTAGAAAATAAAATTAATAAGCTCACACTGATGGTATCATCAAAGATGATATATATATATATATATATTATATAAAAACTCTCCTAAACTCAAGCTTAGGATAAAATATCGTCAGCTCATGCTTGTGGGGCCCACCTTTGGTCCATCCAAATGGACCAAACACACGATCCCTCTAAATTGCACATGTCCACTAACTTTTGGTCAAATCCGGATTTACTGGACCGTTTGGTCGACTATATATCGATTCAGATGGACTATTAATAATTAACTTTTGGGCCCATATGGAGATGATAGAAATCACGGTTGGGGTTGATTTTTTGCAAAGAGAAAGATCCCAGGGAGTCCGTAAAATCCCTCTAACCCCCATCCTCATGTGGGTCCCCAGGTAGGCCCCACCACACACTTGAGCTTACCTTATCTTAAGCTTGAGCTTAAGAGAGATGGCCTCATATATATATATATATATATATATATATTTGTGGCGAGGGACACCCCTTCTGGGGAAGTTTCAAGTACAAAACCTCTCTTTTGTACTTGAAACTTCCCCAGAAGGGGTGTCCCTCACCACAAATGGTGAGGGATGGATGCACTTGAATATTATCCATATATATATATATATGGGGTCAGCTTTCTTAAGCTGGAGTTTAGCTTATCGTAAGCTGGAATAATGCTGGTCCCACAAATCAAAGTTGATTATCATTGTTTTTTGCATGATGATCATCTCCAAAATCAAGATAAATCCAATCAGAACTGGATTTTCCAGTTCCATCATGCAAAAAACAGATTAAAAAATCAACTTCAATTTATGGGACCAACATTATTATAGCTTAGGATAAGCTAAGCTGTAGCCCAGGAGAGCCCTGATATATATATATATTTATATATACGTATATATAAGGGCTAGCTCTCCTAAGCCCAAGGTTAGGATAAGGTAAGCTCAAGTGTGTGGTGGGGCCCAACTAGGGACCCACATGGGGATAGGGGTTGGGGGGATTTCAAGGACTCCCTGAGATCTTCCTCTCTGCAAAAAGTCAGGCTCAACCGTGATTGGGCATACTACTTATCCAAGCATTCAAATTGACTCATTCGGTCATTCCTCAATCCCTTTTTAGTAACAAAACATCCAAGCCAGCACATGAAGTAGGCATCCTGTTCTTCTTCTTTTTTATTAAATAAAAAAACCCACAAGGAGTGGGCATTTTGTTTGAAAAGAAAGCTCGAATTTCTACTTGATCTCATTGTGAAAAAAAAAACATGATTTCTTTTGACTCATGACCCAATCATATGAAGGCTACATTCTATTTTGCAATGAAAATTAGTAAAATACAATTATAATTCCCTAGGCCATAGAGGTCTTGGATTGTGGTGGAACTCGATTCCCCTCCAATTTTATATGGCTTTTTTTATCGATCTTAAGTAGGAAGTGATGGGGTAGATGAGGGCGTTTGACATTGGAAATGGGTAAACCCATATCTCCCTTTTGCCTTGGCTCACACACCCATTAGCCGTATTCATCTAGAGGTGGCAAAATGTTATCCAACCCGCTAACCCCGGCTCTAACCTGACCTAGTTTTGACTTGTTCACCCTGACCCGTGAGAAATATATACAAGCTTTGCTTCATTGAGTGTAAATGGGTTCTCTAAGGTAACTTAATTGCATTGCATAAGATGGTGGGCTTTGTGGGATTTATGGTTGCAGCAAACATAATATACCAGGACTGCGAACCACTAACCCTCATAACGTGTACCGGATAATGCTTCACTAGTTTGAGATATGTATTGCCACATTTTGTATTCCATGTTGAATGTCTTCTTGAATGCATTGATAGGGGGGCTCAACTCTCAAGTCTCAACGGATTGACATTCCGGTGGCATCTTTTGAGGCCTTTGCAATAACTGTTTAGAGAATTCAGATTCAATGATATTACGTAGGAAAATTAGAGAATAGTGGTTTGGTGAGATTAGATGTGAAGAGCAATTCCGAAATATTGCATTGCAAAAAGTTCAAGAATGCGCCACATGTCGCCTTCCAATAAAGTCACTTGTTGTCTTTTATTATATAATAATTAGCTCATTGTAATTCAATTTTGTACACATTAAAGACTTGCCATGGATTAGAGGATGTCCCGAATGGGCATGGATTAATGGCACAAAGTCTGATGATCATATATGTATTAAAATTTTGTTAGATTTTGACCCTCTTTATTCAAATTGAAATGATAACAACTATTACATTATATCATTCTGAAATATATATATATATATATATATGGGGAACATTCATGTGCATCTATCCCTCACCAAAAATGGTGAGGGACACCCCTTTTGGGGGTGTTTCAAGTACAAAAGTGGTACAAGAGGGGTACTTTGTACCTCCCTCTTGTACTTGAAACAACCCCAAAATGAGTGTCCCTCACCATTTTTGGTGAGGGATAGATGCACATAAAGATCCCCCTATATATATATATATATATATATATATATATATGGGAGATGCTCCTATGAGAGATATTTCTCACATTAAAAGAGAGATTGTATGGGGCCCTTACATTCATATCCAATGCCAACAACTTAAATGTGAGCCCCCCCCCCCCCCCCCCCCCCCAATATCTCTTATATAAGGCCTCCCCCCCCCCCCCCCCCCAATATCTCTTATATAAGGTGAGAGATCTCTCATAGGAGCATCTCCATATAATGATATATGGAGATGCTCCTATGAGAGATTTCTAACCTTATATGAGAGATAGAGATAGGGCCCTTACATTTATAAATTACAAACTCACGTTCTCTTTTTCTTTGACAATAGAACCCATTCTCTGACACTAAAAAAAACCACTAGTTAATCAAAGTGAAGTCAAAATCAACATCAAAAGGCACAATTTCTTAAAAAGAGATCATACCCAAAATTGTAAGCTTTGATGCTCGAAGTGGTTGTGGCGACTTAAAAATAGAGAGAAGCACTCCAGATGTCTCTCGTCTTTTCATCGCTTTGGACTCTACTGCGAGAATTATCCATGACTACTGGCGCATGCATTTCAATGTCACCTAGTTTGCACCGTACTTTGTGCCCCTGACCACCTGATCTTCACTTAGGGCCCGTTTGGATAGCCAAAAAATATAGTAGAGTGAAGTTAAATGGGCCCTAACGGTCTAAAATTTCAACTCTACCCTGTTTGGATGAATCTGGACCAATAGATGAAGTAATGTTGTGAGCCATATGTACTTTATTTCAATTCAACTCAAAATACTTCAATTTTCTTGAGTAAAAGTGGATTCTACTCAAAGCTCTAACTTCAAAATAAGCATCCAAATGGAGTGAAGTGAAGTACTATACTTTAATTTCAACCTACTTCTCTTCACTCCACTTCACATGTGAAATCTACTTTATTTTACTCCACTCCTCATTTTTCCAAATAGGCCCTTAGCTACTACGGTTTGTTTGAGTCATGCCCAAGGACTGGGCGGCATCATAATGCCCTTACCACCTTCGGATGAAACGGTCCATGGTTGTGGAACATTTGGGTTCGTGAGCAAGCTCTAAATGCAAGCTACCTTCCATTTGCCCGGATCCGCCTTATACCTTTTCCACCCATTTCGGGCCGCCTATTTTTAGTTGAAATGCTACCTGTTTATATTTGGATGTTTTAATACAGTCCAGCTCTGTCTAATCATGTACAATGCTAGCCTAGTTTAGTCTTACTCTTTTTATGTACTCGCTGCCTAGTCTTGCTTAGTTTTGCCCGTCTAGCCTGCTAGTTAATAGTTTTGCCAAACACTTGTTATTTTGAGCTAGTTCGAGATTTGGAAAGGATTACTCCGTGTCAAACACTAATCTTAGTTGGATTTACTCGGTTTTGGAGTAGTTTCTTCAACTTGGCTATTTTACTTGATTCGAAGTTCAATTAAGTATTTTACTTGGATTCTAATGTTGGCACCATCCTGCGAAGTTGGACCCGACTGTGGCTGGATTTATTTATTATTACCAGTTTAGCTAACTGTAGCTTAGCCCTCGAAAGTGGCACGAAGTCATTTGCGTGGGTCTAACCAGACAAGTTAGTGATGTTGCTTTAGAGTAGGAAAAAGAAGAGAAAATGTGTGGTGTTTAGAGAGGGTTAAAAGGATTAAACATACATGCCTGTAGTAGTATCCATCTCTATTTTTCGTTTTCTGTCTGCCTTGATTTGCCCTCTTGATTTTGAGAATTGTACATTGTTTGTTGTAGGAAGGGGTTTTCTTCTAAAATTCATGGCTAAGTTTGAGTGAGGCCCATCTCTATCTATTTCAATCAAAGGGAAGGAGAGATGATAAAAATAAGATGGATTGGGAGCTGGCCAGCACTCTATATCACCCGAAGTTTGGTTTGTTTGCTTGTTTCTTCCTTTTTTAATGCCCTTCTGTAATAGAGGACCATGCTTGGTGTCAAATCACCGTAAGGTTCCTAGGATAGGTGTCCGTGTGAAGGTTTGAATTTTCCATTTTTTGAAGAAGAAAATTTCATCTGGATTTGATGATCATGACTTTTGAAGTATGAGAATTCAATAGCTAAACTGAGTTATTTTAGCCACTCAATTTGGAGCCTTGCATGAAGTTTGTTGTGACCATCAAATAAAATCTATTCTAGCAAAATGCAAGCTATACAAAGCCATCTTATCCAACCAGTGACCCTAAATATAGGTAACCAAACTGTCTCTTCAAGTTAAGTTAGACTGCACTTATCCCACTAGTTGGACTTCTTCATTCACCTGTCTTCTATTCTGGTCTTTTGAAACAACCATGTTGTCTCTAGTTGGTTTTTTGAATTTACAATTTTTTGAAGAAGCTAGTGGGGCCCGGCCCACTAAAATGCATCCTTCACACATATGAAGGGGTTTGAGGCAAGGGGCCGACTCCAAATTTGATATATGGGCTCATTCAAGACGTCTCTTTCCATCCCCCACAAGACCCATGAACAGTGGGTCCCTAGGTGGGCCCCGTTAAATTTGTTCCTCACCATGGTGAGGGAAGGATGCACATGAAAATGCTAGTCGGCCCACTAGTAGGACAATGCTACACAACGCCTAGGCATTTTTTAGAAGAAAATGCCCCTTCTAGTTGGGCCCACTGGAATGCATGATGATCATGAAAGTCTATTGGATGGAAAGGTCCATATAAGGCATACCTATATGCAAAATCTTGAGTCCTTTGATCTATGACCCTAAAATCTAATGGTTTAGAGGCATCATTTTATCATAATTTCAATCCAACGGTTAGGCAAAGTTGGATGATTGTCAAACTTGGACTAGTGACTATTCATGTGGGGGGTAGTGTATGTGAAAGACGAGATTGGCTCAACATGGGCCCCATGACCGAAAAAGGAGTAGCGGAAAAGGGGATGTTTTTGAAGTGTGACATCTTTGAGAATTTTCCATATAAAATTATATATATATATATATATATATATATATAGAGAGAGAGAGAGAGAGAGAGAGAGAGAGAGAGAGAGCATAGGCTATGAGGTGAGCTATAGTTAGATAAATGAAAAACCCACAATCAAATTATAGTGGACCAGAGGGAAGAGGATGTGCGCAAGGAATCTGCAAAATTTTGCCTCACAATTCATTTTGTGCTTTTGATATGAAGTGATCAAGTGAAGATCATAATAAGCGTTAGGCCATGGTGAGAAAAAAAAAAAGGGATTCGAACTATGCCCAAAGTACCATAGGGTCTTAAGAGAAAGGAAATTATAATTTTGTTAAATAACAAAACACAAACATGGAGGATTTCAATTTAATCTATATATTATTAGAGAATGATTAATTGGTTTGATTGAACTGATAAAGATTTAGTTTTCTTTTTTTCCTTTTTTACCCGATAACCTAGGGTATCCCCTGGTCGGCCTGGCCCATAAGCCTTTTGACCCTGAGCCCCAGGGACACTCCATTTTGGACAGCTAAATACTAATCCCTAGAAGCACATGCAAACCCTCCTATCTACATACACAAAGTAAAACTATGGGAGGTGACCAACAAAGTTAAGTGCCAACATAAGACCTACACAAGACCTCTCCGCTTCCACAGAGTCCTTGGCAAACTGAACTACCACTCATTGGTTCATAAAGATTTAGTTTTCTTAAAAGAGATAAGGGCACATGCCTTTTTGTTTATAGGTACAAGGCACAAACCATTGGAATCTCTAATAGCAGAATGCATTCAAATTGTATCGAGATACTTTCACAGTATTTTCTAAAATTAGCAACAATATTAAAAAAACACAAGGAAATTGTGATAATATGCTGAAACAAAGTGGGAACATTTACAAAATAGTTTTTGATAGTGAATCAGTCTAATAGAATTATGCAAAAACCTCAAGCGAGCACTGGTGCTCACACTAAGGTGAATACCGCATGCCTAAATACCTAGTGGGGCCCACCTGGTGATCCATTTGAGTGGATGATGAAATAGGGATTCCCCTTAAAGCCACTGATCCGGGGTTTCATACCCATCCGAATGGGCTGGACTGTGGATCGACTGTGCACTCTTTCAGTGTAACTTTTTCACTGGGTCGTCGCACAAGGAAAAAAAAAACAAAAAATCAAAGAAAGAAGAAAGCAGCCATTGTATGAGTTGTGACATCTACTCGTTATTGTTTACAAATGGTGGGGCTCTCACTTCTTTATAAATCGTTTTTTTGCTTGACTTGGGTCTGCATTTGAGTAAATAATGCTAATTATGTTGGTCAATACAACTATTGTTCCCCAAAAAAAGCCAAAAAAAGAAAAAGAACAGAGAAAGTCCAAACTGTTGGAACAACACGTGATAGGGTTATCTGTGAAGGAAAATTATTGTCTCATTTGAGGAATCAAAGCCTAAAATGCCATGTCTTCAGACAAGCCTATATCAATAGGACTCTGACTCCACGAAATACAAGAGGTAATTATGTAATTATGAAATTACAATTCTACCAAAAACCAAATTTATCTGACGATTTCTAGTTGCCCGACCTATTGAGAGTGATTGCTAGTCATGACTAACCTTTTATTTTATTGTTAGTTTCAATGTCAAATGATGCCCTTTTTTAATAGACAGCGTAGGTCTAGGGGCCCTCAAATATTTTCTACAAGTTGCACAGAGACAAGTTGTGCTTTTGGGTCCCATCTATTTAAGTATATCACAAATATGCTCCAAGCATTTTACAGACTTCAAGACATATTCTAGCTGGCGTAAGCTGATTAGGGATGGCAACGGGGCAGGTCGGGTACGGAATTGGGGTTCCCCGCCCCCGCCCCTCTTTTACCCCTCCCCTAACTTGCCCCGCTCTTTAGGGTAATTGATATGCCCCGTCCCCGCCCCGCCATACCCCGATTGCTCTGCGGATACCCTACCCAGCCCCGCCCCGCCCCTCAATTGTAAAAATTTTAAATGTGTAAGACTTGGGATTCGAACTTGAGTGGGGGAGTAACTAGAGGTTTGCCTTACCACTAGACCAAACTTCATTTCTTGTAATGTTTTACCTTATTTAAAATATATTAATATATTCTAGATTATTACACACATATACATATATATACACACACACACATATATATATATATATATATATATATATATAAACTTATTTAAGCGGGGCGGGGCGGGAAAAAGAGCAAAGCCATCCCAGCCCCGCCCCGCCTCCGGGACACAGTTTTATTCCCCGTCCCCGCCCCACCTAAGGATCGGGGCTGGGAAAACCTGCGCGGGGCGGAGCGGGGCAAAATTGCCACCCCTAATTAGCTGATCAAAGCATATGCTATTTCTCTCTGTTTCCATTTGTATTGTGGTATGGTGCAAACACTCTTCAGTCACTGGTAAAATATTACATTCCAACCAAAATGGGAATATAGTAGAAAGATTACACAACAAGAAAATTAAAAAAAGTAGAAATGTAGATTTATGATCATTCATGTGTTTTCCAGTCACCAGCGCGTGGGCTCTCTTGAATTACGCTCTTTGTGACGCCTGTTCGAAAATTGATATGAGATTGATAAATCATGGGGGATCAAAAGAGGCATCTGCTTTTCTTTTAGTTCCACACAATTCTTTGGCAGCATCAACATCATCATTGTTGTCATCATCATCCTTTTCTTCTACTCTTCTAGCCAAATATCTGTCCGGTGTACTTGAGAAGAAGGATCGGAGGGACTTTTCAGTGTTGGTGTTGTCCCACTCCAATGAGCCCCACCATTTTTTGGATCCTTGGATCTGTTTGAGCGAGCGCGGTATGCTTTTGATCGAGAGAGGGAGCATCTTCAAATTTGGGCAAGAGTCTACCTCGATAGTTTCAAGGGAATCACAAATTAATAGCCTCTTAAAAATTGTCTTCAACTTTGGTAGACCTTTTATTGACAAAACCTTCAACCTTGGTAGTTTGATGGTAATATTACTTTCATTGTTTGATTCACCTGTGCCTTCCATTTCCACTACAATCTCCTCCACCGCGCCGCAAAATGAAACATGTATCTCTTCAAGGTTTTGAAGGGTCTGCAACCACCCAACAGCAAATACATACTTCAGCTCTGTACTGGTACAACATTCAATGCATATTCTCTTCAGGTTTGCTAGGTTGCCATCTGTTGGCTCCTTGCATATGGTCCTTAAATTGTCCAGCTTCCTAATCCACAGCTCATTTAAGCTGGGCAAGAAGGGCTTCTCTCCTTTCGTCACAATATATATCTTGTCACAAGCAGAGATGTCCAAGGTGAGTGCACTCTCGGGAAGAACTAGGGAGTTCATACACTCGGTGATACTATTGATTTCTACCTTGCGTACCCGACTATAGAAATTGTCTTGTACACAGTCGTCCATGTACTCTTCCTTTCGGCCCACAACAATAAGGAAGCATTTTAAATCTCGCCAATTCCCAGATTTTACATAGGAATACAATGCAGTCAAGTCCATGAAATTGACAAGAAGTTTTCTTAAATGCGTTGACCTTGCAATCTCTTCCACACATGCTCTTCTTTCATTCCCATTCGACGACCACTTCCATTTACTACCCACCATCAACAGTTCTTCTAGACAGGTGACACTTGATATTATGCCAAAAGGAAACATTTCTAGTTCGGTTGTGCCACAGAGGTGAAGACGTCTAAGATTAATTAAGCCTACCATTCCTTCTGGCAAATATCGAATTGCAGTATGAGAGAGGTCCAGCACCCTAAGTTCTCGAAGCTTCACAAGAGAAGGAAGATCTTTCAACCACTCACAATCTTGCAACAGTAGAACACGAAGTTCTATCAAGTTTGATAGCGATTGCGGTAAACACGTGATGGAAGTACGAGACAAATCCAAAACTCTAAGGTTGTGCATGTGTTCAAAGAACAAATAGTGGATGTTGTTCAATTTTATACAGTCTCTCAACAATAGGGTCGAGATGTTTGGCCACTTGGGTTGACATGAAAGCACTTCAATATTGCTCGACATTAAAGAGATCCTAATTACATCTTCCATCGAATTTTCATCCCTTGGAAACTGTTCTATTCTGAAACCAGCCTTGATAAAAAAACGAGGACTCTTCCTTGTGATGGCAATGGTTAAATCTCTAAGTAAATCATGCATTTTTATCATATTTTTATTGGAAAAAATATTGTTGGCACTCTCTAACATGCATGCGTCTTTTAGATCGTTTATTATTGTGTAGCCCTTATCAAACCCCTTCTCTCGATCCTCGTTTTCATAAAAAATTCCATCTGCTATCCAATTCTCAATTACCATGTCACACTCTATTTTATGATCTTCTGGATATAAGGCACAATACAAGAAACAATCTCGGTGTCTCTGAGTTTTTAGGTGATCAAAACTAAATCTCAAGCAAGGGAAGACATCATCTTCTAGGCCTTCAAGCTCAAGCCTCGAGTTTTTCAAGTCTTCCAATGCATTCCTCCATATTCTAGTATCATCCACACCCCTCATAGCTGCTCCCACGGTAATGATTCCAAGAGGCAAACCATCACACTCTTCAACAACAGCCTTTGAAATTGGTTCTATTTCTGATGAAAGCACAAAATCAGCACCAAGTTTTTCCTTGAACAAGGTCCATGATTCATCCTTGGTAAGGGGATCCACTTTGATTGTCCTTTGACTACCCATCCCTCGGCATACTTTTTTAGATCGAGTAGTCCACACTATCTTGCATTTGTTCTCTTGATTTGGTTCTGGAACCCCAACTTTGGTCAGAGGAAATGTACTCCACATGTCATCTAAAATGAGCAAGAACTTGCCTCTTCTCTTGAAAGACTCAAATAGTTTGGCTGATTTACAAAGTGCATCTTTATAATTGGAGAAGTCTCTTATACCCAATGCCTTTGAGAGACGGCCTTGCAACTCCTCCAGATCGGACTCCTTAGAGACTGTCACCCAAATGACACAATTGAATGTTCCAGCATTCTTAAATTTGTTGTGAATGTGGGTCATTATGGTCGTCTTGCCCACGCCCCCCATACCATAGACACCGATCTTTCCTACCTCATCATCCATTAGACATTCCTCTATCTTTTGCAAATTTTTTAGTGCAGTTGTTTCACCCACTATTTTTATTGGAGGAAAAGTCTCTATACTACCTACCAACAAGTCAACAACCAATCCCTCCTGAAATCGCCCATTCTCTTTTAGCTCGACTGCTGCTTTAATCTGCTCTTCGACTTCCTTGGCTAGATTCATGCGTAACTGAATATGAGTCCAACTCACTTCCTCGAGCTTTTGTTTAATGTCATGCACTTTATCTTTAATATTTTGCACATTTTTCAACCATAATTCTACCTCTCTTTTTGGCATGTTCCCATATTGCAGTTTTGCTCTTTCTAAATCTGCCTGTACATCGCTCTTACGACAACACAACTCTTCAATCTTTTTATCTAAAATATCCTCATTTTCCTTTAGACTTTGCAGAGGTGCACATATTGCCTTTCCCATTTCAAATATTGTCCCAAGATGCTCCATGTCCACTATGCAAAGGAATAAACAAGAAATTATTAATAATCTAGCAGATATAGTAAAAACATATTATAAATAAATTAAATTATCTAGACTTTACGTTCTTTCACTTGTAGATTCCGTTGATTAGTGGTAATCTTATAATTTACATAGAATGATCGCATACAAAGTTGGAAAAGAAAAAAAAAAAAGAAGAAAAAGAACACATTGGCTCATGCTCAATATAGGGGATTAAAAGATCAAGATCCAAGATTGTTCGACATACATAGATTTTGCTTGGTGAGGAAGCAAAGGTGGGTTCTTTCACTTGAGGTTGGATCTAGTTCATATGAGCCACTAGCATAGAAAACAACTTGGTTGACAAAAATTTTAGATAAATGAATAGTATACAAATGAACAATAAAGACAAATCCCCGGCCCAAAAGAAAAAAAAAAAAAAAAGGCAAAAAAAATCCTTATCTTCAATTAGTAAATTCATTATATAAAACCCTAGTAAGACTGGACTTGAGTTAATTGAGTTGACTTGATTTGGCCGTGGGGACTTGAACTGACCAAATTTCTCAGGACTCATTGAAATCCCTGATAGTAATGGGACTCTATTTAAACAAAGTAGCACCAGTTGACTTGGCCTAAAACGATCAAGGCTCAATAAAGAAATTAACAAAGTTGACTAGAGAATTTTGAAAACTCAAATTGATAAATTACAATATTTTTATCTTTTTATAAAGGTTCCCATTTACAAGACTAGACCAAGAGAGCCAAGTCTTCAAGTTAGGTTGAGTCTCCAATATTTGGGCTGAATCATGTTAATAAGTCCGTACAGGGCCTTTTTTATATACTTAATTCATTTTCCCATATATAGAAATCTTCTGAACTCAAATACTTATTGAAAACCCCTTGCCTCCTAAAATGTCCAAAACCTTCTCATACATCTCATTTGTCTAAAAAAAGAGAAATTTCTTTGGTCCAAAATGACAAAAAAAAACCTAATATTTAATTTTACCATTCTTTATGTGAAGCGAGTACCGATTCCAGTACATCGGTGGATCATGATATCTATCTCTGCCAATCTCAATCACTCTAGGTAACTACGTGTAATTTAGGTGTTTCTAGATTGCTCTTGTATAGAACTTCCCTTTAAGCCCTTTCAAAAGGGTATTCGTGCAATTGTACTTTTTTAAAAGGGAGCTGCTATTGGCACACAAGAAATCTCCCTTCCCACACACATTTAAAAAAAAACCCTATGAAGTTACATTTTTGCCCACCCTACTCCTTGCTCTCCCTCCACCTCCAGCGCTGCCCTGCATCGGTGGCGACCACCGGCTCTGGCCCGGGATGGCGGCGGATCCCTCCTCTCCCCTCCTCTCCCTTCCCTCCCTCCATCTCCCTCTCCCACTGTTTTCTCTCTCCCTTCCTTCCCTCTCCATCTGCCTTGCACCGCCGCCTCCTCCCAACCCTCTGCTCCGCCTCCGCCAACCTTCCTTCATCTCCCGCCACCTTCCCGTCCAATCCGTCTCCCTCTCCGGCCACCTCCTCCTTGTAATGGCCACCACCCACCACCTTGTCCCTGCCCTCTCCCAACCCTTGGTCTTCCACCCCATCTCCAACCAGTGGTGCCTCGGCCCTCCAATCCCCACCCCACGCCGATGGTGCGTAGCTGGGTCGGTAGGAGGGGTCGTGTACATGACGAGCAGGGTGGGGGCCAAGTACAGCGCGGCGGTTGTGCGGAGAGCGGAGCGGTGGGACCCGGAGAAGAAGGGGTGAGATTGGGAGTGGGAGAAGGTGGCGGGGATGAGGGACGGGAGGTTCAGCTGGGAGGTGGTGGAGGCAATGGGGCTGAGGGGGAAGCTTTGTATGGTGAATGTGAAGGGGGATGCGGCGAAGGAATGGGCGGTCTACGACGTCGCTAAGGACGAGTGGGAGGAGATGCCGGAGGGGATGCTAGCAGGATGGAAGGGGCCAAAGGCGGCATTGGATGAGAGGGTCATGTACGCGGTGTTGGAGGAGGAGATTGGTTTTGGGGTGCTAATGGTTTATGATCTTGATGAGGGGGATGTGTGGGGAGGGAAAGGAGGATAGGGATCTGTCGCCGTCTCGGGCCGGAGCCAGTGGCCACCGCCGGTGCACGACAGCGCCAGAGGTGGGGGAAGGTGGGGGGAGAGAAAGGAGGAGGGTGGGCAAAAATGTAACTTCATAGGGTTTTTATTTTTCATTTTAAATGTGTGTGGGGGTGTAATAGCCTGAGTTACCTAGGCCCAGGATTAGTCTGGCCCAGGTAGTACCTTAGTTGAGTTCTTATTATGGAATTAGAAGTGTTACTTATTATAGAATTAGTTGTGTTCCACGTGAATGGGTTTTGGAAAGGAGAGGAGTTGTATAACAACTATAAATAGGAAGTTTGAGATGACTAGGATTCTATCTCCCCTTTTATATATAGATAACCACCGACCCATAGGTAGCATTCTATTCTACTCTTCTGGTATTCTATTCTTCTTCCTTTGGAGAAATTCTGAGAAAGAGTCTTGTGGGCTGCAATTTAGGAGAAGAAGAGGAAGGCAGTCACTGACGGATGTCCTTCTCGCGTCCGCACATTGCAAAAGCAACAATCGTATATCAAAGGTGAGTGGATGTTCCTAATTACTGGATTTGATGATTTAATCCGATGAATGATAATAGAGCAAGAACTAGTACTCTTATAATCTTGTGTGCAGAAAACGTGTTTGTGATCATGAATTGATTGCAGTTACTATCTTTGGATCATGAAAATCTTGATAGATTGTTTGGACAGAAGTGTATAAACTTCATGGAGAGGTCTCAAGGTCATCGTGTGCTGAGATCATCTTGACAATGCAGTTTCAGGCATTGGAAATCAACAGAGGGGGGTTACGTTTGGGGCTAGTGGGACCACCTGGCCCACTTGATCAAGGATCTGGTCCATGGATCCAAAAGGGGACCCATGGGCAACTAGTGTGGAAATGGTCCTATAAGGGTTGGGCTCTGTTGTAACCACCATCCTTGTAAATTATATCCCAAAAGCGTGAATGAGGAAGAAATCTCAGATCTAGTCAACAGAGGTGGTTGGACCACTGGGACCATCTGATCTAAGATCAGGACCCCACATCCTATAGGGGACCCTTGGTCGACCCTAGGAGGCTTGGACCCATGAGGAGTGGGCCCCATCTGGGCCCCTATCCAATAGGTATGATGAAACGGAGGCGACTGTGGCAGGAATTTATAACTCCTTGTCGTCAGGCCATCTAGGACCCACCTGGACACTTGATTGGAAATTAGCTCCGGTCATCGAGTGTGGGACCCTTGGGCGACCTTTGTGTAGTGGGACATCTGGGTTTTGGACCATTGGATCCTACTGTACAATAGACCCAAGAAACCCAGGCGTGAGTTAGTACAGAAGTTATCAGAAATTATTTCTGACTTGTGAAGCCCCAAGATGTGATCTGATAATGGATCAGGTCCAATAGGGTCATGGTTTATCATTGGGCAACCATAGACTTGAGTGATCTTGGATTAGCCAAGTGGGGTCCAATGGAATATTCATCAAGAGGTTCGGGTGTGAATGGTTTGTTTATCCATGCTCCGTGTGATAAGATGAGTTCTGGAAGGAGCCTATTAATTGGGATAGACCTGAATTTTGAGTGGATCTATTAATTAACTTTCTTACTTCTATGAATTGAAGTTCCTGTGAATTATGACTAATCATGATTAATGAATTAACAGTGATTAGTTAATTTTGTGTAATGTTGTGTTTATAATGGTGTGGGCCATGCCTATACCACTCAATACCAATTATGATGAGAAGTGGGCAACAACTAGTGAAGTGTGCATAGGTTGGGTCCACACTACTGTTGTACAAATTATTAGTAAAGAATTCTAATTGCTATGTGATTATGAAATTGTGCACTGGGTCCCAGACGTGGGACGTTAGACTTGTGTTCGGATGATTGATAGCCTTTGTATAGGCTGGTCCTTAGTGGACGTGAATAGCCATTATGATGGCTGGTCCTTAGTGGACGTGTCTTATGAGACAGGGTCATGGTGACCAGTATACATGTTTACGATGAGCCTCCGAGGTGTGATGATGTGCATGGGCTTGGATTTGTATATGGATGTAGTTTTAATGATAATTGTTCTATTGATTCAGATTTGTTGATTATATGAAATTATGTTGTATGCGGCTTGTGTAATTAGGAAAATTCATTCACCAGTAACGCTGATGTTGTGTTACCCCCTTCAGGTAAGCATACTGTGGGTGGGCCAGAGCGGAACGATGACTCGCACGTAGATTTCGGCATGCGTGGTTGAAGGGAGAGAACAAGAAAAGCTAAAATAGTTGAAAGAATTATTAGTCCTTGTTTAGGAGAAGTTATTTAATGTTTAAAACACATTATTGATTCGAGTCAGGATATAATAAGTTTGATTATTCAGAGATTATTGATAATGGGAATTATATTTTGAAGTTAATGTCTGATTCCTTGTGAAACTTATTTGATGAATGCATGGTGAATATTGCTAACTAGTCATGATCTGGATATCCGACAGGGCCCTATAATTTGGGGTTGTGACAGTGGGGAGGGAGATTTTTTGTGGCCAATAGCAGCTCCCTTTTAAAATTAATACAAGTACATGCTCCTCCCTCTCCCATTGCACAGATGGGCTTTACATAGATAGCTTTCATGGTTGCACACAAATATTTCTAGTATTTCAAAAAAGGCTCCATAAGAAATGTATTTTAAACTACTTTCAAATTAAGACCCACAAAACCTAACTATATTTGCACTGCAAATAGCATGTAAGTTTGCACACACACAGTAGATATACATGCACAAAGTGGGACAAAAATGAAAATACTCTCTCTACTTATTCTATTCCACAAGTTAAAATAATACCATCCCCTGGCTCGATAAGGATACGCCTAGTCATCTTCATCATCATATCACCCATTTACCAAGTGGTTATTTGCATTTTACAAATTGGATAGGAAAATGGGTTTTATATATGTAAATGTTCCGCAAATGTTAAATATATACAAATTAAACATGAAACACATAACAATGTTTGTTAAATCACCATTTTTACATGAGTAAATGAGGACATCCAATGGTCCTAGTTTTGTTTGGATTTTGGGACATTTTTCACAAATTACTCACAATCCATGAATTAAGATATGAAACTAAACGTCTTGATGTTTACCTTCTTACAAGAATATTGATTGTTCGGATCATAAATTGGGGGCCCACAAAAGTGCAGAAAATTAGATAATAGGTTGAGATTTTTTGGATAACATATTTCTCAAAATCCATGAAGATTTAAGATAAAAAAAATAAACAGCTTAAGGTTTCTTAGCTATATAAAGAAGATGGATGGCTTGGATCATAAATTTAGGGCCCAAAAAAGTAAAATAGTCGGGGGCCCACAGATGATGATGATGTGGCTGATGGGGTTTGAACCCCACCACCCGTCGAAGTGTCCCAAACTGTACCACTGCCAATAAAAAAAACGAAAAAACATTTTATCACCCTCTCGAGAGTGAAAATGGCCTCATTTTCACATTTTTTTACACCCCATTCATGCATCAAATACATAAATGAGTACAAACATATGTAATGATGCATAATGATTATGCATGTGAATCATTTACCTGTGTAAATGAGTGCAAACAAACTACTCCTTAGTATCATCTTTGTGAGTTCCATTCTTGCTCTCGATCCTATTCAATGCTATGCTCTTAGTTACTTCACACAATGACATCCTTCCTCACTACTTCAGCTAAAGTGTTGACTCACATCCTTCTTCTCCCACTACGTTCCGTTAGTAATCCCTCTATGTTTTCTACAAGTGCAATCTTGACCTTTTGTCAATGTGTGGAAACCATCTCAAATAATGTTGTTTGTTTTGCTTTATCTTTTTTATTTTTTCCTTCAATCGTAATTATCCTTAGGTCTCTTTCAATGTATCTTTCAATGTATAAATTACTAGTAAATTCCCTACATACCTCTATGCATGTGCGTTGCATCCAGATGAACTTTAGCTTATTCAGGTTTCTTTGCTGCCCAAAATTCTAGTTCATGGAGCATACTAATCCTACTTGTAATTGGTATCCTATGAAAAATGACCCTTTAATCTAAATGGCACTTGACGACTGCATAAAAACTATGCTAGTTTGTCTCCACTTAGCCCAATCTGTTTTGATTTTGATAACTATGACTCAAACCAGATATTCTGAGGTATAATAGCTTCGAAGTAATGAGATTTATCTCACTATGGTACTAAGTTTTTTCCAATTTTGATCATCTCAACTTCTCGACCCTTTGCACCCAATAAACTTGCACTCGCGTCTTTTTCTTAAACATACCACTTTTTAACACATTTGATTAAAACAACTTTCTTCAACGTTTGAATTTATCATTCACCTAAAAGAGTACATTAATGATAACATGATTAGGCTAAATTAAGAGATAAGCTCACATTATTATAATTAGATTAGATTAGATTGATATTATGAGGCTAAGTTTTCTAATTTATCTCATTGTACTTTAAAAGTAGGACTTGGAATTTTGATCATATTATTAAGATGTAGTCTTAAAGTTTTATCATGGTACCAGAGCCATGGCTGATAGCAATCTCAAGATCAGGTCAGCCATGATTTCGTCTACTGTTGCTTTGCAATAATGTTTTCATCATCTTCCTTCCCTTACTCCCATTTCTCACTTTTTCTTAACTGAAATATTTCCTTACCAAAAAAAAAAAAAAACTGAAATATTTATTTGCTTATATAAATAACAAAGCCCCGATCCAGTATTGAAAATGGACCCACCTCATGATAGAATTTGGCCGAATATTGGACAGATTCAATACGCTCCAAATAGGGCCTGGACGGAGCCCCAAGGGATTCGACATAGGCATTCTCATACCAGAGAAAAACTCACCCACAGCCAAATGGAAATCCTTCATTAAATAATCAAAAGATCTCTCTCCTAATGGAGGGGATTACATTAACAGATGATCAGTACCCTTGCTAACCAGATTCAAGTCTTCAATGTTCGTTTATCCTTCGTCTTTCTTAGCCTCTTGCTTCTTTCTATTAAAAACTATCTAAACAAAGAAATTCAGTTCCTTTGTCTTCAAGTTCTTTTAAAGCAAGATCAATTTTAAAAGGGATAACATCACACCAAATATTTCCTCATAACTGCCAATTTTAAAGGATACCAAACATCAGTGAGTTGCAAGAATGAAAGAATTGTTAAACCATGTGACTCCGTACTTTGTAGGGCTTCAGAAGCTACTCAGTTGACCATTGAAGCTTATCAATAATCTCTTGTGCCAAGAAATTTATCGCACTACCACAATCAATAACCATACTAGTTAACTTGCCTTCTTACTTTACCCATGTTCGGAATATCTTAGTCAGTCTCCACTCTTCTTCTTCCTTTTCATTTGTGGTGAGAAGTCGTCGTATGACGAGTTTGGGATTATCCTTTCTAATAAATTGTGTTTCAGCAATATTTCTTGTTGAAACTTTCCATCTTGAGGCTTAAGTTGTCGCATATGAGACCGTTTAAACATATGCTCAACAAGGATACCTTCTCTGCATGCTTCTATAATTTTTTTCCAGTAATTCAAATTCTTCCATACGTTAAATCATAAACCTTTGATATATGAGCTAAATCATGTTTTTGGGTTTGGGTTTGGAATACGATTTAAGGACTTCAATTAGGGTTTGAGCTGTGGAGAGAATTTAGGGGCTTCAATGGAGATGGAGTTGGGGATTTAGTCGGATTGGGTTTGGTTGACTGATTTGGGTGCCTAGGGTTACAAAAAATTTGGGTAAAAAATGTTTTTTTAGAGTTTTGGGATATTTGGAAATTGGGGTTTTGAGCCGGGATTGAGATGGATGGTAGGGATGCTCTGATGATTTTGTGAACGGTTATAGCAGGGACAAGGATATCAAGTGATGGGGTTAAGGTGATGGAATGGATGGATAGGCCTGATGATTGACTCAAGGAAATTCAAAGAAAGGACTCAGTCAACTAGTTTGAGTGCCTAGGGGTTTTGAAACTTTTGGGTAAAAATTGGTTTTTTTTTTTTTTTTTTTTTTTGAGTTTTGAGAAATTTGGACATTCGAGTTTTAAGCCGGGTTTGAGATGGATGGTGGGGATGGTTTGGTGGTTTTGTGATCTGTTGTGGGTGTAGGGACAAGGATCCTCAAGCGATGGGGTTGAGGTGATGGAATGGATGAATAGACCTGATGATTATGATGAGGATGATTGGCTCAAGGAAATTCAAACAAAGTGGATCAAGCTGTTAGGTTACCTCAAGACATGATCTTTGCTCAAATACGAATTGACGCAGCCCTAGATCTTCTGGTTGTGGTGGGTTCAGTTGTAGGGTTTTTGGTTGGGTTCGGTTGGATATAGGGATGCAGTAGGGAGTGGATCTAGTATATCGATGAGTTTTAGATAGGGATTTTCGATTACGGTTTGGGATTGGGTTTAAGAAATCGGTTTAGGGTTTCAGTTAAAAGGATTAGGGTTCGGTTAGCTGGGGTTTTGGGAAATTTGGGTTCTAGGGTTTCAAAATTAGGGAAAATATGGGGTTTTATACTTAAGGCTGGAATTTGAATAAGGGTTTACATAGTTGGGATTCTGAGTTGGGGTTTCTTGGGTTTTTCTTTCTTTTTTTTTTTTTTTTGGCAAGGGAGCAGGGATAGTGCAGGAGTGAATGTTTGGTTCAAAGGGATTCAGGATGGTAAGATTTGGAACGAAGGTGGGTTCCAGAGGGATGAAGGAGATGGGGTGGGCTTTGAAATGGAGTTGAGATGGATTCGGATTCTTGACAAAGATAATTCAGTGATGGTTTTTGGGGAAGCAAAAGGAGAGGGTTTTAAGAAAAGTTGAAGTGGCCAATGGTTATTGATAGAAGGATTAGGTCTTGGGAGAACGAAAATGAAAGGAAACATCGGAAGAGGAACAAATTAACTTGAGATAATCCTTCCCTCTAATACCAATTGACGCATCTCCGGATCCACGTTTGAAAATGGACCAATTTCATGATGAGATTTGGCCCGAATCCACAAAGGATTCAATGAAATGGACCAAGCTCCAAATAGGATTTGGCCGAATCCGCAAGGGATTCAACACACAAGCATTCTCAAACCAAAGAAAAACAAACATGACAAAAAGGAAATTCTTCATTCATAAATCAAAAGCTCTCTCTCCTAATGGAGGGATCACTTATGTGTAGGAAGAGTTGGACATCCCTTTCCTAATAGGACTATAAATCCTAAGTCTTATCTAATTTAATGGAAACTAAATTCTTGAAAATTTGTTGAAACAATTCAAATCAAACTAAATTTCAAGACTCCTAATTATTTCAAACTCCTCCTAAATGTGGCTAGACTGTTTAGCTTTTGAGCCTATGGATTGGGCCCAACGGGCTTGTCGACCCATCGGTAATGGGTCTGGCCTACATCAATAAAAATAAATCATTCCTATATCCTTCTACAATCCTCTCTCATCCATCATTCATCCACGCCTTATGATCTTCTTGAAGCTGCATGATCCCACTTCCTATGCTTCTAGAATGGATCATGGAAGATCTGATCTAGGGGATGACCGGCTCCGGCAAACTCCAAATGAGTATGATGCGACAATGATGGACTCTACGGATAGACAATGACCACCACCAAAGCATGATAGACGTTTGAGCGAGACATCGACAATTTAAATCTAAGATCAACAAGTTTTCTTTAGTGTGACCAATCACATGATCCTTTCTTGATAGTACCATGTGATTGTGGGAGGGTAATAGAGAATCCAAATATGGAAGATTGTGGCTGTTAAATATTGTTAAAATATTTTTGGGTATGATCATTAATATTAATATTACCTTGCCTACATGGATCTAACGGAGGACATGGCCCTAAACAGACTTGATTGGCATCGTCAAATCCATATAGCCGACCCACCTAGTGGGAAAAGGCTTGGTTTGGTTTGGTTTGGTTTGGATCGTTAATATTAATATTATGATTAGTGCGATCAGGCTAAATTGAGAGAGAACCTTATTATTATGATTAGATTAGATTGATATTGAGGCTAAGTTTCCATATTTATCTTGTTACACTACATAAATAGGGCTTGGAATTCTCAATAAATATAATATGATTGAGATGTAGTATCGAAAGTTTTTTCAGCGCCTACATTCCTGTGTGAGTATCAGTACTATAGCTATGAACAACAAATACCATGGAATTTTATTCCCAAAGTGTTGTTATGTTGTCACAATCAAGGACAGCAAATATAGGCTTAAAGTGGATATTGGGTGCAAATAAACTCCAACATGAAAGTCGTATGTGGCCCTATAAACTATTCTCACACTCGTAACTACCTTGCTATATATATATATATATATATACTTTTTTTGTTTAAAAAAGGTAATTGTATTAAGAAAGAGAACAAAGAATACAAATGCACAGAAGCCTCTAGAAAAGGAGAAAAAAAACAGAAGAGGCCAAACCAAAAAGGGCTAGAGCGACAGCTAGCGATCAGGGATCGAAGAATTCACAGGTATTCTCAAAAAACTGAGAAGGGAGCTGAGCTGCTGACTGTCAAAAGGTTTGGATATCTTATTCAGTGAGAAGCAGAGATCATCGTGCAGATGAGCTATGATTTGATTGGGGGGGAGGTGTTGATTTTCAAAAATCGCAGCGTTTCTGGCCTTCCAAAGAGCATATAAAATGGACAGAAAGATCGAAGCCATGAATTTCTTTCCAGTTGTGTCGTTTCCTCTAGAAAGGGATTTCCAAATTGAGGAGGCAGAGTAGGCGGAAGGTTGCTGGGCACATAAAGATTGGAGCAACCAATGCCAGAGAGATTGAGCTATAGTGCAGGAGAAGAAGAGGTGGCTGACAGAGTCTTCGCCATTGTAGCAGAGGCTGCATCTCGAAGCTAAGGTGCTGAAGACGAGATTCAGTGGGGGTTCTATTGAGCATCAACCGCCATCCAAAGCAACTAGCTCTAGGGAGGGAGATACCGTTCCAAGTCAGGGGTGGCCACTGGAGGATGTTGCCCTTCAATCCGATTGCATTCCAAACACCATGCAGAGAGATCTGACCATCAGGTGTCTCTTTCCAGTAGAGGTGGTATCCAGCAAATGAACTGGGAGAGAGATAAGATGTAGCAGAAGTGAGTAGGTCTTGGACTGCAGTTGGCAGATTCGGAGGGATATGCCAAGAGCCTGAGTGGAAGAGGGATGCAAGCCATTGGTCCAGAGGAAATTGCAGATTAGGAATGACGACAGAGAGGGGCTTGTCTCCACACCAAGTGTCATGCCATATGTTAATGTCCTTGCCATTTCTAAAAGCCTAGGCACTACCTTGGTGAATGAGGTGAGTGAGGCGGCAGATTCTCTTCCAGATGCAGGATCCATAGATAGTGTTTGCAGGGTTCCAGATGTTGTTGTCCTCGAAGTAGCGATTCTTGAACCATGTAGACCAGATGGTGCTCATAGTGGTAGCCTACCAGCCGGCTTAATGAGGGATGCATCATTCATTTCAGTGATCCTTCTAATGCCAAGGCCTCCTTCCATCTTTGGGAGGGTAACTTGAGACCAATTTACATAGTTGGTCTTAGAGGAGGGAGGTTGCCTAACCAGAGAAAGTCTCATCAGACACTCAATATCTTAGCAAATGGAGACCAGAAGGGGAAGGATGGAAGCTACGTGTATGTCAATACAAGAAAGGACATGCTTGATGAGAATAAGACGACCTATAAAGGAGAGGGTTTTGGCTTTCCAAGCAAATAACCAAGCATTAATGGAGTCCAGTAGAGGGAGGAAGTACAAGCGTTTCGAAGAGCCAAAGACAATAGGGAAACCCAGATACTTGAGCTGGGCCTGGCTCTCCTGCAGTCCAAGGATGGAGCAGATCCTAGCCTTTCTTCTAATTCTACATTTGCCAATGAAGAGCTGACTCTTGAGGAGGTTAATGTGCTGGCCAGATGATGATTGATATAATTCAAGGAGGTCTTGCAGAGCGAGAACACCAGAAGTAGCTCCCTTCATTAGGATGATAATGTCATTGGCATAGAGAAGGTGGCAGGGGGTGGAGGGGACAGTGGAGAGGGGGAGAATGGTACCTTGGGAATGGAGGTTATGGAGATGAAGGCTGAGAATTTCCTCAGCAATAATAAAAAAGTATGGGGATAAGGGAACACATTGTCTTAGGCTGTAGGAGGAGCTGAAAAAACCGTGAGGAGATTGATCGATCAGGACAGAGCACCTGGTAGTACAAACACACTCTCTCATAAGGGATATCCAGGCTTTAGAGAAATTGAAAAACCTGAGCAGAGAAGAGGAAAGACCAATTGAGCTTGTCAAAGGCTTTGGAGACGTCTAGCTTAAGGCAAAGAGAAACCTTCACAAAGCTTGGATTTGAGCTTTTGAAAGAGCTCAAAAGTCAAGGTTGAGTGATGGTGGATGGATCGACCTGAAATGAAAGCTGCCTGGTATGATGAGATCAATTTAGGAAGGAGAGTGGTGAGCCTGGAAATTAGGATTTTGGAGATGATTTTGTAGGAAAAGTTCAACAAATTGATAGGTCTGAAGTCTACAAAGGTGGCAGGGGAGTTGGATTTTGGGATGAGAGCAAGGAAGAAGACATTGGATGCTTTAAGGAGTTTCTTGGTTTGGAAGAACTGCTGCACTGCTTTGATAACTGTTTGACCTATAACACCCCAAGCTGAAGTGTAGAAGGCGCCGTTGAAGCCATCTGAACCAGGAGAGTTGTTCTTCTTGAGGGCAAAGATAGCATCTTTTATCTTAGAATCAATAGGGATTGAGACAAGAGTGGAGTCTTCCGAATCTGTGACATTGGGGCTGTCGGTCTGGAAGAGAACGTGGTGAAGCTGGCCATCACAGGGTTTGTAGAGGTTGGAGAAGAATTTCACAGCTTGATCTTGGATGATGAGAAGGTCATTAGTCTGGTTGCCATTGACAGTGATGTGCTTAATTCTGTTAAAAGAGCTTCTAGCTTTAATAGATTGATGGAAGAACTTAGTGTTCATGTCTCCCTCCTTTAGCCAAGAATTACTGGACCTCTGCTTCCAATGAATCTCCTGGGCTTTGAGGGCATCATGGAGACCAAGCTTCGCTGCCATGAGGTCATTCCTAAAGGAATCTGAAGGAGAGGAGTCAAAGTTCTATTGGCATCTCAAGACAGATGTTTCAGCAGCTAGAATGTTTTGATAAACTTGGCCATAGGTAACCTTGCTCCAAATTTTTAGAGGCAGCTTGAGGGCCTTGAGTTTTAGGGCCAGGATGAACTGAGGATTCCCATCAATGGAAGCTCCCCAGCTGGATTCAATAACTTCAAGGAAGGAGGGGTGGAGGAGCCATTTGTTTTCAAACTTGAAGGGGGGTTTTGGGGCCGAGGGGAGATTGGAGTGGTTCAGCAAGAGGGGGCTGTGGTCTGATGATAGTCTTGGGAGGTGGTGGATAGTAGGGTCTGAGAAGCTAGCCAGTCAATGAGAGTTCACTAGAGCTCTATTTAGTCTAGCTGCTACATAGGAAAGGCCTTGTCTGTTGTTGAACCAAGTGAATTTGCTACAAGAGAAGAGAGTGTCAGAGAGGCCAGCTTGCATCACCACTGTTTGGAAGTCTTTGAGAGAGGAGAGGGTGGCCTGACGAAGACTGAGCTTCTCATGATGGGCAAGGATGGCATTAAAGTCTCCCAAGACGCACCATGGCAGGGTGGTTGGGGAGGTATTGTTGGAACTAGGTGGGCCTTGTGGATAGGTTTTCAAAACTTTTTGACCTACTTAACTCAAGGATCAAGTACCCATAAGGCCATAAACCACATCCAGGATCCAATCCCTCAAACTCATCAACCATGTACAGTAATATACTCTATCTAGAAGATAGAGACTAGCAACAATCAAGCAACCAAAACAATCCACAACATATGCAGAAGTAGATTATACCTTACGAGCTCGGTTGTGCTCTTATGGAGAAGAAGGCAATTAGCTTGAATAAGAACTCTTCTTGTAGCAAATTAGGATCTCCAAGACCTTGTTGTCTTCCACGCTATATCTCGTATTATATCTCTTCTCTAAAGGAGATGGGTGAGATCTCCTAAAGAAAACAACTAGAAGCTCTAAAGGAACTAGAGGAGAACTATAAGAGAAAGGGGAGAGAAAACCGTGAAACACTTGCACTAGAGGGGCTGGCGTGAATTCCAAGGTAGTAAGACGTCCAGCCCCTTACTCCCCTTTTTATAGCCCTTAAGCAACTCCTCTTACTAATAATAAATTAGAAGTCTCACTTCCAAAAGAATTAGTAACTTTCTCATTTCTAATTATTATAGAAGTCTCACCTCCACAACAATTAGTAACCTACTATTACCACTATTAGAAGTCTCACTTCAAATAGAATTAGTAACTTTCAAATTTCTTCCTTTTAGAGTTCAAGTAGGATTAGTATCTTTCTAATAACTTCGGCTGGCGTGGGGACTACTAGAGATTCCATAGAAAGCTGACTTCAACTGGGACACCGCGACCCCACATCTCATGTGCAATCCAGGCCCACATTTAATTGCAAATAACACCACTATATAAATGCAATTACACTCCAGTCTTAGGAATAAATTACAAAGAAAACCCTAAACTTCTCTATTACTACAAGTGGACCCATCTATCAATATTCATGAATCAATTGGATTAAACCTATCCTTTCCAATCTAAGATCCACATCTTATTATCCTTGAGACCCAATTAATCACAGTGATCATCAGTACAATCCAATTAACTCTTAATCAAGATGGATGCGCAATTACTAATGACAAATCCATTAATTGGCACAAGGGGATAATATATATAAATTCCATCTTGACCATTGAATGTCCTCACAGGCCCACTACCACTTACCCAAGACACCGAGGTGTTGATAGACAGAAACTTGAGTTCATCAATGTCTCAGAATTGAGAGCATATTATTAGGGAATTATGAGAGCAAACCTTAATAATAGAGACAATATTTCATAAGGTGCTTTTCATGGTCCTTCAATATATTCAATGTATCAGCACCGTGATCCAGAATCTTACATTCTGATGATCGAGACAAATCACATTATCTCATAGTGATCAAAGTGTTGCAACCTTATCAGATGAGATGCTTAGTCTCATCACTGGTCGTAAAGATATTTAAATATAAGATTTGTGACACATGTCTCCCGTATGTGGATCTCATCCATACACATAAATCACATCTAATATACTAATAGGACCCGGTTCATCTCATGAACCATCATGTCATATGTATTGGTTATTTGCATTAAGTAATAAAACACCATTCATCTCACGAAAGGAAAGCATGATTTTATTGATAAATAAAGAAATTAATCAATTTATTACATCATTTAATGGATTGAGACCATACAAACTAACAAGTATCAATTAAAACTTTCCACCAAAGGTCTTTCCTATGGGTTGGGTTGGTGGAGCCATAAACTCCTGTGATGAGGGAGGAGAGGCCAGAGGTTGGATTTAAGAGAAGCATAGTGAGATGTTGAGAGGATGCATTGAAGACAAGGCGAGGAGGTGATGGGATGATTTGGAAAAAAACCATAGGTTAGGGGTTGTTAAAGAAGGATAGTTAGAGTGGAAAGTACCAAAGCCAAAATTAAACAGGCCAAGGGAGTGGGTGGAGGACAAGGTGGACATTGTTTCAGAGATAACTATCAGGTTTGGGTGGTGATTATGGACCAGATTAGCCAGAGCTCTAATGGTAGGGGGGTTGGCAATTCCCCTACAATTCCAATAAAGGACCATTAACATGGGTAAAGGGTGGGGGAGGTGAGCTTAATTCTAGACCTCCTGGTGATTAGGCCAGTGCAAGAGGCTAAGCAGTTGTTCTTCCCCTTGCCTTTGGAGTGGTGCCTGGGGGGGTTTGTAGGTGTATTCTTGTGAGTCTTATCCTGAGGGAGTTCAGCTGGAGGGTGTAGAGCAGGAGTGGCCAGAGAGTCTGAGGTGTCTAAGGGTTGCTCAAAACCTGGGTTAAGAGAAGAGGAGTTACCCTCAGAGAAAGCATGGAGATTCCGACCATATATGTTTGGGTTGATGGCTGGATCTAGAAAGGAGCAGTTTTCCAGTATGTCAAAGGGATTGGAGATATCAATGGTTGGTGTTGTGGTTTTCTCTAGGATTACGGAGACAACATCATAGGGCAGGTCATTGAGGGAGGGTTTGTTTAGAGGAGGCTTGGGTGAGGTTTAAGTAGGAGTCTTTGCCTTAGTTTGAAACTTTCCTGGTGAGCTGGTTTTAGCCTTAAGGGCCAGTTTGGTAACTCTACTAATATAGTCAAGTCAAGTAAAATTGATTTTGAAGAAAGAATAAAATATAAGTGGGTTATGATGGTATTTTATTTTTAGTTGTTTGTTATGGAATCTTTTGACTTTTTGTATGGAAAAGTGGAGTTTTTTTTGTATTTTAATGGATAAAGGTAATTGCTTTTTGACTTTTTGTATGAAAAAGATGGGAGGAGTTTTGAATAAAGTGCATTTGATGTGACATCTTGTCTGGAAAATGGAGGCTTTACTTGACTTGTATTTTATTAGTAAAGTGCCAAACAAGCCCTAAGAGATTTGGTAATGTGGTGGGGCTTAGGCTGAGAAGAAAGGAAAGTACGGATATCTAAGGAAGAGAAGTAAGCTAGATTGAGAGTAGGTGGGTTGCGAACAGAGGTAGAGGGAGTGGGAGAAGGTGGGTCAATGATGGTGGTGATGCCGCAGCAATTCTACTTTATTACAACAAGAATCGTGGGCCACATGTGGGACCCATGAAATCCTGATTTTTAATTGTTATTAGTTTTATTCTTAGTAAAGAATGTAATTAGAATTAGGTTTCTAATTTGGGTAGAATTATTATTTGGTTTCCTAGTTTGATTAGGAATGCTTTCTTAGGGCTTAAGTTTATTTTATTATAAATATAGCATTGTAGAGATCAATGATCTCAGAGATTAGAATTGATTAATAAAATTCCCTGTGTGGATTTTTTGTTGGAGACTGTTTCTTCTTCGAGTGATTGTTCATGTGGGAACCTAATTATGCCCCGGCACTTGCATCCTAATCCTAGGATTGCATCAATTGGTATCAGAGCCGAACGATCCCTCGATCGTCGGCGTGTTACCCTATCCCCATCCCTACCCATCGTCCACTTCGTCCATTCCCTGCTCCCACCCCCGACAACCCTCCCTGTCATCCCAGTCGCCCAACCAGTAACCCAAAACCCATCCCGTGCGACCCTGCCAATCCCAAACCCTCGCCGCCCACTCCAAGCCATCCGTCCGGAAACCCAGATCGCAACCCATATACCCTTCCGAGCCCTACAATACTCGCCTTCCCTCCTCACTGCTGAAACCACCTTCATCTCGCCAAATTAGTCCCGGACATCCAAAACCGTCATCGTCCCACACCCCTCCTCCTTCCTCCAGCCAGTATAAAAAAAAACAAATCAGAAAACAAAAGAAGAAGAAGAAGAGACGCAGCAGGAAAGGAATAGAGAAATACCTGTCACCGGAGACGACGCAACCTTGCCGCGACGCTAGCCTCGCCATCGCCATTGTCGATCGCCGACTTCATCTTTACCGTCGACTGCTGTGATCCATCGCCATCATTGTCGCCCACATCATCTCACGGACCCATTCATCTCATCGCTCCCTCCTGTCTTTGTTGAAGCAAAAGCAGAAAAGGGGTTTTCAACCCTTTTAAAATTTTCTTTCGGGACACATCGATCGAGGCTTTGGCACGTGTTCTACAGAAGAAAACCAACAGCAATAGCTGGGCCTTGGATTAGGTTGCCTTCACGTCAGGCTTGATCTGTTTTAGAGAGACAGCCCATCCAGCAACTTGTTTCACTGATCAGATCTATCAACCACCCAGCCCTTGCCAAAGATCAGTAGTTGAGATTTCTTCTTAAGTTATCGGGCCCATCTAGCGTCAGATTTCCGATCCGTTTTTGCCAGCGTGATCGTGAAGAGCAAATCTCCACATCAGGTCAGTTACAAATTTTAATTTTGCATTAACCAAAGATGCCTCCCAAAAGGCAAGTTGACACAGAGTCTTCCTCTCACAATGATGATGAATTGAGGGAATTCGTTGCGCAATTATCAATAACTGTTAATCAATTATCCGCAACAGTGGCTCAAATGCAAGCAACTCTTGATAGGATTAAAACCCGATTAACAAATTTGGAAACTAATCGACATGAAGAAAACCATCGGGATGATAGAGGACATATTTGGAATCAAGGAGATCCACATGCCGTCAATGTTGATCGTGATTTGGGTATTAAACTTGTGATTCCTGAATATGATGGAAAATTGAAGCCAGATGAATTCTTGGATTGGTTAGTGTGTGTTGAAAATATTTTTGCACATAAACCAATGGTTGATGGTCATAAAATTACACTGGTGGCAACTCGATTTCGCAATTATGCTGCGGTATGGTGGGCTGAGTTGCAAAAGAAGAGGAGATACCAGCAAATTGACCCTGTCGACACGTGGGCCGAGATGAAAAATCTGTTGAAGCAAAAAATTTTGCCTGTCAATTACTCCAGAGATTTGCATTCACGTTTTCAATACTTGAAACAAGGATCTAAGACAGTTGTTGAATATTCTGAAGAGTTTCTGACAATGCAAGCCCATTGTGGTTTGAATGAAGATGATGAAGTATTAGTTGACCGATACTTTAATGGGCTTACGCTTGACATTCAAGATATCCTCGCATTCAAGCATTTTGGTAATGTTGATGAGATTATTCAGCATGCTATCAAAGCCAAGGGAATTGCAAATCATCAAGCCCAGAAACTTAATGCAGCTAAATGGATTATGCAGAAGAATTCCTCCATTGCAGGTTCTAAACCGAGTACATCATCGGAGACAGTTTTCAACAAGCCCGCAAGTCCAAATAGACTCACATGCTTTAATTGTAAACAACATGGGCATCGTGCAGCAGAATGTCCAAAACGTATCCATTTCATTGAGAATGAAAGTGATGTGCAAGATGTTCCAGATGATCCTCAAGAGAATGCAACAGGGGAAATTGTTGATACTCCGCCCGAGGAGGGTCTTGAGTCTCACATGGTCATCCAAGCGACTACATCAACTACTGAGAAGAAATGGTTGCGAGAAAATATTTTCCGCTCTAAAGGAATAGTCAATGGTAACGAATGCACAATCGTCATCGATGAAGGCAGTTGTCAGAATATTATCTCCCAAGCTTTTGTGGATCGCTTACAGCTGAAAGTTCGGAAGCATCATCGTCCTTATTTTGCTAGATGGTTAATGACAGGTGATGAAGTGCAAGTCCGATATGCATGTCCGATTACCTTTTCCATTGGTGCAGATTATACAGATACAGTTTGGTGTAATGTGATACCCATGGATAGTTGTGATATCTTGTTGGGTCGTCCATGGATGTATGACAAGAATGGAACTAATGGCATGCGCAACAACACCTACACTTTCATGCATGGTGCAAAGCAAGTCACACTCCGTCCTCTTAAGCCGACGCCACCAAAGAAAGGATCCCGTTCTCATCTCTCCAAGGAAGCGCTTCACGTGCACACTATCTACAGAAGTAACATCAAGCAGAAAAGCCGAGTTCGAAGTCGAACTCTTTTCCAACCCGGGGAGAATGATGCAACAGCAATTCTACTTTATTACAACAAGAATCGTGGGCCACATGTGGGACCCATGAAATCCTGATTTTTAATTGGTATTAGTTTTATTCTTAGTAAAGAATGTAATTAGAATTAGGTTTCTAATTTGGGTAGAATTATTATTTGGTTTCCTAATTTGATTAGGAATGCTTTCTTAGGGCTTAAGTTTATCTTATTATAAATATAGCATTGTAGAGATCAATGATCTCAGAGATTAGAATTGATTAATAAAATTCCCTATGTGGATTTTTCGTTGGAGACTGTTTCTTCCTCGAGTAATTGTTCCTGTGGGAACCTAATTGTGCCCCGGCACTTGCATCCTAATCCTAGGATTGCATCAGGTGGGGGCTGCCAGAGAGAAGCTGGTAGAGGGGTCTTGGGGATTTCTAGTAGGGGCTAAAGGGTCAAGCAGGGGTTGATTCGGACTAGGGGCTGAGGGTCTAGAACTGCCTTGCTATATATTTAGTATGATTTTGATATACACCTTAGAGATGCCTTTTTCTTCAATGTCCACCAAATTAATTCTTAGCATCCTATTATATACCTTATTTATATTAGTGAAACCACATGGATTTTTTTTCTTGTTTCTTTAAACCTTGACCTGAGTTGTCTTAGAGGAAATATAGCTCCAATAGTTGACCTACCTGGCATAAACCCAAAGTGATTATCCTAAATACTAGGTATCTATGGTAGGTGTAGCTCTATTATTCTCTCTTAAAACTTCATAGTAAGACTCATAAGTGCAATGACTATATAGTTTGCAAACCTCTAAATATCTCCACTTTTTCTAATGGAAAGGAACTACCATACTCTTTTCCCATTCATCAGACATTTTTCTTATAATTAAAATCTTGTTGAGCAATATGATTATCGAATGAACCCTAGTTTCGTCCAACAGAAACCTAGAAATTTATAGGTATATCATATAGACCTAAAGCTCTGCTTTTCTTTGTTGTAGCTAAGCCAAATTCTTACTTCTAGTCTATAAATTTTGTTGATAACTCCTTGATTTTGCTCAATATCATCATATAATTCAACTGAATACTCTGTATTCAAAGGTTCTCAAAAGTACGTTTCTAGTCTCTCATATTAATTCTTAGTACTTAATATGATCAAAATCTCTAGTTTTCCTTTCTGATTATAGCATGATTGTACATCCCCTTCTCTCTTCCTTGATTCCCAGCATCACTTACAGATTTTCACAGGCTTTGTACTTGATTTTACCAACACTTCTCTTTGCATAGTTTTTTCAAGTTTGTGCCTTCCTTAGTTTATTCTACTACTTCCTTAAGTGTGATATATATATAAAAAAATAAGGGAACACACACACACCCCTAGGCACTCTTATAGATCAGAATCTAAAACAGGGGACTTAATCAAAATCTCATTGCTAGTATAGTTACCATATGCAAGTGTGTGAAAAAACAATAATGATCAAAGAAGTCTTGGACAGTGAATGTAGATGGGATGAGATCTAATGTATACGACACGAAAAGGAAAATATAGACAAATATATCCTACAGAAAAACTAATTCATACGCAAGTGCATTCATGGTCACTAACAGGCGAATATTTCAATTTCTAGTGCAACAATAATCAGTATTTAATAACAAGGTCAATTACCAGGTAAGCATATCTAGTACAATAGCACACAATTAGATAGTAATTCAGATACAAAATACAATGGAGCAAATCAAAGCTGATAAATCAAATAACAGAGTGGCACACAATTGAGAATGAAAAATAAAAGACAATTCCTAAAATAAGTATCAAATTCAAGACTGTGTAACCTCAATAAGCTAGGTTTCAAGGAGTGGTTGCTTATTTTTAAAAGATTGGTCATAGTTAGACAATTTTTTCTTTCAGACCTAAGACAAAACGTTGTAACTTTGTCAAGGAAAGCTTAACATGAGAATTTTAAGCACAGTATAGGACATAAGAGGGGAGGAAATGTTGAAAACACAACAATTGAGAGAGAGAGAGAGAGAAAGAGAGAGATCAGACCTTAATCCTTAGTTTGGCAGATTAGGAGGAGCGAAGATACAGCCGGAAAAACCATGCTTTTCTGTGAAATACTTGGATGCGAATGCTAAAATAAGACATAAAAAGAAGTCCTTGTAATGTACGCAACGATGATGCATAAGAAGAAACCGAGCAATAACTTGGAAATCACGCGTCGGGTAGTAAAGCAGAGAAGGAAGATACGGAGGAGGCTTCCTGTTTGCTTCTCCTCACCCACTCTGTCAGGTATCGACGCCTGGCAGCTTCACGTGGGAGAAAACGAACAGCAGTGGAGCAGCTGGGCCACCTAAAAACAATTCACTGGGCGCATTTAGAAATAAAAAATAAAAAAATCCAACTCAGTGTTCTTATTTTACCCTAGGTGTACCGCCCCCAGCAAATGACCCTCTGTTTAGTTCCTCTTTGCTGTCTGGGGCTTTGTTTGGGGGCTTTATTAATGGAGTGGAATGAGGTAAAGATTATTTTAAAGAAAAAATAAAATATAAATGGGTTACAATAGTATTCTGTTTTTAGTTATTTATAATGGAATTTTTTTTACCTTTTGTATTGATTGTGGAATTTTTTTTCTTTTTTAGTGGAGAAATGATGGAGAAATGAGGTAACTTTTTTTTTTTTTTGAAAAATATGGTGGAAAATTTGAATTAAAGTGCTTTTAATTGGATTTTTTTAAAGAAATGGGGCTTTACCTTACTTGACTCTATTAGTAAAATTGTCAAACAAAAAAGATTCTTGTGGGAGATTAAAACAGACTGTTTTTGAAACTTGTATCTCGGATTGCTCCTTTCCGTTTTCTCTTTATTCCTAATAAATTAAAGGGAAAATTGGCCAATGGTCCCTTAATATTGTCGTTTAAGGCCTCTAATCTACAGGATTTTTGGTTAAGGCAGGCGGATGTCCCTAAGTATATGCTAGATCAAATTTTTTTTATAACTGATTTGCCCTTCTAACCCTGTGAAGTTATGTCACGAATTTTATCTCTAATTTTAAGCTCATCAATATGATCTTTAATGACCGATTTTCCCTTGTAAACATTTGAATATGTCGCATGGATTTTATTTCCTAGTTGAAGATCAAGATTCGAAATACAAATGGGATTGGAACAAGTAGTCATTATTCGTTTTTCAGATTTACAAAGGGAAGATGATGCCCATTTGACTTGAGTGACGCCAAAGCCAATCGAGTGTACAAAGAGTCATGTGGCCAATTAAGGAATCACGAATACCGTTTGAATAATTCAATTGAAGAGAATAGAAAAGGGCAAAGACGTTCCTCATCCGTGCATAGTTATAGTCAAATAAACATTTATTTAGTCGGCCTCTTTGATACTTACGGTTGAGCAAAAGAAAATAAACAATAGCAACGGTGACTTCTTCAAATTCGTGATTCTCTTACAATTTTATTTTGCATGGTACTTGCGACTTTTAAGCGGTGGGACATCAGTGTCCCAAACCAGGTGTGGTGCATCAATATGAGAGGTTGCTTAGATGATTAGCAACTTGAATTTGTCTGAGTTTTGAAAGAAAGACATATAAATTTATCTTGGTTTTAAAAGAAATACAAATAAATTTTTCTGAGTTTTTGCCAGAAACTCAGATAAACTTATCTGAGTTTGGTATAAATTTATCTGAGTTAATTTTAAGTAAATTTATTTGAGTTTGATATGAATTTATCTTAGTTTGGTATGAATTTATATGAGTTTTGAAACAAACTTAGGTAAATTTATTTGTCTTTTCGTCACAAACTCAGATAAATTTATCTAAGTTTGTTTCATTGCTTATAAATTTATCTGAGTCTGTTTCATTATTTATAAATTTATCTGAGTTTGTGATAGAATACAAATAAATTTATATGACTTTGTTCAACCTAGACATGATTTTATATGTGTTTCATATGAAGTTAAAATGTCCTTGATAAGAATTTATCTGAGTTTGATATTTGTTTTAGCCATCTCCTACATAGATGTAAGCACAAAGAAGATAAATTAGAAATTTTAGTGATGATTTGTGTTGTTTCCTATGATATATAGATTGTTAGAGTTTGAAGATGATCATTGTTTGCAAATGTTGTAATATTCAACTTACTTCTTATTTGGATTGAGCGAAATTTAATTAGAGGAAGAAGAAGACGACTCAGACAAAGAAGAAGATGAATCGGAAGAAAAAGAAGGAGAAGAAGTTGCTTCGTTGAATCACTTTCCCCCTTTCTCCTTATCTCTTATGTCGAAATCCCTAATTTGCCGAGATGCTTTGTCTTCACAGTATTTACGGGCTAATTTTGAGCTTTTTTTAATAACGCAGAGAGTGTATCCACAAGGGGCATTTTGTACTTTTTAACTTTTTGAAACTTTTGAAAAGGGACCTTCGCCTTTATGGAAAAAAAAAAAAAGTGGACCTTTTGCAATATCGAGGGACTTGCAGCAAACGCCCCTAAATTAAATTGAGATCGGTAAAACTCTGAGGGTTTTTTTTTTCTGACAACGGAGGGTGTCTTAGTCCTTTGGGCCAGATTAATCCCTACGGAATCAGGGGAAGTCGGGTAAATCCCTTATGGCCTTAGTGTGATAGCTCAGTTTTGAACCCTCAACGACCACGAGCTATAAGACTCTATAGTAGGTCAAACGTATTGAGATTTAAACTGCCCAAATGCATAGTCCCCACTTCTATGACATGGCCAAATTATATTCTAAAATAAATTGGCTCCATTATTAAATTAAGCTTATAAAAAATACATGTGCAAAATATGAAGTTCATGTGTTTCACATATAAGGGTCTAGTTTCGCAAATACGCTATAATCAATTTCAATCTAAAACATTGAAATCATTGTGGAGTATAAATATTTAGAGACATAAACTTTTTTGATGATGTGGGTATCCTTGTGTTCTTTAACCCAACAAGACTAAACAAATATATAACAAAGTTTTTAAGAAAAAAAAAGTCATTTTTCTTTTCAATAATTGAAATTTTAAAAAGTACAAAATAGTTAAGCTTGTTAGGGCTGTCAAAGGGCCGGGCCCAGCCGAGGTAAGCCCTTATCCTACCCTCACATGTACGAGCAGGGCCTAACCAAGCAAAAGCCCTCGACATTCATACCGGGCTTGTAATTTTTAGGCCCTTGCCCTACCCTCAAGGGTTAGGGCCGGGCCGGGGCCAAAAGGAGGAAATTTTTTTTAAAGAAAACAAAATTTTCTTACATCACTACCGGCTTCCAATCTACATTGTTTTTTGTCAAATTTATGAAAAACTGAGGCATCATTGGCTTTGGCAAAAGCCTTAGGCAATAATTGTTGGTTTGTATTAAGTCTAGGTCTCTTGGTACATGATTTATTAAAGTATCTAGTTATGTGAGTAATTCCATATCTTTTATCATTATTTAGTTGTTTCTTACAATACATACACTCAGCAACACGACATTCTTTTTTAGTTCCATCTTTTATTTTTTTTAGAACTTTCAATTGTTCAAAATGATCCCAAATACTTGATCTTTTTGAGCAAAATGCTGCGCGCAGTGACTTTTGATAACAAGATTAATAGCAACTTCAAGATCAAAGTGGGAGAGATCGAAAATGAGAAGAAGTTGCTTTGAACTTTGGTTTTGTGAGGTTTACCCAACCATGAAGAAAGATATCTTATAGAGAGACATCTTTTTAGGAACAAAAGACCACATTACCCCTCAATATAACCGCTGCAGTTTACCCCATGTATGGTAATTACGACTTTTTAATAAAAGTCTAAAATGCCCAAATAATTGACTGTTTATGGGATTGTGGGCTGGGCATTTAATTAATTTCTAATTGCTGTAAATAGTGAAAATGAAAGGCTTGGTTGGGCTTGGGTCTTACAAAAGTTTCAAGAGGCCCAAGTTGCTTAGATATATTATAAATATATCATGTATTATATATTTTATATTAATACTTAATAAACTGCAGCCGGGCAGGGCCCCCTCGGGTTGAAAAAGTCAAGCCCTAGCTTGGCCCTCAATATTGCGGACTTTTCAAAATCGGGCCCTACCCTACCCTCGGGCTTTAGCACAAAAAAAGAAGCCCTCGCTTTGAGGGCTTGCGCAGGCCGGGCCAGGCCCCCTCGTCAAAGGGCCAGATTGACAACCCTAAAGCTTGTAGGTCCAACATAATCACTTATTTAAAGTCTTTTTTTTTTTTTAAGTTCAAGCCTAAATTTACTCAAATACAAATTTGATTTTTTAGTTATAACCACCTCACTCAAATTAAAGTGGGGCCAAATATTAAATACATATCTTTTTTCTCCATTTGGTATTTTTAAAAAAATATTTGATACCAATGTTCACCGTTGCCAATTAAAATGTACCTTTTTTTAATCTTTTTTTATCAGTCTATGCAATTTGTCCGAACCCGTTCTAAAAATCAAACTTTTTCTTACTCAAAAGAAAATCTGATTTTTTTTTCAAAACGAAACTTGATTATTTAAAAATAAATTAAAAACGATCAAAATATCAGACATAAATCCCAATCCCTCTTATTTAAAATTAATGAATGATTATTCTTTTTCCATATATAGTATACATTTGAGTGTTATGATTTCTATATAAAAATAAAAAAACATATATTTTCCAATCTATATTTATTTTATAAACACATTAGCTTAGATGGGGGATAATTATTCATTAATTATAAATAAGTAAGTTAAGAAAATTGACAAAAATATATTTATGTCCAATATTTTGGCCCATTTTCATTTTGGTTATATTATTTGAACAAAACTAGGTTTGAATTCGAATAAAAATTAAACTTTAAAATTGAGAAATTAGATTTTGTAAAATGCATTTTAATTGAGTTATCTGATCTAAATAATAAAGTTTGAATTTAAATATAATTATGCTTCATTTTGTGTTAAATGATTAATTATAAATATGGAACAGAAAATTTGAGAAAAGAGCCAAGAAAATGAGAAAAAATGTGTTCGGATATAATATTATTTTTTTTCATATTTTTCTTAAATTGAAAAATGCAAAAGTAACTTTGATTTTTGAAAAAGTAACCTTTTATAGGTCATTCAGCGAAGGTTTTTTAGCCTTTAAAAATTTGGGCTCCATGATTTGAATGTTTTGGTTGTAATAGATTATACTTAATTTAAGTGCTCAAGAAACTGGCCCCGATGTGTAAAACACATGAATCTTTGTAATAGTATCATTTTTTTTTATACGTGAACAATCATATAGTGGGCTTACTCATATTTTAGTAAAAATTTTCAAATCATGTAAAGAGGACCCCGATCGATGTGTAAAACACATGAATCTTTTTAATAGTATCATTTCTTTTTATACATGATCAATCATATAGTGGGCTTACTCATATTTGAATAAAAAATTTCAAATCATATAAAGAGGAAAATCATGCATTTAAATGGCCTAGATTTTCAGGAGGAGGGACCTATCTGAATTTTAATTCCCACTTACATTGGTTGAGAAGATAGTAAAATAGGGAAGGGCAGCCAATAACCATCCTTCATTTCTTTCTTTTCAAAATCACATTCATCTCCCTAGAATTACTCTTAGAAAATATAACTTTTTCATTCTAAGTTAAAACACTTGTGTATTTGGTCACTAAGAAAAGTAAGAAGAATGGGTTTTTTTTTTTTTTCTTTCAAAATGTACAAAACTTTTTCCTGAAGTTTTTCCCTAAAAAACTTTACACCAAAAAGTCTTTTCAAAAAATAGGCTTTACTTCCTAAAAGCAAGTGCACATTTTAGGATGAGTGGTGGTTGTGGTGATAATGGTGATGGTTAGGATTGTGATGGTGGTGATGGTGACCATTGTGGCAACCAGGGTGATGTGATGATGATGGTTGAAGATGATGATCCTAAGTGGTGATCATAATGATGATAGTTGGTGGTGGTAGTGGTGATGACAAAGAAGATGGGTGGTGGTGATCACCATGATTATGGTGATAGTAATGATGATGGTTATGGTTGTGGTGATGTAAGGACCTAATCCTAGATAATCATGGTTAGTGCTGATAACTCATATTTAGGGATTAATTGAGTAAGTTTAGGTGTTACACTACTACGAGTCCAAGTAGTTTGGTTGCAATTAGATTAAGTTTGGACTTAGAAAGGGTAGTTTAGTCATTCGGACATTGTGAGGGGTATTTTGGGTATTTTTGAAAGTAGGTCAACAAGACTTACTAAGATGTCAATTAACTATGCTAATAAGTTTGTTTTTTAGTGTGTTTAGACCAAGTTTGGGGCGAATAAGGACATAGTTATCATTTAAAAAAAACTGAGTGGTTTACCACAATTCCAAAATATGTTAATATTGGATTCATTAGATAGAGGGAATTATTTCAAGCAACATTTGTTCAGGTTGCATGGCATTTTGATGTCCAGATCATTTTAAGTTCCCATTGCACTTTAACTAAACACGCGCATTCCAATCGGCCCTTTCTTCATTCATCTCATTTCAGTTGTATCTCCCTCCTTCTCTTCCCTTCTTTCTTTCTCACTTCTTGCTTGCAAATGACGAAAGCCACCATAATCTCGAGCTCCAGCTTGTCATTGCCGTCATCTTTTCCCTCCTTGTACAGTTTACGGCTCGGCAGTCCTAAGAAATGCATGGTTGGGAAGTCCCACATCCCACATCGCCTTAGTAATAGGTTTGATATGTCTTAATATATTTATATGGGCTTCCACCCATCATCTTAAGCCTTTCGGTTGGTATATGGTATCCGAGCTTGGGCCCGGTCTGATCCAGTGGGCCATCGACACCAACAAACTCAGAAAGGAGTAGGTTGCGACAATGATGGATTCACTGACAAACGGCGATCACCAAGAAGACATAATGATCGATTTTGCAAGATATTTACATTTTTTAGATCAAAAGTTTGAATTAAGAAATTGTATTTTCTCACTTGCTTTTGTCAAAGGCTATTACACTTATTTAGAAGAGAAAACAATTGCTAATGATAAGAAGTGAAATGGATCTTAGGAGATACAAAAACTAAGATAGATGAGGATCAGTTGAGTTTGCTTTGGCGACCTTATCTTCAACAGAGTTTGCTATGACGTTTGCTATGCCGTCCTTATCCATAAAACGCCCCCTAAAGCATGCCTGTCTATCAAAGACAGTGAGCTTGGTATGCAAATCTTAAAGAGCTGAGAGGTTTAGTAAAAACATCAGCAATTTGGTCTTATGTGGAAATGTAACGAGAGCCCAATTAAACCATCTGCTTTTATTTTTATCCGAAATACCCACTTACAACCAATAAGATTGAGATTGGGTTTTGCAAGGACAAGCTACCATGTCTTGTTACGAAGTAAGGCATTAAACCCATCGGCCATAGCTGCAAGCCATTTGGGGTCTTTAGACGCCTGGGTGAAACAAGTAGGTTCTATATCAATTGAAAAAGCTTCCGATAGACCCCTCGTAAGCGGGTAACGGGTTGTGAAAAAATCATCAAATGCTTTGGGGATCCGGGTGTTGTACTTCGGTACGAGTGGTCATGGGGTGAATGATCTTTTGAGCAAAAAGTGGAGCCAGTGGTGAATTAGATAATTGTTCATTGGAAGGGGCTGGAGTAGGACTTGTGGGCAGCGACTCAGACATGAGCAGTGGGCTAATGTTGCTAGAATGAGACAGACTGGTATTGGTTATTGGACTGGATCTTTGACTGAGATCATTAGTAGGTGCGTCCGGACCAGCAGAGTGCGTCCACAGTTAGTGGTTGAAGAGAGTGAATAACACGGGTGGATAGGTCAATGGGCAGTGTAGATGGATTAGTAGGCAGTGCAAAAAGGGAACTCATGATCATTGAAGATAACATCACACGGAAAAATAAACACGACCTGAAGCACGATGAAGACACTTGTAACCTTTGTGAGAATCAGAGTTTCCCGAAAGGACACAATGTAGAGCTCGAGGTTGAAGCTTATTAGCATTGTAAGGTCTCAAATTTGGGTAGCAAGCACAACCAAAAGTTCTTCAAAATGAATGACCCGGAAGCTGGTTGAACAATTTTTCATATGGAGAGGAATTCCTTAAAATAGTGGTAGGATTCGGTTTATTAAGTAGGCTGCAGTCTCAATGTCAAAGGTCTCAACCACATGTCTATGTTTGGTCTTAGTAAGACCAGTTTTGCGCATGGGTATGTGGACAGGAAAATCGATTTGTGAGACCATGAGCATCCAAAAACTGATTAACTTTTCTGTACTCCCCACCCCATCAGTTTGCAATTGTTTAATAGGATATCCCAAAGAGTTTTTCAACACATCCCTTAAAAGAAATAACAATAGACAAAGCATCAGACTTGCGATGAAGTGGAAACATCCATATAAAACGACTAAAATGATCGGTAAAATGAATTTAATATTTATGGCCATTTATTCCTGGAACCGGAGATGGTCCCCAAAGATCTGAGTACAATAATTCAAAAGGAGCATGACAAATAGTTTGAGAAGATGAAAATGGCAGCCTGGTACTCTTGCTACAGCGATAAGCATCACAAAAGGAGAGAGCCTTTGTAGAGAAGGGTAGCTGAAATTGGTTACGACTTATGTCAACTATACGTTGAGACGGGTGACCGAGATGTGCATGCTAAACATACGTAGAGGTTCTTTTGCCAATGTACACTGTTGGGTTTGAGAAGCCTATAGAGTCCAGGGCGTAAAGGTCCATTCTTAATTTGGTCTTTGAGAAGAATTCTACCGCTCTCCTGTTCCTTAACATAACAAACTGTAGGATGGAATTCAAAGAAAACACCATTGTCTTTAGTGAATTGTCTCACAGATAAAAGATTTTTTGTAATTTGAGGAACGTGCAACATGTTGCGTAAATGAAAGGAAGTAGAAGAAGTAGAAAGGATAGAAGAACCAACATGTTTCATGGGAAGAGTGTCACCATTGCCAACATGAACTTGACCAGGACCATGATAATTAGAGAGGGTTGACAGATTCGCCATGTCAGTAGTAAGATGGTGAATAGCACTAGAATCAGGGTACCAGGTGGTGTCATAAGAGCTTGGAGATGGTTTTGTCATGTAGGTTGTTGGAGTGGGGACATCGCTTATATTTGCAGAACCATACCTGGAGTAGCAAGTGACGGCAGAATGTCCAAGCTTGTTACAAATCTGACAGTAAATGCGTGATCGGTTCTGGCTATCGGATTTATTGTAGTTGTTGGAGTTTTATTGACTACGACCTCGACCCCTATTAGAGCGGCCACGGGTGTAATTGTTGCGACCGCTATTTGATGTATTTGGCAATTGATCAGCAAGCTTTGAGGCAGTATTTGCAGTATAACACTCTCAGAGAGAGTAGTATCTTCAATTAGGACTTCTTGAAAAAGAAGTAAGCCAGTTAAATCATCAATAAACAGAGGTTCCACACGTGTGGTCATGGAAACAATGAAGGCCTCATAGTCAAATCCAAGGCCACTAAGCAGACTAGAGCCAGATCTGAATCGGAAATGGGCTCGGCAACAGAGCTGAGTTATCGGCAATAGATTTCTCTTTCTGAATATAATTGACAATGGAAAGTGAACCCTTCTTAAGAGTGTAAAGTTAGTATTTGAGAGTCATAATACGAGCACGTGATTGGCAGCAATTGTCTTTGCAAGTGCTTGCCACACATCTTTTGTAGTGGAGAACTTGACGATGTGGGCAAGGACATGTTCAGTAAGAGAGGAGATAAACCAACCTGAGACGGGTCTGGTCTTGTTTTTGCCATTGGAGAAATGTAGGGGGTTTTTAGCAGTAGTAGGAGCACCCATAACATCAATTAAAGGAATTGGGGAGGGCAGGACGAGTGCCGTCAACATAGCCCATAGCATTATGGCGGCGTAAAATGGGTAGAAATTGGGATAGCCAAAGAAGATAATTGGACCTATCAAGATTGACAGGCAGGATTTGAGAAACATTGGTGCTAGAATAGAAAAGGCATGGTCTGCATTGGAGGTAGGATGAGTAAGGGAAGGAATGGTGTTTGATGATGAGGCAGTGGATGAAGACATTGGTGACAGTGGTCATAGGTGCTCTGATACCAAGTTTGAATTAAGATATGGTTTGAATTAAGATATTGTATTTTCTCACTTTCTTTTGCCAAAGGCTATTACACTTATTTAAAAAAGAAAACAACTGCTAATGATAAGAAGTGAAACAGATCCTAGGAGATACGAAAACTTAGATAGATGAGGATCAGTTGAGTTTGCTTTGGTGTCCTTATCTTTAACAGAGTTTTCTATGATGTCCTTATCCATAACATGGCCAACCCTCTATTTCCTCTCCAAGCTTGAAGTCCTCATTTGGTAAGCTTCTTCCACGATTTTCCCTCATATTCCACTCCATTTGACTCGCCAATGTTGCATGCAAGACCTGATTTCTTCTCCTTTCTTGTCTCCCTCAATTCTAGTACCCTAGGTGGGCTTCTGTGCATAGGGCATGGATTGATCTCAATAGGGAGCTTGGATAGCTTTTTGTCGTGATTTCTAACATAAGAAAAGTAAATATGTGTGAATTTCATTACATGTTGATAATTATTACAAAGCCTAGTTGTTAATATGTAATTCATGATAACCATTCTAAGTTAAATCCTTAGTTTAATCGCTAATACAATTTATCTTGTGCATGTTGCATTGCATGCATGCGATGTGCATTAGGTTCCAGTCTGATGCCATTCTCTTGAGGAATTATTGTGTTTTCTACTTAAGCAAGTAGACATGTGCGAATCTCATGACTTGTGATTGAATGTACATTGAATGGGATGTTTTATAGCTTAAATGTGGTGGATTCCATTTATCTTTGTTTTTATGGGTAATAGAAGGCTATGTTCTCAATGTCAAGCATTATGCATGGGCTATTACATGAATGATTTAGCTTATAGGTTGAGTCTCTAATTTTATAGTGAGTTTCCAATGATTATGATGCAATTACCTTAGATTCATACTTCTTAGATTTAAATGGTGATTTGGTGCGATGTAGGTAAATTGATGATGGTAGCGGGTTTAGAAAACCCCATTTGAGGTGGTTAAGATGTATTAGTGGAAGGGGATAATATTTTTCCCGAAAATAGATCATTTATGTACTCATCCATAGCTTTCTGAAAAGCTACAGCTAGCCATAAGCTTCAGGTGGCTTGCCGAGAATGCATTGTGGTGTCATTTTCCAAAGAGGCCAAGAATTTACATTTTCACTTTGGCGACCTTATGGCTAGTTGTGAGCTAGCTCCCCATGCCAAGCCATAAGGCTAACTGTAGTTCAGTCTTGGCCAGTTGTAATGGGACCTTTAGCTGACCGTAGGCTTGTGGTTTCTATTGTTTAGAAACTGGACCCACTGACCAATGGGCCATCTTTGAGACCCTTAAGTTTAACCAATGGCCTATAATTATGGAACTTCCGGTAAACGGAAACCAGAGCTTAGCTCTTACCTACCAATTGCATATATATTAAGGCATGAGATATGAAGCCACATGAAGGGGATGTACGTGTTGGACTATTGGATACCCTTGATCATCATAGGACTATGTGATGATTGGTTATTTTATATTAAATAAATTATTTATTTTATTAATATTATTTTAATTAATTATCTTTTAGTTAAATAGGTGGGGCCACATTAGGCTTTTTGGATATGTGACTTGACCCATAGTTAACCCAGGCCCAGTTTAGTGGGTGTAGTTTTTCTCGAATTTCTAAAAGTAAAACTCTCATATATTTAGACCCCAAACTCCATTGTCTTTTGAATTTAAGTTAGACTCCAACTCATGTTCTCATTGTCTATTTATACAACACCACCGTACTCTCTCTCTCTCTCTCTCTCTCTCTCAACTTTCTTTGATTCTTGCAACCTTGCAACCTAGGAATCCAGCCGCCGGATCTCCGATCAGAAACGACCATCTTCTCCTTTGCGAAACCCTCTTCGCTTTGCCAGGATATCACTTTGGATTTTGACAATATGAATTCTAGTACCTTTCCTTCAATCGCACACGAACCTAATGCAAGTACCTAATCATAATTTGTAGATTTAATACTGGTGTTCATCTTTGATTTGCGTGTGGATGCATGTAGAAACTCCTTTTACGCCCAAAGGTTTGATTTTCTCTATTTTTGTAGTGAGACCTTACATATAGATGGCCACCATATGATGGTTCTAATATTAGGGGAAGCCACACAAAATTGGACAAGTGTCGAGATTTAAGATATAAGTAGTTTCAATTACCTTGGATGAGTTATTGGGTCTGAGATGCCGCATACTTGGCAATAGTTTTTTGATTGATTAATTCTTACCCTTTTACTACATCTATTACATGCTTTGTACCAAATTGTTAGATCAATTTCCATTCTAAATATGGTTGCTTTCATGTCAAATGCAATATCCTAAAAAGAATTCAATTAAATGAATATAACAAAGTATACTATAAAAAAAGATTTAATAGGAATGGTTGTCTATTGTACACTTGTTCCTGAATCATTTTTCATGTTCAAGTACTCCACTATGGTCATTCTCTTTGTATTTGGGGGTGTTTTTTGTCCTTTCACTTGTTGAATGAGATTCATGCATTTTGTTTCATTTTCAACATCCCTAGAAAACATTAGATAAATAAAGAGATTTCATCTATGTGTGGAGATAAGAAGTTAAATTTAATAATTTAAGCTACTAAATATATATTACACTACTAAGAACTAAGTTGTCAGCTTCATATATGTTTGAGTTTAATATTAACTTTGTGGAATATGGGGAAGAGATATATAATTGTCCTAAAAAGGAAACAAAGGAGTCAAGATAGTCATAGGGAAGAAATAATATAGATGATAGTAAAATCACTAAACTGTAACAACTATGATTATATTCTCGAGCCAATACAGAGGTTGCAATCATTATATTTTCATTTTGCAACTAGCACGACAATTGATCGTTATATAATGCTATAATGCCTCCCCACAATGTTAAAGAAATAATCTTTTCACTGTATGCCATAAATTAAATGACACTTTAAATATTTGGAATTAAAGATATATTACACTATAGAATATAATGATCGAAATAATTAACTTATATGCACCTTGCATCAAACACCACAATATTCATATTTTGAAAATGTTGTCCATCCCTTTTGCGTTTTGTCAAAACTCCGCCTACATCAATAGCTATTCCAATTACATCTGTACCAAAATTGTTCAATGAAATCTTAATTAAATTATGCAATTAAGAGCGTTAAGAAATTCATGATTAATGCCTGTTTATTCAAATAATAAAATATTTAAGGGCAACGACATCATCAGATTTAATTCCTAGAAGATATTTGATACGATGGATAATGGATGACAGTTGGTTCAAATGCTTGAAGTAGTATTTGTCATTTGGTATCTCATTGCATTCATCATTTATCTTCTTTACTTTTGAATTCTTCTTTAGAAACAGCTGCCACTCACGGGGCACTACTCGGTATTTACTTGGTGCGATGAAATAATTCATTGGTAATCTCTTCCCTAACAGTAAGCCCACTTAATAATTCATTGATGGGGTTGTATGAAAGATATTTATTAAAAGGAAATTCTAAAAATGCCCCACTTAATAAACACCCTTTTTTCGCCCCTCTTTTTTTTTTCTGTCATGGGACCCATGTTGAATCAATCTAGTCTTTTTGCACAAACAACCCCACCATAAATAGTCATAAGTCCGAGTTTGACATTCATCCAACTTTTCCTCACCGTTGGATTGAAATCATAATAAAATGATGCCTCTAAACCATTAAATTTTAGGCCATGAATCAAAATGTTAGGATGATCTCTTATGAACTCAACATTTTGCATATAGATAAGCTTCACATAGATCTTTCCATCCAATAGACTTCCATGCTCATCATGCATCTCAGTGGGCCCAACTAGTAGGGGCGTTTTCTCCTAAAAATTGGCCGGACCTTGCGTAGAGTTCCCCTTATTTAAATCTTATAAATAATAAATTTTAGGGAGGAATGTACCGTTAAATCTCTACTTTTGGTGCTCACTAGTTTCTTGATAATTGGTTTTAATATATTATAATTAGTCCTATCTATGGTGAGATGAATTGTTTAAAAAAATGCCAGATAGAGCGGGAGTAGGGTTGTCAAAATGCCACAGGGCCCGTTAACACAACACAAACCCACACGATATTAAAGAGTTTGGGTGGCCTTTTAACGGATCTGTGTCATTAATGGGTCGGACCCGTTAACACATTAAATCAGTGGGCCATTAACGAATAACACCGATAAACCTTAACAACCCACCAAACCGGTATGATTACTGACTTGTTTTTGTTATTGGATTTTTATTGTAGTTGTTATTATATGCTCTATAATATGGATTGCACAATGATCATTGGTGGCAAACCGAGAGGCTATTTTATTTTTCACGGCAAACTAAGTGGATATTTTATTTAACCACCTATTTATATTTTAGGCTAAATAATACAAATCAAATGGACAATGAGTCACTTTATAAATAATTAACTAGTTAAACAGGTTGATAGTAGCGGGTTATGCGTATTATCTTACATGGTCCGAAATGACCTAATATATTTAATGGATTACACGGGTCGTGTCACGTAACCCATTAAATAATCGTGTCATGTTTGATTTTTGGACCGTTTATTTAACGGGTGGAGTACTAGTTGATGTGATTCTAATACGAATTAGTTAACCTGCAGCACGAATTCCTTAACATGACAAGATTCATAGCCTCAGGGCCGGGTTAAGCATGAGGCAATAAAAGCCCTTGCTTTAAGCCCCCAAAAAATTTAGGCCCTAAATTTTCTCAACTTCAAAAAAAAAAAAAAGCAATGAAGTCAGTTTGTTTCTCCCAATAAAAGAAGGCCTCACAACAATTGGTCCCAAAAAATAAGGCCCCATTGAAAAACCATTCACATTCCAAAAAAATTGAACAAACTCCTTTTTCACCGTATAAACCTTTAAACCTTTTCACATTCCAAAAACACATTAATTGTCCCTCTTCACCGTTGAGAAAAGTTGTAGCCATTAAAAAAAAAAAAAAAACCTTGCATTTACAACAAGTAACGAATCCCTTTTGAGTTCTAAAATTTTTCTTGTTTGTAGATTTATTTTCCTGCATCTGCTTGTAATCTAAAGAGGACAATCTCCTTTGTGTTCTTATTGGGTCCCTTCAATTCAAGGGTTTTTTTTTTTCTCCAGACTCCATTCTCCATGTACTCTTTCCTAGTTGCATTTCTACAATTGCTATCACTGCAACTTGGAGGAGTTGAGAAGAGGAACTGGTTTTGTTCTAATTGAAGCCAAAAGGTATACATTATATATTTATTTTTTGTTATTGTGTGATACTTCTTTTGATAATATAGTTTTGATAATATATGTTAATCATGGATCACTAACACAAATATAATCTGTTTTTTGTCCGGTTTCTATAATTTTTGTGGCCAACACCAATAAATTGTTAAATGAGGTTCCATTGTTTTGTGCTTTTAGAATTTTTTAAATTCTGAGCTCATACTCTTTGCTTATTGTAGTTAGTGTTTATTTTATTTGTAAATATTATTAGTTATAAATTATAAATAATAAATATGTCTACTAGAAAATACGAATCCGAGAACTAGAAACTTAAAAAAAAAAGGAATAATAGATGATATAATTCAATCTCAAAAAGGAGCTATTGATAAATTTGTTACAAGCAATAAGCAAAATATAACAATTAGAAATTGATCTAAATGAGTTAGAAGATAATGAAATAGTAGAACAAAAAGATATCAACAAAGATATTCATAATGATAGTCAAATTCTTGATGAAGAACATGAGAATATTAATGAAACAACTGATTATATTCCTACAAATATTTATGATCCAAGTCGATGGACAAATATTGATACAAAACTAAGAGATTTGTTAGTAGAAAAGGGTCCAATTAGAAATAATGATCTAGATTTTCCCAAAGATGAATTCTCTAGACATTTTTTTGCTACATATTATATTCAAAAATTACCAAATGGGGAGAAGCATGATAGAAAATGGCTAGTGTATTCAAAATATTTGGATAGAGTATTTTATTTAATTCAGATTGTAATACAAGTAAACTAGCTAATGAAGGAACTAAAGACTGGAGAAATCTTGGTGTTAAGCTTAAGAGTCATGAAACAACTAATGAGCATATTACTAACATGAATACTTGGATTGATTTAGAAATAAGATTGTTAAAAAATAAAACAATTGATAAAATATCCAAAATTAACAAAGAGAAAGATCATTGGAAAAAAGTATTATTAAGAATTATTGCTGTAGTAAAGAATCTTAGTAAAAATAATTAGGCATTTCGAGGAACAAATGAAAAGATCTATCAAGAAAATAATGGAAATTTTTTAAGTTTCAATGAAACGATTGCAGAATTTGATCTGGTAATGCAAGAACATATTCGACGTATTCAACATGATGAAATTCATAATCATTACCTTGGACATAGTATACAAAATGAATTGATAAATTTATTAGCACATGAAATTAGAAGTAAAATTATTAAAAGAGTTAAAGAAGCAAAATATTTTTCAGTTATATTCGATTGCACTCCGGATGCTAGTCATCAAGAGCAAATGTTTCTTGTATTATGATGTGTAGATATTTCTTCAAGTCCAATAAAAATAAAAGAATATTTTTTAGAATTCTAAAAGTAGACTATACCACTAGAAAAGGCCCTTTTAATGCAATTATAGATACAATAAGAAATCTTGAACTTGATATTAATGATGTACAAGGACAAGGATATGATAATGGATCTAATATGAAAGGAAATCATCAAGGGGTACGAGGGAAAGTTGTATTGAAAGTGTTAAAGCAATAAGATACCAAGTTCTACAAATAAGAGATGCGCTGTTGCAATTAGCAAAATTAGTGAAGATCCTAAAACTAAAAGTGAAGCTAACTGTTTAGCGATATATGAGATTGAGAACTTTAAATTTATATTGGGCATGACAATTTGGTATGCTATATTATTTGTTGTTAACTCAGTTAGTAAAAATTACAATCAAAAGACATGCGTATTGATATTGCTATAAATCAATTAAACGGTCTTATTTATTTTTTTGAAAAATATAGAGAAAATGGATTTACATCTACTATGATTACATCTAGAGAGATTGCGGCTAAAATGGAAATAGAACCTATATTTCGTGAAACACGTATAATTCGTAGAAATGAGTAGTTTGACGAGAATGTCAATGACGAGACAATACAATCTGCTGAAGAATAATTTAGAATTGGCTATTTTATATACATAGTAGATCAAGCTATTTCTTCAATTCAGAGTAGATTTGACCAATTTAAAATATATGAAAATATTTTTGGCTTTCTATTTAATTTTAAAATTTTAAAATTACTGGACAATGATAGTTTTAAAAAAAGTTGTCTTAATCTCGAATGTCCTTAAAACATGACAGTTATTCTGATATTGATGGTTTAGATTTATTTTTGGAATTGAAAGTTTAAAAAGAGATTTTACAAATAGAAGAAAACACTCCAATTGACGTATTTTATTATATAAAATGACTAAATTCTTTTCCAAATGCATACATCGTTTACAGAATATTATTGACAATATTTGTAATTGTTGCTTTTGTAGAAAGAAGTTTTTCAAAATTAAAATTGATAAAATCCTACCTACGATCAACAATGTCACAAGAAAGATTAAGTGGATTAGCCGTACTATCAATTGAAAAGGATTCGTTAGCAAAATTTGAATATAAGAACTTAAATAGTAATTTTGCATAACAAAAGTTAAGAAAAATAAATTTTAAATAAAACATTTATAATAATATTATAGAATAGAAAATGTCTTAGCTTTTGGTTCTCAAATTGTCTCGAGCTTGCCTGCACAGCATAACAAAAACAAAAAGGCTGGCTTGACTCCACATAAGAAGGGCATTTTGGTCATTCCTCGTCTCGAAAAAATGGAAATCCTGTGTTTCTGTCCTAGCCTTCCCAAATCCCAAAACTCAAAACAACACCCACCTACTCATTCCCCAAACCAACAGAACGGAGGAAAAAACCAATAGAAAGGAGGGAAGGAGACGACGCCTTCATCAGGTATGTTTAATTTTCTTTTTTAGTTTTTTATCTGATTATATTGAAATGAGGGTTCCTTCTTCTTCTCTGATTGCTACTACTTTTTCTGTGATCATATGCATTTGTTAAGTCTTTTTATGTGATTAGAGTTTCTGATCTGGTTGATCTCAAACACTAGTTGAAGACTAACCCTTGGCTGTCTGAGCACAAACAATCCCTTTCTGTCTCTCTCTATAGTTTTTAATGTCAGGGATTATATTTATATGTATATGGTTCAGGGTTTAGGGTTTTAGGGGCTTTTTTATATATATGCATGTAGATGTGTCCATTACCAATACCAGGGAACATGTTTGCACAGTTCCTTTTGGTGTAATGGCACGGACACCGATCCTGGAAATACCATATACATGCACAGGCAAGCGTTTGATTTAAGATGACGAAATGGATGTGAATATTGGGTCAGTTGAAAATTGCGATTTTTTTTTTCAAATTTCAGTCTAATTGAAGTTTGGGTCACTCTAAAATGTACAATTAGAATAAACCAGCGCAATTCATTTTTTTTTTTTTTTCATATGAACTACTTAGTAGCGGGTTAAACTTCAATTGAAGTGAATTTGAGGCTACATCAATGTCATTCACTATATTCAATATTGGATTTATTTGCAATGATGCCTTGCCTATGATGGGATTAAATATACTTTGAGTGTAATAAAATGAAAAGTATTATCTCTGAGGCACATCTGTTACCTTCTTCATCATCATTGCTTTTTTTTTTGGGTTTCTTATTTGCTAATTAGTAACGCCTTTTGTTTTGAGTAATCATCTCCTAGTGCTATCATTGTTCCTTTTCTTCAATTATTTGCTTGTTTTTTATTTACTTTTTTGGGGTCTTAGGTTGATGTAATAAAATCCCCATTTTGTTTCAGAAGAAAAGAGAATTACCTAGTGCTATCATTGTTCCTTTTCTTCAATTTTTTGCTTGTTTTTTATTTACTTTTTTGGGGTCTTAGGTTGATGTAATAAAATCCCCATTTTGTTTCAGAAGAAAAGAGAATTATAGTATGAAAGGGAAGGGTAAATGCAAGTGATGACAGACTAGACAGGGACATCAGCATTACTATGGAACATGATGACTTGGTCTTGGGAATCTCTCTGATGCATAAAACGAATCCAACATCAATTTATGTTTACTATAGGAGTAATAAGGAATTTAAGGACTTCAAATAGGAAATTATCTGTCAAGAAATTTAGTGAGTTGTACCGATATGTTCTTTGAAATCTTGCAACCAAGCAATCATCTCTCAACTAAATTTAGCATAGGGTCTGTTGCTTTTAGATAATTTGAAAAATTTTCCTAATACCATCTGCTTTGATTTCTCTAAATGGTTCAGTACATCCAGCATTTGAAATTTGAGATTTTGGAAAGTTTAGATATGCTGGGGCATAGTAGCAATTTGTTGTAAAGAGTTCCAAATTTTTTTATAGAATTTTAATTAGTTCCAGGTTTTTCATAGAACTTTCCAACAAAATGAGAGGTTATTTGGAGGGCTTAAAAATGGAAACTTTTATTAGAATAAAAAAGCAAGCATTACAAGAGGGCTATACTGGCAAGCTAGCAGCCACGAAGAAGCCCAAAAAAAGGGGACACCACCAAAGGAGAACTACAGACTACGAAGGAGACAAGAAACAACAACAAAAAGACTAAAACCACAAAACACAAAAGAGACTAGCAGCTTCTATTGATGAGGCATAGAGAGTGCTATTTCCTTCCAGTTCCTCACAATTTGGTCTAACGAGTATCCGTTAAATTGGTGATTGATAGACATGCAAGAAGCGACCTTAAACTTTATTTTTTTCCAATAAAGAATCCCCACTCTCGCATCTCCCTTCAAAGCACCTTGAATTTCTCTCCTTCCATAAGTTCTAGATCATTGCCATAATAGATAATCTCCACATCTCCTTCTCCCTTGGATAGCCAGTTGGGGGTTTTCAAGCTTAGAACAAATCCAAAATGCAATTCGGAAAAACCCAGCTACACCCAAACAAGCTCATCACAGAGCTCCAAATTCTTTGGGCTGTCTTACAATTCAAAAACAAGTGGTCCACCGATTCCTCTTCGCTCAAGCACATGGGACAACCATTTACTATTTACCAATTTACCATACCTCTCCGTCTTAAATTATCCATAGTGAGAATTTTGTTATGAAGAGCAAACCAACCGAAATCTTGGTGGAGCCTTTAGCTTCCAGATGAAATGAAAAGGACTTCTTATCTCCCTCCTTCTCGTTATAGCCAAGAAGGAGGACACCGAGAAAGAACCATCCCTAGAACAGTTCCTCCACCCCCCCCCCCCAAATAGACCTCATTCAAGAGGTTTAGAAGAGAAAGCAACTGCTGCTCGTCAAGCTCTTTTAAAATTCCTAACACTCTTATGCAAATAGGCCTTAGGCCACATGTGTAGGGCCCAAGTAGATTTAGTATTTTTATTTCAGTAATTATCTATTAGTTTCTAATTTTATTGTAATTAGGCTAAGATTCTAGTTTCCTAGTTTAATTAGGTTTCTTAGGGCTTAAGTTATGTTTTCCTATTTATATGTCATTGTAGAGAAGAATTTCTCAGAGAATTGATTAATTAAATTTGGGTTTTTCCATTGAGGTACGTCCTCGTTATTCTCTGCAGAGACTTTTGAAGTGTCTTCGGACACGCGCTTTAGCGTAGATTGTGCTTCAGCACTTCCATGCAAGCCCTAACCGTAGGGCTTGCATCACACTCCTTGTAGGAATTTCAGCTATTGAACAAGCCTTCAAGGAAATTGTCCACAATTCTTGATTACTATTACAAGTACTTTTCATGGAGATGGTCAACTTTCTTGTTTCATCAATTTAAGTAGAGAAATGTTACTGCCAATGATGTTTCAAATGCACGTATTATCAGATAAATAATGACGATGCTTTTTTTGTCTCTACCGCTGTGGCAGCCTTGACTTAAGCATTGAACATGAATTATGAGCCACTTGTGAATTGAAATCCTTTTGTAAGCTTTGGAGTCCGACCAGAACTTCTGATCGCCAAAGGGAAATGATTTTGAATGATCATTCCTTGATATGGTTTTCAATTGAGAATTCTTGTTATTGGACAGGATATATTCTTTTAGTGCATCAAGTGTAAGGGCCTATAACTTTCACTTACTGTAGTTGTAAATTTTAGCAATCAAGCAAATAACTAGCTCATTATTTTCCCCATGTACCATATCATATTTAGAGTATACATAGGTGTTAAAAATCATGGTAAGGTACTACAAACTAAGAGAAATGTCCAAAAATCCTTATGGACCCATTTTTTATTATTATAGAAGCCGAACAAATGGTCCTATGTGTCAAATGTGTCAGGCCTAAATATTGTTTACCATCCACCTATAAAGGCGACAATTTATATGCATGCGTATAGCATGTCAATAAAACTCAATAAAAGGAAAAATAATGTCTTTTTTCTTGAAATTCATGCAATCCAAAGATAAAACTCTAAATATTTCTTAGAAAAATGGTGGGTCCTTGACATAATGAATGACTTAGATCATGGATTAATTGCATAAAAGATAATGGTTTGGTAACAGGAGAGGAATCCATAGATCTTATGATTCTTCACTACCACTGGAACAAGGATTCCTTGCCGGGGATTTGTATAGTTGAGGATTTCACATTGATATTGGTGTGTATTGCTGAATATAGCTGAGAAAAATAGAGTTCGGTGTGCAAATCCACTTAAGTGAGGATTTTCAAATCTTATGGGGGGTGGTCGGATCTGAAAATCCTATCAAATGAAGATTTCCATTCTTCCAAATCCTCAGGAATTTACAATTGCCAAACATGGATTTACTACAACTTCAGGGAAACCAAAAATCTTTTCCCTAAAGATTTGGTTGCCAAATGTGACATTGAAGTTTACCGTATGCCTTTGAATTTTACTTCAATAGAAGGTGGTCCAATGAGTAAGATTCACCATTTGATTAGAAGCATGATTACATCTACTCATTAATCACATTACTCTTTCGTTCCTTTCATTATTTAGTATTTACCTATTTCCCCCTCCCATTTCAGAAATCCAAACCTGAGACAAGATACCGAGAATAAATCAATCCAGACAAGAAAAGGCAGAGGAGAAGAAGACGAAGCTAGTTAGGTAATTTTTCTCTCTATGCAATGGGTTGAGGTTTTTTTTGTTTTTTTGTGAATTATGATTTACGGTGGGATATGATTTAGGGTGTAAAATCAGAAATCGCAGTGGATACGTATGCTTTCGATTTCCGTTGTGGCCTTTTCTTGTTATCAATTCATGGGCTCTCTAACTGTGGTTCATAGTTCATACAACACTGATCTGTCACGTGAAAAAGCTTCTAAAGGAGTTGGATGTGCCTCTCACAATGAGAAAAAAGGAGCTTCGCTAAAAAAGTGTTTGTGGGGTTTTGAATATATATTTTTTTGTATCTGGACAAATTCTAAAGGAGTTGGATGTGCCTCTCACAATGAGAAAAAAGGAGCTTCACTAAAAAAGTGTTTGTGGGGTTTTGAATATATATTTTTTTGTATCTGGACAAATTAGACAAATGTTCCTAAAAATTAGATTTTGAACTTCTCTTTTTTGCAATATGTAGGTATATTGACAGTGAAGAATGGTATTATTGTTCTCTCCTAATTCTCCATTTGAACTCAAGATGGGTTCATTTACTTGTATCTCACCTTTTTAATTATTTCTATTTTTTGTGCAGTTGTGCCTTGTTAGGTCTAAGACTACTACTTAAACTTGTCCAGGTACAGTAGATCTCAACCATTGGTCTATAGTTTTGATTACTGAAAACTCATGTTAGCAATCCCAAAATTTGATTTGATTTCCTTTTTCAAATTTAAATGTGTATGCGATATGCATGTCAAGTTTATGCAGTAAATTGATTTTTTTCCCTCTACTATTCATTAAATGTATGTGTGTATACAGCTCCCTTCTTCCTCGACCCACAGACTGAGGAGCTTCACACCTGACATCCTCACCATCCGAGTCCATGGCCTCTTAATGTTCAACATAGAAACCTCTTTACATTCCTGATCATTCGAATCAGCAAATGTGTTTAGCCCCACCATTGAGCTCTACTTTACGAAATTCACAAGGACAAAAGAAGGGTGAATCAATTGAACAAAACCCCCTAATTCAAACCATCTGGACTCTGCATTGTTTTTATAGGAGAGAAACTTCTCGCTCTTTTACTCTCCCAGACATTTGCTGAAGTAGTTGTTTGGTGCAAGATGGCCTTTTGCCACCCTTTGACACCAAAGAACATGACCAAGACTGCGTTCCTCTTCCTAACTGGTCTAACCATGTTCGTGGTTGGCGCCCACTACTCTTATGTCCACGTCGAACGCCAGCAAGCACGCACCAAAGCCCGCAGTGATCTCCTCAGAGAGCATCTGCTCAAGAAATATGGCTACAACAAGAAATGGGGCAACCTTGACAAATAGCAGTTTTCTTCTGTGGTTCCCTACGGTTTGGCAACTTGAGGCATGTTCCTGTTCTCATGTATATTTCATAATTCCCTTTTTTCTTTTCATGCATGTGAGATTGTTTGATTAATATAACTAATGAAATGAAAAGTCGCTGATTAGCCTTTGGATAATGTTAATTGATTAGTTTAAGTTGAAGTACTAGTAAATTGTGTACTAGTTTTGCAGTGGGTTTGATTGGGAAGGTAAGTTGCTAATTGGTTTCATGATGATGACGACGAATATTGGGAGCACTTGGGTTAGTCAATGAAGGCTATGCCATCTTGATTGAGATTATAGTTGGACATAGGACCATGCCACAAAGAGCCTACTAGGGATTTTGTGTATATGAGTGGTTTTGCTTATTTTACTTTTAAGTGTTAATGAAAATATTAGGTCCATGATTAGGGCATTTACAGTCTAATCTACAGGCCAAAACTAGCATAAGCGCTGGCGTGAAAAAGAAACAAAAAATCCAAGGTAGTTAGAAATTAATCAAGAATCATAGTTTCATGAACAGAGAAATAAGAAATTCTTGCATCAAAAATTTCGCAAAGCTTTGCTAGTGGTCACCGCCTATCTGTAGGATCCATAATACCACATCAGGATGATTTTGAGTCTATCTGATACAGGATAGACCCGTGGTCCCCATGGATCGTAGGATTAGGTCTTGGGAGAACGAAAATGAAAGGAAACAGGGGAAGAGGAACTAATTAACTTGAGATAATCCTTCACTCTGATACCAATTGATGTATCCCCTGATCCACGTTTGAAAATGGACCAACATCACGATGGGATTTGGCCAAATCCACAAAGGATTCAATGAGATGGACCAAGCTCCAAATCGGGTTTGGCTGAATCCCCAAGGGGGTCAAAGGATTAGGTCTTGGGAGAATGAAAATGAAAGGAAACAGGGGAAGAGGAACTAATTACCTTGAGATAATCCTTCACTCTGATAGCAATTGATGTATCTCCGGATCCACGTTTGAAAATGAACCAACATCACGATGGGATTTGGCCGAATCCACAAAGGATTCAATGAGATGGACCAAGCTCCAAATAGGGTTTGGCCGAATCCCCAAGGGATTCAACACACGTGCATTCTCGAACCAGATAAAAACACACATGACTGAAAGGAAATTCTTCATTCATAAATCAAAAGCTCTCTTTCCTAATGGAGGGATCACAAATGTATAGGAAGGGTTGGACATCCCTTTCCTAATAGGACTATAAATCCTAAATCTTCTCCAATTTAAAGGAAATTAAATTCCTGAAAATTTTCTGAAATGATTCAAATCAAACTATAGTTCAACACTCATAATTATTTCAAACTCCTACTGAATGTGGCTAGACTATTGAGCCTATGGATTGGGCGCAACAGGCTGGTCGACCCATGGGTCATGGGTCTGGCCTGCATGAATAAAAATAAATAATTCCTATATCCTTCTACAATCTTCTCCAATTCATCATTCATCAAAGTCAGATCTTGAAGTTGCATGATCCCCCTTCCTTTGCTTTTAGAATGGATCATGGCAGATCTGATCTAGGGGGCCACCGGCTCTGGCAAACTCCAAATGTGCAGGCTACGACAATGATGGACTCTACGGACAGACAATGACCATCACCAAAGCATGACAGATGTTCAAGTTAGACATCAACGATTTGTTTCTAAAGATCAATGAGTTGTCTTTAGTGTGACCAGTCACATGATCCTTTCTTGACAATACCATGTGATTGTGGGAGGGTAACAGAGAATGGAAATATGGAAGATTGTGGATATTAAATATTGTTACGATCTTTTAGGTTATTATCATTAATATTATGGTTAGCGCGATTAGGCTAAATTGATAGAGAATTTCATTATTATGATTAGATTAGATTGATATTATGGCTTATGAGGCTAAGTTTCCTTAGTTATCTTGGTACACTACATAAATGGGGACTTGGAGTTCTCAATAAATATAATATGATATAGATGTAGTATCAAAAGTTTTTTCATCACCTACATTCCTGTGTGAATATCAATACCATAGCTATGAACAACAAATACCATGTAATTTTGTTCCCAAAGTGTTGTTAAGTTGTCATAATCGAGGACAACAAATATAGGCTTAAAGTGGATATTGGGTGCAAATCAACTCCAACATGAAAGCTGTATGTGGCCCTACAAACTATTCTCACACTTGTAACTGCCTTGTTATACATTTAGTATGATTTTGATATACACCTTAGGGATGCCTTTTTCTTCAATGTCCATTAAATCAATTGCCTTAGCATCCTATTATATACCTTCTTTATATTAGTGAAACCACGTGGAGTTTTTTCTTGTTTCTTTACCTTTACCTGAGTTGTCTTAGAGGAAAAATAGCTCCAATAGTTGACCTACCTGGCATAAACCCAAAGTGATTATCCTAAATACTGGATATCTATGGTAGGTGTGGCTCTGTTATTCTCTCTTAAAACTTCATAGTAAGACTCATAAGTGCAATGACTCTATAGTTTGCAGTTTGCACACCTCTAAATATCTCCTTTTCTAATGGAAAGGAACTACCATACTCTTTTCCCATTCATCAGACATTTTTCTTATAATTAAAATGTTGTTTAATTAAAATTTTGTTGAACAATATGATGATCCAATGAACCCTAGTTTCGTCCAACATAAACCTAGAAATTATAGGCATATCATATAGACTATCATATAGACCTAAAGCTCTGCTTTTCTTTGTTATAGCCAAGTCAAATTATTACTTCTAATCTATAAATTTTGTTGGTAACTCGTTGATTTTGCTCAATATCTTCATATAATTCAATTGAAATTGAGTACTCTGTATTCAAAGGTTCTCAAAAATATGTCTCTAGTCATATTAATTCTTATTACTTACTATGATCAAAGTTATCAAAAAAATAAAAAAAAATTAATATGATCAAAATCTCTAGTTTTCCTTTCTGATTATAGCATGATTGTAGATCCCCTTCTCACTTCCTTGATTCCCAGCATCGCTAATAGATTTTCACAGGCTTCGTACTTTATTTTACCAACACTTCTCTTTGCATATTTTTTTTTTAAATTTCTGCCTTAGTTTATTCTACTACTTATTTTTTCCACTCTTCAAATATTTATTTTTTCCCTAGCCTTGTCGCCTTCCATTTAGTATCACATGTTTTTGCAATATAAATTCGTTATTTTCTTTTTCATAACATCTCCGAAATCTAAGCTTTTGGTTATTAGAGTATCCACGTTCCAAGAGGCCAACCTTATATTTTGATTTTCCTAATTCTGCCTTTCAATATGTAGGACTCCTTGCCTACTTGCCCTAGTGTTGTACATTGCCATGGGACACCTTAGCCAACCCTTGCTCACTAAACACTACAATCAGATTAGGTGACGAGAATGTTCAGGCTTATATATATATATAAAGAAGTTTTTTTTAGGGAATTTATGGGAAAAGACCCCATAGGTGGCCTTTACACAGATGAGAACCCAGTAGTTCATTGCAAACGGAGAAGGTCCTCAAGTTGCTTTTTTGACCTTTTTTTTTTTTTTTTTTTTAAATCGTTTTGCGATATGGTTGATATCAACCATGTAGTAAACAGTGATGGTCGATATCGATCATAATGCGAAATTGCTTTATATTCTGCCTTGAGTCTGTTTTTCTCTATCGTGCCTTTTTCATTCCCTGCAACGTGCTTTGGTGATTTCCTCTTCTCGCATTGGAGGAGCTGCCACTCCCCGATGTCGTCGGATCCAGCATGGGGCCACTCGTTGACAACGAGGGGGCAGGTGATGGAGAGAGGGAGGCAAGGGCGGGACCTGGGATTCGAGTGGTGGTGAGGAGTAGGGTTAGGGTTTGAAATCGGGGAGCGTGCGGACCACGATGCGGAGCGCCAGAAGGTTTCCCATGGTCCTGTAGCGGTTTGGAAATGGCCTTCATCTTCCTGCTCTAACATCTCTTAATCTCTTTCTCTATTTTCTTTATGTTGGTCTTCTCCTTCTTGTTTCCTTTGGTTTTAGAGAGCTTTGGATTGGGAAAAATCTGGGTTTTCTTTTTCTTTTTGTTTAATTCTTGGGTTTCTGACAATGGAAGTTGTTTCTTGCTTGAGGGGGTTCTATCGATACTGGGATTTTTCATATGGGTATTTGATGTGTGATCGTTTCCCCTCCATCTATAATCTGTTGGTGTTGGTTTTGGTGTTGGTTTTGGGATTGATGATTTCATTAATGAGAAACCGTTGTAATTAAATGAATAGATTCTTTGGTGAGTTCAGGAGAAAGTATGCTAATTTGGGAATTGGGTTTTCCTCAGGGAGTAATTTAGGGGATGTCTCCACTTCAAAGATTCTTTAAAAGATTCAAAGCCTTTGTCCGTTGAAAATTCATAGGGAGATGAAAAGATGAGTGTGGAAGTAGGGGCAAACCAAAGTAGTGATGACTTGGGGTGGTGGCCCCAGGTCAATGTAGAGATCACATGAGATTTAAATGGGTCGAGCCATGCCCCACATGCATCTAATAAATACTAACCCCATGTTTAAACCCGACGATCGCCCCACATGTCATAGAAGTGGAAAAACCTATCTTCTATTTCGACATCTTCTTCCATCGATAATACGAGATCGTCTTTGCTCCATTTTCTTTCAACAGCTTCTTGCACCGGGAGATCGGCTCCTCATCGTCGCTCCTCTAGTAGTTAGTCTCTCTCCCTCCCTCCCCATATGTAGTATAATCCTGGTCACTCTATATCTAAATTTGAACCCTTAATTTCCAAATCCTAATCCGAATCCCAAGCCCTAAATCACCAAATCTAAGAATATATACAAATTTGAAGATGACAAAATCACCCTTGGGCACGCTTTAATCTTCAGTTCATATGTAAATCCGGCTTGAGGGTTCATATGTTTGGATAGCTTAAGTTACAATTAAGTGGCAATTTATCTTCTTTGTCATGAGCCCATGACCAACCATAAGGAATTATTTTCACAGCTAAAGTGCTAGACATTTTAATGAGAGAAATGTATTTTAATTAATGCAGTTAAATATTTTATATCTATTTAAATGCAATACATTTTCTCTTTTGCTATTGTTAATGTAAAAAAAAAAAAAAAAAGTTTAACAAAGTCAAGCGAGGTTTAGGCCCACCCAAATGAAAATCCTGAGTCCGCCACTGTGTAGAAGATAATGTTTTCATGGATTGTAGAAATGGTAATTGCAGTCATAGTCTCTTTAAGGAGAGGAAATGGGTAACGTTGATTTGCTAAGTGACTTTTGTTCAGGGAATGGTGTTGGTGTTATTCAAATATTCTGTCTTACAGAATAGGATTTTGGAGATTGATGAAAAATCTGATCCTTTGGCTCACAAGGGAAAAGGGGAAGCCTTACAGAACCATACAAGGGAAAAGGGGAAGAAGAAGACAGAGTGAAGGAAAAAAAGGTCACAGGGATGGTCGATATTGACCATCCCAAAAAATAAAAATAAAAATGAACGAAAGGGGCCCAAGGGACCCCCTTTTGTTTAGAGGAGTTTAGTGGGTCTTTTATTGTGTAGCGCCCACCTATGGGGTTTTTTCCTGTAAATTACAACACCAAACCCCAAACCAACCCCCCCCCCCCCCCCCCCCCTTACCAGACTGCCTATTTAGTGCAACCCTCCTCTATCCAAGTTTCAGACTAATATGTTTAATGAACACCTATGAGATGGAAGAAAAAAATCAGGAGAACACCCCCCGCCCCACGACACTCTTATAGATCAGAATCTAAAACAGGGGACTTCATCAAAATCTCATTACTCGTAAAGTTACCATATGCAGTGTGTGAAAAAACAATAAGGATTAAAGAAGTCTTGGACAATGTATGTAGATGGGATGAGATCTAATGTATGCCACACGAAAAGGAAAATATAGACAAATATATCCTACAGAAAGATGAATTCATACACAAGTGCATTCGTTATCACTGACAGGCCAATATTTCAATTTCTAGTGCAACAATAATCAGTTTTTAATAACCAGGTCAATTACCAGGTAAGCATATCTAGTACAATAGTACACAATTAGATAGTAATTTACATACAAAATATAATGGAGCAAATCAAAGCTGATAAATCAATTAACAGAGTGGCACACAATTGAGAATTGAAAAATAAAAGACAATTCCTAAAATAAGTATCAAATTCAAGATTGTGCAACCTCAATAAGCTAGGTTTCAAAGAGTGGTGGCTTATTTTTAAAAGATTGGTCATTGTTAGGAATTTTTTTTTTTACCTCTGTTCCATTTGCCTCCTACATTAGACAATTTTTTCTTTCAGACCTTAGACAAAATGTTGTAACTTTGTCAAGGAAAGCTTAACACAACATGGAGGAGATCCCACAATATAATAAAAAACGAGCACAATAACCCGTGCTAGCCCATGTGGTTAGGGTCCCCAGCTCCATCTAGCTACTTTTGAGATTTTTTTGATAAATAATTGCATATAATAATTGTGTGGTTTGCTGGTTAGGCTAGTTTTATTTAAAAGGCTATAGATCATTAGTTCAAACCTCTATAACTTTACACTTTTTAGCTTTTTACCAAGGCTTAATAAAAAAAGGTCAACATTGAAAGGAATTTGGTCAAAGTTGAATAGAAAACCCCTGGCTTTAATATATTATAATGGTCGGCGGAGAATGCACAGCCCCTAATGTTAACTGGTGGAAAGAGAGCCCAAAATCTATTACCGGATGGTGGAAGGAGAGCCAACAGTTAAGATACCAAGCCTTTGCCTAGACATTTCCATTTACCTAGGTAATGTTTGGCAAGCAAGATGCCAAGTCTTTACTTCTTTACAATTAAAAAAAAAAAAAATTGCCGATGATATATTCGGCCAAGTCAGGAGGAGTGGAAACCTCTATTAAAGTTTATGCTTAAAACTCCAATAAAAAAGAATCATACTGGTAAATTGAGGGGGCAAGGCTTTTACCATTTTATGGTTATGGTTTGAATCCTTCCAAGAACAGTTTCTCCTCAACAGACTTCATATGCAAGGTCCACAAAAGAATTAATGCTAGATTCTAATACTTAGTATGTGTACATGAACGACCAATAACTAGGTTCAAAGCCTATGGGTCAACCGAAAAATCCACAAAAAATGGAAATGAAAGTGGGTGTGATTCAGGCCGACATTACAACACATGAGAATTTTAAGCACAGTATAAGACATAAGAGGGGAGGAAATGTTGAAAAAACAACCCTTGAGAAAGAGATGTATATCAGACCTTAGTTTGGCAGATTAGGAGGAGCGAAGATACAGCTGGAGTAACCATGATTCTGTGAAATACTTCGATGCAAATGCTAAAATAAGACATAAACAGAAGTCCTTGTAATGTAACCAAGGATGCATCGAAAGCAACCGAGCAATTATGTGGAAATCTCACGTCAGATCATAAAGCAGAGAAGGAAGATTCAGAGGGTGCTTCCTGTTTACTTATTAATAGCAAAATAAAAAGATAGCCTAAGCATCTTCTCACCCACTGTGTCTGGTATCAACACGACACCTGGCACTTGGACATCGGACTTAGAAGAAAACGAATGAGGAGCACATGAATAGGAGAATCTGATTAAGATGAGTTTACAATTAAGATAGTTTATCAATCCTCCATTCCTCACATGTAAAAACTACATTTTAAAAAGGGGCTGAAGTTTTCCAATCTCCTTTCAAATCAGGACAACCGGCCAAAATGCCTCACCGTCAGGCCATTTTCCCTCCCCTTTTTTTCAAAATCCCGAAAATGCCCTTATGCATAAGAGTTAAAGAAACATAGGACGGGTTCGCTCTCCAACGTCTCTTTCCACTATCCTTTCTTCTTCCACGCCTTTTCTCCTTCAACCAGGCTGAAATTCATGGGCTACAAGTAAACATGAATAAGGGGAATGAAGGTGGTGATGAGATCAATGGGCTTGGCTGGGTGACATGAGTTGTTTTCTGCAGGTGGATAACTTGAATAAGGGGAATGAATGTGGTGATGAGATCAATGGGCTTGGCTGGGTGAGATGAATTGTTTTCTGCAGGTGGGTAACTTGAATAAGGGGAATGAAAGTGGTGATGAGATCAATGGGCATGCGTGGGTGAGATGAGTTGGTTTTTGCAGGTGGGTTTTGTGCTCGGTTGAAGTTGGTTGCAGGCTATTGGATTGGCAGTGAAGGGAGATGAGGATCATAAGTTGCAAGGTGATTGCTGTTGAAGATGGGTCTGGAGGAGGAGATGCAGTGGGAGAAGATATTATGACAAGGGCTGGCTGAGAGATTGAGGAAAAGTTGAATGGGCTGTGCAGGTTCTGGGTTTGTGTGTGAGATGGGGCTTGGCTAGGATGAGTGGGAGATGCATTTTAGTAAAGGTTGGTCAGTTGGTCGATGGGCTTGGGTAGAGACTCAGACGTGAAGAATTTCAGGTGAAGAGGAGATGAGAATGGGTCAATTGGGCTCTGTGGGGAGATGGAGAAGAAAAAGAGATGAATGGGAAGACGATGATGGGTTTTGTTTCGGTTGGAGGTTTTTGGTTTGGATTGATAGGGAGATATAGATGTAGTGGTGAAGTGGGGACGAAACAGAGAGCTGGTGGCTGTTGTAACAGTGAGCACTTGGTTGTTGAAAGGTGGTGGTGTTCTGTGAAAGCAGGGAGTGAGATTAAGCGGAATGGAGTTTCCGTGAGATGGATGCTGGTTGTGCAGGGTGGAAATCAGTGGGTTCTGTCTAGCCTCAAATGTTGTGGGTTGGTTGCAGAGGACTGAGAAGGCTGGGGTAGGGAGTGTTTGGTTGGCTAGGAAGAAAATGATGGGTGAAGAAGAGGTGGGTTCGTGGTAAAGGTTGTTAGCCACTCATCTCAATCACAATCGAACAATGGATCCTTTCTGTCAGCAGAAGATAATGCAATAATGCTATACATGGATAAGGTTATGTGAACTCTTATCTCTAGGATCACCCTTGCAATTCTTCTCATGTACACTTTAAATACTAAATACAAACCTAAATAGTACTGTGCATTGCAACCCATCCTGTGTTCATGTTATCACTTTTTTTTTTCCTTCACAAGTGCGAGATATTGCCGTGTAGTAGGTGAGATACCACCATTACCGAGTGCCTTTTACGTGCCGATGGCTGAGTTCTACTCACCTGTTGGTGTTCTTTCAACCTAGCCACCTGTTGTTATATTTCAAGTTCTTCAGACTGTCTTGGCACTTCTTTATCCATCTGCCTTCCGCGTAGCACCTTTTTCCTGTTTGGTGTTTCTTCTCTGCACTGCACCACTGTAGTCGACGATCTCTGATGTCTGAAGAGATGGTGTTTGGATGGATGCACCAGTTATGGAGAATAAGGATGTGTAGTTGGGTAGAGACAGTGAAGATAGTATTTGTTTGTTTGCAACTAAAGCCTTAAGGGCAATTATGGGATTAAAAAAAGAGAGGGAAAATGGCCAGACGTTTGGGTATTTTGGCCAGTTGTCCTGTTTTGAAAGAACGGAAAATTTAAAGCCCATTAGTGTTTCTTTTGTCCTGTTTTGAAATGTCCTAGAAACTTAGGCCCCATTTTGAAATTTCTCCTTAAAAAAAGAGAGAAGAAAAGAGCGTCATAGATTCTCATCATTTTTTTTTTTTTGTTAAGACATAGATTCTCAGCACTTAGAAGGTTCTTTTTCTGCTTCTCCTGTCTTTGATCTTTTCTTTCCAAACTCTTCTGTTATCTGTTGCAGTTTTTGTCACGTCCCCCGAACCTGATTAGAGAATAAACCGGATCCGGGGAGTGAAATTTTGGGCCAATTAAAAATTTTGCCCTTTTTGGCCCGAGGATCGTGAGTCCGTTGTGAGGATAATGTATTTGAACCTCAAAACATAAACAAATAGCGGAATTCATACATTGATATCAACAATGGATAATAAATCTCAATTAAATTTAAAGTTGCAAGAAACAATTAAAGCTAAAAAAAGGAAGTTAGTTTAATTACAATGGCCATCCCAGAACTAAGGCCATTAAATCAAATGAAATCAATAAAGGAAGGTTCAACGATGATAACAATGAAATAAATAAAATCTAATGTTTGTCCCCAAAGTGAATCTCTCATGTGCTTGGTAGTGATGACGCTACTCTACGTCATCGGCACTCCACTCTCGTGCCTCCTCTGCTGGTTGAGGATCTCCTCACCGGCTTGCTCCTCATAGTAGTACTCACCTAAGGAGTCTGCACACCAAGGAACAGAGTCAACGACATATTGAGCAATAGATAAGCAAGATATAATTAAACATAACATGCATCAACTGAAAGAGTAATAACAGGACATAATCAAGTGAATACAAGGAACAAGACTAGGCATAAAGCATGAGTAAATAACCAACAGAATCAATATCAGTAATCCTAGCAATACTAACAATCACCACTATCAATGTAATGCAATGCACAAGAGGGAGACTCCGTGGATGTTCAAGCCACCTCACGGGGTACCAGTAACAATCCTATCCGGACTACTGATACCAAAGTCCGGTTCCAGGGGGATCCAAGCTCTCGGTCCTGGGAATAGTGGCACGGTCCAAGCCCGCTTCCAACTATTCAACACCATGGACGCCGTGCAAAGCCGACTGCCCACCCCGATGTCCGAGTAACCGGCCCATCAATAAAACCCCAAACTGCAGCTGGCCATGATATGCAAATAATAATAAAGTGGTGTTGACACGCGGGGAAAACCAAGACAAGCAAGTCTGGCTAGCTCAGCAAACAAAGCATGATCTTAGAGATTATCTCATTCAAAACAATACAAGATAAACCTGTAAAGATAAAGGTCAGCTTGACCTAACGGGTCAGCCCACAACCCATGAATTGGGTCAGCCCACAAATCAATGTATATTGGGTCAGCCCACCAGTCAACCTTGTATGAGTTGTAAATAGATATTAGATAGATATTAGTTACCTTAATTGTGCCTGTAATCTTGTAATCAGAACTTAATCAGATCCACTAATTTAGGCTATCGATGTTATATATGTACCCATCGTCAATACAATGAAACACAGAAAATTCTCTTGCAACTGTCTCTCTCTCCTATATGATTCTGTAATCTTTTGCATGGTACTGTTTTGGTTCAAGAACATCTCACATGGTATCAGAGCCCTGGAGCAGTGATCGTCTATCCATTCCAGCATAGGAGAAGACCTGCGACAGTTCTGATCGTCTGTAGAAGCACTGTATCGGTTGTGATCAAAGGTGGCCCACCTGTTGATCACCCACTGCCCAGAGAAATACTCCCATCCTGGTTGACCATCACTCCTGGGAATTATACACATTTTTTCCAGATTTTTTGATCATATGAGGTAGGCCATTCTCTTTGATTTGTACTTCTCCTATTTGAGCACATAGTTTTCATCACGACCGTCCAACTTTCTGGTCTCTCAAGCTTTTATGAAAATTCCACTTGGAGGAGCTTCGGATTTTTGATACAGAGATCACTGTGTGATCTGATCATACCCTTGATCATCCAGTGGGGTCCACAGACACGATCTGTGCCCAGATTCAAGGTCGATTGGACCATTCTTTCTGGAATTTTTTTCAGCCTGCTCTCTGTAGGCCGAAATCTGTCATCTGTTCATTCTGTAGGACCCATAGCACTCCTCTGTGCTCAGATCAAGTCATCTGTCCTCTGATCTTTCAGTAGATTTGGACAATTTTCTTGGATTTATCAGATCTGGCCATTTTCTGGGATTTTTTCAGCTCTGGTTGGTACTTGTGACTGGATTTCTCATCTATTCAGTCTGTGAACACATTATTTATTTTCATGACTTCTGATTGCACTACATCGGGCATTACTGTCATCCTTGATGGCACCAATTATTCCTATTGGTCTCATCTAATGCAAAATTTTCCCAAAGGACAAAAACTTTGGAAGTATATTGCTACGCAGATCCCTGCACTAGATAGTAAGGATGCTAAGTTTGAGGAATGGGAAGCTTCAGTCGGGAAGATCAATTCTTGGATTGCCAATTCGGTCACGCCATCTATTGGGAATCAACTAGCTAAATTCAATTATCCTAAGGATGCTTGGGATTATTTAGCTAAATTGTATACTCAGTCTAATGCTGCTTGCCGGTATCAATTAGAATGGGAAATCAAAAATGCAGACCAAGGCAATGACTCCATTCATGATTTTTTTATCAAAATGACTGCTTTATGGGATCAACTGGCTCTAATGGAACCCACTTTTGCCACACCTGATGACGCCCATACCTTTGAGGTATATAGGCAGCAGACTCGCCTGGTTCAGTTTCTTATGGCCCTTCGCCCTGATTTTGAGCATGTTCGTGGTTTATTATTACATCGGTCCCCACTGCCTTTTGTTGACACGGCACTCTCGGAACTACTGGCAGAAGAACAAACTCAGTTTTCTCTTACAAAGAAGAAACATGTGGAACCCACACATGTCCTGTCAGCAAATGTTAGTACCCCTTAGAATGATCGCTCCTTTCCTCCTGGTACCAATGACTTTTGCAATTATTGTAAGAAGAAAGGACACTGGAAACGGGACTGTCCAACCAGACCTCAAAGGCCAAACAACAAGAATAAACAATCTGGTCATCAGCCCAATCGTGGTCCCATGCAATCATATTCCCAGCGATCCTATGCTGCCAATGTCACTGAAGATGATAATTTTATGCATCCGCAAACGGATCTTACATCTCAGATCCAGGCTATGGTTGATGAGCGTATGCAACAGTTGTTTCTGGCTTCCTCCACTGGTTCTGCTTCTCAGATGGCCACCACCCCCTCAGCCTCTGGTTCTGCCATGACCATTTCTGGTCCTTCAGGTACACATGATGCTACATGGATTTTTGATTCTGGTGCTTTCTATCATATGACAAATGATGTTTCCAAACTTCATAATTGTCATACTCCTGCTAGCTCTCTCACCATCAATACAGCAGATGCCACTCCTCTACCAGTCTCACTTATTGGCTCCGTTTCACATAAGTTGCTCTCTCTCACTAATGTTTTGTGTGTTCCCCACCTTTCCATCAATTTAATCTCTGTTAGTCAACCGACCTTTTCTGGATTTCTTGTCTCATTTTTTTCCCCAAGTTGTTCTGTGCAGGATCTGCGCACCGGGAGACAGATTGGGACCGGCCTTAGGTCAGGAGGACTTTACTATCTTCAATCGCTGCACCTTCCATCTTCAAGCTTCTCCCCTGTCGCCCATGTTTCCTCTACATCTCCTTTTGCTCTTTGGCACTCTCGTTTATGACATTTATCTTTAAATAAAATGAAGCTTTTATCTAATAGTGGTGTTCTTGGAAATATTTCTGTATCAGACATTTCTTCTTGTTTTGGTTGCCACTTTGGTAAACAACATGCATTTCCTTATAATAAAAGCACTTCTTTTACTACTGCTCCCTTTGCTTTGGTACATTCTGATGTTTGGGGACCCGCCTCTCAGCCAACGAAAGGCGGTTCCATTTATTATGTGTTGTTTATTGATGATTTCACAAGATATACATGGTTGTATTTGATGAAAAATCGTTCTGAGTTATATGCCATCTACACTGCATTCTCTAACATGGTTTCCACTCAATTTGACCCAAGAAGTAAAATATTCAGGTCTGACTCTGGGGGAGAATACATGTCTCACAAATTTCGTTCTTACCTGACTAGTCAAGGAACTTTAGTTCAATTATCCTGTCCTGCCATACCACAACAGAATGGAGTGGCAGAACGGAAACACAGACATATCCTCGAGACTGCTAGATCCTTGATTCATTCCTCCCATGTCCCTCTGCAATTCTGGGGGGAAGCAGAGTCCTCACTGCCATCTATCTGATTAACAGAACACCATCCACTGTCTTATCTGGCATGTCTCCATATGAAAAATTGTTCTCATTTAAACCTGATTTGTCCTTTCTCAAAGTATTTGGCTGCACCTGCTTTGTTCTGTTGCATGATAATGAAAGGACCAAACTTGCACCCAAATCCACTGTCTGTGTTTTTTTAGGGTATGGCATTGAACAAAAAGGATATCGGTGCTATGATCCTAAAACCAATAAGTTACGAGTCTCTCGTAATGTCACCTTCTTGGAACATATACCTTTTTATACATTACCCATTGCATCCTCTTCTCCTGAGCAACCTCCGATCTATCCCCTTGACCCCTTTCCATATCTATTTTCCTCTGATACTCCTTCTCCTCCACCCCTGCAGGTATATCATTGTCGGCCCAAACCTCTGTCTACTCACTCGGAATCTGCAGCTCCACCTCCTACTTCTGACCATGGGCCTATCTCCTCTGTTCCAGATGTGCAGGATCCTCATCAAACTCGAAGGTATCCCTTACGCACCAGAATCCCTCCCTCCCGATTTGGCTTTGTTTGTACTGATCATTTTTCTCCCTCGTATAAGTCCTTCCTTGCAGCAATTCATACTTTAGCAGAACCACAATCCTATAAGGAGGCCATTACTCACCCGAACTGGAGATCTGCCATAGCAGAAGAACTTGCGGCTCTGCAGAAAACTCAAACATGGGATCTTGTTCCTCTTCCCTCCGCGAAACGGGCTATTGGCTGCAAATGGATATTCAAGATCAAGACCAAATCTGATGGAACTGTTGATCGTTATAAGGCCCGCTTGGTTGCCAAAGGCTACACACAAGAATATGGGGTAGATTATGAGGAGACCTTTGCTCCAATTGCTAAGATGACAGCTGTCCGGACCTTTATCTTCGTTGCCGCTGTTAGACGTTGGCCACTCTACCAGCTTGATGTCAAGAATGCATTTTTGAATGGATTTCTTCAGGAAGAAATCTATATGCATCCTCCCCCAGGTGTCACGAGACCTCCTCATTATGTCTGTCGTCTCAAACGTGCTTTGTATGGCCTCAAACAAGCCCCTCGTGCTTGGTTTGAATGGTTTAGCACTAGCATTATCAGCATTGGTTTTTCTCAGAGTGCTCATGACTCCGCTCTCTTCACTCACTATTCACGATCTGGGTGTGTTTTCTTGTTACTCTATGTCGATGATATGATTATCACTGGCAGTGATGCTCCTGGTATTCTATCCTTGAAGCGTTTTCTTCATCGACAGTTTGAGAAGAAAGATTTGGGCCATCTTCGGTATTTTCTAGGCATTGAGGTTGCCTACTCTCCTAACGGATATCTGTTATCGCAAACCAAATACTGCAATGAAGTTCTCCAACGAGCTGGACTCACAGATTATAAACCTGTCTCTACTCCAATTGAACATAATCTAAAGCTTCAGACTACTGATGGAGAACTGTTTTTTGATCCAACTCGTTATCGTGAGGTGGTCGGCAGCTTGGTATATCTTACTATTAGCAGACCAGATATTGCCTATGCAGTACATGTGGTAAGTCAATTTGTTGCACAACCCACTCATCTTCACTGGGGTGCTGTCCTGCGCATATTGAGATACTTACAAGGGAGTTCAAACCGCGCCCTCCTTCTTTCCTCCAGTCAGAATCTTAATCTCCATGGTTACTCTGATTCCGACTGGGCAGGAGATGTCAATGATCGGCGATCTACAACCGGCTTTTCTATTTTTCTTTGCTCTTCTCTCATCTCTTGGAAGAGTAAGAAACATGAAGTTGTCTCACGATCATCCACTGAAGCTGAATATCGTGCTGTGTCTCACACTACTACTGAAATTATTTGGCTTCGCTGGTTACTTCAGGATTTAGGAGTTCTAGTTTCTAAATCTACCTCTCTCTTTACAGACAGTGAAAGTGCACGGAAACTAGCCACAAATGATGTCTTCCATGAACGATCCAAACATCTTGAAGTTGACTGTCATTTTATTCGTCAACATGTTCGGAGTGGTACTATTAAGCTCATCCAGATTTCATCAGCTGCTCAAATTGCAGATTTTTTCACCAAAAGCCACTCCATTTCTCGGTTTTCGGAGCTAGTTTCCAAGCTTTCGATGGTCACATTCTCCCATCCAAAGCTTGAGAGGGGGTGTAAAGATACAGGTCAGCTTGACCTAACGGGTCAGCCCACAACCCATGAATTGGGTCAGCCCACAAATCAATGTATATTGGGTCAGCCCACCAGTCAACCTTGTATGAGTTGTAAATAGATATTAGATAGATATTAGTTACCTTAATTGTGCCTGTAATATTGTAATCAGATCTTAATCAGATCCACTAATTTAGGCTATCGATGTTATATATGTACCCATCGTCAATACAATGAAACACAGAAAATTCTCTTGCAACTGTCTCTCTCTCGTTGCAATTTATTATTATTATTCATCATGGAGTGAGGTCATTGTACAATGAATTGGCTACCTAAACCTTATGCTTCATTATACTTGATGCTTCCTTTTTATTCTTCAACTCAGTTTTTACTTTCCCAAATCGTAACAAACAAACAATGAGACTGAGGTTCCGTCCTGCAATAAAAACTCACCGACTACCTACCTGACCGATAGGAGACTGGCGACTTATATGTTATGCTAATAAACACACACACACACACACCCAGAGTATACAAAACTCCACTAATAAATCCAATGAAAAGGGGGGGTGGGGGCTGGATAGTCGACCTTCTATTTTTTCAATTTATCTGTTCATTCATTTTTTATTTTTTTTTAATTTGAGAATTATTGCTCAAAGACCCTCAATATGGATTTTGGGGGTGAGGGTCTTTTGATGTGCAGTAATTAATTCCATTAAATTTATTGTAGCTCTTCCCTTTGAAACAAAGGGCTCCTCCATTAATAATAATATGATTCAAAACTGGTATATTTTGAAGGAGCTCATCATGAGACTTTAAAGTTCTGATTTTATTACTGTTGGTATGGTCGTTACTGTTGATGGTTTTGTATTCTCCTTTCTCTTCTTTATTTGAGAAAGTATGGCCTTTTGGTTTTGGTATTAGGATTTTGATTGTTATGGAATTCGATACATCTTATTCTGGTTTGAATATTTTGATTTATAATTTTGGTTTGTTCTGGATTGTGATTTCTGAATCTTGAATTTTTTTTTTCTTTCTTAATTTGGTATTGGGTATGTTAAGTTGGACTCTGGGGAATTGAGAATTGCATATGGTAGACAATTAGGGCTTGGAGGCATTCCGTCCATTTTAAAGTTGTGATTTGCGTTCTGATTTTTAATTTTTTAAAAAATTCTGGATGGGACATTTTGAGTTTGAGATTGGATAATTAGGAAATTCTATAAGGTTAACAACTGGGCTTTGGGATGGATTCAGGGTCTTGGACTTTGAATTTGCGCATTCAAGATAATTTCTTATTTGTTTTTTTTTTTTTGCATAGGAATTTGAATTGGAAATGGAAAAAGTTTGGCATCTGTGAGTGACAACTGGGCTTGAAAAATTATCTGATGGGTTTGGAAATTTGATTCGTCTTATTTTGGTTTGAAAGGTTTCAATTTATGGTTTTGTGTTTTTTGAATTGTAAACTTGTGGTTTTAATTTTTTTTTTTTTTTTTTTTTTTTTTTTTTTTTGAATTTTGACGGTCAAGATTTTGACTTGAAGGTTTTTTTCTCCTTTTGAAATTGGGATTTGGTTATTCTTCATTTGGGCGATTGGAATTTGGGATTGGGTGCCTTGAGTTGGAAAGAAAATGAAGGTCATGAGGTGGTTAGTTCTTTTTTTCATTTTTCTATTTTGTCATAGGTCCTTCAAGCGTGAATCCACTTTTGTTTAAATGGTATAATTCCAATGAAGTGATTCTTGGAAAGAAAATGAAGGTTAGTTTCCACATTATGAAATTGGGTAGAATCTTGATGATTCTGGTTATTTTTCAAATTCCATTACTTCATTTTTTATTACTAGCAAAATCATGAGGTGGTTGCAGGACTGGATGGTGGTGTTAGTGTCTCTAATTAGATTGTATGAAATGCATTTAAGCTACTCTTAACTCTTTACTGGAGATTTTGATGCAAAACCTATTTGCTATTAACGGATTGGTATTTTTTATTTGATAAAGGAACTCTTCTGTAACATCTTCTACACAAGCTGTGGATTCCTATAAAGATTCAGTGTAAAGTTGGACTTCCCTACCCACATGCACCATCCCAATCAAAACTCTTACAGTGAGGCCTATCTACTTAGCAGGTTTTATTTTATATTGTTTTTCTCTGATCCCCTCAATGTTTAAGAATATTTTGTATTCAAATATGTTGATGTACTCTGATGTTCATTAATATACCGAGCTTATTTGTCTCAATTCAATGGTCATTGTGTTTGGATTAATGAATAGGCCTATTTTTTTAATTGGATACAATGAACTGTCCCCTATTTGTAGTTTTTGAAACCAGCTATATTTGAAGAAGTTAAGGTGACAACAATTGATCAAAGATGAAGATGCTCTTTATTCTGTATGTTGGGATTGTTGATTCTGTTATAATCTTAGTAATTGAATCTTTTTGGAATGAAAGTTTATTTTGAATTATTTACATATGTCACAAGGAGCTGTTGATCAGAGATAGTTCAACCACTTGCGATGCTTGTATTGAGAGCCACAATTGGATTGTATACAGTTTTAAAGTTGAAGGGATGGTCCAAGTCAATTAGAAGTGGGTGAGTGGTAAATGAATATGAAATTCTGAAGTTATTAGAATGGTCTATGTATCAATTGGAAGGGATTTAAAATTGGTTGATGATGTTGTGGTCGATGAGAATAGTCTTGAAAATGGTTTGCGAGAAATTATCAAAGATAACCCACTCTCCCGCAAGATGTTGGCGCCATTTTTGCCTTGTACGTCCCCCAACCTGAACTCGGCCTCTTTTCTCTGCATGCATGTAATGGTTCAGCTGAAGGTGTTTGATATTAGACAGCAGCCAGACGAATTTACATTTCCTCGCCTGGTTTGAACATAAGCTTTCCCGAGCACCGGTGCTCACATTATTGCGAGCATTGCATCTAGTAGGCCCACCTTAAGATCCATCCAAGTGGACCATAAAACAGGAGGGACCCTCTGTTATCGATTTTAAGTTTGGCACCCATACTAATGGACTGAAATGTTAGATTGACCGTGCAGTCGTTTGGATGGTGAAAACTTATAGGCCATTAATTAATTGGTTAGGATGGTGATCCAAGTCTACGTCACGCTACACAGGGCCGTGGGGGAGGGATCTTTCAATCCCTCCGGTCTTATCCCCAGGTGGGCCCCATAATGATCTGTGCTTAGTGCTCGTAGGTATTTTTAACATCTTTATTAATTGGGAGATTTTTAAAAAAGTCCTTAACTTTTGGGTGATTTTCAAAAAAGGATCAAAAGAATTCAATATTTCAATAACATATAAAAATTTGCAAGACTTCTTTCACTCGAGTCCAATCCGGCAATCCATACCCACTGCCACAAAAACTCAAGGACAAGTGCCCTTACTGAGTAGTAAGTAGGTAAAAAGGAAAATTTTAAAATAGTTCTAAACTTTTTAGGTGGGTACTTTAATTATTAACCTAGTCAATAGTTAGTTTCAGTTTTCACGTCATGATCAGTCCAATAGTTGGGCATTCTAATTGTTAGTGTAAATTTCACTGCAATCAATGCATTGTGTTATATAAGTAACTTGGAACAACCAAAAGTGATCTTATAGTTGGCTCGACATTTTGGAGAAGAAATGAAATCAAATGAATTTTTTTCATTGTGAATTAAAAAAAGATGAAAGAAACTGCCAACAGTGGATGGAGATCTCCCAACAGGACCTAATTGAAAGAAGTCTTGAAAGCTTTCATACCTTTTTGAAATATTCAATTCCTTGGTCCCTTTTTGAAAACTACCTAAAAAGTTTAGGACTGTTTTGAAAATTTCCTTTTACCTACTCACTACTCACTAAGGGCACTTTTGTCCTTTTGAGTTTTTGTTTATACAAAGTTGCTGGCGGTGGGTATAGATTGCCGGATTGGATCTGATTGAAATGAATCTTGAAAATTTTCATACGTTTTTAAAATATTAAATTCTTTTGACCCTTTTTGAAAATCACCCAAAAGTTAATGACTTTTTTGAAAATTTCCATTAATATTTTTCATAGTTATGTGCATCCCGCTGCAATAGATCCTTATTTCATATAAATCCATCAGGATTAGGGCTGTTAAAGTGTCAAGCCCCAGCCACCCAAGAGTAAGTCCTTACCCTACCCTACCGGACCCTACCCTACCCTACCCTACCCTCACATATGCAGGCCAAGGCTAAGTTGAGCAAAAGCTCTTTGCGTCCTTGGCGGCTTACAATTCTTATGCCCTTATCCTATCCTCAAGGCCCAGGCCAAGCTAGGACCGAAAGAAAATATATGTTTTAATAGACACAGTTCTTTCCAATACCACACATTGAAATGTAGATGTTCATAGTTCATAGTTAATCTATTGTTGAAATAATAGAACTGATCAGAGAAATAGAACTCACTGCCCTTACAAAAGATGTATTTATGTATATCTGATATGTCTTCCATAATATAGTACAAAAGATCTTTGCCTTTATAAGATGAAGAAAAGTTATTGCCTTGATTACTGTAGGAAAAATTCCAATCGGAAAAATCGGTGGAGAGACTTAGGAAAAAGATTTGGAAAGGAAATTTAAAATCGAGATTTAGGGAGGAGATTTAGAGAGGTATGTATAGTGGCCCACGTGAAAGCAAAAGGCTGTATTATTTTCTTCTATATTTCTTTGAAAGGAGAGACTTTTTAGGGATGACGTGACACCCCTCACAGTCCTCCTCCCCATTTGATTTAATGTATATAAAATGTGATAAATTGTTAAACACTTAAAAAGATATATTGCCAAACACCATAAATAATACAATATTATAATATGGTACTATTTTATTTCGTGATAATGAAATCTTACAATATTTAAATATGTAGATATTATGTTCTTCCTTTATCCAAACCCAACCCCCCTAACAAAAAAAAAAAAAAAAAAAAACCTCCCTAAAAACCGTTACAATTATATCACATCTTTTATACTCAAAACAATTAGACTTCAAATGATCTCTCTCTCTCTCTCTCTCTCTCTCTCTCGTACTGATCAATGATCATGCATTGGTCCCTATATACACATTTTTTGGGGCGTCATCCATCAATCTCCCCACTCTACTATGCAAGAGTGAGGAAAGGCCAATGTGAATTCCTAATGTTCATGGATCGGGCCTGCCTGTCACGGGCTTGGCCCTAGCTTAAATCTTACTACTCGGGTTTATCAAATGGACCAGGCTTAAATTCAATGGGAGAGGGCCCAAGCCAGCCCTGCCTGATTGTAAAAGAAAAATGGTAATGAAAGTTAATATAGAGGACTTGAACACTTGGACTTTTCACGGGCACAATAATATCTACCAAAAGTCTACTTGTCCCGGGACTCATGTCCCGGGACTGGCCCGCCTCCATAGGAGGAGGGCATTTTGGTCATTTGCCAAATGACCAAAATGCCCTCCTCCTATGGAGTCGGGCCAGTCCCGGGACATGAGTCCTGGGACAAGTAGCATTACTCTAATATCTAAACCAACTGTGCTACAAAAGAAGGAAAATCGTTAAGAACACCTTTTTTATAAGTGAAATTTTCAAATATGGCCTTAAGTTTTTACCTTATTTCAAAAAAGTACACAAGTTTTGAAACTTTTCAAATTAGTCCCTAAGCTTTCCAGTAAATTTTCAATTGAGGACATCCGGCCATTTAAAGGTATTTTTTGGTGACTTTTTCCCTCAATATTTTGAAAATACCCAAATTACTCTTCATTTAAAGCCATAACATGGTTTCGGCAGGCACTACATGCAGTAAATCGTTGTAGGAATATTGGGTGTCCTTGATCACCGTGAGGACACCGGTGAGGAAAATGAGGAGAATGTAGAGGAAGTGAATGAGAGTTTTATTACAATGAAGGGTAATTTGGGTATTTAAAAAAATAGGAAAAAATTTGCCGAAAAATAACTTTAAATAGATGGATGTCCTTAATTGAAAACTTCCTGAAAAACTTAGGGACTAATTTGAAAAGTTTTGAAACTTGTGTCATCTTTTGAAATAAGGCCGAAACTTAACGATTTTTTTGAAATTCTCCCTTTTTATAATGCAAACCAGACTGGGCTTGGGCTAAATCTTCTTTAGGTGCGTCCAGCCTTGCGGCTAGCATTCAGAAGTCAGGGAAGGTCCAACCTTGCGGCTAGCATTTAGAAGTCAGGCAAGGCCCGAGTATTTCTCAACTTGGCCCATGAACACCCCTAAATGTCTTTATGAACATGAGAAAGGAGCTATTCTTAAACTTCATTTTTATAAAGGGTGGTTTGGTTTAGTTCTAAGTATAATAAATTTCATTTTCCCTCTAATAAAAAAGTGAAGTGAAGTTACCATATTAATCAATATTTGCAATTAATTTCATAGATGGTTTATGGTCATTTGGGGTTGCTTAGGACTTAATAAAAACCTTAAATACACCTTAAGTAGTCCTAGAGTGAAGAAGGTGATTTTGAAAAGAAAGAGAGGAAGGATCGTTATTGGCTCCTACCTTATTCTCTCTCGAGAAATTAGCTGTTACAAATTATTTTGGGAGAGCTGCTAATGCCACAATCAAAACTTCTCTTTCCACATCCCTTCTCTCTACGCACACAACTTAAGTAAAAAAAATTTACCAAAATCTCTCTCTACACACCCCTTTTCCCCAAGTTACCCTTCCTCTCTCCCTCACCTTCTCTCTACACTCTCTTTCTTCCTCTCTCTCTCACGTCCCTCTCTCCCTCTCCATGCCCGCCACCCTCCGCCCGCTCTCCCTTTCTCCCTCCCTCCGCCAGCCCTCCCTCTCCCCTTCTCCCTGTCTCTCTCTCCCCATCCTTGCCTCCTCTCTCCCTCTTATAAAAGTAATTTCTATACTTTTCAATTCAAGAAAATATAAAAAAGTAATATTATATTCAAACACCAGGTCGATTACATTGTATCTCAATTTTGTTTGATAGGAAGAGAGAGAAAAGATGCAATTTTAGAGAGATAGAAATGAAAGGCAATTTTGGAAGATAATCTTCTTTAATATGCCAGAAAAAGAGTTACTGAGTCCACACCCAAAATTTTTTTTCCACACTGCTTGTCTCTACACGTACCACTTAAAATAAAAGATTACCAAAATCGTTCCTTAGGCCCATTTTTCCTAAATTACCTTATCCTATCTCCCCTCACCTTCTCTCTACACTCCCCTTCTTCACCCTCCCGCTCACCGTCGTTCTCTCCCTCTCCCTCTCCTTGCCTACAACCCTCCACCCTCTCTCCCTCTACCTATCTCTCTCCCTCTCCCTATCCCAGCCCGCCTCCGCCTGCTGCCCCTCCCTCCCTCCCTCCCTCCCTCCGCCACAGCTCCCTCTCCCTCTCCGAAGTAGGAAACTATGAATGGTGTTTTTTTTGGTAATTTGATACATGGGTATATTGGTCTTAAAGTAAAGCAGTGTGGAATAAGAAATTTTGAGTATGTATTTAGCGGCTCTCCAGAAAAATATCTCCAACTCTATCTCACAAAGGAGGAACTAAACCACCAATAAAATGATTTTGTTTCTTTATTTCACACCACTTTCGTCTCGGTAGCATTTTCCTATCGAATAAGGGTACATCAAAAGTACACACTTTTTCCTCTCCTAAAAATTTTTTCGCTAGAAATTGCATTATGTGGCATGGAAGTCAGGTTAATTAACTAATCCAATGAAGGTATCCCACATAGGGCCAGGCTCGCCTGCAGCGTCGTGTACCTTATTATGGTGCACCGACCTATATGAGTCAATCGTCGCAACTGTCGATGTTTTAAGAAATTTCAAACCACTGTCACAAGTTTCCAAACAATTGTTTAGTTTTAATAAGGGAGAATTTCAAAAAAGTCCTTAAGTTTCAGCTTTATTTCAAAAAAGGACACAAGTTTTAAAACTTTTCAAATTAGTCCATAAGTTTTTCAGGAAGTTTTCAATTAAGGACATCCATCTATTTAAAGTTATTTTTCGACAACTTTTTTCTTTTTTTTTTTAAAATACCCAAATTATCCTTCATTGTAATAAAACTCTCCCTCACGTCCTCTCTATCCTCCTCATTTCACTCGCCGGTGTCCTCACGGTGATCAAGGACACCCAGTGTTTCCATATCGATTGGCTACATGTAGTGGCTGCCGAAACCATGTCATGGCTTTAAATGAAGGGTAATATAGGTATTTTTAAAATATTGAGGGAAAAAGTCACCAGAAAATACCTTTAAATGGCCGGATGTCCTTAATTGAAAATTTACTCGAAATCGTAGGGACTAATTTAAAATTTTAAAAACTTGTGTCCTTTTTTAAAATAAGGTAAAAACTTAAGGCCATATTTGAAAATTTCCCTTTTAATAATAACTATAACTGTACTTTATTTCCAATTTCAACATTAGAATTCTTCTTTAAATTTTTGGTTATTGGTTGTGATTTGTGAACATGCTTGCGAACAACATTTTTAAAGTGCAATAAACAACCAACTAAAACATTTAAGTATTGCTTGTTAGGCAACTTGAAATTTGTACAGGGAGCAACTCAGGAGACAAATGCACAAATCACCTTATATTGCAATCACAAGCATAAAAAGGATGTAGAAAACCAAGACTTTTTCCTGCTATATCCATATTTGCTTATTCCCAATGTTTCTTATCTTTCTAAAGAGATTAATAATCTGTAAATAAAAGAAAAATATAAGGAAAGAAAATGAAAAAAAAGGGGCCCGTTTCTTATTGAAAGATTGATTATCAATCAAACTGGCGATAAAATAGCCACAAGATTAGTGGTAATCCTAGTCACTTTCACTAGAGTTCACATCCATGTAGTGGGCTTAATCTTATGGAGGTTGATTCCTTTCTCTATTCTTTGGTCGATTTGGAAGGAAAGAAACAATAGAATCTTCAATGGCAAGTCAAAGGACAGAGAGGATATTGTTTTTATGATTGTTCTCAAAATAGCTAAATGGGCAAGTATCAAAAAAGAGTTAGAGCACTTGACCTTGGATAATATCTTAAGTAATTGGGAAGCTTGCTTAGGAAGCAGATATGTTAAGAAGAAACATTTAGTCACTTGGTGTCCCCCTCCTCCTAATGTTCTTAAATTTAATGTTGATGGTGCGGCAAGAGGAAAACCAGGTCCTGCAGGTATAGGTGGCATCTTGAGGAATTACAAGGGAGAGGTATTGTTTATGTTCTCAAAGTATATAGGTATCAAAGATTCTAATGAAGCGGAAGTGTTAGCTATATTGGAAGCTCTAAGGATATGTGTCTCAAATAATTTTCATAGCATAGTGGTGGAAAGTGATTCCTTAAATGCGATTTCTTGGATGTCTTGTTTGGAGAAGGGTCCATGGAAATTTCAATTTCTTTTCAATGAAATCAAGACTTTATCATCATCTTTGAATGTTGAGTTTCATCATGTGCTTCGGTCGGGGAATGGCATGGCGGATGCTTTGGCTAAGTTGGGGGTTGAAAGAGAGGTAGCTTTGCTTGCTCCTTTGTAATTTGTTGTTTTGTGTTGGTATTTAGCTCTAATACCTTCGCATGTTTTTTATTTCCATCTTTATTGTACATTTCTTAAGTTTTTAATATATTGTTACCGTTACCGATCAAAAAAAAAAAAAAAAAAATCCATGTAGATATATTGATAGGAATTATTAGGGCAAACAACACAAGATCAAATAACCACAAGCAATCACACGACACACATATTTATGTGGTTCGACAAACTTGCCTACGTTCATGGGGCTATGAGCGTTTTGCTTGATTTTACTATGAAAAAATTGGGCAACTTGTTATAACGATTCCAAACCCTCTAACACTTAGCCTACTCTCTTCCCACGGGTTCAATCTTGCTCTTAAAGCCTCTCCCCTTACAATTTCACTCTCAATTCCCCCTTGGTTGCTTTTAGGTTTTCAACCCTCACGTGGTTTGGAAGACTCCGATACCAGAGAGCTCTCATCTCTCTCACAGAGTTTAGGATTGCAGATTACATCAATATATAATCTCTACATTTTTTAGCCCCCAAGAAAGCCCGGGTACAATTATCAAAACACATAGGACCCTGAATCTAATCATTGACTAACCCAATGAACCAATCTAGTAAACCCGGAATACAGGACATAAACCCAACATAAATATATCACTCACCACTCTCTTACAAGAAAGATGTTGAATTTCAATTAAAGTCATACAAGTAAGTGCAATAACTATGATAAGAAAAACAATATTTGCAACTTTTGGAACGTGATGCCCCATAACCTTATAAGATTCTCAGTTGAAAGATTGCTTCAGATTTAGACCTTGAGATGGTTATTTTACTTTCCTGTGCGAAAAGGAAGGAACCTCATCGAACTTCACCAGCGGCAGATCCAGAATTTTTATTTGGGTGGGGCAGACGACGATGATCCATTAAAAACTGTAAAGGTCAAAATCAAGCCAGCGTAAGTTACATTGTAACTTACACTCAGATATCAGATTATAGATATTTAAGTTACATTTTAAGTGGTTGAAGGTTTCAACCGATTGTGGTACTCAGATCACCTGAGGGCAGAGCCTGAGGGCAGTCTGATTCCTAGGCGGACTTGGGAAGCATGTCCTTGCCCAAGCCCTAGCTAGCCGGAAGATACCTAGCCTGAATTGGATGTTCATATGGGTCATGCCATATGGGTTCTTCATTTGGGTCATGCCATGTGGGTTCTGGCTTTGTCTGGCCCAAGTTGATTTCCTAACAATATAATATGACTTGCTTGGAAATGTTTTCCAATATCTGAGTTGAAAAGCTTTATATCAATACGCTTTGCACAGGTTTGAGATGCTCAGAGTAGTGACAATATCTGAATTCTAACCATCAAATGGCACGAAAATGTATTGCATGGCGCCATGGCGGTAGGTTTCTTCTGTATCTCTATCTTAAAAAGAAAAAAAAGAGTAGTAATTTGGAGGGTTTGATTTTGACCTTTTAAACCCTAACAAATCATCACATATCGAAGTAAAGGTTTTCCATTTAGCTTTGACTGCGTCTCAGTTTTGACTTCAAGTGGAGTCCATGAGTCCTTAATTTATGCATGAGGTTGCTTTAGGGCACGTTTAGTAAACATCCACGAAGAGGAATCCAAGGTAATTTCCAGCAAATTCGCGGAAAACCCATGTTTGGAATATTAATAAATAGTGTCACGTGGATTCTTTGCATCCTTGGGATTGAATATTATGGGGATCAGACCTCCCTACATCGGAACGACGGATTCTACCCAACTCAGATTTGCGAAGCTACAGTAACAGTGGCGTCAATTTTGGAACTATCGGATGTTTTGGATTTTTTATTTTTGTGGGTCTCACATTGATGATCTGCACTGGCAATCATGTTTAGAATGTCCAAAACGGCTCATATCTCAAATATCAGCCATTGATTCATCTTATATTCTCATATAATTATAAAAATGTCCATACTACTGGATGCATAGATATGGACATTTGTGGGCCCCTTTTGAAAAATCCAAACCGTTAGATGTGATCAAAAGACCTACGACGGCTGTGGGACCAAATTTGGGAACGTGATTATTCATCACAAATCATGAGATATTGGAAAAAAACTCTCAACCGTTGATCACTTATAGTGTATACTAGCATGATTGTTTTGACAATCCCTTTTTTCCAATTTTTTCACCATTATGGGCCTCAAAATAATTATCTGAATCGTCAATAATTTAGAGGAGTCAGACACGGCTAGGGGATTTATTTTTAGCGGTTGACAATTCTTAGATTTTTGAGATATTTGCAAAGAAGTACGTTCTTTCAATCCTTTTTTTAAAAATCTCTGTGGGCCTCATTTCCTTGATCCGAACCGTTCAAATCCTTTCAAAAGCTCTACATATCCATATATTGACAACTTAGCCGTTGATCCTCTATGGATTATGAGAAACTTTCAAAATCTCTAGATCCTTCATGGAATTCCTCTATTTTGCCAAACTTGGAACAATCTTGATATGGGATGGTTTGATTCCATTGGAACAAAGGAATCATCTAGAGCATAGGATCTCATTCCTACCATAGATGTTTGCCAAACTTGCCCTTAGAATCAAAACTCTTGCAGTATTGTACTACCAATTTTCCTCAGGCATCTATTCTCAATAGTGAAGAGTTTTTTTTCTTATCTTTTTGTAATCCCTCAAGAGTTCTTATTACAGAGAGAACAAGTGTTGCACTTTCAATTTGTTGATGGTTAAATGTGGGATGGATTGCTTGTATTCTTGCATTTGATTTAGCGATTAATGCTGGTATTAATCATCATTTACTTGAGCAGATGAAGTTTCAAGGGAAGATGTCTTTGCAGATCTTGTTTGGTATGGTTTAATCCCTTCATGTTTTTTATTTAAAAATTGTTGTGCTATTTTATTAAGTTCATGGGACAGATCACTGAAGATCTATTCTTGTATTATTATAGTTGGATTATTTATTTTGGTGAGGGCTTGTTGTTTTATGGTAGGTGGTTTCCTTGCCATGTATTTTTTTCTCAATTTTTATAGAGTGGGTAAAGGGGTCGTTATACAAAAGACACAACTTGGAAGCACCGGAAATTTATATGTTCTAATGCTAATTAAAAAATGAGCTTTTTGTATATACCTCCTCAAGGCTTGTAGGATTTGTAAATAGGCTCCTAGGGTTTTAGTATTTGTAAATAGGCCCCTGCCTTTTCTTTTTAATACCTTTCATGTCCCCAAAATCAATATTCCTAACAAAAATGGGCAGACACCATAAGATTTGCATTAGATTTTTATATAAATGACACATTTGCGCTTACATTTATTAAACAAAAATGAGTATGTCTCAATTGTTTCTCTTAATAGCTCTCTCAAGCACGTGACCAGGGGTGGACCCAAGTTCAAGGGCCTTGGGATTGAAGTACACACCCATTCTAAAAAAGTTTAAAATCACCCCCCACCTCACAAATTATGAAAACTACATGTTTTTTTTTTTTTTTTTTTATCTTTTACATTTGCCCCTTCCCCTAATATTTCTTTTATATAGAGCCAAACACCGCTGATCGATCCCCAAGTGTAGGGTTGCGATGTAGTAATAATCTGGTGTGTGTCCAGGTCGATCCACAAGGAGTAATGCTTTCTAAAAAACTTTCTAACTTTAACCTGTCCTGATTTTGAAACTAAATCTAACATAATAAAGAAAGTAATCAAATTACAAGAAAATTCCTAAAAGCTAAAAATTAACAATTACAACTTTCCAAATAAAAAATAAACCTAAACTAAATAAAGAAACCTAGTTTTTTTTCAATCCTATTCTAACTATAACCTGCAAAAGTAACAAACTCATCAAAACAACTAATTTGATATAAGATAAATCAAAACAAAACTTCCTAAAACAAATTTCAATGTAAATATGAATGATTTATGAAATCCTATATTGAAAAAAATGCAAATCTAGATAAGTTCCTAAAAGTCTGATGCATGTTGAAAGATTCTAAGTATAGAAACTATTGTACAGGCCCAATTTTGCTGGATTGTACGACTTGCCTAGAATGATCTAAACCTAAATCTAATGGCTGGAGTCAATACTCTGATGATGTATGAACACAGCAGAAAAAGAAAAATGGAAAAAAGATTTAAAAAGAAAAAGCTATGATCACCAAAAGATGCATAGTTGAACCAGTTTTGTGCTGGAAATCTGATCGTAGGTTGTCCGACTACGCCTGTTTAGGTTGCTGTTTACCCCGCTTTCCAAACTTATATTTCTCTGAAACTCTGGGGTTGCAAAGACTTGTTTCCAGATATTAATTCTGCAAAGTTTTGATGGAAACTAAGCTCTTTTGCCAAATTTTCAAATCACGCACTTTTGAGAGAAAAACAGCCTGAAACTACTGTAACAATGTTGTCTTCTTCAGTATTCACATATAAGGTCTGAATTTGATCTTTTTAATCAGTCAATAATCTTTGGTTTCTAGCAACCAAACACAAGTTTAATTGAAGTTCCTAAACCTAATGCATGCGATGGGTACTTTCCAACCATAGACTATGAAAGACATAAATAGAAGGTTTATATGGGCTGTGTAGTTTTTCTCCACTCTTCTCAGAGTAGGGAAAGATGCAAGTGACCATAGAATTACGTGATTTCTCTCGACTCTGATTTGCTTCTTTTATTTCCAATCCCTAGATTTAGCATATGATATATCGTCTCCAGTTATAACATATCAAAGATACTATGTAATGCCCCATTCTATACGCATGCATGATATTGTCCGCTTTGGCCCACGGGCCTCACAATTTTATTTCTAATGAGCTCAACCCATCAAAAGGCTTCATGCAAGGTAATGGTGTAAACTCTACATATAATCCCATTCACTTTCCTCTCTATAGTCGATGTGGGACTTCAGGGCGTCACATTCCACCCCCTATGTAATTTGGTCTTCCAAATTTAAGGACGTACTTAATTCAAAAAGGTTTGTTGCTTCATATGATTGGTCACAAAGTCGTGGAAAAGGTTCCAGCCCTCAACCAAATTGGCCAAAATATCATCCCAATTCCGGTTTTGGCTCGCATCATTGCTAGTATTTTTTCTGTGTGCCATCTGAAGGCATCAACAGCTAGTATTATGACCAATCCAAAGTGGGGTCCTATGTTCAAACTATAATTCTAATTGTTCTAAATATCAGGAAAAAAGGGAGTTCATTAGGTTGATTAATCATCCTACCCCAAGGCTACCTTGCCTCACCACAAGAAATGTTTAAGTTAAGAACTTTTAATTTATTTCACATTAATTGTAAATAAAAATTGTAAGTTTTTTCTATAGCCGATGTGGGACTCCAGGGCATCACAATCCACCCCCCTTAAGGTTGCACGTTCCTGTGTTCGAGTGTGGCTCTCATACCATTTGTAATGCCCCACCCTGTACGCATGCATGATATTATCTGCTTTGGCCCACAGGCCTCACAGTTTTGTTTTTGAAGCACATTAAGCTTCAAAAGGCCTGTAGGCTCTTCATATAATCCCATTCATTTTCTTCTCTATAACCGATGTGGGACTCCGAGGCATCACAATCACAAGTGAATGAAGAAGTCCAGCTAGTGGGACAAGTGTAGTCTAACTTAATTTCAAGAGACAGTTTGGTTACCTATATTTAGGACCACTGGTTGGATAAGATGGCTTTGTATATTTGATGGTCACAACAAACTTCGTTGCAAGGGTCCAAAATGAGTGGCTAAAATAACTCAGTTTAGCTATTGAATTCTCATACTTCAAAAGTTATGATCATCAAATCCAGATGACATTTTCTTCTTCAAAAAATGGTAAGTTCAAACATTCGCACGGACACCTATCCTAGGAACCTTACGGTGATTTGACACTGATGGAGCATGGTCCTCTATTACAGAAGGGCATTAAAAAAAGGGATTTTTACCAAATAATTAAGCTTATATGGCAAATAATCGATTTTATGAAGAATAATAGTAAAATCACCATTTAGTTGTTCGTACCTATTTTTTTTGACGAAATTACCCCAGTTGACGATATCGCCAACTCAGTTGATGATATCGCCAAAATTGGCGATATCATCAACTGAGTTGGCGATATCGTCAACTTCCTGTATAAGAATCCACGAATTTTCTTCTTCTTTTTTATAAAATAGTCTTTTCTCTTTCTCCCATTTATCCGTTTTATGGGTTCCCTACTACCATTTCTCATAAATTCTTCTTAAAACTAGTTTATGAAATTAATCTTAAACAACAGGTATGTTCATTTTCATATATTTTCTTATTTTTTGTACTTTCCTCTCATTCTTATTAGATAAATGAGGGATTCTCAGGCAACAAGATGAATTTGTTCTACTTCATTTATTCTTCTAAAATATTACTAGTGCATTGTTACTGATGCCCACTAGAACGTTAGCATAGTGCCATGTTAATTCAATGTAGAGGGCAGCTTTTGTTGAGGAATCCAATTGTTGAGCACTTGAGATTCTTGCACATTAGTGCACTTATCATGATCTATTCATTTAGCAAGTGATCTTAAATGGAGAAGGCTAGAGGAGACTTGGAGTTGGGAGTTTATGAAATGGTGGTACTATAGGTGATTTTTTTATTTTTTATTTTTGTAAATGTACATGCTGCATTATAGTTAAAGGAATTTAAGTAATTCTAATGTACATCCATAGACATACTATTCCAATGTACGAAGATGAAAGACCATTCTACATCCTAATCTTATTTCTTTCCATCTACAACTACCACATTTGAAACCCTAATAAACATAAGAATAAATAAATAAATAAATAAAATCATAAAGTTTAGAACTGTAATACGCAAATGATAAAAAACTTTAGGGGAACTAGAAGTTTAAGCAAATCAAAATACAAAAATGAACTAGAAGTCTCGAAGTTTAAACAAAGTCAAAATACGAAAATGAACTAAAACATGCATCCAATTTATATACATGAAGCGAACTAAATCCAATTGACAAATAAAAAAATTGGATCCAATTATTGGAAATGAACCCATATTTTGGGTTGTTATAATATTTAATAGTGCAACTCATTAGTTGGTTGCTTATGTGATACATATGCATATAATGACACTTGTATGTTTTGTTTATATGGTCATATGGATTAGTTGTCCATATGGGAATATATTGACTCTTTACTATGGATTTAGAGCTGCATTTTGTTGTTCAATTAATAGGTTATAGACTGCTATAGTTCGGGATTTTTTTTGAAAGATAGTTCAAGATTTATGGGTTGTATGATTGGATTTTTGAAATATATGGAGTATTGATTCTTGATTGGACTTATTTTCCTTTAAAGCTTTCAACATTCAACTTCTGTATCATCAACTTAACTAAACTCATTGACAATTAGTATAAATTTTCTCATTGTTTTAACTGTCTATCAAGTGAAAATCTAGGCCCTTAACCAAACAGTTGCTTGACTTGGGTTCAGCCTGCCTTCAAGCATTGGACATGTCAATTGAAAAACAACTTTTATTAGAAATTATAAGACAATTGTATAGAGAACCGTGAGCACTAACAAACAAATAAAAAGTCTAAAACCCACCCCATTCAGAGCATATGTCACTATCCATGGATGCCTACTGTAACATGGAACAAGTGGTGGTTTATGGCAACACAAAACTTAGGAAATTCAAGGAAAAAAAGTGTGGCAACTATTCAAACTTCCAAAATATAGTGCATTCCAAATTCACAATAAGCCCATTAGTATGAGCAATGATACCATCCAACCTATTGACTAAAGATACTTTGTCAGGCTAAATTAACAACAAAAGGAAATTATAGTCATTCTTTCCTACACAACTATTTTAGAGGCTTGAAAAGTGCACAAACACTTCAAAAAAAAAAAAAAAAAAACACCTTGGCAAGCTAGAGATGGAGATGAAAAGAGCCAATATGTGGCAATTAACATTTGTTTTCTAAGGAAAAGGAGAACAGGTAATTAACTACAATGCAGCATGTACATTTACAAAAATAAAAAATAAAAAAATCACGCATAGTAGCACCATTTCATAAACTCTCAACTCAAAGTCTCCTCTAGCCTTCTCCATCTAAGATCACTTGCTAAATGAATAGATCATGATAAGTGCTCAACAATTGAATTCCTCAACAAAGTTTGCCCTCTGCATTGAATTAACATGGCACTATGCCAACGTTTTAGTAGGCATTAGTAACAATGCACTAGTAATATTTTAGAAGAATAAATGAAGTAGAATAAATTCACCTTGTTGCCTGAGAATCTCTCATTTATCTAATAAGAATGAGGGGAAAGTACAAAAAATAAGAAAATATATGAAAATGAACATACCTGTTGTTTAAGATTAATTTCATAAACTAGTTTTAAGAAAAATATATGAGAAATGGTAGTAGGGAACCTATAAAATGGATGAATGGGAGAAAGAGAAAAGACACTTTTATAAAAAAGAAGAAGAAAATTCGTAGATTTTTATACAGGAAGTTGGCGATATTGCCAACTCAGTTGGCGATATCTTCAACTCAGTTGGCGATATCGTCAATTGGGGTAATTTCGTCAAAAAAATAGGTACGAACAACTAAATGGTGATTTTGTTATTATTCTTCATAAAATCGATTATTTGCAATATAATCTTAATTATTTGGTAAAAATCCCTTAAAAAAAAGGAAGAAACAAGCAAGCAAACGAACCAAACTTGGTGATCTAGTCATATATAGTGCTATTTGGCCAACTCCCAATCCAGCTTATTTTTATCATCTCTCCGCCCCTTTGATTGAAATAGATGCAGATGGGCCTCACTCAAACTAGGCCATGAATTTTAAAAGAAAACCCCTTTCCTACAACAAACAATGCGCAATTCTCAAAATCAAGAGGGGAGGTCAAGACAGATAGAAAACGAAAAAAAGAAATGGATACTACTACAGGCATGTATCTTCACTCCTTTTAGCCCTCTCTAAACACCACACATTTTCTCTTCTTTTTCCTACTCTAAAACAACATCACTAACTTGTTTGGTTAGACCCACGAAAATGACTTCGTGCCACTTTCGACGGCTAAGCTACAGCTAGCTAAATTGGTAATAAATAAATCCAGCCACAGTCGGGTCCAACTTGGCAAGATCGAACACAAGTGGTGCCAACTTTAGAATCCAAGTAAAATACCTAATTGAACTTTGAATCGAGTAAAATAGTCAAATTGAGGAAACTACTCCAAAACCAAGTAAATCCAACTAAGTTTAGTGTTTGACACGTAGTAACCCTTTCCGAGTCTCGAGCTAGCTCAAAACAACAAGTATCAGGCAAAACTATTAACAAGCACGCTAGACCGGCAAAACTAAGCAAGACTAGACAACGAGTACATTAAATGAGTAAAACTAAACTAGCATTGTACATGATTAGACAGAGCTGGACTGTATTAAAATGTCTAAGTATAAACAAGCAGCATTTCATCTGAAAGCAGCACCCTTCGAGAATCGAAGCTTAGAATTTTGGTATTATCTCTTTTTAAGAAATTGTGCCTTTTGATGTAGGTGGTTTTTTTTTTTTTTTTTGGGGGGGGGGGGGGGGGGGGGGGGAGGGGAGTTATTTCCAATGAAACTATCACTATGTATATTTATAGGGTTTTGCCTTCTGAAGGTTTCTTAGCATTGAGTTATTTCCAATGAAACTATCACTATGTATAGTTATATCATTACAGCTCATGATCACATTAGTCGTTCAAAGTGGTGGGGGTTTTGCCTTTTGAAGGTTTCTTAGCATTGAGTTATTTCCAATGAAACTATCACTATGTTTATTTATATCATTACAGCTCATGATCACATTAGTCGTTCAAAGAGGTTCCAAAAGGCATGGTCCAGTTGTGAAGAGCAGATTTTGTTTGTTGTAATGTTGACTGGTGGCACTGCTTAATTTAGGATGTCCTTTACTCATCCTTCTCTTCTTATCTTATTTAAAAAAGTTGATTTCTTTTGAGATTTAGCATGAAATCTCTCAAAAAATTAAATAGTATATTTTTTCTTATCGGGCTTTGAAATTAGCAATGGCTAACAAAAATTTAAATGCATTTCTTCTTACTAATATTATCTATATTAACAAAAATCACCTTTACATATCTTCTTTAGTTATTATTATATTTTTACATTAGGGTTGAATGGATTTCTTAGCTCTGTCTTTGTATTAGTTTATTATTGATGCCGACTGCTTGTATTTATGATTAAAGGTGTGATTAGTAATTGCTGTGTCTATATTTTTTCCTTTCGACATAATTATACATAAATATGTTTTTTTATATGTATCATTATTTTTGACATCTCATGACGTCATTTAATTTTTTATTTTCATGCTTTGGCTCGGGCTAACCAGGGCCTCCGTTGCTAGTTTGATAATTATAACAAAAATACCTCTTCACATCTGCTTGAACAATCTTTTGTTGTGAAGTGGCTAAGAGGAGTTACGAAAGTGAGCTGCATTCATCCCGAGTGGACCCAAGTCCTTGCGGAACACATCCACAATGAAGTCAATAAACCCAATTAGAAAGATTCTTGTTTGGGGATGGCAATTATCCCGTTGTGGGTCGCACCAAAGGGTGGACCCAAAACATCTGTTCGAATGGTCATAATTGGCATGAAACAATGAGACAAATGGTTAGCCCACTCGAACAAATTCGAACACGAGTTTTTAGTCCAGCTCATGGGGCCACTTGCATTTCAATTTATAAGTGGGATAGGAATATGAAAAGTTCTCCTTATGGACAAAAAGTGAAAGACCAAAAAAAAAAAAAAAAATCAGCAAATCATCCTAGCCAGTAATTTAATAGTTATAATGTTTAGTGGCCTTAAAGTGTATAAGAACCTTTTTCATATTCAATTAAAAGGTGGATAAAGGTTTGGGGCCGGGCTCTGGTGCAGCAGCGTTGCATTATAATATCATCCACCAATCCAACGGTTCCATGTAAGATGGGTAGATGTCGATAAGTACAAAAGATAGGTTGGGTAAAATGATATTTAAGTAAAAATAAGATACATAAGGTCTTCATCCAACAATGCATAGGTAGATAGGCATACAGGTGAATGAGCAAGATGTTTCATGAAATTGATCCCACAAAATTGTGTGGATTGATCAATTTAGTGGGTTTGACATGGATAGGCAAAATGGAGGAAAATCGTGTGGGTTGTTATATGATTGGATCTTTCATCCAATAGTGATTGTGTAATTCGTTGAAACCAACAGGTACCCAAAAAAAAAAGGAAACAAAAAAGAAATAAAAGAACCATTAGATGAAAAATTGACCATCCAATAAAATATATGGAACCACCAAATGCAACAAACTACATGTACACAATTGGATGAAGAATTCAACCATCTAACCATTCACCCATTTTACCCATGATGCCTATGTACTTTAAACCCACTAGATCGATCAATCCATTTATCCATATAGGATCAATTGCACGAAACATCTTGACCATCCACCCTGATACAGATCTACCTAGGGCTTATAGATGAAGTTAGTATGCATCTCATCTTCACCTAAATGAGACCTTCTAGTAGTTCTCATGTGGATGAATGTATTAATTTGATCTAATAGATATTGGTTCCCATGTAGATATGTTTGTGGGCTTTACTTGTAGACCCACCGTCATTACATTATTTACATAATCGCATGGTATCATATAGGTATAGGGTAAGGTGAAGAATCTAATTTGGAGAGCAGCGATGAATGTCTTGCCTACAACTGATAACCTTATTCGAAGGAGAGTGGAGGTAATGCCTACTTGTTCTTTATGTAATGCTTATAATGAGACTGTTACTCATGCTTTGGTGGATTGTGAATTTGCAAAATCTTGTTGGATTTCATCTTCAATTGGTTATGTTGAGAATTGTTCATCATTTTTGGTTTGGCTAGAGCATATTTTTTCCCGCTGCAGCAAGGAGGAATGCAATCTTGCAGTTATGATCTGCTGGAGGGTTTGGATCAATAGAAATGATAAAATCTGGAATAATAAGCATGGGAGAGTGAATCATATTCTCAACTCTGCAGGTCAGTTCTTATTTCAGTGGCAAACAGCAAGGAAACAGACTTCCTTTATTGATGATGATCCTAGCAAGTTAGTTCAAGGTTCTGTCTGTTGGGAGAAGCCTCAATTGGGATGGTTCAAATGCAACGTAGCTTTACTTCCCAAGGAAAGATCAGTTACGGAGGAGTTATTCGAAGTTCTGACGGTGACTTTATTGCAGCAAAATGTGACTGTTTTCTTGGAAATTTTGCTGCTAGAGATGCTGAAGCTCTTGGTGTGCGTGAGATTCTCAGTTGGATTAAGAGTTTGCAGCTGTCATGTATTGTTGTAGAGATGGACTGTTTACAGGTGTTCAAAGCTTTAACAGATAATTTTTCTAGTCCAAATGGGTTTGGCCTCATTATTGAAGAATGTAGAGCTTTGGCTCATTCTTTAGGAGAAGTGAAATTCTCGTTTGTCAGGAGATCTGTGAATACTGCTGCCCACAATGTTGCTAGGGTGGGAGGTTCCTTGTCAGGTCCTGGAGTGTGGAGTCATGTTCCACCTCCTTGGTTGATTAATGCTTTGTATGTTGACATTTCAGCTTAATGCAATTCCTTATTTCTTCAAAAAAAAAAAAAAAAAAGAAAGGTTATACATTTATTACAACATCCACGCAGGTGGGCCCTACTATTAGGGGGACACTCTTGAAGTGCAGAGAGGAACTCAAGAAAACCATACAGAAATACCTCACAGAAAGGGGTAAATTTGGAATGGAATGTAAAAGATATTTATCTGTTGGTGTTGGAAAAGTCAGCGTTTTTAATTCTTTTTTGATGGTCCACGTGGCAAACTGTGATAGGGAGCCACATCAATTGCAAGATTAACGTGCAAGGTTTGATAGGCCTAAAATTGGGTTCAGTGCTGGATCATGTGGGGATTTTTCTTATTTAAAGCAGAATAACAATTGTAAGAAAAAAAGAATTCATTCTCAATGCTCCCATCAACAGTTGGATTGATATTAATATTTTCTACATTATCTCATTGATTAAAAAATTCTTTCTCTTGAAAGGTGAATAATAGTCGGGGAAAAAACTGAGAAAAAACAGTCTTTTTCTCTCCTCTCAATTAGTCACCTCAGCACTTTGTATGAATCGGGGAAAAAACTGGCAAGTTCTCTCCTCTTTTGAGCCACGTTAGTAGTAATAAGCCCAAGACGCACAATGCTAGAGTACCGTCTCCTACTGTAATGACTAAAATTCCTAGAGTAACGTCTTTCTCCTCTCTTATAAAGCACCACATAGTTTCTCTCATCCTTTCTCTTTTAATTTGAATTTTGAAATAAAAAACAATGGGAAGGACAATTTCTCTGAGATAGTGATTGAACCACACAAGTATCATATTGAGGAGATCATTTATGAGAATCAAACAGTCACCGTCGTTGATAAGGATTCATGCCTTCGTCCCTCCATGAACGCCACTCTCGATTTCAGATTCTTTGAGTATTACTTCGAGAGATGTTACATCGAAGTAGATGGCAAACTCACGGTCCTCTACAACTGCTCTAATCCTATTGAAGACCACGCCAACCCACTCATTAAATCCCTCAAGTGCCTATCTATGGATCACTCAATTGAATTGTAAGTGCCTAAATTATACGGACTTAGTTTAAGTGATGGAGGGGATTAGGAAAATCCTGTTAGCCGATCGGAGAAGTCACCGACGGCCTGAATCCTGAAAAGAGGGAAGAAAGAGCAGTCAGAGCCCGAGGCTGTTGTCAGCCAAAGGCACTCCGACGCCTGAGTTAGTGCAGTCACTGAACTAGGGTGAAGTGAGGGAGAAGATGTGGGTGAAATAAACAGGATGTAGACTGTATATTGCTTACCTCTTATGGGGCTCCCATGCAGGTATTTGTAGGAGAGAATAGAAGATTCCATAGTGGAGGTAGGTGATGATACTTGTCCAATCAGCCCACTCCTCCTAGGATGGTAGGTGAGGATACTTGTCCCATCGGACGTCCCCTCAACCCCCTCACATAAATGTGGAAGTGATAGGGAAGGTCCCTTATCAGCACTTGGCCACCTTCTGTCAGGGGGGGCTTTGTCATGTAGCCGTCCCATCTCATAAATGGAGATTAAGACGGACATCCATCTCAGTCAAGTGGACCGAGATGAGAATTACCGAGATCAGGGGATGCAGGAGGTCGGTCAAGGGTGCCGAGGCGCTCAGGGCAGAGCCCGTAATGAACGAGGTCGGTAGGCAGACCGAATCCAACTCCAACTCGGTGACAGCTGACACTCCTGCCGAACTGGAATAAATCAGGCCGGAGTAACCCCTAATTGGTAGTTTAGTGCCGAGGCAGGAGATTACCTTGGTATTACGTAAGCACTCCACACATGAATAAAAGCAAAATAATAATTTATAAATACGGATGCAAAATTTAGCCCTGTTGGAGAGGAGTAATATTCAACCGAAGAACCATTTGAAACCTTTATTTTCTTTTATAACCCAGGGTATTTCCCGCCCAGTCCAACTCAAACATTTGCAAATATTAGTAGATGAGGGACCAATTGGAAGCGTGCAAACATGTATTCATGGCTTTGCAGATATATATCTTCCAGAATGAAACGATGTAATAGTCCTGACCATTTCGTTTTGAATAAAAACTGTGAAAGTCTTACAAAATTTTAATGCATATATAATCATCAGACTTTATGCCATTAATCAGATGATGAGAAGCATCAGATCATGCCCATTTGGATACATCTTCTAATTCATGACAAGTCCTTATGTGCACAAAACTGAATTACAATGAGCCGATATATGCGAATAAGGTCAACCAAAATTAACAGACTGCAAATCCGAGTCGAAATGACACAGATATAAAGATCAAAGACTAGATGGTCATAACCTTCTCTCGGAGGTTAGCCGGGTCAGGCCAGGCCGAGCCTGCTTTCCGGTGGGTCAGATTGGCCTGACCTGGATCATGGTCCTTGCAAATCAAGAAGAGGCGGGAAATCAACATGTGGTAAATTGGGAGCAGTGAAGAACTGAAGATCCAAACCAAAGTTACCAAACCCATTTACTTCTTGACCAACCCACAGTAGTGAATTAAATTGAGCCAAAGCAAACCCATTTATTGTTTTACCAACCCACAGTAGAAAATTAAATTACTTTTGTACCACTCCTACGGACCGAATCACTATTTTCCTTCCTCTTCTCCTTCACTCTGCAACTCTCGGTGCCTCTCCCCAATTAGGTTCGGCCACGTTGCATACTCCAGAAGGCCAGGGAAATCTGCATACAAACCTCCAAAAGGCCAAGGAAATTCCCGATAATAACCGCACATAAATCCCCCCAGAAGACCAAGGAAATCCTCATCATAACCGCATAGAAAGCCCCCTAAAAAGCTCAGGAAACCACACAAAAACCTAAAATCCCCTTCCCCCTCCCTCCAAAGCACAATGAACACACTTTACAAGTCATGTTTCAGGTATATCAAATTGTGGATTGTTATAATGCAATAGTTGTTTTGATAAAACTTGGCATGCAATGCTATTGTTTCTTTCTATTTGTTGATTTTCAGAACTCATTTTTGTGCCAGGTGACAGCATCTCTTGGATATATGACGGTAATGGTAATAGGCTTGATATGTCTATATATGAATGTTCTACTTCTAGGTAGGTGTAGTTTCCATCTTTTGGATAAATTGTGGCCCACCTGATGCATGAATTTGCTCGATTTTCTTGTGCATGCCTTCCCTTCTTCATTTATTTCCTCTTCTTCGGATGATGGAAGAGAACATCTGTCACATCCCGGTCCCGAAATTACCTGGCCAAAGGTAAGTCCCGAGGTGTGCCACGCGTACTGCCGTGTTCCTCGCACCTGTTTTGGGTCAAGTATGAGTCACGAAGGAGAAAATTCCACTTTGCACGTGTGAAACATGCTCACAGACACCTGTCTTAGTACATTTGTCAGCGAAAGCATTAAATCTAAACATATAAATGTATCAAATCATGAGCTGTCCCAATCTTCAAGTTCAATAACAAAAGATGATTTCATTACTATTAAGAAGTAGAGAATTAAAACTTACTCTACCTCAATAATACAAAAGTATCTATGTACAACAATACCAAAAATAGTATCTAGTTCAAGCTTAAACAAAAGTATTCTATAGGCCAAAAAGTATATTAGATGCAACAGAGGAGACGCTCTCCGATGACATAAACTAGACAGCTCCCTCAGCCGCCCATTCCTCTAAGCCTGGAGGTACCCCGACGGCCTCCTCCTCTCCCGCCGCGGTCTCCTCAATACCGGGATTGGGATCTGCGTCTGTAACACCAAGGATAACTAATGAATACAACGATTCAGCTGAATATAAGCAATAATTCATTCCACATATTATATCAATATCAGAATTAATGACAGTTAATTAAAATAGAGCATATGACAGTATATTAGGCAATTGTGCAAACGAGTTAATCATACTTGACGAATCAATGGTAAATGAAAACATGTACAATCTAGTTGGTAACCACATTAGCTAAATCCCCTCATTGAGGGCACACATTTTGGATGTCACCAGTGACCCGGCCAAAGGTTCAACTGGCTACCCGGGATCTGGAGTTCCTGTGCTCCAGACTGTCTACTGCGCAACGACGTTCACAATCTAAACCAAGAGTCAACCCCGTCGGGTATCGTCCTGTCGAAGCTAAGTAGTACCGACTCATCCAAATCAATAAACGGGACTTGAGTAGACTCACTCTCCATTCCTTCGATACAAATCATTTCAGTCATTTTCCAATCATAATCTACTCAATGTAATAACAATTCAGATAATAATGTGAGGAAAATGCAATTTATGCAGGTGAAGTCATGAGTATAGTAATCAATATGCACATATATTATTATTTAAGAGAGTCAAGGTATATTACTAGCCCACCCTATTCTAGCTATCCACCGTCCTTCCCCATCCAATCCGATGTAGTTTTAAAAAAAGTTAACGTACTGTTATCTTAATTTTGTGTCACATTGTATGAAGAAGGTACATTGAATTCCTAAACCAACATCCATGGTATGGTGATAGACTCATGAATAGTGTCCATGATCTAATCTTACCTCCAAGGAACATTCATGAGATTTAAACTTTCCATTAGTCATGAGGGAAGGTTTAAGGTTACCAAGTGAAGGTCTTACAAGGTCTTTCCATAATCTACAACCTTATTAGTTTAGGGTTTGTCTCACAATCATCAAAAGGGATTAATTATGGAAGGTCATTAAGCCTTTAAGAAGTGGAGTTAATTCTTCAAATAGGACAATATAGTCTAAACTAGGTTCATAATCCCTGTTTTTTTTTTTTTTTTAAAGAGATAAATCTGGTCCATTGTTCCACATGTTCACTTCCTCACCCAACCTCTAATTATTAGAATAAATGAATCAATGAGTTCTATCCATATCAAACCATCTCACTTCCATACAAACTTCCATTCTACACATACGTAACCCATTCCACTCATTTCTATTTCAAGGATACACACATAATGAAAGAGTCATCTAAAATACTTATTTCAAATTGAATGAAAGAGGCTGAATACCAACAGTAAAATGAATTTCTATTCAAAATTAAAAATAAAATAATATGTATTGATAAATCTTGCTTATACTTGCCTTGTTTCCAAGCTTACACTCAGACAAATCACCCTCTTGACTCAAAACAAAGAAAATCCCCAATTTATCAAACCTAACCAAGAAATTTGTGTAAGGAAATGGTTAAGATGTCATGCAAGTAACTGAACGAATCTCTATGCCTCATTTAGTAAACCAGAAGTCAAAAAAGAGATGGGTTTCTTACCTAGTGTAGCAAATGGCTGAATAAAGAGAAGATCGTGTCAAGATAATATTATGAGTATGTAAGGAGGATGATCAAGTAACAGAATCCAATGTCAACACCCACATGCAAGTTCCCAATTCAAGAGGAGAAGAAGAGAGAGAAGGAAGGAAACAAGGAAGATGGAGTTGCTTCTCGACTCAGGCTAAATGAAAGGTTCAAATGAGGTTCTGTTGTTAAAAGGGTAAGTTTTCAAGTTTTAAAAGAAACTCCAGAATTAAGTCCATATTTACACTTTGAGGCGCATGAAAACTTAAGTGATTAATTTGAGGTCTAATGAGAAAGTGATCAATATGAAAAATGACGTGCTTGACGAGGTACACGCGATGACGCCAAGATGAAGTGCATAAGATGTAAATTATGAAAATCCAAAATCACGAAAAAGTCCCCGGCTTTGCCTATATGGGTCGGATCGGGTCTAAACTACCTAGCCAAGACTCAAGGTCTAACCCAATGACTGATATCAAACTAATTTATGCTAAATAACTTAATAGTATCTAAGTATATTTAATTTATATAACACACAATTAATTAGGAATAAACAAGATTAAGTGGGTTCAGGGTGTAACATTTCCCCCCCACCTTAGGAATAATTCGGTCATCCGAATGAAACATACCTGGGTGAATAATTCAGGGTATTTTCGAGCCGCTTGATCTTCAAGCTCCCACGTGGCTTCCTCCGGTCCATGATGATCCCAAAGCAATTTAACCCATCGAATGGTTCTTGTTTGCAACACTTGTTCCTTTTCATCAATGATATGGAGCGGACACTCAACGTAGGTTGTATCGGGTTGAATTTGAATGTCATCGTATATAATGATGTGTGACGGATCTTTCACATATTTGCGGAGCATGGATACATGAAACACATTGTGTACTCCTGAGAATTCTTGCGGAAGCTTCAGTCTATAAGCCACATCACCGATACGGCTTATAATTTCAAATGGTCCCACGTATCTCTGTGAAAGTTTGCCTTTTTGTCCAAACCGAATCGTGCCTTTCATAGGAGAGGTTTTCAGGAAAACCCAATCACCAATCTGAAATTCTAATTTCCTTCTTCTATTATCTGCATAGCTCTTCTGTCTGCATTGTGCCATTTTTAACCTTTCTCTAACTCTTTGGACTTTTTCTGCTGTTTCTGCGATAATCGTGGGTCCATGAAAACTCCGAGTACCAACCTCTTCCCAACAAACGGGACTTCTGCATCTACGACCATAAAGTGCTTCGAATGGAGCCATATTAATAGCTGAATGATAACTGTTATTATATGCAAACTCGCACTAAGCTAAGTGCTCATCCCACTCACCACCAAAATCAAGAACACTAGCCCGAAGCATATCTTCCAACGTCTGAACTGTACGTTCAGATTGTCCGTCGGTCTGGGGATGGTAAGTAGTACTAAAATTGAGTTTTGTGCCCATCGATTTCTGAAATGCTTGCCAAAATGAAGACACAAACCTACTATCTCTGTCAGACACTATAGAGACTGGTGTGCCATGTAATCTTGTAATTTCCTTGATGAAGATATTAGCCATCTCATTGAACTGTATACTCTTTTTAAAATGAATAAAATGTGCTGATTTAGTTAAGCGGTCGACAATCACCCAAATCAGATTGTTTCTTCTACTAGTCATCGGTAAATCTGAAATAAAATCCATGGAGATATGTTCCCATTTCTACTCAGGAATATGTTGAGGATGTAATAAACCTGGAGGTTTTCTATGTTTAGACTTCACTCTTTGACACGTATAGCACTTGGACACGAATTCAGCAATATCTCTCTTCATATTATTCCACCAAAATCTACCCTTGAGATTTTTGTACATCTTGGTGCTTCCTGGATGTTTGGAATACCGGGCATGGTGTGCATCAGTCATTATGCCTTTCGTCATGTTCTTTAGGGCAGGAACGCACAGTCTATCCTTGAAGTACAAAATTCCTTCAACCAACTAAAAATCAGGTTTGTTCAAGATATTATCTCGTATTTGTGCCAACTTAGGATCTTCAAATTGTTTGTCTTTAATCTCTTGGATTACTGATGATTCAATGACTGCCATAGCTGCAAGCATGACCTTATCACTTAGCAATTTCATTTCTACATCCAATTCCTTGAAAGCATCTAATGAAAACCATTCATCATATAAGGCTGCCAACGTAGACGATTTCCTGCTCAAGGCATCGGCTACTACACTTCCTTTTCCTAGAATATATTTGATTGAAAAATCATAATCTTTAATGAATTCAAGCCACTGATGCTGCCTCATATTAATATCTTACCGTGAGAATAAAAACTGAAGGCTACGATGATCCGAATGGACTTCAAATTGTTCGCCATATAAATAATGTCTCCATAACTTCAAAGCAAAGATGATAGCTGCTAGCTCAAGATCATGGGTGGCATAATTCTTTTCATGTTCTTTCAACTGACGAGACCCATAAGCGATAACTTTTCCATTCTGCATAAGCACACACCCCAAGCCAACTCTAGACGCATCAGAATAGACTACAAAACCTCCACTACCCTCAGGTAAAGATAATATTGGGGCTATGGTTAATTTTTCTTTTAGGGTCTGGAAACTTGTTTCACACTCATCAGTCCATATAAAAAGCACATCTTTCTGGGTTAATCTTGTTAAGGGAGCTGAGATTTTTGAGAAATCCTTTACAAACCGGCGATAGTAACCTGCAAGACCCAAAAAGCTTCTAATCTCTGCAACGGTCTTTGGACTCTGCCACTTTTGCTTCTACTTTTGCGGGATCAACTGCCAAACCATCACGAGTAATGATATGTCCCAAGAATGCCACCTGCTCTAACCAAAAGTCACACTTTTCTAACTTTGCATACAACTGATGAATCCTCAACAACTGAAGGGATGTCCGTAAGTGATTTGCATGCTCATCAATGGATTTAGAATAAATCAAGATATCATCTATGAAGATTACAATGAATTGATCCAAGTAAGGAGCGAATACTCTATTCATCAATGCCATAAATACAGCAGGTGCATTAGTCAAACCAAATGGCATCACCAAAAATTCATAATGCCCATATCTTATCCGAAAAGCTGTTTTCTGAATATCTTGATCTCGAACTCGTAATTGATGATATCCAGACCTAAGGTCAATTTTGGAGAAGTACGATGCACCCTGAAGCTGATCAAACAATTCATCTATACGCGGCAATGGATATTTGTTTTTAATAGTCACTTGATTTATCTGCCGATAGTCGATACACATTCGAAGGGTGCCATCCTTTTTCCTCACAAATAAAACCGGTGCTCCCCACGGTGACACACTAAGGCGGATAAAGCCCTTATCTAACAAATCTTGCAAATGTGACTTCAATTTCCGAAGTTCTGCAGGGGCCATCCTATAAGGAGATTTAGATATTGGAGCTGTTCCAGGTACAAGGTCAATAAGAAAGTCCCCCTCTCTGGATGGAGGTAATCCAGGAATTTCGTCCGGAAATACGTCTGGGAATTCACATACTACCAGAATCTCTTCTACCTTCTTAGGTGGTTTCTTCTCAGAGATAAAGGCAAAGTAGCATTCGCAACCATTTTCTAATAGCTTCACAGCATTTAAAGCAGAAACTAGTCCAGAGTTGGACTTCCTTCTTCGAATACCTTCGAACATCACTTTCGAACTAGGCTCTCCTGCCTTGAAAGTAATGGTCTTGTGGAAGCAATCTGCAATCCACACAAGCTCGATACCTAGCGAGCCAATCCAATCCCAAGGATGACATCGAAGTCATGCATTGCCAAGACTATCAAATCTGCTGGCGTTAGCAGACCACTAACCAAAACACTACACTTAGGGTATGATGGAACGCGCTCCGAATGCCGTGGGTGCTACCGGGGTCGGCGAACGTGGGAGTCCGTCGGGTCTGGCCCTTTCGCGCCCAGGGGGCATGAAGCGTACATCAACATTTCTTTTGTGTGGGTGTGCCAGATTTTCTATTTTACTTGGAATTGCAAGTGGTAATCCGGAGATCAACCTTCGCAAGTAAAAAGGAAATCAACTTCTTTCAAGTTTTCCATTGCACAAATATTTAAGAAAAGAGACATTTTCTTGGTTTGCCGTGAAAGGCGATTTTGTTTGGCATTTATAGCCGATTTACAATTCTCATCAATAATGAAAGACAAGAGTTGTGATTTTTGTCTCTTTTAGAAAAATACAAACTACAATGAAAAGCAAGAAAAGGAGGATCTAACTTCTCAGGAGATTGTGGGGGACTCATTCAGATTGACGGTCGCAAGCCATGTATGGGCTTCACCATCATCCATGCAGATGAGAACAGAGGATGCTCTTGAGTCGCTTGGCTTGGCTATAACCTCAGATTTTTAGAGGACAAAGACCAAGAGAAGGTCCTATGTCCAATAAAAAGCTAAGTAGACGGGCTGAAAAGCCACGTCTAAGCCATTGGAGGCAGCGGGAGAAGGCAAGGACCTTGGGGGGGGGGGGGGGGGGGTGCCCCCCAAGGGACTTTTGTCACCTTGTAGTGGTGGCCGGTGCAGAACTTCAGCAGAGTTTTTCTCTCTTTTTCTTTCTCTGGATTCTTTCCGCTCTCTTCCGATCCGATCTCTTTTTTTTTTTCTGATCCGGATTTCAATGGAATGCTCTCCTATTTATAGGCTTTTGGTAGCCATTTAGGAGAGTTTATGAGCTTTAATTGCTTTAATGAAAGGAGTTACAAGATTTATTTCTTGATTTTGTAACTCCTTTTTCCTTGAATCTGATTGGCCGATGGAGATTGAGGGCATTTAATCACCTTAATTACCATAATGGGAGGAGTTTCATGGCTTGAATGCCATGAATCTCTTGATTTGTAACTCTCGAATGCTTGCTTCTGATTGGGCCGTCCAATAGAATGAGTTAATGTCTGCCATAAAGCTAGCCAATTAACCACATTAATTGGTCGCCGAGCAGTCGAAGAGTCGCGGGCCGTGCCGTGTCTTCTGGAATTCTTCTGGCGATGATCATCGATGGATCTTCATGTTGATCGACATCGGATGAACATGTAACTTCAGACATTGATAGCTAAGAGCGGGCCGGTGACATCTGTCTTGTCGATTTCTCGATCGGTCGGACAGAAAGAGCACTTTTTTGGTCGACCGGTTGGCGATCTTGGAGCGATCACTGATGATTTTATGCTTTTGACGGCGGATCCTAGATGTCGTCGGATATGAGTCAATTTCAAGCATTAAAAATCACATTTTCAGGAAACCACAGGGGCCAATGTGCGCGAAACGCGAAAAGGGACGGAAAAACGGGTCACCGGCGAAAAATCCGGTGACCCGGACTTCCATGGTCGCCGGCGACCATGGGCCGGCGACCCTGGGCCAGGGTCGCAGGCTGCGACCCTGTGGGTTTTTTCCCCTTTTTTGGTCCGTTTTGCGGTCTTTTTCGTCGCCGTTTTCTTCTGTATTTTTCCTGACATTTCTTCTCATTTATTGGCTTGATTTCCCTGTAGAAAACCTGATGAGAATCCTTGCATTTTTAGAGTGTAAAGTTTCCAATTTTCCAGAAAAGCTGAAGACTTTGTCGCATAGAGCTGCTGATTTTCCGTCAAAAGCTGAAACTTGGTCAAACGATGTTGGAATGACCTGAAATTTGAGGTGAAGCCTCCTGAGCAATAAATAAGACCAACCATAGGCTTTTTTTTTTGAGTTTTGAAGCCGTTTGGGGTCCCGTCGATGCTTCACTTGATTTTGCTGCGGGGAAAATGCCGAGCTTTGATATGTGGCCAAACGATGTCCGATTGACCTGAAATTTGACGGGGAGCCTATTGGAGTCATTTTGAGACGTTCCATGGGCTCCGTTTTGGATGTCATGGTCCCGGGTTGCTCCGCCGCCGGTAGGCTTGATTTTCTCTCGGAGCATCGAAACCTGGTCAAACGTTGTCGGAATGACCTGAAATTTGACGTGCAGCCTTTTGGAAGCATGTTGAAGCCACTCATGCACTTGGTTTGATGAGCGAAGGCTTCGGTGGTTCCCGCCGCCGGGAGGCTTGATTTTGCTGCTCGAGCATTGATGGAGGGTCAAACGTTGTCGGTTTGACTTGAAATTTGGCATGGAGCCCTTTTGAGACATGCTGGAGTCATCCGTAGGCTCTGATCGAAGTTTTGACGTCTCCGATGATGTCGCCGCCGGGAGCGCCATTTTAGCTGTCGGAGAAGCGAAGTTAGGCCAAATGATTCTGAAATGGCCCGAAACTTCATGTGTACTCTTCTCTTGGCTATCTTGAAGGATCTTGCAGTTTTTGTTTGATTCTGACAAGATTTCATTTTTTGGAGAAATTGCATTGCCTATTTATGGCAGGTTGCGACTTCATGCAGCTTTCTTGATGTTGAAGAGGCAAAGTGACATTTTTGGTGTCAACAAGGTAGTAGTTCTCACAAGCCACTTTCTTACCCACATGGGTAGTCACCAAAAGTACATAAGGTAGCAACTCAGGTGGTTGCTGAAATTCACAAGCAAAATGAGGTGCCACAAACGAATGTGTAGACCCCGAGTCAAATAAGGTTCTAACATCTCTGGAACATATCAAGACTGTACCTTCAACCACATTGTCGGCTGCCTCTGCTTGCTCCAGATCTATAGCATAAGTCCTGCTAACTTGTTGTGGACGCTGCCCTTGTTGCTGCCTCTGTGGCCCTTGTCTTCCTTGTTGTTGCTGTTGTCTAGGAGGTGGTGCTGGCAATGCTAGACGAGCAGGAGGGGCAGGGAGTGCTGCTCTATTATGTTGTTGTGGCTGCTGATGTGGTTGTTGTCTTGCTCTTGGACAAGCTGCTGCACGATGTTCCATGGAACTACAGATGAGGCATGCTCCTAAAGTCCTCCAACATGTGGGTGTAGTATGTCCTCCTCTGCCACAGTTGTCACATTTCAATTTAGCCACACTTGATCCACCGACCACACCCTTCAACTTTTTATGTTGTTGTCCTTTGCCTGAGTAAGATGGATTTCTCTTGAAGTCATTGCCCTTTTTCCTCAAGGCTACTTCTTCTGCGGAGAAACCTCGGTCTACAGCATCATCAAAGGTTTCTGGCCTTTTGAAAGCCACTACATGCTCCACATAAGCTGGGTTCATGCCCTCAATGAACCTATCCACTTTCTTCTCTTCTGTGTTTATCAAATCTTCAGCATACTTAGATAACTGTAGAAAGGTATGCACATAATCTGCCATAGTCATTTGATTTTGTTGCAGTGTCAGGAATTCATTTTGTTTCTACCTTCGCACATGATCAGGTATGAACTTTCTACGAAATTGCTTCTTGAATGTCTCCCATATAGTAGCATTAGGCATTACCTTGAAAGAATCCCTCACACTTTTCCACCATATCTTGGTTGTATCTCTAAACATCGAAGCAGTAAGTACTACTCCTTGTTTGTTGTCACATATGACATTTTCAAAGACATCTCCAATGTGTTCTAGCCACTCATCTGCTTTTATTGCGCCTTCGTTCCCAGAGAATTTTGTGGCTCCCCTTTTTCGGAACTTCTCATACAAGGAATGAGGGTCCTTTTCCTTGGATTGGAAAACCACTTGAATCCCAGCATTTGGTTGTCCTGCACCTTGTCTTGCTATTAGAGTAGCTATATTTTCATTGGTCTTAGCCATTTGTTCCATCAACATCATCATACGAGCATCCATGTTTGGAGGTGCTTCGTGCTCTTTAAAGACAAAAGGTGGCGGTTGCTCATTATTGGAATCATTATTTCCGGCTCCTGATCCAGACGCCATTTATTTGTCAAAATGGTTCACTTTAGGTTAGAGATAAGAATTCAAGCCCCCCACCTTAAGTTAAACATAACTGAACAAAAATCTAAAGAGTGCCATATCACTTATACTAATCGTTTCTATCGTATTCTCACCACGTTTCTATTAGTTTCTAAGTCTTTTAGAAGGACTTTTCATTCTCTGATACCATACTTACGTATGTCACATCCCGGTCCCGAAATTACCTAGCCAAAGGTAATTCCCGAGGTGTGCCACGCGTACTCCCGTGTTCCTCACACCTGTTTCGGGTCAAGTATGAGTCACGAAGGAGAAAATTCCACTTTGCACGTGTGAAACATGCTCACAGACACCTGTCTTAGTACATTTGTCAACGGAAGCATTAAATCTAAACATATAAAGGTATCATATCATGAGCTGTCCCAATCTTCAAGTTCAATAACAAAAGATGATTTCATTACTATTAAGAAGTAGAGAATTAAAACTTACTCTACCTCAATAATACAAAAGTATCTATGTACAACAATAACAAAAATAGTATCTAGTTCAAGCTTAAACAAAAGTATTCTATATGACAAAAAGTATATTAGATGCAACAGAGGAGACGCTCTCCGGTGACATAAACTAGACAGCCCCCTCAGCCGCCCATTCCTCTAAGCCTGGAGGTACCTTGACGGCCTCCTCTCCCACCGCGGTCTCCTCAAGACCGGGATTGGAATATGCGTCTGTAACACCAAGGATAACTAATGAATACAACGATTCAGCTGAGTATAAGCAACAATTCATTCCACATATTATATCAATTTCAGAATTAATGACAGTTAATTAAAATAGAGCATATGACAGTATACTAGGCAATTGTGCAGACGAGTTAATCATACTTGACGAATCAATGGTAAATGAAAACATGTACAATCTATTTGGTAGCCACATTAGCTAAATCCCCTCATTGAGGGCACACATTCTGGGATGTCACCAGTGACCCGGCCAAAGGTTCAACTGGCTACCCGGGTTCTGGAGTTTCGGTGCTCCAGACTGTCTACTGCGCAGCGACGTTCACAATTTAAAGCAAGAGTCAACCCCGTCGTGAGGAAAATGCAATTTATGCAAGTGAAGTCATGAGTATAGTAATCAATATGCACATATATTATTATTTAAGAGAGTCAAGGTATATTACTAGCCCACCCTATTCTAGCTATCCACCGTCCTTCCCCATCCAATCCGATGTAGTTTTAAAAAAAGTCAACGTACTGTTATCTTAATTTGGTGTCACATTGTATGAAGAAGGTACATTGAATTCCTAAACCAAGATCCATGGTATGGTGATAGACTCATGAATAGTGTCCATGATCTAATCTTACCTCCAAGGAACATTCATGAGATTTAAACTTTCCATTAGTCATGAGGGAAGGTTTAAGGTTACCAAGTTAAGGTCTTACAGGGTCTTTCCATAATCTACAACCTTATTAGTTTAGTGTTTGTCTCACAATCATCAAAAGGGATTGATTATGGAAGGTCATTAAGCCTTTAAAAAGTGGAGTTAATTCCTCAAATAGGACAATATAGTCTAAACTAGGTTCATAATCCCTTTTTTTTTTTTTTTAAAAAAGAGATAAATCTGGTCCATTGTTCCACATGTTCACTTCCTCACCCAACCTCTAATTATTAGAATAAATGAATCAATGAGTTCTATCCATATCAAACCATCTCACTTCCATACAAACTTCCATTCTACACATACGTAACCCATTCCACTCATTTCTATTTCAAGGATACACACATAATGAAAGAGTCATCTAAAATACTTATTTCAAATTGAATGAAAGAGGCTGAATACCAACAGTAAAATGAATTTCTATTCAAAATCAAAAATAAAATAATATGTATTGATAAATCTTGCTTATACTTGCCTTGTTTCCAAGCTTACACTCAGACAAATCACCCTCTTGACTCAAAACAAAGAAAATCTCCAATTTATCAAACCTAACCAAGAAATTTGTGTAAGGAAATGGTTAAGATGTCATGCAAGTAACTGAACGAATCTCTATGCCTCATTTAGTAAACCAGAAGTCAAAAAAGAGATGGGTTTCTTACCTAGTGTAGCAAATGGCTGAATAAAGAGAAAATCGTGTCAAGATAATATTATGAGTATGTAAGGAGGATGATCAAGTAACAGAATCCAATGTCAACACCCACATGCAAGTTCCCAATTCAAGAGGAGAAGAAGAGAGAGAAGGAAGGAAACAAGGAAGATGGAGTTGCTTCTCTACTTAGGCTAAATGAAAGGTTCAAATGAGGTTCTGTTGTTAAAAGGGTAAGTTTTCAAGTTTTAAAAGAAACTCCAGAATTAAGTCCATATTTACACTTTGAGTCGCATGAAAGCTTAAGTGATTAATTTGAGGTCTAATGAGAAAGTGATCAACATGAAAAATGACGTGCTTAACAAGATACACGTGATGACGCCAAGATGAAGTGCATACGATGTAAATTAAGAAAATCCAAAATTACGAAAAAGTCTCCGGCTTTGCCTATATGGGTCGGATCGAGTCTAAACTACCTACCCAACACTCAAGGTCTAACCCAATGACTGATATCAAACTAATTTATGCTAAATAACTTCATAGTATCTAAGTATATTTAATTTCTATAACACACAATTAATTAGGAATAAACAAGATTAAGTGGGTTCAGGGTGTAACAACATCCCCGTCCACGTTCTTCATTTATTTCCTCTTCTTCGGATGATGATGATGGAAGAGAACATCCCCGTCCACGGTTTGTTTGATGAAAAATTGCAACTTTCGTACTTTTCCAGTTCGAGATCCTTCCTGGGTCTTTCTCAAAATTTAAGAAAATGCGAATTTGATCTTCAATTGGTTGTTGTTTGTGCATCGACATTATGAGCATTCTGATTTTTTTTTTTTTTTTTTTGTTTTTCTGTACCTGAGTCTGATTTCCGCAATATAGTGAAACACGATTTCATCTCATAAGACCAAAACCGCTAAAATTGGTTAACAAGGGCACTAGTAAAATCATTCCCCTTTTACCCTGGAAATGTTTTATTTTTATGCAATAATTCATGCCCTCAGTGAAAATAAATTACCCATTGAAAAAGCAAATGAATTCTTTGTAATCTGTGAAGAACTTAGAAATGAGGGGTAGAGATATTGATTGCTGATATTGAGTTGTTTTATTCTTACTTCAGAAGAAGTTTTATTATTTTATTTTTTTTACTCTTCTTCGTTATCTGGTTACTGGTGAACGATGAGTTTCTCGTAATCTTAGAAACTTCGTATTGAATTCCTCGGATTTCACAGTAAAATGGGTTTAACAAATGACTCATAGGACCTGTTTGTTTGCATTAAAATACATAGTGATTCAATACGCATGATTTCTTTTTTATAAAGAAGTCCCGTGTATTGAATTCCTCGGGTTTTTCGTCCAAATCACACAAACCGTGGATGGGGATGTTTTCTTCCATTATCATCATCAGAAGAACATGAAATAAATGAAGAAGGGAAGGCAAAATGGTGAAGAGGAAACTTACATAGTCCAAATGAATGGCCTGGATCTTGGATAGGTGCACATGGTATGGGCTCTGTCTTGCAATCCTCCAGCATTTTGGGCACGTGGTTTGTCACACCCCGTCCCGATTTAATATTGATTAGTACTAATAAATTGTGTTTTAGCTAAATTAAATATTTTTAATTGCTAATTATGGTGATTAGCATTTAGTAATCCTTATAGACTGAGTTAGATGAGTCTTGGACCTTATATAAGTGAATGGGAACCGAGTTGACTCAATTGAGTTGAGTCTAGGGCTTTTTCGTAAATATGAGTTTTCGCATTTTACCTCAATTGCATGTCATTTTGGTATCATTGCGTGTATTTTGACGAGTACATCGATTTCCGTATTTGACTCTTCTTCATTTGACCAACCATTGAAGAATTGGACCTTCATTTGACTTAAAATAAGAACATGTTATTTTAGTGGGCTTCCTTGCAAATATTACACTCAGCCTTTATATATATAACCCTACCCCTTTTCTTTCCTTTCCTTTTCACCTTCTTTCTCTCTACTCTCGTTCTCTTCTCCTTCTTCAATCCTACTTCCCTCTTCTCACCATCAAGAAGCTTGGTGGTGCCTGCATTTGGGGAAAACAAGACTTGAAGTTCTCCTCCTTCATCTTCTTCAACCTTTCTTCTCTTGTGGACAAGGAAACCCCCCCTCCATCATCTTCCACTCTTCTCAACTTCAAATCCCTAGTTGAGGTAAGAGCCAAGACATCCTCTTTTATGGTTATAGAATGTGCATTAGAGTCAAAGGACTCTTAAACAATCATTCATGCATATTCATTTGTTTTCTCCATGTTTATTTGATATTAGGGCTTGATAAATTGGGGATTTTGGGTTCCTTTGAGCTAAAGTGTGAGAAAGCTTTGGAAAGCTCTTATTAGAGGCAAGTATAAGCACTAATTTGGATTTACATGATGGTTGATTTCTATTGATTCCAATGAAGTTCTTTTTCCATGATTTCATTCCTTAATATGTGAGTAGATTTAATTATTTATAATGTATAATTGATGAATGGGTGGAGGAGTTTTATATCATGTTCATGGGGAGCAGGAAGGCTCCATTTGTGCAGGTTTTGAAATGGAAGGGAGTTAGAAATAAATGGGAGAAGAAGTGAAGGAAAAATCATTAATCAGGATTTCTGGACACTTCGCTCGAGCGAGCTTGACACTTAGCTCGAGCGAACAACCTTTGATGTATTGGGTCGAACGACCAAATTGGATTGCTTGACCGTTCACCTCTTTGGATGGGGTCCGCTCGAGCGAACCTTAGTCCGCTCGAGCGACCTCACCCCTTGTAACCACTGCTCAAGCGAACAAATGGGCCGTGCGAACGAGTAAACCTTTGGAAGTGGTCAGCTAGAACGAACATTGAGCGAACCTGAAATCAGAACCAGGCATTTTCTAACCCAAAACTAGGGTGATTGTCATCCTAAACTTATCCTAACCCACCTTAACCATCCCTAACAGAGGATTAAGGTGCTACCCTTACTCCATAGGGAATCGGGAGCCTTAAGACCTTTACGACCTTAAAATGGAACCTACAACTTCATTAAATAGTCCAATGGATATTCATTAGTCAAACACTATGCCATGAAAGTTAGTTTGGAAACTCAACATATTTCTATAATTAGTGACACTTATCAGAGTAGTAACTTATCAAATGTTTCCAAGGTTACTTTGTATTGGATGGTGAATAACTAAACACTATAGTCTAGTATTGGTTCGTAAAATACCTCGATTCCTTTAAATTATTGCATTTCATATTGAAGCACGATTTCGTTATTGATCTCAAATCCTATCTAGGGGATTAATAGTATTGTTAATGATTATTGAAGTTCTATTATTTATATTCAGCTAGCAATTCCAGTATTGTACATCCGATTTCGTATTCGTTGAGTATGTGGAACTGAGTAAGTATTCGGGAAAATGAGCTCAATACCATTTGATTTGATTATGGATAAAGAAAATATAAACTTACTCAAATCCGAATTTTATTCGATTTTTATTTGATTTAATCGAGTCGGCACTACTTAGCTTCGATCCTGTGATACCTGACGGGATTACACTTGGTTTAGTTATTTGAGACTACTGCAGTAAGTCATTTGGAGCACCGGAACTCCAGGCTCGGATAGCCAGCTAGCCTTTGGCCTGGCCGCTGGTGACATCCCAACTATATTTGCTCTCTTTTGAGAGGATAGCTAGGCTTAAGGTAGTAGCCAATTTGTAAGTTTTCATTTTATTTTATTCGCAATATATAAATTACTCATTTTAGCACAATTTGCGTAGTTGATACTTATCATTGACATCTGTTAATTTATCCGTTTTAAATTCAATTGATACATTATGTATTTCCTTATTATTGCCTATACTTGCTCAATCGTCGTATTAATGATACTACTCTTAGTGTCATAGTCGCATATGCAGCCTCCGGCCCTGAGAAGGTCGAGGAGAGAGAGAAGAGTACCCAAAAGGTATCTTCAGAGTTAGAGGAATGGCCCGAGCCTGAAGTCAAATAGATCTATCGTCTTCGCAGAGAGCGACTATCTTTTGGAGCCTTTAAAAGTGTGTGATCAGCCCCTTTTTGTGTGGGCCACACTTAGGTTTAGTGATTCTTTTGTTATACTTTTGGTATTGATTGTATAGGGTTCTTTCAACACCTTCTCTTGTAAAACAATGTATATAATTGTATAATTCTTTTGTATTAAACTTGAAAGTTAAATGGACTAGACGAGAAATTTGATACCTCACATGAATGAAATACAGCTTCAGCTATGAATACTTGTTATTGATGAGTTTTAGTGAGTTCTTACTCACACGTATGGAAAGTTGTTTTTCTCTCTTTTGTGTGTTGTATTTGGCTCGAAACAGGTACAGCACGCGGGAGTACGTGTGACACACCTAGGGGATTTCCCTAGGCCAGGGTGATTTCGGGACCGGGATGTGACATGGTTCGACAAACTTGCCTAATTCCATGGGGGTATGAGTGTTTCACTTGATTTTATTATGAAGGAATTGGGCAACTGGTTATAAGGATTCCAAACCTTTCAACGCTTAGCCTACTCTCCTCACAGGTCTCAATCTTGCTCTCAAATGCTCTCCGCTTACAATTTCTCTCTATTCTCCCTTGGCTACTTTCTTACTTTCAACCCCACATGTCTCGTAAGACTCCGACACCAAGGGAGAGAGAGCTCTCATCTCTCTTACAGAGATTACATCAATATATAATCTCTACTTTTTTGGCCCTCAAGAAAGCCCGGGTTCAATTACCAAAATACATAGGACCCTGAATCTGGTCATTGACCAACCCAATGAACCAATCCAGTAAACCCGGAATTCAGGACATAAACCCAACATCAATATATCACTCATCACTCTCTTATAAGAAATATGTTAATTTTCAATTAAAGTCACACAAGTATGCGCAATAACTATGATAAGAAAAACAATATTTGTGACTTTTGGAATGTGACGCTGCATAACCTGAAAGGATTTTCAGTTGAAAGATTGCTTCAGATTTAGACCTTGAGGTGGTTGTTTTACTTTGTATTGCAAAAAGCCAAGAACCCCATCTAACTTCACCCGCTTTTGAACACCAAGCCAGCGACAACCGACTATACTGACTTATGTAATGCTCAAAATTCATCCATTGCTCAAGTCTTCATCTGTTTCTTTCACCATTCCTTCAGTCCCATAATTAAGGCCACTTTGAACTACTTCTAAGTTAGAAATATAGAAATTTCTCTTAAGTCTTCGTGTAGTTTTTGAAAATTGAGTTTGTTGCGTGGATGGCATTGAAGATTTCTGGAGCTCTCTCTATCAATGATCCCAGTTTATTACAGGTTGGATGAGAAATTTTTTGTTGCGGATCAATTAATAATTCCTTTTAAGTTTACAAGCGGACACAGTTTAGATCAAAGATTTGAAGTTATTGAAATGATGGGCTCTGGTCCAAGTTATATATAATGAACTTACACTTAGATATCAGATTATAGATATTTAAGTTACATTTTAAGTGGTTGAAGGTTTCAACAGATTGAATACTTGTTATGAACTTGCATGTATCAGCCTACGTGTGTGGTATTCAGATCACTTGAGGCCGGGGCCTATGGCCAGCCTGATTTCTAGGCGGGCTTACGAAGCATGTCCCAGCCCAAGCCCTAGCCGGAAGATTCCCAGCTTGAATTGGGTGTTCATTTGGGTAATGCCATGTGGGTTCTGGCTTTGTCTGGCCCAAGTTGCATTCCTAACAATATAATATGAGTTGCTTGGAAATGTTTTCCAATATCTGAGTTAAAAGGCTTTATTTCAATATGTTTTGCACAGGTTTGAGATGCTCATAGTAGTGACAATATCTGAAGAACCATCAAATGGCATGAAAATGTATTGCATGGCGGTAGCACGAAAATGTATTGCATGGCGGTAGGTTCCCTCTGCATCTCTGTTACTGTTATCAACGTCCAGACTGCGTATGTCCTCCTATCTGTTACACCCTGACCCAAGATAATCGTGATTAAAGCTAATTAATTGAGATTAATGCTAATTAAGCATGAGTAATTGGGTTAATGAAGGTTAAAGACCAAAGAGAGACAAATTAGTCTCAAATGATGCATTAAACATAATGGAATGGATTTGAATGTAATTGATTTGGTTTAAAATGAGTTTAGACTCAAACAAGGTAAGCTAAGGACTTTTCCGTAAATACGAGTTTACGCGTATTTCGTCGGATACGGAAATTCTTTAGACCAACGTGTGTATCTCAAATAGTACGTTAACTTTCGTAATAAGCACAATTCTATTTGACCTCAAATGGACCCAGTGTAGTTTCATTTGACTTAAATTGTAATAACACTTAATATGAGGGGATTTCAATGTAAGAGAGGCTTATATTAGAATGAAACGATTCATTCGTTCATTCCACCACAGCGAGCCCTAGCCAGCCCTTTCTCTTCTTCCCCTTCCATTTTCTCTCCATTGGGTGTGAGGATTGGGAGCTTTACCAAGTGATTGGCGTGGAGTGGACTACTCCATCCATCTTCATCTTCTTCCTCGAGCCTTCTTCTCCATTGTTGAAGTGTCAAGCTTGGAAGAGAACCCCAAACTCCCTTTGCTTGGAGCTACAAGTAAGTAGTTGGCATTCTCCTAAGATTTCCAAGTTCTATTGAGTAGTGAGGGAAGGTTTCTAGCATAAATAACTTAGGGGTCGTGCATTTTCATGTTTTCAAGGAGTTAGGGTTTCATTTGGGCATTTTCATCTCAAAGCAAGTTGAGCAAGAGGACTTTGAGTGCATTGACTTCAAGATGCAAGTATAAACATTTTCTTGTGATTATTGTTAACCATTGTAGAATTTTATAGAATTGCTATGAATTTAATGTGATGAATAATGGGTATTGGGAGTAATGTTGTGAATAGTGGATGTATGAAGATAAAATGAGAGATTCCATGGTTATTCCCAACATATATACCCTTTCCAGGATTCATAGATTATTGGAATGATTGGAGTTCATAGAACTCAATTCCTAGAACTCTGCTTCAGAGACATGAAGCTCCAGAAAAGTCGTTCTGGGTGAGATTCGGCTAGCCGCGAGGCTAACCGTGTAGTTAACCGCTGGAATCCATAAAATGGGCGAGCTTCTGGAAAGCTAACCGCTAAAATTCGGTTAGCAGAAATTGAAATTTCGGCTAGCCGCGAGGTAACCGTAAGGTGACCGAAAAATCGAGCCAGAAATGTCAGCTTCTGGAAAACTGACCGTGAGCTGACCGCCGAAATTTCGGTTAGCCGCCAGTCAAAATTCGGCTAGCCGCCAAGTAGATTTTGGCTTGCCGCCGACCTAGTTTCGACTAACTGCCAGGTAACCGCCGAGCTGACCGATATTGGCCAAGGGTAGCCTCTCAACTGTATTTTGTTTTAAAAATGTCTCTCATTGCCAATTATATATATATATATATATATATATATATGAAGCGACGTGGTTTCAAATTGAAATCAGTTCCAATTCGCTCCAATTGATTTTGACTTATCCAATTTAATTTAGTTTGACCCTAGCAAACAAGTCTGGTCGGAGTAAATTAGGTTGGAACAATATGGATTTCAAAGGGGCGACCCTACCACTACACCAAAGAGCATCTTTTTGTTAATAATTATCAAGAAAAACTTAAAATTGATCCAATTGATTTTGACCATTTTAAAGTACTTTGAGGTTTCCTAACTCCTGTGACAGTTGCGTAATGAGCACTTCTCATTCTTTAAATTTTGGAAACGGTTAACACTTCTCATTCTTTAAAAATTAGAAACGGTTAAGACAGAGTCAAATGGGTCATCAATATAGCCTTTCTTTTCTTTAAAACTTTAAAAGACCGTTTCATCTCTTGAAAACGATGAAAACAAATGTACCGTTTCATCTCTTGAAAACAAATGTAGAAATGAAATCTTCTCTTCCTAACGCCTCCCCTCCTGAAAACTCCATGCCATTTTCTTTTTTTGGTGGGGAACTCCATGCTATTGTATGAAACCCTCAATGCATCAACGTTGCAGTCCAAATGAGAAATCAACCAGATTTTACAAATTTATTTAGACGCCTATCAATTCCCTCTTGAATGCCTTCCTTGCCCACATGATTTCATTAACACACAACCAGCTCACCTTGCCTTTCAACTCTTTTTGTGGAGGGCAGTTTCTGTTTTTGGCAAGCTAAACAATGGGATTTTCTAACTCTTCAAACCTCAAGTGACTGCCCTCTCGATGATGCTTCTCAAAATCGACTTCTCAACTTCTCCCCTCTCCCTTTGTTTCATCTCAATTCATCACCGCAAGCAACTTCTCTAATGTGCAGATGTGTAAATCTCTAGACTTCATCTTCAAGCCCTGGGGTTTTGGAGCTGTCTTCTTTCAAAGAAGACGAACGGAGAACTTCTTTCTTTTTTTGTTTCTTTCCTCTTGTATTGTCATTGCTTCATATCTTGAACTATTTGGATAATCTCCGCATCTAATTTTTTCCAATAGTTAGTTTTGGACGTGCAGAGATTGGGAAGGAGCTTTTGCTCTTGATTTTTAGGGTTCTTATTAGCTTATCATCAATTAGTTTTTCTTTTTCTTTTTTCTTTTGACCTTTAACAGGATATTCTGATTCTAATGGTGCTCTCTTGACTACATGTCTGAGAGCAAGATCACTGCACCTTTTCCCGACCTCTCTGAACCAAGAAAATAATATCTTGAGTGTTTCATGAGTATGATGATTGGTATTCAGGTACATTCAATTCTTTCCCCATATTTCTTTTATTGTATAGTGCTCTGTTTTGTTGGATAATGCAATTTCATGATAAAGGTAGAGGCAAATCTATCATGAAAATGTTTCACAACATCAAACAATAGAAACTAAAGCATAATTCAACAAATCTTGTGTATAATAGCTGCACTATGTACATTTTTTGTTGACTTAAAAATGAGTTTTTTTAAAATCTCTTTTATCTATTGCCTATAAGTCTTTTGCCGGAGTTTTGCAAACATGAGGGAATATTTTATTTTAAATTTTTTTTATATTTTCAGATGGTGATTTGTAGTGAACTATCATGTGCAGTTTGTCCTCTTCATGATATTTATTTATTTTATTATTACTTTTTAATTCTTTGGATCTAGATCTAGAAATATAGCTTCTTAAGTTAACTATATTAACGTGGTTTTTTATCACCTTTTTTGGGATGCTAAAGAAGTGTTGGATTTGCTAGAAAGACAAGATAAAGAACTTATCCATGTTCATCTCATTGAACCTTATTTGAGTATTGCCTAGGTAAAATCTATTAGTAAATGTTCAACTGTAGAAGCTAATATCTATTCACACATTAATAGGTAAAGTCACTATTTTTATGAAAAAAAGGAAAAGGAAAAATGGAATTGAAACTAATATGATTTTTTCTCAATATATATATAATTTTTAGGTTTTAACAAAATAAAATTGAAGATACCATATATACAATATATAAACATGTCACTGTCATATACTCATATCAACTTGTGTTCTTTATGTATTGTATTTGGTATTCGTAAATTGTAATAGTGGGTTGTTTGGATGTTAGCTCAACTGCAATTCATGAATGGAAAGTATAAAACAAACTATAATCCTCAAAAGACTCAAAACTTGTAAGTATCATGGCGAACAAGGGTTTACTTATTCGCATATATTTTTACATGGGAATAAGAAGATGATTTTTTGTTGTTCTCACTTTATATTTTTTGTATCTATTTTATTTTTTAGCATATCTATTTATGCGTGTGCTATGTTATCAATGCATAAATCAAATGGCATCAATGTGTCCACTTCTTATTGTGTCGTATGAACTTTTTTATAAAGAATTTCAATTGGAAAATATACTCTTGGATGGAACCTAGGCTCCACGCCTAAAAATATGAGATCTTGGTTATTTCAAAGTGAGAAACAAAAGTTAAAATGCCCATGGAATTTGTATTTGATAACCATTTGAATAGATTATCTATGTTGAAAAGGTGACCTTAAAAATCAAAGTTTGCCCCAGAATATGGACAAAAGTCATTGCTTTTAGTTGATTTTTATTTTCCAAAATGTAAAGATAATAAATAACTCATTGATTTCTGAGATATCTTTATTGATTTCTTATTTTAGGCCTTGGAATGATAAAGACCATAGTATGTTTTAAATTATTTAAAAGAATTACAATATTTTCCAATGTGTGTTTTAATTTTTTTAAAAGAATTATAATATTTTTTACTATCTAATATTGTGAATTACGTTGCCCGTGCTAAGCATGGGGCTTTTTGCCAGTTTATATATATGAAGCTAACTGCTTCAATTGCCAATTTCATTGCCGATTTCAAATTTTATTTTGACCCTTCTCTGATGTTGCCCTCCTATTAATATCTGTAATTAATCCTCATACTAATATCTCCTACTATTATTTTGGTGTAACGTTCATTTTCCTAACTGAATGTAACCGATCCCTCTTCTTTATGTGTGCATTCCCACCTCTGAATGTAGCCCTTTCCTCTTCTCTCTGCGTCCTCTCTTCTCCCTATCCTTATCTCTCCAGATTTTCGATCCTCCACAAGCCACGTTAGAGCCTGCATGTGTCCATGTTGACCTCTCTCAGGTATGGTTTTACCTTTTGCTCTCCCTCCCTCCATTCTGTCTTACAACTGTACCAATCTCCCATTTTTCTTCATCAAATTGGTTATCTCTTTTACATGAGATTTTAATTGCTCTTGAGTTGCTACATACTTAGGTTTGTGCTATTCAAGGATTTTCTGATTAAGTTTTGAGATGTGATATGGAAGCTTTCATTAAAAAAGGTCATTATCCAGTGCAAGTCCCACCGAAGCAACATCCTGGGAGGGTCTTGGGAGAGTGTCTTTCATCTTTTTGTTTTTATAATAAAATTGAAATAAATATCTCAAACCTGATGATCTTTTGCATGCTTTTATACCTTGATATGAATTCAACTAAATTTTCATAAAGCTGCCATGATATTTGATTTTTTATTATGTTCTAACATGCTTAGTAATGGCTAATGGGAGTCTTTGAGAAAATTTTTTTTTTATTGTTTGGCATGATCAAAGGATAATGGTTTTAGTCTCTTTTTTTTTTTTTTTATTTACAGTCATTTATATGAAGATTTATTTTATTTTTTATGGGTATTTTCATGTACTATTGTATGTATATAAGGTGTTAATAACTACTACCAATTGACAAGACAATTATAAACAACACTAAAAGTGATATTGCCATTCTTGGTATATAAGATGCATATAGTTGGTTGCTATAAGATGCAAATAATATATTGGTCTAAAAGAAATCTCAGGAAATCTGAACTTTTTCTCTAACCTGATGAGGTACTTGTATACCCATTTCAGCTCCCAATCGATCAATTTTTGCATAGTACTAAAATGGGTTTGTTCCATTTTTCATTGATTTATATTGGGTTTTATTTCATTTTTCTCGCTTGATCTTTATCTTTATTTACTCTTTATTAGGCGCAGGGAAATAACCAACCTTTCTTGGTGGATGAAATCTGCACCATGTATAGGAATATTAAAAAAAAGCAAATAAATTATTAAACATCAATCAAACTTAACTATGATCCATTTAAAAATCCTGGATTTCCTATCTTACCTCAAGTTTGATATGGTGGAGGATTTGATTTCTAGAGCGGGGAAGATTTTCAATGATGGATTCTTTTGATATTTAATACTAGTCAATCAATCTCGGGGGGGGGGGGGGGGGGGGGGGTCTCCTAAGCTCTATCTTAGGATAAGGTAAGCTCAAGTGTGTGGTAGGGCCCACATGGGGACGGGGGGATTTCAAGGACTCCCTTGGATCCTCCTCTTTGCAAAAGAATCAGCCACAATCGTGATTTCTATTATCTCTATATGGGCCTAAAAGTTTAATGGTAAACAGAATTCGGATCGATACATAATCGATCCAACGGTCTAGTAAATTCGGAATTGACCGAAAGCTGGTGGACATGTGCAATTTATTAGAATCATGTGTTTGGTCCATTTGGATGGATCAATGGTGGGCCCCACATAAATTTTATCCTAAGCTCGAGCTTAGGAGAGCCTTGCTCTCTCTCTCTCTCTATATATATATATATATATATATATAGACACACACACACACACACACACACTTTCAAAATCGTTTATTAATTTATAATCTTTTTCTAACGTTTGATTTTCAATCAGACCATTAGTGTTGAAGGGGCCCTCTTTTTACCCATTTTCATGATTTTCTTTTCTTTTTACCATCGACTTCATTGTATTCCATTTTCATTTGGAAAAATAAGTTGTCATTTTTGTGTTGTGCAGGTTCATTTCATATTTGTTTGGGTATATGACCTTATTTTTATTGCTTAACTTCATTTTATTAATGTTATCATTATGTTTATTAGTGGCACATTTTTTTCATTTTTTCATTTTTTTTAAGTATTCTTTTTAGTTTCTATTTTTCTCTTTGAAGAAGAATTCAAAGAATTGATTTTTTTTATTATCAAATTATGATTCTAATCATTAGGTTTGATCTAAATGAGGATTGAATCAAGAAAGCTATTAAGAAGATTACTCTTTCTCTGAACTTTTGCTATATTTTTGTCTAAACTGTCTATTTAAAGGATAAAGGAAGGATGACGAGAATTTTCACAACTTAAAAATCCGACCATGGCCCTGCTTATAGTATAGCTAGCAATTAAAGATTTTTTTACCTTTGACATTATGATGTTGATGAAATAATCTCTCTCTCTCTCTTTTTTTTTTCTTTTCTTTTTTTTTTTTTTTTTGGTATAATGCTCGGGTCAAAGTCCAAAAACACATACCCGCTCCAAACTTGACCATCCCACTACCAAACCTAATCCTAATATGAAAATATCATATTATATATACTTTTGTAAAGTTCTAAAAATTTATGTATCTTTTATATTATGAATTAGCACGGGAGTCCATCCTTCTTTGACATGACACTTGGATAGATAAAGATTCTATCTCTTCTAGGTACCCTCACATTCAGTTCTTTGAGGAGGATCTAGTTTCAGATTTAATTTTGGAGACAGAGTGGGTCATCCCAAGTCAGCTGCCAGCTTTCGTGCTAAAACTCCTCTCCCAAGCAACTAGCCATATTCCTCTAGGTCCATCCACTGCCTCAAACTCCCTTTCTTGGCAAAATTCGACAGGGACGCTGTCAAATCCTGGACCCGAGAATCCCTTGCTTAGGGTGGTTCCCAAGGTGTGACACGCGTACTCCCATGAACTTGCACCCGTTCCGGACGAAGTCCGAATTCACGAAGGAGAATTCCACATTTTACGTGTGAGGATTTCTCACTGACACCTATCAATGCACATTTATCTGTGGAAACATGTACAATATCAAAATCAAGCCATGCTCAGTCCAATAACCAATCCATTATATTACAATTTATCTTTAACAAAGCTAATAAATAAAATCTCTTAAAAGCATAGTACGCAAGTACTCTAATGTGCAACTACTGGATGCTTATTTCAATGGAATATTTTCCTAATACAAATGCAAAATAAAAATAATCATATGCATTACCTTAATCTAAGTGCAATTGAAATACCTAGTCTCAAACTCAAGATTACCCCTCTAATACGTACTCTGGTAGTCATAGCTAACCGATAAGCTTACCCATCAAACCTCTAATCTGAATGGTTAAAAGTAATTCTCTTTGGTGTCCTGAACCCCTGTGACACCAAGAATAGTATCTCAAATACAACATTTGGCAAGTATAGGCATTAATAAGCAAGCACATGATGTATCAATTCGAATTAAATGACAGTTGATTAAAAGATGTCAATCTCAATTAATAACTAGGCAATTGTGCCAAAATCAAATAGTTCATGCTTTACGAATCAAATGGAAAATAAACATACAAGTTTGGCTACTACATTGAGCTCATCCTCACAATTAGAGCGAATCTAGTTGGGATGTCACCAGCGGCCCGACCAAAGGCTAGCTGGCTACCCGGGTTTGGAGTTCCGGTGCTCCAGATGACTTGATGCAGTAGTCTCGAATACTAAACTAAGTTTATCCCTGTTGGGCATCACAAGGTCGAAGCTAAGTAGTGCTGCCTCAATCGAATCGAATAATAATCGAATTTGTGTAAGTTTATATCTAATTAGTCGAAATCGAATCGAATGGTAATCACATACACACGAATACTTACTCAATCCATAACTTCAACGAGTACCAAAACAGTTGTACGACAATTAAGCCATGAATTGGAACTAGAAAATCGGACCATAATTAATACTAGTAATGCAACCAAATAATCCATTAGGGTTTGATATCAATAAGGAAATTTGACTTCAATATGAAATGCAATAAATTTAGAGGAATCAAGACATTTTTACTAGCCAATTCTAAACTATTACTCAGTCTCCCACCATCCAACACAAGGTAGTTTGGGAGGTCAACGTACTACTATCTTGTTGAGTGTCACTTATTATGAGAAATACGTTGAATTCCTAACCTACCCTCATGGCATAGCGTTAGGCTAACAATTTTCCGTTAGACCAATGGAAGAGGTTAAGGTTCTATTTTTAAGGCCATAATGGTCTTCAAATTCCTAAATCACCTATTGGGACAAGGGTGCACCATAATCATCAATTTGAGAGGATCATGGAGGTTTAATATAGGCTAGGGGTGATTTTCCACCCTTAAATTTGGTCAAAAAGGGGCCCAGTCTTTGGCTTTAGGTTCGCTCGAGAGGACGCCATCCAGAGAGGTGGTTGCTCGGGCGGTTCTTTTGATCACTTGAGCAGGCATTCTAGAAGGGGGTTCGCTCGAGCGGACCCATGTTCGCTCAAGCGAATGCTCCAGAATTCCTGATTCCGGAAATTTCATGTGTTCTTCCTCTCCTTCCCTACCCACACTTCTTCTAACATAAACCTGCAACTATGAGCCTCCTTGCTGCCAAATGCAGCAAGCAACTTCTCCATTCATTTTCAAATAGAATAATACAAACCATTCATTATATTAAGAAAGTAAAATCATCAAGAATGAGCTTTGTGAATCAATAAGTGAAAGGACATCATGTAAATCCAATTTAAAGGTTATACTTGCCTCAATTTAGCTTTCCAAGCTCTTATATCTAATCTTAGCTCAAAAGAACGAAAATCCCCATATCAAACCCTCAAAACACATGGAAAATGCTAATGAATATGCAAATATGACTCTAACAGAGTCCCTTGACTCTATTTCAACTAAAAAACACAAAGAAAGATGGGTTTGATTCTTACCTCAACAAGAAATCCGAAAATGAAAGTTGTAGAATATGGTTCTTGTCAACAAAGCTTAAGAGGAAGATGGAGAAGATGAAGATGAAGAAGAAGATGACTCCAAATCCTTCTCTCAACCACATGCACAAAATGATTTGAGAAAAGAAAGAGGAATTGAAAGGAAAAGAGGAAAAAGCTCTCACTCCCTTTCTCAAGATGCACCAAACGAATGAAATGGACGGTGGGTTGTTTTTAAAGGATAAGGGTGCCCCCTTTTTGTGAGAAAGCCCAACTTTTTAGTGTATTTTCATTTCGAGTCAAACGATGGCCCACTTCTTCAATGAATAGTCGAATGAGATTAAGTTTAATACGAAAATCAGCGTGCTCAATGAGATACAAGCGATGATGCGAAAATGACGTGCATATGATGAAATTTGAGAAAATCCATGATTTACATAAACTACCTTAATTAGTCTAAGTATATTAGAAGCTCTCCCTTCCAGATGCTTGGAATCTTCTTAGAACTCTTGGCACTATTAATCGCTGGTCTAGCTTGATTTGGAATAAATTGATTAATCCCAGACTGGCCTGCCTTAGCTGGTGCTTAATGGATAGGAGCACTCCCACTGATGAATGGGCCAAAAGGAAAGGTTGGTCCCCGCCTTCAAGATGTCACAACTGCTTTTCAGATGAAGAATCAGACCAGCACTTATTCTTCACTTGCCCCCTAGCTCAGAAGCTCTGGCGATGGCCACTCAGCTTCTGTGTCGTCAGGTTCCCTTCCCCAATCTCAGCAGCTTCCATCTGGAATTCTATTGCCACGGTTGGATATGGTCCTGGAAGGGCTTGTGCAGCAGCCATCTTCTTCCATGCCATTCTCGTTCTGTGGCAGCTCCGGAATGACTCTAAGCCCAGTAGCAGAATGCCTTCTCTGGTGCGTGCTCAAGCAGTCCTCTTGGATCGTCTAAAGTGCATGGCAACCTCTGTTTCAGGCCAGAACTCTCCTCTTCCTTCCCATCCAATTCTGCTAGGGGTAAAGGTAATTCTGCAGTAATTGCCCAGAGGCTCCCAGTGCTTCCTTCCTGTGAGGCTCCCAGAGCTTTTGCCTTTTTCCATTTCGGCCCTTTCTCGTGCTCCCTTCTTGGTTCGGTGCCTTGAGGCAGTGCTTCCCTGTTCATGCCTTCTGCTTGTTCGGGTATGGAGAAGCTTTGCGGCAGTTGCTTCCCTGCTGTGTGGGGGGTGAAGTTCTGCTGCTCCTTCTCTTTGTGCAGGCTGTTTTGTTTTTTGTTTCTAGATTCTCCATTGTTGGCTATCCAGTTTGGTGTTTTGCTGTGGTGGCTTTGGAGAGCTTGTTTGTTTTGTAATCCTGTGTGGTTGTGCAGAGTTGTAGTTGTGCACCTATTTTGCTGAGCACGCCCACATTCCTTCCTTAACAGTGAATTTATTTTAAAAGGTGGGTGTGCTCAGCAAAATAAGGGGTGCATATAGAATTTCCCGTTTTGGTTTTGTTTGCCAATTGGGGTTGGCTTTTTTGTAGCCCCCCCCCCCCCGGCAGTTTTCTCTCTGTTTTTTGGGGGCTTTTGCCCACTTCCCTCTTTTTCTTTAATACAATTTTACCTTTTTACCTTTAAGCAAAAAAAAAAAAAAAAAAAAAGGAACGGGCGTCTTTTGCTAGTAACAATGGGAGGTGGTTCAGTTGGATTGGCTAAGTAGCAACTAATGATTTTGATGTGTTTGCCATTTCAGTTATTTCTAGTCCAATGGAACTTGTTTTGAAGGTCAAATTTTTTTTTTTTTCGCTTTTCAATAATTTTGCTCAATCTAACTAGTCCCTTTTTGGATGGTAGAATTCAGGAAGAAAATTTTCATGAATATTAGCATATTGCCACTGTCGAGCCTTTTCAAGTCAAAGGTTAAGCTATTTCTGGAGCATAGCAAGATACTTGGCTGCATGCTTGTCTTTCTTCTGGTTTGAGTGTTTTTGGTCAAGATATGAATACGTGTGCTTAGTGCTATTTTGATAACCACGTCAATGTGTATTGGAGGCCATTGCCTGATCAAATGAGTGGTTGAGCATTGCAGAAGCTTGCTTCGGAGATACTTTTTCTAGTTTTTGTACAGCTGCAGAAAGAGTGACTCGGAGTAAACTTTGTTACATTTCTATCTTGAATGCATGTAAATCATAAATTTTGTCATATTTCTATTCAGATTGTATAAGGATATGTTGAACAGCTGCAGAAAGAGTGATTCCGAATGAACTTTGTTATATTTCTATCTTGATTGTAAATAATACAGTTTGTTATGTCTCTATTCAGAGTGTAAGAGGATATGTTGAAGTGTTTTAAAAATGCCATCGTGTTATGTTTCTGAAAGTTTCTGACTCTTGCACCTTATATTTGTATGGAAAGGATTTCAATTAAATAGATGTGATCTCAAAGGTGGAATTACTATAATATTTCCAGCCTTGCTTCAGGTATCTTGTTCAAACGGATTTACCAGGTCTAAATCGTTTTACCTCTAGAACTTGCTATTTTTGTGTTGAAAATCAAGGTGTATGTCTTACAAAACCCCATCAAGAAATACTACGGTGAAATCGCTGAAGACCATGCATAAATAAAAAGTATTGGGTTCATCGAGATTAAGATAAATGGAAATCTGAAAACCTGTTTGCTACCATTGCATTTTTATTATGTTGTTTAGATTGGAACATTTTGTTTGCGTGGGGATTTGGCTTGATCATTGAAGTTAGTGGAAGGAAAGTATTGTGTCGGCTTTTTTGGATTGATACAGATTTGCAAGCACTGGTCTATTGACTAAATTGTCCACAAATTTTGTTCATTGGGTCTTACAATTTGGATGTGAAATTTATTCAAAGGGGTGGCAGCAGAATACAATGTCAACTATAAGATATCATACAGTTGTAGCAGATTGTTGACATAACTGTGTAGTATGGCTGAGGCGTGCACATAATACTTCAATTCAATGACACTGAGCGGCCCGTTCCACCAGTTTACACTGACATCAATTTTAGAGTGGATGTGTATGTTAGCAACCCTGTCTGGCTAACTTTAAATGCTGGATCTTCTGCTTCATACGCAGTCTACCAACAAAGATATCCATTCTATTCAATTTTCCTTTTTCCTTTGCAAAACAGATATGGAGATAGAAGAAATGGGAAAGAGATGAAAGGGTTTTCATTTATATGGATTCTGCAGTGTATATATACTGTTCTATACTGTAGATACTCGACATTGAAACAGACACATATACCTGAGAGAGAAGGGGGCTAAAGGAGAGAAGAAAGGAGAGAGAAACAGCTACTGTGAGAGAGAGTACGGATATATGTAACTAAAACGATTTGGGGTTATCTTAATTAAGACATTATGGATCCAAATCAGATCATTCTAGTTTCTTCACTTGGAGAATTTCTTGGATGAAGATTGGAGCATATGGTGAGACCCACCTATTGAAAATCCTATTTGGTGTCACCAAAACTTAGCCCAATAGAGTTGGCCCCGACATAAGATTGAATATATAATTAATAATGTAATTAAAACAATCTTATATATTATTAATATGCTATTTATCATAAAATAAATCTTACGGTGGGGCCAATTATTAGAGTAAGATTTGGGGACATTCATGTCCGGTAATTGAATTCGTTTTGATGTGGGCCACATTGTGAAGTTTCACTCCACCTTCCGAATTCTTTTTAAAAGTGAGAAAATCAGAGGATTCAGATTCCCGAGTCATTCGTGCCATTCATATATGCAGGGACCAAATTTAGGTTGGACATCGACAAGTTTGTTTATCTAGTGATAATTAATAGAAACTATTTTTTTTAAAAAATCTAAGAAGTGGGCGGCTGAGATTGTATGATTTATATGATTTTTTAGGATAGCGGCCATCGAGTGTGGTTCCAATGATGTCCCATTGAAAATATAATGATTTTTTTTATAATTAAATATGTTAAAGTTGATTATGATTTTAAGTCACTAATAGGTTACAAAATGCATGTGCCTCATTTTCATGTAAACCAAGTAACCTGCAATAAGTTTATTTAGATCCAAACAGGTCCAAGCTTTTAAACATAGATATACAGTTTATTTATTTTTTCTTTTTTTAAAGTTTCCCAAATTTCTTATGTTTAGACTGGGCTTCTATCTCATGGTTGGGCATTTTTATATCAAACCTTACAAAAATGATATTTTGGTATAAGTATAATAAAGAGGCATGCAATTCGATATTAAGAGCTGGTGGGAAACTCTACTCTAATATAATAAGAGCTAGTTATATAGGGTTTGGATTAAGTAGCTCTAATTTACATTTAGTCCATCTGGTAAAAATCTAAACAAAGGCTCTTATTTGATAGTACCATGTTTGGAAATAAGAGCTTACTAAGGTGCAATTTTTTGCATTTTCAAAATATGATTTTAACTATAGAAAAAAGGCTAGTCATATTTGTGTGAGTACCAATTCACGAAGATTATGGGAATTTGAATGGCTTGGACTTCTGAACGGTGGGCCCCACTATACTAAATGGAGAGCATCAAAATAGAGCTTGTAAGATACCATGTAAGACCCAAACAAGTATACGAAGCACTGTCGAACCCATTACTTATACGAAGTGGGATGTGGATGTGGGACTTTCCCAACAGAGCTTAAATTGTATGGATTTGAAGATTCTCTAATTGATAGTATCAAAGATCATGTAGGAAAACAAAATCCAAGAGATCTATTGCATGGTCAAAACAAATTTATGTGAGCTCTATGGCTTAAGCAAATTGTGGTCTACATTTGACTAGGCTTGTCAATGGGATGGGCCGGGCTTGGGTTTGGATTGTCCAATCCCATCCCAAAAATTGGATGGGCCTACAGGGGGTTGTCCAATCTTGGCCCTAGATTGAACTGGCCTACATCAAATCTCATCCCGTACGGGGCCCAGGTTTGGACAGGGTCGGGCCTGGGCTTAGCCCGATCCTTGACATGAGCAAAATATTCTTTAATTATTCATATTATCACTAGACACCCGGTGTAAAAAGGCCATAGTCTCACTCTCTCTCTCTCTAAAACCATATTAGTCAAATATCAATAATTTAGATAGGCACACAATTACAGAGTAACAGAGCTAAACATATACTGGAAACTTGTGTGTCTTAGCCTAGCATCTTAGTTGAAGATTGTTGAACATTTTTCAGAATAAATTTGCCTAAATCAGCAGGAAATCATAGGGTCTCCAAAACTCAGTTTGTGCATGTTGAGTTGAAACTCCAAATGATCTTGTTAATCATTCATTAACACAAAATAAACACCATTGAGGTTCTAAATTAAGGCAACATCCAAATCAAATTTGTGTTCAGCCACTTCTTTCTTCTACCTATTTAAATTCCACCAAACACGTTTTATGAAACTTGAATTTCATGTTGTGCAGCATTTTGTGGACTCCTTTCTATTGTTAAGTGGTTCCAATGGGCATTTTGACTACTCCTATGTCTTCTAATTTGTGCATGAATTATTATAGCATGTGAACGGTTTTTCTAGTTACAGACCGCCTCTCCAATTTCTGACCAAATGCCTTGTGTTTGTCTCCCCAATAATACAAAAGATTGGAGATTTGGGTGCAAAAGCAACAGATGCAAAGAATAACTTATTGATTTACCTTGACTTCAAAGTATGTGTTCTATAAGAGGGGAGGGCAAAGTTACAAAACTGCCCCTCTTAATCAGCCATTTTTTGCTGTTAGTGAGGGGTAGTTTCAGTAATCTATAAACTAATTAGTATAATGATCTTGTAGCGGGCCGGGTCTGGCCTGAACGGGCTGTGCTATTTCTGCCAAATCTCAATCCAATTTTGGCCGGGCTTTAAAAATATTATCCAAGCCCAGCCCGCTAGGCTCAAATTTTTTTAAAAGCCCTGTATTTTCGAGCTTGAGATGGGCCAGGCCAGGCTGGATACCCGTTTCAACGCGTCCAATTGACCGGCCTCCATTTGACACATCTTATAGCTATTGACGATGGAACATTGCTTTAGTGTGAATTACACTTTCATTGTACCATATTTGTATAATGCGATGGGAGTAACTAATAATTTCTATGGCTTCCCTCTACATCCATTTCATAACATCTATTGACATTTTTTAACTTGTTCCTTCTTACATCCTCTACTGATGTTTTTGACTCTAAGATAATGATTTTTCTTTCTTCTTTGACCTATGTTTCATAGCTTCTGCAAGAGAAAGAAATATCAATAATTTAGATAGGCACACAATTACAAAGTAACAGAGCTAAACATATACTGGAAACTTGTGTGTCTTAGCCTAGCATCTTAGTTGAAGATTGTTGAACATTTTTCAGAATAGATTTGCCTAAATCAGCAGGAAATCATAGGGTCTCCAAAACTCAGTTTGTGCATGTTGAGTTGAAACTCTAGATGATCTTGTTAATCATTCATTAACACAAAATAAACACCATTGAGGTTCTAAATTAAGGCAACATCCAAATCAAATTTGTGTTCAGCCACTTCTTTCTTCTACCTATTTAAATTCCACCAAACATGTTTTATGAAACTTGAATTTCATGTTGTGCAGCATTTGGTGGACTCCTTTCTATTGTTAAGTGGTTCCAATGGGCATTTTGACTACTCCTATGTCTTCTAATTCGTGCATGAATTATTATAGCATGTGAACGGTTTTTCTAGTTACAGACCGCCTCTCCAATTTCTGACCAAATGACTTGTGTTTGTCTCCCCAATAATACAAAAGATTGGAGATTTGGGTGCAAAAGCAACAGATGCAAAGAATAATTATTGATTTACCTTGACTTCAAAGTATGTGTTCTATAAGAGGGGAGGGCAAAGTTACAAAACTGCCCCTCTTAATCAGCCATTTTTTGCTGTTAGTGAGGGGTAGTTTCAGTAATCTATAAACTAATTAGTATAATGATCTTGTAGCGGGCCGGGTCGGGCCTGAACGGGCTGTGCTATTTCTGCCAAATCTCAATCCAATTTTGGCCGGGCTTTAAAAATATTATCCAAGCCCAGCCCGCTAGGCTCAAATTTTTTTAAAAGCCCTGTATTTTCGAGCTTGGGATGGGCCAGGCCAGGCTGGATACCCATTTCAACACGTCCAATTGACCGGCCTACATTTGACACATCTTATAGCTATTGACGATGGAACATTGCTTTAGTGTGAATTACACTTTCATTGTACCATATTTGTATATATAATGATGAATATTTTTATATCAATAAGGCTATCAATCGGCCTTAATCTAGCCTGAGTACAACCTAGATTGAGGTCTGTTTAGGGAGGCTTGGGCATGCCTTTGGGTCAAGGGGCGGGACCTGAATCCATGTGAAAATCTTTTACAAGCTAAATCTTGCCCAAGGTGTCAAACCCTATTCATATATATGATAGTGGCTGTTTCCAATAGAGAAATCAACCCCAATTTGCACAATTGATTTTGACCTTTCCAATTTTTTTTTACCGCTCTTAATGCTCTTTATTCCACGCCCCTCATCCATTTAATTCATAAAAACGTTTTTTCTTTATACATGAAAAAAAAAAAAAAAAACCCACATCAAAACAATTATCTTTCATTTTTCTCCTCCCCCAGTAACCGCTTTTCAACCATTCCCCTACTCCTTTTGGGGTCGTTTGTCTACACCCAATTACATATGTAAATGGTGAATATGCATAATATTTACGCATCAATCATGTTTGTCTACAATTACTAATGCATCTTGCTTGTAAATCAGATGTGTAAATGATGTGAAAATGAGCCCATTTTCACACCAAAATTTTAACACCTGTTGAGGTGGGAAATGGAGAAACACATGCGCTTCCGAAGAATACCCGTTGGAAAGAGGTTCTAGTTTCAAAACCCCCCTCGAATGCATTAGAAAAATAATAATAAAAGATGTCTCAAAGTTGGGGCATTTTGGTAAAAGAGGTTCTATGGTCAAAACCCTCCTCCAACGCATTAGAAAAATAATAATAAAAGAAGGCTCAAAATAGATTATTTTAAGGGACAAAATCTGTAAGACAAAAAACATAGTAGAAAATGAAAGTGGCTCCAATGATTTTAAGGGACAAAATCTATAGGACAAAAAACATATTGATAATAAGAATTTTAAGGGACAATCTATAAGAGAAATATCTTAATGATTTTTTTATATCAACTTTTAACTAGTATACTATTAGAAGGACTATCTGTTTACATTTACATCTAATACAAACACCTTACACATCATCATCATTATTTAAGCCTTGTCCTAACTATCTTAGGTCAGCCGTATGAGTTTCTTTTGTCATTTAGTAGACTATTCAATGTCAAATCCTCGAAAGGTTAAATTTCTTCATATCTATCCTTACCAATTTAATCCGTGTCCTTTTCGGCGTAACCCTAATGGAGCAAAACTTGCATAGAAAATATTTTTCTCATTGGTACCATTGTTGGCTTGCATTAGATAAGTCCAAATCATCTCGAACGAGCTCTCTTTTAATCTATCACTTATTGATGCTACTCATAAATGCATCATGTTTTCATTTGTGATTCTATATATGTTTTCACTTATCTATAGATAATCTTTACACCAGTTGACTACATCAGTTATATAGGGTTCATTACTCGAATGAAGTGTATTGAACGGAAAGTTATATTTTTGATGCATACCAATTGCTGCAGTTATTTGTGTGATTGCATGACTTAATTTTTTGAGTTTCGAAGTTGAATCTCATCTTATCAACCCAATCTATTTCATGTATTTTTTTTCCTGTTTCAAGATTAAGTTTTTTCCTAAACAATACAAAAAAATTTCAATAGTTTCAAGCTCCATCCAGGTACGATTTAGTTTATGCTTTTTTTCCAATGTAATTGTTTTGTGTCATTATGATTTTTATTGTTTTGTTTTTATTTCCTGGGTCGCATATGTTATGTGTTTTTATTAATATGATGACACCCTCTGTGATATTTTGCTTTGTGTAATGCTGATTTCAAGTTATTAATCAGCAGAACCTAGAACCTTTTCCATGCTGCTTTCCCTTTATCAGCAGAAGATGTGCCTAATCATGTTTAAAGATATGTTTATAACCTTGCATTTAACCTCTTAAAAGAGACGCATTCTCAGAACTTAAAGATATGTTTAATTATTTCCTCGGTTGCATAGGTTATATTTTTTTTATTGTTAAGTGCAATGATTTTCTATGATTATAATTTTTTTCCTATATTTTATTAAAAGCCAATCCCAGATAAAAAAATGGATTTACATTGGAAACATTTTATCTTTTATACCTTAAAAACAAAAATTGTGAAACGTATCAAAATATACAAAACTTTTATTCTTTAAAGTTCTTACTTTTAGATTATTCATCATTCATTCTAACTTATTCCGCTAAAACAAATAATATTTGTAGAACTATGGATCAATCACTTGGCGATGGTGGTCTCTCAATATCACTCAATGATAATTTTTCTGAGGAAACTTTAATAAATATTGAAGTTCATGAGGGAGCCATTCAAAGTGACAAGCGCGAGACAATATATTAATTGAGAAATGATGTTATGTCAAGCAGCATTGATGATACATTAATTGATGAGAATTTAATAAATGTGGATATTCATGGCTTAAATCTCCAGATAAATCATGAAAGAGTGGATAATATGATGATTGATGACAGTTTAGTAGATGTGCCAATTAGCATCGATGACGTGCTAATTGACATTAGACTAGGCTTGTCAACCGGACGGGGAAAACCCACCGACCCGGTTGACCCGACCCGGTCGGGTCATAAATTACCCGCCCCGTTCGGGTCAACGGGGCAGGTTGACCCAGACCCGGTCAAAGAGCTGACCGGGTCAGGGGCGGGTATGGGGACGGCCGACCCGCCCCATACCGGCCCCGGATATATATATATATATATATATATATATATATAATATTAATAAATATGTTCATAGGCCACAAATTTGGACATTGGGTCAGGGTGCCGCAAATCTGTTTACATAACTTAGGCCCAAATTTGTAAACCCATCTCACACTTGGGACCTGATGAAACCACAAAAACTTGATGCTGAATGGGGTGGGTCTCTCATTCAACCCAGCCCATTTCCATTGGGCCCACCAACATGAGCCCTCTAATGAACTGGACACCCATCATGTAACGATCTGCCAGGTTTATCGGCCTGTTGGCAGGACTCAAGCTTATTCTCTGGCCTGACATATATACATTATATTTAGTGAATGGCCTGGATCAGGCGTTCACTTTCCGTCCCTTGGTTTAGATCCAGGCTGAATAATAGGCCCAATAACTAGACAGTGTAGCCGGGTTAGCGGGGCAGGGCGGATTTCCCTGTGACCCGACTGGGGCGGGGATGGGGATTCATCCCCATACCCTCCCGGGTTATGGGGCGGGTATGGGGATGGGGAATTTATTACCGGGGCGGGGATGGGGCATGGCGACCCGCCCCATACCCGCCCCATTGACAAGCCTACATTAGACCAATAATAGATGGTGATATATCAAATACCATAGATAATGTATTACTCGAAAATAATTTTGTGAATGTGCATATTGGTGTCCAAGGCCTTGGAAGAAATCTTTGCAGACCCGTGGATCAATTGTATATGTCAAATGCCATGGACAATATGTTAATCGACAATAATTTTGTGGATGTGCATATTGGTTTCCAATGCATTGATGGGAATCTTTGCAAACCAGTGGTTCAATGGGATAGTTCTAATGCTAACAATAGCATCTCAACGACATTTAATGAAGATTCATTTGACAACAATTTAGTAGATATACAATTTTACGATGGTTCTATTGAAGGTTACATCAATGCAACATCAAATGATCATATAAGTGATGCTTCATCAAACCAAGGTTATTTAGGCAACTTAAACCTTTAACGTTTAGCTAGTTATGTGTTGGTTTAGTTTCTGATATTGATATTGATCGACACTTATGTGTGCAATATTTAACCGCAAGACTATGGTGTCGTCAAGTAGTAAAGAACTCAAGAGTCCGGATTATCGATCCCACGGAGAGAGGATGAAACAAGCAATGAATCCAATAAAAGTATAATTGAACTAAGATATAGCTAATATAGACACTTGAAGTGAACAATTAAAACTACTAAACTAACTGTGAAAAATAGAATTAAACTAACTGAAATGTGAAACAAAACTAAAATAGCAACTAAACTACTCTAACAAATAATTTAAAATATGAAATTAATAAGATCTAACAAACTACACTAAACTAGTGGATGAATGGTGGTGAAAATGGAAGATTTAAGGTGAAGATGTGGTGTAAAATGTACATGATTTTAAAACAAGTTGTGTGAGATGTAGATCTAACAATCTAGGAGTACAAATAACAACTCAAATAAAATTTTAAAATGAACAACAATCAAAATAAGAGATTAGGCAATCCAAAATCTACTAAGTATGTAATTAATCTAACCAATGTATGTTCTAATTCAACTCCCAAATCTACAATCCAATCAGCAATCTCTTGCCTAATTGGATTGGATGATATAGCAATGAAGATTAAAGTAAAGAAAATCAAAAGCCAAGATGCTTGATCATTATCTAGCCATCCTAACAATAATTCATCAAAATTAAGCTACAAAATATCAAAGATAAAGGCTCTAGAGCATGCTAAGTGAGAACTTAATCAAACTACAAAACATTAATTGAGATTATCCAAGTATTAAGTATAGAGATAAAGCATGAGAAATGAGAGAGATTAGCATAATTAAATCTAAAATCTACTAATCAATCAAGGCACAAGTAGAAAATTTAAACTAAAACATGCATGGAATTGAACTAATCACATTACTTAGCTTCAAAATAAAAGCCTAATCCATATGCTTTAGCCACTAAACATCAAGAAAAAGCTCCAAATCTTCATTAATGATCTTCAATTACACACTCTCTCTAAATTAGTTACAAAAAAGCTACTAATTATAATCTAAAAGTAAAAATAAAATTGTAAAAAGACTAACTTGCCAAAAGATTTTTTTTCACTCTACAAATACATCCCAAATTATAGAAATATTGAAGACATTTGATTGGCTCATTTCATTTCACAATGATTGCTTCCATTTGATTGGTTGCAACTTGAAGGCTTTTGATTGGCTCATTTTCACATTGATTGCTTCAATTTGATTTGACGACTTTTCATTGGCGTTTTGGCTTTCCTCTTATTTTGGAATTCTTCAACACTGCACTAAGATTTTTTTATGCAATGTCTTTATTGATATCTCCTCTTGATGCCTTGGGACACTAGCTGGAAGGTTGGGGTGGTCGCGGAGTCCACCTACACAAGAGAAATCACATAAAAAGCGCTATAAATAATCAAATTTGTACATAATAATCCGATAATCCGTTAATGTAATAGAAGGATAAAATCTCCGTGTAAAGCAAATGATATGCATATGAGATGCTGATAAAACTCAGACTAATGAGAGGTAAAATATGCAATATTTAACATTCATCAGATACCAATTGATTTAACGCTTTCGCAAATATTTTATTATGACTCGCCATGTGTTCGAAATTTTGTGGGTCCAAATTTAGGAGCTTGTGTTGCATTAAACACAGGAAAATGTATGTTTATTCTTATTTTTCACTTTTTTCTCTGGTTGTATTTTGGGGATGTGACACAACCCAACCGCCTCTTTTAATGAAGAGGCAACATCTTCAAGTAGGCAACAAAATTATAGAGGTTCTGCCAAACAAACCTAAAAGAAAAACTAGAGTTGTACTCTCAATCTAGCATCATTATATATAAAATCAGAACATATTTCAAATGAACAGTTTCTCAAACTGCATATCAGTACTTTCCCTAAAATTAAGTTAAAAGGAAACAAAAAATCTCAAAACAACAATAAATAAATAATGGGCCATGCTTAGCTAGGGCCATAAAAAATTGCACATAAGGTTGGACCTGTACTAATAGAAAATATATAAGTAGTTAACATCAAATTGTGATCTCCTTTGATTGATATAGAAACGAACTGAAAATTATTTGAAAATCTGTTGCAAACTATACCAAAATATATATTAAAACTTACTTAATAAAATTAAATTTTAAATAAAAAAACTTGGTTATTTAATAAGACCATGTTGTTATTAACTTTTGAAGAAAGATATTCTATGATTCCTTCTACTTATGATTATTCCATATCAACAAAGAAGTTTCAATTTTGAGTTGCTAAAAAAAAGGAAAGTTTTTTAAGCGGTTGCTTTGCTTGTGCAGGAGGTATACTTAGATGATTTTTTAAAATAACTAAAAAGAATCCTCATACATGACTCTCAAGTCCTATAGATTATTTTTTCTTTCCATTGTTATAGCCATTGTGAATAGCATAGTTATAAGAGAGTTAGTAGTGGTAGACCAATATGGTCTTGGAAATTTTACAACCGTCCGGGAGGCATTGGCTGCGGCCCCCAATGAAACATACGTAAAAGAAGGATTTTTTTTTTTTCCAAATACATGTAAAAGGAGGCATCTGCGAGGAATACGTATCCGCTGCATACAACAAAAAGAATATTATGATCACTGGCGACGGGAAGAATATAACAATTATTACCGAAAATCGCAGCGTAGGTGATGGTTAGGAAATTGGCAAGAGTTGGAGTTTCGGTAAGCAATCAAACAAGATGAAAATTCAATTTAGAGTTTTTTCAATTATTTTTTTAATAATATGTAAAAATAAGTTTTTCATTTTTATCTTAAAAATAACACTATCTCATGTAGGGACAAATATATATATATATATATATATATATATATATATATATATTGTATATGCAGATGTGAAAGGAGAACATTTTATTGCAATCAACATGACATTTCGCAACATTGCCAGGGCGGCCAAGGGCCAAGCATTGGCAGTTCAAAAAAACGCAAACTTATCAGCCTTTGCACAATTGTAGCTTTGAAGGCTTTCAAGGAGGGCTGCAATGGGCGGTTCGGATCAGTTTAACATTAAAACCAACGACCAAACTGAACCTGTCGGTTTTTTAATTAACCGATCCGATCCGACCGATGGAAAGGAATTAAACCAAACCGAACCGAACCAAACGGTTCGGTTCGGTTCGGTCGGTTAAACTGTTGTTTTTTATTTTTTATTTTTTGAAAATCAAACATTGAAATTTTCAAAATGATGATACCCTGTCCTTTGCATTTATTCCAATGTTTAGTACAAACATAAAAATCCAACATTCCAGACTGGACTAAACGCATATAAAAAATAATTCTACTCCAAAAAAAAAGTTTGGACTAAACGCAAGCACAAAAAAAAAATAATAATAAAAAAGACCAGCTTGAAGTGAAACATTCACTCCATATGATACCATTATTACAATAGAATAATAGTTCATGTCTAGAAAAGTCATAAGCAAACGGAATCTGTATCAGAACCCACTGTATTTTTTAGAAATGAAGGTTTCTTAACACATTTGTTAGGTGAGACCAAAACCAACCATTAAAATGCTAGGCTCTACGGGCTTTTCTATGATTCTTAAGAGTGTAGCCTTCTGATAAAAACTTTATTGAAACGAGGTAGGAATTATGATGGAAGAAAACCACCCCGTACAGTAAGCTCTCCATCTGCAATGAAGTATCAAAAAGCATTTGAGAGATTATAGGAGATCCACTGAGGCATTGTTGACAGTTGAGTTCATGTAAGAATGGAGTTGTGGAATGTAACTTTGAAAGTAGTGAAAAACGAAACCATAAGGCTAAAATAGTAAAAAAGCAATATTAAGTTACTGCATGGGGTCGGTTCGATTTAAGCAGTTAACCGTGGGCTCAAATCAATAACCGACCGATGTAAGCGGTTTTTTTTTATTTTCAAACCATTAACCAAACCGATCTTCAATAAACCGAACCGAACCGCCCAGTTCGGTCGGTTCGGTTCGATTTTACAATGATACTAGATTTTTTGTACAGCCCTACTTTCAAGGCACATTGTGTGCCTCATCTGGGTCACAATTCTATAGGAATTATGACATTTATGGAACAATTGATTTCATTTTTGGGTATGCAACTGCTGTTTTTCAAACTTGTAATATCTATGTGAGGCTACCACTACAAGGACAGTCCAATGTCATCACAGTCCATGGTCGAGGTGCAGCGAACGAGAGCACAGGCTATTCCATTCAACATTGTAAGACAAGTGTATCTCCTGATTTGGCATCTTGAGGTGGATCTACTAAAACTTATCTTGGAAGGCCTTGGGGACAGTATTCAATGACTGTTTACATTTAATCCATCATGGATGCATTGGTCGATCCTTCTGGATGGCTTGTGAAGAGAATCTAAATGCACCATTTAGGCCCCTTAATAAGAACATTGTTATGCCGCCTGATGATCTTAATTGGCATTAATTGTGATAATTTTGTGTATACATGTGCATTAGGTGGAAAGAGTAAAATCTGGAATTAATGAAAAGAAATGGGCACAAAACATAAAGAATCGGAGCATACTGGCTCCTAGCGTCCGGACGCCAGAACCTGCGCAACACTTTCGAGGCTACTGCGTCCTGGCGTCCGAACGTCAAACACCAGTGTTCGGACGCCAAAAGCAAAATTTGATCGTCCTGGAATAGGGTTTGCAAATATAATTTATACCTAGCTACTATCTTTACTCGTGAGCGTAAAGATGTTAACCGAGTGTCGTATCCACTGGGACAAAAAGGCTAAGTTGTGTTGGTTTCACAAATTCCTAAATTAATCCTATTAGAAAATGAAGTGTTGATTTGATGGGTTTGATTTCTGAATTAGCAAATTAGAGACAAGGTTTGAATCAATGGAAGAAAAGTCTTAGTATACGAATCGACTCTAACCTCACAAAATGGAGAGTATAGACCTAGGGTTTCGCTATCAACGCTTTAAAGACTCGTTCTGGTTACAAACATTCACAGAGTCAACAAATAAGATATATGGGTTTAGATCTGGGCTTAACCTATCTTTAAGTCATAGATTATCCTAAATCTAACAACACATTCATTCAAGCATCATCATATGACTGGTATTCAATTCTAAAAGAGTAAAATACCAAAAAGAGATATTGCATTAATAAATAGAATCCAATCAATGGATAACATTCATGTCATATAACCAAAAGCGTTCAAAGTAAAACGCAAGAAGCTATACATCATCAAAATACAAGATTAGGCCTTCATCGCAACCCTAAGGTGGAGAGTTAGTTACTCATGGAGAGAGATTCACGAAGAATCATTGATGAAACCCCCTTTGGCGCTCTTTCAAATCCTCAAAAATTAGCCTCTCATTCTTCTCCCAAGATGTGAATGTCTCAAAAACGAGTTTGGCATCCTTTTTATAGCATTTTCCCTAAAAATCTCTTCAAAACACACTAGGTGACAGACTCCACCAGCTCCTGTCGTCCGGACGTCAGACCAGCTCCCGACGTCCAGACGCTGGGGTCAGACCATCTCCTGGCGTCCGGATGCTGGGGCTGGCGTCCGGACGCTAGGAAGCAGTGGCCTCGAAAGTGTTGTGTAGGTTATGGCGTCCGGATGCCAGATGCTAGGAGGCAATATGCTCCGATTCTTTGTGATTTGTGCCCATTTCTTCTCATTAATTAATTCCAAATTTCACTCTTTCCACCTAAAGAACCTGTAAACACAAAATTATCACAATTAATTCGAATTAAGATCATCATACGATACAATAAAGTTCTCATTGAGGGGCCTAAAATGATGCATCTAGGTTCTCATCGGCTTACCTGGAATGAGACAACTAATACAGGCACATTGTATTATGGAGAATACAGTAACACGGTGCCAGGCTCGAAACTGGATCAGAGAGTGAGATGACCTGGCTATCATGCACATATGAATGAAGACGATGCAATTAACTTTGTTGTTTCAAATTTTATTTCATGTGACAGTTGGTTACCCGCAATTGGAATTCCTTTTGAGAGACGTTTGTTGTATTTCTGATAATTTAAATAATCACATATCCTAATAATTTAGTCCATTTATAAGGTGTTGATCATTTAGGAGCTTGTTTTATTATTATTTTCTTCTTCCCTCTCTTATCATCTATAAATCTTGTAGATGTGTAACTCACAAGAGAAATGGAGCAGCCAGATTTGGCCAGGTCATTTACAAAGGGTAGGCATTCCTTCTCACTCCCATGTAAATGATAAAAGGTATTTTGTCCATATGGGGTTTATATATGTGCCACAAACGTATTGTCACCTAAACAAACGTGTTTGTCACCTGAAGCTCTTGAATCTCTACCGACTTTTGATTCCTCAACATCCGATACTTGTCAATTTGTGTCGTATTAGGAGACCATGAACTAGGGGTCTGATGCATCCCTTTTCCATGTTGATAGCGAGAGGGGTCTGATGCATCCCTTTTCCATTTTGATAGCGAGCCTAGTATGGGAGGGAGGCCAGGTACCTTTGATGATGCTTGAGAGGTGGCTCTTTGATGAAGCTATTGCACAGGGGCAAAATGAGCTGATGGACATGCCCTTAGATGAGAATGATGAATTAGCTAGTTTGATGGTTCTCTTATTTGGGTCTTCTGCGATTTCCATTTTCTACAAAATTTTGCCCCTAGGTTTTTTTGTTCAATTGTCTTGCTCTTTTACCGATCTAAAAAACATTGCAGCTAGATGAGAATGAGTTTCATCATGAAAGGTCCAAAGACAAGAAAGAAGTGTAACATACGAGTACCCCCTAAGAATTAAGATATATATGTATTCTGTTATGAATGAGAATAAAATGCAATGGATGGTGTTTCTATTGAAGTCTCATTGTTTGAAATTTATGATGCGATTTGTGCTAATCAATACCCAATTTTCTATGATCATTGAACATTTGGACTCTTTATCAACATGCTTCTGTTAAGTTTCAATTTTGACTTGATAAATAAAAGGGAAGTTTTTTAAGGGATTGCTTTGCTTGTGTAGAAGGTATACTTAGATGATTTTTTAAAATAACTAAAAAAAATCCTCATACATAGCTCTCAAGTCCTATAGATTGTTTTTTTTTTTTCCATTGTTATAGTCATTGTGCATAGCATAGTTATAAGAGTGTCAATAATGGTAGACCAACATGGTCTTGGAAATTTTACAACCATCTGGGAGGCATTCGCTGCGCCCCCAATCAAACAGACGTAAAAGATGGTTTTTTCTAAATACGCGTAAAAGGAGACATCTACGAGGAATACGTATCCGTTGTGTACAACAAAACGAATATTATGATCACTGGGGACGAAAAGAATACAACAATTATTACCGGAAATCGCAACGTAGGTGATGGTTAGGAAATTGGCAAGAGTTAGAGTTCGGTAAGTAGTCAAACAAGATGAAAATTCTATTTAGAGTTTTTTCAATTATTCTTTTTAATAATATGTAAAAATAAGTTTTTCTTTTCTATCTTAAAAATAACACTATCTCATGTAGGGACAAATATATATATATATATATATATATGTGTTTGTGTGTGTGTATATTGTATATGCAGATGTGAAAGGAGAACATTTTATTGCAATCAACATGACATTTCACAATATTACCAGGGCGACCAAGGGCCAAGCATTGGCAGCTCAAAAAAACGCACACTTATCAGCCTTTTACAATTGTATCTTTGAAGCTTTCAAGGCACATTGTGTGCCTCATCTGGGTCAAAATTCTATAGGAATTGTGACATTTATGGAACAATTGATTTCATTTTTGGGTATGCAACTGCTGTTTTTCAAACTTGTAATATCTATGTGAGGCTACCACTACAAGGACAGTCCAATGTCATCACAGCCCATGGTCGAGGTGCAGTGAACGAGAGCACAGGCTATTCCATTCAACATTGTAAGATAAGTGCATCTCCTGCTTTGGCATCTTGAGGTGGATCTACTAAAACTTATCTTGGAAGGCCTTGGGGACAGTATTCAATGACTGTTTACATTTAATCCATCATGTTTGCATTGGTCCATCCTTCTGGATGGCTTGTGAAGAGAATCTAAATACACCATTTAGGCCCCTTAATGAGAACATTGTTATGCCGTCTGATGATCTTAATTGGCATTCATTGTGTTAATTTTGTGTATACAGGTGCATTAGGTGGAAAGAGTGAGATCTGGAATTAATGAAAAGAAATGGGCACAAAACATAAAGAATCGGAGCATACTGGCTCCTAGCGTCCGGACGCCAGAACCTGCGCAACTCTTTCGAGGCTACTGCGTCCTGGCGACCGAACGTCAAACACCAGTGTTCGGATGCCAGAAGCAAAATTTGATCGTCCCAAAATAGGGTTTGCAAATATAATTTATACCTAGCTACTATCTTTACTCGTGAGAGTAAAGATGTTAACCGAGTGTCGTATCCACTGGGACAAAAAGGCTAAGTTGTGTTGGTTCCCAAATTCCTAAATTAATCCTATTAGAAAACGAAGTGTTGATTTGATGGGTTTGATTCCTAAATTAGCAAATTAAAGACAAGGTTTGAATCAATCGAAAAAAGTCTTAGGGTACGAATCCACTCTAACCTCGCAAAATGGAGAGTATAGACCTAGGGTTTCACTGTCAATGCTTTAAAGACTTGTTCTAGTTACAACCCTTCACAAAGTCAACAAATAAGATATATGGGTTCAGATCTAGGCATAACCTATCTCTAAGTCATAGATTAACCTAAATCTAACAACACATTCATTCAAGCATCATCATATGACTGGGATTCAATTCTAAAAGAGTAAAATACCAAAAAGAGATATTGCATTAATAAATAAAATCCAATTAGTGGATAAAATTCATGTCATATAACCAAAAGTGTTCAAAGTAAAACGCAAGAACCTATACACCATAAAAATACAAGATTAAGGCTTCATCGCAACCGTAAGGTGGAGAGTTAGTTACTCATGAAGAAAGATTCATGAAGAATCATTGACAAAACCCCCTTTGGTGCTCTTGCAAATCCTCCAAAATCAGCCTCTCATTCTTCTCCAAAGATGTGAATGTCTCAAAAACGAGTTTGGCATCCTTTTTAACAGCTTTTTTCCCAAAAATCTCTTCAAAACGCACGAGGTGACGGACTCCGCCCGCTCATGGTGTCCGGACATCAGACCAGCTCCCGGCGTCTGACGTCCGGACGTTAGACCAGCTCCTGGCGACCGGATGCCAGGGTTTGGCGTCCGGATGCCAGGAGGCGGTGGCCTCAAAAGTGTTGCGCAGGTTATGGCGTTTGGACGCCAAACGCTAAGAGGCAGTATGCTCTGATTCTTTGTGGTTTGTGCCCATTTCTTCTCATTAATTCTAGATTTCACTATTTCCACGTAAAGCAACTCTAAACACAAAATTATCACAATTAATGCGAATTAAGATCATCATACGATATAATAAAGTTCTCATTGAGGGGCCTAAATGATGCCTTTAGGTTCTCATCAGCTTGCCTAGAATGAGACAACTAATACAAGCACATTGTATTATGGAGAATACAATAACACGGGGCCAGGTTTGAAACTGGAGCAGAGAGTGAGATGGCCCGGCTTTCGTGCACATATGAATGAAGACGATGCAATTAACTTTGTTGTTTAGAATTTTATTTGTGGTGACAGTTGGTTACCTGCAACTGGAATTCCTTTTGAGAGAGGTTTGTTGTAATTCTGATAATTTAAATAATTACATTTCCTAATAATTTAGTCCATTTATATGGTGTTGATCATTTAGAAGCTTGTTTTATTATTATTATTTTCTTCTTTCCTCTCTTATCATCTATAAATCATGTAGATGTGTAACTAACAAGAAACCCTCTCTTATCATCTATAAATCATGTAGCTATGTAACTCATAAGAGAAATGGAACAGCCAGATTTGGCCAGGTCATTTACAGAGGGTAGGCATTCCTTCTCACTCCCATGTAAATGATAAAAGTTATTTTGTCCATATGGGGTTTATATATGTGCCACAAATGTGGTCACCTGAACAAACGTGTTTGTCACCTGAAGCTCTTGAATCTCTATCGACTTTTGATTCCTCAACATCTGATACTTGTCAATTTGTGTCGTTTAAGGAGACCATGAACTAGGGGTCTGATGCATCCCTTTTCCATGTTGATAGCGAGCCTAGTATGGGAGGCCGGGTACCTTTGATGATGCTTGAGAGATGGCTCTTTGATGAAGCTGTTGCACAGGGGCAAGATGAGCTGATGGACATGCTCCTAGATAAGAATGATGAATTAGCTAGTTTGATGGTTCTCTTATTTGGGTCTTCTGCGATTTCCATTTTCTACAAAATTTTGCCCCTAGGTTTTTTTGTTCAATTGTCTTGCTCTTTTACCGATCTAAAAAACGTTGTAGCTAGATCATAATGAGTTTCATCATAAAAGGTCCAAAGACAAGAAAGAAGTGTAATATACGAGTACCCCCTAAGAATTAAGATATATATGTATTCTGTTATGAATGAGAATAAAATGCAATGGATGGTGTTTCTATTGAAGTCTCATTGTTTGAAATTTATGATGCGATTTGTGCTAATCAATACCCAATTATCTATGATCATTGAACATTTGGACTCTTTATCAACATGCTTCTGTTAAGTTTCAATTTTGACTTGATAAATAAAAGTAAGTTTTTTAAGGGGTTGCTTTGCTTGTGTAGATGGTATGGCTCTCAAGTCCTATAGATTATTTTTTTCCATTATTATTGCCATTGTGAATAGCATAGTTATAAGAGAGTCAATAGTGGTAGACCAACATGGTCTTGGAAATCTTACAACCATCTGGGAGGCATTCGCTGCGCCCCCAATCAAACAGACGTAAAAGATGGTTTTTTCCAAATACACATAAAAAGAGACATCTACGAGGAATACGTATCCGTTGTGTACAACAAAACGAATATTATGATCACTAGGGACGAAAAGAATATAACAATTATTATCGAAAATCGCAGCGTAGGTGACGGTTGGGAAATTGGCAAGAGTTGGAGATTCGGTAAGCAGTCAAAAAAGATGAAAATTATATTTAGAGATTTTTCAATTATTTTTTTAATAATATGTAAAAATAAGTTTTTCTTTTTGATCTTAAAAATAACACTATCTCATGTTCGGACAAATATATACACATATATATATATATATATATATATTGTATATGCAGATGTGAAAGGAGAACATTTTATTGCAATCAACATAACATTTCGCAACATTGCCAGGGCAGCCAAGGGCCAAGCATTGGCAGTTCAAAAAAAAGCAAACTTATCAGCCTTTTACAATTGTAGCTTTGAATGCTTTCAAGGCACATTATGTGCCTCATCTGGGTCATAATTCTATAGGAATTGTGACATTTATGGAACAATTGATTTCATTTTTGGGTATGCAACTGCTGTTTTTCAAACTTGTAATATCTATGTGAGGCTACCACTACAAGGACAGTCCAATGTCATCACAGCCCATGGTCGAGGTGCAACGAACGAGAGCACAGGCTATTCCATTCAACAGTATAAGGTAAGTGCATCTCCTGATTTGGCATCTGGAGGTGGATCTGCTAAAACTTATCTTGGAAGGCCTTGGGGACTGTATTCAATGACTGTTTGCATGTAATCCATCATGGATGCATTGGTTGATCCTTCAGGATGGCTTGTGAAGAGAACCTAAATGCACCGTTTAGGCCCCTTAATTAGAACATTGTTATACCGTCTGATGATCTTAATTGGCATTAATTGTGATAATTTTGTGTATACAGGTGCATTAGGTGGAAAGAGTGAAATTTGGAATTAATGAAAAGAAATGGGAACAAAACATAAAGAATTGGAGCATACTGGCTCCTAGCGTCTGGACGCCAGAACCTACACAACACTTTTGAGGCTACTGCGTCCTAGCGTCCGAACGCCAGACACTAGTGTCCGGAAGCCAGAAGCAAAATTTGATCATCCCGAAACAGGGTTTGCAAATATAATTTATACCCAGCTATTATCTTTACTCGTGGAAGTAAAGATGTTAACCGAGTGTCATATCCACTGGGACAAAAAGGCAAAGTTGTGTTGGTTCCCAAATTCCTAAATAAATCCTATTAGAAAACGAAGTGTTCATTTGATGGGTTTGATTCCTAAATTAGCAAATTACAGACAAGGTTTGAATCAATCGAAGAAAGTCTTAGGGTACGAATCCACTCTAACCTCGCAGAATGGAGAGTATAGACCTAGGGTTTCACTATCAATGCTTTAAAGACTCGTTCTGGTTACAACCCTTCACAGAGTTAACAAATAAGATATATGGATTCAGATCTGGGCATAACCTATCTCTAAGTCATAGATTATCCTAAATCTAGCAACACATTCATTCAAGAATCATCATATGACTAGTCTTCAATTCTACAAGAGTAAAATACCAAAAAGGGATATTGCATTAATAAATAGAATCCAATCAATGGATAACATTCATGTCATATAACCAAAAGCATTCAAAGTAAAGCGCTGGAACCTATACATCATCAAAATACAAGATTAGGGCTTCATCGCAACCCTAAGGTGGAGAGTTAGTTACTCATGGAGAGAGATTAACGAAGAATCCTTGACGAAACCCCCTTTGGCGCTCTTGCAAATCCTCCAAAATCAGCGTCTCATTCTTCTCCCAAGATGTGAATGCCTCAAAAACGAGTTTGGCATCCTTTTTATAGCTCTTTCCCTAAATATCTCTTCAAAATGCGCTAGGTGATGGACTCCGCCCGGGTTTGGCGTCCGGACGTCAGACATGCTCCCGGTGTCCAGACGCCGGGGTTTGACGTCCGGCTCCTGGCATCCGGATGCTGGGGTCTGGCGTCCGGAGGCCAGGAGCCAGTGGCCTTGAAAGTGTTGCGTAGGCTATGTCGTCCGGACCCCAGACGCTAGGAGGCTATATGCTCCGATTCTTTGTGGTTTGTGCCCATTTCTTCTCACTATTTCCAAATTTCACTCTTTCCATATAAAGCACATGTAAACACAAAATTATCACAATTATTGCGAATTAAGATCATCATATGGTATAATAAAGTTCTCGTTGATTGGTCTAAATGGTGCATTTAGATTCTCATCAGCTTTGCCTGGAATGATACAACTAATACAAGCACATTGTATTATGGAGAATACAATAACACGGGGCCAGGTTCGAAACTAGATCAGAGAGTGAGATGGCCCGGCTATCATGCACATATGAATGAAGACGATGCAATTAACTTTGTTGTTTTAAATTTTATTTCCTGTGACAGCTGGTTAGCTGCAACTGGAATTCCTGTTTAGAGAGGTTTGTTGTAATTCTGATAATTTAAATAATCACATTTCCTAATAACTTATTCCATTTATATGGTGTGGATCATTTAGGAGCTTGTTTTATTATTATTATTATTATTTTCTTCTTCCCTCTCTTATCATCTATAAATCATGTAGATGTGTAACTCACAAGAGTAATGGAGCAGCCAGATTTGGCCAGGTCATTTATAGAGGGTAAGCATTCCTTCTCACTGCCATGTAAATGATAAAAGTTATTTTGTCCATATGGGGTTTTTATATGTGCGACAAATGTGTTGTCACCTGAGCAAACGTGTTTTGTCACCTGAAGCTATTGAATCTCTATTGACTCTTGATTCCTCAACATCTGATACTTGTCAATCTATGTCGTTTGAGAGGACCATAATTTAGGGGTATTATGCATCCCTTTTCCATGCTAAAAGCGAGCCTAGTATGGGAGGCCCAGTACCTTTGATGATGCTTGAGAGGTGGCTCTTTGATCAAGCTATTGCACAGGGGCAGGATGAGTTGATGGACATGCCCCTAGATGAGAATGATGAATTAGCTAGTTTGATGGTTCTCTTATTTGGGTCTTCTGGGATTTCCATTTTCTACAAGATTTTGCCCCTGGGTTCTTTTGTTAAATTGTCTTGCTCTTATACCAACCTAAAAAACATTGCAGCTAGATCAGAATGAGTTTCATCCTAAAAGGTCCAAAGACAGTAAAGAAGTGTAATATACAAACACCCCCTAAGAATTAAGATATATATGTATTCTGTTATGAATGAGAATAAAATGCAATGGATGGTGTATCTATTTAAGTCTCATTGGCTATTTGAAATTGATGATGCGATTTGTGCTAATCTAGACCCCAAATTGCTATGATCATTGAACATTTGGACTCTTCATCAACATGCTTCTGTTAAGTTTCAAATTTGACTTGCTAAATAAAAGGGAAGTTTTTAAGCGGTTGCTTTGCTTGTGTAAAAGGTATACTAGGATGATTTTTTAAAATAACTAAAAGAAATCCTCATATACATGGCTCTCAAGTCCTATAGATTACTTTTTCTCATTGTTATAGCCATTGTGAATAGCATAGTTATAAGAGAGTCAATAGTGGTAGACCAACATGGTCTTGGAAATTTTCCAACCATCTGGGAGGCATTGGCTGCAGCCCCCAATGAAAAAGACGTAAAAGACGGTTTTTTCCAAATACACGTAAAAGGTGGCATCTACGAGGTATACGTATCCGTCGTGTACAACAAAACAAATATTATGATATCTGGGGACGGGAAGAATATCATTATTATTATCAAAAATCGCAGCGTAGGTTATGGTTGTGAAATTGGCAAGAGTTGGAAATTCGGTAAGCAGTCAAACAAGATGAAAATTCTATTTAGAGTTTTTTCAATTATTTTTTTAATAATATATAAAAATAAGTTTTTGTTTTATCTTAAAAATACCACTATCTCATGTAGGGACAAATATATATATATATATATATATATATATATATATATATATATATATATATATTGTACATGTAGATGTGAAAGGAGAACATTTTATTGCAATCAACATGACATTTCGCAATATTGCCAGGGCGGCCAAGGGCCAAGCACTGGCAGTTCAAAATAATGCAAACTTATTAGCCTTTTACAATTGTAGCTTTGAAGGCTTTCAAGCTAGGCACATTGTGTGCATCATCTGGATCACAGTTCTATAGAAATTGTGACATTTATGGAACAATTGATTTCATTTTTGGGTATGCAACTGCTGTTTTTCAGACTTGTAGTATCTATGTGAGGCTACCACTACAAGGACAGTCCAATGTCATCACAACCCATGGTCGAGGTGCAACGAACGAGAGCACAGGCTATTCCATTCAACAGTATAAGGTAAGTGCATCTCCTGATTTGGCATCTGGAGGTGGATCTGCTAAAACTTATCTTGGAAGGCCTTGGGGACTGTATTCAATGACTGTTTGCATGTAATCCATCATGGATGCATTGGTTGATCCTTCAGGATGGCTTGTGAAGATAACCTAAATGCACCGTTTAGGCCCCTTAATTAGAACATTGTTATACCGTCTGATGATCTTAATTGGCATTAATTATGATAATTTTGTGTTTACATGTGCATTAGGTGGAAAGAGTGAAATATGGAATCAATGAAAAGGATGGCACAAAACATAAAGAATCGGAGCATACTGGCTCTTGGCGTCCGGACACCAGAACCTGCGCAACACTTTTGAGGCTACTATGTCCTAGCGTCCAAATGCCAGACACCAGTGTCCGGACACCAGAAGCAAAATTTGATTGTCCCAATATAAGGTTTCCAAATATAATTTATACCTAACTACTATCTCTACTCGTGAGAGTAAAGATGTTAACCGAGTGTCGTATCCACTGGGACAAAAAGGCTAAGTCGTGTTGATTCCCAAATTCCTAAATTAATTTTATTTAGAAAACAAAGTGTTGTTTTGATGGGTTTGATTCCTGAATTAGCAAATTAAAAACAAGACTTGATTCAATCGAAGAAAAGTCATAGGGTACGAATCGACTCTAACGTCGCAGAATGGAGAGTATAGACGTAGGATTTCACTATCAATGCTTTAAAGACTCGTTCTTGTTACAAACCTTCACAGAGTCAACAAATAAGATATATGGGTTCAGATCTGGGCATAACCTATCTCTAAGGCATAGATTATCCTAAATCTAACAACACATTCATTCAAGCATCATTATATGACTGGTATTCAAGTCTAGAATAGTAAAATACTAAAAAGAGATATTGCATTAATAAATAGATACCAATCAATGGATAACATTCATGTCATATAACCAAAAGCATTCAAAGTAAAACGGTAGAACCTAAAAATCATCAAAATACAGGATTAGGGCTTCATCGCAACTCTAAGGTAGAGAGTTAGTTACTCATGGAGAGAGATTAATGAAGAATCCTTGACGAAACCCCCATTGGCGCTCTTACAAACCTCGAAAATCAGCCTCTCGTTCTTCTCCCAAGATGTGAATGCCTTAAAAATGAGTTTGGCATCCTTTTTATAGATCTTACCACAAAAATCTCTTCAAAACGCACTAAGAGACGGACTCCGCCCGGGTTTGGCGTCCAGACGTCAGACCATCTCCTGGCGTCCGGACGCTAGGGTCTGACGTCTGGCTCCTGGCGTCCAGATACTGGGGTCTGGCGTCTAGACACCATGCGTACGCCAGGAGGCAGTGGCCTTGAAAGTGCTGCTTAGGTTATGGCATCCGGAAGCCAGACGCCAGGAGGAAGTATGCTTCGATTCTTTGTAGTTTGTGCCCATTTCTTCTCATTAATTCCAGATTTCACTCTTTCCACCTAAAGCACTTGTATACACAAAATTATCACAATTAATACCAATTAAGATCATTAGACAGTATAATAAAGTTCTCATTGAGGGGCCTAAATGTGCATTTAGGTTCTCATCAGCTTGCTTGGACTGCGACAACTAATACAAGCACATTGTATTATGGAGAATACAATAACACGGGGCCTGGTTCGAAACTGGATCAGAGAGTAAGATGGCATGGCTATCTTGCACATATGAATGAAGACGATGCAATTAACTTTGTTTTTTCAATTTTTATTTCCGGTGATAGTTGGTTACCTGCAATTGGAATTCCTTTTGAGAGAGGTTTGTTGTAATTCTGATAATTTAAATAATCACATTTTCTAATAATTTAGTCCATTTATATGGTGTGGATCATTTAAGAGCTTGTTTTACTATTATTATTATTATTATTATTATTATTATTATGATCATCATCATCATCTTCTTCTTCCCTCTCTTATCATCTATAAATCATGTAGATGTGTAACTCACAAGAGATATGGAGCAGCCAGATTTTAGGCTAGGTCATTTACATTTGAATGATAAAAGGTATTTTATCCACTGCCATTCTTTCTCACTGCCATGTAAATGATAAAAGGTATTTTATCCATATGGGGGTTATATGTGCCACAAACGTGTTGTCACCAGAGCAAACGTGTTTGTCACCTGAAGCTATTGAATCTCTATTGACTTTTTATTCCTCAACATTTGATACTTGTCAATCTGTGTCGTCTGAGGAGACCATGAATTAGGGGTCTGATGCAGCCCTTTTCCATGCTGAAAGCGAACCTAGTGTGGGAGGCCCAGTACCTTTGATGATGCTTGAAAGGTGGCTCTTTGATGAAGCTGTTGCATAGAGGCAAGATGAGCTGATGGACATGCCCCTAGATGAGAATGATGAATTAGCTAGTTTGATTGTTCTCTTATTTGAGTCTTCTTAGATTTCCATTTTCTATAAGATTTTGCCCCTAGGTTTTTTTGTTCAATTGACTTGATCTTTTACTGATCTCAAAAACATTGCAGCTAGATCAGAATGAGTTTCATCCTAAAAGGTCCAACATTGTGGGGCGTACTTGGGACCACTCCAACAAAAAAGAAAAAGAGAAGTAAATTTCGACTTCATCTCAGATACTGTATTGTTAATGGGAAGATTCATTTTGCTTTGTAGATGGATATTCGAATTTGGATTCATTTTTTCCACATTCATGATTCATTTGGAATTAAAAAGGTGAGTTTCTTATTAGAGGGGAAAAAAGAACTCATAAGAAAATCTCTATTTGAATTTCAAAAAAATAAAAAGGAAAAAAGAAAATCTCTATAAGCCTCTAGGTTACTCCTAGAATTCTTTTCACATATAAGCATGTAGAAAGTGTATGTGTATGTGTGTCTTTTTCTTTTTTCTTTTTTTTGGTAGAAATGTAGAAAGTCTTCTTTTCTTCCTGTTTGGTAATTTTACTTTTAAAATAAAGTGAAGTGAAGTGAAATAAAGAGAGGGAATAAAATATAAGTGGGTTATGATGGTATTTTATTTTTAGTTGTTTGGGATGGAATATTTTTGACTTTTTGTTTTGGGAAATGGAGTTCTTTTTGTCTTTTAGTGAATAAAGGTTGTTCCTTTTTGACTTTTTTGGAAAAGATGGAGGCAGTTTTGAAATAAAGTGTTTTTTATTTGATGTTTAACTTTACTTGACTTGGCTTTACTTTACAAGTAAAATTACCAAACTTTTTTTTAGAGATCTTCTCACTGCATGATCATGGCTGCCCAACTGCTGCTTTAATCTAATGAAGTGATGGCAGCCTCTAAACAACTTCAAACTTCTTGTATTATCCATTCTTGAGTTATTAGGAGACAGGCACTTCCACGATGGTCAACATTTCGTACGAAACATTTTATTTTAACAAATATGGGTTTTGGGAACATTCCATGGCACAAACCAACAATCCAATGTACTAAGCATCTCAAGTCTCTGCTACAATATTAGATTTACTACTGATTTTTTTTAACCCGAAAAAAAAAATCCCTACTGATTTCCAGACCATCAATCAGATGCCAACACTATATAACATGATAGAAACAAGAAAATCAAATCATAACGGATGAGATAACGAATCGGTGGAATATACTCATTCATGGGCTCTAGCTATATGGATTGTTCTTGGAAGACTGTTTGCCTTAATATCTTGTTGGATCTGATGCTGGTGAAAGAATTAGATCAGAATTTTTTCATTTAGTTTGATAATCCCCAACTTCTATTTTAAATATTTGAGTATATTATTGTACTTAAGAAATGCATGACCTTATTCCATTATCTCTTGCTCGCCAATGCCACACTGTGCCATAAATATACAAACATAGGTTGCTAGGTATGGTTTCTTATTGTTAGGTCAGAGCTAAGATTGATTCATTCGCATTCTATTCGTGCACAATTTATATTAATTAATTCAACTATCTTTTGTATGATCGTGACCTAAATCCTAATTGTGATTGGAAAAATGAAAAGAAGATTTTAGTGGGGGGGTGGGGACACCTCATGATAAGCCCACATTTCTTTTCAATCAAAACTTAGTGGCCTCATGATAAGCTCACATTTCTTTTCAATCAAAACTCAATGTAGGCACCTCATTTTGGCACCCTATGAGGGGTAAATCAGTCTGCACCGTTTAGTGATGCTCCAATTAGATTCTAAATTGAAAAACACCAGTTGAAATTGGAAGGATTTAAGTTGCAGCTTTCCTTGAAAAATACCTAGAGAATGAATTTCCTGATTTACCTTGCATGGGTCATCAAAGCACCCCATTCAGTAGTGGAGATGAAAAATAAATAAATGATAAAAGTAGAGTTGTTGACCGGAGTGTGTAAAGAGCCAATTAGGGCATTTAAGGTCTAGGTTTAGCCACCGGGGTGAAAAAAAATCTGAATTTAAAATGATAGCAGTAGGTCTTGTCCTCCCCCGAGAATACCCATGTGAAAAATCACCAATCACTTCTAGTCCCCTATAGCCTTGGAAGTTGGCTCATCATGATATGTTCATCAAGGGCTTTACGTCCGTAAATGAAACATCAAAATCCAACGGGCGGATCAAAATCTGCGAAATCGGGGTCCCGATGATGACTGCCAGGACGGGACCCCGCTGCAGGCCACCTTTTGAGCCCCAAACCCCACTACGAAGTGATCACTTTTCATTGTTGGAAGGGAGTCTAAAAATGCTCCTCAGGCAACCGATAAAGCGGGGTTGCCTTATTGATTTCATTACGTTTTAAACGAGATTAAATCATTTCTACAGAAGTCAAGTGTGTCGGGTTATGGGGAAAGTGTGAATGTTTCCATTTTTTATCCGTTGCTTTTGTATGGGAGATGTTAAGATTTAAGAAGCCTTGTTAACCCTCTAATTTACCTGCTATCGTTGTAATTTCTAATCCCTCTCTCTCCCTGTCTCTCAGAGGTTGTTTCATGGGATGGGTTGGGCTTGGAAATAGAGGCTAGTAACTCAGCCTCATTGGATTGGATTTGGACAAGAGAGGAAGAAGGAAGAACATGAGTTTATGCCTGCTCAGGGTCGAAGTGAGGGTCGTCATTGACCATTAGCACAAAAAATGAAGTCGATAGCAACCACCGGAAAAAAGGATAAAAAAATTTTTGGTTTTTTTTGTACGGATTCCATGCTTGATGCAACTTTGGCTAAAGTTCCATGTTTGGTGTACCGGCCACATAAAGTGATTTTCTTTTTGTAATTTTCTTAAAAATTAAAAAAATCAATTCTCCTATCCTATTAAATGATAAGAAAACTGTATTTTAAAAAATAAAAAATTATATATATTTTCAAGCCATTATATTATAAAGAGCTACACATCTTGATATTACCCCTCTACTTTTATCTTTTCTTGAACTATGAAATATTCTGGCCTTTGAGAATTTTCGCAATTTTCCTTGAGGTAATTTTTGAGAAAATATAAAAAATAATATAAAAATAAAAAATATCATATAAACAGTACTCATATTTATGTTTATATTTTATTAGGGTCAAATTGAATTGGATCGGTTCTCATTTGTAATTTCACCTAAGGATACAACTTTTAAAGAATTTGAAATTCTCCTGGAAATGAATTATGAATACAGAAACAGGCTTTATTGTAGTAGGCCAAATACTCTTAATTTTTTTTATACTTACATCTTTTTTGGTGGGCCCTGCTGCAGGGCAGTTATCTGAAGGGTAATAGGTATGCTTGCGTGGAATCAAGTTCCTTGACTATCACGTGCATCCGTATATTGGCCCTAAGCCCCTAACCATAGTCTCCACAGGCTGGCTCTTCTATATCTGTAACTTCTGGGGCTAATTCCGCCAGAGCAGAGATTGAAACCAGAAGTAGAGCAGTAGAGCAGTAAGGAGTAAAAGGCTACGATGACCACAGGCATTCTTCTTCTTCTCCGGCTGCGATGAGTACGATCTTAATCAGGTGAACTGCCGTTCTCTCTCTCCCCCAACAGCTCATCAGTCTGGGCGGTGTTCTCTTTCTTATTCTTCCTTCTCCCTTTATCTTATTTTCCCCTTTTAATACAGGTTTTGTAATCTATTTCTGTCTTTCTCTCTCTCCAACAGCTCATCCGTCTTTGGTTTTAGAAAGAAGAAGAAAAACGAAGTCTGGGAGTATGTCCCAGCGTTTTTTTAGCGTGTTTGCGTAGAGCCACCACGGAAGAGGAAACCTGCCTCTCCGCGGCAGTTGCTTTCTTAACGAGGTTGGTCGGAAAAGCAGATCATCTCTCCATTTGTTCACTTCCCTTCTTTCTCATTTCTCTCTACTAAGCTTGGGGAGAAGTAGTGAGAAGCGAAGATTCATCTCAATGGGAACCTTTGAGAGGCGAAGAGGTGTTCTTCGCTGCAAAAAAAGGGTGAGAGAGCTTCCATGTCCAAATCCCAACCACGCAGCCCTCCCATTCAAAATCCCATCTCTAGACCCTAAGTCTTGATCGTTGGGCGCCTTTTAAGAAGTACCAAATGATTCTCTCTCTTTCTCTCTCGATATTTACTGTACGGATGGATTTGTTATATTTTGCGTCAAAACTTGCTTCTTTGGGCTATGGGTAGAACGAGCTCGTTCCAAATATTTCTTGTTTTACATATCTGAAAGGGATTGGAGGTATGGGCAGAATCGCTTCTTTACAGGTCTGAATGGGATTAACATCAATCCTCGTTCTTTACACCTGATTGTATTGATATTGGTATCCTATAAATCCCTGAATCATGGATTTATTTTATTTTATTTTGATTCTCTGTGCATCAATCTTTGGCCTTTTGTTTGGTTCCTTTTAGTATCTTGCTGTCTTCATGTTGTCACTATGAATCTTGTAGCAAAAGTGTTGTCTATGCTCTGATTATTTCTTTAATTCACAAACTTTGTAGTGAGCTCATTTTATAGTTTATTAATTTAGATTAGACATTGATTTCAATTTTCTTTTTCTTTGGTGCAGCTCGAGGTTATTTTGATTCATGTTGTTACACAAATAGCATGCCATCTTGCTCTGCATACATGCTCTTGTTATATTTTGAAAATCCCACTTTTGATAGCCAAATACCATGCGATCTTCCTCTACATTTGCTTCTTGCTGCTGCCCCATGCACCCCACCCATTGCTGCATCATTCTCTTCTATTGATCTTTTAAAATTGCCCATATAGATGGGGAGAAGGTGAAACTCCGTAGCAGTTAAAGGAATCATTGGCCCCTTCTCTTCAGTTTATGCACGACTCCTTCCCATCTGCCATGTGTGACATGGAAAAAATGTCCATTTTCACAGGTTTGGGGTGGTTGAGTTCAAAGGTTTGAGAGGAGGAAGTGAAGAACGTGAGGCACTATGGCAGATAGGAAATGAAGTCTTGGATATTCTGAGGCCATGACTTAGAAAAGTCCTGGATATTCTTTTTTTTTTTTTTTTACTGTTACTTGTGTTCTGTTCTGCTGCAATCATATTCTTTTTTTTTTTTTTTTTCGCTGCAATTCTGTTGTGTTCTACTTTTTTTTTTTTTTTTTTTTGTTTCTTTTTCTTTTTTCTGTTATTTACCTTTCAAAAATCAATATCCATACTTGTCATTTGTCATTTGTGTTCTATTTATATTTCTGCTATTGCCTTTCGATATTGCCACTTTGCCAGCGTTCTGTTTTGCATAATGTATATGTCGTCATATTATTTCACTAGAATCGGTTAAATCCATAATATATATTCTACTTTTTTATTTCTCTCTCTCGATATATATATGTACATATTATAATTTCCCCAAACATAAACCCAAAAGTTTCACTGAAATTCTGATTTGGCTGAAACTTTTCATTTTGGCGGCCAGACTGAAATGGGATCTGAAACGATATTGACAACTATGGTGGGGGTTCGGGACGGTGATGGGTGGGGCTGGGTTCAGTTTTTATTTTTTATTTCTTGCTGATTCGGGAAGAGGTATGGGGTTGAAGAGGTTCTTTTGAAGCTGTGCTTTGATTTTAGCTGAGGTTTGAGTGGCTAGGGCTCACTGGGAGCTAGGTGTATGGACTGTGGAAATAGGGTTGGTGATGGGTTTGGTTGGGTATTTGAAGGGGTGGGGGTTCGATCGGATTGGAGGATTAGGGTTGAGGATTGATGGGTTGGGGAGGAAGCATGGCATGGGTGAATGGTGTACGGTTTTGAATTTGGGAAGGTATGTTTATTTTATTTTTCAGGGTTCTGGTGGGGATGTGTGGGAATTCGGGTTTTAGGGATTTTGGGATTTTGATACTAGGTTCAATTAGGGTTTGAATTTCGTGATTTGGGAATTTGGGGGATTTTTTAGGATTTGGAATTTGGGTTTAAGGGATATTAAGATTTCAGCAGTTAATTTTTATTAGTGTGTAAGGTTTTTATTGGGTTGAGGTCCTGTCCTAGATGGGTTGGTTGGTGGGATTGGATAGCAGGGCACAAGTGAGATGGTTTTGGGTTTTATGTGGGTTGGATTTTAGGGTTTGACTGAGAGGTTTGGATTTCTAGGATTTCGAACTGAGATTGAGGTTTAGGGATGACAGAGGGTTGGGGATGGAATGGGGTTCGATTAGGGGTAGGGATTAACTTTTTGTGATGGACTAGGATTTAGGCATTTTGGGCAAATTTTTGGTATTTGGAATTAGGGCTTTGGTATGGTTGGGGATTTGGTTTGTTTGAGATGGAGTTTTGGGATGGTTCAACAGTTAAAGGTTATTTTTTTCATTCTCTTTTTTATTTGGATTTGAAATCAGTTAGGCATGGAGATTGATGGGGTGGTGATGGATTAGTTTTTTATTCTTTATTTTTCTACCCTCACTCTATTCGCTGTCTCGTTTGTTTTTCCTCTTTCGCGCGGTCACTGTTCTTGAAATTTATTGACAATTTGCCCATTTGAAAGTAATTCTTTCATATTTAATTTTACTTTGATGTTTGCATTTTTTTAACCATTACTATCATTGCTTCATGATTTTTCTAGTAATTAATTTATTTTTAAATTTCAGTGAAAAAGCGGTAAGGACTGGGTGGTATAGGAAAAGGTATGTTTATTTTTCATTTTTGTAAATTTCTTGTCTTTTGTTTTATTTATACCTTGTCCATCTCTTACAAAGAAAGAAGAGGATTTTACTTAAAAAATCCCAAAATATAGCCATTTATTCGGAAGGGTCCTGGCCAAATTTGCAGTACTAATGTGGTCCGTTAGTACTACTTTGGTGCTTTTTTTTTTTCCTAATCTGGGGTGAGTGATGCTAGCGTCATTGCATTTCTGACGCAAGTGACGCTAGCGTCGTTGTTCGCCAGCCCTTATATCCGCAAACCCTTCTCATTTGACCATTTTGAAGACTGTAATTTCTCATTCTTCTTCAGAGCGATGATGCCGTTCCATCTACCTTCTTACTTCTCTATAATCTATCAACCTTTCTCCGATATCGCACATCTCCGAAAAATCATGCTAACGAAAAAGATATGCATGTCTAGAAATGCCTGCCTGACGATGTTCTGCTGCAGAAATTCTGCATAGCTTTACTGATTAGCCATGTTTAGGCTACTGGAAACCCAGCTTCCCGAAATTGTTCTTAGCCAAAATTCTGAGGTTTCAAAGTAAAACTATTAACGTTTAGTTCCCCAAAAATTTCAAAGGAAAATAACATGTTTTGACTTATCTTGAACCATGCTACTTTTGTTACAGAACCATGCTGAATATGCTGAAACCAGTGCAGATTTCTCTACCATGCTAATGTCTACCAAGTTGTCGATTTCATCTGTGATTTCACATGCTCGTATCTTCTTTTTAAATCTGTGATTTCACATGTTAATGTTTCTTTTTCTCCTTAAAAAAAATCAAATATCAAATTTCCTATCCAGTAAACCCACCCTCCCTGTGCATAGAACCTATTCGACAAAAGTGCCTAGAGAAAAGGGTTGCAAGTTGTTGCAGTCTAGAAGGGTATTATTCAACAAGAGATATTTGATAATGGAAACTGAAGAAAAACCAAAATGAAAATTCGGTGAACAGAACAAAACAATAGATTATAGAAGTAGATGGATGAAAAACAATCACAAAATAGATGGATGAAAGACAATTACACACTACAAAATCCAAGATTCAAAGCGACAACGCAAACAAATGAAGAAATATGAATCGAAGATGTAAGGAAACCAGGAAAAACTTGCAATCCCTCAAAACCCAAGAAAGCAAAATACATGCATATCAATAACTCCATGCTGAATTCTAAAGTTCAACGAAATGAAACCTCTGGAGGTTTCTTACCTTAAGATTCGGGGATTTTGATGCAGCGGAAAAGAGGGGGACGAGCAGGAGAGATGGTGATGTGGAGTGTGAGATGAGCCTTCTTCTCCTTCTTCTCTTTCCTCTCCTTTCACTGAGATTGAGAACAAATGGGTAGGGCTTCGATCTTCTTGGCGTCGATCTCCTTCTTCTCCTTCCTCTCTTTCTTCTCTTTCCTCTATTTCTTCTCTTCACTGTAGATTAGGGATGAAGGACGTTCTGTTTTCTTAGGGTTATGTTGACATCAACTTAACAACGGAAAAAATGGAATGAAAAAGTTGGATTTTGGACTGGAGGTCCTTGGGTGTTATTATTAAAATTTAAGGTCCTCAGCTGTTATTAAACTATTTAAGGAGATTTTTGAAGTAAATGTCTCATATTTCAATAATGTAGAATCTCTTTGTACTTTTTTTATTTATTTGGTAACATGATTTGAACCAAAAACCTCTATGTTGCAATAACAAGCTCCTTTCACTGTGCCTTAGTTCTGCCCCGCATAATGGGTTGGACCTTAGCCTTTCACTACTAGGAAAAGGACTTTTAGCGGCCGCCAAAAGCCATCGCTAAAAGTCCAGTGGCGGTCGCTAATACTCTTTAGCGACTGCCAAGGAGGGGCCGCGAAAACTTCGCCGCTAATAGTATTAGCGACCGCCAGCGACCACCGTCAAATTTTTTTTTTTTAATTTTTTTTTTTTTTAAGGGTATTAACGACCGCCATTAGCGGTCGCTAATAATGGATTAGCAGTCGCTAAATCCTCATTAGCGACTGCCAAAGTTTTAATTTTTTTTTAAATTTACCATTAGTGACCGCCATTGGCGGTCGCTAATAGTCATTTTTTTTTAAAATATTTCTTTTATTTTTTTTTGCTAATTTTCCTGCTTTTTATACCTGTACATGAATATATACCTGTATATGAATATATTATATCAAACTACGAAAGTCAATTAAAAATACGAATACCAAAACAAAGTCTTATATTAATGATATTGAAAACATTACAAAAGATCCAACAAATTAAATTCATTACAAAACTTTCCACAAATTATATTCGTTACAAAAATAAACAAATTGTCTGAGGAGGCTGACGAGATCGATCCGATGCTTTCAAACCTGCAGAGAAAAAGGAAAATAAATATTAATAGTTAATTATAAAAATTGGCAATATATAGTAAAAATTTTCAAAAATGAAAAATTAAAATTAAAATTTTGAAAGTTAAACCTACATTTCAACTCTACGGGCAATCCGGGAGTCGGAATCCCTCACCGTCAGTTCCAGCAAGTCATGAATGACTATAGGCCCGTGCCCGTCCAGTTTCACGGGCACCGGAGCCCGTTTGCCCGTTTTGGGCGCTCGGTGGCCGATTTACTAAGTTTTAACTTAACGTTTTAACTTAAAACATACGTTTCGACACTACGGGCAATCCGGGAGTTGGAATCCCGAGCCGTCAGTTCCAGCAAGTCATGAATGACTATAGGCCCGTACCCATCCAGTTTCACGGGCACCGGCACCCGTTTGCCCGTTTTGGGCGCTCGAAGGCCGATTTACTAAGTTTTAACTTAACGTTTTAACTTAAAACATACGTTTTGACACTACGGGCACTTCGGGAGTCGGAATCCCGAGCCGTCAATTCCAGCAGGTCATGAATGACTATAGGCCCGTGCCCGTCCAGTTTCACTGGCACCGGAGCCCGTTTGTCCAGTTTTTGCGGTCGGAGGCCCATTTACTAAGTTTTAACTTAACGTTTTAACTTAAACCTACATTTCGACACTACGGGCAATCCAGGAGTCGAAATCCTGAGCGGTCAGTTCCAGCAGGTCATGAATGGCTATGGGCCCGTGCCCGTCCAGTTTCACGGGCACCGGACCCCATTTGCCCAGTTTGGGCGCTCGGAGGCCAATTTACTAAGTTTTAACTTAACGTTTTAACTTAAACCTATGTTTCGACACTACGGACAATCCGAGAGTCGGAATCCCGAGCCGTCAGTTCCAGCAGATCATGAATGACTATGGGCCCGTGCCCGTCCCCGTCCAGTTTCACGGGCACTGGAGCCCGTTTGCACGGTTTGGGCGCTTGGAGGCCAATGTACTAAGTTTTAACTTAAACCTACGTTTCGACACTACGGGCAATCCGGGAGTCGGAATCCCGAGCCGTCAGTTCCAGCAGGTCATGAATGACTATGGGCCCGTGCCCGTCCAGTTTCACGGGCACCGGAGCCCGTTTGTCCAGTTTTGGCGCTCGGAGGCCCATTTACTAAGTTTTAACTTAACGTTTTAACTTAAACCTACATTTTGACACTACGGGCAATCCGGGAGTCGAAATCCTGAGCGGTAAGTTCCAGCAGGTCATGAATGGCTATGGGCCCGTGCCAGTCCAGTTTCACGGGCACCGGACCCCGTTTGCCCAGTTTGGGCGCTCGGAGGCCAACTTACTAAGTTTTAACTTAACGTTTTAACTTAAACCTACGTTTCGACACTACGAACAATTCAGGAGTCGGAATCCCGAGCCGTCAGTTCCAGCAGGTCATGAATGACTATGGACCCGTGCCCGTCCAGTTTCACGGGCACCGGAGCCCGTTTGCCCGGTTTTGGAGCTCGGAGGCTCATTTACTAAGTTTTAACTTAAACCTACATTTCGACACTACGGGCAATCCGGGAGTCGGAATCCCGAGCTGTCAGTTCCAACAGGTCATGAATGGCTATGGGCCCGTGCCCGTCCAATTTCACGGGCATCGGAGCCCATTTGCCCGATTTGGGATCTCTGAGGCTGATTTACTAAGTTTTAACTTAAACCTATCTTTCGACACTACGGGCAATCTAGGAGTCGGAATGCCGAGCCGTCAGTTCCAGCAGGTCATGAATGACTATCAGCCCGTGCCCGTCCAGTTTCACGGGCACCGGAGCCCGTTTGCCCGGTTTGGGCGTTCGGAGGCGGATTTACTAAGTTTTAACTTAAACCTACATTTCGACACTACGGGCAATCCGGGAGTCGGAATCCCGAGCCGTCAGTTCCATTAGGTCATTAATGACTATGGGCCCGTGCCCATCCAGTTTCACGGGCATCGGAGCCCGTTTGCCCGGTTTAGGCGCTCGGAGGCCAATTTACTAACTTTTAACTTAAACCTATGTTTCGACACTACGGGCAATCCGGGAGTCCGATTCTCGAGTCGTCAGTTCCGGAAGTACTTTCTAAGTTTCTACATTTATAAGTTTCCAACTTTTTAAGTTTCAAAATCTATAAGTTTCTAAAATAACTTAAAAAATTTCTATACATGTTGAAATCTGGAATTAAAAAAATAATTATACCTGGTCAGGATCAGTCGAGGATGCTGGATCATAACTGCCCTCTCCAGCCGAGTCATGTCTCGCCCTGTGGCCACTGCCAGAGTCAGGTGCCTGTAATTATTTATTATACAACAAAAAACAATTAAAAAAACATAAATATTGACACATCAATGACATAATTGACAATTTAAACATACAAAATTTTTTCTTACTAACCTGAGTAGTGGGTGGCGGGTCTGATGCGAGCGGGCCGCGACTCTGTGATAGACGAGCCTCCAGCTCTGCTATATCGGATCTCCAATCGGCCCTCATCTCTGCCCTGACTTTCTCTCTGATCCTTGCCTCCATGGACTGCAGCAATTGCTCGACCTCCTCATCTGTACGGAGGCGTCGGCCCTGGGAGGAGCTAGCACTAGATGACTCCGCTCGCGCGATGTACGAGCGTGGAATGCCCGTCCCATACGTGAGCGTGTATTCGTGCCCGTCTCGGCCAATGACATCGTGGAATATCTCATCCCTCCGCGATGGCAAACTGCGCTCCTCCTCGGGCAATTCCTCCAGACATGACTGAAACAGGGCCTGCGTAATTGATTCATTTAATATACTATCATGCATAACAAGACATAGTAATAGACAGATAATATAAGCGGTTCAATATAAAAACTTACGATGATAGCTGCAACCTCCGGGTGGCGAGGATCTCGAGAACGCATCCAGACAGACATCCTGTCGACCGGACCGCCCTCGGTCCGCAACTGTTTGGTGGAGAGTCATATTATTAGTATAATATCATACAAAATGACAAAAATATAAATTACATGTACGATCTAACTTTTTACCTCATGGCGGACCTGCGTGATGTGTCCCCAACCTGTGTGCGGGACCCTGCATTGCGCGGTTCCGCACATTCGTTAGCAGCCTCTCTGTTTCAATATTTATCAGTTAATTTTTGTTAGTTACGTTAGTCACTAGTAAATTGTTAAAATTAAAATGAAAAAATTACAAGTTTCTCACCTGTGCCTCCTCGCTCGTCTAGTACCGAACGAGCTGAGTCCACTGATCAGGAAGAACGCCCCTCGGAACTCGCGTCAGTATGTCAGGGGCATCTTGGTGTGGCTTCCAGTGTTGCATCTTTATTTTATTTTTATGGTCTTTCCATAACTTCCGGCACTTCGACATGCAAACTGGCTGGAAGAGATTAGGACATGCCCTCAAATTTTCCTGAAAAGGACAAATAATTTTTCATTAAGTTATGGTTTAAATTGACACATCCTGTGGACAAATGTTAAATTATTACCTTAACCTGCTGCCAGGTACGATCCAGTGTCTTCACCGGGAATGCCTCCCAATCGAGTGTAGTCAAAGGGAATGCATATGGATCCCGGACCATATGTCCCAACTGGCTGATGAGCTCGCGAGCATGCGGACCCACCGGATGCCACGTCTCATCAAACTCCACGTCGATGGGATGACCGGAATTCCACGTCCGGATCCCTCTTGCAGGGCCTCTCCCCCTGCTGGAAGATGGGGCCGTGCTCGTAGCACTTGTTTAAATTAGAGATAATCTAATTAAATTGACATAAGATAACTTGCTAGAATTAAAATGTTTTAATTAAATAAACTTATACCGGTATGTGTATCGGCCGATGCAAGCCGAGACGGTGGAGCTGAAGAAGTCGACGCCGAAGCGTCCACTGGGGTGGATGGACCCGGATGAGACGTCGATGGCCTACTCGGTGGGGCCATCGAACTAGACTATGCGGCATCCGCTGTCGATCTAGGCTCCCCAGATCGCATGCTGGCCTGGGCCTGGCGCAGCAGCTCGTCCATCGTCTGCGGACGATCTCTCCTCTTTCGACTGGACATATCTATTCGAACGGGTCTAAGTTTCACTAATGCATGCAAGTGAATAAAAGTTTCAGTGGAAGGTTCACAACTAATGAAATCTTCAAATATAAAACCATCTATAGCAGTTCTAAGTTTGTTTGTACCATTAATTAACCTAATACACTCAAAATGCCAAAAAAGGCCCCAAGAAGAACCCAGATAAGCAGGAACCAACCCCATCTCTCAAAATCCCATATTAAGAGATAGACATATGGAGCAGTGGGGGAAGAAGATAGTACAAAAATCCCACAACAGCATCCCAATACTGAAAATGCCCTTAAATGTATTCATAAGTACAGAGCTCTTTCATTGCTCAAGCACTCAGTATGGATTCTTTTCTTCCTCCCAAGTCCTAACTTCACACTAAAAAATTAGGTTCTATATATACACTGAAAAACTAGCTATACAAACCACATAAGAGGATCTAGGAACCAGCATGTTCTAAAGAAACATTAAGAGACTAGAGGTAGAGCATGTTACCAAAATGATGGCCAATATTACATCTTCAAGTATACAAGAAGCAATCAAAGAAATAAAGAACATGCAATCTCAAGAAATATGTTATAATTGATTATACAAATATCTGGCTTGGATTGAAATAATTAAACTTCATTGAAGTGGAATTGGATGATCACAATGTTTCATTTCAAATGCTACTTGTCACCCAATTTGATGACATTTTTATGGTCTCAAGTACAACTTACAATGAACTTAATTAGAACTAGTAATTGGCAATTTATGCTAAACATGTTAGAGCTAACTCTGGCCATTCTACAATGTTGCAACTTAGTTGTATCAGTCATCCAAAGCTGTAGATGAGCTTGTGGGACATGGGTGAGTGAATGGGAGTGTGCATGTTCGAGTCTTCAATGTAGCAATGAGTTGTAGCAGTCTTAAAGTCAATTGTAGAACCAAACACAATACATATTTCATTGTTTGAATGCAACGCCAAATCCCGACTTCTGTCCTTTCTGCATATTGAAACAGAAGCATCATTTCTGCTAAGATAGCTAGGTTCAAGCCCCGGGTAGAACCGAAAGGTATTGGCCAGCAGCTTAAAAAAAGTAGGTTAGATTGGGTAGATTAGGAGGATACATTACACTCAGATTATCCATAAATAAATAAACAAAGAGTGTAAAAACAATGCCAAAACTATTGAGATGGCAGAACATTATCATAAAAACTAGTCAAGAAACCCAATACAAGAGATGATCACAACTCAAAACTTTCCATTAAAAGACATGTACAAGTGACAGATAAAATTTACTTATCAATGAATAAATAATTCCACTTGAAAATATGAAATGAAACAACAGAAAATCCAATGGTTTATATTAGGGTGATGAGTGTCCAGTTTTATCCCCTTTCTGAGAATAACCCATAACCCCAATGTAGTTATTTGTATGTGGAGAGGCCTTTGAAAATATAATCTCATAGGTGCACTTTTTTTTTTTCTCTCTAATCCAATGGTTTATATTAGGGTGATGAGTGTCCAGTTGGGATGAGTTCCATTTCACCAAGGGGAGGTGTATGTGTAGGTTTTGGATTCATCTTAGACGGGCTGCATTAAAAGTACCTTTTCTTTTTTTCTTTTTTTTTTCTCTGATAGAAATAAAGTATTGGTTCCATTCATCCTTGGTTATGTATATATAAGCTGCAGCCTGCAATGCAAACATATCCATGTATTACTCTTCTAGGTTTTTTATTTTAATGTCAACACCTAATGTTCATTTCAAGGTTGAATTCATCACCCAAGTCACTTTATGTCTTATGAATGTACAGATGAAACTACTCCAGCCCCTTGAGCTGTTTCAACATTTTCTGAAAACAAATGCGCCAAAACAGGGCCGGTTGCTTGGATTAGGTGTGGGAGTGAAGTATGTTGGACTAGCTGTTTCAGATCCTCATAGTATAACTGCTGCACCTTTATGGTATGAAAATACTTGGTTTCTTTAGTTAAGATGTTTATTCAAAGACATTGTTGCCATTGTGTCTGATTTCTTGTGTTTTATTGGAATTTGCTTCTTGTTATGTCCTATGAGAGAGGATGAGGGGAGTCGGAGTTTGGACTCCCATGTGGAGGGAACGTTAAGCCAAAGAGAAAATGGAAATGAAGGCTTGTGGGATTCCAGGTTTGTGTATGGGTTCTGAAGGGGATAAGGTCATTTTAAAGGGGTTGGCTTGGGATGTGGGTTGCAATGAAACTCCACTTTCTTCACTTCTGTTCAGCTAAAAATCATAATCACATGGCAGCTTTGCCAACCACTACATGCAGAAATAATTGCAAAAGCCAAAGACATTGAAAGAGTGGAAGTGAAAGGTAGAAAGAATGCAGTGAATTCTAATGCAGGAATCTTTATGACCACTGATTCCTCTTGCTTTTAGGCAGGATGCCCATGTAATGTAAGCCAAGGAGAGTGTAGTCAGCTCTGGCAATCCTTGCATTCAAGACTTCCCAGGGACCGTACCCAAAAATTCCCAACCTTCCGCCCATATGACCGCACACTTGTCATATGATTTTAGCTCGTGAGTTAATTGCCCAAGAAGTGCTAGTGGGAGAGATAGATGGTCTTGCGTGACCCACAGATCACATATAAAGAGTATCTGATAATCCTGATTGAATGGTCACATCGGCTGATAATGATGGAACAACATGCTCAAGCACTCAAAAGTTTTTTCCTTACAAATGATTGAAGTCTTGTTAACGATATCCACAGATATTTGAGCATGTGGACTGTAATGCTAGGATATCAGTAGATCCATCTCCCCCTTTCTTGTACTCCATGTAAAACCCTAAGATCAAAAGCTTCTTATTGTAGGAAATCAGTTCTCTAAATCACCACTAGACCAACTTTTCTATGATGTGATTTCAATAAATACATAATCACAAATCAGAATCAATAAGAGCATATGACTATATGTTTACACAAACACCGAAACACAAAGGAAGACTGTTTTCCTCACACACTGTAATCAAGCTGCACTTAAACACCAATAAACATACCTAGTAAATATGAAATAATTCTAACTAATTGATTTTACATACCACCAACATGTCCCTACTTTTGGTGACCGTTCAGGTGTTGACATCAACCCTGGATTGCTGAAGTCAGCCCTAAAGCCCTCTCAAACAACTAGAATTGTAGATCAGTAGTTAAATCTGATTAAAAAAATTCTGAAATCCCCAAGAACCTGACCAATTACGACACTCACAACAACTTCCAGTACTATAATCTCCAAGAACCAGATTTGTTACTATATTTACAAGTCCAATAAAGCCACTTTAAACTGTTAGAGTAGGACTACAGTGCCACAAGAATAGTGCTGCTGCTGCTGCATTAAATTTCCAAATTAGTACCTCCTTTATCTTCTCTAATAAGCCTTCTGTAGAGATTAAAAAGGCTTTCATACCATTTTAATGCTTCTAATATGATGATTTCTAGGTTTTTATCCCTAGGAGAGGAAAGATAAGAAAACAGAGTTTAATGGAAAGTTTTATAAACCAATCTAATAAGCCTTCTGTAGAGATTAAAAAGGCTCTCATACCATTTTAATGCTTCTAATATGATGATTTCTAGGTTTTTATCCAATGGTTTATCCCTAGGAGAGGAAAGATAAAAAAAATTCCCAAAAGGTGATCTTTGGATGTTACCAGTCACCACCATTGGTGAACAAGAACTCCACTCTCTCTAAGAGAAGAAAACAGGTCCAAGCACTGATTATAATGAGGAAATGAATAATGAACTAGATTTCAGTTTGGAAATCATCATCATCATCCATAAAACCTTCCAAATTACAACTAAAACAAACAACTAAAACAAGCAGGTAATAATTCACAAAACCTAATTCAAAGCCCCAAAACAGAAGGCGAGATCTCACTGTAATAGAAAGTCGGTGTCGGAAGGGAACCACGTGCTCCGAAGCGCGGCACGTCGATCAACAGACGTGAATCCGGTCTGGCCGTTCACAGTGCCGAGCGAGAGGGCACAGTGGCGTGGGCGCATTGCAGAGCAAGAGGGAGAGGGAGGGAGGGAGAGGGAAATAGAGAGAGAGGGAGAGGGAGTGGGAGGGAGAGAGAGAGAGAGAAATAGAAAGGGAGAAAGGAATGGTGCAGAGCAGTGGGAGAGAGAACGGTGCAGAGTGAGATAGAGAGAGAGAGAGGGAGGGCTCCGGCGGTGGCTTGGCCGGTGCGGCGGGAGGGCAGAGCAAGGAAGGGCAGAGCGCGGGAGAGGGAGGGAGGGAGAGAGAGAGAAATAGAGAGAGAAAGGGAGAGGGAGAGCGAGAGGGAGAGGGAGAGCTCCGGCGCAGGCGGTCTCCTGCGGTGGCGTGGCCGGTGCGGCGCGAGGGCAGAGCGCTGGAGAGCAGAGCGCGAGAGTGAAAAGTGAATAGCGAAGGAAAGTGAAAAACAAGGGAAGCCGGGCACTGGATAAGTAAGGGGCTATAGAAGCGGTCGCCATTGGCGGTCGCTAATACTGCTTTAAGCGACTGCCACAGGTGGTCGCCCGCGTTTTTAAACCGCGAAAAGTCAATCCTCTAGTAGTGTTTATACAAGCCATTACACCGAAAAAAAGATCTAAGAACACAAATCTATAATTCCATCTTTTGTCTTGATTTGTTTCTTGGTTCACAATTCACATCACTTGAAAATCTATACCATACTCATGAATTGGATGGAAAATGTCATCGTATCTTTATATTGCTAGAAAAAAAATATGTTATGCCATGCAAATAGAAATCTATTTCCAAGTCGGTTGGTGAACTCATACTTGTACATGCTTCATATTACAATGTGTGAAACTGAACAGATGGTGAAAGACATCGAGGGTGATGATGAGGGAGAGTTACTGTATGATCAAGACTCACATGTTTCAAAATTCATATTAAAAGGAGTGGAACCGGGAACTTACAGATGCATCAATACCAACCCAGACAAAAAGATATAGGTCTTGACGGACAAGCAGAAAGAGCATGTTAGAGATGTAGGTCTGTCACATCTGTCAGAGATAGACGATATGGGGATAGATCATGCTCTAATATCCGGGCTGGTAGAAAGGTGGAGGCCTGAAACCAATACATTTCACCTACCCACGGGGGAAGCAACGATCACTTTGGAAGACATTGCATACATTTATGGCCTCCCTATTGAAGGTGAACTGGTTACGGGAAGAACCTTTAATAATGCCTTTGTCTCGGAAGTCTGTAAAGAATTGCTTGGTCTTACCCCACGTCCATTGGCCCTACCATAAAGTTTAAATGGTTGGAGGATAATTTCAAGCCCTCCAAGAAGATGAATGAAGTATGCAAGACTAGAGCATCGATTTTTTTCCTCGTTTCTGGACAGATATTTGCAAATTCTTCTCGTGCAAGGGGGCCAGCTTAGCAGCTAGAACTCTTTAGGGAGTTCAAGCCATATGCTTGGGGTCCAACATGCCTTGCAAGTTTGTACAGGATGCTTGCAAGGGCTAATAGGTTGTTAAGAGATGAAGAGGAAGGGGAGGTTGAGGAAAAAAAAAGAAAGTTGAAAGATTACATTGCTCAAGACTCTTACAGGCCCTCTTCAGCTGCTACAGGTGATTATATTTTAACCAGTCAACACGATTGGTTATTAGTAATCACAACTTTACATTATGTGTTAACTGTTTGTGTTGTTTCATTCTTTCAGATTTGGGCCTACTCTAGGATGGCAATTGGGAGGTGCCTTAAGCCCGATCCTAGTTGGCAGAAGGATCTTCAGTTCCCATTGTTTAAGACTTGGGAGAAAAGACTCGAAGACTCGAAAAAGTTAACAAACTTGAAAGAAATTCGCGCCCACATCAACAGCCTGCAAGATGATGGGGTACTCATTTGCTTCAAAGTTACTTAACATATTTTTCAACGCATTCAGTTTAATTTATGGAGTTGGTTATTGGTCTTGTTTCCTTTGTAGTTCTTATGGCAACCATACAAGAAGATGACAAAGAAACTCTTGCAATTAGTGCCAAAAGGAGACAAGCAATTGTTCACGTCTACCACTGTCCTCATCCATTATTGCATGTGAACACGGTATCCCAATTACTTCCCATTTGTGGCACATGCAAGTCCGATGATCAAGATGAACAATGTGTACATAGTTTGCAGACTGAACTTGAAACTCGCCTAGACTTACAACGCATGCATGCAACCTCCGGGCTTCTTCTGTTTCGTATCCTAGCATCTTCTCAGCGTATGGAGTCAAACGACTATTAATATTCAGGTTTTCAGCATGTCGTTTTTGAAAGAATTCCATCAATCTAGCTCTTATCTCCTCCACTTGCTTAACTATTAGTAAAGCTCGAGGTCTTTCAACATGCTGTTGGTACACTAAGCGGCATTACTTGTAAGCGTGTCATATCACCAGCCTTCAACAAAGGCATTTGCCCAATGTTGCCGACCAAATCCGTGTATATAATTATATGCATTTTGACTGACAGACCTAATGTCTTCCATAAACGCCTCATGTTCACATGCCCTGTATGCCTTTGCAGCACACCAAAACTTCATCACAATTGCCGGATCTTTGAAAGTTGATTTAATATTTTCCGTGAGATGGCGACAATAGTAAGAATGACTTGCACTTGGAATAACGTTTGCCAACGCAGGAACAAGGCCCTTCTGCCGATCAGAGACAATTGTCAAATTCATAGGTTCTCCGAATGATACAGAAAGATTGGCGAGGAGCCACTCCCAGCTGTCGCGCCTTTCTGCCTCCCCAAACACAAAGGCTATTGGGAACAGCTTGTGGTTTGCATCGAGGGTCACGAACACCATTAAAACTCCTGGGTACTTGCCATGGAGATGTGATCCATCGACCGCAATCATTGGCCTAAGCGATGTGAATGACCAAATGCAAGGACCAAAAGCCCAAAAAAATCTCTTGAACCTATCGTCGTCGGACGAATCAATATTAGTGATAGTACCCGGGTTCATCATTTTCAACTCCTCACAATACAGAGGGAGGATCTTAAAAGATTCTTCATACGAGCCTCTAACTTTGCGCAGTGCAATGTCCCTTGCCATATGTGCCTTTCTGTAAGAAATTGTGACACCAAACTCCATTTGATAGTCATACATTATTTCCTTAGGCCTAATGTTATGATTTAGCCGTACTTTCTCCAAAATGTACTCTACAATTAGTTCTGATGATGCCTGACGATGTGCAATGCCTATCATTGGCTTCGAACATTTATGGATTGGGTTATAGGTCCAAACCTTGAAGCGTGCTTTCAATGATGGATGCGTGAATGCGCCATGGGCAGTCACATTCTTTGCAGCATGCGGTGACCTTGAACTGTTGTGTCTTCAAGTGCTGAAGAGTGAAGTTGTTGTATAATGCAAATTTAGCTAAAGTCCTCCTAAGATCATCACGATTCGGAAATTCGGGCCCTAGCCACATCTCTCGAGATGAATTGTGCTCCAACTCTGTATTAAATTCTTCCGGGACCATGTCATCTTCGAATATATCTTTCCGATTATGGGAGCTAGGTTCTCCGACATTCAACATCAGAGGTCTTTTGTCTATTTCAATTGAATTGTGAGCAAGATTGGTTCCCATGTTCCCAGTTTCAATAGGGACAAATTCTCTGTCATCAGGCAGGTTCGGTACATCAACACGGTCATTGAGAATGCAATAACTTTCTTTCTGCAATTCATTGCTACCGATGTTCTGCCCTGCTGAGAATTGAATGTCATTGTTTTCGCATAGATTGATAGTAGGAATTTCATGACTTTGTACGGGACGTACTTTGAACTTCATATTATGATTGCTCCCTGAACAATCAGTTTGTTTGCCTCGTAAAGAGTGCATGTCCATCTCAAATGACCTTCAAGATAAACATATGGAAAGAATTGCATTAGACATTAACTAGAAATAGTATTCTGCATTATTTAAAATATCTTTAAAATAATTTATATACCTTCTCTGTTCTCCGATGTGTTTCGCATGACCAATCGGTCTTCTATTAATGTATAGTAATATCCCATTTGTATTGTGGTTTGCAAGTGTTAACATGCACTTGATGTCACTATCATCCTCTATGGGCTATGGCAGCCAATGAAAACACATGATTATTGTGATGGAGATAACGTATGCTTAGGTTCTCGCAGGTTTCCTCTCAATGTGAAGTTTCAAGAGCTATGTTCATCCATTCAGGAAATGTTATGTCGCTTTGAATGAACCTCATCTTCTGATTTCCACCTTCATATAATGGGTGAATCATGTCAAGTTTAAATTCCCCGTCGTAGTGGAAAATCACAATCAACTCACCACCTGACAGCCTAATGAAAAACAGAAAAATGAGTATTTAGGCATTATTACTGTACCAACATATACTTCCAATGCCAACAACACCTCATTAACCAAAGAAGTGTGAGATTGCAAGAGGCTAAAAGGCATAACACAGTAGCCTAAAATGATCTACACACAAAAAAATTCAAGAAAGGCTAGGGGGGAAAGGGCTGAAGACAATAATCTATGGCCTAAAACACCCAATACTCAGAAATTATAAAAAGTGGCTGGGGTTACAAACAATATACAAAACGTATGCAAGAATACAGTACAAGCAATGAGTTTCACACTCCAAAATAAACAATACAAATGTCTGTGAGCTTGTCTAACAACTTTTATACCAAAAGTAAAAGGAAAAGCATCACAAATGAGACATTATATTCATTTTTTTCAGGTTTCTTTGCAAGAGTAGACATAAATGCAGAAACCTCTTAAATGGAGATCAACAACCACCAAAATGAAATCAAAATGACCGATAAAGTGAGAATACAAGCCCATAGAAAGTATGTCTTCGGTTGGAGCCAAAAAGTGTTTTCTGAGGAAGATAGGGTAGAAAAAGAACGGAAAATAGGGGATTTTATTTTGAGGATAGCATGCGCAAAGTGATGATAGCGTCACTCAATATTATTTTGAGTGACACTATCGTCGATAGGAATAAAAAATTAAAAAAATATAAATCCAGCGGGAAGACCCCATTAGTGCCGCAAATTTGGCCAGGACCCTTCGGAATAAGTGGCTATATTTTGGGATTTTTCTAGTAAAATCCTCAAGAAAGAATAAATAAATTACCATGTACATCCATTAGGTATATTTACTTCCATTTATATGTATGTTTTCATTTTTTTTTTTAAATTTATTTTCTTATTTGATTTTTGTGAATTGTTTTAGTTCACCAAGTCTAATTGATGTAGGTTTTGATTAATGTTTATAAGATTAATGATTAATGATCAACTAAATCAATTGTTAGTGTGCATGAGACATCTACTAAGTGAGATATGTTTGAAGTTATTATACTTCATGAATTCTCTTTCATTCATTTGCATAATTGTTTGGCTTTCTACTAAGTGGGGTTTTTTTTTTTTTTTTGCATAAAATAACATTAAATAAGACATAAATTGAATGTGCTGGGGCCCATTGGTTGGTTGAGGTCGATTTATGGGACCATGGGTCTATCCTACATTAGATTTGAATTTGGTGAATTTGGGAATTTGGGGTTTTTTTAGCAATTAAGAAGTTGGTACTATTAATTGCATCTCGAAACTAAACTTGATAATTGAGAAGTTTGTACTATCAATTGTGATGAAATGGAATTGAGCATTGAGAAGTTGTTGCTATCATTGTGTCGGAATTCATTTGGGCATTGTGAAGTTGGTACTATGGTTATGCAAAAACATCATATGGCACCATGAGGTTGTACAATGTCAGTTTCGCTGAAGTTGGTGCTATGTGTTTGAATATTCAGAATACAAATCAGAAGCATACAAGAGAGAGTTTGCAAGAGAATTTCTGTATTTTATTGTATTGATGATCGGTACATATATAGCATCGATAGCCTAAAGTAGTGGATCTGATTACAAGATTACAGGCACAGTTAAGGTGACTAATATCTATCTAATATCTATTGACAACTCATACAATGTTGACTGGTGGGCTGACCCATTGGTCTAGTTGACCTGTTGCTAACCTGCTTCTTTACACCCCCTCTCAAGCTTTGGATGGGAGAAGGTGACCATCGAGAGCTTGGGAACGAGCTCCAAAAAACGAGATGTGGAGTGGCTTTTGATGAAAAAATCTGCTTCAATTAGCCTTTGGACAACCATTAGATTTATATTAGGAGATGCATCGTATTTTTTCTAGTTTCTTCTTGGGATCCTGGGGATGAATGATGAAAAGGACTGGCCCACTACTGTAAGTTTTTAGATTTTTAAATATCATTTTCAATAACTTATTATCTTAACTTTTTAAGATAAAACTACTATAGTTAAAAAGTTTTTAATAAAGATAATTCTTATTTTTTTCGAAATGCAACCATGTATTTTAGTAGTTCTGTAATCTTTCTCCATAGTGGTTGCTAATTCTCCATAATATGTTTAGACGTTTAGACTCTCAAAGCAAACATATGTCTAGATTCTCTTCCTCTAATGAAGAATCAGACCTCTCACCTCTTTCTGCTATCTAATGAAGAATACGAGGGATCTGGATTCTCTCTACAGTGTTACTTCTAGTTGCATTTTATTGAACTAATTTAACAAAACGAAGAGGTTGCTTGTAGCGAATTTGTGATAGCGCTTCATGATTTATAAATGTTGTTCATGATCGTCTACATCTCTTAAACTTCTTTAAATCCATTTGATTATAGTCATGTGTGTGTGTGTCGTGGATGCACTAATTCTTTTGTATGACTAGTTGATAGTCAGAGAATGATGGGTGTGTGGATCAGCTTCGTCTAATCAGATCACTTGGAGATGTACTTAATTTCTTCTATTAAGATATGGTTGCAGGTGGGAGGATCGATGTTGTTTCTTGAGTCATGTAACATTGCTCTCTCTCTCTCTCTCTCTCTCTCTACTCCATTATCTAGTCTCACTTTAATCAATTACTTCTGATGTATTCCAACTCCTTGCAAACAAAAATGCCCATTTGACAATGAATTCCTAAGTATTCCAATTCCAATAAAAAAGGCTCATTTGATGATGAATTCTCATGTATTGCAATTTCATGCAAAACAAATTAGCTCATTTGACTTGACAATGAATTCCTATGCAGTTTCATGCAAGCAAACCATCCCATTTGAATTAATTTCTTCCAATGCGTTCCTATTTCATGCAAATAAATAGGCCCATTTGAATCAATTGCTTCCTATGTACTCCAATTTCATCTGAAAAGCATGCCCGTTTTAGGTTTCAATTAGAGTTTGAATTCGGTGATTTGGTAATTGGGCTTTTTTTAGGGTTTCTCATTGTGTATATAGGGAAATTTGGGTTTTAGGGATATTAGGATTTCAGTATTTAATTTGTATTAGTGTGCAGGGTTTTGATTGGGTTGAGGTCGTAGATGGGATTGGATAGCCGGGCTCGAGTGAGATGGTTTTGGGTTTTATGTGGGTTGGATTCTAGGGTTTGACCGAGAGGTTTGGATTTCTAGGGCTGAGGTTTAGGGATGACAGGGGGTTGGGGATGGAATGGGGTTCGATTAGGGTTAGGGATTAATTTTTTGTGATGGACTAGGATTTAGGCATTTTGGGGAAATTTTTGGGATTTGGAATTAGGGCTTTGGTAGGGTTGGGGATGTGGTTTGGTGGAGATGGAGTTTTGGGATGGTTCAACAGTTAATAGTTATTTTTTTCGTTCTCTTTTTTAATTGGGTTTGGGATCAGTTAGGGATGGAGATTGATGGGGGTGGTGATGGATTAGTTTTTTATTTTTTTTCCTACCCTCTCTCTATTGCCCGTTTCGTTTTTTCTTCCTCATTTTGGTGGTCACCGTTCTTGAAATTTATTGACAATTTGCCCATTTGAAAGTAATTCTTTTATATTTAATTTTAGTTTGCTTACATTTTTTAACATTTACAATACTATCATTGCTTCGTGATTTTTCTAGTAATTAATTTATTTTTAAATTTCAGTGAAAAAGCAGTAAGGACTAGGCGGTATAGGAAAAGGTATGTTTATTTTTCGAATGCATGCATCAATGAAAGAAGTAAGCAAGCAAGTAAGCATCATAGTGTTTGGTTCACTAGCTTTTTGTGCTTGTTTCTACTACTTCTATGAAAGCATGAACGAGAAGAATAGACATTTTCTATTTGGTTGGGCTTCCATTGGACTTTGTGAACTATTGTTGGTTCAAACTACACAGCTTGTAAGAAATACTTTTCCCTCAAAAGGTCTTTTAAAATAATTTTGTTTAATTAAATGAAATTCCTAATTTATAAATGAATTTGTTTGTAGAGCATGAGGATTCACAATTCATCTATTTCAATTAGCCTTTGGGCAACCATTAGATTTATATTGGGAGCTACATCGTATTTTTTCCGGTTTCTTCTTGGGATCCAGGGGACGAATGATGGAAAAGACTGGCCCACTATTGTAAGTTTTTAGATTTTTAAATATCATTTTCAATAACTTATTATCTTAACTTTCTAAGATAAAACTACTAGAGTTAAACATGCCCATTTTGAAAATGAATTTTCATGCAAAAACAAATAGGCTCATTTGACTTGACAATAAATTCCTATGCAGTTTCATGGAAACAAACCAGCCGATTTGAATTAATTTCTTCCAATGCATTCCGATTTCATGCAAATAAATAGGCCCATTTGAATCAATTGCTTCCTATGTATTCCAATTTCATCTAAAAAGTAGGCCCGTTTGACAATTGACTTCCTATGTTTTCTAATTCAGACTAGCGGGCCATTTGAATTAGTTACTTCCAATGGAAACTTCCGTCCAAATAAATGCTTTTCTTGCATATTCCAATTCAACATTTATCTGTTATAGGATGTCTTATTTCCAATTTGGGCGGTGGTTTGTTTAGTATCTTCAATGAGGGGATAATCTCTCTTTTGCATGTGCAGAATACATCTTTCTTTTGGGTGTGCAACATACTCCTACTACTAAGGAAGGTAGCCATCATAAGGTAAATGTCCAAGTCATTGGACAACTACTTGGAACCCATATTATATGTTGACTGTAACACAAATGTTATTTAATCGGCCCCCTTCCATCCAAGCCATCTCCAACATCCTCAATTGCTCCCAAATGGAGAAGAGCTAGCCATGATGTGATTGTGGACGGTAAACAAGACAAAATTGGAAGAGAGAGTGATGTTCCCATGCTTGAGTCTCCCACCTGAATTCAAGAAGAGAAGGCGACCCAGAACCTAGGGTTCTCAGTGCAGGACTTGCTCACCAATGACTCCTCATCCTGGATAAGCTGATACTTTAGGTTCTGGGGTAACCTGATACTCATTATCCTGCAGAAAGAGTGACTATCGGAGTAAACTTCGTTATATTTCTATCTTGAATGCGTGTAAATCATAAATTTTGTTATATTTCTGTTGAGATTGTAAAATATATGTTGAGCAGCTGCAGAAAGAGTGACTCGAGCAAACTTTGTTATATTTCTATCTTGAATGTAAATAATACAGTTTGTTATGAATCTATTCAGATTGCAGGAGGATATGTTTGAGTGTTTTTTTAAAAGAAAGAGGAGGCCATCGTGTTATGTTTCTGACTCTTGAACCGCACACTTGTATTGAAAGGATTTCAATTCAATAGATGTGATCTCTACAGGTGGCATTACAATAATATTTCCGGCCTTGCTTCAGGTATCTTGTTCAAACGGATTTACCACATCTAAATCTTTTTTCCTCTAGAACTTTGCTATTTTTGTGTTGAAAATCGATGCGTATGCCTTGCATAACACCATCAAGAAATACAATGTTGAAATCGTCGAAGACCTTGCATCAATAAAAAAAAAGTATTGGGTTCATTCAGATTAAGATTAGTGGAATCTGATAATGTTACACCCTGACCCGAACTAATCGTGATTAAGGCTAATTAATTAAGATTAATGCCAAATAAGCACGAATAATTGAGTTAATGAAGATTAATAACAAAGAGAGACAAATTACTCTCAAATGATACATTAAGCATAATGGAATGGACTTGAGTGGATTAAAAGTGAGTTTGGAGTCAAATAAGCAAGGCCAAGGACTTTTTCGTAAATACGGATTTTCACGTATTTCGTCAAATGCGGAAATTCTTGATACCAACGTGTGCGTCTCGAATAGTATGTTAACTTTCATAATAGGCGCGATTCCATTTGACCTCAATGAACCAAGTTAGGCTTCAAGTGACTCAAAATGTAATAAAGATAATGGGAAGGGGGTTTTGGAGTGTGAACTCTTATATTAGAATGAAATGAATCATTCACCCATTTCACCACATCAACCCTAGCATCGTTCCTCTCCATCTTCTTCCTTTTTCCTCTTTCATTCTCCTTCATCGAGAGCAAGATTAGGAGAGATTCACGGAGGTTCTTGAAGAGTGTAGCACCGTCTTCATCTTCTTCCTCAACCATTCCTCCATTTGTGAAGTGTGAAGCTCGAAAGAGAACTCAAAATCTCTTTGCTTGGAGCTACAAGTAAGTAGATGTTCTTTCCTTAGGATTTCCAAGTTCTATTGAGTGGTGAGGGAAGGTTTCTAGCATAAATAGCTTAAGGGTCGTGCATTTTCATGTTTTCATGGAGTTAGGGTTTCATTTGGGCGTTTTCCATCTCAAAGCAAGTTGAGCAAGAGGACTTTGGGTGCATTGACTACAAGAGGCAAGTATAAACACTCTCCTGTGATTATTGTTAACCATTGTAGAGTTTTATGGAATTTCTATGGATTGAATGTATAGATTAATGGATATTAGAGGTATTATTAGTGAATGGATATTGTATGAGAAGAGAACTTGAAGTTCCAATGGTCATTCTCAAGAGAATGCATTGTCTTGGACTTTTATAAATTGTTGAAAAGGACTGGAGTTCAGGGCACTCAGTCTTCAAAAGTTGTTTCAGAACTTCTGAAGCTCAAAAATGGGATTCTGGGTGGGTTCCGGCTAGCCGCGAGGCTAACTGTAAAGCTAACCGCCGGAATCCATAAATGGGCGAGCTTCTGGAAAGCTAACCGCTAAAATTTCGGTTAGCCGAAATTGAATTTTCGGCTAGCCGCAGGGTAACCGTAAGGTGACCGAAAATCGAGACAGAAAATATCAGCTTCTGGAAAGCTGACCGTGAGCTAACCGCCGAAATTTCGGCTAGCCGCCGGTCGAAATTCGGCTAGCCGCCAAGTAGGTTCCGGCTAGCCGCCAACTAAGTTGCGGCTAACCGCCGGGTAACCGCCGAGCTGACCGACATTGGCCAACACATTAATTGTGAGTAAAAATTTGGCCAATCGATCGGACCGAGGGGACTCAGTTTGAGTCCAGTGGATTTTGGATTTTTGGATTTTTGCATAAGTTTGGAGCACTCCTTGTGAGTATAAATGCTCCCAGATTAGTTCGAAGACTAATCACGAAGTAAATTGAAATTATTGAGAATTAAGGATGGTGAAGGGAGAAATTCACAATTAATAAATTGGGGTCTAGACTTCCATGGACGTTAACTACGGGGACTATAATGTACACACACCAAATATAAATGTGATGCTCATCATGAATAACACGTGCATTTAGTACCGTTGGTTATATCTATATGGTTGTTTAGATTTAAGATAGAATTAAATGGAATCATGATTGTCTAGTGATTCCTTATTGTAACATTGTGTCCTAATCTAATGAGATTGGTATCACTATTATTCCATTCCCTTGTTATTATGGGAATCTTGGAACTGAATTGAATCCAGAGATGGATTGCTCACTGAAAAGTATTCACCCTTGAGTCTGGCACTACCTAGCTATTGTTTTAGAACTTTAAATGAGTTCAATGAATGAATAAATGAGACAAATGTCTAATCCTACTGCAGTAGATGGATTTGGGGGCGTTCCGGAGCTCCGTGGTAATGCTACTTGTCCCTGGCCCGGACACTAGTAAGTCCCACTAAATTCCGATCGTATCTATGGGTATTGATCGATGCCTTCCGTTTGGAAGATGAATCCTTCCTCTGAGGGAAGATGGTAATAATGAATCCTTCCTTTGAGGGAAGATGGTAAATGTAATGAAATGAATGCTATGGTAGTGGCCACCCTATACATGTCCATAAGATTGACTTTCGTGTCGATTTATTGTTATTGTAGGAAATTTCTAGACCCATCTAGGATTGGAACTATTATTGACATATTGAATGAATCTAACTCATGAACTAACATGCTATTGCAAGAATTGTTTATACATTGTTGAACCGTCGTGTTCACTAGTGTTATTGATGGCATTACAGGCCCGTTTGCCATTGCCGGTGCGGCAGCACCCCAGGCGGGAGCGGAGGAGACCGCTCAGGTTCCTCTAGGAGGACTGAACGAATGGAATGGCCGGGATACCGTTTGACATGGGTATCCGAGAGCGAATCAGAGATCGGAATATTTTGAGTGAATATTTTGAGAAACATTTGAGAGATTATTCTTTTGAATAATCATTTTGGGTTGTAATTAATGGTCATTGATGTAATTAATGGTCATTGCACAATATTTTTGGACATGCACTAATTGTGGGCACATGATGGATAGTACACATGTATAAGGAACATTATTTTGTATACATGTACATCTTAATTGCTATTGTTAAGTGAAATCGTTTCCGCAGATTTGTGTCTTTGACAGGTTTATTGAGATTGTTATCCCTTGTGGATTTCGTTTTAACTACGGTTAATTCGGGGTTTACGGGAGTAAGTATGGGCTCACGGCTCGGGGTTTACCGGATCTCGGGCCCGAGTCGTGACAGATAATCTGTGTACTACCATTGCATTTTTATTATGTTATTCAGATTGAACCATTTTGTTTGCTAGGGGGTTTTGCTCGATCATTGCAGTTAGTGGAAGGAAAGTATTGTGTCTGCTATTTTGGATTGATACAGATTTGCAAGCAATGGTCTATGGACTAAATTGGCCACAAATTTTGGTCATTGGGTCTTAAAATTTGGATGTGAAATTTATTCAAAGTAATGGGTGGCAGCAGAATACAATGTCAACCACAAGATATCATACAGTTGTAACAGATTGTTGACATGTCTGTCTAGAATGGCTGAGCCGTACAGATAATACTTCAATTCAATAGCTATGTGCAGCCCGTTCCACCAGTTTACACTGACATCAATTTTAGGATTGGATGTGTATGTTAGCAACACTGTCTGGCTAACTTTAAATGATGGATCTTCAACTTCATACGCATTGTACCAACAAAGATATCCGTTCTCTTTAATTTTCCTTTTTCCTTTGCAAAAAATTGCAACTTCATTGCAAGTGCTGAAGACTGTTACATAGCTTATGAAATTATGCCTTGACAGCTCCAACTACATGAGATCATCAAAATACCCCCAGCACCCAAAAAAAAAAAATGAAAAAGACAAAAACCAGAACATAGACCCATCTGCTTTCTACTTTTGTATATAGATCCCAAAAACCCTTCCCCCAGTGACCTGTCCAAAGGTCCCGTGCCAAGGAGAAGAAACTCTCCTTCATCAATCAGTTGGGAGGTCCCCTCAGCAAGGTTTATAGGAGGTCATATGCCATTGAAGATATCCATCTTATTCTGCAGACGACTTTCATGAATTGCACCTAGCCTGATCGCACGTCCATTTACCAAAAATCCACAATTGAAGACTTGAGCTCTAATTTATTTGGTGATGAGCTTGCTGCACCAAACTTCTGAAATCTAGTTAACTGTAGTGTTATCTGAAGACTGGAGCACCAAACTTTGTAGAGTATGAAATAGGGATTTCTGAAGGAAAAAATAATATCTTTCTTCCTGCATACAAAAAATGTAGTTCTGCCTGCGTAACTGATCCAACAGTGTACTGGTTAAATTGGCCTCAACACAGCCAACTCTGGAAGCTGGGAAGACCAATCACATATTTACAGACAACATATGTGTCACATCCCGGTCCCGAATCACCCTGGCCTAGGGTAATCCCCGAGGTGAAATACACGTACTCCCGTGTGATTGTACCTGTCGCGAGTCAAACACAAGCACACGAAGGAGAAGACTATTCCACTCGTGAGTCGAACTCACTGATAACTATCAATCAACAGTTCATATAGCGGAAGCTTATAACAAATGATCATCATAACCCTGTACAATCCCATAAATAACATTCAAGTTTAAAATCAAAAGAAGTTATACATTGGTACAAAATGTTTGTCCAAAAGAAAGTTCTATACATCGTTATCAAAATACATAATAAAATGAATTGAATTTGGTGTGACTTCACAAAAACATTAGTCACACATCTACTATGCTCTCAAAATGTCTCGGCGCTCTCCGAACCGAGGAGTCTCTACATGGGCCCTACCCCAGGCCACTCCTCTAGTCCCGAAGGTACCTCCTGGGTACCCTTATCTCCCTCCGCGGTCTCTGTAGGACCGGGGGCTGCGTCTGTGCCTGTGACACCAAGAATAGTATCTCAATACAACTATTTAGCAAGCATAAACCGTAAACAGGGATACATTGAAGTTTTTAAGGACAATAACAATTTGAGAATAAAAAAAAAATAAGACGAGTAAAAGAGAAATTAAATAATCCATTTTCATGAATAAATCCTATATGTCATTCCTTTTAAAACCATTAAAGAAACTATAATACAAAAATTGACAACTACATAAAGCTCATCCTCTCATTGAGAGCAAATCGTGTTGGGATGTCACTAGGGGTCCGGCCAAAGATCCTCCTAGCTACCCGGGTCCTGGAGTTCCGGTGCTCCAGTCTGTCAACTGCGCAGCGACGTTCAATAATAAACCAAGACTTAACCCCGTCGAGTACCGTCCGGTCGAAGCTAAGTAGTGCCGACTTATTCAAATCAATTTCGTTTGCAATTCAAATCGAGTGACTATTTAAATATTTGGATACACCCAATGGCGTTATCCATATCAATATCACATAATGTATAACAATTGGAGAGCAATATATATAACCATTTTATCGAAAATTGATGTAATTACAATTCTCGTTTTCAATACTTAAAGCAATTATTTAACGACTATAACAATTGATAATAAATTATTATTCATATAATCTATTGTCATCCAATACAAGATTAATTTATAAAATCAACATGTTATTGTTTTCTTAGTGTCACTTATGATGATCTCATGTTGGATTTCTAAATTAATCCTCATGGCTTAACAATAGGTTAATGATTTCATTTGGGCTTAATTAGAAGGATTAGGGTCCCAATACTAAGACATAATGAAACCTAAGTTCCTATGGTAAGGGGGTGTACATCCTAATTATCCATTTGGGATTGATTAGGATGGTTAATTATGGACTAAGAGTAATAATATACCTTCATTGAACCAAAAAGAGGCTCTCCAGACTGGTTTAGGCAGTTCTACCGGTAGAAATTCCGGTAGAAGAAGTTCTACCGGTAGAACTACCGGTTTAGGCTTCTCTACCGGTAGAACTTCCGGTAGAGACAGCTCTACCGGTAGAACTACCGGTTTAAGCATCTGGATTTCCTTCTCCAGGCTCTCTGCCAGATTTTTGACTGTTTCTATCGGTAGAACTTCCGGTAGAACAGGGGTTCACAGTTTTCTTCAACTCTCTGTGTGATTTCGAGCCGTTTCTACCGGTAGAACTTCCGGTAGAACGTTTCGAGTTCAATTTTTCTTCTTCTTTCTATTTTAATCTCTTCCAAATGAGCCTCCTTGCTCTCCAAACACATACACAAGAATTCTATACTTCCCAAAACAATTACAAGAAGAAATCCAACTCATTTACCTTCTTTAAACATAAAAACCCAATTTTATGGAAAGAGAAAGAGAATACTTGAATCAATTGAAAATGTACAAAATGCAACCCAATTTATGTTTATACTTGCCTCAAGGAAGAGCTTATAACTTCACACCCACTTGACTTGAGGAAAAACCCAAAAGCCCCAATATTCAAACCCTAATCATCATAAACACATAGAAATGGATGAGGATGTAATGCATGTATGAGGATGGGTCTATTCATCTCTAAGATGCTCAAAATCATGGTCAAAGGGTTTTGCTACTCACCTTTAGTAGGGATTTCGAATTTGAGATGGAATAGAGAGAGTTGGAAGATGTCCCTTGTCACAAGAAGAAGAAATGGAGAAGATGAAGATGATGATGCCCACTCCACTCTTAAAGCACATGCAATAGTTCTTGAAGGATTGAATGAGGAGAGTGAGTAGAGGAGAAATGGCAAGGAGAGTTGCAGAGAATGGAAATGAAATGAATGAAAAGGAAAGAGGGTTCATGTCTTATATATGAAATGAAATGAACTTTTTGCAAATCAACCCATTTGTTAAGAACATTTCCAAATCAAGTCAATTGAGAGTCCACTTCCTCAATGAGTGGTCAAATGAGGTCAAGTCTATTATGAAGGTTGATAGGGTCGACAAAATACACGTATTAATGGAAAAATGACGTGCAAATGATGCAATTTGTGAAAATCAAGAATTTCGAAAAAGCTCTTAATTACATTAAACCGAGTCAATCGGTGTCAACTCATCTATTTAGGGTTCAAAACTCACCCAACTCAATCAAATGCATTAATCAATACTAATTCATCATAATTAGGAGTCACGCATAGTTAATTTGGCTAATACTCAATTAACTAGTAATAATTAAGGTTAATTAGGCTTGGGGTGTAACAATATGACAGCGAAAACTGATGTTTAGTCATCAGTAATCAATATGAAGATCAAAAAAGCACATAAAACATGTGACTGAAATGAATATGCAGAACAGGAAACAGTAACTACAGAAACAGAAGCATCTTAAAATAGCTAATAAACTTGAAATGCAGACGTTAAAAACTAGGATGGAGTTCTAAACTCAAGTCATGAAACACTCAATACTATTAAGGGCAGTCCTGCCCAAGCATCACTATAGCGTTTCAGAACTCAGTTCTGAAATGAGCTGAAAGCAGTCGAGGATAACACGCAGTAACTTAGTTCATACAACAGAGTGACAGCAATAGTGGATAACCAACCATCAGTGGCTATAATTCAAACAATAGTGGTGAAGTGGCTGCAGTAGAGGGGGCACACAATAAGCGGACGCAGAGCTGCTTCTCTCTGTAACTTACAATTGCTTCCCTATGTCTTCAAAGCAGGCGTCTTAGAATCCAAACGCTTTTGTCCTTGACATTGATGAGAGTCACTTCCTTGACAAGGTTTGCTTAGACACTCATGGACGATCTCGACATCATAGGGTGAAGCTCCGGGATTTTGTTCGGTTCATTGCATGTATTAGTCGATGGTCTCTTGGTAGGGTCCGGTTCACCAACTTTTTCATCGATGATTTGAATTGGACGTTCAACGTAGGTTGAGTCAGGCTTGATTTGGACTTCATCGTGCTGTATCACATGAGATGGATCACGGATATATTTTCGGAGCATAGATACATGAAAAACATTATGAACTCCTGCAAATTCTGGGGGAAGGTTGAGTCTATAGGCTACATCACCAATTCGACTCTTGATCTCGAACGGTCCAACATATCTTGGTGCAAGTTTGCCTTTTTGCCCGAACCGTATTGTACCCTTCATCGGAGATGCTTTCAAAAATACTAGATCTCCAACTTGGAATTTGAGCTTCCTTCTTCGATTGTCCGCGTAGCTCTTCTGTCGGGATTGGGCAATCTTCAACTTTTCTCGAACTTGGAAAACTTTCTCCGCTGTATCAGCAACAATGGTAGGTCCATGGAAACTTCTTGTACCGACCTCTTCCCAGCATACTGGGGTTCTGCAACTACGACCGTACAAAGCTTCAAAGGGTGGCATCCCGATAGCTGAATGAAAGCTGTTGTTATACGCGAACTCACATAGTGCCAAGTGCTCGTCCCACTCACCTCTGAAATCAAGAACGCTTGCCCGAAGCATATCTTCTAGAGTTTGTATGGTGCGTTCGGACTGTCCATCCGTCTGGGGGTGGTAAGCGGTGCTGAAACTGAGTTTAGTGCCCATAGATTGCTGGAATGACTGCCAAAATGAAGAGACGAATCTTGAATCTCGATCGGAAACTATCGAAACCGGAGTGCCATGAAGACGAACAATCTCCTTCACAAAGAGTCTGGCCATGTCATTGAACTTCATACTTTTCTTGAACGGAATAAAATGAGCCGATTTCGTCAACCTATCGACTATCACCCAAATCACATCATGTCTACGGCTAGTTAACGGAAGACCTGACACAAAATCCATCGATATATGCTCCCATTTCCACTCAGGGATGTGCAGCGGATGTAACAAACCCGGAGGCTTCCTATGCTCAAATTTCACTTTCTGACACGTGTAGCACTTCGATACGAATTCTGCTATTTCTCTCTTCATATTATTCCACCAGAATCGTCTCTTGAGATCTCTGTACATCTTCGTGCTCCCAGGGTGTATAGCATATTTGGCATAGTGTGCTTCTGTCATGATTAGAATTGTCAATTGCTGAGTCTTTGGCACACACAGTCGATCTCTAAAATATAGGACTCCATCTACCAATTGGAAATCTGGCTTATCAACGATGTGGTCTCTAATCTTGGCCAATTCAGGATCTTCAAATTGTTCTTCCTTGATCCGATTCATAATTGTAGGCTCTATCACTGACATAGCGGCTAACATCACAGAATCATCAACCCACTGAACTTCTACATCCAACTCTTCAAAAATATCTAATTCCATCCATTGAGTATCCATAGCTGCAGTCATAGAAGATTTTCTGCTCAGTGCATCTGCCACCACATTTCCTTTTCCTGGAATATATTTAATGGGAAAATCATAGTCCTTGATAAACTCTAACCACCGCCTCTGCCTCATATTGAGGTCTTGTTGGGAGAAAAGATATTGCAAACTGCGATGATCCGAATGTACTTCAAATTGTTCCCCGTACAGATAATGTCTCCAAATTTTCAATGCAAAAACAATGGCGGCTAATTCAAGATCATGGGTGGCATAATTCTTCTCGTGATTCTTCAGTTGCCTTGATCCATAGGCTATCACCTTTCCATGTTGCATAAGAACACACCCTAGACCAATTCTAGATGCATCAGTAAAAATCACAAATCCTCCTGTACCCTCAGGTAATGATAAAACTGGGGCGGTTGTCAACTTCTCCTTCAGAATCCGAAAACTCACTTCACATTCTTCGGTCCAAATGTATGGTACATCTTTCCTAGTCAATTTTGTCAACGGAGCTGATATCTTCGAAAAATCCTTCACGAATCGACGATAGTATCCCGCAAGACCCAAGAAACTCCGAATCTCTGCCACATTTCTCGGACTAGACCAGTTAATAATTGCTTCTATCTTAGCTGGGTCTACTCTAATACCATCTCGAGTTACAATGTGTCCAAGGAATGCCACTTGTTCGAGCCAGAAAGCACACTTCTCTAATTTAGCGTACAACTGATGAATCCTCAAAAGCTGAAGAGATGTCCTAAGATGATCAGCATGTTCTTCTCTTGACTTGGAGTAAACCAAAATATCATCAATGAATATCACGATAAACTGATCTAGGTAAGGAGCGAAAATCCTATTCATCAACGCCATGAAAACTGCCGGAGCATTGGTTAGGCCAAACGGCATCACCAGAAATTCGTAATGGCCATATCTTGTTCTGAAGGCTGTCTTCTCAATATCTTGCTCACGAACTCTAAGCTGATGATAACCCGATCTAAGATCGATCTTCGAAAGTAGGCTGCTCCTTGAAGCTGGTCGAACAGCTCATCGATACGAGGCAACGGGTACTTGTTCTTAATCGTCACTTGATTGATCTGTCGGTAATCGATGCACATCCGAAAAGAACCGTCCTTCTTTCTCACGAACAATACCGGAGCTCCCCAAGGTGACATACTCGGACGAATGAGCCCTTTGTCCAAAAGATCTTGCAACTGTTCCTTCAACTCTCTGAGTTCTACTGGAGCCATTCTATAAGGGGCCTTCGAGATAGGGACTGTACCCGGAATCAAGTCTATTGGAAAATCCACTTCTCTTAGAGGAGGCAGTCCTGGAACTTCGTCAGGAAACACGTCAGGGAATTCGCACACTACTGGAATCTCTTCCAACTTCGCTATCGGCTCCTTCTCGGTGATAAACGCGAAGTAACCTTCACATCCATGCTCCAAAAGCTTCACTGCATCCAAGGCTGACACTAGTCCATTGTTAGGCTTCTCTCTTCGTACACCCTCGAACACCACGTCCGTCTTGGGTTCTTGCACTTTGAAAGTGATTGTCTTGTGGAAGCAGTCAACACAAGCCCGGTGCTTAGCGAGCCAGTCCATCCCGAGAATAACATCAAAATCGTGCATCGCTAGGATTATCAAATCAGCTGGCATGACGAGTCCTCCAATCTGAATGCTGCAACCTGGGTAGTAGTTCTCACAGACTACTCTCTTACCCACCGGGGTAGTCACCGTCAACACAAAAGGAAGCAACACAGGTGGTTGCTGAAGATCACTAGCAAATCTGGGTGCCACAAATGAATGTGTAGACCCTGAATCAAACAAGGTCCTAGCATTTCTAGTACAAACCAAAATAGTACCTTCAACTACATTCCCTGCTGCTGCTGCTTGTTCATGATCCAAAGCAAAAACTCTTCCTGCTTGTTGGGGTCTCTGTTTGGCTTGTTGTCGTTGTTGTTGCTGTTGCGGCCTCGGTGGTGCTGGTAGTGCCATACGTAGGGGAGGTGCTGCAAGTGCGGGTCTGACTTGTTGCTGAGGGAATTGCTGGGGTATTCCACCCTGAAGGTTCCTGTTTCTTGGACAAGTAGCTGCCTTGTGCTCTATCGATCCACAAATGACACAAGCCCCCGTAGTCCTCCAACACTTCTCCGTAGGGTGTCCTTTGCCGCATGTGTTACATCTGGGTGCACCAATCACCACACCCTTCTGTTTCTTGTTTTGTTGGCCTTTTCCTGAAAATGATGAGCTTCTCCTGAAATCACTGCCTCTTTTCTTCATAGCCACTTCTTCTGCAGAATAGCCCCGATCTACGGCATCATCAAATGTAGCCGGTCTCTGAAATGCTGTCACATGCTCCACATATGCCGGGTTCATGCCTTCTATGAAGCGGTCCACCTTTTTCTCTTCGGTATCAATCAATTCTTCAGCATACTTGGACAACTGTTGAAAGATGTGCACATACTCCGTCATATTCATCTGATTCTGCTGCAGAGTCAGGAACTCATTTTGCTTCTTCCTCCGAATGTGATCGGGTATAAACTTTCTCCGGAATTGCTTCTTGAATGTATCCCACACAGTCTCTTCAGGTAACAACTTGAGAGGTTCTTTGATGCCTTTCCACCAAATGTTTGCTGTACCCCCGAACATCGAAGCTGTAAGTACGACCTTCTGTTTGTTATCACAATTGATAGTCTCGAAGATGTCACCAACACGGTCTAGCCATTCATCTGCTTTGATAGCGCCTTCATTCCCGTAAAAGTCGGTGGCTCCTCTCTTCCTAAATCTCTCGTACAAGGAGCTCGAGTCATTGCCTCTCATTTGATTTGCTGCTTGTGGCCCTTGATTAGCCATCAGTAGTGCTATTTGCTCATTAGTCTTCGCAACTTGTTCTATCAGCATCATTAAACGTGCATCCACATTGGGTGGGTCTTCGTTGACCACCACGAACGGGTCGTTGTTGCGGGATTCATTGTTACCGCTTCCTGAGCCGGATGCCATTTACCTGCAAAAGAGTTTCAAAATCAGGTTACAACTACACTCTATCTCTCTCTTACGCACAACTACTAGTAATAATACAACACTGATAATAAACTGATCTCAACAATCAGTACAACAAATCGATTCTATCGTATCCTTACAACGATTTCTATTTGGTTTCTAAGTCTTTTAGAAAGACTGACAGGGCTCTGATACCATACTTACGTATGTCACATCCCGGTCCCGAATCACCCTGGCCTAGGGTAATCCCCGAGGTGAAACACACGTACTCCCGTGTGATTGTACCTGTCGCGAGTCAAACACAAGCACACGAAGGAGAAGACTATTCCACTCGTGAGTCGAACTCACTGATAACTATCAATCAACAGTTCATATAGCGGAAGCTTATAACAAATGATCATCATAACCCTGTACAATCCCATAAATAACATTCAAGTTTAAAATCAAAAGAAGTTATACATTGGTACAAAATGTTTGTCCAAAAGAAAGTTCTATACATCGTTATCAAAATACATAATAAAATGAATTGAATTTGGTGTGACTTCACAAAAACATTAGTCACACATCTACTATGCTCTCAAAATGTCTCGGCGCTCTCCGAACCGAGGAGTCTCTACATGGGCCCTACCCCAGGCCACTCCTCTAGTCCCGAAGGTACCTCCTGGGTACCCTTATCTCCCTCCGCGGTCTCTGTAGGACCGGGGGCTGCGTCTGTGCCTGTGACACCAAAAATAGTATCTCAATACAGCTATTTAGCAAGCATAAACCGTAAACAGGGATACAATGAAGTTTTTAAGGACAATAACAATTTGAGAATAAAAAAAAAATAAGACGAGTAAAAGAGAAATTAAATAATCCATTTTCATGAATAAATCCTATATGTCATTCCTTTTAAAACCATTAAAGAAACTATAATACAAAAATTGGCAACTACATAAAGCTCATCCTCTCATTGAGAGCAAATCGTGTTGGGATGTCACTAGGGGTCCGGCCAAAGATCCTCCTAGCTACCCGGGTCCTGGAGTTCCGGTGCTCCAGTCTGTCAACTGCGCAGCGACATTCAATAATAAACCAAGACTTAACCCCGTCGAGTACCGTCCGGTCGAAGCTAAGTAGTGCCGACTTATTCAAATCAATTTCGTTTGCAATTCAAATCGAGTGACTATTCAAATATTTGGATACACCCAATGGCGTTATCCATATCAATATCACATAATGTATAACAATTGGAGAGCAATATATATAACCATTTTATCGAAAATTGATGTAATTACAATTCTCGTTTTCAATACTTAAAGCAATTATTTAACGACTATAACAATTGATAATAAATTATTATTCATATAATCTATTGTCATCCAATACAAGATTAATTTATAAAATCAACATGTTATTGTTTTCTTAGTGTCACTTATGATGATCTCATGTTGGATTTCTAAATTAATCCTCATGGCTTAACAATAGGTTAATGATTTCATTTGGGCTTAATTAGAAGGATTAGGGTCCCAATACTAAGACATAATGAAACCTAAGTTCCTATGGTAAGGGGGTGTACATCCTAATTATCCATTTGGGATTGATTAGGATGGTTAATTATGGACTAAGAGTAATAATATACCTTCATTGAACCAAAAAGAGGCTCTCCAGACTGGTTTAGGCAGTTCTACCGGTAGAAATTCCGGTAGAAGAAGTTCTACCGGTAGAACTACCGGTTTAGGCTTCTCTACCGGTAGAACTTCCGGTAGAGACAGCTCTACCGGTAGAACTACCGGTTTAAGCATCTGGATTTCCTTCTCCAGGCTCTCTGCCAGATTTTTGACTGTTTCTACCGGTAGAACTTCCGGTAGAACAGGGGTTCACAGTTTTCTTCAACTCTCTGTGTGATTTCGAGCCGTTTCTACCGGTAGAACTTCCGGTAGAACGTTTCGAGTTCAATTTTTCTTCTTCTTTCTATTTTAATCTCTTCCAAATGAGCCTCCTTGCTCTCCAAACACATAAACAAGAATTCTATACTTCCCAAAACAATTACAAGAAGAAATCCAACTCATTTACCTTCTTTAAACATAAAAACCCAATTTTATGGAAAGAGAAAGAGAATACTTGAATCAATTGAAAATGTACAAAATGCAACCCAATTTATGTTTATACTTGCCTCAAGGAAGAGCTTATAACTTCACACCCACTTGACTTGAGGAAAAACCCAAAAGCCCCAATATTCAAACCCTAATCATCATAAACACATAGAAATGGATGAGGATGTAATGCATGTATGAGGATGGGTCTATTCATCTCTAAAATGCTCAAAATCATGGTCAAAGGGTTTTGCTACTCACCTTTAGTAGGGATTTCGAATTTGAGATGGAATAGAGAGAGTTGGAAGATGTCCCTTGTCACAAGATGAAGAAGAAATGGAGAAGATGAAGATGATGATGCCCACTCCACTCTTAAAGCACATGCAATAGTTCTTGAAGGATTGAATGAGGAGAGTGAGTAGAGGAGAAATGGCAAGGAGAGTTGCAGAGAATGGAAATGAAATGAATGAAAAGGAAAGAGGGTTCATGTCTTATATATGAAATGAAATGAACTTTTTGCAAATCAACCCATTTGTTAAGAACATTTCCAAATCAAGTCAATTGAGAGTCCACTTCCTCAATGAGTGGTCAAATGAGGTCAAGTCTATTATGAAGGTTGATAGGGTCGACAAAATACACGTGTTAATGAAAAAATGACGTGCAAATGATGCAATTTGTGAAAATCAAGAATTTCGAAAAAGCTCTTAATTACATTAAACCGAGTCAATCGGTGTCAACTCATCTATTTAGGGTTCAAAACTCACCCAACTCAATCAAATGCATTAATCAATACTAATTCATCATAATTAGGAGTCACGCATAGTTAATTTGGCTAATACTCAATTAACTAGTAATAATTAAGGTTAATTAGGCTTGGGGTGTAACAATATGACAGCGAAAACTGATGTTTAGTCATCAGTAATCAATATGAAGATCAAAAAAGCACATAAAACATGTGACTGAAATGAATATGCAGAACAGGAAACAGTAACTACAGAAACAGAAGCATCTTAAAATAGCTAATAAACTTGAAATGCAGACGTTAAAAACTAGGATGGAGTTCTAAACTCAAGTCATGAAACACTCAATACTATTAAGGGCAGTCCTGCCCAAGCATCACTATAGCGTTTCAGAACTCAGTTCTGAAATGAGCTGAAAGCAGTCGAGGATAACACGCAGTAACTTAGTTCATACAACAGAGTGACAGCAATAGTGGATAACCAACCATCAGTGGCTATAATTCAAACAATAGTGGTGAAGTGGCTGCAGTAGAGGGGGCACACAATAAGCGGACGCAGAGCTGCTTCTCTCTGTAACTTACAATTGCTTCCCTATGTCTTCAAAGCAGGCGTCTTAGAATCCAAACGCTTTTGTCCTTGACATTGATGAGAGTCACTTCCTTGACAAGGTTTGCTTAGACACTCATGGACGATCTCGACATCATAGGGTGAAGCTCCGGGATTTTGTTCGGTTCATTGCATGTATTAGTCGATGGTCTCTTGGTAGGGTCCGGTTCACCAACTTTTCTGCAAATTTTTCGTTGGCTTGGCTTATCTTTTTAGACAAATATCCTCCAAACCAAATGAATGCATTTCCAGATAATGCCTATGTGTTGGTTTGTGCCTTGGACTTGTAAGTTCATTCATATAGGATTGCACAGACTGGCCAGCAGTGATTTCTTTTCCAAGGAGCATTGACAACTTGTCACAGTCGATGGTCTTGGAGCGCCATGATACTGCGCTAGGGTGTCCCTAAATAATCAGTACCAACTGTGAGCAGGGGCGGACCTATGTAGGTGCACCCGGGTGCAGATGCACCCTGTAAATTTTGAAAATCCTTTTAGAGGGATATGGGGGTCATGTACCCCTGCCCCACTTAAAAATCCATCTTCCACCCCCCATTTAAAGCCCATCCTTAAAATGCACCCACCCACATTAACAATCGAGAAATCCTCTCACTCTCAGTTCCCCCAAATCGAAAACTCTTGTATCTCTCCAGCCCTTTTCCCTCTCCAATGTCTTTTGAAAACTCTTCATTAACGCACCAAATCAACCGTTTTTCTCCCTTCCTGTTTCTCTTGCGCGCGGTTTTAAGTCGACGATTGACGAGGCTCAAAACTTGCAATCTTACAGATGTAGAGACATAGAAGAGGAGAAGATAGAACCAACTCCAAGTAATACTCCATGCTTTGTATTTTTTTATTTTACTATTTATTTGATGCAACCGCTGTCAAGTTAAAAATAATTTTTTCTGATTTTTCCCCTTAAAACAGTGGATTTGGAATGGATTAAGCTTTATTTTTTTTTTAGAAACTTATGAGTTTTCATGTGTTTCCTTATTTTCTTTTTAAAGCTTTGTTTTGGATTATGTGAAAAGTGGTTTGAATTTCATATGTCTGTAGTGTAGAGGCATTTTGATATCAAATGCAGTTGATTTTTGAGTAATCTGTTTGTCGATGGGGCTGATTGTTGTTTGGTAATGTTATATTAACCCAGAAACAAGCCCCTTAGAAATCAGAATTGTAAAATGTGGTTGATGCTAATATTTTGAGATCTTTGTTATTGGGACTACTGCGTTCGTCATCTGCTCATGGGTCCTAATATTTATGCAATCACTTAAGGAATCAACTTTCTGTACATTAACTGCTTCTTTAAGAGTAGAAACTAAATTTATGGAAGAGAAAAAAAAATCCTAACTTTCTGAAGTCTGAGATCTTCTTAGTATTCTCTATGAAACAAATGATGGGATTTATGTGAAGAATGTATTAATGTGAAAAAAAACTTAACTAAATTTTGTAATAATTTAAATGCAATATATTTTCTCTTTTGTCATTATTAATGTGAAGAAAGTATCACAAAATAATATTTTGGACTGTTTCAATTGCCATCGTTCCGCACCCCTTGAACAAAAATCCTGGGTCCGCCACTGACGGTGAGTTAAGTAATAGTTCTATGAGAATGTTAACAATTATGAGTATCGTTGGTACGATAGCACGCCACCCGTTTTGTGGTGTTGTTATACCTGAATCCAGAACCATTCAGCATCTCTGTCAGAATTGCATAATTTTTTTTTCTTAATCTTGCAGCGAGTTCGGACATTGTCAAATGCAAAGAAAATTTTCCCATTGCCAGAGGAAATGCATAATTGAAGCAGCGAGCGATACGTATGCTTCATCTTTGAAACCATGATCACCCCCTTCTTACTTGCTCGAACATGAGTGCTAGCAGCTCATAGTCCATTTCAGCAAAGACGACATTTATTCTACTCTTAGACATCGCTAATGAAATCAAGAAACATGTTAACAAATAGGTTGGAAATATTAAATAGAAAACTCATAGTCCATTTCAGCAAAGACGACATTTATTCTACTCTTAGACATCACTAATGAAATCAAGAAACATGTTAACAAATAGTTTGGAAATATTAAATAGAAAAATGGTTAGTAATGTCAGCAGAGGTGGTAGAATTATAGACATTCAAGTGAACATACAAAACATAAAAGCAAATACAAATTCATACACGAGAAGTCTAGATGATCCAACTATACAAAACCAATTACAAAGTCACAGAACTAAACATCTATGTAACCATCCTCATGCATTATCTCTCCATCCTACTGCGAGTATACTCTTCCCGCATTCTGAAAGCAAAGTTGTCTCTGAATGCATTCCACTCAGTGTATTGGCTAGAACCGTATCAGACTGCCACTAATGTTCCTAACCCACCTTCTTTTGTTTAACCCGAGCTAGAGTGGAAGAGGGGATAAAAGGGGCTAATGTTACGTATAGCTTTAGCCCTGAGTATTTGGATCGAAGAAGTATGAGAATAATCACCTGTGGCATAAAGTCTCTCTTGGGTGTTTTGGTGAAATAGGGCAGGGTAAAGTAATGTGTTCATGTTAACATATAGTAGTTAAATACACCCCACCCCACTCCCAGTACATCTCTACACTTGTGTTTTTGCACTTGAGTGAAGTGGAAGAGGAGTGGAATTGGCCCCAATATTAAGAAATTCTACTTCTTAATATGTTTGAATGACCTTGAGGAGATAAGAGGAGTAAACATGTTTAGTGATGCTGATTCTTCTTTTATTCATCTTCATTCAGAGTTACTTCCATATATATAATAAAGTGCCTTTACTCCTTCCTCCTGATTTAAAATATTTTTTATTTAACTTTACACCAACTACCCAAACATATGTAAACTAACCCACTATCGATTTTATTTCAACTCTCCCCATTTGGTAATTTTACTAGTATAATTGTGCAAAGTGAAGGTTAACAAGAAAAGAGGTGGCGTCAAATAAAAGATTATTAAATTTTAAAAAGCACATTTTTTTTACCAAAAATGGAAAAAAGCCTCTCTCACATGCCATGCAGTTGACAAAAAGACCACCTTTTTAAAAAAAAAAAAAAAAAGCAAAGAAAAAAAATCATTCAAGCTACAAAATGACAAAACCATTACTTGCTTTTGGTCAATTATAACATTTTGAGTTGACCCTCTCTTTTTTTATTCTCTATTGACATGAACTTCACTAATTAAATAACTTTACTTGTGTAGAGTAAAAACTTACCGTCTATTGACTTGTACCCTCCACCCCTTCTTGTTTATTTTATGGGGATTTAACGGGAAAAACCCTCATAAACTCGCTATTATTTAATTTGGCCCCAATAGAAAAGGCCAAACAGAATAGGCCACTAATTGACGTTTCACCTTTTTTTTTTGTCTTTTAGTGGGATAGTAGATATCGACTATCCAACTTAAATAAAAAGTAGCCACAAACCGCCTTTAACGGGAACTGTCTTCTTCTTCTTTTCCCTTTTTCCCTTTCATCCTCGTTGGCGAGCGACACTATCTCAACGGTGGTCCCAGGCGGTCGTCCCAGGCGGTGGTCCCCTCTCCCATTCGCTCCAACTTTTCAAAGATTGTCCACACTTTGACGCACATGGAGGTATGTCATTTTGGGTGGTTTCTTTGTCGTATTTGTGCCCTAAATTTGGAATGGGATTAGCTGTTTTCAATGGGATTGAAGTGGCAACATTGTAATCTCATTCTAAGTTTGGTGTTTAATTAAAATGCAATTTTATTCACATTGATTAGTTTGTCCATGTGGACAATGATGCATTGACTGTCAGCACTAGCCTCTGTGGGTTGTTATGTGTGGTTTTCTGAATCTAGGATTTACTGTTTTCAATGGGAATGAAGGGGCGACATTGCAATCTCATTCTAACTTTAGTGAATCTATTAAAATGCAATTTTATTCACATTGTGTAGTTTGTCCATGTGGACAAGGATGCATTCACTGTCAGCGCTGGCGTCTGTGGGTTTTTACTGTGGGGTTTCCTGAATCTGGGATTAACTGTTTTCAATGGGATTGAAGGGGCGACATTACAAACTCATTCTAAGTTTGGTGTTTAATTAAAATGTAATTTTATTCACATTGTGTAGTTTGTCCATGTGGACAAAGGATGCATTGACTGTCAGCGTTGGCCTCTATGGGTTTTTTTGTGGGGTTTTCTGGATCTGGGATTTACTGTTTTCGATGGGATTGAAAGGGCGACATTGCAATTTCATTCTAACATTGGTGAATTTATTAAAATGCAATTTTATTCACATTTTGTAGTTTGTCCATGTGTACAAGGATGCATTGACTATCAGCGCTGGCATTTGTGGGTTTTTCTGTGTTGTTTTCTGAAGCTATGAATGATGATACCTATTTATGGATCGAAACCCTTCTCCATCACAATGTTGGTGGAAATGCATTGATGGAGAGTCATCCATACAACCCATCCAGAAATCAACTGATACATATCAAATTTCTGGTGCACCAACTCGCAATTTGATGCATTACTTACACCATCTTAAGGTGGGCCATATAAAGGGTCCAGAATCTATTCTGTTAAAAGGTTCCAGAATAGTAGAACCTGTTGACTAGGATTCTCTTTGAATGAGTCAGACACGTAGGTAAGTAGTTTGCATTTTTTGGTGCCACGTTGAGCTTTTCTGTTGTGGGAATGTAAGTGGGTAGCCTTTGTATTTAAAGTAGTGCATTCAATAAAATGATCATGACTGATTTTTCCATTAATAGTTCTTTGTTTGGTGCAATCTCCCATATGAGATTATATCCCCTTATCTTCCCCTTTGAGCAGTGTTGATCATATCAACACCATAGCTCAGGTTAAACAAAAAAGATCGTATCATCAACCTTTGGTGGAAATGCATACTTGGGATGGAAAATAATCAAAAAGCAAAAGCTTCTGACAGAATCCTAGTAACAATGTTGGAGAGTCATCCATACAACCCATCCAGAAATCAACTAAATTGGCAGGAACATCAAACTGTTGTGATATATTCAGTATGAAAGTCTCATTAATAGGTGAAATGTAGAGTGCATGATTTTTCCTTCTGTCTGCCCATAACATTGACAAGCACCTTTCAAGTGGACAGTGGCGAACCCAGAATTTTCATTAAGGTGGGGCAAACATGATCTATGCAAATCTATGGTATAAATATATGTTGCACTCACTCACCACACCCATGATCTTAAGGCAAAGGATTTTCTCCTTTAATTTAATTGGAGGGGGAGATTTCAGTCTTGGAGTGGGAGGGTTTGAAATGGGATCCTGGTGGGTTTTATGGACATATTTGATGATGATGGGATGATGGGGGTGGGCATTGCCCTGCACAGTTTGTAAAGGGAGGGTATTATATATGCAAATTATGCAAAGGGAATTCAACCATAAAATGGTCCCCTTTGTATGATCTCATTGTCATAAATCCCACATGTGAAGGAAATAGGTCAGTTCAATCTCGACTTTTGATACAATCTTGACTCAGTTTTGACTTTGTCCTAAAAATGGTGAGTTGCTTATATATTAATAAGAGGAATTGAAACTGCAAAGATTGATCTTTCCTCAAAATTGTTGATCAAGTAATCAGAAAACATGTTAATTTACTTCCCCTTGATCAAAGACTCCAGTTGAGTTAAATGGGGTATATTGAAATATGTAGAACACTTGATCAAGCAATTTAAAATGGCAAATACTATACAAAGTATGGTCTTTCTAAAGTTGGAAAACAGAGTGGACTTCTGAGTATGCAAACCATTGTTTTTTCTGTTTGATGGATTTTTCCTGGTGACAGGGTACAGCGTTGTCTGAATTGTATTGGCAAGGGCTATGTTTGATTCTAAGGCACTGATGTATTTTTTGTGTTATTATCATTTACCCTTTTTATCCATTTTTGTAGTAGTCATTATCACATGAAATGGTGGCTTCTTGTGTCAAGTACATGAACTGAACTCAATATTATACAACAATTAATCAATCGTCAGTTTCATGAAATGCTTTATTGTTTGATTCTGATGGCTATTGGTTTTATTAATGTATTCTGCTGTGTATGCAATAATTGGGTTTTTGGAATATTTAGTAAACTTGATAAGTACTTGAAAAGATAAAATAATTTTTAAAGTGTAAGGCCTGCATGCATTGGTCATTCTTTTCAGAAGTCTTTCAGAAATCAATATGAAAAACTCAACATGCATGTACATCACTGAGTTTTGCTCATATCAAACTCCCCTTTCTTGATTGGCTTCCTATGAGGATGTGGTGCTGGTGTCCAATCAAAGACAGATGGGGCTATGCATGTGTTCTATTTAAGCTTGTCCCTCACTGTTTTGGACTTATGTAGTATGTATGGATGTGATATGGTGTACAGTAAATCTGTTGCTAATAGTTCACACTTAAAATGGAGCACAACTGATGAGATTGGCATGAATTATGGACCCTCTGTCGTATAAGGTGCATCCCATCTTTTGCATGCCTTACAAAATCCTTAAGTTAGGCTTTTGTTTCAATCCCATAGCTTTAACAAAAACAAATTACTTTACATCCCAGAGACAGGATAACAATTACGGTTTGGAAAGGTTAATGGATTTGTTTCATTTGTTTGATTGGCATTTAACTGTCCAGTGTATACTTTGATATTTTCCAGGTTAATGAAGAAAACATAAACGATGCTGACAGAGGACTCCTATTCTCCCAAAGAAATCATATTTCAGAAGGCATTCGTCAAGGAGAGGTATAACATAAATAGATATCAATTATCTGTCTATAATTTCAATCTCCTAGTTTTGTTGTTTTATCTTTGGAGTCACCTCACTAACTTATGCTCTTACAGGAACTTGGTCGCATGAGATGTATCCCAACAAACCCCGACAAAGATATATGGGTGCTTACAGACACTCAAAAGCAATACGTACGCCGAACGGGACTACACCACTTGGCGGAGATAGAGCCTATGGTCATAGACCATGCGTTGATAACAGCGTTGATTGAGAGATGGCGTCCAGAAACAAATACATTCCATCTGCCAACTGGGGAAGCAACTATAACACTTGAAGACGTTGCTTATATCTATGGATTGCCAGTCGATGGCCCGGTCGTAACCGGACGGACTTTCCCGGGCAGGTTTGTGGAGCCAGTGTGTGAAGAGTTGCTTGGGAAAACTCCATTGAAAAGGCAAGACTATGTTGGCATAACGATAAAATTTAAGTGGCTTGAAGACAACTTCAAGCCTTCTAAGTGGCAAGATGAGGAGTTCAAGATAGACAAAAATGATGAGATTAAAGCCACTCGGGCATATTTGTTCTTTTTGGTTTCCGGTCAAATCTTCACACAGACTTCAGGTGCGAGGGGGCCTGCTTTTCTGCTTGAGTTGTTCAAAGGATTCAAGCCTTACGCATGGGCCCCTGCATGCCTTGCAAACCTTTATAGAATGCTTGCAAAGGGAACTTGGTGGGGCGATGATCCGCAAGTGACTGAGGGAAAGGGAAAAGATCAACAAGAGGAAGATAGTAAGTCCTGCAGGACACCCACAGGGCCTCTACAGCTTCTACAGGTGATTAATTTGCATGATTACCATTTTGGTTTCAATATATTTTAGCTAATGTACGACCTACGTCTTCTTGTTTTCCATCGCAGATATGGGCTTACTCTAGAATGACTATTGGACGGTGTCCTCTGCCTGAGAATAGTTGGAAGAAGGACATACAATTTCCATTGTTCAAGACATGGCATAGGAGGTTGGGGGAACACCCACCGCTCGCTACGGTGAAGGAAGTAAGGCGCCAACTAAACACCTTGCCGGCTGATGGGGTAAATATATATGGTTACCGTACTTTGAAATGTTTTTAATGTGGTTACCTATTGCATCTGTCTTACTGTCTTCTTGTACGTGACCGTATGCAGTTCACTTGGCAGCCGTACTCCAAATACCCTAAGAAATTCCGAATGAGCGTACCGAAAGTGGATCGCGATCTTTTTTTATCATCGACCGTGCTTTTGTGGTACTGGATTGTTGAGCGGCACAACACGTGGCGAGTCATGAAGCAATTTGGGCTCAAGCAACTCGTCCCCCCCCCCCCCCCCCCCCCCCTTTCAGTATGCCATACGTGAGGAAAGAACGTGTTGAGAGAGTGGTAATTGATTACAACTTGTACATGGGTGATGAGATTGCAGGATTGTGGGCTGCACGAAGGCAACTTGGATTGCGCGGGGAGGAGTGCACCCAGCCAGCACATTCTGAAGAGTACCTGGTTTGGTATGTTGCGAACACAATCCAACACATAGGCAGGGTCGGTGCTGAGCCTGAAGCCCCTGTTCAGCAGGAAACCCCATCTGTTCCGCAAAAATATGTCAGTATTTGAATGCTATAGCGATGATGTCTTTCATTTATATGGTTGTAATATTGTGGATAAATTGATGACATGAATGTTGCGATAATCAGGTTGAATCACTTGTTGCTCGCTTAGAAATGTCATGCGATCGAGCGTTCAGGAGGAAGAAGGACATGTCAAGTCTGGCTGATTCCATTCGGAAAAAGCTTAAGACTTTTAAAGCAGCATTCGGGACTTCATTCGAAAACTACAACATGGATGAGTGTAACAGCTCAGATTCTGATGATGATGTAGAGAAGGTAGAACCGCCCAACCGATATTTGATTTTACTCTTACGCAACTCTAACGAACTCTTTACTGTTGTTATGCAGACAAGCACCAGAACATCTCATAGTGTTCCGTCTTTCCATGTTCCTGATACCAATGCTGGTCCTTCTCACACTGTTCCCGACGCTGGTCCAACACAAACCTTTTCTGCTGAGGCTGTTCCCGATTCTGCTGCTGGTCCATCCAACAGTGTTCCCCCTGATGAAGGTAAAGAGCATGATGCTGATCCAGATAACACTAGTGCCTCTCAGACTAGAGTCAAGAAGGCTGCTCAGAAAAGTATTAAAGCAAAAACTTACAGGAGAAAGGGCAAGAAACGCCCGGATGACGTTCCAACCACATCCCAGCCAGCTGACTTGCCACCATTTGAAGAGGTTCTCAACACCCCCCCACTAGCCAGGGCATTGTTCGACACCCCGGTGTCAATTCACAGTGATTCCGCGATAGTTGCTGCAGCACCGCCTGCTACCATATTGTCTTTGATTTGGAGAATCAAGCGCCTGCCCCGCATGCGTAAAGTGCCCGTAAAGTTCTCCGATTACTCTCATTCTATGGTGCATTCGGGCTATGTACTAAACGATCAGGAGCAGTTCTTGGTTAGGGGTTTCAATGAATATTATAATACAAAGTAAGCGTAGAAGTTTCCCTCTCCGATTTCTAAATTTTTTTCTAAATTGTATATAATCTTTGTGTTTATTACCAAACATCTCTTTCATGCAGAGGGGATGAACTAGCAAGCATTTGTACTATGGTATCCAGCAACGATCTAAAGAAAGCACTCGACGAGGGAACTTGGCTGGATACCAATATTATGTACTACTACTTTGAGATCCTCAGAGACGTATGTCCTACCGCTTTCGTAGCGGACCCAAGCATATCTGTAAGTTCATGCTAAACTTTTCTTCGCTTTATGGTTTAACGTACTACACCTATGATTGAAATCACCTCTGTCTGTTAACCACTGATTGAGAGGTGGCTGCATTACTCTATGCAGAGTTGGTGGCAGGATGGATCCGAAGCTAGTGTTGAAGCTGCCTTCGGTAAGCATGGCCACAGGGTCTGGGAAGCACGAGAGTGTCATACTCTGGTGTTTGTACTCCACTATAGGAACCATTTCACGTTGGTGGTGGGATACGTTGATGAAAGGCGGTGGGAGTTTTACAATAGTTTGGCTGGTGATCGTTTGACGCGGAGTAAGGCAGAGCAATTTGTAAGTATTGTTTGAACTTCTATATTGCATTCATTAATTGAAATGGATGCATCGCCTCTTATTTTAACATTCCCCCCCCCCCCCCCCCCCCCCATTTCGTCATTGTTGCAGATTGGGTGGTTGAACGCTATGTATATGCATTTTGGGTGGACTGATCCATTTTTATGGACTATACTGATCAAGGAAGACATTCCTCATCAGGACAATTGTAATGACTGCGGAGTCTTCGCTGTTGCATTCGCAGAGCATTGTGTTCACCGCCGTCCGATCACATTTACACAATCCGACATCCCTTACTTCCGTAGCAAAATCGTCATTGAGTTGTTCAAGAGAAGTTGGCAGGCGAATGCCAATAGGTTGAATCTCCCTGATTTGTTGAACCTACCAGTTTGATCACCAAAGTTGTGAAGTCGATATTCAGTTCGAGGATTGGGAACATTGTTCTTTTATTGTTTTGTAAACTTGATGATTTATGAGATGGGAAAACTTGTGGGCACTGAAATTTGAAAAACAATATGGTTTTGTATAAATGATGATTTATGTTCAAAGAAAACATTTCACTCTTGATGATAGGTTTGTTAGTCAATATAAATGTATGTTTTGTAATTTTAGTGGATAGCATGACAGAGAATGTATGTACATTGTATGCATGACATAGGTGGTATTTATATGATTTGACTGTTATCAGGTACCTAGAATGTCAATGTGAATGTATGTACACTGTATGTCAATCTAATGAATAAGGTTTTGAGGTTTTTACAAAGCATAATAGTCGATATCGACTATCATAATAGTCGATATTGACTATTTAACTGGAATTATAAAAACACAGACATAGTCGATATCGACTATTTAACTGGCACATCAAAATACCTGTGATAGTCGATAACGACTACTTAACTGGGTTTAAAAAAAGACAGACATAGTCGATATCGACTATTTTTATAGTCGATATCGACTATTTAACTGGCAATCAGAAAAGACAGTCATAGTCGATATCGACGGTTATGATAGTCGATATCGACTATTAAATGAATGTATCTACAGAAGTTCTCTATTTCGACAGTCTATTCAGCTGGAACATAAATCATGTATTAACAAACAAATGAGTTTGCAAGGTAAGAAGGTAGAAGTCAACTATGAGACAATACAAACAACATATATATATTTATACCAAAAGTGTTCAACATATAGCCCCTTAAAATGAGTCGTCCATCTTTTACAAAAACTTACATGTTTAATAACAGTTATATTAAATTACAAAAAATGCTCCAGCACGATGTACAAGGTCTGAACAATATCTATAACCAGCCAAAGAGCATTGTTCAGTACACTGTACACTGTCCAGACGGCTGCATCTTCAAGCACATTCACACCAAGTATTCACTACCCACTTCCAAAAAATGTTGATCAGTAGACTGTACACGGACCAGACAGCTGCATCTTCCAGCAACACATTCACACCAAGATTTAGCAGCCCACTTCCACAAAAAATGTTGATCAGTAGACTATACACTGTTACGACGGTGCCATAATCTTGTAAATTCACACCACATATTCACCACCCACTTCCAAAAAATGTTCATCAGTTGACTGTACACTGTCCAGACGGCTGATTCTTCAGGCACATTTACACCAAGTAATCACTACCCACTTCCAAAAAATGTTGTTCATGTGACTGCACACTGTCCATGATGAACTGCATCTTCCGGCACATTCACACCAAATATTAACAATCCACTAAAGAGTTGTTCACATTAACTACTTGCATCCGCCTTCCCAAAACTATTAACACCAACAAACAAAAAAAATTCCTTCCAAAAAATGCTTCAGCAATATTTCAAGTGTGCGCCGGTGGATTGCGGCAACTTTGCCGGTTATGCCCCCTCTCCTTACAGTTACCACAAGTGACCACCCTTCGTTGGCGGCCACGATCTTCGGTCCGAATCCTATTTTTCTTTGGCCGCCCAGGCTGTTTAGTGGCTCGTGGTGGGAGAACTCGTTCATCCGATGTGTGCTCCCATTGTTTACTGTCACGGGTAGCATGCAAGACTTCACTATACGTCGTGCGATATACATCTGAGAAGTACCAATGTTCGCAGAATTCATATGGATCATAGTTTCTAACTCTCATTGAAGCCAATGCATGAGCACACGGGATCCCCAAGATATCCCATTTTCGGCATGTGCAAGTCTTGCGTTCAAGATCAACGACGTCCACATACTCCGCTGATTGTACCTGAAACTCAACTAGGCCAGCCACACGAACATGTAGTCGCCTGGCTTCTTCAGTTTCTTTTTCCAACACTTTCTCTGCATACGGTGTTAGACGACTTCTAACCGCTTGCGATTCAAGATGGCGCTTCTGGTAAAATTCCATTAGTTTAGCCCGTATTTCCTCGACCTGTTTTGTAATAGGGAGGACTCTCGTATCCTTTAAGAGGCCATTTGTGCATTCTGCTGCGTTGCTAGTGAGCATGTCATACCGCCGTCCATCTACATATGCATTGGCCCAACGTTGCCTTCCAATTGAATCAATGTAAGCGAATGCTTCTTGGCTGACTGCCCGTATATCAGACATATATGCATCATACTCAAACGGCCTGTTCGCTTTGGCGGCACGCCAAAATTTCATAACAATTGCCGCATCACTGAAAGCCACCCTGATATTCTCGGCGATGTGACGGCAACAATAACAATGCTTTGCGGAGGGTATGACGTTCAAGATCGCTGGAACAAGACCTTTTTGTCGGTCAAACACAATAGTCAAATTATTAGGCTCACCAAGCGCTATATGCAGATTTGCAAGGAACCACTCCCAACTATCACGTCGCTCGGATTCCGCAAAGGCAAAAGCGATTGGGAGGATCTTATGATTGGCATCGTGTGTAACAGCAACGAGCAAGACACCGGGATACTTACCTCGGAGATGTGTCCCATCTACAGCAATCATTGGTCTACAAGTTTTAATGAAAGACCTTAGACAAACTCCGAATGCCCAAAAAAATCTTCTAAAACGGTCTTCAGATGTGGTGTCTATGTTTGTTACCGTGCCTGAATTGGTCCTCTGCAGTTCAATACAGTAACTAGGCAGCATTAGAAAAGATTCCTCGTAAGATCCTCGCACTGCACGCAGGGCTATCTCCTTTGCTACATGTGCCTTCCTGTAGGTAATTGTTGTCCCAAATTCCATTTGGTAGTCGTTCATAATCTCTTTTGGTTTAAGATTGGCATTTTGTCGGACTCTATCCATGATGAACTCCGCAATTAGCAATGCCGACGCCTGTTTATGTGCCGTCCCCATCATTGGCTTCGAGCATTTATGGACTGGATTATACGTACGCACTTTGAATTGTGGTCCTGACTCCACGATGGAGGCATGAATGCGCCAAGGGCAATTCTGATCTTTACAGCATGCTGTTACTTTGTACATGTTCGTCCTCAAGTGCTTCAAAGTAAAGTTTCCATAAATTGCAAACTTGGCAAGAGTCTTCCGGAACGTGTCACGATCAGGGAATTCACGTCCGATCCACATTTCCCGTGCCGAATTGTTTCCAACGTCTAAATTCAATTCGTCAGGTACCATGTCGTCGACGAAATTAACACCTGAATGTTCACTTGAAGGACATGCGTTGTCTGCTAGATTAGCCCCGGCGACGTTGCTTCTGTGCGCACCCATCATAACCACTGGAATTTGTCCGATATAATTATTTTTATCAAAATGATGATCATCACCGAACTCAGCCACATCCTTTATGTTATCAACAAATGCATTGTTCACATTGTTCATTGGATTAGCCCCTGCAACGTTCATTCTGTCCGCATCCATCCCTACCATTGGAATTTGTCCGGTGAAATTAATCTCATCAAAATCATTCTCATCGCCATACTCTACCCCATCCTCTATATTATCAACATCAATTTCTTGACATAAGGTATGCGGTGGACTTGTAATGTCCCGAACAGTTGAAAAATGCATGTCATTATCTTCTTGGAGATCTACGGTAGGAAGCTCTGGAACGGCTGTCCCGTCCTTCACTTCTTTTCCCATGCAATTTAACAATACACCCCTCGATTCTCCAATAATAGATCGATGCTTGTCATTCCTTTGAAGCCTACAGTGCATCAACAATATAGCAAAATCTGTGTGAGGGATTGGGATTAAGATTTGATAAATGTTTAATTTAAAACACAACATGTTAACATACCTTGACTGTTCTCCTCCTCTGCATTGTCCATTGTTCGATCTGTTAGAAACATATAAGTATATCCCATTTGTATCCCGACCCGATGCTTTCATCATTTTGTTTACATCATTATCATCTTCAATGCTAGCCAGTGAAAATGCGCGTCCATTGTGATGAAGGTATTGTATGCTTAAACTTTCAATCGATGAATCCCAATTAGATGCTTCAATTGCTTCGGCAACCAATGACCCATATGTTATGTCGGTTGATAAATACCGCATCTTCTGCTTTCCTCCATTATAGACGGGCCGCATCATATCAAATTCAAAGTTTCCATCGTAGTGGAATATGATTAGGACATCGCAATCTGACATGCTGTTTATAAATTAACATTATTTAGTATATATAATGGTAGAAACAAAAGGTAAATATGTATGTATAAACAATGCCCATAGTGAAAGAGCAAGTGTATGTGTAAAGTAGATGCATTGTGATATTCCAAAGGTTGTACTAATTGTATTGTTAAACAATGTCATACACAGACTATATACATTTTAAACCATATAGCAAATATTTATATGTAAACCAAATACAATAGTGAGGAGCATCTCCACCTTTTATACCAATTTCATGGGACAAGGTCCATGTCCTGTTAAAATTTATAGATCTTGTGAAATGAATGTTCTGTTTTACTTTAGGCTGAATAGAAGAAGATGAGTGATGTCTGTATTGTCAAGTACAACCACATTTAAAACCCTAAACCCAAAAAAACTATGCTAAGATTGAAGATGGCATGTCACTTTAGGAGAAGATATCCACCTTTCAGAACTCTAGATGCATTTGGATGCCATTTTCTGGGTCATTCAAAAAAGGGACATTCAAAACTGGGCTCCCAAAAACGTATGTGAAGATTAAAAAGATGGGAGTGGTTTTTTATTAGCAAATGTCAACCGTTGATAACTCTATATGCACTTGGATCCTATTTTCTAGGACAGATCATGGTGGTTGATTACTTGTCTGGGGCTGGTAAGATACAAAAAGGAAGAACATTAATCAAAAGGTTGGGTTGCTGCCAAGTTTTGGGGAAACTATAAAACGATTAATGAAGAAGATTCATGTGTGTACTTGCCTTTTAAAGGAGTGCAACCACCACCATTAATAGAGTTCTTGTACAGCTGCGGATGATATTCGTCGCCAAAGAGGGGTTTCTCGAATCAGACGAGGCAAAAGATGATAATGGGAAACGCATATGCGAAACTGGGTTTTAAGACTGCTTATAGATTATAGTCGATATCGACCATCCCACTAAAAGACAAAAAAAAAATGTGAAACGTCAATTAGTGGCCTATTCTGTCTGGCCTTTTCTATTGGGGCCAAATTAAATAATATCGAGTTTATGAGGGTTTTTCCCGTTAAATCCCCTTATTTTATTCTTGGTGTAACCATTTATTTTCGTTTTACTCTCCTCTTTATTTGACAAATAAGCAAAGCTGAAACATAAAAGAATAAATTAGGTTGAGAGTGCGAGATAACTCAAGTCGTTATGAGCTTAGTGCCCGCAACCTCCTTTCAGCCTTCTCGATCTCACTCCAAAAACGCGGATCGAATCTGTCCTTGAAGTGCAGTTGAACCGTCCTTAGAGAGCAGTTCAACCAAATATGGAGCGAATCATGCAGAATATATGGTTTTATGTGTATTTTCTTTTTTCGTAAGCTTGACATTTATCTTTCGAATGAAGAAACTTCTTTTGACATATTAATTATTGTCTATTTAATATGATTAAATTGCAAAGATAAATCTTTTTATCATGTTTTATACTTGAATATATGGTTAAGATATATTTGTGCCCTTTAGTTAATTGTTTATAAACCCACAAGCACTAGGCCTGCACAAAAAATCAGGTATCACCGCAAAACCGAACCGACCGAACCGGGCCGTTCGGATCGGTTTATAATAGATTGGTTCGGTTAACGGTTTGAAAATCATAAAAAATGCTTACATCGGTCGGTTATCGGTTTGAGCCTACGGTTAACTGCTTAAATCGAACTGACCGTATGCAATAACTTAATATTGCTTTTTTTTACTATTTTTTAGCCTTAGGATTTTGTTTTTTACTACTTCTAAAGTTACATTCCACAACTCCATTCTTACATGAACTCAATCGTCAACACTGTCTCGATGCATCTCCTCTAATCTCTCAAATGCTTTTTAATACTTTATTACAGATGAAGGGGTTACTGTATAGGGTGTTTTTCTTCCATCATAATTCTTACCTCGTTTTAATGAAGTTTTTATCAGAAAGCTGCACTTTTGAGAATGCTAGAAAAGCCAGTAGAGTCTGGCCTTTTGATGGTTGGTTTTGGTCTCACCTAATCAATGTGTTAAGAAACCTTCATTTCTGGAAAATACAGTGGGTTCTGATACAGATTCCGTTTGTGTGTAACTTTTCTTAACATGAACTATTATTCTATTGTAATTCCAAATGGTATCATCTGGAATAAATGTTTCATTGCAAGCTGGGTTTTTTTTTTTTTTTTGGCGCTTGCGTTTAGTCCAAACTCTCTTTTTGGAGTAGAATTATTTTTTATATACGTTTAGTCCAGTCTAGAATCTTGGGTTTTTATGTTTGCACTAAATATTGGAATAAATGCAAAAGATGGGTATCATCATTTTGAAAATTTCAATATCTGATTTAAAAATAAAATAAAATAAAAAATAACGGTTTAACTGACCGAACCGACCCGAACCGTTTGATTTGGTTATGTTTGGTTTAAGCCCTCTCCATCGGTCGGATCGGTTAATTAAAAAACTGACAGGTTCGGTTTGGTCGTTGGTTTTAATGTTAAACCGATCCAAACTGCGCATGTGTAGCCGGAACAAGCACTAGGTTGTATTTGTGCTCCGGAGATATAATTATTTTAAAATTTAACGTTTCGGTGCTTATGCTCCCGCTCCGCACTCTGGGCACTTAGGTCATGAGCATCCCTTCTCACCTATAGTGCAAGGTATTGAACCCTGACGCTTGCAAAGCATGTTCTTGATTGTACATGGGCAGATGATGAAGGCAAAGTATACTCCGGCAGAGGACAAAGGTAGGAACATACTCAAGGATAATGGGCAACATATGGAGAACGCCGGGGTGACGCTTGAGCTGTTATAGATAGTTTACAATTCCATCTCATGTAATAGCAAAAAGGAAATATCTAATAATAATTATTATTATTAAATGGTACAAGGGTCAAGGATTAGAGCACAACAGCTGGAGCTTTCGATTGTGTTTGTCCGATGAAAGAAATATAATGTAGGGAAATTGTTCTAATTTGTCATGCATTTATCGTTTCGTACAATACATTTTCCTGAAAGAAAGGGAAAAATGAAATAATTTTTCTCGATAAAAAGTATTTCAATTTCTTACGTGACGGGCAGGAATGAAGATTTCTTCTCTCTAGTGGAATTGAAAAACTGGGGAGAACGAAATTCTTTCATTGCACAAATGGATGGAGAAGAAATTTCGGGACACTAAACTCTTTGATGGACGTGATAGTGGCTGCCCCCATTCTATTATTTCCTGACACTTATAAAGCATTTTTGTCGCCCCTATACAACAGTTTTTTGCCTAAAAGTTTATTGTACAATTCTAAAACAATGGTTGGGTTTGTAGAAAAAAGAGGAAAAACACTTACCCTAGCCTTTCTTATAACCCAAATAAGAATCTATGGAGCTGGTCCAAATGGCGCGTCGTCCGCCCTAGGCTATAGCTTAGCCGATTCGGAGACAAAACACCCCTTCCAGGGGTGATGAATTTGTGAATTTAATTCCTCCATAGTAAAGTATAGCTTAAGTCCAAATGCAATGGACCCTATAAGTGAATTTTTCATGGTTGAAAAACTCTTCGAGTTACTATTGATTCTCCTGAGTCATCTCGTTTTGGCAAAAGGCTGAGTAAAAAATAGAGGAGATTCGGCCAAGTCATCTCATTTTAATATAAGTTGTTGGCATTCCAAACCATTTAATAGGCAGATCTAATTTTAAAAAATTATATTTATTTATAAGTCATTGTGCATGATGTTTGGAGTTAGTAATTTAAAAATGATGACTAGAATGTAACTTGAAACGTACATTTGCTCTTTTACATTCGGTGTTTGGACTAACAAATTGTGTAATATGCAATCTTTTCTTTTATTTTTCTTATTGTAGCACATTTCTTGCATGTACAACTTCATTAATTTGAATTAATTATTATGAATGCAGGTAAATAAATGCATTTTAATATTTTATAAGTAATGGATTTATTTTAAAATGTTTTTAAAATTATTTATAAAAAAAAAAAAACATGAATCTCCTGAGTCTCTATGTTGACTCTATCCGTGTCAATTTCTTGGCATTAGACGAGTCAAATCCGGAATTACGAGTTTTCCAGCCTTGAAATTTTTTTCCACCATATAAATGGCCAAAATCCAAAAAATATATAGAGCTTGGCTAAAACCTAACATGGATGGTCATGAACAGCTTGAATCAGCCCCAAGTTTGTTAGTGGTTTTAAAATCAGGGACTGGTGAGCGTATTTTTATGTTACTGGTTTTAAATGAGGGACCGGTGAGGTTAATCAATCCACAGAGACTAGCATAAAAGTCCTGGGGGGAGTTAAATAGATAGTAATAATCAGTTAACGGTCATGATTTCTCAACAAAATCTCATCACACCTAAACCTTCTTGATGGCTGTCCCAAGTGCGCCCCACGTGTGGATGGACGTAATCCCCTCTCCTTTGCCCTCATACTGCCTAGCGTACGGCACGTATGGAACTTTTTTTTGGCGGGAATCGATTCCATCGTCTTCCCAACCATTCGCGCCATTTTGGCAATCCATTTAAAGGCAAGAGACTGGACATATATGGCCGTAATGCTCTGTTTGTTTTGCTTTGGAAGCTTTCTCTGAGAAAGAGATTAGAGGAACAGGTCCATTAACAGCCTACTGCCAGAGGAAGTAAGAACCACATCAGAGTTTAGTTTGTTTTGATTTGCAATATCCAAAACCCCATGTAGATTTCAGTGTCAGTCCTCAATCATCTTACTGTTTTATTAACCTTCGATGATTTTATGCAGCTTAAACTTGCTTTTCCATTGCATTAGATGGGTTTTCAGTTTTCACTTCATTTGGAAAAGAACCAGATGAGATTCTTGTTTGTGTTGGATGATGTTGAAGGGGGTTACTTCACCCATGTCTCAAATCACCGAAACCCCAATTCAATTAAGCTTTCTAACTTTTTTTTTTTTTTTGAAAACCCATTTCAAAATTGCATTTGGTTTTGTGGGTGTTTTTTTCCCTCCAACATCACAGGACCCATTTGAAATTTTTGGTCTGTTTTGCATGATACCTGGATAGTATTGCTTTCCTCGCCTCATTCCATTAGAAGTGAAAAACTGGTGAAATAGATCTTTATCATTTTAGTTTTGGATGTTGTATGTCTGCTGGCATAGTCCATCAACAATGGGCCCCATCAGATCAATGGTATGAAATACCAGATCATGGGGCATTAATATGGGAACTCAGGGTATGGGGAGATCACAGGCATCCTCTTGCTGGCCGAGAATCATACAGTTTAAGTCAGAACGTGGATTACAAACACATCCAGAAAATTCTTGAAGAAGCTATTGCTTCTTTGCACTGTAGCTGAATGGGGAAAAAATGAGTATATGCTGCTAACAACAGGAATGTTTCTGATGTATTCCAGAAAGGGCATGCTTACCTAAGATTGAATTCGCAGGAATTCATATAAAAGGAGTTTATGAAAGGGGTGCTGAAAGGGTGAAGTATCAATTGCTTGGAGGTCCAGAGCAAGCCATTGAATTTTTAGGATTTAATTTCATAGGTGAAGGGTGGGGAGTAATCATTTTCTATCAAAGGGGGGGATTTGATGGTCCCTTGTAGATACTTACATCTGATCCTTTACTAGGAATTCTGCACACAAATGCTAAACACCTGAACTTTCAACCCTGTTTTTGTTTAAGTAAGGATCAAAGTTCAAAACCAACCTTGTGAATTGAAGTGTAATTCACAGTTCAATTTATTGGGTTCTTTTTTCACAGTCCTCATGTGTCTGCCCATATATGTGTGCGTGTACAAGGGTTGTTTCTCTGGGCGGCACGTGTGAGTGTGAAAAAATGTTAAAAGTTATAAACCTCATTTTCTTCTCTTATTTATAACACAATATACTATGCGGGTTGGTGGCCCACCAAGGGGAGGGGTAGGCCAAAGAGGATGTGGATGGAAGTAGTAACAATAGATCTGAAGAAGTGTAACCTTTCCGAGGATTTGGCTTAGGATATATCAGAATAGAGAAACGGAATTCATGTAGTTGACCCCAACATAGTTTGGACAAGGCTTTGATGATGATGATTTATGACATGATAAGAGAGATGCAGAAAGAGTTAAAGGGAAGCCCTAAAAGATCAAGGTGATTTAAGTGAGTTCCTATTGTTTATTAGTGAGAAAGTGAGAGATTTTGGTATCTTTTCTCGGAAGAAAAGGCATGTAAAACCCTTATTTTTGTATAGTGCATTTGGTCGATAGCTCCATGGCTATACCTCTTAAGAGCGTTTTCCACATTAAATGGAGTGTAATTCTTTCTCTTTAATTTTCTTCCATTGTCCTAGTAGTGGTGGTTTGGATTTCACTGTGTAGTCTTCTTGTTTGTTGAATTTCCAAAGTAATTCACATAGTTAGAGGGAAAGAGTTCTGCTTCTCCAGGGGAATATCACTGTAATTTTAATGAGGTTTGAGCCACATTTTTCCTAGGATGTGGTTTTGATCTGATGGTCTAATAACAATAAATTGTCTTCCCACTGCATACTTTGTGGGATACATGGGACAATCCTATTTGGTCGCACGTAGATGATCATCTCTCTTCTATTAAGTTGCTTGTTTTTAGATTATTTATTGGTAAGTATATTAATGTCTCTGTATTTGAATTTCTGTCTTCAATAGAAGCCACTTGTGCTAAGGTTATTTCTCTTATAATAATTCATCCTTTTTTTTTTTTTTTGAAAATTTTCCGTTTTTTCCAACATAGAAGCTGCTTTATAAGACTTCATGGGCGCAACAAGGGACCTGATTAGTAATTTACCAGATGCCATCCTTCACTACATTCTTTCCCTGCTGCCAATAAAATCATCTATACAGACTAGTGTTCTATCAAGTACTTGGAGGTACCTTTGGACTTCCATCCCTCATTTGGACTTCGACCGTGAGTTTTGGATCTCAACTCCAACTCTTGACTTTGATGATGAGCTTGAAAGTGGCATTGGCCGGGTAAAATTTGTCAGCATTGTTGACCAGATTCTGGCACTTCATGCTGGGACCAAGTTACAGAGATTTCGCCTCTTCTTTCATCCGGGTTTGAATTATAGCTCCATAACAGAAAAATGGATCCATTTTGCCACTAGACATGAAGTAGAAGAGCTCAATCTCAATTTCCACATGTACGGAGGGAAGCCCTTTGCATTGCCTCAATTTGTCTTTGACTGCAAATCTGTATCAGTTCTGAAGTTGACTTCTTGCATCTTAAGCTCATTCGTGACTTTCGAAAACTTGCGCTTACTCAAAACATTATATTTGAGAATGGTAAATCTCACGATAGAGTTGATCGATAGCCTTCTCTCAAATTGTCTGATTCTTGAGAGCCTTGATATGATTCAGTGCTCTCAACCTATACATCTCAAGATCTCTTCAATGAATCTAAAATTAAAGAGCTTGGTGGTGATCATGAATTACAAAGCAAATCTGAAGTTGTTTGAGATTGATGCACCGAGTCTCGTGTCTTTCAAGTACTCTGGGGAATTTGTAGATATTTCTTTCAAGGACAGTTCATCTTTGGTTGATGTCATGATTGATTACAATGGCCCCTTGCCCCTGCAAGTTCCTCCTTTTGATCCAATCAAGCCTCTGCTCGGTCTTTCACATATCAAGACTCTGACTTTGTCGAGTGAATATCTTGAGGTATAGTTTCATTCCTAGTTATATAATAGCAAATTCTACTGATTATATATATTCCTGTTTTTTACTAAAAGCTGGTTTCAAGTCTTCAACCCTTACATTTGGAATATAAAATTCAGATCTTTGAATGAGTTGTTGAAGGATGGTCAAAGTTTTCTTGAAGCTCAATTGAGTAGGTTGTTGAGCTTTTTCATGTTTAAACCAAGGAAGTTTGTAGTACCATTAGTTTAAGCTGTAGCAATTTAATCTCATTTTGAAGGACTTGGGTCTGAGACCTTGTTTTCATGTTCAACACACATATACATCCATATCCAAGTCATGTACTTCATATATACTCTTTTCCTGCTTATAGTTTTCTACATTATGTTAAAACTACATTTGTAACCAATTAAATGGATACATCACATCCTCATATCACTGGAATCAACATGTCCACTGAACATGACTCTTTAATTCTAACATGAGGATTTCTTGAAATTTGTGTACTTCGGATTTTCTGTAGGTCCTGATATTGTCTAGCATAATCAATGTGAGAGTAAATTAAAATTTACAGTTTCATATATTTAACATTGAGATCCACGTACTTTAAATGATCTTCAAGTACCGTGTTGATCTTTTCAGATTTTTCGAGAAACCGGTCTGCACTTTCATAGTGACCCTGCTCTTGATGTTGTCTCGTCTAATGAAGTTTTCAACCACACAATGTCTTACAGCATTTTGAGTACATGGATTGATGGATTTGTGATTGTCTCTATTGATTCATTCTTGTCTCCTGTAAAGTATATACATGTTGAGGAAGGAGCACTCTGGACGTCATAATTTGGATGCCTCACATCCTCGTATCACTAGAATCATTGTGTCTATTGAACATGACGATTTCTTGAAAACTATGGATTTAGGATTTTCTGTAGGTCTTGATATTGTATAGCACAATCAATTTGAGAGTATATTAAGATTCTCAATTTCATATATTTTAAGGTTGAAATCCACCTATTTTAAATGATGTTCAAGCATTGGGTTGAGCTTTTCAGATTTTTCGAGAAGCCTGTCTGCACTTTCAAAGTGACCCTACTCTTGATGTTATCTCATCTAATGAAATTTTCAACTACACACTGTCTACTAGCATTTTGGGTACAAGGATTGATGGATTTGTGAGCCTCCTCTATTAACTCATTCTTGTCCCCTGTGAAGTCTATACATGGACAGGATGGAGCACTCCAGATGTCATAATTTGGATTTATCACATCCTGGTATCACTGGAATCATTGTGCCCATTGAACATGACTTTCTAATTCTAACGGGGATTTCTTGAAAATTATAGACTTAGGATTTTCTGTAGGTCTTGGTATTGTATAGCACAATCAATGTGAGAGTACATTAAAATTTTCAGTTTCATGTATTTTAAGGTTGAAATCCACGTATTTGAAATGATCTTCAAGTACTGGGTTGAGCTTTTCAGATTTTTTGAGAAGCCGGTCTGCACTTTCAAAGTGACCCTACTCTTGATGTTGTCTCATCTAATGAAATTTTCAACTACACAATGTCCACACAATTTTCAATTACTAATGTCTACTAGTAATGGATTGATGGATTTGTGATTGTCTCCTGTGAAGTACATACATGCAGAGGATGGAGCACTCCAGAGATCATATGTTTTGTTCCCAAATCTGAAGCAAATGTATATTGTGTCTACATTCATGACCAGAGATAACTTGCCATGCTTCATCAGCTTCTCTCAGAACTGTCCCCTCTTGGAAGAACTCTACATAGATGTAAGTTCTCTCATCAACTTCTGCTTTCTCTACTACTGTTTCTTGATTGGTTTAGGATCCCTTCTTGTTTGAGCTCCATCCATCAAAATGGTGCTGGAAGCATTAATTGGAATGCAGGGTATCCAATTGATGGACCCCTCATGGATAAAACATAGCTTAAAATTTCCTAATGGGAAGATGACAGCCTCTCTCTCTCTCTCTCTCTCTCTCTCTCTCTCTCTCTCTCTAGATGAGTTTGGAATAAAATTCCAGAAAAGTCTGTATAGATTGAATGGTTATAAGCTGTGATTCAGGACATGCTCCCAGGCTCCAGAAGGGATGTGGATGTTTCATCCTGGTAGCATAGGTTACAACTGATTTATTTCTGAATCATCCTGGTAGCATAGGTTACAAACGGCAGTTCATGTATTAACCAAGAGCTTCCTCAACCTTTTGGGTATGTTAGTGCAACAAGAGGTTTCCGCAATGGGGAGAAAAATTGTTCTAATTTTCCTGGCAGCTCACTTTTCCATTTGGGGCAACACTTTCTCTGTTCAGAGAATAAAAAAATGCAGACAAAAACAAATGAATTTTTTTTTAATAGAGGATTTCCCTTTCTATTGGAGGGGTAGGAATGCAACATTCCTCTCTTCAGTGGAAATAGAAATTTGAGGAGCATGGAATCCTCTTGTTGCAGAAAACATAGCCCCTAAGTTGTGGAGCTAAGACCATTTACCCAATTAGACTTGACCCACATTGGATCTATCCCATTGGTCAGATAAATCCCTTATAAGTGTACTCATCTTAATTATCTTTTGTGGTGGAAATAATCAGCATTTAGACAGTCAAGACGAAGATGAAGATGTTCCTTTATATGAGGAGGAATATGAGATGATGAAGAACCAACTCGCCGATTTTAAGTTCTGTCATCTCAAAACAGTCAAAATCGAGTATTTTACGGGCATAGAGTATGAAATGTGGTGGATGAAGTTCTTACTGGAGAAAGCAGTAGTTCTGGAATTGTTAACACTAATCTATCCCACAAAGTACAAGGAGGGAACACTGGAGTACATGGGGAAACTATTGTGGTTCTACGAGCAGCTGTTGTCTATGGAAAGGGCATCTTCACGTGCTAAAGTGATAGTTTCCTCGTGTTCTGATGACTGTAATGGCTTGTCTCCTTTGCATGCCGTCTGAAAAAGATGGTGTTTGAAAGATGTACATGAGGTTGCTTTTTGATTGTTCTCCAGATCTTTTGAAATATTAAGTTGAAAGGACTTTGTAAATTATCATACATGGGTAGCTCGATTTTGGGAATTTTGCGGGTAGTACTCTTGAAAGAGTTTGATTGTAAAACATTAAGCTACCGATCTTTTTGTGCTATTATCTGTTGGTTGGTTACTTGATTCTGGTGAATCATATCCTTGAATGTTCATAACAGTGTATACAAAAAAAGAAATGCAAAAATTCTATGCCCAAGACTCTCCAATGGGTGCTATTTTGGGAGTGTATCATCAGACCAGTGGCATGTATCACCGAACTGCGGGTGCCAGAATGTGCAAAAGCAACATCTTACATTGTATGCAGAGCCTGGGATAATTGTATCATGTGATTGCACTTAAATGTGATTATCAGAAATGTCTTTAAAATAATCTGTTATCAAGGACTTGGTGGAAGATCTGAACATCAGATTCATGTTGCTATTCTTTTTAGCCATATGAATGAGAAGAATTCTATGGTAACTAAAGTTGATTCAAAGGCAACAAGGTGAGTCTACTTGAAGACTTGACTGATTCATGGCAAGTCACATAAATATTGAGCACTCAGTTTTTAACAAATTTTGTCGGAGTCTTGCCAAGTTATGGCCTGAGTTCAAACCAAGTCAACCAAGTCCTGGCCAAGTTGTGACCATTTTGATTTTATGATAAGTCTGTTGAGTCGACTCAGCTGAGTTATTCTTGTTCTACAACAGGCGGGTGAGGTTTCAGGTATCTAACGCATCCATCAATCTTGCAAATGGACTGATACTATTTGCAGCAAATTGTCAATTCAGGTTTACCCTGAGAATTTTGAATTCTAACTAGTTCAGTAGCTTGAGGGGACCATTAGTGGTAAGGTGTATAGGACCACACATGTTATGGTGGGAGCTTGCATGATCACCAGGATCTGAGCTGGTCATCCTATGGGTCAGCACTATCCTACTAGTCACACTGATTGGACAAAATTCCAATCCTTTTCAGATGGAGAATTGTCTGAGAAAAACAGTGAGGGTCCATTTGGATGAGGAGAAAATGCAGGTGGAGAAAAACTTGCAAACTTAAGTAGGGTTAATGCGAATCGGAAGGTCATAGAGTTGAGTATTATTGGCCCAAAGCTGGGTCAAATCAAGGTCGACCCTACTCGGAAGGTCATCAAGTCAAGTAACCTGGATGTTTCTTATGTACCCAATTGCACTTGTTCACACTAGTTTGCTCCGCCCGACTACATGATCTATCAAGTCCAGTAGAGTCCCCGAGATCATGTCCATCGATTTACCTTCTTTTCTTTTCTTTTTATCGGAGGGCCTTTTGGGCTAGACTAATCCTTCAGCCCAGGAAAATCCCCTATGGCCCTAGTGTGGTAGCGCAGTTTCGAACCCTCTATCTCAGGGAGCAAACTTTAGTATGAGCTACCCCTTGGGGGGTTAGTCTATCAATTTTCCTAGTCATATGAGTTATGAGTCTTGCAGGCAGAGTCTAGGCCGACCCAACCTAATCTTGAGAGTCTTAAAACAAAATTGTCAGAATTCAAGTGTTTTTTCATCGAGTCTCCCAAGATTCTGTCGGTCCAAGTTGACTCAGACACAGTATATCAAAGTAGCTACTAAAGTTTTAAAGCACAATGTCGGTCCTATCAAGTTCTTCCTCACAAGTCCTCTAATCAAAAGCTTAAGATTATCCAACTGCCATGATTTTTTTTGCGGTACAGCCCATTCAAGGTAGGGCCTACTAGGTGATCAGTTCAGATATGATATAAGCATCCCATGTAGTATCCTCATGTAAAGTAACCTCATGTAATTATAGTTTGGCAACAGACAAAAGATGTGGATATATGGATATGACATGGAGATGCTTCAAATCCTTTGAAACCTTCCTATTAGAATCCCAACAATCTCATACATTGTTCAATTGAGAGAGAGAGAGAGAGGGAGAGAGAGAGAGAGAGAGTTCAATTGACACCAAAATCGGCGGTTGAGATGGCGCTAATGGTAACAGCAGCATCAGAGTGCTCCAGCACCATTATCAAACCATATCTGGGTCAAAACAGGGGAGGAAATGCCAGCACACTCAGGGATGCAGTGTGCTTGGGGAGTGGGAAATTTACTATGGTAAGGTCCAATTCTACTACTACTATGAATTAACACATAATGTCTATGATTGTGGCCCAATAAACTTCCAATACTTGAAATCACACTCGTGGGCAAATACAAGATTTTTTAATGGGGTGTAGGTGTAGCATATGAAAAACAAAATTTTCATTTGTATACATAAAAACACCCATTCAACCCTCTCAGGGATATGAACTGTTGAAGGAATCATGATTTGCACCGAAATTACACTCTGAAAATGGTGGATTTTTTCCACTGGGTGTTTGTCTATTTTGAAACACTTTGAGAAGATTCAATTTAAACCCGTTTGGTTGCTCTGAAATTAATATATTTGATGGTGATGACCAGGGCAGGTGCCAATATGGAAAGAATTGATTATGACGAAGTGTATGAATGACAGTGGAACTAACAACCTGAAGGATTGACCCAATAAAACTGGGTTGGGCCACCTTTAACTGATCAGGAGAGCCCGATGGATGTTAGTCAAGAAAACCAGACACAGATGATCGCCTGATATGACCAGCCCGACCGTTTACAATCTTGAGTAGGAATTATTTTAGTATCTAACTAACAATTTTCAGTTTTTTCCCTATTGTATTGATTTTCTGTTGTACTATGTTTGATGATGATGGTAGAGCAATGATCTTTGGTATGGTCCAGACCGAGTGAAGTGCTGGGCCACTTCTCAGCTCAGACCCCATCATATTTGCACTGGTGAATTTCCCGGCGACTATGGGTGGGGCACCACCGCCGGGTTATTGGACGATCCAGAAGCATTTGCTAGGAACAGAGCTCTTGAGGACCTGAGGTAATACTACTGATAATTAGCAAAATGCAATCCAAAATTATAGCAGTCATTGAGTCGGGTCAACTCGAAGACTCGGCCTAGTCTTGCAGAGTAAAATTGCCATGATACAATATCAATAAATAAAAATGATGATTATGATGAGTACATGAATGAATGGTTTCGGGTGATCCGTAAAGACTTTCAAATAATATCCGTAAAAACACCATAGAATTCATTGACATCTAAATAATAAGTTAAAATTCAAACTCTTAATTTATCCCTATAGTTTCTAACAACCTAAACCCAATCTCTAACGATCCGCGGGTGATGGGCCATGCTAGGTGCACTGGGCTTTATCACCCCAGAACTCCTTGAGAAATGGGTGGAGGTGGACCTCAAGGAGACAGTGTGGTTTAAGGATGGAGCCCAGATCTTCACAGAGGTGGGCTTGAGTACTTGGGCAACCCCAACCTGGTCCATGCCCAGAGCATCTTGGCTGTGTTGGCTTTCCGAGTCATTCTCATGGGCCTAGTGGAGGGCTACCCATCCAGGACCTACTTTGACCCACTCTGCCTCACCAATTACCCGGTCACGTTTGCTTAGCTAAAGGTGAAGGAGATCAAGAATGTACAGCTTGCCATGTTCTCCATGTTTGCATTCTTTGTTCAGGCCATTGTCACAGGAAAATTGAGAACTGCTTGGACCACCTGGACAATCCTGTGGCTAACAATGCATGGGTCTATGCAACCAAGTTCGTGCCAGGTTCTTAAGTCTCTCTCTCTCTCTCTCTCTCTCTCTCTCGTTTTGAGGAAGAGTGTATAGACTATCTTTAGTCACTGGATAGAGATTAATTGCCTTGTAATAGTCTTGGATCTTTATTGACCACATGTTTATTTTTGCTGATTTTCATGTGTGGACCAGTTTTCACAAGCAATCAGATGGATCTAATAACTCCATGTGTCTTCTTTCATGCGTTGGTCCCATTAATAGATAGCAAAGGGTTGGTGTCTAGAAATAAGAATTACTACACACTTGGAGTATGATCTTGGTTGGCATCTAATGGACAAATTAGAATAAGAATTTGTCACACTCAGATGTATTTAGTTCAATGGAAAAGTAGAACTCAGTAAACCAACCCTAGTTAGATGAAATAAGTCTTTGAAGATGATGATAGTGGTTATGGTTTTAAGATGAGAGTTGCAATGCGGTCCGGCCATCAACGCTTTTTATTTTGTTGCAGTGCCTCAAACATTTTAAAATTACCAAAAGCACCCTCATAATATATCATCCTTATAAGGGCAAGTTTGTTTGCATTAAATTACATAGGAGTTCAGGTCAAATGAGCTTTATGAAGGACTTTTAAAGAGGTGAGGAGCAAAGAAAAAAAGGTGAAGATGTACATGAGACATTGACTTTCATAGGAATTGAATCACTACAGGGTGATGGGTCTCTAATAGGTGATGGCCAGTATTGATTTCATGCCTTGCTGGGAAATTTCCATTAAAGGGGGTTGTAATTTGAGGGGCAATTTTAGATATTCACTTTCAGTCTACATATTTAACCACTTATGGTATGAATTAACTCAATTGCTGTCCATTCGATTCCTATGTATCTCAATTGCTGTCCATTCAAACAAATAGGCCTCATTCAGTTCAACAATGCATTAACGCCAGATTTAGAACTAGGATATTCTGAGAAAATAGAAAATAAACATGTTAATTCAGGGTTGATCACAAGTTGTGCTTGCCTGACATTTCAGGTGGGTAAATGGCCAGCAGAAAACCATCATTTTGCCCAAACAGCAGTGCAAGCGCAGTCTAACTCAAAAGCGTAGGGCTGCCAAAACGGGCCCATCAGGTTTGTGGTTTTAAACTAATCGATTTTGGACCGCAACGTTAAAACCCTATCTCCAGATGAGTTTATGGCCATCAATGAGCCAGGCCAGAGTTCCTTTAAGCCAAGATTTTGAACTTGCCTGACAGCATATGAAAAAAAAAAAAAACCAGTTCTAACCCCAGGCCCAGCTCATTAATAGCATGCCCCCTCTACCTTGCATAGATAATTCAATAGCTTTGTCATTTTGGATTTCAAGTGTTCAACTAGTGATCAATCTAAAGATCTGCCCAACTCGACCAAATCGAGATTTGGTGCAGCACCAATGCACCAAGGTAATCGGTATAGACAGCAGAGGAAAACAATTTCTACACCAAATGCATATCCAGGGGCTTGTAGTTTTGAGCTGCTACAAGCCACCACCAGAACAAAATATGCAGTCATGAATTTCATGGGCATCCAAATCACTAAATCTTCAATCACTTTTTACCGTGCATCAGATAGTAATTAAAGTGGGGGAATGTGAGCTTTCAGCATAGGAAAAGTGAAGAACACAACGTTTCATAGTGAACTTTCTGGCTTAGCCATCTTAAATAACCACTGCATTTCCATTCCATACTAGAACAAATATGCATCAGAATATACATGTTACCATCCCGGGCAGCCTCTTTCAGACACCACCTCCTTCCGTTATGAACAATCAATTCCCTCTCTCAACACCCCCAGATATGGAACAGGAAAATATACAACTCATTTCTCATACACCACAAGCATGCCTCGAAATGAAGCGATGAAAAGGCGCATTGAAACCTCACCGAGGAAGAGACAAAAACCATCTAGCTCACACCTTTCCCGACAGTTCTCTGCTCGGGCTCCACTCACAACTGATGAATACCCCAGCTTAGCTTTCATATGCATCAAAGCGAGCAGTGCCCCCCGGTTTAACCCGAAATAGATACGATCGGAAATCAAACAACAAGAAGTAATTTCAGGTTTTTGTGCTGCGCTTTCCCCACCATTTCTTTTTACTCTTGTCTGTTTCAGCATTTCCAAGTTTATGAAGTGCTACCTTTGTCTCACGTAACCGGACCTTGTACTCTTTCTTCCATATTGCAAACCTTGCCTTCAGCTTTCGGAGTTCTTCATCTGGGTTCATATCAGGGACAACATGTTGCCTCGATTTGACTTCAACAAGGAACCCAGCATCATCATCGAAGACTTGCTTATGCTGCTCAAATTCCTTCGCTAAACGGCTGACTGCAAGGCGGCCACCGTCAACATCAGAAGAACGAGTAGGTGCTCTAAATGGCATGCCATCTGGAGTGCGGGACCCTGCAGATATGCCGTCTTCAGAATCATAGTAATGCAGTCCTGGCGAAGCATCCGGCCTTCCAGCTTGGCCCACCATGTCATCAGCAGCAAGGGTTCTCTTGGCTGCAGTTAAACTCATCTGTATTGAGAGGTTGATTTGGTCAGTGGAATAAAGAATCACAGAAAATTATAGAAACAAGCCTACTGGCGGAAGCTACAATGACCAAGTGTACAGGAAACGCTAGATTCAAACATTTTGCAAAGCTAGATTCATCTGGGTTGAGAGCTTAGTTTGGTCGCTTAGTGGAAAAAAGAATCACAGAAGTAAAGACAAAATAGAAACATTCCTAGCAAAAGCTTCAAATGACCCGTGAGTTCATAGGAAACACCATATTCAGGCAAGCAACCCTTGCACAGTACGTTTCGTGCCAACGAGAGAACTTAAACTTTAATGAGAAAGCAACCACCAATCTTTTCCTGATGAAATGTTTTAACATGTTATTCATTATTTAGAAATTGTTCGTGTAACGGGCCATCTGTGGATTGAACACGCCCCAGGAAACTCTCGTTCTGTGATTTTAATTATTTCACTGGTCCCTAATAAATATGGAACATTAGATATAATCATCCATTTTCGTGGATGGCTGGAATCAACTGATATGGGAGATATTGGAGTCACAAATATGTCCATTTCAGTGAAACCAAATGTTTTACTTGACTACATCTCAGAAAAATAACGGAATTAACTATCCATCAGACTCACTTGCAAAGATGTAAACTGTCTCTGCCACGTCTCTTCCATGGATTTCATTTTGTTCTCATATTCCAACCACCTTCTCTCGTATTGCTTAAGTTGCTGTTGCAATGTTTCATTTTCGTCATCTTTCTGTCTTAATGCTGCTTCTGCCTTCATGACTCGCCTATGAAGCTCAGATAAGACTGAAGGTAGCACCTGGATGTGATCGTGCTTGGAATTCTGCCAATGAAATAAATTTAGTATCTCTCTTTATTTTCAGAAATTTCAGCATCTTGAAAGAAGGAATACAACATGAAAAACCATATTCAGAATGTAACTTATATATGTACAGGTATTGGTTCAGGTATCAGTCAGTCTCTCGTAACACTGAGAAATGGAGGTAATATTATAGTAGCAAATATTTTCTATTAAAATTCCCATATTTTCATTATTATTTTATTTTCTGCAAATGTTTTCATAACAATTAAAAATATTTTAAATAAAATATAGTAGCATAGATTTAGCCATATCCAACATGGACAGAATACCCATGTCATCCACACTTGAAAATTGAGTTTATCACAATATTTTCTTAACATTGCTATTTATTTAAACTAGAATGATGTCAACATATTTACAGCATACGCTGATATTTCTCATAGATAATGCAAAAGGAGAAGGGTGTTATGCAAGTTGAAAGGTGATTCCTTGTACTACAACTTAATATAACTTACCATAGGTAATTCCTTGTACTAACTTACTGTAACTTAATGTTTCAATGGGAAAAGCAACAATATAAATGCATATTTTAGAGTTATTTACAGCATGTATTAATGTATTATGTGCAAGTCACTCAGCCGGTAAAGCCAACTACTGGTGGTCTAGAGCCCAAGATTTCATCACTTGGACAATCTGAAGAATTTTATAGTGGCCTGGTCACTATTATATGATTGGCAGTTTAGTGGCCAGTGGGGTCACTTAGATGCATGCCAATCAAGTTTGTATCGCCTAGCAATGTGTAGAAAATAGGGGCCGTAAAATCAACTTAGCCCTCAATTATGGACCCCAAAGTATGGAAAATTTTCAGAACTCGAAAGAAGTGCATGCTTTTTTGTGCTTTTTGCATGATCGATCCAACATTAAATGTAGGCAATGAGCTTCAAATTAGGACATGGGGGGAATTGATCATATGTGGGTCCCATACATCCAGTCATTAATTACCAAATAGTGATCTGGCTGTTCCCGATAATTTGTTTGGAGGACAACCCTAATATTTGTTCGGGGGACTCCAGTGAAACGTATATGGGTAATTAAGGAAAAATTCAACCGAAGGACTAGAAGAAAATAAATGAATAGTTAGGAAATAATATTATAAATAAATAAATAAAGCAAGACTTCGGTGGGTTGATGCCTGATGGCCCACCAAGGAAAAGAGGTAGGCCGAAAAGGACATGGATTTAATAGTAAGGATAGATCTGAACAAATGCAACCTATAGAGGGGTTTTGGCTTGGGATAGATCGACGTGGAGAAAGAAGCATAACTCTTGTAGCCATCATCAACATAGTTGGAAGAAGGCTTTGATGATGACAATGATATGACTTTAGTGAAAAGTAAATGAATGGAGGACTCCTCAATGCCAAAACAGCAACGTACAGATGCAGAGATAACTCTACTCAAGCGGGGCGATAAATGGTTCAGCATCATTAATCTCCTTGACCAGTCCAAGCCACTGACCACTTGATTTTGGGAGGGGGGAGGATAAGTCAGCCCCAAGGGAAAGAGAAACTTTTAGAAGAAATAATAACTCTACACTATTTCATTTCCTTGTCTGGCATGGTAGTCATCTCAGTAACATGACCAAATAGAGGCTAAAGACACTATAAAATCATTACTAACATGAAGTACAAGAAGAATCTACAGTAAATAAGCAAAAGGAAAAAAATAACTAGATTTGCAGCCTAGGTATTTGAGCAAGGAATATGTGAGGCCCACCACCTATACATGAACACACCAAGACCTGAGGTTAGCCTCCTTAGGCGCATTGAAAGTTAAGGGAAAACTTTAGGAATTCAACAAAGAGAAAGAGAGTAAAAGATGCATCCTACACTAAGACAAGAAACCAACATAAGTTACCTTTGTTTCTTGAAATTCCACATCAATCTCTGTTTCCATTTCAGTAAGCTTGATATTCGATTCTCCGAGATTTTGCAAAATATCAAACTGTCTTCTAGCTAGCCAAGCTCGAATAACTGTAAGAAGAATGGATGTGTCATATAGTGCAACTACATGGAAGTCCTGAACCTCCTCTACTGGAAATAACCATGATATTACCTGACTGCAAATGTATAATAGCATTTTTCTGGTCCTTGAATGATTTCCTTGTAATCTGTTGTTTTATATGTTTCTGTATAAGAAGAACCGCTCTTTGCCTCCTTGTCAAAAGCCCAAACTCCTTTCTTGCACTTTCACCCCTGACATCTGCAGAGACGCATAAATATCCAATGAAAGAATGAGATAAAGGTATTATCATGAATCCTTATGGCAGTAAACAAAGTACATGAAAGTTTGTGTAAATAAAGCCCGTATAGAGCATGATTAGTGGAGTTAAACTATGACATTGACACAATCCCAGCAGTTTTGTTTAGATCAGTACAATCATTTCACACTCTTCTAAACCTACAAAAGCTCATGTTATACAGAAAGCAGGCTTCAAATTTGAATAGGTTGGTTTTTATCTTACATGATTGCAATGCAGTAATTCTTGTCTTGAGTTCTTGGAAATAGCGGCGAGCTTGTTGACCACGGAAGCGTTTCTGAACCCCAAGAATGCCTTTCAGGGTCTGGTTTCGCACATCTTCCAATGTGCCAATCTATATAGAGCACCAACAATAACACATCAAGCCAAATGTATTAAAGAAAATCCTAACTCAATTAGGTTAAATGAAAAGTGATATAGATTCTCACTCATATTTCACTAATAACATATTTGCTAGCATGTATTAGAGATGACCCTAACGTCAGTCTAATAAGATAATCGTAGGTATGGATTTATGAACCCAAAGATCAATTGTAAACAAAATATGAAAAAAATGATGTACTAAAATCCAACAGTAAAGTCTGATTAGAGTCAATTTGGGGTGAGTGGAGACCTAGATAGATTGAATAAGGTTAACATGATCCTGGCAATGCCAAAGCACACACTGCAAGACTCACATAGGCTTGGGTCATGTCCAAAAAGGATTTCAGGGCCCAAATCCAAGTGTGGGTCCAACACAAATGCTAGCACTTGGATCCGAGCATGCCCTATCAGGGTTATGGGAAGCTCGCCCAATAAAGGCCCGAGACCAATTTGACCCAAGGTCAAATGAACTCAAATACACTATAAATGCATCTCACACAGTGCAGTTAAGAGAAAAAAACTGAAAATCAAAAGGAGAAAATGAAGGGAAAATCAATATTTGATTAAAGTGGAGTAGATAGATGTAATAAAAAAATAAAATAAATAAAAAACGACCTATTGGAGTTCAGAGGGATTTGGACCCTAAACCTAGGCCCAAGTCGGTCTCCCATGCAGTGTTGAGAAATTCGTTTAGGACAGTATTTCGGTTTGGCAACCAAACTGAAATAATTCGGTCGATTCGGAAGGTCGGCAAAATGTTTCAGATTAACATTTCGGAAACATATAAATATGTATATATAAAAAATATAAAGCATATATCAAAATTAGATTTGGATAGGGCAATGTGATTATTAGTGGAAACTTTAATTTATCTTAATTCAAGGCTCAAATGTGGCTAGGGCCATGCAATTACTAGTGGGACATTTAATTTATTTCAATTTAGATCTTAAATGTGGCAAGGGGCCCATGTAATTATTAGTGGGGTATTTAATTTATTTCAATTTAGGGCTCAAATATGGCTAGTGGCCATATAATTATTAGTGGGACATTTAATTTATCTTAATTTATGGATCAAATGTGAGGAGGGCTCATGTAATTTTCTCACATCCCTTACTAATGGAGCAGACACTTGGGAACTGGGCCCATTAAATTTAATGGCTCGTATTTTCAATGAGGTGGGCCAACGTTGGTTCTACTCCTTAATAAAGGACGAAAAGTCCTTCGCCCCAGACTTAGGAAAACTTCCAAGTTCCAGCGCATATGAAAGGAAGAAATAAAAAAGAAAAGGAAAGACGAGAGAGAGAGAGAGAGAGAGAGAGAGAGAGAGAGAGAGAGAGGAGGAGGAGGAGGAGTTGGAGGAGGGAAGACCAGCAGCCCCTTTTGGCGATGGTGAGCAGCAGCAGCGATGGCCAGGGCTAATAAAGGACGAAAAGTCCTTTGCCCCCAGACTTATTTTTCCTGAGACTTCCAAGTTCCAGCACATGTGAAAGGAAGAAATAAAAAAGAAAAGGAAAGAAGAATGGGGAGAGAGAGGGAGAGAGGATTGGGGGGTGGGGCTGCTGGTCTTCTCTCTCTCTCTCTCTCTCTCTCTCTCTCTCTCTCTCTCTCTCTCTCTCTCTCTCTCTCTGTTTATTTTTCTTTTTTCCCCCCTGCAAGCAGCCCGTTCTGTCTTTTTTCCCCTTAAAAATAATCGGACGAACTCCAGATTTTGGAAATTTAAGCTGAAACCTGGTATTTTAGACCAAAGTTCCGAATTTTGACCAAATCCGAATTTTAGAACAAATTTTTTCCACAGGGTTGTTCAGTTCAGTTGCATGTCCAAACCGAAATTGTCAAGAAAATTCGGCTATACCGAAACAAATTACGAAACACTGCTCCCATGGGTTCAACCAACCTCAGGAGAATCCAAGCCAAAACAATGACAGCACTGCTAAAATTATTCTTGATTTCTTCCATGACAAACAAGAGTCTACAAGTGATCATATTCCTTAGGTTTCTACCAGAAGGAACCTGACGTCCCATTGTGCTTAAAAAATAACTTCTTTTTTTCTCCCTAAAAAAATATCCACAACAAACTTAGCGTAGGTACATTTACGTAAGGCTAGAAACTGCCCATGACAAATCGAAGTGCTACTTGAAGAAGGTAGGAGAAGAGGGAGGCCATTCAAGACCTTGAGTAAAGTTGTACGGAACATGTCATCTTTTGGAGTAATTGAAAGCATGGCGTAAAATAATGTATATATCCTTAAGAAAGTCAAAGAGCAACATTATATAGCATTAATTATACAGTAGGCAGAAAGGAATTCTCAACTGTTACACACGTACACATTGTGTATGGATTTGTGTCTACTTGCATGTGTCTGTGTACGTGAGAATGTGTGCCTGTGTGTACGTGAGAATGTGTGCATGCATGTGTGTCTGTGTACATGAGAATGTGTGCATGCATGTGTGTGTGTGTGAGAGAGAGAGAGAGAGAGAGCTTAGGTACTTGTTCTTAGCTTATTGAGAGATTTTGTGGACTTAATTTTTAGAGCAGAGCCCTTCTAGCTGACCCTAGATTGATGGGATAAGCATTAATGATGATGGTGATCCTCCAATGTATCAAAATGAATCTGTGGGTTAGCTGTTAGGCCCCCAATCATATTGTATTTTCACACCCTCCAATTTTATCGAAATGAACCTGTGGGCTAGAGCCTATATTCCAATAATTTGAAGGGTTTGACTTAGATTTCTTTGTTTATAGCTACATCATTCTTTCGGATAAGTGGGTGTTCACAACTACATTGAGATGCCATGAACAATATAAATTGGTTGATCTGGAATATCTTTATATGTCCTGCATAATGTATATATTTTTGTTAATTTTCTTATTCCTGCAATTTCATATGCGGATTTAATTTCTAGATATTTTCATGACAATAAAAAAACACAATACATAAATTTATGATATACATAAACTATAAACTACCATATAAGAGTGTCAATAAAGCATACAAGCAAATTATGACATGACATGTAATTAGCTTAAACAACTATGAGAAACACAAAAGAAAGAGAACTACACTTATTTCCACATGCAAGTATAACAAGATTATCGAGAAGTAGTTACCTGTCCTGTTCGGAAAAATAACTTCGTATAACCAACTTGATACATATCAGGTTGGATATTGAATTGCTGAAGAATGGCGACTGAGACACTTAGTGGGTCCTCCGACACAACATTCTCCAATAGGAGAAAACCGTATCTAAAGTGCAACAGAAAATATGTTGAGCTCTCTTCATCATTTATCACATAAACATGCATTAGAAACTGAAATGTTGAGAGGCCATCCATTACCTTCTTGCAAATTGTTGATGTGTCATTCTAGTTGGGTAGCCAGACCTTGATATCCTGACAACCTCCAAGACTCCACAGCATTTAAGCTGCTGCAAGACCAGATCTTTTTCATACATACCAGGAAGCTGCTTGCTGTTGGGTTTTATGCAACGAATAAAATGGGGTGTCGTATTTTCCAATCGTTGCATCAGTTTGAACAGTTGTCCCTACAAGAAATACAGAGAATAAGTTCCGGGTCATGACAGGTACTGCCATCAATTAGAAAGAACCGGTTATCAAAGTAAAGCACCAAATGATAGAACAGATATAGGTGTCATTACCTTAAATTTCATACCAACACTTTGCTTTTGCGAATCTGCACCACCTAAGCGCCACAAAGGACTGCCTGGCTTCTGGGATTGATTAAGCATGTTGGAGGCAAACAATTGAGGCAGTTGGCAACTACATGACGAGAGAAGTTGGACAGAATCAGAGTGTAGGAGATCTCTGTTCTTCTCCAAGAAGTCACTAGTGTCATACAATACCTGATAGGACTCCAACATTAGTCATAGAGAACGAAAATCTACATTACACTAGTTAGAAATGGTCTCAATCAAGGTCCACAGCCTCATAATTCAGCCCACAGAGAAACCAAGTAAAAAATGTTTTAAATTTGGAGCTATTATGGAAGTGAGCCTTTGACTCTGGTAAGATTGGCAGCTCACTGAAGTTATTGACTCTAGCAGGACACCTTTATCATCGTCAAAAGATTTGCCCATTCTCCTATGACATCAAGTCATCTAAATCCTCTACTCTTTATCAATCACATTCATGATGTACCAGAAAACAGTTCTAGATTAGCAATTGAAAAGGAGTATAGGCCTATAGGGTGCCATTATTAGACTTTAAAGTCAACAAACAGTGAAATTGAGAGGATGCACTTGGGGCACCTATTCATTCATTTCAAACAGGTATGAATGGTTTACACATATCATAAGGTTTTCCATTTTATTTTCCTTTCTTCTTTTTTTTAACAATCTTACTTTGTAACTTCCATTTTATTTATGGTCCAAAATTTTGCAATTTTCAAAGGTGACATTGACCATCAGACCATGTAACTATTTTAGTCTGTCAGATGATGCCAGTTAAGTCTCATTAAGTCAGAAAGCCGCGACCTGCCTACATGAATTTATGACAGATTTACTAGAAACTGAGATTTTGGTAAAAGCAATTTTTCTTAAGCATAGGATTTCAAACATGGGAGACCCTTTACTGAGTAACCAGTATTTCATATGATGGACTCCTGTGAAGGATGATGGATACCACAGAATAAGAAAGTGATAGCTCTAGAAGGCCAACAGATGAATGATTACATTCTTCCCTCTGTAATCTTTATATTTCTTAGGGTACATTCTGTCAACAACCACAAGCTAATGGAGAATGGCATAACGCTCCTTCCCAGCCCCCCACCCCCACCCAGCCACCCACACACAAAAAACCACGAGCGGGCTACACACAGAAACATACACACAACACCCTTCATAGGAGAATATAGGCCAAGGCACACAACACAACCCCCGAGACTCAAACACTCGATCTCCCACTCTGATACCTTGTTGGCAACCACGTACACTAAAAAGCTTAAGCTAATAGAGAACGGCATAACAATGTATATCACAACACATTCCATCTGCAGAGGCCCATCAAATCAACAATTCAGATCATTAAAACCAGGGTCCCCATGTATGGATTTAAATTCTCTTAATCTGGTAATCCCTCTGACACCAAGTTAAGTCTGAAGCACAAGTTGTTATCTTTTTAGGAGTTAAACAGTGAGAAAGGCCAACCTCTCCTGCATAATGATGAACACTAAAAGCTCCTCCCCTTTTCCCTGTGAAACGTGGGTTGGCATTCAAGTGCTGATTAAGCTTATGGGCAAAAGTCAAATCTGTGCCTTTGGGGAAAGTTGACTCTTCATCCAATAAAGAAAATAATCCAAGCGGTTTCTGCAACAAATATGAAAAAAGATCATTGATTTGCTGACAATTTAATCAAAACTGCAAGCACTTAAAAGAATTCACCTAAAGTCATGATTCTACCATAGAGCTTCTTTTATGGGCTAGACTATCATGAAGCACACCATTGTACACTTGGTACCAACATATACAGGTCCAGACCATTTGTCTGATAGGTCCTGTCATAACTAGGCCACTCCCCAAAAAATCGCAGCACTTGGAAAATCCAAGTTATCGACCGAAGAAGTTTTTCCATTTGACAATTGATTGGACATTTTCAAACTTTTAGTTAATGATTTTGAAAGTCATCCAACCATGTGTTAGGGATCATCACTAATCAGGTTGGTCTAGGTTTAGGTGAAACCAATCTATAGCAGAGCCCAGAAGATGGACAGTTCAGAGTTCAGACTTCACACATGCATGCCCAACTACCATGTCCACAAACTGTGTAGTCGAGAAATGATATCAAGTACCAACAAAGTAGATTTCTGGAGGAAAAAAAAGTCCTTGCAAGATCATAGAGAATGCCATATCAATGCAAATTAAAAGTTTACCACTATACAAGACCTATCAAACAAATACTATGAGCATTTTATAGACTCCTACCCTAAATGCTGAGAATGATAAAAGAAACTGCAAGTTCATAACCCGTCAACCCGCTCCAAAGCTAGTCATAATCAGTAACCACATTAAAAATTGGTTTCTTCTTATGCATCAAGCCTTATACCAGTCAATTACAACACTCACAAAAACAGCATATGAAAGAAAAAGATAGCTTGAAATAATATGTTCATTTTGAGTCAAAGAAATAATGGACTCTAGCATCTATCTCCTGATTCACTGCATAGAAAGAAAGAGAACAACATTTGAGCACTCATATGAAAAACACAACACTTGTGCTTGTTCATATATAAATGTCCATGTATCCAGATTCTTTACAAAGAACTCAGACAGAAAGAAGCGTTAAAAATGAGACAAATCTAAAGAGATGGGAACTACAATATTCCTCAGTCAGACGGGAAAGAACACATTGAAGCTAAAAGAAATACCTTCTCAAACAGATTGAGACATTCTTGGTTGTCTTCAAAATCAACTTTCATCCAGTCAATTCCATCATGGTCGTATTCCTGCAGTAGATTTTCCAGTTGCAGTGAGTAAGAACTCGAGTATCAGATTCCATCGTACTAATAGACCATAGATTTTTTATTAGTAGATTAACATATCTCCTAAAATGTATATTAGTAAACTGTGCGGACTTGATACACAAAAGCAAGATAGAAAAGGAAAATAATAATTTAAAGGTGGGAGAAAATTATATCCAAGAATGCATATTCCAAGGCCAACTTTCAGAAAAAAAAAATCATCAAATACAGATTATAGAGAAATGATTTTGGGTTGCCCAATATGGTGTTGACGGCAACTACAAACTGATTTGATCTATGTAGAGCCACCTTTAATTCATCCAACTTGCCTCACATACCTTTATGAAGGCATTTGTCCAAATTTCACACGAATCAAAGAGACACACCATTGGATTGATCAAGTGTGAAATATAGAGTCACGTTTTCTACACATGATCTATTCAAGGGTGTACAGCACTTCTAGTTCGAGTAAATTTTGGCCAGTTCCTAGAGAAGGCTCATGTGATATGAACAGGTTTGAATGAGCAAAGGTGGGTTCTTTAGAAACAAATGAAGATGGTTAGATAATTGGATGCATTCAAAATGGTAATGAGGCAAGCACATGATTATTTCTCCATATCATAATTTCCACATATCAGTAACAGATGAGACCCCAACATATATAGTTGGGACAAGGTTTTGATGATGATGATGCTTATTTATAGAACCCATATCAAGAAGAGCTTTACAATGATCTGTGGATTCACATGAAGCAGCATAGGAAATTGGATGGTACAATCCTAACAATTTGGCATTACCAGGAGAGTAGTCACATGAAGAGACAATGATCAAAACATCATTATATTATGGTCTAAGAGATTTCCTGAGTTCACAATAAGTAGTGAGATATCGACAGAAGCACCGTACTCAAATAACTCAAATCATAAGAGATTTACACTGATATGTGAATTTACATGAAGCAGCAAGAAACAATATCAGATGTAATTCTAAGACTTGAGAGCATTGATGAATATTATTTTACTGCAAGTGACAAAAACAACATCCACTTTTGGTCTAAAGATTTCCTCTGAACTACAAAATGAGTTCTAATTCTTCAGCCCCATCATAAGGAATTCATTCTGTATCTTTATAGGACAAGCTCGCAATACACAAGAAAATATCCCCATAGCTACCAGATGATAGATTCCATTTCAACATATAATCATCATAAAAAATATTTTTCCAATCACTTTCGACATTAAAAAAATACCCCTCAAACTAAGGCATTTTGTAGACATAACAAGGCACATGTGAAACACAATGAGGTTAGCAGTATGCACAACTTCATAATGGTTGCAAATTCCCTCAAGTGTTCTCTTCCAAACAGAAAAGACGTTGCATTTCTGACAGTAAGCATGAATATGAAAAGTCATTCTACTGAAACTATCTTTAGAAACAATTAAATTACAGATTTTAACAATCCAAATGAAACTTAGGGCGTAGATTATTAATTCTACCAAGTAAATGTCAAGAGAATTTTGTTCCGTGTAAGACTAAATGATGAGTATGTTGAAAACCCAGTATCACTGAATGACCTGTGACACTAAAAAGATCATGGATACTCACCTCCTGTTCAAGTTTGAATAGATGCCGATTGAAATGTTGTTGCAACCTTTCATTCGCGTAATTTATGCAAAACTGTTCAAAGCTATTCGTCTACAGAAGAGGGAATAAAATGGGTCAAAGAAACATGATTTTAGTATATGAAAAGTAATGCTTTCAATAGATCGGCATGAAATACATACATCATATGACTCAAATCCATAGATATCAAGAATACTTATGGATCTTCCAGTTTGTCGCTTGCCTACTTCAAGTGACTTGTTTATTTGTTCTACAAGCCAGTCAAACAAGCTTGCATAGATATACTTCACTAATGCATCCCTAGTGTCAATGGCCTGGAAGAAACAAAATTACACAGTAAGGGGACAATGCATATACTTAGAGAGAGCATGAATATTCTACTATTAATTCTCAGACCTGTGGCAATGTTAGCTTCTGGACAATATTATCATTTCCAGCTCGGATACTGCGAGTAGACAAAGCTAACATCAAGTCTTGAACATCACAACCCATCAATTTTGCTGCACTAATCACACCTGAAAGAAGATTAAGCACACCATAAGCACTCCAATTTACACGCCAAGACATTAAAAACATCCATGTGCCTAGATAAATTTATGGATGAATTGATGATTCACTAACCAATAGTCTATCAATCAAAGCAACAGTCAAAACCCTTTGCACCAAAAAATTGTGAGAACTTCCGTTCAAATATTCATAATCTACTACAACATTTGTTTTCCCAAATGACATCTTAAATATTTTCATTTCGAAGATAATCGGAAGTGTAAGACAAAAGATTGACTCAACTAATTATGCTAACTAAGAAAATCTAAAGAATTTCAGAGGCCTATATGGAATCTGGTAGCACCAATTACCAGAAGAAATTTAGGGCCCGTTTGGCATTGTTTTTGTGTTGTTCTTGATTCTGTGCCGGGATTAAGTTGTGCCAAGTCCAGGTTGTACTCAAACTGTTCTGAGTGGAACTTGTATGGCAATGTTATGTTAAACAATTAAATTGAGAATGTTCCATGCGAAACTTGTTTGGTAACATCATTACTGGTTTGTTCTTACAAGACTCAGATTTGACAAATTATAAATATTCATTTACTCTTCTTAAAAATCAAAAAACACAATCAGAATTTCTTTGCTCAACTAAATTATGAAAACTAAAAAAATTAAAAATTTTCAAATCCCTTTCCTTTACAATGTCCAACATATCTGTGCCAGTCCAAACAAATTCATGCTCCCAGATGATCCTCACAAATCGAACCCAATTGGGGTATTTCTATTAGCCATGGCGAGAATGTGGTCGGTTAGGAAATCATTCATTCCTCTGATTTTCTTACACATTGGCCAAATCAAAGCAAGCATTGCAACCCACGGCCAATTTCCTTCCCTATAGAAGCATCTTCTTATTTGAAGAGGTTCGTGTCCTTTGAAGGTAGAGACGAAGGTGGGGTTGGTGAAAGGTTCCAGGGAATGTTAAGGTGTAGACAAGGATCTGATTTGCTGATGAGTAATGAGTCGAGCATGAAGATGTTGATAGATGAAGAGCAGCAGAGCAACAAGAGGAAGACTCGGTCTTGAAGTTTGATTTCGTATTTTCAGAGATCGAAGTCCATTGCCGCGGATGATGAGAGAAAAGCTGAAAATAGCCAGCTGAGAGAGAGAGAGAGAGAGAGAGAGAGAGAGAGAGAGAGAGAGAGAGAGAGAGAGAGAGAGATTGCAGAAAGAAGTGGGGCAATGCGTTCTTTTGCTGAGACACAGAATTTGCAGAGAGAAGGATGGTCGTGGGCTGAGAGAGAGTTTTTGCAGAGAGAATGGGGGCTCAGGTCTGGGGAGAGGGTTGGAATGTTTGGTGTTCCAGTGTTGGGTTATGCAAAGCGACTCAAAGGAAGCGCGAGAGATGAGAGTATCTCAAATCTCTTGTGCCACCGAGTTGTTCTCCACAAAAAAATAAATAAATAAATATATAAAATAAAAAATTTTGATTTTTAGTCGTTCCCCAAATCCTGTTCCACGGGGCATCAATTCCATGGATCGTTCCACAAAACCAAAATAAGAAACAACCAACATGTCGATGCCAAACGCGTTTTACACTTCCACTTCCCATGGGAACTTCGGAACATCCCAACGACACAATCCCAAACAGGCCCTTAGGTACAGATATAATTCCATTCACTGCTCTGAGAAAATGTCTGTTGAACTAGGCTAGATATATTAAACCTCAATGCAACCATTGTTTTGGGAGTTAGCCATGGATTCCCCAGAATTACTGACTGCAATAGCAAAGTTTTCAGGTAGGAAAAGGGAGACTAGAAATGCAAGGATCAAAAGATTAGAACTGGAAAAAAGTTTGAGCCTATACCACAACACTAACCTTAAAAAAAACACCCTCCAAAACTCTGAGGACTTGTTCATCCATATGGATGTATCATGTATTGAATTCCAGGTGAAATAATGTTTTTGTTAGGGTATATGAAATGCTTACATTTGTTATGTCAGAATTCATGTTTGGGATGGAGAAACACAATTCATGTAGCCAACCGCAACATAGTTGAGACAAGGTTTTGATGATGATGATATGAAACGCTTTCAGTTGCTCAAGAAGAACCCCAGGAAACATTTGTTATCATAATCACTGTATCATATTCATGAACCATGTGGTTGGAATACGAGATTTATAAGAAAGGTTAGCAAATTAGACACACCAACACAAGCCACTTCCCAAATAATTGGACAGAGTTAAATATTAATACAAGACCAAGTATATAGGTGGGCAGGGTAACAGGCTTCTATACCTTCGTCAGCCACAACTTCCACGTGATTTTCATTGTCAATCACTGAAAAAGAAATGTTTCCCAGCCATAACATTGCAGCAAGCATCGCGAAGGCATTTTCTTGATCTTCTTTGCAAATTTGAACAGTATCTAAGGCTTCCTGGTCATATTGAAAAGAAAGCAAATCATTATACAGAAGTGACTCGGATGGCAAAAGTGAAATAGAAATTAAACATTCTAAATATTTAATGATGATGCAGGTATGGTCACAGTCTAATTTTCAACTTACCATCAGAATATGAAACCTCTGAGCATCATCAACATCAACAATTGTCAAGCAATCACTCTGTTTCAAATACTCATATTCATTGGCTTCTTTCAGATTCAATCGCTCTGCAAGGCAGCAAAAATTTATGAAAGTTTCAAAACAGACAGAATACCATACGAAGTTAAAATGAAGACACATGCCACAAAGGCCATCTCTAAAATCTAAAAATAGTAAATGAAATATGGAAGAAAAACACTGAATCTGAACCTACTGAACACTAATAGTACCAAGACAGATGCACCAATAATGTTCATAAAGTTAAAAACCACAAATGATTATTTATCTTGTTCCATATAGAACTAATAGTCCTACACTCCTACACCTATCTGATCCCCATCTGCAGCAAAGAAATAAGAGTTGTTTCCACAAAGGTTTGTACTATTGTAATATCACATGACCAGAGTACGTACCAAAATCATAAGCTATGGCACATATTTCTTTTTTCTTTTGAGAAAAGTTTTGCATCACAAGCGAAACTCGAATCAGATTCCACATCAACAATAATTAAGATTCATTAAATACGTAATCTTCTCCTTTAATTAGTAACACAAGATTTAATTCAATAAGAAAAGTTTTCATTATAATAAAATGGAAGAAAATTGCAAGATAGCAATTCAGTATAGAAGAAAATATGACATTGAGAAAGAGTATTGCAACTTTGATTTATAATACTTAAAAACTTCCAATAATAACAACCTATGCAGAAGGTATCCAGTCCAACGGAATTTGAAAATAAGACATTAAAGCGTACACAAATGCAATAAAAACAGCAAATAACCTTTAAGAGAAGGAGGAGCTCCAGCACAAAGTTGATAAAAGATATGATACGATCTTTCTCCCTTGGCACGCTGAACCACTCTAGACTGCTCATAACAGATATGGAATTCTTCATAATACATAATAAGGATTAAAAGGAAAACCCAAGCATAAATCTGGATAGAAGTAAAATTACCTTCTCAAGCAAAACTGTCAAAACGTCATGATTTTAAATAGTTGATCGAGGACAGAGTGGAAAGGAAGTGAGTCAATAGCAATTTCATATATAATAACAGGGCTCACAATCGAAATATAGCAACATCTAGAAGAAACCAAGACACTTGAAGCATAACTTACAGGTTTGAATCTTAGCACCACAAATTTTTCCAGTAGTACCAAAATAGATTTCTGTCAGCTTCCCCTGTACCGCACCAAGAAAACACAAGTTAAACTGCTAACCATGGGTTTCTTATCAAGCTGAGTTTCCGTACAAATAGAAAATAGGATGAACAAAAGATCATTGTAAAACGAATAGATCATGGAAAGCTTTGCACTGAAAAAAAAAGGGAAGTAAATGCCTCAAAATTCATGTACAGATCACTTAAGACACCCATCGATCGTAAGGAGGAAAAAAACTCACAAATCGGCTAGAATTGTCATTTCTTAAGGTTTTAGCATTTCCAAATGCTTCAAGTATAGGATTTGTCTGAAGAACTTCATTCTCTATTCCACTGCCACCACCAAGTGCAGCCAAGTACTGCATTGCAATTTTTGCTGTTTCTGTTTTCCCAGCTCCACTTTCACCACTGCATTGAATGACACATGTTGAGTTCAACAAGATTTATTTATTATACAGGTATCTTATGAATATAAAACACATCTACAATTTATAACAAACTAATATAGAAAAACCACATATAGTATTCTTGATGTTGACATAAAATCAAATAATATACAGTTTATCAAAGATTAAACCTTTGAAATTACATGTAAAAAGGTATATAGCACTCTGTCCTTTTTACAACAAAATGCCAAAAATTAAAACAAAAAAAGGGAAAAATCAGCACATAGAAATATGTTTAAAGTATGCAATTTTGTCTTATATGACTTAAGGCATAAGCATATAAAAATTTTTACAAGAAATTTCAAACTTAAGTTTTCTTCTAATTTAATTTTAAGTTTTATGCTCATTTAACTTCATCATAAAAAGCATAAAATACAATTTGTTTGTGCAAATGAAGTAGATACGCTTCTGATCAGATGGTCATAAATTAACCAGATTGTTTTGTTGTGGATTCTAATTCATATATGCCTGAATTTATGTAAACTGAATCACTATGCCCACCACATGTTTCTTGATTTACAAATACCTAATTTGCACTTGCAGCTGAATTGTTTTCTGAAAGAAGAGTCTCGATTCTTTTTCTTGGCTACATGGCAGTCTAAACTATTTTTTGAATGAAGAGTCTAAATTTTTGTACATGCTTCTGATCAAATGGTTCCCACATATGCTTGAATTTACTTAACTGCCAAAAACCATCCCCTATCAGATTATTAACAGTTAGAGAGAGAGAGAGAGAGAGAGAGAGAGAGAGAGAGACCGATTGGAAAGTTAACAAAGATGATCTGTGAGAGAGAGAAGATGACTGGAAAGTTAACAAAGACGATCTGAACCAACTCTATAGCAAAACAACTACTGAAATGTTAACAATTTAGCTTAAAGGCTGACACACATTGGAAACAAAGACACTCCATGGAGCTTAGGCACAGACAAGTACCTAAACTTCACAGCAAATTCAGAAATTAGAGAACTAACATATACCTTATGATGATTGATTGATTCACTTCATCTGCAAATTTGAAAAACAGAAAGCATTAGTACTTCAAAAAGAAGTCAAGAACGACACTGTAAAAGCACAAGCAACATTTTCTCCAAATAAACATTATTATGTTACCTCTCATCATCTCATTGAAGGCAGTATCTGCAATAGCATACACATGTGGATTGTCCTTGAGTTTCTGTTGATAAGCTGAAACAAAATCATTTCCATAAAGAAAAACCGCTTTAAAGGGATTGATTGCGACCAAAATAGGCCCTGCTTTGGTCTGCAGTAAGGGGAAAAAACAGGAACTGAAGTCAATAAAAATGACAGAAGAGTAAATAACACCCCTTCAACAAGGAAAAAAAATAATAATTTATGACACTTACATAAATCTTATCACAAGCATATCTCTGTCGAAGATTGTGTAGAACTGAAGGCTCATTCAGATAACTAAGCTGTAAAAGATCATCAACACCCTCAAGGATATCTGGATTTGCGGGTAAGATATTTTCATTTGACACTGTAATAACCTGGTCGTAATAACAGAATACATGCAAGTAAATCCTCTCAGCTTAAGTAAATAAAGCCAGTTGTAAAATTAAGATGGACAGAAGCTATGTACTCACTCCATCTGAAAGCAAAATAGTAGCATCATCCCCAGATACCGACTGTATCTTTCCCAACTCCCATTGGGCATTTGGAGGCCGACACCAAACCTTGAGTTTCTGAAACAGAATATTTCATGTATAAGTATCCAACTATAGACACCTAAAGCACTGAGGTAAGCAGATTTAAAAGTATGGAGGAATTAAATGAAAAAAAATGTGAAAAGATGAAGATGAATTTATCAAGGAAAAAGTAAACCCCACTGAACAAAACATGTAAGTTTTGTCTATAAGTTGGAGGAATAAGTATTCAATTAGTGAAACAAAAAAGAGCCTAGGCAACAATATATGCATGGGACTTTGGGCCCATTATTACGATATTTTCAATTGGTAAAAGGGCGTATTCACTATTGCCTTTCCAATATATGAAACAAAAAAAGAACCAATATAATATTTGCAAGAGATATTTCAGGCCCATTAATGCAATAGTTTCAATGGGCACAAGGGCTTCTTCATTATTGCCTTCATTTAATCCACCGACAAATTTAGTCAACATTATCGTACCAATTCCAATGCATGTGTACATAAACAGTCTACCATGTATACGAACAAATTATCATATGTGATAGAATGATGGTGTGATGGTATTTTGTGAGGCCTCAAAGGAAGGAGATGAATGGGTCTGTAGACTGTAAATCAGTATTCTGATAGAGAGTGGATAAAACTTCACCCCGTCCAATCACTGGAAATTGGTGAAATTTGAGAGTCAAAAACTCAGCCATTGCCAAATTTGTAAAATATTCATGGCTGAGATCAAGGGCCAAACGTTATTTGATAATGATGAATCTTCACCCATTCCAATGGGTTTTCTCCCATTCACATCCTACTACCTCCCATGAATTGGAGCTTAAACGCAAAAGTCATCAGATCACTGCACCAGAAAATTAAGGAAAAAAAAAAGTAAAGGCAATTCAATCCAAAATAGTGAAAACCACTCCAATAGGAATCAGTTTTGGGTTTCCAAATTTGTAAAATATCCCTGGCTGGGATCAAGGGCCAAACATGATTCGGTGATGATGAAACTCCACCCATTCCCATGGGTTTTCTCCCACTCACATCCTACTACCTCCCATGAATTGGAACTTAAACGCGAAAGTCATCAGATCACTGCACCAAAAAATAAGGGGTAAAAAATGTAAAGGCAACTCAATCCAATAGTGAAAACCACTCCAATAGGGACCAGATTTGGGTCAGTACCAATACATAGAGTATAGGTGAGTATGAAATGGCTGGGTTGACCACAGATGGGTACCACACAAGTACGGTAAAAGTTCTCATAAAAGAACAGATGGGTGGGCAAATAATTTCCTACCACCACACACACACACACAAAAAAAAAACCCACCCAGCCACACACACACAGGGACACAGAGCTAGTTATAGTGCTGAATATCAATTTAATGAAAGATCATGACCATCATTTCAAAGGGCTAGGAGTTTAATGGTTTTCAGAGTGGACAATTTGGTGATTCAATCCAACAGCAATTAACACTCCAATAGAAATCAAATTTAGATGTATTACCAATTCAAGAAGATGGGTGGTGTCAAAGAATGCATGAACAGCATGAATTCACTGAACCTATCTTCCCCCATTGTCTTGAAACTCACCCCAACTTGATACTCATTGAACTGAGATCCAACAATGGAATGAATAAAAAAGGAACTTTATCTAAGGGTTAAAATTTGTAAGTCCCTAAACCACAGGTTAGTATTCCAACTCTTATCAGCATGTAACCATTCATATCTAGTAAAGATCAGTTGAAGGAGACACGGGGTGTCAGAACTACAACAGCTCACGGTGGTGTAACACAAATCCATGAGGTGAAACTCACGTCTCATCCAAGTAGATTGAAATGATCGCTGACTGAATATCACTTGAATCAGAATTATACTCGCCACTAGATTAAAATGATGTTCGTCACGACTCACTTGTAATCCCCTAACTAGAGCATAACACCTTAATCACAATAAAAATAACACATCAACTCATACCTTCTTCAGAACATAGCCAACATTGTCATCCCATCCTCGTTCCTGTATCAATGGTGGTGGTGATGAAGTAACAGCACCAGAGTCCAAGTCCTCAGGTTCTTCCAATCTTTCTTCACAAGTCTCCATTTCTGCCATTCTGACATAAGGTGACTCAACAGGTGGCTCTGCCTTCAACTTTTTGCTCCCCAAAATCCCTCCTTCAAAACCTGATTCTTTCTCTATTGCAGGACCCAATTCTTTCTTCTCATCCCTTCCGGAATCATTAGACAGATACTCAGGTCGCTTGTTGGCAATTTTAAAATTAACAGGCAAGGACCGCCTTGCCGAAGGCAACCGCGCCCGTGATGTTGGTCGTACAGGTAAAGCTGGGGGCACATCCTTTGGCTTCTCATCCCTTCGCCGGAGGGATTCAAGCATTTCCTCAAGTGAACTACGGGTAATGGAAGTTGGTGACACCGTCGACAACATGATTCCAAACCCAAATCCGAGTCAACTTGTGCCAACCTCAAAAAGGTGCCAAACAGAAATTTCTCAAAGAAACAGTGTTTCCTTCTACAAGAAACACTAATTCCTTCCAAAAGTCAGTGATTCGAACTCCCTCTGGATTCAAATTCTGAGTCGTCGCAACCTCCAACAGAAAACCCTGAATTTCTCAAGAAGGGGAAGAAAAAAGAGATCTTTCAAAAACTTCATGTAGTCAAAAAAATTAAGGTTACATTTAAATGCTGACAGAAAGGCCTGAGGCAGGATACTTATTTAGGGAAAAGTCAGCATCCATTTCTGTTCATATTGGAGTTTATAACATTCTTTGATTGGGAGACAGCATATGAAACAAAAGTGGTATCCTGCCCAATGCAATTCCCATTTCCCATTGCACTGCAAATGCAATGCGTAACAAATTGCTATCTGCAGAAATATCCGCGGCGCTTCCAACTTCCCAAAACCACCCCAAATTCTTTCCATTCCAACCCATTTGTAAACAAAATCATAGAAACTTGTAATTAAAAATAAAAAAACATATGCCTTCTCAATAAATTTAAAATTTTCAAAATTTCATTAAATTCAAACACTGAATCCTTACAATATCCATCAGAACCCTGGTTTCTAATACCCACACTGGTTGCAACCTTGGGCAAAACCAAAGATGCCAGAGAAAATAAGAATACTAGTAACAATAATAATTAATGAATTCACTCAATTTTAAATCCTGTTTTCTAACAAACATCAACTCAAAAACCCCAAATTTTCAGAATTCTTCCCATTCCAACCCATAAAAGCGCAAACCATAAAACTCTCAAAAAACGAGAATCCGCTAAAGAAATAAATAAAACGAAATTTCATCGACTCCTTCTCATATTTCCCTACAAAGGAAATGCAGATACCAACTCACCGCAATTTCTCTAAAAATCAAACCCAAAAAAAAATCTTTTTTCTATAGATTGAATCCTAAAAACCACCTTCCAAAAACCCAACCTTTCTCACAGATTCATCATTCAACTCACAAAAACCCCCCAAATTCCCACAATCTTCAATCCAAAACCCCCCAAAACCGGACCAAAATTCAAAAACAACCCCAGCTCAAATGAACCCAAAAAAAAAAAAAAAAATCCCACGCACCCAAAACAAGACCCTGCATTCAACCCATAAATCCCAAAACAAAAACCCCAAACAGAAGAAAAGAAACATACGAATCTTACCTTCGAAAGAAGCCTGATATCACAAAACGAGCTGCATTCCCCCAATCAATCCAAACAAACGGGAAATCTCTCAACAATTACAGCGAGAAAAAGCTGTAATGGAATGGAATCCCTTCTTTTTTTCCACCCCTTCTCCCCAAACCAAGCCCTAGAAGAAAGAGAAAAATGTTCTTCTAAAAGCTTGGATTGGGGAAAATCTGATATAATGAAATGACCCAAACAAAAAAACGAAAACCCTCGTCTTTGCTTTTCCTTGAAAAAATTTCAAACTTTCAAAAGGGTCCCATTTTCCCGTTTCTCTACGAACCGTAGATCTGAAAAAAGAGTGCGACAAATAAGGAAAGTGCGTCAAGGAAAGTTATACGTTAAAATTGGAGGGAAATGACAGAAATGCCCTTGGAATGGGACGTCTGTTTTGTTAAAGTTTCTGTTAATGGTAGGATTTGGTGTACTTCGAGTGCATTTAATTAGATGGGAGCATCTGGCCAGATTTTATGAGATGCGGAATTGATTGTTGTAATTGATGGGGTGTGGTTAATGGTGATTGGGATGTGAGGGAGTAGGGGGTTTGGGTGGTTGTGACTTGTGAGGAGAGAGGGTGTTTGGATTGGAGCTGGATTTGGAAGGGGAAGGTGTGAAATTAGTGAGATGTGGGTAGGAAAGAGTTGTCATGGAGACTGCTAATTTTTCAAATTTGGGTGTTTTGGGTAACAGATGTGGTTGGCTTGTTCTGATGGGAAATGCAATGTTGGGTGTGTTAATCTGTTTGACATGTGATTGAGGTTTAATATTGTACCCGCTATATACATTGGGAGTTTAAAATGATGGGTATAAAATATTAGGATTTATGGGCTCATTTGTTGGTGCTAGTGCTACACTAACGAAAGTTGTAAATGCATGTTGATTCAAGTTACAGGGCTAAGGAGGGCTGATGCTAGCAGACTTGGTTTTAATTGCACATATAGAAATCATATGGGTCAGTCTTTGTCTTAGCCAATCAATCACTACATGCTTTTTTTTATCCTTTGATGACCCTCCCTCATTAGCCCAGCTTCGAACCTTTGGCCTTGGGCCCGGGGTAACCCTCACACATAGGAGTGGAACCCAAAGCATTGGGGAGGAAACCCAAGGTTCAAACCAACTTAGCCACCACCTTGACGCCATCGTTATAAGATAATATATAAATTCAAGCGCTTTCAAGTGGGGTACAAATATGATGATATTTGGATGTCAATTATTATCATTATTAAAGCCTTATCTACTAGGAATTTGCTCTCTTAATTGTACTCATTTAATCGAATTTGTGTCTAAGTTTTGCATTCCATTGTGTCATCACTCTCTATTTCATTGACATCAATGTTCGCGTTGGTCTGCTCTTCTCATAGGTTTATAGACTTGATGACACTTGATTATCTAGATACACCCTACATAAATTGATTTCTAATATTATTCTTTTTTATAGAACAATGTGACTAATATACTTCATTTTATTTTATGGCACCACACTAATGTTTTGTCTCAAATTTTATATAATATGCTTTTTTTTATAGAAGAGGCATGGGGCCGGCCCGTGGGTGGCACGGCCAGCACGGCATGGAAAAATCCATATCCTGGGTCGTGCTGGGTTGAGCCTCAGCAGCCTACGAATGGCCCGTGAGATTTCGCGAATCGGCATGGCACGACTCAAGCACGTCTAAGCCCACCCTTAACTGGTGGCAATGCCCAATTCTCATGCCTAGGCTTAGCTGTCGTTACTCATCATGCACCATGTATGCCCTATCTATGCCAATCTGTTGGCAGCTCAATGGGCAAGGCACCTCCATTCTGCAAAGACAAGTGGAGATCAATCACTATCTATAGTACTTACCAGTGTTGATGGTAAGAGACGTGCGTGAGTGTGCATGAATGTGTTTGTAAATTCTTATCTTTCAAATATATATATATATATATATATAATAAACAAATATGTTGTTTTGATTGTATTAGCCTACATTAAAAGGAGTATGGAATTAAAAGCAAAAATAGCCAATTTCTTTTGAAAATCTTCAGATATTTACTTGTTGCCCTCTCAAAAACAGGTTTTTCCTTTTTTACAAATTGGCCCCATACCATAAGGCAAGTTTCCTAGTCCCCCTCCTAACTAGAAGTTGGCCCCACATCTCCTTAATACTTGGTCATAACAAATCTGCCTTCATCCATGAGTGATGTGTGCATTATGCAATAATTGGTACCAAGGTGTACAATATCTTTCCCCCAAACCTAATATCAATTTAATCAATAGAATACTCACTTAATTCATCATGTAATGCGCAACCAAGTAGGAAACACAATCGTAAATAAAGCATTGCTTAAATGTCCTTTCAAGACCAAAAAAACACAAGCATGGCATTTCTTTTGACCGTTGCTAATACAAAAACATAAAAAGGTGCACACCACGTGGCTCTAAAGTGTCTAAAAATGAAACGGCAAAGTGCCGAGCAGTTCTCAACTCCGTCTTTTGTGGCCACCTTATCTCCTATTCTCAAACGTTGGATCCGGTACTAACTTCTGGTGTTCTTTTCCCGTGTCCTTGGTTATCTAATATCTTTATGGTGCACTGATTTTAAGCTAGAAAACATCAAAACAAGGAACTGTCATTCACTCAATTCTGATTCTGTTTGGTTGTAAGAAACCCCAAGGATGGAATTTTCGTACAGACAAATATGAGTCATGTTAAAATCAAGAATATACAAATCCTGCGTTGGGGTTTAGCGTAACGGGTCTGGATTCCCTCTCATACGTAGGGTTGTAAACGAATCGGTTTCTATCCGGGTCTATGGTGGACTCAGAACCGCAACAGTTAAGGAGAAGGTAAAACAGCATCCGTACTCAGAACTGTTTCAGAACCGGTTTTCTGGCTCCGGAACTGGAACCATATATGGGATGGGTTTGGATTCGGGTGCGAGTCTAAATAGAGAATGGTATTAAAAAAATATGATTTTTAGGAAAAACTTTCGAAAATTGAGGTAATAAGTCGGGTCTCGGGTCGACTGGTCCAAACCAATGTGGAACTAGATTCGGACTCATTTACTTATTGGGGCCTAAATGAGGACCCAGACTCGGTTTTTAACGGGTTGGAACCTCCGAGTAATCAGAGAATCGGAGACCCATTTACATCCCTACTCATACGTGTAATGTTTATCGGAACTCCACTTTGGAGCCCAAATAATGATAATTTGAACCATTTAAGATGAATTTCTCTCCTCCATTGAGCACATGACTAATAACGGAGCTAAGACATTTTCAGTAATGTATAAGATTGTGCTAATCACAGTATCAGTCATTTGCTCAATCTCATTGTGGGACAAACTCTTATTAAGGTAAAATTTGAAGATATCTCACAGAAGGGAATGACAACATTCAACTTAAATAGTCCAGATTATCATTATGTGGGCCCTAAAGTGGAGTTCTATATACCTGTTATGTTATACAGGAAGTGTGCCATTGGCACTAAGGGGTAGCATAACACCCTTCTTGTGGGCCCGCCTAAATGTATGGGGATCGTGAGGGATGAGAGAGATTGAAAGGATTAATTGAAGTGGAGACGAAATATCATTTTTAATTAAATGAGCATAATTCGAGCAAAAGTGGGACCCAGGAGTGTCGAAATGGGTGTTACCAGAATTATGTCAAAAAGGGCTTTGGAACGTGCCAGACAATCGGTGAGTCAACCTTCTTCGTATTCATATTACAAGAAAGGATCTGCAATTATGTATGGGAGTGGGAATGCGTGCAACAGTCATTGCAAAACTATTGTAGAAATGGGTTCGTATGTGTCGCAGCCGTTTACAATGGCCATTGGCGAGCCCCACAAAGGAACGGACACGGCTCAGAATCAAAGTATAAAAAGTCCTCCTCTTCCTCACTTAGCTGGGATTACAGATAAATAATAAAGGGGCGGTTTGGTTCCCCCCACCCCCCAACCTTTTTCCCCTCTCCGGCGAAGTATGGACATTTTTGTATGATACTTATTTACAGAAAAGTAAATAGTTTTTCACGGAAAAATTTAATTTTCAGATATTTGGTGTTGAACAATTCCACATAAACGCTTTTCTGCCAATTCCACGTAAACATTTTTCTGCCTAATCAGCATTATCCTTGATAATGGTGAAAATGGATTTCCTATGAGGGGTATTGGAAATGGATTTCCTTGGAAAATTATTCCCTCTTTTCCTCACTTTTGTCCATTTCAATCCAAAACCCTACAACTCTTTCATTTTTTATTTCTTTAAATAAATTATTAGTTGATGTTAAATAAATAATATACATGTTATGTTATTTTTCTTTAAAAAATTATTTCACCAAATAAGAAATTTTGATTTTCTATAAGGAATCTATAGCAGCACCAGACAACATTAGCGCCCATTCAACGAGGAATTTTTTTTGCATCAAACATGAATTTCTAAATTCTATGGAAATACTTTTCCGAGGTTTCCATTTCTATGGAATTTGATAAGGCGGCAATTTTCCTTTTCCGCGGAAAGGGTGTGTACACAAACGTGTCCTAATAAGTGTGTGACTAGTCAGGAGTGACACTTTCAACTTGAAATTTGAGGGATTGATCCCTAGGAGTGTAAAACCAGGTGCCAACACCACTTAGTCATGAGTGGGTCGGCCTAGTGAAGTGAGGATTATTACCTGGGAGAGTAGGGTGGGTGGTTTCATCTCTTCTGCCCATAGGATATGAAAATGGAATTTTCATATAGTTAAATGTGATGCCATATTTTTTAGAAGCATCTCTTTTGTATGAGTAAGGCCTTGTTTGGTATTTCTACTCTTTTTTTTATAGACTCATCAAAATAGAGCCATTAAAAAAGTGCTATAAAAAAAATATACTAGAATAAAAAAAAGTAATTGGTAATGCAAAGATCTATGTTAAATAGACTTTTTTATATCAATGGTTCAAGGTCTTTTATAAATTTATCGAGATCCACAAGGTATCGAGCTTAGAAAACTGACCCTATAGTTGTGTTCATCCTTCCAAATAAACTTAACGGTTTAGATATTGTGTTTGGGGCCCACATAATCTAGAAAATTACATCCAATGGCTTACTTTTTTGCATATATCTCAAGAGTGGTGATGATCCAACAACTGAAATTTGGTGCGATGGCTGTATTTGATCTTGTGAACATTTTCAACGGTTTGGATCTTGATTTACACCCTCGTATTTTGAGAAAAATATAAAATAAAAAACGGACTTGGCGTGAATGGGCAAGAACATTGTTCACCCCCTTTTTTTCCCTCTACTTTCAACATGCTATCAATGGTGGGCTGCTGGAAATATATGCATTGCCCTTACTTCTCTAAAAAAAAAAGAGGCTGTCAAAAGCTGCCAAATGCCTCTATTATCAAAATCTCTATCCAATTTAGAGATTTTGAAAAATAGAGGCAAAAATTAATGGCATCAAACAGGGCTAAATGTCGAACCGTATAGATAACATATGTAAAATCTCCATATATTTCAAAATTTATTTATGTTGAAGACGTGAAACTAAGGCTGAAGGCTGGGAGTTTAATGTACCAATAAATTTGTAAAATAGTTCGGATTAAAATCTCGGAGACTACAGGAGTTGCAAAATATATAAATGATTGTGAAGAGTTTTAGTACTACAACCTTTTATATGTTCGTTTTGAGGCCTTAAAAGAAGAGGCGTATGATCATTTCACACCTTTTTCAGGATGCCACCACCTAGGGGGCTAGGACCCAATAGAGCCCACATAGGTGTGATGAAGAAGCTCATAAAGTGAGAAGAGAAGTTCACATAAGTGGGAAGGGGAGCTTACACAAGTGGAAAAGTTCACACAAGTTGTTTCACCAGAGAAACCAGGTATCAATCCTGGTGTTACGGAATGTGGTGCAGCGGAATGAACAATCATGAGATCGACGGTCAAACACACACAAAATTACACGCAATCAAGCAATCAATTCACGAAAAATATGAAGACACAACAATTTACATGGTTCGGCAAAACATCCTACGCCCACGGAAAAACCTCACGTCAATAATTCCTTTCTCACTCCAACTGTGCTCCACACAACTTCACTAGGGTTCAAGGTCATAGATTACATCAATATATAATTCCCGATTTATTGGCCTCCAAGAAAATCTTTACACCCAAATTAAACCCAATTGACTAGTTCAGCTAACCCGAAAAACAAGATAATAACCCAACGCTTGGTCCTCACGTGAAAGGTAACCTCACCGTTTTGGGATTTGGGATTTGGCGGGGGGGGGGGGGGGGGGGGGGTGGGGCGGGCTTGATTTGATATGTTGGGCAAATTTTGAGAGGATGAAACTTGGATCCAGACTCCTTGGTCTTTGATATTCATGGGAATTTACCATAATCAAAGGTAGCAAGGCTCTTTATTCGATAAGTCCCACGGCCCGTACGACCTTAAAAAAAAAAAAAAAACATGACCATAAATAAGATTGAGTGAAAAACAAATCTAACATGGTTAAATAAATGGGACATTACTTTGATGATGAGGCCCCTCATCTACAAAATGTATGGCTCAAAGGGGCATCGTAGAAACGACATGTTTTCATTTGGGACCTTTTTTTTTTTTTTAACGGAGGGCGGCCCTGCCCTCTGCCATTTGGGTCGGAATAATCCGTATGGGCCCGGGGGAGCCAAGTAAATCTCTTATGACCCTAGTGTGGCAGTGCGGTTTCAAACTCTCAACCTTTATATATAAATCGTGGTTTTAGACCAACTGAGCTACCTCTCAGAATTTTCATTTGGGACTTGGATGCTGGCTTGGTCTACTTCATTAAATTTCAGCTAAGAAAACTATACTTTGTACTATATGTCACTTATAAGTAGCTGAATGCATGTCTATTGGAAAATGGATGGATGAGTGGAAGCCTTTTTCAAAAAAATAGTAAACAACACCCTTCAATGATAAGGGCAACGTGGTCCCCGCTATCTTAGGTATGTGTCAAGTAAAAGTCAAGCAATTGAGGGATTTTTAACTGTCACCCACCAAACAATACTGGGGCCTGTCCTCGTTGTGTTATCATTTAATTTCTTTGTGGTTGGAACATAAGAGACATTTTCCACTCCCATCTCTAACTAATTTTTCTTTCCTCATTCTCTTAATGAATGATTAACAAATGTAGGGTGGAACGTTATTCAAATCCGAAAGGGATGGGTTATTATTATTATTATTAATGATGGTGACATGGGTGTTTGGTTTGACAAAACATTATAAAGATTCAAGTTTGTATGGTTTCGGGCACATGGAAGAAGGTCCTGACATTAAGAATTGCACAATACAAACAGTGTTTATGTGGGCGATTCCGTGGAACAAGGATTCTGGCAGGGGCAGAAGGCATGGCTCCCCTTAATTTGGAAAGACCCCCAAAAGTTATTGAATATTTAAGCTTGTTTTTCAAATTGGCCCATCAAGGATTTTTTTAGTTCTTTTGACATAGTGTGCCCTCCAATTAAAATTTTCTGGTTCCGCCCCAGGTTTTTAGATGTGCCTGGTCAGGGGGTTTTTAGGCTAAATCTTTTTATTATTTATGCTACTCAATTTTCACGATGCACACGAACAAAATCATTGTATAGGCAATATAAATTGGTTTTCGAGGGAATGTGCTAAAGCTCAGCTCACACATATGTTTTGCGCAACGAGTTCGAATTCACACGCCTATGCACGCATCACATGTCCCTAATCAGCTTATCAAAATCATCTGACCAAGTAGAGTCGACGCACGTATTGCTAAGGGAAAATGTTCTCCCGGGAGAAACTACAAGTGCAATCGCATTATGGGGACCACCTTTCATCAATCCAACCTTTTGATACTTCTTTTCACCCCATGATCTTACATTAGGTTCAAATTTATATTAACTGAACCTTTACTCACAGTTAGATTGAATTTAAAACAAGATTTTCAGTTAAGATGTCATTAAATTTTAATGTTGTTAAATTAAGGGTTAGAATAATCTGTTGGGCCTTGTTTTTTTATCCGCTTGATACATGAGGAGATTTCTCCATTTGTCCTCATTCCATTGATAAACTTGTATCTAAGTGGCCTCATGAGTAGGACTGCGTGCATATAGCGTAGAAGAACATTCTCCATTATTAAGAAATTGATGTATATCATTAATGGAAAATGTTTTCCAACAAGGGGACTGCATGTGCATTCCAGTTCAAATAGGCCTACTTTGGCCCACCTTTGATCAGTAAAATCCCTTTGATAATCTTATTATCCTATTATCTGAGATCATGTCTAATTTTATACTCATAGAACCTTTGGTCACCACTTGACTGAATATCAAAAAGGAAAAAAAAAGAATTGATTTAGTTGGCTACTTGGCTGGGCTGATTAGTTGGCACCCCCTTGTCAACACAGCAAACATTTTCATCTGCCCTTTTCTCATTTGACAGACATGCATCTAAATGGGCCCTACTATAAGACTGCAAACAAGCAGTCTGGTCACATGTCACTCATAGTTGAACATTCATCAATCATTACTATGGCCTGCTATAGGCTGATATAGACCGACAAGGGCTAATACAGTGCGTCACATTCACACATGTCTTTTTTTTTTTTTTTTTTTTTTTGTAAATCACATTCACACATGTTAATATAGGTCATTCTTTTATTTTTTTAAGCTGAAATAAATTTATACCAATTTGGCCAATACTGCGGTAATTTCTTTCAATACCCTATTAATAATACATGTCTATAAAAATATTCTAACCCATGACCTAGACTGCAGGGGCAGACCTAGGTATTTCTGGAAAAAACCCAAAAGACGCAAGCCAAATATGGAAAAAAAGCCCATGCCACCGTCACAAATAAGGCATTGCCCCCTCAATTGACAAAATGACTATGAAATTAACATTATGGCCTTCATGGCCTCTTGCTCAAACGAAAATCCTTGGTCCACTACAGAGACCCAGGAGGGTTTACTATTTAAAATTTTCTTTCTATTCTTCCCTCCTAAACTACTCTAACCTATCTTTAGCAGCTGACATCACTAATTTTTAGCAAGAGTTCAAACGTATCTGCCCTGCCATTTGATGGTTTTGATGTTTGTTTACAGCTACTGGCGCTACCGGCCGAGGTAGCACAACGGCGTCATTCAAATTCAAATGAGAGCAGTTTTTAGTAGAGATGTTGACATTTGTGTTTGGTTTGGTTTGACTTCTACAGATTTCAATTGCATAAATGGTTGTTGCCACATGAGACTGGTAGGCAAATTTTCAAAAAAATTCAAAATGCATTAGCCAAAAAAGGCAAATTGGCAAATGGGTTAAGTCGGGTCAAAATAGGCCATCCTCTAACCCAAAGCCAGAATGCCTGTGGCTCTAGGTCCAGGTCCAAGTCAGACTCAATCTTACAATATTTCATATCCAAACTCAATAAAGTCATTAGAGTTGGATGAAAAAGAATCGTACCAATTTGGGTATCTGAAATTGGGGATGGGGATGACCCATATATGGCCCACTTGGAGCCATGAAAAATAAGGTGAAGGTGGGCAATGAAAGGAGCTCAATGAGAGCAATTAGATCACCCTCAGTCCTTGATCTATGGATCAGTCCTTGATCTATGGCCCATAAATTTTTGGAAGACATCCTTTAGTGAGGTTCATTGCAAGGGTGAGTAATATTTGATGAGTTTTATGTTTTGGCTTGTGCCAATTTAATAGATGGTGTATGTGCGGGAGGTAACTTCCTCAACTCCATGGCATCCAAAGCTCCTTCCATCTCAATATTGTATGCAGGTGAGCAGTGCACAACCGAAACGTTCAAACTTAATGGAGCCCACGTAGGGTGCCAATTATCATGGGACTTAGGGAGATGAAAAGAGATATCTTGGATGAGCCTACATATCAAGTTTGGGGTTAATCTCATGCCTCTAACCCCTTCATCCACAACCCACAAATTCAACGATTTTATATTAAAGAAAAATTTTGACCTTTGATCTGACTGTCCAATCAATTTGAATAGGTGAAAACTTGATGCATCTAGAGACCAAAGTCCCATGTATGTAGATGGTTCAGATGTATCATAAAGTCGGCCCCACTATGTTGTTCATCCCTATAATATGGTGAGGGATGGATGTACATGAATATTTTCCATTTATACAGTAGTAAACCTGCATAGGCATGTAAACATGCATTGAGCCATACACTAAAAATGAATAAATGAAAACATTAGTAATCATGAAAATATTACTAAACTTATGGCAAGGAAGAAATCAAAACAACCTATTCTAAGTCTTTATGAAAATCAAACTTATATATTTACAGAGTTTAAAATTTCTCTTCTCAGCTGAGTAAAAGAATAAAACGTAGTGGTAAAACTATTCTTATACCATGAAGCTCTAGTTTTTGTTTAATAAAAGGCAACTCTTTCTTCTCCTTAATCCATATTATTCGTAAAATTTATTAGCCATCATGTCAATTTAAATGTTTAAGATCCACTAAATAATATCTTGTACATTTTACCTTTATGTGAATAAGATTTACCATAAGTGACCCACTTACAGTGGCGGCTCCAGGAATTCAATTGAGTGGGATCAACAAAAGACTTATCTTTTACAAATCGAGTAAGTTTTTTTTTTTTTCCTTTATCAACATCCGTCATCTACTTTTGATAATTCGACAAATATAATATAAAATTCTCAAATAATCTATTTCCGATAATCCAACAAATATAATATTGAATTCTAAACTAAATAAATAAATAAATATGATTTTTTATACATTGTTACTAATAGTTATTAATCCAAAAAGAAAATCCAAATACATAAACTCTTATAGCTGCCCTCAATAGGTTTTCATGTGTTGAAATCGTTGCATAATAGCTTCATTATCAACACTAGCAACCACATTCCTTTTCAATATATGTGACCAAATAGTCATTTATCCATTGATCTCCCATTCGGTTATGCAATCTGTTATTTACGTACTTTATTGCTGAAAAAACTCTTTCTACAGTAGTAGTTGTTACTGGTAAAATCAAGACTTGATATACGATATCCTTATTTGTTTCCACTAATTTTCTAGCAATGTCGCCAATTTTTTTAAGTTCTAAAAACTCGTTGCTAGAGTGCATATCAGAAATGTGGGCCCATTAATTTTTTTAAATATTTTGGTAGACAATTAGCCCATTTAACTTAGGCGGTGGGTATTTTATGGTGACTTTTGTTTACTACTATAGCAACAAAGACAAGGTGTAAAGTTAGCTAATGTGGGGGGTGAAAATCATAAATTGAGTGGGGTCAAACTCAGAAGTTTATACGGAGCCAAACTCAAAATTCCAATTCATGGCATAAAAAAAATTATTTTTAAATATTTTTTCAGATCACCCCACTGCGATGAATGTGACGCCCCCATGCCCACTCACCCTACTCATTCTTTGTCCCTAAATATATGGCACTCGTCATATCCAAACCATCTAAACTTTTATAGATCCAGCTATTCACATGTTTCGCTAATGAGTCTCATAGGTAGATAGATTAATTGTATCCAATGGTATCATGTGGGCTCACCATCTTCTTAGAGAGCACACTATCATTACACTATTTATGTGACCCCATAATGATTCTATTATTTATATGGGCCCACCTTAAGATTTCATTTAATTTTTAGTCAAAACATTTTGATAACTCAAGAGTCATTTTATCATATAAGTATACTCATGACATTGATTGTAAGTAAATGTTCAATTAAATACATTTTAAAATGTCCAAACTTGTATAAATATTTATAACTAATATATAAGTACTAGTTTAAGTTAGAGAACGCAAACTGATTTGCAAAGGTTTAGTCACATAATGTTGAAGAACCACACATATGGATTTTTTTTTTAAATTGTTTTGTTGTAATATGGATTTGTATTTTGAAGATAACACAAATGTGTTTATCAATCAATCAATTCTTGTATTTTTATTAATCAACGCTTAATTTGAACATTAGTTTTGATTTGTTATTCAATTTGTATGAGACTTTACTGGTGCATCTTGGGATTTATGCCAGTTCTTACTTCACCTGTTGAGCCCATTTGACCATGAACTTCTATGAAAACAAATATGGCCAGCTCAAATAATTTTCACCAAGAACTCCCAATCTAGGGAATTTAGAATTCTAATGGACAACTGTTGCATTTCTGTCAAGAATTCCAAACAAGGGGAATTCTTGTCACGAATGCTCTCAACCAAACGGGCCTAAAAGCATGGACTAGTATTATCTATTAATAATAATATTTTTTGATGCACAAGAGGGCCCACCACCTTCTAGTGATCGGAACTTCCATTAGATGCACAATTTCCTTCCCCATAATAATATAAGATTTTACTACAATTGAGTTTATATTCATTGTTGAGTTGGATAAATACAATATAGCCATATTTTTCAAATGTGTATACTCCAATAATCAAACTTTAATATTTTTGCCTTGAAATTTGGAGCTTTTGCCATGCATGGAGGGAAGATGATATGGCGGTTTGAATCTAAAGAATTTGAGCTCCAAATGTATAAAAATCTTCTCATTACTTGAAAACTTGACCAAACCAAATGGTATTTGTTGTTGGGAAACCTGGACCTACATGAATAAACATGGGCAGACAAAATCTTCTTTTTTTCCCAAATCATGGATCTACATGTAATTTAAGTGATCTGACCTTTCGTACCCACGTTGTGGGGAAACCTTGTATAAATCATTCTTTTTTTTTTTCTTAATTGATTCAAGGTACTAAATAAGTGGCTGGAAACAAGAGCGAATTATGCAACTATGTGTATGTGTGCAAGGTTTATGTCTGTATTCTGGGTTAATTAAATTGGTCCATTGGGTTGGTCAAGGACCAAGTTCAGAGTCAAGGGTACTAGGGTAATTGTAGATTTTCTAAGGGGTTAAGAAAAAAGAGATTATATATATAGATATATATATATATATATATATATATATGATGTAGTATGTAATCCTACACTTTAAGGAGAGTCAAGATGTGAGAAATTACTCTCTTGCCGTGGATGTATGCGCATCATCTAACCACGTAAAACTAGGTTTTCCAGCTTTGAGAGAAAGCATTGTTTCTAGCTTTGAGAGGGAGCATTGTTGACATAGTGAGAGAGTGTCAGTCTCTCCATAATCCTCTACTTTTCTTACTAAAGCATAATATCTACATCTCATATGTCTCTCTTGTGTGGTTTGATTGTTAGACTGCATGTATTCATGCTTCTATATGCACGTGCACTAGAGCATGAAGGAGCTGTGTTTCCCTTAAAATTTTAAGCTAATGGCCTAGATCTGAACCATTTGACCAGTAGTTCCTACTATCAGGCTTTGCATCTGGCTTGCATCAAAGTTTTTTAGGCAACTCACTAACAGTTTATGAAGGACAGACTGAACTAGAAGCTAAGCCTAATCACTTCTCAGGCCTGATATTCAGGTCCAAATCCGTCCCACATGCATTAAAAAAGGGCCCAATAGAGCCCATTACTATTATACAAGTTTCAAATCTGCCAGCCGGGCTGGGACCAAATTACCAATTCTTCATAAAGGCAAAGCCTTATGCCCTAGCCATCCCATTTACTACATCCCAAATAAAGGCCCTTGTGCAGCCCATAGTCCTAAACAGTTGGCTAATTTCTTGCACAAAGCAGGAAAACCTTGGGTTGGCTCAGTCCATTCCTATTTGGGCCAACCTGACAGAAGGCATTTCATATATGGGTACAATTTGCACAGTGGCTGGACAAGGGCCCTAACAAATTCAATACAGCTATGCCTATTTTGTGGACCAGAAATAAATGAGTTAAGCTTGGGCCTGTGTTTGTTAAAATCCCAATAGTGGTCCGCCTGATAAGCAATTTATGTTCCAACATATTTAAAAAACCTACAAAACATGATCAACTCAGAAAGCTACAAAACCATGAATTCTGAAATATGGTTCCATAAACATTTGATAATATCATAATTGTCTCATGATTCAACTATAAGACCTCTCAGTTTCTATTATAACGGAATTAACAGAATAGTAATAGTGAAGGAGCAAAGCTTTAAGGTCTACAGCCTCCAATCTTTTCATCAGTTGGGTATATTGAATGGTACGTCCATGAATAGAAGAATAGAAAAGAAACACCAACAAAGGTACATTGATTGAGTCATTCACTTCATTTTGGCTTGATTTAGTACATAACTTTCTATATTAATAAACTCAATGCTTAATCTGCATCAATCCTCTATTTATGTTCTAAAGTTGAAATTTAGATTGCACTTAGGTCCTGTTCTTCGTGCAATGAACATGAAGGGATTTTAAGAATTCTATTTTAGAGGATGATGCGGCTTTATGCCTTGGCAATGTTCCTTGTTGTTCCCGATTCTATTTAAGATCCGATTGTGCTGAGATTGGTCTGTGCTTTCTAATGCAATCTAGAGGTCCAGTTAACCCTGATTCTACATTCGTGTTTGGATATACATGCATGAAGGAGGAAAAAAAAAAAAATGTAAGCAGTGTTGAGACATCCAATGAGAGATCAGGGGGATAGGTCAGACTTGAGCAATTCAATGAAAGAAAAAAAAAGAAAAAAGGAGCCAGAGGATTAGAATGTTTGTGAAGAAGAATTCAGGAAGAGCTTTAGGTAAGCAGTTTAGCTAAGGAGAAAAGCTCCAAGGGGTAGCTCGGTTGGCCTAGGACCACTGTTTGAACTCGGAGGTTATAGGTTCGAAACTGCACTACCATACTGGGGCTACAGGGGAGTTTACTCAGCTTCCCTCTGGGGCCGGAGGGATTAATCCAGCCCAAAGAGTTTGAAACCTCCGACAGCAGAAACAAAAAAAAAAAGCTTCAGAAGAAGAGAAAAAAAAAAAAAAAAAAAAAAAAAAAAAAAGCTTCAGGAGAAGAGCAACGCATCCATGTGCAGAGTAGTTGAAGTAGCAAAGAGAAGAAAACAAAGATTAAAGACATTGAGTTGGGTGCCTGTCAATATAAATTTCCAAGAAACTCTGCCATTTAAGAAAGCTATCTAATGTGGATATCTGTGATGCCACTGCAAAGACAGCCTTTAATTTAATATAATGGATCTGACAAGTTCCAAATTCAATGGTAGCCAAACAGGCTCTTGTCTGAGACCCTCTTCATTATCCTATAATTTTTGTTTTCCCCTATGTCACTATGATGGAATTGGGTCCACCACAGTTTGGAAAAGCAAAATTCTGAACATGCAGCGCACTTGATTAGAAGATTTTAAGTTTTTTGTTTTTTTTTGGTAGAGAGAAGAAGAATTTAAGTTAGGTCCATTCCAAACATGACCCGTTTGTTAATCGGGTTGGAAATGTCATCCCAAACACAACTCATAAGTTAAATGGGTCAGTCCGAAGTCCAAACGATGAATAACCAGGTTGTGTTTAGGTTGAGTCGGCGGGCCCGAGTGTAAGTGTTGGGTCAGCTGGGTTGAATAGATGCAAATGAGGCCCATTTTGTTAGTTGGGTTGGATGTGTCCGCTCTTGCACAACCGAAAGTAAAAGCGGTGAACCGAACTGGGGAGTACTGGACCTAATTTTGAACGGGTTCGCTGGTCAGTTCAGGAATTGCCAGCTTTATATAAACTGCAGATTTAACGGTCCAACTAGTTTTAGGGTTTTCAATGGCATGGGTTCAGGTCTGCTCAACTGATCAACTCAGACCATGACCTGAGCAAATCTCATCTGGGTCCAGATCCCAATCTCAGGATCTATACCTAAACCTAATCCCAATTATATTTTAATCAGGTTGGTGTGGGGTCCATCCTAATAAGCTCATGAAAATGTAACAAAAATCAACTATAAAAGAGCAGTGCTTTTTTAATATATTGAAGGAGTTAGATCCGTCATGAATGTATTTCGATCTGTGTTCTCTTGGGTTAGAATCATTAATCCAGGCCCTGTATTTTTCAGATTAGTTACAGTATGGTCTCAGGTCATTCCAACCCATTTACAGCATTACTTTGGATAATGGACTCATATAAAGCTCCTTCAAGATCAAAAAATTTGATCAATGCCCCCACAAAAGCATGTGGTCCCTTTTCCTGTCCTGTCCTTTTTTTCGTTCACAACGGTTAAGTCACCAAATCTGCATCATCCATGCTCTAGGTTCCAAATATATGATACTCACATATTACATTGATCATTGATCAGGTGATCCTAAAGTTTGGCTTGGGAAACATATGGCTAAATGAAAAGAAGCAACATTTGGATGATGGGCCTGTATTGTCAGGCACTTTGTGAGTTGGTGTGTGTAAATTAGGCTAAAATGAATGAACAATCTAGATCAGTGATATGGACCATTCAAAAGAGTGAAGTTACGGCAGTAAATGAGGCGGGTCTAGGTTCGAAGTTAGGCCCAATGGACCAATGCAGAACTCAATACTATGGTGATAGTATATGGAGAGATTTTGAAACTGATTCTTGATTTCTCGCCTGATGACCAAAAAGGGTTTAAGGAATTGATAATATAAAAAAGAGATTTAAAGAGGTTTTCCAAATATTTCTCCATTGGTAATCTACCAGAACATCTTCACAAATGGTGTAAATTAAATGAACCAAATGACTTGATGTACAAATTCAACCAATATTTTGAAAACCGAACTGACCATAGAACTGGTGAAGGCTAAGGTTCACTTGAACTAGGGTTCCAACTGCGGTTTATTATGATGATCGAACTATGATGTAATTATAGCATAATAATTGTATGATAAAATGAATTAAACAAGTCCAAGAATACATAGCAAGTAAACAAAGCATGCATAAGAATATAAGACATCTTGACATACCAAATAGAAAACTGTCTATTTCTTTCTATTAATTTCATCGAGATCATCCCTCGTGTCTGCGCTTGCTACTCTTATGATACTTGACAAAACTCGCCAGATTACATAATTTCCTCTTCCCTTGACCTTTAACCTGTCCTTGTTGGGCAATAATTCTTCAACAGGCAAGATTGTTGGGGCCTCTTTCCTCTCTAGGAGAGCAAACTATCCATAACAGGCGTTCTCAGTGCTCCCCTTCAGCAACAACAGTGCATCTCTTCTACTTCCAACAGGGCTGGCAAGGTGGGGTGGAGTTGGGTACAAATCTGCCTATATCATACAATCACACCAATTTACACTTGCCCCACTTTGTACCAACACCAGTTGTGATTGTGACTTGTGACAGGCTTATGATGTGTAATAACAAACTCAGTAACTCTTATGGGTTGAATCTGGTTTGATACTGGTTATTTTTTACAGTTTCATTGTTTTAAAACATAAAAAATAAATCATATGCTTTTCCTGAACACAGGACTCAAACCAGCAACCCACAAGATCTACTTTCACAAATTTGGTGTAGTATAATTTATAAGTAATATGTAAGATTAATAAAAAGAACTGGGCAGGGTGGGTTGGGACAACCACAACTTGAACCCACCCTAAATACAACTCAAGTCAAAATTTAAAAACCCATACCAACATCAAACCCGACAAACCCACTAGGCCTATGAATGAGCCTTGAATAGGAGGCCGGGGCAGGTCACTTGTTTAACCTGACTAGTTGCTGTTCCTCCTGCCAATGTTGACAAATTCAAGATGTGGTCATCGCTGTTCAGAGGGAAGCCTTTATGTAATGTATTTCCACATCCTGTCTCCACTGAAGTCAACAAGGCCGCCTCCTGGATAGAGAGACCTAGCCACAATCCACCCTTTCTTGTTTTGACTCGAATATGGGGAATCTTCCATTGGTTCAGACTTTCTAGATGATTCTCCCGTTAGTCCTTTGCAACCTCTACTAGCTTGGTTTTGCTTTCCATTTCACTATATATTTTTGACACCTTGGAGGGATCCTTGTCCTCCAGATCAAACAGAGATGCCACGATATCTCCTTCACCATTGCTAAATAACTTGCCATAGAAAGCTTGGAATCCTCCCTCTCATGGTTGGGGAGGAAACCAAGGCTCTTGTCCCCAGATTCTCCTTCCGATTGGCCACAAGGCCATTTGCAAAAAGGCCTCTCCTTTTTGTTTAGATCCAGGCCTCTAAGCTAGATTCACTCTTGAAGTTTGGATTGACTCACCAGAACTATGCACTCAAGTTGGACGGGCTTTGGACTTGGCCCCCATAGCATAGCCATCTTAATCCTATTGTCATATGGTCTATTATCCGTTCCCTACCTGAGCACTTTCCACTCCCACCTGAAGACCCTCCTTTAACCTCATTCGATGCAGAACCACTAAAGTAGAAATTCTAATTCTGTGGGCTTCCACCGGCCCCCTATTCTTCCCCATTTTCATCTGATGACTCAACTCTGCAGGTAATGGCTGATGGGATGTTTCTTGTCTCCCTGAACTACTCCAATCTAACAACTGATAAAGGTCATCCACTCGAGCAATAGCCTCAGAGAGTGGAGCATCCTTTTGTTCAGATATCAAAACTCTGTTGAACCTAGGTTCCTCCCTCTTGGTTTGGATCCACCACTACCTCCATGACAAGGAAAGATCCTACAGACTGAAACAAGGCTGCTCCCCAAGCATGTAGGGTACAACTTTGAGATGCACCCGGGTCCAAATTGGAGGCTGTCCCATGACTTCCTTCACTCGTTCAGCTGTTGTAAAGGGGAGATTTTCCTGAGAAACTGCGAGTAGCACCTTGTCCACTTCTTTGTCAGAGAGCAGAGCCACCCAACTATAGTTTCGTCCAACATTTTAATGTTGATCATCATTTTGCCCAAATGTTCATCCAGCCACCTCTCGGCATCACTAGACTCTTTAGATTGCAGAAACCCAGTAAAGCTAATAAATAATTTCTTCTTCTTCTCTGTTGAGCCCGAGTCACAACTTCAGCTCCTATTGACATTGCCATGTTCCTCTACCCAACTATCACTTCATTGCAAACCATAGGCTGGATCTGTCTCTGATAAAAAAATGAACTTAGAATTTCCATTTTGATCTTCCTCCGTTGCAGGTTTTGAGCACTTTCTTCATTAAATTAAATTGAGTCATCTGTGCCTTTACTCTCCTCACACCCCATAATCTACTTGCGGCCAGCTCATAGCTCTTTTTGCTTCTCAATTGGATCCAAATCTTAGAAATACTAATCCCTTATTTCTACCACTGGCCTTCTCCTTTGGGATGGAACTATCAACAATTCGGCTTACTCTAAAAAAACATAACATCTGATCCACTTGGGACATCGTATGCAGAATATACCAGACACACACAAAGATGACTAATTCTCTCTCAAAATTTTGAAGGGATCTTGGCAATGGGGGTCAATCTCAATAGGTCCCATCTCTAACATGCTCAAAAGTGATGAATTTCCATCTTCCCATTCAACTCCTTGTTTGAGCTTTCAAAGCTAACATCTGAAAGGAAGTATAACAATTAGTTGAGAATAGAAGCAAGGCAAAACCCAAATAATCTTCATGACTTCTACAATTAGAAGCATTAAACCATTAGCGCAAAACTCGTTAAGCATCTTTAATTCCCTTTTGCAAAATCAACGGATTGAGATTAAATGTATAATCACACTTTCTAGAAACTATCACTGTCCTCACATACCTTAACACAGTATATTTAAGTCTCTCTCTCTCTCTCTCTATATATATATATATATATATATATATATATATGCCAACACATCTACAGAGTAGGTTTTTTTTTAGGTAAAGTAGAAATGTATTTGCAAATTAAACAGCTATAACATTATAGGACAATTTCCATTATACATTGAAACTATGGGGAAGTTCATTAGAGTGTCACAACTCACAAGTCCCCTTAAGGTTAACTGCATAATTTTATGAAATTTCATATGAGCATTGAGCAGTCTCTCTTGCTAAAATGTCTCACTCATTTTATTTCCCACTGATGGTGTCTTCTGCTTTCATTGCTTCCATTTCTTCCATTAGTATATTCCAAAAAAGTAACATATTCCTAAAAAAATTGGAAAAACTATGTAATAGTAATTCTCCTCCGAATATTCTATAACTCTCAGTCTCTCACTCTCTTAATTCTCATTGATAATCTATTCTATAACACTATAAAAAGAAACAATGAGAGGATCCCCATTCTGTAAAAACACAAATTTGGCTTATTGTTGGGCATTTCGCACAAGAACCTTTTAAAACTCAATTCTGTAACTCTATGATATATTTACAATTGTCTCGTTCTTTCTATACATAACTACTCCTTCAACCTTTTGTGGTAAGTTTTTATATTAACATCTACAAAAACTCACGCATGATGTTACATGTCTCCCATATTTTTCTTTTCATTATAGGTGCTCAAAGCTATTCCACCCTATATGTTGACAGTGGTACCCCAACTAGGCAATGCCACTCCACTTGCATTGCTTATTGAGGAAATTAGCTTAAGTAATTTGGATATTTCTTTTGGATGATAAGTGATTCTAAGCTTTCTCTTACTCCTTCAATATTCACATATGTCTCTCCATTTCAATGAGACTAATCTTTATGTTCTTCCCTTCAAACTATTTACATAATATGGTTTGAGGAGCTAAGAGTTAGCCAATGCTTTAGCCAAAGGTGACAGATGAAAGCAGTTGACATGATCAAGGAATAAAGAAAATCTAATTGTTACAATTAAAAAAATAGTAATATTTAAACTTGCAACAAATTGACAAGAATGACAACATTATATCATAATTTCTCAAATTCGGGTTAAGAGTGAAAATCAAGAAAAAGGATCCATAGAAGAATCTCACTGATAATGCTGAAATTTAAGAAACGTCCAACTCACCACAGAACACAGAACTGAAGGGGACCGAAGATTGGAATTTCTCTTCTCTAGTTCTCTTACCATCTAGGAATTTGAAACTAGATGAAACATCCGACTTCCCATATAATCTCTCAGCCACCCTTTCAGCAACATCCAACTTCCCATGCATCCTACAAGCACCCAACAGCGCACCCCACACCGCCCCATCAGGTTCCTCATCCATCCCCTCAACGAACGCCTCCGCTTCCTCTACGCGCCCCACTCTCCCCAACATATCCACCATACAAGTGTAATGCTCCAAACCCGGTCTCACCCCAAACCTCCCCTCCATCATCTCCCATACCCTCCACCCCATCTCCACCATTCCCCTACGACCGCATGCCGTCAGCACAGCCGTAAAAGTCACCCCATCTGGCAATTCTCCGGCATCCAACATCTCATCAAACAACCCCAACGCCTCCCAACAGAGCCCATGGGACCCATACCCGGCAATCATCGCCGACCACGTGATCGAGTTTCTCTCCGGCATTCCATCGAACAGGTGCCGTGCAGAGTCCAAATCGCCCGATTTCGCGTACATGGAGATGAGAGAGTTGGATGTTGCTGTATCCGAAGAGAAGCCGTGCACCAGGACAGCCACGTGGACCTGGCGGCCGAGGTGGAGGGAGGGGAGGCCGGCGCAGGATTTGAGGACGGAGGGTAGCGTGCGGCGGTCGGGTGGCTTGCCGTGTTGGAGCATGAGGAGGTAGGTGCGGAGGGAGAGATGGAAGAGGTTGAGAGAAGCGTAGCCTTTGATGATGGAGTTGTAGAGGAAGGTGGTGCGTCGGTTGGTGCGGGAGAAGATGTGTGTGGCCTCTCGCATGCGCCCGCAGAGGGCGTAGGAAGAGACGAGCTTGGCGCGGATGAAGTCGTGGTGGGCGATGCCGAGGGTGAGGAGTCGAGCGTGGAGCTTTTGGATGGTTTTGGCTGAGGAAGAGGATTCGAGCAGAGAGGCGTAGAATGGGATGGAGAGTGCAGCAGGGTTGCGCATTTGGGAAGGGAACTGGAATTGGTGTGCTGCATGGGTACTACAAGTGCAGGTACGTGGGGCCTACTTTGGCACACCCCTCTGAGAAGTGTAGAGTTCCGTCGAGTGTAGCCTTCACTCACCATTGGATTGAATAAAAAAAAAATTTGATTGAGAAATTATTAATCTTATAAGGTTGTTAAATTAGTGCAGGTTTTTTTGGGGTGGGGATAACATGGGGTTTTGATTTTTTTTTCTTGTCACTCTTGTTCATGAGGAGATCCTTCCATCCATCCTCCTCTTGTTAATAGACGTATATCTAAGTGGACCACACTAGATCCCATTTAAGTAATATAAAGTGTCAAGATTCTGAACAACACTTTAAATTGAGGTTTTTTTTTTTTTTTGAAAATAAGCAAGTTCTTTATTACTAATAGAGCAATAAAGTACAAGAATGGATCACCATCTTGAAAGAATGATTTGATAATCCATCAATGGGACATACCCCATAACTAAAAAATTAAATAAAGAAACAAGCCCATAGACGAGGCAACAATCACAACACCCACAACTTGGGTACATATTTAGACCCTATAGTCTTTCAATCTCCATACTAGATATATGAGATGGAGCTGCTTAATATGCCTTTAAACGACGACTAGTCCTCCACGTCATTGGTGAAATCTGAGAAAAATTGGCCCGAAGGAATTGTTGAATAAGCAAAGGCAAGCACCAAAACTCAAAACGATGGTACCAAGGAGAACAAGAGGGATCCTCCAAGGCCTTGGACAAAGAAGATCCCATCTCAAAACATATATTCGTGATTTGCATAGAGACAAGACCAATCAAATATATCAGCTCTTGATAAAATAAACCATCCATTCTCATAGCTTAAAAATTTTGCTGACCATCATATGCTAAAGAATACCAATAAGACAATTCTGCAAGTGAACAACGGAAAATCGTCATCTAATATCTGTAATTGGATCAACACAGCGTGTTTATTCTTGGCGACAGACCATATTTGATGTTGTGGTTCTGATTTGATTCTTTGGCCCTAAGAATAGAGTTTGAATGTTGAACATCGGATTTCTAAAGCCAATATTATTTTCCTTATTTTATTTTTATTTATTCTGTTTTTTTTTAATCTTTATCACATCGGTGGTCTAATGGTTCTATTGTTTTGTAGTTTCTAGGTTCAATATCAGTCTAGGATTCTTAGTTTGGGATTTTAAATCTGATTTGTAATTTTAATTTCAAATTTGGGATTGTAATTTAATTTTTATTCTCAGATTTGTTAGTAGTACAATTTTTGTATAGATTTTATTTATGTTAGTTTTAATTTTGGGATTTTTACCAAATAATTAAGCTTATATTACAAATAATCGATTTTATGAAGAATAATAACAAAATCACCATTTAGTTGTTCGTACCTATTTTTTTGACGAAATTACCCCAGTTGACGATATCGCCAACTGAGTTGACGATATCATCAACTGAGTTGGCGATATCGTCAACTTCCTGTATAAAAATCCACGAATTTTCTTCTTCTTTTTTATAAAACAGTCTTTTCTCTTTCTCCTATTCATCCGTTTTATGGGTTTCCTACTATCATTTCTCATAGATTTTTCTTAAAACTAGTATATGAAATTAATCTTAAACAACAGGTATGTTCATTTTCATATATTTTCTTATTTTTTGTACTTTCCCCTCATTATTATTAAATAAATGAGGGATTCTCAGTCAACAAGGTGAATTTGTTCTACTTCATTTATTCTTCTAAAATATTACTAGTGCATTGTTACTAATGCCCACTAGAACGTTGGCATAGTGCCATGTTAATTCAATGCAAAGGGCAAACTTTGTTGAGGAATCCAATTGTTGAACACTTATCATGATCTATTCATTTAGCAAGTGATCTTAGATGGAGAAGGCTAGAGGAGACTTGGAGTTGGGAGTTTATAAAATGGTGCTACTATGAGTGATTTTTTATTTTTTATTTTTGTAAATGTACATGCTGTATTGCAGTTAATTACCTGTTCTCATTTTCCTTAAAAAACAAATGTTAATTGCCACATATTGGCTCTTTTCATCTCCATCTCTAGCTTTGCCAAGGTGTTTTTTTGAAGTGTTTGTGCACTTTTCAAGCCTCTAAAACAGTTGTGTAGGAAAGAATGATTATAATTTTCTTTTGTTGCTAATTTAGCCTGACAAAGTATCTTTAGTCAATAGGTTGGATGGTATCATTGCTCATACTAATGGGCTTATTGTGAATTTGGAATGCACTATATTTTGGAAGTTTGAATAGTTGCCACACCTTTTTTCCTTGAATTTCCTAAGTTTTGTGTTGCCATAAACCACCACCTGTTCCATGCTACAGTAGGCATCCATGGATAGTGACATAGGCTCTGAATGGGCTGTGTTTTAGACTTTTTATTTGCTTGTTAGTGCTCACGGTTCTCTGTACAATTGTCTTGTAATTTCTAATAAAAGTTGTTTTTCAATTGACATGTCCAATGCTTGAAGGCAGGCTGAACCCAAGTTAAGCAACTGTTTGGTTAAGGGCCCAGATTTTCACTTGATAGACAAATAAAACAATGAGAGAATTGATACTAATTGTCAATGAGTTTAGTTAAGTTGATGATACAGAAGTTGAATGTTGGAAGCTTTAGAGGAAAACAAGTCCAATCAAGAATCAATACTCCATATATTTAAAAAATTCAATCATACAACCCATAAATCTTGAACTATCTTTCAAAAAAAATCCCGAACTATAGCAGTCTATAACCTATTAATTGAACAACAAAATGCAGCTCTAAATCCATAGCAAATAGTCAATATATTCCCATATGGACAACTAATCCATATGACCATATAAACAAAACATACAAGTGTCATTGTGTGCATATGTATCAGATAAGCAACCAACTAATGAGTTACACTATTAAATATTATAACAGCCCAAAAAATGGGTTCATTTCCAACAATTGGATCCAATTTTTTTATTTGTCAATTGGATTTAGTTCGCTTCATGTATATAAATTGGATGCATGTTTTAGTTCATTTTCGTATTTTGACTTTGTTTAAACTTCGAGACTTCTAGTTCATTTTCGTATTTTGACTTGCTTAAACTTCTAAACTTTCAGTACCCCTAAAGTTTTTTACCATTTGCGTATTACAGTTCTAAACTTTATGGTTTTTTTTTTCTTTTATGGTTTTCTATTCTTATGTTTATTAGGGTTTCAAGGTGGTAGTTGTAGATGGAAAGAAATAAGATTAGGATGTAGAATGGTCTTTCATCTTCCTACTTATTGGAATAGTATGTCCATGGATGTACATTAGAATTACTTAAATTCCTTTAACTGCAATGCAGCATGTACATTTACAAAAATAAAAAATAAAAAAATCACGCATAATAGCACCATTTCATAAACTCCCAACTCCAAGTCTCCTCTAGCCTTCTCCATCTAAGATCACTTGCTAAATGAATAGATAATGGTAAGTGCACTAATGTACAAGAATCCCAAGTGCTCAACAATTGGATTCCTCAACAAAGGCTGCCCTCTGCATTGAATTAACATGACACTATGCCAACGTTCTAGTGGGCATCAGTAATAATGCACTAGTAATATTTTAGAAGAATAAATGAAGTAGAACAAATTCACCTTGTTGCCTGAGAATCCCTCATTTATCTAATAAGAATGAGGGGAAAGTACAAAAAATAAGAAAATATATGAAAATGAACATACCTGTTGTTTAAGATTAATTTCATAAACTAGTTTTAAGAAAAATCTATGAGAAATGGTAGTAGGGAACCCATAAAACGGATGAATGGGAGAAAGAGAAAAGACTATTTTATAAAAAAGAAGAAGAAAATTCGTGGATTCTTATACAGATTGTTGACGATATCGCCAACTGAGTTGATGATATCGTCAACTCAGTTGACGATATCATCAACTCAGTTGGCGATATCGTCAACTGGGGTAATTTCGTCAAAAAAATAGGTACGAACAACTAAATGGTGATTTTGTTATTATTCTTCATAAAATCGATTATTTACAATATAAGCTTAATTATTTGGTAAAAATCCCTTTAATTTTTTTAAGGATAGGTTCAAGTAAATATAACTCCCTGTGCATACGATTTCGACTCACCGGGTAAAACTACAATTGAAGTCCTTGCACTTGGGGACCTACGACCAATGTGCCATACGAAAGTAGGAAATATCAAGTGTGCAATATTAGCAAACCTCCACAACTAGGGTCCACTCTATCCACCAGAGAAGCCAAAAGCTCATAGTGCTGGTAACATTGCAACGGTTGCAAAAGGAACTTTGCCAAAATTCCATCCCATACCCTTTTCACATAAGGACAATACAGAAATAGATGCTCAGAAGACTCTCATGTACGATTGCATATAACACAACATGAATCACATTGCACCCCACAATGAATTAAAAACTCCTTCATCTTCAAACACGAAAAAAAAAAAAAGGAAAAAAGCCAAACACATAAAGTGTGTTTTGGAATACAACATTTAAACCACACAAAGCTAACCCAAGGAAGGGGCTACTGAGTGGAAAAACACGACTTAAAGCCTCATAAGCTGATTTCAATGAAAAAGTACCGGAATGCTCCTAGGTCACAATTTCATCATGAAAAAGGGTAGCGGGAGTTGAAATATTACGAATAAGATCCCAAATTGTCATCAAATCTCTCGAAGGGTGGGAATGAAGCATCCAACAATTTTCACCCACAAATCTACTAACTCAGTAAATTCATTCCCATGCGGAAGGCCATGACGCCTCTAACTCCCACCATATCTATCAATCTACCATCTTGCAACCAAGGGTCACTCTAGAATAATGTGCCCTCACCATTACCTATGAGATGCTCGATATATGGCAACGCCTTTGTCCTCATATGTAAGATACACCTCCACCCCCAAGATGCAACAACAGGAATTCTAGCATCTCAAAAAGAAGCAGACCGGAGATATTTCACTTTAACCCATGAAGTCCAACAATTTTCGTTAATGCGAAGCCAAGTTCCACACCTGCCTCAGTAAAGATGCGTCATTTTAAAATTGTGACCAACTTAATGCCAAGTCCCCCTAAAGATAGAGGCTTACAAATAGTTAACCAATCCAAAGGATGAATATAATGCAATGACCGAGAGTTCCCGAAAAAATCCCGTAGACAACGGTCAATAGCCTGTAACACTGAAAATGGAAGCAAAATACACAGTAGCCCAGAAAAATTTAAGGTAGATAGAGTGGAATGGATGAGTTCAACTCTAACCGCATAACACAATATCCGGTACTTCCATCCAGATAACTTTTTACGGAAACTATCCAATAAGGGCTGGCAATCCTGAAAATTAAACTATCCAATAAGGGCTGGCAATCCTGAAAATTTAGCTTTTTTTTTTTTGAAGATAGTGGCATCCCTAAATATCGGAAATGGAATGTTCCTTCTGCAACACCAAGCATAGCTGAAATAGTTTGCATAGCAGTATAGTATCAGTATTTGAGAAAAATATTGAGCTTTTAGCCCAATTGACAGTCAAACCTAAAAATCTCTAAAATTCCTCTAGGAATGCTTGTGAGTTACGGGTAGCTAAAGGAGTACTCTTGCTGAATATGATTACATCATCTGCAAATAATAAATGAGAAACAACAACATCGATCACCTTTCCGACATGGAGTTGGAATAAGTCTGGATCAAGCATAAGTGGTCAGCATAGAAGAAAAGAACTCCATAATAATAGTGAAAAGAAATGGAGAGGGAGGACAACCCTGCCTCAAACCTTTTCTGCATGAAAAATATCCAACAACCTGTCCATTCTGTTGGGGATTAATTAGGCAAATACACACGATCAATCACAACAATAAGCAATGTACGACACAAAAGATTTATGTGGTTCGACAATTGCCCACGTCTACGGGGCCATGAGTGTTCTACTCTATCTCACTATAGAGAAAATTGGGCAGCTCGCTACGAGGGTTTCAAACCGTTTAACACTTAAGCTATTCTCTCCCTACGGATCTTAATCTTGCTCTCACAGCCTCTCCCCTTACAATGACTTGATTGAGTGATGAGAGGAATTCATATTATGATTTTTGTCTCCATATATTAGAGGAATCCTACATATCTACCTTTTTCATGGAGAATTGGATTCCTCTCCATCACTCCCTTTTTTTTCCCTTTTCTATGGGGAAAATGTGCCATGCCAAACAATACAATATTAGGCTACATGAAAATGAGTATGATTTCCTCTCTATCATGGAATCCTTTTATCACAAAAATATATGGGCATGTTTGGTTGGTGGCATGTGACAAATCTGTAAGAAATATATAGATTTGAGGACTACTTACTATCCTTTTAACAAGAATTCCTAATTGAGGTTTGTATAGCTGAGGAGCATTGAATTTTTGATCGTATGCTATCAATATAATGTTAAAAATAGGGATTATTGGGTAGCCGGATAATAGGGTGATGGATCTTTATGCTTTGTCTTTATGAGGTTTCAGTATACAATACAATTCTCACCACTCATCAACTCGTCTATATAAACTGCATTTTATCTTATACGTGAGTCGTGACCGTACTTTAGTGCTCACGATCTTGTCATTTAAAATCTAGTGTTATTTCGGTAAACACGAGGGACCATCTTTACTAATGTGATTATTAAAATATTATTATAGATTAGTTGTAATGCTTCCAATTTGATTCATATATTCATAAATGGATTATATATTTTTTCATATTTGTGTTGACTTTTGCAACGTGAGTGGAAATATGCGAAGATATATAAAAGCCTTGTCCCAGTGTAAGACCCCGCCCTGAGTTAATCAAGATTAACTCTAATTAATTGCAATTAATGCTAATTAATTAAGTCTAATTAGACTAATGATGGTTAATGACCCAACTCAATGAGATTAGTCTCAAATGGACTTAATGAAGTGATAATGAAGAGATTAAGTGAATTGAATGAATTTTGAGCCTAAACTAAGAAAACAAGTCCTTTTTCGTAAATACGGGTTTATACGTATTTTATCGAATGCGGAAACTCTTGATACCAACGCGTGTATCTCGATGAGTACATTAACTTTCGTAATAAACTCGAAGCCGTTTGACGAGGATTTCGTCAAGTGGTCCTTCGTTTGACTCGAAATACAAATAACCTTAGTGGAATGGACTTAAATGCAAAATAGGGCTTATGTTAATGAAATGAACCCTCCTTGAGTTCATTTTACTCCTTTGCATTGAAGAGAAACCCTAGGCACCTCCTTTCTTCATTTCTTCTTCCTTCTTCTTCATCAAGAGTGGATTTTAGAGAGATTCAAGAGGATTCTTGAAGAGGTCTCTTCTTCCCCATCATCTTCCTCAACTTGTCTTCTTTCCTTGGAGGGTTGAAACTTGAAAGAAAAGCTCAAGAGCTCCCTACTCACACCAAAAGTAAGTACTTAGAGCTTTTAAAGGATTTTCAAGTTATAATGAGTGGTTAGGAGTGATTCCTAGCTCATTTAGCTCATAGGGTTTGTGTTTTTGATGTTTCCATGGAAATAGGCTTGAAGAGGGTTTTCATTTGGGGGTTGTTGTCTCAAGTCAATCTATCAAAGGGTTTCTTGCTAATAGACTTTAAGAGGCAAGTATAAATGATTTCTTATGCTTAAGCATGCTAATTTCCAAGTTTTATTGAGTTGTAGGGGATGGGTTTTCAAAACCCCCATTCTTTCTTATAGAAATGAAGATTAGATTGAATGTGTTTAGTATGGATTTCATGATGCTTTAATGATGAAATAGAAGTGTTGTTTGTGTTTTAAATGATGAATGAGGAGAGGATAGGAGGTCCTTGTATGTGTTTATGGATTGTGGTTTGAAATGGAGAAGAAGAAGAGTGAACTGTTCAGAATTCGGAGTTTAGGTTCTAGATAGTTCGCTCGAGCGAACTGGGGGTTCGCTCGAGCGACCTAGGTTTTGTCTGATGCAAAATGGCATCTGTAAACGTCCGCTCGAGCGAACATTGTGTGCGCTCGAGCGATGAAGGTTCCGTCTAACACGAACGTCATCTGTAAATGTCCGCTCGAGCGAACTGGGTTTTGTTTAGGTCCGCTCGAGCGAACTTGGATCCGCTCGAGCAAACCTGAATACTAGCCAAATAATTATTATGACTGAAAATTTGGCCAATCGATCGGACCGGTGGATTTTGATATTGTGGGTGGAAAATTTTTGGGAACTAAATGCACATATTAAATGTAAATGTGATGTCCATCGAAAATAACACTTGCATTTAGTAACTAATGATTACACCTAGAAATTGTCTAGATTTGGGATAGAGACAAGTAGAATCGTGAATGACTAATGATTCCTCTAATCCCATTGGGTCTATAATGAATAAATGCATTGAACCACTGACCAATGAATAAATGCAATGAACCATTGAATAATGAATAAATGCAATGAATAATGAATAATCCTGCTGCAGTAGATGGATGGGGTGTTCCGGAGCTCCGTGGTGATGCTAGTGATCTCTAATCAAGACACTGGTAGATCCCACACATAGACTGAAAAGTCATTGAAAAGCCATGCATAAGCCATGTAATGAGAATACGTATTGAATGTAAAATGACATTGGACTAAAGAGTCCCAAAAGCCATCTAATAAATGCTCAATGTAACCCGAATGACATGAAATGAATTGACTAATACTTCCCTGGGGAAGACACTGAACTGAATGATGATAACATTATTGTATTTGTGATTTAGTCATTGATTATCAATTGATTATACTGTTCGGGATATTGTACTAACCTAGATTTCATTGTCTAGAGTTATTATATGGACAAATGGATCATTTAGCATGGTTTATCATAGATTGCTTATACATTGTTGAACCGTCGTGTTCATATTATTATTGATGGCATTACAGGCCCAGTTGCCCATCCCGGCCTTGCAGAGGCCGCGCCACGTGCGGAGGAGGCCCATTCGATACCTCCAGGAGATTTAGCCGAATGGGCATAATTCGGAGGGCGTTGGTTTTGAATGTTTTGAGATTATTTTGAAAATTATTTGATAGATACTTTTTTATATCATTTTGAGATGTAATTAGATGTCCCCTGCATTGTATTTTGAATATGCAGTGGTGGACTTCATTGGATTATATTTTTGTATATGTGAACTTTACTTGTAATGTAAAGTCATTTATTGTCAATGTATGTATATATTTCCGCGAAAGTGTACATTTGACAGGTACGTATGATAGTTCTCTTGTGAGTCTTGTCTTAACTTCGGTTAATTCAAGATTTACGGGAGTAAGTATGATGACATCGTGATCCGGGTTAGGCCCCGATTAGTCCGGCCTCGGGCCCGGGTCGTGACACCCAGTCACTTTCCTGCAGTGGGTCTCCATATCTATATCTATATTTATATTTATAGCCAATATAAAAGCAATAGTTTCTACCGGAGGTGGTGTCCCTGCTTGGCTTTATGCTGTTGCTTGTTTTGAGGGCATGTTTGGTCACTTCACTAGTTAGGTGGAGTGAAGTAAAGCCTCTTTTTACCAGACAAGAAAGAGACGGGGTCATATCAAAAGTAAAAACCTTTAAAATTTTCCCCTAAATTTTCAACAAAAAATAAAAAAGAAACATTCTAATCAGGCAACTAAAAGAAAAGAATCCATCTACTTTTTACCCGAAAAGTAAAAGAGATTAATCATCAAACCACTAAAAATAAAATCTCAACGTAATTAGACCCCCATAATATTACTTCAGAACAGATATCGAAAAGAAAAAATATTGCAAACGCAGGCACCAGGGCCTAAGTTACCACAATAAGATCAAAACTTTGTCAAATCGAAAACCAACTGGAAGATCAACAAACGCAAACAGCAAAAACAAGTTATTTGAGAAATCAAGACCTCGTTTACAGTACGATTTCAAGAAAAACAAAGAAGAATAGAGAAAGAAACCGCAAAAATAAGAAGAAACAAAGAAGAAGAAGATCGAGACGTCAAAAAACCTTAGATTTGTAGCAAAACAATCAATCAGCAAAGGGGAAAGTACAAATCTGAAGGAAATTTGACTATCACTAGGTAGATCGGCAAGAGATCAATACGAAAAAGACCGCATACCAGCGAAAAGACGAAAAAAAGAGTAGATCACAGAAAAACAGAGACAAAAAAACAAGGCAATGAGGAACCCTGAAAGTGGTATGAGGAACTCTAGAAACTTAGAAAGTGGTACCCCGAGTCACACCTGTTTTACAGTCTGATAGGTAAATCTATATTCATTTTATGCAGAAAAAATCTATAAAAATGATTTTATTTTATTATAAATACTTTTTTTATCATCATTATCATCAAAGTCTTATTCGAACTATGTTGGGGTCGGCTATTTGGTTTGTATTTCTCCGTTTTGATCTATCTAGATATTTCTTATTTAAAATACAAAAATAAGTGGTAAATAGGGCACGGGTTGGGTCAATGTAGCCAAACCTAAACCAGCCTCAAAGCTGACTCGGGTTGAAATTAACAAACTTCTTCAATTCTGCCAAGACTCCTGGATGTATTGTTGTCAACGATTCAACACATGGTAAGTCAATGCACTGTTTTCATAATTATTTCTTGATATTAGTCTTATGTTTTTGTATAACATGTGCAAAATCCCCCAACTCTAGTCTTTTTTTTCCTATAGAATTTACTAGATAACAGGCTTTTTGTGATTCTAGTGACTTGTTTCCATCTATTGATCAATTGTATGTTATGATTAGTCTTTCACATTCTTTAGAATTTTGATGTTAGATATTTGTTAAAGATTATATTAATATTAGCATTTTACAATGTATTATCGTGCATGGCTTAAATACCTTATATATTTATTTTTCTTATCACAGTAGAATGGAAGTTTTGTTTTATACATTAGTGGACTCGAGCATACATAATGAGAATTAGACACGTGCATGTGTAATCTTTTTTATGACAGTAAACATATCACTACGACACTTACGCTTTCAGTAACAATTACATGTAACACATGTACTTATCACTAGTAGAGATAAAAGAGATGGTTGGAGATTTTAACATAGCAATTGCATCTTATACAAAAAAAAACGTAACAATTGCGTATTTCATAGAATGAAGCCTGGATCGCAATTTGATATTTTCAGCTCTTAGGATGTCTTTTGTTTTTACTTCTTAGCCCACTTTGGATGGGAATCTAGGAGCTAGGGTTAGTAAACGGGTCGGTTTTGGTCCGGGTCCATAGTGGATATGGACCCGAAACCGTTAATGAGAAGATGGACCTGGATCCGGTTCGGGACCAGTTTCTGGAACTAGAACCGTTAATGAGAAGATGGAATCAGAACCAAAACAGGTTCCGTATATGAGACGGATTTGGATCCGAGTATGGGTCAAGTAGAGAATGATTTAGAAAAAACTAGCTAAATGATTTTTTTTTAAATAGCTTTTTAGAGATTTCTTTTCAAAAATTGATGTAATATGTTAGGTCTCAAGTCCATGGGTCGGAACCAAGGTGGAATCAGGTCCGGACCCGTTTAGGTCACGGGTCCAAAAAATGGACGCAGACTTGGACCCTTATCGAAACTTAAATAAGGACCCAAATCCGATTATTAACGGGTCAGAACCTCTGGGTAATCAGAGAATCGAGGACCCATTTAGATCCCTACATTTAGCTGACTGATCTAACCGGAGTTGTAGAAGTTTCACACAAGTCCAATCCATTTCAAGTGTTGAGGTTTTATTTGAGTTTAGTTATAGGACAATTCAGGCAAGGAAATGACTTTATAATAAATATGCTTTTGATAATGCCACTTGCCCTACATATGGCTTCTTAGAAGAATTAATTGAGCATGCTCTTTTTCTATGCGACACAAGAGCTGCCCGGTCTGGTTCCAGCATAAGAATGCTATTTCATTTTATTGCTCCTTTTAGTATCAGGGTTTGGTGGATCTCTTTTATGGACTTCTTTGATATGTCGGTTCTATCAATCCCTCCTCAAACTAAAACCTGGTTCCTAGCTTTGTGGTGGGCAATATGGAAAAACATGAATAAATTAATGTTTAAGGGCACAAAAATCCAATCCTTCCATACAATTAGCATTGTCTAAAATTATGATTGATATTTTCATGGGCAACCCAAGTAAAAGCTTTGGTTGTCTAAAATTATCGTATTAATAACTCTCAACCCGAGTTATTAATACGATACACATGCACAAAAGTTTTAGCATGTGTATCGTTTTGGTTGCAAGGCAGAAATGAAAATTCTCGGCCATTTCGGCCGAAATGAAATAGTATTAATAACTATGATGGACAGACCCAAGTAAAAGCTTTTTGGGGGCAGTCGCACCCTCTGAACTTGGGTCCGCCTATGAAACTCTTGTGAAAATTCTGGGTCCGCTTCCAAAATCCGAAAAAAAAAAAAAAATCCTTGATCCTCCCTGAAAACCCACATGAAGTCCTAGGTTTGCCCCAAAAGCAAACTATCCTAGGTTTGCCCCGAACGCGAACAACCTGTATGGGTCCGCAGTCCGCAAACCTCATAAGAAAAATCTTGGGCCTGCCACCGCCCACAAGTCGACCAAAGCCAATGAGCCAGTGCCCTTTTATTTTCGGTTGGACTAATAACCATGCTGAGCGACTCGGGAAGAAGATGGTCCTACATCTATGTAGACATTTGTTTTTTTTTCAAAAAGTCTCCCTTTCCAAACTAGAAAATGGCCATTACTGATCCATGTAGCTTCATTGACTCCAGCCATCTTTCCAGTAGGAGAAGCAAACGTCTATGAACTTGATTTGATAGGAGGGTTATGTGCACAGAAACAACATTCATGAAACTTAGGCTCTACTATCTCAGCTTACGTTCAAATGGGCTCTTACTTATGGAAATGGTTACCGACCTTGAAGGAGCCCACGACTCACGCCACCGGTCTCCTCGCAGGTACATGGAAGAACTGTTTGCTGTCTTCTTCCCCACCCGCCTCTAGTTCCTGCAGCTATGATGCTGCTGCTTCGACATCTTCATCCCCCTCTATTTAAACAGGCATGAGTCTGGTTCCCATATTTGTTGATAATCCTTTCCAATTTTTTTACTATAGAAATAAAGAAAACAGAGCCATTCATCTCCACTTCTGAAGTCTGCATCAGTGGTTTTGCTGCATCAATGTGGACCGGAAGATGAAAAAATGATCCAACCACGGGATCCAGTTTTCCCAGGATGCAGCCAATCTTGGTGAACACCTCCAACCAGCCATAAAGGGGGAACGAAAACATCCTCGCCAAGGCATTCCTCCATCTAGATGCATCCCAATATCACAGCCCATGAAGGCCTTGCAAAACCACCCCAGATGCTGTTGAAGGGCTTTTCCACAACATCATATTCCCTTCCATTCCCTGTAAAGAAACAACAAAGAACAACAGAAAAAAGATAGCTTTGTATATTGAAAATTGAGAGAGACGTGTATGTTGATTGCATCTAGTTGGGTGTGGTGAATGATTGTGATAAGCCTTTATGCATGCAGGTTGAAGCCAGTATTTGAACAACCACAATGTGGAATGTGCTAGATTTAAGCCATCCGTCAAGTGGGCTCCATTCTTTGTTGGTACATGATTGGATGGCTTTGATATAACGGATATTCTTTATTGGCAGGTGTATGCTGAGTAGAGGGCCTGGATGTTCATGTGCTGTATGCTTTAGCTATTTGACTAGATCATACAAATTATCTTTGACTTTTATCTATTGTTTTTTTTTTGAGTTTATCACCAATCCAATATCATATGAGGATAATTTGGAATTCATACTATGAGGCATTAAGAATGTTGATTCTCTGTTTTTTTTTTTTTAAAGGAAAATTTTGGGTATTTCTATGATGCGCGTGTTTATTTTCTTCCTTGAACTTTTGAAACCGGAAGATGAAGAAGGTGGGAGCAATGAAAATATCAAAGTACCTCAGGAAGATGAAAGCAATTGAGAAGGCCATTTCTAAAAGTGAGCAGTCAGAGGAGAAAATCTCAAAGAGCAAAATCAAAGTGCAGAGAATTCAGTCTGCAAAGTTGCTATATGATTGATTGGTGTTCACAATGCTCATCGGTGCGGTGGTAATGTTCTTAACTACTACTTAATGAGGAGAAAGGCTAATTTGCAACATACTTTTGTTCATCTTTTAACTTTTTTTTTTGGATAACCCAGGGTATCCCCTGCCTGCTACAGCCTGTGGCCCTGAGCCCAAGGGACACTCGATTCTAGACAGCTAAGAACTAATCCCTTGGGGTATCTACATGCAAAAAATAGTAAAGTCCATAATCTTTTACTTACTTGGGGCAATATTTAAATGGAGAGTGGGTTCGATGAAGATTGAATGTATTGGGAAGACCAATAAGAGAGTGCAATTAATAAGTGAATCTCATAGAAGAATGGATGTAAATAGGATCATCTACAGTAATGGCTAGGAAACAGGTTTTTGGTCATTTTGCAACAAATTAAGTTATATTTTTTTTTCCCTCTAATTGGGTCTCATGTAAATATTTCCTCTCCGGTTTCCACCCTCCCTATTATTTTGTAGGGATGGCAATGGACTTTCAGCTGAAGAGCTGACTTTAAGCCCTAGATGGCAAACGATGAACCTCTTTCTGCCAGTTCACCTGATGATCCAACCTGAAATTTTTGGCCATTGGCCTTTATAATTAGGCCGTCTGACAAGTGTGTTTGGATTTCTGTCGACAGTAATGGACCTGTTTGCAAATTGGTTTGGGCGTTGGTCTGTTTAACTTAATTAATTAATCTCTTTGAACCAATGGGACCTTTTTGAAATAGCTGCTCCTATTTCACTAAGATCTTAGGCTGAAGTTCAACCTCCTACCCTGTACTTTTTATTAAGATACGTGGGTCATTCTAAGTTGATAATATGAACCTTTCTATGATTGCAAAGAGAAATGACAACGTTGAAGGATTTTTGCAAGGGTTTTCTGTATGAGTTGCCTCCATGGCCCGGATGATGTGGTTGTGTGATGGTGGAGTTTTGTGGCACAATTTCTTTTCTGTTGATGCCAAGGAAAAGCAATTCCGCCCACTCCTACAGCAAATGGTCTTTTTTTGGAGTTGGGAACAAATTGGAGAAGCATTGCATCAACAAACGGAGAAATGATAAGCACAGCATAGGAAATGAAAGGCATTTCCTTACCACCGAGGAATCTTTTGAATTTTCGATTGGAGAAAAGACAGAGAAAGGGTGAGTGAAACCCATTTATAAATTAAATTATATTTTATTTATAGTACTGAAAAATGGATCAATTGATTTTTTCTTAACCAGTAAGGATTTGGGGAGGGGACAAACCATTGAAAGATCTAAATAGCGATATTTTTTGAACTTAGCAGCAATGTTTAAAACATGACAAGCAAGTTTTGTGATCATCGTTGAAATAAAAGAGGAGAAAATTTGACAAAAGTAGTTTTTGGCAATGAATTATGTCAGTTTACAATTATTTATTTTTTATTACTAAAAATGAATTTATGTTCTTTGAGATTTTCATGATAATAGGGGAAACCCCATATTATACCAGAGAATGATATTTGTGCTTCTTGAAACTGACCAACATGCCATGTGTTCCATTAAAATAATGTGTTCCATTAAAATAATGTGTTCCTACGAGTTCATCATAAAAATAAATAAATAATAATAATAATAAAAGCAGTTGTCATTGAGTAAGTAGCAATACGTATTGAGAGGCTCGCACTTCTCTATAAATCTTTCTTTTGTGCATGGCTTGATCTAAACTCGAATCATCATCATCAAAGTCTTGTCCCAACTATGATGATCTAAATTGAAATAAGTAGTGGTAATTTTGCTGGTTAATACACACATAAAGAACAAGAAAAGGAAGCCAAAAAACCAAACTGATGTGAGGATTATCACCGTAACGGAAAATTATTGTGTAATTTGATGACCGTAAGCCTAACATGTCATGTTAATAGACAAAAGCTATGTCAATAGGACTATTGACCCCGCAAAATACAAAAGGTGATGATGCAAGAAACCAAATTGCTAATATTCATATATCATGAGAATAGGGTTTTAAATCTTGGGATTGGATTCTTGGCCTTTTGGGTGATTAATCCATCCTTTAAGTGAGTCAAAAGTTTTTCAAACTCATCTAGAAGGCCCACCTACTTCCAACATATGCCACTTATCCTGACCCAACCCTTAAATGTAGCATACGTACTTGGTTTGGATCCATTTAGCTAGGTTTGAGGCTTGGGTTTTTATCTCCTAAACCGAATAGAGAAATATTCAATCTGGATCCAGATCTAGGTCCACGCAGTATTAAATTGTGGACCTGAATCTTACCCAAAATGGCCTTTTGTTTGCAATTTTTTCATATAACAACAAAGACACACTTACAAAAAAAATGTTTTATCAAATGGTTTGTATGCATTGTATATCATGTCAACTTACACATGAAAATGACACTTTATTTTTTCTTGTGTAAAAGAAAATATTATTACTCAAAAAAAAAAAAAAAAAAAAAATGCAGAAGCACAAATTATTCTCAGTCAGTCAGTCCGGCAAATTATCGGTCCACACAATCTCATTAGTTAAAGAAAGCCAGAACTTCAACAAAATGATGAGCCACCACATTTACATTTTTTTAGACCAAAACAAAATCCTGCCATGTCAAAAGCATTAGCTGCTTTATGAATGCCCAAAATCTTAGAATCAATAACATGATAACTTAATAGCCTTACTGTTTCTAAAGCATCCGAGAAAATAATTATAATATTAGGCATAGAGAATTGTGTGGCCCACGTACCATGGGTCTCATGTTAGATCAAGTAGATGGTAGTTGCCAATATAGAAACAGAGTCTTACTAGTCATTACCTGTCCTTTATTTTATCTTCAATTTTTGAAAGTCTTCCAAGTGATTATTAAAAGCGTCAAATCATGCTCATTTTTAATAGGATTCGAGATCTTCTGCTACTCAGATCCACAGGAAATTCATGAGATTCTGCAATGGGGACAAATTGATTAAAAATACGAAGTGTATGAACAGTGGTCAAAATTTCACTCAATACAGGAGTTAGGCCTATAGTCATATTTGTCCTAAAAAATTAATTGTGGTCAACACTGCATTTGGCAATAAAATTTGGCTAGAGGTAAGCATTTATGTTTAGCTGTAGATTTTTATTAATTGAATTTGAGCCTCGGTCACTAATGCTGAGAATTCCAACTCTCTTATTAAAGATGGCTAATTAGTTAACTTGGCCCCGGAGTGGAGCCGGAGGACCTCTCAGCTCTGAATAAAAACAAATATAAAAATTAAAAAAAGGAACAAAATGAAGGAACCCCTTCTAATGTAAACATTTTCATGATATTACATCCGAAAAAAAACAAGAAAAAATAAAAAAAGATTTGATTTACATAAAAAGAAAGCAACATTGGAAAAAGTAGAGATATAGACTGACGATCATTTATTCATTCGTCTACCCACAGTTGCCAGTTTCTGGGTGAAAGTGGGTGAGAGTTGAGGTCCATGCTATCTGCTTTTCCTTTGGTTCCCTGTCGTTCTTGATCTTCGTAGTCTGGTTCCTGTCGTTCTTGATCTTCTTTCCATTGGAAATAGTCTGGATCCTCTGAGAAGAAAGGCTGGAGGTGCATTTTGGTGTGGGCATTGTCCCACTCCAACGAGTCCCACCATCTTCTGCTTCCTTTGATCTGCTTGAGAGAGGATGGTAGACTGTTTATAGAGAAAGGAAGCGTCTTCAGCATTGGGCAATAGAGTACCACGATTTCTTCAAGGGAACTGCAAATTAATGTTCTCTTACAAATACTCTTCAAGTTCGGTAGACGAGATAATGTTAATCTCTTCAACCTTGGTAGTGTGATGGGTAAGTTATTGTTTGCTTCACCCATGTCTCCCATATCCACTACCATCTCCTCCATCGCTTGGCAATCAGCAACATCTATCTCTTCGAGGTTTTGGAGGGTCTGGAACCACCCAACCGATAATATATACTTCAACTTTGGACAGATTTTGATGTCTATGCGCTTGAGGTTTGCTAGGTTGTCACCCTGAGTGATGGGTATAGAGAAAGGAAGCGTCTTCAGCATTGGGCAATAGATTACCACGATTTCTTCAAGGGAACTGCAAATTAATGTTCTCTTACAAATACTCTTCAAGTTCGGTAGACGAGATAATGTTAATCTCTTCAACCTTGGTAGTGTGATGGGTAAGTTATTGTTTGCTTCACCCATGTCTCCCATATCCACTACCATCTCCTCCATCGCTTGGCAATCAGCAACATCTATCTCTTCGAGGTTTTGGAGGGTCTGGAACCACCCAACCGATAATATATACTTCAACTTTGGACAGATTTTGATGTCTATGCGCTTGAGGTTTGCTAGGTTGTCACCCTGAGTGATGGGTATAGAGAAAGGAAGCGTCTTCAGCATTGGGCAATCGAGTACCACGATTTCTTCAAGGGAACTGCAAATTAATGTTCTCTTACAAATACTCTTCAAGTTACGTAGAAGAGATAATTTTAATATCTTCAACCTTGGTAGTGTGATGGGTATGTTATTGTTTGCTTCACCCATGTCTCCCATATCCACTACCATCTCCTCCATCGCTTGGCAATCAGCAACAAATATCTTTTCGAGGTTTTGGAGGGTCTGGAACCACCCAACCGATAATATATACTTCAACTTTGGACAGCTTTTGATTTCTATGCGCTTGAGGTTTGCTAGGTTGTCACCCTGAGTGATGGGTATAGAGAAAGGAAGCGTCTTCAGCATTGGGCAACAGAGTACCTCGATTTCTTCAAGGGAACTGCAAATTAATGTTCTCTTACAAATACTCTTCAACTTCGGTAGATTAAATAATGTTAAGCTCTTCAACCTTGGTAGTGTGATGGGTATGTTATTGTTTGCTTCACCCATGTCTCCCATATCCACTACCATCTCCTCCATCGCTTGGCAGTCAGAAACATCCATCTCTTCGAGGTTTTGGAGGGTCTGGAACCACCCAACCGATAATACATACTTCAACTTTGGACAGCTATCGATTTCTATGCTCTTGAGGTTTGCTAGGTTGTCACCCTGAGTGATGGGTATAGAGAAAGGAAGCGTCTTCAGCATTGGGCAACAGCGTACCACGATTTCTTCAAAGGAACTGCAAATTAATGTTCTCTTACAAATACTCTTCAAGTTTGGTAGATGAGATAAACTTAATCTCTTCAACCTTGGTGGTGTGATGGGTAAGTTATTGTTTGCTTCACCCATGTCTCCCATATCCACTACCATCTCCTCCATCGCTTGGCAGTCAGAAACATCCATCTCTTCGAGGTTTTGGAGGGTCTGGAACCACCCAACCGATAATATATACTTCAACTTTGGACAGCTTTCGATTTCTATGCTCTTGAGGTTTGCTAGGTTGTCACCCTGAGTGGGTTCCTCCGTGTATATAGTACTCAAATCGTGCAAGTTCCTAATCACCAACCCAGTTAAGTTGCCCTTAGGAAAAGCAACAGAGTTCATACAGTCACTATCAGAGACCATTACCTGACATTTCCGACTATAGAAATCATATTTTATTCCATCTAGATGTAGAAAATCTAAAAATGCACTGCCAGCAAAAAGAAGGAAGCAATTTAAACCTCGCCAATGCCCAGATCTTACATAGGACGAGAAAGCACTCAAGTCCACAAAGTCGACAAAAAGTCTTTTTAAATGCATCAACCTCACAATGTCTTCCACACCTGCTCCCCTTCCATTTCTATCTTCATTTGATGACCACTTCCATTTACTAGCCGCCATCGACAGCTCTTCTAAATGGGACAAACTGGATATTGCGCCAACAGGAACCATTTCTAAACTTTTTGTGGCAGACAGGCGAAGGCATCTGAGATTGGTTAAACTGTCCATTCCATCTGGCAAATATTTGATTTTAGTTCCAGTGAGGTCCAACACCCTAAGTTCTCTGAGCTGTACAAGTGAAGGAACCTCTTTCAAATTCATACAATACCTTAACAGCAGAGCATGAAGGTTTACTAAGTTGGACAATGATTGCGGTAAACACGTGATGTCAGAATTGGACAAATCCAAAACTCGAAGGTTTTGCATGTGTTCAAAGAAAAAATGATCGATGTTGTCCAAATAAGAACCTCCCAGTAACAAGGTAGAGAGCTTTGGAAACTTGGATCGACATGAAAGCAATTCAATGTCGCTATACATCAAAGATACTCTAATTACATCATCCATCAAATTCTCATCCCTTGGAAACTTACCTACATTGGACCTGACCTTGACCACAAACTGACGACTCTTCCTTGTGATGGCAATAGCTAAATCTCTAAGTAAATCATGCATCCATACAAAACTTCCATTAAAATCACCAAGCACTCCTTTCTCCAGCATACACGCATCTTTTAAATCATTTATTATTGTGTAGCCTTTATCAAACCCCTTCTCTCGATCCTCAATTTCATCAAAAAATCCATCTGCCATCCACTTCTCAATTAAAGAATCGCATTCTATTTTATCATCTTCAGGATACAAGGCACAATACAAGAAACAATCTCGGTGTATTTGAGTTTTCAAATGATCAAAACTGAATCCCAAGCAAGAGAAGACATCATCTTCTAGGCCTTCAAGATTAGGCCTCGAGTTTTTCAAGTCTTCCAATGCATTCCTCCATATTCTAATGTCATCCACACCCCTCATAGCTGCTCCCACGGTAATGATTCCAAGAGGCAAACCATCACACTCTTTGACAACAGCCTTTGCAATTGGTTCTATTTCTGGTGAAAGCACAAAATTAGTACCAAGCTTTTCCTTGAACAAGGTCCATGATTCATCCTTGGTAAGAACTTCCACTTTGATTATCCTTTGACTACACATCCCTTGACATACTTTTTTAGATCGAGTAGTCCACACTATCTTGCATTTGTTCTCTAGATTTAGTTCTGGAACCCCAACTTTGGTAAGAGGAAACGTTCTCCACATGTCATCTAAAATGAGCAAGAACTTGCCCCTTCTCTCCAAAGCCTTCCATAATATGGCTGATATACGATGTGCATCTTTATATTTGGAGAGGTCTACACTCAATGCCTTCGAGAGACGGTCTTGCAACTCCTTCAGATCAGACTCCTTCGAGACTGTCACCCAAATGACACTATTGAATGTCCCGGCCTTCATAAATTTGTTATGAATGTGGGTCATTATGGTCGTCTTGCCCACGCCCCCCATACCATAGACACCGATTTTTCCTACCTCATCATCCATTAGACATTCCTCTATCTTTTGCAAATTTTTTAGTGCAGTTGTTTCACCCACTATTTTTATTGGAGGAAAAGTCTCTGTACAACCCACCAACAAGTCAACAAACCTTTAAATTAGTCCACCTGATTTATAAATTAGCCATTAGCTTGATAAAACTACATCCAAACCTTTAAATAGCTAGTTCCACCATGAATATGATTTGCATATATAAAAGGATAGTGTAAAACTCAAAAAAGGAAGGAAAAAACACCGGCTCATGCTCAATATAGAGGATGAGACGGTCAAGATTCGAGTGTTAGATATCGGTAAACTTTATCTGGTAAGCAAGCTAATGGTGCATTCTTTTAAATTGATAGAAGGTTGGACCAACAAGTTTCTACAATCCACTAGTGTGGAAAAGTGATTGACAAATGCTCTGGATAAATGAGACACATAGGAAGAAACATAAAGGTACATCAGGAACAAAATTATAGAGAAAAAAAATGGCTTATCTTATATGAAAACTTGTTGAGTACTTAATCAACCAAGTTCACTTCATTTGGCCATGCATTGACTAAGTTTGACTGAGTTTCTTAAGATATTCGTTGAATCCTTATTAGTAATTGGACTCATTAAAACTAATACACTCCGTTCACTGGGAGAACTTTGAAAACTCTAAATCATACCATTCAATACTTGAGATTTTTAGAGAAACAATTCTTTGTTTTAGTGTTGATGATGAGGGACGAGCCGCGTGCGTGAGTACTTTACCTTACAAAAAAAAAAAAAAATGCTTCCATTTACAAGAGCCGATCAAGAGATATCCTAGACTTCTTATTTAGTCGACTTACAACATTCACATCGAATCTTATTAATATATTTTCGCAAGACCTTTTTTTTTTTTACATTTTGTCACTTTTCTTTTACATACAAACTCTTAAAGGCTCAATATTTATTGAAATCCTAGCTATGTCTTCTGAGAATAATTCTCTTCTTGGGGTTTAAGGCCTTCCCTTCTCCTAGCTAGGTTCCATTTATCTAAAAAAATAAAATGATTTTCATTTCGAAAGGGAAACGGTCCTAAAATATATATATTTTTACCCTTCTTTTACTATAATTAATAGGAAATTAGCCTTTGATACTCTATCCCAAATGGCATGTATATAACTTCGATTATTTGTCATAAGTCATAACTTTGCACATGTGAGATTCATGTTGACAACTTTTTTTTATTTTAATGTTGTTAATATTTTCTCTTCTAGATTCCACCACCTCGTTTTCAAACAAGTCCTTACTGTTTTATTTGTGCAATACTCTTGACGTACACCAACCACCTACATCAATACCCATGGTAGTTATAGAACACTCCACTTGTATGACTTTCCAATATTTGTAGGTAAAAAATTCTTTGCATAAGCGGAAAGTAGTTTGTTTGTTTGTGACTTGTGACGTTTTGGTTATTATATATACATAAATTATTTATTTTATTATTATGTAATTGTATGTATTTTAGTTAAATAAGTGGTTGTTTATTGGTAATTGTATGGATTGGTTTTGGTTATTTATTTTATTATTATTATGTAATTGTGTGTATTTTAGTTAAATCATTATTAGTCTAAGTGGGGATCACGTTAGGCTTAGGTTTGGTGAGTTGGGCTTGTTGGATATGTGACTTGACCCATAGTTAACCCAGACTCAGTTTAGTGGGCATAGTTCTTCTCCAACCTAAACTCTACTCTCTTTAGAATTTAAGTTAGATTCCAACACCTAATCCCATTCTCTATTTATACAACATCACCGTACTTTAAACCAACCGCCGGATCTCCAATCGAAGACGATCATCATCTTCCACTCGAAACCCTCTTCGCAAAGATACCCACGTTGGACTTTGGCAATAGGGATCGCCGTAGTCTCCTCCAACCGCGAACTTTAAACAAGTACCTAACCATAATTTTTTAATTTAATACTTGTATTCTTCGTTGATTTACGTGCTGATGCATGTAGAAGCAAGCCCTTTGATGCCCATTTCATATGATACTGTGGTTATGCGATTTTGTTTTGAAATGAGGACGTTGGAGACATTGGGGGATGATTCGATCTATTTGTTTAAATTTTGTTTTACTATTGTAGGTAACCCCAATCTGCTGTTGACCTTATCCTACCCCCATGTGATTTTCAGAAACCCTCTTTTACATCTATGATTTTGTAATTGTATAATACTTAGATTGGGTGGTTGGATGGAGTTGGATATAGCACAGAAACTATTGAATACTAGGGAAGAGCCACTAGCAGGTTCTTGGGCTTGGAACCGTGAGAGACTGACCGTGTTTTGGACTGTGGGGCCCAGGTCGACCCCTTTGATGTAAGATCAAGACCATGGATCTACTTGTGGACCCAGGGGAGACCCTGATGCATGGTGGTAGACCCGTGAGGAGTGGGTCCCATCTAGCCCACCATCTAAGGGCTCTAAACAGTTGAGGCGTGAGTCACTTTGGAGTGATTTTCTTTTATTTAATCTGGTTGTGGGCAGTGGCCGAGCCAGGATTGCAGTTTGAGTGGGGCGGATGATAATCATCACCAACTACCTATAATATCCACTTATAGCATAGTTTTTAAAGACATGATTTTCAAGAAAAAATTAAGTAAGGAAATTGACTACAAATACCGAATTCATACATATATGAACGCATCTCACTGAAAAACAATTTCCCACACATACAATAGAAACCAAAATCCAATAAAAAACTAAATGATTGTGGAAATAAAATATCACAAAAAAGTACACCATCAAATGCACAAGAGAAAGATGCTTCATATCAATAAAAAAAAACATTTATGATAATAATAATAATAATAATAATAACGCTTATGACAAACCATAAAATAAATCTGTTCTAATATTCTTCTGCTGGACTACAAAAAGGTTCATCTTATTTACCGCTCTACGTCAGCTAGGGGTGTACATGGATCGGATTGGGCCAAATCCGTCACCAATCCGTTACCTACGGATTGACGGATTTGAAATCCGTCACCGATCCGTAGCTATTAAAATCCGATCCGATCCGATCCGATCCGTAGATGACCGGATTGGATCGGATTAATCCGTTCAATCCGTCCCTGTACATTACATGGAAAAAAAAGGGGTAATTCAAGTCTAGTTCAATCTGTTCAATCCGTTAATCCGTCCTTGTACCAGACTAAATAAAATATTAAAAAAAAAGAGATCTAGACAAGATTACCACAATAATAAGGTGGATCAAAACCAAGAATACAATTACATTGATTTCTAACACAACAGCATCAGTAACTCATAATATCACTAGTAAAGAAAACATAAAAAACTATTATTTCCATCTATAATTATATCTAATACATACCACCATTATACCCAATTTATATCAAAATAGATGGACATGCAGGAACAGATTTTGAATTTTCAGCATGTAGACGCTGACACCCATATAAAAAGAATAGACATTGAACGGATTCTTATAAGGGGTTAAAAACCAGGATTACTGCTACACAGAACATTGAACGGCCTTTTGGGGATAAATAGTGACAGGGAATAATTACATTTGAGCCCCTATAATTTTTCTTTTTTTATATTTTAGACATCTTAATTTATATCTAGACCCCTTATTTTCATTTTTTATATATATTTAATATCAACGGATCGGATCGGATTAAATCCGCGAATTGTGGATGAAATCCTCCACCAATCCGTTGCTAACGGATTATAGGATTTTCAATCCGTCACCAATCCGTTTACCCTCGGATCGGATTAAAATCCGCAGATCGGACCGGATCAGATCGGATTGACGGATTGACGGATTTTTTTGTACACCCCTAACGTCAGCAAAAAGACCTGAGGCGATTAGGGATTTTCATGAGGTTTTTGAGACCCTTTAAGGGCAATTAGTTTTGATATTAGTGGGGTACGTGTGGGCCCTCTACGAACACTTTGGGATTTCTAGATCCAACCGCCCCATGTCGTCATAACGTGGGTCCCCCACTAGTTGTGGGGCCTAGGGAGATGTCCTGATGACCTATCTGAACCATTGATCCACTAGTGGGGCCCTGGAAAACCCTAGAGATCATACCCATCATGGGTTCTTAATCAATGGGGCCCACTATCCGAGTGTCCTAGTTTTGCTGGCGTGGAGCGCTATTACAAAACTGGGTTCTGGGTTTTGTGTTGAGTGAGGAGGGCCGGTTTTGGGCCTGGATATATTGGGAGAAGGGAGTCTCCACGTATACAAGACCTATTTTGGATTTGAGTAGGTATTGGAGAAAGTAAATAAATAAAGGGACATCTACCGGATTAAAAAAAAAAGAGGTGATTTGGCCTGCAGGCCTTTGGTCATCATTATAAAAGTTTAGGGTCATCAACTATGGTTTTCCTACTTAAGGAGATTTTTCTGGTAGATGTCCCATAAATAAAAAAAGGAGATTCCATGTAAGAACTGTTTGACTTGTACCTATATTGGAAACAAAACAAAAGAGAGGATGAGACATGTGTTACATAATCTAAAGTATTCTATTAGGTTTGTTACCATGCCCTTGATTTCTAAAAATTTGGAAAAAAAACCCTTGTAGTTTTTAATGAACCCAATTCTACCCTTTTGACTTATTCTCTTGGAAATACATTAAGAATGGGATCCTAATTTTCTGAAATTATGAATTAAGGATTGTTATTTCTTATTATCATTTGCTAATTATCTTGAAAGGTACCCTTGGTTCTTGATAAGTCAATTTATATATTTGGACCTTATTATTCGGTTAATTGGACTTCTGTAAGTACCGTTTGGACACGCGGTATCTTATCAACAAAGAATTAAGTTCCTTGTATGACCCTCAATGAATTCTAGCGAATTGGAGTTCAACCTATCTCTATTGGAAAACCCCTAATTGAGTCTATGCACCCTAAATTGTAAAGAGATGCGCTGACCTTTTATCACTAGAGGTTCTTATGGTGTTGATTAGGTTCGAGACTGTATGTTTGACCCTATGTTGTTTGGATATGGACTGTGATGTGGCTTGGCGTTAGATTGGGTTATGTAGAGATTTGTTCGGGTTATGTGGAGATTTGTTCGGATGATGTTTCGTTATTCGTTTGTGAATTGTTGTACAGCCAGCCCTTCACTTTGACATAGGGTTCTGCGTCTAAGCATTACTAGTCAGGTCTATTATGTTATTATTTATGAATGTGAATATTTAGGTCATATACGAACGACTGTAGATTGTATGCGAACGGCTGATCACCGATGTGAATACGAACCGGTTTATCCGGCCCTTACGAATTACGAACCGGTTATGACCTCCGGCCTACGAACGGGTTTTCCCGGCATATTAGGCTGACCACCCAAAATAGTGGCATTGCTTCTATGTAACTATTGTATTGCTCTATTGTGAAGATTGGATTTAGGTTATACATTCTCTTCGTTATTCTCTTATGATCATTACCTGTCATTACAAACATTGATCTTTATTTTATTTAAATCATGCGTTCATACTTGCTGTTTATGTTGTTTAATGGTGCATAGGTACCAATCCCTACCCTGCCGAGGAGACGGAGGATGGTCAAACGTTTCAAGCGTTCAAGCGTCTGAGTCTGTGCATAAGTGACTTTCATCATAGAGACCATTTTAGTAGCAAATTCTTCATATTGAACATATTTAGTTGTTTGTTTAGGTTATTTGATAACTTAAACCTACATCTTTAGCTAGTTATGTGTTGGTTTGATTTTAGACATCGATACCAATTGAGTTAATGCTTTCACAAGATTTGACCTCTGATTTATTTTGACTCACCAGGTTTCAGAAAATTTTGTTGGTCCATATTTTGGGAGCTTGTGTGGAAAAATTCACAGAAAAATTATATTTAATATTATTATTCATGTTTCCCTCGGTTTCATTTTGGGGGACGTGACATGACCAGGTCAGAATATTGTTAAACACCATAAAATGTTCTTCCTTCTTCTCAATGTAAAGTGTTCCTGATGCAAGATAAATAGCCACAATAAAATCAAGAACCACCATCATCATCAAAACCTTGTCCCAATAATGTCTAGGTCAACAACATTATTTTTGTTTTTCCATTCCAGTCAATTTGGTCGAAATGCTTGGTGGGTTGCACTTCTTTATACCTATTCTTGTTATTTTCATCCATGCCCTCTTCGACACGCTGTTTGATAAATTTACTTTACCAGTGAAATGAAGTTAATTATCAATTCAAAAGGGATTAAAAAAAGAGGGGGACAAATCAAATCCAAAGGTATTAAATGACAAAAGGCCAAATTATGGTCTTTTGTCATTTAGTGCCATAAGAGGATAGCCTTCTAACCTTTTTGATAAAAGAAGAGGTTTTTGTCATTCAGAGATTTGAGAAAGTAGATTTTTTAAGGTTTTTTTTTTTTTTTTTTGCAAAAAGAAGAGGATATTTTTTAAATTTAGTACTTTTGATTTGACCCCTCTTCTTTTATTGTTTCTTGAATTGACCATTCACTTTACTTCACTGGTAAAGTAAGTTTACCAAACAAGTTAGGGGTCATAAACGTACCTAGAAAATTATTTGCTCATCAACACCACTGTCGGCTTTCAATGCACATGAACAAACCTTTTCAAACAACACCCTAAACGCTCTCAAATGCTCCTTACTTTTATTCTATCTTTTCTAATATATTACTACACATCCATTTCAATATTCTCATATTTGTTACACTTTTTTTTCTTCCAAAATTATCTTCTTATATTATTCCTTTGCCCAAAACTATTCCTAATCTACTTACCATATTTGTTTTTTTTTTCTCAACATTTATTTTACTTTCCCAATGGGTATATCATGAACTATTTTATCCATCAAGCTCCCTAAAGTCTCTTTTTTTTTTCTCATTTCTTGAAACTTGCAACCACTAATAACATTTACTATTTTGGTACATAGTGATGAAAACTGGATTCCACCCGAGGGGGAGTATTGAAAATTATTTATGCAAGCTCTACTAATGCTTTGAGATTATAACAGGAATGGTTGGCTAAGAAAACTAAATAGGGTGTTAAAACCAACCAGTCATGGGTTTAAATCCTAGGAGGAATATTCATTTTGCGCAGAAAAAAAAAATGTGTGCCACCAAAAGTGCATGAACTGGCTTCCACCCAAGGAAGAGTGTTGAGAAGTGGGTTCCACCTGAGAGGAAATATTGAGAAGTATTTATGTTCCTTAACTAACGCCTCAAGTTTTTTGGTAGGAATGGTTAGCTGGGGATACTAAATATGGTATCAAAGTTAACCGGTAGCAGGCTTGAATATATACATATATATATCACCAAAAGTGCGTCGACCAGGTTCCTCCTAACAGGGAGTATCTAATACCATATTAAGTTTCCTTAACTAACATTTCCTACCAAAACCTAGAGGCATTAGTAAAGGTATCACAAATAATTTCTACCCTTAGGAGGAACATGGATCGTGAGAGAAGGTTGAGAAATTAGTAGAGTGGGTGAGTAAAGTATAAGAGTGATGATATGTTGTGATGATGGAGATGGGGTTAATGTTGTGCAGCAGCTATTGTGTGGGTCGGTTGATGAAGGGTGATGGTGTGCTCAAATAGGTTGGTTGGGTGTGGTGGGTTTGAATGGGTTGTTGAGTATGATTTCTGGGTTTGATCCATTTTGCACTTTTTTTTTCACTTTCCAACTGTTCTCCTTCTTCCCCATTTGGTTATTTTACTTTTGAAGTTTTAAATCTTGTTTGGAATCATTTCAATGTTTAGTTTCTCCGACCAAACACTTGCAACCCATAGTCACAATCTTCAAGCACCACCGTCGTCGTCGTCTTCTTCTTCCCCATTAATCCGATCCACCAAACCCATCTCATCACTCACTACAGCCGTCTATCTCTCCAAATCTCTCTCCATCTCTCTACACCCTTACCAAACGATTCAGATGAGGAGGGCAAGAGAGTGGAGATGCAGGTTTCAACAAAAATGGTGAAATGGGTGACGATATCTTTAGAGAAGTAATTATGTCTAAAAAAGTGTATAGCCCCCTAATCCGTCATTTTTTATGTTTTTGTAGCCATGTCTATTTAATTAGAGTGTAAGAAAAAAAAATTCGTAAAAATTCCAATAAAATATAAATAAAGCTAAAACTTCATCTATGATTTAAGAAAAAGATGTAGAAAGATTTGATTGACTCACCGATAAGAGATTTTATTTACTTAGTAACTATTATCTTTATATTTCCTTATGTTAAATATTTTATAAATAGACCAAAATATTCCCTTGATATTTATAGAAAGTGAAATAGAATGGGTAATTAAATACTATTAAGTTCATGTTACATTTATTTATTGTTTCATTCATTTTTGTTTAGATTTCACACAAAAAAATTATTACTAAAAAAATGTATATAATTTCATATACTTGTTTTTGTAAAGTCGTGGAAGAGGAAAACACGGCTTTCTTCTTCCGAGGAAATGGATTTCCAAATGGTGGCGTCCATTTTCATTCTAGTAAAAAAAAAAAAAAAAGAAAACAGACTAAGGCCTTGTCTGATATCTTTACTTTTATTTCGATATAGCCTTCCAAAATAGAGAAAAATAACCATAAAAAAGAGGCTAAAGCTCTTATTTTCACAAGGCTACAAAATGGGGCCTTTATTTTAAGAGGACTTGCCCCTACTTCTATAAAGTGGATAAAGGGTACAATCGCGTGCCAAACAAAATTATTTTTCAAATCTTTACCTGCTTTAGAAATTTAGACAAGTAGAGATTGGAAATAGAAATGCTAAGCATAGGCTAATATCGGGCATTTTCTACTACACCGAACAATGATTGATAGTTAGAAGAGGAAATCTCCATTCCATTTTTATAGAAATCCCTCTACTTAAATGCATTAGGGCCACACAGAACCACTTGTGTCACTTGGAATGTTATAGTGTATGACACAATGGCCAACCCATGATTTGGCTATCATTAGTGACCCACAAACAAATGGACAGATGGGGCAGTACTTAAAATCAAATTTTGAGGTCAGTCTTCATCTTTCTCTTTTTTGAGGGTGAGCTTGTGGTTGTTTGACATTGAATTGGTGAAAAAAGCCCAAACCTTTAGTATGTGGGCAAATAAAAAAATTCCAAAAAGTAGTCCAAATAATTGATAGGTATTGAGTTTACTATTTTTAATTCGATATGAAACAGGTCCACACTACTGTTCATTAAAATTGAACTATATCATTTTTTTAGTAAAATATTGTATTTCTAGATTGTCTTAGTAATTTAAAGTAATATAATTGTAATTTTATTATCATAAATAACTAGCAAAACACGCCCGCGCTTATCGTGGGCAAAATAATTTATAATATTAAATAATAATTTATAATTTTAAATAATTACTTTAAAATTAATTATTTAACCATAGATCTAAAACCATAGATTTATAATTTATGACTATACATCTATGCATTGTGTATCCTTATAGGTTAGAAAGAATATTTTGAGATCACACGAGAAACCATCTTTATCTAAAAGTCTAATCTGTAGATATATGTTTTGAATGTGTTGGTCTCTATTCTTATATATGATAGTGGCTGTTTCCAATTGAGAAATCAACTCCAATTTGCACAATTGATTTTGACCTTTCCAATTTCTTTTGACCGCTCTTAATGTCCTTTATTCCACGTCGACCATCCATTTAACTCATGAAAACGTATTTCGTTTTATATATATATATATATATATAAACCGCAATAAAACAATTTTCTTCCGCTTATCTCCTCCCCATTAACTGCTCTTCAACCATTCCCCTACTCCCTTAATCTCACGCTTTTGCCCTCTTATTATTCTTCATCCTCCTCTCTTCTTCCTCCACAATAACTCCCCTCTTCGGAGGAAGCAGCCACCTACGTCTACAAATAAGATCCCGGACACTCCACCACTTACCTGGCACTCTATCCGAATGGGAACCAGTTTTCTCACCATACATAGAATCGACTCTTCCTTGAAGGCAAGCCTCATCTATGACGTCCATCAGTTTGCAAGAATGTGGAGATCGTGATTTGGGATAACGCGAAGAGAAATTCTCCCATTTGACCATTTGCTGCCGTCATCGAAACCGTCATCTCCTTCATCGAGTTGTAATGTATACCAACTATATGTTATATCTTGATTGATTGGTTCTCCTGTTTTTATTCCCTTTAGATCTAGATTTGGTTTCTCTTTAAACATCTTAATCTCAATTGGTTATGAAGAACATTATGTCTACCCACGATTTGTTTTAATGTTATAATGAATAAAGGGCATTAAGAGCAGTCAAAAGAAATCGGGAACGTCAAAATCAATGGTGCAAATTGGGGCTGATTTCTCAAATGGAACCAGCCACTATCATATATAAGAATGGTTTTATGCACACCAACTATATGTTAAAATGCTTGAGTCAATTGTGATTGTCTTCATAAAATCATCATAGTATTTTTTTTCTAGTTCACGCATCCATTATGTATGACAAGGACCTCACTTATTTTGGATTTTATCATTACGTATGACAAGGACCTCACTTATTCTATTGTATGGTGACAGTAACTATGGTGTGTTGAGGAGATATGGAAGTACAAATGCTACTATAATTTTCTATATCAAGTGAAAAACCCCAAATGTCTCAACAGATTTATGTGATTTCCACAAAAAATGTTTCTTTTTTATGTCCCACTCAAATGGAGCTGTTTAGTGCTTTTCCTTTGTATATTAGAGTGGGGGTTCTACAACTACTCAAACCAAGTGGGTCATCTTAATTTCTTTTTTAAATATTTTGCATTTGGTTTCTGAGTTACTTGAACATTGTTATTGAAGTATCCAAAGCTTTTCTCTTATTGGGGCTTCTGTTGATCTGGACATCCCTTTTTACATTGAACATGAATCGGTGAATCATTATGTTGTTTCCTTCGTAACTATCAATTTGGATTGTATTCATTAAAATTAAAGGGTAGTTCAGATGCTTGAGCTTTTATGAGCATGGCTTTTCCACTATGTAGCCTCCCCATGCCATTTTTTTTCTTTTTCTTTCCCAATGTTTTAGGTTCACTTGTACATGTCTCATGTATAGAAACAAAGCATGCGATACTCTGCAAAAACCTCTTGTATCTTAGAATTCATTGTCATGTACATACATAATGTATGCAGCGTTTCCATTTTTAGTAAATTTTTTACCACAACACAAACACACACGCACAACCACCCACACACGCACACAAAAGATTTAAAAAGAAAAAGAGAGGGGAAAAAAAGAGGAAAAGAAAAAGAGAAGTTGGTTGATATTAAAGATATTTACTTAAAGATACTCAAAACAAAGCATACAAACATTAAGTAAAAGATTTTTGCAATATTAGAAAAAAATTAAAATCAGAGATCTAGATCCATCCATATATTGAAACCAAAGGTTACTGAAAAGAAAAGAAATGATGAGAATGGTTAGGAAAAGAAGCCTTTTAAACACCAATAACTTGATAAAAATTTGTACATCAAAAAAAGGAAAAAAAATGAAAAACAAAATCTTTGAAAGAAGATAATATACCTAAAATGTAGATAGATTGGACTGATTGGTGGTCAAAACCTTTTACAAGACTCCCTGATTGAAACCCTAACCCGCATTTCCGAAATCATGACTAAAATAAATCATCCTCTGTAATGACCTCATAAAAGAATAGCAACAAGAATTATTTACGAAAAATACATAAGGATCATAGAAGTCATGATGTAATTCTGGTTTTAGAGAGCTTTTAAAGGTGGGAAAAATGCATTTAAATCATTTAATTTGTTTTCATTTTGCATTCTAGATGCATATAGAAATTATTTATAAGTGGACGAATTCTTATTTTCAATGAAAATTCCTATTTTCACATCAAGGTATACAAAGTATTATTAAAGACAATCTAGAATGTCATTTCACATCATTGAAAATAATTTACCATTTGACCTATTTTTACCACCTTAATATAATTTAGACTAAATATTATTTAAAAATTAAATTATTTTTAATATTATAAAGCACGGGCATATTTTGCTAATTATTCTTGATTTTGAAATATTTCAATTCATTGTCATTTAATTCGCTTTGATACATCATGCATGTAATTTCTTATTAATGCCTGTACCTACCAATTCGTCGTAGTTGAAATACTATTCTTGATCAGACACAGGTGCAGCTCCCCACCCTGAAGAGGTCGGGAGGGACAGGAGGAAACCGAAGAGGTTCTTCCAAGATTAGAAGAACGGCCAGGCAAAGGCCCTATGTAGTCCAGTCTACGGAGAGTGACTGACTCATTCTTTTATGAGCTTAAATGGAGTGTGTGACTGACTCCTTTTTGTGGGAGTCACACCAATGAGATTAAAAGTTAGATGTGGATAACATTTTTGTAATAGAATGTAGGGTGATTTTGTAATCCATACTTTAGTTTGAATCTATAATTATGTTATGTATAAACTTGACACTTAACTTTAAATAGGACTATTCGATGAAATGATACACAGTGGCTTATTTTTGAAATGCTTCCACTGTTAAATGTGATTTGACAGGTTAGTGAGCTAGACTCACAAGTGGAATAGTGGTATTTTCTCCTTCGTAATGTTGTATTTGACTCTAGAAAGGTATAATATTATGGGAGTAAGGGTGATACATCTCGGAGATTACCCTAGGCCAGAGTGATTCGGGACCGAGATGTGACAGGTAGCTTCAACATTCTTTTTCAAATGGGGATATGTGTAACATTTCCGAGTCCATCTACCACCAAAATTTTCTTGAATTCCCGAATTGACTTACCTACTTGATATTCTTCAGTTCCCAAATTGATGTTACCAGCAATATTTACTTGAGATCCGAGGTTGATGATAGCTCCAGTATCAGCTTTGATATCCCCTAGGACCATGGGGTTGTTCCCTCCCGCACCATGCATGGTATTGCCCTGCAGCATCAGCCATAAAATGGTTCAGTAATTGCAATATGAATCCTATATGATTAAAATCGAAAATTTCTCCCAAATCCCTAAAATCTCTCCTTAAATTAAAATTGAAATCGAAATTGAGCTCCAATTTTGCAATCAATTGCGAAATTAGAGCTCAATTTCTAAATCAAATCCTACGTCTATAATATATAATAATTGGAGAGAACACATCCACTCCCGGTCGATATTCCAAAGTGGGGCTGGGTCCCTTCCTCATTAACTAATTTTAAGTTTTTGTTGATAACTATTTAAAAAAAATCCTCTATGTTGTAGTGGTTGGGTCACTCTTTTGAAATCCATATTGTCTAGAGTTCGAGTCTCAGCACACACTATGATTAATTTTTACTATGTCATTAAAAATACACGGATCGGGTTGGGTCCAAAAAGTGTGCTTTGTCTCCGGTCCGACCTAATTTACCCGACCCGACCTGTTTGCTAGGGTCAAAAAAAATTAAATCGACCCGACCCATTTGCTAGGGTCAAAATCAATTGGAGCGAATTGAAATTGATTTTAATTTGAAACCACTTCGCTTCATATATAATAATAGGACACATATCTTAATCAAATGATAATAATAATGATAATTAGTAATAATATCATTGTCATCTTATGAGTTCATATATTATCTTATCATAGATGTTTTCCATTTCAATATATTTATATAGAAAATTTTGTATTGTTAAATTTTATAAATCTATAAATATCTATAGATCTTTTATAGTATGAATTATATTAACCGTGCTAAGTGCGGCATATTTTGCTACTAATCTAATCATGTTATAACTTTTGATTTATCCTAACCCTTATCAAATCATAAGTTAAATATTTGACTTATTCTAACTCTTATCAAATAGTAAAATAAAGAGGATTTTACAGAAAAAAAAAAAAAACATAAGATGGCACGTGCACGAAAAAGGACCTAATAGTTCTACTACACAAAAAAGGCCCTCCGGCCAATTTTAACCTCTTTTTTACCCTTTACATTAAGTGACAAAAAATATCGCCACTCGTTTCAATAGGGCAACGATATCGTCGCTCGTGTCGTCGTCTTCTTCTTTCTTTCTCTTCTCCTTCCTCTTTCTTCATCTCCCCCACTTCATTTCTACCCAACCCACGACACCTTTATCATCCTCGACACCTCCATGAGTCAATTTGCACCTTGAGTTTCAACCCCAAGTTCACTGGAGAGCAAAATCCATAGAGAACTTAGGGTTGAAATTGAAACTGCATATATCTCTTAAGGTTTTAAACCCTAGCACGAGATAAGGTCCCAGGCTAGATCTTTGAAATGTAGTTCAATAAACGCGACTAGAAACATCAATCAACCATGAATCAGCCATCCACACACAAAGAGATACAAGATATACATGGAAGACTCGATCTCGGAAAAAAAAAAAAAAAAAACCATGGATCTTGGAACCTAGTATAGGAAAACAATCAAGCACTCTTCGAAAGAAGATTATAAGATTCACTAACAGCCCTTTCCCAGTTGCTTCTCAACCTAAGGGACTGCAGATCCTCTCACCAACCGCTCGTCGTTCACCTTCCCACGTGCTTGAATCACACCTACTATCACGAAGCCAGTTCGAGACGAATCAGAGAAAGATTAGATGAAGATCAAATCTCTAGAGGTTAAAGCTTTAGCACATCAAAGAAGGAGGCTCTAGAGAATATGCCAAGTTCTCCCTTTAGATCTTCTTGAGTTGTTGGTGCGAGAGAAAATCGCTTAGGACTAAGAAAAGAATGAATTTCGTAGGTCACAACTATGGTTCTGGGATTGGGAAAGTTTTAAACAAACTAAACTCGGATCCAAGAAATCTCTCCCGATTAGTTCGAATGGGACTAGGGTCCATTCGAATGTCCGTGACACCGACTGGGCACAACCACGCTAAGTCTGTTCAAACGTGAAGAAATTGCATTTGAACGCTAAAGCTCTCTAGATTCTTGACTTGAAACGTTGAAGAGGTCTATTCAAACGTGCCGTATCTTCGTTCGAACACTGAGACTCTCTGAAATTTTGACTGGAGATGATGCCACGATCTGTTCAAATGAGCATGAAGAGCATTCGAACTTTGAGACTCGGGTAGTTGGCTAGCACCTTGAGTCAGAACCATTCAAATGTGCGTTCGAACGAGCACATCCCATTTGTTTTTTTTTTTTTTTTTTTTTTTTTTTTTTTTTTTTTTTTTTTTCAGGCTTTTAATTGTCTTCAAAATACTATGTAGACTTCACTTCTTCCGAAAGAGAATTCTGCAATCCATTCTAGAAAAAAAAGAGAAAATTACAATAATGTCAAGCCCAAGTTTTGTCCAATCCCATGAATATGCCAACACTCTAAATACCTTACAATCTCACCCAAAGTGTAGATTTCACCAGGCCCCCTAACAGCGCCCTTCTTCAGCAACCTCTGATGGTTATCCAACTCCTTTGATCTAAAGCCCCACCTCCGGAAGCTCCATGGAAAGCACGACCCTATCCTCACCTTTTGTATTGGGTCTGGCACCCTCATCTTCATATTCGACCATTTCCTTGTGCATAGGACTCTTGTCCAAAAAGGATCCATCTTCTCTAACCGCCCACACGCTAGCAAAGTGAGTCCTATCTTCACCAACAAACAAAACAACATCAATCGGCTAGGTGGCTCGCTTTGGCGCATCCTACGACGGAACCTCATGTCCGAGGTCCTTCATTATTCCCGAATCAATTCCTATGCTCAAGGCCGCAAGTGGATCCTTCATAACATGATCCGACAGCTAGCCCAATGACCATGCTAAGTTAGGAGAGCTGATTTGGGTCTTGGAGACCTTTTAGCAGAGCATGTTCTGCTTGCTCTTGCTTATGTGCTTTGGATAGAAATTTGATGAAACAACTATTAAGGAGATTCTAGGCGTTCATCGTCATCTGCTTCGAACCTCTGTGGGTCTCAACGTCTTCCCCATCTTACCTAATATTGCAAGTATAATATATCGCAAATGTTGGAAGGAGGAGGTTTTACAGATCCAACATGAGAAATTGAAACTTCTTGACCAATTGATAAGAGCACGCAAGGATAATAAAACAAGACCACCAAGATGAAAATGAAAATGGGTTTCTCTTCACTTAAGTGGATTCTTTACTGGATCTAGAGCATCCACATGAGGGAAGGAGAAAGCTTAAAGAGGAATAGATGGTTTCCCTATGTAGGGAGTTTCTGAACGGGGGAGTGATACCACGTCCACGTCTCTTTAGTGGATCATGGCTAACCTAGCGAAGCATCAAGACATGCAAGATAAGCCGGTGGAAGATATGGAGAGGGTCATGGAGAAGGAAAAAGAGGTGACAGAAGAGCATTTGGATAGGTTGTCAGTATCAATAGATAGTGGTCATGGAGGCAGTGGCGGAGGAAGCATTTTCTTCGAGAGGGGGCAAGCGAAGGTCAATTAGAAACGACGTAGCCAGGGTTTTTTCATAGAGGGGGTTGATAACAAATTTTTATATTTGGTGATTCTTTTCACTTAAAATTTTAAAATAAATTTATTTACTCCTTGCATAGTTTTTTACTAATATTTAGGGAAAACTTCCTCAATTTGAAAATAATTCAATACTTTTAAAGACTTAGTTTCTCAAAGTTTCGAGCGTAATTAAAATATCAAAATAATAGGGCTCACTGTAATGAGTCCAAATCACTCAGAGTAATCATTTACTCTGTACTTTAGGACCAAGAATTGTATTTCACTTTGATCAAAGTAGATCCGATTCGGATTGATCACATGTAAATCAATCGACACATAATTAATCAATAAAAATCTATTGATTGATTACTTGCAATCATTTAATGGGCTACGGTAGACATGGATGGTAAAAAACTAATTGATTGGTTACTTGTGATTGTTTGACGGGCCATAATGCCCCTGAGAGGCATGAATGGTTGAGAGCACACCACTGATAACTAATGCCATACAAGAGTGAAGATTCATTGCACAACATCCATGATGCTTAGAATAAACAACCTCTTTTTAAGTAAACTTTTCCCAAAATTTTACTGCAATAGTAGTTGGTCCCACCATAAGATTGAAAACACATTTTTTTGAATATTTGCTCAAATACGGTGGGACCAAATGCTATTTGAATCCAAAGGATAGCTAGGTTCTCAAACCGAACAATTTGTCAATTCTAAAAAGTATAGAGGATTAATGTCTCTTATGAAGATTTACAATAATTTGGAGAGAAAATGAGATGGGAAGAAGAATTTACTTTAACTAAATCCTTAAAACTCTCCTTAAATTTTGGAGAAAGATTTACTTGTCTTTTAGAAGCTAGCAAAAGACAAAATTAACATGGAGAATTTTCAAATTCTATGCTTTTATAAAAGAGAAAAAGTAAATGAGGAGGGGCAAAATTGTAAGAAATTAGCATATTTTTAAAACAATTACCCCCTTCCTCCTCCACTGCATGGAGGGGTTGCGGCAACATTCACCCGCGCACTTTTGTGATGCCCCGTCCAGTGTCGGAGGAGGTGGAGTTGGAGGGATTGTTATTCCAAAGGAAATGATGGCGTCATTGCTCGGTTGAAATGAGGGACTAAAAGTAAAAAATGGGATAAAATTGGTGGGAGGACTTTTTTTGTGTAGTAGAAGCTATGAGGTCCTTTTTCATGCAGGGCCATCTAAGAGGTTTTTTCCCGTAAGATCGTGTAAATTAAAAATAATTTCATCCTAGTCTAAATGATATTCATTTCACATCCAACATTCTAGAGAGATTCCATGTTCCCTTGCAACAGTGATGAGAAGGGAGATGGTTGAAAGAGGAGAAAGGGTAAAAGATTGATTGATGTGGGAAGTGGAATCCAAAGCCACTATCACGATGGAGGGAGCTAGACGCCACCAGTTAGGTGGCTCCTGTGTAACAAAAGCGTACCCATTACAGATGTAATTCGTTTTACCCAAGGGGGGCGCTACATTGATCATAGTGGGGTCAATTGACCTTATAGAAAGCTTTTGACCTCACTCAATGACTAAGTTAATGTGCCATCTGTCTACCAAAACAAAGCAAAAATTAATAGGCCATTGCAAAGGAAAGATCAAGATATTGTGAATGCCATGAAACTAGATAAAGTGTCTAAGCTACAATTGCAAAAAATGAGAGATGATGAATGGGCATCTCTATTAATTGAAGTGTCTTCATTTTTCAACAGACAGGCTGTTTCTATCCCGAACATGGATGATATATTTGTAGTTTTTGGGAGGCCACGACGCAAAGCCCCACAAATTACAAATTTACACCACTATTGTGTTGAATTATTCTATACAATCATCGATATGAAACTTCAAGAGCTCAAAAACTATTTCACAGAGGTTAATACTGAGTTGCTTATTTGTATGGCTTTCTTGAATCCCACGAATTCGTTTTCTGCTTTTGACAAAGAAAGGTTGGTCCATCTTGCTCAATTTTATGTGCCTTTGATTTTTCTGCAACAGACCTCTGGCACTTGACCATCAATTGAAAAACAACATTGCTAATATGCACTATAGCAATGAGTTTTTAGAATTTAAAGGAATTGGTGACATTGCTAGAAAATTAGTGGAGACAAAGAAGGATATCGTATACCCATTGGATTATTTGCTTCTAAAATTGGTGTTGATTTTACCAGTAGCGATTGCTACGGTAGAAGGAGCTTTTTCAGCAATGATGTAAAGAACAGGTTACATAACCGAATGGGAGATCAATAGATGAATGACTATTTGGTCACATATATTGAAAATGATGTGTTTTCTATTATTGATAATGAAGCTATTATCCAACAATTTCAGTACATGAAAACCCATCGAGGGTAGCTATAAGAGTTCATGTATTTGGATTTTCTTCTTGGATTAAGAACTATTCGTAACAATGTATTAAAATCTCTTTTTATTTTTGTTTGCCAATTCAATGTTATCTTTGTCGGATTATCGGAAATAGATTATTTGAGAATTTTTTATTATTTTTGTCGACTTATCGTAACTAGATGGCAGGTGTTGATAAAGGGGAAAACAAATTAATTCAATTTGCGAAAAATAATTCTTTTGTTGACCCCACTTACTCGAATTCCTAAATACGCCACTGGTTTTACCATAGCTGTAGGTCCAGAAAGTTTAACCCAATAGACATCTTATTTACACACACATTTTACACGGCTATGATTTACATACATAGATTACAGTAAACAAAAGTGCACATGCATAAAAATTACCGATGTGATTTTATTGCAAACAAATAACCCCGACGGGAAAAGAGAATAAGTATTGCAAAACTAAATAATGAGAGCACACATAGTATATTACAAGTCTCATTCTTCCTAAAAGAAGGAGAAATCAAATACTTAAGTTTGTTGGGTATTTGTATTTTCATAGAAATATACTTGCTACATTACATAAAATCAGGATATAGCTGCAATTAAAAGTGCATGAGTCAAACGAAAGAACCTGGTATTTCATCTCCTCAATAGCGAACAATGAGAGACTCCAATTGTTGAAATCGCAACACTAATTTATGCACAATCAAATGATGCCTGCATGGACATTAAATTACAAAAAGCATGATATGGAAACAATAGATGAAAGTAAATGTGGAAAATATGTTGATAGGGCCCAGAAACGTTTTTGGAGACGTTCCTTTCGTATTTGTTAATAGAATTACCATATTACATTCCTTCATGTGATGCAGTCAAATTAAAAAAGAAATAAGAAATTTTGTTTAGGGTTTTATGATTCTAAGACATGTAGTATATGACTGTAGGGCAAACCTATGACTGTGAGCACAATTAAGATTGTCAAGTATATTGTTGAAGATCTTATTAGGGTTACGTTTAGTTGTAAAGGTCATTCATGGTATATGATGATATATAGCAATTTGATTTAATGGTTGGATTTAACAACATAAACATAAGCTGATGGAGTTGATAATCAAGTTTTGCGGGTACAATTCACTGCATGTCAAAGAAGTAAGTTGATTAGCTGGGATGGGCTCAATTAGTTTGGATTTTTTTTATTTATCTAATTTTTAGTTAAATTGAAACCACAAATTTGATTTTCACCTGTAATAATATGGTTTGATTCATTTCACACCGTTCATACATTCTACAACGTTAATTTAAAGGTACTTCTTCGTTAGTGTGTCCTCTACTAGTACATATTAAATATTAATTAATGGATCTTTGTAAAACTTTTGTTTTCTCTAAATTTAGAATGGGGACATATCCATGTACCTACACACAAATCAGTTTACATTTTATGGCGTGGATGTTACATTATGTGTACATTAAGCATGCACAGTTCAAAACATTTAAAAACTGATCATGTTTGGCATTTATGAGAAAGAATTAAAGAAATTCAAACTAGAAGAAGAAGAACAACAACAAAAACTATCACTGAAGAGAGAGGATTGAGAAATCAGATCTTCATTTGATAGTGTTAATTTGTATGGCTCAATTGAAAATTAGCAAGTCTTGGTTAACAGGGCCCCTGGATTGCCCAAGTTGTACTCTGATTAGAAGTAGGTCTATTATAGTAGTTCTATTGTGATTAGAAGTTGGGTTTGAGTGTAACAAGGTTTGGGGCTGATATTATAAAAAGCGACCCAGAGTCTCTAGGATGTACACCTCTAATTGCATAGTGATTTCTCCTGTCTTCCCGTGGACGTAGGCCAAAAGCCGAACCACGTAAATCTGTGTTCTTCTTGTGCACGGTTGATCTCTTCTAGTAGGCCCTAGATCACAACAAACTGGTATCAGAGCGATTTGGCGTGATCGGAGTAGATTCGACGGATTGGATCTCAGAGGGCTGAAGTTGTGGCTGCGCGATCTACAGATTAGACCTCAAGATTGAGATAGTGTTTTCCTGGATCGTGCAAAGGGAGATCGTTTGGTCTCGATGGGCCACACAATCGAAGAGAAGTGGAGATTGGTTCGCTGGTTCCAGATTGATTTGCAGGAGTAGATCGATCATGGAAAACTCGAGGTGGGTCACGATCGGAAATAGAGGATCGGACTCTATTTGTAGAACGGTCAAACTCGAGGTGGGTCACGATCGGAAATAGAGGATTAGACTCTGTTTGTTGAACGGTCAAAGGCAGATCGCTGCTGCTATTGAACGAGTTGTCTGCTGCGCCAGAGAAGAAGAACAGTAGGGGCGAGATCGATTTGGGTTCCGGCTGGGTCCCACGCCGCTGTCGTCGCCACGTGTCACCGGCCGCTGCGCGTCGCCGGAGTCCGTGCTGCCGTCGTCTTGTGGCCGGAGCGAGGCAAGAAGAAGATCGGAGGAATAGCGTTTCTGTTGCAAGCGCTGAAAAAGAAGCAAAGGAAGAAGACGATTTACTGGGACGGTCCAGTGCAGGTCGGATAAGGTTATGCTGACCCAGTCCAAGTCAGAAGCCCATACGCTAGTGCAAGTCCGGTCAAGTCCAGTTCAGCCCAACCTGTTTACAGCAAAGCCCAGCAGCAGAAAAGCGCTGACGTCAGGTACGGTCTGTTTGATTAGATCGAAGGCTGAAAATTGTTCTTGCGATATCTTGACGATACAGAGTCTAATTTGAGATCCGTTTGAACCTAGGACTCGTTGCGAGCAAATCTACATGGTTGTGGAAGAAGCTTGGCTGTTCAACGGTCAACAAAGGAGATTGACTGATTGGAGCGTAGAAACTTGTTTCTGCGATATCTTAGCCATCCGGAGTCGAATTTCAGATCCGTTTCTTTCAATGTGCTCATGGTGACCAGATCTACATAGGTACTGTGAAAAATTTGCTGAATGGCTGCTAAATTCGAGATTGATAAATTCAACGGAAATAATGACTTCGGTCTATGGCGTTTGAAGATGCACGCTTTGCTGGTTCATAATGGGTTGCAGGAAGCTTTGAAGAGAAAAAATTCTTTATCTGATAAACTGTTAGATGAGGAGAAGGAAGAGTTGCTTGAGAAGGCGTACAGTCAAATTCTGCTATTTCTGAGCGATGGTGTACTGCGAAAAGTTGCTCAAGAGAGAACTGCTGCTGACATATGGCAAAAGTTGGAAAACTTGTACATCACGAAGTCTCTCACGAATCGCTTATACTTGAAGAAGCGGTTGTTTACGTTACAAATGCAGGAAGGTACGTCTGTTTCAACTCACCTTGATTCTTTCACAAAAGCTATCATGGATCTGGCAAATTGAGAAGGCGTACGGTCAAATTCTGCTATTTCTGAGCGATGGTGTACTGTGAAAAGTTGCTCAAGAGAGAACTGCTGCTGGCATATGGCAGAAGTTGGAGAATTTGTACATCACGAAGTCTCTCACGAATCGCTTATACTTGAAGAAGCGGTTGTTTACGTTACAAATGCAGGAAGGTACGTCTGTTTCAACTCACCTTGATTCTTTCACAAAAGCTATCATGGATCTGGAAAATATCAATGTTAAAATTAATGATGAGGACCAAGCTATCATGTTGTTGTGCTCGTTACCACCCTCATATGAGCATTTTGTTGATACCATGATGTATGGTAGAGATACTTTGACAAAAGAGGATGTAGAGGCCGCCTTAAACTCCAAGGAGTTGAAGAAAAAGGTTGCAGTTGACAATGATGGTTCGGGGGAGGGTTTGGTAGTACAAGGAAAAACAAAAGACTCCAATAGTAAAGGCAAACGTAGATCCAACAGGAAAAATATTGAATGTTATTATTGCCATAAGAAATGGCACATCAGAAAAAATTGTCCCGAAAGGCAGAGGAAAGGGAAAGAAATAATAGAAGATTCGTCATCTGATGATTCAGTCAGTGTTGCAGATGAAAGATCAGATTATGTTTCCGATAATGCACTTTCTGTGATTGAAAATGAAATTCGTCGTCAGGATGAATGGATTCTTGATTCGGATTGTTCCTACCACATGTGTCCTAATAGGGACTGGTTTATCACTTATAGAGAAATCGACGGTGGTAGTGTCTTGCTGGGCAACAATGTTGCATGTAAGACGGTTGGAATTGGAACAGTGAAAATCATCAGAACGTTGGTAGAGATTCGGCATGTTCCTGATCTGAAAAAGAATCTTGTTTCTCTTGGTACCTTGGACTCCGACGGTTGTAAGTTCTCAGCTGAAGGTGGAGTTATAAAGGTTGTGAAGGGTGTTCTGGTTCTTATGAGAGGCAATAGAGTTGGAAACCTGTATGTTTTGTCCGGAAATACTGTTACAGGTGAAGCTGCAGTGTCTTTCTCAGAAGACCATGAATCTGTCTCAACGCGCTTATGGCACTTGCGCTTGGGTCACATGAGTGAGAAAGGATTGACAATACCGAGCAATCGAAATTTGCTATGTGGCACGAAGACCAGCAAGTTGGATTTCTGTGAGAGATGCATCTTCGGAAAGCATCGAAAGGTCAGTTTCAAGACAAGTATTCGTTGCACGAAAGGTATCCTTGATTATGTCCACTCAGATGTATGGGGCCTTCTAAGGTTTACTCCAAGGGCGGGTCTCGGTTTATGCTGACTTTTATTGATGATTATTCAAGGAAAGTCTGGGTTTATACTCTGAAAACGAAGGATCAGACCTTTGTTACATTCAAGCGATGGAAGGAAATGGTTGAGAAACAGACAGGCAGAAAAGTGAAGAAGTTGAGGACAGGTAATGGCAAGGAGTACAGATCGACAGAGTTTGAGAACTATTACACGGATCATTGCATAGTTCGGTATTATACCTCTACAGAAACTCCACAGCAGAATGGAGTTGCAAAGAGGATGACCAAAACGATCTTGGAAAGAGCTCGTTGTATGTTGTTTATTGCAGGATTGTCCATGGACTTTTGGGCTGAGGCAGTAAATGCTGCAGGCTACTTGATAAATAGGTCTCCACACACAAAGATTGGTTGCAAAACACCGGAAGAAATGTGATTAGGTAATCCAGCTAATTATTCTAACTTGAGGATCTTCGGTTGTCCGGCTTATGCTTGCGTGAAAACCGATAAGTTAGAACCAAGGGCTGTGAAGTGCATCTTAGTGGGATATGCTTCTGGAGTGAAAGGATACAGGTTGTGGTGTACCGATAAGGATTCACCCAGATTTATCATCAGCAGGGATCTTACATTTCATGATGATGCTTTACTCGAAGCGAGAAAGCAGGTGGAGGAGACAAAAGTACGTAGCAGCAGTGACACCGTTCAAGTGGAGTTTGACATCCTAGTGAGTAAGGAGAGTGCATCCGGCTCCTTTCGGGATACAGGGGATAGTCAGACTGTGCAGCAGATACAGCGGACAGAGCCGCAGATGCCGCAGATGGGTAGACAGCAGAGAGAAAGGAAACCACTGCTTAGGTACGGTTTCGAGGATATGACGACGTAGGCGTCGACATCAAATAGTGGTTGTGATGATATGGCTGCATACGCATTGATGACTGAGTCTCTTGTTTCAATGGAAGGGCTGAAAAGTAGTCAACAAGCAGCAACTATGACTGAAGATATAGAGTCTCTTGATGAGGAAGATCAGGCCATCGGATACAAGCGGTTCTACGAGGAAGAGGAAGGAGCTTCCTGTGCAGGTATAGGGCAGAAAAGGTTCCTGGTCATGTATGCAGTTTGAAGAAATCATTGTACGGGTCGAAGCAAGCTTCTGGACAATGGTACAAGCGATTTTGTGCATTCATGAAGGAATGGGTTAAATTCAAGTTCAAGCATTGCTTGGACTTGATCGATGTCCTCAATACCTGAGTGCCCTCAGGGGCAGGTGGAGACAGTGAGACACGTTTTATGATGAGGATCAGCTTCAATGTTGGCCAAGGTGGAGATTTGTTAATTTGCGTGGCTCGATTGAAAATTAGCAAGTCTTAGTTAACCGGGCCCCTAGATTGCCCAAGTTGTATTCTGATTAGAAGTAGGTCTATTATAATAGTTCTACTGTGATTAGAAGTTAGGTTTGGGTGTAACAGGGATTGGGGCTGATATTATAAATAGAGACCCAGAGTCTTTAAGATGTACACATCTGATTGCATAGTGATTTCTCCGCTCTTCCCGTGGACGTAGGCCAAAAGTCGAACCACGTAAATCTGTGTTCTTCTTGTGCGTGATTGATCTCTTCTGGTAGGCCCTAGATCACAACAAACAGATTACCAAGAGCAAAGATGAAACAAGAGAGCGACTTTGGTTCTTTTAAAATCATACATTCTACTGATTGTTAGTTTGTCCTCTACTAATACTGATGCAATGGGTTGGAAAGAAGCAAGGGAGCAATTGCTTGGAAATATCATGGCTTGACCGGACTAACATGGGAAAGCCAACGACTTTTCTTCCTCTTTCAAAAGTGCTTTCTGTACAGATTCCCCCACCTTCTCCTTCCACGAAACATCGCAAGAGGAATTCAGCTGTCACTTTCTCCTCTCGTTCTATCCCCATTACCTTTAATGGAGGAAATTAAAATATACATTTTTTAAAGTAAAATGAAGAAAAGCAATGCAGAGTGAAATGATTAATGACTTGATTTGAAACTTCAGAGAAAGCAAAGCAAAGGAAACCATGACTGCTTATGTGCTTGGCCATCTTGTCTAATTTAATTAATTTTATAACGTTCATTTATTATACATGCATGGTATATGAAAGCAGATTTTTTAGTTATTCTATTGCATAATGGAGCGTCAAAATCAGCCGCCTCTACAACTGCATCCCATCCCAGCATATGTTACATAGGAGAGACAGTTCTATCATCGCCGCCACTGATACCATAAAGAACATGGTCTGTTTCATCTAGAATATGATTTGATGTTTTGCTTTAGATGATTGATTTGTATTTATATATAAGATTGATTGAAAATATTTGCCTTTAAAGGCATTTAAATAGTTGGATACATTAGATAAATTCCCCATACTATTCAATTGAGAAATGATCTTAATTTATACAATGAAGAAAGAGCAAACCAAATCAACCACAGTTCAAAATTTAAAATTTTCTAAAATCTCTAATCACTAACAAGTCAAATATTTTCTCTAGCAAGATAGACACACTCTATTTGTTAGATATCTTTAAATTAAATATGTAAAACTAAGTGGAGCCTTAAAATTATATCGCTATCCTGAGCGTAAATGCTTAGAAAGTGATAAAGTAAAGATGATGGTAAATTTGACCTAGATATGGCATTTAAAAATAAGGTACGATTGCAATTAAAAGTGGGTGAGTACTGAAAATGAAAGAACCTGATATTTCCGAGTCCTTAGTCACAAAGAATGAAGTATTCCAATTATAGAACTCACAATGCCAATTTACGTGCAACCAAATGATGGCGGCCTGGACAAAAAACTTACAATTATCATAAAATGGAAACAATAGAAAAGAGAAGGGTATCTGGTAAAAAGGCACTAATCTCTTAAAAACATTTATAACCTATGTTTTCTTCATATCTGCCATTTTACATTAACCTTCACACGATGTGCTAATAAAATAGGAAAAGAGAAAAACAGAGTAAAGTTTTTTATGCTAATAAAAAGTATGACTGTCGGGCTAACTTATGACGAATCAAAATTGTGGTTAATGTTGGAAGATCTTATCGTGGATGACTTTTGGCTTAAAAGATCATCATCTTCTATGATGATATATGTTTCATATTTTATTTAATGGCCTTAAGGAATTAACAAACGTAAACTTACACTCAATCAATTGATTGATTATTTGGGAAGAGGAAAAGGTGCCAATTTTCATTCATGAAAATCCAACGGCATATATTGGTTAGATAGTGGTGAAATTTTGATCCGTTAAAAGCCCACATATTGATTAAAAAGTTTCCTTTTCTAGTGGAGCCAGATCGTTTCACAATTATAAAGAATCCTGATTTTTTCTCAGAAAATGAGTATTCATCTACCTTCTATACCGATCAAAGAGAAATCTTAATGCACTTCCAGTGGGTCATAGTGACCCACATCACTTTGGCCATAGATCTCAGCAAAGGTTTAAAAGTATTTATCAAATTATTGACCGAGGACTGTAATTTAGGATTGTATCCAAATTCGGCACTTGAAAGGGATAGAATCTAGCTAACACATGGGAGCAATAGATGCTCCCACTAATCTTTCAGACACCTTAAATTGTTGTTTCAAAGCAACCATGCAACTCTATGCATTTTTATAAGATGTGAGAGTTGCCTTAAACTGCTTGGAAGGCAACTGTATTCTTTATCAACGGCAGGCATATATCGTTAGATCTTTCCTGCTTCTCAAATTCTACATGTTCAGCAGTAGTGGAAGCATCAGTAGGATTAGGTGGTTTAGGCGGCTTCTTCATAGCAACGTATATATTTAAAACCATGAGTCTTTCCTATCGGAAAAGTTGGAACCAGCAAGAGTAGGGATTTGAGAGGACAAAGATAGATTATTGACAACTAAAATAAACACATACTCACAAATAATCATAAATGCTTTGAATTTAAATCACACAACTGTAAATTTAGCCTAATTTATACATGTATGGGAAGAAAAATTAAACTAGACTTATTTAGTAACCATGTATCATCACCCAACTCATTTGGGTCAATGGGCAACATACACCTAGTTACTTTGGATGAACCGATAATCACTATAAGGCTATCCTACTACATGCATGATAAAAAGACGGGTGACACTTACGGGCAAGATAACCACAGTCTAATTAGGAAGTACACGTAAAGATACCTTATCCCAGTTGTTGTGATCTAGGGCCTACGAGAAGAGATCAATCACACAAGGAGAACACAGAGATTTACGTGGTTCAGCTTTTGGCCTACGTCCACGGGGAAGACGGGAGAGTTTTCTATGCAATCAGAATGGAGGTGTACATCCTGGGGACTGTGAGTCTCTATTTATAATATCAGCCCAAAACCCTGTTACACCCAAACCCTACTTCTAATCACAGTACAAGTTGAGCAATCCAGGGGCCCGGTTAACCAAGACTTACTAATTTCTATTGAGCCATACTAATTAACAAATCTCCATCTTGGCGAACATTGAAGCTAATCCTCATGCACAAAACACGACTCACCGTTTCCACCTGCCCCTGAGGGCACTCAGGTACTGACTACGTTGATCAAGTCCAAGCAATGCTTGAACTTGACTGCTGGAATAGTCTTGGTCATCATGTCTACTGGATTCTTCGCCGTAGCAATCTTAATCATTGCAATAGCACCCTCAACGATGACATCTCGAATTAAGTGTGCCCTAACATCAATGTGTTTGGTCTTCTCATGATGCTTAGGATTGTGTGTCAGATCGATCGCACTCTGACTGTCACAGAAAACAGTATTCAACTTCTGTTCCAATCCCAAATCTCCAACCAAGCCTGTCAGCCAAATAGCTTCCTTCACTACCTCTATAGCTATCATATATTCTGCTTCAATGGTAGACAAGACAGCTTTGGATTGCAATGCTGCCTTCCAACTAATGGCACCACTAGCAAAAGTGAAGATATAACCTGTCAAGGACCTTCTTCTATTTAAATCTCTAGCAAAATCTGAATCAACATATCCAATAATACTACCAGAAGTGTTGTTGCTTCTGTCATACACTATCCTGACATCAGTAGTACATTTCAAGTAACGGAGTATCCATTTCACTACCTGCCAATGGGCCTTCCCAGGGTTATCCATGTATCTGCTAACTACACTAACCGCGTGAGAAATATTTGGCCTCATGCAAACCATGGCATACATGATACTCCAACTGCACTAGCATAAGGAATACGAGACATGTGCTCCACCTCTTCCTCAATTTGTGGTGACAAAGCAGCGGAAAGTTTGAAATGTGCTGCCAATGGAGTGTTCACAGGTTTCGAACTTTGCATACCAAAACGTTCTATAACCTTATCAAAGTACCCCTTTTGTGACAAATAATTTCCCTGCTTTCCGGTCCCTTCGAATCTTCATTCTAAGAATTTTCTTCGCAGCACCTAAGTCCTTCATCTCAAATTCACCCTTTAACTGAGCCTTTAACCTGTTGATCTCAGACATATCCTTTGCAGCAACCAACATGTCATCAACATATAATAGTAAATAAACATACGAGCCATTTGAGTGTTTCTTGTAATAGACACAACTGTCGTATGCACTCTTGCAATAACCATTGCCAACCATAAAGGTATCGAAACGCTTGTACCACTGCCTAAGAGACTGCTTCAGGCCATACAATAATTTCTTCAGCAAACATACGTGGTCTTCCTTTCCACGAATTTCAAATCCCTTTGGTTAATGCATATAAATCTGTTCATCTAGCTCGCCACGTAAAAATGTAGTCTTAACATCAAGCTGCTCCAACTCTAAATTCAATTTAGCAACCGTAGCAAGTAACACCTGGATAAAACTATGCTTCACCACAGGAGAGAACACTCTAATGAAGTCAACACTCTCCCTCTGAGTATAGTCTTTTACAGCTAGTCGTGCTTTGAACCTAGCATCTTCCACCCCTAGAGTTACTTCCTTTTTCTTGAAGACCTATTTGCAACCAACAATCTTCTGGCCTTTCTGAGGTTTCACCAGCTCTCAAGTTTAATTCTTATAAAGAGATTCAATCTCCTCACCCATGGCTACAACCCATCTTGCTGATTCTTTGCTAATGACGGCATCCCGATATGTAATCGGCTCTGACTCAATACTCTCAGTTGTATTAAGAGCGTAGGCAACAATATCTTCATACCCGTATCTCTAGGGTTGTTTAATCCGCCTCCTCTCTCTGTCCCTAGTAAATATGTAATCATTTGGAACCGCAGTTTCCTCGTTTGAGCTTTGCATCTCCTCTACATCCTGTCGAACTGGGACATCTGCTTGCACCTTATCCTGCATGTTTTCTGAAGCTTCCTTCTCAAGCTTCACCTGTTTACTGACAACATTGTTATCCGCTACCTTTTTACTGACATCATTTTCGTTTTAAGCATCATGGCACTCCTTCGATTTGAACATAGCAGACTCATCAAATGTCATATCTCTGCTTATAATGCATTTGGGAGATTTCCCATCTAGGCACCACAACCTATATCCTTTCACACCATTTGCATATCCTAGAAATATGTACTTTCTTGCCTTGGTTCAAGCTTTCCATCATTCACATGAGCATGGGCAGGACAACCAAATATCCGTAAGTTGGTGTAATAGCAGGAGATCCAGACCATACCTCTATAGGAGTTTTACATTCTATAGTTGTTGATGGAGACCAGTTAATAAGATAACAAGCTGTGTTAACAGCTTCCGCCCAGAACTTCCTAGGTAACCCTTCATTAGAGAGAATGCACCGGGTCTTCTTTAGAATAGTCATGTTCATCCGTTCTGCAACTCCGTTCTGTTGCAGTGTATTTCTGACTGTGCGACGTCTTACAATCCCTTCATTCTTGCAGAACTCATTAAAAGCACTATTACAAAATTCCAAGCCATTGTCAGTTCTCAAGCGCTTGATTTGTTTACCTATCTGCTTCTCAATCATAGCCTCCCATTGATTGAACTGTGCAAAAGCTTCATGTTTGTGCTTTAAGATATACACCCAGACCTTTCGAGAATAGTCATCAATAAAGGTCAACATGTATAAACCACCACCAAGAGACGAAACACGAGAGGGACCCCAAAGATCAGAGTGGACGTAATCCAAAGTACCTTTGGTCCGATGAATAGCTGTCCTGAACTTGACCCTCACAAAAGTCTAGTTTTCCTTTTTTCTAACCACACAGTAAACCATGTTTAGTCAACTCATCCATACCCCTCTCACTCATATGCTTAAGCCGCATATGCCATAACTTGGTAGGTTCTAAATCTGAATCTGTGGATGACACAGCTGCAACACATGTAATTGTACTACTTTGAAGAAAGTAAAGGCCATTCTATTTCAGTCCCTTCATCACCATAAGAGCACCCTTCGAAATTCTCATAACTCCACCTCTAACTTTATAGGCACAACCGTTGGAGTCAAGCGTACCCATGGAAATCAGATTTTTCTTCAACTCTGGAACATGCCTAACATCTGACAAAGTTTCCGCAATACCGTCATACATCTTAATTTTGATTGCACCTATCCTAACAACCTTACAGGCTGCATTATTTCGCATAAGCACTTTACCACCATCAATAGATTGGTAATTGGCAAACCAATCTCTGTAAGGACACATATGATAGGAACACCCCGAATCAAGAATCCACTTAGTAGCTGAGCTACCAATAGTAACCGAAAGAACTTCTGCACCATCAGAATTACTTTCTGCAACTTCGATTGCAACTCCGGCAATTTCTAAAGAATCAGATTTCTCCTTTCCTTTACGCTCTGGAAATATTTTCTAAAGTGACCTTCCTTGTGACATTTGAAGCACTTTAATTTTTTAGTTTTTTATTTTGACCTAGATCGGCCTCTTCTATTCTGCTCTCTTCTCTATTCTGCCACGCGCTACCAAACCCTCACCAGAACTGTCAGTGTTTTCAGTTGCAACATTTTTCTTCAACTCCTTAGAGTTAAGGCTAACTAAACATCTTCCTTAAAAAGAGTTTCTCTACCATACATCATGGTATAAACAAAGTTCTCATATGACGGTGGTAAAGAGCATAGCAACATGATGGCTTGGTCCTCATCATCAATTTGAACATCTATGTTTTCAAGATCCATAACAGCTTTTGTAAAAGAATCAAGATGGGTTGAAACAGACGTACCTTCCTGCATTTGTAAGGTGAACAATCGTTTCTTCAGGTAGAAGCGATTCATGAGTGACTTTGTGATGTACAAGTTCTCCAACTTCTGCCATATGCCAGCAACGGTTTTTTCTTGAGCAACCTTTCGCAGTACACCATCGCTAAAAAATAGTAGAATTTGACCATATGCCTTCTCCAGCAACTCATCCTTCTCATAATCTAACAGTTTGTCAGACAAAGCATTCTTTCCTTTCAAAGCTTTCTGCAACCCATTCTGAACCAGCAAAGCGTGCATCTTCAAACGCCATAGACCGAAGTCATTATTTCCGTCGAATTTCTCAATCTCGAATTTAGCAACCATTCCTCGAATCTTTCACTACACTTGCGTAGATGTCCTCGAGACGAGTCTGCAGGTTCAAACGAATCTCAGATCGGACTTCGGATCGTCAAGATATTGCGAAAACAATTTTCAGCCGTTAATCCAGACAAAATTGTATTTGACTGTACGGAATTGCTGACATATTGCTGACGTCAACAACCTTTTCTCTGCTACTGGGCCTCTGCTTCGCAGGTTAAGTCGACCTGGACTGGAATAAAAACTGACATGGAACTGCTGGTGGTTTTACTTCTAGGCTTCCGTAAACGGGTCGGGCTGAGCTGGACTAGACCCAAAGCTTGGCCTGGCCCGAAACGAACCCCCTTCTTCCTCTTCAACCCTCACCTGGTTCTACAATCAGAACCAGACCAGCGGCGCCTGCTTCTCCTTTGGCCATGGCAACAGCGCAGGCGGCGCTTTTCTTCCAGTGACACCCAGCGGTGATGCAGACTCCGGCGATGGACGCAGAATTCCGGCGATTGTTCACGCGATCTTCTCTGGTTTCCTTCTCCACCCTCTTCTCTGGTTTCCTTCTTCCTCCCATGGCAACGGGACAGCAGGGAAGACGACCCTCCTTCTTAGTCTCAGGCGACAAGAACGGTGACGAGAAACTGATCAAACCCACAAATTTGGTTCGATCTGCAATTTCCACGGAGGCCTGTTCGATCTGATCTTTGACCGAACCCAAGCTACAAGCAAAGTGGCCCACCAGTTCTCTTCTCCGATCAACCCTCTCAAATCCAATCTGTTGGATTTCTTCCGATCATGCCAAATTTCTCTGATACTGGTTTGTTGTGATCTAGGGCCTATGAGAAGAGATCAATTACACAAGGAGAACACAAAGATTTACGTGGTTCGGCTTTTAACCTACGTCCACGGGGAAGATGGGAGAGTTTTCTATGCAATCAGAATGGAAGTGTACATCCTAGAGACTCTGAGTCTCTATTTATAATATCAGCCCCAAACCCTGTTACACCCAAACCCTACTTCTAATCACAGTACAACTTGGGCAATTCAGGGGCCCGGTTAACCAAGACTTACTAATTTCTATTGAGCTATACTAATTAACACCAGTCTCCAAGTGATTGAAAAACAATCGTACATGTGGGCAGATCCTTGATCTTCTAAATGGATCCCGCAACTCTAATGTTATTATTCATTCTACAAATAACTATAGCAATGTCTTTAATTCAATTAAACTATTATTATATATCGTAGACATAGGAATCGATTTCGCAATTGGAGTCCTATTTCGTAATTGATTGTTAAATTGTGGCTCAATTTCGATTTCAATTTGAGTAGCAACAAATCCAAATCTAGGTGGACTCTTTATGGATAGAGATATTCTCACATGATGATTCCTTTTTATATTTTGTTGCAAATCGAATAATGCTACTTGCTACCCTATACAAATTCAGCATTTTCTCCTCATCCAGACGCTCCATTGTTCCGTAAAGTACAGAAAGAGAGCTCTTTCAACCTAGACTCCCGAGCAACCAACGAAGTGTGAATTTTTTAAAGCAAGACAAGAAAAGCAATGGGCATTGAATAAGACCTGCTTAAAAATTTCACAGAATGGCAACAATAGAAAGTTGACCGCTTATGGCCATTTGTTTGGCCCAATTGAAATCCTAGGATTTCTAACGGCTCATTGAAAAAATTCTAATCTAATACGAACTCTAGTTTTTAAGTTAGGATTTACACTTGAGTAGATAGTGTACTATCAATCCTGTCATGGTTTGTGGGCCGGTTCAAATTAGTGGAGTCGTTCTAAACTTGACCGTATAAGCAAAGATCCTGGCTTTAGTCCAACCCAGTTCTAGACCAACAATACTCCACAAAATCTAGACCCAACTAGTTAATTGTAAGAATTGGGCCTGACGTGTACTTCTCATGCTGCTGCATAAAACGTATCACAATGGGAATGGGCAGAACAGCACTCCCTCGTTTCAACGAAACGGGGGATCCGGACTGGACTCCCAATAATTATAGGACCGATGCTAACAAATGTCTGGACGCCGACTCTGAGAACCTTAGTCTAATTTAATTGATTGATAGTATATAGGAATTTAATTCCAAAAATACATATGTTACCATTTATCTGGTTACTTTCTTTGTATTGCAATTCCAAAATTTTAGTGATGGCCCATTTGACCAAAAATTTATATGATAGTTGCTTGTAAACGAACTAGACATTTACAAATTAAAGAAATAGAATGATCAGATTAATTGGTATGAGCATTTAAACAAATCTTTCTTCTAGCTATACTCTAGGACTTGACTTCTAACACACTGCACAGCAGCACATGCCCATGACCCGCTGATAACCATCATGGTCAGCAAATGAACTTAATTTGTTACAATAATCTTTATTATTTCATTTTAATTCAAGATGTTAGAATAGCGGTCCACCTTTAGTTACAGCATTGGTCAAGGATCAGATTGATTGGAAGAAACTAAAAATCCAAAAAAATAAAAATAAAAAAAACTAAGAAAATATTTATATTTTTCCCTGCAAAGCTTTCGGATTCTAGTCAATGCTACAATATGTATATTTTAAGCACAGAAAAATAACAAATAGTTGGCGTCTTTTTATAAAGAATTGCATGGATAAAAAAATGGAAGAATATTTGAGAGAGCGTAGTCGAGAAATCGGACCTTTTGCTTTGGTAGATTCCAATGAGCAGAGATGTGATTTATCAGCTTCGAGTGGGAAGAAGACTTGACCTGCAGATATGCTTAAATAAGACTATAGAAGAAAGACTATCCTCTAAACAAAATGGAATGGAGTTGGAAGCAGAGGTAAATAAATCCAGGCCAACCAATTTTTTCTTACCCAAAGGCCTAACTACTCAGATGATTCAGCCATGTATATTCTTTAAAAAAAAAAACTAGATTTATGAACAGAAGATAAAATATGATCCATTAAATATTTAATTTATCTACTGTGGGAGCCCCTCGTCCAAGTTCACCTCAGACCCAGGACATAGGACGGGTTCGGGGGATTCCAAAGATATCCCCCAACGCAGCCCTGATCGGATCCACCACTAATGAGTTTTCACCATCCAAAATGAGTGCATTTTAGATCCACCCGTCTTAAATCTGTCCAAATCATTCATTCAGATGGGAAGGTGCTCGAGCTCAGCTGAGGGATGCCCTCTCTGTTATGATATGTTATGTAAGAAAGGTGGGAAGAGCAGACTTATTTATATAATATGTTTATGTTTATACCAAATAAAAATTAAAGTTTAAATAAAGAGATAGCTAGAAGAGAGATGAGCTTTTGAGAAGTTCTTACAGAGAGAGAGAGCGCCTTGGGCCTTGATGATTTGATCATGATCTTTTCAAAACTAATTGAACTTAGTATGAGAGAAAAAACTAATTGAACTTAGTGCGAGAGAGAGCTCAGCGAGGCACTGCATACAAAAACTGAAGGTGAGTGATGAAAATGACAGGGAGGGGGTATTTAGTAATTATAGGCAACGTCCGATGGGTTTCCATTTCCAATCCAAGCGAGCCGGGCTGGTCCATGGAACCTTGCCAGGACACACAATTTTCAACTCTCAGGAAGCAACATAGAAATTGCGCGGAAACCTCTCACTGGTGTAAAAGTAGACGTTTTGTGAAAGCAACTGGCACTTGGTTGGAACTTGGAAGCAGGGAGGAGGTGGTGGAAAGCAAAGAAGACTGACTCACAGAAGAAAGAGAATGGTCAGTGGGCCCGGACGCGGTGCTGCCCCGTACCTTCCTCCACATCCACACGCTACCGTTTTCAAAAGCAGAGGAAAGAGACAGAGACTTTCACGTTTCCTCTCTCTCCTCATAGTGAATTGCTTTAACTGAAGTAGGTCCCCATGGCAGGTGGGCACATGTTTCTTGCAGAAGACAAGAGCCTTTGTAAATCTATCTACCTACCCTTATAAAAGAGGCAAGATTGCATGGTTGCTCTATACAATCATTGTGCGGCCCACTAAAAAATTTATAATAATATATATATAATAATAATAATATAATATCTATATCTTTATTATCTATCTATCTCATACAAACTTTTTCACTACACCATTGTGGGCCCACCCCCAAATATTATAATATCATATAATAAAATATTATTTTAAGAAATTACAAACTTTTTCACTACACCTTTGTAGGGCACACCCCAAAATATTATAATGCAACCTTTTTCACTACACCATTGTGGGGCCCACCCCCAAATATTTACTATCTGCTATCTACTACTATACCATCATAAAAGATGGAAAGTTGTAAACTTTTTTCACTACACCATTGTGGGGCCCACCCCCAAATATTATAATATAATTTAATAATATATTATTTTGAGAAATTACAAACTTTTTCACGATACCTTTGTAGGGCCCAACCCCAAATATTATAATGCAAACTTTTACATTACACCATTGTGGGGCCCATCCCCCAAAAAGTATAATATAATATAATAATGTATTATTATGAGAAATTGCAAATTTTTTCACTACACCATTGTGGGGCCCACCCGAAATATTATAATATAATATAATAATATATTATTTTGAGAAATTGCAAACGTTTTCACTACAACTTTATGGGGCCCATCTCAAAATATTATAATGCAAACTTTTTCACTACACCACTGTGCGGCCCACATCCAAATATCCACTATCTACTATCTATCTTTTACTCTTATAAAAGAGGCAATGTTACATGGTTTATTTATTACAACCACTGTGGGGCCCACCAAAAAATTTATAATAATATATAATAATAATAATAATAATAATATAATATCTATACCCTTATTATCTATTTATCTCATACAAACTTTTTCACTACACCATTGTGGGGCCCACACCCAAATATTATAATATCATATAATAATATATTATTTTAAGAAATTACAAACTTTTTCACTACACCTTTGTGGGGCCCACCCCAAAATATTATAATGCAAACTTTTTCACTAAACCATTGTGGGGCCCACCACCAAATATTTACTATCTGCTATCTACTACTATACCATCATAAAAGAGGGAAAGTTGCAAACTTTTTTCACTACACCATTGTGGGGCCCACCCCCAAATATTATAATATAATATAATAATATATTATTATGAGAAATTGTAAACTTTTTCACTATACCTTTGTGTGCCCAACCCCAAATATTATAGTGCAAACTTTTGCATTACACCATTGTGGGGCCCATCCCCCAAATAGTATAATATAATATAATAATATATTATTATGAGAATTTGAAAACTTTTTCACTACACCATTGTAGGGCCCACCCCAAATATTATAATATAATATAATAATATATTATTTTGAGAAATTGCAAACTTTTTCACTACACCTTTGTGGGGCCCACCCCAAAATATTATAATGCAAACTTTTTCACTACACCACTGTGGGGCTCACCTCCAAATATCTACTATCTACTATCTACTACTATTATAAAAGAGAGAAAGTTGCAAATTGTTTTTCACTACACCATTGTGGGGCCCACCCCCAAATATTATAATATACTATAATAATATATTATTATGAGAAATTATAAACTTTTTCACAACACCTTTGTGCGGCCAACCCAAATATTATAATGCAAACTTTTTCACTACACCATTGTAGGACCCACCCCCAAATAGTATAATATAATATACTAATATATTATTATGAGAAATTACAAACTTTTTCACAACACCTTTGTGGGGCCCACCCCCAAATATTATAGTATAATATAATATAATCATATATTATTATTATATTATAATAATAATAATATAAAATCTATATCTATACCCTTATTATAAAAAAGAAGAGAAGTTGTATACTTTTTCACTACACCTTTGTGGGGCTCCCCCAAATATTATAATATAAGATAATATAATAATATATTCTTATTATATTATAATAATAATCATATAATATCTATGCCCTTATTATAAAAGAGAAAAAAGTGTCATGCTTTTTCTCTACACAACTGTGGGCCCCACTTAGTATTATGATATTATATATATAATAAAAGAGAACTACACATATGTGGGCCCCAATAAAAGAGAAGAACTTGTTATGCTTTTTCTCTACACATCTGTGGGCCTCACTTAGTATTATTATATTATATTATGTATATATAAAATAAAAGAGAACTACATGTCTGTGGGCCCCACTTAGTAGAATAACTTGTCATGCTTTTTCTCTACATCTAGACATCTGTGGGCCCCACTTAGTATTATTATATTGTATATATATAAAATACAAGAGAACTACACATCTGTGAGCCGCACTTCGTATTATTATATTATATATGTATAAAATAAAAGAAAACTACACATCTGTGGGCCCCACTTGGTATTACTATATTATACCACTTAGTAGAAGAACTTGTTATGCTTTTTCTCTACACATCTGTGGGCCCCACTTAGTATTATTATAATATCTTTATGCTTAACTTAGTATTATTATATTAGATATATATGATAAAATGAGAACTACACATCTATGGGTCCCACTTAGTAGAAGAACTTGTCATGCTTTTACTCTACATCTACACATTTGTAGGCCCCACTTAGTATTCTTATATTATATATAAAATAAAAGAGAACTACACATTTGTGGGACCCACTTAGCAGAAGAACTTGCATGCTTTTTCTTTACAAATTTGTGGGCCCCACTTAGTATTATTATATTATATTTTATATATGGAGAATATTCAAGTGCATCCATCCCTCACCATTTGTGGTGAGGGACACTCCTTTTGAGGAAATTTTAAGTACAAAAGAGAGGTGTACTTCTCTTTTGTACCTCTCTTTTGTACTTGAAACTTCCCCAAAAGGAGTGTCCCTCACCACAAATGGTGAGGGATGGATGCACTTGAAGATCCCCCTTTATATATATAATCAAAGAGGACTACACATCTGTGGGCCCACTTAGTATTATTATATTTCGATGAAATGCTTAGCTCAAATGATCATGAAAAGGGTTGTGTTTGAAGAATTTGTTCATTCATTACAACAACTCAAATGAGAAATTTCAGTTGAGATTTTCATGTATAGAAAATTTCAACTTCAATCACAATGCCTGTAAAGACACAATTTGCTTGGAATCTTTGTGATTTGTTGTTCATTCGTTTAAAGCTATGAGTTGTGTACTGTTTTGGTTGGTTAGTATTTTGTTTCATTGAATTTGGTATGTATTTAGCGCTAGGTTTTAGACAAATTTTAATAGAAAATGGCCCGGACTATCGATTTATATTGAAATTGGTGAGTGTTTTGCCTAATCATGTATGGCCAGAAAAGGTTGGTTTTTAACTTTTTTTTTAAAATTAGTTTCCTTCCATATATCTTGTTATCCCATCTTCTTTTTACTTTTTTCTATTGAAGCTTTTACTAAATTTCATAAGAACAATGAGTGATTGTAAATTACTTAATTTGCCAAAAAAATGAGTTATATGTAAACTGGTCATTCTCCATTGGGATAGTTAATATTGAGTTTTTTAACGACTTTATTTTTTCAGATTATCATACTGAAAGAGTATGTTCCTTGCACATGCATTGCATGTGCAGGGCTCCACTAGTGACAGAATAAACCCTATATCCATCAGTGAACTGAACCAATCACAAAAATCATATTAAGGATTTCTGTAAATGGGAGATTAAGCCATGTATTCGGTGGGGCACCCAAGATTTTCATTTGAGAGGTGCGGACACTAAATGGTAGTTTGATTTTGGGGACAAACAGAGAATTTTCCATGTGGATTTTGAGGGTGGATTCATGATTTTTATTGAATTTTTTAAGTGGACTCATAGTTTTTATGGAGATTTCTTATTTTCTTATCCGCCTCTTATTCTCACTTTTTCTTGAACAAACCTTGTTGAGAAAAAGTGACTCCTTGGTGGACCCTATCTATTGAAATATAATTCATTCAAATACACACTTAAGATAAGTTAGTCCCGTAAGATTAAACTTATATGAAACTAGTCAAAAGAGGCCCGTGCCAAAAAAAAACTATGAAGTACGAAAAATGAACAGATTTAATTATTACTTCATAATATAGAATATGTCAAGAAAAATTATAAAAATTGTTGTTTGCTGTAAGTTGATTAAATAAATTAATTTAATCCATCTAAGATTTTTATCTATAAAATAAATGAAAGATGAAAACGTAAAAATCTTGTATATGATTTAGAAAGACAAATGATTTCTAATAGAGACATCCTTGAATTTCATTGAATTCTTAAATGACATCATAGTATAGTTTTCATCAAATTCTTAAAATTTAAAATAACTTAAAAGTAAACTTAAATTTTCTATGTTCAGATTTTCACATTAATGCCAATGATATTGCAAGAAAAGCTACGGAGAAAGGACTTTAAGCTTCAATCCTAAGGTCAAAGATCTTGTCTAAGCACAGCTGCACCGGCAAAATCCCTATAATTATTTTAAGAGTTGCTTGGAAATTTAACGGAATGGCCACAAGAGAAAGTTGACCGCTTATAGCCTATTTGTTTGGCCCAATTGAAATCCTAAGATTTCTAAGTGCACATTTAAGATCTTAATCCATCGAGACCGTAGTAACCGGAACCACCCCTCTCCTTCCCCGATGCCACTCTGAAAACACGGATCGGCATTTTCGGAGTGGATCCATCCTCGAAGCGTGGTTCAACTATCTTCGAAGCGTGGTTCGAAGATGCTCGGAACACAGATCAACCGAATATGAAGGGAACTGTGCAGAATCTTTAGTTTATGTGCATTTTTTTCTATAAGCTTGACATTTATCTTTTAAATAAAGAAAAATCTCCTAACTTATTAATTATTACCTATTTATGTGATCAAATTACAAAATTAAATTTTTCTCTCCATTTTTAATACTTAAATATATATAGATAAGATTTATTTATACCTATTAGTTAATTATTTATAAACTCATAAGTACTATGTTGTATAGGCGCTTCGTATATACAATTAGTTTTAAATTTAGCATTTCGGTGCTCCCACTCCATGCTCCGGAAACTTAGATCAAGACCATTAATTTTTACGTTAAAATTTATACTTTAGTAGACAGTGCACTATTGATCCTTGCCATTAATCGGCCACTTTCAAGAAATTTTCTTACAATGGTATGTTTTCAAGAATTTAGACAGTGTGAACCTGCTCGCCAAATTCTTTAAAGTGGGCTCTACATTTGAGGCCTCAGTAGATTAATGCAATTTCAAATAGCTGTATGACATGACAAGGGGAGTGACATGATGGGCGGGCCACGTGACGATTCCGAGGTGGTAGTACTGGCACGGGAATCCGAAAACCTAGGCATTGACTTAAATTAGAGAAATTTTAATATGAAGGATTTGCCGACAGAAACCTTAAGGGCCTGTTTGGATGTATGGTGAATTGAAATATGGTGAGGTGAAGCATCAAATCAAGAGAGAATAAAATATAAGGTGTTATGATGGTGTTTTGTTTTTAGTTGTTTGGTATGGAATCTTGTTCACTTTTTGTATAGAAAAGTGGAGTTTTTTTTGTCTTTTAGTGGAGAAATGAGGTTGATTTTTTGACTTTTTTTGAAAAATTTGGAGGGAATTTTGAAATTGTGTACTTTTGATATGATCCCTTGTCATTTCTTGTCTGGATTCACTTTACTTCACTTTAACTAGTTAAGTGCCAAACACACCCTAAATCCATTCGGAAGTTTGTTTGTTTCTATAATTTATGGAATTCATGTCTAAGGAGGTTTGAAAATTTTGAATGTTAGAATTTTGAAATGCTACTTAATTTTGTTATTTCAATTTTTTTTTTTTTTGCTCCTATATGAATTCTAAATTGAAAATTTTTAATTTTTCATATTTCATAAACTCTTTTTTCATTGCTGCATAAATTCTTAACTAAAGTTATACATTTTCTGCATTGTACCACATGGAACCCACCTTTATTGTTATGAATTGGGGACTAAACGATAAGAATTACAATGTAGACCCACCTCAGTGTATAATATATGGGTCCATTTTTTAGAAACTAAAGCATGGAATCCAAGTTTTAAAATCTGAATATGGACCCATCTTGTTAGGAATTGCATGGACCCAATTCTTGCAATGATAAATATGGGGTCCACTTTTTGGTATGTAAGATCAGTGTACCCTTTTGGGTGCTAGAATTCCAACCGAACTTTTCTAAAATGAACTTGGAGGGGTTAGTATTTTGGAATTCCACCGTTTTAGCATTTGAAAATTCCGACCGCCTAGAATGCCGAGAATCCCACCAAAAGAACAATAAATTTCTGACAGAAATTCTTGAATTCATAGATAGCCTGAATTCCAGTTAAAAAAAAAATACTTGTAAAGAAACAAAAAATTTTAGTCTAGTTTAATCTGCTTGATAGGATATAGGGTTTTTAATTTTTAAATGACATATTCTAACATTTATGTGATTATTTCCTTTGTACTTCAATTCCAAAATTTGTAGCGAGGTCCCATTTGGAAAAAAAAAACCACTATATTTTGATTTCATGCGATCGAGGCATTTACAAATTATAGAAATTGGATGATCAAATTAATTGGAATGAGTATTTAAATAAGTTTTTCTACCGTACTTTGGGAATTGAATTCTGACACACTGCACATGTTGACCCCATCCTAGTCAATAAATGAACTTTCAATCCAAGATGTTAGAATAGTTGGCCACCTTTAGTTAGAGGATTGGTCAAAGATCATATTGATTAGTCAAAGAACCCTAATTTTGAAAAAAAAAAACTCGAAAAAGGTCAATAAATTATTTAAAAATTTTCCTTGCAAAAACATTCATGCTAAAATATGCAGAGTTACTTTGGTTCTTTGAAACCTAGCATAGTTTAAAGACATGAAAATAACTGACAGATAGGGTCTTTTTAAAAAGAATTCCACTAATTTAAAAAAAGAAAATAAAAAAATAAATTGTTATTTGAGAGAGTAGAAAAAAAATCCACCTTGCTTTGGTAGATTCCAACCAATAATGGTGCACTTTATCAGCTTCTCGTGCAAAAAAGACTTGACCTGTACATCTGTTTGAATAAGACCAAGAAGAAAGACTATAATCATGTAAACAAATAATGGTATGGACTTGGAAGTAGAAGTAAAGTCGTCTTCAGATGATTCAATCATTTATACTCTATCAAAAATTAAATTTTTGAAAAAAGAAAAAATATAATAAAATCGGTTAAGGTCAACGTGCACCCTCACTCATGAGCGGTCATAATTGTGGCTGAACCCTCTCCCTTACTATAAAACCATTATTGTGTCGTTTCCTATCAGCAATTGATTTTTGAGATAAGTGGTAGTTTAATGAGGTGTAAAATCATACAAAATCTATTAAATATCTAATTTATTTGTTGTGAAGATCTCCTCCTCTAAGTCTTGCAGGGTCTAGCGTTGCCCATGCATCTCCCCCAACACAGCTCTTGTACGGTTAAAGGGGCTCCAATCACCATCAGCACCACTTTATCCAACACCAATAAATTTTCACCATCCCACTTCCACATCTTCACTAGCAAAGAACAATTGTTAGATCACAATAACAACTCTATAGATTAAGACTTCGTCAGGAGATTAGCCTCCCCTCCTCATAGTGAATTGCTTAATCTGAAGTAGGTCCACATGGCAGGTGGGCCAAATGTTTCTTACGAAAGACTAAGAATTTTTGTAAATGAAATATTAAACCCTATATCCATCAGTGAACTAAAGAGAACCAATCACAAAATCATATGAGAATTTCTGTAAATGGGAGCTAACATTAAACCCAGTATAAGTTTTGATCAACGAGCTAATTAATGAGAATGGGCCACAACTAATGCTAATGCTAATGCCAAGGGGAACACATCCAGGACTAGCAATCAGAATAGGAGCCTGCATGGTATCTGATCATCCGCAGGATCTAGCGTATCTTCCTTTTTTTAATCCTCTTCTCTGGTTGTAAATCATGCGCCTGGTCCACACAGATCCCTGTCATCGTTCATGCAAGGAGGTAGGTAGCTCCTCACTTCCACTTCTTTGGTCTAGTGTTCACATTACAATGATCTCCCTTTACCTTTGCTCTTTCTTTCTTTTCAATGAAAAAATCTTGGCATTCAAAAGAAGACATTAGTAAAAAGTGAAAAGTGGAGAAGATGCCACTTGTGTTTCTTTTGTATTTGTATTGTATTAGTGCTCTCACATCGACATTATTTACCAACTAGATGAAAGGAAGAAAGAGAGGTGCCCCGCCATTACTATATGACATGAGCCATGTGAGGAGGCCATCCTTGTTACTAATACCATCTTCAATAGATATGTAAATTTGGAGTTCCCAAATTTCAATTGGAATTTGGCAATTTCCATAGTATGGGACTCCAATTCATATGTCAAATTATTAATTTATGTTTTTAATCTTTTTATGTGACCTATATAAAAAAAAACTTTTTTTTTTTTTTACATTCTTAAATTCTTATAGCTTAATTTTGGAATAAAATAACCCAAAATATTATTTGGAATCCCATATGCTAATTTTGGCATTTCCCTCCAGCATGACAACTGCCATGTCACAGTTGGCATGACGGTTAAAGTAGTCCTCCATGCCAAATATGTCCATTGGGGTGTGTTAGGATTTTTGAGTGTTGGCTAATTCATGGGTTGGACAAAACTCTGGGTCTTTTGAGCTGTAATTCTTTTTTAGAATAAGACTTTGAAGATAGAAGATTGGAAGGACTCAAAAGAATGAATTCTGAAAGAATTAGAAGAAGAAAGGTGGAGAAAGAGAGCTGAAATTCCGGATCAACCAGATTGGGGTCCGCTCTAGCGACCACATCATCCGCTCGAGTGGACAGATTCAGAATAGCCAGACGCTGAAACAGAACCTCATACGCTAGAGCGAACAAGGCTGCAAAGTCCAAAGAAAATTAAAAACTGCTTTTCTAATCGTGCACAAACAGCTTGTTTTAATCCTAATCATCTTAGGCAACCTTAAGCACGACCCAAGGGCTATTTAAAGGACTCAAGGGATATTATAAAAAACGACCTCAGCTCTCAAAATTCTGAGTTAGAGATTATCATTGAGAGAATTCTTCTCTAGAGATTTATTAAGGAGTTGTGCTGACAAGTTCTCTAGAGCGAATTCTTCTGCATCCTTTGTAGAAGATTATCTTCTTGCGAGAAGACTTGAGGAGTCAAGCGCTGTATTGAATCTATTGCAATTAATGGTGTGAAGTCGTTAAAGCGTGAAGCGACACAAGGTAACTTCAATCCTTGGGTAGGGGATATCTAGAAAAGAGATATGAGTTTCTTGTAATTACGAGATTCATAGTGTTTAATTTGATCCAGTTCGGATCGGTTGCTTTTTACTCGGTTAGGGTTTTCCACCTTAAATTTGGTGTCATTGTGGTGTATGCTTGTTGATTTTATTTCCGCTGCATATTGTTTATTTCTGCATGCTTTTAGGTTGATTGTTTGAATAGACCAATCTAGAGAACGCGGACCCTAAATCTTTTCAGGGCGTCCATGTGGGATTTGAAGGAGTTGTTGGAGATGCTCCAAGGCTGTCAAAGGGCTAGGCCCGGCCGGATTAAGCCCTTACCTCACCCTCATATATTTGGGCCGGGTCTAAGTATATCTAAAGTCCTCGAAGCCCATGGCAGGACTGCAATATCGAAACCTTACCCTATCCTCACGGGCTAGGGCTGGGCTAGGGCCGAAAGAATGATTTTTAATATTATTATTATATATAATAATTTTTCTATACCATTATGTTAACCCTCCTTTATTCGAGGTGCAATGTAAAAGTTAATATTTTTGTACCATTTCTAAAGAATGCCCGAAAAAAGTTAAATGAAATTAGCTAATATGATAGTATTGTGACATGAAATTAGGATATGAAAGACACTGTTAAATACCCTATCACGTTAATAGTAGTTACATAGTTTAAGTAATGTGCTCGATTTTATTTGCCTTCGGGCTATTAGTAAGATTGTCATAGTTGAAGTTTTGCTAGCTGTAGCCTTTTTACTAATTTATGTACTATATATACATATATTTATTTATATTATAAAGTAATAATATGGAGCATCAGAATATGTTTCACAAGTCTCATCCGATTCAATTAGATTTATTTCAAATAGGCATTAGACCTTTTTCAAATAGATTATTTAGTATGTGTAGTTGAAATAAACATTATACTACTCTTGAATTAACACCAATCCTAACTTGTAATTCTTTGAAATATCACCATTGGACTTTATAACAAAATAATTTAACTTTGACTATTGAAGCAGATGAATGATGAAGATGATTTAATGTATGAGCCACAAACTTTAACTCTAAATGGGGGGTACATTTCAATGAACCAACGCCAGTCATGAAGGTAAGGGGATGGGAAGAAATTGGCATCGAACAATGGCTAGTAGCTAAAACTCAACCCCACTCAATGATGTTGTTGATGACCATCCATCTAAATTCTCAAACTTTAGTAGTTTACATTGATGAAAATTAGTCTGATGAATGACGACTTGAATTCCCTATTCATTGAGGAATATGTCCATATTGGGCAAACGTAGAACTAAACATACTGTTCAAAACAAAACCTAAAAACAAACATATGTGGCAAGATTATGATCTATAGTGATATCCATCAAAAAGATTTTCTAAGATTTGGTTATTATTCTTTGACAGAATATTAATTCTCTATCATTAATTGCTAATTAGAGTTCTTTATGTTTTTTTTTTTTTCGAAAGCCCATATATCTATATATATTATGCATGTTATTTATTCATGTATTAATAGGCAAAAGGCTAGGCCGGGAACCCTAGAGCCGGCTAAGTCAAGTCCCATCTCGGCCCTCAAGGTTGCGGGCTTTTCAAAACTGAGCCCTACACTACCGTTGGGCTTTAGGAAAAAAAGAAAAGCCCTTACTTTAAGGGCTTTTGCGGGCTGGGCCCCCTCGTCAAAGGGCCAGATTGACAAGCCTACCTATCAATCTAGGGCTATCTTTTGGTCCCGACTTGGCCCATTCCTAATAAATATCCACAAAATGTAGGCTTCTATTTGTTTGAAAAGGCCGGAGGGCCAGTCTTGAACAAGATTTGAAGACCCACTATATTAAGGGCCAGAGTTGGACAATACAAGGACAAGCCCAACCCTCATATTTTCTTTATTTATAAATGTGGATTTATTTTATCATGTGTTTGTTTTCATTTGAGTTGAGCATTATTCTAATGTGACTCGTAATGCATTTGTACTTGATTCTTACTTTACTTTTTACATCATTCTTATATGGTTTTTCATGTTATTCTTGTATGATTTTTTATGGAAAAAAAAATCAGGTATGATTCCTATGTATGGTTTTTTTTTTTTTTTTTTTCAAATGACTTATCTATGTATAATTGATATATATGTGGTTTATTTGAGCATGATTCTTATGTAGATTTTTAATAGGATGGGACCACTTCTTGTTAGTTATCGATTTTAACATTTAGAATCATATCCAGGTAGATTTTTTATCTTTCCCCTCTTAAGGACGTGTTTGTGTAACTAGAGGATTTCATTTTTTGTGCGATGGGAAAGAGAAATCATTCATTTCTACCTTTTTTATATGGAAAATTAAAAGTTGTTCTATCAAGGGAAATTGATTTTTTTTCTACAAGAAAAATGTGTTATACCAAACAACGAATAGAATCCCTCTTTACTGCAGAATCCTCTCACGACTGTAAGTCCTGATTGTGAAAAAAAAAATGGAAAATGAAAAAGGTTGGAAATATTACGTCCCTCTAAATAGACACTGAGATGGAAGCAACGACAAAAATTATGTGGAAATCTCTTTTTTTCAAAAGATGATATATATATTTATTTATTTATGTGATGGGTTGGAAGCAACTGAGCATTTGCTTGGAAATGGCATGAACAAATTAAAGCAAGACAAGAGGTAGTGCAAGACGAGGTAGTGCTTTTCGTTTTAGATTTCCCACCTTCCATGACATTTCGCAAAAGAAAGTTTGCCACTTTCTCCTCCCGTTTTATCTCAATTGCCTTTAATGAAGGAAATGAAAGTATTATTTTAAGCAAAGAAGAAAAAGCAATGGCAGAGAGAAATGATTCAGAGGTCGCTTTCAAACATCATCCAAAGCACAGAGGTGATATTTCCTTGCCACTTTCCGCGATCAAAAAGTCTACTTGTCCCGGGACTCTTGTCCCGGGACTGGAGTCCGGGGACAAGTAGCAAGGCTCTTCGGCGATATGCAGCAACGTAATTATTTTACCGAAAGGAAATCATGACCCTCATGTGGTGAGTCCAGCTTACATGATACAACGGGTAAAAGGACCTCTTGAAAATTGGGATCCTATGAGGATTTCCGCCCTCGGTCACCGTGAGTGCACTAATCACGTTCGCCATGTCATTGTGAGAGGTAGGCACAAATCGGGGTTTTGTGAGGCTTTTGATGGTCCACGGTGATCATAAGTGGACCAATCAGGGTCTGCCATATCACCGTGACGTAGCCCCCTTGGTGAAGTGGCTGACCTTAATTGGTTTACTCACAGTCACCATAGGAAAAAAGTCTCAGACAATCCGGATTTAGCAAGCATTGTCCACGTGAATAACAAGCATCCCCTTAGTGACATAGCAGGCCGTGATTCTCGCAGCACCATGGGTCAAAAGCTTCCGAGGATCATACTCCTATTATAAATCCTGACTAGTGATGCCCAAGGCCAGCCTTCTTATCAATCCATCCTGGAGCGAGCTTTAAAATTAAAGTTACTTAGGACCCGTTTGGTAACTCTAGTTTAACTAATAAGATCTAATCAAATTAAGGTCTAAAATAAAACCTCTACTTTTTAAGTTCTAATTTATAATTTAGACTGTTTGGTAAAATTAATAAACAAAGCTCTTGTTTCATATTAGAGTGTTTGGAAAACCTCCAAATTAGAGCTTATAAGAGGAGTAATTCTATGTCATTATGAAAAGAAACAAAGAAAGAGGGTCGAAGGAGTCCAGCCGATGTGATGAAGGACTTGATGGGGGATAAATACACCCCATTTTGGGACTTAGATTTTTTGGACGCAACTGGGCCCGGAGCCACCAACCACCTCCCCTCCCACCCCCCCCCCCCCCACCCCCCCACACACACACACACACACACACACACACACACACACAGCTTGGGTTGCTCCTGTGTGGGCTTCCTAAGGGCAGCAGCACTCATCTTCCAAATTGGCGCGCCATGTGGGTCCCACGGACAAATATGTCCTACTGTGTTTGCTCAACCCAAAAATCCTGAAAATTGCAGATTTATACAATTTTTCCCATTTTCTCTGAGTATTTCTGCTATCATGAGCTCTCTAATGTAGGGGCTTGGGTTTGGCATGGTTGGGATTGGGAGTATGATTGGAATCAGTTGAGATTGTGAGGTAACCCAAGTATGGTTTTGCTTGTGTGATTATGTAAAACCTGTCTAATTTTACTTTAGACATGATATAACTCATGAATGGCTGGTTGCTTTCTCTGTTAAAACATGCAAATCCCACATATCCGCATTTCTCTTTTAGGCATTTTTGCTTTATAGGTTATGTCATGGATTTGTAAGAAAAATCATGTAAAACCCATTTCTTGTTCTACTGAAGAGAGTCGAGTGCAGGAAATCTTGGGAAGAAGTAAGGTTGAGGGTATTTCTGTAAATATGAAATTTCTTATAGGACATTTTCGTCCAATGCACCTGAAATTGCCGTACTCCTCGACTTTCTCTGCTTTTAGACAAAAAGTTGCGAAAAAAAAAAGCTGCCTCAGCCAGCTTATTTTTAAGAGGCTAAAACTGCTTATTGCTAAAGATAAGTTATGAAATATAATTAGAGTTTTATCAAACACTCTAAATTATTAATAAGCTCTTAATATTTAAATAAGTGCTTATCTTTAGAGTTACCAAATGGATCCTTATAATCACTGCTGGCCTCTGTATCGTCACAAGAACAAGTTTCATTCTCATTGGAGAGGCCCGTAATCAGATTGATCATTTGTAAATACAGATGTTCTCTATTTTTTTTTAATTTTTTCTAAAGGTGATCAATCTACCTGTTTTATCAACTCCAATCATGAGTGTTCTATAAAAAAAAATGAAAAAAAAAAAAATCTGATCAGAGTGGGACTTGGCTAAATGGCAACATGATAATAGAGATCCTCCCTCAAAATTTGAGGCCAGTTTATTCAATAACTCCGACTGGGTCTATGGTATTTTCCTTGATCTATGAGCATATACTTGACCAGCTTATCAATGTAGTTAGAATAGGCACATCAAGATGAAAACAAAAATGGGTAGATAGGTAGTATACAACGTGCAAAGGTCTGTGTTGATCATTGGATTCGGATAGCAGACAAAGGTGATTTTTTTTGGAGGTGCCAATTAAGGGCTCTGATCAACAGTTACACTATCCAATCACAGAAACGAAGTGGCCTTGTTGAACAATTAAGGCATAATATGATCTTTAATCCGACTTCATGTAGGGATTGCAATGGGTTGGCTTCGAGGTGGATTCTAGTTTTTAGGTGTGCTCGACTCTCCTCTAATAATGCCAATAGATGAATCATGTGTTGAATGGGTCATGGACAATGAGGTTTGGGCCCAAATAATAAAATTCAGATATTATTTAGTTTCTAGGGCCTTCCGAACCCTGGAATCATCGATCAATCACTGATGTAAACTTGAAACTAAAGAGAAGAAAGAAGAAGAAGAAGAAAACTGTATATTTTTAAGAAGCTTGGATCTTGTTTTATAAGTATATTTTTAAGAAGCTTGATCCTGTTTATATCTTCATACATTGATTGTAGGTGACTCCATACATGTGGAAGTGAGTGCTCATTCATTTTGTAACCTTGGTTTACCTATATGTGACAGTTCTTTTGCTCTTTTCCATCACCAATTACTGATAAATTTATTAAAAAAAGAATGGTTAACTAGATCTTAGGATAATCTGAGTGCAAGCCAGTGAGTCCCTAGGTTCCAAATGGACCATTGGTTTAAATCTTTTACATGGAATAGTTTTTAGCATTCATGTGAATTTATCTGAATCCAATGCTTTAGACGTCTTTGATTCTTTTTTTATTTTATTTTATTTTATTTTTTGATAGTCCAGCTAAAGAGGCTGGGACCTAAGGTAGCACCGGCTCATGTTGGGAGAGGGAGCACACGTGAGGAGGAGACAGCCCAACACGTGAGGAGAGGACACCTACACACATCTTGAGAGCAGCCACACAAGTAGGAGAGAGGATATTCAGGGATCGATTCCTTGCTAACTGGTTCCCAAACAACCCCTTCTTCTCAAGCTTCTTGGTTCTTAAATGACCCAAGAAGCTATTCCTGAAGCTTGTTGATATTGTATAGATAAGGAAGAAAACAAAGAAAAGAAAGAAGTTTGTTAATCTTACCGTTCAACAGGTAGCAGCTCATTGGCTTGCACTCATTATTGAGGTCTTCATGGTCATCACTTCAAGAACTAACCATAGAACAACTTGAAGATCTGCTTTCCTCTCTAATGAAGGTCTGAAATGACTTGTAATATAAATATGTTTTCTATGCAAAATGTACCTGACTTAAACATGGGGAGCCAAAAAGGTGACAGTTGATTTGCTGTTAACAGTTGATTGTTCCATTAACTCACAGATGCCCATATAATTTTGGTTTGCGGTGCTCGAATTTCCAACCCTTCCTTGAGCGTGCCTATCTATAGAGATATTTCAATTACTTGTATATATTAAAATGAGTAAAGGACCTTTTCGCTGAATAAAGGAAAAGAACAAGAACACCGTTTCAAGTTCTCAACATATTTAAAAGGCATTTAACAGAATTTCTGGGTACATAGCTTTTAAAAGTTGAGTAATGCTATCAGCCTTCTCTTACTGCTTATGTTTGCTTGGTAGCAATGATGCAAAACTCTTAAAAGTACGTGGCAACAGATTACATCAAAGAAAAAGGAAAAAAAGAAAAAGAAAAAACAATTTCATGACATTGGAAGAAGTACAAATGTTGATAGACCATCATTCATGTGCCTTCCATTTTTTCGAGTTTCTGGGAGATAGCTCAATCTCTTGCTCCATTGAAAGCGGGGGGAGATTCAAGTCCAGATGGCGCCGCTCGGCTAATACATCTGCTTTCCTTTTGGATCCACGCCGTTCATCATCAGCATCATTGGTATCATCTACAACATCTTCTTCTTCTGCTTTTACTCTGTGCAAATCTTTGTCCGGTGCACTTGGGAAAAAGGGATGGAGGAGCATTTTGGTATTGTTACGATCCCACTGCAATGAGTCCCACTGTGTTATGGATCCTTTGATCTGTTTGAGAGAGGGTGGTATGTTGTTGATAGAAAGAGGAAGCATCTGCAACGGGTCACAATCTATTTGATCATCTTCAGGACATAATGCACAATACAAAAAACAATCTCGGTGTCTTTGAGTTTTCAAGTCATCAAAGCAGAATCTCGAGCAAGAGAAGGCATCATCTTCTATGCCTCCAAGCTTAAGTCTCAGATTTTTCAAGTCTTCTAGTGCATTCCTCCATATTGTAATCTCATCCACACCCCTCATAGCTGCTCCTACTGTAATGATTTCAGTAGGCAAACCGTCACACTCTTCAACAACAGCCTTCGCAATTTGTTCAATTTCTGGTGAAAGTACCATATTACCCCCAAGTTTTTGCTCAAACAAAGTCCATGATTCATCATTGGTAAGACGATCCACTTTAATTGTCACTTGACTGTCCATCCCTCGGCACACTCTTTGAGATCGAGTAGTCCATACTATTTTGCATTTGTTTTCCACATTAGGCTCTGGAATCCCAACTTTTGTTAAAGGAAAAACATTCCACATGTCATCCAAAATGAGCAGGAACCTACCCCTATGGATGAAAGCCTGAATTAACTCAGCTGATCTATGATGCGCATCTTTGGTATGGGAGAGACTTACACCCATTGCTTTGGAGACATCATCTTGCAATTTCTCTATATATGAATCTTTAGAGACAGTCACCCAGATGACACTATTGAATGTTCCAGCCGTTTTGCTTTCATTGTGAATGTGGGTCATTATGGTTGTCTTTCCCACACCTCTAATACCATAGACACCAATCTTTCCTACCCCATCATCTATTAGACATTCCTCTATCATTTTTAAACTTCTTAGGGCAGTTGTTTCACCCACTAATTTTGTTGTAGGAAAAGTCTGTATACTACCCGGCAACAAATCAACAACCAATCCCTCCTGAAATCGCCCATGCTCTTTTAGCTGGACCGCATCTTCAATCTTCTCTTTGATAAGCTTGGCCAAATTTAATTGTAAGCGGAAATGATGCCATCTCAGCTCCCCTAACTTTTGCTTAATATAAAGAACTTCATCTTTAATATTTTGCACATTTTTTAACCATAACTCTACCTCTCTCTTTGGCCTTTTTCCGGACTGTAGAATTGCATTTTCTAAATCTGCCCGTACATCGATCTCACGGCAACTCAACTCTTCAATTTTCTTGTCCAAAATATCCTCATTTTCCTTTAGACTTAAGAGTGGTGCTAATATTGTCTTTCCCATTTCAAAAAATGTCCCAAGATACTCCATGGTTGCTAAGGAAACGAATAAACAATAAGTAACTATTCAAAATATGATAGATAAGGTAAAAACAGTATTATGAATGGACAAATTATTTTCGTTTTACATTTTTTTCACCTGAACATTTTGTTGCTTAGTGATGATCTGATCTCATATACCGAAAAAGAAGAGGTTTCAATCAATGCAATTTATACACTAATGATTAGTTCATTTAAAGTAGATATGAGGCATCAAGTGGTTAGCTCCTTCCATGAATTTGATTTACATAAAAGGGCACATACAAAATCGATAAAAATAAGAAAGAAAGAAAAAGGAAACCGTATTGGTTCATGTTGAGAAATATAATTGATTAGACAATCAAGATTCAAGAGTATTAGACATAAATTTTGGTTGGTGACCAGGCAATCGTTGGTTCTTTCTGCTTGATGCAAGGTTGGATCTACCTTTATGAGTGATGCAAATAGACCTCATGCCAAATGTGTAGGCCCCAAGTTAATTTAGGAGTTTTATTTAATTATCTGGTATAGTTTTTTCATTGTGCTCAATAAAAAGTCAAACTTAAGGAAAGGCGCTAGGGGAATAAGTTAAACTTTCCAATATAATAGGACTCTTTAAGTTTATGTTAAAATAGGAGTTATTTTACTCTATTTGTAGTGCAAGTTAAAGTTATACTAGAGTTTTGTTTTTTAAAGAAAATAGAAAATGTACTTCTACTTCTGCTTCAAAGGCGTAATTGTAAAATGGTTGGTGGCTCTTTTTGCCTAAAGTTAGACATCTCCAAAGCCTTTGACAAGCTTCATTGGAAAATCCTTTTCAAATCCCTAGAGACCTTTGTATTATCCTCAAGTTGGATAAACCTAGTCAAAGAATGTATTTACTTCTTGAAAGAGCTGGATATCATCAATGGGGAGACTTGTGGCCCCTTTTCTCCAGAGTACAGCTTAAGACAAAGGGATCCTCTATCTCCCTATCTTTTTTGTCTGATCTGAAGAAGTTCTTAGCCTTAATTTATCCAAACTTGTGTATTGTGGCGACATCCAACCCATTTTCAACTCTAAGCACAACCCCAAATTTGTCACCTTTGCGCCGATGACATCCTCCTCTTTCTCAAAGCCATCCTAGATAGTGTTGTAGCTAATCTCCTCTTTGCTTACTTTGATAGCTCGGACCAGGATTAGTTCTTCTAGGAGGGAAGAAATTCTGGCCTTAAAGAGGATTTTGAGATGTTTCCAGTTGGTTTTAGGCTTCAGGTTTACATGTCCAACAATGTGCTAGTCGGGATAGGGTGTTCAGAGGAGGCTATTCAGCCATTGGCTTCCACTATTCATTGTAAATTAGGAAGGCTCACCTTTGTTTATCGTGATTACCTATCAGACCAAAGTCGAGGTCTAAATCGTTGTAGGATCCTATCATTCACAAATTTGAGGGGAAGTTGTCTTCTTTGAAGAAAAAATACTTAGCGGAAGGATCACATAGATAAAAGCATGCTTATCTAATCTTTCGGTGAACTACATGTTTCTCTTCAATATGCCAGAGGCAATGGTCCCTTTCGTAGGAATTTCATTATCGAAAGGGTAAGGTGACAAGAAAAGGTTGTACTTATTGAAGTGGAGTGAGTTGATTAAGCCGAAATGAAGTGGGGGTTTGGGTTTGGGCAATTTCCATAATAAGAACCGAGTTTTACTAGCTAAATGGTGGTGGAGGTTTGGGGAGGAGAGGGAGGCTTTATAGAGAAGAGTCATTGCTTCTAAATATGGTGCGGATAAGTAGGGGTGGTGGCCTTACTCGGCCTTGGAGGAAACCAACATTCTAGAGCTCCTTCCTCTCTTGTTTGGTCGGGTTGTTTCCTCCACGGGTTGAGGTTTTTTTTACGGTTAGTTGTTGCGGCCAAGGTGTCTACACCGAATTATCTAAGAAGAAGAGGGTTGACATCATCAAACATCTCATATGTTTGTGTGATGTGTCAAAAGGTCAAAGGAGGAAACAATTAATCACCTTTTTCTTCATTGTGAGGTTACGTCAAGTCTCAGTGGTAGATATTGTCTTGCTTGGTGTTGTCTGAAGACTATGGCGGATGCAGTGAAATCTTGGTTAGGAGGGCATTTCATTGAGTGTGGGTGTATTCTTTGGAGGATGCTCTCATTTGTTAGTCTATTTGAGAGAAAGGAATAATAAAATCTTCAAAGGCACCTCCTCTTCTTCAGCAAAGTTGATTGATAGCGTAAACCTGACGACCGCTAAATGGACTTTTGTAGAGTTCTCTAATTTCAGTCTTAATGATATCATTTTTAATTGGGAAGCTTGCATGGGATGTGGTCCTATTAAGGTAAGGAGATCTGTTTTTTTATCTTCTCCCCTTATAAGTGTGCTTAGATTCGACGTCGATGGAGTTGTGAGAGGTAAGCAAGGACCCGTAAGTACTAGTGGTGTGCTTCATAACTGTAGCAGTGAGGGTTTTTTTTTATGTTTTCTAAGCATGTAGGTGTTTGTGGTTCTAATGAAGCACAGGTGTTAGCTATCTTAAAAAGATCTTCGGTATTTCTCGAGATTCTTCCATGGCGAGCTTATTGTGGAGAGTGATTCTTTTAACGCCGTTGATTGCATGTCAAATTGAAAGGCAAACCCTTGGACATTTCAATTTCACTTTAATGAAATTCGAGTTTTATCTTCTAACATAGATGTCGTTTTTATTCATGAGCTAAGATAGAACAACTCTTTGGAAAATGCTTTGGCCAAGCAAGGAGTTGAGAGTTTCTCCCCTTGGGAAGGCGTTATTATGTAATTGTCGAGTGGTTAAGGGTACATCTCTCTTGTACCTTTTAGTTTTTTCTTCTTGCCCCTTCTTCTTGTAATCCCGTTGCCTTTTAATGAAAGCCTTTGTTATCGATCGAAAAAAAAAAAAAAAAAAAAAAGGAAGTAAAAGCTTGATTTTCTTTGGAAAATGCAAGCCTTAGACGAGAAAAAAAATTAAGGAAATTCTTCATATCCTTACCTCTAAGCCTAGGAGCCCCTCTCCTCCATAAATCCACTAGTAAACTTTTACTTGCTCCTCTTATTGATTCAATCAGCCAAAAGTTTTCAGGTTGGAAAGCCAAGTTCTTCTGTTTTAAGTAGGCCAGTTCATCCTTGTCAAAGACATCATTTCCGGCATGCCCATCCATATTGCCATGGTTTTCTCCATTCTTAAATCCATACGTAAGGCCATACAAATCATTATTTAGGTCTTTTGTGGTCAGACTTGGCCTATACATCCAAGCAATTCTAGTTAGTAGGAAGAAGGGTTTCCTCCTAAAGCTAAAGGTGGTTTAGGCATCCGAAGACTCTGCAACATGAACACCGCGTGTCCTCCGAGATTAGGTTGGGAAGCCTCTTTCTCCAATTTTCCGTGGTCACTTTGGTTCAAAATGAGATATTTTAGAAATAGATAATTGGTTCCCTAATACTCCCCCAAGGTGGGCTCCTACATCCAGAAACAAGTGAGATCCTTAGGTCATTTTCTTCTTTTTCGAAGTAACTAGGTTATTGGTAATGGCAAAATTGCTAGCTTATGGCAATTAACTTTAAAGAAATGCATGTATTGCATAAATTCACCGTGAGACTCATCCAAGGAATGATACCAATTTATACAACCCAATAAACCAAACCAAACCAAACCAAACCAAACCTTTTCCCACTAGGTGGGGTTTGTTATATGGATTTGACGACGCCAATCAAATCTGTTTAGGGCCATGTCCTCCGTTAGATCCATATAGGCAAGGTCATGTATACAACCCAATAATAATTCAAATTTAAAATAATCTTTAACTTAAGGTAAGGGACCCCTATCTGATATCTCTAATCAACCCTAAACAATCCTGTATCTCAAAAATACAATGACCTTAATACTATAACACCCTCTGAAAGGATCTATGCTTGTTAAAAGAAAAAAACAAAAAAAAAACCTTCGATATCTGAAAAATAAAATGGTAGATATCTATGGAAGTGATCATCATATCTTCTTGCTAATCACTATCTATGGATACATTACTGTCGAAACCCACTCATGTTTAAACTATCGATGTCGGTTGCCCACAAGAGCACATCTGTCGTGGTCTCTTCCAGAACCTTTCTTTCATGCAATTTGACGAAGATAGAAAGATTGTAAATCTTGAATATTTGAATGGATGAGAGAGGATGATAATTTTATTGAAGGAGAAAAAAGTGATGGCGAGATTATAGTAGAAGCATAACAGACAGGCCATGGCCAACTTGCTCGTAAGATCACCACCAGGCCATGGCTATGATATAATATTAAATTTCCTCTGTTAACCTATTGTGTCAAAACCTCGAGGTGTTAGTAAAGGCATCAAAAATACTTTGTAATATTAGGTGGAACCCATCAGTGCACATTTCACAACACACATTTCAGTGTCAAGTCGTTCCTATGAGATTTGAACTCATGACCAGTTCGCTTTGACACCATATTAACTATAAAGAGATGAATGTGTTACATAAATTCACCGTGAGATTTAACCAAGGAATGATCCCAATTTATACAACCTAATAGTCCGATATCTCAAGGTGAAGAACCCTTATCTCTAACCAATCCTGTATCTCTAAAATGCAATGACCCTAATATCTCTTAACAGATGATAAATGGTCTCTTATCAGGTTCCTTTTAGAGATTTTTCCTCATCACAATCTCAACCCCTCTGTTAAGGTCTACACAGTCACTGAAAATGGCCTCTGGATTGTAAGAACTAGTGCACCCCTTGAGGTCAAACATCACTTATTATTACTCTTGTCTAATATGTTTCTTTCTGACCCATTTCCTGAAGATCAGCTTCATTGGGGTGACAACAACAGTAAGACCCTTTCAGTTAAGAAAGTTTGGGATGAAGTCAGAATAAGAGGTCCTCGTGTTGTCTGGCCTCAATTAGTTTGGAATAACTTGGTTTGGCCTGCTACTGCCTATTTTTTGGGCAAAACTCTGACCTCCCTTCAGGTCTAGTCCATAGGGATCCTAACTCCCTCCGCTTGTCCTTTTTGTGTTCAAAAGGAGGAGTCTATCATACACCTCTTTTTAAATTATTCTTTCTATTTCAGCATATGGGAATGGATCTTAATTTCAGTTGGATTACCCTACAATTTTCCTCTATCTACCCTCTTCTTATGCAAGGCCTTCCTTGGAGCAACTGTAGAACTAACTATTTGGCCTCGGTCGATTTGTTGCTATCAGACATTCACACAAATTGGAAGGCCAAAAACACTCTAGTGCAAAGAGACATCAAGCCTGCCAAAGAGTCATCTACCCACATTACTAGAGAAGAAGCTTCTTAGGCTCCATCCGGGCATTCTAAACTAGGGACGAATATCATCTTGAACCACCTCATGCAATACTCCATTACCAATCCCAATTGAGGCTAAGCTCGGCTGATGCCCTACTTCGGCCATTTCCTTGCTTTGGTTTTTTTTTTTTTTTGTTTGGTAAATCAATGTAATTTCGCGTAGTTTTCTCTCTCTGCTTGGCCTTTGGCTCCTTTTGTATTCATTATGGAGGGCAATGTTTTTATTTTTCCCTTAAAATTCTTTCCCCCTTTTACCTTATACCTTATGATCCATCCTTGTTAATCACCGATCCCGAGGTTTGGCATCCATCTAAAGGGATTAGACCATTGGATAAACTGTGCACTCATTTTGGATGGTGAAAACTAGTTAGTTGTTGATCAAGTAGTTAGGATGATAATCCGAGCCTCCATACATAGGTAGATATTTCAGCCCCACTCCCCTCTCTCCCATCCTTAAGTGGCCAGCGCGTGAGTGCAGCGAAGGAAGGACCCGAGCCTCCATCATCATACACAAGTGGATCTTTTGATCCTCCGGGTCCCATCCTCAAGTGGGGTCCCAAGTGGACGGGGCCCCACACAGGAAGGTGAACTCACGATAAGAGTGTGTGTATAATATGTTTAGTACAAGGAATGAGAAAAAATTGCATGGGAGTTTTTTGCAGGGCTATTGTTTTGTTTATGTCTTTCACACGCTTTCTGCCCAATGATCTATGAGTCTTTTATGATATGTTATTTGTGCTTTGTGCAACTGAAAACTTGATTTTTTTTCCATGAGTGTTGGACTTAGAAGCCTGTGGCTTGTGGAAGCTCCAATTGAAAATGAATCGGCTGCTACGAACATGAATACGAATAACACATCAAATAGGATCAAGCATCCAATGTGGAAATCTGAGATATCTACAAGCGGCCAACCCCATCTAGTTCATCCGCTTGATGATGGGTAGCTCAGATCGACTTAGATCAGGTCTTAGCTTCAGCTTTGCAAAAAGGATTCTTTCTCCTCCTCTCTTTCTTATTAGAACAGATGAAGCAACAAGAACAGTATTCATAGGGCCATTCCATGCACTTTCAATAGGAAGGGAAATAAAATATGAAATCTCATTAAGATAATTCACTAGATTGAGATTGTCCCTATCACTTGCCAATTATGAGACGAAGAGAATAACTTTCAAATTTGGGAAAGATTCACATTAGCCGTACATAGTTGTCAATTTTGGTTCGGTTAAGCCGAAATGGCAGAATGATTTCTGTTCAATCCTTTAGCTGAACCGAATTACTCATGTGAAAGTTTTTATCTGGAATTCCAATCTGTTTCAATCGATCTCAGTCAATTAGGTTCATTTTTGTTTTTCGTCTATTTTGGTCTGTTTTTGTCCATTTTGGCAGATATTTTTATTTATTTATTTTCATTTGAAAAAAAAAAACTGAGAAGTCCTTTTTGTAATTTCTCATCAAAATTTATGCAAACCTTTATTATATTGAAAATTATAAAATAATTGCATACCATATTAAGAATGGAGATTGGAGAACACGTCTAATTTTGCCTTTTCATATAAACATAGCTTATGGATGATTCCTTTCACATGTAGAAATAAGATTTTGACTTATTGATTTAGTAGAATAAATTAAATGTATATGATTTTTATGTTATTTTTGAATTTTAGTATTTTTGGGATATATATATATTTTTTATTATATGTTTTTATTATTATATCACCAAAATTCTCAATCGACCGAAACATTCCAGTTTGTAGTCAAAATAAAATAGGGTCCAAATGAAAATTGAAAATTATGATCCTTACCTATAGAGCTGGACTTTTAAATCTAAGCCACTTGCATCAGTGAGGGACATTTCACTATAAGGTGTGTAACAAAAACAAATCCATTACATATATAATTCATTTTACCATGAGTGCAACTGTGGAAATTCTAATAGGAAAAAAAACACATTCTATATCATTTCTCACATTTATTTATTTGTAAATTATAGCAAGGAAATGGACACATGCATGAATATATATATATATATATAGAAATATACAAGTTGTATTATGTAAAATTAGAGTACAACTGCAGTTAAAAGTGCATGAGAAAATTAAAGTACCTGGTATTCCAAGTCTTCAGTCAAAGAATGAGAGATTCTTGTTGTAGAGCTCACAATGCGAACTATTGGGCAACTAAATTATGGCTGCATACTATTCAAAAAAAAAATAATACTAATAAATTATGATTGCATGGATATATAGTTACAAACATCATGAAATGGAAACATTGAATGAAAAATGGGCAGATGTTGAACAAGTGTTAATAGGTCTTAGAAACATTTACAGGAGAAGTTCTGTCGGTGGAATCTGGCAGATTACATTCCTTCATATGATGTACTTAAAATAATAATAACATTAAAAGTAATTCTTTTATTATACTATATTACAAGCCATGTAGTAGTGTAACTGCATGGAAAACCCCTAACCACAATCAAATTTGTGAAGTAACGTTGGAAATCTTATCATTAGTGATGTTCTAGCTGAAAAGGTCATTCATGTTATATGGTTTAATGATCCAAAAGGATTTAATAATATAAACTTAGGGCATGTTTCTTTACTGGAATTTAAGGAATTCCTGCATTTCTAAATTCTCCAACATGTGGAATTCCTAAATCGTCTTTTCTACTTGAGCATCTAGAAATTCCAACAAAAAGTAAAGATAATAGAATTTCAGGAATTTCAAAGGTCATTTAAAACTTTTTAGGTGCCTGAAATTTTGGCATTCTGGTCAAGAAACATGGCATTTGCAAATGCTATGTGAGAAGCCATTACATCATGTTCATGAATTCCTAACACACCAAATTCTTGCCAAAACATCTAGTAAAGAAACCAATAAAACCATAAAACCACCTCCCAGACCCCAGTAATTAGAGTTTCAAAACCAATAGTTAGATCCTAAATTGCCATGCTTCCATGTCCCACACGAAGAAGTTAATAAGAAAATGTTATTACAAATAATCATGTTAACTTATAGGTAACAGTAGATTTTTAGGAAGAGAAAATCCAAAAGTGAAAGGAAAATTTTTAAAAATGAAATTGGATATAAAAGGTGGATATTAGAACCAAAAAGGACTGGGGCAAGCCTTTCATAGCCTAGTTAGCCGTTGGGTTAATTCATATTCAAGTTTGTCTTCACAATTTGGTACATGTCAAAAGAAAGTTTGGTTACTCTCTGGGATGGATTCATTTGGTTTGGTGAACAAATTTGATTTTCAACTGAGTATAGTTTGATTCATTTTGCACCATTCATCTCTCTCTCTCTCTCTCTCTCTCTCTCTCTCTCAAACACCCGCGCACGCGTATATGAATTCCCAAGTTTCAATGGGCACTTGAAATTTGGTCATTGGATTTTCATATAGATTTCTAATTTGGGTTCTTTTCACCAGTTGTAAGTTGTGAGTTTTTGGTTTTGCTCTGTTCTCTTGTTTATAGGAAGTACGGAAGGTTATGGTGTTGGGTTTTTTAGAAAATTTCATCTCTCTCTCATGTATATGAATTCCCAAGTTTCAATGGGCATTTGAAATTTAGTCATTGGGTTTTCATATAGATTTCTAATATGGGTTCTTTTCACCTTTGAAAGTTATGAGTGTTAGGTTTTGCTCTGTATAGGAAGTATGGAAGGTATTTGAATTATGATGTTGGGTTCTTTGATTTTGTTGGGTTTTTTTTATTTATTTATTTTGGGAGTTTTGCCAAATATGATTCTAATTGTTTCTACTGTTGAGATTAATTATAGTAGACAGTTGCCAAACAATTTTAGCACATGCCATTCTCAGAAGAAGAAAAAATATCGGCGCAACGTACTTTATAAGAAAAGGAATATTCTTGACCCAGAAATGATGCCAAACGAAATAGAACTAGGAAATAAAGATAGCACCGACCTCGACCCCTCTCCGGACGCACATCGAGTTGCTACTGCTAACATTACATATGTGCCTGAGCTTGAACATAAGAATATTCTGGCATGTGGTATATCCATGTCCTAACACACTAAATCGATGATTTACAGCTTATGTGGAAGGAATGGGAAAAGGGGAAGAAACATGAGGAAAAAAAGACATCAGTAACAGATATGCTTGAATTAGCTGCAAAAAGAAGAAAAGACCATATAAATAGACAAATGGGTTGGAAGCAACTGAGAAATTCCGTGGAAATCTCCTTTACCTACAAATGAAGACGAACCGGAGAAGATTCAAAAGATGGTATGTAATGGTAGGAAGCAACGGCGCAGTTGGTTGGAAAGATGGAAGAAGACCGAATGCTTTCCACACGAAACTAGGGAGTGTTGACGTTCTCCGCTCCTCTTTCTTTCGCAGATACCTTTGAAAGGAAAAGAACCAAAATAATGGTAACGAATAAAAGACCATTCTTTCGGAGAAAGCAGAATAGTCACATTTGTTTCCTCACAAGGAGAGAGCTGCTAATGCCTGGGCATGTAAATGGGCCCCATGCTGTGATTATCGGAAGGTTCCAATCCATTAAAAATTGGATGAGGCTATTTATTTAGGCCTTGATAAGTAAATGGGTCTGGGTCCGGTTCTACCTTAGTCTAAACCAGTGGACTCGAGACCTTACATATTACTTCAATTTTAAAAAACCTTTCCTAAAAGCCATATGTTTTTAATATCATTCTCTACCTAGATCCGGACCCGGATCCAAACTCATCTCATATATGGTTCTGGTTCCAGAGAAAAAAAATTGGTTCCAAAACAGTTCCGGGTTAGGACTCAGTTCCACCTTCTCCTTAACGATTCCGGTTTGGGGTCCACCACGGACCCGGATCGGAACTGACCCATTTACAACCCTTTTAATGCCGCACCCAAAACTTCTTTTTCTATGGTTCCACCTCTCTCTACGCACTATTTAAGTCAAAAGAATTATCAAAATTTCTCTCTACACATCTCTTTTTACCCAATTTATCCAAAACTCTCTACCCTCAATTTTTCTTAACACTCCCCTTCTTCCCCCCCCCACTCTCATCGTCCCTCTCCTTCTCCCATTCCTCTCTCTCTCTCTCTCTCTCATTATCCTTGTCTGCTGCCTCCCTCTCTTTGCCGGCCTCCGTCACCCGCTCTCCCTCTTTCTCTCCCCCTCCATGTCTCTCTTCCTCTTCCAACCCCTCCTTGTCCCTCTCCCCCTCCCTCTCCCTCTCCCCCTCCCCCTCTGGTAGTGCTACTGGAGGACCAGTGGTGGTGGGGTGGGTGGGTGCAGAGAAAAATTAAGTGATGTATGAAACTATGAATGATGTCTATTTAGGTAATTTTACACATGAGTATATTGATTTTAAAATAAAGGGATGTGGAAAAGAAGTTTTGGGTGTCGCATTAGCAACTCTCAGGATTTTATTTGTCTTCTTCCATTTCATTTTAATGTAAACTTGCGCAATAACCCGTGCTAAGCACCGACAAGACCTACATGGCTAGAGTCCCTGCTCCATTTAACTATTTTGAAAAGACCTAACCCGAACCACATAACCCCAATCCAATGTTGGTTAATCCATTTAATTGACCGATCTAACCTAAGTTGTATAAGTCTTACACGAGTCCAATCCATTTTAAGTATTAGGGTTCTAATTTTTTTTTCTTGGTAAAAAGTAGTAAGGTTCTATCGAGCTTAGTTATAGGACAATTCAAGTATGGAAATTACTTTATAATAAAAACATTTTTGATAATGACACTTGCCCTACATGTGGCACTTCAAAAGAATCAATTGAGCATACTCTCCTTCTATGAGATCGCGTGAGAGTTAACTGATTTGGTTTCAGCATAGGAATGCTATCTCATTCTATTGCTCCTTTTTGGATCAGGGATTGACGGATTTCTTTTATGGACTTTTCTGATATGCCAGTTTCACCAATCTCTCCTTAAACTAAAATCTAAGTCCTCGCTTTATGGCAGGCAATATGGAAAAGTAGAAATTATTTAATTTTTAAGGGCACAAAAATACAACCCTTTCGTATGATTAATATTGCAATAGGTATGATTAAGATTTCCATGGACAACCCCGAAAATGTTTGCCAAGGATTGTCATAATCTCACCATGATTTTAGTTTTAGTGTAAGTAGCCCTATAGGTACAACTCTTGTGTTCTCATATACATCTTTTTAAGTTGAATATGGAAAATCAGGTTTTAACTTTGCCATTTGGTTTGATGCTTCTTGGGTGCATGCAATATCGTTGGATGAACTTAAAGTCTTTTGTCTAAATGAAGCAAAGGTTAAAGCCATCCTTTTTCTTTTTTTTTTTTTTTTTTTTTTGAGCCAAAAGAAATTAGCTTACTTGGTTTTCACAGAATTCACATTTTGTTTGATGCCTTTGTGGTGGTTCGAGTTATGAATGGATTGCCGGATTGGTCTATTCTCTCCATTTTGTTGGCCACGAAAGGGTTAGTCTCCTTTTATTATCATATTATACTTTCTCATATCCCTAGGATCATGAATGGTTGAGCATATTATATTTTCCTCATGTTTTTATCATATTATACTGTCATGCTAGCTCGAACTCAGCTCATAAGGCAAAAGAGACAAGCCATGCGGTAGTCAAATTTCAACTATAGCTCGGTTGATTGGGGCCCGTCCTGTTTGGCAATTTACTAGTAAAAGCAATGTAAAGCGTCCGTTTTTTTAAGAAAGGTTACATCAAAAGTACATATCTTGAAAATTCCCTCCTTTTTTTTTTTCAAAAAATAGTCAAAAGCAACTTTCTTTATATACTAAATGACAAAAAATTGCCCACCTTTTACAAAAAAAAGTCAAAAAGTTCTCTTACCAATCCACTAAAAATAAAATACCATCGTAACCTCCATATATATTATATTCTCTTGATTTGAAGCTTTACTTTAATTTTATTTTACGATAAAATTACCAAACGTAAAACCCCAGTCACTGTATCAAGTCATACTGGGCCTACTATCTGCTCTTTAAGCATGGACAGGCCTAGGCTGCTAGCAGACTAGTGGGGAAACACAGCCCAATTTGTATCAGAAGCCCTAATACAAAATTAGCTTCGCTCAGCCCTAATACAGATTGGCTCGGGCCCCAGCATTGGGTGGTCCCGCCCGGTGGGTCAAGTCTAACTTTCCACTCTACTACTAGGGTTTTTCTCTGCATCCATCCCAATCTCTTTTCCACGAACCCTTCGATAGAGTCTGGAATCGGCCATGGCGAGGAAGAAGAAAAGCAATAAGAAGAAAGACGGTGCTGTTTCCATGGAATTCTCCACAGATACGAATCTTCCTCAGGGTGGGTACTCTTTCCTTCTTTCTCCCCTTATCTTTTGTTTTAAGTGTACAGTCTTGACTGCGGCTTATGGATCCAAGTGCGAGGAAATGAAGTTCCATGGAATTTCTTCGATGTTTTATCTTTGATGGCCTCTGTACAAGCAAGCCCTTGAATTCTATTCAGATAACATTGTCGATTCTTTGAATGGGGGAAGATGAGATTACCAAGTTTGGATACTGATTTGGAGCAAAAAGGAAAAAGACCCATACAACTTATTACTTTGTTTTCCGTTTTTAATAATCTAAATGTCAGACAGCAGCTTCATGTTCCATTGAGGCAAGAGTGCAAGAAGTCTGATTTTGCCTTTTCACAAAATTCAGCGATCAACCACTGCTGTGTTTGTGCAGTGTTGGAAGAAGTTGGGTTACTCGGAAACTGGATTTACCGACAAATGGTGTTGTAGACGTGATAGAAAAGCTCATTAAAGCGTTTAAATGACTGGTTACATAAATCATAAGTTGAATCCTTCACAATTTGGAGGGCCTAGTCAAACTTAATCATCCCAGATTATAACTGACTGGTTACAAAAATATGTAATTCACTTTTTTATTGAAAAAGTGTAGCATTTTGGATGTGGTGGGACATCTCTGTAGTGGAACTTCCTTACAACTTATATGAACTTGGTTTTGGTACATATGTATTATGCCAAACACTACATTACAGTTAAATTCATTGGACTTGCCGAATTTGAAGTTAGGCAGATCAAAATACAAATTGAACGAAACTATTCGAGGGAACTCTAGGATTAAGTATTGAATTGCTAACTCTGAACTCAAACACAAGCTGGTCGAAATTGAATCTGGTAGTGGAAATTTGTTTCCTTGAATGAGACCTATATTTCCTAGTCTTGTTCTCACTTCCATTTCACACTTCAAGCTAAGTAGTAAATACTATTTTCAAATATTTCAAAATAAAGCAATTCGTACATTCATTTTTCACATCACTTCCTACATTCCTTCCCAGTTTTGCAGCTGTGTGCCTTATAGAAGTTACCATTGAACTCATTTTTAGGATCTTAATGACAATGAGGTTCTTTAGGTAGTTGTTTTGATATTTTGTATATTAAAGGCATTGAGCTATCTTGTGAAATTCCGTCACAGTTTTTTCTTGGAATTAAGACTTTTAGAAATACCAGAATTTCTGATTTATGGAATTTCTAGAATATTTGGAATTTTCCTTATTTCGTCTTTGTGTTTGACAACACCTGAAATTTCCGGATTTGGAATTAGAAGATAGGTGGAATATGTCGAAACACATGTTTTAATTGGAATTTGGAATTCTAAAACAATTATAATTTGAGGGCATATGGAATGTAAATTCCCTTGCTTCCAAGTCTTTTTGGATCCTTGTGAGCGCAGTAGCTCATTTTATGCATAAACTAGGACTAATGCATTTATATAACTTGAGCTACCTTTGTTTCATAGTTATCATATTCCTTGCTATAACCAGTTATAGTAAAACATAAATGCAGGTACTAAATTGAGTGCAGGGAAGTTGAGTTCCAAGGCTCCGGACAGGGCCCTGGAAATGTGCAAAATGGCTTTGAATTTGCTACTGCTGGCATCTAAATGTGAAATATGCATTGCAAACTTTTATACGTTTATTTGAATTCGTTAACTTTCTAATGGGTTTTCCAGTCATGATTTTCACTTTTTGAAGCATTGTTATTTATTTCCTATCATTGTATATGCAGCAATGGACACAACAGAAGCAACAGTTTCGAAGCCAGTTCTTGGAGTTGTGAATAGGTCAGTGCTACTAGCCTTTTGTTTCTACTTGTAGCAATTGCTCTGAAAAATCAATTTATAAATAACATTAGACTGACAATTGTAAGGTTGTTTAAGAATTTTTATAAGCATTCTGAACATAGAAAACGGTGGAAAGATTTCTTAAGTTTAAACCTTTCAAAAAAAAAAAAAAAAGATTTGTAAAGTTTAAAATTCCACATCATTGCTCTTTGTTTTTATGTACTCTATGGGATTGTACTCAAACTCATGTTTTATACCGCAACCTGAACAAAAACTTTTCTTTTCTTCAAAAAAATTCAGTCAGAATCACGCTGATCCAATCTACTCTTGCAAATCTTCCAATTTACTACATGTCTCTTCTCAAATGCCCGGTTGCTATCATTAATCGCATAGAGAAGCTTCGACGAGGCTTCCTTTGGCAAGGCCGTGAGGAATCTAAAAAGATCCACTTGGTGAATTGGAAATCAGTCTGTCGTCCTAAAAAATTAGGCTGTCTAGGAATAAGATCTCTAAGGAGCATGAATCAAGCTTTACTGGGCAAATGGCTATGGAGAATTGGGGATGAAGAAGAAGGCCTCTGGAGGAAATCCTTCTAGCCAAATATAAAGTTAGGAGAAATGGTTGGGACATCCTCCCCCCTCCCCAAAGGTGCTCAAATTTTTGGAAAGGGATTTGCTCGGCCAAAGCAGCTTTTACTCAACTCATCCGATTCCAAGTTGGCAATGGAGAGAACATATGCTTTTGGCATGACATTTGGGTCGGCAACAACCCCTTAGCGATTCAATTCCTTGATCTCTACAGTTGTGCAAGAAACTGCAATGCTAAGGTCAGTGACTATCTGGACATGAACGGCAGCTAACATCTATAGACCCCCGTTTTCAGAAGGAATCTTACTGAGGCAGAGGAAGCAAACCTCTTCAATCTTTTAGAGGTTCTCAGCGGTTTGGAGATCAACGGTGAAGTGCGAGATTCCAGATGTTGGGCCCCTTCCAGCAGCGGATCTTTCTCTGTTTCCTCCTTCTTCTCAGCCCTCCATGAAGGGTCCAGGACCGCTCGTCAAGGATGGCCATCTTTCTGGAAAATTAAGGCCCCTCCTAGAGTCCTAGCTTTTCTTTGGCTTGCTCTACAAAATAAAATTCTGACTATGGATAATCTTCGCCGAAGGAACTTGATTATTGTTAACGCCTGCCCCCGCTGCTTAGCTGACGAGGAATCGGTTGATCACCTATTCCTTCATTGCAAGCAGACAAGAGCTATCTGGTTAACAATCCTCAAGGAGTTTAACTGCAGCTGGGCTATTCCTCAATCCTTCCCCGAGATGTTTCAACAGTGGGCCTGTCCGCTTACCTCCTCCAAAGGAAAAATCATGTGGCGCCTGTCTCTACTTGCCTTCATATGGACGATTTGGAAAGAGAGAAACAATAGGTGTTTTGAAGGAACTTCATCCCTCCAAGAAGACTTAATCATCAAAATGAAATTCAATGTAGCCTCCTGGGTGTCTATTCTCCCAAACTTTAGGGACTTCTCCTTCGATGCTTTATGTTTCAATTGGAGGGAAGTCATTTCATCTTGATGTAGCGTCTTTTTTCTTTGCCCGAGGCAGTCTGCCTCCTTTTTGTTTTAGCTTCTCTCTTTTTGGGCGGTGGCTATTTTTCTGGGGCCTCCCCATCCGCTTCTCAGTATAGTTCTTTTATACCGTAAAGCTCTTTTTAATATTAATACAAGTTACCATTTCAAAAAAAACAAAATTTATTAAGTCTACTTGAAAAGGTACATAACAATACAGTATAGTTGATGCATGCTGTATGCAATTGGAATGAATAGTCTGACTAAATAAGAATCCCCAATCCAGCATAGGTGATGCATGCTGTATGTAATTGGAATGAGAAGGAAAAGCCTGGCGAAATAAGAATCACCTCCTTGTAACCTAGACTCTTTGAAGAACTCTGGAGAATTTCAGGTCTAATTCCAGTTTTGGTAAGGAATTGGCTTCTTGATTTGTGTATGTGTAGGCATGTGAGGATTCAATTGACAGAGACGATGAAAGCTCCCAATTCTCCTCCCGATTCTCCTTCAAAATAAAAGCTATAACCATTATGGATCATTTCCTCTTCCCCTGGCCCACCATATTGCATTCTTTGAATCCTCAAGGATTAGATTCCTTACAATCATTCCTTAAAAATTGTAAATGCTTGATGGGTAGCCATGATCTCCACTCCGTGGATTGCTTGACCCCAAAGATGACCGGGACACATATTTTACACATAAAATGAAGTATTGAATATGATACAACATGATACATTGCCTATTTTGAAGTATCCGGATTCCAGGTGCCATAGGTTGCCGTCGTTATTCCTCAATACCTCCCCAATCCCTACAGGCCCATGTGTTCTCTTGGTTGCGTCATCCACATTAAATATCAATCAGTGTTGCCAAGTTTTTACTGTATAATCCTGTGTGAAGTTCTTTCCTCCCCCTTCCCTTGTTGTAACTTCACAATGTCTTGAAAAACTGTCATCTTATTGTCTTTTTCGCTCTTCTCTGGTGGTAGTACAATGTGCTACTTTACCCTTTTTCATGCGCTCGAAGATCTTATTGACTCATCCATTTTTCTTTTGTTTGTTTATATGTTTGTTTTTTTACTCCTTTTTTCTTTAAACACATGATGCAGGATGGCCACACCAAGGATGAAAATAGCGGTTTTGCCGCCAAACCGCTACGAAGTGGGCGATACGTAGCGGCGTAGCGGGGCGATTTGAAAAAATCACCAAAAAAACTGAAAAAATTCCAAAAAATCCAGAAAATTGTTAAATGAAAGAAAATGTGGTTCTTTTGCAAAAGTAAGTAAGAAAAGGGCACGTAGCGGTGCCCTCAATATGTGAGGTCCTGTATCGTTGTATAAATAGAAAATAATAGTAATGATTAATTTTTTCACATGTATTTATGTTTCTTAGTCATGCTAACTTAGAAAATAATGGAAATCTCATAAAAAAAAAAAAAAAAACCTAGAACATGAAATAAAGGCATAAGAATTAAAAAGACTTAAGAGTTAGGTCATTACTCATTAGTGAACATTGAACAATTAAATATCAATACTTCAACATTCAAGGTTCAAATTCAATCAAGTAAATGAACTATGAAGTGATCAACAATCAATATTCAACACTAATTTAGAAATGACAAAAAGTAGAGTTAGTAAAGGAAATAGGAATACCTTAATCACCACCAAAAGGAACGTCTACCAAGATTGAAGGCGCTATGGTTATCCTTATCCCCATTAGTGTTATCATTTCTATTGGCACCATATTGAATTTGATATTGATGAGCATTGGGATCCACAAATTCGAAGAAGGCAGCCGCATCATTGGAACTTGGATGAGGTAGCGGTGGATATCTACCATATTGCGTTTCACCGTAATCACCATATGAATAGGAACCCGAAGCTGAAGACTGTTGATGCAGAACAGACTCATGGTCCCCATGGGTCGACCCGCCAATGAGCCCAGCTCGTCCGTCTCGACCAGTTCTTTGGGCCTAGCGCACCTATCTTAGCCTAATCAAAGTTTTATTTATTTATTTATGTCTTAAGTTGTATTTAGGTGGCCGTTTTAATCCTGGCCATCATTTCTTTTGAATGGTCCAGATTAATTTTAGGGCTAGTCTTTTATCTATTTAAGCATTGTAATGCCTCATTTGGCTTTAGTTATTGATTAATGAAATTTCTTACGAGTGATTTTGGGTTTTCCCAAGTTGTCTCCTCTAACAAAAGTCTGACATGGGATCTATCCATCTCTCGTCTCTCCGCCTCTACCCGCACCGTACCTGGTACCCCGCTCCGCATCAATTGCTATTAGAGCTGAAGATCGATCCACCCAGATTCGAAATTCGGCAACCCATCACCATCACGAGTCTCAAATCAACTGATCTTGCACTCTATCATCTTCAAGGTATTCATCCAATTCCCCTTGATTGATTACATCTCCCCATCCAACCTAGTCCCCGTCCAACCTTTGTGAATCCCAAATCCCTGAGCATCAATACCACAAATCCATACTTTTTTGCAAATCCCCAGCCCAAATCCCCGAGCGTTAACACCATATATCCATACTTTTTCCCAAATCCCCAGCCCAAATCCCTGAGCATCAACACCCCAAATACATACTTTTCCTCAAACCCCAAACCACACCAAATCCCCTACCCAGCAAGAGAGAGAAAGACAAGCAGAGAAAGAAGAAGAAGAATAGAATAACAGAGGAGAGAGAATAGAAAGGATCGTACCGTCCTTTGTTTCATCTTTGTGTCCTTGAGGAAAGGGAACCAGCACCCTTTCATTTTCTTTCCTCTCTGCACAAAACGAGGCAGCAACAAAAAAAAAAAAAGCCACATGTGAACCCTTTGACATGTGCCAGACTTAAGAGTTTGTGGGGCCGAGCTTGAGTTAGACCCAAACCCAACTCAATGGTAAAAAAAAAAAAAACCAAGTGCAGAAATATATTTTCATTAGCAAGTGGGCCTAGATTCCTCATATTCCATTATAAATCTTCAGCCATCCATCTTCAAATAGCAAGATTTTCTCCATCCGGACTTCGATAGACGATCTGTCTTACCTGTGAACTCTAATCAGTGAGATTTACACATTTAGTTAGTTTGATTCTAATTTTGAAGAGCATTAAAATTTTCAGTCTTTGCATCAAGTTAATATGGAATTGTCAGCCTAGATGGACTTGCAACTTCTTGAAATAAATAGAAGGCTTACGAAAACCAACAAAGAGCTTAAAGAAATCAACAAAAGGGCTAAAAGGATGACATATGCAATCAGATATGGGAAAATATATTATGCAAATAAAGATTGCTCTGAGCAGTATATTACTTTGACACAAGGAAAATTGTCTGTCGAAGAATATGCTGATGAATTTGAAACGCTACATTATTTATGTGAATTGGGAGGTACACTTGATTTCAATCACTTTCTCAAAGGTTTGAGACCAAGTATATTGAAAAATATGGAGAAGGAATGCAACGATATGTATGAAGCATTTTGGGAAGCGATCCGCGTTGACCGCTTGATAAAGCGTTATCGCCTCTGAAAAGCTAAGAAGCAAGAAGAGAAGTCTTTGCAAACCACAGAAGTCCCAGTAGTGGAACCACTCATGGGGAATGCCTCAAGTGAATCTGAAGAAATGGAACCTGAGTCTCATCATTTGCAAGTGGAACAAGAAGAAACAGACAATGAAGAAAACATCAAGGAGTCTAATAATCTAATGGATCCCATTGCTAGTCCACCTCTAGAAAATCAAATTAAATCATCAGATGAAAAGACCATTGATCAGGAGATCGTTAAAGAAGATCACATCATCGAAGTTCTTCATATTGACTTTGTCCTCAGAGATCGGCCAATTCTACTTGGAGAATGTGTGCAAATGGCCGATATTCAAGAATTAAAGCATCACTTCATTCGAGCTCGCATTAATGCAAAATCTAGTCACCAAAAGAAGTAGTGTGTCATGCCTCATTTGAGTTGGAAGAAAAGGTCATGTCAAGCCTCCAAGCCTTGTGAAGCGAACGAAGATCAACCAGCAAATTGAGGATTCATGCGATGGATTTTCGATCCTGGAGGACATCTATAAAACTCGAGGTCGAGTTTTCTCCAAGAAGGGGAGAGTTGATGCAGAACAGACTCATGGTCCCCATGGGTCGACCCGCCAATGAGCCGAGCGCGTCCGTCTTGACCAGTTCTTTGGGCCTAGCCCACCTATCTTAGCCTACTCAAAGTTTTATTTATTTATTTATGTCTTAAGTTGTATTTAGATGGCCGTTTTAATCCTGGCCATCATTTCATTTGAATGGTCCAGATTAATTTTAGGGCTAGTCTTCTATCTATTTAAGCATTGTAATGCCTCATTTGGCTTTAGTTATTGATTAATGAAATTTCTTACGAGTGATTTTGGGTTTTCCCAAGTTGTCTCTTCTTCCTCGCCCGCGATGGAGAGTTTGGCGTGAGGCCAATCTTCAGACAAAAGTCTGACATGTCCCTTCCACCATCCATCTCTCGTCTCTCCGCCTCTACCCGCACCGCACCTGGTATCCCGCTCCGCATCAATTGTTCTTCTCCTTGTTGTACTTGACCATATGGAAAATACTGTGGGGGTCTTTGTCCACTGTAACTAGGATTCCACAAATCAGTCCATGATGCCGCTTGTTGTCCTCCAACATCTCCACCCACATTTTTTTGCTCATTACTACCTCCAGCCCCTGGTGGTGAATCTCTTCGGCGCCATTGGTAACCACGGCTTGGATCAAATCTTCCAAATGGAGGTAACTCCTGTACTTCCTCTACAGGAATGACATCGTCTTCATCATGTTGATAGTATTCACTAGTACCACCTGTCCCACTGTCTCCTCTTCCATCTCCACCATGGCTACTCGAAGAGATAGTGGTGAAACTAGCTTTCTCAGAAGCAGGTTTCCCACTCCTCGTAGTTCTACTATAACCTTCTCCCTGAGGTAGCTGACCTTCTGCAGGTGCCTCACCCATATCCTCATCTATCAACTCTTGAACCGTTTCCTGAAACCCCATATCTGAATCTAGTAGTGGATCCTCTATCTCGGCTAGTCATGGGAATAAGGGATCGTCCTCTCTGAATATGTGATCGAAATTAATAGGATAATAAGCAGGATCATCCCTTGCCCTTTTCTCCTTAGCTCTGTTTCTTAACTTCATATTGTAATGACAATATACAAGCTTGTTAAGTTTTTGTATGGTAAGCCGATTCCTGGCTTCCGTGTGGATCAAAGAGAAAGTGCTCCAATTTCTCTCACAGTTGGAAGATGTTGCAGTTTGACTAAGGATGCGAACAGTCGCGCTCCTTAGATGTGGAGCACTCTCTCCAAAATTCATCCACTAATCAGCTGAAATGCAAAAAATAAATAAAGAAAATTAGATATTCATAACCCTCAAGTCCTTATAATCAATTAAGATAAATAAATCAAGATTTAAGACTATTGGGTGGGGTCTTTTGTTCATAGTCATACAAGGTGGCATCCTTCCAATCGATCTGTCACAAGAGGGTCAGCAAAGGCTCCTCTCCTTTGTGTATACATAGATATCTACAATGTGAAAATTAGATATAAGTCAGTAAACCCCTACAGCATGTATGGCAATTGGCACTTGGCAGCATAATTAAATTCTCTTAAGTAACCATCCACTCACCCCTTGTATGGCATCAATTTGATCATCTGGATTTAACAATCTCTTCAATACCTCCCGTAATCATACCCGCAAGTCCGTATCTATTGCTTCGGTGTGTAGTTCGACATTGCGGTAATAGAATTCGAGATTAAAAAAATAACCTACATTATAAATATGTAGAATGTAGCGATGTGCCATGCCTATTTTGAAATGGAGGAAATGATCGCATACAATTTCAAATTGTGCACATAAGCAACAATTCAACCAAAGGATCGGAAGTTCATCCGATTAATCTTCAACCCAGGAGGACATTTCCCGAACTCGAGGTCGAGTTCCTTCCAAGCCGGGGGGAATGATGTAGGATGGACATGTGGGCCACACATAGGGCCTAGATAGTTTAGAAATTATTTTATTTCCCTAATTTTTTTATAGGTTTCTAATTTATTAAAGAATTGTCATTAGGATTAGGTTCTCAATCTCATTAGGATTCTTATTTTATTTTCTTAGTAGATTATTAGGTTTCTCAGCCGCCAAGATTTCTCTTCTTATGTATATGGCATTGTAGGGAAGAAATTCTTAGAGAGAGTTGATTAATAGAATTTGGGTTTTATCCCTGAGGTGCATCCTCGTTATAGTCTTTGTTGAGATGTGTTGAAGTGTGGACATGTGATTCGGCTCCATTATTGTGCTTCAGCACTTTCATGCAAGCCCTAACCCTAGGGGCCTGCATCAACAGCCTTGTCATTTCCTTCCTTAAAAACCAAATCATTGCTTTGATGTCATCTTACGTAATATCCTTTCCCTCTTTTGAAATGGACCTGCACCCCAAGACTTAGAAAAGGCCGAACATCCCTAGTAAACCTGCACAGCACTAAAATGTGTTTCATTGGTTAATCGCTGCAACTCCATAGCTGGAACACTTGCAGACTGTCTGGTGGAGCATATCTTCTCGATTGTGTTGTAGGTGCACCTTCGAAGATCCCTAGTGGATCTCCCACATCCACTGAACATGGGTCCCAGATAATACTAATTTACAAAATAATATACTTTATTGTTTTTAGCATTTTTTTTAAATTTTTTTTTATTTTTGTATGTTTCATATGTAAAAAGGTGTTACACATAATTAGGTGCCTTTGATGGGCTATTTAGTTACCTATCTAACGATCCCAATAATCCTTACGTGTTACCTATCCACGTTTCTGCTCATGTTTCTTTCGGTATTTAGAAATGAGAAATCCCTTGCCACGCATCATGTAATATTTAGAAATGAGAAATCCCTTGCTATGCGTCATGGACTCATGGTAGATTGAGAGTCTGTGAGGCATTCTGCAACTTCTTTAAACATGCTTCCCCTACGTGCATCCATGTTCAGCCCTGAATGTTGTGACCGACCTGTATCTGTTTGCCATTGCTCAAATGATAATTGCTATTGACCTTTGTTGCTTCAATTTTGTCTCTGTGGTGGCATTTTCTTTATTCCACAGGAATTGCCAATCCCGACAGTGACCATACTCTTTCGATTCCCACAAGCATGGGCGAACCCAAGTTAAAGCTTTTGGGGGTGTCCCCCCACCTCCCACCCCCTGCACTCCCACCCCAACTCCCACCCCCACCTGTTCGCCTATGAAACTCTTCCGCTTCCAAAATCCACAAAAATCTATGATCCTCCCCCAAAACCCACATGAAGTCCTAGGTTTCCCCCAAAATTGAACTACTTGTTTGGTTCTGCATCCCTCATAAGGAAAATCCTGGGCCCGCCGCTGCCCACAAGTCGACCAAAGCCAATGAGCCTGTGCCCATTTATTTTTTGGTTGCACTAATAATCTTGCTGATCAACTCGTGAATAAGATAGACCCGCATCTATATAAATTTTCTTCAAAAAGTCTCCCTCACTTAGCTAGAAAATGGCTATTACCGATCCATTTAGCTTCATTGATTCCAGCCATCTCTCCATTAGGAGAAGCAAACGTCTTTATACTTGATTTGATAGGAGGGTTATGTGCACGGATACAATATTCATGAAACTTAGGCTCTACTATCTCAGCTTACGTTTGAATGGGCTCTTACTTTTGAAATGGTTACTGACCTCGAAGGAGTCCATGACTCACGTCACTATCTCAGTGTACGCTCGAATGGGCTCTTACTTTTGAAATGCTTACTGACCTCGAAGGAGTCCACGACTCACATCACTGGTCTCCTTGCAGTTGTGCACATGGAAGAACTGTCCGATGTCTTCTTCCTCGCCCGCCTCTATTTCCTGGAACGATGATGCTGCTTCTTTGACATCTTCATACCCCTCTATTTACTCTTAATGGGTGTGAGTCTAGTTCTCTGTATTTGTTGATAATCCTTTCCATGTTGTTTAATATATAAATAAAGAAAACAGAGCCATTCATCTCTGCTTCTGAAGTCTGCATCAGTGGTTTTGCTGCATCAATCTGGACCAGAAGATAAAAAATGATCCAACCTGGGGTTCCACTTTTCCCAGGATGCAGCCAATCTTTGTGAACACCTCCAACCAGGCATAAACGGGGAATGAAAACATCCTCGGCCAGACATTCCTCCATCTAGATCCCTTCTTTGTTGGCACGTGATTGGATGGCTTTGATATGAGGGCCATTCTTTGTTGGCATGTGTATGCTATAGCTATTTGAATAGATCATATAAATCATCTTTGACTTTTATCTATTGTTATTCAAGTTTATCACCAATCCAATATCATATGAGGATAATAATATGAAATTCATACTGTGAGGCATTATCAATGTTGATCCTTTTTTTTTTATTGAAAGGAAATTTGGGTATTTATATGATGTGCATGTTTCTTTTCTTCCTTGGAACTTTTGAAACAGGAAGATAAAGAAGGAGGTGGCAATGAAAAGATCAAAGAACCTCAGGAAGATGAAAGCAATTGAGAAAGCCATTTCTAAAAGTGAGCAGTCTGAGGAGAAAATCTCAAAGAGCAAAATCAAAGTACAGAGAATTCAGTCTGCAAAGTCTCTATATGATTGATAGGTGTTATAGCAATGCTCATTGATGCGGTGGTAATGCCCTTAACTCCTGCTCAATGAGGAGAAAAGCTAATTTGAAACGTACTTTTGTTCATCTTTTTCTTCTTTTTTGATAACCCAGGGTATCTCTATCTCCCACCTAGCTCAGCTCAGACGCCTTTGGCCCTGAGCCCAAGGGACACTCAATTTTGGACAGCCAAGAACTAGGCGCACATTCAAACCCTCCTATCCACATGCAAAAAATAGAAAAATCCATAAGAGAATGCATCTTTTACTTTCTTGGGGCAATATTTAAAGGGGAGAGGAGTTAGTGTATTGGGAAGATCAATAAGAGAATGCATTTTTTTATATGATTAACAAGCGAATTTCATAGAAGAATGGATGTGAATAGGATCATCTACAGTAATGGCTTAGGAAACAGGTTTTTGCTCATTTTGCAACAAATTAAGTTATAGGGATGACAATGGACTTCCAGCTGAAGAGCTGACTTTAAGCCTGTATAGCAATCATAGAAATAGTAAAAGATGCAGCTGGAAGTCAGATTACCTGATAGTTTACTTGGTTTATGAAATAGTAAATTATGGACCTTTTTCTGCCAGATTAGCTGATAGTTATTGTTAGTCATTGACACCTATTTTCAGCAAAGAGTGCCACACATTTATGAAAAAGTTCCATTTAGGTAAGTTATGCCGGCATTACTCATCTGCTGGTGGATATCATCAGGTTGGATCGGCTACATAACTTCTGTTTTGCTATTTCAGTCTACATGAATTACATTTCTGTCAAAAACCAAATAAATCCTATGTTTCTAGTTGTATGATCTTTCTTGGTGATTGTTAGCCATTGCCTGCCTTTGATTTTATCGTCAGTTTTTGAAAGTCTTCTAAGTGATTGTTAGAAGTGCCAAATCATACTCATTATTAATAGGATACCAGATCTTCTGCTGCTCAGATGCAGGAGAAATTCGTGAAATTCTTCAATGGGGGTATGCTGATTAAAAATCCAAACTGCAAAATAAGTATCTCCTTTTTGTATGACCAGTGGTCTAAATTCACTCTATAGGAGTTAGGCCCATAGTCATATTAATCCTCAAAAATAACTTGTCTTTGACAGGTCTATTGGCCCAAAAGAGTGCCACGTGTTTCTTAAGGGCTGAATAAAAATTAATGAAAACAAAAAGGAAAAATAAGTATGTTCCACATTCCCAACTGTTGTTGTAGAGTGACGATCATTACATCTAAGAAAAAAAATTTACATGAAACGAGAACAGAGTCGATAAGATTACATCTGATTTACATAAAAAGGGAAACAATCTTGGAAAGAGAAGAAATATAGACTGACGATCAAACATTCATTCATGTGTCTTCCACAGTTACCATTTCTGGGGAAGTGGGGGAAAGTTGAGGTTCACCCCTTTAAATATAGACTGACGATCAAACATTCATTCACAATCAGCTGTCATCTGCTTTTCTTTTGGTTCCACGCCGTTCTTCTTCTTCCCCAAACAAATCTAATAAGAAAGGTTGGAGGTGCATTTTGGTGTCATGATTGTCCCAGTCCAATGAGTCCCACCATCTTCTGCTTCCTAAGATATGTTTGAGAGAGGATGGTATACTGTTTATAGAGAACGGAAGCGTCTTCAGCATTGGGCAATAGAGTGCTGTGATATTTTCAAGAGAACTGCAAATTAATGTTTTCTTACAAATACTCTTCAACTTGGGTAGATCAGCTAATGTTAATTTCTCCAACCTTGGTAGTGTGATGTTTATGTTATTGTTTGCTTCACCAAAGTCTCCCATATCCACTACCATCTCCTCCATTTCTTGGCAACCATGAACACTTAGCTCTTCAAGGTTTTGGAGGGTCTGGAACCACCCAACCGATAATACATACTTCAACTTTGGACAATTTGAGATGTGTATGTACTTGAGGTTTGCTAGGGTGTTGAGGTGCAATTTGGTGTTGGGTTTCTTCCACTCCAACAAGTCCACCACCATCTCCTCCATCGCTTCGCAACTACTAACCCATATACATTCAAGGTTTTGGAGGGTCAGTAACCACCCAACTGAGATTACATACCTGAGCTTTGGACAGTTTTCGATGTGTATGTACTTGAGGTTTGCTAGGTTGTCACCCTCAGCCGGTTCCTCCATGTATATAGTACTCAAATTGTGCAAGTCACTAATCACCAACTCAGTTAAGTTGCTCTCAGGAAAAGCAACAGAGTTCACACACTCAATACCAGAGACGTATACCTGACGTTCCCTACTATAGAAATTATTTTGTAAGCTTGTTACATCAACGAATGCACATTCATAGCCAACTGTAAGAACGAAGCAATTTAAACCTCGCCAATGCCCAGATCTTACATAGCACGACAAAGCACTCAAGTCTATGAAGTCGACAAGAAGTTTTTTTAAATGCATCAAGCTCACAATGTCTTCCACGCCTGCTCCCCTTCCATTTCTGTTTTCATTTGATGACCACTTCCATTTACTCTCCACCATTGATAGTTCTTCTAAATGGGAGAAACTGGATATTGCGCCAACAGGAACCATTTCTAAACTTTTTGTGGCAGAGAGGCCAAGGCATCTAAGATTAGTTAAACCATCCATTCCATCTGGCAAATATCTGATTGCAGTTCCAGTGAGGTTCAACACCCTAAGTTCTGTGAGTTGTACAACTGAAGGAACCTCTGTCAATTTCCAACAGTCCCTTAACAGCAGAGCATGAAGGTCTACTAAATTGGACAGCGATTGCGGTAAAAACTTGATGCAAGTTCTGGACAAATCCAAAACTCTAAGCTTTTGCATGTGTTCAAAGAATAAATGATCGATGTTGCCCAATCTAGAACCTTCCAATAACAAGGTGGAGAGCTTTGGACACTTGGATTGACATGAAAACATATCAATGTCGCTGTACATTAAAGATGCTCTAATTACATCATCCATCAAATTCTCATCCCTTGGAAACTTATCTACTTTGGAACGGACCTTGACCACAAATTGATGACTCTTCTCTGTGATGGCAATGGCTAAATCTCTAAGTAAATCATGCATCTTTACAAAACTTATATTCAAACCATCATGTTTTCCATTCTCCAGCATGCATGCATCTTTTAAATCGTTTATTATTGTGTAGCCTTTATCAAACCCCTTCTCTCGATCCTCAATTTCATCAAAAATTCCATCTGCTATCCAATTCTCAATTAAAGCATCACATGCTATTTGATAATCTTCAGGATATAAGGCACAATACAAGAAGCAATCTTGGTGTATCTGTGTTTTCAAATGATCAAAACTGAATTTCAAGCAGGAGAAGACATCATTTTCTAGGCCTTCAAGATCAAAACTCGAGTTTTTTAAGTCTTCTGATGCATTCCTCCATATTCTTACATCATCCTCACCCCTCAAAGCCGCTCCCATAGTAATGATTGCAAGAGGCAAGCCATCACACGCTTTAACAAGAGCCTTTGCAATTGATTCTATCTCTAGTGAAAGCACAAAATTAGCACCAAGTGTTTCCTTGAACAGAGTCCATGATTCATCCTCGGTAAGACCATCCACTTCAATCATCCTTTCACCGCCCATCACTCGACACACTTTTTTAGATCGAGTAGTCCATACTATCTTGCATTTGTTCTCTTCATTTGGTTCGGGAATCCCAATTTTTGTCAAAGAAAATGGCATCCACATGTCATCCAAAATGAGCAGGAACTTGCCAATTAGATTGAGAGCCTTAAATATCTCAGCTGATCTACGAATTGCATCTTCAGTATTGGATAGGCTTAAACACAACTCTTTGGAGACATCATCTTGCAATTTCTTTAGATTCGACTCCTTAGAAACTGTCACCCAAATGACTCTATCAAATGTTCCAGCATTCTTGATGTTATTGTGAATGTTGGTCATAATGGTTGTCTTGCCCACACCCCCCATACCATAGATACCAATTTTTCCTATCTGATCATTCATTAGACATTGCTCTATCTTTTTCAAATTTCTTAGAGCAGTTCCACCCACTAGCTTTGTTGGGGGAAAAGTATATGTACTACCTCTGAACAAACTAACAAATAATCCCTCTTGAAATCGCCCATTCTCTCTTAGCTCAGCAGCTTCTTTAATCTTCTCTTCAACTTGCTTAGCCAGATTTATGCGTAGGTGAAAATGAGTCCATCTCACTTCTTCTAGATTTTTTTTAATGTCACGCACATCATCTTTAATATTCTGCACGTTCTTCAACCATAACTCTACTTCGCGCTTTGGCATCTTTCCGGATTGCAGTTTTCCTGTTTCTAAATCTGCTTTTATGTCGTTTTCACGGCAATTCAGCTCTTCAATCTTTTTATCCAAAATGCCCTCATTTTCCTTCAAGCTTTGGAGAGGTTCGCATATTTTCTTTCCCATTCCAAATAGTGTTCCAAAATAATCCATGTCCACTACGCAAAGAAATGAACACTTATTCAAACTATAGTAGATAAATAATTATTTGAAAATTATGCTTTGTCACTTATATATACATAGTGCTAGAAAACTATTGGAGAGTTTTTATTGAAAAAACGCCCCTCTTAGTGGGGCCCATTGTTATACACGACAACCTCGGAATGCCGTTGGATTGAAAGATATGGATAAGTCTTACCTATATTTAAAACTTTTACTCCATTAGATCTTCCTAACACCATGATCTATGACCCTAAATTTTAATGATTTTTCGAGGCATCATTTTCTTAGGATTTCAATCCAACAGTGCCCAGGAATTGGTATAGAGATCAAATTTGATACTCATCCATCTTTCACTTACCGTTTGATTGAAATAATAAGTGATCAGGCCTTGAACGGATTATTTACCGTTTGAAATAATAAGTGATCACTTACCGTTTGATTGATACTCATCCATCTTTCACTTATTATTTCAATCAAACGGTAAGTGAAAGATGGATGAGTATCAAATTTGATCTCTATACCAATTCCTGGGCACTGTTGGATTGAAATCCTAAGAAAATGATGCCTCTAAAACCATTAAACTTCGGGGACATCAATCAAGAGGTCAGGTTAATCTAATAGAGTTGAAAATTTTCACATAGGTAGATCTGATATAGATTATTCCATCTAAAAATATTCTATGGTTTTCATACACAATAGTAGGCCCAACTAGGATGAGTGTTTTTTTTATTAATAAAAATCCCAAGGAGTTTTCTAGCACTTACACACACACATACACACACACATATATATATATATATTTATTTATTATATTAATGGTGATCTCATATTTCATATATCAAGAAGCTCAAATTTTAGTCTATGATTTATGTACCAGTGACCAACTCTCTACAATCCCATTCAAAACTTAATGTTTAGATGTTCAGGTGCCACCATGAATATCATTTACAAGAAAAGGACCGCATACAAAACAGACAGAAAAGAAAATGCTAAAATGTCTTATGGTCAATGACAAATGTAGCGGCTTAGTCAAGATTCAAGACAGTTAGACATATGTAAAATTTGATAGTTAACAAGAAAAAGTGAGTGATGTTCACTGGATATAAGGTTGGGTCTAGTTTTCACGAACCATCTTTCGCATGAAAAATAAAAGATTGTTTTGTATATACCCCCTAAGGTTTGTAGGATTTGTAAATAGACCCCCTGAGGTCTTAGTACTTGCAAATAGGCTCCTGCATTTTCATTTTAATACCTTCGGTGTCCCTAAAATCAATAGTTTTCCAACCACCATAGGTTTTTAGAGAGAAATGACACTTTTGTCCGTCTTTTTATCCTTATATGCATAATTTCAAAAGATTGGACTCAATTTTTTCCATAAAGCATGTGACATTAACAATTGCACTTAGTGAGAGAGAATAACCCTATATAAATTCATTTTTTTTTATCAATAAATGACTAATTTCATTAAATCTAAATTGATCATGACGACAATGAACACCTCTACTTGTAACTGATTATGATTTATCCAATCCATATATGAACTATTATTGGATTGATGAAAGTTTCAAAATACATGATTATACTCCATGTGGAGGGAGTGTAAAAGAAATATTGAGAGAATGAGCAAATGTAAAAAAAAAGAGAAAATAATTTGTGAGGGGGAGGCGTGTTTAGCTCTATGTAAAAGAAAAATTGAGTGAAGGGGCAAATGTAAAAAAAGAAACATATTAGTTTTTAGAATTTGCGGGGGAGGGGGGAATTTTATGCTTTTCTCATATATGGGTGGAGGCTTCAGTCCTCAGGCTTTTGTACGTGGGTCTACCTCTGGTCATATGCATGAGAGAGTTATTGGGAGAAACAATTGGGACTTGAGATAAATTAATGGTATTTTTATAAATAATAATATACTCATTTTTGTTTAATAGATGTAAGGGCAAAGCTGCCATTTATATAAAAATCCAGCACAAATCTCATTGTGACTGCCCATTCTTGTTAGGATTATTGATTTTGTGGACATGAAAGGAATTAAAAAGAAAAGGCAGGGGCTTATTTACAAATACTAAAATCTCAGGGCCCTATTTACAAATCCTACAGACTTTTGGCTGAGAAAAGCTTTGGATAAACGAATAGCATCCACATACTACCCTCTCGGCGAGGAGATGCACTCCCTACCCCAAATGCCCATTTTCTTTCCTTTTTGGCCATGGGGAAGCTCTAGAAGCCTATAAAATACTCCTCCCCCATTTTAGATACAGACTCTTTTGCAACAACTATTGTAAAAAACAGTTAAGTTTCAGTCTTTTGGCTTTTATTCTCTACGATCCTTGCCCTAGTCTAGAATCCAAGAGAACTAGAGTTGGATGCCTTAGGCTGCAACTCTTGTTTCCTCGAGTTCCAATGTATATTTGCCTTTTCATTATGGTATTCCTTGCCTTAGCTATGGATGTGTCTTCCCCTTTGCGGTTCTAGCATCAGCAATAAAAGCACCATTGGTGTGTAGTGTCATCTCCTCCACTAAGTTCTCCTTGCCCTAGTTCTTGGAGTCATTTGGATAAGAATACTTCTCATTTGTGATGCTCGCCATAGGTCTAGAAACCCCATTTGGGTGCATTTGCCTTCTCTCTTTTGTGGTCTGCACTATGGTCTTAGAACTAACTACATTTGGATGGTTTTTCTCAATGTTCAGACTCCTCGAGCATCTAAAACAAATAGAACCATGATGCTAGTGAGATCTGAATCCCAAACTTGTGGAGCAAAATATGTAAATTGTACCACTGAGCACCTTTTGCCAGTGTGTGAACACTACATATCATTCGCACATATAAAGTACTTCCACAAGGGGTGAGAGGTGTAGATCTTTAGCATGTAAATGGGCCCTTTTATGTACCATTCTTTATATATCTAAATTACATGAACGAAATGTACACATGTATATTTCTCACATTAGTGATGGCTTCACATGTAAAATGTTGCACACATATTAACAAGTGCAAGCAGCAAAAGGAAGAAGAAATGAACATTGAAGACTTGGTTATGGTTAGGAACGAGACAGACTTGTATACGGTTAGCAGCGAGACTGGTCATATGATGAATCTAATTGTAAGCCTACGTCCAAAAAGGCAAATTAGATCATCGGGGGAAAACACATTGTTTTGAAGGTTGCAAAAGAAGATCAAATCGTTGATGTTCCCCATATCAATTTATCTTCATGGACCGACCATTGATATTAAGGAGGTTATGTGCGGAACGTATAAATTTAATAATTGAAGCATCTAATGATCAGATCACACATTCAAACTGGATTCGAACATTAAAACAAGCAACACCTCTAAATTACATCAAAGCAGAGAAAAAGATTGAAACCAAGAAAATTGAGTCCAGCTTCCAAACCATGCAGAGAAAATGGAGATCAATTGACAAGTCAAAAGATCATTTGGTAGATCTTTGACCCAAGAGGGCATCTACATAACTCGGAGATCAAGTTTTCTCTAAGATTGGGAGAAACTGATACATGACAAACCCATGATCCATGTCCTTTCCTTTCATTTTCTTTCAAATTGAGTACTTTTTACTCTAGCAAATCCCCAATATCCAAAATTATCATCCGTCCCTTTTGTGCAGCTTTTTCGTTCACAAATCATCCCATGATTTTAAAGGGGAATGGTGTCGTATCATGTTGATAATTACAAAGTCCGTCTTTTTAGCATGTGGGGTCATGCAGGTGATATCTTTGTTTTGTCTTTCTATGAGTTTTATTAACCTTCCTTAGCAAATCATTCCTACCAAAACTCTAAGGTGTTAGTAGTAGTAGCATAAATACTTTTCTTTACTCCCCTTGGGTGGAGTACTCCACTTCTCAACACTTCCCTAGGGTGGAACCCAATCGGCGCACTTTTGGCGACACACTTTTTTTTTCCTCTCTAACACCGAGTCATTCCTCCTGAAATTCAAACTTGCGATTGATTGACTTTGATGCATATTAAATTTTCTTAGCTAACTATTCATACAAAAACCTTAAGTGTTAGTTGAGGAAGGATACATACTTTTCAATATCTTTTTCTTAGGGTATGGTTGTTTCCCTGTGGTCTCTCTCCCCTGGTCCACCGAAGATGCAAACATCAGTGTCGGATTTTGCAATACGTAGTTGTATGGTTCGGTAAAAGAGTGATACTTGTGAAAAATGTGTGTTGATTAAGTAGGAAAAGTTTCATTTAGTTTGTTCTCTGGTCTACTCAATTTATAAATTGTGTTAACTGAATTTTTTGGATGAATTTGATTTTCAACTTCAGTATAGTTTAATTCAATTCTCTCTGTCAACTAATTCTAGGTACTTCATTAGTGTATTCTCTACAACTAAATATCTATCCATATATAAAGGTAATAAATGAACTTTGTAACAAGGAAGATTTCATATATCTCCTTAAGTTCTTTTTTGAGTTTTTGAAAAATTGATGCCACATTTTGAAAGTTCATTTCAAAACAATGTCTCAGTTTTTTACAGATGCTTTAATTGAGTCCTTTCAGGCAGTTGACCCCACGGCTGGTGACATTTTCTTTATTTCTTTTAAATCACAAAATGCCCCTTGTTAAAAATAGGGTAAGGATTCTTTTGTCTCATTCCCTATTTCGTCTCCCTCCCTCCCTCCCTGTACCATTTTAGATTAGTGGAAGAGGAAAAGGTGTCAATTCTCATTCATGAAAAACCAACAGCAGATATTAGTTAAATAGGGATGGAACTTGATCCGCCGAAAGCCTCATATCTTGATTAAAAAGTTTTCATTTACCCTAATAGATTAGTGGAGCCAGATCTTTCCACAGTTTTAAAGAACGCTGGTTTTCTTATCTTTCAGAAAATCAGTCTTCATCTACCTTCTCTACCAATCAAAGAAACATCTTAACCCACTTCCATTGAGCCGCAATGGACAACATTCTTTGGCTATAGCCCACATATCTAAGAAAAGGTTCAAAAGCATTTATCAATTGATTGAGAACTGTATCTAAATTTGGCACTTAAAGGGAACAGAATAAGGATGCTTGAACGTGGAGGGAGAATAGGAAAGAGAAAACTAAAAAACAACCTTAGAGCATGTTTGGTAACATTCAAAGAATCATAAATTTGATGATTCTTCACTATCACAAGAAAAATGATTCTTCGTTGGGGATTTGTATAGTTGATGATTTCACAATGATATTGGTGTGTATCGATGCATATAGCTGAGAAAAATAAGGTTCAATATGCAAATTCACTTAAATGAGGATTCTCAAATCTTATGGCGGGGGGTGGTGGTCGGATCTGAAAATCCTAACAAATGAAGATTTCCATTAGTCCAAACGCTCGGAAATTTACAATTGCCAAACATAGATTTACCATAACATTAGAAAAATAAAAAATCTTTTGCCTAAAGATTTGGTTGCCAAATGTGACCTTAGTGTTTTTTTTCTTAATAATGACATTTGTATCGTTTAAAAGAATTGGAGATTGACGGCCGGAAAGGACCCAACTAAGAGATGTGGAGATTCTAATTACTGATTTGAAATAAGCAAATCATTGCATTCACTATAAAGACTCGAAGAAAGTTAAAGAAAATATTTGAAAATTTTCCTTGCAAAAACTTGCTTACTAAAAGTAATGAGGCAGAGTAACCTTCGTTCTTTATAAACCTTGTATGGAGCATATCCATGTGGCTAACACAAGAGTCAATTTACATTTTAGGGTTGAATTCTGGTCGATAATACAATATGTATATTTTATAAGCACAGTTTAAAAAGCAAGAAAATAATTCTTTTTAAAAAGGTTTCTACAAATGCAAAAATGAAATAAAAGGAAGAAAATAAATTATCATATGAGAAAGTGTAGTAGCAGAGAAATTTGACCTTGCTTCGGGAGCAAAGATGCAATAAAAATAGCTTCGATTATGAAGAGGACTTTGGTTGGAAATATACTTGAATAATAAAACTCAAGAAGAAAGGATTTGAATATATTTTTTAATAAGATTTAAGAAGAAAGGAAAATATTAAAGAGACGACATTCCTTGAAAAACGAAGAGACGAAGGATGACCATTGGCTAATTGTGCTTTCATTTATGAGAGTAACACTCTCTAGTAACTTGAAATTAACTTTCTTCTTTTCCCTTATTTATTTCCACGAATGCCCCTTTTATTCTTAATTACTCTTGAACAAACCGTGTCGAAAAAAAGTGACTCCTTGGTCGATCATATCTATTGAGATCTAACTCATTCAAATCCAATCTCAAGACAACCACATTTACGGTGAAGACTCACCTTCATGTCATTTCCTTCGGTTGTCATTTTTAGAGAAGGGTGGCAATGAAGAAAGACTTCGACCGGCAGCTTCACAAAGGAAAATGACGAAAAGAATAATGGAAGGAGGAAAAAGAAGAAGGAATCGAACAACCCAGTTTTTGGATGTTGTCATTCCCTCCTTTTCTCTTACTAATGAAACTGGGCTAATTTGATAGATTGGAAGCGTCTGCCAATTTGAAACATTTGACAATGGAATAAGATTGGATGTATATGCAAATTATCATTAGAAGTAAGTTATACTATTATTCAAGCCCGGTTTCTTCAATGGTTGAATGGAACGACAACACCCATAGTAACGGGCGTAGAGAGGAGAAGGAATAAGAGAAAAAGAGGTATCATAGGGTTTTAACATTAGGCTAACCATATCGTTAGGGGCAAACTAGTAAAGATATTGTTAGGGGGAAAATTAGTCCAGACATGTACGAACCATTAATTGGAAGTTTTTATGTATTTGTTAATAAATCTATATAATCTGGGTTTAAGTCTAGTTTTCTCATAAAAATCCTTATATTTTATGTATATGTTTACACAATATCAAATTAGGCTGACTCGTATTAGAGGGGGGGGGGGGGGGGGGGCCGCGCGGGCGCTGGCATGGGCCATGGCCCCCCCTTACATTTGAAAATTCCCTAAGGGCGCTTTTGGCTGTGTGGTGAAGTGAAATAAAAAAAATTACATATAGTTTTGACTTTAGAAAAATGAAATAAAAATGTGTGGCCATCCTATGTGTTTGGCCACACATTTTATGTGTGGCCATCCTCTATAAGTTAGTGCTTTGGCCCATCCTATGTGTGGCCATCCCTCCTTCATTTAGAGATTTAAAAAAAAAATATATAGTTTTGACTTTAGAAAAATGAAATAAAAATGTTATCGATTTTGGGGAAAACTTAAAATGAAAAAAGAAAGGAAAAAAGAAAAGAAAAGAAGAACAAAGAAAGAAGGCTTGATGGAGATTGGAGAAGAGATTTTTCAATTATTATTCTAATCTGTCTATACTTGCCCCAAATCTTATGATCTAAGAGAGGAAGAAGAGAAAGTACGTCTTTTTGTAGGAAATTCACAAACTTACAGAGATTTGGAGGTATGAATGAAGAAGAACGACGAACCCACTTTCTCTTTTATTAATCTTTTTTAAATTACATAGATGTACTGATTTCAATACATGTCATTATGTAATTTCAATCGTTGCTGCTTATATTGAAATCTAATTCACTTAAAATCAATATCTATTTGCGTTGTATAATTACATAATTTTATAGCTCAATCGGAGTTTTATCCATTGTGGATAAAGAAATATAATTGTATTTTTTCATTTTCATTATTATTATTCATGTCAGAAAAATCTGATTAAAAGAATTTATTTTAAGGAGATAAAAACTAGTGGAACCAGGCTTTTTAATGGTTTAAATCTTAGATATGAGATGCTCTCATTTTTTTTCTTTGAGGTTTTAAATAATAAAGTTTTAAATAATAACTTACAAGTCTCAAGCATAAGAAAGGACCACTACTCATCTTGAGAATGCGGAAAAATCAATGTTGAAACAATAATTGATAATTTCAACTCAATGAAAGAACATCAAGTACAACTTCAATAATTTGATTATTATGTATTTTATTATTAAATTTATAATTTTTTTTAGTTTTTTTCCTCTTTGGCCCCTCCTAAACAAAATTTCTGGTTTTGCCCTTGTATTAAAGTGTGATTTAGCGATGTCCCATTAAAAAAAGGACGTACATTGCAACATTTGAGATTTTCAATAGGTGGTTCCCTTTTGAGTTTCCATTCTTTCATTGGGGCCTGGTGAGAAGGAATAAGGAGAAATGGACATTTTTGAAAATGCAATGAAGAAAGGGTAAAAAGGTTAGTTGGGTTTTGGATAAAAGTTGAAGTTCCGTTCTTTCCTTCTCACCGGTACTACCCTATCATATAACATTGCAGTGATCGATGCATGGTGGGCTCACCTTTTGAAAATCCAAATTCGTCATCAGCCTTAAAACCTTAAGTAGTGATCATTTTATAAATTATTATTCAAATATGTAAGATACCCATCATTGGATTTGACTTGATCTGAAATGCGTGATGTAATTTGCTTTTACTTCTCCTTCGTTGGAATAAAAAATGACGGGAGTACCTATGTGCGATCCATCTAATGCATGCAGGCTGAAATTTTCTTTGAAAATATAGATGCAATAATTATAAAGGTGTTAAAGCTTCCGGTTTAGATTTGGAAAATGTGGGCCCTACATCCGGAAATCAGAAATCTTGCTTACTTCGATAGTGCTTCCTAAAAACAACTGAGCATTTGGTTGGAACTTGAAAGCTTTAGCGAAGATTGAAAAAGAAGAATTAGGGAGATATAATTATAGAAAGCAAAGTCTAATAGCAAAAAGATACCCAATGCTACTGATAACCTCTATAGATTCCTAGCCAACGAAAATGGAAAAAACTAATTAGCAAAACAGGAAAAGCAATGTGTAGTGATTAAGACCTGCTTGGGAATTTCACAGAACGGCTACAGTAGAAAGTTGACCGCTTATGGCCCATTTGTTTGGCCCAATTGAAGTCCTAGGATTGCTAAGTGCTTATTTAAGATTCTAATCTAATCTAATGAGAGCTCCAGTTTTTAAGTTAAGATTTACACTTTAGTAGATAGTGTACTATTGATCCTGCCATTGATTGGCCCACTTCAAGAATTTACCTTCGCCGGCCTATCCTTGTTGTAGATTAATGAACTCTGCACCCTCTGTACAACCCATTTTTTGGATTTTATCTTACTCTAGTATGTTTTTTCACTCTATGGTAGAAACAGCATGAGCCAGCCCTGCAAAATCTTTAGTCTAGTTTATTTGATTGATGGGATGTAGGGTTTTAATGTAAAAAGAATATATTTTATCATGTATGTGGTTCCTTTCTTTGTATTACAATCCCAAATTTTTTAGTGAGATTCCATTTGACCAAAAATTTATATTATAATTTCATATGGACGAATGAGGCATTTACAAATTAAAGAAATTGGATGAACGGATTTAATTTTTTTTTCGCTAGTGGAGGGTTCCCAGCCCCTTAGGGGGTACTAATCCCTCCGGGTCCAGAGGGAAGCTGGGTAAAATCCCCTGTAGCCCAGTGTGGTAGTGCAGTTTCGAACCTACAACCTCCGGGTGCAAACCATGGTTCTAGGCCATCTGAGCAACCCCTTGGAATTGATGATGGGATTTAATTGGAATGAGCATTTAAACAAAATCTTCTTCTAGCTATGGTCTAGCTACACTCTGCGACTTAAATTTTAATACATTACACATGTCCATGACCAGCTAACCACCATTGTGTTCAACAAATGAACTAAATTGTTTAAGATGATTTCTATTATTTAATTTCAATCCAAGATGATAGAACAGTGGGCCATCTTTAGTTAGAGCATTTGTCAAAGAACAGAACGATTGCATGACACTATCTATTCTTTTTGATAAAAAACTCATAGAAAGTTAAGAAACTTTTTAAGATTTTTCCTTGCGAAGACTTTCGTGCTAAAGTAATGATGCAGAGTTGCTTTAGTTCTTTGTAAACCTAGTATGGTTGGGTGTCGTCTATCTTACAATATGTATATTTTAAGCACAGTTTAAGCACACAAAAATAACTGATAGTTGGCATTTTTTAATAAAGAATTATATAGATAAAAAAGGAAGAAAAGGAAAAGAAAAGAAAAGAAAATAAGTTAATATTTGAGAGAGAGTAGTAGAGAAATCAGACCTTGCTTTGGTAGATTCCAACGAGCAAATATGCGATTTATCAGCTTCAAGTGTGAAGAAGACTTGAGTTGCAGATATGCTTCAAATAAGACTCGAGGATAAAGACTACATCATAAGACTACATCATATAAACAGAGAATGGGATGGATTTGGAAGCAGACGTAAAGCTATGCTGGCCCGTATTTTCTGAGCATAAGGACAAAGTCAGAATATTTAATTTAGATGATTCAATCATTTATATTCTATCAAAAACTAAATTTATAAAAAAAGATAAATTAAAAGCTACTAAATATTTAATTTATTTGTTGTGAGGAGCCCCTATGCTAAGTGCTCAAAGGGTCCAACACAGCTCCATATACAGTGATGGAGGCTCTGATCATCACTTACACCACTTGATCCTCGGCTAATAAATTCCCACCGTCCAAAATGAGTGCATATTCAATCTACCGATCTAACTCATTCACATGAGTGTCAAATGTCAGAACCTATGACTATTAGGGGGAGTCTTAGTCAAACAGTGGCCCCCCACCACTTATTACGGAGCTAACTCATTTACATAAGAGTCAAATGCCAGAACCTATGACTATTAGGGGGAGTCCCTGTCAAACAGCGGCCCCCCACCACTTATTACGGAGCTAACTCATTCACATGAGCGTCAAATGCCAGAACCTATGACTATTAGGGGGAGTTCCTGTCAAACAGTGGCCCTCACCACTTAATACGGAGCACCACACTCACCATAACCGGTGCTCAACTAAGGGATGCCCTTTGTTATGGAGTCTGAATTTGGTGAGGCTTTACGCCTTTATCCCACGGTGACCGTGAACTAATCACAATCAGCCATGTCAACGCGGGTAACCTATCCGTGTCCAAGGGAGGGTTCCCCACAGCGATGTGGCGGACCGTGATTCGTCTATTACGGTCACCGTGGGTCAAATCCTTCAGAAGATCCCGATTCTTTGTTATGATACATTAAATGAGGAAGGGAAGAAGACGATACTTATTTATATAATATTAATATGTATATATTAAACAAAAATTAAATTTAGATAAAAGTTACCTAGAAGAGAGAGTAGCTTCTGAGTAGTTCTTAGAGAGAGCGCCTTGCCTCTTGATGACTTGATTTGATCTTGGTCTTTGAAAATCTAATTGAGCTTTTTTTCTTTGGTAAGGAATTGAACTCAGTATGAGAGAAAGCTTAAGAACCTTTTAGAGAGCTTTTTTCCTTTTTTTGGTAGAAGAGAGAGCGCTCGTAGGAAGATCAAGGTCAGCTATGAAAAAGAGGGCGAGGAGACTTTTATAGGCCCAAATGTTAAAAAGGCCAAACTGTCCTTAAGATATAGCCCTTTGTATGGTAGTGGTGGTTTGGGCTTCGGTTAAAACAGTAAAAAACCAGCATAAAAGGCAATCTGCCCATTTTCTGACCGATGGGTGCCCAAGTGCGCTGGGCAAGGGTAGGGGCCATGGAACCATGGTTTAGAATCTCGGTCTCGGTATTGGCCGGGTCTAAAAACCGATATGATATCGATATCGGTCGCAGATATCGGTTCGTCGCGGTCGTCGCGGTATGAGTTTTTTTTTAATCTAAAGAAATTCGCAAAATACCCAAAAAATCCAGAATATTAGAAAATGCTAGAAAACAATATTTTTTTCCATTAGTAACAACAATAAATCAAAATCTCGGCCACCTTAAGTTATGAGTTCTGTCTGTGCCGCAGTTCGCTGTCTTCTCCAGTATTCATATAATGCAACCATTATTGATGCTCATGATCAATTTATTAGTGTAAAATATAAGAAAATAAAGATAACATATCAATCATCATTTAATACTAACTCAATTATCAAATAAGTTGTGAAATTCAAGACCCTGAAGATGACATAAAGTCACAAATATTCTAACAAGTAACAACAATAATTTTTAAGAAAAAAGATTTAATAAAATCATTTTCAAAATCCTAAATATATAGATCTAGCATAAAAGTATGTAGATCAATCATTTACACACCATACAATGATCATGAATCATTAAAAAAACATATTTATGATGAAATCCCCAAAAAATGATATATTATAATTCAAATATTAAAAAATCCGAAAATAAAAAAAATTAGAAAAAAAAAGTTTAAAATCATGTGTATGAGTAGATCTAGCATGAAAGTATGTAGATCTAACTTCTAAATGAAGAAAACAATACAAGTGACAAATCCAATGATTTCTATGCTTCATCTAAAAAAAAAAAAAACACATAATAAAATGCTTTAAGTTGATTTTCTCTTATCTTATATAATATTTTCTTCAAAAAAATAGATGTGGGTATTGAAAATCTACAAAAGGGATGTGTGATGGAGTATGACTGCTGCTATAGGTAGTAAGGGGATGAGTAGAAAGGAGAAGAAGATGAAGATGGTGAAAAAGATGAAAAAATTAGGGTTTTTATCATTTTTAAAATATCGGCCGATATATCAGTTCTCCCGATATTTATTTCATCTCGGCCGAGATAGGCCGAGATTTTGGCGATATTTACCGAGACCGATATCTCAGTGAGATATAGGCTCGATATGAACCGGTATCGGCCAATTTTTTATACCATGCATGGAACCCTGACCCAGCACCACCCGTTCCTGGCATGGGCCGGGCCATGCCGACAAGATCAACGGCGTGCTGGGCCGCCCAATTTTCACCTAAGAAGCAACAAAGCAGGGAGAAGACGATGGCAAGCTGACTAGGTCGTCTGAGTCTACCCTTATTAATCCAAAGTATTAAATCTATGAGGTACTTTTTTTTTTTTTTTAAATATATTTTTGGTAATCCTAGATATGGGGTGTATCTTATAGCGAATCTTTATGTGCTCCTGCGGTGGAAGGCTTCGGGAACTTGCCGTGAATACTTCAGATAGTTGGATGATCGGTGCTTAGCCTACTCCACGCAAAGAGTCATACTCAAAACTAAGAACGACTGTTAAATCACAATCACAACTCTACAGATTAAGACTTCGTCAGGAGATTAGCCTCTCCTCAAAGTGAATTGCTTTATTTGAAGTAGGTCCACATGGCAGGCGGGCCACATGATTCTAACAAAAGAATTTCTGTGAATGAAAGAATGAACCCCATATATCCATCAGTGAACTAAAGAGAACCGGTCACACAATCATATAAGGATTTCTGTAAATGGGAGATTAAACCCTGTATTGATTGATCAGTGAACTAAAGAATAAAACAATAGGTCACATGCCGTAATTCTAATGCCATGGAGAGCCCATCCAACCCACGAGAGTGATCCCAGGCATTGTTCCTGCAAGGAGCTAGCTCCTCACTTCGTCGGACTAGTTTGGCACTTACCTTATATTGTAAAAGTCAAGTAAAGTCTTCATTTTTCAAACAAGATATCACATCAAAAATACTTTAAATAAAAACTCCTTCAATCTTTTTCAAAATAAGTAAAAAAAGTAATAATTTTTATCCACTAAAATATAAAAAAACTCAACTTTCTCATACAAAAAGTCAAAAAGATTTAATGACAAACAATTTAAAATAAAATACCATCATAACCCACTTATATTTTATTTTTCCTTCAAAATCAACCTTACTTCACTTGACTCCAGAGTTGCCAAACTTCACCAGTGTGTCCTATTCCTCCTTTGGATGACGACTGTGGCACAATAGTCTTCACATGTGTTTCTTTAGTCAATATAGTAGAGGAGAAGATGCCACGTGTTTCTTTTGTATTTGTTTCATAGGAAAATGCATAAGTATGATTATTCTAGAGGGAGAGGTTGAAGAGTCATTCTCTATAAGTGGGTAGTTAATTATAATAAATGAAGGGGTTTTATCTATAAAAAAAAAATACTTTAGATGTGCACTAGACCGAACATGGAGCATTTGGCAAACATGCACCTAATAGGGAATCCATATAAAAAGGTACACTTATTTTACCATTTTATCGACCTTTATTTTCTGTATTAAGGGTCGACGGCGACCTTTCCTATAACTAGTGACGGTCGCAGTGGACCCTAAGCGGGTATAAAATCCACACCTCTCCTTTCTTCCTCTCTTCTCCAAATCCGATCCATAGTATAAGACAAGTTGTTACAATCAACGGCGGACCCAAAAATTTTATTTGCATTCCACGGACATCTCCACCCTCCATTTCTTCACTGCAGCAACTATCACTTGGCAGAACCTAGGCAGTGGATTACCACCTGGCTTGGGTGCTTTTGTCAGTGACTCCTACTGGGGTAGATACAGGACATGTGCCATCTTCCAACTCATCTTCGTCATAAGATACACCCCATATCTAGGTTCAATCAAAATTACAACATTTTAACATTAGAGAATTATTACAAATTTGCCCTACATTTGATGGGCGGCACCTGGACTAATTTGCCTGAAAGCCTATGTTAATGGGTAGGGTTGGTCCAACACATTTCCCAATGCAAGCTAAATATTTCTCGATTGTTTGGCCTAGATTAGGATTTGATTGTTCAGCCTAATGACCAAACAACTTGGGATTTGGCAAGTTTTAGCCATGACTAGCACTGAATTAGTGAGCACGCTCATGGATCACATATGATTAGTGTAGTTGATGAGTGTCATTCAGTAATGGGTGATGGCCCTTGTTAGGATCCATATTTGGGTCCATACTCCATCATATTTGATGGAGTTTATGGATTGGATTTGGGAAAGGAAGAAGGAAGAAGATGAAGAGTTTATGCATATCGAGGGACTCTGTCGATCTTCAATACAGAAAATGAAAGTTGACGGCGAACACAAGAAAAATGGTAAAAAAAAGTTGGTTTTTCTGTATGGATTCCCTGTTTGGTCTGAATTTGGCTAAAATTCCATGTTTGGTGCACTGGCCATATAAAGTTATTTTTTTTTTAAAATAAAATCCTCTATATTTTTTCACTTTATTTAGTACTCTATATTGCTCAATATGTATTGCATCATATCTTGTGGTGATGCCTTCCACCTCATTTGTCCTATGGGGCACGCCTTTCCTTAATTCAATCCCAAATTTCATTTTAATTGGAGTTGTTAGGTCTTTTAATTGATACGTTTGAAAAAAAAATTATATTGATTAAAAGACTAGTATACTTCACTAATGAGATAAAGTTGGTTCTTCTATTCTGTCTTTAGATCCAATACGAAAGTAACAATTTAATTTTGAATGGTTTGAATTTGACAAGTTTTAGCCCCACTACCAAGTTGATAACTCAAACCATAGGATCAAGACTCCTTTGATAAAGAGAGACTAAAAATGGACCTTGTATGTGACCCAGCTGGATGCATGAAAAATTAATGGAGGCAGACCTATGCATAGATTTTGACAAGGATTACATTAAGCAGAGTCTCATCAAATGTCGTAGCCGTTATTTTAGTTCCTGTGAAAGTTAATGGCCATAAATCAGGAAAAGTGATTGTAGTGAAATCTAATGGTGGTTAACGCTGAATCAATTTCGAATTAGGATGGGACTAAGAGTGTGAAGGGATTGAATTGATCACACCTAAGCTTTGTATAGAAACAAAGAAAGGCTTGTTTTTTGTAAAATAAATAAATTCTTGGAACGAGAAAAACACATTAAGCTGCATTGAGAGGAGCACTTTTAATGGAAGCTTCGCCGAAATCCTGTACAAGTAAAAATACTTTCCACTTTTAATGTGGGGTTTTGTTAATCGAATTAGACCAATGGCTGGAAAACTTGCCCAGTTGACTCATGACTTGGCCGAGCAACCTCATTTTGGAAAATGGCTGAGTAAATCCAATTGGAGACTCTATATATATGAAAATCATTGTAATTTTTCTTCTTCTTTTTTCATATTTTTGGGAATATGTAATTTTCTCAAGTTAGGTAATTATCATTAATACAGGTGATTTAACATCTATCTCTATCTATAACTTATAAACATTTAACTTATTTCTAAGTATCTTTAAACAATTTAAATGATAAATATACCCAAGCGACCATGTAGATTTTCTCATGTCAAAGGTTTTTTTTTTTCATCCTGCACAAATGTGGACCAGATAAATCTAGGGCGGTTTCGAACACAAGATGTGGACAGCGGACCCTTTATTTTTAAAATAGTCCTTTTACGCAATTGAAGAAAATAAGGATTCAGTCACCTCAGTTGCATCACATGTGTAGAATTTTGTCTGGTACAAGCAACAAAGTTGATTAACTTGAGACGTCGGAATTGCATATTGGCTGGACTTGGGCCCTGCTATTCTAAATCGCTGTGGGCGGTCTGGGAAATGTCCCTGTTTTGTGGGTTTCATTGGTTTCTATCAAAAGTTGATCAGATTGGGCTGAATCTGACGTTGAATTGTGAATACATACTTGTAGAGACATTCATGGGCCTAACAGGCCCAGCCCGAGGTTCAACCAGACAACCCACACTGGGTTGGGTTTGGATGTGATTTTAGACCCATGAACTGGGCCTCAGCCTATTTTCTGTGCTAATTTTAAATGGGCCAAGCCTGATCCACAAGCACATCTCACTATGCAACACTTGACATGGTCACATACATTGGGCAAATGACCTTATAAGCTTAACCACTTCCTAGAAGACTTCTCACAATTATTATTTACATGGGACACATGGAAAAGTTTGTGAGGCCTTCAACAATGTCAGTTTCAAGAGGACTTCAAGGCGTACACATCTGAAAAAATAAAGGGAAAAAAGTTTCACCCAATATTGAAAATTTTCCAATCTAAGGCTACGAAATGAATTGTTTCGAATAAAAATTTCGCCTTTTATCCACTTATCGCCCATTTCATGGGCTTTGTTTAGCACCTGACAACGTCCAACACACCAAAATTTTCTACTTATGCGTAAGAAGCCGAAGTTTGCATATGGAAGAACCACCAGCACCCCTATAGACTCTGCCATGTGTCGCATCTTAAAAAGCTGTACAAACCACCCTGCTGTGGAAGCAAATGAGCTGAGTAAGGTGTAACTTTCACGCTTGAAGGCTTGCCAAGCCCCAGTCCAACACAGCCGAGCTCAATGACAAGTGAAACCCCAGCATACTTGTGCTACTTTGATTTCAGGTTCTTTGGTCTGATGCCCAATTTCTGTGTCATACGAAGTCCCTGGATGGAACAAGTGGTGTGATCCACTAATAGACAATGGGAAAGAATTACCTAACAAAGTTGAATTCTCCGCAAAAAAGGTCAAATATTGGCTAGATAGGGCCAGCCGGCCAATGATTCTAATATCTTATTATATGGGTTCGTTTTATTTTTGTTTTCGTGAATTTTGTCTAACCATGAATAGGTACTCAAGAAGACTTTATACCCAGGTGACTTCTTCCACTTTATCCTCTTTATTTTCTTTCCTCGTATGTTTATTTGTTCATTACATTGCATGCATAACATCAAGGACGATGTTCATCTTAGGTTGGGGGTGGGTAGGGGATATTTTTAGAAAAATGGTAAAAAATGGTCAAAATTCATTGAATTGCATGACTTCTATGAAATTAAGATTTTTCATCTCATTTATCACCCCAAAATTTTTTTTTTTTTTTGGCTTCCTCAATATATACCTGCTATTTTAGACGCCATGTACTATTTTTGGAAAGTTTTAAAAGCTCACCTTGTTGGAAAATGGAATAACTAACTCCTCTTTCTAATATCTTATTATAGGTCAAAGTGGACCCCAACAAACACCATCTCTTAAACTCCTTAACATTTACTTAATTTACATATAATCCAAGAACAAAGAGTTATAAAACTTCCAAATATTCTTCTTATTCATCATCAATCTGGATTTTCAGCTTCCTTTCATTTGATTTCTTGATTCAATCAGATGTTTGAGGGCTCCTTGGTGTGAAAGATCAACTCACCTATAAACTTCCATCTCTTCTATGGCCATGAACTTCAACAGTTGTATCCATAAAATCATCTTTCTGTCCTCTAATTTCTATGGTTGTAATCTTCAAGTAAGGGTGGGAGAGAAGTTTTTGTATCCATGAAGACTTTCAGTGTCAGAGAATAAAGTGATTATATTTCAATGGTAACTAATCTATTTATTGGTTTGCTGCTTTGCCTCTTTCTCACGCAAACTAGATCCTCTAAAAAACCTTTTATTTGGTACTGCTGTTAGGGACTTGAGCAAGTGGTACTGATTTAATGAAAGAAGGGGTTTGATTAGTCTCTTCCAGTAAATTTCCTCTACAGCTATAAGCATTCTAAACCTCACAAAGTCACAGAGTTACAGGTAACCTCCTGGGTTTCAGCATAATTATTCATTGCGGTGGTTAGTTTCTGTGTGTTTGCAGTTAATTTTTTGTGCTGCATTATTTCTTTTATTTTAACTCACTAAGTTTAACGATGAATCGATGTTGATCGGTATCATGATCAACTCCTCAACCAAACAGATTTATTGGCATATATTTGTGCCATTAATCCAATGGTGAGCTCCATTGCTACTGGAGGAAAATTTTCACCTCTGCCAATAGAGGAGCAGGTTAGATTTAAGAATGGTGGGCCTAACAGTGTAAAAGATGGCCTAGCAGCATAGGATCTATATGATTGTTTTGGTAGATTAAACTAAGATGGAGTTGGTTTTAATGTATTCAAGGAAAAATTAACAACCTTTGGTGAAAAGGTTCACAAAATTTGTATTTTCTCCCAAAATCATGGTTTTTTTTTTAGCCATCTTTTGTCATGACCATCATCCATACATTATTATAGCTAATGTTGCTTGCAATTTTGGACAGCATCTATTAGAATTTATTGCTTATGCATGTTAGTAGATCTACAAACAAAATGACGGATTGTTTAGCTAAGCAAGGTGTAGATTGATCATGTAATTTAAGTGCTTCTATAATGTAGTTGAGGTCGTTGGCTGGTACATTTCTCTTGTACAGGTACACCTATGAGAGGCGTTTTATGTATGCTGTAATCTGAGTTGTGTTTGGTATTTTATAAATAAAATCTTACTATTACAGATAAAAAATTATTTATTTATTTATTTTTAATATCAAACCACAACCTTGTTGTGAGAATGAGCACTTTCTATTTATCTGACTATAAATCCATTAAATCAAGAGTTAGATTGATCAGATGATACCTTAGTCCAACAATTTGGATTAGGCCTTGTGAGTTCTACGTTTTCCCTGAACCCTATTTGTAATATTAATTCCAGCAACCCTACAATCTATCATGTCTTTTCTCACTTCATTTAAATGATTGACAAATTGTGAGATGTTATCTGCATAGTTTCTCTTTGAAACTCTACAGATGAGTATGAAGTATTGCAGAAGTAGTAATGTCGGGATATAGATATAATAGCTGTGTTCAACACTACACCTTTTTCCTTTGTTTTTCACATTTTTCTTTAGAAAGCTTAGTATTTTCATGTTTTTCCATCTAGTGCCTATTGAGTTTTATAAAAGCTGCAACTTAAGCTACTTAATCCTAAAATATTAGTTTCTAATTTGAATCGTCCTCCCTTTTCACTCTGTAATTCACAAAATTCTCCTTTGTTCTCCTGATGGCCAGGTTTTAATTGTTTCAGTTCTATCATCTTTCGCAGCACTTATGGATCTGTTTTCACCTATTGTTGAAGTTGTGAAGTTATTATGCGTTCCTCTTGTCCAGCAGATAGGTTACTTAAGGGATCTTGAAGAAAACATGAATGTGTTGAGAAATAAAATAGATGAACTATCTAGCCGAGAAAATGATCTGACAACAGAGCTCAATCGAGCGAAGTTACAAGGATGGAATCCTAAGGATGAGGTCAATAATTGGCTGAAAAATGTGAATGCAGCAAAAAACCAAGTGACTGGCTTACAGAGAGAATTTGGAGAGAATAAAAGGTGCTTGAAGGGATGCTTGCCAAATTATTGCTTGCGATGGAAGCTTAGCAGAAGATCACTTAAACTTATAGCTGCAGTAGATGAACTTACAAAGAAAAGCTCCTTTGATGCTGGCGTCGCCATCGCTCCACTACCTGCAACGGCGCACTTAATACCTACCACATCATTAGTAGGTACATCAGCTGAAAGAACTTTCAAAAGGATTTTGGACTGTTTGATAGATGAGGAAATTGTAAGCATTGGAATTTATGGAATGGGAGGTGTTGGAAAGACTACTATAATGAAAAACATTAACAATTGCTTCAGGGATGCCAAGCTTTTCGATATTGTTATCAAAGTGAATGTGACTAAACATTTTAACTTGAAGAAACTACAAAGAGACATAGCAGAGCAAGTGGGGTTGGACCTCCCCGAAAACCATGATGAAGAGAGCAGGTCAACCCAATTGTACAAAGCACTATTGCAGCAGAAGAAATTTCTACTCATCCTGGATGATATGTGGGATAGATTTTCACTAGAAGATGTAGGAATCCCGAAACCCACTGTGGATAATGGTTGCAAGGTGGTAGCAGTGAGCCGCTCACACGGGGTGTGCCGAATGATGGAGATGCAGATAAACATCAAAGTAGATGTCCTTTCTGAAGACGAGGCATGGACTTTGTTCCAAGAAAAGGTTGGTAAAAATGTGTTTCTTACTTCATATATAGAAGACGTTGCAAAACTTGTGGCTAAAGAATGTGGAGGATTGCCATTGGCAATCATCACTGTTGGGCGAGCTTTAAGAGATGTAACTGACATTAGAGAGTGGGAGAATGCACTATATCAACTGAGAAGATCAATCCCAGGAATAGAAGGCATGGAAAATGAGGTCTTTAAGAAACTAAAGTTCAGTTATGATTACTTGGAAAATGAAAAAATTCGATCTTGTTTCCTGTACTGTTCACTATTTCCAGAGGATTGTGAAATCAATGCAAATGTATTAGTAGAATTTTGGATTTGGGAGGGGCTTATTGATGAGATGGAAAACAAACAAGCTGAGGTTAATCATGGGCAAGTTATACTGAATAAGCTTAAACGATGCTGCATGCTGGACAGCGGTGATTCTCAAAACGTTGAAACCGTTAAGATGCATGACTTGATGAGAGATTTGGCCATTATAATCACAAGGCATAGCCCACGCTTCATGGTGAAAGCTGGGATTGGGTTAAAAGAACCACCACCAGATAGGGAGTGGGTGGAAGATGTTGAGAGGATCTCCTTGATGGCAAATGAAATTGAAATCCTATCATGTCAACCGAATTGCCCCGAACTCTTAACACTGATTTTGAGAGAAAACCCCCTCTCACAAATCGCTCCTCATTCCTTCTTCTGTCATATGCATAAACTTGTAGTCCTTGATCTATCTAGTACTCGCATTGAGATGGTGCCTGAATCTCTTTCTAATTTGGACAATCTACATGCATTGATATTAGCAAATTGTTGGAAATTAAAGAAGATACCTGAGGTGGGGAAGCTCAAGGAACTTAGGGTGTTGAATCTTCGTTCTAGTTCCATTGAAGAGCTTCCGGGAGGGATGGAAAGGCTGCGAAAACTAAGAATTCTTGACCTATCAAGTACAGAAAAGCTAGAGAGGTTTCCTGTTGGAATATTACCCAAGCTATCCCTCCTTGAAAGACTTTCTATGCTTGGTAGCTCATGTTTATGGTCATCTAATGAAACTGAGATGATGGGAAGAAGAATTAAAATAGAAGAGATCACAGGGTTGAAACGATTAACTAGTGTTAATCTTGATTTTGCTGACTCTCCTTCCTTTTCTTGGTATGTTAGATCATTGCAACAGCGAGTCTTAAGGCTGAAAAGCTTTTGCATTCGCGTAGTAAATTCAGATATCGTGGCACTCTCTCGACAGAATCGCATACAAATAAGAGGGTGTGAGTTTTTCAGTAGACTAAATATCTTCTTCTTGCTTCTAGAAGACACTTGCTGTTTGGAATTTGTGGAGTGTGAAAACTGCAACGGGATGGAATGCCTTATTGTGGCCCAAGATGACAACAGCAACAGTCTGTTACCTCCCAGAGTAAATAGACTAAACATTGCTAATATGCCCGACTTAGAAGTCCTCTACAGGGGACCCATGGTGCATGGAACCTTTAAAACCTTGAGCATCTTAGAAATCTCTGGTTGTCCTAAGTTGAAGAATCTATTCCCCAGGAGATTACTACGGAGTCTTCAAAGCCTTGAGTCTATTGAAATAGGTGACTGTAAGATAATGGAAGAGCTAGTAGAAGAAGATGATGGGTGCACAAATGACGAAAGGGGTAAGGGTAATACAGTTGATGATGATCATGTGATCAAACTTCCTGGGTTGAAGTCTATGAGACTCTGGAGTTTGCCCTCATTGAAGAACATCTGTAATAAAACACTGGAATGTAATTCTCTTATCCATATTCATATAAGAGAATGCCCTCACCTGAGTAAGTTACCTCTATTCATCAACAAACAACCATCTGATTTCAAGGGGCATTTAGAAGGAAAGAGACAATGGTGGGATGCTTTGGAGTGGGTGGATCCAGGCACCAAAGCACTCTTCGACCCATTCTTCATAGATGAGGAAGAATCTGATTAAGGATTGACGATGAACATATGTCAGGTTTGTTCAAAGCTTCTGGTTAATTCCAATTTTCCTTATTTCATTACCCAGCTTCCTCCTCTTTCTTCTTACAAATTTTCTGTTGGGTCTGTGCAGCCTTTCTTTTAGAAGCAACCAGTCTACAAAATGCCAACAAAGTAGCTGACATGTTGTCTAAGATGGATTTTCCTAAGCGTACTTTGCTACTGGTGCTCCTGCCCCTGGGTATACATGGAACAATATCTAAAAGATCTTCAGTTGGCTAACAGATATGCCCAAATGTTCATGTTCAATCAGAATTATGCATCATCTTCTGCCCAAGCTTCTATATCGGATTATGTGTCAAGACTCAGTGCTTTCTCTATGGATGAAGGTGGTTCTGGCAGTGATTTCCAGCGGCAGATGAAAGAGTTAAAGTTTATCTAGTGCCATTCTGCTGCAGGGGTCCTTTTGTCTGGTCTTGGAGTCTTTCAGTTTGCTTTCAGTTGCTTGTGTAGGTTCTGTTGTGTTGCTCGAAGTGTGGTTGTGCTGTGGTTGGTAGTTTGTGTTGCTTTGTTGTTAGCTCTGTTGCTGGGTCTCTTTCCTTTTGTTGGGTCTACTTCGTTGTGGATTCGGGCGTCTTTGTTGTATCTTATTCCATTTCAAGGGAAAAAAAAAGAAAAAAAGTGCCAACAAGAGAGATATTAGATGCAATATCAGATCATCAAGTTTCATTTCTGAGAAGAATCCAGTTGAGGATGGACAAAAAAAAGATGTCGGGTATTGTAAGGGCTGGTTTTGGTTGACCCGAGTACGAGCAGGTCAGCTCTGCTTGTCGATAGAGATTCTGCCCTTCCCCTGTCATTGTATCTAATATCTTTCCCTGACTTACAGAAAATCACCGTGAGAACTTGATCGGATGGTCCGGCTGAGGTTTCTCCAATGCTTAAGTTAGCCAATGGATCTGTCTCTTGGTTAATCCTCTGTTTAATTGAAAGAATTTTGCATACCTCCTCATCTGGTTCTTTTTTCCTTATATATTTCCCATTTCCCTGGATTCTCTCCCACCACCTGCGCACGTTCTCCTCCCTCCACATGATCATCTGGTAACTGCCAGGCCCTAGATCGTGGGATGTCTAAAATCCAAGAATTAACTCCTCCATAACTGCACGCTGGCACTTATTGATGTTTTATTCCGCATTAACACCTGAGCCGGATTAGTGGGTCAGGTTGGGTTGATCTTGACCCAAACCCCCCCCACCGCCCCCCCCCCCCACCCCCACCACACACACACACACACACACACACACACACACACACACAGGTTTTACACACACACACACACAGGTTTTTTCAAAACTCCTTGTTGATTCCACATTTCCTTCCTCTTTCATCTTTAGACATAAATTTTCTATTGGGTACTGATTACTGAAGCTCTTCTTCGGAGGCAAAACAGCTCTCTTACAATATTTTCTATTAGCTTTATTGGTATGAATACGCTCCTTGATTTCATGGATTTCAATTCCTGAAATTAATAGATTCTTAGAACATCTGTTGAACATTTTTTTTTTTTTTTTTTGCTTGAATATCTATTAAATTTAGGGGGATTCGGCGAGAGGTCCCTTAAAGTGTAACTTTAATGCAACCAGCCCACAAAAAAAAGTCATGCAGCCAAAGGTCCCTCACACACTTTCTCATACCTAAAATGTCTAATTTGCTCTTTCTTTAAATCATATCCCATGATTAGTAGGAAATCCCATTAATTGCCTTAGATTAAAGGAATCATATCCTATCACTTATTTGCCCACGATTAAAGGAATCCATTAATGATATTTTTAAATAAATTCTAAAAAAACACGAGCACATTTCAAAATAACATAAATAAATTTAAAAAAACGCAATAATTTCAAAAAAAAGGCAATAAATTTTTAAAAAAAGGAATAAATTTCAAAAGAACGCAGATAAATTCAAAAAGATGCAAATAAGTTTAAAAAGATCGAAATAAACTTCAAAAAATATAAATAAATTCCAAAAGACTCAAATAAATCTCAAAAGATCCAAAGAAAATTCAAGAAATACAAGTAAATTTCAAAAGAAGCAAATAAAATTAAAAAACGCAGACACATTTGCCAAAACTAAGATAAATCATTTTCCAAATTTCTGAAAAATTTGCCAAAAACTCAAGTATTTTTGCCAAAACTAAGTTAAATTTATTTCAAAAAACATAAATAAATTTCAAAAGACGCAAATAAAATTTAAAAATGCAAATAAAATTAAAAAAAATGCAAATACATTTGCCAAGACTAAGATAACTCAATTTTCCAAATTAACGAACAATGTGGCAAAAAACTCAAGTCTTTTTTGTCCAAAACTCAGATAGATTTGTCTAGAATTCAGATAAATTTGTCCAGAACTCAGATAAATTTGTTCAAGAAATCAGATAAATAGCCAGAAAATCAAATAGATTTGTACAGAACTCGGATAAATTTGTCCAGAACCCAGATAAATTTGTTCCAAAAGTCAGATAAATAGCCAAAAACTCAGATAGATTGGTCCAAAACTCAAATAAATTTGTTCAAGAAGTCAGATAAATAGCCAGAAAATCAAATAGATTTGTACAGAACTCAGATAAATTTGTCCAGGACCCAGATAAATTTGTTCCAAAAGTTAGATAAATAGCCAAAAACTAAGATAGATTGGTCTAAAACTCAAATAAATTTGACAAAAAATACAGAACTCAGATAAATTTGACTTTGACTGGAATAGAGATGGGCTTCTGGAACGGGTCAGGTTTGACCTGACCTGGACCAACCCGGAACCAAACCCAGCCCAAATCGCTGTCTTCTTCCTAGATAGAACCTGAGCTTCCTCTTCACATTCTCTGCGATGTTCTGGAACCAGAACCAGAAACCTCTCCCGGTTTGCTTCTTCTTCCATGGCAATGGCGCGGTGCGGCGCGATAGCAGCGGTGGCGAACTTCCTTCTCCGAAGACGCGCAACGGCGACCCCGACGATCCGTTTTCCATGGCTAAGACCAGATGGCAAGACCCAGGTCACTGTTGAGTACTTCAATAACAAGGGTGTCATGGTCCCCATTCGGGTCCACACGGTCCTCATCTCCACCCAGCATTACGAAACTGCCACCAATGATGAGATTGCTGCTGCCCTCAAGGAGCATGTGATCAAGCTTGTCTTCCTTGACAAATACCTTGACGAGAAGACCATCTTCCACCTTAACCCATCAAGCCGTTTTGTGATTGGTGGCCCTCATAGTGATGCTGGGCTTATTGGGCGCAAGATCGTTGTTGGAAGGACCTTGTTAGGGTCAGGTTTCAAGTCGAGTTCGGGTCAGGTCAAGCTACTGGACTTGTCGTCGCCGGAGATGGTAGACCCACCGTTTCCCAAGGAAGAAAGCCAGTCGACGATCTGTTGTTTCTCGTTCTCTATTACAGAATAGAGGAAGGTAGACACATGGAAGAAGAGGCCTGGTTCCAGGCTACATCAGGGTACAAGAGGTTGGTTCCAGGAGGAAGAATACAAGATTTAAAATTTTAAAATTCAAAATTTTATAACTAAAACAGTTGAAAGGGCAAATTAATCCTGAAACATGTGATTGTGTGGATTAGGGACCTCTGGCTGCAAACAGTCTAGTTGCTTGGACCACAGCCCTTAAAAAGAATTTGCTTGGACTGGAGGCTGGATAGATTCAATTCTAGGGACCTTTCACTAATTATCTCTTACGTAAATTTATGTGAATATTTCTGAAATACTAAGATTGTGTTATTTCCAACTAAAATCTGATGGATATCTATGGTTCTGAAACAAAGTTCCAGAAGCATGGCAGTCAAGGGCAAAAACATCAACTAAAGATGATAACATGGTAAAAAATTTTCTTTGAATTTCCCTTTCCTATTGGAATTTTTTCAGGGAAATGGTAGAGAACACAGGTGGGAAAAATCCGACTTCTTAAAATGTTTACGATGGTGTAGAAGTAAATAAAACATATTGATATCATATCTATAGTTTTATGGTTTCAAGGTTTTGAAATTAAGAATGATAGAACAGTAATGGTAACTGCTGAAAAAATGGTACTAGAAAGGCAAAACTGTTACCTGATGGCCATGTTTTATAACCATGATATGTGTTTGAATATTACCATCTGTATGTGCTCCACTCAAATATTCCCTTTTAATAGTGAAAATGTCTTGAAACATTTTTAATGCATGAGCTCCATTTGCTTTCATAGAGCTAGACAGGAAAGGATATCAGAAATCAACCACCTCACCTGGTTTTGAGAAAGAAAAAGGAAGCGGGTGGATTGCTTTTAAGCCCATATCACCATCTTTTTTGTAAATTTGAAAAATGAAAACCCCTTATGTCTGCTTCATTAAGAATCCAAGCTAAGCAAGTGGTGAGATTTATCAGGTCCCAAAAATTCATGAAATTTAGGAGCTCTGTAAAAAATGTTAGGATTGAAAGTGTCAATGGTTCAAGAGTCATCTTTTTTTAAAAATAACATTCAATAGGAAAGTTTCTAAGACTTTGATGGAGATGCATAACTTTGTACATTTGACACTAGTCACCTAATCATAAGCGCTAGAATCTATGGGATATCTGTAGGGGAAGAAAATTTCAAAATAGGGTTTAAGTTTTGCCCAAATTTCAAATAAGTACAAAAGAAGTCTTAGATATTAAAACAGGGCTTAAGTTTTCCATACTCCTTTGAAATCAGGACATTCCGCGAGATTTTGGGATTTTCCAACGAGTCTCTTCTCTCTCCTTTTTCCTGAATACCTAAGATGCCCTTCAACCCCTTTCATCTTGCAACCCTCTTACAACATTTCTTCTCTGACAACCGTCACCCACCTCTCATCCTCCAATGATAACCGGTTGCATCCTCATCCTCCAATGATAACGGGCTGCATCATGGCAAACCCAAGCAAAGTGTCTTGGGGATTCTATTTCATCTTTCCGAACTGGGCTATATTTCGGGTGTTCCAAGGTTTATTAACAGCCGAAGAACTTCGTAGTCTACTCTCCTTCGACTGCGGTAAAATTATGCATTTCATGAATGGATTGTTCTTCATTGATGGCAGCGTCAAATGCAAGGAAATGTCTTATTAATAACTCATCTCTATCTCGAAGGTTCATGATCCATCTGTCAATAAATAGGGGCCCACTTTCGCAGCATGCCCACAACTTCAACGAATCTACTCGTGATGCCTCCAAATCTAGAGGTGTCAAATGGGCCAGCACGGTATGGCACGACAGTCAACGGCACAGGCCGTGCTGGACATAATGACCGGGCCCGTTGGCACGGATAAGGCCCAGCCTGATTTAGGCACAACGGGCACGACAAACGATGTATTTTGACTGTTTTATCCCCAAATGGTAAAAAAAAAATCTATTTTTGGCATTTTGAACCTTTAATTTTAAAGAAAAAAAAACCATTAACGGTCATATTTTGGGCATTGGTGATCATTTTGATTTTTTAGAACTCTATAAATATCGCCTCCCATTCTAATTTCTCAATGCCAAACTCCACTACTCATTACTCATCCAAAAGCTCTCTCACTCTCTAGCACTCATAACTCTCTCAAAGCATCCAAATCTCTCTAATCATATTTGTAAGAAGTTTTTGGAGGACCAAAGACTAAGTCGCCAAGAGACAAGATTAAGCTGCCTTAAAAAGCTTTGAGATATTTATTTCATTTAAATTTGAGATTTCATACTTCTATACAATCCATATATCATATTACTCTCATCTTCTCTCCTTTCTTATATTAATTATCACAAAAATCTCTATTATTGTTAATATATACATATATATATATATATATATGTTTTTCAAATCTAATTTATTGAATACGGCTAGACCTTCAAGAAATCTTCTTCAAGATTTTTCTTCCGTTAATTTAGGGGAAAGAGACAATATTGTTGAAGTAAAAGTAAAAGAAGTATAGGAGGAAGAAGGCCAAGTAGATGGTAGTAGTGGTCGTAAAACATCTAAGACACCCAGAACTTCTTTAGTTTGGCAAGCATATAATGTTTTTAAGGTTAAAAATAAAAATAAAAAAGAGATTGAAAAAGGTAAAATATAAATATTGTGGTAATAGTCATACTGCTGGTTTAGGTGGCGGTACCGGCCATTTGAAAAGACATTAGGATATTTGTGAACCCAAACATATTAGGAGGACCCAAGGGGAAAGGGGGGGCTCAGGGGTACAAACCCAAATTTCAACTAGTGCTGTAGTTTAGGAGTTTTTTCTTATAATGTTGTTAATGCTAGACAATTACTTGTAAAAAATGATTGTATTAATTGAATTACCATTTTCTTTTACTGAAAATAATTTTTTCGAAGAATTCATGCAAAATGCCCTATGTCCACAATTTAAAAAGATTTCTATAAATACCGTTAGCAATGATGTTATTAGGCCGCAGCAAAGTAAAAAGAAAAATATAAAAAACTACTTAGCAAATAGTTCCGGTAGAGTAGCTATAACTACAGATTTATGGCAAGCTAGAAGTGGTGATAGCTTTCTTTGTATAACTGCCCATAACATAGATGAAAAATAAGTTATTAATAAACGAATTATTACTTTTTCTAAACTTGAATGGTCACACACCGGCCAAAGAATAAGGTCTCTTATTTTGGAAAAACTTCAAGAATATAATATTTTGGAAAAGGTTTTAGCTGTAACTTTAGATAATGCAACCAATAATAAAGTGGCTATTGACCAGATGGAAACTATAATGTCACTTTCAAATTTAATCGATGGATCTATTTTTCAAAATAGATGTGTGTGTCACAACTTAACTCTCATTGCCCAAGTTGGTTTAAAACATATTTTAATTATAACAGAAAAATCAAAGGTATTGCTAGATATATTTTTTCCTCCACATCTAAAAGACAATTATATTTTTCAATATGTGCGAGGCATGGTGTATTAGCCATAAATACAATGTAAGAATTCAATGTAAAAATTGTTAAATAAGGTTATTTCTAGAAAAAAAGTTTTAATGAATTTTGTGCTTTTCATGTACAAGAATACACCCCATGATAGTGTTGTGCAGTGCCAATGGGCCATGTCGGTATGACACGATTGAGCTGACGTGATATTTGGATTTTAGCCCATTGATCACAAGTAATTGGATTTTAACCGTTCCAAATTGCTGTTTTTGGTGTAGTGATAGCAAGAAGCTCAAGATCTACGTATTTTGTATATGGATTGAATCTTTATGCTTAGGACTATACAATGGGTTTGTTGGGCAGAAGGCTTACTGGATTAAAGGGACCCTGATAAATTATTTGGTAGGTCTATATCTTGCATAATCCAGCTACTGAAAATCGAATTCAAGCCCCTGTTTTTGGTTTTCAAAAGAAACCACTGAGTTCGGGCACTTATTTCCTATACATTTCCTTGTCCTGATGACACTTGAAATGTAACGCCCCAATTCCAGATACCGAGAAAACCATCAAGGTACCCGAATTTGGCGCGCTACTTCCCGAAAAACCCGAGAACTTCCAAGATCGTAGGTCCGCAGTGAGGTCCAATTTAAAACTTTTTGACCGACATATAATCAATGGTTAAATTTGCGGAAGCGTAATGAGTAAAGCGGAAGCATAAGGTATTATAGAAATATATCAAGTGTAGCAGGGCTGAAGTCCAGCCTAAATCTCAAAGTATAATTAAGAACATATCTGTAAACATATCAGTCTAACTCCCTGCTCACCACATAAGAAAACACTCAAACCCAAAAAAAGATAATCACTCAATCCCCCGGTACAGGCGCTCCATCCTCCAGCTCGGCCCCCTGGTCGGCTGGTCCCCATCCATAGTCTCCAGCTATGGGTGCCTCAACGAGCGCATCGTCCTCATAATTGGGGTCATCACCTAAGCACAAAAAATGGGTCAGATCTAAGGATCTGGCAAGTTGCAGTATACGAGTAACATAGGATGTATGCATCAAAGGAATATAGACAGTAATAAGATCAATAAGAATATCCAAGGTACAAATGTTAGGCAATTGAGTAAGATAAACATTTAAAATCAGGAAGATAAGATAAGTCAATCTATCTACACAATATGGCACATTCACACAAGCTGGATACCGCGAGATATTATGCCGCGGCCCTCCCATATTGAACACAGTCGCGGTGGGGAAATCTCACCAGTGCTAGGGATGACTAACCTCGCAAATCACTCGTTAATCTCAAACACTTATCACTCGGGAGACTGGATCGGTATCACAAAGTCCGTCTAAAACATAGCTCATCACTCAACACTCAAATAGCTCCTACCAGTGATGATTAGTCAACAGGCTGAGCTTAGATCAATTGAGTGAATGTTAGTGCCGACTCAGGGAATCAAATACAGGTCTGTTTTTGTCTAGGTTTGCCTTGCGCGAGCAAGGTCCCAACAAATCCCTAAGAGGTCTAAGTACAATACCATGGAATACAGTCCAAATCCAAGTCCAATCATTGGATCCATACTAAGGCCCATCAAGCCATGGCTTTAGTCTAAACAGTCCGAGAGAGATCAAAATCTCAATCCAATACCAGTCAGTCCATTCTCATCCATAATGAATCACAAGTCCAACCTAATCAAACCTCTTCACCTAGGGTATCATACATCCCAACATAGGTCGTATGAGGGCCCGCCTAGACATAGACACGAGTTATTGATCACCAATTACATCACCAGGTCACCTCTAAGTAATCCTAGGTTCAGGTCCTCCATTTTCCACTTACATTAATAGGTTTAAGCAAGAACAAGGATATTAGAGTGATAGTAGTGAAATAAACTCACAGTAATCGAATCAAATGGGATATCAAAGGTCCAATCCTAAGTAATGGTCCACTCTCATGTTCAGGGCCTCATCAGATAATTGGATCCCTAACTGGAGTCTCAAATGCCAAAAGATATTGTGTTTGGTGCTCCTGAAGTTACGGGCATCTTTGACTACGTTTAAGGGTCGAATCACTGACAATTCCAATTCCTAAACTCTATTTGGTGGTCCCCACGAGTCAAGGTCGAGCCACACCATTGACTCGTGCTTGCCATATTGATGGAAGTTCATTTGGATGGTCAATGAGTATAATTTATCCAATTAATAGGGTACAACAATATAATTTAACATATAAAGAAGGAACTAAAGGAAATTTCAGGATAATTAAAGAAGAATAATAATAATAGAGAAATCAAACCTTAGTCTAGCACATTGATAATCAAGGACACCATTCAAAAATAAATAAACAATTAATGATACATAAAAATCTTAATTTATAATTCTAGAGAACCTAAAGACTCATCCAATACTTTTTCTACACTCAAAATAGTTTAAGGATCTAATGGGGTGGGGTTCATTAAGGGCTAAGAAGTCTTTTATTTCTAATTTCTAAAATTAATGGGGTCAAGCAATATTATAAAAGCAGCATGTTAAATTATTCTAATTGGGTTCCTTAAAAACTATGAGACTTATTTCTAATTTTAGAAACAAATGAGCCAAGGTATTAAATATAAATAAGCATTGTTATGTTACTACATCACTACACCCCTCTCTTTTAAGTCATCAGTCCTTTCTTTCTCTCTTAATCTCCTCTTATTCCCATAGACCTTCAAACCACCATACTACCCATCATTCACATTTTGCCACATGGGGGTGTCCACAATTTATCATGTACTCACAAGTCACTAAGCCACTCACCCACTTTTTTTTTTTATCACTTATCCACACACGTCACCCATCTTCTTCTCTTCCTCATTCAAATGTTCTGTAACATAACACTCTAACGGTAAGACAACGTCTCTCGTGTGGGACATTTTACTTCACAAAATCATGGGCCCCACTGACCCAAGCCCAGATCAGACCTCACCATTGAGGTAGCCCAGAGCCCTACTACAAGATGTTGGGTCCATATCAAAGTTGGTGGCCCACCTGGGCCCCACAGATAAAAAAAACGAAACCCTTTCTTTCCTAATTCGTTACTGTCATGCCATCTTTGGGGATTTGGATGGTGGACCAAACGGGGTCCACATCACATGGGTTCACATCCCTAACATCGCCCCACCATTTCCCGCCCAATGGACGAACCAGATCAGCGATCGGATCAACCAATGGGTCCCACAATCAAATGCTGCAAAAACTGATTTTTCCCAAAAACACATCCTCTGTTGATCAAGCTAATGGATAGTGGGTCAGGGGTGTCCACTCCCTATGGGACCAGCCCCTCTAGGGTCACCTGTGGGTCCTCTATCAGATCCATGGTTCAGATCGATCATCGGGTGGCCCACCTGGGTCCCGGTCCCAACACAAGGAAATTGGAACCTCCCGGTTTCCATGACAGGAACTGTAACAGTCACCCCTTTCCATCCAAATTCTATTCAAATCAATTCCATTTACCTCCATTCATCAAATAAACAAATAAAATCATAAAAACACTTTAATGCCCAACCATCCATCAATCCATCCGGACCATTGATCTTCCAAATGAGATAAACTCATCCATCAACGGCCAAAAACCATAAAAACAAGTTCAACGGTAGATCTACTCATTTCTAACATAATTGAAATGGAAATATAGAATCAATAATAGAAATCATGCATTCTATGCTAAGTGAGTATATTGCACTTGCCTCAAATCCGGGTTTGCAAGAGAAAATAGTAAGAAGATCCAATCCAAGCTATCCAAACCAATCCAATCTACCAAGCCTAGTACCCATTCCATAAGAGAACAAAAAATTAGAGAAGAAACCTAGGGATAGAAAAAATCCTAGAAAATCATATGGAAATTGGCTAAGGAAGGAGCCTTACCTTGAATTGATTGGTAGAAGAGAAAGAGATTGATAAGAGAGGTAGAAGATGGCTTCTCCTTCTTGCAATTAGGGTTTTGGACTTAGGGATTTTAGCTAGGGTTTTGTAAAATGAGAGGTAAATCAGGGATAAATGAGAGTAAATTTAGGGTTCATTTCCCAATGCAATAGTTTAGGTTATATAGTCTAGGGTTTTTGAAACAATTACCATAAAGGCTTTTTTGATTGCATAGGAATGTGGATAAGGACATGGACATTTAGGTCACTTGGTGGAAATTTTAGAATGTTCTCAAGTGTGGAAAACCCCCTATATAAAAACCTATTTACTAGCAAGGGCCTCAACATCTAAAACCTTACAAAAATTATAAAAAGACATTTTATAAATCTATAAAATACACAATAGGCCTAAATCCTATAAAATAGACTAAGACTTAGGAAAATATCTATATACCCTTACTAACCCCTATTAATTAGTACAATTATGCTATATTATCATAATTAATAGTATTCAAATTCAAAATGAGGGCCCACCAAAGTGGGGCCTCACATGAAAAATAATCTAAGTAGACAGGTTGGGAGCTAATGTAAAAAGAATCCAGGCACTAAAAACTGAATCGACACAGTTTGTAACACCCCGGCCCCACCCAAGTGATTAACACCTAATTAAACTTGATTAGGAGTCTAATATTTATTTTGGATGGTTTTGTGATGGAGGTAGATTAGTGGGGTTTTGAGCCTACTTAGGTAGCACTATTACCTTTTGAATAATTTTGGATCCCGCATGTGTTTATATTTTTCATATGTTTTTATATGCATTACATAGAGCATGTCGTCATCTTCAATTTTCATATTTTGACCCAGTTGATTTGGACCCAATCGACCCATTTTCGGCCCAAATCCAGCCAAAGCCCTTCCTCCAAATTTCAATTAACTCCTTAGACTTGCATCCAAAGAGAAAAAGTTTCCTCTTTCCTCTTGTTCTTCTTTTTCATTCCTCTTCCCGACCAAGAAAGCTTATCCTCTCCCTCTTTTCTTCCTTCCAATCTTTTCCAAATATAAAGCAAAAGGTCTTGCATGTGGGCTTGGGGTGATTCCATCTTCATCTTCTTCATCAACTTCATCTTCCTCAAGCTCTCACTCCAATCATCTCCTCAATTCATCAATTATCTCTTCTTATGGTAAGAAATCTTCTTCCTAATATTATTCCAAGCTTAGAATGGATTGTAAGAATCTGATTACATTGCATGCATGCTCATTTAACTCATCTTTTACATTTCACCATTGTAGGGATTGGTATGAGCTAGAAACTTGGGAATTTTGCTTGTCATTGAGTCTAGAGAAGGACTAGAGTGGAAAAGCACATAAAGACAAGTAATGAGCAATTTTAGATTATACATGTTGATAATCCTTGAATGAAATGATATGTATTCATCTATGTAGTAATTCAGCCCAATTTTCATAATCTTATATGAATTTGAAGTGGGTTCTTGTAATTTTTTTTTCAGATCGGTAACAAACTAATTCATTAAAAGGAAAAAACAATACAAAGAGAAAAAACAAGAAAGAATAACAAGGTACAAGAGCATTGTACGTACCCTTTCTCACACTTCAATTACAAAACCATGCCCTCCCAAGAAGAAGTCCTATCGCGCCTTTGCATAGTGGAGGTGTGTGATAAGGACCCAACCCAGCCAGGGTGACAAGGCTGATGGTTGAGTCATTGGCCCACACAAGTTAAACCTTGTGGTTCATGCATGTGAGGCAGATTGCAAGTAAGTTAGGAAAGTGAATAAAGTGATGAAGCTTGACTTATAAGTCTAAACATCCATTGAGTTAGTGTGTTGATAGGATTGGATTTCTTTCCCATTTAAGTAGTAGGATTTCCTTTTCTAATTATGTGGTGATCTCTCCTTGATGTAAGGGAGATCTTTTTAATCATCTTTCTATCCATGTGAAGCCAACTATGGCTATTTAGTAAGAGAAGAATAATGAAAAAGGTATTAGAACTTATCCCTAAAATTTGTGCTTGCACAAGGAGGCTGTCCAACCTCGAATTAGATCATCTATCTCTCTTTTCTCTTTAAGTTCCTATCAGTATGTAATGTTTGACCAACATGTGAGGTGGGAAATTTTTTGTGTGAAAACGGGTGTATTTACACTTTTTTTTATTGGTAACGGTAAATTAAATTAAGGATAAAGCAACAGTACAAGAAAATCTCCAACAAAAAGAAAAAACAAAAAAAGAGTTGATACAAAAGCCTTATACCAACACCAAAAACAACAAAAGTAAGCAATAGAGGCCACAAGCTGAACAACTCTATGCACCCCTTGTTTTACTAGAGAGTCTACCATATCATTTGCTGATTGATAAATAAGAGAGAAAGAAACTTTAATCGAAGAAGATAAAGCCTTAATCTCATTGAGATAATATTGAAATCTCCAAGGACCCTTCTCCACCTTAGACACCCACCTAAGAGCATTCGAATAATCACTTTCCACAATTAAGCTTTCCTTGAAAGCAGAAGAAAAAAATCCTTAAAGCTTCCAAAATAGCAAGCACTTCCGCTTCATTAGATTCTTTTATACCAACATTCTTGGAGAATATAAAGAACACTTCACCCTTATCATTCCTAAGAACTCCACCAATACCCGCTGGCCTGGGCTTGCCTTTAGCTGTACCATCAACAATAAATTTTAACCAACCCGATGGAGGAGGACACCAACAGACCACTTTCCGATCCTTGGACGGACCACATGACATGCAAGCTACCCAATTCCGAAGTACACAATGTAAATTCATTCCAATAAATTCCTTTCTTAAAAGAGCCCATGCTGCTACTCTAACCTCCACAAGTAAAACAATAACTTCCAGCATTGAAGGAGATCTCCTAAAAATTCTGTCATTTCTTTCCTTCCAAAGAGGCCACAAAATTGCAAAGGGAATGATCCTCCCCAAAATTAAGCCACAACCATAAAAAGGACCGACCCTCCACTCTTCCACCAACTGACATAAAGAGTATGGGAGGCACCAAAGAAGACCACACCTCCTCAAGAAATGACTCCAAAGATAGGTTGCATAATCACAATACAAGAAGATATGATTAATTGATTCACCATCCTTCCCACACAAAGAGCAGCAATCCACCATATCAACTGACATCATTCCTCTCCTGTGAAGGTTATCAATCGTAACCACTTTATCGGAAACTGTCAGGCAACAAAAAGCCTCTAATCTAGGAGGCACCAAACCAATCCAAACCTGCAATAAAGGAGCTTGAGCCTCCATCGAAGAGTCCAAAGCCATATAACAAGACTTTGGAGAAAACTGACGAGAGGGATGAGGCTTCCAAATGCGGACGTTAGGCTCATCTCTGCAAATAAAAGTGTTAGAAAGAAGATTCAACAATGACTCATACTGAGACAACTCAAACGGACGCAACACTCTCGAAAACAACACAGACCAAGACACATTGTTCCCTTCCCAAATATGACAATCTTTAGCAGAAGAGTCTTTTATTAGATGCCACCCAAAAGAGTCTAGCAAATAAAAGACACAAAGGACCCCCACCAAGCCAATCATCCAACCAAAATTGGACACGACTCCTCTCCCTCACATTGAAGCCCACCCCTTTGTTAAGGACACCCCTCTCACTAGACTCGTCCCCCAAACTAGAAATGACTCTCCACAACCCAGAGACACGATACAAAGGAACTTTAGAAGGAACCCACCCCCAAGAATCCTCACCATATTTAGACACAATGTCTTTCCTCCATAGAGCATCTCTCTCTTCACTAAATCCCTACCACCATTTCGCTAAAAGAGCCCAATTCTTTAGCCCAAGATCACCAAGGCCCAAACCCCCCGCCCACTTTGGTTTCAGTACTTCACTCCATCTAACAAGATGCATTTTCTTTTTATTGGTTTGGCCTTCCCATAAGAAATTCCTTCTTAAACGGTCTAAATTTTCAATCACCGCCTTTGGCACTTTGAAAAGAGACATCTAGTACGCAAGCATGTTGGAAAGAGTGGCTTTAATCAAAGTAATCCTTCCCCCCAAGGAGAGATAATGGCTCTTCCACTTGGATAACTTCCTTTCAAATTTCTCTATCACAGGAGTCCACATAGCCTTTCTACTCGGATTCCCCCTACCGGCATTCCAAGATACTAAAAAGGTAATTGGCCGACTTGCCATAAGAGCAATGTGATCTTCCATACTCCCTGATGAGTGTTAAATATTGCATATTTTACCCCTCATTAGTCCAAATTTTATCGGCATCTCATATGCATATTGTTTGCTTTACATAGAGATTTTATCATTCTATCACATTAACGGATTATCGATTATCTTGTATAAATCCGATTATTTGTAGCCCATTTTTATGTAATTTATCTTGTGTAGGTGGACCCCGCGACTACATCAACCTTCCGGCTAGTGTCCCAAGGTATCAAGAAGAGATTTCAAATAAAGAAGTTACATGAAGAAATCTTATTGAAGAAATCTTAGTGAAGTGTTGAGGAATTCCAAAATAAGAGGAGTAGTCTTTAAGGATAAAAGGAGTCATTTTTTAACACAAAGGAGTATTTGGTGTATTCGTTAGAGCTTGGGTTGGTATGAAATAGGTTATGAGTTCAAATCCCAACAATTGCATATTATTTTTTATCCATCCAACTCACCTCTCCACCAATCAAAGCTTGCTATGACACAAATCCATGTGAAAGGATATGTTAAATGAAATGAGTCAATCAAATGTCTTCAATGTTCTTATATTTGTAGAGTGAGGAGGGGAGATCTTTTGGCAAGTTAGTCTTTTTACAATTTTATTTTTACTTTAAGATTGTAATTACGAGCTTCTTTGTAACTAATATAGAGAGAGTGTGTAATTGAAGATCATTAATGAAGATTTGGAGCTCTTTCTTGATGTTTAGTGGCTAAAGCTCTTGGATTAGGTTCTTCTTTTGAGGCTAAGTAATGTGATTAGTTCATTTACATGCATGTTTTAGTTTAAATTTCCTATTTGTACCTTGATTGATTAGTAGATTTTATATATAATTGTGCTAATCTTTCTCATTTCTCATGCTCTATCTCTACACTTGATACTTGGATAATCTCAATTGATGCTTTGTAGTTGGATTAAGTTCTCTCACATAGCATGCTCTAGAGCCCTTATCTTTGATCTTTTGTAGCTTGATTTTGATGATTAATTGTTAGGGTAGTTAGGTTATGATCTAAGATCTTGGCTTTTGATTTTCTTTACTTTAATCTTCATTGTTATATCATCCAATCCAATTAGGCAAGAGATTGCTAATTGGATTGTAGATTTGGAAGTTGAATTAGAACATGCATTAGTTGGATTAATTACATACTTAGTGGATTTTGGATTGCCTAATCTCTTATTTTGATTGTTGTTAATTTTATTTGTTATTTTCACTTCTAAATTGTTAGATACACATTTTACACAACTTGTTTTAAAAATCTACACATTTCATACCACATCTCACCTTAAATCTTCCATATCCACCACCATTCATCCACTAATTTAGTGTATCTTGTTAGATTAGCTTAGATCTTATTCATTTTATATCTTAAATTGTTAATTAGAATAGTTTTAATTTTGTTTCACATTTCAATTGATTTAATTCCACTTTCACACATAGTTTAATAGTTTTAATTGTTCACTTCAATTGTCATCATTAGCTATATCTTAGTTTAACTCTCATTTAATTGGATTCATTGCTTCTTCCATCCTCTCTCCGTGGGATCGATAATTCGGAATCTTTAGTCATTTACTACTTGACGACGCCGCAGTCTTGCGGTAAGTATTGCACATCTAAGTGTTGATCACTCCCTACCCCCACTAAAAATTTTTTTGATAGATTTATCTTTAATCCCGATACTAACTGAAAGTATCTTAAAATTATTTTCAAGACTATGATCTCCTCCCATCTGGCAGAAGAAAATAAGATGGTATCATCTTCAAATGGAAGGTGGGTTATCGCATCTCCATTGGAAACAACTTCAAAGCCCTCAATAAGCCTCATTTCCTTAGCGTTCGATAACAGAGTTCCCAACACTTAAACAACCAAAGTGAAGAGAAATGGAGAAAGTGGATCACCTTGTCTCAGACCTTTAGAAGCTCTAAAAAGCCTCGAGGGAGAACCATTTACCAAAACTAAAAAAGAAGTAGAAGAAATACATTCCCAAATCCATCCTCTCCATTTAGAACCAAAACCAAATCTTCCAAGTATATAATCCACAAAAGTCCAATCAACATGATCATAAGCCTTCTCCAAATCAATCTTAAAAATAACACCCTCCTTACGTGACCTTTTCCTTGAATGAATAAGCCCATTGGCAATCAAAATCCCATCAAGAATCTGCCGCTTATTGATAAAAGCACCTTGGAAAGGACTAATGATGAATGGCAACACTCTTTTCAACCTGTTCACCAAGATCTTTGACAACAGCTTGTGAACACATCCCACTAAACTAATAGGACGATAATCCTTCAGCTCCATAAGATTCGGCTTTTTCGGGATGAGTAAAAAAAGTAGCATTAACTCCTTATTAAACCTGCCTCTGCAGTGAAATTCTGCCAGCATCTCATAGAAATCATCTTTTAAAAAATGCCAACCAGCTTTAATGAAGGAGAAATTAAAACCGTCAGGACCAGGCACCTTATCTCCATTACATTCTACTAAAGCAGAGTAAATCTCCTCCATCTCGAAATCCCTCTCCAACCATCCCGAATGGTCAACTGGAATTGAAGAAAAAGAAATTGCATCAATATTTGGCCTCGAAAACTCTTCACACTTGTGCAAATTCTAAAAAAAAAGAGGCTATTTCTTCCTTAACATCCTCCAGCTTCTCAATAAAACAAGATCCCTTTTTGATTTTTCCAATGAAATTAATTTTATTCCTCACACTTGCCATTCGATGAAAAATTTTGGTATTCTTTTCACCTTCTTTAAGCCAACTCACTCTAGATTTTTGCCTCCATATCACCTCATCTATGTGATTTAAATCTTGTATCTTCTTAGTAGCATCCCATCTGTTGGACCGCTCTAGCATAGACAACCCTTTTTCCTCTTCTAACCGATCCCACTCCTCCACCTTCATAGAAAGAGCATCTCTAGAAACATCGATTTTACCGAACATCTCTAAATTCCACTCCTTAATCTTTCGTTTCAACCCTTGAAACTTTTTAGAGATTTTGAAACCTGCAAAGCCTTGCACTTGCACTTGCAACCACCACTCACAAGCTTTCTAAAGGTTTAAGGTTCGCGATTTCTAGATTGGTCCACTCAATAAATCTGCTAAATAGTGTGCAAAAAACAATAATTTACGTAGCGGAAATAAAATCACAAGCACACACCACAAGGACACCAAATATAAGGTGAAAAACCACCAATCCGAACTGGATCAAATCAAAAACTAAGAATCTCACAATTATAAGAAACTCAGATTTCCTCCCCAGATATCCCCTATCTAAAGACTGAAGTTACCTTGTGTCGCTTCACGCTTCAACGACTTCACACCGTTGATTGCAATAGATTCAATCCAGCGCTTGACTCTTCAAATCTTCTACGCAAAAAGATGATCTTGTACAAGGGATGCAGAAGAACCTGGCTCTCTAGAGTACTTGGCAGCACAACTCTTCAATAAATCTCTAGAGAATAATTCTCTCAATTAGATCACTAATTCAAAACTTGAGAGATGATCTGTGTGTCTTTGGGTTGTGAGAAACACCCAATTTATAGCCTCAAATTCGTGTATAAAGACTCCTAATCATAACCCACTTAGGAAAGAAAGTCCCTTTCAAGCACTTAAAATAGAGTTCGGATCCAACTTGCAACTCAGCGCCACGCTCTTGCTATAGCGAGAGCTGTCTCTGCCTCGTCTTTATTTTCTTATGTCATGACAAGTTTTTTGAGGACTAATGTAACTGACGTGCTTTTTGACCTTACAATCTCCCTCTTTTGGCAATTCTTGGACAAATCTTCCTAAAACAATACAATATGATCTACCCGAAAGAAAAACCCAAAATACATTTAATTTTAAAAACAAAACTCAACACTGTATATCTTGAATTGCCTTTGCTTGTAGAGGTCCCCCTAACTTCATTCTTCTCTCCCTGTATTTGTCCATAATTGACAAACAAAAATCATCATGCAGCTTCTCTCAATTTGGATCGATGCAATAGTAGCTCCCCCTCAATTTTGACTCCCTCTTACTATAATCTTCGTATCAGCGTTGGGGGCGAGAGTTTGATCTCCTTAATCAGGGCTTTTTATAATTAGCCACCTACACTTGTGTAGTTTGATTTTTCAACATAGTGTAAGCAAACTCTTTAGGCAAATCAGACCTTCTAACCCAAATTGGAGTCGTCTTGGCTAGAGAAAAACTCTTCTGCCATTGCTTGGTCTTGGGTAGACTTTGCAGCTTCTTGCAATGGGGATGAATGTGTCCTTTCTTTCCACAATGGTGACAAGTGGATGTGCGTGCAGCTTTTTCTTGAAACTACTCGACGCATTATGTATATGTGCAGTATGTAGAGTAGCATGTGCAACACTTAAAACAAAAACTGTTTTACCTTTAGCATTTGAAGTGGATACACTATGATCATAACTGAGACCACTTCTGTCAAAAGGAGACTTCTGACTACACAAGATGTTTTGTAAGAATTTTCGAACCAGTGTTCATCTTGTTTAGAGAAGATTGTTTCACTCCTAATTCAAACAGAGTGATCTTCAATCTTCCTTGCAAATCTTTATTTTCAGCTTTCACCTTCTGTAACTCTATTCTTATGGTCTCGATCTCTTGTTCAACCTTCTTGAATTTTTGACCATCAGTAGTCATATCTTCAGCTATGCAGTTCTTCTGACTTTCCAAGAGATGAACCTTCTTGAGTGCTTGCTCTAATTCAATTTTTAATGCAGAATTTTCTTCTTGAGCAGCCTTAAACTTGATAGTAATCTTGTTGCCATACTTTATCATCCGGACACAATCAACATATGTAGTATAATACAACTCTTCATAATCTTTTTCGCGGTCTGACATCTCATCTTCATTATCTTCATCAGTATCGTTATTAGACAAAGACTTAGCCATGGAAGCCACAAACTTGCCATTCACATTTTCAGAATTATCAATTGAAGGTTCTTTTTCTTCTTCTGATGACTTTTTATCCCAAGTTGTGTTAAGAGCCTTTTTCTTTATACCCTTTTTCTTATTGGCACACTAATTCGTATAGTGTCCATAGCCTTGACACTTAAAACACTTAATTCCTTTCACAGCATCCTTCTTCTCAAATTTAAAACTCTTCCACTTGACTTGTTATGACTTCATGTACTTCTTGAAGCAAATTCAGCTATATCATCTTCAGATTCAGATTCAAATTCAGACTCAATTTTCTTTTCAGGCTTCTTTCTTCATTCTAAGATGGATTTCAAAGCAATACCTTTCTCTTTATATTTTCCTTTATCCAAACGGTTTGCTTCATATGTCTGAAGATTTCCAGCCAATTGATTTACCTTGAGGGTATCCAGATTCTTTTTTTTCTTCAATAGCATCAACTTTAGAATCAAACCTCGAAGGTAAAGACATCAGAATTTTCTTGACAATCTTGTTTTCTGGTATTTCTTCACCCAGAATGAAAACAGAATTGACAATCTCATTCAACTTTGCATTAAATTGATCAAAGGTCCCATCTTCTTCCATCACAATGGTTTCAAATTCTTTAGTCAGCCTTGTAATTTTGCTTGCTTTACCGTGTTTGTACCCTCATACACTATCTGTAAGACTTCCCATGCTTCTTTTACAGTTTTGCATATGAAAATCCTACGAAACTCATCAGCAGAAACTCCATTGTATATGTCATTTACCGCCTTATTATTACAATTAGATGTATGCTTCTCATGATCCTTAGTCCATTGGACTTAAGGTTTAGGAACAGTTTGTCCTTTAACCACAATTGTTGATCAGGAATAGCCCTCTTCAACAATATCCCATACATCATCATCAATGGACTTAAGGAATCTAATAATCCTTTGCTTCCAATATGTATAATTAGAACCATCAAATAAAAGAGGCTTGGAAGTTGATGTCCCTTCTTTATTGAACACTATTCTAGAAATCTCTTTAGATCAAACACAGCAAATTAGTGCAACCCGCTCTGATACAAATTGAAGGTTTAGGGTTCGCGATCTCTAGATTGGTCCACTCAATTAATCAGCCCAATAATGTGCAAAAAACAATAATCTACGCAACGGAAATAAAATCACAAACACACACCACAAGGACACCAAATATAAGGTGGAAAACCCTAACCGGGTGAAAAACCACCGATCCGAACTGGATCAAATCAAACACTATGATTTTCGCAATTATAAGAAACTCAAATTTCCTCCCCAGGTATCCCCTATTTAAATACTGAAGTTACCTTGTGTCGCTTCACGCTTCAACAACTTCATACTGTTGATTACAACAGATTCAATCCAGCGTTTGACTCATCAAATCTTCTACGTAAAAAGATGATCTTGTACAAGGGATGCAGAAGAACTTGGCTCTCTAAAGTACTTGGCAGCACAACTCTTAAATAAATTTTTAGAGAATATTTCTCTCAATTAGATCACTAATTCAGAACTTGAGAGATGATCTGTGTGTCTTTGGGTTGTGAGAAACACCCAATTTATAGCCTCAAATTCGTATACAAAGACTTCTAATCATAACCCACTCAGGAAAGAAAGTCCTTTTTAAACACTTAAAATAGAGTCCGGATCCAACTTGCAACTCAGCGCCACGCTCTCGCTATAGCGAGAGGTGTCTCTGCCTCGTCTTTATTTTCTTTTGTCCTGACATGTTTTTTGAGGACTAATGCGACTGACGTGGTTTTTGACCTTACACCTTCACTAGGAAATCTTTATTGGACAACCAACAGTTTAAAAATCTGAAGGGTTTAGGGCCCCAGTATGTGACATTAAGTTTAAGCATAATAGGACAATGATCATTTACATATCATTTACACGTCATTTACACATATGATGCGTAAATCGATGCAAACAAACTTAATGGTATGTAAATATTACCCATGCAATTTATTTACGTATGTAAATCACCCTAAACAAACAACCCCTTATTGTCGGTTGTCTCCATTACTATGCAAGTGTATTGAACTCTGATTTATTTTTTAATAGTATGCCTACCTAGAAATTGCTGCTTCAGCAACTCCATATTGAATGGAGATAAGAAACCCAGAGGCATTTATACCACCAACACCACCTAACTACTATGAACTCAAAATTTTTTGGTAGAACTCAATTGAGGATTGTTATATGGTCTAGTCGCACCGTCCAATGCCAAAAACAAACAAATCTCCAAATAAATACATGTCGTATTTTGTGCATGGTGCATGCACCGACCAAAGCTTTAATATGAGGGACAGAGCCCTAGAAATATGCCCATGAGTGTGGACAGTATACTCTAGACATAACTCCATAACTAATAATAACACTGACCTTGACTGAATTCATATTCAGGACCTCGAAGTTGCAGTAGTGAACTCCTTCCACCATAGACTTTATAACCAACACCCATCTTGATGGTAGAGAAGAAACATCAATACAGTGGTGCCTTCTGAATCAGCTTGGAAGCTTCCTATCACCACTACCCTTGTGATTGGCATGCAACCAATTAAGTAGTCACCCAAAGGGCTTTCATTTTAGTTGTCATCGGAGCACCAAAAGAGGTGCACCATACACACACATTGGGTACCCCATGCTTCACCAATTAAATATCTTAGCCCAACACCTTGTCTTGAATTGGCACTCATACTGATTTAATACTAATTTAAATTTTACTCATTATTGGATTGGAATTATAAAGATGTAACTTAAGAAATTAAATGATTGAATTTCAAGGCACCTAACGTAACGGTTGTGATGATCTGATTAATTTTTTTTTCAAAAATTATATCCACTACGAGACCTTTTTAATCTACTAATTCCACATGATTGAAATGTATCTAGTTGGATATCACAAGAGACTTAGACTGTTACCTTGCCAGCCATGAGAGGTACCTCTCAACAGGAGAAAACAGATGTGTGTGTATTGTACACACACACAAAAACATCTTAAGAATTAGAAAAACAACCAAAACCAAAAGAGACAGATATCAAAATGAGAGAGAGATTGTACCAAAGCTGTGATCAAATGGGGGAGATCCGTGGCCTCTTTGAATCATCCTCATTGTTGTTCTCGAAATCGATCTGCTGAGAAGGAGAAGAATCATCGATAGTAGGAAGAGATCAGCAAAGAAGAATCGATCAGCTGAGAAGGAGGCGGGGTTATTTTGGTAAATACAATATTTTTTAAAGGACAATTACGTCAAACAACCGTTATTCCCGCTTTTGCTCCTCCTTTAGGTGAATAAGCTCCAAAAAAAAGCTGCCCTGAGCAGCTTATATTTAAGAGGTTAACCTCTAAATGCTAAATATATGTTCTAATTTTAAATTTTGATTAGAGTTTTATCAAACACTCAAAATTAATAAGCTCTAAATCATTTAATAAGTGCTTATTTTGAGAGTTACCAAACCGGCCCACGTGTCTCTATATGGGCATTGAAAATAAGGGTTTTGTAGGGTCTAATAGGGAAAAGGATAGGGTTTCTTCACCTGGGTATTGAGAATCATGATATTTTAGTATTTGGGTAATTGGTGGGTGTGTGTAAGAATCCTGGTTTTCATATGGGGAGATGCAATGCCCATTCTTGTATGGGGAATATTTTTTTATTTGCATATTTCTATGGGGTGTTTGGATGGGCGAGAAAGATGAAAGGGTGCTTGGTGTTGTGGGTACTATCGATGAAGGTATTGAAAGCAATTACCTGGTCACCAAACTCGTCCAAATGAGCTCAAATCTCGGTGAAATTCATTATGCAAGCAACTGTTCGATGAAATTCCCAACCCAAATGTCTTCCTATCGAACGCAATCATTAAAGGGTATTCTCGGCATGAATTGTATGGCGGTGCTCTTAAATTGTATAGTTGAATGCAGCAGGAAGGTGTAGTCACAGATGGGTTCACTCTCCCTTACGTGCTCAAAGCCTGCAGCAGCTTGCCCGCACTCAAAACTGGTCGGGAAGTTCATGCCCAGGTTTTCAAGCACGGGTTCAAATCAGATGTCTTTGTGCGGAATGGTCTTATAGCCATGTATGCAAAATGTGGTCTGCTTGGATGTGCCCCATTGGTTTTTGATGGATTGTGTGAGAGGACTGTGGCTGGATGCAGATGGCTTCTCCTTGCCACTAATTGGAGTGGGCAAATAACAAGTGCTATATGCTTCTTCAGTATATATGACTCCTTTAGACCATTTTTCCTTCTTTCATCTTAAATAAAAAGTTTCCCCTATAATAAGTTCTTATTTCAATGGTTACCAAATACTCTATTATAAAATAAGAACTTTTTTTTATATAATTTTACCAAGCAGTCTAATTATAAATTAGAACTTAAAAATTAGAGCTTTTATTTTAGACCTTAATTTAATTAGCTCTTATTCGTTAGATTAGAGTTACTAGACGGGACCTTAGTCATATTTTGGTGAGAACATTCCGCACATAATGCCAAGTGAAGTCATTAGTGGGGTCCACTTGGGGCCATTCCAATCATGAGAGAAGTCGCTGATAAAAAGATCTCACCCATGCCAAGGAGGATGCAAAATGTCAACCCCATTGCCAAATTAACCATTTGGCCGGCTGCAAAGTCTTAGTTGGCTAATTCATTAGGTAATGGAATTGAGTTGCAATTTTCAATTTTGAAATGTGGACTGTGATTAGACTTCATATTGAAGATTGAAAGGAAGCAGATTGATGACAACTGAATTTCTCAATACACAGAGCTAAACTGAGCCCAAAGGCTTGTCCGCTCGAGCGAGCATAACCCCTACTTGAGTGAGCCTTGCCGCACCCGCCAATTACAGATAAGCCCCTGTAATTAAATAAAGTCTATATCATACTTCACCAATCCATCAATCTCCCACTTGAAGTGGGCCCCACTAATATGTCGGTTGAGCGAGTACAACCATCATATCTGTAATATGTCGGTTTAATCTAGACCATCTGTTATAAGGTTAGGTCCGACGGTTTTGGATGTCTAGAGGTTTAGAGCTTCATATATTTATACTGGGTGGTGAGAGTATTAAAATAAAGGGTGAAACTGAGAGAGAGCAAGAAAGACAATGAGTGCTTTTACTCTTGTGGGAATTTCCAATAACAGTGGACGGCGTGAATCTCCTGTAGACATGGACAATCTTGCCGAACCACGTAAATCTGTGTCTCGTGGACTGATTGTGTGATTGTGATTGTCTCGTAAATCGTGCGTGTGTTTTCGATCCTAACACATTGCCCCTCTCAATTCAGGTGACCCTTTTAGAATCCAGCTAAAGTTATTCTCAATAAAAAATTGACCCAACCTAGGTAACTTTCAAGTGTCCAGTGGAGCCTCTGAGACTAAACCCACAAATGCAACTCAAAAGCCTAGGTAATTTTTAGGTGCTCAGTGAAGCCTTTATAAGCCACAACACACTAATTTCATTGTACTCGACCACGTTGGGCCGGATCAACCAATTTTAGTTACTGGACCCGAAAAAACCTGCATTCCGCCCAAGTCCCAAAAATAAAATAAAGAAGAAGAAGAAACCTTGAAATCAGCCTAATAGTGTCAAGAGGCACGGTTTGGTCCCATTTAATGTTATGGTTCTCCTCATTGATGGTGATTGGTAGCCGACGTTTCCAGATAAGACGACAAGCCATGCCTGAAACTTGACATTGGTGTTTGTGGTGGTTGGAAAATGAACCAACCAGCATGCAAAGATAGAGAGGGAGACACACACGGCTCGTCTATTGTCCTCAAAATAGTCGAAGCCCATTTGACAATTTACGCAGCTTTCGCCAACGCATCGAACAGGGTGTGAACCTAAGTGTTAGGAGAGCGTGCAGCATAGCGCGAAATGCTAAATTTTAAAATAATTATATATGTGGAGTACCTTAGGTGCACTTATATATAGTATTTATGGGTTTATAAACAATCAACTAATGGGCACAAATATATCTTATCAATATATTTGATGTATTAAAAAATAGTGAAAAAAATAACTTTGCAATTTGATCAAATAAAATAGAAAATAATTAATAAGTCAAAATAATTTTGCACGGTTTGCTCCATATTCGGTCGATCCGCGCTCCGAAGACGGATCCGCTCCGAAAGCACCAATCAGCATTTTCGAAGCAGGATCGAGAAGGTTGAGAGGAGGTTCTCGGCACTAAGGTTTGAACTTGAAGAATAGTAGCTTTTTTTTTTCTTTTTTTTCTTTTTTATCGGAGGGTTCTCGACCCTTTGGGCTGGACTAATCCTTCCGGGCGCAGAAGGAAGCCGGGTAAACACCCTTGTGGCCTTAAGATGGTAACACTAGTGAACTCAACTTTCGATTCCTAAATAAGAGGGGTGGGTTGGTGTCGATACCAAGACTTCTAACTTCGGAAGAAGGAGGAACTGTGGTTTTGACCACTCAGTCTACCCCTTGGGGTTAAAGAAGAGCAGCTAAGACAAGTGTTTCACTTGGTTGAGACATCTTTTCCAAAAATTTCACCATCTTTGATTGATGGTTTGATCGACAAGAACAACAACTCAGTACATGAACTCATGTGGTAATAAGTCCACATATCAAGTAATGGTTTTTTTTTTTTTTTATCAGTCCCAACAAATCAAATTGCCCGTCTACTTACCTGTTGTTAGTTATTGTTGAGATCCAACTAATTAGATTTGTTTCAGAGAAATGATCATTTCCATGTCCCAACAAACCAAATTTGCCCTTCTACTTACCTGTAGTTGTCAGATCCAACCAATTAGATTTGTTACAGAAAACTGATCATATCTTTGATCTATGTATGCAGGTGGACCTTCCTGAGTCCTGACTTTCTGTACTAATCTGTTTGACAGGGCTCTAGGTCAAATAGGCTGTTGTAGATTAAATATAAACGGTAGCTGTTAAATTTAGGAAAATCCTTCATATAGTTTATATGTTCTTGTGAGGTGTACTTAGATGCAAGTTTACAAATGAGAGGATGGAAGGAGGGCAGATTGAAAGGTCTCATCAGGGACAAGGGATATGCAAAAAAATCAGCTCCACTGGATTTCTAAACCTTTATTTAACGGCCTTAAAAATTTAATGGCATCTTAACTGTAGATCTTCTTGAGATTCAATCGAGCTTCAGTGAGTGTAATTGGCCTGATCCAATTGCTTGGAGGGTAACATTTTCCGCTAAATTTACATGTGCTGAATGTGGTTCATTCAATAAATATATTGAACTCTCCCTTTATATTTAAGCTAATACAGCATACGAGTACCAGTAGATTGGATGAAAAAGGTAAAAGCTCCATGTTGGCATAACAGGGGACATTGATAACAGAGTTCGGGATGGAGATATAAAGAGACAGGGACTAAAGATTGTGAGAATTACATAGGGAGATTCTAAGGGGATGTTTTAATGAGAGAAAATTTTCAGATGAGCTGATTTTACCCAGAAAAAAAAACAAGAAAAGGGTTTAATACCTTAAGCTTTCATCTGGAGATATAAAGAGACAGGGACTAAAGATTGTGAGAATTACATAGGGAGATTCTAAAGGGATGTTTTAATGAGAGAAAATTTTCAGATGAGCTGATTTTACCCAAAAAAAAAAGAAAAGGGTTTAATACCTTAAAGCTTTCATCAAAGAACATTTCATTCCCCTAGTAGTCCTTTTACCCATAGCTGTTTCTTTGCGAGAATTCAAGGGATTTCTATATGACGAATTTTTGAATTTCAGAGTGGAATTTCTAATGCCACTTAACTCGAGCATCCAAAAATTCCACCAAAAAATAAAGAGAAATCCCAGGACAGACGCCCGGGACAAGCGGCGGACAGACACTGTGATTTTGGTGTCTTGAGAAGCGTGCGTGCCTCTAACATCTGTCATCCGCTTGTCCCGGGCGTCTGTCCCTAACATTGCTCAAAAATAAAATAGCTAAAAGTTTCCACATGCTTCAAACGTTCTCGAATCCACCAACCACATGAGCAGGAAATTTCAATTCCCCTTGTCCCATAATCTCATCTCTAGCATTCTCAATTTCCCAATGTCCAGTCTTCACTTTTATGAACTGAATCCTCAAAAGGAAATGTGCAACAGCCAGTATTTATATTAGAAGCATGAAACAGATTGCCCAAGAAACCATTCATTTTTATATTCACCCCTCCCACTGGGATTGAAATAAGATCCCAGCCAAATTTCACAAAACATGGTGGTAGTAATTCCATCTCCACAAATCAAAAGAGCCCAAAAAAAATACACAAGCCCCAAATAAGAAATTCAACCATTAGTCATTTCTTCACCTATCATATTTTATAAAATCCTAACAGAAAAAAAAATGCATTTTTTTTATTCTTCTCAAAAGAAAGAGAAGAAAGAAGAAAAAAAAGACAAAAGCCCAACCTCCATTTCAGCTCTAATGGCTTCCACGGTTTACCATTTCCATGTAATGATTGATCGACTCTTGCCTCTGCATCCTCATCTCCTCATTGAACTTCTTTATGAACGCTTCCACTCGCCGGTTCAACTCGTCCTGACCCAGCGACGATTCCTTCCGAAGCAGCTTTCCCGAACCCGGCGATGGAGATAAAGCTGGGGAGTGTTCCTTGGTTGTCTCGGATTTCTTCATCACCGGCTTCGGATGATCCTGACCGTCGGCTCTCACGCGCCCGTGAGTCTCCCATGTGTCGGATTTCTTCAGGTGGCGTGTGAGTGGAATCGCGCGGCCGTCCGTTATCGTTTTCCACGTGCTTTCCAACGTTTCGTGCCGTTTCGGCTTTGCTACTCCCAATGGCCTGTTCCCTGCGCGCAAGAGGAAGAGATAACTGTCAGATGAGTCGTAAAATGACACTTTTGCCCTTGGAATTTCAGATTCCTCACTTCTTTCAATGCTCCCAAGAAATATTTTTAAAAAGAATATTTTTTTTTCAAAGAGCCGTTGTTTCACGTACGGCTACATCGACAGCACTAAAAAAAGTCATTTCGGCCGGTACATCTGCGTTCTAGCCGTTTCGGTCCTGGCCGTTACGAGCTGGAACTGTAGCTGAGAACATGCTTTGGTTGGGGACATACAAATACGAAAACCACCGTGCTCATGAAGATTCCAGAAAGAAAGAAAAATTAAAATAAAACCGTTCTCTAATATGTGCCAAGACACTGAAAGTGACCGTTTTGCCCTTCGGATATGAATCTAATGGTTGGAAAATGGGAACGAGGCAGTGATAACATGCACCAAAACGCAGCGGCGCACGTTTACTTCCAAATCCCCGGACACTCCGCCGGCATCAGAATCAGATTGACTGCTCACTGCTGGAATCCAACAAATTCAGGCCATTTTATGACGCCGGTCGAAACCCAAAAGCAGAAAAATCTACTAACATGCGCCGATCCAGCTAAGGCCCACGTTATCATCCCCAAACAGAATCGGCTCCTCAAAGATGTCAGGACACCCCCAAATCTACAAACATGTTAGCTTCTTCAAACCCTAATTAGGATCGGTTCTACGAAAAAAAATCCCAATCTAGACATTTTTTTTCCGATAATAGCTTCTGCTCTTTTCTTTGTCAAAGAAGAGATTTTGCACGAAAAGGAGCACGTCAGCACGAAAAAAAAGCAAGAAATCTGGACTTTTCTTTTTCAAAGAAGAGATTTTGCTAACATGCGCCGGCACGGTAAAGGAGCACGTCAGCTTCCAGAAACGAAATCCGAATCCTACGCCAATCAGATTCAAATTTACTCTCTACAGATTCAAAAATTCTTACCTTCAGGACTGGCTTTGACGCTCTTCCGATGCCCGATCCTCACAGAAACCAGCGGTTTCTCCTTCGACACCAACGAATACTCCATCGAATCTCTCCTTCTCGGCTTCCAATCCGATCTCGATATCACGAACTCCTCTTCTTCCTCCTTCCCCTTCACCTTCTCCATATCTCCATAAACCGCCTCCCGATTCACCTCAAAATCCGGCCGGATCTCCGCCGGACTTTTCAGAACGACAGCCGGAATCTCAAAATCGTGCTGGACCTCGACGGAGCTCTTCTCCGGAAGCTCCTCGACAGATGCCTCCTGCTCCTGCTGCTGGAACTTGGAAGATGCGACGATGGAGATGATGATGCCGTTGATGACGAAGTAGAGGTAAGGAGGAGTGAGCCATGAGAGGAGAGAGGACCAGATCTGCGGGACCACCGAAGTGAGGAAGTGCCGTAGGAGAGGGAAAGAGAGGCTGAAGAGGAGAGCGGCGGATAGAGCTGCTGTGGAGAGGAGGAGGGTTTTGACGGAGAAGATGATCCCCATTTTCGACGGTGGATTTTGAGCTTTTGATGGGACTCTGGTTTTTTTTTTTTTTTTTTGTTTTGGTTTTTTGAAATGAAGCGAGAGGGTTTTGAGGTGGTGGATGGAGGATGATGTTGTTATATAGATGGAGAGCGTCGTCGGTTCTGTTGGATGATGGATTCTGAGCCGTTGGATTGGTTTTATGCGTTTTGGGTGCTTTGTTTACACGTGTTGGTGGGATGGGAAAGCGTGTGGTGTACTGGTATTAGCTAGAACTAGAAGATGAGAGAAGAGAAAGGACCCACTTTTCTGGCCGCAGATTGAATCTAGGCCGTAGGACTAGTATGATCCTTCTCTTGGGTGGAAGTTTGCAAGTATAAATATCATTAGAACTTTGAGAGTTCCAAAGGTCATAGAGCATGCTCTTTTCGTAGAATTTCTGACTAGACTTTGGTGTGTGGGGTTTCTTGAATATGATGTGATAGTTTATCCCATGGCATTTTGCAAATTTCATATTTTTTATTGAACTATTAGAATTATAGCCAATGAAAAGGTCTCAAATGACCTCTAAAATTTCTTAAATTTCAGTCCCTTTGTTTTTTTATTAAATTTTTGGATCCTAAAACATAAAAGAAGATTTAAGAGTTCTGCATTGTTGGAGAACTCAGAGATTCTCTAAACAAGAATTTCTTGAATTTCAAAAAAGAAACAACCCGTGTAACTATAGAAAACTTTTTTGGAATTCGAAATATGACATTTTCAAATATTAAGGGGACAAGCCATCACATCAAATCTATGAATTCTTAAGGGCCCGTTTGAATGTCTACAGAATAAAATATTTACAGATTTGAATATTGCAAGAATAAAATATTATAGAATACAATATTGCAACATTATAACAGTATAATACTTTTACTGTTTGGCAATTTTTTAAGAATATTATATATTTCAAATTGAGCAGTTTGGAAGGTGTTATGATTAAAGTAAATTACATTATAAGAATATTTTTTTATTAAATATTTTGATTTATATGTAATTTACCACGTCTAGCTAAAAAAGTAATGTAGTAAAGTAAAGTTTAACTTTCATATTTTTATCATAAGTTATTTTTCTTTTATCACATAAAACCATAGTAAAGTATAGTAAAGTAAAAAAAAAAAAAAAAAACTACTTTCTAACTCTCTCTCCCTTCATCTGACCTTACTTTACCTCACATTTTACCATGATATGACATCAATCTTTATTTTACTTTACCACACTCATAAACAAGTCATTTTTTCTTTACCATATAAAACTACGATAAACTATGATAAAATAAAGTAAAGAAAAGAAATTACTTTACCATTCCTTCCCACTTTACTTCACCATGCACTTTATCTCACCTTTACCGTCCTATGAGATTTACTTTTACTTTACTTTACCATATATGTAAACATACACATTATGATGGATTTGGTGAACTAAAGTCTTTACTTTACTCTACCACTTTGTAATAATTATTTTAAAAGATTTTTATCTTATAGAAAGTTTTCTACAGGGGGGAGCTGTAGGAGAGAATATTGAGTTTTTTGAAAGAAAAGAATCTTTTCTTCAAATTTTTCTTGAGTTCCCAAACGCACAAGATTTTCTTCTTTAAAAAATGAAAGATTATATTATATAAAATATTATTTTCTTGTGTTTTCTTGTGCATCCAAACAGGCCCTAAACATCACAAGTTTTCGCTAGAAACTTTGTGAAAGAAATAGGCCCTATGGAGCATATTTGTGTAACGAGAGGATTTCATACTATGTGAATTTTCCTTGGACGGAGTAGAAGAATCCTTCATTTTTATCCATTACATAGGAAATTTCCCTAGTGGGAAAAACTAGTTCATTTCCTTTTTCCGCATGAAAAAAGTGTTACACCAAATAATAGAAGCATGCACTATATGAAAAACTCAGAGCATTTTTTTTTTACTATGGAATCCTTTCTTGCAAATGTACTTTAACGAGGGCCGGTTCGAGACAATTCGAGGCCTAAAGCGACAATCTTAAATAAGGCATTTTCTATGTTTTAATATTATTATAAATGTTTTATTTAAAATTTATTTTTCTTGCTTTTTTGTGATGAAGAATTACTAATTAAGTTTTTATATTCAAGTTTTGCTAACCTATCTTAAATCCACCTCCAAAACCCACATGAAAATCTTTTGTCCATCCCCAAAACTCACATGAAAATCTTAGGTCACAAAGTCCAACTACCTATTTGGCTTTAAACACCAAGAACACCTCCCCCAAACAAAAAACAAAAATCTTGAGTCTGCTACTGGTGGGGCTCGAAGCATTTTCACCTACACATAGGCACCTTGAGTCAAGACCATCCAAGATGGACTTCAGAGGTGTGCCCCACGTATTGGATGTTCCAGATGCACAGTGCTCATATGCACTGTGGGCAAGTGAATAAATTCCGATAGGGGCCCATTGTTTATCTTAAATCTTAAGATCTATTATTAGGGTTAAAATCTCAAGCTGTGAATCTATTACAACTACATCATGGATCAAACTTGAATGGGCCCCTATTGAAATATGATACACAAAAATAATGATAAAGGCTTGTGAAGCAAATTCATGACTGAATGTATGGTTGAAATTTGATATACATGGACTACTAAAAATATAATGATGTGCTAAAATCAATTGGACTCTTAGCAATAGAAATATAAGGGCCGGATTTTGAAATATAATAGGTCATAAATGAAACTTTAAGCCCCATGAAAATCTTGGTTGTATCTTCTCAAGATAGAGTCATTATAGGGCCTTATATTTTGGTTTCAGCCATGATTTTAAAACTTTGGTGAAATTGAATTGTATCATTAAAGGGATTAATTTTTTAACATTAACAATTATTCTATTGATTCATTTTTATACCAACATTGCATTCTAATTCTTCTTTTTTAACATTGTTATTGCATCGTAATACTTTATCAACATCTAAAACAAATCAAAAGCATTGAAAAATGAAAGAATCACATGATCAAAGTCAAAATCATACTTTTGGTCAGTACAGTGTGTGAGACTCTTTTTAAAAGCATGCTTTCATCAGCATACTAATGTTTCCTGATAAATAGACACTTATGGTTATCCTTATAACCATAAATAGTTTTTGTGCTTGACTATTAATAAAGAGCAGGGCTCTCCTAAGCTGGAATAGTGCTGGTCCCATAAATCAAACTTGATTATATTTATTTTTTACATAATGGAACTGAAAAATCCAGTTCTGATTGGATTTATCTTGATTTTGGAGACGATCATCATCCAAAAAACAGCATAATCGATTTTGTTTTTGTGGAACCAGCCATGTTTTATCTTAGGATAAGCTAAGCTGCAGCTTAGGAGAGCTAGCCCCATTAATAAATATGCTTCACTTGTTATGCACAATCACGTGGGCCTTACTAAATTGCCATGTATGTTTGATGGTGGGTTGAGAGAAGCTTTTTGCATCTGTAAATAAGCCCACATGATTTTAGTATTTGTAAATAGGTACCTGCCTTTTCATTTTAATACTTTTTGTGCCCCGAAAATCAGTAGCTTTCTATACTCGAAAAGTTTTTAGAGTAAAATGACACTTCTGCACATTTCTTCACCCCAATATGTATAAATTCAAAAGCTTGGGCTTGTTTTTCTTTAAAGTCTATAACATACATAATTACATTTAGTGGGAGAAATGAGCTGTCTGTAAATATATTTTTATCAATACAAGGCCTATTTTATTAAATCCAAATAAATCATAATGACAATCAACGCCTGTGCTTATAATTGGTTATAATGGATCCAATCTATACACGACCTACTATCAAATCGATGAAAGTTTCAAAATACATGATTAGGATTCATGTGCATTAAAGAGTTATTGAGAGAGACCGTTGGCACTTGGGATAAAAAAACGGTATTTTTTAAAATAATAATATACTCATTTTTATTTAATGGATATAAGGGCAATCTCATCATTTTTAAAAAAGTTCAACACAAATCTCATGGTTGTTGCTAATTCTCATTAGGAATATTGATTTTTGGGAGATGAGGAGTATTGAAATGAATTAGTAGGGGCATATTTATAAATACTAAAATCACATGGGCCTATTTACAAATCTTAGAAACCTACGGAAACTCCATTCTTAATAAAGCATCAAATCAAAAGCGAATGATAAAAATGGAGCTGTAATGGTATTTTGATTTTAGTTGTTTGGAATGGAATCTTTTTGACTTTTTTATAGAAAAAGTGAAAATTTTTTTTTTTATTTTTTAGTGAAATGGGGAGGTTGTTTTTTGACTTTTTTTGAAGTAGATTGATGAAGTTTTGAATTAAAGCACTATTGATGTGACTCCTTACCTGAAAATAGAAAATAGAGGATTTACTTGACTTTTAATAATTTAATAATTTAGTAAAGTGTAAACGGGCCCTAAAAAGCATGTTGGGATCCCTACTTTGAAACACATAGGTGCAACACATCAGGACAGTTCCTTGCTTATGCTTTTTTTTTTTGGAGCTTATGGGTCCCACAACTTACTCATTGAAGATGGCCTACATCAATGTACACCCCACTCTAATTGAGAAAGAATCCAGGCCAAGGCAATTGAGAAGGGGGATTATGAGGAAGCCCACTTAATATTATGTTAGATTGGTGATCTAAGAGGAGACAGTGAACCTTTTCAATTAAAATATATGAAGACTAATCAATCAGACCGACAGTTAAAAGATCAGTTCAGTAAGCAGGGGATTACTCAAAATGATAATTCTCACAGTACCACAAGGGCCATCTCCATTTCCCATATAATCGGCCCATATGAAGTGGCCCCACAAGTTAGAATATTCTTTTATCACATTTGTTAACCCCAAGCAGTAGTGAAACCAAGAAATTAGCTAAAGGTATGGCCTCCTACCCAAGTACTCGTGGAACTCTTATAGTTTAGCATTAGGTTGCGTTTGTGTAGAGTCATGGTCTTCTGTGGCAATGCCAAAAGTTTGACCTATGATGGTAGGATTTATAGATCCTTTTAATGCAGCCAAAGGATTGTTTTGTTGCCACACCAAACGCAACGAGAAAGGCCCCGCCCCTCCCCTTTTGTGGCAAGTCCCGCTGTAAAAAAAACATACCCTTATATTCTTGATAAAACCTTGGAGGTCAAATTTTTACTTTAGTGATTAGAGCAATTAGACTCAGCATTAGATTAATCATTTCAAGAAAAAGTCATGATTCAAACTATCTTATTATTATTATTTTTCATTATGTTATGTATTTTATTTGTATTTTTTAATTGGATACTCTTGCAATTATGTGGTGCAGGATTCTCAATCTTACCCTATTGCATAGGGACCCCTCCCTTCTAAAATGGTGGGGGGAAAATCCCACATAGAGTTTATGCAAGAATGATGTAGGGAAAAGAACCCTATCCTCTTGGGCGTGGCCCAATCTTCTTCTTTTTTCTTCGAAGGAACTTTTTTGAAAGATCTTGGGCCAAATTTAGCTTCCACTATAATTTCCTCTATATGCTACAATCATGTAGTTTTTAGACCGCTTAGAACCTATTTCTTTGCTAGGATTTTTTATAAGAATTTGAAGTGTAGGTCTCTTTTTAGAAATGATGTGAAGCTTATCCACTGGCATTTGCAAATGTAATGTTTCTTTGACAATAACTTTGAAATTCTAATTGGCTAAAAGGTCTTAAATTGTTCTTTGAAATTGCAGTCTTTGCTTTTTGGTAAAATTTCTTGATGCTCATTAACATAGAAGCAAATGGGCATATAGTATATCTGGAAATTCAAAATTTCCTCAAACAAAATTCTCTTAAAGGCCAAAGCAGCATTGAAGGTTGTAACATTGAAGATTGTAGAGGGGACTTCAAATGCTCCCCAAATATATCTTATTCTATCATTAAAAATTTCGAGCACTCACCATTTTGATTATAAGAAAAAACCTTCAAACCAAGTAGATTCATTTCCAGTAAAATTTGACTCAGTCCCACCATGACTTGCATAATGGTGTGCACCACTGATGAATTTACTGACCTAATCTGGTCCACCTAAACTAATGCAATTTAATTGGCTTTCAGTTGTGTAACAAAGGACGAAGATAATAGCAACCACTGACCCATTTCACAGTAGTTTATGCTTGAGGCTGGCACTATGATTCCGTTTGTGTACTTGGTTTGTCAGGACCAGTTTGCATTACAAGCATTTAAATTAAAAAGTGTTCCTCAACGGTCAAAAATTCGACCGTTACCTGCGGTAAGGACAGCAGGATCCCTGTAGGCCGGACTTCCCACGTGAAAGACCTATATGTATATAGTATATTGCATGGCCAGCCCGACCGACCACGCTTCCAATTGCCCCACATGGTAGTCTGCCAATGGTGCCAACATGCAAGCCCTCCTTATGCTCCTTACTTTGTGCCCACTCGCTCACCTTGGCAACAAGAGGGGAAAAAATGTATTATGAATATAATTGTCTGGTTGTATTCATCCATTCCTCCATCTTGACCGTTCAAATCATTGTTGAGTGGTGGCGGCGGCACCGATCATCACCATATACGGAAAGGCCACATAGATTAATAATTTAATAAGAGCATCTATAACCGCTAAATTTTGGGGCTCTTAAATAGATTAATATGGTGAGAGAAAGGAATTGACATTTTGAAAAGTATATTCCATTCACTTTGCTTCAATTTTGCTATCTATAAGAAATCTTCTAATTGATTAGGAGATTTTCTTTGGAGGTATCATTTTTGTTTCAACAGTAGACTAAGCATGGGGGAGTACTTTGTTGCGAAACATATTTTTGTTTGTTGCCTTGCGTAAGGCCCACAAGGTGAATGCATAACGGGCTGGAAAATCTCTTTGTATTTACTCTTTTTATTTTTTATTTCATTAGAAATCTCTCTTGGGCCTATTTCTTTACATTAGAATAAATAAAATCGAATACACATGATTCATGCCAAAAGTGGTTAAAAATAAAGATCAAAGGTATATTTTTAAAAATAAGCATCAAATAACATTTCCTTTTAAGAAAATAAAATCAAAAGAAGATGAGAAATTAATAACTAGGGGTGTTGGCTGGGTATTCATTTTTTTTTATCTTTTCTTAGTTCTATTTTCCTAAAATAAAAGGTTATTTGATGCTCATTTTTAGAAATCCACCTCTAATCTCTTCATTTTTTTACTACTTATAGTATAAATCCTATGTATTTAATTCTTTTGTATTCTAATATAAATTAATAAGTCCTTAGATTCTTATAAACCAGATTAAAAAATGTGAGATCCATTCTTGGATGAGCTGTTTACAGTGTGGGCAAATGTGTATTGGAGAAACAGATGACCTTAGGTTTTTAAGTGCAGGTTGCAAGTGCCAAAGAAATCTGCATGTTTGAATGTATGGTGAGGTGAAGCGTCAAATTAAGATAAAATAAAATATAAAGGGTTATGATGGTTTTTTTTTTTAGTTGTTTGGTATCGAATCTTATTGACTTTTGGTATATAAAAGTGGAGAGTTTTTGTCTTTTAGTGGAAAAAGGAGGTTGCTTTTTATTACTCTTTTTGAAAAATCGGAAGGTAATTTTGAAATTATGTATTTTTGATATGACCCCTTAATCATTTCTTAGTTAAATTTAATTTACTTTAACTTAACTAGTTAATAATCAAATACAGCTTTGGCTGGGGGGGGGGGGGGGGGGGGGGGGGGGTGTTTGTAATTATTAAGAATATGCCATAGAAAGTACTTTAGCTTTCTATCAGCGGCTGTAGGTACACATCAATGTCGTTTCCAAGAGACTTAGGGCTGGGAATAAGCATTGACAACTGAAAAAATGTTTGCTTCATACACATCCATGGAGGCAAGTTATATGGAATTAGAACAACAGGCCATGTGCTATGAACAATACTCATGGAGTTAAAAGGGTTAAAGCCATCACTCGCTAACCCAAGTCTAACATCATGTAGCTCCGAACCAAACAACGGGTATTCCTCGTCTAAAGCTCCCCATGCCTCAGAGTCCGCTGGATGTCTTAAGACACCATCCTTTGTGCGCCCCTGGGCATGCCATCTCATGTGCTCGGCTGTCTTTGAAGACATAAATAATCTTTGAAGTCTTGGTTTCAATGGAAAGTAACGCAAAATCCTAGCGGGTATTTTCTTATCATTTGTAGATTAAGTTAAAGCCTATTCAGTAGAGCTGCTTGTTATGACTGATTTCCACCTAGACTCACCACATATGGTACATTCATTTGTATTCCCATACTCCTTCCAATACAACATACAGTCATTCGGGCAAGCATTTATCTTTTTGTAGTGCAGGCCAAGATCCCGAAGTATCTTTTTTGATTCGTAGTGATTCTTGGGCAACATTTCACCAACAGGAAGTGCTTCTTTTAATAGCTCAAGCAACATGTCAAATAACTTGTTACTCCATCCGTTAAGACACTTCAAGTGAAATAGTCTTACAATGAAATATAGCTTTGAAAATTTAGTGCATCCAGGGTATAATTCAATTTCGGCTTCCTTCAACAGTTCATAAAATTTTTTTGCTTCCATATTTGGCTCATTTGGAGTACTTTCTTCTGGTATTTCATTATCATCACCACCAACTAAGTTTGACATTCCAAATGCATCTTGTAACATTCCATGTATATCATCACCCTCATCGGACTCATCACTAATATATTCATCATCTCCATAAATGTCCTCACCATGACTCGTCCAATGGGTGTATCTCTTCATTATCCCATTCTATAACAAGTCACCGTGCACTTCTTCTCTGTTCTTATAAAACTTGTTGCAGCATTTGATACATGGACATGGGATCTTATACCCATTTGTTGTATGGTCAAATGCAAAATCTAGGAATTCCTTAACCCCATTTAGATACTCAGGGCTCACTCTTGACTTCTGCATCCAACTTTTATCCATTGAAATATCCCGCTCGTGACAACGTCACCTATTGGCCAAAAGCACATAGTCACACAAACCTTAGAAATTATAATCCGATTGTTTCCAATAATATTAACACATTATTTATTGAACAATAACATTCAGCTATAATATCATGTCATTTTTCATTTTAATAATACAATCTCCCATCCATGGACTATATGTAAATCATGGTTCAAAAAAGGGATGGAAATAATTACTAATGGCACGTTTTAAGGATTCCTCACTTCCTACTTTGATGTTGTTGTTAACATTATGTCCATTAATAGTATACTCACACATGAAAGTAATATCATTTATCAAATGACTTTCCAAAATATATATATATATATAATCTAAATTATTTATTCAGATATTTTCTTTTGTTGTATTGAATGATAAACATTCGCGGGTTGATTTTCTCTTATTAAGTATTTGACAAGTTGTTATGTAAATAAATATGTGACAAATTGTGAAAACCATAGCATCTTAAACACTGATTGGAGATAATTCATATCTTATAGAGAATTCTCAAGCGAAGAAAAACAAAACCTTACCGACATTCACAAATCCTAATCATCATCAAAACAAAACAACCAAAAAATTTGAAATTGAAATATTTTGTTTCATAGAAACAACCATCAAATAGATAGGAAAAAAAAAAGCAAATAAATATACAGTTTTACCCATTCATCTTTTTTTATATTTCTCAAAAGGGTAAATGTCAAAATCCTATCTTAATTCTTCATGAATTTTGATAAACTTATAGAAAAACTCAAAACTATCATGTCTCACTTTCTAGAGTTTTGCGAGCTACCTATTCATGATAAAAACCATTCATCTTCTTTATATGGGTAAAATGGCTAAGAAGAAAGTTTTAATGGCTTAATTCTTTATAAATTTTGAGAATTTATTAAAAATATCTAGAAAGATCTATATGCAATTAGAACAATTAGAGGTACTTATTTACTCAAACGAGAACTTATTTGCAATAAAGTAGTCAATGCCGCAGATTGATTCAGATTGATCTGGATTGCCTCAAGCTTATCTAGACTACACCATAAGTATGAAATTATTGCCTTCAATGTAATTTTCATGCATTCACAACAAAAATCCAGCAACTATTTATTGGCTTGCATAAGAGAGGTATGTCACAGTTTGAGATCAATGCAATAAAGACATGTAGTGATCACAACAAAGTTTCTTATTCCAGTTTCAGGAACCCAAAGCACCCGACAGCATTAGCAATAAGAGAGGAGGAATAGCACCAATGACAATATTGCAGAAACAATAAATAAGAAAGGGATATATATGATTAAAATGGAATGATTAGGCTAATTATATATGTCCAATTATTGAACCCAACCCAACATATCCGTGATTACGTATCTGCACATCAAACACCATCTTCAGTAGGAATAGCACTTCTACCATGCAGCATAACACCACAGCATCACAAGTACACATCTAAAAATCTTCATTGCAGTACAACACACCAAATAGGCTAACTGTTTGTTTACAAATTTACTATTCTTTATCTTATAGCTATTAAGGCTGAAATCTAGATTCAGTAATCATAGAAAAACAAACCATACAGAAGTTTTGGCATACATGTATCTGCGCTTCAATAAGTAAATGAATAAATAAGAAGTTCTAAATTAGACATATTACTTACACAGTCACATAGTCACATGATTACCAAATTTGCCTATGCTATGAAGCACTGTCTGGACATAAGACGTATACATAACAAAGGGAATGCTTTTTCATGAATATGCATCAAGAGTCAAATGGCTCAAATTAAACTTTTTCATGAATGTGCATCAAGCTTGATTTGGTCTTCTTTTACACGTGCATCATAAGGACTGGGGGATGGTCTGGGTGGTTAAGGGATGGGCTGGTGGACGGTCTGGATGGGGGGCTTGGCAGTTGACGTCTGGATGGGGGGCTGAGTGATAGGGCTGGCAGAGGGTTTGGGTGGGAGGGCTTGGGCAGGTAGAGAGTTTTGGCGGGGGGTTGGGCTAGGCTAGTGGATGGTTTGGGTTGGTGGACGGTCTGGATGGTGGGCTGGGCTGCTGGACGGTCTAAATGTGGGAGGGGCTGGGCGACACGGCTGGCGAAGCTTGAACGTGGGAGGGGCTGGGCGATAGGGCTGGCAGAGCCTGAACGTGGGAGGGCCTGGGTGACAGGGCTGGCAGAGCCTGAACGTGGGCGGGGCTGAGCGGGCTGAGGGTTTGGGTGGGAGGGGCTGGGCGGATTGAGGGCTGGGTTATTGGGCAATAGGAGGGCAGTTGTGGATGGTAAGAGAATGTGAGGGCTAGGGCGGCATGGGGGAGAGAAAGAAGAAGAAGTCGACATACCTGGTGCAGTTGTAGGAGAACCCAAGAGACTTGCGCACCTTGCAAGGGAGAGAACTGAAAGGACGTGCGCATAACGAAGACACTAAACAGGATCAATGTTAATAGGGTTTTTAATTATAACCATCTTAATTATATTTAGTGGGGGCTATTATGACCCCCACTGAATATGAGTTTTACCGGCACCCCAACTAATGGCCGCCGCTACAAATAAATATTTACGTACCCTCCATTGAATTAGCCGCCGTGAAGATTTCGATGGTAAAAAAAAAAAAAAAAAAAAATTCCCGCCAAACGATGGCGCCATTGGAGTGGGGTTTATACCGGTAGCCACTTGAACGGACGCCGCTAAAAGTGAATTAAAATTGACTTGTAGTGGGGGCTAAAGTAAGTGATCTATAGTGGCGCCTTTGACCGGTCCCCGCTAAAAGTTTGTCGCTAAAAGTGGTTTTTCTTGTAGTGATGCCAGTGATTTCATTTACAAATTATTTTCATATGTGTTGGAAACACCCACGTCAAATCTAATTTCTTAAATCATACATGCATGAAAAGCCTACATGACTTGCTATTGTTGAAGTAGAAGAAAATTTCTATTTGAGAGGAACTGAAATGTTGAATCAAAAAGGGTAATGACAATATTAAAAAGACTTTTTTAACTCACATGTTAAGACTTTTGATGACTTCCAAAAGGGTAATGACAATGTTAAAAAGTCTTTTTATGGGATTTTGGAAAGTCCAAAAGCATTTAAAAACTCATTTGGTTATTAGATTTTTAAAAGAACTTGTTAAACAGTATAAGTCAACATAATCTTTTTGTAAAATCAAAGCTAGGCTCTTTCTTACTTTTGAGGGATTGAAAGCGAGAAGCATTACTTTTTTCCTTTTCTCATCATTTCTTATCCATCCGTGGGTTCTACTAATGGAAGATATTATAATTCTAGTTTTAAACTAACATAAACTTCTTCTACTTTCAAAGAACAAATCCCTTTACGTGATAGACAAATCTCTTTAAGCGACAGACAACAGTACTGCAAGTGCACGTCATTTACAGGAGAAGAAAACTGCAAATTGTACTCAAAACTCAAAAGTTATGCTTCGAATTATACAAAGGATGAAGTTTATTAAATGTGCAACACCATCACACCTCCATGACAACTTCTTTCATTCTGTTGAGATTATAGCGTGCTTCTTGGCCAACACACCACATTACTATAATCAAGAAGACTCATACCGTCTTCATACCTTGGGCATGTAAAAATTGGACTAGGCTATAATGTTTGGGACTTGATTTCACAATTACTGTAAGTTGGCCTCACAAAAAAGATCACTCCTGCATCATTTCCCCGCCCTATGCTCGAATATATATGTTTCCAAGCAGCCCCACCTACTTGTGATTGACTCCAATGAATGGTGGATATCCATTGAACAAATTCATATTTTTGACCCGGCTCTTAGACAAGATGGGTACTCAAGTGTTAGGGGTTGAATGGGTCATCGGTGGGCCCTGTATAAAGATTGCATTTGCATTTGGCAAGTACTGTGCACCATCATGTCTCACTCTCCTTTTCACAAGAAAGTTCATCCGAAAACTAAAGGTCCACGCGCTCCCACTGGGTCGGCGAGTTGGGCCCCATCAAAACGGATCCCACTTGTGCAAAGAAAAAGGAGTATTATGAATGAAAACCAGTAGTTCCGCGGACTAGTACTCTCCGTTTTGCTTTTCTTCTCTTTTGTAAAGCGCATGTAAAGATGTTAACCTTGGTGTCCGCTTCTTCCTTTTTCCATTGCATCGTGAGCTTGTGCATGTTATGAGGGCCTACCCATATCAACTTGTCAAAGATGATCGGAGGTATAGTTATTAGGGTTGCAAGTGGAAGTCGAAATTATATTGGATTCGGACCTGGACACATTTCTAAATAACAGTTCCAGGTGCGGGTCCGATTTTGACTCGAAACATTTTTTGTTGGTTCATACCCGGTTCTGATAGGAAAACCCGGATGCGGTTCTCGAATTGAGTCCATCTAGAGGGCTGAAATCTAATTTCAAAATTGGTTCTAATTACTTTTATTTTTTTATTTTTTTCTTAAAATAAGCATATCATATAACTTATAACAGTGCATCAAGTCTATTGCCTCCAATAGTATACATTAAAATGTAAAAAAAAAAGAGTTCATTTTGAGTTATAGTTTGCCATATTAAAGACTTAAATGTTAGTTGTGTCAATGGGTCGGAACCTATATGGACCCAAAATTGGACCCGTTTATCAATCGAAACCTTAAATTGGTTATGAACCCAGACCCATTTATGAATCGAAACCTAAAATAGGTTCCAGACTCGGCTTTTTGTGGGTCTGAACTTCTGGTGTAATATGAGAATTGGAGCCCATTTGTAACCCTACTAATAGTTAACCTGAATCTCAATCCCAGTCCAATAGCAAACCATTCTAGATGCATCTAGGGCGCAACTCGATCAGGTCAGGAACAAGATTAGCAATGGGTCGAGTTAAAATGGGGACAGTCCCAACCCACTCTTATTAGGGGCTGGTTTGATAGCGGATATTTTTTTGTATTTGGGGTGGGTTTGGGTTTTCTTGCCTGAAAAGGAAAATTGCACTAAGCAATGTACAAAGGATGAAGAATGGAGGTTGCACTGTGTTTAACTGCCTTTAATTCTATCTATTATGGGTTTTAGTATCAAACCTTGACCGGATTGTAACCATAAAGCATCTCAAACCAGTGACCCCGTCACGGGTTTGGAATACTTTGGATGATAAAAATGTAAGGGGAGGAGGGTTTGAGTTAACCCTGACCTCTACTAGATGGGCCCCATTGCCATCCCTAGCAAGGCCAAGTATTGACTGATCAAATCTCAGTAAATTTTTATATGGGTGAGTAAAAGCCCAAGTTTAGATTATAAAAGCCTCAAACTGTCTATCCAAAGTTTGGGCCCCAATTCGAACTGAAGCCCAAGCCTGAGTTTGAGCCTGCTTGGTATTATAGATACTATATATGGTGGGCCATCCTCTTGTGAGCACTCCCTTGTGGGGCCTATCTGGGGCCATGTAGGCATTATAAATACTATATATGTCTATATATGTATGTATGTTATATTTATAATAAAAATATAAAGAGGAATTCTCAAAAATTCCCACTTCAAAAACTCCCCTTTTGCTTCCTTACATTTTAAGGCGTGGAGCCACCTTAAGTCAACCCAATCATTTCATACACACTACCCAACTTTGACAGCTATCCAACTTTTATTTACAGTTAGATTGCAATCACGAGAAAGTGATGCTTCTAAAACCATTAAACTTTGGGGCCCACCATGGATCTAGGGGTTGAGATAATCTAATGGAGTTAAAATTCTTCACATAGGTAGATCTCATATATTATTCCATCAAGTGGCATTCCATGGTTGTCACTCATGCACCTAGTGGGCCCCACTGAGAGGGACGTTTTTTGTAATAAAACTCGCCGGGAGTCATCTGGCGTACCTCATATATAATTGACTCAAGTGAGAACTAGTTCTCACCTATTATATGATAATTTTTTTGTAGGGCCCAACTAAGAACCCATCCAAATTTAGCAACCAATAAGGAACCCCATGATAGTCACTAATCCCAAGGATTGGCACACATCCGAATGGACTAACCCGTTGGATCGAGGGTTGAATATTTTCTTGAATATGAAGCCATTAAACTTGTGGGCCATGGATGAAGGGGTTAGGGGCATGGGTTTGGGGTCAAACTTAATACTTGGGGTGGTCTCACATAGATCTTTCCATCCCCCCGGGTTCCATCCCCAATTATGGGCCCCACAAAAAAGTTCTCAAAAAATATGTAAGAACAGTTCCCACCTAAATATTACCCATATATATATATATATATATATATATATATATATATATATATGTGTGTGTGTGTGTGTGCGCGCGCGCGCATCCAGCCACGCTTCTAGTCAATACTCTAAGAAAAACTCAGGCTGAAGCCCGGATCCAACATGCATAGCTGAATTGCATTTTCATCCTGGAAAGTGCATGTCTGCCACTAGTTTGGCCCCTGGATCAGTAAAAACTACCCGGAAGCTCATATGGACTATGGGGCAACTTTCACACATACGAAAAAAGATATCTTATTGTGTTGTACACCCAACACCGGCTATTTGTTTCATGTAATTAATTCTTGGATTATATTTGTTAAAGATGAAGATCCAAAGGTGGACATCTAGAAATGACCATCAAATAACATTCCTTTAATGGAAATTGAATTTAAGGGAAGACAAGAAATGAATAATACCCTGCCATCACACTTACAATTCAATATATACCTAGTAAGGTCGTGGTCCCATCTACATCTTCACTTTATATCCTTTACTACTCACCTCTTTAATAACCCTTCGATGGAACCCATTTAACCATGAATTCCATCATACTCAATTCCCATTTAGAACAAGCCCTTTGTTTACTGAAATCTTTTAATTTTTCCACGAGAAGTTGTCACACAAAGAGCCTTAATCTAAGGGACCGTTTCTTTCCAGAAATTTCTGATAGGAACTCCAAATGTCGGGGTTTTAAGAACATGATGGCATTTGAAAATCTAATATTTCTTCACAAGCATTTTTCAAATTTCAGCCACATGAAAGGTCTCAAATGACCTTTGGGAATTCAGGAATTCCACCCACATTTTTTCTTTTTTTTTTTTGTGGGATTTCTATATGTTCATATACAATAGAGCATCCAGGAATTCCACTATATCTTGGGAATTCAAAGAAACAAGCAACAAATAAGATGCAAGTAGTATGTACCATTGTTAGGTAGACATGGGGAAACTTTTGCGGACTTCCGGTGGGCACCTTTGAATATTCAGAGGTTTCTAGATTTATAGGGTGCGAACTCTTGAATCGTGGGACATGACAAATAAAAAAAGTTCCAATTAAAACTTTCAAAGATAAAATAAGAAAATAAAAAAAACCTATTAATTAGATGGGATTTTTGGATGGTGCATAAGGTATCATGATAGATATAGGGATTAACTCTAACAAACAATAGAAAGGATAGGTGATGAAAAGGAAAGGTAACTATGAGGGAGTGGTTATCTTTTTCACGATGTCTGCTTGCTGATGTTGGGTGTTTGACTTCTTTTGTGAGCAAAGCATTACGTTGCAAACACCATGCGATTATATAGAAAATGGCATTGAATTGGATACGAATCCAACTTATTCCTGCCGTTAGTTGCAAGTGATGTTGCCAAGTGTGAGAAGGGCTGGTCAATGGTCGGTTACTCTTCAGTGTGGTCTCTGTCACGACCAGACTTCTAAAGCACAAGTCCACATGCAAGTTTATGTTTGATCTTGATCCTTTGGTTGATTGTGATGTATGAGACTTTTCATCTAAGTGAGCGAGGCCTGGATGTTTTTTCTATCATCAAGGAGAATTACACTTTAATTAAAAATCTGATATTGACTCCACCTAAAAGTTGTTATTTGACTTCTTTTTTCTTAATATTAGTTGCATGTTCTAATTTGATCAATATACTTAGGTAACCTTTCGTAATAAAATTCTCGAGGACTCGTTACCTTTTTTTTTTTCTTAATTTTACGAAGGTGTAGGAAACCCATGCTTGGGAAATTTAAACCTCCAAGGATTTAGTCTAAGTGTGATCTCCTCCTGTGGGATTTGGAAATTCTCGTTTTGAGAATTTACACAGCAAAGCCAATTTTTATAACCATATGCATTGATATGCACTAATTTTGATGTGAATCATTATATATATATATATATATATATATATATATATTTATATGGGAGATGCTCCTATAAGAGCATCTCCCCCTATATATATTGTAAGGAATTTCTTTTCCAGGGGTAGCCGGGTACCCTTAAATCCGGATTCTTCACCTATTATCCAACATGCCCTTATGGTGGGATAACTGTAGTTAGAGTAAGATTTTGTAGATGATAAAACAATTCAGGATAGTGATCTTGAGTACTTTGGCTTTGAAGAGTAGAACCTTTTATAGATATACATGTAGGATTGCAAACGGGTATCCAATTCTCCGATTACCCGGAAGTTCTGACCCACAAAAAACCTGGTATGTAACCTATTTCATGTCCCCATTCATAAATGGTTCTGATCTAGAACCTTGTTTAAGTTCTAATTAATAAATGAGTCAAGTTTTGGATCCATATAGGCTTCGACCCGTGGACCCAGGACCCGACAAACTGTAGCTCAAAATTAACCTCTTTTTTTTTTTACATTTTTTTTATTTAATCACGGAGGTAATAGACTTGATGCACTATTATAAGTTCAATGATATACTTATTTAAATAATTCTAAAGCTAAGAAATTAAAATTGGGTTTGGAGCTAGATTCCGATCCTATAGTTGGACTCGGTCTGGGAATCGAGCATGTAACCAACAAAATAGGATCCGAGTCAGAACCGGACCAGGAATGGAAACCGCTATTTATAAACGGGTCAGGGTCAGCTCTAGGATGGTTTTGACCGATATTGTCCTGTTTGCAACTTTTCATGGACATGTTTGGAAAGTATGATGAATTTTATAGGTTGTGGAGTTTCCGGAACATCTTCGGCCGTAAATTACCCACCCATGGAATTCTTAGTTTTGGTAGGTGCACTGATTAGGTGGGAGAGACCACTTGCATTAGGCAGAAAAAACTAGAAATCTGAACCCCTCCCTTGGACTAGAAGATCCGTCCAATATGAGTTTGCTGTCCTTCCAAATAATAGTCGCATGGCGGTTGTGAATAACAACCTAAACTATTTAATAGCTAAACATTAGTCTGTTGGTATTAGCAAATCACGAGTATAATGTGGACTTCTAAATCCTCAAAACTGCAGGTTTTTTTCAAAAACTTAGGCAGAAAATTTCAACACAAAACATTTAATAATCATTTATGTATAAAAAAAACATCACTGCCCAGCGTAATTTGTTATCTTCCCTCCATGTAGTGTATATGGGCAGTAATTTCTCTCTCCCTCTCTCCCTTTCTCGTGTTAGTGAATTCAAACTCACGTACTCTGACTCATACACTCACGTTCTTGCCAGCTAAGCTATAGCTTGGTGGCGTTCAGCTTGTTACTCCAATATTCGGTTGCGATGCACTGAATCTTACGCTAATCCTAAGCTATGGAATACATGGTTAAAATAAAATTCACGAATGGTTCGCAAACATCATTTTAAATTGGATGAGTAGCAATTTTTCACTATGCAGTTGTTGAAATTGGTACATTGCTAGGAACAGCCCTCCCCTTGCATTATGTCGCACCAGTGGGCCTCGCCAACAAAATATTTATCTCTTGAAAATGAGAATTGCTCTCAATATTCAAGAGAGCTAGTTTCGTTTTATGGCTAATCCAAATTCCCCTTTGAGTTTTATGTGGCAATTAGGTCTCACCAACATGCAATGTCGGTTAATTAAGATAACGATAGGCATAAAATCTTCTCTTTCGAAAGTCAAACTGGGCAATTGTCTTGGTTTAGAGTAAAACAGCAAACGTAGTGTGGGCTGTCTCATTTTCAAGATTTCAGCATCCTACCAACTCTTCGTTTGCATAACTTGTCCGTCTTCTCAATGATTGACATCAACACTCAAAATCAGGAATCTGGACTGGCTTGCAAAATGCGGATAAAAACATTTTTGAATGATTGTAATATAAACTCAAGGGGAAGTTACCGTGAAATCCTAATCTTATCTTCAAGAAAATTAGAACAAGGGGAGAAAACTACTTCATTCATACACTGCCCAGTCTCACATTTATAAAGATAGTTGGGGATACTCGTGGTTCACAATTATAGATGGGTTGGATTCTGGCTATAATTTGTGTATATTTCGATCAAGGTAAAGATCAATTTATACTTAGTTGAGTTTGAATCCATGGGAAAATCCCAATCCTAGGAGATATACACAGAAGCAGATTACATTTTGTCACTTCCCCATAATCCAAGGCCCTGTCATGGTCTGGGCCGCGATGTTGATGCATCTCATAATCACATATTTCAAAAAAAAAATAAAAATGAACCAATTAAATTTTCCATAAAAGATCAAAGTGGAGCATAATTATATTAAAGTTACTACAAGTATAGATTACAATATGTTTTAAAACATTAACTACTACAATCTCGGTCAAATAAGGGCCAAATACAAAATATAAAAGAAAAAAACTCATACATCAAAGTGCAATGGCTCTATGTATTGCAACAAGCCATCAAGACTAGGGCCCTGAGTGCTTCGCTCTGTTAATTCTAAGAAAGTTGCTATATCCTTCTCTCTAGCAGAAGAAATACTGTTACTTACCTATAAGCACCAAGAGCAATATCAGGTTTATGAACCTGGAAAGCATCAATATAAATCACATAACATAGTATTAAACTTAAGTACTGAGTGTAAACGTGCAATGCAACATGGTGATAAATGTGTACCAAATACCAATGCATAAAGGAAATACCGAGAAACATATCATTAATAAGAAATAAAACGACATAGATTATACTGGTGATCCCAACAAGTTAAACATGCGTATGCAAGAGCTGCGAAATGCATAATAATAACAAGAGAAAGTCTACATGTACCGATCCATTCAACTTTTCAACTTTTCACTCCATGTTTTCACATAAGATCGGTCCATCAATCGGTACATGTAGACTTTCTCTAATAACAATAAGGTACCCACCTTTACCATAACGAATAATAATAATAATAATAATAATAATCATAACCCACAAATATAAATAATGTAACATATGGCCAAAGGACGTGCAAGTGTAAACATTGTGGATATTGGACAAGTGGGATAATAACTAATAAACATGAAAAAGTGTGAGACATGATCCGATGACATTAGGTAACAGTAACTAAAATTAATAATATGAACAAACAAGCTCGGTGTTTGCCACCTACATCTTGATACCTATCGGTGTCTACCATGCTGAGTAAACTTGACACGAACACGCCTACTTCTCTGTTTTTGGATACCTTATACTATGATAATATGACATGCAAGGCTCGACACGGATACATCTACATCTCAGTATCGCTGCAGATACCTACCAAGACAAGACTACAGTCCATGCAAGTGTTTTATGCAAGTAAACATGATGTGCAAGTCGAGTGTAATGTATACGCGGGCATGACATGCAAATGAACATGGTGTACAAGAGAATATGATATATACCTCACTAGCGCATGAGTGCAAGAAAGTGTGAAAATATTCAAGCAAATACATGTGATTAGCCTAGAACAAGTTATTGTATTAAATGGGTTAGGATAGGCGAACTAGAAGGTCAGGACCGGTCGGTCATGATGAGGCTATATGAGCGAGGAGAATGTCAAGTCTATTAGTTAGTCTAGGTTTGGGTCCATTAACTTCACTCATGACTAGGATTAGTTAGGGGACCTGTTTATACTTGTGGTTGCACGGTTATTCATCAAGTCCCTCTTAGGGCCCATATGTTTGTTTAGAATAATTGTGAAAATTCTTGTCTGGGAGAATTCTAATAATTTCAAATGCTGCCCCTCAAAGTAGAATTCCAAATGCTTAATCCTGGCTCTAACATTTGGAATTCTGAAAATTTGAAAATTCATACGGCTAAAAGTGACTTATCATGTGATTTGGAATTCTAAATTTTTGCATCAAATAGAGCATTTAGAATGCCCAGGGGACAAGATGTCACATCATGCCAGAAATTCCCTACATGTCCAATTCTTTGTTAAAAATTCTTCTAACCAAACAGGCACTTAAGGTCCTCAATTGTGTGTGAAGTGACAATTCCCCATCAAGACCGGGGTTTGATCGTGAGCTTCAAGTGCAGAGCTATGATGTAGTAATAAACTGGTGATACCAGGTCGATTCACAGGGAGCAATGTAAATTATAGTTCCTCTTTAACTTGTACCTGCCCTAAATTAAAAATCTAAAATTAGCCTAAAAACTAAAAAATTACAAACATCATTCCTACTTTCCAAAAATTAAATTAATTACAACCCAATGAAAATAAAACTTCTTAAATCTAAAAATCCTAAACTAAAAACTAAAGTTGCTACAAAAGAACACACAAGTTAGAACATCAAGAATAAAAAGTACCAAAAATAAAACTAAGAAACAAAACTAAAAACAAAATAAACCTAAGTTAGAAAGTTAGTAATGCAATGCGATGCATGCTGTGACAAGTTTCCTAATGCATAAAATTTATATGAGATAAGAACTTTTATAAAACATGAACCTAATCTAATGCAGTCTAAAACTAAAGTTCATTGGGTAGTAATTAAACTAGGATGATGTATGAATTCAATAAAATAAAATAAAAACAGAAGTGAAAAGAGTTACACAAAAAAAAAAAAGTTATGTTTGAATGAATGAGACCAACACAAGAAGAGTGCAGATTTCTGCACATAGGCAGATCCGACCAATAATTTTGTAGCCACTAGTTACCCCTCTTTCCGAAACTATTTTGATATGAAATTATGGGATATGAAACTAGATTCATTAAAATTCAATCCAACCAAATTTCAATGCGAAAATCACTAATTTGATACTATAACTAAATTAAAACTTTCGGATCAGAATCTGTCTCACTGCAGAAATCTGATAGATGTATATGCATGCGATTAGTTAATCGAAAACCCATCTTCCCAAGATCTTTTTCTTCTGAAATTTTTATGTCTTAAAGGTAACTCATAGAACAATAAATCCTCCAAAATTCGAATCAAAATAACACCATTAAGTCACCTATTAAATTATTCCAATTCAGTTAAAAAAACAACAAAGGCTACTGTCTCCTTATGCTGTCCAAATTCTTAATCCGAATTTAATTCCATTTTAATAAGAACTAAAAATAAAATAAATTTCAGATCTGATAATATTATTTCTAGCAACTAAGTTATGATTGAGAAATAATGAAAATTAAACTAAGCATGCATCCACTAAATAACCAGCCACAACTATGCACAAATAGATTTATAAAGACAGATTTAACAAGAAACTAAATGTGACATTCAGAAATTTAAATGTGTGTAGAAACATTAAAATAAATGTGTGTAAAACGAGAAATTAAATGTATGGATTAAAAATAAATTAAATGTGTGTAAGACAAGAAATTAAATGTAGTGAGTGCGAAAATTAAAGTGTGTGGAAGTGTATTCTTCTCTTTCAAAATTCTTTTCTGAGTGTGGTCATAATTTGAATCATGTTCTTCGGGCCTTTGGGTCGTCAATCCAAACACCAACAAGAAAAAAACACAAATCAAGCACCAATCACCCAAGTACAAGAAAGAAAAGATGACAAGAGAAAGAAACACTTTTACTAATATGCAAAGTCTTTACATAAGATAAAAAGAAGTAAATCAAGACAATTACATACCAGGATGAGAAGCCTCTCCTAGATGAAAAATCTAAGGGTGTAGTTTGATTTCCAGGCCAAATCTCCTTGAGAACTTCAATGGAGAGAGAGAGAGGAAGAAGATGGAGTGAGTAGTAATTCTAGAAAGAGCCGGTCTATCATTCCATGAGAGGAGAGGGATGCCTATGCCTCCAATTTATAGATTTTTTCTCTCTTTCTTTTCTTCTTTGTTCCAAGTTTGTAGCATGAAATCTTCTTTGTATGGTAAGTCCCTTCCTTGACCAACAAGTCTTCAAAGAAATAGCAAGGTGAGGGAGAGAATTTTGGTCGTTTCCATGTGCAATCCCGAGTAGGAATTGTAGCACTATCTTTCATATGTCATATCTTCCTCGTTTTAGCTTCGATTGATGCAATCCTAGGTTCTAAAGATATCTACTCAAAAAGGGCTTCTTAAAGGTCTGTAGATTGCATTGATCCAACGGTTGGATTAAGAGTTATGACCATTTTAATCTTGCTGCCCCTAAAAAATTCCGAGAATCATTGTACACACATGGAAGTTTCTATGTTAGTTGTGAAACGGGGTGTGTAGGATCCAAGTGGACATCTAAAGGGATCTTGAGATCTTTCTTTCTCTGTTTCTTGACTCCGCTTCCATTGCTTCCAAGCTTCTTTGATTGATTAGTCAACTCTTCTAGCACACTTTCCTTTCTTGAATTTCTTTCTTAATTTTTGAATTTCAAACTTAGTAAGCATTAGATCTTACCGAATATGAAGTTTTCCTTCTTGATCTTGAAATTCTGAATCTAGCTTTCCATTGTTGACTTTTCAAACTCTTCAAAAATACCAAGAATGCGGGTTTACCCAGAAAGATGTCCTACCCGTGATCTCTCTCAAATTTCACCATTGTGGGGCCCATTCTTGATTTGCCCTACACAAATTAAAACAAATGGATTCAAGAATAATTCTATGTAAGGAATTTAAATGGACGATGCATGAGACCCTACTTGATGCACCAAAAATAGCCGATTTTCCAAAAATAGATTTCCAAAATTGATAAGTTTCATAAATTTATGCAAAAAGTGTAATTTTTGAGCAAATTATGCATGAATGCACTACAATGAATCTTAAATGCATAAAAACATTATTTGGCACTAAATAATCAGGCTCTTCAATATCAATAAGTCCTTCAAATTATCCAAAATGTGTATGAAAATTACGCTTATTAGGACTCCTCAAGGTTCTCTACTTTAAGTCTGAGATCCAAACCAAGAGTCGAGCTAATAGTGCAATGGACAAGGATAAACAAGTCCAAATGGACAAGACAATGCATAATAGTTCTAAATTAGGCCTGACTAGACCAATCCAAACTATCCAAATAGATAGCATTTTGGCATGACGGAGTGGTCCCCGAAACGGGTATAAAAGGAGCAAGTCGGATCTAGGCAACTCGGATGGCAATAATATAGAGAGAGGATCTGTGCTCTCCAACCAAGAAAGTCATACGAAGGATCTGGTCGGTCTATAGAAGGGATGCGGGCAGCGAATATGCACTAAACTCTAAGGACCGACCCAATGCTTACACTGGCTCGTTCTACAAAACTAAGTTCCTCAAGGTCTATACTAGGTCAACAGGTGAAACAAATGAGAACAACACTATTCAACTCTATGCAAATCTCAAGGTCCCAAATGTCTAGAATTACAAGTATCTTGATGCTTCTGAAAGTTATTACATTCGAGACCTTAGGTTCATATGCCCTTGACTAAGTGTTGCCTTGAGCATGTTTTCGAATAGTCCGAAGGTGAACGTCAGCTCAAGACATCACCCTGCATTGGTTTCGAGTCAACAATGTTGGACAAAGTTTACGGTACAAGGATCCACAAATTTCTAAGTTTAAGGTCTCCCAAACCAAGGGAGAGCAGACATCGCCTTAGGTGTTGGGTCAATGGCTAAAAAGTCCTCAAACAAAGTGGAAGGGGTGCCCACAGGGTCAACGATCGAATAGGAATAGGACTCATATTTTCACAAATATGTATGGTGTCATTACTCACAAGGAAATATGTTTCCACACAACAAAACACCATTCTCACATGAGAAGTTAGAAAATTATCGAGTACGAGGATCTGATACCCATTTCTTACGAGGCTGGGAGTGGCTAGAACCTGGGCAATCCCTTCGATGTCTCCAACCCCATTAACCCGAAATTAGAGTTGGCTAACAGGTCGGGTTAGAGGTGGGGCCCACCTTTTGGACCACGGCCCGTGACCGACCCATTTTTAAAATGGGTTGCGACCACACCGATTTTGATTCGGATCGGGCTAACCCGAGTTAAATGTGGGTTAGGTTAGGTCTGGCTCAACCTAACCCGTATAACTCGGTTTATTACCCCTTGCCCTAAAAATAGATGGCTTAGAAGATTTGAACCGACAACCTTTTGCATTTTCAGCAACATCTCTACCACTACACCAACCAACTCTTTTATCCAAATGTTTATAAAAAACTAATTAAATAAGTCCTAATATTTCTGGACTTTCAAACTTGACGGGTCAGCCATATTAGGCAAGCCAACCCTAACTTGACCCCTTTTTATGGTGGTTAGGAAATCCTTACCCGTGACCGACCCGAATTTCTCATGGGTCGGGTTTGACGAGTCAAGACCAGGTCCTACCTCTACCCAAAAACCTGCATCTCCAAAATCTGGTGCCCAATACCCTATATCCCATAATCTTTGTACCCTTAACCTATTTCTTAAACTTCAAACCCTAATCCTTTATCCAATGTTCCTAATCCCCATTCATCTCTATGGCATTTTATTTCAATGGGGGTTTTATTTTTCTGCAGAAAAAAGAGAAATAGAGAAATTATGATCCTATTTTGGGTTTATGCATAAAATTGTAGTGCCTTTTGCATAACCTGAGAAGATGAAAATTCTAATCCCCATCTCCATGGCATTTTGTTTCAATGGGAATTTTATTTTCTGCAGAAAAAAGTAAAATGGAGACTTTATCATCAATGGAGAGTTTCTTTGTCAGACATGTTAGGTAATATACCACTGCAGTTTTCAAAAATATAAATACATTTATTATTTTTCCTTATGCTTGCTGATATTCTTTCAAAATGAAGATAATCACTAGAAGTAAGAAGAGAGGAATAGGACAACCGATTTAAAGAAGAGGATTACCCAATCAAACATAGACACCAAACATGAAACATTATAAAAAAACAAAAAGGAAAAACCACCAAGTCCTGATAGGATACAAAACAACCCAAGTCCTTACAGTATTCTACGCTCTTGTTATCTTCTGAGAAGGGATTGAGTTTTCTTAACTATGTCCATTCTGTTTACCACTTGGAATTAATGCATTCGATTTTTTCTAGCATTCTGTTGTCACAAAAGCCTCTTATTGAATATGCAGGTGATATGTAAGGATCATAGACCAGAATTTTCAAAAGGGTTGCATTTGTGTAATCCCCACAAAAGTTGAGATTGCTGTAGAGAGGACCATTGTGGATCTCAATACACAATGAGACCAACATTCGAAGCAACAACTCCGAACAGATGCTACGAAGATTGGAGTAGCTTCAACAATTGAGACTTTTTTTTTTTTTTTTTTGGCAATTGGATGTTGTAATGGAATGAATTGGAGATCATGTAATTGTTTAGATGAGTTGATTGCAGTTGAATGTATCTTATTGAGAGGAGTGTACCAAAATGAGATGTATTTAAATTGGTAAATGTGGAATGTTAATGATTTTCTGATGACATTTTCTTGAATGTGTGAAGGATGATTATGAATAAGGGGTTTTTTCACTGTGTTCATGGATCCTTTGAAACAATGTTAATTTACCACTTCATACTGAACTGAGATTATTTTTTCTCTTTCGTATATAATTTGTGCAGAGTGAGAAAGGTTGTGGCAAATTCATATGGAAGGATGAAGTGGAGAATGGGAAGAGGAAGAGCAAGACTTTGCTTATATTGATCAAAGACTTAGATCAGGCAGTGGATAGTCAAAATGAAAACTTGTGACAATCAGTTTGAAGATTTAAAAAAAAAAGTCAAAATTGAATCCAAATCCCTCAGCTTTAATATATTATAATGGAATTAGGTGATACCAATGGATTAAGACATATGTATAATTCGGTTATTTTTGTCAATTAAAATAGTGGATTTGATAATATCGGGCCCATCATTCATAGAAGTTGCATGGCTAGGTGGAGGTCCAACATGGTTAAATATGGTCCTTCAAAATACAAAAAAAAGGGATGCTCCTTTATCATTCCTTTTTTCAACCCTCTTTACCATTAATGTTCACTATCAGAGAAACTTCTGGCCAATAAAAACAGAAGTGGCTATAAAACAACCACAGACCCAAAATTATCCCCAACTGACCTGAGCATCAAAATGGTTTGATCAAAAAATGAAACAGTTTTATTAGGCCTCAGATTTAACAGCAAAAGGACATGAATGGCAGACTTGGGCCTTTAAACAGTCAATAGAAGGGCCCATAAAGAAACTTTTGTTGGACTTGTAATAGGACAGCTAATGGTACACAGACAGACCCTAATACTGAACCTCATAGTCTCAAATATTCCACGAAACATCAGGCCCAGGAGTTGCCCTACCCAAGCAATTCATCTCGAACAGTGAACAGTACAACCGCTGTCCAAAATTGTGCAGAGTTTATATCAATGAGCCAGAAGCGTGCACATTGTAGCAATGGCCCAGATCTATAGATAGTCCAGCCATGGACTAAAACTCATCAGAGTCCAATTGGAGACAGCTCTGTACAATCAGTACGTGGGGTAGATCAATACACATTAGGTCATGGGCAAAAGGGGACAATTATGGTGCAGGGAAAAGCCCCATTCACAAACAGAAAATAAGCTGGCACATGACCGACCCATTAGTCAAATTACATTGGTCTCAATCCAGCTCAATTGCGAACTCAAAATAGATTGAATGAAGAAACAAAATTCACGTGGCCAACCCAGTATAGTTGGGACAAGGCTTTGATGATGATGAATCCAGCTCAATCGTGAACTCAAAGGCCCCCGCGAAACATTCAGTTTAGCATAACGTTTTATAGCCCAATGGGATATCAATGAAAGCTAGAAGTAGACTAATCATGTCCAGATTTGCTCTTGTAAAACACATCAAATGAGGCCCAGAACTGAGACCATAGCTGAAACATGTGCCCATATGTTTGAAAACCCATGAATAGTTGGGCCAACACAACAATACAATCGGAACGGTTGGATTTGGTCATGCCCAGTTGACCTAACAGCCTTTACGCTCAGAAGAGTGGACAATGATAGGGGGTGAGGAAGCAGTTCCCAGATGGCCTGCTGCAATTAGAACTGAATGGGTAAACTCATTTCAAGCTTAAGAAATATAAAACTGCTTATAGGTTGATTCAGATTTGGCACAGAAAGCACTCAGAAAGTTGTAGATTTTAAATATTCCAAAATATCAGGTCCATGCAAGACATAAAAAGCCTGTTTGGATGAGTGTTTGGATGACTCGATACAAAGATGGACCTGACATCCAAACCTTTCAGCCATAGGCCTTCACAAAATAGCAAGACATCTAAGTCTCATTTGGATTGGAAGAACCCATTTGCCTGGCTGAACTGAATGAAAGAAAACAAATGAGACCAATTACCTAAATTCAACTCAGTCAACTTACTGCGCCAAAAACAAGATGAAACATGTTCATATTCACAATGGTTAACTTATAAATTGATATAGCAAAATAAGATCCATGGACCACAAAATGCAATTTAATGGAAAAGAACCTAATTTGAAATCTAGCACATGTCAAAATGGGTAATCAATGAACCAGATATTCTATTGACCCAATGAGCTGAATTAAGCTCAATAAACATGGGCCAGTATTTGCCACCTCTCCACGCCAAAATGCTTATCAATGAAAAATTGGCCCTATTGAATGTAAAAATGAGCAGAAACAGACTTTGGTAACTTGATCATGCATTGTAGAGAGTGATGGAACATGATAGCTCTAGGACATTGGCTCTGCTGCTTGCGTGTTCTGAATGTTAATGAACATATCCACGATTTAGTTCTGCTTTTAGAATTAGAACTCCAGAAATAATAAATAAATAAAAAGAGGTACAAAAACAGATAATGGGAAACAATAAATGGACCATGTATTCAAGCAAATGTGGAAGAGAAGAATGAACCTTTAATCAGCAAAATAAATCTTTTATGGTTGAAAATCCCATCATGGCTGCCTTCAACTGGTCAATAATCAAAAGACAAAAGCTGGGTTTCACATTCAGTTGTTCTCTCATAAGGGATCAACATTTACGTCTAGGAACAACATAACGGAAAAGTAACTGCCTGCATACAGACAATAATGATCAAGGGCACATAAAACTTCCAAATGACATACTACAGGGCCAAAAAATGGGAATAACTGTTGCACCTCTAAATGGTCACTTGGATTTCCTTTGCTCTTGAGAAACTCTAGATCCCATGATCTTACAAACTGGTTCCTGCGCTGACTGAAGAAGGCGTAGTGCAGGATGAACCTTGAGGTCTCCCATTACAAGTTTCTGTCCGACATCTAGCTCACTTAAATCGACATCAATATATGGTGGAACAATGTCCGCAGGGCAAAGATACTTCACAGTCCTTTTTATGGTATTCAAATACGCTCCTGACAAGAACAAATGTAACTCATTTGTACAAACCATGAATTGAATGCAGAAAAGAAAGAAAAGAATTATGCCAAATAGCATTTTCCAAGTTCATGGGGAGATCAAATAAAAAAAAGACACAAGCATACGTCATCAACAGTATCTTTCTCGTTTTCACTTTTATATATTTCTTGGAGTCTAATTTCCATGAATGCTTGAGAAAGGAAAGGAAATATGTATCGCTACTCTAGGGTATGGATTTCCCAAAGACTTTTACGGGCCCAACGTATCCGTGTTGCTTGAAGGTGCCAACGTTTGGGCAGACCCTTCTACACCAATTCTACTAAGTCAGATTCTATGATACCAGGATACTTTTACAGGCCCAACGTATCCGTATCGGACCAATACGACACTTGTATTGGTACCTGATAGTGCACCCGATACTTCTAGGGAATAAGCTTAACATATCCTACTTATAAAGTCCTTTATTTCATATAGTTCTTTTAATATTTTTACTTCTCAACATAAAAAATGCTAGAAAGGGATGAAAACAACGATAATTTCATTGATTTAAAAGTGATATAAAGAAAAAACTAGGACATCCGTATCCGTGTCCTAGATTTTGAAAAGTGAGTTGTATCCTTGATCCCCGTATCAATGTCCATATCCATATCCATATCTGGTTATCATAGGTCAGATCGGTATAGAGAAAATCCTCCCAGGATCATGCTCTGGGTCAACGAATTCGCAAGTTCTTCTTCCATCTATTCTTTTTTTTCTTTTCTAGTGTTTTGTTTTTTTTTTTTTTTTCATTCAATTTTCATCACTCTGAACATGATTGTGTTTTGTACTATATTGAGAGCAAGCTTATGCAGCCGCACGGCAAATCAAGTGGCAGAGACACTTTCACATCTAAGGCCTCCAACAATGAGAATTTTCAAGGATGATTTACTACACCCAGGTTGGAAACTCCATGAACAAGAATGACAGTGACCAAACATGGAACCCACAATCCATAGCTTCGCAGATAAAAGATTGTAGGAGGGTCGGAGCACAGCTAGGAGATGTTGAGATGGGAGAGGTGGATGTTCACCTTATGAGTTCCCTTTTTGATGCAGCAAAATCACTATACAGCGTGCCCTCTGTGAAGGAAGACTGAGGTAGCAACAAAAAAAGGGCGTCACGTGCCCTTTGTGACACGTGCCAGGCATAAATCCTTTGTGGGCTTAAGTTCGGGTTGAACCAACCCGTTTAAGCAAACACCCACCAGAAGAAGAGACACTCCCAAATCCGACCCAATACAGTCAACAAGGTTGACTAGTCAAAGTCAGATTTGACGAGATCGACAGCTAGGATTTAATTTTGCGAGGGACCATCCAATGTCGGATTTTAGGTCCGTCTTCACCTACGTGCTTGTGGAAAGCGGATCTACATATTAGGTTAGTCCAATTTTTTTTTTTATTGTATAAAAAATGGTGGTTCATAAGAAGGCGGAAGTGGAATCTTCCTCCACAAACGATGAGGATTTGAGGGAAACCGTTGCGGAATTATCAGAAAATATTAATCAACTATCTGCAATGATGGTTCAAATCCAAGAAACTCTTGCAAGGATGGAAATCCGATTAGCCAATTTGGAAAATAATTGGAGTGAGGATAATCACCGAGATGATGGACATAATCGGAATCAACGAGATCCACAAGCAGTTAGGAATTAAACTCGTGATTCCTGAATATGATGGAAAATTAAAGTATGATGAATTTATGGATGGATTGGTTAGTGTCTGTTGAAAATATTTTTGCACACAAGCCAATGACGGATGGTCATAAAGTAACTCAATTTCGCAATTATGCTGCGATATGGCGGGCCGAGTTGCAAAAGAAGAGAAGGAATCAAAATATTGACCTCATTGAAACATGGGTTGAGATGAAAAGTCTTTTAAAACAAAAGTTTCTTTTGGTCAACTACTCTAGAGACCTACGTTCAAGTTTTCAAGATTTGAAACAAAGATCCAAGACACTTGTTGAGTATTCTGAGGAGTTCATGACCATTAAAGCTCGTTGTGGATTGAATGAAGATGATGATGTTTTGGTTGATCGATATTTTCATGGGTCGCGAGTAGACATCCAATATATACTTGCATTCAAAATTTTTGAGAATGTTGATGAGATCGTCCATCATGCTATCAAGGCTAAGGATATTGCAAATTATCAGGCCAGAAAATTTAATGCATCTAAATGGGTTGTACAAAAAAGCTCATCAATGCAAGATTCTAAACCAAGTGGTTTGTCGGTTAAAGTTTTCACCAAGCCTTAAGGTCAAAACAGGATCACTTGCTTTTATTGTAATAAACAACAAGGGCACCGTGCAATGGAATGTCCCAAACACATCCACCTCATTGAAACTGAAGTGATATAAAAGATATTCCAGATGATCCTAAAGAGAATGAAACAGAGGAGGTGGAGGAAACAAGGCCAGGTGGAGGGTCTTGAATCTCTCATGGTCCTCAAGGAGGCTACACCTACTCCTGAAAAGAAGTGGTTGCGAAATAATATTTTTTCTCTCAAAAGGTATAGTCAATGGTCAAACATGTACGGTCGTAATTGATGGAGGCAGCTGTGAAAACATTCTCTCTCAAGCTCTTGTCGATCGATTATAGCTGAAAGTTCGAAAACATCGTCGTCCATATTTTGCTAGGTGGTTAATGATAGGTGAGGAAGTGTAAGTGAGAAATACATGTCCAGTTAATTGTTCTATTGGAAAAGATTATACAGATACAGTGTGGTGCAATGTGCTATCCATGGATAGCGGTGATATCTTGTTGGGTTGTCCATGGATGTATGATAAGAATGGAACTAATGGCATGTGCGACAACACATACACATTCATGCATTGGAAAAAGAAAATCACGCTCCGTCTTATAAAGCCGGCACCACCTAAGAAAGGGTCAAGTTATCATATCACCAAGGAAGCGCTTCAAGTGCACAATGTCTACTAAAGCAACATCAAGAAAAGCCGAGTTCGAGGTCAAACTCTTTTCCAACCTGGGGGAATGATACAGCAGCATCACTATACAGCATAAGACACAATCGTGGGCCACATGTGGGACCCAAGGAAATCTAGAGTTTTTTCTTATTTTATTATTTTCTAATTTTAAGAGTTGTAATTAAGAAGGCTTTCTAATTTAGATAAGATTCTTATTCTTGTTTCCTTTCTAATTAGGATTGTTTTCTGAGCCCTTAAGTTTCTTTCATTATGTATATAGCATAATAGAGATTGGTAATCTCAAATTTTGGAATTAATAGAATTTTCACTTTAGTGGGTTTTATCGTTGGAGAAGTATCTTCATCGTGTATTGTTTCTATGGAAACCTTAATTGTGCTGCGGCACCTACAATCCCATCCCTACGATTGCACCACTTTTGTCAAACAGCATTTTGTTTTATGTTGGTTTCTTATAATTATAGGATTAGCTTTAGTCGTTTCTTTTCTTTTCCTGTTTTCTCATCATGTCTCTTCTATTGTAGATGTTCTGTTGTTCGGTAATGAATCCCTTTCTTGGGGTGTCTAGATACACAACGCTTAGGCACCTGCGCTTATGCTAAACAGATGCCTAGGAACTACCGTGAAAACTAAGCCAGTGAGTATCAAGAAAATCGCATATGCTTGTGGCGATGCTATCATGCATAATGTGAGTTATAGAGTCCATAGCTTGACAAGGTTGACTATCCAAGAGAAAATCTAGTTGTATAGAAATTACTTGCCAATCAGTAAATGTCTGTTTCTGTGTACTCCTATCTTGCTTTCAAATGATTTAAGGTGTGTTTGATTCAACTTTCGGAAAGTGCCTTTTGAGTTTTGGGTTTTCAAAAGCCCCCTAAGAGTTTGTTTAGTTATCAGATTTTTAAAAAGGCTTTGTAAAAAGTGTAAGTCAAAATCAGATTTTTGAGAAATCAAACGTCGACATGTCGACTTTGCTTTCAAAAGGCACTTTTCACTTATTCAGAAAGGGAGCAGAAATATGGTGGGAAGTGCACACTTTTTAATCGTTTTTTTTTTCTTGTCATCTTTTCTTATCCATCCATGGGGTCATATATGAGATTCAAATCACTCAAGATCAAGATCATCATGTGCATTGGTGTTGGGTCATACTCATAATTCTCTCCGATGTAAGTTAGTCCAATCATCATAATGGGCCAAACTTTGATTAGCAGTGAATGACTTCTTAATATCGAGTGATTTGGATATTGTGGATGGGCCCTCCCCTGCTAATACAATTATATGCTTGAACCTGGAAAAGTAAATGATGCAAGTCCTGACTCATATCTTATATTTCTGTGAGATTATGATATCATTGATACCACATAACATATACCTTGTGATAAAAAATTTTGGGAGGCCATTCTTTATCTATAACTGTTTAGTTATTTTTTTTATTATAAACATGTTAATATATTTGCTTTACTTATAATATGCTATAAGTTGTCTTTTCTATATCATAACCAAACAACTGTTGGCATTTCTCCTATTAAAAAGCATACAAAAAATTCATGCCAACCAAACACCCTTTTTTTCTTAAAAGTTGCTTTTAAAAAAGTAGCTTATGAGAAGATACTTAGGAAAGCACTTTAAAAGTGTAATTCATTGAAATGAAAAAAAATAAAAATGATAATTCGTAATCATTAATGTATAAATAATACAGAAGAACCACCCCGATAGCCAATCAAAATTTTCAGATAGCAATCACAGCTATATGTCAACTTCCAAGAATTATGGCTGGAAATTGGAGGAAGATTGATGAAATTAATCAGTATTGCCTAAAGTTACGTGAAAATAAGTATTTAGTATTTAGTAAAAATAAAATCAAGAGAACGATACCTTTTCTTAGTCCAGGGCAAACATCTTCACCTCTGAATAAAAGAGGAACATCCACTTTCAGACATGCATGTGAAGGGGATCTCAGAAATGTAACATTAAGTACAGCATCTGTGCCAGAGTGGAGATGTAGCTAACAAATTACAGAAAGATGTATTTAGAGGATTAACAAAGAACCAACAGTAACAAAAAATTAAACAATATCATTTCTTTTAAAAGAACAATGCCAAATTGATTTCATTGTTCCCAGAAAGATTCTTCTTTTCACCATTAATTCTAAGTAATGAAAAAATAAGACTGATCAGTATAAATTAAATTCATCTAGAGCATAATTCTAAGATATAAGCAAAAAGAATAAAGCATTCACTTGATACATAAATATAGTAACAAGTCAGCAAAGGCCAATGCATAATAATTGAACTGCACGACATAAATGTGACAGGTGCACAATTTCATTTTCTCCTTTTTATGAGCAAAAGTAAATATATGAATACAGAATAAGAGATCTACACTATACCCATTCTCCATAAGAATTCCCTCTTCACATGACAACTAGAAAAGCATGAACAAGCAATTACATTAAGAGAATCACATCTGACATTCATTCAAGATGGGATGTATTAAGTTCCAAATCTTTCTTAAGATGAGCGTCATTCTCCAGTGGGCTTCCCCCCTTTTCCCCACCCAGCTGATTGAGTCTCCTCCAATGTACAGATTTACTTCGGATCTTTATCTTGAAAGATTTCATTGTTTGTAGGATGGTTAAAAGCTACACTCCACTATATTGCTTCAAGTCTGCTGGACCTGGAATAGCAAGTGGTGCCTCTCCCGCACACACTTACACTTTTTATAACATATGAGGCACAGCTGGGTTAGTAACCTTACTAGCTTGATTACAGGGGATAAGGCTTATATACAGTCATATTGAGTGGGACACTAGAGTACAAAAAGATTTGGGGTTGAGTTGTTGGGTTGGATTGTCTAATCCACAGGCCCATAACTAGGTCTGTCCTTTACAGGGCATGTGGATCAAAATCGAGGTCGAGGCAGCCATCATGACCAGTTTTTTTTTTTTTTTTTTTAGCACAAATTTAATGGAAAAAGTTTAAAAAAAAATCCAGAATATTAAAAAAATGCTATAAAAAATTGTTAGTAGTATACACTCATCATGAAAGCCTTGTCCCAACTAAGTTGGGGTCAGCTACATGAATTATGTTTCTCCACTATTTTCTTAGAATTCATACAACTTTTTCATTAGTACACACCTACCATAAACTAAAATATCACTCCCCCAAATCATAAAATCTTGTACTGTTGTTTAAACTTGAGAGCTTTAACTATTAAATATTAAAGTTTTAGTGTTTAATTTATTATATATGGTTATAATTTATAAATCTAGTAGTGTGGCCCTTGTCTAAAATCAAAACCACTCAAAAAAAATACTATCACCCTTTATATTAGCTCTATGAACTAGTCAAATGGACAAATGCCAAGGGATTAGAATCATTGGCCACTCATATAAGACAACTGTCCTCTTGATGCTTGATTGATTATGATTAGTCTCATTGATTGCAATTGGTCTATATTTAGTGCCTCTAAAATCTTATTCATCTCTAATCATGCATACAGAAGAACAATGAAGAAAAGGTTTTTGGAATAAGAATTTAGGGCCCATCGGAGTCTCATGGTGAAGGATTTTGACATTGCTACCTTCCTAGGCATCCTTTGAACTGGCACCTTCTTAACCAAGGGCGAGGAGGTATATAATCATTTCACACCGTGTTAGGTGTGAAAATAGTGTAAAAAAACTTCGTATGAAAATGGCCTCAGTTACACACAACACAAACAAACGTGAGCATGCATAAATGTAACACACATACGACATTTACATATGTAGCAAGTGCAAATAAATGACCCCTTTGTAAGAAATTTGTGCAGTCACTCCGTTCATCTGTTTGGTGTCCAATTGGTTATGAAGCATTCGATTAAAGTTTTTATGGATACCTAGGGTTTGGTTTCCTGTCAAATAGAGGATATATGTTGTAAAGCACTTGTGGTTATTCTTTAGTCTTTTTGGCTTGAAACAAACAAGAAAGTTTTTCCAAGAATTTTAAGGCATCTAGTTACAAGGTTTCCATAAAAGCTCAATCCATGATCATCTCATATGCCACTTCCATTAAAGAGTTCTAGGATTTTATATTTCTGATGTTTGTAAACAATGTGGTGTACAATAGTCAAACAAGAAGGCAATGATAGTTATCAAAAAAAAGAAATAAAGAAAGAAAGAAAAAACAAGAAGGCAATGATAAGCAAAATTTTGGAGAAATGTTTTGAGAGTTGAATGTATTCGAAAATTAGACTATCAATGATAACATATGGAGTGTAAGTTAGCAAATTTGAGAGTATGAAAAGTGAGTTGGTAAAAACTGGAAATAATTTGGTGCCAGCCAATGATAGATTCACCAACCCCAACATAGTTGGGGCAAGGCTTTGATGATGATGACCATTCAAAAAAAAAAAAAAAAGGCTTTGATGATGATGACGAGGACTAAGATAGATTTCTATACCCGGGAGCAACTATGGAGTAAAAGGGCAAGTCTCAGCCCAATAAAGCAAGAAAGATCAGTGTTGGGTGGACATGAGGAAACGAGTCAGTGGATTGTTAAGCAATCATCATTTGCCACTTGGATCAAAGGACTAGTTTTACAAGATGAAATCTAGACTTGCTACAGCATATGGAATTGATTACTGGGCAATAAAAGAACAAGAAGAAAAAGTACATGGCACGAGAAGTGCATACTAACAGGGATGTGTGGATATGCAAGAAAAGAGACAATCAAGGATAAACAAAAGGAAAATTACAGTTACATCCAACGGATGAGAACATCAAGGGAAGTGTTTGAAATGGTTTAGGCACAAAATTAGAAGATCAAATACTTCCTGTATGACATATTCAAGGGTAACATGTGTAGTGGCACAACGGAATGTGCTACAATCGACTTACAAATCAACACAAAAATAATCACATAATCTCACATGAAGAAGATGAAAGAAAGTATCTATTGATGAGTGTTCTTACCCATGGACGTAGGCACACCACCGAACCACGCATATTGATGTGTCATCTTCTTCGTGTGATTGCTGGGAAAAGGGAGAGATCAATAAAGACCCTAGGACGTGTTTGTGCGGTGTTGGAATTCCATGGCAACGGGGATTTCTTTTCAATAGTGTCGTGTTTTTCCACCCCCTTCCATAGGAAATGATTTTTCACAAAGTAGAGAAACAACTAGTTCAAAATTTTCCTCTTTCCGCAAGGAATAGCACTGCACCTAACCCCAAAAAATATAGCCGAGTAAAAAAAATCAAAGGCATTTAATGATGATGATGATATTATCTTGCGTAGTGATGCAGAGCACCATACACCATATTACAAATCATTTTCATATATATATTTTATAATTCTCTAGATCATATGGAAGATCTTATACACATACTCAACCAAAACTTCTCTCTTTCATCTATCTTCGTGTCCAATCCCTTTCAGCTATAACAAGTTTGTTAGGTAGTGCAATCTTGTAGAAATTTGAACCTATTTTATCACTGGACAAGATCCAATCTTCTTGTAGGGGAGCATAAAATACTGCCAAGAGTGAAACACCCTTTCTTGTACAAACCATTACTAAACCACCTTCTTCCAACACAATCTAGTTAAACAAACAAGTACACACAAAAGTCAATCCTTCCTCCCTATTTGGCCAGTTAATAGATGTAGATCAAAGTAAGAATCTTATTTATAAACTTTAAGTGGAAACTCAAAGGAAACCACAATAATAGAAATCCTAAGAAAAATGTTTTATCTTTAACTAAGAGAATCATCTGCAATATTGCTTTGCCCCAACACTTCTGTTCAATCACAAAATCGAGCCCTTGCAAATACAAAATCCAGTAAAAATGCACAGCACTAGGACCTATTTGGCAAGTCTGATCTAATTGAAATAGAGCTTATTCAATTAGGTGCCATTTGGCAAGTCTACTTTTTGGGTCTATTTGACTTAAAACTGATTTAAATGGATTTTTCATTGCTTTAGACCATTTAGCAATGTCCGCTTGAATATTTGATTCAAACATCTTTTAATACATTTTGCCTCTTTTCCAAAAAGAAAACAAAAGGCCACTTTTTCAAACAAACATGAATATCTAAAGAATACAGACACTTTCTTATATTTTTCCTTACAAGTGGACATTTCCCTTACAACTTTTATAATATAAAAAGTTTGCCCATACTATTTTTACTTTATGACAAATTTTCCTTCACTATTTTTACTATATGACAACTTTGACAACATGACAAATTTACCTTTTCTAATTGAATCATACTTGCCAAGCATTTTATTTGTAAGAAAAGCTAATTGAAAAAGCTCAATTTCAAACCGATCTATTTCAAATAGATAAGACTTGCCCAAAATGGCCTCAATCTATTTGAAATAGAGTTGTTTCAATTGACCCTTTTACCAATAGACGTTTAGTATGTCTCATCCAATTAGAAAAAGCAAACTTTTCATTCCACAAAAGTTATACTGACCAAGTTGTCATACAGTAAAAGTAGCAAGGGCAAATTTGTCACAAAGTAATAATAGTACATGGAAACTTGTCATATCACGAAAGTTACATAAGAAAACTTGTCTATAAAGAAATAAAAGATGTCCGATTGCCTTACACCTCTACTTGATGAAGTTACATTTTTGTAACTTTCTAAAAAGAAAAATGGTTTTAAAGCTAGAAGAATCATTCTTCAACGTAAGCTTTTCCAAACAGTCTAAAACATCTATTTGAATCAATTTTAAGTTAGATAGACCCAAAAAGTAGACTTGCAAAACAACACCTAAGTTTTTTTGAGCATGTAAATATCAAATTTCCACATGACCAAAATATAGGATAAAGACCTTGCATACGAGATAATATTTTCAGTGCCGCGATGGTTAAGCAAGAGCATGTAACTCAGGTTTCCAAGTCAAGTATCTCATTGTCTAGACATTTAGTTTTTAATATAAAAGGCAATGGAGCACTTTTCTTCATTGAGGATCGCTCCTATGCCAACAAGAGATGCATCACTATCTAGGTCAAGCTTCTGAAGTCAGGCAAAGCAATAATAGTCACAATTTTGAAGTTTCTTTCAGCTTCAAAAATCCCTAGATGTACACTCCTTACTTCATACAGTCAGTAGCAAGAAGAATCAAAGTGCTGATGATTCTTGATACCTATAATATGAAGCAAGTCCATGACAGGGTAACTTCTTAAAGAGATAAGAGTAGCCAAGCACTTCAAAATATCTCACACATTACTTGTATGACTGTATCAACATGAAAGACAATTAAAAGAAAATACAAAGCCCAAAAACACCACACGTGTACTTGTGTTTTATTTCTTTTTTGGGTTGCAAACCCAAAAATGGGAAGGCTTGTGTCGACAAACAATATTATAAAAGAGAAATTTTCAAAATAGTCCCTAAGTTTTGGCCTCACATTCGAAAAGAGTTCAATGATTCAATAATAAAGGGGAAAAAAGGTCCTTAAGCTTTTTAGACAACTTTCAAACAGGTCCTTCCCATTAACACCATCAAAAATCCATAAATGTCGTCAACACCCACTCATCTTCCCAAAAACCCATCGTCCACAACTTTCCCATTGTACTTGACCTTCCATTAACCTTTAACATCCCATTTCTCTACATCTTTCAAACCATATACAGCTTCATCTACATCTTCCTAGAGACAATGGCTTTTGAAGGTAGGCTTCAACCAATCCTAATACCTTCTCGCCTCCTTCCTCTTCTCTCTTCTTTTTCTCTTATTTTTCTTTGATGGGTGACAAGAGGGTAGAAGGTATTTAGTGTTAAGTTATGTTCAAATGAGTTTGATGAGAGCTTGCAAGTAAGTTTTGGTGAAAGATTGATACAGATTAGTGCAATGAAGGGGCCAATTTGATGGAAGATGATTAATGAAGGTGGGGTGCACCTATTGGACACATTTATTATGAAATGGTGTATGGATTTGGAGTGTAGAAGGGTTGGATTAATGAAACCAAAACTCTGCTTAAGGGTTTCTGAGGTGAATATGGATGTTGAGTGATGCTAATGGGGCCCATCTAATGGGCAATGGATGGTTGGGTACATTTGGGGTAGACTTAGTGCAAAATAATGAAAATATAACCACAATCATTCAATTGAAGTTTTTCATAACATTTAAGTCATTTTGCATCTCCACTTAACACCATTTGTGATGCCAGTAATGTAAGCCAATATCAAAGAAATATTTAAAAGTCACCCCAAAAACTCAGAGACATTTTCATATTGTTAAATCCATTGAACCCTTTTCTAATATAAAGCCAAAACTAGGTGACAATTTGAAGTTTCCTTTCTTTAAATTCACATACAACTTCTATTCCCGCAAAACTTGGGAGGGGAAAAATGGCTAACACAAGTGAAACCACAAATTAAGATGTAATCAAAATTCAAATACACCATTATAAAATTTCCCAAATTTGGGCAACTTCTCCACCTTTTTAGGGCATTTTCTCCACCTTTCTCATCCAAACAATCTCTATATCGTACAAGTTTCTAATAAAATAACTAAAAAAGCCTAGAAAATAGAATTTTGATTAAAATGGAATGAAATGAATACATTAGTACATTAAACAAGATCTAAATAAAAAACCACTGAAAACACAGATTCTTAATTAAATAACAAAACAATTGAGGAAAAAAAATCAGAAATAAGTAACAAAAACTTTTTTATAAAAATAAATCAAATTGATAATCAATTTGATCCATCAATTTGATTTATTTTTATCTTTTTAGTCACTTTTTTATTTTTTATTTTTAAATGTTGACTATATTCAAAACTCTAGATTGTATAGTATAAGAGAGGTATACTGAACACAAAACAAAGATGGGAAAGGACAGCCAACACAAAATGAAGTCTGGGCTTCAAAAACTAGCCAGGATCACCCAGAACAAAAAAGAAAAGGAAATTAACTAGAGAAAAGTAGGTTGGGAACTAGAGAAAAAAAAGAAAGATAATTTAGATCATGTCAAATGTATAGAGTGGCGACCAAAAGGTTTTAATAAAGTATAATAATATAAAGAAGGGCATTGTTCTTGTGCATAGCCCTATCACCATCTTATGATGAGAGGCAGCTTGATGGGCCCACCTTGGGTCCCACTGATCATGGGACTAGCGGATGGAAAGAACCATCTTGGATGGGTCCAGATATCAGGCTTGGGGCCAATCTCATGCCTCTAACCTTTTCATCCGTGGCCCACAGGTTTAACAAATTTGTATTAAAGAAAAAAGTAAACCCTCAATCCAATGGTTCGGTCCATTCAAATCGGTGAAAACTCAATGGATCCAATGTAATTCAAAGGGTCCCGTGAGTGTATAATTGTATGGTTCAGATGGATCATAAGTTGGGCCCTACTAAGTTGATCTCACCATAATATCATGAGAGGCGTATGGATAGGGAAATTTCCCATTAAAAAAGGTAAAAAAATTTAGATTCTATAGGAGGCTTCGAAACGAGAGATTATACTTCGTTAGCAGGACATGCCTTTTACAACAGAACTAGGTTAGCAAAAGTGAAGAAAGCATTGCCAAGAATAAAGACTGTAAAGGCTATGTGGCCAAATGGTATTCTGATAAAAGCTTGAAAATGGTTAGGAGAAATTGTATGGGTTTGGTAACTAGACTCTATGATAAGATAGTAAGGACAAGAAAGTGACAGATGAACATTAAAAAAAAGAAGAAGAAGAAGAAAATGACGGATGAATGGAGATGTTTTAATCTTGTAGTACCTACATACAAAATAAAGGAGACACAAAGTCGCACAAATTATTGTGGGATTATACTTATGAGTCACACTATGTAACTATGAGATAGAGTAATGAAGCAAAGATTCAAACAAAAGGCCAAAATATTTGAAAATCAATTTGGTTTCATGCCAGGAAGGTGAGCTATAAAAGTTATCTAGTCACTTGACAATTAATGGAAAAATACCGAAAGAATAGAAAAATCTTCATATGGTCGTTGTCAATCTAGAGAAAGCCTACAACAGGGTACCCAGAAAGCCTACAACAAGAGATTTGATTTGGAGGGTTTTAGATAAAAGGAGTGTCCTAAGAGATTATATTGACATAAGACATGTATAAGGGACCGGTATTGACTGTGACAACTGTTGTACAAAGACAAATGATTTTTCAATGACCATATGTTTGCATCAAGGGTCCTTGTCTTTTTGCACTGATTAGGGACAAGTTCACTACTGTATTCAATAGGACGTACCTTAGTGTATGTTGTTTGCAGATGATATAGTGTTGGTGGATGAATCGATAGATGGTGTGTATACAAAATTTGAGAGATGGTGGGATGCTTTAGAATCCAATGGCTTTAAAATAAGTCATACAAGGACATAATGTAATAATTAAAACTTCCGTGGGGATGTGCAAAGATATAAATCATAGGAGAATTAAAGCTCTAGAGATACTTTAAACTTTAAAGAAATTCCTTCCAAAATTCTAGCTCCATAATTAGTAAGGAAGGATAGATGAAGAAATGTCTAACATAGGATAAGAACCGGATGTTTGAAGTGGAGACTTACTTTTGGAGTGCTTTGTGAATGAAAGATACCAACAAAATTGAAGAAAAAAAAAATTACACGGCAATTAGACCGACCTGACCCGGAATGTTTATCAATTAGGAAACAACATATGTAAAAAAAATGAATATAGCAAATATGAGAATATTGAGATTGATGTGTGATAAAACTAGGATGGGATCATAAATGAGCACATTCGGAAACATTTAGGGTAGAATTAATAGGCAATAAATTAGGAGAGACTCATTTGACATCGTTAAAGAGGACATGAAGGGCAATAGATTTGGGCCTGGATAGACTAGAATGGAGAAATAGAATTCAAGTATCTCACCCCAACTCGCCCCAACCCAGTTGGAAGAAGTCATTGATCATCATGATGATGATTAAACTACCAAGTGATGGATTAGGCAATGGCTTAGATGTTTAGGTATATCTTTTTCCTAGTCATAGGGAATCGTATTTAGCACATAACACATTCTAGGATGAGAGATCTTCTCATTTTCATACTGATACACCTAGTAAGATATATATATATATATATATATATATAGAGAGAGAGAGAGATAGATTTGCGTGTGGTGGGGGGGCAGGTGGTGGTGGGACGGGAGCGCCTTCCTCTCTAATTCATAGCATTTAGAGGGGTTTCAATGTTTCACAATCACCATTTTAACGTTCAGTTAAACTTCCCAACCCTAGATTGAGGGAATAAGGCTTTGTTGATGATAATGATGATTAAACCACCAACTGTACCACTTCAAAAAATTAAACCACCAAGTGATATGGACTTGCTTTCAATGAGTGGTAATGCGGATGGCAAAGTCAAGTAGGTCGAAGCAAGCTCATCATTGAGTGAATTGTTGAAGGGGAAGGGGAAGGTATTCAAGGTTTTATTACTACCTAGGGTTCCTTGGAGTCATCACCAAGAGAAACTTAAGAGTCATCACCAAACAACCTAGATAGCTTTGACGTCACTGCCAAGGGTTCCTTGGATTCATCACCAAGAGAGCTTAGAGTCATCAATAAACAATGGAGAAAAAGCTCTGATTGAATTTCACTAGACTCCCTTGAAACTGACATGGTACCATGTATATATTTGATCCCATGAGCAACATTGTTCACAGGAATAACACGGACAAGAGCCCTGATGGGGCCCATATGTGGTTCTAATCCCAATACCCCATGTTGAATTAATGCTAGACCAATGTTGACACTCATCTAGGCTATATCCATCATTAAATTTGACCATGAATTTTTCATTTCTTTTTTTGGAATTGATACCTCACTAAACAATATCCAATCACCCCAACTAGACCCACCCCTCCCTCCCTCCCTAGAGTGATTTATTTAAGGTGGGCGCAACAAGGATTTCATGCAATGTTGCCCATAACAACTATCGCGCAAGAGATCAAGTTTGTATATAATATATACCTAATTTTCAAGCTTCCCATAAGTCAAGGATACTCCCTTAGCCATATGTTTAAAACAAGTAAGCACTTTGGAAAAAAAGATAGTCACCGGTCCAACCCCATAGTCACAAACTAATAACTTTGGAAAATACCCTCTAATGTTTCCAATGTGCCCCCCTTCTCCATACATAATCAACTAATGGCATATCATTAGTTCTCATCAACTCCAATGTAACCACTTTGACGACCTTTATGCATGTTTTCCATGTCACATCCATATGGCCCATGACATCGTATGAATGTGGGCTGCACTAGCAAGCTCATCTTGTTTGCTACATAAATACAACCATGGAACTTTTTCTTGAATATGTTTGGTTAAGTTGTCCATCCAAAACCAAAGCAAATAAATTTGAGTCAAAATAGGCTCTTGGTGCAATCTAACTCCAACAAGGAACTTGCACATGATCCCAAACATGGTTTTCACATTGAATTGCACTGCACCTTCATGCATGTCGAGTATGATTTAGATATACCCATTAGAAATGTCTTTCTTCTTCGATGTCTACCAAATAACTGCTTCAATAGCCTATCATGCACCCTCTTAAAGTCAATGAAAAATGTGTGAAATTTTTATAAGAGTTCGTGAATTTTTAAAATACATGTAGTTTGACTTCGATTGAGGTTCAAGGAAAATCTAAGATCATCTGGAATTGGTGGCATATCAAGTAACAAAAGAGGGAATTAATGACTTTCGTTAATGATTGGTGATTGAAGGAAGCAGACATCCTTGCTACAAGGACAGCATAAACTCAGGCACCAGTTTTATGGAAATTGATACTCTATACACTTACACATATTATTTTATGGGCCTAAACACTTCACACTAGCAAGTAAAAAGATCAAAAAGCTATTAAGATTCGCTTTCACTCTTTTTCACCACTAGTAAAGGGAATATTACCCAACAATTTAACAAAGCAATTAAATAAGGAAAATTTCTTTGAGAGTAACAAATCCCATGCACAAGATAGGCCTTGTACATCTTTTAACTTCACTTTAGTGAAATTTTTACTATAAAAAAAGGCGAATATTGCCCAACAATTTAACAAACCAAGTAAATAAGGAAAATTTCTCTGAGAGTAACAAATTCCATGCACAAGATGAGCCTTGTAACATCTTTTAACTTCACCTTAGTGGAATGTTTACCTAAAAAAAAAAAAAGTTTTTTGTGCAATTTTGGATATAAAAGACTATAATTACATGTGCCACACATTTATTTAGGTTAGATTATAAATTTATTAATCCCTACTATGCATCATCCATACCACAGAAATCACACCACTGAAATGATCCTAGCCTTTTGTTATAAGCCTCCACTTTTGGTTGGACCAACAACTCATTTTTCATCATGAAAATCCTTCAATGAGGTGGGAAAATCCTTCAATGAGGTGGCTAATCATCTAGCTAGCGCAATTTAGATTTTTGGAGTACAGTCCATCTATAATCAAACTGATGGCGCAACCCAGAGGCCACGATGAAGATCTACACTTCCGATGGTGAGATCGAGCCCTAAAACTCAAAACCCTAAGATCGCTTAGGGAAAATACCCTAAAGGGGAACTCACGAGAACTTCTCTTAACTTTTATTAAAAATATAGCATAAACATTACAATAGGGGACTCCTTTATATATAGAGTAACACTCTTTCTTAAACCAAGACATTCCAAAATAAGAAACTACCTAATCTTAATCAAAATAGAATTTAGGAAGTAAATATACTAAGCAACTCTACTAATTTAGAGACTATCTAAACTAATGATAGGGATCTCAAAATTAGAGATCATGTGGACCCCATCAAGTGTGTCCATCAGGGCCTGCGGGTCCTGATCTTGGATCTCATTGCATCAACTCTCCCCCTCTTGGAAAAACTCGACTCCGGCGAGTTGAAAGGTGGATAACACATGAGAGAATCTGACCACAAGTTCGGAAAATGTCCACCTGGGTCGAAAATCAAGCGCACAAATGTCCGCCTCTTTTTTTGAGCTGCATCTGCATGGCATAGCGTGGGAGTTTGACGCAATGTGTTCAACCAGCTAAAAGTAGTTCAGAAGCGTCGCTTCTTCTGCTGTTTGCATTTAGTGTGATCTTGCGCTTTACCCATGAGAGACCACAACTGTAAAATCTGCCATATCTGAGTGCAATCTTCAAGCTTCTATTGTTGATCCCTGAAGATGAAGTCAATTTGAGGGACTGCAACAACATGATCTTCTTGTGAAACTAATGGAACAATCAACTTGATTTCGGAAGATCCAATTGAATTTTCTGGAAGTGGCATGACAATTGGATCTAACAGATGTTCAATCTTCTTGCTAACTTGGTCAGAGTCTTCAATATATGCTTGCCTTTGCTCTTCCTCAACCATTTGCGGCTCTTGACTGGCATTAGGATGACCAATATTGGTTGTACCCACAAAATCATCATGGCCATGAACTAGCTCTTCAATGACATCTTTGTTGTTCGAAATCTGCTCGTGGTGAAATCAAGACTACTTTTTCAAGGTGTTGCTCCTTTTGTGGTGCTTCGGATGAAGGTGCATACGACGACAGAGATGGTGATGTCATTGGCATGAGTCTACTCTATCTTCCATTCCCGAAAAGGATATATGTGTTTGCCTCTGTATCATGATGCACTTTCCGATCAAAAAGCCATGGACGACCAAAAAGGATATGAGTAATAATCATATGGATCACATCACACCAAATCTGATCTTCATAGCCTCCAATCTTGAAAGATACCAAACATCTGTGAGTCATGGGAATAACATGACCAATAGAACATGTGACTTGGTAAGGCTTAGGAAGCTTCTCAGTTATCAAATTAAGCTTGTCAATAACCTCTTATGCGACAAAATTAATCGCACTACCATTGTCAATAACCACATTAACAACTTTGTCAATGACTATCACCCACGTGTGAAATTACTTATCTTGTCGCCATGCTTCTTCTTCTTCTTCATTGGTATTGAGGAGTCTACGAATGACAAGAGTGGGATTTTCTTCTCCTGCAAAAAGTCTTTCCACAATATGAGCTCTTTGTTGATAGTGTTGCTTGCGAGACCTTTTACGCATGCGCTCAACACAGATGGCTTCTAAGTATGCCTCGTGACTGGCTTTGCAATAATTCATATTTTTCAAGATATCTGGTCGCAAGCCTTGGACATAACGAGCTAAATCATGTCTCTCATCTTCCTCCAATTCGCATATCTCATACAACTTTCGAAAGTGGGAGGTGTATGCATCAACCATCCAATTTTCTTGCGTAAAGTTGAGAAATTCCTCAAAATAGAATCCATTTTCAAAATACCAATTGCCATATTTGCGCTCATACAGAATTCTTTGAATTTTAATGGGGCTCCCAAAAAGTTTCATATTGACTTGTATCAATGATTCAAATATACTGCTTTGCAAATTTCTGCACTTTTCTCTTCTTGTTTTTTTTTTCCTTGCTGCTTATGGGCTGGGTCGGGTTGAGCCTGGACTCAGCAGGCCCAAACTCAGGTGAGGCCCAAAACTGCAGAATTCAGCACTCTGCTGGTTCTGTCTTGGGTCTCGTGCAAAACTACAGAAACAAAAAGGGATGGTATGCCTCTTACCTGCTCGACCTGGAGATCAAATAAACATGGACGACGACGAAAGCTATGGCGATGGCTCCGGTCGCTAACGAAGAGGGTTGCGGCCATTTCCCACTACTGCTGCGTAGTCGAAACACAGGAACCTGTCATTCTCTTTGCTGCTGCTAATCACAATGGGGGAAGAGAGATGAATATGGTGTTGATGCCAAGTAGTGATGATGAGGATGATGGCTCTGAGCTGATGCGATGACAGGGGTGGAGAAGATGCTGCTGTAGGTTGGCAGTGGTGCTGGCTATGCTTGGCGCTGGTCAGGCTGCTGGAGTTCAGGTTCCAAGTACGCACTTTCTTCTTTTTTTTTCCTTCTTCTTCTGGTTTTAGGACTGGTTGAGAAGAGAAGGGAAGGGGCTGGGAGAGGGATGGGTTTCGATGGGGTCGGTGATGGTGGCTGGTGGGTTTTGGTCGAAGGATTTTCGGTAGGGTTGGAGATTGGGTCTGGCTGGGATCTAGGGATTTGGGGTTTTGTGTATTAAGGATGATTTGGGGCTGTAGGTGGATGAATGGAGGGTGCGTGGATGGCTGTCAGTGGTGTGCGAGTAGGGGATGTGAGGGTTTTCGGTAGGGCAGGGATTTGGAGATTTTTGGGTTTAGGGTTGAGCGATTGGGAGGCGAAGGGGTGTATGGGTTCTGCTGGGTTGGGCGCAGGTAGGGAATAGGGTAGTGTGGGAGAGATGGTTTATGGAAGGGGGTTTGGGTTTGGTACCCGATGGAGATGGTGCGGGTAGGGCTGCTGGACAGTGAAAGGGCTAGAGATGGGGATGGTGTTGGGTGGATGGATTGCAGTACTTGGTGGCTAGAATGGGTTTCGAATCATTGCAGGGATGGGTGGATGACGGTAGATAGTGGATGATAATGAAAAGGCACCTTGAATCAGCGGTCGGAACGACGATCCGAGATTGGATCTTTGCTCTGATACTAATTGATGGCATAGCCCGAAGGCCACGATGAAGATCTACACCTCTGACGGTGAGAACGAGCCCTAAGACTCAAAACCCTAAGATCACTTCGGGTAAATACACTAAGGGCGTGTTTGGCTGTGTGGTGAAGTGAGGTGGGGTGAGGTAAAGCCTCCATTATCCAGACAAGAAAAGACAATGGGTCATATAAAAAATACACAATTTCAAAATTCCCTCCATCTTTTTCAAAAAAAGTCAAAAAAGCAACCTCCTTTCTCCACTAAAAGACAAAAAAGCTCCATTTTTCTATACAAAAAGTCAAAAAGATTCCATACCAAACAACTAAAAACAAAACACCATCATAACACTTTATATTTTATTCTCTCTTGATTTGATGCTTCACCTCACCATACTTCAATTCACCATACATCCAAACAGGCCCTAAAGGGGAACTCACGAGAACTTCTTTGAACTTTTATTAAAAATATAGCATAAACATTACAATATGGACTCCTCTATATATAGAGTAACACTCTTTGGTTCCTCTATATATAGAGTAACACTCTTTCTTAATAACCAAGACATTCTAAAATAAGAAACTACCTAATCTTATTCAAAATTGAATTTAGGAAGTAAATATACTAAGCAGCTCTACTAATTTAGAGACTCTCTAAACTAACGATAGGGACCTCAAAATTAGAGGTCATGTGGACCCCATCAAGTGGGTCCATCAAGGCCTGCAGGTCCTGGTCTTGGATTTCACTACATTACAAACCCATCAAATGAGATTATATTATGGATCATGTACATGTGTCATAAATACATAGCATAAACACTAACCATTGGATCCTTCATATATTGAACTGTGCCGTTTCCCCTAACCTTATCCTCTTCAAGTTTCACATCAAACTTCGGTTCCCAAATGCAGGTAAAATAAAGAAAGAAAGGAGCAGCAGCATCTATCCTAAGTTAATATATCATAAATGTAATAGGATAAAAATGTCGGCCATAGCTTTTTGGATATAAAAAAACAGCAATGACATGTCAAAATAAAAACAGCGATGGAAAAATGATGATGATGATGATATCCATTCAAAAAATAATAAGAAAAATAACTTTAATGTCAATAATAACATTAGTTGGTTAGACTGTGTGGCACTTAACGACAAGGTCAAATCATTCAAAAATTATTAATGCTAATATTGATAGTAACGGACAGTTTTCTCTTGCAGTGCGCACATCGGTGCCATTCACGGAGCGGGACCCCATGAAATCCGGGGAGGGGGTCCCGCCTTTGGTGACTATCCGGATGCGCGCTCCCGTAGGAGCAGGTGCATAGGAGAAAATTTTCCTGATAATAACAATAAGTATAGCAATAAGCCAATAATACCACCAATCATGATAATAAAGTTGCAAGGAGGTGAAACAAGGAAAAGATGGCCAAAAGGCGGCAAAACAATATCAAGCAGTGGTAACAAACCTTGCGGGGCAAGACACGGACTCTCTCAATGATCTTGTCCGAAGAGTCAAAATTAGACCGTATTTCAAGATCAAAGAGCCTGGAAAGGAAGAAAGAATAACCAAGATGGTTGACAAGTTTGCGGATCTGTTTTGTTTGTACAGAGATGAGGCACTTGTTGCCACCCTCCTCTCCCTTCAACTGCTCAAAGACAATACTTGGCACACGTCCAGCCTCTCTTTCTTTTGCTGATATGTTCTTACCAGACTTGGAACGAGGAATTGCTAAAATTGTTTCTGCATATTTAGGTTCAGGTCTGGGAAAGTCTTCAAGGTAAGTGAACAGAGGTGCAGGCTCTTCAACGAGCGCTTCTGATGCTGTGTGAGAAAGAAACCGCAGTCCAATGGATTTTCTGATCATGAGGGGCCGATGGATCCACATTCCTTCATTCGAAAAAAAAAAATGCTCATTAAAACATGGCCCTTTAGTGCAATCATCATGCTTTTCGAGGAGATAAGACTATATATTCACATTTGCTGAGTACAAAAAATGACCACATAAGAATAGCAGGGTAAGTAATGGCTTGGCCAAAAGGGATAGAAATTAGAACCAAGCTTAAAATAAGCTAGTTGTCGAAAATTGTTACTAATAGACCGCAGTTGCCAAATGAAAGAAAAACAAGAAATGAAGCAAGAATCAAATGTGTGAAACACCTTGTTTTGATAAACATGTATAACGTAGATGCATAAAGCAGAGGTGTGTGAAACATAGCTCTGTGTAAAGGGAACAATTTTCCCAATGACTACACAATACATTGTTCAATAATTTAAATAGCTCAGTTGGCCATGGACATCATTTCAGATTCTCTCATGGCCTTGAAATTTAAGCTCGAAAGCATGAATGAGCTTCAAAGATAAAACTTATAAACTTTACAAACCATACATGCAAGGAGCAAGCCCAATATATGACGTGTCACTTCCAAAATGAAAAGGTGTGTTTGGTTGGGCTTCTCATTAACCAAAAGTGCTTTCCTAAAAGTTAGATATTAAAAAGCTACTTCTTCAAATAAGCTCTTTAATAGAAAAGACTGTTTACTTGGCTCAACTTTCATACTAACTTTTTAACAGAGAAGCAACCAAAATTGTTCGCTTACAAGACGAGAACCAATTCTTAGCATAAATATCAAATGAAATATTAAATTTTCTATAATAGAAAACAATTACAGAATACCTAATGAGAATCATGTGATTTTTATACCAAAATATGCTCTTCAATCATGAATGTTTAGGACTCAGAGTTGGTTCAACTGACTACTAACATAATTAACTATTAGCATAAATTAAATTAGTGTAAATATTTGTATCTTTTGATTGGTAACAATAAAAGTTTTATTAGAAACGGAAAAAGGACATTACTCCATCACCCAAAAAACAGAGCAATATAAGAGACTTAACAGAAAACACATAACCCCCAACAGAAAAAAAAAAAAAAAATCAAGGACCAACAAATAGTTAAGCTCTATCCATCTTTTGCTTGGCCAATGAGTCCACAATTTGGTTCCTATCTTAAAGTTTTTATATTATAGTGCACTTTTAGTGGGTTTTTGGTTTGAAGCAAATCCTACTCAAGATTAAATACTGCCATATTATATTACTACAAAAAAATACTATAATATTAAAATATTTCAACTGAGCTACTATATTCAAACTAGCTAAGCATAATACCTAGAATTATCACCCAATCCAAACAAAAGCAACAACATCGGTAAGCAAATAAAAATTTTCGTGGTTCTTGACTTCAAGCAATGACCTACTAGCAATTATCACTCAACAAAAATTTTCTAATTTAATAATTCCCAAAACTCATATTTACTACAAGTTTAAATGTCATTATGCAAATAAAAATAAATTCATGCAAAAATGGCCATGGATAAAATATCCAGGAAGCTTCTATATGAGAATCATATATCCCTCTACTTCAAAATGCTTTATATGGTTAGATATCTAGTATCCTTTCTTTCTCTCTTTTTCTTTTTCATTTTTCTTTTTTTGCTCAAACACATATCTAATGTTTTCGCTATTTAATTTAGATACCAATGCTATAAAGTGATAGATTATACAACATAGAAAGCCACAAGCACCTTATAGTCTGATTTAAAGTGGGGGGAGGCAGGAATTTCTTTTAGGAGGGGAAAGCATGACTGCTAATATATGTTTTTTTTCCACATTAAAGATGACATAAGAAAATAAAAAAAATAAAAAAGAAATCTTCTTTTCTACCAAGGTAAAGGTGATAGGTTTTTTTGCAAACAGAGCTTATCGAAACCATGTGAACTGTTGATGCTCATTATACTCAAAATTTCAGGACTTTTCTATTGTGAGCAATCTATAGAGTGGCCCATTCAATGATTGTATTACGTCAAGGGCCACCCGATAGATGATCGGATTACAAAATAGGCTACATGGATTCCTTTTTCATCCTAAATATAGGGTTTGCCTGTCTTGGATTTGTGCAGAAATTTGCAGCAACAACGTTTCTACTGACCAAGTATGAGAAATAGGCCTAAAGTCCTATTTAATATCAGCTTTTCTTTCAGCAAGCTCCTATGCTAATCATCGTAGTAAGCCCATAATTCTCCAAGCCACCATGGTCCTTGTAAAAAGGGAACGGTAGGGGAGCAGAGAGGAAGAGGAAAAAAGATCGATGATACGAGTAATAGGCAGGGGGCAGTCACTTTCAGGTAGGATAGGGAGAGGCTGAGAGGGAGATGAAAGAAGGTGGAGGAAATAAAGAAAAGAAAAGAAAAGAAAATGCATGCAACCTTTTTTTTTATCACATCTAAGGGGGGCTGTGTCCCCTAGAGACTCGCACATACGAAGAGAAGAACCTGCAAACATAGGAAAAGAACTCGTACATGCGATGAGAGACGAACTCATAAATTGTGAGGAGAGGGAAACTCGAATATGCAAGGAGAGGGGGCAGTTCAAGGTTGAAACCTTGGACCTCCTAGTGAGAACTGATGTGTCCTACCACTTGGGTAAGACACCGTTCTCAAACGCACACAACTTGAACGCTCCACTTCCAAACGCTTGCTTCCCGCAAAACCAAGAAGCGACATTTCAAATGTGAAGTGAGTTGAGCTGGCCTTAGTCATAAAGCAGATTTGGGCTCTTAGTTTTTCAAAAGCATTAAAAAAAGTAAAAATAAAAATAAAAAGTCCAACCAAACACACCCTAAATCTAGAATTAAGTGATTGTCTGAAAGAGAGCGTATCCATAAATTTTATTTTAGCGTTTTATCAAGCACCTAGATCACCAGGCCATAGCAACTCAGTTTTGATTTGCTGCTGCCACCAGGAAAAATTTTTTGAAAGCACTTGTGATTTTAACTCATTGCCAACACATGGAACCACTAGATAAAAGATCCAAAGTTCCCAACCACTGAACTTAATCCTTGTTCTTTTTGCTAGATGGTAGACACAAAAGTCACTCACTCACTCACATCCAAGCCCTAACCAGCTGACTACAGCTGGGGACGGGCCTCACAAAGTGAAGTAAAAGAAGACAACATCCCATCTTACCCAACGGGACATTTGAAATTTCCTATCATTCAAATGAAAAGTGGAGAAATTGTAAAGGAATGAAAGATAGAAGATAATAAACAACATCTGATAGTCACTTACACATTTTTATCACTGACCCTTCACCCCTTGCATCAACGCTATTTTTCAAATCAACTCTAAAGCTTTGATCATTCATTTCTAAGAATCCCAGAAATTGTTTAAGAGAATTAAGAAAAAAAAACCCAGAAATCTATCTAAGTAGGAAACTCCAAACTATAATCTTGGACTTGAATCTAGATGATTCAAATGTATGCATTTATCTACTAAATCAGAGGTAAGGAAAAAATTGAGAAGATGAAAAAAAAAAAAAAAACACCCAGAACAAGAATTCCATTGATCATTAGATTACATGACAGAGACCGAGAGGCAGAAACATACCCGCGTCAGACTCGACTCCTCAAAAGCGAGAGGGAGAAGTGGAGTTAGGGGTTTGAAGGAGGTTTACGGGTCGAGAGTGTTGGCCGGTTGGCTCTTCGATGGCATGGGACCCATACTTGCCATTTGCCAGAGCGGGCTCCAGTTAGGGTCAAACATCCGGTGCTGTAAAAGACCGTGACTCAAGTAGGCCCGATTCTTTGCTGGAATTTTAAGTGGAACTCCAGATCCCTTCTCGTGACGGAGCATTTGAAATTCTAACAAAAAAGTATAGAGAATGAAATTCTAGACATTGAGATCTTTCAAGTATTTGAAATTTAAAATTCTAAGTAAATAAATATGACATTTAAAATGTTTCAGACCAAATGTTACATCATGTCCAAAAATCTCAACATTCTAAATCCTTGTCATAAATTCTAATAAAAAATAGGCCCATGTAAACTCGGAGAATTCTTCGAACAGCTAGGTCAAAGGAAAATACCCCGAAAGCTAATATCTCGATTTCGCCACTGGGTTAACAAATATGATGAAGACTATTCAAATTTTGGGGATGGCCAACTCAGCTCTTTTAGCGTAGCTTGTTTGGCGACTGTGTGTGATCTTCAAGTTCTCAACTATCTGCTGGATCTTCTCACTGGTGTCGTCGCTGACTATAGACGGTCCGTGGAAACTCCTAACGCCAACCTCTTCCCAGCAAACTCGGATTTTGCATCTCCTCCCATAGAAAGCTTCGAAAGGTGCCATCTTGATGCTCGAATGGTAATTGTTGTTGTAGGCAAACTCGCAAAGCGGTAAACAATCCTCCCAATTCTCCTTGTAGTCCAAGACACAAGATCTCAACATGTCCTCTAGCATCTGGTTCGTTTACTCATTCTGTCCGTCCGTCCGTCTAAGGATGGTAGCTGGTGCTGAAACTCAACTGAGTGCCCAAAGCCTGCTAAAGACACTCCTAGAAATGTGAAGTGAAACACGAGTCTCTGTTTGATACAATCGACATCAAAACTCCATGCAAAGAGACGATCCTATCCACATATAGCTTAGTCAACACATCAAGTCCGGATCTCATCCAAACTGGCAAGAAATGTGCTGACTTGGTCAGTTTGTCTACTATCACCCATATGTGATCGTTGTGCCTCTTAGTAGTTGGTACCCTGCTATGAAGTTCATCGTAATGTTCTCCCACTTCCACTTGGGAATCTTAAGCTGATGCAATAGCCCTAGCAACTTCTGATGCTCAGCTTTGGACTGTTGATACGTCAAACATCTAGCGACATAGCTAACTATCTCCTTCATATTGTTCCACTAGTAATAGCTCCTCAGGTCGTGGTACATCTTCGTGCTGCCTGGGTGAATCGAGTATCTGCTATAATGAGCATTTGTTAGGATCTCGTCCTTCATCTCTTGGATATTCGGCACACACAATCTGTCTTGGTAGTAGAGCACTCCACCAATTAATCTGAACTTTGGCCTCTGGTCAATCTACTCGATCACTCTAACAAGTTTAGGATTGCCGCACTAGCTGTCTTTGACCTTTCCAAGCAACCCTGGTTCCCACGCTGACATGGTAGCAAGCATCACTCTGTCACTGAGCGGCTAAAACTGCGCATCTAGGTCTCTAAAGACATCAATCCAAACACCATCTGCTGTTAGGAAGCTGACTAAAGCGGTCTTTCTGCTCAACGCATCTGCCACGACGTTCGCCTTCCCTGGATGATACTTGATCGAAAAGTTATAATCTTTAATGTACTCCATCCAACGCTTTTTATGGTTGTTGAAATCACTCTGAGTAAACAAGTACTGGAGGCTGCGGTTGTCCAAATGAACCTCGAATTTCTCCCCGTAGAGATATGACGCCACATCTTCAACGCGAAGACAATTGCTGCTAGCTCTAGATCGTGTGTGGCATACTTCTTCTCGTGTTCCTTCAACTGATATGACCTAGAGGCAATAACTTTTCTATCCTGCATCAACACACAGCCTATACAAATTCCTGAAGCATCCATGAAGACAACAAATCCACTGCTTCCAGAAGGCAATGTCAAGATCGGAGCTGTTATCGGTCTCTTCTTCAACTCCTGGAAGCTAGTCTCATAAGCATCGGACCACTCGAACGGCACGTTCTTCCTCGTTAGCTTGGTCAATGGCGCTGCAATCGTAGAGAAACCCTGGACAAATCTGTGGTAGTATCTTGCTAAGCCAAGGAAACTTCGGATCTCCGAGACATTCTTCGGTCTCTCCCAGTTCACTACTGCTTCTATCTTCGCCGGACCCACTGATAATCCATCTCTGAAGCTGATATGCCCGAGAAAAATCACCTTCTCCGTGCAAAACTCACTTTTACTAAGCTTCGCATACAACTGGTTGTCACGCAATAATTGCAAATGAGTCTACAAATGCTGGTGTGTTCCTCTCTAGACCTCGAATAGACTAACACAACGTCAATAAACACTACGGTGAACTTGTCGAGGTATGGAGCGAAGATCTTGTTCATCAAAGGCTATTAGATGCTCATTCTTGGAAATTCACCTATGGTCTTCATTTTTTTATCACTCTCGGCATAAACCCCATGGATTCAATTTCAACGTATTGTAATACAAACAAATAGGACCTAGAAGGCATTTTCAACGATTTTGAGAAAAAAAAAACACAAAAATTGGCTCAACGATGGGAGTATGGCGGCTATCCTCTTTAAAAAGAGAAGTTTGGAAAATTTTAAGGGATTTTTACCTTGCGACTGCCCTTAAACATGACATTTGCCACATAACAGTCGATGTTTAATTATCTCCAACAAAAATGTTCATATAATAATAGTGCAATAGCACACGACCCGATGATATAGCATATAGTGATATGTGTGATATTGAATTGCCCTAGGATATTGCTTTCTGTCATGCGTGTGATATCGAATGACCCTAGGGTGTGGCATGAACAACTCAATGGGAAATATTTTGACTTTGACTGCTCTGAGGCGAATGTCATGTCTAAGTGTAGCATATGGGCAAATATCCCAAAATTTAAGGCCCCATTTTGAAACTTTCCCTTTCTTCATTTACCTTGTACAAGAAGATCAAACTCCTAGTAATCCAACATAAAGAGTAAGAAAATGGAGATTTCTTCAGCTCAAAAACTCTGTCAAAATGTGTGCAAATTAAGTAATCTTTCTTCTTCGTAATTTGATTACTTGTAAAAAAAAATCTCCGCTAGCTCTTCTTTGTTGGAATCTTCTTGTATTTTTTTTATCTCTTTTTTTACGCTCATTGCATTAGCTATTCAAAGATGTCGGATATCCAACAATCTCTGCAGACTATCCATCATTCTCAAGTCCTTTCCCGAATTCAATCCTCCTCTACTTCGAGTCTCGAGCAACTATCAGAATCTTTAAGTGGATTGATATTTCCTGTGATGTGTTGTGAGAAAAAGAAAACTTTTTTTTGTTGTTTCCACTTGGAAGAATCCTTGGGACTTGTATCTATAGGATGGGATAAGTGGTAGCTCAATGAGGGTATAAAATCCTACAAGTGATATTAGAACTTGGTAGGTTAGGTGCTCGAGTCACGGGTTACGCGTTTTGCGAGTTGCGCAGCAGGATTCGCGGTGGATTGCCGTTGAGAGAGGGATTGTTGAGGTCAACATCCACCCTCACTCCTGAGCAGTCATAATTGTGGTCGAGCCCTTACCCTTACCATAAAATCATTATTGTGCCGTTTTCCATCACCAATTGGTTTTGGGATAAGTGGTAGCTCAATATGGTGTTTGATTGTTTGGAAGAGGTCATCCCAAACTTTTTCAACGATGCACGAGCATACTTAGGTTGTTATAAAGATACCACTCTCAGACTGCTTAATCTGTAAGCCCAAAACAAAACAAAACAAAAAAAAAAAAAAAAGAATTCTCCAACCATGCTCATCTCAAATTCAGTTGCCATTACTTGAGCAAATTGATCAGTTAGAAATTCAGAAGTGGAACCAAACACAATGTCATCGACATAGACCTGCGCAATCAGAATATTCCTTTTGTTTTGTTTTATGAACTAGGTCTTGTTGACACTTCCTCTTTGAAAACCATGTTCAAGTAAAACGATAGTCAATCTTTCACATCACGCTCTAGGGGCCTATTTCAAACCATAGAGAGCTTTTTCCAATTGGAAAACATAATTGGGATGATGAGGATCCTGAAATCCTTTCGGTTGTCGTGCTAAAAGTTCTAGGTGCTCTAAAAAATGCTACTCTACCTTTTGGAGTGCCGATAACTCGTTTTCTCTTGTCAAAGAAGATTACCCAAAAGCCACATGATGAGATGCGAAGGCTTAGGGGACCTATCAATAGGCGATCACTTCAGCAATCCTCCCCTCACATCGATGGCAGAGGAAATGATGATGACTCCGACGAAGACACCGAGGGGAGCAAGACGGTGTTTCCGAATGATTGGCTGATCTTGAAGAAGAAAGTTCAGGCCATGAATGAGAATATGAATGTCAGGCTCAACATTGTTGATGAATCTCTTGCTGCCATGCTTGCTCGTCTGGGCTGTCAGTGAAATCCGCTCGTAGAATGATCCAAACAGTCAAACTAGGATCATATTTTGCCATCTCTATTTCTTGTTCCCTATTATGATGTGATTTATGTTAAAATGTTACTAATGTTTAGAACTTCCTTAGTTCTAGTTGATGTTTTGAATGGTTAGGATAACATTACTTTATTTAGGAGACTAACCAAACTTAATACCGTTACTTTTATGATTCCTTAGTCTCCATTATTATTACTTTGTTATTCATGCACAAAAGGGGGAGACTTATGTTTTGATTTAGTGATATTTTGCACTTGATCTTCTTGTGAATTACAAATGATTGCAGGTATCCTATAGGTTCGTATTGTTGGGGTGTCTCTTTGGGTAGAATTGTTTTATAATTAGTTTGTTTTGTCCATGAATATTCAAAGGGGGAGATTGTAAAGTCTACATGAGTGTTGGCTAATTCATTGGGTGATGGACAAAATTGAAAATACATTTTCTATTGTAATTTTTAGATGGACTGCCCAAAGAAAGAGTTGCATGACTAAATAAAAGCCTGAAAGATGGACTTTTGCATGATGAATTTCCATCAAGATGAATAAAAAAAAACATATCAACAGAGAAATGCTCATTTGAGCAGAAAGTCATTGATAATGAATAAAAGTCAATTGTATTCACTCCAAATTAAACCACAAGAATCTGATGGTACAAAATTAATAAGAATGAGAAGCAGATATCATAAAGAAAACCGGAAAATTTTGTGTTCGCGAGCATGATATCCAGAACCTCACTCCCTGATTTTGAATCACAAAGCTTTGCCCAATGACTACTATTTTACAAATGTGAGGTTAACAAAAAAAAAAAAAGATTGTGAGAGAGAAAGAAGAGAGAGAAGGAAAACGCTAATAAAATGAGAAGAAAAACGAAAGGGAGACCTAAATTCAGAAAAGTGTGATTGTTACTACAAAGAAAGGTATTGAGAAAGAGGGATGATGTGTTTCATCTATTTAAATTAGATGAAGTGGTGAAGAAGAGAGTTATAACAGGTGAAGAGAGAGAGAGAATGAGAGAGAGACAATGAAGAGAGATTGTGTATGTGGTATCAAGTCGCCATTTCCAAGAGTTAGAATAGAGAGGTTGATCTATTTCTATGCAAGAGAGATAGGGTTTTTTTTTTTCTTTTGTTGTGCGTGAGATTCCAAATTTAAAGAAGAGTTTAACGAGAAACTAGCGTGAAAGCCCCTGCGATGCACCGATTAATTATCATAAAAAATAAGAATTTTTTTTTATTAAATATTAAATGGTTAGAAAAACTGATATTTACAGTTAATTGATATTCAAAGAAAATAACTTTTCATAGTCTTTAAGAATCAATTTATTGTGATATCACTTCACTATTGTTATATGACTGCTCAGTATTTCATTTCTCTTGATTTTATAAACAAAAGATTGTGAGCAACAAGCACAGCACCCATGTATCTATCTCACGCTGGCGAGCCACCTGTGAAACGCTCTGTCTATCTCTTCGTTCCTATAAGATCTGCGAAAAAACAGTGGCTCTAGCCCTGCCATGAAGGGAAGAGTCTTTTGGCAGGGACAAGGAAGATACCCCTCTCAACTGCTACCATAGACATAGGCTATTGGCGTGGCTCACTGAGGAGACAAAATTAAGACGTTTTTTATCCCAACTAACGCCCAATTTTAAGGAATAAGAATGATCAAGTCCAACACAAATAACCTAGTGGGGCCCACTTCAATTACCTTTGCATGGATGGTTAAAATAGGGGATTCCAAACGACTAAAAAAACCTAGCTTCATTCATGATGTCAAACAATACAGGAAGGGCGTTTTTCCCATTTCTCAACAAAAATTTATAAAGAGGACTTGATTGAAAAAATTGTAGAAAACACTTATACTTTTTTTGAAATATTCAAATCTTTATATATGTTTTTTTTTTTTAAATAAACCAAAAGCTTAAAATTTTTTTTGAAACTTCTCTTAAAAATCTTTAGAGGTCTTAAAGCAAAACGATTTGGTAAGTGACATTTTTTCATTTATATAAACTCTTGTAACGGTGAATATACCTGCAACTTTATAATATCAATTTAGATGAGTGCCAATCACGGGAGATTCAAGAGTGCGGACCAGGTTGAATTGATGCTATGTAAGTCCTACGGGGAGCAAAATTCTCACTTCTCACACAACTCAACGTGTTTAAGGAAACTAAAATGTGCCTACATAGGGCCACATTCTTCTTTATTAATATTTTTTAATGACCCAGGGCATCCCCCATCAGCCCAGCCTAGGTCCAAAGGCCTAGGATTACACCTGATTACGGAGGGCAATACCAGTCCCCAGAGATACACGAGGATTCGATACCAAGACCTTTGGATGGATATCATGATAACCCCTTGTTGGGCCAACTTGAGGCACGCTAATCATGAGGAAGGTGATGGATCAAAAGATCTAAATTATAGCTAAGGATGTTCAAAATATCAACTCCATTAGATCAATTTAACTATTTGATCTATGGCCCTAATGATTCTAGAATGCATGGCAAGTAACAGTTAGATAAGTGTCAAATTTGGGCTTGCATATACAGGTCCAAACCTCTGATTAAGCCAATCCTTTCATACGCATACCTATTTGACCTATCACTAATCCTGATTTGACACTAATCCAAGCAGTAGTTACAATTGGATTTATCACAACAAATTTGCATAATGCAACCCTCTTACAGTTTAAAGACCTACATTAACGAATAGGATCATTGATATTGTGTATCTCCATAGACAATCAAACCTTTCAATTGTTTTGCTGCCCTTGATTATCATGTTTGCAAGTAGGCATTTATCGGAGTCTGGGGACAACCCAACATTAGTAAGCGTGGAATAGCCCAGGATGTGGGTCTCACTTGGGAGCATGCAACTCATGTGTAATTAAGAGGGGTAGGCAGGCAGGGGTGGACTGGGGCTGTTATGGGTTAAAAATTAACTGCCTAAGCCCTGCTAGCCGGCTAAAACTTTGGGGCCACCATGATGGGATGTACATTTTAGGGAGTCTCAAGGTTAATCAAATTCTAACCTTTAAAAAGTTAGATGGTGTTAAATTTTTCTTGATCACTTGTGGGGCGCACAAAATTTGGATGACTTGGCAATTTTGGATATGATAAACTGCAGTAGCAGTGTCTGATCGACTTTCAAGAGTATGAAAAACCCTCATTTTAGCACAACACAAAGCCACTGGCATCCTCCAGCTCTACAAACGGATGTCTGGTAATTCTTATGAGAGCAGCTCCAAACCCCAGAATAAATCAATCTCCCCTATTTGAGCTAATCTTTATTTGTCCAATAGATATAATCATACAAATGAAGGCACCAGAGACAAGAAGGGAAAAAAAAAAAAGAATGAAAAAGAAAAAAAAATAATCTGTCCCAAAACGCAAACACCTATGGTTTTGAGAACATCCCCTTTGTTAGTGATGAGAAGTCGTATTCACTGCCTGATTTGTTGGTGTTGGTGGGGGCGGTTGATGAAGGAATGGAGGCTGCTGGAGGCCTACTCACTCCAAAAGTGGCCACTCCATTAAAGGTTGCAGTTGTTCCCATAGTGTAGGCGCTGCAAAAGAGAGGACTACTGTGACAATTGAGAGAAAAGAAAAACTTATGGGTTGTTTAGGAAGTGCAAGGAGTGGGATTGCTATCCACCTGAAACAAATAAAGATCCATAACATGTTTCTGGTCTGAATAGAATTTATGGTCAACTTCGAGCAAAGGGTGGAAAGGATGTCTGCCGAGTGCCCACCACCCTCTCCATGTTCCTCATTGCCCAAGATTAGATTACCAATACCATCAAGAAGGTACTGGATATGGCCATCATTGGACACCTTGGCCAAAGTGCAGGTCTAGACCAGTTTATGGCCATCATTTGGCAGGGTCTGTCCTAACTTTCAGGTCAAGCATAGACTATCCTAAATATTGAGCCATAAACAGTCTGGTGATAGGCTAATTTACATTCACTTCAGATCATGCCAAGTGACACCCCCTAATCTTAATCAAAGAACTAAATCCAAATTCCAGGAAAGATGCCACCAAATCAAAAATAAGTAATGCAAAATTGGATAAGATAACCATTTGGATGAAAGCGTACCCAGCCACAGGAAAAGGTCTTGAATTCCCCACTAGCTGTACTGGTCTAAGGTTTCCTGCCTGCTTCAAAGAAAGAAGCAATATTTAGTCTACTGATTGGAACCTTTTTAACAAGAACTGAGGTAAAAGTGTATAGCAGTCTGCCTGCATATGTTTCTGTAGATCATTTTGTCCAGCCATTGGCATCATCATTCCTGGTGTTCGAAAGCCAACATTGGGCCAATTCTGTACTGGCAAGTTGCCATTAAGAAGTTGGGATCCAGGCTTATCCGTTTTCCCATGAAATATTGAAGCTCCACCACCAGCAGCAGACTTAGAGGCAGCGGCCATGAGAAGGGACTGTTGCTGGGCCAGGACTGCAAGTTGCTGTTGATGGACAGAAAATGGAGAAACCATATTGGACTGCAGAACAACAGACACAAGTTTAAATTGAGACCATGATGACAGCAACAATAAGCATTATATGTTGGTCAAGCACGAAAAAAGGCCATTTCTTGTTCAATAATGCAATGGTACAAGTGGGCTCAGGTTTTACACTACTGCTGTTCATCTAGAGAACTCACCATGACGTTTGATACCACCATATCTCCATTAACTTATAATTTTAGCCACACAATTAGCTAGCTTTATTTCAGTATATTGTCCGCATTAAATGTATGCAATAGGATATTAGAGAGGAAAAAGAAGTGGGCAATAGGATGATTAGTATCAGCCTGATGAGGGATGAACAAAACGGTCCACCATATGAACAGCCTGCATCACAAGAAGCTTGGCCCCTCATGTCATTTTGCAGATCTAAGCATACTCATTTACCCTAACGTAAGAAAACTGTACAGAGATATCACTTCAAAAGTTATACAGTTAAATGTAAGTTGTAATTGCTTAGTCAACAAATATGTGACTGGCTCGATGAGCAAGCTGATCATCTGTTCAACTCTTAACATGGTTGCGACATGCTCCGCCGGCCAGTGATTGGTGTTTCAAGACTTAGATAAAAATTGATGTGGTTGGTAAGAAATAATGAAAATAAAGAAATAGTTAAAGCAATGGTCAGCATGCAGTGTCCAGGAAGTCTCCCAGTCAGTGACTAGGATCCGGTCACTAACTTTTGATGCATAAAATACCATGGTAGAACAAACAGATGAATGGTCCATATCTTGTATACATTACACAAAAAAAGTTTTGGCCTTAGGAAGCAAGTTCACAAACCATACTGTGGGACTCATGGGAATGCATGCCACTAAAAAAGGCATTGGAATTTGAAGGTTTTAACATGGAATTAGAGGTTAGCCAAATATCATTATGATCTGAAGAGTATAACCATTTGTTTGAAGGCCCCAAAATCTAATGGTTTTACAAATGTATAATCGCTAACCTTTTTTGAGGCCTTAAACAAATGGTTTTGATAATCAGATAAATCTGATATTTGGTACATCTCTATCCATGATATAACCTCCCAGTCCCACCCTACCTCTGTGATCGGAATTCATCAAAGTTGAACCCATGGCCTGGTTAACAAAATTTCCTTTTCTGCCAGTTCATAGCAGAATCTTCCCCTAGAAACAAATGCTTAATTGTTAAAATGGATGTCCACATTGTAACTCTGAAACATATCATAATTATAAGAGGAAATGTACAATGCATCTCGTATACAGCCAGCTTGAGTTTTCAGTAATGAAGCCCGTGTTTCAATGGTTGAAACTACTAATGTGAAAGCGTTTGTCATGGATGGCCCATTCACAAAAATTCCCAGATGTAAAACAGCCTCTTTATCCAACTTTGGTTATTTTTCAATTCATTAAACTGGTTATTACCTAGCCATCAATAGAGAGACTAAATTAGGTGCACCAACAGGTTCAATTTGGATCACTGAACTGTTGGCTCCACTTGTACAAACTAAGAAATTGAGAAAACTATACATCTTCATAGATGTATAGAAACATTAGTTTTTAAGTCCAACAAAGTGTTATTTTACCAAAAACAAAATGGTCCAACAAAGTGATCAAACTAGTCAAAGTCAAGCTAAAAATTTTCAATGGAACTAACCAGACCAAAATATGAATAAAAGCCCCAAAAGCAGATGCATGAATCGCAAAAGTACACATATCTTTGACAACAAGAAGCCCTGAGAAGTTTGTAGTAGACAACTAGTGGCTAAACCACGTCAATCATCAGTTAGAGCAGGTCATTGAGTTAAAAAATGAAAGTAGGGCCATGGAACAGCAAAAAAGCAAATACTTGAGGAAAATCTCTACTTGAAATAGTGTCAGTGACTTTAAATGCATAAACTGCGTACTGGGTTCAAAGATTATAAATATGGTATGTGTTCATCTCTTAAGACCAGTTCAGATGCAAGAGAAGGGCAATCAGACGGACATAGACTTCAGATTTCTTCTCTATGGTGAGAAGTTGCTTTCTTATCAAGAGTTCGTTGGGGAGGCCACGGATTCCAGACTCAATTGAGCAACAAAAAAAATTAGTAGATGAATATAAGCAACTGATGGTTACAGAGGCATGTCTTAAACTCGGTCAATTTAAAGGTCTCTATCAATAGGTACAACAGCCACTTCTACACATTATTCACCATTTCAGTAATATTGGGATCAGAAGCAGCCCTAAAATATTGTGAAGAAATTTCTACTTGAGAAGTTAAGGCTTGTTTGGCATCATTTCTCACAGGCGTTCTGGCATTTCTAAGAAATGAAAAATGAAGGCAGGCATTTGGAATTGTAGTTCGATTGTTCTAAAAAAGGAACATTCCTAACAATGCGTGCATCTGATATAGAAATAGAGAAACAACTATATTTCGTTTTTTTATGAGAAATGCCCATGAAGTGAAAATGCTTGTCCTCCCGTAACTTGTAAAAGTAGAATAACCTGGTATCTACTCTCACCAAGAACTCCATCAGGATCTATTTAACATCGTTATGAGACAACATAATCTGGGATTCATCTCTCTTCAAAAGGTCTCATCCTAGACAAATCCGTATCTATGATTGTCTCAGTCAACGACTCACGTGAGTAAAGCGAGTAGAACTCCACTGTGGGGCCCGCTATTAAAATCTAAACAACTTAAAAACTTATTAACAAAGCATATAATTAATAATGGATAAAATTATTTTAATCATGTTGTAAGTCATATGTTCAATGTTAGGGTGGTATTGACACTTATTGTAGTAGAACTTGGGGAAGCCAATTTCAGGGAAAGGCCTTCATTTTGAATGGCTTAGATTTTTAATGGTCCCTCAATGGACTCTCAGTAAGTTTGGGGAAGCAAAATCTAACAGTTCAGAAAGGATAAATCAATAATTTATAATACGAATAATGATTATTTTTTAGTTCTTTCAATATAAGATGATTATATGATTATTTTTAATTATTGACCTTTTGCTTTTTAATCTATAACATGGAAGTAGTAATATTGTTGAAAAAAAACTCAAATTAAAAAATATTTCCAAACTACTGATTGGAAATAGTTTTGCTGAACGTTGCCAAACAAGTTCTCAACGATTTATTCCTAAAATAGAACATTCTAGGCACTAGCCATTATTTTCAAGAATGGAATGACGACAAACGAGCCCTAAAATGCAGCATAGGAATAAGGACTGAAGGCAGTTGTTTGTTAAAAGTATAAAATACTATTTTCTACTCGAGATGTTAGAAGGTAGCATAGGAATAAGGACTGAGGACTAACGACAGTTGTTTGTTAAAAGTATAAAATATTATTTTCTACTTGACATGTTAGAAGGTAGCATAGGAATAAGGACCGAGGTTAGTAGTTTGTTAAAGGATAAAATATGCCCACAGAACAGATATTTGATAAATAAGTCAAACACATTTCAATTTGTTCTTTTTTCCACTTTAAGATAGAGAGCCATTTGTGTTTCTTTTTTATCCACTCTTCAAATAACACATTCTCCTTTAGCAATTTATTTGGAAGATATGGTTTTCTGATGCATTATCTTAAGATGAAATTGTATTTTGACTCCAATAACATATTCAACTAAAATTTTGCTCTCAGTATCCAAGCTACACTTGGTGCAGTCATGAAAAATTTGCCTATATCATAAAAATTATGAGTCCAGTGGTCAAACAAAGCTAGCTAAACTAAGTTCCAGGTCAATCAAGAATACTTTCAAAATTACTACTGACAGCAACAATGATAAATAGAAACATTATTATTTCTTATTAGGCAAGAATATTCAGGAATCAGCTAATAATTAGGACCCGTAAAACCAAGATGCACATTAACCTTTTCAAAGAGGCCCATAATGTCATTCTTTAGATCCTTCTGAGGTTTGTTTGAGACTGGAAGTTGCATAGTTGAGGGTAAATCCTTAAACAGATCTTCAATTCCAGTTGTAGATTGTGCCTTACTCTCAACAGGGTTCGTGGAGCTTGGTTTCTCTTTTGTGTTTGTTGCTTCTGCAGCTGCAAGTTGTATAATTTAAAATACCAAGTTGAGGTCATTGGAACGATTACATGTGCAGCACAAACATTGCAGTTTCATAACTAATCAGCATTTAAAAAGAAAAAAAAAAGTGTTTACTTAGTAATTGCAGTAATGGGCATGAGTGGGGGTTGAATCTCAACAAGTTTTCTTAGGTGCCCAATTATACACACGCGAAGACCATATTCCAATAATCTAGGCTGTTAACATAATGGCCCTGACTGTTACTGGGGGATGGCCCAAAGATCTCTCAGTTGGAGGATCAACCCTTCAAAAAAGTGGCCTATAAAGAATCAGTTCAGAAAATAATACAAAATGAGTCATAAAAGGGGCGATAGAAGAGAATGCCAGGATTTCAAATTGGGAGACCTTTAAGCATCATCTCCATTCACTGCGGGGACTTGAGATAACCGTTAATCTAGCCATGCACCTTACACGTGGATTTAGGTATCACACCAAACTCAAGCTCTTTCGTATTTAGAATCCAATGGTTCAAGCTCTTTCGTATTTAGAATCCAATGATTCTATGTGAGATTAATGCCTATGCAAAAGAAATGAAATAAATGCTTTCCAGTCATTGTGACTGCTGAATAAATGTAAAAGCACTTACACTGAAATCCTGCCCACGCATTGCCATCAAGGGAAGATGACTCGGAGCCATTTTGACTTGCGCCACCCATAGAAAGCATATTAAAAAGATCGGTTGCATAATCAACCTTTGGAGGTGAGATATTTGGAGTTGTTTGAGCTGTCTCTGTTGAATCACTTGGGGCCGAAATAGGTTCCGCTTTTGAATTAGAAGAAACCTGTTTATGCATTGAGACAAATCAAGCAAGCTACCGGGTTCTTGAACAATTATTTTGTATTTCAGGAAAGGAAAACATTCAAATGCAACAAAGAGTAAAAGGTTCTATTGCTACAAATTGTGCTCATTCAATAAAGCTAGTAATTGACTAAACCATCAATTGCAATAGTAAGAAAGAGTATGTCTTTCCTCGTTATAAGATAACATCCAGTTGACTGTTATGTGATGGTTTCAACCCCTGGAAATTATGGGTTCCTAAACTGTGTTTTTGAACCATAATATTCACTAAGACTGCCAATTAAAATGAATACAGTGCTAAAATCTACATTCTTTTTTCTTAAAAAAGTTCTGCTTGCAGGTGTAAGATTTATTAGGAACAAGGAACCACTATGGCCTACCCCCATTAGAAAGATGTCGAGCTGACAAATGGATAGTCATAGGAGCGGCAGAAAAGATAGGGAGAGGATGGCAGATGAAAGGAAAAAAAAAGGACTAAACTCACAACTACCACAACCGTAAAAATGACTGCTAAGACGAGCCCCTGCCCTAAGGGTAGAAATATCCAATCTCTGCTATTTGTGAATCATATTTATTTGTTAATGCTTTTGGGAACTTGGTCCCATGATGCAGACTAGCTCACCAGCGCTGTGATTAATGATACTATCAGGAAACACACATTATTTACCTACCCTACAACATGCAGTCACAAAAGTTACCTGATCAGGTACCTTTGGAGGTGCAGGTTCAGATATTTTTGGAGGTGCAGGTTCAGATACTCTAGGAGGTGCTGGGGGGATATGAGTTTTCGCAGTCCGGGAAGGAAGACTCCGCCGCTCCATAGAGGAATGCTCTAGATTATTGGTGTAATGATGATCACCTCTATACCCAGTTCTCTGCAAGGAAATGGAAGCCTTCTCTTCATGTGCCTTCGATGGTGATTTTGACTTTGAATCCCGAGGAACCCATCTCCTCTCTTCATACCTGAAAATCCAACATTAACTAACTTAAAAGGAAATTGTACCTTACGATATGGCCAAGCAAATAAAAACAAAGGCATAATGGAAAAGGCAAACAATAAAGCAAGTATGAAGATGAGAGGAAAGGAAAGGAGACTAGGAGAAGGGGGAGGGGATACTTTGCTCTAATGAAATTTTCAATGCCAACTCTGTCATAGTTTGGGGGCAGTTCTGCTTCCCAATAGCTATTTGACTTTTCATTTCCCATTCCTACATACAACCAGAAGGGGAAAATAATAGTAAGACCAATGTTAGAATTGGTAAATAAAAGTAATTTTAAAAAGAAAAAGAAAAAGAAAAAGAAAAAGAAAAAGAAATCAATGATCTGCAGATTGGCATGACTAGAAAGCTCAAAATTATTGCAAGTTTGAGAATAGATTCATATACTTTGAATAGACGCAACCTGATCCGGGAGCCATGTATCTAATGTAGCAGATCGAACCTACAATAAAAATCAAATATCAGTTGCGGAAGAAGGCCAACAAAATTGTTGTAAGTTCAAACTAAAAGTTTGTTGATATGCCCTCTGTTGAAGTTGCATAGGAATGCGAAACACATTAAGAACCTTCATCTAGAAGGTGGAAGCTACAAATAAAAATATAGCTGTACTAAATCAGGGTTCAAAAACGCTAACTTGCCTCACTAAATCCAAAGGGCATGTAGTTCCACACTTCCTTTGACTCATTCAAGTGGGAGCCATGCAGTCAAAGCCACCTCGGGTGAGTCATGGCATGGCAAGCCAAGTTCTTAACATTGATTTAGCGAACAATAAAAGCTCAGCCCTTTGCATTTACAGAAGGATGAACATTCCAAGGTTTGCACCTTCTGCCATATTTCCCAATACAAAAATATTCGGCTCTTAAATAAGTCATCCATATTGGTATATTAAATTCCAGACCAAGGAATCTTTCTTCCTTCGCCAGTCATGAGTGGACAGCCACCAAAATGAAAGTATTAGAATTTGTAAAATTAAAATATTGCAATAATGAGTTTGCCCAGACATGCTTTTGCATGAGCTACGATGTAGGTTAGGCTTCATATAAGACCTATGAGAGACCCTTAAACCTGAACTTAAATTTTCACCAACAATAGTAGTACAGGAATAACTTAAGAAAATGAGCATCTCCCAAAAGGCCAAAACTGATGCACTCAGACAAAGAAGTGCATCTTTTTTGCCACCCTCAGATCATATGCATCATTAACAAGATTTACAATTAAAAGTCTAAAACCTTCCTCATTTTTCCTGCAAGATTCAACGTTATATAATTAATGACATACTGTGATCCATACAAAATCGTCCATTTGGTCTACACCATATATAATTAATGACGTACTGTGATCCATTCAAAATCATCCATTGGGTTACCCCCAGACAGAATCTAGTTATTTATTAGAAATATTTGACCGAGTTTATTTTTCAGATACGCGGTAACAAAAGTTGTAATCCACATAATTCATCACCATAATCCTAAACTTATCTCATCTATATGGGGAACTACTAAATGAAAACCCTAATGGGGTTCTATCTTGGTCATTCCTCATGAAAAAACAAACAAGCTATTATCATACATCCCATCTTTCCACCATTTGGTTCATGAAAGTGATTGAAAATGGGTCCCTTATTCTCTTATTTCTCTGAGTCTTTGATGTCTCCAACCCGGAAAATTCGGGTTTGGAACCCAACATTGGTCCTGGTTGATAAATGGGTCCGGTTCCATGTCCTAAATTTGGGCCCAGGAGTAAAGTGGGTCCAATTCTGGAACCATACCGGTTCCGACCCATAGACCTAGGATCCGGCCCGTTTGAAAAAACTGTGAAATTGCCTAGGATTTTTTACTGCTTGATGTTTTCTCTCTTCTCTTGTTAGGTCTCAGAGCAAGCATCTTCTCTAGGGGTTCTATCTCCCTCTCAGGCGGTTAGGCCTAAGCCTCTCTCCCTCTCCCTCTCGATCACTCTCGCTGTCCCTTGAGTCTCTTCTGTTAGGGTTGTCATTTGTTGCAATTTGATTTGATACATTCATAGTTTTTCAAGCTTGATCTCTCATGGGCACATAACTTTAAAACTTGAAAATCTTCATGCATGTTCCAAAACTTTTATACCTTTGCTTTGTAGAATTTTCTCATGCATGAATTTATGATTTTAAGACTTGAATTTTTAATGCATGATTTGAACTTTACAAGTTAGGAACAAAAGGTTTATTTGAATTTTGAAAATACATGCATAAAAACATTTTGAATCTTATTTTGAAACTCAACTTCAAACATGTTAGACATTATTCAAAACATAATTTCCTTGGTCAAAATTCCCTCTTAGAAAGTCATTTTCAAAGTTAAAAACCCTGGGAATTTTTGGTCGGTCACCTTTTGGTCACAATAACTGGATGCTAAAAATTTATAGATTCTGAGTTCGGTGAACACTTCGGTTCAAGTTCGGTTAACCGACACTCAACCGAATTTCAAATATTTGACTGGTGGAAGTATCCGTTGGGATTTCGGTTAACCAAACATGAAAGGGGGTTAACCGACAATATAGCCATTTAAAAGAACAGAATCAGGACCTGACTCGCCTAGGGCCGAGTCTGAGTCAACTCGCCCGACTTGGGTGAGTCACATGGGACTCGGCCAAGTCCCTTTGCAATGCTAAAAAAAAAAAAGCAAAAAAAAAAGAAGAAGAGCAAGAAGAAGAGGAAGATGAAGTTGATGCTGCTGCTGTATGGGTCTCAAAAAGGTTTTAAGCAGAACAAAAGAAAAAAAAAACAAGGAAAATGTGTACCAACAGTCAACAAAGCAGTTGTGTTGCAGGTGGTAGCAGCCAGCTAGTGAGCAGCAGGCAGCAGCAAAAAGCCAAAAAGCAAGGGCGGCAGCAGCAAAAAGCAGCTACAGCAGGCAAAACAGAACAACAGCACATCAATGGCTGCCTTCTCTCTCTTCCAGTCCTCCCATCTCCATCGGCTGCCTTTCTCTCTCCTCTCTTTTCCCCCCAAAACTGCCAAAAGTCTTCTCCTTTTTCACTTTTATAATTGTTTCTCTACCCTTCCCCACTCCATGTAAAGAATTTTTTTTTTATCAAAGACCACTTTTGTTTTATTTTTTTCAGGTTTTACTTCAAGATCAAAATGACATCTGAGCCGAATCCGAGTCACTATGGACTCGACTCGGACATGGCCGATTTTTTAAACCATGCCTTTTACTATAAATTCCAGCTCTTTCCTTGGGATTTGGGCCAGGATTTTGAGATGTTTTGAGGCCCAAGGAAGGAGAATCAAAGGAGCTAAGCTAGAGAAGGATTTGGAGGGCACAACTATGGATTTCAACCTTAGAAACGTGTCAAGTTAGTTGCCCCTTTTCTCAAAATGTTTCATATTTGATTTAAATATTTGATTTACTTAATTGCTTGTTGTTTATGCTTGCTAGAACTGTGGTGTTGATCTCATAACCTGTTTTTCACTTTAATCATGCTTAAAATTATGATTTCATCATCTACATTAGTTTGCACATGTTTCATGCTTGTGTTTTGATCAAACTTGAAACATAGGTTTCATTTTCTAAATCAAATTTTTTTTTTTTTTTTTTTCATTTCAAACATGTGCTCATCATTTAATATCTCTATCTCACATTTATGATTTTCATCTCTGCATCATTTATGAGCTATCAATTTCAAAAGAGATAGAGAGGGTCATGCATATGCACTGAATGACAACCTTTTGCAATCTTCTTTATGTATTTGCATTAAATGTATGTTCTCTTTCATATCAGCCTATGTAGAGGCATCAATTTGTACTTAATTGTATCTCTCTTAGTGCATTCTTAGGCATATAGTTGATAGAAAAACTTCAAGTTGTAAAGGTTATTGCTTAACCTTGAAAAGCATAGCGAGTAGTTGTAAAGGTTATTGCTTAGCCTTGAAAAGCATAAAGAGTGGTTGTGAGGTTTGAGGTGATCCATAAACCTCCACTGTCGTTAGTGGACTGTTGGTGGGGTGAAGGATCACAAGTCGGAGTGGATGTAGGCAAGGTTGCCGAACCACTATACATGATGTGCTATGGTGAAAACCCTATTCTTGATGTATGGTTGATGTTTAGCTTGCTTACTCTCTCCAGTTAAATCCCATTAACTTTAATTGAGCATAATTGGAAATAAAATTTAAAAATTGGTAATAGTTTTAGGCTCAACCTATTCAATCCCATCCCCCCCCCCACCCCCGGGCGGAGTTGGATCCCGGACTTACATCTTCCTCTCTCCTTCGCACGTTAGTCGCAGGTCGAGGGTTTCGAATCCAAACCCTCCACCTCCATTGACTGCCCTAGAAATTTCACTTCCATTTCATTATTTCTTTCTCTATCACTCTTGATTTCTCCTTTATTTCTGAATCTCTAAAGATCTAATATTCATTTTTTTACATTTGGTCTCCGAAGATGGGGTGTTTGCCTCTGCGAACACAGAAGACTGGAAGGGATCTGATATAGGGTTGTGACTTCAAAGGCAATGATTGATTGATCAAAAGATGGGAGATAATCTTTCATGTGTGTCTTGCACATTCCTGAAACAAGGTGGAAGAAAGGGTAGTCTACTGTTTGGATTGGTTAGTCTTAGGATCTGAGCCAGCAATGGGAGAAACCCTCTACTTTCTGTTTGTGTGCTAAAGTGTAGTCGTGGCTAGGCTGTGACGTCAAGTTGTATGAGTGTTGCGTGGCTATGTCTTGAGATCCGAGACAATTTGTGACCCGAGCTTTCTGATCCTCTTCTCTGTTTCCTTTACATTATAGTACAGGGTTTCTTCTCTCTCTCTCTCTCTCTCTCTCTCTCTCTCTCTCATACTGGAACCGGACCTAGGAATCCAACTGGAAACATTCTTGGATTAATGGTTCCGGTTCCATACTGAAACCGGCCCAGACTCGACCCATTTACATCCCTAAAGAACAGAACGAGGAACATGGGAGAAGAAAGAGGGGGAAAAAGCAGCAATGATGGTATAATTAGTGGCGTCAGGTGCCCTCCTCCTCTCTCCCTCCCTTTCTTTCTCTCCTTTTTCCTGCAACCAACCTCTCTCTCTCTCTCTCTCTAGATTGCATATATATATATATATATATTGCACATGCGGTAAAAATTCCGCCGAACCGGTAGATTGCATATAGACTAAAAATATCGACCAAATTTTTTTAAGGGTTACTTTGGTTCAGCCCATTAGCCAAACCAAAATTATTCCGCAAGTTTAGACAAACTGAATCGGATTTCGCAACTATGCCTATAATACATAGATCAAAATCATGATCACAATCATTGCCACGATTGAACTTGAAAAGCTATACATCGCAGCAATATGAGGTGGCTTACGACCCTTGAATAGCATGAACTTTCTTTTGATCCCAAAAAACAACAAACCTTAAAGTATACAAAAAATCTAGAATACAAGAAAAAATCTGGTAAGCAAGGTCCTTTTTTTATTACTCCACGCTATAAACCAAAATATCGATCCCTTTAAGTGCTAACATCTTGTATCATTGTTTGATCTTTAACTGTATGAATATGTTGAACTTTAGTGTGTACTTTATGGGCCATCTTCATAATTTATAAACCCATCTATGTGGCGTCATCTAAAATCCAAACCACTTGGAATAATTATTACCTCTTATATTAGCTATATGAGAATTTTCATTCCAATTGAAGTTGAGCCAATTTTCATCTAGATTAATTTACAATGATCACCCACCACAAGTCTCACCATTGCAAATTGACACAAGGAAAAAACATCTTATCAAATGAGTAAGCTACATGAATTCTCTTTCTCCATTCCAGTCTATCCTTGGCCATGGCACAAATATATATATATATATTTGGATTAATTTGCAAATGTAAATAAAACTTCACCATTTCCACATATAAAATTTTCTATGCTTCACTTATCCCATGGAGATGAGGAGAATTTTCTCCTACAAGCAATGGGGTGCAGGAGTTCCCAACCCGACCCTCCATATGACATGACAACCCACACTAAATGGCCCATGACAATGGCACCGATCCTTCTTTCCCACATCTTGTTGCTCGCAGGAGACCATTCCCCTGGATTTATGTCTTAATTGTATCAGAGCAAGAAATCACCTTTGATATGTGCACTCCAAGACTTCTATGGATTCCAGAACACTGCATACAAATGAAGATTCCCAGATTTACACTTGCCCATCGCGGACCTCTGCAGAGAAAATTAGGCAAATATCAGTAATAAAAGATGTATCGCAAAAACTAGATTAAAAAAAAACTCAACAACAAAATTATCAAGTTATTCTAAGTAGACAAAACAAATGGAGTGGAAAGAGTAAAAGCCTGAGAATTAGTATTACTCTAATTTACTCTAAAATCAAAACACTTACTTGCTTTTGCAATCAGCACATTCCCTGTTCTCTGGCAATTTAAGAAGTGCCTCCAATATCTGCAAATGTGTGCAGCAGTTAAATGAAAATCAAATGACAGTAATAATAGGAAGAACCTAACAAATATAACCCCATTGGTTCCTTCGACCGCAAGAAAGAAGGTACATAAGCTCAAAAGCTTAAGCCTATACATGGATTATGAAAAATTAACACTAGAAGTAAATGGTAAAACACTGTTAAGAAGATCTAAAAATGATAGCATACATTCCTAGTATGCTAAGGAAAATCCTGGTCATGGCACAATAAGGATCATACTGAATAAACACAAAGAATGTAATATGAAAACAACCTCATATTTACTTACAAGGGTAAATTCCTTTTTCTGTTTTATTTTATTTTATTTATTTATTGTATTTTATTATTATTATTATTATTATTATTATTATTATTATATATGTTTTTTGTCACATGGAGGACTCTAGCTTGCACACGCTCACATCTCCCTAACCAGCCAGGTAATGACCAAGGAAGGGTAAATGGATTATCTGATCAACCTGAAGATATGCATATCATGATTGGGTCTCCATTTGCACATTTAGATCCCAGATTTAGGTTTTCCCAACCACGGTCTGATGGTTAAGAATGAAATTAAGAAAAAGAGTCATGACAATGGGTCAATACGGTAATCTCATTGTTCTAGCATGTTTTGTGTTAAGTTTATAAATTTGCATCATTTAGGTATCGTTTCAGGTACAATTATGGACTTAATTAGGATAAATGCACCATTTTTTTAGATAAATTCGTCCTTTTATGCATTTTCCCCTCAAGATTGAGAGTTTAGGCATTTCATGCACATTTCCTGCATTATCAACTTTTCATGCAATTTCCCAGTCTTTCGAAGTATCCTAGTTGGATTAGGACTCTTCATGCAGGAGTCTCAGTTTGAGTAGGACTCTTCAGTGCTTCACTGGTTGAGCTAGTTTGCACAAGAAATGAGAATTATAGCCCCCGCATTACTGAATTGAAGCTGAGAAAGAAGTAAATTAAAGAATTCACCAAATAGACCCTACACAAATGTGAAGGTCAACTAGAGGGGGTCCACTCATCCAGCACAAGTCCAAGAGTCCTAGTTGAAATGAAAGACCTCATGTGGGGCCCACCATTTAAGCAGAAGAGATGTCCCACATGGCAGGGTCCACATTAGTTACAGATTTGAAACGGTTTGAATTATCTCTTGGATAATTCAAAGAAGATAATTCCGGTGGGAGATTAAAGCTAAGGAGGTTTGAATGATCCACAACTTCATCCCCATTCCTTGGATTCAAATTCATAATGTGTGCGGATAAAAAGTCCTTTTCAATTCAAGATTTGAAAGTCAATCCCGTTATTCTAAAAACAACATATCTTAAAACGATCATAACTCTCAATCCGAGCGTTGGATCAGCACAATCGAACCACTGTTGGAAAGCTCTTTCAGAGTTGATGTCTGTGGAGCCTAAGATTGAGCAAATCGAAGCTAAATTGAACAAAGTTATAGGGCCGAAAAGTTGCATGTACATTTTTAGGCGAGATTGCAAATAAACTCTGCACCATTGAAGTATAGCTGCTGCACATCCATATGTACGACCCCATCTGAAGATTAGTTAAGCTGCCACCTCACCTCATCTCCATTCAAACTAAGAAGGATAAGATCTCCCTCTCATCTTCGGAGATAACCCTAATCCCAAGCTGCAAAAGGTGTCTGGATACAATTAACCCGGTGGAGCAAAAAACTTTAAAAGGAGGCCACCATGGGAGTTTCAAGGACATCTTTTTTCCACCATCCAAGGACATCCCATCTCTCTCCCTCTCTTTTCCACTTCTCTTCCGCCAAATTCTGTATTTTCTGAATTTTTTTAAGGTATTTCAGGAGCCTTGTTCCAAACACTTAGGCATAGAAGAGAGAATTTCTGTGAGAATTATTGTAAAGACTTGATGATTTTAATGAAGATACTCCTGAAGTTCTTTTCAATGGCTGGCTAGACTTTTGGATTGGAGCACAACGATGAAGTTAAGTAGATTTTCATTTTAATTCATGTGATTGTTCTATTTCTTTTTTGTCTCTTTTAATGAATGCCTTATTAGAACAATAGATCTGTCTTCATGCCCAAGGCAAACCTATGTTTTGGATTTTTACTGATTTGATCTTTGAACTCTTATGCTTGTTTTGATAGACTATGCTTAGGAATCAGTTTCTTTTGATAGTCTACTTAACTTGATAGGTGATGCTTATGAATTTTTAGTCTTTTATAAGGTGAAGAGGTCTTGAACTTCGATTTTAATTAAAAATAGTTTTTTCTATAGACAAATCCTTCAGATCAGAAACATTGAGTTGTATCTGATGAGTTATTTTGAGACATAAGAATAGATTAATTGCATGAGTTGATTGATTATCTCACTTAATGGATTCTGGATGCTCTGATCTATATTTATCATTGATATTCCCTGCAGTTTTTATTTGATTCAAGTTTTTGATCTACTACACATCACATTTTCTGTTTAGTTTAAAAAGTTCAGATTTTTAATTTTTAACTTAATACAGTTCTCGGTGGGATCGACCTGTATTTGCCACTATCTCATGCAGACAACTGTGCATTTGCAGTTTTTATTGGATTGAATTTGATTCACATCAGTTCTAAAGTAGATTCTATAAAGCGTATTTCTGGACCGAAGCAATTGTGTTATAATAAGGGAGATAGGAGGAGTAAACATAACAAAGTTGTAAGAGACTGAAGAAAATTAAGCATAGGGAAGCAACATGAGGAATAAAAAATTATCATAAACCAAGCAATTGTGTTGATTTATTGAACACAGGCACTTTAAACAATCAGGTTATCATGTGACGGACAAATTACTTTGAAGAAGGCATTTTGTAAATGTGACATTAGAAGAGTGTGAGACAAGTTTGGGAGGCATTTATAATATATAGAGTAAAAGAAAAGAATATAATACTTCTAAGTATCTCCCTGTCAATGGTTAGCATAAAAAAAAAATATGACAATCCATCAGCTGAAACGCTTGGACATTTGAGTTTGCAGTGTCAAGCATAGGTACAATATAGATACAGAACCAACTGTGGAATATGAAAGTGCTCATCATCATTATCATCATAGCCATATCCCAGCCATCAAGGGTTAATTCAAGGTATCACATAGAGTAGAAAATGCTGGGGTGGAAAATTTCACAATATGAAAAGATTTACATGAAAAGCATGTCACTTGGGGTTTGTTTGGAGGCCTGGGTCAAGTTGTGATGTGAAATCCATTACCATCTTCTATTTTTTGTAACTACTGTAGGCCCCAAGTTTATATTCTAAACCATTCAATTTTTTGTCTGTTTTTTTTATTTTTTATTTTTTATTTCTACTCAGTGAACCCCAAAACATCTAACTTCAAGTCTGAAACATTAGTAGATTTTGACATATATGAAATTACATAAGTAATCCAAACCATTCGACGTTTACTCACGTGAAAATCATGCTTCCAAACAAACATGATATTGTGGTTCACATGTGTAAATCTTACAGATCTAAAATTCATACATGCAAATTTTACACATGTAAATCCCATTCTCATATCACATGCGAAAAAAAAAAACTGTATGAATTTTTTTTTTTTATCTGAACAATAACAATGCATAAAAAAGTACCATCCAAATGATTAAGCTGACAAAGGTTTTAAGAACTATTCTCACCCCCCACCAAAAAAAAAGAAAAAGCAATTAAGTAACCCAACATAACTTCTGAGTTCAGTGCTACCAAAACACATCAAAATATTCTAATTGCTAAGGGTTTTGATACAGCCAAGTAAACCCAATCTCCTTGTACAATAACCAATCCTGATAGATTCCATCAATTGAGTATTTCAAATTTTCTTTATCCAAGAATCACATTACTAAATCACAGTACTGTGAATACACACATCAGAACGTTCCACAATCATCTCTATGGAAACATCCTAATTGCTAAGGATTTTGCAGCCAAGTGCACCCAATCTACTGGTTCTTTATCTAAGAATCACAATACTAAATCTCAATAAAACATAAGCACCAGATTGCGCCGTTGTTCCTGGCGTTCCCCATCACACGCTTTTGGGCGATCAAGCAATCCAAGATTTGAGCATAAATACATGAACTACAAAAGATAGCTAATTAAAATTCATCATCGAAGCCTTATCCCATCAAACTGGACCACATGAAATTTCCAAAACCATCCTGACTTCGAAGAACAAACCAATCAAAGATTGATTCATTTGAGAATTGCAATTCACCCAAATCATTCTTCCCATAAAAAAAACATATCCAAACTAAGATCTTCACCAAACAACCCCACAATTCATCAAGGACTTCAGAAGCTACCAGTACTCAATCAAATAGAAAAAAACCAACCCAAGATCTAAAACAACCCCGAAACCAAACTAAAACTCAAGATTCAATAAAACCCAGATCGTTCATCTCCACAAATTCCATTCCCGCAACGAATTTGGTCTTCAAAAACAACCATTCAAAAAACAAATCAGCATTTTACAAACATAGAGATCCATTCCATCAAAAAGAAAAGATGAATCAGAAAAAAGAAGCAAAAGAATCAAATCCAAAGATAATCAATCGGATTATAGAAACTGACGGGTCAAAAAGAAACCTTTTTGTGCTTGGCGTTGAGCTCTTTAGTGACGGAGGCCTTTTCGTTCATGGTGGGCACACAAAATGAGGGGTCTGTAACAGAGATAGAGAGAGGAAGGCACAAAATAACAGAGAGATGCTGCTTAACGCTGCCCGCACTACTTCTCTCTCTCTCTCTCTCTCTCTCTCTCTCTCTCTCTCGTGTTTGATATCTGACGAAGGAATCAAAGCAGAAGAGGCTCAGAAGGGATGCACACGCGCTTCTTCTTGTTCTTCTTCTTGACTTTTTTGGTGGGGAAAGAATACGATGTTTGGACCCATCTTTGGAGCCATTATTGACTATGAATCTGCCACAGGTACAAGCCATCAGGACCCTTGACTTTGGAGGCATGAAGGTAAAGTGGGTCACCCAATCACAAATATGATGCTGATGCTCTCTTCAGGTACAAGTATGCTTGGGTCTGTTGTTGCCACTCAGATTGAAGCACATGTGTCCTTTTTTTTTTTTTAGTGTTTAATCCTCATGCCTATTCTTATCTAAGATCCTCAGACGAAATCTATTCCCCTTATATAAAAGGCAGGAAGTGACATGCTTAAGAATTTCTCTACACACCCCCTGCTGGTGGGGCCCACTTTGCCAGATGGAAGCTTACTTTCTTTGACATATGAAAGGACCAGCAACAAACCCGGTGCTAAGCCCGGGGCAAAAATGAAAATATATTAAGATTTAAGAATTCTTTTAAAATATTATTAAGATAGAAAATGTCTAAACTAAAGAAATTTATTATCTTTGAATATCTGAATCTTTTAACATGTCTTGAATTTAAAAGGCTTTGACCATTACACAAGTATGAATGTGTGTTTATACGGGACATAAGCTCAAGTCTCTGGTGGGGCCCACATGGGAGTAGGGATGAGGGGGATTTCAAGGACTCCATAGAACACTTCTCTTTGTAAAAAAAAAAAATAGTCTTAGCCGTGGTTTCTACATTCTCCATCTAACCATCCAGATCTAACCAAAAGCTAGTCTTTATAAGAAAAGACGTGCAAGTGGGCTAGGAGGATCAGCTATCTCAAGAAAAATTTGGTGTTCCCATCTGATGTAAAGGCCTGTTTTCCTTTGCTGATGACAGTTATCAAAGTCTCTACTTGATCTAGTGGGCCTGACTTTCGATTGTAGGCTTTCTTTTGTAATCTCCTTCTTTTCTATTAATAAAAACTTCTGTTACCCATTAAAAAACGAAATTAGTGAGCCTCAAAGAATCTTTTCCCGCTTTTCTCGTAACTTGTTCGTTCAACAAAAGGATTCCGCATTTTGTAGATTTTTTTTTTCAAGGGGACGAGGAATCCTGCATTTCTTAATGCTATTATGGGAAGTCGAAACTCTTCCTCCCCAAAAAGTTTATTCATTTTTTTTAATAAAACTGAACTAGTTAAGTTACAACTTTAGATAGTAAGTAAAATATATTTTTTTTAACAAAAGCATAATCCACCCGGGATAAAAGGCTTAACTTTCTTTTCAAGTGGGCTGAGTTTCGACCAAGCACTAATGTCTCGAGTCAGGATTAGGGCCAGGCATAGGCTCTAAAAAAACAAGTCAGGCCGGGGTATTGCACAACCATCCCCAATCCGGGCTATGAACGTCACTATTATCACACTTTTGTTTTAAGATTTGTCATTGTCTAAACTTGTGAAGCCATTTATGGAGATTGCCACACCATGTGGGCACAAGAAATTTAATGGAACCCATTGATAGGATTTATCACATAGAAATTGATTTTAGAAATTTTGGGAACCCATTTGTGAGAAATTCTAGTGGAAACATAAGGCCGATTACTTAGGATGAAGTTTGATGCGGCTGGGAGCCATATCATTAGTCTGAACTATTAGCCTATTGGTCTTGTGAGAATTGATGTTACAATGGACCTAGATATAATTCCAACGACCTGAGTCGTCAAAGCTATACTAAAATAATATTTTGGTAACTTTAAATTCATAAGGAAGTGTGGTAATGTGGTGGAAGTCAATCATTGTACATCAAAAGTCCAAGTCTTGATTCTCCACAAATGAATTTGTGACATTGTGTTCCTCAAAGTTTAAAATATGGATTCGCTCGGGTCCCACAAGATGATCCAACGAGAAAGGCCATAAGAATCATTCCAAGGAGACGTTTGAAAACTGCCCACTTCTCATTCACCATTCTTTTGAGTGGGTAGTTATTGTAACTTCTCAAAAAATTTTCTCTTGAAAGGTACAAAATGGTTAATGCAGTTGAGATACATTTCTGAATTTTTTTGAGTTTAAATCAATTATATTATATTAAGCTAAGAGATTTTGCATTGGATTTTGACCCTCGGTTACAATTTTGAAAGGAAGTTACTCTTTTTTAAAATCTTTTTAGTTTTCTCCACACTTATCTCCAACTATTTTGAAACCACCACTCATGTCTCCTCCCACTAATCCACTTTTGAAAGTTCCACTTCTCCTTCTCTTCTTTATAATACTTCCCTTTCTATCAAGAACTCCATTCCCTTTCTTCTTCAATTCATCTCTTTTCTCTTTCCTTTTCATCCCATTAGCTCATAAATTACATAAGCAGGTGCTTTCATGATAGCTTTCTATTATTTTCTTTTCTTTTCTTTCTACAATTTATAGATATTTTCTTAATGCATAAACCTGACAATACCTGTGCTAAGCACTGGTTATTATGCTAGTGCACCATTAGCCACATCAGTATATAGAAGTGGAACTCAATTAATACATCTTAATTTTGAATTAAAAAAAAAAACTACCTCATCTTGAAAGGGCTCATTGAACGGATGTGCCTCTCCTTTTTCTCCATCTAGCCTCCTCGACATTTTCTCTCCTTTTTCTCCATCTATCCTCCTCTCTCTCTCTCTCTCTCTCTCTCTCTCTCTCTCTCTCTCTCTGTAAGGGTAAGAATTAATGACTTTAAGAGTCCGAGGCAGAATGATGGCTTGCTATAGCGAGCGAGGCGGACTATGCCCAGTCTGATCCGGACTCTATGTTGGAGTTTGTATATGATTGTTATTCTTAGTGTATTGACACTAGGAGTCTTATGCACGAATTTGGGCCTATAAATTGGGTGATTCTCTTAACCCAAATAGTGACACCACCTCTCTCATTAATCTAAGTAAGAGATATTTTAGAGAGAGAATTATTCTTTAGAGCCATTGAGAGATTGTTCTGAAAAGCTGCTCTACAAGGTTTTGTGCTTCTACTCTCTTGTAGAAGATTGATCATCTTCATTGACAAGGTGCGACGAGATCAAATAAGGAGAATGGTGCACAGAGGGGAAGTCGTGCCAATAGAAGTTGTGAAAGAACAACTACAGTTCTTAGGTCGAGGTACTGACTGAGGTAAACGAGTTGTGAGCTATTTTGTAACAGTTCATAAGTTCTTGATTTCTGGATCGTGGGTTTTTCCCTATAAAGGGTTTACACGTTAAATATTGTGTCTAACTTCTTGTGGTGTGTGATTGGTAGATTTATTTGCTAGTTCTATCTTGTTTGATTAGTGCATTGGTTTGATTAATTATATTAGCATCCATTCTAGTGGGGTTCTGCAGATGTTTCACTCTCCCTAATCTTTCTTTCTCTCACTTCCTAATCTTCACTGCCCTCTTTGTATTTCACACATTTGGTCCTACTTACGATCTCTCATTTCAGCAAGTATAAAAGAAACTAAAAAGGTGTGTTAGATTCGAATTTTGTTTCTTCAAAGTTGAAAAATGATTTCAAATTCTGTTTTTTCAAAGCTGAGAAATGATTGGTACAGGCATGAGTAATTTTGGAATGAGCAACTATTGAGACTAATCACTGAAAACATTTAGCAAGTATTGTTGATCAAGTGGGGTGTCGCATGAACACATAATAGGTCATGTATTACGATTGAGGACTTTACCCATTGAATATGCAATTTCTTCCTATCTTGCTCAACTTTCAAACCATGGTGTATCAATCAGGTCTAATTCTTGTTTTGGCTGTGTTGTATCACCCCGTTTTGTGCAGGGTTTGGCTAAATTGTATCGATTTTATGTGGATTTGTTTAGAAAGATAAGATTTATTATAATTCCATTCTCATCTCTTTTATGTTCTATTTTGTTATTTTATTTAAAATAATTTTCATTAAAACTAAATCTTGTGGAAGAAGTGGAGGTTGAATCTTATTCAAATATCCTGGGTCTAAAATATGTAAATACCCAAGCGCGAGGACTATTAAATGAAAATTAACACTTAACACAGGGATTTGTTTTTTAATTATGAAAAGATAAAATACTTCCCATCAAATGATTTTTGCCCAGCATTCCCATGAGATTAACCTGTGCATCACACGAGGTTTTATGCTAGTGGCATAAAAAGGGCTCTTTCATCGCGCGGGGCCCTTTTGGGAAGAAAGAGATCATCTAAGAGAGAGGCAAGGAGAGAGAAGAGAAGAAAAGGAGAAAAGAGAGAGAAAAGGAAGGAGAAGAATGTAAAGAATATTTCTTTTCTTTTTTTATCTTTTACACATCATCGTCTTCCCGCTCATCTCAACTCTCTACTTCATCTACCCTTCCACCATATCTTCTCCATTTCATCACAACGGAGTCCTTTCTATTAAAAATGGAGATTTGGGTCCTCATTTGGGGAGGATTTCGCCCTCCAATCCAAATGAAGATCTGGATTTTTGTTGTGTAAGGATTTCACTCTTCAAAAGCACTCAATTGAGGACCATGATCAACCAAGCTGGTCTCAAATGGTTACAAATGCTTTACAAGACTCCTTATCAGAAATCTGCATCATATCTATATCACTAAGGAATATAGTCTCCCTTACATGAAGACACCTGTCATGTTAATGCTCTCTCTCCACTCTCCACTCTCCACTCTCCCCTAAACTAACTTCCGCATAACTTCCTAAAAAAAAAAAAAAAAACGAAAGTGATGAGATCAAATTTTATGTGCTAAAAGCATTCCAAGTGCAGTTGCTATATAATTAGGTTGTTTTAATTGCGTGAAAATATAATTATTTTTCCTAGCAGTTGCTATATACATACTCTCCATCTCTCTAATTAGACGCTGGATGGTGAGCCAAACAGGGCCCACCTCACACTGGTCCAGCACCTAATGGGTCGCCCGTGGGTCCTCCTTCGGATCCACGGATCAGATGGGTCATCGGGTGGCCCACTTGTATCCCGATATCAACGCAAGAAAATCAAGTTAAAGAGTTGTAAAACTGAATGGCCCAAAAAATGACTGAATCTTTAAAAAAAATATGGGTAGATGTTTACTTTTGAAGAATCATGCCGTGCATTAAAGTATTTGGAAGTCTCATGTCTTAAATCCGATGCACTATGACAAATGTGCATTAAATTGGAAAAAAAAAATTAATTTCACTTTCTAATTTTCTAAACTTAATTTACACGAAAAATCCTAGCAAACAAACAAAGTAAAATTCTCCACGTATAAATCATGACAGTCATTGCTCTACTGGCTAACCTGTCTAGTATCAGGTAGGATGGGTCAATCATTTCAAACACCAAACTTGATGATGTTTATGGCTACACATCATCTATTTTCCTACTTTAAGATGTGGGTCCGAACCATCTTTGGATTCATCATGATGGCACCCCTCACCCGATTAGCCAACCTATGGATCATTGGGTAAACACCATATCCGATAATAATTTATAATTAATCTGCAGACACCTATCACTAAGGGAATGTATTCTCCCTTCATGAAGACACCTGTCATGTTATGCTCTCTCTCCACTCTCCACTCTCTTCTAAACTAACTTCCTCATAACTTCCTAATAAAAGAAAAATGTCCCACTATGTAACTAATCTGATACTGGAAATACGGATAATATTCGAAAAAATAGGGACTGTTATAAGAGAAAGAGAAGAAGAAATAGAGGAGTAGCAGAAAGGAAGAAGAAGAGGGCAATGACTCTGATTTCTGAGAATACAAAAAAAAACAAACGAAAGGCACTCCAGCAGCACCGTCACTCTTAGTGGTCAACCTGCAACTCCATCTTCGTTGTAGCAACAACGCCTCTATCATCCGTTTTCATATCTAAGAGCAAGTAAGAGATAAACCCTTCCCCCTCTATCTCTTCATGAGATCTTAAGATCTCTTCATGAGCAAAACAACGAGAATGATGAGATCAGATTTTCTGGGCTAAAATCATTCCAAGTGCAATTGCTATATAATTAGTTGTTTTAATTGCGTGGAAATATAATTATTTTTCCCAGCAGTTGCTATATACATACTCTCCCTATCTCAGATGAGACGCTGGATGGTGGGCCAAACAGGGCCCACGTTGCACGGGTCCAGCATCTAATGGGTCGCCCATGGGTCCTCCTTCGGATCCACGGATCAGATGGGTCATCGGTTGGCCCACCTGTATCGACGCAAGAAAATCAAGTTGAAGAGCTGTAAAACTGAATGGCCCAAACAATGATTGAAAGTTTTAAGAAAAGATCCCAAAGATTGAAACTTAAAAACAAAATAAATATGGGTAGATGTTTACTTTTGAGGAATAATGCTGTGCATTAAAGTATTTGGAAGTCTCATGTCCTAGATCCGATGCACTATGACAAATATGCAATAAATTGGAAAAAAAAAATTAATTTCACTTTCTAATTTTCTAAACTTAATTTACATGAAAAATTCTAGCAAACAAACAAAGTAAAATTTTACACGAAAAAATCATGACACTCATTGCTCCACCAGCCAACTTGTCCAGTATCAGGTAGGATGGGTCAATCATTTCAAACACCAGACCTGATGATGTTTATGGCTACACATCATCTATTTTCATACTTTAAGATGTGGGCTCGAACCATCTTTGGATTAATCATGATGGCACCCCTTACCCGATTAGCCAATCTATTGATCATTGGGTAAACACCAGATCCGATAATAATTTATGATTAATTTGCAGACACGACATCAAATTTCCTTCCTAATTCTCTCAGTCAGCTATTCCATGGTACAGTGACCACATGCCCTAAATTCCATCATGAGACCCACATAGATCATTCAAAATGGATTCCAGTCCCTCCACTAATATATCATCAAGTTTCAGTTAGTAATAGATGGATCCCATCCCACCATCAAATGAGCTTTATGATGAAAACGTGATTAGACCATGTCGAAGAGATGTTACGTCAGTGCCCATATGTATTTGTCATTGTGATTAATCTATGGTGGAACCCACTTCTTTTGAACTGAAAACCAAAGATAAAATAGAGGTGATGGGATTCAACTTGAATGGTCTGGATTACCTATATGCTAGCTCTAGAGTGAAGTTCCAACTTAAAAGTCATTTGTTAAAACTGCTAAAGATCTGCACTCATTTCCTATCAGTAGTATCAAAACAACTCAGCAAGTGACATATAATAAGTGGATGCATGTTGCAGCTTGCACGTGAAGAGTTCTTGGGTCTGGGTGAGAACTTTCGTCTCTCTAATCCAAATAAAATAAAATTTGCAACGTCACTACCAATCCGAATCTTTTATCGACCTTAGATTTCCAAAACCCGAAGAGCCCATTCCTGTACAAACTCTGCCACTGAAAACATATTACATTGCCTTCAACTTATTTCAAATTATTTGTAAACTATCTTACATTTGTATATAAGTTTGTAGCAAAGATATAATAGAGGTGATGGGATTCAACTTGAATGTTCTGGATTATCTATACGCGGGCTTCAGATTGAAGTTCCAACTTAAAAGGCATTTGTTAATACTGCCAAGGATCTGGACTCATTTCCTATCAGTTGGATCAAAACAACTCAGCAAGTGATATATAATAAGTGGATGCATGTTGCAGCCTACACGTGAAAAGAGTTCTTGGGACTGGGTGGGAACTTTCGTCTCTCTAATCCAAATAAAATAAAATTTGCAACGTCACTATGAATCCGAATCTGTTATCGACCTCAGATTTCCAAAACCTGAAGAGCCCATTCTTGTACAAACTCTGCCATTGAATATAGATTACATTGCCTTCAACTTATTTCAAATTATTTGTAAACTTTCTTACGTTTGTATAAGTTTGTATTAAAACTTATATACAAATGTTCTGACATTCCCAAGCTTCTTATTTAATTTTGGAAATGAGTTGGCCACAGATTTGTCCCTTAAGCTGACCATGAGTATAACTCTTCAATGCTCTTGCAGACCACTGAAGTCCGGCCCCGCCGCATATACTACAACTTTCAACGAGCTCCAAACTTCCATCTAACAACAAAAGTGTACGATCGTTATTTTCAAAATCTTGGGGCACTTTTGACAACTTCCTTCGTCTTTATTTTCTTACTGAAATTTCTTTAAAATTTCATTCCATGATTATGTTTAAAAAATATAAAATTTTATTTTGTGAACTCCAATTTCGAACAAATCTATTATTGCCGGTGGAAAAAGAATATCATGTTAGTATCTTACTCTCTTTTTGTTTTGCATGAATTCTATCATGTTAGTATCTCTCTCTCAACTTCGTCTTTGTTTCATTGATCTTGATTCTGTTTTATAATCTGCTAATTTATATTTTGAAATTCTTGGATTTAGTGCCTTTAAAAATAATTTGCTACTAGGTCTAACTGCAAGCCTGTGATTAATTACAGACTTAACCATGATATTAGGCACACTAATTTATATTTTGAAATTTATAGATTTAGTGTCATTAAAAATTTAAAAAAAATTGATGAATTGGGTATTGGGTCAAACTGCAAGCCTGTGATTAATTAGAGACCCAACCATGATATTAGGCCCACTCAAAATGATATAAGGCTTATGTTTAAAATTTTGTATCTTTCTTAGTGTGTATTATTTAAAACTTTATTCCATGCTTATGTTTATGAAATATCAATTTTAATTTTATGGACTCCAAAGAATTAGCTCAAGATCTCATCCCAATTTGAAGTTTAGTTTGCTAATTGTTTACTATTGATAAACCAAAACTGACATAGGATTTAGTGCCTTTCCAAATAAAACAACTTAAGGGATTGGGTACTGGGTCTAGCTACAAGCATGTGATTAATTAGATACCCAGGCATGATATTAGGCCTACTAATTTATATTGTGAGTTTCTTGGATTTAGTGCATTTGCAAATAAAACAACTTAAGGAATTTGGTACTGGGTCTAAATGCAAGCCTGTATTAATTAGAGACTCAGGTATGATATTAGGCCCGCTCATTTAATTATGGGTTTTAGTAAAAAATTATGATGAATATAATGTAGTAATAGAGTTTAGTTATGAATGCTAAAATATCATAAATAGCTAAAAATTAATGATCTTTAATTTCTATATATGAACTGAATAAAACAACTTAATGAATAAGGTACAGGGTCTAACTGCAAGCCTGTGATGAATTAGAGACCCAAGCATGATATTAGGCCCCAAAACTCATATTTTATAATTCTTTATTTAATATATTTTTCCGTCGAGAACAAAACAAAATTTTATTGAGCTATAACCAAAAATAAACTTCACTTGAGAAAAATATATATAAATAACAAAAATAACTAGAAATATATACCGAAGGCAATAGTAAACAAATTACAACTGCAGTTAGGGGTTTAGGTAGTTAATTAAGCGTGATTTATTTCTAAATTATATAAGGGATGTTATAGGGCTTTCTCAATGTGGTATGCAACAAGCCACCAATTCTCACAATTGCTACCATTTCATTCATACAATAATCGGTAAATATATACGTCCTCAACATCTACATAACTCGATATCATATCTTTTAATTATCTAAAAAAAAAATAAACAATTGTGACCACTCAATTCTAGGTGCAAATATAGATAATATGAGTCACATCAGTCATTCGATGCAAAATGAATAAGATCAACCAGGAAATATGAAAAGAGTCATGCAAATGGAGGCAAGACGTGCAAGATCTACAATCTTGCTTTCAAAGCGACAACATCATTCTCATTCCAATGTGACGTTGGGCAACAGAATGGCTTCAACATCTTATTCCAATGTGACGTCGGGCAACAGAATGGCTTCAACATCAAGTACTGAATAATATTCAATATTATTACCCGACAATACTTAAGCTTTTTAAGTCTGATAAAAAATTTAATTACAGGAAATAATATTATATTCTGCCCGAGGAGAAAAAATATCTCCATGCGTTGTAGGTCGGTTCAAAAATTGCAATATGCCCTCACTGTAGAGCTATTATGTGACTTAATAAAAGAATCAGAGACAGTTCAATTTCAAAACCAAAGTTTAGCCTGTGTTGTCATCAGGGTTCAAAATCGCGGTTCGCGGTCATCGCGTCGCGGCTCGCGGTTATCGCGGTTCGCAGTCATCGCGTCACGGTTCGCGGTCATCGCGGCCCATTGCGGAGCGAATTTTTATTTGACCCCAAAAAAATCCGAAAAAATGTCCAAAAAATCCAGAATATTATAAAATGAAAGAAAATAATGTTTTTTTCCATTAGTGCACACTTTAAAGCAAAATAACGGTCCCCTCAAGTTATAATATCCTGTATCATTACTGTATCGATTTATATACTAAAATAAGTTGAAATATCATAAAATTGACATAATGCAATCATAATTTTGGACAAACTAATAGTGTTAAACATTTAAAGTCTACAAGCAAGCAATAAATACTAATAGAGTTAGTGCATGTGCCTAATGCCAGAACGAGTGGCGGCCTGGCTCGATATTATCATCATCATCATCATTTCTTGAAGGGTAGAAGGCACCAAAATTGTTGTGTTACAGAGCCTCCACTCCCATAGTGCCCATAAGGTTGTTGTGCCATTTTAAACTAACATATTATTAATGCATTTAAACACTAATTTGAAAAAGTGTAAATGATATTAAGAAAAGCCCCAAATTTTTAAAATAAAAAAAAATCTAGATCTGCACCTTAAAACACTAGATCTAGGAAAAAATTAGTGAGTAACATCATATCTAACTCAATATAAAGCCTTTGGTCCATGTATTACACAATCTTTAAAAAAAAAAAAAAAACCTAAAATAATTCGGATTAAAATAATGAAAAAATAAAAAATATTACAAAAAGTGTTAAAACTTGAATTTTTTTGCTCCAAAAGTATAGATCTAACACATTTCAACCATTTTTAAGTTATTTTGATGTTGAATCTTGAAAAGAACTCCAAAAAAAAAAAAAAAAACGCTTACCAAAGAGGTCCCTTGAGTTTGATTAGCTTTCCCCACATATAAATCCACCCAAAAGTAGCTTAGATTTAAGGTTTTCCATGCCTTAGAAGTTGTAGCAGCCCTTAAATAGCCTTAGGAAACCCTTAGGAACAAGAAAAATGAAAAGGGTGGAAGAAGAATGCATCAGATGTGTTTTAAAAAAAAAAAAAAACTGTCAGACGATATAACGGCCGTTATATTGAATATAACGGCCGTTATAACGTTTCGGCCGTTATAATCCGATATTTTGACGATATTTTATCCCGTTATATATCGCGGGCGTTATATGCAATATATCGTCGCGGTATCGGCCGTTACCGTTACATAACGGCCGTTATGTAACGGTAACGGCCGCGATTTTGAACCCTGGTTGTCATAGAGGAAAGGTAATGCTGCCACTACTACCAAACACGCTTGAATTTCTACAAAATCAATTCCTTCAATCTAGATTCATAGAGAAAGTAAGATCATACAATTCGATGTTGTCCTTCACGTCAATGGGTGGAAAAATTGATCACACTGTTCTCGATGGAAGAGAACCATATCTTTTCCAGACAAGTGGATCAAATTATCACAGGATCATTTCATTATTTCCTGCACCTGGAGACATGCCTAAGTTTGCTCACCTATATATATATATATATAGATATATATATATATATGACACAGAACATGAAACATTCAATAGATTAAGAGCTATTCAAAGAAGTGAGGATACATATGATGCAAATGAGTTGGACTTGATTGTATTGGAAAGCTTGCAGACAATGCTAAATGTGACTAATCCTTATGTAAGATTGTTCTGTAATGCAAGAGATAGGTTGTATGAAAATTGTAATCAAAATCTGCATGTCTGGATTCTGCATTGACGGGAAGGAAGACAGTATGCAAGACCAACCAAAAATGAGGTTGCAAACATTATTATTGGAGATGAGTATGAAATTACAGGAAATCGAGACATCATAGGTAGAAAGTTAGATGGAAATCTCCAGAGGATTAATGAAACACACCCTTTGTACATGCCGCTCCAATACCCGTTGCTCTTTCCATACGAAACTGATGGATGGACAAAGTTCATAGAGTTTACACCTGAGTCAAACTATATGTGTGAGGGTATATCGATTAGAGAGTTCTATGAATTTAGACTGATGTCTCGGGATGGCGAAGGGACGTCGTTGCTTCAGGGTGGCCGATTGTTCCAATAGTTTGTGTTTGATTGCTACGCGGCAATAGAGTAGGAAAGGCTTAGTTTCATAAAAAAAACAATTAGAATGCTTTGCGTGCAAATTTGTATAAGGGTTTACAGGATGCGGTTAACGCTGGCGATACGGATGCAACTGTAGTCAGTATGGGCTATATTATTCCTTCGTCATTCACTGGTGGTCCAAGGATCATGATACAACATTATCAGGATGCTATGGCTATTTGTCGTACGATGGGATTCTCCGATCTATTTATAACATTCACATGTAACCAAAGTTGGTCAGAGATTCAACAACAACTATCACAATTCCCTGGTCAACGCACTAAGGACAGGCCATATATAGTTGCAAGGGTATTTCACATTAGGCTGAAACAACTAATGGAGGACCTCAAAAAAAAATTTCTTCAGCATAGTAATTGCAAGTATACAAACTCAATTATTAGCATACTTTAACTTCAATATCTACTCTTAATATTTGAAATTGTATGACTGTGTCCGAATGATTTTGAAACATTCGATTAATTACGAAAATCACCCCAATCTGAACAGAGATTCATGTCATTGAGTTTCAAAAATGAGGATCACCACATTCTCACATCATCCTCACTCTGGGTGTGAGGACAAATCACAGTTATCGGAAGAGATTGATGACATTATTTCGGCGGAAATACCAAGTGAGGTTGAAGATCTATTGGCATTCGCGACTATGACGAGATGCATGTTACACGGGCCATGTGGTTATCAAAATATGAATGCTCCATGTATGGTAAATGGAAAGTGCTCAAAAGGTTATCCCAAACCATTTGTCAGTGCAACGACAATGGCGAAGAATGGATTCGTGGTCTACAAACATTGAAATAATAACATGACGTATAGAATCAACGGTTTTGATGTAGATAACCGATGGGTTATTCCATATAATTGTGATCTCATTGTAAAATATGATTCGCACATAAATGTTGAGTGGTGTGCTCACAGTAAGGTCATCAAGTACTTATACAAGTACATTTATAAGGGTCCAGATCGTGCAATGATTATTATCGAGGATAATATTATACAACCTAATAACAGTGGAGAACGTATGTACAGATGTGTGAATACGATCAAGCAATTTCAAGACGGTCAATACATATCTTCGATTGAAGCATGTTGGAGAATATTTGAGTTTTACTTGCAAAAACAATATCTCTTGGTGCAAATGTTACAATATCATTTACAAGGAGATGTAAACACAGTTTGTTGTGTTTAGGGCCACGGATGATGTTGGGTCAGTGATTAATCGAGATGGTATTCATGACACAATGTTTACCAAATAGTTCGAAGCAAATATAAACCACCCGGATGCTAATGAATTTACGTACGTTGAGTTCCATCAAAGTGGGGGGTCTGGAACACAAAACAAAAATAGTGGACAAGGCGAAAACAACGTATTAGTATTGGTAGACTTGCTTATGCACATCCAAACTCGGGATAACATCATTATCTGAGTATGCTACTTAACAAAATCCGGGAGGTAAAATGCTATGAGTATATTAGAACCATTGGCGGAGTGGTGCACCCAACTTATAAATCGGCATGCTTTGCACTTGGCCTACTTGAACATGATGGTGAATGGCATGAAGCACTTGGCGAAACCTCAACATGGGTCACATGTTCCCAACTCAGAAACATGTTCTGTTCAATGCTGATGTTCTCAACAATTACAGATCTCATGGAATTATGGGAAAAACACTAGGTGGACCTAACGGATGATTTACAAAGTCAAATGAGGAGACAACTTAGAGATAGAGATAGATATCTTAATGAAAGTGAATTGAGAAATTTAGGGCTGCAGGATATCGAATGTATACTGAATAGGAATGGCAGATCATTGACAGAATTCCCCGCATGCCACTGCCATATTACCGGTTGGGCCAAATCGTAACGAACAGGCTTATGATAGAAGAACTTGGTTATGATAACATAGCTGAAAGCTATCTGTTCGAATCGTTATATGTCGGCTTAAATGATGATCAAAAGAAGGTCTTCGACATGATAATGGATGTGTACACGGGACGGACGGGGGGTATCTTCTTTGTTTATGGTAGTGGAGGAACGAGCAAAATGTATCTATGGAGGACTTTAATAGCAAATGTCAGGTCACAGAAAAAAATTGTTCTCTTGGTGGCATCATCGGGAATTGCTGCTTTGCTTTTGTTAAATGGAAAAATTACGCACTCCTGTTTCAAAATACCGCTAAACCTCCACCAATCGTCCTGTTGTTTCATCACCCATCGGACCAATTTGGCAATGTTAATTTAAGAAGCAGATTTAATCATATGGGATGAAGCTCCAATGTTGAGTCACTACGCCTTTGATGCTGTTGATCGAACATTCAGAGACATTTTGCAAAATACGAGTAATTGTTCCTTGGAGAAGGTGTTTGGAGGAAAATTATTTATAATTGGGCGAGATTTTAGATAGATACTGCCAGTTATAACAAAGGGGGACGTGAAAAAATAGTTGGAGCTTCGTTGCCAAGGTCAAGTATTTGGAAATATTGCCAGGTTTTACATTTGAATATAAATATGCGTGTTAGGACAAACAATGTTTCTGAAACTTTACGATCTTGGTTACATGATTTCACGGAGTGGATTAAGATAGTTGGTGAGGGAAAGGTATCCGGGGCATCTTTTGGAAATGATTATGATCCAAACTGGATCAAAATCCCAGATGAGTTTCTCATACAAAATGATGAAAGGGGAGTACAACGGTTGATTGAATCAACTTATTGGGAGTACAGCGGTTGATTGAATAAACTTATCCTGAACTAATTGATAGGTACAAAGATTTGTCCTACTTAAGTGAGCATGGAATATTGGCTCCGAAAAACATCGATGTCAACCAGCTAAACTCGATGATGTTATTGATGATACCAGGAGAAAGGCGGGTATTTTATAGTGCAGGTAAGCTATGTCCTACACCAGGAGAATCTATTAATCATATTTTGCACCCTCCAGAGTTTATGAATTCTCTAAACTTACCAGGATTACCAAGTCATGCTCTGGAGTTAAAAAGATGGAGCTCCGATAATGTTGTTGCAAAGCTTGAATCAGTGTTTGGGATTGTGCAACAGTACTCAATTAGTTGTTCACAAGATGGGGGACAAAGTCATACAAGTTAAAGTCATGACAGGTACCAGCGTTGGAGAAATTGTATTGATAAGTCGTATTGACCTAAAACCAGCGTCTGGAAATTCGACATTCGCACTGAAAAGAAGACAATTTTCTATCAAGCTGGCATTTGCAATGACCATAAATAAGAGTCAGGGACAAACAATAAAGACTGTGGGTGTCTACCTCTCTAATCCCGTGTTTTCACATGGCCAGCTATATGTAGCTTTGTCTCGTGTTATATTTCCGTCAGGTTTGAAGATGCTGCTGATCAATAAACAAGGGATGTCAAATGATATCACCAAAAATATTGTGTCTAGGGAAGTCTTCAACGATATCTCCCATTAAAATATGTTATAAGATTTTATATTTGGTGAATTTAATGTATAAATACATCGAGACAAAGATTGGTTGAATTGTTCTTAAATTGTCAATAATTATATTTTATTCTGCGGTTGCTTAATTGTCGTTATGTTTATTTTAGAGGTATTTTATAATGTGTGTCAAGTTAGTAACTTGCTTACTATGTTGTTGCTAATTTGATTGAGCTGTTGTTGTTTTCATTTAAATGACAATTTATAGAATAATTTTTTAAATCTAAACCAGATAAGATGGCTACACCTCTCAAATATTGTCGTGGCAATGACTCTCTACATGTTATGGAGTGGATAGATGAGTTCAAACATAAACCATTCGAGCATGACACCCCAATAGCAAAGCATAGCTCACAGAAAATACAACTAGATCAGTAATTGAGAGTGTGTTGAAACTTCATCCCCAAAAGATATATAATGATAAAAATTGCCGGGACATTGCCACCAGCTTGGGATGCTGCAAAAAGGAGGATATTTGAAAATTTTGCGACCATGGCATGCGGTGGAGTTTGTCGACCTATTACAGTCATTTAAAAAATATATTCAGCCCTCATGAATACAGCTTAGGAAAGAGAAAATGGTTGAAGGAACATGTGTTAGGGAACATTTGCTGAACAAGGAACAAGTATTCTACGATCTCAAAAAAAGAGGATTTGAACCGAATATTGTAGATCTGGTACGTTCCATAGTAAGCACTCTACCACCTCTTTGGCCTGTACAAGACATCCACGCTAAGCTAAAGACTAATTTCGTAGACATGAGGGAATTAAGGGAAAAGTTGGAAGAGATCGAGTTAGACCTTACACCGGTGAAGGCTTTAGAAGATTTAGAGAATGGACTGAACAACAACAACACCGTATGAAAGGAGATCTCCATATTTCAGGTAAAAATGTCGTCTTATGATGACTATTGAGATAGTTTCAGTTGAATATTTTCCATTAACATAATATTTAATTAATTATAAAATTATTAAACAGGTTTTTATATGCCTACAGGTCCACCACGAAGTACTTGAAAGATGGAGTTACAATTACTTGGCATGAATAGTTTGTTTGATATTGTCTGTGTTATAAGTTGTAAATATTTTAGATTTCTAGAGGTTAACGTAAACGTTTCAAAATTTGAATTCGGTGCCTTCTCATTTGTATAATTCGTACGAATGTGTATATTGTGAACCTTGTGTTATTAAAATTACATTTACTTGCTTTACTATGTTATTTTATTGTTAATATGTCTTTCATTTAATTTTTTTACATTTGCCCGAGTTTTAGCAAGCTCCATTTATACCTCACGTAAATAATAAAACATCTGGAAAAACACATAAAAATCAAATTAACAACAAAAAAATGACTAAACAATTTACTAAATAAATTATTTAAAAAAATAATACGTATTAGTCTGTGCATTTAGTGGTTTTGTGGTTCGTGCATAGCACGGGGTGTTGTTAGTCGTGGCGGAGCTACATTAAGGCCCAAGGGGGGCCTGGCCCCCCCTGGCTTTGAAAAGTCCTTTTAGTATCACCAAAATGCCCCCCCCCCCCCAGTCCCAGGATTTTTGTTGGCCCCCCTGGCTTTGAAAAGTCCTTTTAGTATCACCAAAATGGCCCTCCCCCCAATCCCAGGTTTTTTGTTGGAAGTTTTAAGTCCACACCCCACGATTGTAGAAGACTAGAAGTACAACTCTTATTTTGCCTTTTGGGAAAATCTCTGCAGACTCTTCACTCTAGCCCTAACTAAACCCTTTTCCCTTTTTCTTCTTCCTTTTACTCTTCTTCTCTTTTATCCTTTAATCTCTCATCTTGAGTTCGTTTTGCACCGTTGCACGCCGTCGCCGTCTGCTTGATGTCCAGCATTTTCAAGGAATCAAAATCCTCTCATCTTTTCAGCTTGTGATTTTCTGGAATTGCTTTTGCAGGAGGTTTATACCCTTATACTCTCACTGGTCTCACTTCCAAGAGGCGAGAATCATATGCCAACGCAACGCCGGGATAATAGCCGTCAGCCAAGCAAGTGAGTTCTAAAGACCCATTTATCATATTACGGGAATCATCTCTTCTTTTTCTAATCTTGGATTTTAATGCCTGGGGGGAGGGGGGGGGGGGGGGGGGGGGGTAAAGTTCTCATTTTTATCAATGGTATTGGTGGGTATTTTGGGTTTTGACATTTAGCCCCTTGCATTGATCTCGAATTAGTAAAAAAAGGCTCTGTCAGCATGTGTTTAGATTAATTTAACTGGGAACCTCATATGCACCACTGGCACTGGACTGACTGGTTTGTTCTTTGGAGTGTAATTTCTCTGTTTTGTTTGATGTTGACATGGATTGATTAAACACACTTTTATCAGGATTTTCCACTTTATTAAACCCACTTTATTATCAGGATTTTCCACTTTAATAAAGTGGGTTTTCTCTGTTCATGTAATTTATCTGTTTGTTTGATGCTGACATGGATTGATTAAACCCACTTTTTTTTAATCCGGTCAACCATTGGGATTAGTAGAAATTCATATGTCATTGTCTTAGAAAGATTGCTTTTTTTTTTTTTTTTACATGAGATTTGGGTTTTTTGGTGACTGGTGAGGTTTGTTGAGAGTGACGTACTAACGTGGATTTGTGGGCTATTATCACAATACTAGTTAGTGAACATGATAATTAGTACTAGTGCTGTAGCAGCCATGATATGATATTAAACTAATACTAGTTAGTACCAGGTACTAACAACAGTGATCATTTTAGTTAAGAAAGTGAATGTCTTCAAGGTGAATTAGGGGTCGGGCATGTTATATAAATTGAGAAATATCAATATAAGATGCAACAAGTATAAATGGTTGGTCTTTCATTCGTTCACCATAACAACAGTGTAAATGAACATTCCCCAGTTACCACCGTGTGTTTATTGAGTTGTTTGATAAATGGTTCATATTTTGAGACATATAATAAATATGATTTTTATTTGATTTGTAGATGGGAAAGTCATCTACAATTGATGGATTTTTTGAAAGAAAAAATCCTCAAAACTTAGAAGCCGATGCATCATTGCCGACCTCTAATGTTGAGATTCCAATTTCTGAAGATTGTCCTACAAAATCACAAAGAACTGAAATCAATGAAGTTGATATTAGTTCATTAGAGCGTGATCCAGGATTGCGTCCACAGATATGGGATTATGACATTAATCGGCATGATGAAATTCGACGGAAGTACATTAAGGTTGGTCCATACCAACCTATGCTCTCAAAGTATCCGAAATCTGGATCAACAAATCATCTTCGTAGCTTTCAACATTCGTGGTTCAAGCTATTTCCGTCATGGTTGGAATATTCTCCAGAGAAAGATGCTATTTTTTGTCTACCATGCTTTCTTTTTAATAAGCAAACTGGACTTGCTTCGCAAAATGCATTCACTCTTACTGGATTTAAGAATTGGAAAAAGTTAGAGATGGAAAAAATTGTGCTTTATTGAGTCATGTGGGGAAGGATCCTAACTCTCCTCATAAAGTTGCTGAGAGATCATGTGAAGACTTGATGAATCAATCTCAACACATACAGAAAGTGCTTAAGAAATTCACTACGGAAGAAATTGCAAACAATCGACTGCGGCTTACGGCTTCAATTGATACAGTCCGATGGCTTACATTTCAAGGTTGTACTTTTAGAGGCCACGATGAAAGTCATAGTTCAATCAATCGTGGAAATTATATTGAAATGTTGAATTTGTTGAGTTCTTATAATAAGAAAGTTGCAGAAGTTGTGTTAGATAATGCACCAAAAAATGCTTCATACACATCACCGATCCAAAAAGAAATTCTACATGTTTTTTCAACCAAAGTGAAGAAGATAATTCGTGATGAAATTGGTGATGCAAAATTTTGTATAATTGTTGATGAAGCTCATGCCGAGTCAAAGAAGGAGCAAATGACTATAGTTTTGAGATTCGTCGACAATAATAGTTTTGTGCGAGAGCGCTTTTTTGGGCTTGTTCATGTCTCCAACACTACAGCATTGACCTTAAAAAATGAGATATATGCCGTATTGCCTTATCATAATCTCGATATTCAGAATATTCGAGGACAGGGATACGATGGTGCAAGCAATATGCGGGGTGAGTGGAATGGATTACAAGCTTTGATTATAAATAATTGTCCATATGCTTACTATGTCCATTGTTTAGCACATCGCTTGCAATTAGCATTAGTTGCAGCATCAAAAGAAGTTAATCCAATTTACTAATTTTTTACTAAATTGACTTCTATTGTCAATATTGTTAGCGCTTCATGCAAGCGTAATGATGAGTTAAAAGTTGCTTAAGCTGCCGAAATTGCACATTTTATTGCCATTGATGAGCTCGAAACTGGGAGAGGACTTAATCAGATTGGTTCTTTACAACGGGCAGGAGATACTCGTTGGAGTTCTCACTTGAAATCAGTTTCTAGCTTGATAAAGATGTTCGGTCCAACATGTGCAGTTCTAATTAACATCATTGACGACGGAACTATTTTTTCTCAACAAGGAGATGCAGACTCAGCTTACGAGGCAATGACTTCTTTTGAATTTGTCTTCATCTTGCATCTCATGATAGAAATCATGGAGATCACTGAATTACTTTGTCAAGCTTTGCAATGTCAATCTCAAGACATTTTAAATGCCATGCATCTTGTTTCATCTACTAAAGCACTTATCCAAAAATTGAGAGATGTTGGGTGGGATGCTTTACTTACCAATGTGAAATCATTTTGTGAGGCACGCAATATAGATGTCCCAGATATGAATGCTCGTTATGTTACGAGACGAGGTCGAGCCCATCATGAACAAGATGAGTTTACAATTGAGCACCATTATCGAATAGAAATTTTTTATGCTGCAATTGATTCTCAATTACAAGAATTAAATGGTCGGTTTAGTGAGCATGCAATATAGTTGCTTATTCTTAGCTCAGCTTTGGATCCTCGAAATGCACATGAATCTTTTAGAGACGATGATATTTGCAAGTTGGTAGACAATTTTTATCCTCAAGACTTCATAGAAAATGAAAAAATGCAATTGAGAATGCAACTTCACCATTATGAGTATAATGTAGTTCGACATTCAGACTTTCAAAAACTGTCAACTGTTTCTGATCTATGTCAATGGGTGGTAAAGACTAGAAGATCAACAATCTACCAACTTGTTTTTAGAGTGATTGAACTTGTGCATACTCTTCCTGTTTCTACTGTAACTACTGAACGATCATTTTCAGCCATGAATATTGTCAAAACTAGGCTTCGCAGCAAAATGGATGAAGATTTTCTCTCTGACTCTTTGATTGTGTACATTGAAAAAGAAATTTCCGAGAAGCTTAGCACATAATCAATCATAGATGATTTCGGAGATTTGAAAGAACGTCGAGTTCCATTTTGATAGATGATTGAGTTGAAATGTACTAAGAAACATTTATTTTACGACTTTTCTTTAAGGCTGAATGAATACTGGTTTTAATTTTCTTGTAAAATTTAGTCTTGAATTGTAATATATTTTTCATACTTGAACTTACAACAATGTTGAAGGAAAACTTAAAAATATGATAGTTATAATAATTGGTGAAATAAAAATTTATTCAAGTTTTGGCCTCCCTCGAAATGAAATCCTGGCTCCGCCCCTGGTTGTTAGTGTGTTGTGATAAGGAAGGTTTCAAAGCCATCCAATTCAGTCAATGAATGGGATGCTACCCGGAAAAAAAAAATCTCAGCATACAAGTGTCATCCAAACAGTGGGTGTAATACATAAGAATTTCAATATGCATGCCATGTTTGAAATGGCTGAAATTGAGCATGTAACACGTGGAAACAATCTATAAAAATATATGGATTTCTGCCGGCCAACTATATCACTAAAAATATATAATATAGTGCTTTGATGCTCTTGATCGCTTATGAATCCTCACATGTGCATAGATTAATACTTAATAGCTTTTTTGTATGGCATGAAATGCACCGGAAGATCACAAATCCCAATAGTGCAATGCTCATGAAGATCCAGGTGAATGCAGAAGAACAACTTTTTGATAGCGAAGGCAAGGAAACCAAACACTTATGAGTCAATTTTTTCAATTTTTTGTATTTCCTTTATAAATTTTACTAAGTCATATATTTTGATAATTATCAGATGTTTTAAGGGCCATCTATGATCAGACCACCCCTTTTTATACTTACTATATTGATGCATTACCACTAACCCTAACATTTGAACAACAATCATGCCAGTATTCAACATCTTGTTAATTATGAAAAGAAAGGCATATTTATGCACTTCGTCTAAGGAGGGATATACATGTATCTAAACGGATCCCATCAAGGTTTTAGGTCTAATAATAATAATAATAATATATAAAAGAGACGGATTTCAATTGAAATTAGCCTCAATTGATTTTAACCTTCATTCAATGTCTTTGATCCCCACCTCCATTTCAGTAGTGGAGATTGGAGAGCCTTTCATGCCATAACCTCAATTGAATCCTTTCATAGCTCCATGTGGAGAATGGTAAAAGTCCTCTCTCCAATTCATATCATATAATAGTCATTTAATATCCTACCATGGCCTCTCATGGGTCCTTACATTGCTTCATCAAGTGCCTATAACGGTAACAATCCTCTCTCCAAATTCAATTATATAATTTTCATTTGAAATCCTTCTATACCGGCCTTTGATTTTTCAGCTCCATATTAAATTATTCAATTGTTATTTATCAGCCTTAACTGCCCCCTTTCCTCTTCATTTTATACTCTACTTTCTCCACCATCGAGTTCTCAATCTAGAAACTGGAGGCACACCCTCCACCCAAATATTGAAATCGGAAGTGTACTGTGGTTCACAACAGAGGTGGTGTTAATAAAACCAAAGCTCCGATTCTTGGACACAAGATTGCTTCCAAACTATACAGAGCATTTGATCATTGGGAAGGAACTACTGGGCTACAAGACAAGAAGGTTGTACATTGCCTCTTGGTATAATGGAAGGGTGTTGTTGCTATTATAATATATTAAAGTTAAGGGTTTGGTTTTAATTTTGACCGACGATTGTAATTTTGACTTTTAAGCTATCTCAATGAATATTGCACATTATCTCCACACTTGTACAGTAACTCCCAACTCATGCAACCACTAAAAACAACTTTTTACTTTCTACTTTCTGTTTCTTGTATAACCCTTTCTATCCAACTTTTATATGCATTTATGCTTATCTCATACTCTCTTTGTATTAATTCTACATCACCTGCACCTTATATATTGTTGCTCTTAGATTCTTGAACAATTGTTAGATAGATATGAGTACCTATTTTTTGACCAGCCATGTAAAAGCTTTGTACTGAATCTCTGTTAGAGTGCACCCTAAAAAGGCTTTTTAAATTATGTGTGATCATTGGGCCCATAAGCATTCCATCTGTAACGACCCGGGCCCACTACCCACACGATATTGTCCGCTTTGGCTAATGGAACTTCAACCCAATCTTGCCGCAAGATTTTCAAATGCCTCATTTGGGGTTAAAGTCAGGTCACATATATATATACCTTGGATCAGGACTAGCATGTTTTAGATGTGGGACTTATGCACCACTGCATACCCAGTCCTTTAGAGTTTTCCCCGCCCCCTCTCTCTAGGCGGATGCTCGCTGGACCCAACGTCCTCTATAAGGGACCCATAAGATTGACATATTTCCCCCACCGAAAAATAGACCTGCCCTCATCTCTGACACCATATGATGGAAAGTGCTGGTCCTAGATGGGTGTCAGAACCGAACTCGCACAGAACCTTTGTGCATTTCAGTATAAGATAGATTCTGCAAATTTGTTGCAAATGCTCTCAGATTCACTGGATGATCAACCAAGGGTTCCCATCTCCCTTATATAGTGCAATCTCTAGGAGTAATGACTACTATGGACACTACCCTTTCTGGAATCCCACTTCTCCTTACCAGTGTGGGGATTCTGCCAAAGCGGGAGTTGAACCTGATCCAAACTCTACAATGAAGAATTTGATCCTTATTTGACTTTGTCAGATCAAGACTTATTGAAAGTTCATTCGCGACATACCGCCAAGCTCGATCTAGTGTGGGCCCAATGACAATCGGGCCACAAAATTTCCCAACAGTGGGTTCTGCCTCTCAGTGGAGACAATGAAGGAGCACTGCACCTTTGTTTTGTAGCCATGTTCTTTTCCTCTCATAAATCTTCTTGTCCTCTTGTTCTCCTTATTAGCTGAATATCAGGTGCCCCACTAGTCTCACTGAAAGTAGTAGAGGTTTGTAAAATGGTCATCTATAAAATGGGAAAATTGATCTTCATTAACAATTGCTAGCTACATAACCTAAGAAAATAGGGAGACCGTAGGTTTTAAACCCTATCACGTGTTAAGGTCCCTTATCAGATGTATGATTTGCAGTTCAAGAAAAGTCAAACAACCACACATGATTCTAATAAACACACACCGAAAAAGACACAATATACGTGGAAAACCCAATCTCGGGATAAAAAAAACCACGAATATTGGAATCTTGTCCAGGGAGACAATCAAGCACAGTGAAATAGAAGATTACAAGAGTACTTCCAATCCTTCCTCAGTTGAATCTCAACCTAAGGACTGCAAAACCTATTGTCAGCCACTCGCCATTCACCTTCAACCGTGCTTGAACCACTGTCTGCAGTCACAAAGCCACTTCGAGAAGCGAATGAGAAGAAGAGATGAAGAACAAATCTCTAGAGGATGAAGCTTTTGCACATCAATGGCGGAAGAACTCTGGAGAAGAAAGAAGAACTCCTCTCAGATCTCTTGCCGTCAGTCGTATCACCTAGACTAGATAGGGCAATCGAGAAGAACCCATATATATATATATATATTCCTCTAGAGTTATCATCCAGAAAATTCTTCACCGTCCGTTTGAATGGGACTAAAGGTCTGCTCGAACGCTCTTGATATATGATGGGATTTTACTCGCAATGTCCGTTCGAACGCCCATGACTTTCATTCAAACACAAGAAATCAGTTCGAATGAGAATGACGTCCGTTTGAACCTGAGGCCTCTCATGTTTCTTGACTTGAGAGAGAGCATAGGTCCGTTCAAACGAAGATGAAGATCGTTCGAGCACGAGAGGCGTTTTAACTATGAGTCACTCGGGTATTATTTCTTTCAGCTTGAATAAAAAACCGTTCGAATGTGCGTTTGAACTTGCACCTCTCATTGAAGCTTTTACAGCATTTTAGCCTACAATTTATCTTCAGAAATTCATGCAAATTGGAGATGATTTTGTAGCCCATTCTAGAAAAGATAATGCAGTCCCAAGTTTTGTCCAAACCCATGAATATGCCAACACACTCAAAACCTCACAGAGAGAACTTTGAAATAAGATGTGATATATCACATAAGAGTGGTCCCACACAACTATAATGGGGCTGCAGTTCTAAGGAACCTCAGGTTTTGGAGTTCGGATCCTCAAGAGGTTTCAAATCATGAGTGGTAGGAGTGTATAACTATACACCGGGGCCCATTTATTAAAAACTCCATCCACTCAAAATAAACATCAAAATTTTTAAGTCTTACCCCAATGGGAGTTGGTAGCAGCATAAGATTGACCGTTTGATGAAAAGCAGGATTAATGAATAATGGATAAGATTGTGTTTTGACATTTCAGACACCCCATATACGGGAAGGGAATTATTTTCAATAGGAACCAGGTTTTGAGATATTCTTGGAAACTTTACTGCAGGAGGAATGCTGATGGGTGTAGAAAATAGTTTTGGAATTGTCCAAATCGGCAACTGGAGTTGTCTTGTTTGGGTTGGTCAAATTTGGTTTGCAAAATCCTCACTTGACACATTAATCCAACATGTGTTGACCTGCCTAACATGATCTGAACCTGGCCTGCACCATATATTGGTTCATTTCTTCGTTGCATATCAGAGAAATCCGTAGCCACAGTTAAACAAGCTAAACATAAGCTAACCCGTCTAACTCATTAACCTCTCTTTTTGGGGAGGATTGTTGGGTCGGTCACATTGTAGAATTATTGCCATTTGTGATTTGGGCTTCTAAGTTCTAAAAATCTCATTTTCTAATTATTCATTTGATTAACAAAACCTACTGCCAAGCTGATTAAGTGGGTCGGTTGGGATGACCCATGCTTGATGCGGGTGGCCGTAATTGACCCATTTAATAAATGTGAGCTGGGCCTCATTTTGCATACCCTATCACAACCCAAATTGTTTATATCTGACACGACCTGTTTGCTACCCCTATGGCAACATATGACTTAATCACTGGGAAGTGACCAGAAAAGAGCTACTCGAACGCAAGCTGAAGTTATCCTTCATTTCATTGAAATGGGCAAGATTGGAATGGATGGATTTTAAGCCTGTTGCTATAGGGTCTTTAGTTTGGCCCGATGGATAAAAAAGGTTGGGCCCAGCTTGTGTCTGCCTGATGACTCGATTAAACGGCTAAGCCCAGCATCACATTCGACACAAATGGGCCAAACATTGCACAGCAAGGCTGGGTCTATTCCTGACAGTTGGGGCCACGGGTTGGATCTGGTCCTAAATAGTAGGCCTGAAAGTTAAATTGGGTGAGTTTGGCTAGCTTAGCCTTCGTCATGTGCAGTCTTAGAGCCTGTTTCTTTTATAGAATTTAAGGAGTTTCTGTATGGGGAATTCCTAAATTTCCAGACATAGTGGAATTCTTGGATGGTCCTTTGGGCTTGCACAATCAGAAATTCCATCAAAATGCAAAGAGGGGCATCATTTCACGGATAAAGTACTCTTTTTTTCTTTTTTAAGTCACAGGTGTATCAGTGCCCATTTCACTGATATGTCACTGAAATTCATCTCACTGGTTATCAAAATGGGTTCTATAAAAACATACGATTTCTCTTAAATGGAGATTCCTGGGCTAGACACCCTCCACTTGGTATGGGGACCGATAGAAACATTCTTCCTGTAGATAACAAGCTCCAAGTAACCCATCACTTTATACCTGTCTGTGTCATTGAACTCATGAGAACTGTATGAGAAACGCCATTGGGAGTACAAGACATTGATAATTATTGACGTAGCCGCTTTAGAAGATAAGCATCATTGGAATTGTGCCAGTTGAAACGGTCCACGTGGCGGGAATAAAATTCCGCTGCTGCATTTCACTCTCACATGTCGACATTGCTATTGGAGTGAATATCCACGCTAAAAATTCAACGTGGCATGTATACCTTGGATTTGGCATCTTTATTGGAGAAGCTCTAATGATTTTGACAAATTGAATAGATTTGACGGGAAGGGATATGGGGTTATGAAGATCTTGGTCGGTGAGGAAGATGCACCAGAATGGTTCTAGGAGGGCCAAGATGGTGTATCAGTAGTTTTGGATGAGATTAAGTGCCATCCGTGAAGAAACCGCTGCCCATTAGATTCCAAGAAGATAATGATAGTTTAGAGATTAATAAAAAGGGCCCCATAATCTAGGAGAACTAAAAAAATATATGAAAAGGATTCTATTAAATAGCATTTTTGTAAATTCTCTTTAAGTCTTCATTTTCTTCCTATTATATTGTGATTTTTCAATTTTTATGATAGTTTAAAAATCTTTCAACCTTTTAATGCTAAGAATATCATTTAGGTGAATATCACAAAGATATTGAGAAACAGGAGACATCCCATTAGTAGTTAGAACGATTCATCTTACAGAGGCACCCAAGGGTTGCTCCATAGGCGGATGGGTTATCCCATGGGTACTGTATTACCGTCCAATGTTAATAAATAAATAAATAAGTTACAGTGATATTAGATACTTCTAAGATATCTCTGATTTTTTTTTTTTACAGTTGTTACAATAATTGCAAGGTTTTAAACATCTAAAATTTGAAGGACCCTCCCTTGAGCACCGTGCTCACTTTATTGTAAATATACTAAGCAAAAACACCTAGTGGGGCCCATTTTATTATTCATCCGAGTGGGACATGAGATAGGAATCGCCCTGCTATCATCATTGATACTGGGTTTGGCACTCATACTGAACCAGAACATTGGATCAACTATATGTATGCACGGTGAAAACTTATGGGCTGTTGATTAAGCGGTTAACATGATGTTTTAAGTTAAAACAGCAAACGCACTGTGTTTTGAGTAGGCCCCACAAGAAAGCATGCTCATGATAAGGTGAGTGCTTGGGCTCAACATAGGAGTACTTATTTACCTAATCAATCATGTCCTATGAGGAGTGACATTCTTCTAAAGTTCCTAGGTCTAAAATCTAGGGTCCTTATTTACCTAATCTATCATGTGCTATGAGGAGTGACATTCTTCTAAAGTTCCTAGGTCTAAAATCTAGGGTCATAAGAATTCTTTTATTTTTGTATAGAGTTGACTTGTGAGCGGTTTCAATTATTGGTTATTGCTTGAACTTTTTCTTTCTAGCTTTACATTTGGGGTGTGAGAGTGAGCTTAACATAAATACATTTTTATGAACTCAACTTGAGCCCAACCTGCTGTTTAATCACACTAAAGATGTCAATCTAGATCCAATCTTGTCCAATCTCGAAGTTACAAGGTTCATATTAACCCTTAATTACCAGGATGGGTTTGGGCTGAGTTGGCAAGTTAGGGGGAAATGAGACTAACGGAGGGTTGGGTTTAGGCTTGATTTGCTGCAAATACCAAGTAAAAGCAAACCCATTTTAGTTGGATTGGAAGTGTCAACCATACGTCCATAACCCACCCACAAGTGAAGGGTTCAATTGAAACCTTCTATTACTGAGTCCGGTTCGAGTCGGTCCGGCAAGAATTGCCAAAATTGGCAGCTACACCTCCAATTACTCTCAAAATCCAATTGTGCCCTTTTCATCTGATCTTTATCCTCTTGCCCCTTTTCACAAGCAGAGTGTAACTGTGTCATTTTTAATTGTACATTATGGGCAACTAATCAGAAGGCTAAGGTCTTTGTGGTTGTTGTCCGGGCAATCATGTCCAGATTTGGGCTCATCTGATGAATGGTTTGAATCATCCATCCATTGATGATAATTGCGTTGCCAACTTGACTCTTTAACTATTGCGCTAACCCAGTTGTTCCACTGGGTCAAAGACAATATAGCTGTTTGTGGGCCTACTGGGCCCAGTCTAACTTGTTCTTTCAACTGTTATATGGCCTACTTAGTGTTAGTGACCGTCGGTCAGTGTCCCTTTGGTTAGGACACTCTTTCATTCAAAACCATATCACAACTTATACAACCGCTCCCATTCCACTTTCACACATTTCAATTTTGCCAAGCGTTACTACCCAATGAAATCTATAACATCAAGGTTACATTTTATTCCTAATCCTTTCCAATTTCATTTATCCCATTTTGCCACCTTCAATTTTGTGATATTAAAAAAAAATGACTGTTGATCCAATGGCCTAATTCATTTGGATGGCAAAATATCTAATGAGACCGCCCAATTATCAAATTTAAAGTTAGTCTGATTCCGCGGTCCCCTTCATGACTCACAAATTTAATTGGTTTATATAAAGCAAAGATCCTCAATCGAACCGTCCCAAACCTATGGAATCGGTGCAAACCTATGGGATCCAATCCAATCAGATCGTTGCAAATCTATGAGATTGGTGACAATTAAAGGTGCGGAGGCTCTATTTGGATGGGTTATAAGATAGGCCTCACTGGATACCGGATGTGTATAATCATTTGACCCTTTTATCTTTAGATCCTTATGGTACTTGTGAATGAGGAAACTCAAGGATCCAACTTACTAGTTCATTGGCCCCAATTTTATTGTGCGTGTGTTTCACGTTTAGTAGGTAATACTGACGCCCGTGTTTCACGTTTAGTAGGTAATGCTGATGCCTTTGTCCTGATGGCTCATTGACGTCTCTTTCTTCTTTAACCGAGTCAACAAGGACTTAGATTTATCAAATGAACCTTCTTGCGATGCAATTATGCAAAGAAAAACTCTTTCTAGACGACATTAGGGTTTAATCCACTGTCTAAAACGACTCTTAACTCTTTTGATTGTCTTGAGAATGGCTTATTATCCGAGTAGCGGTTCTCACGTAGCTACCCAGAGTTTGAACTCTAGGTATGCAGCATCTTTCTGCGCCTGCAGACTCCCTTCCCACGAGTATGAGCATTCTTCTTGCATATGCTGGCTACTTGCCCACTTCAGTAGGCTTTCTTTTCGTGCGTGCGGACTTTCTCTTGGGTTCAAGCCCATTTTATTGAGATTAAAAAAAGAAAAAAAGAATCTTCCGACCAACCACACGACAAGATGAGCCAATTAGAAGCCTCGTAGCATAAAAATACCATTAGAGCAGTCCAAGTTTTTTCTTTTTCTGGTAGTATAAAAGTATCATTAAAAGAAACAACAACAAATCGAAGAACAAAAAGCTAACCAAGGACCCTATCCCTGTCCAAATAGCACCATTCCAACCGAAGACTTAATATTCCTACGAGTAGCAAACCTTGCATGTTCATGAGCTATCGCATTATAATCCCTAGGGATATAAGAGAAGACTATATAGTCTGAACTATTAGAAAGATGTTTAATATCCTGCAAAACAGGATCAATGGACCAATAAAAAATTTCATTGATTGCTTGCACCACCTCAAGGGCATCCGGCCAACATTATGTGGGCTTTGGAGGATCCTCTATCCTTCAAGGCTTTTACTGCATAAAAAATTTCGCTTGCCTCTACTTCTTTGAGAGTAGTCCATGTTGATGAAACATTCGTCCTTGGTTTATGGAAGAATAGGAGGTCATCAATTCTGGTTTCTCTATGAGGCATTCCTTTACAACCTTTATATGTGGTTCCACCTTTGTGATCAAAACATGCCAAAATTACTGTTCTTTTTATTATTAATATACTTGCTGAACCCCATGCCCACCGAAAGGCAAAAATCCTTTTCTCTTTTCTCTATTTTTTAAATTATACTTCCACTCATTCTCTCTCTTTTGAAACTTTTTTTTTTTTAATAATAATATCACTCTCTCCATTCTAGACAGGCAAAATTTTTTTAATTATGCTCTTTCACAGTCTTTCTCCGTTCAAACTTTTATTTCATAGTGTTCTCTCTCTCCATTTCAAATAAAATTTTTTTTGGTGTTTTTAATGATATTCTCTCTCTCACCTCATTTCATTTTATTTTATTTCTATGATACTTTAACTCCAATAATTCCTTCTTCTTTTTTATTTTTTGTTTACTCGGTCTCTCTTGCTCTTTTTCAAATCTTTTGACGGGGAGGGTTTTTTTTTTCCCCTAACATGTTCTTTCTCTAATTCTTTACTACTACATTAACAACTCTTTTCATTTTTCTTTTAATCTACACTTGGAGATGGTAGAAGTGGTTGACTGCATTTTTTTTCCTTTTAATATAAGATGAGTCAACTTGATTTTGAGCACGTTTGCCAATAGATGGGAAATCCGTAAATATAAGGATTCCTCATTCCCTTGGAATTGGGATTCCTCATATAGGATTTATATAGTTGAAGATTTTACATTGATATCGATGCATATCAATGTATATAACTGAGAAATTGGTTTAAGCATTTCCATAGGTCTAAATATTTGGGGATCTAAAATTGTCAAATTTGGATTTCTCATGACTTTGCAAAAATCAAAAATAATTTTTTTTTTAGGATTTGGTAGCCAAACTCGACCTTTGTGATATCACATAAAATCTATGGTGCAATTTGATCATTGAAGTTTTCATAATTTTTGTTTCTTTATGCTTGGTGATTTGTTTTCGTTGCTGAAAAATCCTGATATTTGACATTTGATAAAAATCTATTGGATTTTATATCAATAAAAGAAAAAAAGGTCAATTGTAAGCAGGTACGTTTTTCAATTTATTTTATCAATTGTAAAATCCATTCCAACATATTTTTTGTTTTCACACATGGACAATCTAATAATAAACATAGTAGTACTAATAGGACTCTATAAATCATTACATGAAACAAAATCATGAAAGTCGTTTAAGTGGACTGTAAAGATAGATTAATTTCTCAACAAATTTGTAAATCGATGATTTTCTTTTTGACTATTTGGACGGTTTTTAATTAATGACGTATAGTGATAATTATTTTTCTATAAACTTCTATATATTGATTAATTTCTTCCTAATATAACACCATAATAATTAATAAAGTAGTGGAGAAAGAATGGACTATTTAAATGAAATTACCCACCTATATTCTTATCTTTGCCCAAGCTTGATCTGGATGATGCCTTGTAAGCTAGTTCATTTTATACCCACACACACACACACACACACACACACACACATATATACATATAGCTAGCTCTTCTAAGCTCAAGATTAGAATAAGGTAAGGTCAAGTGTGTGGAGGGGCCCACTTAGGGACCCTCATGGGGATGGGGATGGAGATGGGATAAATTTCAAGAACTCCCTCGGATCCTTCTCTCTGTAAAAAATTGGCTCCAACTATGATTTCTATCATCTCCATATTAACCCAAAAGTTTAATGGTCAATAGTCTATTCGGATCGATACATGGTCAATCCAACGATATAGTAAACTCGGATCTAACTGAAAGTTGGTGGACATGTACAACTTGGGGGGGGGGGGGGGTGGTCATGTGCTTGGTCCATTTGAATGGACCAAAGGTGAGCTCCACAAGCATGAACTTACAAAATTTTATCTTAAGCTTGAGCTTAGGAGAGCCTTGCTCATATATATATATATATATATTAGCAATTGATCATTTTAATTGCAAATTTGACCACCTCAATACGACTCATACAAAAAACTATAATTATCTTAACTGGCGACCATGCAATTGGTTTAGTCCTTTCACCAATGGGATCATTCAAGAAAATTTTATTGGAGGCAGTTAAGATTATGAATGGGCGAGGCGCATGATGGGTGTGGGTTGCACGCATTAGACTGGAAGGAATAACCTTGGATGGAGGCCCAAGGGGATATGGAATCAAGGAAGAAAGTAAAGGTGGTAAGGACAAAACAAGCATCTTTTGCTCCATTTGTTAAGCAAGTCGTGAATCATCGGCATGGTTACCGCGGGCAGGAAACCTAGGATGAAAACCGGCTAAGTGACGGATTTTTTTATGCTGCACATGGGCGGTTCGGATCGGTTTAACACGAAAACCAACAACCAAACTGAACCTGTCTGTTTTTTAATTAACCGATCCGATCCGACCGGTAGAGTGGACTTAAACCAAACCGAACCGATTGGTCAGAGTTGACTTAAACCAAGCCGAACCGAACCGTTCGGTCGGTTAAACGGTTGTTTTTTTATTTTATTTAATTTTTTGAAAATCAGACATTGAAAATTTCAAAATGATGATACCCCATCCTTTGCATTTATTCCAATGCTTAGTGTAAACATAAAAATCCAACATTCTAGACTGGACTAAATGCATATAAAAAATATTTTTACTCCAAAAAGAGAGTTTGGACTAAACACAAGCGCCAAAAAAAAAAAAAAAAAAAAAAAAAAAAACCAGCTTGCAGTGAAACATTCATTCCACATGATACCATTTGGAATTACAATAGAATAATAGTTCATGTCAAGAAAAGTCACATACAAACAGAATTTATATCAGAACCCACTGTGTTTTTCAGAAATGAAGGTTTTTTAACACATTGATTATGTGAGACCAAAACCAACCATTAAAAGGCTAGACTCTACTGGCTTTTCTAGTATTCTCAAGAGTGCAGCCTTCTAATAAAAAATTCATTGAAACGAGGTGGAATTTATGATCAAAGAAAAACACCCCGTACAGTAATCCCTCCATCTGCAATGAAATATCAAAAAGCATTTGAGAGATTATAGGAGATGCACTGAGGGGTTGTTGACGGTCGAGTTCATGAAAGAATGGAGTTGTGGAATGTAACTTTGAAAGTAGAAAAAAATGAAATCCTAAGGCTAAAATAGTAAAAAAAATAATATTAAGTTACTGCATACGGTCGGTTCAGTTTAAGCGGTTAACCGTGGGCTCAAACCGATAACCGACCGATGTAAGCGGTTTTTATGATTTTCAAACCGTTAACGAAACCCATCTATTATAAACCGATCCGAACCGCCCAGTTCGATCAGTTCGGTTCGGTTTTGCGATAATACCAGATTTTTTGTGTAGACCTAGATTTTTTAATGCTATGCCGTTTACGGGCCGGCCCACATGCCTTTTTTCAATTTTTTTTTAAATTTTTTTATATCATTTGAAAGAAAAATTAGCTTGAAATAAAGTTAAAACTATTAAAATAAATTAAAAAACATTGATTCTAATAAATAAATGAATAATATATCTATAATTATTTTAAGTTTTATATTTTATTTATACAAAAAATTAAATTTATATATATATGGGTCGTGCCGTGCTTAGGCCCAGGCACCCTAGCCCACCATGGCCTAAGGGAAATTACAGGGCCGTGCCGTACAGGCCCGTTGACTTGGTCCATAGCCCATTCATGAATTTTTTTCCATGTCTGGCAGGGCCGTGCTGTGCCTGGGCGGCCCAACCCATTTTTATATCACCGTGGGTCAAATCCCTCAGAGGATCCTAATTCTTTCAAATCCCTCAGAGGATCCTAATTCTTTCTTATTTGTTTTCATCCGTCAGAAATGAAATTTTCTGTGATGCCCTAGAGTCCCATATCAACCATAGAGAGAAAAGTGACGCCAGTGGGCTAAAGCGGATAATATCATGCGTGTGGGGTGGGGCATTATATTTTTCACTCATTTGCTTTCATGCATCAAAAAGGGCATTTTGCACCCCATGTAAGGTTTCTTCGAAGCCTGTTTGGTAAATTCACTTCACTAATGAAGTAAGGTGAATAGTCATTTCAAGAGACTATAAAAGAAGGGGTGAAATAAAGAATTATTGTGTTTCAAAAAACACCTTTACTTTTTACCAAAATAAATCAAGAAATTACCTTTCCATGCCACTAAATGATAAAAAGGAATTTTTTTTATAAAGAAAATAAAAAATTTACGTTCTCATTTCATTAAATGATAAAAATCCATCACTTTTTATTTGACCCTCTTCTTGTTTTTATTTCTTAATCTGACAGTTCATCTCACTTCATTTTAATAGTGAAGTTACCAAACTAGCTCAGTAAATCGCTATAGTTTCACGATATTACTTTTATTAAGGAAAAAGATACTAATTTATAGAAAGGTAATTTACAAGCCCAAATTCAAACTAATCTTTATGCTTGATGATAAGGAGTCTAACCATAATTTCCTGAAGTAACCAATATCTAATATCTACCAGTCTCCCTCAATTAAATTGCATGGTCCTTTAAAAAATATATGTAATTGTTAACATAAATATGATAAAATCCTTTTATCTCATAAAAATAAATGGTGATTTTTTTAATAGAAATGATCTTCATGTCTTCTTGGTGATCATCGTGTGCCTGGGAATCCATCTCACAAATTCATTACCATTGCAACCCGCTCCTCTTATAAATCGTTAGTGCCGGTGGTCCACTAAATCAGATCTGTCGCGATTTATTCTAAAAGATTTATTGTACAATTTGGAGAGAAGGAGAAAAAAAGGGTGAGATCGGAAGTCTTAGGGCACGTTTGGTAACAGGTGATTGAAGAATCCGTAGACCTACGAATTTCTCACCGTCCCTAGAAAATGAAAATCCTCACCTAGGATTATATATCCGAGGATATCTCATGTTATGCGTTTGGTTAGACCCATGAATTGATTGAGGATTCCCTCAATTCACATATTTGGTTCTAAACAATAAAATCCCGAGTTGAACATCCCACCTAATATGAGGCCTGCAATGATTAGCCAAGGCCAAGATGTTTTTTTATTTTAACTAAAAAGTGGCCCCCCATTCATGACTTTTGTAATCTAAGACTCAGGAGGGTAAGGATAAGGATAAGGATAAGGATAAGGTTTGTTTGAATTGGCTTATAAATGTAATCATTTCGTCTAATGAAAATTAGGGTGACTTAATGAAGTGATTTATTTAAAAGTCTTTACTGCCAACCCATTGCAAAAGAAACGTCTTGACAGTTTTCTCTCCGCGTTCAGGCATGTCTGAGTACTGTTGTTACTGCTCGGTTGCTAACCCATTCATATTTAAATATTTCTTCTCTTTGGGTCTTCACTTGAAGTCTTCGGAAACGAAGTCTGCTCTCTCCCGAACTTTGCTCCCCAGAACGAGGTTCGATTTCTCCCCTCTTTTAATGATATTCATTGTTTTTGCCCCCTCTCTTTGCTTTTATATTTGCTGAGTTCTTCATAGAGAGGTAGATCATCATTTTTTTCGTGTTTGAAGAACCTGTGCTCTTGATACCGATATATTGTAACATCGATCATAAAATGTAAATCAACTCAAATTAGGGTCATGAATGTGTGCCCTAAACTAGGTTTGTAGAGAACCGAAGTCCGAAGTTACCCCACATCATTACTTCTGCACGTAACTTTGCGTCTTCAAACTTTCTTCAAACTTTTCTTTTTTTAATACTGTTTACTCTCTCTCTCTCTCTCTCTCTCTCTCTCTCTCTGGTTTTGCTTGACGATTTTTAACTTGTCTATGATATTATTCTCATTCACTCTGACGAGAGATCTCTTTTCGTTTCGAACATATGCTGTCTCTTTGGCAACGGATCCAACACCTTCCTTCCTTTTTCTTCTTCTTTTTATTTTTTTTTTAAGTTTTTTATTCTCTCTCTTGCGCTCTTTCAAAATAAAAATTATTCATTTTGAGTTGCTTAGATTTTAACAATACTCTTGTAATAGGTTTTTACGGCGGGTTCATATATACTTTGTTCGGAGGAAAACCCAATATATATATTTTAAAGATGCTCTTGTAATATTATTCTCACTCTTGCTTTCTCTTAAAGTCTTGACCAACTATTGTTTTTTTTTTTCTTTAATATGCTCTCTTTCTGTCTCTGGCAGAGATCCAACACCTTCTTTTCTTTCTTTTTTAAAATTCTTATACTCTTGCGCTCTCTCATGTATTGACTGGCGAGGTCTTTTTTTTCTTATACGTTCTCTCGCTTTGGTTAGAGATCCAACACCTTTTTTTCTTTCTTTTCTTAAAACCCTTTTATACTACATTGACTCCGACAACTCTTTGAACTCATTTTTTATCCTTCTTTTGGAATATGCTTTCAGTTTTTCGTCCGGAGTTAAGGGAAGTTCGCTCTATTTGACAATTTGGAATCCAATTTCATCAAGGATTTCATTCACCATTCAGAAGTCTTTTTGATCTTTTGATTTTCTTTCATTTCTATTCTTTTCCTTTCCATTTTTCTAAACATTTTTTAGATATGTAATATTCGATGTATAATATATTTTCTTGTTTCGATCCAAGGTAATGGATTTTGCTATATAAGTTAAAATTTATTTTTTTTCTTTCTATTTACTGATCGATATGAGGGGAAATGGCAAGTCGTGATTATGTGATGTGAGTGAAGTTTTGTGAACTTAATTTTGTGATATAATAGAATTTCAGGTCCTTAGATATAGACGTCTTATTTTTTATTTTTCCGTTTTCCTTTAATCTACATTTGGAGATGGTGGAAAATTGTTGACTACATTTATTTTTTTCATTTCAATTCAAGATGACTTAATTTGATTTTGAGCACGTTGGCAATAGGTAAAAAATTCGTATTATTAATAACTGAAAAAACCAAAAGCTCGAGCATTTAGTGAACGACATAACAATTTATAGCAACAATCCCCTCAAATGAGAAACCGTTCGAATTTGAAACCCGACATACGGAACATGCAAACCAGATAGACAGATGGAGGTAATACAACTCTTAGGGATTTTGAACTCGTGACCTTTGGCATTGATATCATGTTAATAACCGGAAACACCAAAAGCTTTAACATGGTATTTGGACCGGGGGCCATGAGTTTGAATCCCTAGGACGTGTTTCTGTTCATGTTGGTCATTTGACGTATTTTTATTCATGTGCTAAGTCCTATGTCTTTGATATAAATTGTTTTGTCCTTCACTAACAACTTAAGTTTTTGGTGTTACCGGTTATTAACATGCTCTCAAAGCCAAATGTCACTAGTTTGAAACTCGTGTGAGACATGTTACCTCAATCTGTCTAGTCTAGTCTAATCTATCTGTTGGGTTCCGAATTTAAACAACTTCTTGAGCTTTTCGTGTTCTGGTTATTAATAGTATTTGAGGATTCCTCACTACGCTTGGAACATGGACTCCTCATATATGATTTATATAGTTGAAGATTTCACATCAATAAAGATGCATATCAATGTATATAGCTGTGAAGATTTCCAGATCCCATAGAGAATGGTTAGATATGAAAATCCTAAAATAGGAGAATTTTCATAGGTCTAGATCCTTGAGGATCTCCAATTTACAAACGTGGAAGTGTCACAACTTTGTGAAAATAAAAATATCTTTATTGAGGATTCGGTAGCCAGACTTGACCTTTGTGATATCGTAGAAAATCTATAAGGCGCAATTTTATCATTTAACCTTTGAATTTTCTTTGTTTCTTTACGCTTTATGATTTGTTTACGTTGATGACAAGTCTCGATACTGTGATTAAGTCGGCCGTGGGCCCATGGGCTGAGCAAATCATAAACTAGAAAGAAACGATACCGACCAAACAAGCATCTTTTTCTCCACCTTCCAACTTCCAAGCAAGTTCTGAGACATTGACATGACATTTCTCGTTTGGCTTTCATCTGTCAGAAAGGACGTTGTCCACTCGCCTGCTTGCATTTGTCCTACAAAGAAACTGTTTGAACAGTTTTCTCTCCGCGTTCATGCATATGTCGGAGTACGCAATTGCTCATTGCTGGATGCTGATCAGTTGCTGCCGATCCATTTATCTGAATCTTTCGCTCTTTTTGGGTCTTCACTTGTGAAGTCTTCAGAAACCAAGGCTGCTCTCTCACCATCTTTCCTCCTTTAATAAGCCAAAATAAGGTTCGCTTTCTCCATTCTCTTTTAACGATATTCATTGTTTTTTCCCCCTCCTTGCTTATGTATATAAATTTGCTGAATTCTTCATAAAGTGTTAGGCAATCAGTTTTTTTCCTGTTTGCAGCTGTGCTTTAAAAAATTAGCATCATGGATGTTCATGTGCCCCAAACTAAGTTTGTACAGAACGATGTCCAAAGTCACCCCACATCTTTACTACTGCAAATGAGTTCTCAGTAGAGATATCTCAAAAACACACATGTGGATGTTAGACTAATGAGTAATCAAAGACCCGTAAATTAATTTAGTCGAATTGCGCGAATTAATTGTGAAGACTGCAGATTAAGTCAAATTATATAAACGTTGAAAATCGAGTTAGTTCACGAGATTCGTTGAATGCTACTTATAGACCAGAAAACAAACTAAATGAACGTAACCCATAAATCCACGAAACATTTTTCTTTTGACTGGTATTAAATTGCTTACTGCAAACTTTAATTTATATAAGAGAAACTGCTAACTAATTTACATTTTCAAAACTTTCTTTTCAACTTTTGGCTTTTTTTTTTTTAAAAAAGAATTTACTTCTGCCTAAAAGCTCCGACTAGATTGGTTTTAAAACTCTTATCTACTGACCGATGGATTTATGGGATTCTTGCCCTATAAATAAAAGAGTTTTTTTTTTTTTTTTTTAACGAAAAAGGTCCCTATATTTCTTCAAAAAGGGACCTATATTTTTGCAAAAAAGCCACTCTGTTTTATATTTTTACGGATGCATCCCTTGATTAGCAGTCCAGCTTGGAAAAGTTAACCTAGTGGATTCTACCATTCACATTTTTGTATATATTTTTTTACCCCATTTTATGCCTTTCCAGTATTAAAAAATTGAGAAGACATATTTTCCCCTTTTAGTATGAAGAGTAGGCATTCACTTTTATAGAATAATGCCCTCGGAATGGCTCCTTACCTTAGTGTTAATTAGGGAGCGGCGGTTCTCATTAGGAGGTCTTGGGTTCGAATCCTGCCTTCTCCGTCTTTGCATGGGTAAGTTTCCAAGTGAGTTGTGTTTATGTCTCCTCAGTATGTTTGAGTTTCCATCACCTCACATGTGTCGTCTCATGTGTGAGTTGTGTTTATGAGTTGTGTCTATCTCTTCTCACATGTGTGAGTTGTGTCATGAGTCTCGGGGTCTCGGCCCCTTCGCGGGGTTACCAAAAAAAAAAATAGAATAATGTCCCACCAAATTGACTTGTGATCATCATGCACCCTAGTGGGTCCCCTATTGCCCATCCAAACCATTCGACAATCCTCTAATCTGGTGCTTGCAACTCATCCCAAATAGTGATGCAAAATAAAATAAAATAAAATAAAATAAAGAATGAAAAAGGTAGGTTTGCTTTCTAACCGTCTCTTTCATTTTGGGCCTAATGTTCACCTAACAATTGGCTTGAATATCATAAGCATACCATTACCATGGCCTGATCTGAGCACATCCCTTTTCTGGACGGTTTTTTTTTTGGACCCAGGTTTATTTTGTGGCTCTAAAGCTAAATGAGTTGGGCCTGAGTCAGCATATACTTAAAGGTTTTCTATATGGCCTTGCCTGATAGCTAGGTTCATGACAAATGACACAATACTTTTCACAAGGTTTGAGAAATGACAGAAGTGCCATTTGGATGAGGAGAATAAAGGTCCAATATGGACAAGGGGAATAGTGTGGATTAGAAATTTCTTTTCTCCAGCATGGACTTGTCTAGTGGAGGAAATTAATTCTCTTTTTAACTAACTTCTGAAAATTGAAGAAAATGTTCTTTGATCAAGTAGGTGTACATGCTTTTAGTGAAGTTCGTTTTAAGTCTAAAAAAAAAAAAGTAAATAACTCTTTTAAAATGTTTTTCTCTTATTAGCCTTTCCCATCAATTCAAGCAAAATATAGAAAAAAGAGTGGTGAATCTTGATGGGGATTCTCACTCGTACACTCAATGGAAATTCTCCACTTATTATTTTCCCTCATGCCCCACTATGTAGTCAGGAATGCATAAGAGCCAATCATGTCAAACATCCAACACAACCATTTATTGAGTCATTTCATATAGCTTTGATCTTCCATAACTGTAGAGTTCAGGATCTATCAAATGAAAAAGAAAAATGGGATACACCCGGCCATGTGTAGGGTACTAATTACTCGGCAAATGAGTTGAGCTCTCCAGTGTTCAACAAAAGCCCAAACAGTAGCCTGGATCCAAAGACACAGCATGAAGCCATGTGTAGCTGTATCAACCCGTCTCTTTTGTTAACACATATATTTGGAAGATTTTTCCAGTAATGAAAACTGAAAAAGGGTAAAATGATAAAAGCAGATAGTACGTAGAAACCGCAAGTTTGCCTTTTCTAAGCTTGAACCCCTTTTTTTTTTTTTTTTTTTTTTTGCGCTAACGGAGGGTTCCCAACCTTTTGGGTTAGATTATTCCCTCCGGGCCTAGAGAGAAGCCGGGTAAAACCCCCGTGGCCCTTAGGTGATAGCACAAGTGGACTCAACCTTCTGTTTTGAAGAGTGGGGAACCGGAGGTCGATACCAAGACCTCTAGCTTTGGAAAAGGGAGGAATCGTGGTCTTGACTACTCAACCAACCCCTTGAGATTAAACTTGACGGTTAGTCAAGGGATGCTTTAATAAAAACACAAAATTTAGAGACTTTTTGAGATTTTGTGAAAATTCAGAGGCCTCTTTGTAAAAAAAAAAAAAAAGGAAGATAAACCTCAAAAGAAAATGGCACTACGATGAAGGTGGACCCAGATCTAATCAATAATAAAAGGAAAATAATCTATCAATGGAATTACCTTTTCCCCCCCTAGTTCCTTTCCCTGCCTGGTATAGTTGCATTAAAAAATATATATATTATCTACAACTACATGACATGAAGGAATGTAATCCCAAATTCCAAAAACAAAAAGCAAAAAGAACATCTCATATCAATGGCTTTTTCCACGTAATCCAGTTTTCCTCTACAGTTTCCATTTCATGATGTTTGTAATAACATGTCTATCCAGCCATCATACAGTTGCTCAAAAATTACCATTGTGTGCTATACTGGAATCTCTCATTCTCTGTGATTGAGTACCTGGACTACTAGGTTCAAAGACGAGAAGAGTGAAAAAGTGAGTCCTGGAAGGAGGTGAACTTAATTAGGGTATGTTTCTTTGCTAGAATTCTAGAAATTCTTGCCTGAATAATTTCTGAATTCCTAGATAAGGTGGAATTCCTGGATGCTTCATTGTATTTGGACATCCAGAAGTTCTGGGCATCCAGAAATTCCACCAATATAGAAAAGGCACTATAAGAAAAACTGGAATTCTGGGACGCTACAAAGTCCTTTTACCCTCGAAAATATTCGTTGCCGTTATATATATATTCAACGGCACAAACAAAAAAACTTCCCTCGAGAGCTTGGCGCCCTTGGATCAATGTTTTTACCCACGGTCATATCGAAGGCCACCGCTATAAGTGTGTTATAGCGACGAATTTTATCGGCCGCCGCTACAAATCAGACGCTAAAAATGTATTCTTGTACTAAGGGGCTGGAATTTATGAATTCCCAAAGGTTATTTGATACCTTTCAAGTGACTGAAACTCTGAAATGTTCGGGAAGAAACAAGGCATTTCTAAATGTCGGGTGACAAGATGTCACATTATATCCAAAAAACTCCAACATCCCAAATTCATATTAGGAATTCTAGAAAAAAAACAAGCCCTTTAGGGTTTCCAATAAAAAAAATGGGAGAGGGAATTCTAAAGTTAATATTTTATTTATACTAAAATTCGCAAAATGGGAAATCCCCAAAGAGGACAAAAATAAGAAATTTACAAATGAAAAATTCTTTTTTATATAGAACATCTTCTTCTTTAATGCTCCCTACTCAAAAGTTGGATAGAGATAATACAAAAACTGTGACTTTTAGCGGTGGAAAATATAACTTTTAGAGACAGCTCCCCTCTCTGCTAAAAGTCACTTTTAATGGCAGAATTTTCTTTCCTCCGCTATATGTGTCATTTTTGCCTCAATATGCATTGTCTAAGCTTTTGAGGTAGTTTTAGTGGCAAAAAACGATTTCGGCCGCTAAAAATGACTTAGTGCTGGAAAAAAAAACTGTCGTTAAAAGTAAAATTTTCTGCTGCTAAAAGCAACATTTTTTGTAGATCCCCAACTTGGACTGCATCCCCATGAAACCAATCAAGTAGGAGAGGCTTTATAAAACTCTCAGCAAATCAAGCATATTTAAAGAAACAAAATGCACGAGTCAATGACACACTAAGCATGTTTGTGTAATACTTTTCCGCGGAAAACCTATTTTTCGGCGTTTGGTGCGAAACAATTCCGCAAAAATACTTTCCTGCTTTATCAGCATTTTCCTTAATAATGGTGGAAATGGGTTTCCTGGAGGGGTATTGGAAACGGATTTCCTCGGAAAACTTCTCATTCTTTTCCTCACTCTTGTCTATTTCAACCCAAAGCCTTACAACTCTTTCATTTTTTATTTCTTTAAATAAATTATTATTTGATGTTGAATAAATAATATACACGTTATGTTATTTTTCTTTAAAAAATTATTTACCAAATAAGAAAATTTGATTTTATATAACGAATCCACAGCAGCACCAAACAAGATTAGCACCAATTCAATGAGGAATTTTTTTTTGCACCAAACATGAATTTCTAAATTCTATGGAAATAATTTTCCGAGGTTTTCATTTCTATGAAATTTGCTGAAGTGGCAATTTCCCCTTTCCACGGAAAGGGCGTGTATACAAACAATGTGCCTTGTTTTAGCATAAAAGAAGGGATTTACTGTCGTCAGAAGTGCCCAGGCAAAAATAGATTGCAAATCTGAGTTTTGATGACTCCAGAAGATGTGAAACAGTCTCAGGCCTCCGATTTGGACAGAACTACCGATTTTGACCTGATTCTGTTGTGGGTCAAATCTAACCTACATTTGACATGCACCCTTGGGCCCAAATCCAGAACCTATCTTGGTTACCGGTGAGGGTGCTGCACAGTGCTGCCGCAACCCTTTCTCTTTGCTGCACAGTGCTGCCGCAACCCTTTCTCTTTGCTGCACAGTTTTGTTTGAGGCAACATGTGCTGGCGACACTTCTGGCAGCCGCTCCGTCTGCCGCAACCATATAAGGCCTGAGACACCTTCTCCTCCTATGGAGACCGACGCCTCTTCTAAATGAGAAGAACGGAATGTTGGTCCTAAAATGTCATTTATTTATCCTTCTTAGTGTAACTCTACTGAGTTGATATAAAAGGGCATGGGCTTGGGGTTGGAGCTGTAGGACTCATTAAGGAGCCTTGTCCTTTGCCATTTATCGAGCCTCATCACATGGGTTGACTTGGTATCCATTTGAGCTGGCTGGTTTAGGTCTTAACTTGACCTAGTTCCTATTTGGAGATAGAGAGTACGGGCTTGGAAGTGATATACAACTCTTCTTACTCTTTTGAAAGGTGTTCAAGGTTGGTGTTTTTGGTGGGGAACAATGGTGTTCAATGTTGGTAATCAACCCACTTGGGTAATCTTCACCAGCCCAACCCTCAAATAACTAATAAGTTGATCAGATGGCTTCTCTTTTCTTTGATGAATGTTCTGTCTATTAATTTGTTGTTGTGGCCGTTTGGTTGATTTTGCTGTATAGTCTTTTATTTTTGCTTTTCTGGTATGCTTTCTCTTTTTTGGTTTGCTCATGTCTTCTTTGATAAAGCCCATTTATGTCGACCGAAGCACATTAGCTTATTTTGCGGAATCAAGACAGAATCAAGAAACCAGCCACACTTTCCGAAGAGGAGTACAGTGTACTATTGAAAAATAACAGCTCATCAAGCATCCAACTTATCAAACCCAAACTTTCAAAATAGGCAAATTTTACAATATGAATTGTGTTTTGGAAAATACAGACTTAAAAGATTAGGAAACCCAAACAACAAGCATCCCTAGTCAAAACTATAGGCCCCTTTACGTTTAAGTTATTGTTATTGGCATTGGATATGGATGTAAGGGCTCCCCCTATCTCTTAAAATAAGGTGAGAGATGCTCTCAAACTTTAGTGCTTGTTTCACAAATCAAAGTCGATTATCTCTATTTTTAGCTTGATGATTGTCATCAAAATCAAAATAAATCAAATCAAAACTGAAAATTTCAATTCCATTATGCAAAAAACAGAGATAATTGATTTTGATTTCCAACACTATTTTAGCTTAGGAGAGCGGCTCCATATATATACATGTATACATGTATATATATATATATATATATATATGGAGCAGCTCTCCTAAGTTGAAACGGTGCTAGTCTCACAAATCAAAATCAATTATCATTATTTTTTGCATGATGATCATCTCTAAAATCAAGATAAATCCAATTAGAAGTGGATTTTCTAGTTCCGTCATTCAAAAAATAGATACAATCAACTTTAATTTGTGGGACCAGCACTATTTAAGTTTAGAATAAGTTAAGCTGCAGTTAAGGAGAGTCCTGCTCATTATATATATATATAGATACTTCTATGAAAGATGCTCTCACCTTACTATGAGAGATAAGATGGGGGCCCTCACATATATATCCAATGCCAACAACTTAAATGTGAGGGCCTCGACTCTTATCTTTCATATAAGGTGAAAGATATCTCTCATAAGATCATCTCCATATATATATATATATATATGAGATATTCATGTGCATCCTTCACTCACTATATGGTGAGGGACAAACTTAATGGGGCCTACTTAGGGATCCATTGAAAATTGGACTTGTGGGGAATGGAAATAGACATCTTGGATGGAACCATATATCTTAATGGGGCCCACTTAGGGATCCATATATATATATATATATATATATATATATATAGGGGAGTGCTACACAGGCCCGGGTGTGTTTTTTTATGGGAAAATGCCCCTCCTAATTGGGCCCACTGAGATGCATGATGATCGTGGAAGTCCATAGAATAGAAAGATTAATGTGAGGCCTACCTATATGCAAAATCTTAAGTCCATAAGATCGTCCTAACCTTTTGATCCATGGCCCTAAAACTTAATGGTTTAGACACATCATTTTATTATCATTTCAATTCAACGGTGAGAAAAAGTTGGATAAATGTCAAACTTGGACTTATGACTATTCATGGGGGCTAGTATGTGTGAAAAGGGTAGATTGAGTCAACATGGGCCCCATGACCAAAAAAGGGGGGTGGAAAAAGGGGCATTTTTAAAGTGGGGTGTTTTTTAGAACTTCCACTCTCTCTCTCTCTCTCTCTCTCTCTCTCTCTCTCACTTGGATCTTTCGGTCCTCCTCTATCCCATGACCAGTGGGGTCTCACGGTGGGCCCCACTAGGCGGTCTGCACCGTAAGTTGTAAGGACGGTCCTTATGGGACCGGTTCCCATATATATATATATATATATGTGAACTCTTTGTATTATTTTATTAATCTTCTTCCTCTCTTGTAATCTTTGAGAGAATAATCATAACTACATCTTTTTCTTCAAATCTTTTGTGAAGTTCTGTTCTCATAGTTTCCTATGAAAAGTTCAAGACCAAATATTTTTGAAAGACCAAATATTTTGCATACAAACATATAAATATACGCATGTCTTTTGAAGTTTTGAAATGAATAAATTCTTACATTTGATTAAATGTAATTTTTAATTAAACATTGGATATGGTTTTATATTGGGGCTTTTACGAAAAAATTAAGCTTAAATTTTAATTAAATGATTTTATAAAGAAAAACTATAAAATGATGCAGAGTTTTTAATTTTTTTTTTGACAAAACTGCCTTTATTGATGATGTCGTTAATTTGATTGGTGATATCGTCAATTGAGTTGACGATATTGTCAACTTGCTGCAACTTTTCTTCTTCCACTTCTATGATGGTTTTAGGCGGATAAGGAGGTGGTGAATGCGTTGGATGATGTTGGTTCTCTAGCCTCTTTTCTGAGCCCGTCTTGTTGACCCTCTTTTTTTCCTTTCATCTCAAGAAAACCTGACCCCTCATCTCATTAGCAAGTGAAGTGTGTATTCTCAGATTTGGCTTGCCCTAACAACCGCTTTCTTTTCTTTTCTATATACCCAAAAACTCACTTTTCTTAGATTTCTTTGCTCTTGTTTTCATGGTAGAAAATCCTACAATGGAGATGTAATTTTGAGGGTGTGTTTATATGGGAGGATTGGATGGTGGTAATAGATTCTTGTGATGGGAAGGGAGAAACAATGGATAAATATTAAAAAAGAAAAAAAAAGATAATAGAGAAGGGTGTTATAGTAGGATAAAACTTTGTTTGCTATGTGAATGTTTCATGCCCCCAAACTGGATAACTGCAGCTATCCATGGTTGGAGCATGGGTTGGAATTAATAGGATATGTACATTTTGTATGTGCCTGAAAATTATGGACTTGGTTTAGACGATGATGAAGCTTTTAATGGTGCTGCTTATCTGGTCTGGAAGTAATGGAAATCCTGAACCTGAAAGGTAGACAAAAGTCAGGGCCCCGGGCTGCTATCAGCCGAAGGCACTCCGACGCGTGAGTTAGTGCAATCACTGAACTAGGGTGAAGTGAGGAAGAAGAAAAAGGTTCAGGCAAGATGGTATGATGTAATACACAGTATAATGCGTACCTCCTATGGGCTTACCATGCAGGTATATATAGAGAGGAGTGTAAGCTTCTTGAGTGGGGGTAGGTGAGAGCATTGTCCCATCAGATCTCTCCCCAATCCTCTTATTCATGTGGACGTGATTGATAGGTAAGGATGACCCTCTGCCGGAATCCGGCGGCCACCCTACCTGCTGGCACGCTCTGCAGCGTAGCTGTCCCATCTCATAATGGGGATTGGACGCTCAGTGCCCACCTCGGTCAAGTGGGCCGACCTGGAGAAGCTACTGAGGCCGGGCCTGTTTGAGGTCGGGTATTGTTACGGAGACGCTTGAGGCCGAGCCCAAGAAGGGAATGGTCGGTACCCTTACCGAGACCATCACCACATCGGTGCCAGCTGGCACAGGCACCGAGCTGGACTGATGGGATCAAGGTAATTCCTGATTGGTACCTTTACCTAAGTCAGGGGTAACCTCCGTATAACGAAAACACTCCACACAATTGCCCCTTAGCTGTTGACCTTATGAGAGTCTCACAATCGTCTGAGGTCGGGAGCTAAGTATCTGGGAGTTTTTCATTGCCGAACTCGCAGGTTTGTATTCTGAAATCGGCTGCTGGTGTAAGATCTTTATCATGATGCTGCTTTTATCTAGGGTTTCTGATCCGATGCCAGCCTGTCTGCCAGAGGGCGCCGAAACCGCCGTGCCTGCTCGAGGTAATCAATTCCTCTGACAGCGTGGCGTACCGCTTCTGCCACGTGTCAGTATTCGCTTGGCTATACGGCCGATCCGAAGCGACATCTGTGGTTTCCGAGGCGCCGTTCTGAATGCGTGCTCTCGAAATTCGAAGGGCGCTCTGCTTCTCTATAAAAGCGGTATGCCCCTTTCTTCTTCCTCTACTTTGGCGATTGAATCTGGGGAGACTCTGCTCGAGCGAGATTCAGACCGTCTCTGTGTCTTCCTGTTTCTTCTGCTCTTCTGCTTCTTGTTTCGCTTTCTGTAAGTCTTCTCCTTCCTTCGTCTTCCTTCCCAGCACCTCTCTTCTGCTCCTTTCCCTGCTAGCGCTTTTTCCTCTGTCATCCCAATCTTTTAGACCTTTAAACATTGGTATAGGGGTTTACCGTTGTCTGGCCGAAACCGTTGGGGCCATGATTAACTTTAGAGAGAAATATAGCATCCCGGACGATGTCCGGACCAGGCTGGACAATCCGGAGGACCCATAGGACGCTTTCTCGTACCGAGATGGGTGGGTGCCCTTCCCTCTGGTCTCCGTAGTTGAGGGAGGGGTTAGGTTCCCCATCCACCGACTCCTTAGGGAATGCTTGGCGACCTGGCACCTTGCCCCCTGCCATTTAATGCCAAATAGCTATAAAATCATAATGGGGGCGGTAGAGCTGAACAGGATCTTAGGTATCCGCCTCGGTGTCCATGACATCGAGGACGCGTACGACCTCTGCAAGTCAACTGGGGAACCCGACCACTGTTATTACCTCCGGGGAAAACCAAAGACGGTCCCCTTTGTTACTGCCCTCGAGGACTCCATGCGCCACGCCGGGAGCGACAGATTGTTCGTTGCCGGCAATTGGGAGTTCGGCACGGAAGATACGGAGGCAGAGAGGAGGTACAGGGTACCTCGTCACTTTGGGCGCCTCCCAAGTAAACACCGAGCTCAACAGCTTGACTTTTCATCTCTTTTCTTATCTGCCGAACTGACGCCTTTTTGTCTGTTGTGCAGAGGTCGGTGAGAGGAGACAAGTGGCCCTGCCCGAAGGTTAGAGGAGGAACGGCGACTGGTTAGACGCCATCCAACGCTACCAGGGGCACAAAGGAAGGGCTGCTTGGTGTCTCTTGGGGTACCAGCCGAGGTACAAATCCTTTTCCAAGAGACAAGGGGTTGAGTACCTCGTGACCGGGCCTAGCTACGCGCCAGAGTCGGTCAAGCAGCAGCCGAGCTCACCCGTTATCGACCTAGACCAAGCGAACGAAGAGCATCAGTCCAGCCCCAAGATGGAGAGGGGTCGTCAAGATTTTGCAACCACCAACCTCAGGGAGAAGCTCCTCGGCAAACGGGCTTCCTCTTCTTCGAGGTCCGCCGACTCTGCCTCCAGGGGCGCTCCTAGGGCTCCCTCCTCCAACTCATCCCGCCAGCACCCGTCCGACGTGAGGGAGGAGGAGAGGCAGCCGAAAAAGGCAAGAGGCGAAGAACCTCGCCAGACCAAGCCCCAGAAGGAGAGGGCGACCCGATCGACCCCGGCGGAGGAGAGGAGGGAGCCGAGGCGGAGGGACGAAGCGGAGGAGGGAGGAACATCGAGAGCCGCGAAGGAGGACGGAGGAGGAGCAGAGGCAGGAGGATAGGGTGCCGGCGACGCCCAGGGGTGAGGGTTCGTCTCGGCAAGACCCCGCCCAGCCCTTGGTGCCCCATGCTCCAGAGTTTGAGCCATGGAGGCCGTCCTTCTTCCTCGGGCCAGGGACGCCGCTGACCACCGGACATAGGTTATTCGGCAGTCCGGCAGTCGCGGCCGCACTGGCGGGTGCATGCGCGCTCCCGGCAGATATTGACCGGTTAAAGGGAATGGACGAAGGCGCGCTGCACATGGCCAACCTCACGTCGGCCTTGCTGGTAAGAAGCACCCAACGAGTTGTCTGATTTTGTAGATGTGCATTGTGTTCTGCTAACTCTTGTCTCTTTCCTCTCTTCAGATCGTGCAGAGGTCTCAGGTGGCGTTGGGGAAGTCCCGCCAGAGCTGCTCTGTGATCCAAACGCTGCAAGCCGATAGGCAAAAGCTCGCAGCAGCTCTGGAGGGAAGCTCGGAGCAGCTGAAGAAGTCGCACGAGGAGTACACCAAGTTGAACGAAGAGATGGAGGGAGCCGTGGCGGAGATCACCAAGACGAGCGCTGAAAACCACGAGCTTCAGGCGGTGGCGTATGAGAAGGAAAAGAGGGCGGATGAGCTAGAGGACGAGATGGAGGTCTTGAGGAGAGAAAAGACGGAGGTCGACGCTCTGCTGCAGGCCGAAAAGGAGGCTTTAGCAAAACAGAGAGCTGACTCTGAGGTCTTGCAGCAAGCAGAGATCGCCGCCTCATTTCAGGATGGGGTGGCCCAGGCGACCAAACAATATGAAGATCAGTTGGTAGGGCTTGGAGAGGAGCTGTTCGAGATGGGTTGTTTGGCAGTGCTCAAAGAAGTACGGATCCCCGAGGATCACCCCATATACCAGAATCTGCCCAAGCTCCCTCGTCCCGAGCCCGAGTCGCTTGCCCCCTCATCCACTGAGGCCTCTCTTGATCCTCCAGCCACCGACCCTCTGGCCTCCTCTAAAGTTCCTCAAGAGACTCTTCAAGCTCCAGCTGCCGAGACCCCTACTGCCGACCTCGGGGCTGACAATGTGGAAGTTCCTCCTGTTGCTGCTGGTGGTGGTGAGACTGGCGATGTCTCTGTGATCAATGTGGATCAATTATCTTGATGTTGTTTTTTACTTTTATTTTCTGTACTCGAGGGGATTCATTGTATTTTTTCCTTTTCATTTTCTTTTGTACATATCTCGAAAATGAATGAAATCTTTCTTTGTTTCCATCCTTGCGCAATGTGTGGAATGCCATTCTTTCCATCTCTTTTCTTGTTTTACTTTTTGTATTTGGTCTTGCAATCAAGTTAAAACAAGTAACAAGAATAAAGACAAGTAACTGAGTTCGGCTCTATTACCGAAGTCAGTAGTAGGATAGGTTCTTCAACCAAGGTCAAGTGACTGAACTAGGTTCCGTAACCGTAATGAGTCAATGAGTTTGGCGGGACGAAATGAGCTAGGTCCTATGACCAGAGCTAGAGAGCTAGGTTCCATAACTGTGGCCCAGCTTGGTTCTGTAACTGAGTTGTGGGTGGCTGGTCCTGTGACCGTGCCAAAATAGCAGGTTCTATAACTGAGCTGAGGGAGGCTGGTCCTGTGACCGCGCCAAAGTAGCTGGTTCTGTAACCGAGCTGAGGGTGGCTGGTCCTGTGACCGCGCCAAAGTAGCTGGTTCTATAACCGAGCTGAGGGTGGCTGGTCCTGTGACCGTGCCAAAGTAGCAGGTTCTGTAACAAGCTGAGGGAGGCTGGTCCTATGACCGCGCCAAAGTAGCTGGTTCTGTAACCGAGCTGAGGGTGGCTGGTCCTGTGACCGTGCCAAAGTAGCTGGTTCTGTAACCGAGCTGAGGGTGGCTGGTCCTATGACCACGCCAAAGTAGCTGGTTCTGTAACCGAGCTGAGTGCATATGCCGAGTTTTCTAACTTGGCGAAATCTGAAAGTAACAAAACATATCTTTCCACAAGAACCAATTTTATTTGACTTCCAAAATTGAGTACAGTCTAGAAGTAGTATTTCTTGAGGTGAGAGGCATTCCAGGGGCATGGTAGTTCTTTCCCATTCATATCCTCGAGTTTGTATGCAGATCTCCCAGCTGCCGAAGTCACTTTGAATGGCCCATGCCAGTTTGGTGCTAACTTTCCTTCAGTGGGGTTTTTATTTGCTGGAAGCATTTTCTTCAAGACCAACTCTCCGGGTGAGAACTTCCTCTCTTTGACCCTTTGATTGTATCCTCTGGCCAATTGCTGTTGGTAGGAAGCGAGGCGGATGGCTACTGCATCCCTTCGTTCCTCAGCCAGGTCGAGCTCTTTGGCGAGGTTTATATCGTTCTAGCTCTAATTAAATAGTTCTGACCTGAGGGTTGGGAGGCCGACCTCAAGTGAAATCACAGCTTCCATCCCATAGGCAGGGAGAAGGGCGTAGCCGTGGTCGAGCGCCTAGGGGTAGTTTTGTACACCCAGAGGACACTTGGAAGTTCCTCTACCCATCTCCCTTTGGCTTGGTCCAGTCTTTTCTTGAGTCAATCGAGCACCACTTTATTGGAAATCTCGGCATGACCATTGCTCTAAGGATAGGCCGGAGTGGAATAGTAGTTCCTAATGCCGAGCTCCTGGCAGAAGTTTTTAAAGAAGTTGGAGTCGAACTGAGTCCCGTTGTCCAAGATCAAGGCTCGAGGCACTCCAAATCTTGTGACAATATTTCTCCACACGAAGTTTTTAGTATCCTTCTCGGTGATGGAGGACAACGCTTCATCTTCTATCCACTTGGTGAAATAATCAGTGGCTACTATTAGCCACCTTTTATTCCCTGGAGCTCGGTGGAGTGGTCCCACCAGGTCCAGCCCCCATTGGGCGAAAGGCCATGGACTGGAGAGAGGACTTAGGTCGTGCGCTGGTTGATGGAGAGAGTCAGAGAACTTCTGGCATTTCTCACATTTCCTGGCAAAGATCTGGGCGTCGTTCTGCATGTAAGGCCACCAGTAGCCCTGGCTAATTGCACGATAGGCCAGAAACCGACCCCCAATGTGACTGTCGCAGATCCCTTCATGGATTTCATAAAGGAAGTCTTCGACTTTGCTAGGGTGAACACACTGGAGGTAGGGCCCATTGTAGGACTTTTTATAGAGCTTGCCATCTGGAGAGAGCCAAAACCGAGCTGCCTTCAGCCTTATTTTGTGGGCTTGGTTTTTGTCTTCGGGGAGCTGGTCGTCTTTGAGGTAGGAGATGAATTCGTCCATCCAGGTCGGACCGAGGTTAGCGCACAAGACTTGTCGAGTTGGGTAGAGCTCTATACTTGGTCTGCCTAGTGCTTCCACTTCGACAGTCTTTTTTCTTCCGGCCTCAACAGCAGAGGCCAGGTTGGCAAGGGCATCGGTGTGAGAGTTGGAATCTCTGCCGATCTGCCTGACTTCAGCTTTTTGAAACTGATAGAGAAGTGGCTTTGCATGGGCTAGGTAGGCTGCCATCCTATCGTCACGGGCTTGGTAGTCCCCCTTCAGCTGGCTCGTCACCAACTGAGAATCGCTGAAGACCATCAGTTACCGTGCCCCCAGGATTTTTGCGCTGCCCAGTCCTGCTATTAGTGCTTTATACTCAGCTTCATTGTTTGATGCCTTGAAGTCAAGTGACAGGGCTTCCTCAATGACAAGGCCTTCCGGAGATTGGAGGACTATGCCTAGGCCAGCCCTCTTGGAGGTTGAGGAGCCATCAACGAAGACCTTCAAGGATGAGTCAAGGAATTGCTTCCAGGACCGCTCCTATTCCATCTCGGTCTGGGTGGTTGCCTCCACCTCCCTGCCCCCAGTTCGGTGTCGAGGTGGTTCGGTGCCGAACTAGGAGAGGTGAACTCCACGATGAAGTCTGCCAGCACCTGGGCTTTGATTGCCGTTCTAGGTTGATATTGGATATCGTACTGCCCTAGTTCGACAGCCCACTTGGACACTCTTCCAGAGAAGTCTGCTTTCGGAACAGAGACTTGAGTGGCTGTTTTGTAACAATCACGATGGAGTATGTCTGGAAGTAGTGGGAGAGTTTGCGGGAGGCGCTGATGAGTGCTAGTGCTAGCTTCTCCAGTGGCAAGTACCTTGTCTCGGCATCTAGCAGAATCTTGCTCGCGTAGTAGATAAGCCTTTGTTGCCTGTCTTCTTCTCTGATGAGTACCGAGTTCACTGCGTGATCTGAAACTGCCAGATACAAGTATAGGACCTCGCCCTGTTTCGGAGTGGACAGCAGGGGAGGTGAAGAGAGGTATCTTTTGAGCTCCTAGAGGGCGCTATCGCTCTCCGAAGTCCATTGGAACTTCGAGCTCTTCTTCAAGAGTTGGAAGAAGGGACGGCATTTGTCTGAAGCTCTGCTGATGAAGCGGTTTAGTTTAGCTGCCATCCCTGTGAGCTTTTGAACCTGCTTTGCCGTGGTTGGACTTTGGATGGCCTGGATCGCTGAGATCTACTCGGGATTGGCCTCTATCCCTCGTCTGGTGACCAAGCTGCCAAGGAACTTCCCGGAGCCGACACCAAACACGCATTTAGAGGCGTTCAGTTTGAGCTTGAACTCCTTGAGGACGGCGAATGTCTGACTCAGATCGGTCAAGTGGTTCTGTGACCTTTCAAACTTGACGACCATGTCGTCTATGTATACTTCTACCTTTTTGCCGAGCTGGGCCTGAAACATCTTCGTTACCAACCTCTGGTAAGTGGCACCGGTGTTTTTTAACCCAAAGGGCATCACTTTGTAACAGTAGATGCCTCTGGGTGTTATGAACGCGATCTTTTCTTCATTAGGCACATGCATCGGAATTTGGTGGTAACCTCGGTATGCGTTGAGGAAACTCATCCTATTGTGCCCGGCAATGGCATCTATCAACTGGTCGATCTTTGGAAGCGGTAAACTATCTTTGGGACAGGCCTTGTTGAGGTCGGTGAAATCCACGCAGACCCTCCAGCTTCCATTCTTCTTTTTGACCACTACTGTGTTGGCCAGCCACGTAGGGTAGTGGACTTCCTTGATAGCTTCAGCCTCCAACAGCTTTTTGACCTCCTCGGTCACCGCCTCTGCTTGCTGGACCCCGGTTCTGTGAGTCTTTTGGACTATAGGCTTTTGTCCGGGATCCACATTCAGCTTGTGGCTCATGACTTTAGGGTCGATGCCGGGCATCTCGTAAGGGGTCCAAGCGAAGACCTCTTTGTTCAATAACAGGAAGTCAAGAAGCTTGGACCTTTCAGCTTCTGCAAGCTAACTTCCGAGCAAGAAGTACCTCTTTGGATCGTTGGGATCGATCCTGACTTCGGTGAGGTCCTTTACACTCTTCTGCTTGGGTGCTCGACCGACAGCTTCGAGCTCTGCCACAACCTCGGCCATGTGGACTCGCTGCGGCTCTGCTTCGCTGGAGACCACGGCCATGAGGCATTCTTTGGCCATCTGCTGGTCGCCGCGGATTATGATCACCTTGAAGCTACCGTCTCTGTTCTGTAACGGGAACTTGAACCTCTAGTGATGGGTGGAGGGCACAGCTTCCATGTTGTGCAGCCAGGTCCTTCCCATGATGGTAGTATATGGGGACGGTGCATCCACCACCAGGAAGTCTACTGTCATGGAGGCTCCCCCCACTTCGACTTTGAGGGAGATCTTCCCTTTGGGGTATACAGACTTGGAGATGAAACCCACCAGGGGGGTGCGGGCTTCCTGTAGGTCTTCCTTTCCCATTTTCTTGAAACAGTCGTAGTAGAGGATTTCCGATGAGCTCCTAAGGTTCACGAGGATCCTCTTGACATTGAAGTTCCCCAACCTCAGAGTCAGGAGCAGAGGATAATTGTGGGGTAGCTGGACCCGGCCAAGTCTTCATCAGAGAACCAAATCTTTGGTCTCTCTTTCCTCGCCTTATTTGTTGAGGGACCGAGCTCAGCCGTCATCACCTGTTTGCCGTGCTGGGCCCTCCTGGCCTCGTACGGAACTGGCTGCTCCCCTTAGGAGCGGGAGCTAGGTGGATAACGTTGATGGTCCCTTCTGGCTCATCGCTGTCCCGATCATCGGGCTGGCGTTGTTGAGCTCGGTTGACCCTGCCTTCCTCTTTGACGAGGTCCTTGAGGTGTCCGTCCTTCACGAGCCTTTCGAGGTGTGCGTTGAAGGCATAGCAATCCTCGGTCCTGTGTCCATTTTGTTTATGGTAGGCACAGAACTTGCTCTGATCTCGGGTGGTGGCGTCACCTTTCATAGGCTGGGGCCATTTGAAGAAAGGTTGCATCTGGATCTTGCCGAGGAGCTTGTAAATGGGCTCCTTGAAGATGGTGTTGACGGCCTTGTATGAGGCACCATCTGACTTCGGCTTCCCGTTTCCTCCCGAGGTGGAAGCGAAGCGTGCTGCCGAGCTGAATGGTTCTCTGTTTCGGTCCGCCTCCCTCCTGGATAACTTTTTATCCTTCTTGGAGGGCCTGTGCTCTTGCCAGATGTTGTGGCTCTCCCGAGCCCGGACCTCGTCCTCTTCTTGTTCGATGAACTGGTTCACCCGGGCCATCAGTGCTTTCATTGTGACCACGGGGAACCGTACCAGGTCCTTCCGAAGCTCGTTGGCTGGCAACAGAGCCTATTGGAAGGACTTGATAGCTACTTCGTCATTGGCACCTTCGACCTGGCTATAGATGGTCCAGAACCTCTTGGCGAACCGAGTGATATTTTCGATTGGCCTCATTCTGATGGCCATCAGGTCGGCATCAGTCATTGGGATGACTCGATACGCTTGGAACTTCTCAACGAAGGAGTTTCGGAGCTGCCGCCAGCTCGAAATCAATCCCTCGGAGAGCGCGTAGAACCACCGAAGTGGGAGGTCACCCAAACTAGAGGAGAAAACCTTGCAGTCCAGGTTGCCGTCGCCGCCCCACACCGTCATTCTCTGGGTGAAGTGTCGGAGGTGCGCTTCCGGGTCCGAGGTCCCGTCATAAAGATTGAACCTCGGAACGCTGAACTTTTCAGGGAGGACGTGATCCCTGATCTCCCGAAAGAATGGAGACGTGCCATGGCTGTCGTCGTCATTGGTAGCTAGCCGACCTCGGGTGAGGCCGGCAAACTCCATATTCTGCTGCACAGCCTGTTTTATTTGCTGATTGAGCCAAGCACTTGTGTCGGGGTCGGTCTCCGGTCTCTTTTGCCTCTGGCGCTGCTGCTAAGGGCCAGCGCTGGAATGGGTGTTGCTCGAGCCTTCATAGGCTCGGTCGCGCCTCTTATTATTTAAGACCTGCCTCAAGTCCTGTCCTACCTCGAGGGTTCGCCGGGCTCGGCGTCTGGGAGGTACGACCGAGCCCCCGGCTGGGACCTTCTCCTTTTCTTCGAGTTTATCTTGGAGTTGGCAGATCATAGCACCCTGCTCTTGAATGAGTTTATTCTGAGCCCTGATATCCGAGAGGTGGGCCTCGTCGGCCTCCTCCAGGATTACGTCTTCGTCGTCCTTGTCAGAAAACAGGTTATTGTCGTCGAGGAGCACGTGGTCATCTTCCACGTAGTTCCGGCGACGAGACTGGTGTGACTTGGACAATGCTGGTGTCCTGCCTCATCGGGACTGTCCCTGAGGAGGAACATCCTTACGGGGCTATTCTAGTAGGACAACGTCCTGACAAGGACGCTTTGCCTGAGAGGGAGTTGGCTGGATCCGCTCCAGAACAGGGTCGTGACGACGAGGAGATGCTGTCACCCCTCTCGATGACGACGAGCTTGACTGGGTAACTGGATCTCCCACGCTCTTTTCACCGGGCCCTCCCCCAATCCTCCTATGGCGGGGGACTGACGGTTCCCGCCTGCTCGCTCCTGCCTGGCTCGTCACCAGTGGGGGCGGCATGATGGGCATAAACGACCCTGGTGGTATGGACCTGGATGGTCAACACCCTTTCCTTTCCTAGTCTTTGCAGGCATGGCTTTTTAAGGTGAAAATATGGTTTTTTCAAACTTTTCCCACAGACGGCGCCAATTGTAAGTGCCTGAAAATTATGGACTTGGTTTAGACGATGATGAAGCTTTTAATGATGCTACTTATCTGGTCTGGAAGTAATGGAAATCCTGAACCTAAAAGGTAGACAAAAGTCAGGGCCCCGGGCTGCGATCAGCCGAAGGCACTCCGACGCCTGAGTTAGTGCAATCACTGAACTAGGGTGAAGTGAGGAAGAAGAAGGTTCAGGCAAGATGGTGTGGTGTAATACACAGTATAATGCGTACCTCTTATGGGCTTACCATGTAGGTATATATAGAGAGGAGTGGGAGCTTCTTGAGTGGGGGTACGTGAGAGCACTGTCCCATCAGATCTCTCCCCAATCCTCTTATTAATGTGGACGTGATTGATAGGTAGGGATGACCCTCTGCCGGAATCCGGCGGCCACCCTACCTGCTGGCACGCTCTGCAGCGTAGCTTTCCCATCTCATAATGGGGATTGGACGCTCAGTGCCCACCTCGGTCAAGTGGGCCGACCTGGAGAAGCTACTGAGGCCGGGCCTGCTCGAGGTCGGGTACTGTTACCGAGACGCTCGAGGCCGAGCCCAAGAAGGGAATGGTCAGTACCCTTATCGAGACCATCACTCCATCGGTGCCAGCTAGCACAGGCGCCGAGCTGGACTGATGGGATAGAGGCAATTCCTGATTGGTACCTTTACCTAAGTCAGGGGTAACGTCGGTATAACGAAAACACTCCACACACATTTCTTTCCCAGGATGCATCCTCCCGAATTAACCGAAAACTTTTAGGATCATAGGTTCGTAGTGAGGTCCAATTTAAAACATTTCCAATAATATACATAAGAATAGTTAAGTATAGAATCAATAATGAATAGCCAACACACAAGTAATAAGCTTGTACAAGTTTGAATTTTATTACCTTTATTTAATTTAGTGGTGGAACCATAAACCTTTCCTTGAGAGGCCAACTATGTAAAAAGGACCAAAATTTTAGAACAGTTGTCTATACCATTCATTGTTTACAATGTAAAGTTAGAGTTAATTTTTCGGCCAACTTATAAGGAATCTATTTTCAAAATTTTCCTTTTTCTTTCTTCCCTTTCCAACATTGCCCTTTTCCTCTCTCTCTCTCTCTCTCTCTCTCTCTCTCTCTCTTATGAACTAATCAAAGTAAATAAAGTGAAACTTTATGGTGGGCCCTATAAAACTCAAGTTTTGAACTGCATTTATTTTACTTCGCTATTGCCCACTGAAAGGTTGAGCTTGTATAAAACATGAAAACTCATCTCTAATCAGTAAATTGAATAACAATTTAAAAACTTTAATCACTTTCTCAATTTTTCTCACAAATTTTCCCTTTTTTTAATGACGAGATTATCACTAATGACGAGGGTGTCTGTGAGGTCTTCGACCCCACTAGACCAATACCTCAGGTTCCACCTGTTAAACCCATACAAATGCATGCCGGGCAAATCTGGGGTAATTTTTTAATACAAAAAGTGGGAAGCAAACCCATACCTCATGCAACTCCAACTCCTTGGTGGTGATCTCAATTTTACTTAATAGTGTGGCTCCTAATAAACTAGCTGGTTTGAAATGTTGACCATCGAAACTGCACACTTTGATTAAAGGTGAATAGGTTGAATCAAGCAACAATATGTAGCCATTCTAGTTTAACCAAGTCAGTTAAATGGATGGAAGCAAGAGATTTTAGGGGTTCTTACCAAAAGCATCCTCAAATATCCCTATACTTCCAAAAGCATCATTAAATGCATATAATGCCCAAAAGCATCTTATACAGCATACTCTAATTTTTTCGGACCAAATTGCCCCTCCAACCCTTTACTCGCAATATCAGGGCTTCATTTTGCGACATCGAGACTTGATTTGGCATATTAAAGTATTTCTAGGATAGTTCAACCCTTTTCCCTTGACATCGAGACGTTATTTGGCATGGTATATTGAAGTATTACGAGGCTAGTTCAACCCCTCCCCTTCGACATCGAGACTTGATTCGCGACATCGAGACATTATTTGGAATGGCACATTAAAGTATTCCGAGGATAGTTCAAATCCCTTCTAGCGACATCGAGACTTAATTTGGCACGTTAAAGTATTTTGAGGCTAGTTCAACCCCTTTCTCATGACATCGAGACTTGATTTGGTGCATTGCAGTATTTCTAGGCTAGTTTTTTTTTTCTTTTTTTTTTTTTTCAATTCTCGAACTCTCTAGTTGATTTTTCACTTTTGTCATTAGCCCTTAGATCTCCCGATCTTCGAATTATAGACTTCTAAAGAGCATATCTAAGGGCTAATGAGAAAAGGGGCCGGGAAAAAAAAAATCAAATAGTGAGTTCGAGAATTGGAAAAAAAAAAAAAACCTAACCTAGAAATACTTCAATGTGCGAAATCAAGTCTAGATGTTGCAAAATTAAGTATCAATGTCGCAAAAAATGGGTTGAACTAACCTCGAAATCCTTCAATGTGCCCTGCGAAATCAAGTTTTGAAGTCGCGAAATCAAGTATTGATGTTGTGAGAAAGCGGTTAAACTAACCTCGAAATACTTCAATGTGCCCTACCAAATCAAGTCTTGATGTCATGAGAAAGGGGTTGAACTAGCATCGAAATACTTCAATATGTTATGCCAAAATTAAGTTTCGATGTCGCGAAATCAAGTCTCAATGTCACAGGAAATGAGTTGAACTAGCCTCAAAATACTTTAATGTGCCAAATCAAGTCTCGATATCGCGAAATCAAGTCTCGATGTTGTGAGAAAGGGGCTGGAGGGGCAATTTGGTCCGAAAAAAATTAGTGTATACAGTAAAGATGCTTTTGGGCATTACATGTATTTAAAGATGTTTTTAGAGGTATAGTGATATTTGATGATGCTTTTGATAAAAAAAACCCCACAATTCTAATACATCCATTTGAAATCTGAGCTAGTACCGTCTCTAATATTTATGGAAAAAAAAATGGAATGTTACGTTATTTAGTTTAAATAAAAAAATTGAGAGTCTAACCATCTCCCATCTCTATTATTAGGCTCCATACAGGTTAGAGGCCCACAATTTATATGGCTCAAAATAGTGCACATGAAGGCCATAAATAAAGTTGATCAAACCACTGCATCGGTGGTGGAAGAAACATAATGGTTATGAGCGTATATATATATATATATATATATATATATATATATAGTACTTACAAGTTCTATGTAAAGCTTTTCTAAGCCAAAGCAATTAGTGATATGGTATAATATTTAGGCCCAAATACATATTAGAACTTATATAATAATGAGCTATCTAATTTATAATATTAGAACTTATAAAATATTAAAATAATAAATTCCTTTTATTTAAATTATATTGAGATCGTAAAACGGTAATCAAAATCAATCCCTATAATAATAACGGAAAAAAGATATAATTGGTTAATTTGAAAATGAGAGCACCTCATTTTGTTTAAAACTAATTGAGAATCTAACTTTAACATTCTTTTCCAATTATAAGAATAATTCTGTTGGCCCATCACATTTTCATATAGTTTCTACTTTTGTATCCACTTTAGTGGACTCAATATCTTTAATTAATAGCCCATTCCATTGATTTCTAAAGTAAAAACTAATATTCAAATTATCAATTAAAATGAACATCTATTATACACTAACGATACAATTTTTCTTTGTCTGTATATGATAATTATAAATACATTAAAAAATCATACATAAATCTTTTTACTAAATCCATGTTACCACTATAATTAAAAAAAACACATATTTATAATTCAAATTATGTTATTACTAAAAATAAAAACATTTAGAATATATTTCATTTCTTAACATACAGCTAATTGTGTTTTTTAAATATTCATTAAGACTTTAATAAAAAATAATTAATCTCAATGAATAAATTTTTATTTGTATGAACTCAAATTATAATGTTTATTTCATCTCTCTCACAAAGATCTATTATCTGTGATGAAGATTAATTTGAATTCAATTTTCTTAGAAAAAAATATTAAAAAGTATTTCTTTGTAAATAATATTTCTAAACATAAAGTCTAAATTTACAATTATATAATATAATATGAAGCAAAATGGTTTCAAATTGAAATCAGTTCCAATTCGCTCCAATTGATTTTGACTAATCCAATTTAATTTAGTTTGACCCTAGCAAACTGGTCGGGTCGGGGTAAATTAGGTAATTGATTTTGACTCATCAAATTTAATTTAGCTTAACCCTAACAAACGGGTTGGGTCGGGGTAAATTAGGTCCGGTCAGATATAAAACATTTTTAAGCAAACGGGTCTGGTCGGGTTAAATTAGGTAATTGATTTTGACTCATCCAATTTAATTTAATTTGACCCTAACAAATGGATCGGGTCGAGGTAAATTGACGTGGGAAAAAAGTAAACATGGTATGTACCAAGACTCGAACTCAAGATAATATGGATTTCAAAAGGACAACCCGACCGCTACACCACAGACCATCTTTTTATTAATAGTTATCAACAAAAACTTAAAATCAGTTAATGAAGAAGGGACCCAGCCCCATTTTGGAATATTGACTAGGAGTTGGAATTTATCTACGAGGTATTTATAAAAATAACTATATTTTTAGAATATTGGCCCCTATAAATACTGTTGTTATTATTTTCATACTTATGCATTATACTTTAAGCATGGATGATCAAACTTTTGAAATAACTATTTTATATGATTTCCTATATAGTCATTAATTTTATATAACAACCATTTTACAATAAAACTAAACTCAAATGAATATATAATATATGGAATTGATCAAATATGAAGCGAACTAAGAAATTAGTGATTAATTACAATTTGATTTGGACCCTATGAATTTTGTTTGGACTCCTTATTTTAATAGATTGATTCTACCCTCTTCATTTTTAAATCCTCTTTAATTACTACCGAAGCTCTTCCTTTATGACTCTTTAATACTGAAACTCCTCATTTCTCTCCTCTCCTTTCCTCTTCTTGGTATGTTTTCAATATTTTAATGGATTCTTTCATTTTCTTTATGTGTCCGTTCTCTTCCTTTTACGCTCTACATCTTCTTCTCTCTATTTACAAAGCCTTTTTTTTATAATATTTTTCACTATATAATATTGTGAATTACATTGCCCGTGCTAATCACGGGGCTTTTCGCTAGTGATATATGATTAAAAGAAACTCTTCTTTTCTGGAATTTCACATGTAGAATATATACATGGTCATCTCTTAGATTTTGTTATCCTCTATAGGTTCGACAATCTATGAATAGACCTATCCAAATTAAATTATATGAAAAGGAAAAATGACTAAAGTATATTATAGCAGGAAACTAAATAAAAATACAGAAGAAACCTCATAATAATATATCTAGAATTTAACAAAAATGAAATAGAAATATTAATCAAATGAAGCAAATATTTTGTGGACGGCATGAAAATGAAGCAAATTCAAAGTTTTGGATAATTACTTTTTATCCACATTTTTTTTTTAATTTCTACCTCTATTCATGATTAGTAATCAGGAACCCAATATTAAGAGGAAAAAAATAGAATTCTTCCTTCCCCGGAATGGAATTGGAAAAAAAATATAAAAGAATATCATTCCAAGGATATATAGGAACATTCCCCCATAAGAAGACTTGGAAAAAATTCTTTATCCATGATCATCATCATTATCATCATCATCATCACTTCATTAAACATTCTTTAGTTGGCTTAAAAGAGAATTGTTGGGTCTGCATCTACATATGCAAATGAACACTAAAAATTAAAATTAACATAAACTTAATTTCTCAATGTTCTTCATCCATGATGGGATCCTTACAAAACATATCCGGACAAAGAAAAAAAAACACATGGATATAGATTGCCTTACAGTAACCACAAGAGTTAATCAAAATCTAAACAACATAAATAGAAATAAGAAAAATCTAAACCTGGCCATCAATGAACTGCAAAGTCCGTGATAGATAGATACTGTTTCGATTGTAAAAAGAGAGAAAAATACATAGTAGTATATCGTCATCCAGTTTGATTTGTCCATTCTCTTCTCTCTTTTATTAAGACTTCTCAAGATTGGTTAAATGTCGGTTATCTACTATGTAGAAGTATATAATCAACCACTAGGATTTATTTTTGTAGCTAGACTTTCAATTTCTTAATTAGATGAATTTGATTTTTAATGTTTTCCATGATATCATTTTTTTCTTTTAATTTTTCTGTCATTCTCTTCAGGTAGGAGGTTTAATATGGTGGACTAGAGTCTTTTTATTACTTAAGATTATGTTGTATATCAAACGGGTGAATAGATTCTACAGGTATGGTGGAATATCTCGTTAATTATATGATAATCACTTCTTTCAAATACATATTTCTTTCCATTATTTAGACTGTTGAACTTTCCAATTTGAGAGACTGGATCATCTGAGGCTTTGGGTCAGAGAAATTCTGATTTAGAGGACTTAAACTGAATCTGAGTTTCTAAAAATAAATGCTGTCTCACTGAATGGGGTGTCACTAACTATTATATCATTCCTACGGAAGTTGGTCCAGACAATGGCCACTTATCTCATTGGTAAATGGTGGTAGTTCTTACCTGGCTGTCCAGGATTTAAGTACGCAACCTCTTCCCATTTGGGTGTCCTTTCTTCCTACTTGCGCGGGCTCTGTCTTGGGTCCTGCTCCCTTGGCTGAGTTACCAAAAAAAGAAAAAAAAGAAGAAGTTGGTTCCATTAAAAGATTGATAATTTGCCTAAAAAGAAAATTAACAGAATCTGCAGGTGCAGTGATATTAATTGTGCCAATGTGATAGAAATCATGTTGGATGGAAAATACGTGAAGATTTATAACTCTAGTTCTCAGTTATAGTTTGTTTACCTTTCCTCCATCGCTTCATTTATTTTTTTCAATAAATCTTGTTGTAAAGAATTTTAAGAATGATTTTAACACTTTATTTTCTTCTATCTAAATGAAATTTCCAAATCTGAAATATCAATATACTACAAAATCTACATTTTATTATTGTACTCTACACAGGTAAATTTTCTAAAACTTGTAAATATATTAGTTTATTCTAGTGCCTGGGCTTAGCACAGCTGAATTTCAGAGAAACGTGATTTGATGGATGAAGGAATGTTAATTAAATCATATTTTAACTGCTTTATGTGATTTTCTATAGAGTTGATATAACTCTCTATAATTTGATGAAAAGAATTTTTAAGAATGATCCACAAATATAATTTTGGATTTACTTTCTTGCTAGTTGTTTAACATAACATGTTTTTTTTTTCCTCTTTTCTACCTAAAACTAACATGAAAATTAGAATTACATGAAAGTTTATACTTCAAATTTGATTTGTAGTACGTATATGTAATTTTAATTTTTTCTTCCTTTATATAAATTTTAATAAATGAAATTTGAAGAATTAATAAATAAGTTTTTATTTAAGATTTACTTTCTTTCTAAAATTTCTCTCAAATAAAACCCAAAATTTAGATATATCCGGAATGGATCTTAGCATGGGTTTGATCTCCTATTATAGTTTTTTAAAGGAATTATTAAGGATCTATATAACTTTTTTAAGAAAAAAAGATTCTATAATATATATGGATCTATATAGTTTTAAGAATAATAACAGAAAATCTTGGACTTCTTACAAAAGGTAGCTGCTAATTTAACTTAACACGTAAGTTTTCATTCTCTTTTCTATCTAAAAGTTATTTGAAAAATAAAAATATGTTTAAATTAAAATCCAGATTTAATTTGTGGTTAATGAAATTTTCCTTCACTTTTTATTCTCTAGAACAGCTTGATAAAAAGAACTTTAAGAATGATCAATAATATGTTTGTATATTTTACATCTATTTTCTTCCTCAAAAATCTCAAATAAAATCTAAGTTTTCTTATTTCTATTTTTGGTGAGGAGGGTTTCCTAATGAATAGTTTTTATTTACTTTAAAAAAAAAAAAGATACTCATGTGATTGGTTTGAATTGAACTAATGACTTAAAGAATGATATGCATAGACTATTAACAGCAACGCTACTATGACTTAATATTAAATAATTTACTAAATAACTGAAAGTTAGAGGGAACTAAGGTGGGATAAGTGGAGCAAACCCAAAACCCAAACTCACTACAAAACCCACCCCCAATAGGTAAATATCACATTTTCAACTTTTAGCAATTTCTTTTTTCATCTCAACATAATTTTCACAAAAAATATCATATTCTACATTTCTTATAAAATTTTAAAATTCTTCTATAGTTCTTACCTAACCTGTAATGGATTTATGGTTTATGATACAAAACCCTCCCCCTGAATGACACGACCAAATAGGTTTCTTAATGGATTATATCTTTACTCATTTTAACACTAAAAAACAACTCATGTGGTGGATAGGAATTGAGATAAAATACATTCACTGCTGCCACAAGTGCTATTGTAACTTAACTTTGAAAGATTTACTAAGTAATATATGAGTTAAGGTACACGGGGGCAAGGCCATCAAGCGAACCCAGAACTCAAAATTTCTTGTAAAGTGCTAAAATTTTTGTTTTGTTTTTATAATATTAATTATATTGCCTATGTACGAGCATGTTTTGCTAGGAACCCATGAACTACATATAGATTTGATTTCCCCTTCTGGGCCACTGAATGATGTAGTGAACCTTACATAATCATTGATAGATATATATATATATATATATATATATCTCCTATTATTCATACCATGTCGATTTAAAGTTTTCAAACCAAACACCACCCTTACCACTAGCCCAAAGTTTCCTCGAAGTGAAAGGCCCACAATTATGTGGTGTGGTAGTGCAGATCATATGTAAGTATTAATCAATCTTTTAAGTGTTTCAACTTGATCACTCTACATATAAGTCATTGAACCCTTTGGGGCTTTACCCGATGTACAGTGTTAGTGGTTGATTTGTGCATGTGAGGTTTTACCAATGATCAATCGGAAGGGGGGTTGGAGGGGGGTTGGCGGGTTCCTCGTCATGAAAAAAAAAAAACTCTACAAATAAGGCTTCCAATTTGGGACCGCGGCATTAAGAGATTTTGGTTTGACAAGGTTGACCCTTGTCACATGTTGAGTGGAGAGATATGTCATAAATTTCATATTTTAATTTTCCATTTGGCATGAGTTTGTGTGCAACTTCATTATTTCCTTATGCAGGAGCCATGGAGTTGATTACGAAGATATTACCCGAGGCGTGCACCAATGCCGTACAGAAATTATGGAATTGGGTTACTATGGTCAGAAATGTTGAACATGAATTGAAGAGCCTGAGAGAGAGAACCAATATGTTGAGTGAAAGAGAGCAAGACGTAATGATGGAACTGGAAAAAAAAGAGGTGGAGCAAGGAATGAAGCGGAAGAGACAGGTAGATATATGGCTACAAAATGTCAAAAGAGTTAAAACCGAAGTCGATAGTATTGAAGAAAAAGTTAGAGAAGAGAGGGGATGGATCCAACGTTGTAGATTGGGAATGCATATTGCAGATGTGGTGACTGAGGTTGTTCAACTTGAAGAGAGAAGTGGGTTTTCAGATGGGGTGGCAATGGAACCATTGTTGGGCAGTGGAAGTCCACAACCCACAGTTATGCTACTGGGCGATTCCGCAAACAAAACATTGAGAAGGATATGGAATAACTTATTAGATGTTGCGATCAGAAAAGTTGGCATTCATGGAATGGCAGGGGTTGGGAAAACCACCATCATGAAACATATCCATAACCAACTATTGCATTCAGATGTTTTTGTGAGCATCATTTGGGTCACTGTCTCAAAAGAACTTGATTTACAAAGGTTACAACGTGACATTGCTGATGCTGTCGGGCTAGACCTATCAAATGACTGTTATGATGAAGAAGAGAGAATATCATCAAAAATATGTGCAGCACTGTCTCGAAGAGAAAAGTGTTTACTCATTTTAGATGATGTATGGGAACCTTTTTCCTTGGAAAGAGTAGGAATTCCACAGGGCATTAAACTTGCTATTACCACCCGCAATCTAATGGTGTGTAGAGGCATGGAGAGTGACAGAATAATTAAGGTAGAGGTCCTTTCGGAAGAGGAAGCATTGGCCTTGTTTAAAGAAAAAGTTGGCAACAGCGTATTGGATTCATCAGAAATAGAATCAATTGCAAAGTGTATCATTAAGGAATGCGGTCGTCTTCCGCTAGCAATAATCACCGTTGGACGAGCTTTAAGGAAAGTGGGTGATGTTAGTGTGTGGAGGAATGCGGTTAGTGAATTAAGATGCTCATATCCGGAGATTCATGGTATGGATGAATATGTCTTTCCACGTCTGATGTTTGGGTACAATCGGTTGAGAAATGATAGGATCAGAGATTGTTTCTTATACTGTGCCTTATATCCAGAAGATTATTCCATAGACACTGAGACGTTGATAGAAAATTGGGTGGGCGAAGGATTGATAGATGAGAAAGGGAATATAGGGAAGGAGAGGGATAAGGGAATCACCATCTTGAATGAACTGAAAGATGCATGTATGCTAGAGGATAGTCATTTTATAGAATATCCCAATATCCCAACAGTAAAGTTGCATGACTTAATTCGGGATTTAGCCATAAAAATCACAAGAGAAAGGCCTCGTTTTATGGCCAAAGCTAGAGAGCAGTTAGAGGAGTCACCAAGAGTGGAAGAATGGAAAGAAGACACTAAGAGAGTGTCATTGATGAGAAACAGAATTCAATTGCTGTCAGGCCGACCCAAGTGCCCGGAACTTACTACCTTGTTGCTGCAAAATAACATAATGTTGTGGGAGATATCCAATTCATTCTTTGAAAGCATCCAAGGTCTTAGAGTTCTTGATCTCTCTAACTCTAAGATTAAGTTCTTGCCAGAATCATTTTGCAAGTTGGAGAATCTTCGCGTGTTGCGATTAAATGACTGCAAATATTTAAAGAAGCTACCCTCTTTAGTAAGGCTGAGACAATTGAGGATATTGTGCCTTAATTGGACATCCATTGAAGAGTTACCACGAGAGATGAAAGAGTTAGTTAACCTTAGAAAGCTTCATCTTGAACATACAATGCGATTGAAGTTATTTCCAGCTGGGACTATTTCTAATCTCTCTCTTCTCGAAGATTTGCGGATGAGAGAGAGTGGATGGAGATGGCCATCTACCACCTCAAGGGCAACTGCAATTATTGAAGAAATTGTAAACTTGATTCGGATCACTGTTCTCAGACTTTGTTTTAAGGACGTTCAAAGTTTTATTAAATTGGCTGGGTCCGATATGTTAAGAAAAGTGGAAAGCTTCTCTTTAGTTATAGGGGATCTGATTTTAATTCAACTTCCTCATCCTGTGGATAATGTTGTATTAGTGGGTGGTGTTAAGGATTTTGTATCTTGCAATTTGATGGATGCATTATTCATTTTATTCATCATTTGAATTCACATACATGCATTGTTTTAAATCTTGTAAACCTTGATTTATGCATGTTTTGGTTTTAAACATGGATGCATTTAAATTTGAAAAAGAATTTTTATAAACAAAGCTAGCCATTGACTTTAAAGTTTCAAATCATGCTTGTTTTAATGGCCCAAAAATCCCCTCTTGAAAATTCTTTGAAATATACAAAAGTTGGGATTTTGTTAAAACTGTCGGTCAGCCTGTCGGTCAGGTTTCGGCTAACCGATCGTGAACCGAGCTCAACCGAACTCCTCTGTCGGTTCAATTTCCAGAGAGCTAAATTTTCAGATTTTCTATGTCGGTCAGGTGTCGGTCACACTTTCGGTTAACCGAAGTCCAGTTCGGCTAACCGACAAGTTCACTTCAGTCAACAAACTTTTTATGTTTCATGTTTTTAAAACACTTAAATTGATTAAAAACATGTTTTCAGACTTGATTTCTATGGCCCAGAACTTCCACTAGCAAAATACTTTGGAGTAGCTTTCTGCTCAACAATTTTAGAAGGCAAAACTTTTTTGTGCTACAGTACTTGTGCTACAGTACTTTGCTACAGTGTTTTTTCTACAGTATTTTTGCTACAGTGATGTCGGTCAACCGAACTCAAGATGTCGGTTAACCGAACCCACTTCGGTTCAAATTCCAGAATGGTCAAATCTAGCCGTTTTGTTACCGTTGGAGTGTCGGTTAATCGACCCCTAACCGACAGGTAGCCGTTGGGACACTTTTTCTATAAAAGGAAGTTCATTCCAAGGCCAAATTTGATGATTCTTGAAGCCATTTTTGAGGTGTTCTAAGGCCAATCAAAGGGGAATGAACTAAGAAGGCTAAGGGGTCATTAGTAAAGCTAAAGCTTGGATTAATGAAGTTAAATCACCAAGTAAGCTTTGACTTTTCATAATCATATGTTTTATGCTTTGTCTAAATTATTGGTAAATGATTTTTAGCATATTAACTATGATGTGTTGAATCCATTCCTCTCTTTAATCTTTGATTTAAATCATTGGATTCTTCACCTTGATTTCTAAACAAGTTTGTTTTAATACTTTATAAAACATGTTTTGTCAAAACCTTTGATTTGTTTTATAAACATGTTTCATTAACTTGTTTGAATCATCTTTGTTGTTTTCATTCATTTGAACTTTAGTTAAATTAGTTTGTTTTTGAAAACAACATTGAATATGCATCACATGTTTAGACATAATTAATTTCATACAACTTGTGAGCTTTTGATTTCATATCTTCAACAAGTTTGTATTTGGTACATGTGATTTGCATATTACTTCAATCAAATCTTTTTATGTGTATTAAACTTTAAATTACTTCAAGCATAAATTGATTAAGCTTTATTTTAATATTGATTGAAGTTTCCACACACTCACTTCATAAGCATACATCTTTGCATTCATAGTGTTTGTGTGAGTTTGTTTTACACTTTCATATTAGCCTAATCTAGAGGCAATTAAATTGAGCTTTAATTGTAATCTCTTAGAGTGCTTTGTGAAAACACTTTATTGAGAGAAATCATTTGTATGAAAGGTTATTGCTTAGCCTAAGAAAAGCATTGTGTGAAGGTTATTGCTTAGCCTAGAAAAGCATCTTGTATAGGTTGTTGTTAAGCCTTGAAAAACAACATTGTAAGGTTATTGCTTATCCTTGGAAAGCATATTGTAGTGGTTATTGCTTAGCCATTTGAAAAGCATAAATAGTGGAAATCCGGTGGGGTGTGAGATCACAAGCCGGTAGTGGATGTAGGCATTGAGGCCGAACCACTATAAATGATTGTGTTATGGTGAATGCTTTTGTGGTGATTGTTGTTGTTTAGCTTCCGCATTTTATTTGTTAATCATCACAAGTGGCTAATTATTTTAAGAGAAGTTTAAAATTGTCATAATTGGTCATTAAGTTGTAGCTCACCCTATTCACCCCCCCTCTAGGGTTCGAATCCGGACTTTCAATTGGTATCAGAGCGGGTTACTCCATTTAGGGCTTAAACACCCGGAGTTGATCCTTATTAGCTAAATCCTAGAGATTAGAATCCTAGTGTTGTGTTTACATGAAAATCATTAGAATGGATTCCACTATATTAGACTTTGTAGATTCTTGTGTAGATTCTTCTAGACCATTCCTTCTTCCAACATTTGGAGATTCAAACCATGAATTTAATGAATCTAAATTTGAATCAAACGAAGAAGAAAATGATGAAAATCAAGATGACATTCAACAAGCCTATAATGATTTATGTACATTTTCCCTAGAGCTTGTTAAGAAGAATAAAAGATTAGAAGAAAAATCTAAAAGTCTAAACAAAGAATTAGTTTCTTCAAAAAATGAACTTAGAGAGAAAGAAGAATTAATAAATTGTGTAGACTCTAAGTTTATGATCTCTTTGCATAATTTATCTAATGCTCAAGATGAATTAAATGAAATTAAGATAAGTTATGATAATCTTAATAAGGAAAATTCTAATCTAAGAGATCAATTACAAAGGCAAGATAAAGACATTAACAATCTTGAATCTAAGTTAACTATCACTAAGGAAAATTTATCTAATAAGATAAAAACTCAAGAACTTGGATCCAATGTTATTAATGAACTTAAATTTGAATTAAAGCTTGCCCATGAAGAACTAAACAACTTTAAGGGAATTGAAAATGAACAAACAAAAGTTAAAAATGAAAATTCAACCCTTAAAGAACAAGTCACTCAACTTGAAAGGTACAAACAAAAGTATGAGTGCAAATTTACCCATGGTGAAGAGAAATTTGAAAAGTTATTTAAATTGGGTAAATTTCAAAGAAATAGGACGGGTCTTGGATTTGATAGGAATATTTCACATGACCCTATATTCACCAACACATTTGTGAAAGGTGAGTCCTCATTCTCTAGCACTCATTCTTCATTGCCCATGACTAAATGTAATTATTGTGGCATTGAAGGGCATTTTAGGTTTGAGTGCAAACTAAGGAGAAGCCATGTGTCTAAACCCATCTATGAACCTAAGAAAGTAAAATCTAACTTTATGATGGATAAGACACTAAAAATCAAGGAAGACTCCAAAATGATTAAACAAGTTAAATCTATCAAAAAGGAGTCTCCTAAAATAGATTCTAAAAAGGTTAAAAAAGTTAAACCAAGTTTAAAAGAATCTATTAACAAAAAGCTTCTCAACCTATCTCCTTTAAGTCAAAACATGAAAGAACTTTTGAAGAAAGTTGCAAAGTTAAATCTAAAATTCAAAAGTCAAATAAAGGGAGAAAATAAGAAGAAAAGTCACCAACCTCAAAAGACTAATCACCAACCTAAGATTACATTAGTAAAATCTAAATATAATGGTGATAAGTCCAAATTAAAAGTTTATCAAGTCAAATCTCCTAGAGTTGGTGAGACTTTTACGATAGACCTCAAGGATCAACCCTTTCAAGACCTTAGGTGGATTCCCAAAGTTATATACTTAGACAGACCTTAAGGCCTTGGACCTCATTGACCAACCGAACCTTTTTAGTTAAATCTTATTGTTGGTCATGACACATTTGCATTTGTTTCTTTCATAGTCACATTTATTTAAATGCAATGTTTATTTGTGATCAATTGATTTTGTCTTCATATCATGGTTTTCAAAATCATTTTGATTATAATTTTCTCATGATAGATTTGCTTTTTGCTCTCATTTAGTTATATCTTTTGCAATGCATTTCTATATATGATCAATTGATTATGATTTCAAAAGCTTTTATAGCTAGATTTTTTTTTATAATCGATTGATATTTTCAAATTCATTTGTTTGATTGTCTTAGTTAAATTATTTTGAAAAACAAATGATTTAGATTTTCCATGGATTCTTTCTTATGGAAAGTTATTGTTTTGAAAAATCAACTTGTATGTGTTTCAAATAAGTTATATCTTTTACAATGCAAGTTGAAAAATAATTTAAGCCTCATTACTACATTCTTGATGAAAAATGAGGATTGAAAATTGATTTTCATTCTATGCTTACTAAGTTAGTATTTTGATATGAAAATTCAATTCCTTGATTTACTTGAGTTTCAATTGGTTAGATCTTTATAGTTATATTCTTCAAAATTGAATGTGTTTTTGATAAATGCATTTTTCCAATTGATATCAAGTTTGAAAAGCTTTTAAGTCAATTTGTATGAGTTTTCGTAGTTATCCTTAATTACAAATTGAAATTTGATATTAATTCACTTCATAGTTTTCTTAATCACTTGATCATGATTTTATGTTTCATTGTTGGATTTTGATTGTTGAAGTGAATTAAAGTCCTTTGGAAAATGTTCTAAGCTTTGTTAGTTATATTTTTAGTTGCATTTTCCTTTGAGTTTATTTCCTTGTGTTTATGATTGTATCTTTTAGAAGGAAATAGTTGTTATATGCTATTTGCATCATTGCTCATTTGGTTTCATTCTTTTTATGCAAATGTCATATAGTTCTATGTATGCTTGTGCTCTTTAGTTACATTAATAGATATCATACTAGAACTTTCAAATCCATCCTCTATGCTTTCTAGTAATTTTTGTTTTAAATGGATGGTTATGATGCTGATTCATGTGTATTTTCCTTGTGATATCATTCTTATACATGTTTCAACTTCATAGTAGTGTTTAATCATATGAACCTCTTTGAAATCCATTCCTTGTGTTTCATAGTTATATCTTTTGTTTGATGGATTTCTTAGTTGGTGAATTCATATGATTTGACACATTTGTAAATTGCATCCTCTACCAAGTTATATATATTTCTAAATGCAATTTCTCATGTTCATCAATATGCTCATTAGTTATATTATTCTAAGTGATGAATATCATTTTATGATGCTTGTTGGAATTTTGTGGTTGTCACATGCTTGCTCTTAATCATGTTTCATATTCAATTGATAATCAATTGGTATCATTTTCAATTAGTATCAATATCCAATTGGTATCATATCTTGAGTTTGTGATAGACCTTGTGTACATTGGATTGAACTTGATAGTAATATGTTTCTGTTCCATGTCACATTCCATTAGCATCATAATGTTCATGTTTGCCTCCTCTCTTGCACTTATAGGTAAATCACATAACCACCATGTTTATGTTTTCATAATTTTGGTTGGTTAATTGTGAGGTTGGCTTCTATTGATCTTCATTTCATTCATCTTGCGCATGATAGTTGTATTTAATGAATGTATGAAATAATTTCAAAACTTTCATAGCATATGATTTTCATAATTATATTGATTGATGCTATGTTTAGTATTCCCCATAACATCATGGATAACTCTAATTTGGATGAACCCTAATAGGTATATTCCTTAACTCCATTTTAGAGTGATTGAGTTAATAGTCTTATCTTTGAATCTCAATTGGTATAATTGCTTTATATATATTTCAATTGGTATCCATGATAGATTATCCTTTTGACCTTGCTCTTTAATTATCCTATAGGTTTTCCGTCAATTGGTATTTTTATAATGGTAATTTGATCATATTGAGCTTTATTTCTTTTTTGTATCTAATCCTTCTCTTGAAGTTAACCCTCAATTGGTTAAACCATCTTCTTCTTGAACCAAATTGTTAAATTTTTGTCAAAGTTTGACAAAAGGAGATAATGGATTGAGGGGGAGTAAATCTTCATATGAAGTATTAGTTATGATCAAATTCACTCTTATATTGGATCTATACCCTTATAGACAACACCCATACATGAAAACCTGTTATGTATTTCATTTTCGAATTCTTTTGTTAACAGGTGCTACTAAAAGGTATTTTCCTTATTTCATGTGTGTAGGTACCTTTGCAATTTAATGTCAAAGGGGGAGAATATTCTAGATGTCAAAGAGGGAGGATATAGCTAAGGGAAGAGATGTGCAATTCAATGTCAAAGGGGAAGAGACATTGTATTATCCTCCAAAGAGGGAGTGAATGCATATCTTGCCAAAACTCAAGAGTGCATGGTCAAAGGGGGAGAGATGAAAGAAGTAGAAGATGCTTGGCCAAAGAAAGGAAGATGAAGAGAAAGCTTGAGGATGATCAAGCTCCAAGCATCAATTCAAGCCTTGTCCAGCTAAGGAGGAGCTGAAGACTTTGTGTGAAGATTCAGTATTGAGTAAGAGAAGGTTTGCCATCAAATTGCAAAGGGGGAGATTGTTAAGGATTTTGTATCTTGCAATTTGATGGATGCATTATTCATTTTATTCATCATTTGAATTCACATACATGCATTGTTTTAAATCTTGTAAACCTTGATTTATGCATGTTTTGGTTTTAAACATGGATGCATTTAAATTTGAAAAAGAATTTTTATAAACAAAGCTAGCCATTGACTTTAAAGTTTCAAATCATGCTTGTTTTAATGGCCCAAAAATCCCCTCTTGAAAATTCTTTGAAATATACAAAAGTTGGGATTTTGTTAAAACTGTCGGTCAGCCTGTCGGTCAGGTTTCGGCTAACCGATCGTGAACCGAGCTCAACCGAACTCCTCTGTCGGTTCAATTTCCAGAGAGCTAAATTTTCAGATTTTCTATGTCGGTCAGGTGTCGGTCACACTTTCGGTTAACCGAAGTCCAGTTCGGCTAACCGACAAGTTCACTTCAGTCAACAAACTTTTTATGTTTCATGTTTTTAAAACACTTAAATTGATTAAAAACATGTTTTCAGACTTGATTTCTATGGCCCAGAACTTCCACTAGCAAAATACTTTGGAGTAGCTTTCTGCTCAACAATTTTAGAAGGCAAAACTTTTTTGTGCTACAGTACTTGTGCTACAGTACTTTACTACAGTACTTTGCTACAGTGTTTTTTCTACAGTATTTTTGCTACAGTGATGTCGGTCAACCGAACTCAAGATGTCGGTTAACCGAACCCACTTCGGTTCAAATTCCAGAATGGTCAAATCTAGCCGTTTTGTTACCGTTGGAGTGTCGGTTAACCGACCCCTAACCGACAGGTAGCCGTTGGGACACTTTTTCTATAAAAGGAAGTTCATTCCAAGGCCAAATTTGATGATTCTTGAAGCCATTTTTGAGGTGTTCTAAGGCCAATCAAAGGGGAATGAACTAAGAAGGCTAAGGGGTCATTAGTAAAGCTAAAGCTTGGATTAATGAAGTTAAATCACCAAGTAAGCTTTGACTTTTCATAATCATATGTTTTATGCTTTGTCTAAATTATTGGTAAATGATTTTTAGCATATTAACTATGATGTGTTGAATCCATTCCTCTCTTTAATCTTTGATTTAAATCATTGGATTCTTCACCTTGATTTCTAAACAAGTTTGTTTTAATACTTTATAAAACATGTTTTGTCAAAACCTTTGATTTGTTTTATAAACATGTTTCATTAACTTGTTTGAATCATCTTTGTTGTTTTCATTCATTTGAACTTTAGTTAAATTAGTTTGTTTTTGAAAACAACATTGAATATGCATCACATGTTTAGACATAATTAATTTCATACAACTTGTGAGCTTTTGATTTCATATCTTCAACAAGTTTGTATTTGGTACATGTGATTTGCATATTACTTCAATCAAATCTTTTTATGTGTATTAAACTTTAAATTACTTCAAGCATAAATTGATTAAGCTTTATTTTAATATTGATTGAAGTTTCCACACACTCACTTCATAAGCATACATCTTTGCATTCATAGTGTTTGTGTGAGTTTGTTTTACACTTTCATATTAGCCTAATCTAGAGGCAATTAAATTGAGCTTTAATTGTAATCTCTTAGAGTGCTTTGTGAAAACACTTTATTGAGAGAAATCATTTGTATGAAAGGTTATTGCTTAGCCTAAGAAAAGCATTGTGTGAAGGTTATTGCTTAGCCTAGAAAAGCATCTTGTATAGGTTGTTGTTAAGCCTTGAAAAACAACATTGTAAGGTTATTGCTTATCCTTGGAAAGCATATTGTAGTGGTTATTGCTTAGCCATTTGAAAAGCATAAATAGTGGAAATCCGGTGGGGTGTGAGATCACAAGCCGGTAGTGGATGTAGGCATTGAGGCCGAACCACTATAAATGATTGTGTTATGGTGAATGCTTTTGTGGTGATTGTTGTTGTTTAGCTTCCGCATTTTATTTGTTAATCATCACAAGTGGCTAATTATTTTAAGAGAAGTTTAAAATTGTCATAATTGGTCATTAAGTTGTAGCTCACCCTATTCACCCCCCCTCTAGGGTTCGGATCCGGACTTTCAGGTGGTGGTTCAGATGTGGAAAGGAATGCTAGCTCTCTCATTCTCCCTTTCAGAACTGAAAGATTGTTTATCGAAAGATGTCATGATATCACTCGGCTATCGCAATTCTCTTGTCTGGAAAATGCTACACAACTCACCTACTGCCACATTGAGCAATGCAACGGGATGGAATCAATAGTCATGGCTGATGAAAAGACCTTAATCAAATTAGCGTACTTGCATCTATATAATTTGCACAATCTAAGGGCTCTCTCCTGTGGAGTTCCCTCCATCGAAACTTTTGCGAATCTTGAGATGTTGCACATGGAGGGATGCAACCAGATGAAGAAATTATTATCAATTGAGTTGTTGCAGAACCTTGAAAATCTTGAAAGTATACAAATCAAGAATTGTTGCTTGATGGAAGATATAGTGGCGAATGATGGGAATGCTGTGACTACCTTCTCACTGCCAAAGTTGAAGTATTTACGATTAGAATACTTGCCTGAATTGAAGAGCATGTTTAACACGACTGTCACTTGCCCTTCTATTGAATCCATTGGAGTAGGTGAATGTTCAAAGTTGAAGAAGCTTCCTTTCACCAGCAAAAATCTTTCACCCACACTAAAGAGGATCAGAGGAGAGAAGAAATGGTGGGACGCAATGGAGTGGGACAATCCCAACCTGAAGATCCAACTTCAAGACTACTTTATTGATAGAAACTGATTGTTTCAGCTCGTTTTATTTTAAGGATGATATTGTTGTGGTTTGTTAATTTCTTTTTCTAATTTGTAAGTAGATAGTGGTGCATTGGGGAAATGCTATAAGAATACTGTGATGTGATATTTTCAAAGAAACTTATGGACTCAAATATCATATATATAATTACATGTTGAGATTTCAAGGGAGAGAAATGAACACTCCTCACCACCTGCATCAGCATGATAGTTGATGGCATTATAAGGACCATCAGTTTTTGCTCAGTGGGTTGACAATGAACGTGTTAAAATATAAATAGTTGCAGTTTTGTATATTAAATGTAAGCTTTGAGTAATTCCTAATGTCATTTCCTATTAACTTATTGTCTCTATGATCATGAGAAAGATCAATGATAAAGGTTAGTTTTTAGTTTAGTAGTTGTAAGAAATGATCCTGACATGTGAAGCAAGCTTGTGGTATTAATTAAGAGATTTCTTTTTATATGTTAAAGTAAGCATATACCATCAGAAGGTATTAAATTCTAAGCATGACTTATCAAACGTAAGCATAGATAGTTAAAAAGAATGCTAAGATACAAAATAAGTATGGAAGGTTGCACAATGCAATAAAGACAAATCTACTCTAACATGTTAAGCACATAAACAAGTGAATTGAGATAGAAATCTTAAGCAAAAGGAATAGCATCAACTTAACTTCATCTAGAAGATCCAATCAAAGGGATTAACTATCCGTTGGAGAAGAAAAAGCTTTCATTTCCATTCCAAGTTTTCAATTATTACAAAGCTTTCCTCACTTTCTCTCTACAATTTGCTCTCAATTACATGAATAGCTTAACTACAGAGGAGGAGGTTCTCTTTGCTTATGTATTTAATGCCTAAAGCTCCCTTCCTTATTTAGAAATATTTTTCCTTGCTCTCTTTTTGTTTCTTTCCGATATGGGACTTCACAAGAATGGAAATATGAACATATGAATGTGATTTCCTTGTTAGAAAATAGTTATCAGATTGATGTACGATTTTGACCCCCGAAACATCCGAAATGGAAACATATTATGTAATATGATTTGTAGATCTTTGAACAAGCTTTTCAATGCTTCTGAGATTACCTCAATCGAACACTCGAGTAAAAAGATATGGTCAGAATACCAACCTAGATCTTTTATTTTTCTTCTTATTATTGGCCTAACTTTGTCATTTATTCATCCAGTTGCCTTCCAAACTTATCCTTACTCTCTTTAACTCCTGAATCTCAACTTCAATCTTCAAATTAATCTTCAATTAACACCTATAAAGAGAAATTAACATAATTGAGAGAATTTTCGAACAAAATAAGCATAGAAGGTTGTACAATGCAATAAAGACAAATCTACTCTAACATGTTAAGCACCTAAATAAGGGAATTGAGATAAAGAGCATAAGCAAAAGGAATAGCATCAACTAACTTCATCTAGAAGATCCAATCAAAGGGATTAACTATCCATTATAGAAGAAAAAACTTTCATTTTTATTCCAAATCTTTAATTATTACAAAGCTTTCCTCACTTTCTCTCTACAATTTACTTTCAATTATATGAATAGCTTAACTAAACAGGAGGTTCTCCTTGCTTGTGTATTTAATGCCTAGAGCTCCCTTCCTTATATAGAAATATTTTTCCTTGCTCTCTTTTTGTTTCTTTCTGATATGGGACTTCACAAGAATGAAAATATGAACATATGAATGTGATTCCCTTGTTAGAAAATAGTTCTCAGATTGATGTGCGATTTTGACATCCGAAACATCCGAAATGGGAAACATATTATGCAATATGATTTGTAGATCTTTGAACAAGCTTCTCAATTCTTCTGAGATCACCTCAATCGGACACCCGAGTAAAAAGATATGGTCAGAATACCAACCCAGGTCTTTTATTTTTCTTCTTATTATTGGCCTAACTTTGTCATTTCTTCATCCAATTGCCTTCCAAACTTATCCTTACTTTCTTTAACTCCTGAATCTCAACTTCAATCTTCAAATTAATCTTCAATTAACACCTATAAAGAGAAATTAACATAATTGAGAGAATTTTCGAACAAAATAAGCATAGAAGGTTGTACAATGCAATAAAGACAAATCTACTCTAACATGTTAAGCACCTAAATAAGGAAATTGAGATAAAGAGCATAAGCAAAAGGAATAGCATCAACTAACTTCATCTAGAAGATCCAATCAAAGGGATTAACTATCAAAGGGATTAACTATCCATTATAGAAGAAAAAACTTTCATTTCTATTGCAAATCTTCAATTATTACAAAGCTTTCCTCACTTTCTCTCTACAATTTACTTTCAATTATATGAATAGCTTAACTAAATAGGAGGAGGTTCTCCTTGCTTGTGTATTTAATGCCTAGAGCTCCCTTCCTTATATAGAAATATTTTTCCTTGCTCTCTTTTTGTTTCTTTCCGATATGGGACTTCACAAGAATGGAAATATGAACATATGAATGTGATTCCCTTGTTAGAAAATAGTTCTCATATTGATGTGCGATTTTGACCCCCGAAACATCCGAAATGGGAAACATATTATGTAATATGATTTGTAGATCTTTGAACAAGCTTTTCAATTCTTCTGAGATCACCTCAATCGGACACCCGAGTAAAAAGATATGGTCAGAATACCAACCCAGGTCTTTTTTTTTCTTCTTATTATTGGCCTAACTTTGTCATTTCTTTATCCAATTGCCTTCCAAACTTATCCTTACTCTCTTTAACTCCTGAATCTCAACTTCAATCTTAAATTAATCTTCAATTAACACCTATAAAGAGAAATTAATATAATTGAGAGTATTTTCAAATATGTTTTGTATGGAAGCCATTAGAACTCATATAAATGCATACAAATGGGTCATTTATAATAGAAAAATATGAAGAAGCATGATGGGGAGGAAATATATGATTTTTAATCTAAAAACAATGTTTTGAGTTCTTAATTCTTTGAAAACTCATAGAAAAATATGAAGAAAGCATGATGGGGAAGAGAATTATGATTTTTATGCTAAAAACAATGTTTTGAGTTCTTAATTCTTTGAAAACTCATAAAATAATACTACAAAAGTATAACTTTTGTGAATTGATCATTCAACCTAATCTGTATAACTCGGTTTATTACCCTTTGCTCTAAAAATAGATGGCTTAGAAGTTTTGAACCAACAACCTTTTGCATTTACAGTAACTTCTCTACCACTACACCAACCAACTCTTTTATGCAAATGTTTATAAAAAAATATTAATTAAAACTAATTAGACGACAAACTAATTAAAATGGAAACAAGTCCTAATATTTTTGGACTTTCAATCTACTCAATTGACCGGTCAGCCAGATTAGGAAGGCCAACCTTAACCCGACCCTTTTTTATACGGGTTAGGAAATCCTAACTCATGACCGACCCATATTTCCTGCGGGTCGGGTAACATTTTGCCACCTCTTCCCAAAATCCTACATCTCCAAAATCTTATGCCCAGTACCCTATATCCCATAACCTTTGTACCTTAACCCTATTTCTTAAACTTCAAACCCTAATCCCTTATCCCAAGTCCCTAATCCCCGATGGCATTTTATTTCAATGGGGGTTTTACTTTTCTATAGAAAAAAGAAAAATAGAGACATTATGATCCTATTTTGGGTTTCTGCAGAAAATTGTAGTGCCTTCTGCATAACCTGAGAAGTTGAAAACTCTAATTCCCATCTCCATGGCATTTTGTTTCAATAGGGATTTTATTTTCTACAGAAAAAAGTAAAATGGATACTTTATCATCAATGGAGAATTTCTTTGTCAGACATGTTGGGTAATATACCACTACAGTTTTCAAAAATATAAATACATTTATTATTTTTCCTTATGCTTGCTGATATATTCTTTCAAAATGAAGATAATCACGGAAGCAAGAAGAGGATAAGAATAGAACAACCGACCTAAAGAAGAGGATTACCCAATCAAATGTAGACACCAAACATGAGAAGAAAAAAAAAAACCAACCCAAGTCCTTACAGTATTCTACACTTTAGTTATCTTCTACGAAGGGATTGAGTTTTCTTTAACTATGTCCATTCTATTTACCACTTGGAATTAATGCATTCGATTTTTTTTCTAATTTTTTGTTGTCTCAAAAGCCTCTTATTTTGATGAAACTTCCATAAAACTTCCATTGAATATGTAGGTGATATGTAAGGAGCATAGACCAGAATTTCCCCCCACGGAAGTTGAGACTGCTGTAGAGAGGACCATTGTGGATTTTAATACACAATGAGACCAACATTCGAAGCAACGACTTCAGCAGATGTTACAAAGATTGGAGTAGCTTCAATAATTGAGATTTTTTTTTCTTTTTGGATATAGGATGTTGTAATGGAATGAATTGGAGATGTAATTGTTTAGATGAGTTGATTGCAATTGAATGTATCTTATTGAGAGGAGTGTATCAAAATGAGATGTATTTAAATTGATAAATGTGGAATGTTAATGATTTTCTGATGACATTTTCTTGAATGTGTGAAGGATAATTATCAATAAGGGGTTTTTTCACTGTGTTCATGGATCCTTTAAAATAATGTTAATTTACCACTTCATACTGACCTGAGATGATTTTTTCTCTTTAGGATATAATTTGTGCAGGGTGAGAAAGGTTGTGGCAAATTCATAGGGAAGGATGAAATGGAGAATGGGAAGAGGAAGAGCAAGATTTTGCAAAATGAAAACTTGTGTCAATCAGTCTGAAGATTAAAAAAAGTCAAAATTGAAATGAACTTGTAGGAAAAAATGAGTTTATCATATTGCATTGCAATCAATTGAAATTGGTTTATCATATTTAAGGAGTCTAATACCTGTTTATCTTTTCCTTGAAATGAACTTTAATTTTAAGCCTTGCAACTACAATTTTAGGCTATAATTTAACACATGTCTATGGAATTCTTACAATCTTCTTACTCATTTCTTGTAGGAAAACCATGTCTACATGAGTGCATTGTTGTTCCTAGGCCTTAGATAAAATAAGGCTTCCTCTTTGCTATGCTACTCGATATTTTCCCCATATTCTTCTAACCCACTACACCAAAATTGAAAATCAGAAACATTAGTTTGAAACGGTCAGAAGCCCTTTCTATTTAGACGAGGTTTCAACCCGTTTCTAAAGTAAAAACTGTTTCGAAACAAGTGGGTCGTCTTATTACCCGGTTCTCATTTCCTAAATTTTGATGCCTCGTAAAAAGTAAAAAGCGTTCCATTTGTATTTCGTTCTCGCCATTCCCCATTTCTTACTCTCTTTCATTGGCGCCATTTCGTCCCTCCCTCCTTTTCTCATAAACCCTCTCGCTCTCTCTCTCTCTCTCTCTCTCTCTCTCTCTCTCTCTCTCTCTCTCTCACAAAAATCCTTTAACAAAAGTCTCTTGAAGATCAACTGTAGAAGACATAAAGTATGATTGCAACTCAGGTTCGCCGATCGGCATTGAGGTTTTCTTAGATCTTTAACTTTGTCGCTGGTTTGGGATCTCTTAACGTTCTGTGATCGATTTAAGTTCGCCGATCGCCACTACCAGTTTGCAGAAGGGATCTTGAGGAGAGTCGATACTGCCGTTTGAGCTTCTCGCCATTATCGGAGAAGACAAAGCGATCATATTAGGACTTTTGAAACAGAGCATTGTGGAAGAAGGGTTGTGCTGAAACAGAGAGATCAAGTGGCTAGAGACAGATTTGATCAATCACATATCAGAGGTGGACCACCTTTTTGGTGTGAATCCGAGAACTCAATAATAGATTTGATATGAACGTGCATTCTCTTTTGATTTTCTTTGGTTGAGGATAACATCTACAAGTTCCCAAAGAAGGGCTTCACCCGTCTTAGATTGCGTCATTCTCCGTGACTCCCACGACGTTGCTCGGGTTAAAAGCGTCACTCGTAGCGAGATAGCAGTGGCTGTGGATTTTACCTAAGTGGCCCTCTCATCTTTTTTTCATTAATTCATGGAAAACTCATGCCAGCCATTTCCAAAAACCCTCTCTCTTTGCTTTCTTATTTCCTGGATTTTCATATCTGTTGTGTGCTTTGCTGACCCATGAAACTATGATTCCTTATATGTTTTTTCTCTCTTGCAGAAATCTTGCCAGATGTTTGAAGAGTTTCTTCTATTTTCACAAAGGAATTGATAGGAGAGAAAGCTTTGTTGTCTCAGGTCAGATGTCTTTCTTAGGGTTTCCATTCCTTGTAATTTTTTCTATGTTTGTTTGCTAGAATCTGCCTTTGATTGGGCGTTTTTAGTTTTCTTATGGTACTTGTAGGAGATGTGCTACCATCTATTCTGTAAAGTTTTTAGTTGACCAATTCATAGGGTAATGGAAAAAATTGGGTTTCTATATTATGTATTTTTTTTAGAAGTTGGACTGCCGAAGATCTCCTTCCAAAAATAGAAAGAATTTCCGAAATCTGAAGATTCTTAGAGGTCGCTTGAGCGAACCTCCTTTCGCTCGAACAATCCCATTAAAGTGGAACTTTCGCTCGACCCAGCGTTTAGTTAGCTCGACCCATCATGTCTCTGTGCTGAATATTTGAAAACAATAAGTTGTTCGCTCGAGCAAACCACATATCCGCTCGAGCAAACCACACACAGCAATTAGATCGCTTGACCCATCCTGAGGATCGCTCGACCCAAGAGACTTCTGCGCTGAACGCCTACTTCCAGTAAGCTGTTCGCTCGAGCGATCCCCCACGTCCGCTTGAGCGAAACATGGAATTCTAATTTTGGCGAACTTTTTCTAAGAGGCAACTTCCTATTCTCTGAGACTTTGGGACACGAATTGGGTCTTCTATAAAGACTTCCTCTCTCATCTTATGGATCAACTACACTGATTAAGAAGATATTCTTGTAAAAGAGAGTTTGAGAGATCCATCTTATTCCTCCAAGACTTCAAGTTACTGTTGTTCTGTAGATATGGTCTTGGGTTTGTTTCCATCCTCCTCTTGAAGGCGGTTCTGCTCAAGCACGGTGAAGATTTGTGAAGAGTTATCAGCAAGATCTGAAGCAGTCCTTAGGTTGAGTCAACAACTGGGAAAAGGGTGGTAAGTGTCTTGTATTCTTCGTTTTACATATAGTGCTTGGTTGTCTGTTGGCCTAAATGGTAAGGCCTGTGGTTTGTTCCCGATTAGGGTTTTCCACGTATAATTTGCTTGTCCTTCTCTCTTTGTGGATTGATTGTTTTGTTAAATTGGCATTAGGGTTAATCACTAGTTTAATCACATCTGATTGATATTCAATTGAGATTTAGCAAGCGGGACCTCTGCCTGTGTTAAGGTAGAAATATTTTCAATTGGTATCAGAGCGGGTTACACTAAATTTTGTGTGATCTATTTGAAAGTTCAGGATCCGAACCCTAGAGGGGGGGTGAATAGGGTGAGCTACAACTTAATGACCAATTATGCCAATTTTAAACATCTTTAAAACAATTAGCCACTTGTGATGATTAACAAATAAAATGCGGAAGCTAAACAACAACAATCACCACAAAAGCAATCACCACAACACAAGATTTATAGTGGTTCGGCCAACGTGCCTACATCCACTACTGGCTTGTGAATCTACACCCCACCGGATTTCCACTATTTATGCTTTTTAATAGGCTAAGCAATAACCTTAAACACTATGCTTTTCTAGGCTAAGCAATAACCTTACAATGTGCTTTTATAGGCTAAGCAATAACCTTTACACAATGCTTTTCTTAGACTAAGCAATAACCTTTACAATAAAAGATTTTCTCTCAAGAAGGTGTCTTCACAAAACACTTTAAGAGATACAATTTAAGCTCAATATAATTGCCTCTAAATTAGGCGGATAAGAAAGTGTAAATTAACTCACACAAGACACTATAAAATGCAAAGATGAATGCACATGATGTGTGTGTGTGAAAACTTCAATCAATTTTAAAAATGAAAGCTCAATCAGTTTATGCTTGAAGCAATTAAAAGTTTAATGCACATAAAATGATTTGATTGAAGTGATATGCAAATCACATGTACAAAGTACAAACTTGCCGATGATATGAAAATCAAAAGCTTACAAGTTGTATGAAATTAATTAAGTCTAAACATGTGATGCATGTGATATATTGTTTTCAAAATCAAAGTAATTTAACTAAGGTTTTAAAGATTGAAAACAACAAAGAAGATTCAAACAAGTTAATGAAACATGTTTATAAAACAAATCAAAGGTTTTGACAAAACATGTTTTAGAAGTTTTCTACAACAAACTTGATTTGAATCAAGGTGAATCCAATAACTTAAATCAAAGATTAAGAGAGGAATGGATTCAACACGTCATAGTTAATATGCTAAAAATCATTTACCAATAATTTAGACAAAGCATAAAACATATGATTAGGAAAAGTCAAAGCTTACTTGGTGATTTAACTTCATTAATCCAAGCTTTTAGCTTTACTAATGACCCTTTAGCCTTCTTAGTTCATTCCCCTTTGATTGGCCTTAGAACACCTCAAAAATGGCTTCAAGAATCATCCTTTTGGCCTTGGAATGAACTATATTTTATAGAATTTTTGGCCCAACGGATACCTGTCGGTCAACCGACAACTAGGGGTCGGTTGACCGATGGTTCAACGGTCTAATGGCAACGGTCATATATTTCAATTTTTTCTGACCAAATTGTCATTGTCGGTTGACCGCCATTATCGGTCGACCGACCTCGGACCGACAACCGAACCGACAGCACAAAGATGAATAAAATGATGCTCTCTGGATTTTGAACCGACAAGCTCTCGGTCTGGATTTTTATAAACTGTCGGTTGACCTAAATGAACCGACACGAGGACCGACAGAGAAGATCTGAGATTTGTAGCTCTCTGGAATTCGGACCGACAACCATCGGTTGACCTCGGCTCGCTTTCTCGGTTAGCCGACATGAACCGACAAGCTGACCGACAACAGGTCAGTTGTATTTCTGAGTTCCTTCAGTTTTGAAAAATCTAATTTTGAAATCAGTTTTGAAAACTCCGAATATAAAGGTGTTTGAGACAAGGTTTTATCAAGAAAAAAGCTTTTCAAAATAAGACTAAAATCAACCAAAAGGTTTGAAACATAGTTTTAGCAAGTTGATTTAAATCCTGTGATTTTCAAGATAAACCTATGAGAAATGAAATGAGATTATCATGATGCAAATGTTGGACATCAAATTGCAAACACAACTTAGGGTCTAACAATCTCCCCCTTTGCAATTTGATGGCAACACACTAACACAAATGAGAAACATAAGCCATATCATACATTTCTATATCTCTTGGTCTCCATTTATCTCAACTCCACTTGAGTTGAAGATTTTTGGTTTCTTCATGATCTTCATGATCTTTCTTCCTTTCTTTTTCTTTGCTCCCCCATTCTTCATGATCTTCCTTCCTCTCTTTGCTCCCCCATTGTTGTTTTCTTCTATGCTCTTCTTTACTCCCCCGTTGTGTGTGCTTCCACACAAATTCTCTCCCACAACCTTTTTCTCCCCCATAGTCTTAGGAATCCTACTTAGCCCTTTCCTTTTCTTCCTTCCTTTGGCCAAGCATCTTCTACTTCTTTCATCTCTCCCCCTTTGACCATGCACTCTTGGGTTTTGGCAAGATATGCATTCACTTCCTCTTTGGAGGATAATACAATGTCTCTCCCCCTTTGACATTGAATTGCACATCTCTTCCCTTAGCTATATTCTCCCTCTTTGACATCTAGAATATTCTCCCCCTTTGACATTAAATTGCAAGGGTACCTACACACATGAAATAAGGAAAATACCTTTTAGTAGCACCTGTTAACAAAAGAATTCGAAAATGAAATACATAACAGGTTTTCATGTATGGGTGTTGTCTATAAGGGTATAGAGCCAATATAAGAGTGAATTTGATCATAACTAATACTTCCTATGAAGATTTACTCCCCCTCAATCCATTATCTCCTTTTGTCAAACTTTAACAAAGATTTAACAATTTGGTTCAAGAAGAAGATGGTTTAACCAATTGAGGGTTAACTTCAAGAGAAGGATTAGATACAAAAAAGAAATAAAGCTCAATATGATCAAATTACCATTATAAAAATACCAATTGACGGAAAAGCTATAGGATAATTAAAGAGCAAGGTCAAAAGGATAATCTATCATGGATACCAATTGAAATATATATAAAGCAATTATACCAATTGAAATTCAAAGATAAGAGTATTAACTCAATCACTCTAAAATGGAGTTAAGGAATATACCTATTAGGGTTCATCCAAATTAGAGTTATCCATGATGAGATGGGGTTTATTAAACATAGCATCAATCAATATAATTATGAAAATCATATGCTATGAAAGTTTTGAGATCATTTCATACATTCATTAAATACAACTATCATGCACAAGATGAATGAAATGAAGATCAATAGAAGCCAACCTCAACTATTAACCAACCAAGATTATGAACACATAAACATGGTGGTCATGAGATTTACCTATAAGTGCAAGAGAGGTGGCAAGCATGAACATTATGATGCTAATGGAATGAGACATGGAACAAAAACATATTACTATCAAGTTCAATCCAATGTACACAAGGTCTATCACAAACTCAAGATATGATACCAATTGGATATTGATACTAATTGAAAATGATACCAATTGATTACCAATTGAATATGAAACATGATTAAGAGCAAGCATGTGACAAACACAAAATTCCAACAAGCATCATAAAATGATATTCATCACTTAGAATAATATAACTAATGAGCATATTGATGAACATGAGAAATTGCATTTAGAAATATATATAACTTGGTAGAGGATGCAATTTACAAAAGTGTCAAATCATATGAATTCAACAACTAAGAAATCCATCAAACAAAAGATATAACTATGAAATACAAGGAATGGATTTCAAAGAGGTTCATATGATTAAACACTACTATGAAGTTGAAACATGTATAAGAATGACATCACAAGGAAAATACACATGAATCAACATCATAACTATCCATTTAAAAAAAAATTACTAGAAAGCATAGAGGATGGATTTGAAAGTTCTAGTATGATATCTATTAATGTAACTAAAGAACACAACCATACATAGAACTATATGACATTTGCATAAAAAGAATGAAACCAAATGAGCAATGATGCAAATAGCATATAACAACTATTTCCTTCTAAAAGATACAATCATAAACACAAGGAAATAAATTCAAAGGAAAATGCAACTATAAATATAACTAACAAAGCTTAGAACATTTTCCAAAGGACTTTAATTCACTTCAACAATCAAAATCCAACAATGAAACATAAAATCATGATCAAGTGATTAAGAAAACTATAAAGTGAATTAATATCAAATTTCAATTTGTAATTAAGGATAACTACAAAAACTCATACAAATTGACTTAAAAACTTTTCAAACTTGATATCAATTGGAAAAATGCATTTATCAAAAACACATTCAATTTTGAAGAATATAACTATAAAGATCTAACCAATTGAAACTCAAGTAAATCAAGGAATTGAATTTTCATATCAAAATACTAACTTAGTAAGCATAGAATGAAAATCAATCTTCAATCCTCATTTTTCATCAAGGATGTAGTAATGAGGCTTAAATTATTTTTCAACTTGCATTGTAAAAGATATAACTTATTTGAAACACATACAAGTTGATTTTTCAAAACAATAACTTTCCATAAGAAAGAATCCATGGAAAATCTAAATCATTTGTTTTTCAAAATAATTTAACTAAGACAATCAAACAAATGAATTTGAAAATATCAATCGATTATAAAAAATCTAGCTATAAAAGCTTTTGAAATCATAATCAATTGATCATATATAGAAATGCATTGCAAAAGATATAACTAAATGAGAGCAAAAAGCAAATCTATAATGATGAAATTATAATCAAATGATTTTGAAAACCATGATATTTAACTAGAAAGGTACATGAAGAAAAAAACAATTGATTACAAATAAACATTGCATTTTAATAAATGTAACTAAGTAAGTATAAAATGCAAAAGCAACATCATGACCAACAAAAAGATTTAACTAAAAAGGATAGGTTGGTCAATGAGGTCCAAGGCCTTAAGGTCTGTCTAAGTATATAACTTTGGGAATCCACCTAAGGTCTTGAAAGAGTTGATCCTTGAGGTCTATCTTAAAAGTCTCACCAACTCTAGGAGATTTGACTTGATAAACTTTTAATTTGGACTTATCACCATTATATTTAGATTTTACTAATGTAATCTTAGGTTGGTGATTAGTCTTTTGAGGTTGGTGACTTTTCTTCTTAGGGGATTTATTCCCTTTTCTTTTCTTCTTATTTTCTCCCTTTATTTGACTTTTGAATTTTAGATTTAACTTTGCAACTTTCTTCAAAAGTTCTTTCATTTTTTGACTTAAAGGAGATAGGTTGAGAAGCTTTTTGTTAATAGATTCTTTTAAACTTGGTTTAACTTTTTTAACCTTTTTAGAATCTATTTTAGGAGACTCCTTTTTGATAGATTTAACTTGTTTAATCATTTTGGAGTCTTCCTTGATTTTTAGTGTCTTATCCATCATAGAGTTTGATTTTTCTTTCTTTGGTTCATAGATGGTTTTATACACATGACTTCTCCTTAGTTTGCACTCAAACCTAAAATGCCCTTCAATGCCACAATAATTACATTTTGTTTTAGGCAAAGGAGAGTGAGTGCTAGAGAATGAGGACTCACCTTTCACAAATGTGTTGGTGAACTTAGGGTCATGATAAGTATGTTTATTAAATCCAAGACCCGTCCTATCTCCTTGAAATTTACCTAATTTAAATAACTTTTTAAATTTCTCTTCACCTTGGGTAAATTTGCACTCATACTTTTGTTTGTAGCTTTCAAGTTGAGTGACTTGATTTTTAAGGGTTGAATTTTCATTTTTAACTTTTATGAGTTCATTTTCAACTCCCTTAAAGTTGTTTAGCTCTTCATGGGCAAGTTTTAACTCAAATTTGAGTTCATTAATGACATTGGATCCAAGTTCTTGAGTTTTTATCTTATTAGATAAATTTTCCTTAGTGATAGTTAACTTAGATTTAAGATTGTTAATGTCTTTATCTTGCCTTTGTAATTGATCTCTTAGTTTAGAATTCTCCTTATTAAGATTATCATAACTTATCTTAATTTCATTTAATTCATCTTGAGCATTAGATAAATTATGCAAAGAGATCATAAACTTAGAGTCTACACAATTTATTAATTCTTCTTTCTCTCTAAGTTCATTTTTTGAAGAAACTAATTCTTTGATTAGACTTTTAGATTTTTTTTCTAATCTTTTATTCTTCTTAACAAGCTCTAGGGAAAATGTACATAAATCATTATAGGCTTGTTGAATGTCATCTTGATTTTCATCATTTTCTTCTTCATTTGATTCAAATTTAGATTCATTAAATTCATGGTTTGAATCTCCAAATGTTGGAAGAAGGAATGGTCTAGAAGAATCTACACAGTCTAACATAGTGGAATCCATTCTAATGACTTTCATAGAAAACACAACACTAGGGTTTTGACTCTAGGTTTTTACACCTAATCAAGAGTTCCAAACACTTGATCCTAAAATAAGAGCACGAGGCTCTGATACCAATTGAAAGTTCAGGATCCGAACCCTAGAGGGGGTGAATAGGGTGAGCTACAACTTAATGACCAATTATGCCAATTTTAAACATCTTTAAAACAATTAGCCACTTGTGATGATTAACAAATAAAATGCGGAAGCTAAACAACAACAATCACCACAAAAGCAATCACCACAACACAAAATTTATAGTGGTTCGGCCAACGTGCCTACATCCACTACCGGCTTGTGAATCTACACCCCACCGGATTTCCACTATTTATGCTTTTTAATAGGCTAAGCAATAACCCTACAATGTGCTTTTATAGGCTAAGCAATAACCTTTACACAATGCTTTTCTTAGGCTAAGCAATAACCTTTACAATAAAAGATTTTCTCTCAAGAAGGTGTCTTCACAAAACACTTTAAGAGATACAATTTAAGCTCAATATAATTGCCTCTAAATTAGGCGGATAAGAAAGTGTAAATCAACTCACACAACACACTATAAAATGCAAAGATGAATGCACATGATGTGTGTGTGTGAAAACTTCAATCAATTTTAAAAATGAAAGCTCAATCAGTTTATGCTTGAAGCAATTAAAAGTTTAATGCACATAAAATGATTTGATTGAAGTGATATGTAAATCACATGTACAAAGTACAAACTTGCCGATGATATGAAAATCAAAAGCTTACAAGTTGTATGAAATTAATTAAGTCTAAACATGTGATGCATGTGATATATTGTTTTCAAAATCAAAGTAATTTAACTAAGGTTTTAAAGATTGAAAACAACAAAGAAGATTCAAACAAGTTAATGAAACATGTTTATAAAACAAATCAAAGGTTTTGACAAAACATGTTTTAGAAGTTTTCTACAACAAACTTGATTTGAATCAAGGTGAAGAATCCAATAACTTAAATCAAAGATTAAGAGAGGAATGGATTCAACACGTCATAGTTAATATGCTAAAAATCATTTACCAATAATTTAGACAAAGCATAAAACATATGATTAGGAAAAGTCAAAGCTTACTTGGTAATTTAACTTCATTAATCCAAGCTTTTAGCTTTACTAATGACCCTTTAGCCTTCTTAGTTCATTCCCTTTTGATTGGCCTTAGAACACCTCAAAAATGGCTTCAAGAATCATCCTTTTGGCCTTGGAATGAACTATATTTTATAGAATTTTTGGCCCAACGGATACCTGTCGGTCAACCGACAACTAGGGGTCGGTTGACCGATGGTTCAACGGTCTAATGGCAACGGTCATATACTTCAAATTTTTCTGACCAAATTGTCATTGTCGGTTGACAGCCATTATCGGTCGACCGACCTCGGACCGACAACCGAACCGACAGCACAAAGATGAATAAAATGATGCTCTCTGGATTTTGAACCGACAAGCTCTCGGTCTGGATTTTTATAAACTGTCGGTTGACCTAAATGAACCGACGCGAGGACCGACAGAGAAGATCTGAGATTTGTAGCTCTCTGGAATTCGGACCGACAACCATCGGTTGACCTCGACTCGCTTTCTCGGTTAGCCGACATGAACCGACAAGCTGACCGACAACAGGTCAGTTGTATTTATGAGTTCCTTCAGTTTTGAAAAATCTAATTTTGAAATCATTTTTGAAAACTCAGAATATAAAGGTGTTTGAGACAAGGTTTTATCAAGAAAAAAGCTTTTCAAAATAAGACTAAAATCAACCAAAAGGTTTGAAACATAGTTTTAGCAAGTTGATTTAAATCCTGTGATTTTCAAAATAAACCTATGAGAAATGAAATGAGATGATCATGATGCAAATGTTGGACATCAAATTGCAAACACAACTTAGGGTCTAACACTATTTACTGATCTCTAATGGATATCAATAGAGAAGGCACATCTACCAACAAGCCCCCTCTTCTGGATGGATCCAATTATTCTTACTGGAAAGCAAGGATGATTGCTTATTAAAAGGCCATTGATGACCAAGTCTGGGATATTGTGGTGGAAGGATACACTGAACCCACCATGATTGTTGAAGGGCAAACAAAACCAAAACCCAAAGCCTAATGGACTCCTGATGAGAGGGCCAAATCCAATTGCAACAATAAGGCCATTAATGCTATTTATAATGGAATTACTGCATCTGAGTTCCACAGGGTTTCTGCTCGTCTTACCGCAAAGGCTGCATGGGATCTTCTTCAAACTGCTCATGAGGGAATAGAAATTGTCAAGCAAACAAAACTCTAGAACTTGACAACTGCTTTTGAGATGATACGCTTGAAAAATTCTGAATCTTTTGATGAATTCAATTCAAAACTGTCCAAAATTGTAAATTCATGCTTTAATCTGGGAGAACCCATTCCTCAACACAAGATCGTTAAGAAAATCATGAGGTCTCTTCCAGAACGATTTTGTCCAAAGGTAGTTGCCATCGAGGAGCGTCAGGATCTAAATTCTTTAACAGTTGAAGAACTTGTTGGTAATCTGCAAACTTTTGAGTCCAATCACTGTCAGCAGAAAAAAGGAAAGGACATTGCACTAGTGTCCTCAAATTCAGTGGATGACCCTAAAATTAGTGATCGTGGCAGTGATACTGATGATGAAGAATTTGAGGCATATCTTGCAAGAAGACTCAAAAAGATCTGGAAAAATAGAAGTCTTTTAACAAAAAAAGATTCAACAAATCCTAAAGCTCCTTCAAAAGGTAAGTTTGTACCCAAATCTGAACAGATTCGATCAAAGGGTAAAACTAAACCAATCAAATGTTTTGAGTGTCAAGGATAAGAACACATTGCTTCCAAGTGTGCAAATCACAGAGAAAAGAACAAAGGCAAGGCCTTAAATATTGCTTGGGATGACGAATCTGATGAGGATATATCTGAACCTGATTCACCTTCGAGTGAGTTTGGAAAATACATTGCTTTCATGGCTCTCTCTAACATCTCTTCTGTGTAGGAATCTAAGTCTGGAGATGATTTAGATATTAACGAAATTTCTGATGAAGAACAGGAAGGAGATGAAGATTATCAAAAATTGTTTCATGAATCTATTAGAATGTCTAAAATCAGTGAGAAAAAAGCTTTGAAATTGAAGGCAATAGGAGAGAAGAACACATTTTTTCAAATTACATTGCTAGACTCTCAATCTAAGGTAAGACAGTTGGAAGATCACCAAGCAATCCTGTCTAACAAATTGATTATTGCAGGTTAAGAGAATGATCGTCTGCAACAACAATCTTAGAAGGCTGAATCTGGAATGGTGACTTTGCGAAACGAACTGAATTCTTGCAAATCTGAAAAAGAAAATCTTGCTAGAAAATTAAAGATGGCACTTGCTGAATTGGAATCTGCGAAAGCTTCTATCAACCGAATGAATACTGGATCCATGAAACTGAATGAAATTCTGGGAAGTCAACTGCCTCCTTCAAAAACTGGGCTTAGATATGTACTAGGCGCCCCCTCATCAAAGGACAAAGGTAAAATTGTGTTTGTTCAAAGATCCACTATAAAAGCTTTGCCTCCTGTCTATCCAAATGCTACATATCCAAAAAGTTATTATCCGAGTTATGTGTCAAAACCTAAATTTATTCCCATATGTCACTTTTGTGGGATTACCGGACACATACGACCACACTGTAATAAATTAAGAAATTATAACAGGAATCAACGTAGAAGGCAAAATTCATCTTTGCATCAGGTTAGGACCAAACCTTTCTAGGTCCGAAAATTTGATCTACGCTGTAATGTGGTCCTTACAGCACTTAGTGCTACAAATTCTGATGTGTGGTACTTGGATAGTGGCTGCGCTCGACACATGACAGGAACCAAAGCCTTGTTTACATCTCTTGAAGACTACAATGGTGGAAGTGTTCGGTTTGGAGATGGAGGTAAGGCAAAAGTAATTGGAAAAGGCATTGTTGCAATTGCAGGTATGTCTCAGCTAAAAAAACGTTTATTTAGTTGATGGGCTTAAAACAAATCTCTTGAGCATAAGCCAGTTGTGCGATAACAAATATGAGGTTTATTTTTCTGCCAAAGAATGCATCATTCTGGACAAAAAGGGAAAAACAGTTCTTCATAGAAAAAGAAATCCTGACAATTGCTATGTGGTTTCATTAGAAAAAGAGATGTCTTGTAATTCTGCAATAATAAGTGATATTTAGTTGTGGCATCAACGTTTGGGACATGTGAATTACAAAGATCTGGAAAAATTGTCAAATTTTGAACGGATTCGTGGGCTTCCCAAACTCAAAAGAGCCCCGAATACTGTTTGTGTTCCCTGTCAAGTTGGAAAACAGATTAAAGCTCCCCATAAAAAGGTTGATTCTCTTACCACTAAAATACCTTTAGAACTATTGCATATGGACCTTATGGGACCAACAAAAATTGAAAGCATTGGTGGTAAAAAATACATATTTTTTACTGTTGATGATTTTTCCAGACTAACTTGGGTGCGTTTCTTGCGTGATAAATCAAAAACTTTTGTTGTCTTTAATGACTTGTGGACTTTGCTCATTACAGATAAAGGTCAACAATTCGGAGGCGTTTCAAGGATTTGTTCCGATCTTGGAACCGAATTTCAAAATTTTGATTTTTCCACCTTTTGCTCCAAACATGGGATCAAACATGAATATTTTGCTCCTAAAATACCACAACAGAATGGGGTAGTGGAAAGGAAAAATCGAGTGGTACAAGATATGGCACGAGTGATGTTACATAGCAAAACCATTCCTCAAAGGTTTTGGGCTGAAGCTGTAAACATAGTTGTCTACGTTATCAACATGTCTATCTTCGTCCAGTAACTAAAACCACCCCATATGAGATGGACTGGAGTTAAGCCAAATATTAAATACTTCCGAACTTTTGGCAGCAAGTGTTACATTCTTCGAGACAGAGAACACTTGTCTAAATTTGACTCCAGGAGTGATGAAAGAATTTTCCTCGGTTACTCTTTAACAAGTAAAGCATATCGAGTATTTCATCTAAAAAAATTCAGTTGTAATGGAATCCATCAATGTAGTAGTGGATGATGCAGGAACATCTGACTATTTCTTTAATGATGAGGGATTGACATTTTCTCCATCTTCTACACAGGTTGAAAATCTAACTGAAAGCCAAGCTAAACCTGATTCGGAAATAACAAAGGAATCAATAGCAACTGCTAAACCTGTTGGCCCAACTGATCTTCCTTCTGAATCAAATGTTCCTGAAATCATACGGCAATTTGAAGAGAAAAGTTCATCTCCACTATTTGTTCACCTTCGATCTCAAAAAGGCCAAGTAATCAAAGATCATCCTCTGGACACAGTTATTGGTGAAATTTTTGCTCCTATGAAAACCAAGAAACAGGTACGTGATGAGGTAAGTCATGTCTGTTATGTTTCCAACTTAGAATAAAAAATGTCAATGTTGCTCTTCTAGATGATTCTTGGATAAATGCTATGCATGTGAACTTGCCCAATTTAAAAGGAACTGTGTTTGGGAGCTTGTTCCTAAACCTTCTAATACAAATGTCATCGGAACAAAATGGATTTTCAAAAACAAAACCGATGAGTCTGGTCAAGTTATTAGAAACAAAGCTCGTCTGGTAGCTCAGGGGTATACCCAAGTTGAACGTATTGATTTGGATGAAACTTTTGCCCCTGTTGCTAGACTTAAATTAGTGCATTTGTTACTTGCTATTGCTTGTTTTCTTAATATTAAATTGTTTCAAATGGATGTCAAAAGTGTTTTTCTGAATGGTTTATTGAATGAGGAAGTATATGTTGAGCAACCAAAAGGATTTGAAGATCCTCATCATCCTGATCATGTTTACAAACTGCAAAAGCCCTTTATGGCTTAAAGCAAGCACCAAGAGCCTGGTATGAGAGACTGACAGTACTTTTGATTGAGCATGTTTCAAAGAGGAAGTGTTGATAAGACTTTATTCATCAAACAGGACAAGAACAACATTGTTATTGCCCAAGTCTATGTTGATGACATTATTTTTGGATCTACATCTGAATATTTGTCTGCTAAATTTGTTGATAAAATGTCAAGTGAGTTTGAAATCAGTATGGTTGGTGAGCTGTCATTCTTCCTGGGATTACAAATTAAGCAAACTCTATCTGGCATTTTCATCTCTCAACCAAAATATGCCAGGGAGTTGCTGAAAAAGTTTGGAATGCAATCTTCAAAACATGCTAGGATGCCAATGAGCACCACTGTCAAAATTAGTCTTGATGCTGATGGGTTGGATATTGATGAGAAAAGCTACAGAAGTATGATAGGTAGCTTACTTTACCTTACTGCCAGTCGTCCTGACATTGCCTATAGTGTCGGAGTTTGTGCGAGATACCAGTCGAAACCAAAGTTGTCCCATGTTCAAGCTGTGAAAAGAATTTTAAAATATGTTTGTGGAACTGTTGAATATGGGATATGGATGTCTAAAGATACCAACACGATCATTGTTGGTTATTCTGATGCTGATTGGGCAGGATGTATTGATGATCGAAAAAGTACCTCTGGTGGTTGCTTCTTTGTTGGAAATAATCCGGTTGCCTGGCACAGTAAAAAGCAGACTTCGACATCCCTGTCAACTGCTGAGGCTGAATACATTGCTCTGCTGAGGCTGAATACATTGCTGTAGGAAGTTGTTGCATACAGCTTCTTTGGATGAAACAAATGCTGCAGAATTATGGAATTGAGCAAGAAACAATGAATGTCTTTTGCGATAATCAGAGTACTATAGATATTTCCAAAAATCCAGTCCAACACTCTCGTACTAAGCATATAGACATTAGGCATCATTTCATTCGTGATCTTGCGGAGGAGGGAACAATTTCTTTGGATCATATTCCCACTGAAGCTCAACTCGCGGATATTTTCACCAAACCGTTGGATGCAACGCGGTTTGAATCTCTGCGAAAATCTTTAGGGATTTCTCTTATTCCCTACACTCCATAAATTTTTGTTTATTTAAGTGTACACTCACTTTTACACATGACCATTTTTTTTTACACTACACGGATCGTTTTTCGATTTTCTCACTGCTATCTCCTTTCTTTATCTTTGAGAGATGTCATGGTAATAAGGTTAACCCGAAGGAAGAGGGCTACCTAAGATTGTAAGTGAAAGCTTCCAACACTCCATAATTTTTTGTTTATTTAAGTGCACACTCACTTTTACACATGACCATTTTTTTTACACTACATGGATCGTTTTTCGATTCTCTCACTGCTATCTCCTTTCTTTATCTTTGAGAGATGTCATGGTAATAAGGTTAACCCGAAGGAAGATGGCTACCTAAGATTGTGAGTGAAAGCTTCCACTTGATTGGTAATTCTTACTTGGAGAAGGCTACCACAATCATTAGCGTGAAAGTCACCAATGATGGTTTAATCCGTCCTCAATTTGTTTCAAATAAAAAAATTGTGTGGTACTCGAATGAGTTAAAAAAAAAATTGGAGGAAACTACTTTGCTCAACTTCTTGTTGACGGGTGTGTTCCCCATATGACATTTTGTTCATCTCAAGAGGTTTAGGGGGAGTGGTTCACACTACTTTCTTTTCTTTTTCAATTTTTGTTCTTTTGGTCATTTTATTCACATATTGCATTGTGCGCTTGAATTTATAAAATTTTCTATGGTGACTTGGTTTCACTATTCATGGAGGGATTTGACCGAATCACATTCGTTAGAGAGTTTTTGCCGCGCTGCGTTCAATTTTTCAAACCCTAGGCAGTTCGCTCTAGCGATCTTTCTAGTTCGCTTGAGCGGACCCGATGCCTTTAAATCCACACGGGTCTCGATTTTTTCCCCTCTTCTTCATTCTTCCTCTCTTCTTCTCTTCTTCCCCTGCGAAACCCTACTGCATTTTTTCCCTTGCTGCTGCACGTCGTCCCTCACCTCTTTTTCAAGGTATATTTTTTATTTTCTCATTCCTTGTTACATTTTTAGGTCTATTTGTTTCAAACATTTCATTTTGATCCTTTCATCATCTTCATAGGCTGCTATGATTCTCTCATTCTTATTCCCTCTTTTTATTAACATTACATTTGCGTCTAGATTTTTTTTAGGAATTCTTGATCATCTCATTCTAAATTACCCATCTGTGTGCATTCTCTGCATTTCATGTTTCATCTCACATTCTCTTTGGGCATTTTGGATGGATTGGAAATTGAAATATGCTATTCTTTTCAGTCTGGATTATTTTCTACACTCATCTGTTGGATAAATCATTGTTGATTGCTTCATTTCGTTTCTTGGAGTTTTTTCTGTGTTTCTGTGATGCTTGGCGGAAATATGCTTCTCTTTGTGATTCTTGTGGATATATGGTTATAACAGTTGTGTGAGATGGATATTGGTGTCATTTCTTTGAGTAGTAGAAATGTGGTTTTTGACAGCAGTGCGGAGATGGGTAAACATTTGAGTTTGGGGATATTTAAAATGGAGTCTGTGTGTTTTTTGGAATTGGAGGCCATATTTTTTTTTTTTTTTTTTTTTTTTGAAGGGATGGTTTGGAGGAAAATGGTGATTGCTATAATTTGTTTTAATTTGGTTTGTTTTAGATTTTCCCATGGCTCCTAAAAAGAGGCCGCATGTTGAATCTTCTTCCTTTTCATCCTATCACCATACTAGGTTCCCTTCCCTGGGGAAATCTACCCAATTTTTTGAAAAATTTGCTTCTCCAAATGTCGAATCTGAAAGAGAAGTCACTGATGAATTGCACAGTAAAAGAGTTTTCAGGAGTATAGCTAATAGGAGTTGGTTTTCACTGGTGAAGTTTCATACAAACACTATTCATGTGGATTGGGTTCAAGAATTTTACTGTAACATGGAAGTACTGGATAATGGATTTATAAAGACTTTTGTGAGAGGTAAGTGGATAACCATCTCAGTGGCTGATCTTGCTGAATACCTGGCCATTCCTGAAGTTCTTAATCCGGATTACCCTATTTCGGATGACCTTCCTGCCCCCATTGATTACAATGTTGTTGCTACTATTCTATGTGGAGCAGAGACCCGCTGGCCTGGAGGGATCTTATTACATGGAAATTTGACTGATGAGTACCGGTTTCTCAACCGGTTTATATGTCACAACCTTGAGCCAAGAGGACACACATCGGATGTGACTTAGAGGAATGGTTATTTATTGTTCTGTATTGGGACCGGCAAGAATGTTAATATTCCTCAATTTATTTTGAATGGCTTCATCAAAACTTTAACGGCTAAGAAGAACTCCCTTATTCCTTTCGGTGTATTGATTATAGACTTTCTCACCTTCAAGGAGATACCGAAAAGGACCAATGAGTTAACACAAAAGATCAAGAATCCCATCAATGCTAGAACGTTATCTCAATCTACCGCTCACATCCCGGTTGGTCCACATGTTGAAGAAGTTCAAGATGAACAAGAGGATGTCCCAGTACCACTAATTCAAGGGGAGCCGCATCGACAGATGGATAGAATTGAACAACTTGCAGCTCAAGTTCAGCATTTGACTACCAGTTTTGATCAAGTTAATGCAGGCTTTAATCAAATCAATGCTACACTTGCTGAGATTCTTGAAAGGCTTGGTCACGAGCATCAGTGACTCACTTCATGGCTGTTTTGGAACTTTTCTTTGCTGACTGCTGAACTGTGTTTGCACTTCTATTACATATGTTGACTTTTTGAATGGTTGTTGTTTTTGTTGTTACTCTTACCTAATCTGACTTTATCCTTATGAATATCTCCTGCTATTTTTGCTGTTTTCCCTCTTTCCCTTCATTCATTGTTAATTTATGTCCAAAAGGGGGGAGTAAAGTAAATGTGGGCTGTAAATTTTTAGCTGTTAAAAAAAAAGAATTCATGATTCTTCACTTGATCCATAGTGAAAGTTTTTGCAGGTATCTAAAAAGATTCATTCATTCATTCATTTTGGAAGATTAGTAGTTTGGTTCGGTTTTATTGTTTGATGGGTAGAATATTTTCTTGTAGGTAGGTGTTTTGTCCATGAATTTCCAAAGGAGGAGATTGTAAAGTTTTTAGTTAGCCAATTCATAGGGTAATGGACAAAATTGGGTTTCTATATTATGTATTTCTTTTAGAAGTTGGACTGCTGAAGATCTCCTTCCAAAAATAGAAAGAATTTCCGAAATCTGAAGATTCTTAAAGGTCGCTCGAGCGAACCTCCTTTCGCTCGAGCGATCCCATTAAAGTGGAACTTTCGCTCGACCCAGCGTTTAGTTCGCACGACCCATCATGTGTCTGTGCTGAATATTTGAAGACAATAAGCTGCTCTCTCGAGCGAACCACATATCCGCCCGAGCGAACCACACACAGCAGTTAGATCGCTCGACCCATCCTGAGGATTGTTCGACCCAAGAGACTTCTGCACTGAGCGTCTACTTCCAGTAAGCTGCTCGCTCGAGCGATCCCCCACGTCCGCTCGAGCAAACCATGGAATTCTAATTTTGGCCGAACTTCTCTTCCTAATTTTTCTAAGAGGCAACTTCCTATTCTCTGAGACTTTGGGACACGAATTGGGTCTTATATAAAGACTTCCTCTCTCATCTTATGGATCAACTACACTGATTAAGAAGATATTCTTGTAAAAGAGAGTTTGAGAGATCCATCTTATTCCTCCAAGACTTCAAGTTACTGTTGTTCTGTAGATATGGTCTTGGGTTTGTTTCCATCCTCCTCTTGAAGGCGGTTCTGCTCAAGCACGGTGAAGATTTGTGACGAGTTGTCAGCAAGATCTGAAGCAGTCCTTAGGTTGAGTCAATAACTGGGAAAATAGTTGTAAGTATCTTGTATTCTTCGTTTTACATATAGTGCTTGGTTGTCTATTGGCCTAGACGGTAAGGCCCATGGTTTTTTCCTGATTAGGGTTTTCCACGTATAATTCGCTTGTCCTTCTCTCTTTGTGGATTGATTGTTTTGTTAAATTGGAATTAGGGTTAATCACCAGTTTAATCACATTTGATTGATATTCAATTGAGATTTAGTAAGCGGGACCTCTGCCTGTGTTAAGGTAGAAATATTTTCATATTCCCATTTGGAGTCCCCAAATTTGATAAGTGCAAAGGAGTAACCTCGTTCCCTTTGTCTTTATTGGAATACAAACATACCTCGGTATACCATGTTTAGGGAACAAAATTGGCACTAGACCTAAGGAGGTTGCTGCTCTGTAGGTCAGTTTTCTAAAGTTTGTTTTGACAAATCCTTTTCCTTTCATTGCTGAAGATGATTCTAAATGTGTGATTGAATGGACATCACATTAGGTGCCTGCCTTAATCCATGGATAGTCACAAATGTTATTTAAAGAAAATCATTATGGATTTTGGATTATTATTTTAAATAAAGAAATTAAAAGTTGAATAGAATCCGATTTCCATATACGTTTACTCAACACCGGATATTATCTTGGTGTTTAGAAAGGATTCTTTGTAGTTTTCTTTCCACTTCTCAAGGAAAGAGAATATTCAGTGTGAATGCAAAGAAAATGTAAATATGTTTGCGTGTGCACACCCATAATTGTGGTTGGCATGCTAATCACTCAAATTAAACTGTGAAATATTATGAGAATCCAAGAATACTATCGTATTAATTCCTTGTAACCCTAGTTTTCTCTAGATATTTGTACATTATCAATATGATATTTTCAATAGACCAACAGTTTGTGGAAGTGGCCAAGACATGTCGGTATGGTGAGCTTCAGGAAGCTATATTCACTAATACAACTAGTATATTTTTGAAGTACTGTGGCAAATTGGTAATAATAATAATATGTTTCATTTGCAAAATTTTGGTAACCTGATAATATCGCGATAAATTGAAATCATCATAATTGAGAATGACATGATATCGACTTAATACTATCATGAAATATTTTCAAAACATTTTCCTAAAATCACTGCATTTTGATAAAATTATGTATTTTTAGCCTCTTTTTTTTTCCTATACTACCCAATTCATTTTCTTATTTCTTAAATATTTCATGTTCTTTGGTATTCATCTGTTAATAACCTTAGAAAAACCTAAAGTTTTGAAGATGATCGCGTCCCATGATTGACTTCACCTGAGTAATCCAAAAACATCATTTGTGGTGTCCATAGGCACAGTTCTAGATCCATAATTTTCATATGTAATGTGCCCAGTATCAATAGAGTTCTCAATAATCTCCCGAGATGTAAGCTAGGTAGTTCATGATTTTCCAGTGGCTTAAATTAGTTGGTGGGATAGTTGCTCAACAATGTTCCTCCATAAATATATATGCATCTCTGATCTCCCTCTCCAAACCACAAACGCCCAAAAATTATATAAATAAATAAAAACCCTTTTTACCCTTTTTAGGACCTTCACACACACTACCCCCAGCGCTGACACTGAGTCAGAATTTAGTCGCCTTTGGATTTTAACGCAATAAATTTCAATTTTCTGTTCTATATCTAAACTCTCTCCCACCCTATTTTAATTGTGTTTTTCATATAGGAACCTTCATACAGCTGACCCTTTGTTCTGGAACCGTTTTGCACTGTCTTACACTTGTACATTCATAGTTGCAAGCTAAGATGTTGTGCAAAAAAGGGCTTGTATCCAACTCAAGCCACAGTTTGTATGTAGTAATCTATCTGCATCTGTAGCATGGAGTTTGTTGTTTGTTTTCAACCATATTTCTTTTCTGTCTGTGTTCTTTTATTTCCTTTGCTATCTTTATCTGGTATAAGAATTGTTCTTCTTACTAAACTTGTGTGAGACTCTTGCACTATAACTGCAATCTGTTGTGTTCACAAGTTCCCAGTTTGAGATTTTTTTTTATCAGTAACAAAAACTTATATTAAAAGAGAATAGAATACAAACAAAGAGTACAAGAAGAAAAGAAAAAAGGGGGAAAGAAACACAGAGGTACAAGATATTGTACCCCCTCACACCACAACTTCAAAATAAAACCCTCCCAAGGGGAAACTAGCTCAACACCTTGCTTGGCTAAAGCGTTTGAAAAATTCACCATACTGATTATTGTTTTTCTCTCATATGTTGCAGTAACGACAGTCCCTTTTCAGGTGATTTTCAGTCTCATCAATCAACTCTTAACCAACTCCCTCCTCCCACCCCCCAAAACAAAACCCTCTCTCCTCTCTGACTTAAAACAAAAGAGGGTAAATGCTTCGGGTTGTTGCAAAGCAAACATGTAGAGTGACAACAAACAAACCATCAATCCATGAAACCATTACCATATAATAAATATGTTGTAATCGCATTCAGTTGTTTCTATGTACAATTCAAATCTGCCAGCCATGATTGCATTCTGCTGGCATAGCATAAAGCAAATACTCCAATTAAAAGTTCTGGACTTGTTCTTGCGACAACAAAAACATAAATCCAAAACTGTCCATATATTTCATGGGAATAGAAAATGACAATCATCCAGAACATAGAACACTTAAAGTTTCAATACTTGATAATAGCATCTTTGCCGACACCACTTGGTCCACTGATGACGATGACTAGCAGGTTTGAAGGAGGCACCAGAGGCTTTGTACTGAATGATGAACCTAATGTTGCCTCAAGGCCTCTTAACAATTCATCCTTCCACAGAGACCCAAGACATCATGAACTAAAAATGCAACAATGAAGTGCAGATAAGTACGAATCAAGTCGGGTGACAAGAAAATTCAAGTTATCCACCCATATGATGGTTATTTACTTGTAGTGATAGATTATGGTTGCCTCACAATTCCTTAACCTCTTTAATGTATCTTGAGGAAATACATCAAAGTATCAATGTCAGAACTTGTATGTCATTCCAACCCTACTAGAGCCTTTCTTTCTCGTTCAAAAAATTACAAAACTGAAAAAAAGAAAGAAATAAAGGATTGATATTTCTTATAGTACATTCAAGTAACATATTTAAAAAACTCAAAATCAGTATTTCTACCCTCTGGCATGTCACTGGCTTGTTCACTGATGGGAGTTCAAGTGTGTGCGTTGCCTTCTTTTCCTAGACTTAGAAACTCTACATGTTTAACAAGAGCTATTACTATTTAGCACTGCCACTATAACTCTTCCAATTGGAAAATAATTCAAAAGGTTCAGATCAAATCATTGATGTGCTACCTCATAGATGGAATTATGTCTGAACATTATCTTTTTTTCTGAGGCTTCCCAATACCCCTTTTAGCATATTGCCAGTTGCTGTTTTGTAGTTTCTTTCTCTCCATTTTCCTCTCTGAATTAAGTGCTTGAATCCAATATTTAGGTAGCAGAATTGTAATACTGCTTCGACAAGGGCTTTTATCGATTTTAACTTCAAAGGTTTGTTCAATTTCGTCTGACATGCTTTTTTATCTTCGTAACGGTTTGATTTTTTTGCTCTTTCAATGAAAAGTTTGTGTTTTTATGGGTTATTGCGTTTTGGCTTTTGTTATACTCTATCTAGCTATACTGTAATTTGATGAGTTCCTTATTTTATTTTTATTCTCTAAAGGTGTAGTTAATCACCTGGGTTATCTGGGGGTGCGGGTGACATGGGTTATTGTGATGCATTTTCTGAGGTTTCAATTTACTAGAGTAATTGTTGCTTTTAGAAAAATTGATGATTGATTAGTTGATCAAGAATTTCTGTGTTATCTTGAATGGTTTTGAAGGTGTAGAATCTTTGTGTTATCTTGATTAGCTGATCAAGAACATTTGTGACCATGCTTTATAGATAATAATATGTTATCTCATTGATTGCAGAATGTCGTCACCGTGTAACAAAGCATGGATGTCCAAACATAGATTAAGTCCAAAGTATTTGGATGGACTTATGGATTTCATTGAGTTTATAAAGAAAAATGGTGGTGGCCATAATCATTTTCCATGTCCATGTGTTAAATGTTGAAATGGGCATGGAATGATCGCCCTTTCATTGATTCATGAGCATTTGCTCATTAACGGTATTGATCAGTCATACACACATTGGAGTTTTCATGGAAAAAGTTTAGCAACTACGAATGAAAAACCATCATTTTCGAAGTTTGGTGATCAACTCGATGATGTGTATCCTAGAATGGAAGAACTTGTAAATGTTGTGTATGGGAGAATTGGCGAACATGTCGATTCTCTCATAGACGATCTTATAAGGAATGGAGATTATGGAGATCACTCCCCAAAGTATCAAGGGCATGAAGACCATGAGGCAAGAAGATATAAATCTTTATTTGATGATGCAAGACAATCTTTGTATCCTTCTTGTCCAATGGAATTCACTAAATAGTCATCAACTGTTGAGTTGTACAGTTTAAAGGCCCAAAATGGTTGGTCGGACAATGGCTTTAATGATCTCCTTCAATTGGTGAAGAAGTTTCTACCGGTAGGAAATACGTTACCAGAAAGCACATATCAAGCTAAGAAGATGATCACTTCACTTGGTATGACCTATGAATCCATTCATGCATGCCCGAATGACTGTATTCTGTATTAGAAAGAGTATAAAGATAGACAAAATTGTCCGATTTGTCACACATCTAGATGGTGGTCAGATTACTTAGCAAAAGAAAAGGTGTTAAAGTTCTAGTAAAAGTTTGAGGTATTTTCCTTTGACACCAAGGTTGTAAAGGCTATACTGGTTAGTTTTCAAGGTTAAATGTAGTTTTCAAGTCATCATATTTGCTACTGGGTACAAGAATTAATAACACATTATTTTTTTACTTTGTTTTGTAGTGTTACCATGGATAGCAGAGCAAATGACTTGGCATTCTTGACCGAAAGAATATAGTGGTATCATGCGACATCCATCAGATTCATCAAGTTGCAAGGTAGTAAATACCAAGTGGCCAAGTTTTTATGAGGAACGTCGTAATGTTCGTTTAGGACTCGCAATTGACGGGTTTAATCCTTTTGGACACCTCAGTAGCGTTTATAATTGCTAGCCTGTCATTATAGTGCCTTATAATCTCCCCCCTTCGATGTGCATGAAAAGAGAATTTTCAATGTTGACAGTACTGATACCTGGTCCAAAAGCACCGAGTAAAGACATTGATGTTTACCTATGACCATTGGTTGATGAGTTGAAACAGTTATGGCTTAATGGAGTGACAATATATGATTCTCATACAAGGACTATTTTTAATATGAAAGCTATGTTGATGTGGGGAATTCATTATTTTCCTGCATATGGGAGTTTATCAGGTTGTGTAACACATGCATAATACGGTTGCCCTATTTGTGCCGAGGGAACAGTTGTTGAACGTCTAAGAGCGGAAAGAAGTACTCCTATCAAGTTACTAGAAAATTCCTTCCTATTGATCATGTTTTTAGGACCCAGAAGGCGGCTTTCAACAATAAATCAGAAGAAGGATGACCTCGTCGTCTATTGAGTGCTTCAGAAGTCGAAGCCAAGGTATTGGGAATTCATATGGATATCGGTATATCAAAAGGGAAGAAACGAAAAAGTTATGGCGATGAATCTACTGATAATATAACTGCCTAGTACAAGAGATCAATTCTATTCGACTTGCCATATTGGAAGGTGATTTGCTTAATCTGACATTTTAATTTTATATAAATCTCATTTTAATGAATAGACAATAACAACTCATTATTAATATGCTTCAACAGGACTTGCCAATTCGCCATAACATGTTGATAATGGTTAAACAAATTTGAAGTTTCCATTTTGAAGTTGATTGGGGCCTGGAAATTAGCTTTCATTTTTAAGTGTGATGCTTTGGGACTAGTTTGCCCTGCCCCATCTTGACATAAGCACAGCTTCCAACCCACTTAAGCTTTTATGGTTGTTTGTGTGCTAGTTGCTTATTTATGAAAATAAGTCTAATTTGAAACATGAATCTTCTAAGTGTTAGAAACTTCCACGTTATTGAGTATAACAGGCGATTTCTACTTGTTAGAAACCGCATCTTTGTCAAAACAAAAGCGAGTGATTACCATAAATGCATTTGGCTTACCTGTGGGTGATCACTGAACGAAGATGTCATCAAGGTGTGGAGAGTTGGTTCACACCATTGTCCCCATTTCCTTCAAGGACTGGCGTGTGGTGCCTCAAGAAAAGAAAGATGAACTCTGGAAGCAGCTCCAAGTATGAAATCTTAACATATCTCCACTTGAAATGGTTGCAATATTTATAACATCATCTATGTAGACCTTGAGCCTAAAAAGATATATTTTCTTTTCAGGAGGATTATATTGTTCCCCAGTCATATAAAGATAAATGCTTTAAGAGCATGTCTGAGGCAATGCGGAAGTACAAAACAAGTTTGAGAGTAAAGTACCTTGATCCTCATACAACTCATGAGGCTAGGTTGAACAATTGTCCTCCAGGAGTTTGATCTAAAGACTGTGAAGCATTTGTCCAACATAATATAGACCCCAAAACAATAGAGCAACGGAAAAAGAATATGGATGTGAGGAAGAAATTGAAAATTTACCATACTAGTGGCAGGTATGGCCACGCGAGACTGGAGGAGAAAATGGCAAGTATTGTCAAGTATTGGCATTTTTATATAATATAAATGTTCAGATTGCACTTTATCTCAAAATTGAACTATCAAGTGAAATTTGTGCAAATATAGAAACAACAAAGGAAGGAGGATGACCCCCCGCCTACTAGGGCTGAAGTTTGGATAGAAGCACATAAACGGAAAGATGGATCTATCCCTAGTAGCGTGTCTTCACATATAGTGAATTCATTGTCCTATACTTTTGTCAATATTATATAAAATATCATAAAAAGTTTACTTATATGATGTTTATATTTTGACAGGAAAAAATAGAAGACTTACTTTCTAGGCAGAATGAGGTAGATTCCCATGACATCCTCAATGACCCATTGGCCAAGGTATTTGGTGTTGATACCAAGGGTCGTGTTCGCGGTGTTGGTATTGTCGTTTCAAGAACTCAAATTGTATTTTCCGCTCCAGCGCTTGAGAAACTAGCTGCCAAAGATAAGAAAACTATTGAGCAATCAAATGAAATTAAGGATTTGAAGGACCAAGTAAAGTGCATTTTCAAAGAACTTGGTGGTATAAAACAAATGATTGAGGTAAAGATCAATTGAAATTATTGGAATTTTTAAAGATTTTCATATTATTATATTTTTAAGAAAAATTTATTGAAAGAATAACAGATGCTTTCAAATAGGGTATTACAGCAGCGATTGCCTTCAGGATCCCAAGCGGACGCTTTGTTCCCACCAAAAATAAGAGACTCGATTGCGGTATCCAACACACTAGATAGCAATGTACATTCAATGAGACTGCGGCCGTGCAAATTGATCTCTTGGCGTCAAGAGGTTGTTGCTATCGGAAGAGCTCATATCGGGAATGGGACCCAATTTATTCATTCTAAAGCTCTTCCGGAAGATGCATACAAGGTTGTAGTTGACGTCATTGAGAAAGGAGATGTTGACCTGCCCTATCCTGATGGTTATCATTCCACTTTGGGGGAAGTTGGGAATGGGTCCTTTGTAGCATGGTCTATTGCCTTCACCAAATTCATTGACTAAATGGTTTAAAGGGCATTTTGTTAAACTTAGATTGTCTATAGTATGACGGTCTGTGCTATTTGTTCTTGTTTGTCTATGGAGTCTTTTGTTAACTTGATTTCAATCACTTGTCTATGTAGTTTCTCAATTGTAGTTTGAAGGATTAATAGTGACGCACACTATTGAAATGCGGCTAACATATGATCTAAAGTTACTTTTGAATTCATTAAATTATAGTCAGATCTATGCTATTTTTCTTTTTTGTGTTTTTCCTATTTTTATCTCTTTCAGTGAAGCTTTGTGAACAAAGTCATGGAATCTCACATGTAAGTGTTTCTGTTATTCATGTTTTTCTCTTTCTTCAATCCATACTAAGTTGTTGTGATGTATCCTTTTTTATAGGCCTGACTGATATTTTATTGATCAGATATAATTGATTCTCATTCCGAATATGATATGGTTATTCTCATAAGCAAATTGTTTTCGTGTTTTGATGTTCTTTTGCTTGTATTTTGATGGGACATTTGGGTGGAGACATTTGTTATTCTACTCATTTGCATTCTAAAATGATTTGGGAGGAGACATTTGCACATGATTTTGAAATTAGATCACATGTGGTTGTTGGCACATAAATCAAAAGCATATTAAGAAATCTAAAGAGGAAGTAAGAAATACACATCTTCAAAGCATTGAGAAGAAAAGAAATGCCAATCTCTTTGGTCCCCTGTTGAATTCATGAATTTGCACATTTACGAATCATTTTAAGATGAATTAGGGATTTAATTAGGTGAATTGCATCATTATTCATATAATTTCATCATTTCATGCATTTTCACCTAGAAATGTGAATTTTCATACTTTTCATACATTTTCTGCATTAACTTAGAATGTTTTGCAAATTTTCTCCAAAGAGTCCCAGTTGGAGTAGAACTCTATCCAGGTGGGTCCCGCCTCAATATGGGCTCTTCTGTATTTGATGTGTTGAATTAGAATGTGCAGAAAATGAGAATTGCAGGCCTCTGTCACGGAACCCACTTTCAAGCACACATTGTCATCCTGGGCCTAGCATTGCTGAATTGAAGTAAATTGAAGAATTCACCATGTGGACCCCACACACAAGCCATATGCAAATTAATCAAAGGAGGGGTCTACTCATCATGTCAGTGAAGAGTTCTAACTACAGTAGAAGACTTCTCATAGAGCCCACTGTCCAAGCAGATGAAATGTCCCAAATGGCAGGGTCCGCAGTAGTTGCAAATTTGAAATTATTAATGGATAATTCAAAGAGCACAATTCTGATTGGAACAAAAGAAGAAGAGTTTGAGTCATCCACATCTGATGTCCTTTCAAAGATGAAAGTTGTGTAGATATAGAATTCATTGCAAATCAAAATTTACAAGTTAATCCCTTTTTCTCAGGATAACTCATCTTCAAATGGCCATAACTTTCAATCCGACCGTCGGATCGATGAAATTTATCTACTGTTGGAAATCTTATTCAGAGCAGATATCGGTGGAGCCCAAGAACGTGCAAATCAGAGCTATATTGACAGTTATGGGCCCGGAGATTTTCATGTTCATTTTTAGACAGGATTGCAATTAAATCCACACTGTTGATAATTCATTGCAACACATCTCTTATGGGACCCCATCTGAAGATTAGCCAAGAAAGAGAATCATCTCAAAGCCAAAAGTCTTTCCAAAAGAAAGGTTAGCTTGGAGAACAAGAAAGAATACCTACAAATAAGGAAAAAAGAGACCTAAAAGGGTGGTACTTCTTTACTAAAAGGGGTTTGCAAAAAGCATAAAAGGGGACATGATGGAGGCCCATAGAAACATTCCATACGTCCAAGGCTCTCCCTCTCTCCTATTCCTTTCTTTTTCTTCCTTTCTTCTTTTCCATTAGTTTATTTTTATTTTTGGTAGCCTTGGGCCATGTCCAAGGATTTATTTTGAAGGAGAAAATTTGTGAAGGAGAAGTTGTAAAAATGCAATTTTTAACGATAAATCAAGAAGCATTCTTTGCAATGGTGGGCTAATTTTCTTGATTAGAGTTATGGATAAAGGTAAGTAATTGTCTTTTTATTTGTTTAGTAATTCTAATTTGTGTTCCATGATTATGTGCTTAATGATTAATAGGCTTGTCTTCGTGCCCTAGGCAAATCTCTATTTTTATTTCTAAAAATAAAAATTAGTTTTTGACTACTCATGCTTAGGTTTGATAGGCCATGCTTAGGATTTAGATCTTTTAATGGTTTATGCTTACTTTTGATGGGTGGTGCTTAAATTATTTTTTTTCTTTTATGAGATGAAGGAAGTCTTGAGTTTTGAATTTTTATAATTAAAAAGGGATTTTAAAAGTTAGATTTTCCAAATTAAAAACATTGATTTGTCTTTGATTTGAAGTAAAAATTGGAACAAGTTAGGGTTACTTGATAAATAATTGGTGGATGCTTATTGGACTCCTCTGCTCTAATCACCTTCATTAGTTGGTAGAATTAGTTGCTTGTTTTTCTAAGAACTCAAAACTTTTCTTAATTGTTAGTTAATTAGTTTTCTTAATTTAAAAGTTTCTTTAATTAGCTCCCTGTGGGTTCGACCCGTTCTTGCCACTGTCTCATCTAGACACCCGTGCACTTGCGGTATTTTATGATTGATATTAATCATATCAAGTTTTTGAAGCCGTTGCCAGGGAGCCAATTTGAAAAGAATATTTTAGTTAGGATTTCTAGAATTATTTGTTCTATCATAGCATACTTTTTAGTTAGTAGCATTCATAGCTTGCATTTGGTTTAGTTTTTGTGTTTCTTAATGATTGTGGTTGCTGTGTTTCAAGTTTTTGTTGCTGTTCTTTAATTAATTTTCGGACTGATTTCAAGTGGTTACATAGAAGACAAATTTTAGCATTAATTTTTTGACAGATTTGACTTGGTTTTTCTCCAAACGTTCGCACTTTGAAAACCAGTCAAACGGACTCCTTTTGACTTGAAATTTGGGTGGATAGGACTTTGGTATATTGACTTTGAACCATCAAAATTTCAGAAAAAAATACGTTTTGGAAGTCCAACTTTTAGTGCCGTGAATACCCATATTGAATGTTCTCCTCATTTCCGCATCCTCAATTCTTCCAGCCTGCATAGTGCATAATCAATATCATCAAATAGAAAAGTTGTCTTTTCATGATCAGGTCCAATCCAAAAGACCAAAATAACAGTAACGTCTTCATTCAACATCTAGTTTAAACCACTGGTGTGACATTATCCTGGTCAGCTCAAGGCCCAAGCATTTATTTTTTTGCCTAAAATTCAGTCCACATCATGAGACCCTGAAACTCCAGCCCAAGAACTACAGTTGAATATGTTAAAGCCAAGGCCCAAATTTTTGTCTATTTCAAATCAAATGTGAATTGGTAACAATGATTAGTTGCATGTGGATTATGAAGTATTTTCAATTTGATAAGCAGTTGCTTATTACCTCTTGTATCCATTTGAATACAGCAGGGACTTCCCACGAGTCTCTATAGATAGTAGCTCCAAGGCCCTTTGGAAAGACTCGAGGTATATTGTCCGTGAAACCACCACCAGTAATGTGGGCTATCCCTTTTACGCCACCCTTGCTAATAATATCGAGGACCTTTTTGAACACAAAAGGTAAGTATTAATAATTACAATGCACCAAATATTCATCATTGTATTTAATTGAATGGTAGGTGTCCGCGTCTAAGGGAATCACCTGCTTGACATAAATGACAGTTGGAGTCATTAGAGCCTCCCCCATTGTGATTGGCTTGCCACTACTTCCAGGAAGTTGGTCTTTCAATGAAAGTCCACTTTGAGCTAGAACCCTATACAAGAATAGCAGCAATCATTTGATTAATAACTTAAAGAGGAATTGTCAGGCACTCAGGCATAGTAGAGGAAGAAATTTTGGCTTTTAACATAATAAATTTGGGATCGTAAGCTTTTTGAATCATACACTCTTATGGAATCCATGGATCTGTGCACGCGCACACACATGGATTTGCGATCAACAATAATGATTCCATGCCTCTGATTTTGTAGCGTGCATAAGCGCGTAACTAGTCCAGGGATAAAAAAAGAACAAAAACCAAAGGATTAGCATCATTCTTATATATGTTTGGGCATCCATGTCCAACAAAGGAGTCATTAAATGGACGGTCTGAATCAGAATATGTGCCCCTATATAGCTGGACATTTCTTGAGCCTAAGGTTATTAATAACCGAAGGATTAAGACAGAACAAAATTTAATAAATAAATGCAAATAAATGACTAAGAATGAATCCTTCAAAATGATGGGTGGGAACCAACCTCCAACCACATTTGGAAGTTTCAAAATTGCACATGGAGCACGTGAACATCCATTTTTTTACAGGAAAAGAGAGCTAGAGAGTTTGCCTATCATGTCTACCGGCTACAAACAAGCTCAATGACACAGCTGCTTGACCATGAAGGATAGTTTTCATGGCTGGATGAACCCTCTGTTAGTGTACTGATATAATTCCTTATAAAACTCCATATTCACAATATGTTGACCTAAGACCAACAAACACCATATTCACTAATTTTAAGCATGGGGCTTTGAATGTTGATGTTTCAATAAAAAAAATTGATGAAATAATATTCTTTTTTCTTCTTGGAAGCAAAGAAAATACCTTCTAACAAGAGAGAATCCATTAGAATGGACCCCACTAGATGGAAGACCAACGAGAACATCTCCAACTACAATATTTTTTCCATCTATAAGCGAATCTTTTTTTACAATTCCAACGACAGAGCCACTGAGGTCATATTTTCGTTTGGCATAACAATCTGGCATTTCTGCAGTCTGCAAAACACAGTAGTTAAAAATTGTGAATTCCACGTGATGATGCTCTCGTACACTAGTACAAAATATGCATCCTCATTCAGATAACTACATTCATGTATGCATAGAAAAAGACGACGATGGAGTAGTTGAAATTTGCGAAATCCACATGATGATGCTCTCTTACAGCAGTACAAAATATGCATCCACATTCAAAAAACTGCATTCACATACGCCTGCAAATCTCATGCTTTGATCATGTATGCAAATCAATAACGGGTTTGGGGTGGGGTTGGGGGATGGGATTATACTTCTTGCTCACACAAAGGTTTTGCCCTGTCACCTTGTCCGATTTTAGCAATTTTTGAGCCAATGCAAATTATCCATATAAAAAACAAGTCTTTATTGAAGTATACATTTGCCTTTGAATGTCTGCAATTGCAATTGGTTTGAACATATTTGAAGAGAGGATCTCATGTATGCACTTACAGGGCTAAAGAAACTAGAAATTGCACTAGGAGATATATTTCCCACAGCAAATCTTTAGAATGACACACCACACTCTAAAAAACAAAGCAGGGCCCTGATCCATGGGACATAAGCACTGTAAATTTGCGATTTTAATGATTAGGGCTATTGCCGCTAATCCATCTAAATAAGGATAAGAAGATCTTGTTACATGTATGTTGACACCGATTTTAACCAAAAGTTCTTTTGACTAGGGCTGCCTCGGAGGAAAGTGTTAGGCACCCCACATGCCAGCTAACATCTTTTTGCATATCTTATGCCATGTTCTCACTTTAATGCAAAATTAAAATAGAGAAAATGCAATAAATATGACCCACCCAAAATAGCAACATGATTGGAGGTTTGTGCCTCCAAATCAATAAAACACCTAATGAACATCTCTAATCACCATTATAATAGAATAGAGCTCTCCTTTATTATCACATTTTTTGTGGGTTTTTTCACTATTTTCTCTCTCTTTCTTCTCAAAAAGTGAAATGACTGGAAAATGAAGGAGAATGGATAGTGCAGTAGAGTGTGGGGGAGAGCTCCGTTGCAAATGGGAAGAAGTCTCCTTCTGACAGAGGAACAAATGGTGCATAGGATGGCAAGGATGGACCCACTGGCACTTGGCATCCATCCAACATGCCTCCAATATCAGAAGTGTCCATTGGACAGGTGCCACTGCCACATGGCACTTTAAACCAATGGCGATATATTGATCCAATTGGAATTGAAGGGATCTCCTGATTTTGCAGTCAGGCATGGGGAAGGAAGAGTGACCGTGAGGGATGATGATGAGGTGATGGATATACCAATGTGGAAAAAACAAAGAGCAATACCAATGTGGATCTAATAGTCAACTCAAGTAAACCAAACAGGGAGAGGGGAAGAACAAATAAGAGTAAAGATTTGTGCGGTCTCGTAGCATGTTCAGCCACGTTCAATCCTAGAAAGTAAAGTCATTTGTGGCCAATATTCAGATTTATAGACGAATGAATCCATGTGATTTGAAAAACGAATTGCATGTTTCAGCTGAATTCTCATCTTTCTTCAAGTAAAATGCTCACAAGAGACCATAGGTTCATCAAGGCTTGAACCCTGTGCTATAGGCCCTAAAAAAATTGTGAAGAAAGAGGAGACTGCCAAGAAGCAGAGAGGACAAAACAAAAACCTAGAGAAATGATAAATAAAAACCTATGAGATAAGAAAAAGAACAATTTAAAGTAGAGTGGTCATGACTCATGGTAGTGATTTTCATCCCAACCCAACCAAATTTTCATATTCTAAATAACCCCATTCAATTTTAACCTCGAAAATCAAGAAAAGATGTCTTTAGGGTCTCTGAGGAGTAAACAAACGTAGAATATAGCACAAAACATGAAAGGTTTATTTGGATTTTTTAGGTGATGTTGGCCATGGGCCAAAATTGACTTATCAAAGAAGGCCCAAGGAAAGAGTAGTTTAAAGGAAAAAAGAAACAAAAAGAACATAATGTTCATATTTGAAGCAATTACAATTGACCTATGGATTGTAAAGGGGAATTATCTCGTATGATGTTGATGGTAATTATATGGTCTATCTTTTTAGCTTGTAGGGTCATGATGGTGATCTTTGTTTTGTATTTCTGTGAGATAAATTATCAAGCAGAATTAAGCATTTCACCTTACAGGAACAGTGTGAAGTACAAAACCAGTATGACAGATTTTATATCTTCAATGGCATCATTAATTGTAACACAAAAGCACTAAAGCACTATTAATTAAAATTTTATATTATACCTCTCCTCCTGTTAGAGGACAGCCAGACTGTTTGCATCCGTCAACTATACCTTTTACAACCTGAAAAAACCCAAAGCAAGAAAATCACCAAATTACATTTACTTCATGTACCGTATTCCTATACAGCAATCATATTCAAAATCCATTGAAAGTAACGGTTTAAATGGAGTAAAGAATAAACAAAATCCACGAATTTTGACAACAGAAATAACACTGATAGCAATCAGACCAACCTTTTCTGCAAGATCAACATCAAGATGACCTGTAGAATACTGATCTTGGAAAGACAATGGCTTTGCTCCAGAAGTGACAATATCATTGACACACATAGCAACCTTAAAAAAAAAAGAAAAAAAAAATCAAAGAGTTGTAGTCTCAATACCAAAATACATCCATTAGTACTGAATACATATGCTGCAAGACAACCCAAAAAAAAAAAAAAAAAAAAACCTAGAACCATACCAGATCAATCCCAATAGATTCATAAATTCCAGTTTCAATCGCAAGCATGAGTTTAGTCCCCACACCATCTGTGCTATGAACAAGGTAATCATCCCCTGTTCATCATAATACAATGTGAAATACATCATGAACAAACTGTAAGTGATGAGCAATATATCTATAAAGATTCCATTTTTAGAAAATAAAAGTTCAGTGAACTAACGGTGATAAAAAAAATCGAAAGAGATAGAAAAATACCTAAAGGGATAAGCCCTCCGAAGCCTCCGATTCCCGGCGTCATCTCGGCGATCCTGCGAACGAGCTCAGAGCCAGCGTCGATGTCGACACCGGTGCCCTTGTAGGTGAAACCTCCAACATCTTCTCGATTAGAGCAAGACACTGTTTTTCCGATCGATTTCGGTCTATTTGCTGTCGGGGGAGAGAAAGAAAGATTGGGTGTTTTAGAGAAACGTTGGAAGAAGAAACTGGGGTTGTTGAAGGAGGAGGGTTTTGGAGCAGCGACACCACCGCCTGATGTGGAAACGCCATGGAAGAGCTCAGCGGTCAATCCCAAGCTCGAATTCATGGTACCAGAGAGAGAAGGGAAAAAAAGGCAAAAATTCTAAATGTCCAATCTTTTTTTTGCCAGAATTTGGGCCAAATTCCAATGTGGCACAATCCTAGAGGTGCAACTTTTAAGAGAGGGGAAAAAGCACCTCTAAGATTGTACCACATGGGAGTTTGTCCCAAATTCTGGCCAAAAAATTTGTCCAAATAGAAGGGTTGAAAAAAAGGAGGGAACTTTACACAAAACCCTTAGTGGAGGGAAAAAACTGAGTACAGAAAGAACGTAAAACCCTGTGGACTCTAGACCCAGCGGACCGAGCCCTTATCTGGGCCACCCAGGATGAGAAAGAGACTCCGAAACCCACCCGATTACCCCAACGACCAAACCTGAAATTAGTCACGGGCCCAAGATTTACACACTATTTTATTTGAAAGATATATATTTACTTTTTTGAAAGATTTGGACAAAAAGTGGGGTTGTTTTTTTTTTTTTTTTTTTCTCACCTTTGGATTGGGTGGACTTTATGGGCCCATACAAAACTTGGTCGATAGGGATTCATACTAAAGATTTTCATTCTAAGAATGCAATCGACTTGAATTATATATGCATATTAGAAGTGTCAAATGTGTCGTGCCACGGGCTGGGATCATGTCTGGGCCTGGACCATGCCATTCATGTAGGACTTTCGTCCTGAGTTTTGTCGGGCTTCCATCTTTAGGGTCTTAGACTAAATTTTTTTAAAAATACACACCAAAAAGAGTAGACATACAAATTTAAATAGTTTTGTCAAACTTGACCTATTCCACTGATGACGGAACCATTTTAATTTTTCTAAATAAAGGTTTTTCAACATCATTACCTTCCGAACATTTATAATTTTTGTACATAATTAAAAAGTATAGAAAAAGTAAAAGACAATAATTTTTATATTTATACTAAAGAAAAATAATAAAATATTATATTTGTATTCACTTTCGTCGTGCAGTAAAACGGGCCATGCCTTGTTGTGCCTATGGGGCTGGGAATCAAGGCCAACATGGCCCGTTCTTACGGGTCATGCCATGCAGTGCCTAGGCTCGTTGATTGTTGTATCGGAGCACCACGGCCCATTTGACACCTCTACATACAGTAGAAGAATATAAGAAGTCATTTGTAAAGTCTAGTCTAATTAATAAGAGCTAATTAGATCAAGATTTAAAATAAAAGCTCTTTCTTCATGACAAAATTGAGGCCTACCTTTTAAAAATCAGAATGCAGTACCGAGCATTTGTGTCATTTTGCAACTTTTATGAGTTGATTTTTGTAAATTTTGCATTGTCCCTCTCCATCCACTTTACCCCTAAAAAAAAATCAAAAAACAAAAAAGAAGCTATGTGTAGCATTTTTTTAAGAGGTAAAAGCTTTTTGGGCACGTTCGGCAAACCAAGCGTATGCAAGTTTCCCGGGCATGTTCGGCAAACCGAGAGTAATCCTCTCTTTTTTCTTTCTTTCTTTTTTTTTTTTAGAATTTTGTTAAAAAGAAAGAAAATTCATACCAACTAACTGATCAAGACCTCAAATTTCATCCCCTAACAGGTTTTAGCCATTTAGAAAATTTGAACAGTTGGAATAACACAAAAGTGTCCACATGAATAAAAAATTAATATTTTAAAATATGACTGTTTTGGATATTTCTCAAAATCTAGAAAGGATCAACAACTGAAAATTGAGCTCCCGATCGCATTTGGCCTTTCAAAATGATTCATGGTTTGGATCAGAATTTTGGAGCCCAAAGGAGCCAAAAAATTGCAAAAATAAGGTATTGCCAAAGAATCACGTTTTCTGCATTGTGGAAGATGAACGGTTTAGAGTTTCTCGCAATTTTCTCACTATCCATGATGAATTAGGGATCTAAATTTGACACCATAGCCATTTCAGGGCTTTGAAGAGATCTAACGGTTCAAATTAACCTAACTCTTGATTTAACCATGATAAGGGTTAGTGGTCTTTGAACTATAAATTTCTTATAAATTTAATCCAATCTTAGATAAATGCTTGATGAAACTAAAATTGGACCTAATGCCAAATCATGAGGGGAATGGAACTGTGAAATGACATGCAGTGATCAGAGGTGAGCCATGTAGCTATATTGCATATCAGGTTGTTCATAAGAGAACATTTCTCTTGCAACCTATGCCACTATTTTTCATCATTTTTATATACGGTAATATTCAGGTGAGAATTAGTTCTCACATTTGGAAATGGGAATAGGTGATAAAAATATCTATATGAAACCACCCAAAATATCCAGTTTGACTCCAAAGCCATGCCCACAAATTTAATGGCTTCATATTTAAAAAAATATTCAACAACTCTCGATCTAACGATTCAGTCCATTTAAATGTGTGCCAAACATTGGGATTAATAACTATCAAGTAGTTCTCTATTGGGTACCATAAAAAATTTCTAATGTAATAGGTGAGAAGTGGTTATAACTTTAATTTATATTCCCATTTACAAGAAGCTTCGTTTAGACACCATTTTCATCTGAGGAAGAGACAGAGCGCGCGCGCAGGAAATGAAAGGGAAAGGGCGATAGCGCAGAGAAGCCGTCCATCCATCAACTCCCACCGATCATCATCACATCAATCAATTGATGGGGCCAAACAATAGAATCAACGGCCGAGATGGTTCGTCTTCATCAGCATGGAGCGTTTTCGACACGATAAAGGCCTTCCCTCCCACCCCAGAAGCTCTAATGGCGGAAATCGACTCTGCAATCTCAATTTCTGAATACAATCACTCCACATCTCTCCTCCACAACGCCTTCACGCAACAACAACAACAACAACAGCGATACGACGCTCGTCTCGCCGACCAGGCCTACAAATCCGGGTGCGCAGCGTTGGCCGCCGGCAACCTCGACGAAGCCCTCCGCCACCTCCAGACCTCTCTCTCCCTCTGCCCCCCAGACAAGACCTCCGCCGTCACCAAGCTCCGTTCCCTCATCTCCTTTGTCTCTCAGCAAAAGATTCTGAAACCACCCACCACATGATCTCATCGGTATCATCCTTTTCTGCATACCCTCTTCTTGTTTTTCTGAATCCTGGGTTGATTTGGGTTCTAGCAATTGTTAGGCTGATTGGGTTTTGACTTTTGATGTTTATAGTGAAGAATTTAGCATATTATTTGAGTGGATTTGCTTGTAAGGGATTGGAAATAAGAAGTGATACTGTTTGTTGTTAGAATGAATCGGAATCCAATTGGGGGCGATGTGGAAATCCTAAACCAAACTGTGTGGGTTGTTGTTTTTGTCTTCTATTTAGTGTTGATTTGGGGAGTAAAGTTGAATGGGGAAAGGGTTATCCTACAAAGCATTCTTGAATGCATCTCCTCCATTAAATGTTGTATATACACAGATTGCTCTAATTAGTCAAAGTATTTCCCTAACATTCAATATTTACTACACAGACACCTGCCTGATTGATCCTCATTAATACAATCTAACCAATTTGTGGTATTTAATAAAAAAACTCTTGGACAACCATACAAAATCCACATTTGACTTACCCGCTCTGCAATTCGTCTGATCGAACTAAATGAGTAAATAGAGCATGCATCCCAAATGACATCTGAAGTCAAATAAAAGTGTTATTTTTTTTTTTTTAAGAATGCGAAATAAGGAGGAAGAAATGGGCGAAGATGCTATTGGTGATGTGGGCCTTGGTGATATTGGGGAGCTCTCTTCGGTGGGGCCTTTTGCCTTGTCAAGTGATGCACCACATCTACCTCTTTTTACTTCTGCAGATCACTTCAAAAAATCACAAGTGATACACGAGCAGAGCTGAGAGAGAGAGAGAGAGAGAGAGAGAGAGAGAGAGAGAGAGGAAAACATAATTGCACTGATGTCCATATACAAAAAAATGATACAAAATCACCAAGGTCATTAGTTTGGTTTGACTAAATAGTTGACTAAATAGAACACCCTCAAAATAATCACTTTATCAAACTGGGTTCTAAAGAGCACTATAAAGGTTTGTTAGTATATTGGATTAGGAAAGTTTGATTCCAACCATGAATATCCTAAAAGAAAATCTTTGACTTGTTATTAGCTAGTCCTTTAGAGAACATAAACAAAATTTCCCCCTTAATTTCCTAGAACACCTCCAATGCTAGCCAAACCCGGTTTTCCTTTTGTTGCTGCATCAACGTAGAATTTTAAGACTCCGCATGGTGGTGAACACCAAGATATAAAGCATCTGTCTTCGAACAATCTCTCCAGTTTCGCAAAATGCCATCTATCTTAATTTATGAAAATTCTCTTGTAGCACATACCCATTTAACGATCCTATGTAGCACAGCTGAAATAAGATCCTCCTGAGACAATTCTATCCTGTTGAAGATTCTAGCATTCCTCTCTTTCCAGATTGACTAAAGAATGAAAAAAGGAATAATCCTCCATAAGATTGTACCATTTCCGCCCATTGGGGCTTTCCTCCAATCTACAAGCACCATCAGTAGGGAACCTGGAAAACACCAACTCACACCACATTGTTTTAGAAAAAAAAAAAAAAACCCCAAATAGACGAAGCAACACCACAGTGAATGAACAAGTGATCTATCAACTCCATCTCCCTCCCACAAAGGCAACACATATTAGAAATAGTATCAGACACCAGCTCCCTTCTCAGAACATCTGTTGTCAACATTTTGCCCACCAGCGCCAACCAACAAGAAAACGTTAGAAAGAGGCTTCCAAATACGAAAATCAGTTGCATCCCTGCATAAGAAAACGTTAGAAAGAAGATTGGACACCTCTGACTGACGAAGGGCCCTCCTAAAACTAATATTCCAAGACACCACATTTCCATACTAAACAAAATACTCTTTAATTGAAGCCTCTTTTTTTTTACACAGCCCTAAAAAGCCTAAGGAACAAATGATGTAAAGGACCAACACCCACCCAATCATCATACACAAAATGGACAGTTTCCCCCTCCCCCACACAAAAACCTAAACCTTTTAACAAAGACCTCCCCCCGGACATTTGACTGGTCCCCAAAACTAAAAATGACGGTCCAAAAAGCAGACAACTTATGCTTAGGGACTGTTTTGGCACCCACCCCCTGACATCCTCCCCATACTTAGACATTATTACCCTTCTCCACGATGCCTCTTTCTCTTCTCCATATCTCCACCACCATTTAGCTATTAGAGACCAATTTTCAAGGTCCAAAGTTCCCAAGCCTAACCCCCACCCCCCTCTTTTGGCTTAATCACCTCACTCCACTTCGTTAAGTGCATCATCCTTCATCGAGTGTTTCTCTCCCATAAAAAGTTTCTCCGAATTTTATCCAACTTGATAACCGCCATCAGCATCCTAAAAAGAGATATGTAGTAAACTGTTAAGTTGGACAAAGAAGATTTTATTAGAGCAAGTTTCCCTCCTAAAGAAAGATATTGTATTTTCCATGTAGATAGTTTCTTCTCAAACTTTTCTACCACCGGATTTCAGAAAGCAATCGACCGAGGGTTCGCCTCAATAGGCAGAACAAAATACTGACTCCCTTTTCTAGAATACAATCTGTCCGCTAATATTTGTATATCCGCCTCCGAACAACCTACCCCCACCAAAGAACTTTTCGACAAATTAACCTTGAATCCCGAAACTAACTAAAAGCATCTCAAAATTCGTTTCAAGGTCACAATTTCATCCCAACTTGTAGAAGAGAACAAAATCGTGTCATCTCCAAATTAAAGGTGTGTGATGTCTCCCCCTCACCCCAACTTCAAAACTATTCATCAAGCCCATATTTTTCACATTTGTAAGCAGCCCACCCAAAGCTTCAGCCACTAAGGCGAATAACAAGGGAGATAATGCATCACCTTGTCTTAGACCTCGTGATGCATGAAAAAGTCGTGTAGGAGAACCATTCACCAAGACCGAGAAAGCTGTGGAAGGTATGCACTCTATCATCCACCCTCTCCAACTAGCCCCAAACCCAAATCCGCCCAACATATAATCTACAAAATCTCAATCCACATGATCATAGGCTTTTTCCAAGTCAATTTTGAAGATAACACCCTCCCCTTATTGTCCCTCCTTGAATCTATGAGTTCAGTAGCAATTAGAATACCATCCAAAATTTGTCTTTTATGAACAAATGCCCCTTGATTTGGACTGATGATGAGAGGAGGAAACCTTAAAAGTCTGTTAGCCAGAATCTTTGACAACAACTTATAAATAAACCCCACCAAACTAATGGGTTGAAGTCCTGCAAAACCGTTGGATTTGGAAATTTTGAAACGAGGCATATAAAAGTAACATTTTTCCCTTTGAATGTAATTCTGACAACATACAATAAAAATCATCTTTAAGAATGTCCCAAGAAGATTTGATAGAAGTAAATTTGAAACCATCAGGTCCTGGAGCTTTGTCACCCGCACAGTCTGATAAAGCTTCATTGACTTCATCTTCATCAAAATCCCTTTCTAACCAACTTTTGAGGTCCTCCTGAATCATGCGAAAGGCAATCCCGTCCAACATTGGTCTAACAATATGATCCTTCGAGTATAACCTTCCAAAGAAATGAGCAATTTCCTCCTTGATCTCCGCTGGTTTATGAAGCATAGTATTTCCTCTTCTAATCTTTCCAACATGATTGATATTTCTTCTAACATTAGCCATCCGATGAAGAACTTAGTGTTCTTGTCCCCCACCTTTAACCATAAAGTTCAAGATTTCTGCCTCCATGATATTTTTTCCTCCATCTTATTAATCTTCCACAACTTACACCTTACTTCTCTCCTTGGCTTAATCTCTACTTGATCAAGCGACCTTTCCTCTTCAATCTTATCCCATTCCTCCTATTCTCTTTGAAGAACGTTCCCTTTTTCTCATCAAGGCAACCAAATTCCTGTTTATTCCATTCTTTCATTTTAGCTTTAAGCCCCTGCAATTTCTTCACTAAAAAGAAGCCTGCATAACCTGGAAACTGTAATTTGTACCACCATTCTCTCACCTTCATTAAGAAATCCTTATGAAGAATCCAACAATTTTCAAACTGAAAAGGTTTGGGACCCCAATTAACATTATATATGGACAATTTAATAGGACTATGGTCAGATACATACCTGGGTAAAGCAGATTGAATCAAGAAAGCGATCCAATCTGCTCATAGCTGCTCTTTCTTGTTTATTAGACCATGTATACTTCCTCCCCACCATTGGCATGTCTATTAATTCATTTCTATCGATGAACTCAGAAAATTGTTCCATACACAGTGATTCGTCGACCCCCTTCTTCTCGTAAGAGAATCTTACAACATTAGAATCCCCTCCAATGCACCATGGTCCAGGCCATTGAGACAACATATCTGAGATCGAGCCCCAAAAATCTTCTCTCTTTGAGGCCCAAACATCTTCTCTCTTTGTGTGATCATCTCTTTGAATGAGATCATGCTGGCTTTAGGCAACATTAAGGGGAAGTATGTTCAAACTGTTGACCTTGTTTTGTTTTCATCGGTAATTGTTCTTAAGATCCTAGAAATCAAGTGCCCAAACCATTAAATGAGCAGGTGTTCCTCTGAGAGTTATGACAGGCATGGAAATGGTCACTGTAGTTGCCATGAGTACACTTGTTTCCTTGAGGAGTACAATGTGCACAAATTCATTTTACAATAAGTTGCCTGATGATATAGGCAGTTTCTTTGAATGCAACCAACCTGGCTTTTGGCAACATTATGCGGCGACATATCTGTATGTACATACATATACATTGACTTTTGTCTAAATTCGATCATGTTTAATAATTAAGTGAATAACAAATTAAAGTGTTCTTCAGTTGGGAGAAAACTTTAAACTTTTGACTGCATCATTGGAGCTTGTGTTGTCTTCAAGGGAACCAAAATCGATTGGTGTGATTTGAATTTCTTTATTAATTAGGTTACTAATCTGAAATTCATGGGTCTGCTAAATGTAAAGAGCTAGGAATGGCTGAAATTGTTGGTGCTCTCCTTTGTTCTACTAGTCACTGAAAAATACCATTTCATATATATATATATATATATATAATGATATTATCACTATATTTCATCAGGGAGATGGTCTTTGTTCTATTTGCCCTATAGGGACCATTTGTTTTTCCATTTAAATATCTCTAGCGTGTTAGACCATCATGCCTTTTTGTTATGCTTCCCCAGTTGATCTTATCCTTTATGCTTATTTTCTGCCTTGTATATTATTGTCAGACCTTGTTTCTAGTGATTCTAACCTCATTTGATGATGATGGGTTTTTGTGTGTGTGTATTTTTTTAAACCTTCATATAGGCAAAAAGACTTGAAATGTCCATTGCTATAAGGCATCGTTTCAATCGTCACATAAGGGGGCAAGATCTATATAGGACCTGTTTGCACCTGTACCTCTGAGACAAATGGAAGCAAGGAGTCACGTAAGGGGGGAAGACATACCCATTGAAAGAAAATTGCCTCTTAGCAAATAAGCACATGTTAGACCTGTTTGTACTGTATCCAACAACGCTTGCAAGACCTGGTGGAGCAGCACATTGCCAATGCACGAGAGATTCTTGAAGAAAAGCACAAAGAAGAAAAGAACATGGAGACCACAGAGGAAAGAATGATGAGTAGGTTGATCTTGTAGTTTGTTTGTTATGGTTTTCTTGTTTCTGCGTTAGTGTTTTTTTTTTGGGAGGAAATAGTTTGCTTGATGATCTATTTGTTTCTGTTGTACTAGGGCTTCTATTGTGTGTTTTAAAAGAAATAGTTTGTTGTTGTTCATGTTAGATGAGAATGATGAAACTAGAGTCTGCTGTTGTTCCTGTGTTTGATGAGAATGATGAAGAAAGTTTGATGCTCTTCCAGTGTTCTACGGGTGTCAGCTGTTTCTTTTTCATAGCCTTGTTTCATTTCTTTGTTGCTTTGTTTCTGTTTTAGAATTTCAGAATTTCTAACTTTTTCATAGCCTTTGCCGGACTGCTTCACACCTGATGCATATTCTATACAACATAGGGATGTTTTCTGTTCAGGATTAGATTAGGAAATGAGAATGATAACATGGCGCGTCTTCCTTGGGGCTTGGACTAGTAATTGGACTACAGGTGGGTTATACTTTCAAAATTCAGCACATATTTTCAAAGCTTGGTGGGACTAAAGTTGGTTGAGTAACTGCTAAGTAGAGAACAGAGGACTCTCCGAGAAATCGGTCCGAGTAGTGCTACATGGACCGATCCAGAGCCCATGTAGCATTTCAAAAAAGTTTGAAATGCTACATGGGACCGGTCCAGAGCCCGGGCTCTGGATCGGTCCATGTAGACTTTTTCAATCGGTCCCTGATGAGTTTTGGCCGTATCTGAGTTAACTCAGTCAAAACCAGGTAGAAACTTGGTTGCCTTGGCCAAGACTAGGTCAAAATTCATGAAACCATTTGGAGATTTTATATATTCAGACTTGAGTCTTGATTTTTAACCCGGCCGAGTCACTGGACTTGGTGGCTTTCCAAATATGAGGAAATTAAGTTGTGTTTCTGAGTGTATGGTGTATGGTTACAGCCCTATGTATCAGCTATTAGAAATGTTGATTTGGTTGGGATAGCCACATACTGTATCATTGCTGATCAAGGCTACTATAGTTTTCTTAACATGTCTTAATTTTAAAACAAAAACAGCTCAAATGGTAACTTAAAAAACTACATTAGATTCAGATGGTTTCTTTCTTCTTCTTTTCTTTTTTTTTTTTTTTCTTTTTTGGTATTTAGCCCCGTGAAGTTTCAATAATTTGTAAAGAAGCCCCTTTTGTTTCAATATTTTCATATAACACACTACCATTTGTAGCTTGGTTGGACTAGTGACCAGCAGCCAGAGTAAAATGACACTTTACCCATCCGTTTTATCCCTACGTATAAAATTTCAAAATTTTGAATTTATTTTTCTCTAAAACTTGAAACATAGATAATATCTATAATACATTGGGAATCGTAACGTTGTTGCTGTGGATAGCACACCTACACCCACAGCTCCCTCCTGGGATCGATCCTTGTAAGGGTAGCATTCCTTCAAGTCTCCTGGCCATTAGTCCAACCAAGCTAAAAGGAAATATCTATAATGCATTTAGTGGTAGAGAGTAACCCTACATAAACTCATTTTTATTAATATAATTTTATTTAATCCAAATTAATAAATACTATGATTTTAATACTATACTTGCACTCTCTACTGTTGGGTTGATGACAGATTCAAAATACATGATAAGGTTTTATGTGCATTAGAAAGTTATTACGAGAGAACCCATGCCTAACTAAAAACCCTAATTATACCCTCCTCACTCCGCATCCACTTCCTTTCACTGTTTGTGAAGGTCATGGGAGTGACGGAGTCTCGAAATGGGGATGCAAATGGGAAGAAGAGGGATGCAAACCCAAATGAAAATAACTCATCATCATCCATTCCAAACACACATTTCTCTTCAAACTTTACAAGAGATGGTCCCTATATCCTTTCCATAAATATAGAAGAAAAGGCAAAAAAAAAAAAGTAATGGTCCCTATATCCTTTCCATAAATAGAGAAGAAAATGCAAAAAAAAAAAAAAAAAATCTCGTAACATGAGCCACCATCGAGGATCTAAAAATCACAATCATTATTGTTTAAAAGAGACATAAAGAAGCACCAAAAACGAGATCTTTCTTACTTATAACCCAGGGTATCTCTCGCCCAGCCTGGTCTAAGGGCATTTGGCCCTAAGCTCGAAGGACACTTGATTATGAACCGCCGATAACTAATTCCTAGGGGCACATGCAAATCCTCCTATCCACATGCATCGAGTAAAACTATGGAAGGTAGCGAACTGAGGTAGGTGTCGAACACAAGACTTCTCCTCTTTTTGAGGCATAGAGTCTTTGGCCAACAGACAAAAAGCCTGATTAAACCCACACTAAGACATAAATCTAAAAATAAATAAAAAAAAAAACAGAATTTCCAAATTCATGGGACAGTTTCAAACATGACAACATGCCCAAATCTTTGTGGATTCATAATTGTCAAATGCGGATTTTTCATGCCTAGATGAAAAACGGTGAAGAATCTTCTTGAATTTGGACACCTGGCCTAATCCAAATGTATATCTACTGCAGAGATCACATGATAGTTTTGAATTATCTCATGCTCTTATCAATGAACCAATGTCTTATTTGTGTAACACTACATTTCAATGGAAACACACAACAAAAAAAAAAAAAAGATTATGGGAGAATTAGGTAAGATTTTTTCTCTATCCAATCTAAAAATTTCAAAATACTAGATTACCCAAAAAATCAAAAATAAAAATAAATAAAGCATTTTCCACGGCACTGTGGGATCTTTTAATTTGGGATCCATAAATGTTGCCTAAATGAAATCACATTTTAGTGCCTAAATACTAAATAGACATTGACAACCATACTCTTTTGGAGCTGTTTTTTTGGGTAGCTGAGTGAGAACCAATGGTGAATATCTATTAATAGTGCACAGATGGTCCTTTATTATAGAAAATATATTTATATCTGATAAAGGAGGATTGAGATTGGGAAGAATGACAATTAAAAACAAAAAAGTCTTCTGAAAATGTTTTGATATCATCATACGACTGTAATTTTTAGATCATAGCATGATATTTTCAAAACATCAGAATTACAAACTATATAAACCTTTTTAAGGGGAAGTTCTGTATTTGTTTAAATATAGTTTATTTTATTACTTAAAAAATTATTATCCTTGATAAGATTGGAAGTTCTCAGCATGAACGAAAGCAAATTTATATTATATTATGTTGTTTCTTTATCAAAACCATTTTAGTTTTTAATGTTACCAATAATATGAAAATACTAGAGCATTATTGTTAAATTAACAATTTTCAAATAACATGTTGATATCTAATTATGACTACAATCTTAAAAAAAAAAAAAATCAATGTTGTCAACAGTATCCAGAGATTAGAGCATTATTAGGAAATTAACATTTTCTAATAAAATCATACTGATATCATAAGAGTAGTTATAAGGTGCACATTGTGTGCATTTAAGCTTCCATGTACACCTTGCTATAAGGCCCACTTGGGGATGGGATTGGGGGTATCTCTTAATCTGATTGGGGCATATCTGTGTAAAAAATATGAGCCCCATCCGATAATCCTCAACCCTTCATTGATAGCTAAAAAATTCCACCACTTAAAAAATTGGCCCACTGATCCAATGGTATAGACTGGTTGGATGCGTGTAAGAAATGGGATGAGATTAATTCCGGGGTGTCCTATGTGTTTTGTCCATTTCGGTGGATTATCAGGTGGGCCTCACGATGAGGTGTTTATGGTATGCATGGGATAGCTGATGGATATCATGATATCTTTGAACTTTCATTAATGACATATCATGAATTCATGATGCATGCTTCGAAATTTTATCAATGGAAATGGCTTAAATGAGTATTTGAAGATGCGTGTGAGAATTTATAAAATTCTTCTTTAATGAAGTTGTTTTGTTGCCCTAACTATAATTTTATGGGCTATTTGAATTTGAATTTTTATTTAATTGTTATTCCTTTGATTGTGTGACCGATATTGCAAGATGTTAATTTCAGCAATTCCTTATTACTACTTTTTTTTTATTTTTTTGTAAGTTGGAATTCTTATAATTTACTTTTTTTTTTTTTGCTAGTTGGCCTAGTAGCCAAGGGCAATGGAAGAAACCTACTCACCTAGGGATCGATTTCTACGTGGCATGGGCGGATCTAGGATTTTTGTTAAGGGGGGGCACAATGCATATAAATTAACACAAAAATATATTTATATTAAAACTCAAAAGTAAGTAATATAAAAGTTAACCATTGTTCTTGATTTTGATATAAATTTAATCTCACCGGGGTATTTTTATAATAAATTTAATCTCACAGGGGTATTTTTGTAATTTTACCTAAAAAAGAAAGGGGGGTCACGTGCCCCCCCTTGCCTCTGTGTGGCTACGCCCATGCGTGGCAAGTGTGCTTACCACTTGATTCCCTATAATTTAATTGAGTTTGCTCTTCTGTTTCTAGATACAATTGCAAAGTTCATTTAAAGGTATTCTATTTAAAAATTTTAATTACTTTCTTTATTGGGGTCCATTCTGGGTATTAATAAGTAGGGATGGCAAAGAGCAAACATTGATAAAAGAGGAAGCATGTCTTCAAAGATGATGTGGTTTATCTGTCAAGGACATTAGATTAGATGTAGGATGAGATAAGGCTTAATTGAACACTATATAGAAACAAAATCTAATCTAAGGTTTCCATGTTATGGAGAGATCATATTTGGTTAGATAATAAGAATTTGGGATAGGATTTATGTAGGATTTAGTATAGGAATCATCTAGAAGAAAAAAAAGGGTGAGATCTTAATGAGATTTAAAGAGGATTAGTTGGGGAAAAAATTATATAGATGGGAGGAGGCAGCTCCTAACACCAAGGTTGGTCCACTCAGGGCTTGTTTGGCCACCTTTACTAAGTAAGGTAGAGCGAAGTAAAGCCTTCTTTTACCATACTCTCAAAATTTCCTCCTTCATTTTAAAATTTCAAAATCCCCTTCAAGAATAAAGAACTCCTATAGATACAATACACTATACACCACCAGACAAATAAAAATTAGGGGTCAAATAAAAGTACAAAATTTCCTCCACCGTTTTAAAATTTCAAAATTCCCTCCAACTACAAAGAATCCGTGTGTGTGTGTATATATATAGGGAGGCGGTCCTGTAAGGACCGTCTTTACGGTCCGCACTGTTCGGAACGCCTACTAGGGCTCATCTTATGAACCATCCAAAGTGACTACTCATTCATAACCCCCTTATAAGCACTGACTGCCATGAATTTGTATGGATTCGGATGAACTTGACCGTTGGATTGAGGGTCAATTTTTTTTCTTTGATATAAAGATGTTAAAGTTGTGAGCAATGGATGAAGGGGTTAGAGGTATTAGATTGACTTCAAATTTGATATATAAGTTGACCTCACTTGGATCTTTCAATCCTCCTTTGTCCCATGACCAGTGGGGTCTCACAATGGGTCCCAATAGGCGGTCCGCACCGTAATAAGTAAGGACGGTCCTTACAGGACCGCCTCCCATATATATATAAAATACGGTAATATTCAGGTGAAAATTAGTTCTCACATATTATATGAGAACTTTTTTATGGGGCCCCATTTGGGGATGATAATAATGGGGATGAAAAGATCTATGTGAGACTACCCTAAGTATCAAGTTTGACCAAAAACTCATACTCCTAACCTCTTAATTTATGGTCCACAAGTTTAATAGCTTTATATTTAAAAAAATATTTAATCTTTGATCCAACGGTTCAATCTATTTGGATTTGTGCCAATCTTTAGGATTAATAATAATCAAATGGTCTCTATTGGTTGCTAGGTTTAGATGCTAGGTTTGGATGGATTGCCACTTTGCCCTAAAAAAACGTTATCGCAATGAATATTTCCCTATATAATATACTATTCGCCACAAGCCCTAGTTAACGAGCACTTCTCAGTACAAACTTTCATACTTGTTTCCCTCCTTCTGCTATCATGAATTCACTCTTTCATGGCGGTTCTTCCTCAGCTGCTGCTTTAAAACTCTTTAATGAAAAACCCTACTTTCCACGGAAACCCTCCCTTTTCAACAACACTAGTTTCTTCTTCCAACGCATCTCTCAAAATCCCCACCTTTCTTTCTCTCTCACCACAGCAAAAAGGCCGAAATCAATCAGAAAAACAACGACATGGTGCAGGAATGGACAAGTAGAAGAAGAAGAAGAAGAATGGACTGGATATAGGACTTTCGTGGAATATGGCGGTGCCGCCGCCGCGCTTTTCCGTTTGTGACCCACCCCTCTCTCTCTCTCTCTTATTATCATATTTTTCGTCATGATTCAAACATTAATCTGAACTGTTGTGTTGATTCCATAAAAATCTTTGATTTTGTGGACCTAAACTAAGGAGAAAAGGCTCTTAAGTTGATCTTCTAGTTAGTTGATATAGCCCTAAATGCCTTAAATGGGTTTGGTTCTTCATTTGGCAGGTTACTGTAAGAGTAGGGTTTCTAGTTAAAGCAACTTTTCAATTTGAGTTGTCCACTGAATACTTGTTCTGTAATAATGCAATCTCTATATAAACTTCCCTCAATACCTACAGTTTGCTGAACAGGGGACGATCAAGGGAAAATTGGGGATATTTACACTGCTGTTAGTAAAGATGGCATGACAAGTTTATTCACTAAACTCGATGTTGCGATCGAAACTGGAATTCAGGAAGCCATTGGGGTTGATTTGGTATGATTCAGACTGGGTCTTTGATTGATAGTCATCATTTCAAGCTATTTCATTTCAGCATGTTTATTCAGTACCTGATGAATGTATTTTGGTATTGAGACTACGACTCCATGATGTTTTCTTTCTCAGGTTGCTCTAAATGTCAACAACATTATCGTTTTTGGTGCAAAACCATCGTATTTCCGTCATAGAATTTCTACAAGTCTTCGTCGTGGTTGTCTTGCCGAAAAGGTTGCTATGATTGCTATCGGTGTTATTTCTGTTGTAAAAAATTGATGGAGTTTGCATATTCTTTACTCCGTTTAATCCATTACTTTCAATGGATTTTGAGCATTGTTGCTATGTTGGACTTCAGTACATGAAGCAAATGTAATTTGGTGATTTTCTTGTTTTGGTTTTTCAGGTTTTAAAAGGTATAGTTGACGGATGCAAACAGTCCGACTGTGATTTTAACGGAGAGGTATTATAAAATTTTTAATAAATTAATGGTGCTTTAGTGCTTTTGTGTTACAATAAATGATTTCATTGAAGATATAAAATCTGGCATAATACTTCACACTGTTTCCTAAGGTGTTAATGCTTAATTCTGCTTTATTATTATCTGAGCAGGTCTGTCTTCAATTCAGTAGGCACAGTTTGTTTCTTTTTTTTTTTTTTTTTTTTTATTTGGTTTTCAGAATATAAAATATTTAAGTCTTGTTGGGCCCCTTGTGAATTGTTGTTATTTGGTCGAGCAATTGTTTTGGCCCCATCATACATTCCATTGTTTATGTGAGTTTTACTGCATTTTACATCATTAGGTTCACATAATCTCTATCATTTGATGGGCATTGTTGTTATTGTGATAACTGAAAGGTCTCCATTGTCACTTTGGGGTTGAATGGCTCATATTAAAATAGCATATAATGGTAAGGCTGCAACAAGATGGAATCATAAGAAGAAACAGGTTTTAAAATGTAAATCAGCTACTGAGAGTAAAAGAGTTTTTTAGTATATGTTTAAACAAATTATAAACGACAACCATTATTTAGTGATGTCTATTGACTTTATTGTTGTCCATTGATTGTCTGCAGTAACTGGGAAGGGTAAATTGCAAATGCCTAATGATTGCGAGTGCAATCAGCGATGCTGAAAAGGGTCTTTCATGCAGAATTTTTAATCTTTTTCCCCTTCTTTTAGTCAGGGCATATGTTAAGCAAAATCATGAAGCTTGAGAACATATTGGTTTATTCCCAGTTATTTTTATAAGAAACACAAGTCACATCATAACATATCTGTACCTTAAACTAACTGCAATAGAAGAGCAATTTATTCAAGAATTCCAGATCACCTATCACACTAATGCATAAAAGGATAACAAAGAGGGGCATTTTAGTCCTTTTTTCTGCATACAATAATTACACTACTTCCCCTGAGGCAGCCCTACTGAAAAGAATTATCGGTTAAAATCGGAGTTAAGTACATTTACCGGATCTTCTTATCCTTATTTAGATGGATTAATGGTGATAGCTCTAATCATCAAACTTACAAATTTATAGCAGCTGAGTCCCATGGATTAGGGGCCCGCTTTGTCTGTTAGAGTGTGGTGGTTCTAAATGTTTGCTGCAGGAAATATATATCTTTGTGCAATTTCTGTTTTTTATAGTCCTGTCTGTAGTACATAGATGAGATCCGTTCTGCACTTATGTTCATACCAAGTGCACTTATGTTTTTTATATAGATCATGTGCCTTGCTAAAATTCCTTCTCTCTGTACAAAACACAAGATTTGCAGGTGTATGTGAATGCAATATGAATGTATGTTTTGTACTAATGTAATAGTGTCATAATGTGGAATTCACAATTTTTAACTATTGTGTTTTGTAGATGGATGGTGGAGATTCCTGCTTTGAAGGAAACTATGGCCTTGATGGCTTTGCTATTGGAAAAGTGGGAAAGTATTCTGTCATAGATGGAGCAACTATTGTTGCTGGAGATGTTCTCATTGGTCTTCCATCTAGTGGGATCCATTGTGGCGGATTCTCCCTCGTTAGCAGGTAATTCTTTACTTCAAGAGCATTGTTACATTATTTTCTCGCTTGAAACATCAGTATCCAAAACCCCACCTGCCGGCCAGCACACACATTTCACGTTTCCAAGGCTTGGGATCCCAAATTTAGGTTCATGCTAAAATTTCTTTCCATGCTTGGCAATTCCCCTCAAGTTCTTAATCAAATGATTACTGCAATTCTTGTATAGGGCTTTGGCTCAAAGTGGTCTGTCATTGAAGGACCAACTTCCTGGAGGCAGTGGTAAGCCAATCACACTTGGGGAGGTTCTAATGACTCCAACTGTCATTTATGTCAAGCAGGTCATCCCTTAGACACAAACACCTACATTTCAATCAAATATACTGCTGAATATTTGGTGTATAGTAATTATTAACACTTACCATTTGTGTTTTGAAAAGGTTCTTGATATTATTAGCAAGGGTGGCGTAAAAGGCATAGCCCACATCACTGGTGGTGGTCTCACGGACGATATACCCCGAGTCTTTCTAGAGGGCCTTGGAGCTACTATCTATCAAGACTCTTGGGAGGTCCCTGCTGTATTCAAATGGATACAAGAGGTAATAAACAAATTCTTATCAGAAGCTACATATTAATATGTTAAGCCAACATCAAAAGTATAATACTAGTGGTTATAACCAATGGTCTAATTCTAGACAGTTTCTGGTTAAAAAAATGTGTATTCAAGGCGGTCAGCTTCTTATGATAAATCTCAGATATCATTTAACAATGCCTTGTGGAAATTTGGCACATTATATCCAGCAGGATTTAGGTCCCTGTAGATGTGGTATTTACTGGCAGCCACTTAGATTGGTGATCATCCCAGGCATTTAATTGGTGACAATACCTTCTGCGTGAGACATTTGGTGGGGTTTTAGTGGATGCTGTGGTTGTGGTGCGAAGACTACATTTGAGCATCTAATGTTTAACAGGAAGCAAGACTATTGGCTAAACGAGGGGCTTTTTTTTCTTCTTAAGGAACAAGGGTGTTTGGGCTTGTTCAACCGATGATGGTTACCAAACCACATTCTATATGAAATAATTTACAGCTCACATTCAACTGTAAATGGCCAAAATTCTGGACCTTGGCTTTAACAAATCCAAATGTTGGTCTTAGGCTTGGACTTCAGTTTCAGGGCTTCATGATGGGGACCTCAGTTTTATCCTAGAAAATAAATGAGTGGGGCTTAGAGTTGATCAGGATCATGTCAAACCAGTGGTTGAAACTAGTTGTCGATTGAAGATGTTCATATTATTTTGTTCTTTTGGATTGGACCTGTTGCCCCTAGTTGGTGTGGTACATATTTCGAAGTGGTAAGCTCTTGCCATAGTTCTAATGCACGTGCAGGCTGCTCTAACCTAAGTTTTCCTTTTTGTAGATGAATTTAATATTAGTAAAAACATGTAAATATGTTCATGTGTAATTAGAAACATCTGGACAAGACAACATTACTATTTGATGATATTGATTATACAGGCTGGAAGAATTGAGGATGCAGAAATGAGGAGAACATTCAATATGGGTATTGGGATGGTTCTTGTTGTCAGCCCAGATGCAGCAGGTAGAATACTTGGAGAACAACATGGATGTTATTCAGCCTATTGCATTGGTGAGGTCACAAGTGGGGAAGGTGTCACCTACCGGTGACATGCGTGTGTGCTCCAGCCAGGTCTAATATGTAGTCCTGATAGTTTTGACGAGTGACACGTTTGGCAATGGCCAGGCCAGCCCCAGCTTGGGATATTTAGGGCATGTTTGGTATTGTTTCGGTGGTGTTCCCAATTTTGTGCTTAAATCAGGTTTTGTTGAGTTGTGTGGAGATTATACTATGGAGAACTTGTTTGGCAACTTTATACTTTGCCAAGAATATATGAAGTTCAAAACTTGTTTGTATACATTATACTCTGCTGAGAATATATGCAGTACGAAACTAGTTTTGCTTCAATTGACGGAAGCAAGAGAATCATTGGATTTGTAATGTGAGATTGGCCTTTAAAAATTAGAACATCGTAAATTCATAGAATTTACAATGTGAGCGTGTTCATATCCAAGTCATTAATCATAGAAGATAACTCTTGTGCATGTAAAATAACTGTTCCTATAGGAGATGCATGCCTGATTTTTTGGTTAAGTTTATTGCATCAATTGGATTTTCGTACATCTTGTGAAAAAAACAACTCTATCTACATGTAAATGAGGGTGTTTAGATATAAGATGAGTTATGTTTTAAGGAGTCTAAAGATAACCAATTACAGGCAAATAGAGTTTCGGCAAGCAAGTTAATGATTTGGACAGGCCTTTGGGTAATCTTGTAGATCCTGAGAAAAATAAAAAGAAATCAATTAATTAGCTATTTCTGATTTGATTCAATCATATGAAAGGATCTAGTGTTTAAAAACTCAGAAACTCTACTTTCCATGAAATTTTTATGATGTGGGTATCTTGAGGTATTTGACCCAACAGGACTGACTCCCCCATGAGGCCAGCTTAAATCCACACAAATGCACACGATGGAAATCTAGGGTGTGTTATGATTTCATTTATTATTATTTGAATCTTTCTACATTCCTACAAAGATTAATTGGGTGGCTTAAATTTTAATAGAATTGCTGTGATTCGGGTTGGCGTTTCTTGATTTTTGTGTCGTCATGTCGTCCTTGGATACTAAAGAAATACTTCTATGTTTTTCTTCAAAAAAATGGTTTGCACCCCTCTCTGCCTCACTTTGAAATCTGTTCAATCCATAACCAATCCCACACCACCACTCACAGAGAGACACAAGTAGAACTAGTGGGAAACCAGATAGAGAAGCGTGAGGTAACACTTCTCACCCAAAGTGACAGGGAACGTCCTTAGGATAAACACTAATCACAAGGCGCGAGACCATCCAAAAAAAAAAAGCATTTGACCATGATCAATTCTGGAAGCCTACTTGGATATTGAGCATTTACTTGTAAGAACTGAATTCCTTGCAATGGGTAGTTGCAACCCCGTAAAATTGAATCGCGAAAATCATTTCTTAAATAGAGTCATATATGTGTGGACAATATATCTATTTTATATGGATCCGTTTTATTCTTTTTATTCTTGATCGAGCCTGATCATAAAAAATTATCATGGCCAGTTCCTTCGGGGAAAACCAAATAAAACTGCACACCAGGCTTATTTCTTTACTTTTCTTTTCCCTAGAACGTAGATTCAAATCAAAACCACCAAAACAAACAGAAAAAAACCCACAAAGATTCCCCAAACAAACGCAAAATCCTAGGGGCCCAATTCTTTCTTTTTTTCCAGCTGGTCATTTTTGAAGTAAAGAGAATAGCAGCACAGAGTAATGAAATCCTAAACATGGACTCCTTTGCTTCCATTTGTCTCAGAGGTACAGGTACAAACAGGTCCCATATAGATCTTGCCCCCCTTACCTGACGATTGAAACCAATGCCTTATATATAGCAATGGACATTTCAAGTCTTTCTGCCTAAATGAAGGTTTAAAATACACACACAAAAACCAGTCATCATCAAATCAGGTTAGAATCAATAGAAACAGGGTCTGACAATAATATACAAGGCAGAAAATAAAAATAAAGGATAAGATGAGTTAAGGAAGAATACAAAATGGCACAAAGAGGCGTGATGGTCTAAGTAACACACTAGAGATATTTAACTGGAGAAACAAATGGTCCCTAGAGGGCAAGTAGAACAAAGGCTATCTCCCTGATGAAATATAGTGATAATATCATGATATATATGAAATGGAATTTTTCAGTGAGTAGTTGTTACAACCTGACTCGAGTTAAACTTGTTTAGTACTAATTAATTATTTTTAGTTAATTAAATTATACTTAGTTACTAATTAAGGTAAATTAGGATTTTCTCAAATTGCATAATATGCATGTCATTGTGGCATCATCGTGTGTATCTCGATGAGCACGCCGATTTTCATATTGCACTTTACTTCATTTAATCAACGGTGGATGAAGTGGGCCATCATTTAACTTAAAATAAAAATACACAAATTTAGTGAACTTTTGTGCAACAAGGGGCATTCAGATCCCGTTAAACCAACTCAATCCATTCCATTCGTTTCACCGTGGCTGGGAGAGAAGAACCCATTACTCTCATTTTTTTTGCCTCTCCATTTCTTCTCCTTTCTTTCCATTTGCTAGGAGAACGTTGTTGCTTGGATTTTTGAGGGATAGGTTGAAGTCATCCTCATCTTCATCGTCTTCTCCACCTCTTCATTCTCATCCAATTTGGTGACAATTCTTCATTCTTCCCCAAGCATAGTAGTATTTGTATAGGTGAAGTCAAGCATGGAGGTCTTCTTTATCTTCATCTTCTCCATCCTTCTCTTAAGCCTTGTTGACAAGAACCATATTCTTCAAATTGAGTCAAAAGACTCATATTTACCATGCATAAACATTCATTAGCATGTTTCTTGTGGATCCTTTGATCAGGGTTTGAGATTTAGGGGTTTTGAGTCATTTGAGCAAAAGATTAGAGAGGGCTTGGAAAGCTAATTTGAGGCAAGTATAAGTGTTAATTTGAATTACATATGGATTTCCCTTATGATTGATTCAGTTATTCTATTTTGATTATGCTAGCCTGTTAATTTTGAATGAATATGAAATGGGTTTGATTTCTTTTATGAGTTGATTGAGAGGCAAATTTGATAAATGGATTGGTTGATGTAGGCTCTAATTTCCTACATGTTTGTGGTTTGGAGAAGCTCAAAATGAGTTTTGAGAAGTTAGAAGACCCCTCTCAATGGGGAATGAATTATAGAGCCTGATATAGAATTTTCGACCATAGTCTGTGTCAATTCGATCTGCCGAATTCTTCAATTCGGTTGACCGAATTGACAGCAAAACTAATCTCCAATCTCTGGACCAATTCGGTCAACCGAACTGCAAAGCCCGGTCGACCGGACTCAAGCACTTGGTCGATCGAGTGGTCTACTTCAGCTGACCGAATTCCCCCACATTTTCTCCCAACATTTTCTCCCACTTTTAAGTTAGGAAAATGAACAGGGAGACTTTGTAGGGCCATCATTTGGCACCTTAAACACTTCTATGCCCAATGGAAACTTCTAAGAGCATGAGATATCTCTAGAGGCTGAGATAAACTCATGTTTACTATTCGGGAATCTATCACCATGCCATGGATATTAGTTTAGTGAACCTTTGTATTTAATTACACAATGTGACACCAAATAGAATAGTAATACATGGATTCTCTAAACCTATATTGAATTGGATGGTGAGGAACAATGAATGGTTAGATTAGATTGGCTAGTAAATTCCTTGATTCCTTAAATTCAATTGCATTTCATCTTGATATTGAATATTCTCATTGACTTCGAGGTGTTTTATCAATGCATTATATATTAGTATATTTCTAATTCGATTAGTATTCGGAGTTGATCCCTTTGTAACACATATGGATGTGTACAATTAATATTCGATTCGATTTGAGATCCTGAGATTATAAGGTTAAATATGGACACTCTATGCACATCCATGTATTTATTCGATTCGATTGAGTCGGCACTACTTAGCTTCAACCTTGTGATACCTGACAGGATTAAACTTGGTTTATTATTCAAGACTATTGGAGTAAGTCATCCCATGCCCATGCATCAACATTCATGCTGAATGGACGTTTTGAAATCCTCTCCCTCTCTGCCACCTTTCTCACCTGCCCTATTCCACCACCGCAATCGCTACCCTCCTCCTCGGACTCTCCAACGAAGTTGCCAATCACCATTACTCTCGCAGGATCTAATGGACAGGTGATTGGAGAGAAAGTGGCTGTAGCATTGATTGTCGCAGGCCTTGTCGTAGTGGTGGCAGCATCCATAGGTACATATCTTTACTCCATCTGCATACAGCGAGCGAAGAAGCCAATGATATAAATCCTAACATTGACGGTACCAATGCCCTCGGTGGCGATGATGGTTTACGGCGCCCTTAGCTCTGAATTCCATGAATTGCCAGCTTCCTTCATTGAAAATGCATTGGCTGTGCAGTAATATTGCTATGATGCTAGGAGTGGCCATCAATTCCGATTAAAGAAAGAGGTTGATGACTTCGCCGAAATGGGAGAGGTTCCAAGATACAAACCCAGAACATAAAAGCAGAGAATCCAATGTTTCACATACAACGAGTTCACGTCCAACTCTTATCTACCTCAGCAAGCACTTGCCAAGTTTCAAGAGTAAGTTCATTTTATTTTTCTCATTCATCACTATTGAAATATGTATTCCAAATTGTTGTCTTAAGAGAGCTCTCTGCATCACTTGTTCTCACTAATGGTTTTCAGTTCGTGGTAAAAGTAATCAGCTACATGTTAGATCTTGAGACAGAAAAGGCAATAGGAAGGAGACATCAAGTTGAAATAGACAGAAAAAAATTCGTTGTATGATGTATGCATTTGTACTGATAAAGGCCGGCCATCGATTCCGATCAAAGAAAGATGTTGACAACTTCACCCAGATGGGAGGTTCCAAGATACAAACCCAAAACCTAAAAGCGAAGGATCCAATGTGTCACATCCCGGACCCGAGAATCCCCTGATTAGCTAATAACATGCTTAATGAAATGCACTTAAAACCATTACACCATATGAAAACATGTGTGGCCCAAAATTATCAAAAAGGTCATAAGTTCTACCTAGTGGGATCAACACCTTATTAATCTACCTAATCCATCACAAAACCATCCAAAACAAACATTAAGTACCTAATCATGATTAATTAGGAGTAAAGCAAACTTAGGCGGGGTCGGGGTCGGGGTCTTACACAATGTTTTACATACAATGAGTTCACCTCCAACTCTTAATTACCTCAGCAAGCACTTGCCAAGTTTCCAGAGTAAGTTCATTTCATTTTTCTCAGTCATCACTATTGAAATGTGTATTCCAGGCTGTAGTCTTGAGAGCTCTCCGCATCACTTGTTCTCACTTCTGGTTTTCAGGTCGTGGTAGAAGTCATCAGCAACATGTTAGATATTGAGACAGTAAAGGCAACAGGAAGAAGACATCAAACTGAAATAGACACTGTAGGTGCACGAAATTTCACGGACCCGGAGGCGGTGAGTTCAAGACCCACTAGAAAAGAAGATGTGATGCCTTGAATAGAACCTGAAAGGGGGAAGAGGAAAAGAGCAGTCAAAGACCCTGGCTGTGGGCAGCGCAAGGTTCTCCGATGCCTAAGTCAGTGTAAGAATGTGACAGTAGGGTAGAGATATTAGAGAGACAGAGTAACGGCTCTGTAAGTAATGGGTTGTTTGTATGCGTACCTTTGGAGGAGACTAAGTCCTCTATTTTATACAGTCATAAGGATCTAATATCGTAGATAAGTATCACAGCGCGATCGATGCGATTCCCTCAATCAGGGCAACCGTTTCAGTTGATCCCACTCCTTTAATTTAGGTAACCGCTCAGTCAATGCCTATTCCTCAATTACAGTCGTAACGTCGCCCATTCCCCTTAATGTTCGCTGCCTCATAAACCATTCCGCCACGTCTCTCGGTCGTTACGCCACGTCTCTATCGGGGATGATGGACGATGCCCTTTGTCCGAGATAGGTGGCCGAGACGGAGGTGAAGACATCCGAGGTTGGATACATCCGAACTGAGGTAAGATCGAGCTGAGGGAGGTGCGTGAGCAATGCAAGCAAGTCTACCGAGCTGCGTGGCAGGGACGAGCTTTTTGCCGAACTGTGAAGGGTCTTTTGGTGCTATAGCCGAGACCGAGACTATTAACAAGTTCGGTTCCGAAATGGCACGTGATTCTCCTTCATTATTGGCGGAGTGGGCCCAATCTCGGTGTTCGAGGAACGCCCCCACACAATTTCCCCCTAGCTTTCGTTCTTCGGGAGTTAAAGAACTCTCCGAAGTCGGGAGCTATAAATAGAGAGATGTCCAAGGCCGAACGACTCGTCTTCTTTGGAGCTTGTCTCTCCTTGACGCTGTGCTGACATCATCCTGCCCTTTCCCTATACCCTCGCGTCATCCCGAAATATCTTAATGACATTAAGTACCGTGATACGATCGAGGAGGAAAACAAGACGATGATGCCACGTGTCACTGCTCGGATGGTGGCTCGTTTATAGAAAGATCCGTTCCCCGTGTTTAGCGCGCAGAACGATCCTTCGTAGACGGATGAGCGCAGATTACTCGTGCTTGGGAAAGGCAGCCTTGGTCTATAAATAAGGCCTTTCTTCTTCTAGGTGATTCAATCCTGAATGTAGAAGTTTGAAATTTTTAACAGAAGAAGATTGGGGCTTGGCCTCCACGGAGCTAATATTCGTTGGCAGGAAGAAAAACGTCTGTCTTTACAAACTAACTAAGCTTGAAGCTTTGTCCGGTGTAATAACGATGGCCAGTTCCTCTTCAGCGGGAGGAAATTGCCCCTGGTCGTCCTCTGCCTGTGCTATCTCTCTTGAGGCTTCTGGCCAACTGTGCTATCTCTCCTGAGATAGATCTTGAATGATCTCTTGGTGACAGGAGATAAGACATCTAAATCAAGAGATAGCGCAGAATTTATTCTGGGCAAGAGACCTGGAACTCCTCCAAATTGAATTCTGCTCGTCTCGTGGTGTTACTCTTCTGTGAAGAACGTGCCTTTCAGGAGGAGGAAGAACACATCTTTCAGAGACAAATTTTGTGAGGAAAGAGAGAAATCGAGTGATCCATTGTATTGGACTTCATGTAATGAAAATGACTTAATATAAAATCAAATTTCTCTGTCGTCCAATCTCTTTCTCTGTGTGTTTGCTTTGCATATATGATTGCATTTGCTTGATCATTCCTGTAGCAACAATATCTTTTCTTCATGATGTGGAATGTGCCTTTGGAAGTAATCTTGAGGACTGGAATCGTGCCGAGCTGGACATCTGCCGAGATGGGGCATTTTACCGAGCTGGGGCTTCTGCCGAAATGAACCGCCGAGCTGGGGTTCCTGCCGAGCTAAAGCTTTCGCCGAGCTTGAGATCTCTTTGGGATGCGCAGCGAGAAAAATCTGCAAGGACCCTGGTTGAGTGCTGGGAGTCCCCAACTCTTCGAGGTTGGAAGCTGTACTGTCGAGGATTGAATCCGAACTGATGAGATTCCTTGGATATCAAGTTTCTGACTTCAGATCGGATTGCTGACCTTCATGTCCATCCGATGTCGCTTCGCTATCCGCGGTATTAAATGTCTCGCCTTGACCGTGCGCGAAAAATAGGCTGACGGTGCCACGTGTCGCTTCTCCACGGGATGCGTAGTCTTTTCAAAACGGCGCATGTGGCGGCTGATCAATAATAAACGCGGTCTTTTTCGAAATTCAAAATGACGCTGTGTCTTTCGAAACGACGCCATGATGGGTTGTCATTATTGAATGTAACCTTCTTCTTACTATAAATAGGGGAGCGCCCCTTATCATTTCTTCTTCTTCTTCTTCTTTATTCCGCATTTTGCTGTGAAAGAGAAGAATTTCTTGCAGAGGGTTTCACAGGGAAGACTGTCGATCGACGAGAAGTGCTTTAGGAATTTTCTCCATCTAGTCTCATCCTTGCTTTCTGTCTTCGTAAGTTTTCTTTTCCCTATCTTGCTCATTTCTGCATCTGGGGTTCCATTCTCCCTTTTGATATCCGCTTTTACCCCTTTCTCTAGAAAAATGGGCATCTATAGTTACTGGTTAGAATCCGAGGGTGCGCTAAGAGACCTTAGGGTTAGGTATCAGATTCCTTAGGATGTCTTCCTTAAGGCTCCCAAGCCCAATGCCTATATTGATGGTAGCATCTTCGGTGTCTGGATGTCATTCCCCTTAGTAGCCATAATAGAGGGCGGGGTCCAGTTTCCCCTTAATCCCTTGCTCAGCGAGTATCTTCGAGCTTGGCACCTCTGTCCGTGTTAGTTGATGCCAAACAACTTCAAAATCATAATGGGCACTGCCGCGCTCAATAATATTTTAAAGATTGATTTAGGTGTTCATAATATTGAGGACGCCTATGATCTGTGTAAGTCGGGAGGGAACTTTTACCTCCGAGTTAAGTCACGCCGAACGACATTCGTTCGTGCCTTAGAAGATTCGAACAAATACGCCAGGGACGATCGCCTGCTCGTCTCAGGTAACTGGGAGTTCGGTGATGACGAGCCGATGTCGCAGAGGTTCTTCCGGATCCCTCGCCGTCTCGGCACACCACTAAGTAAATATAGCTGTTTTTTTAATTCGGTTTTGATTTCTGGTTGTATCTTGTTTTCTGTGCAGCCGAACTGATGTCCTGTTTTGCAGACGATCGTGAAAGGAGAAGGGAGGCCAGGCGAGTGGGCTGGGTGAAGAATGAAGCCTGGTTTCGGTCTGTAGAGACTTACCGAGGCCACGAGGACAGGGCGGCTTTCGCCCTTTTAGATTACGCGCCGAAATACTGCTCTTACAAGAAGAGTCTCGCCCATCGCCAAGCTGTCGAAGCCGACTTTGAGAAGACTGAAGTCGAGGAGGAAGAACAAGAGCAGGCTGCGGACGATACTGAGGGCCGAGCTGCATCAGGGGCTGAAACATCCACATCCGGTTCCGATCCCGAGGAGGACCAATCGGCTGAAGAAACCTCAAATACTGCGACAAGCAGTTCGGGAGAAAAATGACCGATGGATAAAAACAAGAACCGCCCGAAGCCACCTGTGAAGAACCTTCGGGCTGCGGCCTTCGGGGGTGTGGCTTAAGGCGTTGATGCTTCTTCTTCCAGGCCTCCTTCTACCACGCCTGTCACTGCTGCTCCTCCGTCTTCCTTAGCGATTGTAGCCCGAACTCCCGCAGTTGCTACCGACGAGGCAGCGCTGGAAGAGGTCTGCCGGGGTAAGAGGGCCATAACCGAGGGTCAGTTGGCCCCAACACCTGTGCAGAGGGGAGCTGGCCCAGCAACGGCGGTCCAACGGTCTATAGCGGCGCCCTGGAAACCAAGTTTTCTGCTTCAGCCAGGAAGGTCGTTGACCGTAGAAGATTGCCTTGGCGGGAACCCATATGTGGTGGCTACGCTAGGTGATGCCTGCACTTTGCCCCAGGACATGGAGAAGCATGATGAGCTTGACGACGTCGTGCTTCTAGTATCGCAGATGGAATCCGCCCTCAGCGTAAGTTTAACCTTTTTCGCCATACTTCTGTGCTGAACTTCGGTAGCAGCCATCTGAAACTTTGTTTTCTTCGCAGATTGTACAAAAATGCCACATCTCAGTGCGAAGGATCCAGCGAGCCAAGAAAAACCTGGCTAAAGCTGAGGCCAAAGCTGAGGAGTATAAGAAGTCCTTGGAAGATGGCAAAGATAGGATAAAAGAGTATGAAGAAACGTCTCGTGCCATTTTCTCTGAGCTTGACAAGGCGATAGCAGAGATCGAAGCGGGGAAAAAGAGGGAGGCCGAGCTTCAAAAGAAAACTGCCGAGCTTGAGAAGGAGAAGGCCGAGACCGAATCCAGAATCCGGTCTGATATCAACAATGCATATCTTGAAGGATTCCAGGAAGTTGAAGCCGAGTATGCGGCCCAAGTGGTCGGCATAAGGGATGATTCCTGGGAGATGGGCTGGAAGGCCGCCCTAGTAAAGGCGGGAATCCCCAACGACCATCCGGCTTTCCTGAATCCTGACAAGTTTTCAAGCTCGGCACCTATGCCCGATTTGCCCCATACTCTCGAGGTGCCACCCGTTGCGACCGAAGCTGCAGCGGTCGAGCCCCTTCAGCTTGAGATTGAGGTCATCCAGGTAGAAGGCGATGGATCTAGTGCCCCTGCTTCCTGACTGTCTTCATATCTTTCTTTGTAGTTTCTTTTTTGGGGAATGTCCCTTTTGTTTTTGAGTCATGCTCGTTCGATGTATCCAACATTTGAAGAGGAATGAAAAACGGTTTTGCAATCAAATTGTCTCTGTTTCATTCTTGAACTTCAATGTCTTTAGCAACTTTTTGCTGAAATAAATATGTTTACCAAATATGCCCACGTAGTAGCTTTAGCTCATGAACCAAGAACCCAAGGGAGCAAATTCGGTAAGGATCTTGTCCGAACTCCATGTTGCTTTTGCTAGTCTCAGCACGAGTTCCGATTTAGTTAGAACATGACAAGCCGGTTCTTTACCAGTAGTGTAGTCCGTATCTGCCAGTGATCTGGTATAAGTACCGAGATCGTCTGTGGCCGAATTTTTGCTGACATGACCAGCTGGTTCTTCACCAATGGTGTAGTCATTACCTTGCCAGTGATTTGGTATATGCACCGAGATCTTCTGTAGCAAAGGTATGGAATCCTGCCAGTGATCTGGTAGGAGTACCAAGATCTTCTGTGGCGGATGCATGGCACATCCTGTTGGTGTATAAACCGAAACAAGGATACCACATTGGCACTTCTACCAAACTGCAAGAGGATTTTACCGAGCTCTATGACTTATGAAAAATCGAAATGTCAAGGAACAAAAGAATAACTTTATTGATGCTTGAAAAGTCGATTACAAGTCAGAAATAAAACTTTTTGAGGTGAGTGGCATTCCATGGTCGTGGCAACTGGTTACCATCCACGTCCTCTAGTCTATATGCTGATTGGCCTGCAGCAGAGATCACTTTGAACGGTCAGAGCCAAGTCGGTGCAAGTTTGCCCTGGTTCGGATCTTTGTCTGTCGGCAGTGCCTTTTTCAAGACTAGTTCCCCAATGGAGAACTTTCTTTCCCGGACTTTTTGATTGTAGCCTCTAGCCAACTGCTGCTGGTAGGCTGCTAAGCGAACGGCTGCAGCTTCTCTGCGCTCTTCGGCCAAATCAAGTTCTCGTCCAAGATTGATTTCATTTTGGCCTTGGTCGAAGAGTTCCGACCTTAGTGTCGGGAGTTCGACTTCGAAAGGTATCACTGCTTCGGTTGCATAGGGCAAAGAGAAAGGAGTTGCCAAAGTGGAACGCCTTGGAGTCGTCCGATATGCCCATAGGACACTCGGAAGTTCTTCCACCCATCTCCCTTTAGCTCGGTCGAGTCTTTTCTTAAGGCCATCGATGATCACCTTGTTGGAAATTTCGGCTTAACTATTGCTCTGAGGGTAGGCTGGCGTGGAATAATGATTTCTGATGCCGAGCTCCTCGCAGAAGTTTTTGAAGAGGTTGGAGTCGAACTGGGTCCCGTTGTCCGAGATCAAAATTCGAGGAATGCAGAACCTGTTGATGATGCTCTTCCATATGAAATTTTTGGTATCTCGTTCAGTGATGGAAGAGAGTGGCTCTGCTTCTATCCACTTTGTAAAATAATCAGTAGCTACAATTAGCCACTTCTTATTTCCCGGAGCCCGGTGGAGAGGTCCCACGATGTCCAATCCCCATTGGGCGAAGGGCAAAGGGCTGGAGAGCGGGCTCAAATCCTGTGCTGGTTGATGAAGGGAATGTGAAAATTTCTGACACTTCTCGCATTTCCTTGCATACACCTGAGAATCTTTCTGCATGTATGGCCACTAATAACCCTGGCTGATAGCCCGGTACGCTAGTGACCGACCTCCAATGTGGCTTCCGCAGATCCCTTCATGGATTTCGTGGAGAAAGTCCTCGACTTTGCTTGGATGGACGCATTGAAGGTAGGGGCCTGTAAACGACTTCTGGTAGAGCTTGCCTTCTGGAGATAGCCAAAACCTAGCAGATTTCAGCCTGATCTTGTGAGTTGCAATTCTGTCTTCCGGAAGCTGATCGTCTTTGAGGTACGAGATGATTGGATCCATCCAACTCGGGCCGAGATCAATACAGAGTACTTGCCGAGGTGGATGAAGCTGAATGCTGGGTTTATCTAAAGATTCCACCTCAATGATTCTTTTTCTTCTGGCTTCGAAGGCGGATGCCAGATTAGCCAAGGCGTCAGCATGAGAATTCAACTCTCTGCCGACCTGCTTGACTTCTACTCTTTCAAACTGAGTGAGGTGTTGTTTTACAAGAGCCAGGTAGGCCGCCATCCTATCGTCACGGGCCTGATATTCTCCGCTCAACTGGCTCGTCACCAGCTGTGAATCGCGAAGACGACCAGATGCCATGCCCCCAGGGTTTTAGCGCTACCAAGTCCTGCAATCAACGCCTCGTACTCTTCTTCATTGTTGGTAGCCTTGAAATCAAGTGTCAGGGCCTGCTCGATGACCAATCCTTCTGGAGATTGGAGGACCAAGCCAGCGCCAACCCTTTTAGAGGTCGAAGATCCATCGACGAAAACCTTCCATGCCGAATCGAGGAACTGCTTCCAAGATTGTTGTTTTTCAAGGTCGGTTTCGGTGATCCCTTCGGTACTCCTGCTGCCCCCCAGTTCGGTTTCGAGTTAGCTCAGCGCCGAACTGGGAGAGATGAACTCCACAATGAAATCAGCTAGTACTTGGGCTTTGATTGCCGTTCTGGGCCGATATTGGATATCGTACTGCCCCACTTCGACAGCCCACTTAGACACTCTTCCAGAGAAGTCCGCCTTAGTGAAAAGTTGCCGGAGCGGATATTCTGTTACAACCATGATCGTATGAGCCTGGAAATAGTGGGAGAGCTTGTGGGAAGCACTGACAAGAGCTAATGCAAGCTTCTCCATTTGTAAATACTTAGTCTTGGCATCAATAAGGATTTTGCTGGTGTAGTAGATAGGCTTTTGCTGCGTGTCCTCTTCTCTAACAAGCATCGAACTGACCGCGTGATCCGAGACCTCAAGGTATATGTAAAGCATTTCACCCTGTTTCGCAGTTGAAAGCAGGGGTGGTGAGGAAAGGTAGGTCTTGAGCTCCTGCAGAGCTCGGTCGCATTCCTCAGTCCATTGGAATGAGGCGTTTTTCTTGAGGAGCCGAAAGAAAGGCCTGCATTTGTCCGAAGATCGGCTGATGAAGCGGTTGAGGGCGGCTGCCATGCCGGTCAATCTTTGGACTTGCTTCGCAGTGGTAGGACTTTGCACTGTTTGGATAGCCGCGATCTGGTCTGGATTAGCTTCAATGCCTCGTCTGGTGACGAGACTCCCTAAAAACTTGCCGGAGCCGACCCCAAACGCGCATTTGGCCACGTTCAGCTTAAGCCGATATCGTTTTAGAATGTCAAACACCTGACGTAGGTCAGCCAGATGACCCTGCGACTGTTTGGATTTGACGACCATATCATCGATGTAGACCTCCACAGTTTTACTGAGAAGAGCTTGAAACATCATGGTGACTAGCCTCTGATAAGTCGCACCCGCGTTCTTTAACCCAAAAGGCATTACTTTATAGCAGTAAATTCCTTTTGGTGTTATAAACGTGGTCTTCTCCTCATCGGGGCCGAATATCGAGATCTGGTGGTATCCTCGATAAGCATCGAGAAAACTCATCCTGTCGTGGCCCGCGGTGGCGTCAATCATCTGGTCGATCTTTGGCAGCGGGAAGCAGTCCTTCGGACAGGCCTTATTGAGGTTGGTGAAGTCTACACAGACTCGCTAGCTGTCATTTTTCTTCTTGACCACCACGGTGTTGGCAACCCACTTCGGATAGTGGACTGCTCTGATCGCCTTGGCTTTCAGTAATTTATCGATCTCTTCGGCCACAGCTTCTGTTTGTGGGATCCCCGTCCTTCGAGCTTTCTGTACGACCGGCTTCTGATTGGGGTCCACATTTAAATGATGGCACATGACCTCGGGGTCGATGCCGGGCATTTCGTTCGGGGTCCAAGCAAAAACTTCTTTGTTTTCAATTAAGAAGTTCGAGAGTTCGGACTTCTCGGGCTCAACAAGCTGACTGCCGAGCAAGAAGTATCTCTCAGGATCGCAGGGATCAATGTTGACCGAGGTCAGATCCTCAACGCTTTTTAGCTCGGGAGCTCGGCCGACCTTTTCCAGCTCTTCTTCAAGTTCGGCCATGTTAACCTACTGGGGCTCTGCTTCTCCCGGGACCACGGCCATCAAACATTGCTTGGCCATTTGCTAGTCACCTCTGATCGTCACCACCTCAATTTTGCCATCCTTATTTTCTAATGGAAACTTTATTTTTTGGTGGTACATAGAGGGTACAGCCTCTGTCTGATGCAGCCATGTCCTCCCTACGATGGGATTGTAAGGAGACAGTGCATCCACCACGATGAAGTCTGCCATGACGATGGCTCATTCGATTTGGATTTTTAGGGGAATCTTCCCCTTAGGGTATACTGGTTTTGCGCTGAAACCCACTAGGGGAGTTCGCGCTTCCAGTAGATCTTCTTGTTTGAGACCCATTATTTTGAAGCAATCGTAGTAGAGGATCTCGGATGAATTGCCCGGGTCGACGAGAATCCTTTGGACTCTGTAGTTCTTCAGCTTCAAGGTCATAATGAGAGGGTCATTGTGAGGGAGTTGGACGCCTTCCAAGTCCTTTTCTCCAAACCAGATCTTCGGCCTGTCCCTCCGAGCTCTTTTTGTAGCTGGCTCAAGCTCAGCTGACAAAACTTGCTTGCCATGGGAAGCCTTCCTCGCCTCAGCGCGGGCTTGGTCGTTCCCCTTCGGAGCGTTCCCCTTTGGAGTAGACGTCAAATGAATGACGTTGATTATTCTCTTCGACTCATCGCTATCCTGACCATCATTTCGGCGCGGAGCTCGGTTTTCGTGCTGAGTTCGGTTAACTCCTTGACCTTCTTTAACGTACTCCTGAAGGTGTCCGTCTTTAACGAGCTTCTCCAGATGTGACTTGAAGCTCAAACAATCTTCTATCATATGCCCATTCTGCTTATGATAGGAGCAGAACTTGTTTTGATCGCGGGTGGACGGGTCACCCCTCATCGGTTGCGGCCACTGGAAGTATGGTCGCGTCTTTATTTTACCAAGGATCCTATAGATTGGCTCCTTGAAAATTGTGTTGATAGCAGTGAATGTCGAGATGGGCTGCTGTCCTTCTCTGGCTCGCGGAGCCTTCTTGAATTTCTTGCTACCTCCGGAGGGTGTATATGAAGGTGTCGCCGAACTTGATGGTTGTCGGTCGTGGCCGACATCCTCCCTCCGAGGCGATTTCTTCTCCCTCCTGGAGAATTTTGCTTCTCGGGCGAAGCCGAACCTCTCCCGAGCTCGGGCTTCGTCTTCTTTTTGCTCAATGAATCGATTTACCATGGCCATGAGAGCTTTCATGGAAGTCACAGGGTTCCAGATCAGGTACTTACGAAGCTCATTGCCCGGAAGCAGAGATTGCTGGAAAGATTTGACAGCCACCTCTTCAGTGGCGTTCTCGACTTGACTGTAGATCGTCCAGAATCTCTTAGTAAATTGAGTAATAGACTCGTTCTGCCTCATCCAGAGCGCCATGATGTTGGCGTTGGCCTTGGGGATGATTCTGTGTGCTTGAAATTTCTTCAAGAAGGAGCTTTGGAGCTGTCTCCAGCTTGTGATCGACTCTTCTGGGAGTGCACAGAACCATCTTAGGGGGAGGTCCCCAAGACTGGAAGAAAAAACTCTGCAGTTGAGGTGACCGAGGTCACCCCAGATCGACATCCTCTGAGTGAAATGTCGAAGATGCGCCCCTGGATTCGAGGTTTCGTCGTACAAGACGAACCGTGGGACGCTGAACTTCTCTGGGAGAGCAAACTCCGTTATCTCCTGAGAGAAAGGGGATGTACCAAGGTTCTCTGCGTCGGCGACATCCAACTGGTCGCGGGCGAATCCGACCGCCTCCATGTTGCGCCGGACCGTCTGTTTGACCTCCCGAGCAAGCCATTCCCTCATGTCATCCTTGTCGTCGAATGTGGGCTCTTACTTTTTCTGGGAACAGCTATCGCCCGAGCGTTCGACGTGATCTCGGGAGCGCCTTTTGTGGTTCAGGTGTTGCCGCAGATCATTGTGGACGATAGGAGGTACGACGTTGTTCGTGGAAGCCTTTTCCATCTCCTGGAGTTGCTGCTGGAGCCAACAGATCAGCATATCTTTTTCTTGGATGATCAGGTTCTGGGTCCTGATATCCGCGAGTGAGGGGGTGTCGTCATCGTGCGCCTGGTGCACCACCAGGCCTTTACCCTTCTGAAGCAGCTTTGGTGGAGAGTTGTTTACCGGAGGAGGCCTTGTCTCCTCAATTGGAGGTGAGACAGAGCTAGTATGGTAACTCTCCACCATTATTGGACGCTCGCCAATATTCTCTTGTCGAGATACTGCCCGGGATGGCCCAGGAAGTTCCCTCACTTTTGCAGATTTCGTCTTGCCACCTCTCTTGCTCTTTGGAGGCATGGTGTAAGGAAAGATTTTTGAGTAATGAAAAGATTACTGTATTCTTCCCCACAGACGGCGCCAATTGTAGGTGCACGAAATTTCACGGACCCGGAGGCGGTGAGTTCGAGACCCACTAGAAAAGAAGATGTGATGCCTTGAATAGAACCTGAAAGGGGGAAGAGGAAAAGAGCAGTCAAAGACCCTGGCTGTGGGCAGCGCAAGGTTCTCCGATGCCTAAGTCAGTGTAAGAACGTGACAGTAGGGTAGAGATTTTAGAGAGACAGAGTAACGGCTCTGTAAGTAATGGGCTGTCTGTCTGCGTACCTTTGGAGGAGACTAAGTCCTCTATTTTATACAGTCATAAGGATCTAATATCGTGGATAAGTATCACAGCGCGATCGATGCGATTCCCTCAATCAGGGCAACCGTTTCAGTTGATCCCGCTCCTTTAATTTAGGTAACCGCTCAGTCAATGCCTATTCCTCAATTACAGTCGTAACGTCGCCCATTCCCCTTAATGTTCGCTGCCTCATAAACCATTCCGCCACGTCTCTCGGTCGTTACGCCACGTCTCTATCGGGGATGATGTGCGATGCCCTTTGTCCGAGATAAGTGGCCGAGACCGAGGTGAAGACATCTGAGGTTGGATACATCCGAACTGAGGTAAGATCTAGCTGAGGGAGGTGCGTGAGCAATGCAAGCAAGTCTACCGAGCTGCGTGGCAAGGACGAGCTTTCTGCCGAACTGTGAAGGGTCTTTTGGTGCTATAGCCGAGACCGAGACTATTAACAAGTTCGGTTCCGAAATGGCACGTGATACTCCTTCATTACTGGCGGAGTGGGCCCAATCTCGGTGTTCGAGGAACACCCCCACACAGACACAAAAAAATTCGTTGTATGATGTATTCTTTTATATTGATGAAGGCTTTAAATTCATGTTTACAGCACATGTTAGTTCAATTTATTCATGATCTCCTATCATCATCAAAATGAGTAAAGCACAATTCCCGACATGGTGATGAGTGTGAGAGTTCAGGTATAACCTAAATTGGACCAAGTTGGTGCAAGAGCAAAGACTCATACAATGCAGAAAACTTTCGTTTTTTTTTTTTTTTTTTTTTTTTTTTTTTTGTAAGAAACAAAGCAGAAAACTTAACCCAATCAATTCCTAGACTTGCCTCACCTAATGAAGGTTGTAAACAGACTAGGTCTCCGTGCATGGGATACCAAGTGCTTTTTAATCAATAGATTTTGGCTTTGACCTATGGATCCAATAGACTCAATTACCTATTTTTTGTTGGAAAGATCTTATCATTTACTTGGTTATTGTTGCTATTAAATATTAACTATATTAAACATAATATTATACATGTAATAATGCTTATTTATTATAGATATATTGTTCATTTTGTTCACCTGAGCATCACCACTCAAACGAACATAGAGAGCTCTGTTGAGTTGTTACCTGTTTAATTTCATATTGATGTAGAATATCCTCATCACTGGGTCTCACCCAACAATTTTTTTAACCATTTATTTATTTATTTATTTTAGTGGGAGAGAAGGTATAGCTATTTCCACCCACATGCCTTCTAATCACATATCTTTTCATGTTTTGTGTTATACATGACTGAAAGTGTTACATCCCATATCGCTCATGTGAGTGTTCAAAGTGAAGGTTATATGTGCGATGCCTTCCTAAAGTCTTGAGGCAAAATTGGATGCGCTTGTGCCAAGTCCTATGGTCGAGTAGGCCATGAGCCAGAGAGGACAATATTGTATTCTACTTTCATGTGCTTAAAAGTGTAACGTAGGACAACACAAACAAAAACCCGTGAAAAATTAATTTAGAAATAAGGACTTAGATAATCATATCCATTGGTCAAGAAAAATGGGGTCCAATAATTTATTTTATAAATAAGATTATTTAGTAATGGGTCCCATTTCCATTTGCCATTTTCAACTGAACTCCCTTCTTCTTCTTCTTCTTTTGGACAAGCTATAAAACTATGAAGGGTAATTTCGAAAAAAGTCATTTTGGAAAGAAGCCTTAAATAGGCTAGAAATCCGTGTGGATTCGCAACATCGAGAATAATAGGTGGTGGCATTACTTAAACGGCGAGGAAGAAGATGCATGAGTGCCGCTGCACCCAAGCCGTGCCCTACTACTGATTCATTCACTGCATGCTATCCAAAATAGCCGATTCTAACTTTTGTTTTTCTTTTCCTGACGAGGGTGTCAGCCTTTTTGAGAACTCACTACTCCCCTACACACCAGTTGAGTAAGGTCCAAAATCTGCTAGTATCAATTTTGATAGATTTCATCTATCAATTCCAATAGAGAATATGCACTTACAAGTGCATGGTGTGATGATAATTATATGGAAGGTTGAGATTAAATTTGATCATACACAGATCCATCCTTACATGGATCATTTACATGGACACACCAGATGATAAAGGTAGTAAATGCCTAAATGGATAATTTGGGGGTTGATCACAGACCATCCACAACTGTACACACTAGATGATTTGCACTAAGTCATGTCATTATCAAAGCCTTATCCTGACTATATTGGGATCGGCTACTTTTTCCATGTAGCTATCCCGAGCCAAATACTCCAATAGATTGCATTTCTTTATGGTTAATGCTAATTGAATACACCGAATGGTATGCAATAGATAAGGTTTATCACTCGATAGCATTGATTTTTCTTTTTTTAATGTGTTGGGTCCACTAGGTGGGGCCCACATCAATTAACTGATGGCAGGTTGGAAGATCTACCAGCCATCAACAATGTGGCTTAAACGATTACTGTCTAATTAAGGCTCTTGTTGCCCACAAATACAAAATATAAAATCAATCTTTAAAATTTTTTACACATATACGATAATTTACCAATGCACCTGACCTGTGCAGTTGTGGTCTTGGCCAGATTTGCAGGAAACGTTTTTAATGCTTGAATTTCTGAACTGAAGAATCGGGTAGTTTCAATTTGACTACTGTCATCAGCCTAAATGAAAGGGCCATGAGGTTGGCATAAACACAAGCTTTCATTTTTGGAAAAAATTTTTTTAATAAAAAACACGTTTGGAATTGGATGAGTTATTTAAAAGTAAAAGAGAATATTCTTAGAAACGTTGGCCTAAATAGCATTAGAGGAAATTAAAAATAAAAAAAGTGAATTTCAATCGTACAATTGTCACCCTCTTGAATCTCTCTGTCTTGAATCTCATGTTTTCTTTATGGGTCTTTATATTTGATAGATTTGACTTTTGCATTTTCTTTAACTTACTTCTCCTTTCATTTTTTTTTTATTTTGGATTTTTATTTACAGGTTAGATTCGATGCTGTTTCTGTTACTACTTTTGAAGGGAAGGTGATAGAGGGAGAAGAAGATACATGGAATGGCCAAAAAAAAAAAAAAAATACCAGAGACTAAGTCCAACCCAATGTGAGTTGGCCTTGGTCCAGTTCAGATTCCTCAGTCTGTAAGTTTTACCCGTCTAGGAGGGGGCAATTTACTATAGCAAATCATTAGTAGAGGGTGATTTTATAAAAGGCAAAAAGTTTTGTGCTGTATCCATGTACGCTAAAAATTGAAGTATGATGCAAAAATGAAGCTCTATCATTGTGATTTTTCAAGGGACAACACTAGGACCAATTTGCACCATTGATTTTTCAGGCCCATAATGACAACCCAAGTACTGCTGATTCAAGTGTGTCTTTAGCATCATCATCATCATAATAATAATAATAATAATAATACTAATAATAATAATTCTGCAGTATAAGCCCTATGGTAGGACATACACCAACCAGGTACAGTGGGCTGGTGGGGCTACCCAACTCACTGCTGCTTGAAAGTCCAAACCAACTTAATTGAAGGCTCATGATGTATAGCATCAGCCCAAAAAATGCACAAGTAAAACAGTAGACAAGCTTTTCAGGTTTATTTATTGAATCCAGACTCTCTCTCTCTCTCTCTCTCTCTCTCTCTCTCTTTTGTATCATGACCATGAGCTGGACTGGACGTGAAGCATCCGTCTACTTCAAACATGGCCCTGATTGTTCGGTCATCCTCAGAAGCTGAAGGAAGTAGAAAGAAATCTTAGGACTCCAACCTAGCAAAAATCATGGAGATCATATCATATTTGAAAACATAGAAACTTGTGATGGGATTTAGTGAAGGAATGAATCCTCTAAAGAGAGATCCTAATGTGATTGGGATTTGGATAGGTTTCTTATGAAGGAAAAAATATATATAAATATAGAAAGATGGTTCTCCACGCATAAACAAGCACGCCTTTATATATATGCATGCATGCATGTATTCATGAGCCAGAGTTAACGATCAGTTCTCTGCACAAACTTTCCTCCCTTTTCCCATCTTTCTCTGCTACTATGAATTCGACGAGTTTGGTCGTTTCTTCATCAGTTGCTGCTTCAAAACCCTTCAATGAAAAACCCTACTTTCCACCAAAACCTTCCATCTTCAAAAACCCCAGTTTCTTCTTCCAATCCTTCTCTCAAAAACCCCACCTTTCTTTTTCGCATAACACCAATACGTCGTAATCTATCAGCAAAAGCGCAGATTCTGCAATCAGCAGAAAAACTGGTTCAAGTAGCCAACTTCATTATAGCATAACTTCTTTTTCTTTTATCCCTTTTAGTCTATGTTTTTTTTTTTTTTTTTTGTTTGCATATTAGGAGATTACATCCCAGTCATTGCTATCAGTTTTTTATTAATACAAGTGGGTCGTACAGATCTGTAAACTCGGGCCTGTGCAACAGGTCCCAACATTTGGATTTTTTTCAGCACTTGACAGGAAGGTCTCCATTTAACTTAGGACTGCATTAGGAGTTTTAGAAGTGCATCTTTTATTCAAATTTCAGTAGTTTAGGGTTGTGAAACTTAGATTAGGTTTATTTTTCAATTTAGGAGTTTTATTGACAATTGTTAGCTATATTTAGTAGATTATTTAGATCTAACATTTTAGTTGTTTTCTTTGAAATTACATTCTGAATTTTGAAGGACTCTAAAAGGAAGGAAATAGCGGGGATTGCTTTTAAGCAAACAAGTTGCTCTCAGAATTGCAAAGTTGCTAAAAAAAAATACAGGTTAAGCTTGCACAGTTTAAAGATTTGCATAGACCCGCTGTAAGAATTTCTAAACTTTACCCCACGAATCTTTTACTCGCAAGTGGGGCTTGGATGATTTAATTTTTACAAAGTGTGAATGCTTGATTGATACACCATCTAATTGGACACACACTTAGTTAAGGGCTATTAACCCCAATAAGATAAGGACTGGATTTTATCACCAGATCCTTGCCCAATTAGGTTTAACCACCTCTCACATAGTAACCTAAACATTAATTAAAATAAAGTAGAAACGAGACCATAGGACTCGAGCTCATTAGGACGAAGACCACAAAAGGTTGCACCAATTGCGCTCTTTGGTCAAGTTGATGTTTAGGTAAGTCATGTCCCTCCAAAGGGTGGCAGTCTTTGTTCTAGGAGTTTGGTTCTTAAGCGGGACCCTTATTAGGTGCATTGTGACCCCACCACTCATCCTGGGGACTTACCTGGTCGATTTGGCTTCATAAGAACGGATTGGAGGCCTTAGTGCACTCTTCAAACCAGTTAAGAGCTGTCTAATGATTGTTAGGCTAACTCTAGGATAATTTCTTGTGCTCAATCTTTATGCTTGACTGCTTGTGTATCATCTAGCAAGACCATTAAGGCCCCGCATATAGATTATGCTTGCATTTCTTTAAAGTTGAAACCGATGCATGCGCTCTAAACCTGAGAGAGAGAAATTATGGGTATGCAAGAGTAAAAGGTTAGTTAGGATAGAGCCCGAATTAGCCTTAACCATTATCGGGAAGTCTTCAATTTTTGAAGAAATTATTAGAATGACTGATCAAATGGACCCACCCATGACTTTAAAGGACTACATGTACCCCACTAGGACAACTCAACCGTCCTGCATCACCCTGCCTCAGACCAATGCTGCATTTGAGCTGAAATCTGGCATGATCCAGATGCTCCCAGTATTCCTTGGGCTAGACCATGAAAACCCATATCAACATGTTAGGGAATTTGAGGACATCTGTGGGACCATGAGAATCAATTACATGACTGAGGAGGCCCTTAAACTTAGATTATTTCCTTTCTCCCTAAAAGAAAAAGTTAAAGCTTGGCTTTATCTCTTACAGGCCGGGTCCATCACTACATGGGCCAAGCTAGTCGAAGAATTTTACAAAAAATTCTACTATAAGCAGAAAACCGCTTCGATTAGGCAAGCCATCAATGGATTCCATCAAATGGAAGATGAGACACTTTATAGTTATTTGGAACGGTTCAAGGATCTCTTAATCCAGTGCCCCCACCATGGATTTGAAAAAATTCGATTAGTTCAAATTGTGTATGAAGGCATGGATTACCCAACCAAACAAATGGTAGAATCTTTCTGTAGTGGGCAATTTACACAGAAAACAACAGAAGAAGCATGAACATTTTTGGAAGATACGTTGAAAACACATTATAGTGGGCCCCTATCAAGAGGGAGCCCATCAAACCCACCATTCCTGAAAAAGGGGGGATGTTCAAGATTGAACCCAAAATTGAGGCAGAGGCCAAATTGGCCACACTGGTGAGAAAAATATAGGCCTTAGAGCTGAACCAAAAGCCCACTCCAAACACCTTGGAGTCATTAAGATATAATCAGGCCATGGATGGAGGGATTGACCCAACAATTTTGGGTTAGACTAAGTCTGTTGAGGAGGTGAATGCATTATATCAAAACACTCGTTTTGATAATCGTCAGAGGTATGACCCGTACTCTAACACTTACAATCCAGGTTAGAGGGACAACCCGAACTTTTCTTGGACCAAAGGCCCAACTCAAGGTGGCCCATCTTAGTCCACTCAGTTTCAGCCCAATTAATCTCAAATTAGTGCCCCACTGGGTTTCCAAAAACCCAATTTCAACCCCAGTCCATTGACCTATATGGTAGATTCTTTAAAAGAGGCCATGAAACTCATGTCTCAAACCACGACCCAATTAACTCAGAGTACTACTCAATTTCAGCAGACTACTACTTAACTTTTGAATGGCCATATTCAAACCCTTGCAAAATTGGAATATCAGATGGGCCAACAGGCTAACTCCATAAGTGTCAGGGACAAGGGAACCTTCCCTAGTCAACCCGAACCTAATCCCAAAGGGCCAGGTTGTTCATGATCCTAAAGGAAAAGGCCCGGAACAAGTCAAATCCATAATTACCCTTAGGTCTAGTACACAGGTTGATAACAAGGTCAAACTACTGAAGGAACCTGAGGACGAATCAGGTGAGAAAGTAAAAACTGGAGAACCAAGTGTGAATGCTGAACCTATATTAGAACCAGAGAACCCAGTCAATGCTGAACCATCATCTAGTGAGCCCACTCTTAGGACTTATGTTCCCAAGGCACCATACCGACAGAGGCTAGGTACAGCAAACTCAACTGTTCAATTGGATAAAATGTTAGAAGTATTCAAACAAGTGATGATTAATATCCCACTACTTGATGCTATCCAACAGATTTCGGCTTATGCAAAATTTCTGAAGGACCTTTGCACCTTCAAAAGGACTACCAATGTGCCCAAGAAGGCTTTTCTAGCCCAACAAGCTAGCACAATCATTTCCTATCCAACCCCGATCAAATATAAGGACCCAGGGTGTCCTACCATTTCTTGCCAAATAGGGGACCATCACATAGAGAAAGCTTTGCTAGGCTTAGGTGCAAGTGTGAACCTTCTTCCATACTCAGTTTATAAAGAATTAGGTTTGTGGGAGTTGAAAAGGACCCATGTGACTTTGCAATTAACTGATGCATCAATTCGATACCCCAAGGGGGTAGTCGAAGACGTTCTTATAAAAGTCGGAGACTTTGTGTTCCCTGTCGATTTTATTGTTTTGGATACTAAACACACATCTGGGACTGAAACTAAAATTCCAATAATATTGGGAAGAACATTCCTAGCCACCTCATATGCCTTGATCAATTGTAGGAATGGAGTAATGCAAATTTCTTTTGGGACCATGACAGTCCAAGTGAACATTTTTAATGTCAATAAGCAACCTCTTGATGAGGATGATGGTGTTTTTGAAGTTAGTTACATTCATGAATTGGTGGAAAATCACTTACCCCATTTGAAACTGAAGATCCACTAGAGGCTTGTCTGGCCCACTTTGGAAGTGAATTTGATGTAGATGGACATATTGCGGAAGTCAACGCATTATTAGACTCAACCCCATCCATGGATTTCTCTATGTGGCAACCGAAGCATGAGATTTTAACTCCATCTGCTTCCCCACCTGTCTCATCAATTGTAGAGCCCCCTAAGTTAGAACTTAAGCAGTTGCCGAATACTTTAAAATATGTATTTTTAGGCCCGCTAGAAACCTTTCCAGTGATTATAGCCTTAGACTTGGACCCTATCCAAGAGCAAAAACTTGTGAAAATGTTGGATGAACACAAGGAAGCTATAGGATGGTCCATTGCATATATCAAAGGAATTAGCCCATCTATAGTCCAACATAGAATCCATTTGATAGAAAATGCAAAAACTTCTTGTGAACCACAAAGGCGGCTGAACCCTGCAATGAAGGAAGTGGTCAGGTCGGAAGTCTTAAAATTACTCGATGCAAGAGTGCTTTACCCCATATCTAATAGTGCATGGGTGAGCCCGGTTCAAGTGGTACTAAAGAAATCTGGAATAACAGTGGTTCAAAATGAGGGCAATGAATTGGTACCCACTCGGATACAGACTGGATGGAGAGTGTGCATTGATTATAGGAAGTTGAACTCAGCCACTCGAAAAGATCATTTTCTCCTCCCATTCATGGATCAGATGCTCAAAAGGTTAGCCGGTCATGCATATTATTGTTTTATTGATGGTTATTCCGGTTATAATCAAATCCCAATTGCACCCGAGGACCAAGAAAAAACCACCTTCACCTGTCCGTTTGGCACTTTCGCTTACAGACGCATGCCCTTTGGGCTATGCAATGCACCGGCCACCTTTCAAAGGTGCATGTTGAGCATATTTTCTGACATGGTGGAAAGATTCATTGAGGTTTTCATGGATGATTTTTCGGTATTTGGCAATTCTTTTGAGAAATGCTTATATCATTTGTCCCTTGTGTTTGAAAGATACAAAGAAAAGAATCTAGTATTAAATCGGGAGAAATGTCATTTTATGGTAAAAATGGGCATAGTTCTAGGACACATTATTTATGATAATGGAATTGAGGTGGACAAAGCAAAAATTAAATTGATCTCCAAATTGCCACCACCAAAATCAGTTAAGTAGATTCGATCATTCATGGGCCATGCAGGTTTTTATCGTAGATTCATCAAGGATCTTAGTAAAATTGTTAAACCTTTGTGCCAATTGCTAATAAAAGAGGCTTCGTTTGTACCACTGTTTAACAGTTGAGGAAGATTAAGTAACGCAGGGAAGTGTGGTCCTAGAGTGGAATTCTGTTCAAACAAATTGTGAACAAATTTGGAGTTCTGAATCTGGAGTGGGAATTAGGAGGGACTGTTTTTGTGTCTTTAATTTTATTCCCATGTAGGCGGGATGTGATGATGGATGATGAAGATGATGAATGGTTGGACAAGAGTCTGTAGTCAAGGTGGAAGTTGTTCAATGCTGCAACCATGGTCACACAGATTTGAGTCTTGTGCTAGATTTGAACCCTCATATTTTTGCTGTAGTCCATGGTCTGAGGGGGGCCAAATCTCATCCAATATTGTCAGGGTTTGATTATTGGGCTCATCCAGCCAATGGGCCTCCAATGCAGTGCCATACCCAACCCATTTACAAAATACATAAACCCTTTGTCCTAAATATGGCTGGACCAGAAAATTAGGATTGGCTATAGAGCATAGGCCTAAAAATATAGTTCGAGTTTGGCCCGATGTGGGTTGGGGTTTGAGGTTGGTCTCCAACATCCCCAGCACATGATCACCCCCACAATGAAGTTAATAAGAACTCAAATCTGTAAATAAGGTTGGCGCTGACGATGTGCCAAATAGGTTAAAAAAAATGAAAAATTTACCCAATTACTCTAATTGGTGCACCACCATCTAAAGTGTTTGATTGCGTCACACGTGCGCATTAAGTATTTTTCATGTTAAATCCTCTTTTTTTTTTCTTATCATCCGTGGGGTCATATATAAGATTCAAATCACTCAAGATCAAGAACATCATGTGCATTGGTGTTGGGTCATACTCATAATTCTCTCCGATGTAAGTTAGTCCAATCATTATATTGATCAATTGTTAAAAATGATTAAAATACACAAATCAAAGGAAGTAAATTAATAGTGTTTAGCATATAACAAATCTAATAATGGGCCAAGCTTTGATTAGCAGTGAATGAGTTCTTAGTATCAAGTGATTTGGATATTGTGGATGGGCCCTCCCCTGCTAATACAATTATATGCTTGAACTTGGAAAAGTAAATGATGCAAGTCTTGACTCATATCTCATATTTCCGTGAGATTATGATATCATTGTACCACATAACATATGCCTTATGATAAAAAATTTTGGGAGGCCATTCTTTACATGTAACTGTTTAATTATCTTTTTATTATAAACATGTTAATATATTTGCTTTACTTATAATATGCTATAAGTTGTCTTTTTTATATTATAACCAAACAACTGTTGGCATTTCTCCTATTACAAAGCATACAAAAAATTCATGCCAACCAAACAACCTTTTCTTCTTAAAAATTCATGCCAACCCACCAAGGGAGTGCGAGCTTCCTGTAAGTCTTCCTCTTTCAGACTCAGCTTCTTGAAGTAGTCGAAGTAGAGGATTTCTGACGAGCTCCCGGGGTCTATGAGGATCTGTTTTACCTTGAAGTTTTTCAACCTCAGGGTCAGAATCAGCGGGTCGTTGTGGGGGAGCTGGACCCTAGCTAGATCCTCGTCCGAGAACCAGATCTTTGGTTTCTCCTTCCGAGCTTTTTTGGCTACTGGTCCCAGCTCGGCCGCCATCACCTGCTTGCCCCTTCTGGCCTCGTCACGGGCTTGGTTACTTCCCTTGGGCGCGGGAGTTAGGTGAATGACGTTGATAATTCCTTCGAGATTGTCACTATCCTGACCATCATCAGGTCGGCGCTGATGAGCTCGGTTGACTCTGCCTTCCTCTTTAATGAAGTCTTTTAAGTGCCCGTCCTTGACGAGCTTCTTGAGGTAGGACTTAAGGGCCATGCAGTCGTCGGTTCTGTGCCCGTTCTACTTGTGATGAGCACAGAACTTACTTTGATCTCAGGTGGATGGGTCGCCCTTCATCAGTTACGGCCACTTGAAGTAGGGCTGTGATTTGATCCTGCCGAGGAGCTTGTAAATGGGCTCCTTGAATATCGTATTAACGGCTTTATAGGAGGTGATGGTGGGCTTGGACTTCTTATTGCCCCCAGAGGTGGGAGCCGAGATCGATGCCAAGCTCGTCAAAGTCTTACTCCGGTTCTCATCCTCCCTCCGAAATAATTTTGTCTTTCTTGGAAGGTCTCTCTTCTTGCCAGAGGCCGAAACTTTCACGAGCTAGGGCCTCGTCTTCTTCTTGTTCGATAAACTGGTTCACCCCAGCCATCAGTGCTTTCACAGTGACCACGGGGAACCGCACCAGATCCTTGCGAAGCTCGTTGCCTAGCAGCAGGGCCTGCTTGAAAGACTTGATGGCCACTCTGTCAGTGGCATCTTTGACTTGGCTATAAACGGTCCAGAATCTTTTGGCGAACTGAGTAATGTTTTCAGTTCGCCTCATTTTGATCGCCATGAGGTCGTCGTCTGTCTTCGGGATGACTCTATGTGCCTGGAACTTCTCCACGAAAGAGTTTCGGAGCTGCCGCCAGCTCGAGATCAATCCCTTCGGGAGTGCACAGAACCACCTCAGGGGGAGGTCACCTAAACTGGAAGAGAAGACTCTGCAGTTCAAGTGATAGATATCACCCCAAACTGACATTCACTGGGTGAAGTGCTGTAGATGCGCAGCAGGGTCCGAGGTCCCATTATAGAGGACGAACCTTGGGACATTGAACTTGTCTGGGAGAGAGAACTCCCTTATTTCGTGAGAGAAAGGAGACATGCCATGGTCTTCTGCGTCATAGGTGTTCCGTCCATCTCAGGTGAAACCGACTATCTCCATGTTTTGCTGAACCGCCTACTTGACTTGGTGATCAAGCCATTCTCTCAGATTACCATTGTCTTCTGGCCTCTGCCGCAACCTCTTCGGGTCGCGGTTGTTCTCCGGTGATTGGCACGATTTTTTTGAATCTCCATTCAAATGGCTGCTGCTTGAACCTTCATCGTAAACTCGCTCGCGCCTTTTGCTGTTCAGGACGTGCCTCAAGTTCTGCTCGACCAAGGGAACCCGGTTATGTCTGAGGGTTGGAATCAGGGTTTTTGCTTTCTCCTTCTCTTTGAGCTGCATCTTGAGCTGACAAATCAACTCATCTTGCTCTTGGATAATGAGGTTCTAGGCCCTTATATTTGCGAGAGAGGGTCGTCATCATCATCACTGCCTTCCTGGTGAAGGGATTGGTGAGGTTTAGCTGCTATTGATTCAGTCGCTGGCCCTTCTACGCTCACTGCTCCAGATCTTTAGCCGGATCTCCCCTGGCGAGGGATTAGTGACAATTGCTTTGGTAACACTTCAGGCGGTTGCATCACCGGTGGCGGAAGCACTGGCGGTGGCAACTCTAAGCGCGGCGACAGCACTGGTGGTGGCAACACCGGGGGCGGTAATGCTACTTGTGGCAGCGAGAGGGCCCTTTGGGACCCTGATGAGCTTTCGCCATTTCTGGTTTTCGAAGGCATGGTGTCTACAAATTTGGTTTAATCTTTTTCCCACAAATGGCGTAAATTGTGAATGCCTAAATATCACGGACTTGATTAAGCGAGTATAAAACTCTTAATGTTGTTGTTAAGCTTCTTTTAGGGAAGGTTGAATGCCTGAAGACATGAAAGGGAAGGAAACGAAGGTCAGAGGCCCTAGCTGCAACCAGCCGAAGGCACTCCGATGCCTAAGTTAGTGCTATCACCAAGCAAAGGAATAGTGAATGGAGAGGAGAGGAAAGCAATGGGTTTAGGTTTGCGCGTGTACCTTGCCATGGGTCTTACCCGTGCATATATATAGGAGGAAGTCCTATCAGACTGTACTCTTAGTGGAGGTAGGGGAATATGGAAGTCTTATCAGCCCACACCTTATATCCTTAGTGGAGGTAGGTGAAGGTACTATCCCATCAGATCATTTCTCGATCTCTTGTATGGCTGCGGATGTGACCATCAAATAAGGTCGACCTCTTATTAGGCGTATACCCTATTTGACAGCTCGTTCTGCAACGCCATGCACTATCATAGTAGCATATTTATGACTGATTGACACCCCGTATTGATACCGAGGTTAGTCATAAGCGCGACCTGGCACTGCTGTCGAGGCGCACATGTCGAGACGAGCTCAGCTGGTACTCTTATTGAGGCTAGCTCAAGCTCGGTACAAACTAGCATCGCTGCCGAGCTGCATGAAGCCGAGATCAGGGCAAGTCTGGCTGGTACCTTCCCCTAAACCAGGGGCCCATCTCAGTGTTATGGAAAACCCCCCACACAATCCCCATAAACGTAGAGAAATCAATTCTAACGAAAGAATATATCAAAGCAAATAAATACCTGAACATGAAATACATGGGTCACCTGACCATTATTGGAGAAGAAACACAACGGGGTAGAGATGAAAAACGGAGATGATGGGGGAGATGAAGAGACGAAGATATGCCGGAGTCGCCCCGACCTTAATCCTATATTAATTTTAATTAATTGCTTGATTAGTTAATTTAGTGTGTTTAGAGTCTTAGCGAGTCGGGTTTGACGTGTAGATCACGCATGCAAAGTCTCGCGCAAGTCCGAGTGCGTTTGTGTAGAGTAGGGGGTTGGTTTCCAATTTTGGGAAGTTTTCAGGGGTTTCTATGAGATTATGAGTTTTATGAGTTTGGGTGCATCGGGTAGGTCTCAGCATTTTATGAAATTTAGCCTTTGGTTGCGTTTCGATTCGACGCGTCGAAGAAGTCCAAATATCCTCATTAGTGAACCTAAGGACTAAATTGTAATTAACTTTTAGCCTAACCTAATATAACCCTAACAACCATCTCTTCTTATCTTCCATCTCTCATTTCACTCTCTCTCCAAAACCCATTTCCCTTCATTACCTCCTTACCTTTTCCGGCCATCAGAGCTCTGATATCACCGGCAAAGCTTCACTTCTTCTTCCCCAAGCCTCCAAGATCACACCCATACCATTTTCCAAGCTTTTCACTCAATGCCCATTTTAAGGTAAGCTCCTCAAGCTACTAGGCTTAGCTTTCCTTCTTCCCTTTTGTTAGAAATGGATTAGGGAGACTCACATCAACCCTTTGCATACATTTGATAGGAGTGATTTTTGGGTTGAGAGAGGTTTCCTCCAAGTTTGAGCTCTAAGAGGGATTTTCCCCAAATTTCTTTTTGGTTTTGTTAAGCTCTTCATCAAGGCAAGTAGATCTCTATATATTAGCTTTGGTATATTTGTCTTCCTTGATTTTGAGGTTTGATTATGATTCAGATGTCCCATTTGCTCATTTGATGGTTTAGATGTTTGAAGACGTAATAACTAGGTTTAAGTGTTTAATGAAATGGATGGTTGGATTGTAGGATTGGATGGGTATGTGTATGGACTTGTGATTGGAGATGTTTGAAGCTTTTGGAGAGGGCTAGGCCTTGTTTTCCCTTTATTTGCAGGTGTGGATGGAGGAGGGGAGTGAAATTCCCCATTTTGGACTCGACACAGAATTCGCTTCAGAATTCTGGGGAGCAATCGGTTATCCGAACTTGGGTGTCGGTTAACTGAACTGTGGCTTCGTGACCCTCGGCGACCTGTCGGTTCCAATTCTAGAGAGTGACATTTTGGAAGGAGTTGGGCAATCAGTCACCTTGTCGGTCAACCCTTTCGTTGACCGAACTACAGCTTGACGATCTGTCGGTCCTAATTCCAGAAAGCGACATTTCTGCAAGAGTTGTGCGGTCAGTCACCCTATCGGTTAACCCCTCGATTAACCGAACTAGTCGGTTAACCGACCTTGGTGTTTATCTTGACCGAAATCCCCTTTTTGAAAGGAATTGTATCCTTGGTTTGAGGACTTAGGTGGGACCCTGGCTACCCATTTTGATGACTCATTTGACCATACGTGAAAATGTTTTAAGCTGATGTCTTCTCACGGTTATTCCTAGGATTCCAACCTAACTTAATTATGAACAGTGTAGGGCAACATGATACCCTCCTTTATATCTATGCACGATGATGTTTCGTTCGGGTATCACGAACCTTAATTCCTTTTGTAGACTGAGTAAGGTCATACAAGACTTCAGGAATAGCATTATTTTTAGGATTTAATTGTCTGTCGCTTTTGATTCTGAATTGTACCGTCTGGTACTTTGTCTACATGTCACGAGAATGTTCATTAGTTTCGTTTACTTTGCTTTATTTGGGATCACATGGAGAACTTAGATGATGGACTTATGATCCCTTTTGATGTTCCGCTTATTCTAATGCTTAACTGAAGTGTTGATGTTAGGTGGCTTTGATTATAAAGGCTTGTTGAGGACTACTTATGGTATTGTTTATTTTGAAGAAAGCTTGTTTGTTTGGTTTTGATTTGATGATGGAAAAGTAATCTATCTTTTGTTGATGAATCTTGTTCACCCAAGAAAGCCTAGCCCCTTACTATTGTATGATTAAGACTTTTGTCTCAAGCAACACTCAGCTGTACCGTTCGACACATCTGGGGCACCACTTTGATAGGACTGTTATCTTGGCCGTCTACGGTTTGGATTTTGATAGATGGATGTACACCATCGGATGCTTTTGACTATGGGACGTTTTGATGATTGTTTGCTTGTTCCCCATGTATCCACTTTTACTTGGCTTAGCCTGACTTTTCTCCCATGCATTCTTTACCACAACTCGGTTCGAGTTGGGAGGGCAGTAATATTATCCCGTGGTGATTAGTTTATGTGGACCGCCTATTTTGTTAGACGATTATGTTAGATTGATTATGATTCCAATGCTATGCATTTCTTATGATCTTGCTTATCGTTCACTCTGTTTAATACGGCATATCTATTGATGTTATATATATAAATATATAAATATATATATCTGCCTGCCGACCGTCGTGTCTGATGATGTTACTCTTGGTGCATAGATACCGAGCCCTTCTACCCCGAGGAGGAGACGATGGAGGAAATTTAGATGGATCAGTCTGATAACCTCTTAGACTACTGTATGGATGGCGTTGTCTAGCCGTACTGTCCCCATACATGAGAGCCTTCACGCTATATCTTGGGCTAGTTTCTTCTTTTGGTTTTTTCATCCTTTTGATTAGGCCCTAGTTTTTGTGTGGCCTTTTATTGTAAATAATACTTTTGGTTCACAGTTTCAAACTTGTACTTTAGTTAATATATTTTAGTATGTGCTCTTAACTATACTGTATAAGAAACCTCTTATATTTATGAAGCTTCCGCTATTGTTTTATGTAATTGAGGAAATATTTGAACCTCAGAGGTATTTGATTCATATGGGATATGATTTGGGCCATGTTATATTGGTTTAATGTTGAAAAGATTTTAATTGGGCATAATCTCACGCATAAACTCCTGTTTCACTTCTGGGGATGTGGCACCAGAAATTTGCTGATGAAAGCGGTTGGTAGAGAGGGAGGCACGAGAAAAATATGACAATTATTATATATGTACACCGAGGAGATGCCAGAAGTTGAGACCGTATTTGTGCATTAGAGAAGCCGTTAGAGTCCAGATGGCAATTGAGCTAACTTAATTAGAGTTCTAATTGAGCTTTTAACCTTTACAACAGCCAGGCTCCTCAATCAAGTTCATAATATACATAAATATAAATATTGCGCTATTGGTGGTGTGGTCCAGTGAAGTATAAAATTGGCCCAGCCAATTAAGGATGCCAAATTCATGGTCCAATGCCGATCCCATGTACACATCAGTTCTTGCCGATTGTAGCTGGAATGCTGGATCAGGGGGCTTATAGCGTAAAGTGTCCTGTTCCATCTTGCAACAATTACACAGGATCCATGTAACACATGCGAGGTACAGATAATCCGAACCATTTAAAATGAACCACATCCCATTGGTGGCATAAACTCGGATTTCACTTTAATAACAGTGGATCACTGCAAAATTGAGCACTCCATAGAAAATGAGGCTGGCGTTCATATACTCAATCCGATGGTGGGCCCACTCTCACGGAACTGAAATTTGAGAAGACGAAGGATCCTGTCTTTGGTTTTGGGACCCATCCATCTGCATAAAAAAAAAGGAAAAAATCCCAAAAGAAAAAGCGAAAAAGAGAGAGAAAGAGGGAGGGAGACACTCCGGTCGTCTCTAGAATGCAAGAGGAGAAAAAACCCGTCTCTCACTCTCTGATTTAGGGTGCGAACGCAAAATCAATCTCTGAAAACACGGCTGGAAATCAAAAACCCTAATCCCAACGAAGCTGTTCGCTACAAAATCCCCAATCTAGGGTTTCGAAATCTCTCTCTCTCTCTCTCTCTCTCTCTCTCTCCATCCAATGCAAGAGACCGTTCGAGAGGTGCTTTTCGAGACCCGTCAACACGCAACACAATCCTTCTCCCCAGATCTCTCTCAACAACAGGTGCGAAATTCATATGAAATCTCTTGCTCTTCCTTGAATCTCCAATTCCTCGTTCAGCACTTGTTCTTCTTCATTGATCCTTTGTCGTTCTGAGATCTCTGCTTTTTCCTTCAAATTCAGCTGGATGATGGTGCCAAAGGAGGTTTCTTTTCACTATTTTCAGCCCGGGGTAAGCTCATCTTGTTCAAACAAATTTAGTTTTCGTGTTTTTTCCCCTAAAATTTTCATTTGTTTCGTGCTGTGCTTGAATTACTGGTTCTTGTTGCCTTTCATGAAGGATTGAATCAGCTCAAGGAGAAATGGAATGAAGGTAAGCGGCCGAGAACACTGAGCAAGCGGGCGTTGCTTTTTGTCTCTCCACGAGGTGATTATGTTGCTGTAGCAGTCCGTAATCGGATTACAATCTTCCGCAAGGATGACAATTACATGGATCCGTGTGGAGTTTTTACGAGTAAGTGTTTAATTTGAGTGATTTCTTAAATGTTCCCTCACCGAAAAAACAAAGGGAAGGAGGTTGGAGTTGGACAAAGTTGATCACAATATTTGTTGAACCAAATTATGAGTATACTTTTGAATTTGAATGAGAGTAGCACCTGACCTACTTGCATTGCCAGAAAAAAAAGTGATACCTTATATGAGCTTATAATGTTTGAATAGCAATGATAATGAATTGCCATGAGCATAGGCTTTAATGGTTCTATGCTTATAGTTTTGGGTAAATGGGTACTAATACTACTTGTTTATGTGAATTTTTATTGTCATGTATAGCACCTGATTTTATATATTATTTTGAATGATTTGTATAACAATGTCCAACATGTATTCATGGCATTAGGTAATGACAGGCGAAATATTTTCACTCATGGAGCTTGGTCGGATTCCCATGGTGTTCTGGGAGTCATTGATGACATGAATACACTCTTTTTTATTAAATCAAATGGGGAGGAGATAACCAGGATGACCAAAAGACAGTTGAAAACACCTGCACAGATTATTGGTTTGATTGTTCGGGAAGATTTAGATGCAAAAAGCTCTTGTTTGTGAGTATCAACATTTCCATTGGTTCTCTTTTGCACGTAAATGACCTCTTTAGAGGCGTTTTGAGCTTTGAAAATAGAACTCTAACACCCAGAGTATTGATTTAATAAACAATCTCAGTTACTTGATAAATGTTGAGTGATTTTATAAGTTATTATGATTTTAGCGTCCAATTAAGGTGGAGCTTCCTACAGGTGCGGCTTCAACATTCTTATGTCCGATGGCTTGCTTCATCATGTTGAGGTCAGTCAAGATCTCAGTGCAAGCATTTCCTACATGAGTGCCTCCAATAATCGCACGACTTTGTTGAAACAATTCCCTGAAAATGTGTCATGCATCGACTTCCATCCAGAATTTGCTATGCTTGTTTTAGTTGGTGGTGTTGATTGTGTCTTGGAGAACTCAGGAGGTAATCCTGGTGCTATATTTTAGTCTCAGTTAATTGCTACTGTACATAATTTTTTCTTCAATGGGTTTCCTTCAAATGATCTACTGAAGGTCACCTGGTCAAAGATGGTCTAAACTTTCCATTTTTTTGGGGTTTTTTCTCAGGATCCTATTTTCTTCATTTATGGCGTGTAACAAAAAATTCAGACCTAGAACTTATGTTCTGCAGTCCTCATTTTGAAGGCCTGTTTTCCACCCCAAGAGGCTATGTATCACATTTTACAACTCCGAAAGTGGCAATCTCACCTCTGGGCAAGTATGTTGCTGCTCTAGATATAACTGGAAGTTTGGACATTTTCAATGTGGATAGTGAACTATATTCTCTTTCTATTTTTGCTTCTGGTAAGAAGTGTGATTCTCAAAAGGCTGATAAGTTGTTGCTAGGAAGAGGGGAATTCCTAAATGATATTGTAGATTTCACTTGGTGGTCTGACCATGTCCTTGTTATTGCAAGGAGAAGTGGTCTTGTCACTATGTTTGACATTCTTAGCGGCACGAAATGCTTGGAGAATGATCCAGTGTTTTCTATGCCTATTTTAGAAAGAGTTCTGCAGTGCCAAGGATGTGTGTTTCTTTTAGATAGTGCAACATCAGATGGAAGAAATTTGCCCATCACTTCTGATGGAAGAGAAGGGATGGGTGTCCTGGATATGGGGAGGGCCACTTGGGATCAGTTGGATGTTAGCAGATTACACTGGAACTTGCTGTCATTTTCAGAGAGATGTGCTTCAGAGATGTATACTATTCTAATAAAAAATCAGGAATACCAAGCTGCGCTGGAATTTGCTAGCCGTCATGGGTTGGACAGGGATGAAGTCTTCAAATCACAGTGGTTGCATTCCATTCAGGGAACTGATGAAATAAATACGTTATTATCAAACATCAAAGACCAAAAATTTGTACTCTCAGAATGTGTGCATAAGATCGGACCAACTGAAGATGCTATGAGGGCTTTACTTTCATTTGGTCTTCGTATCACTGACCAATATAGATTTTCAGAATCTGATGATGACGCATGCAGCTTGATTTGGCATTTTCGGGTGGTTAGGCTTCAGTTATTACAATGCAGAGACAAGCTTGAGACATATGTGGGTATAAACATGGGCAGGTAAGTAATCTCTTTCATGTTTCTTCTCGTCACAGATAAGAAAAAGGACTACCATTCAAAAGCTCTCTATGCATATGTCAGGCTAATGTTTTCATCATCATCGTCGTCATCAAGTCTTATCCCATGTAATTAGTGTTTGCATGCCATGCTAATGGTGTCAATAGTACCAAACATCTTTTTATTTACTTTACCTGAACATAGTCATTTTGACCAAGTTATAAAAGAAAAGAAAAAAGTTGTTTTGACCGAACTAATGTGTGCAGGACCCTTGAGTGAGCACATAAAGGGGGGATAAATTATGTTGTAGATAACTGATTCAGACTCTCCTTGTTCTCTCTATCTTGTCTGTCATAATGTTGTCTTGAGTTCTGCCATGTTTTGAGTACAAAAATACTTTCTTTCATGAGAACAATGGGTGATACATCAGTGTGCATATCAGTTCTATGTACAATTTCTGATATATAAAATAGTAAGTTACTTGACAGGATATATCATTTCCATGTAATTCTTTGACCTTTGTTTTGATTAAAAGAGATGAATTAGTTGAGATTTGTACTTTCTTGTATAAGAATCATGACCTGTAATTTTTGGTGCAGGTTCTCTGTTTTGGAGTATGGAAAATTCCGGATTATGCCTCTCAATGAGGCTGCAATAACTATTGCTGAGAGTGGGAAAATTGGGGCCCTAAACCTTCTTTTCAAGCGTCATCCATATTCAATATCACCTTTCATCTTGAATATTTTATCTGCCATTCCCGAAACAGTTCCTGTTCAAACTTATGGTCAACTTCTTCCTGGGAGGCATCCTCCTAGCACTGTTGCTCTGAGGGACAGAGATTGGGTGGAGTGTGAAAAAATGATAGATTTCATTGACAGAGTGCCAAAGGATAATGAGAACAACATCCAAATGAAGACGGAGCTCATTGTGAAGCAATGCGAGGGGCTTGTTTGGCCATCAGTTGCTGAGCTTTCTTTGTGGTACAAGAATAGGGCTCGAGATATTGATAGCTTAAGTGGGCAGCTGGACAACTGCCTCTCTATGGTGGAATTTGCATGTAACAAAGGTATTTCAGAGCTGCAGCAGTTTCGTGAGGATATCTTGTACTTGTCTCAGCTTATTTATGCTGATATATGTGACAATAAAATAAATTTTACCATGAGTCTTGTTGCTTGGGAGCAGCTGGCTGACTATGACAAGTTCAAGTTGATGCTTATGGGTGTTAATGAGGATACTGTAGTGGGAAGATTGCAGGAAAAGGCTATCCCATTTATGCAAAATAGGTCTTGCACTACAGCCTCAGTTTCTGAAGATTTTTCACAGAATGACTCATTTCTGGTTAGATGGCTGAAAGAGATTTCTGAAGAGAATAAATTAGATATATTCTTAATGGTCATTGAGGAAGGATGTCTCCAGATTGATGGGATTTTTAAGGACATTGCTGAAGTCTTAGAAGTAACCCTGCAATGCATTTATTTATGCAGTCTTACGGACCGTTGGAATTCCATGGCTTCAGTTTTGTCAAAGCTTCCTCAGTTAACCCTGAAAGGTGAGTCCTTCATTGATGAAATTTTGTTAAAGCATATCAGATATTTTTGTGTCTGGCATTATCCTTTGTGAGGCAAACTCTGTTGCTGATACATTGGAGGGGAGTAATAGTCCTTGTATTTGACAAATGACTAGATCTTTTTTATGTACTTATATTTTTCTCATAGTAACAGAGTACTTTTTTTTTATTATCTCAAAATGAAGAAACAGTCCAGAGCATAAGATATAAGAGTTCAGACCCTTGGTACAACCTGTTATGGAATTCCTTGGGGTAGTTTGCTTCTTAGACATGTGATAGGACAATGGGTTTTACATAATTACATATGTAAATGTTACATATGCAAATGTCACTTGTGAAACGCATTACCAAAATCACCATTTTCACTTGAGTAAATGAGTATATCCAACACTTTACATTTATTTGGATTTTTGAGACATTTTAACAACTTTATCAAAATCCATGAAGAATTAGGATACGAAACTAAACAACGTTATATTTAGCATTTTTACGAGAATATTGAATGGTTTGTATCATGAATTGGGTGCCCACATAAGTGCAAAAAATTAGATCTATGGGTTGGGACTTGTTCACAAATTACTCAAAAATCTATGTAGATTTAACATAATCAGCTGCAAGATTGTGGGGTTTATTAGTCCAATAAACAAATTGAACAGTTTGAATTACAAATATATATATGGTGTCCATAGGAATTAAAAAAATAAAGGTGTTTGATGGGTCTCATGGGAATTCACTGTGTAAGAAGTGTAGTGGCGCCTGTTGCAAGAGAGATGTGAAAGTGAATTTTACCACCTTCACGTGTGAATATTTTGGTGTGTAAATGGCCTTATTCACACCATTTTCACACCTCATTTACACGTGTGATGAGTAAATGAGCACAAAAAAATGTGATGATGAGTAACCGTTATGCATGGGAGCCTTTTACATATGTAAATGAATGCAAAAAAACGACCCCTAAATTATGAACGAACTAGTAAGTTGAGCTAGCTAGGGTTTTCAAACCCAAACCCAACTAGCTCCAAATGCACTTAATTTCCAAGTACAACCACAAAATGAAAATTGAATTTGTCTATTTCTAGGTATTGGATTTGATGTAATCTAGGGTACTAAAGTAAAAACTATGCTGATGTTATCTAATATTATACTTTGACTTTTTTGGGTGAAGTATGTAAAGAAGCACCACAATTAAAGGCCTGGGCTTGTCTCCTCTTTATGAAGACTAAGAAAGGAATTTTAGCCCTGATGCTATCAGGAACAACCTCTACTGGGGCAAGTGCTTATTCCCTACTCTATAATGCTTTTAGAGTTTTGGCACCAATTCCAATCTAATCTTGAGCTTGCGATCTACTCTCTCTCATCAGAGCTAGGGATTTTAGAAGCAATCAGGAGTCAAATGAAAATCAACTCATGAAAATTGAACTTATGCCTGATAAATGCTTGCCATCCTATTATCAATTGACCAAGAAAGGAAGAACTCTTTCATTTTCAATAAATTATGATAATAGACTGTCTCTACAGTAGAAATTAATTGATTTTAAATAGGATTTCACCAAACTATGTGAACTAAAATTAATCCTGACCACTAAATTACCACATGGATTAAGATTTTTAATCTCAACAGTGATAATTACATAATACTAAAAACCCAAGCTTAAAATTACCACATGGATTAAGATGTTTTAATCTCAACAGTGATAATTACATAACACTAAAATACCAGGCTTACCCTTCTTCTTTAAGGACTTGTTTGTGCACGCAATGCGGAAAGGGAAGTCCGGCCTCCGACGTTGTACTCCGAGATCTCCACATGCGATGAAAAAAAACAGTGCATTTTTCTGATTTTCCGCGATGAAATCTGTCTGCAGTTCTGCACCAAACATGTCAAGTGTCAACATGTAAGAAAAGTGGCAGAGTTAACCGCCATTTTTCTACTGCATCCCAGCTGGATAAATGCATCCTAAGGGACTCTAGGGGAAGGAAGAAAAAAAGATGACTAAGGGCTGGTTGTCTGTGACAAAGTTGCTAGCCAGTAATCCCAAAACCAATTGTTTATAGGAAACTGTACAAACAACTACTTAACACCCACCCTCGGGCGGGACACCGCTCGGAACCGAAGCACACGCCAGCACAAGACCAGAATACGGCATGGGGCCTTCTTGCCTGGCGCACTTACGCCTGTGCAAGCACAAAATACGGTGTGGGGCATTTTTACCTTGCGTGGTTTTGAACTCGAGACCTCTGGCTCTGATACCATGACAGAGTTGCTAGCCAGTAATCCCAAAACCAATTGGTGATAGGAAACTGCACGAACAACTACTTAACAGTCAGCATAATTTGAGTGAACAATAGTGCCAGACTTTTTAGACGTGTGGAGTTCCATGTATGGGTCACCTTTGGACTGGGCCGCTATACCGATGGTGAGTGCTTGGTACAGGTCTGGGCTTGTTTAAAGTCTTAGTGGTGGACTTGCATTAGACCTCCTAGATTCTATGCATGAATTGAGTATTTTACAATGAGATGCACTCACTATAATGGTGCTACTGTATGTCTCAGGAAATAAAGGAGGATATCTGGAATCAGTCACTGCTGACAAATATGTTGAGAGCCTTGAAAGAAGACTCAGACTTGCAGAAGGACATGTAGAAGCAGGAAGGCTTTTGGCATACTACCAGGCTTGTATTTTGCCTTTCTCTTACTTGTGGATTAATTGATTAAACCTCAAAATAGGTATGAAAATAGGTTGGTTGAAATGGGTGACTCACCCAACCTGCTCTCCTATTAGAGGTGGGTTTAGTTGGGTTTAGTTGTGTTGTTGTCATGTTCGGTGCGGGTATGGGTTATAGATTTTGACCCAACTTGGTTTGGGGTGGGTTCAAGTTTTTGCCCCGAGCTGCCTCATGTATCCTTGTTTATGACTAATTTCCATATTTAGTTGTTGATAAAACATAAGACATCCTGCCTGGCGCAACTGGTCCCCCACATTTTGAAATGTGGGTGTGATGAGTTTCCAGGTTCAATCTCTCGTCAACGCAGAATGTATATTTTTAATGTTTGAAAAAATTAGAGGATAACTAGTATGATACCCGACCTGACTAGTACATGTCATGGGGTGTTGGTATAATAGACAAGGCAAGTTCAGGTTTAACCCAAGTTGCATCACTACTCAACCTAACTTGTTGCCATCTCTACGTCAGAATATAAGCAACTTTCCAGTATAACTATACTGAATTTTTATTTTTTTACCCATCTCTACCTCAAAATATTAGCTGGTTTCCTTTTTTTTTTTTTTTTTTGGTAAATACTCACACACCTACACACTTCTTACCAAGTCCCTCACCAACAGTGCTGCAACTAGGGATCAATGCCTGATTGTTTTTATGGAGGAGAGGTACCTCACCACTAAGCTACTAGGCGTTTTCCAATTCAAAAGATTTATTGAATTTCGTACCACTAATTTGCCAAGGATGAAGACAAAGCTTGGTTACTCTCTCTCTCTCTCTCTCTCTCTCTCTCTCTCTCATATGGACTGAACCTCAAAATCTATGCCGGTTTCCAATTAAAAAATCTCGTCTGTCCCACTACATTGGGATGGCTAACATTTCCCTCATATCTTCTAGCCAGCAATAATACTAACCTATGATGATGATGCCACAATTTTGTTGTGGAGTTCATTTCCTAACATACTTATTTGCAGGTACCAAAACCTATGAGCTTCTTTCTTGGAGTTCATTCAGATGAAAAGGGTGTAAAACAGCTTCTTCGTCTTTTTCTGTCCAAATTTGGGCGTCGGCAGCCTGGCAGATCAGATAATGAATGGGCAAACATGTGGCGTGATATGCAATGCCTGCAGGAGAAGGCATTTCCTTTTCTAGACACAGAGTATATGCTGATGGAATTCTGTAGAGGCTTGCTGAAAGCTGGAAAGTTTTCTCTTGCCAGGAATTATCTGAAGGGAACAGGCACAATTACTTTGGCAACAGAGAAGGCGGAGAATCTTGTCATTCAAGCCGCAAGGGAATATTTCTTCTCAGCTTCAAGTCTTGCTTGCATGGAAGTGAGTATTCTTTCTGACATTGTATTCTGTTTTGTGCATGTAACAGAAATTTTTTTTTTTTTTCATATAACTTTAAGTCTGGAACTTATTGTAATGATTCAGAGGAGTTATATGATTCTCAACCATCGGATATGCATACTATCCTCATGTCTCAAGTATTTACCAAAAGGAAACTTGGGTGTGGAGGGACGCCATGCTGCTTCTTGATGGGACAACTCAGACATTTGGTCGATGGGACTTGACTGTCAAGAGATACAGCAATGGTTACATTAGATGTATGAGGAGGAGAAAATATTGGATGGATGGCTAGCAGGGTGGTTGTAACTTCTAGTCCCAAGCTCGGCTAAAAGGAGGATTGTGTCAAGTAGGTCGACATCTGGCATAAAACTTTTGTCACAGCTACAACATGACTTCTAACATTGAGTGATGGCCCCTTAAGGAAAAGGGGTAGACCGAAGAGGACATAGATGGAAGTGGTAAGGATAGATTTGAACAAGTGAAACCCGTCTGAGGATTTGGCCTAGGATAGACTGGGATGGCAAAACAAAATTCATGTAGCTGACCCTTACATAGTTGGGACAAGGCTTTGATAATGACTAGAATTTTCCATTGCATGAAAGTGAAGGTGGTCATACCATACATTCTTTAGAAGGTTTCTAAGTTTACATCATGACGTTTTAACTGCGTTTTATCTTTAGGGTTTGTTTGTCTTTTACGCATGTGATAGGAAAATGGGATGCAAATGTTACATATGCAAGTTACACATGTGAAATACATAACCATGTTTTTCAAAATCATCGTTTTCACAATTGTAAATGACTATATCTAACGGTTTTGAATGTTAAGACTTTTTGGATGTTTTCACAAATTTCTCAAAATCCATGGAGAAATAAGGATAAGAAATTCGCCTCTTGGTCGTTTTTAGCCATATAAAGAGGATGAACGGTTTAGATCATGAATTTGGGGCTTGCATGAGTGTAGACTGCAGACAATTTGATTTATAGATTATGATTTTTTTTTTTTCAAATGAGTCATAATCTATGAAGATTTAAGATCATTAGATTCAAGATCTTGAGGTTTATTAGTTCAATAAATTTTTTTTTATAGTTTTGGGACATGTGAAACGCATGACCATGTTTGTCAAAATCACCATTTTCACATGTATAAATGACCATCTAATGGAAGATTTTGATTGTTCTATATTAGAAAAGAATCTTTCATTTTTTTTCTTCTTTTTTTTTTTCATTTTAATGGGTAATGGAAAATTTTACTGACTTAAAGAAATTTAAAATAGTAACTTTTTAAAGCTGAACTAGATTGATAGGTAAGGCAAACATTGTGGTGGTGGTTTTGATGATTAGGGATTGGCAACAGGGTGGGTTTTGGTATGGGTTCGGGTAAATTCAAACCCGCCCCAAGGCATATGCCGCATATCCCATCCAGACTTGACCTGCCTCATGATGGGTCATTGATATATGATATGACTAGCCTTGTGATGGATGACTAGCGTTAGTTTTAAAAGATTATAATTATCATTACATGAGCTACAGGTATTCTGTGGATCATATTTTAGTAATAAATATCTAATTAATCATATACAGGGTGAGGCGGAACAGCTAAAACTTGAATACCTGGTTTGAGTCCATAAATCTGTAGCATCCCTGAACCCAAAAAACCACTCCGAAACCTGCCCCTAATTGGAGCAGGTCACTCGTTTAACGCGACCAATCGCCATCCGGCCCATCCCTGATGATGATGATTCTTTTTCTTTTTCTTTTTTGAAATAATGATGGTGATGATTTATGAATTTGGTTGCATTAGAGTACTTATAATTTAATTTTCAGTTGTCATGTGACTGATTAAAAACATTTTTGTTGTGTGTGCAGATCTGGAAGGCTAAGAAATGTTTAAACCTCTTTCCCAATAGCAAAACCATTAAAGCAGAGTCCAATGTCATTGATGCCCTCACTGTTAAACTTCCAAACCTCGGAGTAACTCTTCTACCGATGCAGTATAGGCAAATAAGAAATCCAATGGAAATTATTAATATGGTGGTTACAAGTCAAACTGGAGCCTATCTTGATGTCGATGAACTAATTGAAATTGCCAAGCTTCTTGGACTGACCTCGCAAGATGACATAGCAGCTGTGCAAGAATTCGTGGCAAGGGAAGCTGCAGTTAATGGTGATCTGCAGCAGGCTTTTGATCTGTGTGTTGTTCTGGCTAAAAAGGGGCATGGACCCATTTGGGATTTATGTGCTGCAATAGCAAGGGGTCCTGCCCTTGATAACATGGATACAAGTTCTCGCAAGCAATTAATTGGTTTTGCTTTGAGCCATTGTGATGAAGAATCCATTAGTGAGTTACTGCATGCCTGGAAAGATCTCGACACACAATTCCAGTGCGAGAAGTTAATGACATTAACTGGAACGAATCCTCCCAAGGTGGTTCAAGGTTCTTCACATATCTCACTCTCTGCTCAGAATTTTCAAGACATGCTTGGGCTAGGAAATTGCTCTGATATGGTAGAAGGTTCCATCAAACAGGAAGGGAATGATGATGAACTCCACTTTCAAAACATCAAAAGCATTCTTTCTTTGGTTGCAAAAGATGTTGGTGCTGAAAATGGGACCAATTGGGATTCTCTTTTGAGGGAAAATGGAAAATTCTTTTCTTTTGCTGCTTTACAGCTTCCGTGGCTGCTTGAATTAAGTAGGAAAGATGAATATGGGCAAAAGATGGTTGCAGATACAAAAACACAAGGAAAACAATATATGAGTCTAAGAATGCAAGCCATGCTGAGCATTCTTTCCTGGTTGGCAAGGAATGGTATAGTTCCACATGATGCTCTGATTGCCTCTGTTGCGAAGTCGGTAATGGAGCCACCTGTTACTAAGGAGGAAGATGTCACTGGATGCTCGTTTCTGTTAAATCTTGCAGATGCTTTTCATGGTGTGCAAATAATAGAGGAGCAGCTGAGAAGGAGGGAAGAGTATCAGGAAATCTGCAGTATAATGGAGATAGGTATGACATACAGTTTATTACACAATGGTGTCCTTGATTGCTCAAGTCCTCCTCAGAGAAGGGAGTTGCTGTTGCACAAGTTTCATGAGAAGCATCCATCAATGAGTTCAGGTGATTTGGCCCCAAATTTTCGTTGATGTCTACATAATTGTATGTTGGTCACTCTTGTCACTGGCCTATCACAGAAGATACTACACTCTTTTTTGAACTAACGATGCCAGTTTTTTTTTTTAATCACATGCCTTGACCAGATTCGATGGACACAATTGACAAATCACAACCGACATTCTGGAGGGAATGGAAATCAAAATTAGAGGAACAGAAACGATATGCAGATCAGACAAGAGATTTGGAGCAAATAGTACCTGGTGTAGACACCGCACGTTTTTTGTCTGGGGATTTTGACTACATTCAAAGTGCTGTTTTCACCTTCATTGATTCAGCAAAGTTAGAGAAAAAGCCCATTTTGAAAGAGGCACTAAAATTAGCTGATACCTACAGCTTAAAGCACAGCGAGGTCTCTCTCTCTCTCTCTCTCTCTCTCTCTCTCCAGCATTTTAATTATCACTATGGTGGTACTGGGCTCTAAATCCCACTTCCTATTAAAGGGGATAGTTAATGAAAAGATGCAAATTGGTAGACATGCTCAGTTCTTTTTTTTTTTTTTTTTTTTTTTTTTACATCATCAGAATGGTATTGGTCTCTAAATCTCACTTCCTAGTAAAAATATGGGCTCAATCATGCCTGAAGGATTCTGTCCAACACCCACTGAAAATCCTGGCTTGTTTTACCTCAGGCTTATCTCGATATAATAGCTAGTGGGTGAGTGAGAGCAAAACAAAATATATATTTTTGTCTAAATTCTATGTTAGATTGATTTGCATGAGCATGTACTCCTTGCCTGGAGGTGAGTTTTAGCTTTCTTCACCATTTAATGAACCCAAGGTATGCATGGCGAACATACATGGGCAGATGCAACTTAATTGTTTTCTTTTTGGCGATAAGGACAGCTTGAACTCATGCACCCTCACACTCACACCCTTGCCCCAAACCAGTTGAGCTACAACCCAAGATTAACTTAATTGCTGTTTGATTACTTAATGTTTCATTTTTTCTATCTTGTAGGTGCTATTACGGTTCCTTGCTAATGCTCTTGTTTCAGAGCTCTGGACAAATGATGATATCATTGCCGAGATTTCGAATTATAAAGAGGAAATGCTTACTTGTGCTGTGGCAGTCATTAATATGGTTTCCTCAGTTATCTTCCCTGTGATAGATGGGCGTAACAAGCTGCGCCTTGCCTACTTATACCGCATTCTTTCTGAGTGCTTCTCTCAGATAAAGGGCTCTGAGCAAATGTTGGTGATACACCGTGATATATCATGTATAAATAATTTAGGATGGTCTCAATTTTACAAGGTTCTGGAGCAAGAGTGCAGAAGGGTTTCCTTCATCATGGCCTTAAACTTCAAAAATATTGCTGGATTAGGTGATTTGGATTTTGATAATTTCAATGATGAAGTTTGCAGGAATATTTGTGAATCTAATGTAGAAACATTGGCGAAAATGGTTGAAACCCTTGTTGGTATTTATGATGATTCTGTAGATGAGGGTCTTATATCCTGGCAGGATGTTTACAGGCATCACGTTGTAAGTTCGGTGGAAGCTCTGGAAATGGCAACCAATTTGAAGCTTCATCCTGTAAATCCTGATGATTTGATTGCCTTCATAGCCCAACTTGAACAGAACTATGATTGTTGTAGATTTTACATTCGATTCATGTCAGAAGCGCATGTATTGGACATTATAGGGAGGTATTATGCATTAAGTCTTCCCCATTTTTGTTCAGAATGCTGTCTGTCCCGCGAGAAAGATTGGAAGGATTGTCTAGAACTGCTTTTAAATTTGTGGATACGATTGACTGATGAAATCCAAGAGATTGTTAGCCAAGAAAATTCTGAAGAAAAACACATCAAGTCAAGATATTTATCAAAATGTTTCAAGGTTTTCCTAAGGTTGGTAATCGAGAATGAAGTATCCACGAGTCAAGGGTGGGGCACCGTCTCTGATTATGCGAAGCACAGGCCTCTGGGTGATTATACATCAGAGGCTTTTAGCTTCTGCAAAGCCATGGTTTTTTCTGGTTGTGGGTTTAAAGCCACTGCCGAAATATTTACTGAAGCTGCTGTAGCAACTCTGAGCAGGTCAGAAGCATACATCACTGGAGAGCGAGATAGTATTCAGAATCTTACCGATTTTTATTTGAATATGGCAGACTTGGTTTTGGTAGAGTTGGGCAGTGATTCTGCTGATCGCAGGAATTTGCATAATTTGCTAACATCTCTTAGCAAGTTGGAAGGAGATTTAGAAGAACTGAGAAGGGTTAGATATGCAGTTTGTGGAAGATTGGGTGAATTTTCTGATAACATGCAGGTGCCAAGTCACATTCGGGTCTACTCTTTGGAGCTTATGCAATTGATTGCTGGAAGAAATCTGAGAGGTCTACCTGCTGAACTGATATCTGAGGTTCAACAATGGGAAGGGTGGGATGAGTTGCACTGCACTACAAACAGCAAGACTTCTGATGTGGGTCTTCCCAAACAACTTGATGGGCCTCAAAAGTTTACTAATTCCCTTGTTGCCCTTAAATCAACTCAATTGGTCTCAGCTATTTCACCCAGAATAGAAATTACTCCAGAGGATCTTTCGACCCTTGACTTGGCAGTATCTTGCTTTTTTCGCTTATGTGAAGCTTCTTGCTCTGAATCTCATCTTGATATTCTGCAAGCTGTTCTAGAAGATTGGGAAGGCCTGTTTAGTGGTGGGAGAGATGAGCAGGAATCTTGTGAATCTCAATCACCTAATAATGGGAACACTTGGAGCAATGATGGGTGGGATGATGAGGGATGGGAAAGCTTTCAAGAAGAACCAACTGTAAGCGAAGGAAAGAAAGACGAGTCTGTTTCCATTCATCCCCTACATGTCTGTTGGATGGAGATCATCAAAAAACTTGTTGAGCTTTCTCGACTTTCTAAAGTGATGAAATTGATTGATCATTCATTATCGAAGCCTAAATGCATCTTATTAGCAGAGGATGAGGCCCAGCGCTTGAGTGAGCTTCTAATTGGAATTGATGGTTTCATGGCTTTGAAAATAATGCTGCTCCTTCCTTATGAAGCTCTTTGGTTTCAGTGTTTAAGTGCACTTGATGTTAATTTGAAAGACAGCATTTCGGGCACGATACATGGAGAATTTGAGCTTTTAACTGTTGCCATATCATCGGGAGTTCTATCAACCATTGCCACTGAGTGTAAGCATTGTGAAATTTTCTCTTATTTCTGCAATTTAGTGGGTCGTCTGTCACGTTTTTGTCAGGAAGCTCAATTATCAATGTTTAAACATGGAGGAAGGGATGCAAAAGAAGCAGATGGAAATGGGTACTTCCTTTTCAGTAGAGTTCTCTTCCCTTGCTTTGTATCAGAGCTTGTAAAGGCAAGACATTTTCTTCTAGCAGGATTTCTTGTATCTCAGTTCATGCACTCAAACACTTCTCTCAGTCTCATCAATGTTGCAGAGGCTAGTCTCAGAAAATATTTGGAAGGCCATATGCACACACAATGGAATGGTGGGCCTGATCTTGACCAGATTAACGTGTGTAGATCTTTACTAAATACTGTTTCCAGATTGAGAGTTAAGACGGGAAGTTTGCTTCAATCTGCGGTGTCAGCTCTTCCAACTAATGTGAAATGAGGTGTTTTTTATTCTCTTTTCTCATGTCTTTTTTAACATTTACTTGATGACCATTGCTCTTGCAATGACGGTACATTTCCTGCTCGCAGAGACTGGCAATAGAATCATCAATGAACCAAAAATGGGACGTTAACTCTAAAATGTGGAATTCCACTTAAGCCTTCCATCTGATCTGCAGCCTTGTTTTGATTACCATGGAAGATATAACTGTTCGCGTCTGTTGAATGCTGCCATACTGGAAAAGAGTCGGGGGTCATGTTCAGTCATGGACAAGATGGGTAATGTGTAGTGGGTTCTTGGTTAATTTGTTTTATGAACTGCACACCAATCAAACTATGCAGAGGAACAACCCTCATGTACAATCCAACACCTATCAATGGATATTGGGCAAAAGCATTACTTTCATTTGTCAGCATTTTTGAAATGATACTTCTCAGAAAAATGAACAAGTAAAATATTGTTAAATGAACAAGTATCATTTAACAATTTATATTGGCTGAAGCTTGCATTTTGGAATGCATGGGATGGGAGCTTGTTGAGCCTTGGGATCCTGTACTTTTGAATGAGAGGCATGATATCTGCCCCATGATGAAACTCATTGGAGAGAAGAACGTGACTTGCCAACTCGCACTTGCTAATTTAGCTTTCTTTTTTCTCCGTATGATTTAGCTAATTATTCAGGCAGTTCTTGGAGATCATTGTATAGGAACTTTTCATTTTACACATGTATGAATGCAGCTATACATAACGCCCCAGTTCTTGGGCTTGTTTGTTTCATGTAATTGGATTTCTATGAATTTAAAGATTTTTTATTTCCATTTTATAAAATTATCATGTCTCCAAAGCAACGAAGACTTTGCATTTTTATCAGACTTGCTTGTTTTTTTTTTCTTTTTGGTAACTATTATAAGATTTGTATTTGGAGTGCTTTGTGACAGACGATTACCAACAAAATTAAAGGGAATATTTAACAGGATAGTGATTAGACTAGTTATGGCCAATGGAGCAGAATGTTAACCAATAAAAAAGCAACATATGGACAAAATGAATATAGCAAAAATGAGAATGTTAAGATGGATGTATGGTAAAACTAAGAAACAAATAATTATAAATGAGTACTTTCTAAGAGCATTTAGGGGTAACATCAATCGAAGATAAAATTAGAGAAACTCATTTGAGATGATTTTAGCAACGAAAGCTTGGTTATGCATGTTGACTATACACCAAGGGAAATGGGTTAGCCGAAGAGGACGTGGATAGGGGTAGTAAATATAGATATAAAAAAAAGTGCAACTTATCTTAAGATTTAATTCAGGATAGATCAGAATTGCAAAGGCTTTAATGATGATGATGATGGTTGAAAATAAAAAAAATAAAAAAATGAATATCCAAATGGGACCATCAAATAACCTTTTTGTAATCGAAATTGAATATAAGGGAAGATGGAAAATGAATACTATTTATTTATGAAAAAATTTAAAACATAAGACATTCTTCATCCAAATGCTAAATATTTTCTTACTATAAGGCCATCCAACCAATGGTTAGGATGATCGGATGGTTCCTCCATGGGGAATGAAGTGATTCTGATTCAATTATCTCGAAGGATTTCTAACATTGCTAATGAAACTATGCTTCTCATGATGGAAATCTCCATTTTTATATAATTATATTGCTTATATTTTAGATGTCAAAAAATGCATGGGTAGAGAGATGTTGGAAGGAACTAGAAAAGGGAAAGGCCAAGAATTCAGCATATGCACGGTTACACATATGGTTGAGTAGGAAGCAGAGAAATTCAACCTAAATAGATTAGATAAGGCAATAATGATAACAATTATCTTCCACATGTCCAAAACTCCCAATTATTATATATAAAAAACGCAAGTTCAATTGGAAAAATCAAGCTATGATTTTTCAATTGATTAAGAAATGAGCATCAATTGTGATTTTAATTTTGACCCAAATTTGACCATATCATTTAGATAATAGTTTAAATTTTAGAGACCTTATCATAAAGAGTAAAGGCCGAAGGGTTTAAATGCTAAGAGATTTTAGAGAGTAAAGGCTAAAGGGTTTAAATGCTAAGAGATTTTAGAGAAGTTCTCAATGGTAAAACATTAGTTTATTTCTCTTTGCAACCTATCTCACCCTTTTAGCATCAACTTGCATTCCATCTCTAACTTCCTCATAGTACCTCTCAAACGAAACTTCTTAATACTAATCCCCTATTAATTAGGGAGACGATTATACGTTATCAGCGAGAGAAGATTTGTTGCATTCTGAATCAATTGTTATTCTCTACTAGTTTTTTTTTTTAATCTTTAACCCTCATTCATTCTTTTCTGATCATTCATTTTGTTGTAAGTAGTTTTTATTCTCTCTTTTTTTAATGTTGATAGTTTACTTTGCTCTATTAATTAGAGTTTGTTTTTCATCTCTTTACTTTTATTTTTGGGTTTTCTTTTACATTGAATAAATAGATAAATATGAAGTTTGATTTTCATTCAGATATAGGGTAGGTTGAAATCCATGGGTTTTCTTAATAATGATATGAATCATTCAATATAAATTTAAGAAATAGAAATTTCTTCTCTTAAAATTCTTTCTTTATGATGAATAAACAGAGGAATATTAACTCTGCAATAGAGCTCAAATTCTTGGTAAGTAGTTTCTTTTCATTTTTGAAATTGTAGATTTTGTCTTTGCTCTAATTAATTAGTGTTTCTTCTCTCTTCTTTTCGTTTATCTATGGTCTTTTTTTTTTCCTTATCTTGAATAAATATAGAAACATCTACTTGGGTTTGCATTCAAAATTAGGATAATAGGTTGATTTCCAGTAATCTGAGTCTTTTTTTAAAGATATATCTCATTCAACATCAGTTTTATAAAACAAATAGAAAATTTTGCCTTCTCTTGGGTTTTTTAATGTTGAATACAAAAGATATTATAATTTAAAGTTTTTCTTAATAAATTGTTAAAACTTTTAAAAAGATATTTAATATCATAAATTAGAATGTACGCTGTGCTAAAATCGTTGATGCTAAAATTATGTGTGAGATTAGGTTGGAAAGAAAAATAAATCAATGTTCTACAATTGAGAGCTTCTCTACAATCTCATAAGGTCTCTAATATCTTAACTCTTATCTAAATGATAAGGTCAAAATCAGGTCAAAATTAGCAATTGAGTCTCAATTTCTCAATCAATTACAAAATTGGAGCTCTATCGGATCTCAATTTTGCCAATTAAACTTGCGCCCTTCAGATATGAGTTATGCTATAAAACTTCCCGGGCATTTTTCTAGAAAAAAAAAGCCCCTCTTTTAGTTAATAAAAGTGTGACACATGTCATCAGTGATACATATATCATTGGCTATTAGATAGGGGCAGAAACTCCCCTTTTGAGATAGGGGAGTTTTTGAGAATTTCACTTCATATATAATAATCGAAAACAGGGCTCTGAACCCAATGAAGCCACATGGGAATTGGAGGAACAAATGGTTCGAAAATATCCAGAGCTATTCGTTTAGGTAAGTTTTTACGTATTGTGTTTATCTTTATTTATTTTACATTCGAAGGACCGAATGATTCTAAAAGATTAGGAGAATGTTACACCCTATTCCGAGTTAATCGAGATTAACTCTAGTTAATCGAGATTAACATGATTTAAGCATGGTTAATCAATTTATTGATGATTAACGACTAATGTGGGTTAAATTAGTCACAAATAAAGGAATTATGCATAGTGAACAAGTTTTGAAGTGTTTAGCTTAGTAGAGTTGAATTTATACCCAAATTAGTGAAGTTAAGGACTTTTTCGTGAATATGGGTTTATACGTATTTTGTCGAATGCGGTACAATTTGGTGTCAACATGTGTATCTTGACGAGTACAACAACTTTCATAATATACTCGTCTTTATTTGACTTGAAATGAGTCATATAAGCCTTAGTTTGACTCAAACTTGAAATATGCATAATATATGGGGGCTGAATGTAAAATTCAGTTTATAAGATGGAGAATCACCCATCTCAGTCAGTGAAAACATTCCAGAACAGCTGGGAATGAATAGGTTTTCTTCTTCCTTGCTTTCTTCTTCATTTCTTCTATACAAAGTGTTAGAAAAGAGTTGTGCAAGTGGATTAAGAGTAGGAAATTGATGTCTTCATCTTCCCCATCATCTTTCTTTCATTCCTTTGAAGAGAAATTTGGGAGGAACTTCAGCTCTTCCTCACTGTAGATTATAAGGTGAGTAGATTTGGAAGTTTTTAGTTGTAATTAGGTTTCTTAGGCTCTTTTCATCTCAAACAGTATGTTGAATTCGTGTTTAAATGGTTTGGTGATATTAAGGTTCGATATTGAGTGGAATTGAGTCAAATAGAGCTCAAAAGAGAGGGTTTTTGTACCAAACTTCAAATAGAGGCAAGTATAAATAGATTATTGATGATGAATGCTAGTTTATGTGATTTTGTGGCAACTATAATCTCAGCCCTGTTTTATTAGGAATTGAACGTGATTGAATGTCATCCTTATTGTATATATTAATTGATTGAATTGATTTGGATGGTGTATAGTTGGAATAGAAGTGCTATGTTTGATTGTGGATGGGATTGAGGAGAGGACATGAGGTCTTATGGTTATGTTACAGGTTATGAATGACTTGAGTAGGAAGGATTGGAAAGAAGGGGCTGGAAACACAGTGCAGAAACAGGTTGTGTTTGATGAAATTTTGCCCAGAATTGGGCCAGCCAGATTGGGACCGCTCGAGTGGGTCGGCCCATTGGGCCAACAATGCCAACTTTGAATGGCCATAACTTTTGACCCATGCATCCGATTTTTGAGTTCCATATATTGTTGGGAAGCTCTTGAAATGTAGAAATCAATGGTACACACTTCCTAGTGATCATAGATTGAGAAATGAAGTTGATATGGGGATAATTAAAACAGGCCCTAACTATGATGACATTTGTGATTCAAAATTAAATCAAATGTTTTGTTTATGAGCATAAATGGTTAATAAAAATTAGTCTAATGACTAATTATAATATAAATAAGAGATTTTAATCAATTAAGCTTTCCGTAAAGTAATGTTCTTGGATTTAGCTCCAAGATGAATTGGGAGTTAACCAAAAGGTTAACCAAATCTGAATAATGGTAATTGATAATGAAAAATTAGCTTCTAAAGCTAGCCGATTAAATATCGATTAGTTAACCGAAATTAATAAGATTTCAGAATTATTCCTGAGTTAAGGAAAAGAGCCTATTGATCATATCAAGGCTGTTGCTATTGTGTATACCTCAATGGGTGTTATTTAAGGGAGATTTAATGTACAAATTTACATAAATTATGATGCTCATTGAGAATAAAACGTACATTAAACAACTGAGGATTTCACCCAATTGGTTGGTATTGTTTAATTGAAATTGTGAATTGAATCCTAATGGATTGTTTATTGGATTATATCAATTAATTCGTTATTTAACAGAATTAATTGTTAATTGTATTGTTGATTGAGTCTGGCACTACATAGTGATTTTTGTAAGCTCATTGGAGCTATAACTACTGCAGCAGATTATTTGGGAGTGTTCTGAAACTCCGTGGTGATGTCAGATGTCCCTGACCCGGGCACTGATAAATCCCACGCTATATGAATCCTTCCGTATGGCAGATGACAATCCTTCCTTTTTAGGAAGATGGAAATTGAAATGAAATACTATTGTAGTTTGCCAAATAATAAAGACTCATATTGATTTTGAATTATATGTGTACTAGTCTAACAAGGAATTAGACGGATTAAATGTGTAATTAGTATATTCAATCATATAATTGTTTATACATTCACTACTAGAAAAAGGACTTTTAGCGGCTGCCACAAGCCGTCGCTAAAAGTCCACTGGCGGTCGCTAATACTCTTTAGCGACCGCCCAGCGACTGTCAACGAGGGGTCGCAACAACTTCGTCGCTAATAGTATTAGCGGCCGCCACGTGGCGGTCGCTAATACTATTAGCGACCGCAGCAGAATTTTTTTTTTTTTAATTTTTTTAATTTTTAAAACGGCGGTCGCTAATACTGGATTAGCGGTCGCTGATACATAATTAGCGACCGCCATTAGCGACCGCCAGTGGCGGTCGCTAATAGTCATATTTTTTAAAAAAAAAAAATTTCTCTAATTTTCCCACTTTTTATACCTGTACATGAATATATTATATCAAACTACGAAAATCAATTAAAAATACTAAAACCAAAACAAAGTCTTATATTAATACATATGATTAATATTGCATAAGATTGTTCTAATCAACTTATCAGTTCCACAAATCCACTATCGAAATGTGTGGGAGACACACAGGGAATCAATGATCTAATATGGGCATAAAATCCGCAGTGTGCATGGATCGAGTGTGTCTGGCTTACAAATAGAAGAAAGGGTAATCTTAAAAATACAAAAGTCATCACAACACACCATGATAACTTAAAATGAATATTTACACTCTTATACAGCTGAAAAAAGTGATGATTTCCCATAAACAAGATATAACAAGATTGGAATTATTACAAAGAAGAAAGGCTTATAAGGCCAGTCCCTGCAGAAAGATCTTTACAGTCCGGTATCTGAGTTTGCCAATCATATTCCATCTATAACTATAAGATTTGCGTTGTTTAGGCAGGCGACTGTAGGTGTCTCACCCTGAAGTGAGGAGCTGCAGTAAAAGAGAAGATGTAGCTGCATTTCCTTCTCATGTTCTGAATTGCTGTATTTTTCTTATTATTATTTGGGTAGAGGCTGAATTGATGTTATTCCACATATAACCTTCAAGCTCCATCCTTTCTGTTAATGGTCAGCCGTCAGAGTGAAGTAAATCAGTATCAGAGTCCCCACACTAGACCTGGAAACCAATTACCAAAGTTATAATCACAAGTAGGCCTAAGAAATATAGATATGGAAGATATTTCATATTCAAATTCAGCAATTAAACCATTCATGTAGTGAAAGATTATTTGTAGTGAAAGAGTATCCCTCAATTCCTCCACAGTGTAATAAAACCATATACCGATTCAAAAGCTTAAATTGATAGGTGGAAGGCCCAGATAGGTATATTAAGACATGTAGCCTATTACTTAGGTGATGTAGGGTGTGGGACTTCCCAAAAGTTTCACGGGCATACTCCACTACCCACCAAATGCACATGACATAGAAATTGAAAGAAAACACAAACATTCATATCCATCTCCCAGGCATGTGGTCCTTTCTAACCCAAAATAGACATCTTTTATCTTATAGACTCTCAGACGTGGATCCCCAAAGAAAAATGGTTAACAAAGCAATCCCCTTTGTTATTATCAAGTCGGTAGTTTGTATTCAAAGAGGAAGATAAATGTAAGGAACCCCACATTCCCACTTGATGAGATAAGCAATTGGATTTGAGTGACCACTCTCTCATGAAAGAAGCGACATAATCTAGCAAATGCACAATATATAGTAAAAATAAACAAAATTAAAATTAAAAATTGGAGTAATTAATGAATATCTTTAAACAATAATAGTTAAGAAACAATTTAGGTAGGACCAAAGACAAACCTTTGCAAAGTGAACAACTATGACGTCCATCAATTGCAAGATGAGAGCACACCAATGGATTCGGTCCTTGTTTGTAATTCTCTTAGCTCCAGCTCCTCATCATCCATTAATACCATTAAAGCACCCAACTGCTCTTGTGAACTCAACTCTACAATGGCAAGTTTGCATTCTGCTTTATATGGTTTCTTTCAATTGTCATCTTTGTTACATTCCACCTGAATTTCATAGGGAATGTCAGCCATGATACTTAACCATACTTAACAATAAGACATCATTCATGTTCGATTGTATTGACATTCAGCTGATGTCCGACTTTTAAGTTTCAATTGCATTATATCTAGGATCACACTCTATAAGTAGAAAATTCCCAATAAACATTATGAACAAAGTTCACTCATAAAATTCCCAACTAGAAAAACAGTCTTCCAGTCAAAAGACTAAATGAAGAAAGCATGAATATTAAGAGACTTACTTGAAATTTGGATTGTGTCTTTGATGTCCTTTTCAGCAACCCCCAGTGTGCAACTAGGACTGGGCAGGCTTGAGCCCAAGATTTCATGATCCGTCTTGCATTAAAATGCAATATATGGATAGAGCACCTAAAAATAGATTTTATTGATCATATAAATATTTTATCATGATCCAACCCAAATAGATGGGATTAGGCTCCGGTGATGACAAATATTTTATCATGCTAAGCCCATTAAACATTACATGAAAGGGGTGAATATAAACTTCAAATAAACGTAAATATACTTCATGATTTGCTTGGACAAGAAATACTAATGATGGACCCAGAAGTGTCATTTCAAAGTTTGTGGAGTGTTTAAATTTGAATGCCTGATATTGACATGGGTACTCAATCAACATAGATAAGTCTCTACAGCTCAGTTTTACGACAACAAAATTGTTAGTCTGTTTAACTATACACAATAAACATAATTGCAGAAACAATTAAATTAAATTAAATAAGAGATATTTGCATACAGCTATTTGAAGTAATTCTGTCATCTCTCTAGCCTCCAGTACCCGTTTCTGATTACGTAGTAAATGCTTATCTAAACTTTCTTTCAAGGAATCAACCTCTTCTACTACCTGTTCCACTTTTCTGTACAACAAATTAAACCAGATATCACATAAGACAACAAGGTGAATTGAAACAACATAAAGTAAACACAGTAAAAAAGTTCGATCTATACTTGCTAAGAAGAAAAGCATATATACCACAATATGGTCCCTGATCCACACCATATCAGTAATGAACATAAAAGAGCGTGTTCAAAAGATTAACAAGAATGAAGCAATAAAATGCTCAAGCTGCTGAAATTTTGTCTCAGAAACTATGGAATATAAGAATTGAATTTGAAAATCGGTTCCATTTTTTTCTCTCATAATCTTTCTTTTCCCATTTATTAAAAATAGTTGGACATCACTTCAACCTTACCTCAACTAATTCCATTTGGAATAGGCCTTCAATTCATTGTAACACCCATAATTCATAGTGATCAAGTTTTGTTGAGATTGTAGTATTCAATTTCAGTCTATTTTGGCCAAACAAGTGAAATCAGTAGATTCGCACATACTCCACAAGTTATTGGCAATGCAGTGGATCAATCTTTTCATATGCCAGAGAAATCTTCCTCTGAAGCCAATAGGCATCAATGTCTTGGACATTTAACATCAATCCATCATTGGTTTCCTCCCCCACATCATCTCCGTCGATGCCATGCCACCCATCCGCATTGCCTCATTGCCATTCAGAAAATCTTAACTTACCCAAAATCAAAAGAAACCATAAACCTTGAATGTATATATTATATATTCTGGGCTCTTTCTAGATCCCATCCGCGTCGCTGATGCGGTGATGATGACGTCTGCAACGACGGCGCCGGCCTTCGCTACGTATGGGAGGAGATCTGAGAAGAAGGAGGAGATGGCATCGAGTGAGAAGAAGAGAGGCCAGAAAGAGGCGTTGAAGGAAGTCGAGGATGGCGGATTTGGGATCGCGAGGGGTGTTGGCGTTGGTGGTGTTGCTTTCTTCGTCTTTTTGGCGTTGAACAACCACCTGTGGGGGGGACTAAGAATTAGGATTTTCATTCCATGGCTAAGACAAGCCCCATCTACCATTTCAAATTCAAAACACCACTGAAAACCACATTTACTACTTCTACAGAACACCCATGGCCATAACCGAGCCCAAAACCCCCATCTTGCCGAGGCATATACCAGGTCCTCTCTTTCCTCCCTCTTCTCCTTAGCCCACTCGTTCCTCACCTACAATGGCAGCAACACATTAAAAAAAAAAAAAGAAAGAAAGGAAAAGAAACAGAGAAGAAGAACAAAAAAAAGAAAAAAAAAACACTCCTGGGCCAGGGGCTGAGCTCCCCTTCCTCTCCTCCCTTCTCTCCCTTCGTTCTCTCTTCCTCTCTTCACTCTACCTGCTCCTTCGCTCTCGGTCTTGACCTAAAACCACAACAGCATTAAAAAAAAAAAAACTATCAAAGGAAATAGAAAGGAAAGAATGGAGAAAGAAGAAGAAGGAGAAGAAGAGGATGGGACCCACGTACCTGGGCCACCCAGGGGCGAGCTTCCCCTTTCTCTCCTCCCTGCTCTTCCTCCTCGCCTCTGCTGCTCCCCTCTTTCATTCGTTTCTCACCTGCAACAATGGCAGCAACAACAGAGTTCAAAAAAAAAAAAAAAAAAAAAATAGAAAATGAAGAGAGAAGAGAGAAGAGAAGAAAGGAAAAGAAAAATCTACATACCTTGAACCCCCTTTCCTCCTCCCTTCACTCTCCTTGCTGCATCCAAGATTTCCACCTGCAACAATGGTAGGAAGTAAAAAAAAAAAAGACAGAGAAAACAGAAAATGGAAAGGAAGGTTGAGACCCACTTACCTGAACGCCGGCGAACTTGCGCGCTACTGCTCTGTCCCCCTATTTCACCCACTCGTCCCTGCCTCACCTGAAACAGCAAGAGCAAGCAAGAAAGAAACAAAAAGAAAACAAGAGAGGGAAAGAGAGAATGGAAAATGAAAATGATCATGGGCATTTTGACAGGAACCTGGCGGTGGCGATGATGGCATTGAGGTGGGATCGGGTGAGGCGAAAGGAAGGCGTGGAGGGAGGGCAGCGGCTGCAGATCCAAGCGAGTTTTTCGGAGAAGATGGAGGGGTTTTGGGCGACGAGATCGCAGAGCTCGATCAGAGCTTCCATGGTGAGAGAGAGAGAGAGAGAGGTACAGAGAGAGAAGCGTGCAGAGCGAGGGGGAGAGGGAGGGAGGGAGAGAGAGAAATAGAGAGAGAGAGGGAGAGGGGGAGGGAAAGGGATTCGTCGACGCGGGAGCAGGGGCGCGAGAGGGGAAAAGGGGAAAAAGAGAGTGGGAAAGAAAAAGAAAGTGGGAAAGAAGGAGCGGGTAGCGAGAGTTTTAGATCCAGTGGCGGTCGCCCGCTTTCTTCTTCCGCGAATGGTCATTTTTCTAGTAGTGATTGCAAAATTGTCGAATTCATAGTGTTATTGGTGGCATTATAGGCACAGCTGCCCATGTCGGTCCTTCTGAGACCACAGCGCCAAAGGAGGAGACCACTCCGGTTCCTCCAAGAGGATTAGTAGAGTGGAAATGAGGCAAAAACATTTGATATAACTTTTGGAGAATGGAAATAATAAATAAAATGAGAACTTTGTAGGAATTGTTGGAAACGTTTCACACTTTTCATTCCTTGCATTGTATTTAAATGTGCAAGTGAATGGTTGTTCATAGTGTAAATGAATTTTTCTTTTTATACATGAGTAATGTATATTTGTTAATATTCCGCATAATGTTTTATTTGATATCCCTTGTGAATTTTTTTGTGATTAAAGTTCACGGGAGTAAGTATGCGACGCGATTCGGGGTTAACTCAGATTAATTATAATCTCGGACTCGGGTCGTGTTATACTTAGCCATCTTATGCTCCATTGAACCACAAGCTAAACATGCCCCAGTGTTTCTCCAACAAGCTTCTGTCTTGTGAGCTTTTCCACATGTCTCACAAACTGGTTTAATTTCAGCTCTAGCAACGAATTTCTGTTTCTTATTCTTGAATTTGCCTCCTTTCTTAAACCAAGAACTACCACTCCTCTTAGGACAAGCACTTGTCTCAATTTCTTCTCTATGAACTTCTTTAGCAATATACGCTTTATCCACTGCATAATCAAAATGTACTGGCTTTTGACCTACCAGGACCATCTTCTTGTAAGATGGGTTCAAACCATTTATGAACCTCTTAATCTTCTTTTCTTCTGTATCTATTAAGTCCTTGGCATACTTTGACAGCTTTATGAATGTATGTACATATACCGTCACAGTCATCTTCTCTTGTTTTAAATTCAAGAACTCTAACTCTTTCTTTTGACTCACATGCTCTCGGACGAAGTTTCTTTCAAACTGCTTTCTGAAACTTTCCCATATAGTGGCTATAGGAGTTTCAATTATTGCACTTTTCACACCTTTCCACCAATCTTTCGCTACATCACGTAACATATAAGAGGCAAGCAGTACTCGTTGTTTTGGAGTACATACAATAGTATCAAACACACCTTCAATGTGTTGTATCAATTCATCTGCTACCAATGCATCTTCCTTACCATGAAATTCAGTGGCTCCTCTCTTCCTAAATTGTTCATAAAGAACATTATGATCTTTTTCTTTAGACTACACTACCACCTGAGTACCAACATTAGGTGTTGTTTGAATTGGTGGTACCTGTGGAGCGTGCATCTGAGCCTGCATCTGAGTTTGCATCTGAGCCTGCACTTGTAGCATGGCATTGATTTGATCTTGCATATTCAATTGTACTTCATGGCTCTTAGCCATTTGCTCTAAGATAGCAATGAATTTAGCATCACTATTTGGAGTAGGAGGCGTGGGTGTAGGACCTTTATTCACACTAAGCACAAAATCTGGGTTATCATTCCCATTCCATCCGTTTCCTGATCCAGATGTCATTCTGAAAATAACACAAGAATATATCTTATCTTCCATGACATACCTATATCACATATACTGAAAAGAATTCACATTTAGTGAAAGCAATTAAACAACAAATCCAAAAGTAGGATTTGATTTGCAAGTTAACGCGTCTTCACTGTGTCCTTACATTGTCTAAGGATTTTAAAATTTCTTTTTAACTCTTTCACTTTGCTCTGATACCATACAATAAGTATGACACAACCCGGACCCGATATTTAGACTAATTCGAGTTAACCCCAGGTCGCGTCGCATACTTACTCCCGTGAACTTCAATCATATAAAAATAAGGGATATCATTGCAGCAAGGCTAGATTTTGTGTTGGTTGATGGAGTTCTTTATTTCAGAGACAGATTGTGTATACCAGCACAAGAAGATTTGAAACAGGCAGTAATGTTTGAAGCTCATCACACCCGATATTCTATGCATCTAGGAAGTACAAAAATGTATAGAAATCTCAAGGACATGTTCTGGTGGAATAATATGAAGCGAGATATTGCAGGATATGTATCTTCATGCTTGACCTGTCAACGTGTGAAGTTTGAGTATAGAAAGCCGCCTGGATTGCTTCATCCTTTACATATTCCTAGATGGAAGTGGGAATATTTGACTATGGACTTTGTATCTGGTCTACCAATGACCAGGAGACAACATGATACTGTATGGGTGATTGTGGATCGTCTCACGAAGTCGGCACATTTTATTCCATTTAGAAAGGATATGGGATTTAATGAAATGTCCAAGTTGTTTGTGAGGGAGTGACTAGATTGCATGGAACACCAGTTTCGATTGTGTTAGATCGAGACAGTCGGTTTGTTTCCACATTTTGGCAGTCATTTCAGAATTCTATGGGTACGAAACTTCGATTTAGTAATGCATATCATCCACAGACAGATGGACAATCTGAGAGAACAATTTAGATTTTGGAAGATTTGCTTCGTGCCAGTGTTATGGATTTTTGAAGTGATTGGGATGAACATCTTGCATTGTGTGAATTTGCATACAACAATAGTTATCACTCCAGCATTGAAATGACACCATTTAAAGCATTATATGGTTGAAGATGTAGGACTCCAGTTAGCTGGGAAGAAGTTGGAACAAGAAGTTTCCATGGTCCTACTATTATTGCAGAGATAGCTGAAAGAGTTCAGAAGGTGCAGGATAGATTGAGAGTAGCCCGATCAAGGCAGAAGAGTTATGCTGATAATCGTCGGCGTGATTTATAATTTGCTATTGATGATTGGGTATTTCTGAAGACTTCTCCAATGAAAGGTACAATCAGATTTGGACAGAAAGGAAAGCTTTCACCAAGATATATCGGACCTTTCCAAATAAAGAGCAGAATCGGAGATGTGGCTTATCGTTTGGATCTTCCATCACAGCTCTCTGGTATTCATAATGTATTTCATGTGTCGATGCTTCGAAAGTATGTGGCAGATCCTACACATATCATCAACTATGATGAGATTCAAGCTCAACCGAACACCACATATGTTGAGAAGCCAGTTCGAATTATTGATACCAAGGAGCAAGTTCTTCATACAAGAACAATTAAATGGGTTAAAGTCCTTTGGACTCATCATGAACCCAATGAAGCCACATGGGAATTGGAAGAACAAATGACTCGAAAATATCCAGAGCTATTCGTTCAGGTAAGTTCTTACGTCTTGTGTTTATCTTTATTTATTTTACATTTGGAGGACCGAATGATTCTAAAAGATTAGGAGAATGATACACTCTATTTCGAGTTAATCAAGTTTAACTCTAGTTAATCAAGATTAACATGATTTAAGCATGATTAATCAATTTATTGATGATTAACGACTAATGTGGATTAAATTAGTCACAAATAAAGGAATTATGCATAATGAACAAGTTTAGAAGTGTTTAGCTTAGTACAGTTGGATTTAGACCCAAATTAGTGAAATTAAGGATTGTTTTGTAAATACGAATTTATACGTATTTCATCGAATGCGGTAAAATTTGATGTCAACATGTGTATTTCGACGAGTACATCAACTTTTATAGTACACTCGTATTTATTTGATCACAAATGAGTAAAATGAGTTTTGATTTGACTTGAATTCGAAATGGATAAAATGTGAGAGGGTTAAGTTGTAAGATTACATTTTATAAGGTTCTAAAAGAACCCGTGCTCAGTCATACGAAGGTTCTGGTAACCGCAACAGTGTAAGAGAGAAAGAGCTTGGTTTATTTCTTCTTCTTTCTTCGTTTCTTTATTGTCAAGGAGTTGGAAAGGGATTTTCAAGTTATTTTCAAAGGAAAGGATTGTGTGCATCATCTTCTTCATCTTATAGCTTGATTTCCTTGGAGATTAAGTTGAAGGAAAATCTCAGATTTCCATTTGGCAAGCTGTCAAGTAAGTGGATTGGGTTCTTTTTCAGATTTGAGTGTTATGAATGATTTCTAGCACAACCGATTCAAGAAGTTATGTTTTTTATTCATGTTTATGATGTTAGGTTTAAAAAGAGGTTTTTGATTAGAGATTTTGATCTCAAACTTCAAGCTAACAAAGGGGCCGGTTTTGTGTTTAATTCAACTATAAGGCAAGTATAAATATCTCAAAATGATTAGATGTTGATTTTATAGATTGCATGTGTGATTTAATGGTGATTAAGATTCAATTCTGTTTTGTATGGAATTGGATATTGATTTGGATTAATATATTGAAATGGAAATAGACTCTATGATGAAATAGAAGTGTTATTTTGATGAATGAATGGGATTGAGGAGAGGACAGGAGGTCCTATGTTTATATTGCAGGTTATGAATGGATCTGTGATGGAGTAGGAAGCATTGGAAAGAAGGGGGTTGAAACACAGTGCATAAACAGGTTGTGTTTGATGAAATTATGCCCAGAATTGGGCTAGCCGGATTGGCCCCGCTCGAGTGGGTCGGCCCATTGGGCCAACAATGCCAACTTTGAATGACCATAATTTTGACCCATACGTCCGATTTTGAAGTTCCATATATCGTTGGAAAGCTCTTGAAACGTAGAAACCAATGGTACACACCTCCGAGTGATCATAGATTGAGATATGAAGTTGATATGGGGATAATTAAAATTGGCCCTAACTGTGATGAAATTTGTGATTCAAATTAAATCAAATGTTTTATTTATGACCATAAATGGTTCATAAAATTAGTCTAATGACTAATTATAACATAAATAAGAGATCTTAATCAATTAAAATTTCCGTAAAGTAATGTTCTTGGATTTGGATCCAAGATGAATTGGGAGTTAACCAACAGGTTAACCAAAGTTGAATAATGGTAATTGATGATGAAAATTAGCTTCTAAAGCTAGCCGATTAAATATCGATTAGTTAACCGAAATTAATAAGATTTCAGAATTATTTCAGAGTTAAGGAAAAGAGCCTATTGATCATATCAAAGTTATTGTTATTATGTATACCTCCATGGGTGTTATTTAAGGGAACTTTAATATACAAATTTACATAAATTATGATGTTCATCGAGAATAACACGTATATTAAACAACTGATTTCACCCGATTGGTTGGTATTATTTAATTAAAATTGTGAATTGAATATTAAATGGATTGTTTATTGGATTATACCATTAATTCATTATTGAATAGAATTAATTGTTAATTGTATTGTTGATTGAGTCTGGCACTACATAGTGATTTTTGTAAGCTCATTGGAGCTATAACTGCTGCAACAGATTATTTGAGAGTGTTCCGGAACTCTGTGGTGATGTCAGATGTCCCTGACCCGGGCACTGATAAATCCCACGCTATATGAATCCTTCCGTATGGAAGATGACAATCCTTCCTTTTTAGGAAGTTGGAAATTGAATGAAATGGTATTGTAGTTTTTGCCAATTGTTGAAGACTCTTATTGATTTGAATTTAAATGGAAATTGTATTAGTCTAACATTAGATTAGACCGATTAAATGTGTAATTAGCATGTCTAATCATATAATTGTTTATACATTGCTGAATTGTCAAATTCATAGTGTTATTGATGGCATTACAGGCACAGCTGCCTATGCCGGTCTTTCTGAGACCACAGCGCCAAAGGAGGAGACCACTTCAGTTCCTCCAGGAGGATTAGTAGAATGGAAATGAGGCAATAACAATTGATGTAATTTTGAAGGATGAAACAGTAGATGAAAATGAAAACTTATAGAAAGTGATTTTGAAACGTTTCACACTTTTGATCCTTGCAATATATTTAATTATGCAAGTGATTAGTTTTGTACATAATGTGAATGGATTTTTGTTTTATACATAAGCAATGTATATTTGTTTATATTAATATTACGCACAATGTGTAAATGATATCCCTTGTGAATTTTTATATGATTAAAGTTCACGGGAGTAAGTATGCGATGCGACCTGGGGTTAACTCGAATTAGTCTGAATATCGGGTTCGGATTGTGTCATACTTATTATATGGTATCAGAGCTAAGTGAAAGAGTTAAAAAGAAATTTTAAAATCCTTAGACAATGTAAGGACACAGTGAGGACGCGTTAACTTGCGAATCAAATCCTACTTTTGGATTTGCTGTTTAATTGCTTTCACTAAATGTTTAATTGCTTGGGCTTGGATTCACATTTAGATGAGGAGAAAATGGTAAGAAGAAAATCTTAACCTAACCTAGTGTGTCACGTGGTGGAAAATATTAATCGAGCAATAGAGATAATAGTGATTTAACAGAATTTAGGATTTCCATTGCCCACATGGGAGATTAGTTAGTAAGGCTATCATATGTTAGGATATTCTTAAACTGATATCGATAACTCAGATTCAGATATAAACGTGGTATAACTTGAGTTACCTTGTGCAACTAAGTTTTGAGGATTCAAACAGTGACTCAGGACCTTAAAATTGGAAGAATGTAGTCCAAATACACATTTTTACTTTGATGCCACTGCAAGGGACTAGAGAAAGTGCAATCCTTAAAATTGGTAACATATAGTAACTGATTCACATGGCCCTAAACATATTTAATTAGCGTTGTCAAATCCATATAGCTGATCCCACCTAGTGGGAAAAAGCTTGGTTTGGTTTGGTTTGGTTTATAGTAACTGATTCGAGACTTATGACTTGAGCCAAAAGTAACTGCAGCGTACAAACCTTTTCAATCCATCCAATTACAAAGTCTGGGTGCAGCTTACTTAGTTGTTTAGATTAACCAAAGTAACATCTGCCAGATAAACTGACTAGTGACTCAGTTGTTTGCTATTTGTCTTAACTATTTACAGGTAGACAAAGCTGATAATATGTACATCGATTCACATATAAATTGAATGCAGGGTAATCAAAAGTGGATGATTCATACGAGGCCTAAATATTGCAATATTTGGCTAAGTGAGGCCAAGTATCAATTACATTTTGGCTTGTTTGGATCAGAGAAAAGTTAGAGAAAACAAAACTGGGATGTAGGAAATTTTCTACAACTCAATTTTGCTGAAAACAGTTCTTTCAACTTGCTTTCTTTACCGATTTGTCTCTATATCCAAATAATGCTTATCAATGGGGCTTTATGATTCCTACCAAACATAACACAAAAAATATTATCATGCTTGTAAGAATTTAAAGTCGTTGGCAGAAAGGTGTCTTGCTATAGCCATTGAAAGATTTCCTTGTGTCTCTAGAGCCATTGAAAGATTGTTCTGAAGGGCTGCTGTAGAAGATTTTGTTGCTTCTACTCTCTTCGTCTTGTACAAGATAGTTCATCTTGGTGGACAAGGTGCGAGGAGATCAAGTAAGGAGAATGGTGTACGGTGGAATTCGTGTTAGTGGATTCTGTACAAGAACAACTACGGTCCTTAGGTCAAGGTACAGACTGAGGTAAAGGAGCCTGTGAGTATATCTTGTAACTGTTCATGAAATCTTGATTTCTAGATTGTGATTTTTCTCCCTGGAAAGGGTTTCCACATTATATTTGTGTCTGCCTTATTGTAGTGATTGCTTAGTAGATTTATTTGCTAGTTCTATCTTGTTTGATTAGTTATATCTGCTGCATTGATTTGATTAATTAGACTAGTATTCATTCTAGTGGGTCCTATAAAATTTTCAATACTAATGTTGCAAAATGAATCAATCAAGATGGAAAACTCAGTTTGATCACAGGGAGGGGTAGAGAGGGAAGAAGAGGAAGAGGGAGAATGAGAGAAAATAAAGGAGGGGGGAGGGAGGGAGAAAGAGGGAGAGAGAGGGGGAGGGAGCTGCAGCCGCGGGAAGCTGGCCGGGAATCCTTCCCCACCAGAGACTGGGAGGGTGGGGTGGGTGGAGGAGATGAGGGAAGAGGGTGGAGGGAGAGGTAGTTTAGAAAAAGAATTTTTTTTCTTTTTGGTGCGGTGTGGAGAGATGAAAGTGTGATACCAATAGAAGCCCCCCATACCTTTTCTGTTGGAGCAAATGTGATGGCCTAAATGACCATACATAAAGGCTCGGTTATCCCCCCTTTGGATTTCTTTAATTTGATTTAAGTTTTCCTTTTATAACCGCCATCTACGTTAATTTGAGGGTTAAAAGGTATTTATTATCTTCTTGATAGAAGGAGAGATTTAGGGCCTATAAAAGGCAGCCCAGGTAACTTTCTTGGCTACGATAGTATCTGTGCAACCATCACTTACCGGAGAAGAAAGGTAAAAGCACAAGAGAGTTGTGATTCTCCATTGAAGACCAACCTTTGATGGTACAATCAAGTACCATTTATCAACTCTATTGGTTTAGATTTGATGTTTATAGTATTATTGGATTGATTCCAGAGAGGGTTTAAAACCCAAAGTTTTCAAACATTTGGTATCAGAGCGGCTGGTTTCAGTCCAATGATCCATTATCGTTATATTGGGGCTTTCTGGATTCTTTCGGAGTAAAAACTCAAATACCCTAAGGAAAGAAATTTTGGGTATTTGATAAAGGGTATTCAATTTATTGGGGTTGGGTCAGTTTCTGGTTCAGCTCGACTCGACCCACCTTGTCCATTCCTGAGTTTTGGATTGAGTCAGGTTCTAGTCTAGTCCAGTTTCTTGGACAATTGTGGGTTGGACCTGACCCGTTAAGGGCCCACTAAGCCCCTTTCAGTTTTGGAGAAAAATTTTCTAGCTAGTTGGACTCACTTATTAGATGGTACATATTTGTACATTCAATTGACCAAAATGAGCTTCAGTGGTGACCCAAATCAAAGTTTAGAGGTTGACCCTAAATTATGAAATTGTAAATTATAGTATGATAGATGGTTCTGATTATTTTGATAACATTTTTTACCATCAAATCTATCTATCAGACATTAATAGGGTCTAATTGCGTCCTGAAATTTTTATTGGACATTGATTGGTCAAGATCAAGTTAGATTGATCATTAAAGTTTGATTTTAATTATTCTTATATATTGTTTATTCAATTCGATCATAACCATTAAATTGCTAGTGTTGGCCATAAATAACATTTTGAATTCATTGATCAATTTCAGAGTTGAACAATTGGTCAATAATAAACGGTCCATATCTTATTTTGATTATAAAAGACATATTTGGACACGGATCAACAATCCGTTTTCTTCTGTGCATTGATGGCATTGAGATCTATCACATGGACAAATCTGATGGACTGATTAATCACTCTAAATTAGAGCATATTTTATTTTAAAATTATTTTAACATCTTACTTATTTAGCAAAATCAGAGTTCTATTTTTTTTGTTAATTTTCAGATATGCTCACTATGGTTTAATATTTAGAGTTATTTATTTCTTGAATTGGATGGATGTATGTTTATGGTGAATCAATTAAAGATATTAGGTATTGATCAATGATCAATTAATAATAATTTTCACCATTGATCTATGAAATGATGCTTAATCAACTTAAATGAGATATAATTAATAAAGTTATTCGGAAATTATATAATGTGGCATATGGACCAATATTTTTGATTGATTGGTTCATCACACTTGGTGACCGAATAAACTAACTTTGCCACTTAAGTGTTGTTAACAATTTAAAAATTCAACAATTTCTTAACTTGGTAGTCGCCAAAGTGACCCAATTATAGATAATTGTTTAATTCTCTAAATTGAGTTAAGGAAGTACAAACTCTACTGTTTGAAAATGACAACACTTAAAATTGCAATTTCATAAAAAAAATAGTTCGATTAAGCCCAAAGGTAAGATTGTCCATAATTTGAAATTGGAATATGACATGGTTAATAAATGTGTTTTGCTTGTATTAGATTTATACCCAAAGGAATATATTCACTACAATCACATCACATATTATAAACATGGTCATATTAATCAAAGAAAAGTAATATATATTTACATAATGTTTTCTAACCCAAAGGTGGCTTTACAATGATGTATATATCACTTTGAAATTTAATAATATTACGTAGATAAACTCAAAGCATCACATAAGTTATTGTTGCTTGTTTATTTTCTTTCAGTTATAAATTCCATGACATCACTTTCGACTTTAGGGAATATACCCATGCTAGATAGATCAAACTTTATTGAATAGCTGGACATGTTATTGTTACCTATTACTTACTTGGACCTTGATATGGCTTTGGATGAGCCTAAGCCAGTAATACCCACGGATGAGAGCTCAGTTGATGAAAGGGCTAACTATAATAAATGGATTAAGGCTCATAAGGTTGTATAAAAATTATTACAAACTTCATTTCGAGGACCGTTAGAGGTTACATCGAAGCGAAAGAAAATGTAAAGGACCTACTAGAAGCTATAAAAGGTTAGTTTCAAATAACTGATAAAGCTTTGGGTACATCCTTGATTAGCCGTCTTAGAAGCATAAAATATAATGGAACGTGGGAAGTAAGAGAACACATATTTACTATGAAAAATATCGCTTCTAAATTGAAGGAAGTTGATATGACCGTGTTTGAAAAATATTTGTTGTAATTCATTTTCAATTCTCTTCCTCTCGAGTTTGGCTCATTTAGATTAGCCTACAAGCAGAGCTCAACTCCATGGTCATTGAATGAGTTGATCGCAAAAGCTGATCAAGAAAAAAGAAGGCTTAAGGTTGAGGGACAATTAATTGTTAATTATGTCTCTCAAAATAAGTCCAAGGGAAAAGGAAAAGGCAAAAAAGAAAGCAAATGTGCAGGACAAAAAGCCCAACAGGAAAGATAAAGGGGCATAGAAGAAATATTTTTTTTGTGGGAAGAACGAACATTTTAAGAAGGATTGCCTAAAGCGTAAAAGCTGGTTTGAAAAGAGAGGTACAAATCTATCTTTTGTATGTCAAGAAACTAACTTAACTAATATCCTATCAAATTCTGGGTAGGTCGAATCTGGTGCAACCATTCATATATCTGGTTGTGTGCAGGGACTCCTTTCAAGGCGGACTCCAAATGATAGCGAGAAAACCATTACAATGGGGAACAAAGAGGAATCAAAGGTCGAAGCTGTAGGCACTTATAGGCTGGTGACTGGTCATGTTATGGATTTAGATAATACTTTCTTGGTTCCTGATATTTCTAGAAATTTGATTTTAGTTTCCAGACTTGATTGTAATGGCGGATTTAATTTCAACTTTGGACATGGCATTATGCATATTCTTAGCAATAATATTTTGATTGGAAATTGTTATATGTGTGATGGTTTGTATAGATTAAAGTTAGATTTTATATATGAACAAACTTTACACACACCTCACATTAATTGTGGATTGCACATAGGCATGAAAAGAGGGCCACTAAATAAGAACTCATTAAGGCCAGTTATGTCACAAAAGATTAGGGCATATCTCTGAACAGAAAATGAAAAGATTGGTGACTGATGTCTTCTTGCCCAATCGTAATTTTACCGATTATGGTATTTGTATTGATTGTATAAAGGGAAAACAAATCAATACAAACAAGAAAAGTTCCACAAGGAGTTTTGTACCCTTAGAAATTCCTCCTACAGATATATGTGGTAAAATTTATGTTCCATGTTTTACGGGAGAGGAATACTTTATCACTTTTATTGATGATTTTTCACGACATAGTTATGTCTATTTGATTAAAGAAAAATCTGATGCTTTAAAAGTCTTTAAAAATTTTAAGGCAGAAGTAGAAAAGCAATTAGACATGAAAATTAAAGCAGTGAGATCCGATAGAGGTGATGAGTATTACTGTAGATATACTGAATTGGGTTGTAACCCGTGCCCGTTTGCTAGATTTCTAGAAATGGAAGGTATTGTAGCACAATATACAATGCCGGGCATACCTCAACAAAATGGTGTAACTGAAAGAAGGAATAGAACGTTAATAGATATGGTAAGGAGTATGGTTAGTCACACCAATTTACCAAATTCAAGGTGGGGAAAGCCACTAAAGATGGCAATGTATGTATTGAATCGTATTCCTACGAAAGCAGTTCCCAAAACTCATTTCGAGTTGTGGACCGGTAGGAAGCCCAGTTTAAATCATTTTCAAGTCTGAGATTGTCCATCTGAAGTGAGAATTTTTAACCCACAAGAAAGGAAATTTTAACTTACTAAAGATGTCCATCTGAGGTTGTCCATTTTAAATCATATATTCATTCAACCCCACAATAACAAAAAAAAAAAAAAAAAAAAAAGATAATAAATAAAGGCTACAAAAGTGATGAGTCATGTGTTCTAACATTCATCCCATAATACTTACATAAAACCCATCAAGGCCTATGCTTCATTATCATATTCAGCCAGTAGAGGCGAGCATCATTACTTTCAAATGACATGAAAATAGCTATATTGTCCTTGTCTTTAAATGCCCTTGTGCCAAAAAAATATAATTTTGAGGTCACTTGGATATTTGGTATTTGCTTTAAAATATCAATACAATCCTGCATAGTAGGACCTCGCTTCCTCTCTTCTTCTTTCAGCTCTTCTTCTTTCCTTGCTTCTTCTTTCCTCTCATCTTCTTTCCGCTCTTCTTTTTTTTCTATCGTCTTCTTTCCTCTCTTCTTCTTTCCGCTCTTCTTTTTTTTCTATCGTCTTCTTTCCTCTCTTCTTCTTTCCGCTCTTCTTTTTTTCTATCTTCTTCTTTCTTATCTTCTTCAAGTATAATTACTAGGCGTTCCATACTCTCATATATTTATTGTTCCTAACAACCCTCCTACTTCGTGAAGGACAAGGACGTTTCCTCCGAGCACTTGTCATTAGTTCCTCTATCGAGATATCCTCAAAAATCTCAACCTGCACATGATTCTGGGTATTGTCCATATGAGGTGGTGGAGCGGGCATCTGTGTATTCAATTCTTCTGGAAAGGAGCAAGAAGATGGTGTCCAAGTCTTTTCTCCCCTAGCCTGGGTTCCACCAAAGAGAATTCCCATTTTATCCGGGAATGACAAAGGTCTAGTCGTAAAAATTTTCGCTTCAGGGTGCCCCTGCATTAGATGTTAAATATTTATTATTATATAATAAGTAATATATACAAAAAAATGTCAAATAAATATTACCTTTAGATATTCATCCCATCTCTTGGGATCCATTGTAATTATTTGAGTTGCTTCATTAAGCCCAACACCAGTTTTCCCACATAATGTTATCCAAGTATTATATTTTTTTTTCATTCCATCCCATTGATTCTTTAATTGTTTTTGTCCATACACAATTCTAGTTTTCTCCTTAAAACCCTCGATAATTCTTGTCCATGATTGTGTTTTTAGATTTGAGCCTGGTCTTCCGCCTTGCAATACTTCTACAATGCATAAGTCAATGAAAATCTTCTTCATATTGTCTAACCAAATAGCCCTACTCATCTCCACCTTGTCCTTACCCTTATGAGATGGAACCCTTGATTCTGCCATCTACACTTTGCTAAAGCACCATATCAAGAATAAATAAATGTCAAATCAATCATAGAAAAAGAAGCAAATGAGTCCAACTTGAAACAAAACAACTATATTCCTTACAAAATAGTGGCCTCCCAAAAAGCAAGTGGTAAATAAGCACCATGTCAAGGGAAGTGGAGAGAACTGAACCTATGTATGGTTTACAATCTCAGATTGGTTTCTATGTTTTTTTCTGTGTAAAGAAGTAGCAGAGAACACACAAAGAGAAGATTTCTTTGAAGTGGGTGCTGAAAAAAAAGAAGGAAAGGATTTTTAGAATAGAGAGACCTACCAATCTAATAAGCTATGTTTTAATTTATGTTTTTAACGAGGTTGGTGTGATCTGGTATGCATCAAAAGCATTTTATAACAAAGAAAGAAAAGCAGCTGCCATTCACATATGTCATCTCTGTTTTGTTGATACGCTCTGTTTGTAAGATCTCTCTCTATCTCTCTTTTTCATACAGGCCCTACGAGGCCAATGTGCTTTTGTTTCTATTTCAAAAGCATCCAAGAAAGATAAAAAATATATATATAACCAGATAACAGAAGCAATTGAAGAGAAATACAAGGCAACTACGTTCAAGTGGTAAATAAGCGCGGAATAACTAAATATCCAAGATGCAGAAGCGATAAAAAAAGATTGAATAATTATAATAGAAGATAACAGATAGATAAACAAATAAAAAAAAATCATGATTTGAAAACACTTTGGAGGAGATCAAACAAGCATCAAATATATGCACATTGAAAAACCTAAGACAACTCACAAAATCAAACCCATGTTCTTCTCTACCATGGCCGTCGATCTTCTGAACACAAAAAGAAAAAAAAAAAAAACCCCAAACCCAATAACAAAGATGAAAAAAGGAATAGAGAGACAAAGCAAGAAAATCAAAGACACAAAAAGAGAATATTAGGATAGAAGTACCTTGTTGTTCTTGATAGAGTAATGGAGAAGAGGCGGAGGAAGGAATAAGTCTAGTCTCCTAGGGTTTCATGCAAATAAGGATCGAGACCTTTCTTTGTTGCAAAATAGGATCGAGGGTAAACCTGTCAATCTCAGAAAAAGAAAAGGGCAAACTTGTACGAAAATAAAGTGAAATGGTCTACCCGCTTCAGACGTTTTTATCTTTCCCAAGTAGCACCATTTTTGGGCCATTATGAAATAGACAACAAATGTTTATTTTCTATTTCACACAGGTATATAATTTGGTGCATCCAAACAGTCTAATGTCTTTCTTAAACAGTTTTAAGAGATATAGACCTTGAAATTAAACATACCAAACGGGACCTTAGACCCTAAAACAATCAGTGGATATTTTATTGGTTATCCAGAATGGTCTAAAAGGTATAGGTTTTACTGCCCGACCCATACAACTAGAATTGTTGAATATGAAAATGCCAGATCTTTATAGGATCATGAGAAAAGGGGGAGTGATCATAATAGAACTGTGACTTACAATGAAATAAGGGATCCACTTGAGTTGCCTATTTAACAAAGTAGAGTTGTTGTCTCACTTGATATCATAACTAATGATTATCAAGAGGTACAACAACCACAAAATTTTCAAAATCCCAACAATGAAGCATTCCCTGAACAAAATAATCCACTTCCAAATACACAACAAAGCATCATGGAATCCAATTCAGAAATGTTGAGAAGGTCAACTCGAATGAGAAAACCTGCTATTCTAGATGACTATGTGGTGTATTTGGAACAATCTGATATTGGCATTAAAGAAGATCCTAAGACGTTTAAGGAAGCCATTGAAAATGAGAATTTCGATAAATGGTTAGATACCATGAAGCTTGAGTTAGAATCAATGGTCACAAATGAAGTTTGGGATATCGTTGAACTATCCAAGGGTTCCAAGGCCTTTGGCTGTAAATGGGTCTTTAAGACTAAAAGAGATTCCAAAGGGAAAGTTGAACGGTTCAAGGCCCAACTAATGGCGAAGGGTTTCACTCAGAGAGAATGTATAGAATATCATAAAACCTACTCTTTGGTGTCTAAAATGAACTCATTTATAATTGTTATGGTAATTGTAGCTCATTTCAACTTAAAGTTACATCAAATGGATGTCGAAACAACGTTCTTAAATGGAGATCAAGAAGAAGAAGTGTATATGGAACAACCTGAAGGTTTCGTGAAAGAGAATGAAAATAAACTCGTTTGTAAATTAAAGAAATCGATATATGGTCTTAAATAGGCTTCCAAACATTGGTATTTAAAGTTCAATTGCATTATTACATCTTTTGATTTTACTGAAAATACCGTTGATCATTGTATATATCTCAAGGTTAGTGGGAGCCGATTTATGATTTTCGTCCTATATGTTGATGATATTTTATTGGCTAGTAATGATCTTGGAATGATTTACGAAACTAAGGAATATCTTAAGATCAATTTTGATATGAAAGATTGGGTGAAGTGACCTTTATAATAGGAATCAAGATTTATCGAGATAGATCTCGAAGATTACTTGGGTTATCACAGGAAGCCTATATTAAAAATGTACTTAAAAGATTTCGCATGGAATGGTGTAAAGCACAGAATATACTTGTGTCAAAAGGTGACAGGTTTAGTAAAGAACAATGTCCAAGAAATGAAATTGAAAGGCAACAGATGGAAACTTGTCTTTATGCGGTTGAATCGGATGTTTAATGTATGCACAAACATGCACTAGACCCGATATCAGTTTTGCAGTTGCATGCTTAATAGATATCAAAGTAATCTGGGAATGGAACATTGGGTAGGAGTTAAGAAAGTTTTATGATACCTTAGTGGCATAAAAAATTACATGCTCTCTTACAGAAAGTCTGTTCACTTAGAAGTGGTCGGTTATTTGGATGCTGACTTCGCTGGTTGCCTCGATATAAGAAAGTCGACTTCAGGATATATCTTCCTGTTAGCTGGCGGGGCAGTTTCATGAAGAAGTGCAAAACAAACTTTAGTGACTCCATCCGCATTTGATGCTCTATGGATGCGTGATTTTATCTCAGGATTACGTGTTATGGACATCATTTTTGAGCCCTTGAAGATTTATGGTGATAATGACACTGCAAGAAGATTTATTCAGAATGACAAGGTTTCCAGTAAATCAAAATTTATGGAAGTAAAAAACCTTGTACTAAAAGAAAGGGTATGATATCGGTTAGTGTCTATCGTTGGGATCCAGACAAGCCTCATGATAGTAGATCCTTTAACAAAGGCATTGGCGCCAAAGGACTACAAAGAGCGTGTTAGAAATATGGGCCTGATTGAACTGCCTTGTTGAATATATGTAAAGAAACTGTCATATTTATCATTGAAATAAGATTTCGTATTTTCTTACTTTATTTAAATTATTGTCACATGTGATTGAAGTGTATAAAGTGAGAAAATTAAAGAAAAATGGCATTATTGTACCTAATAAGTAGGATTGCCATGAAAATCATCATATTTTACCCTTATTAAGGATTGTGTTAAGTTGGAATGTTAGTGAATTAATTATAAAAGGAAACACGTTGTTCAAGGCATGTAACCACCATAGTTCTCATTGGCAAACTAACTTAATTACAAATTAAAGATTGACATAAAGGTTGCGATGGTAATTGTTATTTTAAAATGGTGATCACTAGTCAAAGTCATTTTCAAACTTAGTTTTTCAATTTTATTTAAAATTTTTTTTTTGTGGTCATATGGACAAAGTGGGAGAATGTTAGACCGAATGTTATGGCCCAAATGACTATACATACATAAAGGATTGGTTATCCCCCCTTTGGATTTCTTTCATTTGATTTAAGTTTTCCTTTTGTAATTGCCATCTATGTTAATTTGAGGGTTAACAAGTATTTGTTCTCTTCTTGATGGAAGGAGAGATTTAGGGCCTATAAATGGCAACCCGGGTAACTCTCTTAGCTACGATAGTATCTCTGCATCTATCATTTACCGGAGAAGAAAGGCAAAAGCACAAGAGAGTTGTGATTCCCCATTGAAGACCAACCTTCTATTGGATCAGAGTATCAAAATGGCACAATCAGATACCATTTGTCAACTCCACTGGTTTAGATTTGATGTTTATAGTATTATTGGATTGATTCCAGAGAGGGTTTAAAACCCAAAGTTCTCTAATATTTTCTTCTTTCAGATTAGAGAGTTCAAATAGGTTGACAGAATACTAATGGACATATGATATCTACCAAGTATTTGATCAAACCTCTTAAACTACTTGATTCGGTCACGTCCAAGTGAGTCATAACTGTAGCTATGAAAACAATGGCTCCTAAACTATTTCTCGAAAGGTGATCCATCACTCCACTCCTACCTGTGAAAATCTCCAACTGGGTCCAAGTCAAGTTACTCAAAACTGGCAGCCCCCTATACACATTCATGAGAATCCTCCCAACACAAAAAATTGCATGTATACGACAGAAAAATGGGAAAATTTTGGATTCAAATTTCAAACATTTCTAAAAACCACTGTTACTCAAGTTGCAGCTTCGATAGTTAGGACATGGTCATGTTAGCGAGAGTGGATGAGTTCAAGTCTTAGAAAGAAAAAAAAATTCTAAATCCATTGTCCATCTAGGAGAAGGCTTATCATACCAACACTTTTGATCAATGCAATACATGATTTTAAATATTGAGCCATATGTACAGACACAAGGTCACACCTAAAACCTGGTTCACATCTGCATTCTCATATGAATGTGAAGGTATCTACTAGATACAGGTTGATATAGACCATTATTTTATTTTATTTAAAAATAAAAATAAATTAACAATGACATAATTGATACGCTGATGTGAATTACTACCCAGCCTGGATGGAGACTAATACTTGTTGGAAGTAGGTGGGTTTCGTGGATAGATTTTCAAAACTTTTGACCCACTTGACTCAGGGATCAAGTATCCATAAAGCCAAAAACCCAATACAGGATGCAAACCCTCAATCTCACTTATCAAGATCAGTAAAAATATCTATCTAGAAGATAGAATCAGCAACATAAAAGCTTCAAATAAATCTACAACATGCAAGGAAGTAGATTATACCTTCGGAGCTCGGTTGTGCTCTAATGGAGAAGTTGCTACTTTCTTTGATGACGAACTCTTTCGCAAATCAAATAAAGATCTCCAATACCCAATAGTCTTTCACACTATGTCCCTTATCAGATTTCTTTTCTCAAGAAGATGGGTGGGATCTCCAAGAGAAAGCTATTAGGAAAACTATAAGAGAACTAGAAGAGGGAAGAGAAGAACATGTGCAACTCTTGCACATACAAGCCTTGGGCGTGATTCCCTAGGTGGGATATGTCTTGGACGTCCAGCCATATATACTCCTCTATTTATTGCTGAAAAGCAAGCTCCTCTTTGTTATTTAATTGAAATAGAAGTCTTACTTCTTTAACAATTAGTAACTCTCTTCTTTCTAAATAGAAGTCTCACTTCCATTATAATTAGTAACTTACTATTACCACTATTAGAAGTCCTACTTCTAATAGAAATAGTAATTACCAAATACCTTTCCATCTAGAGTTCTACTAGAATTAGTATCTATCCAATACTTGGGCTAGTGTGGGGACCACTAGGGATTCCATAGAAAGCTGGCTCCAGCTGGGACACGCGACCCCACATCTCATGTGCAATCCTGGCCCACAGTTAATTGCAAATAACTCCACTATATAAATGCAATTGAACTCCAGTCTTAGGAATAAATTACATAGAAGACCCTAAACTTCCCGATTACCACAAGTAGGCCCCTCTATCAATATCCATGGATCAATTGGAATAAATTTGTCTCTTCCAATCTTAGTTCCATATCTTATTATCCTTGAGCCCCAATTAATCACTATGATCATCAGTACCATCCAATTAACTCTTAATCGAGATGGATGCGCACTTACTAATGACAAATCCATTAATTGGCATAAGGGGATAATAGAGATAGATTCCATCTTGATCATTCAATGTTCCCACAGTCCTACTACCACATACCCAAGACACCGAGGTGTTGACCTATAGTTGGCCTCACTCATTGGTGACTCAAAGCAAATGAATAGATAGAAACTTGAGTTCATCAATGTCTCAGGATTGAGAGCCTATTGCTAGGGAATTCTGAAAGCATACCTTATTATTGAGACGGAATTCCATAAGGTGCTTCTCATGGTCCTTCAATACATCCAACTAATATTTGAACCTGGGTGCTTGTTTGTTTGCACAGAATACATAGGTATTTCATGGATAAATGAACTCGCCTGAAGGATTATTAAAGAGGTGAGGAGTGAAGGATCCGGTTGAAGGGTAAAGTATAAAAGGTGGAAAGGCAAATGAGACACGGACCCAAACAATTTCTCCTTGGTTCAATTACCATTAAAGGAGTGGTTCTATGATTATTATTTTTGGATATTCACTTCTCATCATTCCTTTTTAGCCATTTCTAGAAATATTAAGTCTTCAAAATCCAAGTAATTCAATTTCCTGAAACCAACAGCCCAGCTATGGTACCTACCTCATGTTGAACAAAAATGAATCGTTCAATTTTAGGTGATGAGAATTTTTTTTTCTTGTTGACTTCGGGCATGTTTGTTTGCATGGGGTGGAGTAGAATAAAATTAAGGGCCATATCAACAGAAAAAGAAATATGGGAGTCAACGCCTCTCCTTTTTGTCATTAGGTGGGTTTAAGGGTGCCTTATTTTTGTCATTTAGGCCTTTTAAGAGTAGTTCTTTTTAAATCATTTTGTCAACACCCATATCTCTCTTTTTTTTTTTAATATTTATTGACCTTTAATTTTATTTCACTCTACCCCTCGTGCAAACAAACATTCTTGAAATAAGCCCACACTTGACCACGGGCAGACGGGTGCAACAAGGGCCCATGACAGCAAGCTCTGCAGCCAACATGGTGGTTTGAAAGTCACTCCTCTTGGAGTACACCTTTTAGCTCATTTATACAATAGAGTGTTACTTGTTAGGGACTATTGAAGACGGTGGGGACTGTGGATTTGGACTTTGAAGTCATCCAAGAAGATACTATAAAGCAATAATACTTCTTATTATTGTAGAAAGGAGAGAGACCAAGAGAGAATATTAAAGTGAGAATAGAGAGAGTTTTCTATTATCTCATTATTTATTACAAATACAAAGGTAGAGATTGTTAAGGATTTTGTATCTTGCAATTTGATGGATGCACTATTCATTTTATTCATCATTTGAATTCACACATATGCATTGTTTTAGAAAAACTTGAAATCTTGATTTATACATGCACTGTTTTAAATCTTATAAAATGATTTACGCATGTTTTGGTTTTAAACATGGATGCATTTAAATTTGAAAAAGAATTTTGATAAATCAAGCTAGCCATTGATTTTAAAGTTTCAAATCATATTTGGCTTTTTATGATTCATGATTTTAAAAGCTCTTAGATTGATTTAAAATCATGTTTCCATGCTTGGTTTAATGGCCCAAAAATTCCCTCTTGAAAATACTTTGAAATATGCAAAAGTTGGGATTTTGTTAAAACTGTCGGTCAGCCTGTCGGTCAGGTTTCGGCTAACCGATCGTGAACCGAGCTCAACCGAACTCCTCTGTCGGTTCAATTTCCAGATAGCTAAATTTTCAGATTTTCTCTGTCGGTCAAGTGTCGGTCGCACTTTCGGTTAACCGAAGTCCAGTTCGGCTAACCGACAAGTTCACTTCAGTCAACAAACTTTTTATGTTTCATGTTTTTAAAACACTTAAATTGATTAAAAACATGTTTTCAGACTTGATTTCTATGGCCCAGAACTTCCACTAGCAAAATACTTTGGAGTAGCTTTCTGCTCAACAATTTTAGAAGGCAAAACTTTTTTTTTGTGCTATAGTACTTGTGCTACAGTACTTTTGCTACAGTGTTTTTGCTACAATGATGTCGGTCAACCGAACTGGATGTCGGTCAACCGAACTCAAGATGTCGGTTAACCGAACCCACTTCGGTTCAAATTCCAGAATGGTCAAATCGAGCCTTTTTTTGTCGGTTAACCAAACCCTAACCGACAGATAGCCGTTGGGACACTTTTTCTATAAAAGGAAGTTCATTCCAAGGCCAAAATTGATGATTCTTGAAGCCATTTTTGAGGTGTTCTAAGGCCAATCAAAGGGGAATGAACTAAGAAGGCTAAAGGGTCATTAGTAAAGCTAAAAGCTTGGATTAATGAAGTTAAATCACCAAGTAAGCTTTGACTTTTCCTAATCATATGTTTTATGCTTTGTCTAAATTATTGGTAAATGATTTTTAGCATATTAACTATGATGTGTTGAATCCATTCCTCTCTTTAATCTTTGATTTAAATCATTGGATTCTTCACCTTGATTTCTAAACAAGTTTGTTTTAATACTTTATAAAACATGTTTTGTCAAAACCTTTAATTTGTTTTATAAACATGTTTCATTAACTTGTTTGAATCATCTTTGTTGTTTTCATTCATTTGAACTTTAGTTAAATTAGCTTGTTTTTGAAAACAACATTGAATATGCATCACATGTTTAGACATAATTAATTTCATACAACTTGTGAGCTTTTGATTTTATATCTTCAACAAATTTGTATTTGGTACATGTGATTTGCATATTACTTCAATCAAATCTTTTTATGTGTATTAAACTTTAAATTACTTCAAGCATAAATTGATTAAGCTTTATTTTAATATTGATTGAAGTTTCCACACACTCACTTCATAAGCATACATCTTTGCATTCATAGTGTTTGTGTGAGTTTGTTTTACACTTTCATATTCGCCTAATCTAGAGGCAATTAAATTGAGCTTTAATTGTAATCTCTTAGAGTGCTTTGTGAAAACACTTTATTGAGAGAAATCATTTGTTTGTAAAGGTTATTGCTTAGCCTAAGAAAAGCATTGTGTGAAGGTTATTGCTTAGCCTAGAAAAGCATCTTATATAGGTTGTTGTTAAACCTTGAAAAACAACATTGTAAGGTTATTGCTTATCCTTGGAAAGCATATTGTAGTGGTTATTGCTTAGCCATTTGAAAAGCATAAATAGTGGAAATCCGGTGGGGTGTGAGATCACAAGCCGGTAGTGGATGTAGGCATTGAGGCCGAACCACTATAAATGATTGTGTTATGGTGAATGCTTTTGTGATGATTGTTGTTGTTTAGCTTCCGCATTTTATTTGTTAATCATCACAAGTGGCTAATTGTTTTAAAAGAAGTTTAAAATTGTCATAATTGGTCATTAAGTTGTAGCTCACCCTATTCACCCCCCCTCTAGTGTTAGGATCCCGGACTTTCAGAGATGTCTATATATAGGCAAAGTAACCCGACAAAAGAGGAAACCTAAATCTAACCCTAACTCATTTCAAGTGGGCATCCACCCAAGATCCATATCTTATAACACTTTCCATTGGATGACCACCATTTAAGTACAATTGCCTCATTAAAAACCTTGCTAAGGAAAAACCCAGTGGGAAAAAACCAAAGCTAAGGGAAAAAGAGTACAACATTCTTCAAGATCATTGAACTGGTGTTGGACGTGCATAATGCTGCCTCGTTAAAACCTTAACTAGGAAAACCCAGTGGGATAAAACCTAGAGAAGGAAAAAGAGTGCAGCGCACAAATGTCCAAATGTAGCATACTTCAGGATGCTCCCTGATAAACCACTCCCCCTGATGATAGCAACCATTCACATAGTTTGATGATGAACTTGGCGCATGCCAATCTCATATACAAACTTCTAGAATACTGATTTTGGCAAAGATTTGGTAAACAGGTCAGCCAGATTGGTACTGGAACGAACTTGCTTAACTTCAATTTCATTGTTCTTCTGAAATTCATGAGTGAAGAAAAACTTCGGTGCTATATGTTTAGTCTTGTCTCCTTTAATGAAACCTTCTCGAATATGTCTTATGCATGCTTCGTTATCTTCATAGATAATATTTGGGATACCTGCAATAGAAGGTAAATCAAAGATCTTAGCCACACACATTCCCTACTGACTTCATAAGGAGCCAAAATTTCAGCATGGTTGGAGGAAGTATCTACCAAAGTTTGTTTAGTAGAACGCCAAGAAATGGCGGCATTACAATTTAGAAACACATAACCTGTCTGTGATCGACCCTTATGAGGATCAGAGAGATAACCTAAATCTGCATATCCTACAAAACTGGAATATTTATGATCGTAAGCATAAAATATTCCCAAATCAGTTGTTTCACGTAAATATCGCAGGATGTGTTTAATGCCAATCCAGTGCCTTTGAGTAGGTGCGGAGCTATACTTGGCAAGTAGATTCACAAAAAATGTAATATCTGGTCAGTGCATTGTGCCAAGTACATCAAAGCTCCAATAGCACCCAAGTATGGTACTTCGGGACCCAATACCTTTTCATTTTCTTCGATGCAATGGTATAGATCTTTCTTTATATCAAGAGACCGGACAACCATAGGGGTGCTTAGTGGATGTGCCTTGTCCATACCAAATTGTTTTAAAACCTTCTCGGTATAATTAGATTGATGGACCAATATCCCATTAGAAATTCTCTCGATTTTCAATTCGAGACAGAATCTCGTTTTTCCAAGTTCTTTCATTTCAAATTCTTTTTTTAAATAATCAGCAGTTTTTTCAAGCTCTTCTGGAGTCTCTATCAAATTATGTCATCCACATAAACTGCTAATATTGCAAATCCCTTCAAACTTTTCTTTCTAAATAGACACAGGCAAATGGGAATTTTTTCATACCCCTTTTTAGACAAGTATTCACTAAGACGATTGTACCACATTCTTCTGGATTGCTTCAGGCCGTACAATGATCGCCTTAATTGGATTGAGTATGTACTCCTTGGCTTTGCTTAAGGCAAAGGAAATCCTTTCGGGATTTTCATGTGAATTTCAGTATCTAAATCCCCATATAAGTAAGCAGTTACAACATCCATAAGTCTCATTTCTAGATTTTGAGAAACTGCTAAACTTATCAAATATTTGAATGTCATTATATCCATAACAGGGGAGTATGTTTTCTCATAATCAATTCCAGGTTTCTGCAGGAAACCTTGTGCCACTAATCGTGTCTTATATCTGGTAATTTCATTCAGCTAATTCCCTTTTCTTACAAACACCCACGTGTAACCTATAGGGTTAACATATTTTGGGGTTTGTACTATAGGTCCGAACACACCACGTTTGTTAAGAGACTCTAAGTCTATTTTGATGGCATTTTCCCATTGTGTCCAATCTTTTCTTTGTCGACATTCATTTATAGAACATGGTTCTGTGTCCCAATCATCATCATTATTTTCCTTTGATATTTGTGTAGCTACTGCATATGCAAATGCGTCATCGATGATAATCTCATTTCTCTTCTATCTCTCTCTTGAATAATTGTAAACTATAGAGATCTCTTCATTTTTTTGTACTAGTGCCTCTTTAGGGGCTTCCAAAGTCTCACCAGGGACTTCCATTATTTTAGAGAGAACAAATTTTGCCACAACCTCTTCAGGAGCGTTATGTGCCTCTTCGGGAGGAACCTCTTCAAGAGCGTTACTTGCCTCTTCGAGAGGATATGATGATAATTGCTCCTTTTTCCTTTTCCGCGGAGCTGAGTCCTTTGAACCTATAGGTCTGTCACGCTTCTGGCGTATCGCAGATTCTTTTGATGCAGTATTTGACTTCGTCCTACAGGGACATTAATCCTGGCAGGTGCATTCATAGCTGGCACATGTGACTTCGTCACTTTTGCTGCATCGTTAAATGCATCAGGTAATTTGTTTGCGATTTCTTGCAAGTGCACAATTCTCCATACTTCATTCTCACATTGTGAAGTTTGGGGATTCAGATGAGACAGAGTGAAAGTATTCCATGTTAATTCTCGCCGTTTTTCAGGAACGGGTTGTTCTATAGGAACAATACATTCTTCAGGAACTATCTTATTTCCCCCTAACGGCGGGAAGATTGTCTCATCAAATTGACAATCGGGAAAACGAGCAGTGAAGACATCTCCTGTCATTGGTTCTAAATATCGAATAATCGAAGGAGAGTCATAACCTACATATATTCTCAATCTACGTTGTGGTCCCATCTTAGTACACTTAGGAGGTGGTATTGGGACTTGAACTGCACAACCAAACTTGCGCAAGTGAGAAATATTGGGTTGATGTCCTGATATAAGTTGTGCAGGAGAATATTGATGATAGGCCGTGGGCCGAAGTTGAATTAACATTGCTGCACGCAACACAGCATGTCCCCAAGCATTAACTTGTAATTTGGATTGCATTAGCAGAGTCCTAGAAATAAGTTGGATGCGCTTGATAATGGATTCAGGTAAGCCATTCTAGATGTGGACATGGGGGACAGGATGTTCGACTGCAATTCCTATAGACAAAAAAAAATCATCAAAAACCTGTGATGTAAATTCGCCTGCATTATCAAGTCTTATAGACTTAATGGGATAATCAGGGAAGTGAGCCCTCAGTTTAATTATTTGAGTTAATAGGCGAGCAAATGCTACGTTCCTAGTTGAAAGTAGGCAAACATCCGACCAGCGGGTGGAGGCATCGATCAAAACCATAAAATACTTAAAAGGTCCGCTAGGGGGATTGATGGGTCCATAAATATCACCTTGTATTCTTTGTAGAAAGGATGTGGATTCGTATGCAACTTTACTAAAAGAGGGTCGGTGGATCAATTTCCCTTGTGAACATGGGATACATAAGTACTCACTAGGTATGGTCGATTGATGGTTCTCTAAAGAATGCCCAAAAGAGTTATTTATGATTTTTCTCAACATACTAGCCACAGGGTGACCTAACCTATCATGCCAAAGCTGTAAAGCCTTAGGATCACTGAGCTTCGGACTTGACTTTGTTGTTTTGCTCATAACAGAATGGGATTCAATATTGGAGATTGTCGTGTAATATAACCCTGAAGAGAGTGCACTTAGTTTTTTTAGTATTTGCTTCTGGCTTCCAATACTAGTAACGATGCATAAGTATTCCTTGTTACCTTCACTTACAGTCTCAATGTGGTACCCATTCATTCTGATGTCTTTGAAACTAATTAAGTTTCTTCGGGAACTTTTTGAGAACAAAGCATCTTTAATGAATAGATGGGTGCCATTAGGTAACATCATATTGGCTCTTCCGGAGCCTTCAATTATCTGCACAAGTCCAGCTATGGTGAATACCTTTCGTGGAATGACATCAATTCTGAGAAAAATTTCTGATTTTTCAGAATGGTGTGTGCTGTGGCACTATCTACCAAACATAGATTGTCCTTAGTTCTATGATCCATACCTTAAAAAAAATAATAAAACATCATAACTATGCAATCACATGATTAAAATAATTAAAAAAATCACTATAAATTAGGATATTAATGAAGTTTTCTAACAAAAAAAAAATCTAAGAAACATGCATTTCAAATGAACTAAAAGAAATTTAAGTTTTTAATGTTCAAATAATCATGGGTCTTCTAGACCATGCCAGGGGGTGCTCCCAAAAGATTATTAAATGCCTCATTTTCCAGATGTTGGTTATCTTCATCCTCAAAGAAGTCACGGGTCTCCAAGTTTGTAATGTCAATTAAAGGACTTTCTGATGTCATTATATCCCAATTTCAGCCTTCTAGATCATTTGTCTCCGCTGAATGGATAGAGGCCTTGTATGCTTTGTATTTTTCCACTACTTCCTTTGGTGCACGACAAGTGCGTGACCAATGCCCACTTCTTCCACATCTGTGGCACATGTCATTAAGACGGTGGGAAGGATTTGCCGGTGGATTCTGGTTCTTCTTATGCTGAGGGTCAGACAACTTCTGGTGATTTTTGAATTTTGGTGGATGACCCTTTAAAACTACCTCTCCTGGAGGAGCTATGCCGTCCACCTCTACTGGAGGATTTATATCTGCCATTCCCCCTACCTCTACCTCTGTTTAAGCTAAGACTGGCATTTGCTTCAGAAACTGCCAAAGATCCAGTTGGTCTGGAGTTATAATTTTTCATCAATACTATCGAATTCTGTTCAGTGACTAGGAGACATGAGATAAATTCTGAATATTTGGAGAAACGTCGCTCTTGATACTACTGCTGCAAGAGCACATTCGAGGCATAAAAAGTGGATAACGTTTTCTCCAACATCTGTTCCTCCGAAACCTTTTCACCACATAATCTTAATCTGGAAACAATATTCAATAGAGAAGAGTTGTATTCAGATACTGTTTTATAATCTTGTAACCTCAGGTTTAACTGAAAGTACAGGCTAGGGCCAATGACTAAGTCCTAGAGGGGGGGGGGGGGGGGGGGGTGAATAGGACTAGTGGTATTTTCTAAGCCTGTTTTTAATCTAAACAAAACAAAGAACAAGACAAACACAACAAGAGTATAACTAAAGCGGAAAATGTAGATGATGCAGTAAAGAGATAGACACAGCAGATTTATAGTGGTTCGGTCACATAGACATACATCCATTCTCAAGGGTCACACAGACCCTCGGTTCCACTAATAGGAATCAAACTACACAAGTTCTGATTCTATCTCATTTTTGTTATAGAGGTTCAACCACACAGATCTACTCCTCCTCACAAAATTGTATAGTAATTTAGTCACACAGATCTAAAGAACTACCACATTATACATATATTGTAGAAAGTTGAAGAAGGTTGAACACTTGCCTTTGATGACGATTGAAGTGTTCTATGGAGCTCTGACCAAAGTCGAAGCTTTCACCTCTTGATGACCATTTGGTGTTGAGAAGGATGCCTCCAACGCATTGCACAACCAGGGTTCAAAGGATAGGGTTTCTAGGGTTACACAAATGAGGCTGTCATAGTGTAAAGTATCCTAGAGGATGCACTCCCTAACATGACACTCATCTTAGAGCTAATAGAGCTCTAGGGTTTTCCTAAATCTAGCACATGAGTGTTTGGAAAGGGATTTGATAGCCTACAATAGATGGGAAGAAAGTAGCAAGCAAGGCTTTACCCTCAAGTCCTTGGAATGCACAGCAAAATGGGCTACAACTTTATAGAAAAATCCCAACGGATAGATTTGGCGGTTAGCCTCTAAGAAAGGTGGCTAGCCTCTTTTCAAAATCCCTGAGACAACGGATATAAATTTGAAATCGGTCAGCTCACGGTTAGCCGTTGGTGGTTTTGGGGCTAGCCGTGATCTGACCGCAAAGGTGAACGAAAGCAGGTCAGAGACAATTAGCTCTCTGGAAACCTAACTGTAAGCTTTACGGTTGCTTGCGGTTAGCCACTAAACTTTTGGCGGTTAGCCGAAATGTGACCGTAGGGGTAACCGAAATACTTGACAGGAGAAGAGATTGCTCTCTGGAAAGGTAACCGCAGGATTTCGATTACTTGCGGTTAGCTACAAAGGCTCTTTGCGGTTAACCGTGAGGTGACCGTTGAGCTAACCGAACTCCATGACAGGAGAAACGACATTCTGGAAAAGTAACCGCAAGTTTCGGTTACCTGGCGGTTAGCCATAATTTACAAAGAAGCTAGCCACCAGGTGACCGAAAGGTCACCGAACCCTCTGATTTTCCAAGTTAGAATTAGCTGAGTAAACAAGATTTTTCCAAGGGATCTAAAGGCTGGTCTGGGTCTAAAATATCTGAGAAGGTTGGCAAGCACACTTGGAGACATTCTTTGACGACTCTAGTCCATCCAAACTCTTCGAAAAGGATCTCCCTTGAGGCACTTTGAGAACACGGATCTTCTTGGTCATAATGGCACGATATTGACAACATAAACATGTGCACACGAAAACGTGGCACTTACATTAACCATTCATTCCGAGTAGCTGGCAGTATGACCATCTTCTGGTGATCATACCCATCCTTCAGAGCTTTCCATAGGCCTGCTGGGTCTTCCTCAGTAAGGTATTCATGTTTGAGGTCGTCATGTATGTGGTGGCGTAGGAAGATGAGGGATTACGCCTTTTCCTCTGGGGACATTTTGTTATCTTCATTTATGGTCTCTCCTAATTTCTTGGATTGCAAGTGGATTTTAGCATCCAGTTGTCAAGATAAATAATTATCCTCATTTATGTTAAGTGCTTTAAAGTCAAGTTTAACCAGATTTGACATCATGCAAGAATTGTAATAAGAAATATATATTAAGTTAACCATGTGCAGATAATCAATAAAATAAAAGGAAAAGAAAAAGAAATGAAATATTAACATCAGAAGTAATTAAGGAACGAATTTAAAAGAAATTGGCCAAAGAAAAGTTAGACCATCTGGTGTACAACTTTGAGAATCAAAACTGCTGGTTCTGTCAAGACTTCAGGCTTGATTTAGAGCTTCAGGTTCATAACTTTTGATTTTAGAACTGCAAGTTTTTTCAAGACTTCAGGCTTGATGTAGAACTTCAGATTCATCAAAACTTCGGATTTGAAATAGAACTTCTGGTTCTAACCCTTGATCAGAACTTCTAGTTCTATCAAAACTTTAGGTTTAATTTTTTTGGATATGAATCTGCAGGTTCATATCAGTATTCCAACTTCTAGGACTTCTGGTCCATAGATCAGTGAACTTCAGGTTCAAATTTAGAACTTCTGGCTCCATTCATAGTATTAATAAATTTAAATTAAAAGAAAGAAAAAAAAATTGTGCAAGACAACGAATAGTAACCAAACACTATAATTACAGTAAATAAGTCTCATAAAATAATTTTAAGCATTCTAATAAATTGGATTTAAACTATGGTTTGGATACCACTTACTGTGATTGTAGTCTAGGAAAAAATTTCTGACCGTTGAAATACTGATCTGTTGCATCTATTAGATAATGGTCGCCGCTATGAATCTGTAGAACCAACCCGTTCGTCGATCAGAAGTCGAATGAGGAAATTACGTTTGGTCAAAAGTTCTATTGACCGAATAAACGGGGACCGCACTTGGAGCAACAATGTTTTCACTTCTCTGTTTTGTTTTGGTGTTGTCTGCTGGCGCACGTCCAGAGGCGGAAGGAAGAAAAAAAAAATTGAGAGCAGCACTTGCTGTTTGCAATGCACGCAAAACGAATCTGGCGCTCGTCCCGAGGTTGCAAAGAGAGATGGAAAAAGGATCTGAAGGTACAAATCGAGTACTGCTACTTGTAACGCATAGATGGGATCGTCTTCTTTCCTCACCCACGATGAAACTATTTTTTTTTTTATTTTTAGATTCTCGTGCTAATAACGTATTGTAAAAAGGAGAGAGACCAAGAGAGAATATTAAAGGGAGAATATAGAGAGAGTTTTCTATTATCTCATTATGTATTACAAATACAAAGGTAGAGATGCCTATATATAGGCAAAGTAACCCCACAAAAGAGGAAACCTAAATCTAACTGTAACTCATTTCAAGTGGGCATCCACCCAAGATCCATATCTTATAACACTTATTTAAATCTATTGAAGATTTTTTGAAGTTTCTATATCCAGCAGCGGTTGTAGTTGAGTAAAGAAACTTGGCATGCAAGTTGGGTCTTTAGATCCCACAACATAAAAGAAGGCCCCATGAATTAGCTGTTTCCAAAAGATCAGCCAGTTAAGGATCTTGAGGTTAGTAATTTAAATCCCAAGAAAGTTTAGGTTCCACCTCTATTGCTATCTAATATCTTTTGCCCCTCGTCTCTTTAATAATCTTTCCACTAAGGTCATTTGATTATGAATTCTCCTAAATTCAATTCCTAGGTATTCTATACACGCAGCTAGTACTCCTAGCTGTTGGAGAGCAAAATAAATAAATAAATAAATAAAAATACAAAAATAAATAAGTAGGTCCTAGCTGTTCGATTTACTTCTTTTACATTCATGTTTATTTTTGTTTACTTTGATTGGATTGATATGGACATTTGATGAGATTGATTCTATTACACAACTGATTTAGTAAACCTTCTTTTAAGCCGTTGGGGGCCGCTTAATAGTACCTTTGTGCTTGGTTATGTTTTCAGCAATTGTTAATGACAGAAGTGTATCATCTTAGAGCACATGCCTCCTTAATTTAATGGGGAAGAGGAACACTCTGCCTTGGGGTTCAAGCAACCTGCAGTGGGAGCATGGGACATGAAATGACTTAGATGCCTTGCATTAATTGGAATTCGAATTGGAATTGGAATTGGAAGGATGGAACAACGTTTAACATTAGAAATGCTATTTTTGTTATTGCAGTAGGCTGTGTCAACCTAAGTTGCAACTTGCAATCACACAGTTTAAAATTACAGCCATTAAGACAGGAGAAGTTGTAAGCTTTTAGCTTAAATATTTCTTGGCAAAATAAGTTTCAAAACAAGGAAGTAAGAAAAATGAACCAATATGACAGTTTATTTTTCCATATAGGCCTTTACATTATGATTAAGGCGCTGACCTTTTCATTTTAATGGCAGGAACCATGTTTCTAAACAATGGTTTCACTTTCACCAATATGTTTTTTTTTTTTTTGTTTTTTGGGTAGAAAATTTCACCAATATGTTGATGTTATTCTGGGACAAAAGCTGAACTTGGATTCTTAGGATTCTATGATCCGATGGGATCAAATCTTTAGATTAATGAATCCCGGTTCCACTGTCAAATCACTGTCTTTGAAAAGATTTTAACTTTTAATCCTTGGATTCTTAGAACCTTCTTGTTTAAATTGTTAAATTTTGTGGTAGCGAGTGAGATGCTTAATAGGGGAATCTCCAAGATGGAGGTGGGCCCAATATCACTCCAATCATCTGACCATCCCTGTTGATATAACCTCTCCTTTAATGGAAAATGAATGAAAAAGTGGAGAAATAAGTAGCCTAGTAATTCAACACCTAAGAACACCAAACGTCATATCTACATTGCTCGCTGCTTTCTATCCTTCACCTCTCACTGCATATCCTTCATCCCTCACCTTTTTAATAATTTTTTATGAAACTTATTAGAACTCGAATTCCTATCTATTCAAATTATACGTAATCTAATGCCAAAAAGGGGCTAAAATACTTATTTTTTCCCTTCTTTTCTGTCTAAAGATCATAAAGCTACTTGGTAATAACTATCTTAATACATGATTGGTTATTCCAAATATTACTTATGTAGCACATGAAGTTGATGAAGAGGCTAGTGGATCATTTCAATTAATTTGACTTTACCAGTCTACTCATCTATTATGGGCCACCTTTTTACTAGTTCCAAGGTAAGTAGGAATTAAGAAACAGACCATCATCGTACAATTCATATCAGTACATGTGCTATCTTTTTAGACGAAGGGTGTCGATCATCATTCATCAGCCATATCAATGAAGCTATTTATGCACAGGCACAACAGACCAGACCACAGGGTATGCGATCCCATTCTAGCCATACCTGCAGCATGCATTTATGGTGGGACCCCGACCCTTCAGACAATGAATATGGGCCAAAATTGTAGGCAAAAGGGCATTAATTTGGAGCACATGGATGTGATCAAGGCCACCCATTCATCACAGATTATTCGATTGCTGCAACTACCTACCACAGTGTCTCTGTATGTATATGCGAGAGAGGGACCCACGGCCTACATAAAAGGTGGGGCCCAGCCCAGTGCTTCTAATTACCTGCAGTATTCAACCCTTTCAATGATAATGAGTGACAGACAGTCATCATCCCTCATTACCTTTGTCTGGACCCACACCCCTATAAAAGAAATTCGATTTGTCTCTGTGGCCCTTGACTAATTAATTGGGTGGATGCAAACACAAATTTACTAAAAGCAAACACACATGACCAAACCCAGACTCCACTCTCAAGTCCAGGTTAAAAGGCTGAACCAGCACCCAACTCCAAAAATTTAAGACCCGAACCTGGACTCGACCTCTGAAATATGGCACGTACTCGGTAATCAAGTGGAGCCCAAATTTATTTCTATGAGTTACTTTCCCCCCAAATATAGTTAAGAGAGTTGCCTTGGGCTAACAATCATAAATTTATAAGAGGTAACAATTACAACACCATGTGACAGTTGGAACGGATGCCCAACCCAACCCCACCTATTGCCAATGTAACCCTGCACTTGTGAACCCAACCCTCGTGAATTGGCACTCATCCTAATTTAACACTAATATAAAATTAACATCCTATTTGTAATTCAAGAAATTATTGAACTTTAAGATTTTAAATTGAGTTGATTTTTTTTTTTTCCAAAAATCAACCCTAAATTAAATTTTTTTTTTTTTTTTTATCATACTACTTCTCATGATCATCATGCATTCATTTGGGTCTCACAAGAGTGTTAGAATCTTACCTCTCACATTTACCTCGAACAGAAGAAAACCATATCTAGGTGTATGATAATAGAAGTGGCATTTGCCATTCAGTTCATTAAATGTGAAACAGACCCGTATCGTACTCCAGTTCAGGCAACGCAAACCCTAATTAAAAAAAGGTTCAAAATCATAGACATGAATTCATAAATCCATGTCCATTCATTTTCAATGTAAATACTAGCCTAATGATGTACTTCCACTTTCTGCTTTATTAGAAGACATGTTAAATGGGAGGAGGGTAGCATTTTGCTGAGAGGTACCTCTCACTGATTGCACCAAAAGGTAAAACACCTTGCGGAGTTCACTAGGATGCTTACTAATCACGGGGGATAGTATGATAGAAAGGTCTCATTGTAAATGATGTCGGACAAATCTCAATCAAATCATCAAAACCATTAATTTAGAAGCCATGAATTTTAACGATTTTTTAAATTACAATTTATAGGAAATTTAATCCAATGGTGATGTACTTTCATTGTCATTTGGCGAAGATCTAATAGAGGACACACATTAAATAGTTGGAATCAGTTTGACAAAAGGCAATAATTTTTTTTATATTGATAGCTAATCTAACAATTCTTCTGTTGATGGTGAGCAAGTGTTGCATAAGTCCTTTCTTCAACTCATCTGCAGGCAAAAAAAAAACTAGCCAGGAAACGAAAGGATGGGGCATTAATATAATTTTGGAACTAAAGACAGACCTCAGTCAATATGTGTCCCCACCAAAATTCAAAACCTGCTGGCTCCTAAATCAGTCAAGTCATTAAAGCAAAGCAACAATGATGGCAGGCAAACAGTTCTCACCAGAAAAATCCCCTTCCCTACCTTGTACAACTCTTTAAAAGCATATCAACAAAACGACTAGTGGTTTCTCAAACCGCTTCTCCTCCTCCATCACTACTATCCATCTACTACTGCTCACTGTATGGAAGAAGGCATTTCACAACCTGACAGAGAAATAAGAAAGATGGAAGAAGAGATGAAGGAAGTAGCAGAACACATCCAAACGCCGGAGAAAATTGACTATGTATTTAAGGTAGTAGTGATTGGTGACTCCGCAGTAGGCAAGACACAGCTACTTGGCCGGTTCACCAAGGATGAGTTCTGCTTTGACTCAAAGTCTACGATAGGTGTGGAGTTCCAGACTCGGACCCTAACTATCAAGAACAAGGTCATCAAGGCGCAGATCTGGGACACTGCAGGACAAGAGAGGTTGATATTCTATCCTCAACTCTCCACATTGTTATTTCTTTCTGAATTTTCACATTCTTATGTGTTTGTGTTGAAATAGGCAACTAAAAAAAAAATCTACAAATAGAATCAATAGAAGAAAAAAAATTCCTCCCCCTTCAAGATGGTTCAAATATGTTGACTAAGGCCTGAATCACTAGCTTGGCTTTAGATGAAAATAACAAGGACTGTTAGACAATAGAGTTACAGAAAGAAGAAGAAAGAAACAAAAGAAAGATATATTTGACCACTAAGAAAACAGATAACAAATGACAGTGGAAATATAAGAACAACACAGGTTTAAAGAAGTGGGCATCCTAATATTAGTTTTGATCTAAACACTACCTTTGTGATTAAGTCTAGCTCAGCTTGAGATGTAAGTGTAACCCAACGACACTAGCGGTGAAGGTAACCATGGGCCCATTTTGTAACATTTCTGGAATCACCTTCTCTAAGCAGTGGTAACATGCATGAGTCCATGAATAATTTCACCCCCTTGTTTATTGCAAAGTCCACTTCTCTACTTTAATCTCCAAGCATCTGCCATTTGAAAATTAGAAGAGGAATTTACGGCGTAGGTCCCCATAGGATCCCATACCACTGTTGAGGTCCTAAATACATCGTATTTATGGATAAGGTCTTCAAGGAGCGTTTTTGTATTTTTTTTTTTTTTTTTTTGTCGTCTAGCTAATGGTCGATATCGACCATTCTGCGGGAACCCAAATAAAAATTGGATTTTTCAAGATGGAGAAGAGGGGAGGGGAGGAGGAGGAAGAAGAGGGAATAGGTCCTTTCACGGTCCCTTCTTCTTCATCGCCATTGTTGAGGGCTATCTCCTCTTTTTCAAGATTCCTTATCTCACCTTCTTCATATTTCCTTATTCTTTTCCAAAGAAATATACAAAACCCTCCAATTTCCCCCATATTTTTCTTTATAACTAGCAGACAGAAGAAAACAAAAAACCAACAACCCAGATAAGAAATCTGAAAAAGAGATAGAGAGAGATGATCATACTCATACATCAACACTGCAACCAGATGGGTGCTGCAATCGGATACCATTGGATCCTTTGACCATGTAAGCAGGACAATTAGCATAGAGATGGTAGCGGCCAGAGACCCATGTCCCTTCCTTCCATCTCACCCTCCCCTCTATCTTCACACTCACCATTAGCCCTCCAAGGTTCTGATCCTCCCCCAGTGCGAGTGCAACATAAGGAGATATAGGAACAGAAACCCCATATAGAAAGAGGAGATAGCCCTCAACAGTGGCGATGAGGAAAATGGGACCGTGAAAGGACCCATCCCCTCTTCTTCCTCCTCCTCCCCTCCCCTCTTCTCCATCTTGAAAAAACCCAATTTTTATTTAGGTTCCTGCAGAATGGTCGATATCGACCATAATTCGCTAAACGACAAAAAAAAGAAAAAATACAAAAACGTTCCTTGAGGACCTTATCCATAAATACGATGTATTTGGGACCTCACCAGTGGTATGGGGTCCTATGGGGACCTACGCCATAAATTCCTCAAATTAGAATCACAAATGCAGTTTGGTTGGTAAGTGAAACTTTGGACTTGAAATCATCTTTTCTGAAAATTCTAAATTCCTGTCATACCTTATATTCTCCAAATCATTTGCGTTCCAAAAAGCATCAGGTTTTGTTATAGTGAGATGGATGCGCTATCGCCAACACATCATGGTTGAGTGGTGTCGGCCACCTTAGCCCAACTTAGCCCAAAAAATAAATAAAAAAATAAAAAATAAAAAAACAAAAAAGAAAGAAAGAAAAAGGAATGGATGCAATGATCCTTGGAACCTATGATGCCAGATATGCATGGATGTCGTAGAGGAGACACCATAAATACAGCAGGGACAGATTTTACACCTAAAACTTATCAGATATGATAACATCATGATACTTTCCCTATTTTGAAGCATCTAGGTATCATAGCGTGGAACACTCCAAAATTAGAATTTCTCATGGAATCTGAATTGCAAGAATTTGAGGGGTTTCGAAATTCTCAAAGACAAGAATTCCTAATGTTTTGCTACCAAACGAATAAGAATAAGACGACGATAATTTCATCCCTTGCGGCTTCTTTCTTTGTACAGTTGTCGCTCACATAGAAATAGAGCATTGTCATGAATAGGTAGAATTTATAGTGTAATAATTAGAACATTTTAAGCTAACCCCATATTAATGAAATAAAGCTATAAGATGATGATGCAGGTACCGAGCAGTTACCAGCGCCTACTATAGAGGAGCATTGGGAGCAATGTTAGTGTATGACGTCACCAAGAGGCAGACATTCGATCATGCTGCAAGGTGGGTTGATGAGCTGCGAGCCCATGCCGATACCTCCATTGTCATCATGCTGGTGGGGAATAAGGCCGATCTTGTTGACCTGAGGGCCGTCCCCACAGAGGATGCCATTGAATTTTCTGAGGAACAAGAGCTCTTCTTCTCCGAGACGTCTGCCCTCAATGGAGATAACGTGGAGAAGGCCTTCTTTAGGCTTTTGGAGGAGATTCATGGAGTGGTGTCAAAGAAGTCCATGGAAGGCAATGGAAGGCAGGCAAATGGGAATGATGTGTTGGTTCTCAAGGGTACGAAGATTGCCATGGCTCCTGGTGGTCATGAATTAGAGACAAGTGAGTTGAAGAAGGGTGCTTCTTGCTCATGTTGAGAGTCAGTGCTGTTGCTTTGATTTTGGACTCTTAAATGTCTTTCTTTGTTTTTGTTGGTCTTTGATGTGAGCACGAATACCAAATAGATTGGGGTATTGAAGCATATTGCATAAGTACATTCCTTTTGGTTTTAATGTCAAGTATTGAATTATAGATAATTGACACCGCAAATATTTGACAAAATTTGAGCTTGAACATATTCCAACTGGTGTAGAAATGTCAAGTTGTCTATATGTGAGGACTAAGGATGTGATACAGCCCAAGAGGAAGCCATGGTGAAGGCAAGGCCTGAGCCCAAGCAGTGGGCCCAATTTAGATAAGCCCACAGTAGGAACCGCCAAACCGGTCAGGATTTGTGTTCATGTATTTAATAATTGGTTAGATTCTTCTTAGCATAAAATTAAATCCATTGAATGGTTATTGACATAAAATTAAATTCAGTGAATGGTTATTAACTTTCCAATGACCAAAGGTCGTGTAATTGAGACTTTGTTGAGAAAGTGATGGCCAATTATCATAAGATGTAGGTGATGCATTTAAGGTGTTTTAGTGCTTTTATTGCTTAGTACTGTTTAATGGTTAGATTATTTTTATTCTATTAAGGTAAGAATGGATGTAAGGCCCAAATTAAAACTAGAACTTCTTGTTTTGAGAACTTCATAAATAAAATAATAAGGCCATCCTGGAGTGACCTTTTGCTATAGAAAATGATTGTCTTCTTCCTTGTGGAGTTCATGCCTAATCTAGAGCTTATGGGGAACCTAAAAGTTGGGGAAATCTCATCTCAACCATTATTGAAGTACTAGTTTTGATGGTTTTGTCTAAGCATCCTCCTTATTTCTGGTTGAATTTTTCCTTTGTTTATTGGTAGATTTGGGAATTTAGACCTTAAGGAGATTATCAAGTTTTCTACCGACGTTGGGGTTTTCAGAGAAATAAATCATTGAACGGCTAGAAGCCGGACTTCCCCCAAGGCCTTTGTAATCTAGATTAGCTTAAATCAAGATGTAGACAGATAGCAGGGTATTGGATAGCCTTGTGAGGGTCAGGACTCAGGATATATCTCGCTCCTAATTCAGATCTCAAACATTCCCCTGTATTGGACCAAGATTTAATTTACAATGGAAAGAAAAGATTCAAACCTAACTTTGGATCCAACAGAGGTGAATCTGGCCCCAAATCTACAACTAACTCAAATTAAAATTAAATACTTTAGCATATGTATACTTGAGTTGTAGACGAGTGTGTATGCAGGTCATTGGATCCAACTATCAAATTCAAAAGTAGGATTTATATACATGCATTTTGGTTAATTTCCATCTATTCAGACTATATGGATGGCTATAATAGGAGGGTTTGGTTGCTGTTGGGCACTTCCTGATTCTCTCCCCGAGCTTTTCCAAGCTTGGAAGGTTCCAATTGGGAACCCTAGAGGCAAAGTGATGTGGTGGTGATCTTTTCTAGTTGTGATCTGGACGATTTGGAAGGAAAGAAACTCAATATGTTTTGAAGGAATTTCAGTTAGTGAAAACAGACTGGTGGAAAAATTGAAGTTTTTGGTAGCTTTTTGGGTGTCTAGTCTTCCTTCTTTTAAGGGATACTCCATAGATGAAATTGTGTATCATTGGAAAGAGGTGACCTTTTCAATGATAGGGCCTTAGTTGGCTGTTGTTAAAGTTTTTTTTGTTTGTCCTGTTTTGTTTTCTTGTGCTTGCAAGTACTTTTCTCTTGTAGTGTTTGCTCCTTTTAATGAAAGTAACCATTCAAAAAAAAAAAAAAAGTAATTTCCATCTATTCTTTTGATATTTGAGTGCCCATTGGCGTCCTTAGTGAGGACCTACTGAATTGAGGTTGAAGTTAGAATGTAACCCAATTTCATTTTGGATCAGATCAGTTGATATCTTGGATATTCATATACCCATTGACATCCTTAATCTATTGCAGTTAATCCTATGAGGCTTGTAGACTGTAGACCCGTGGTTTAGTGAAGAAACCTTCCTGCTAACGTGTGCAAGAGAAGAAAACCTTGTGTGGATATTCTAATAATGATTTTCAAGGAAGAATCATTTTTCATTATTATGCATGTTAACATTTTCTGTGCTTTTCATTTTTTCCGAAGGGAAAGCCTTCTCTCATTTTTGAGAAAAGCAGTTTTAGACGCAAGAATTACAGGAACCAACCATTTTGCATGAGAGGTAAAAACACATTCTCCAGAGGAAAAAGGTTTCGACCCACCAAATAACAGCAGCTGAATCGATAGAAAATGAACCATTTGTATAGAAGATGAAATGAAATCAAGGTGAAAATAAAATGCCATGGCAAACTATCCACGCAAACACGCCCTCAAGTTCAATATATTCCATTTCATCATCAATGAATCCATCAAAGCAATTTGAAGAAAAAAAATCAATCAAACAAACAACAAGAAGAATCTACTCCTTTATCCATTATCAAGAAAAATGAAACAAGTTCATTTCCCTCTCCACAACTCTTATGAGAACAAACAACTAAAACAACAATCAACAAAAACACTCTATCCACATATCCAAGAAGAAAATAAGGAAGGAAAAGACATACCTTTCTGAATTCTAATCCCATCATAAAAAAAAAAGACAGACCCATCTCTCTCTTTCCACCATTTCCCACTCTCCTCACTCACTCCAATACTTCTTCTCTTCTTCTTCTACAATCTCACTCTTTAAACACCTCTTAAACCTCTGGACATCCTCAACCGCTGCGCTGCGAAACAGCCCTGTATCCACCGTCCCTGAAACCATATGATACCCACGATTCCGGAGCTCCTCCGGTGGGTCGTGGGGCATTGCAAAACCACACAAGAACGCTCCTTTCTTCCCCTCCGAGCTCCCCAGCACCGCCTTCTCAGCCTCGCACAAAACCCCCCTCACCTTCTTATGCCCAGGATCCCATAAATACCCAAAGCTCGCGCTCAAATCCAATGGACCCATCTGAATTGCGTCGACTCCGTCGACCGCGGCGATCTCGGCCGCCTTCTCCACCCCATCCACCGTCTCCACCTGGCACATGATCAACAGCTCCTCTTTGTAATTCTGCAAATACCCATCATCAATCCCGTACTTGGAGGCCCGGACGACGGGGTGGGCGGAGCCGCGGACGCCGTCCGGCGGGAAATGGCAGTAGGAGACGGCCTTCCGGGCGGATTTGGGGCCCTCAATCATCGGAAACATGATGCCCTGGGGGCCGAGATCGAGGGCTTTCTTGGCCCAGGTGGGGGAGGATTCCGGGAGGCGGAGGATGGCGGGGGTTCCGGTAGCGGCGAGGGCGTGGAGGCAGGGGAGGGCGGAGGAGACGCCGCCGTGGCCGTGCTCCATGTCGACGACGGCGAAGTCGTAGCCGGAGAGGCCGGCGATCTCGGCGATGGTGGGGGAGAAGCTGAGGAGGAAGATGCCGTAGAGGGTTTCACCTCCGGCGAGGCGGGATTTGAGAGTGGTGGGGCGGGAGAGGTCGGTGGAAAGGGGGAGATCGGCCGGTGAGGATTTGGCGGAGATGCGGCGATGGGTGGTGGTGGGGTTTTGGAGATGGATGGTTGGATTTTGAGTTTTGTAGAGATGGGGTTTAAGGGTTTGGAAGGGGTGGGGAGAGAGTAAAGGAGATGAGGGTTTTCTGTATCTGTATATGGAAATGAAGGAGTTGCCGGTGGAAGCAGAAGCAGCCATTTTTTCTCATTGTGGGGAGAGAGGAGGGTTTTAAACTCTATTTGGAGGGTTTTGAATGGAGTTCCAATTTCCAAAAACATGGCCCATTGCATGATCAGAGGTGATTTGGGCCGTTCATTTGTGAATGGCAAGTGAGAGATGGCATAGACGCTTGTAAAATGGAATCTTTAGAAGTGCAAGACACGTGAAATTCTTACTCGAGCAAGTGTTGTAAATTCTAGGGGTATTTGGGCGGAGGTCCCTCGACAGTGATTTTTATTGCAAACGGTCCATAATACTGTATCGTACTGACAGCAGTCCTCTTATAACTGAAAAGACAAAAACGCCTTTGTATATGTCAGCAAAAGCAAAATTCAAATAAATTTATCTGAGTTTTCAAAACTCAGATAAAACTCAGATAAATTTGTCAGTCTTCTGAGGCAGTCTTCTCACTGTTTAAACCATGGTTATGATCATATGTGTAGCTTGTGGACGGTGGTCCTGGACCATCCTTTCATATATTAAAACCACTTACAGATTGACTGACTTGGGCTTTCTTGAAATCAGGACACAGGATACCTTGTGAATACAACACTAAAACTTGCCTGTGAGAGTAGAAGAGAACAGCCAAAACTCACATTACATGACAATCAAATTTCTCTATCAAGGTGGCCAAACTGACATCATGGCCGTTGATATAGCTTAAGTATGATATGAAAGTTAATAGGTTATAATATTAAAAATCAAAATAAGTGTTATCTAATGCTTAAACCTGATAATCGCTGCTTTATCACTTCCACAAAACCAGAATATGTTTGGTTTCTCCCATAGTTCCCTGCTCCTTCTTCTCCTTCTGTCAGCTGGCAGAGAAAGAAAACGCGAATCACGAATCACAACCACTGAAATAAGAAATGAGAGATGGATGTGGGTCATCGGATGGCACCACTTCACATAGCTATTTGTTTGGAACTCAGAAAAATTCTTCAAAACTAAGATAAATTTGTCTGAGTTCTGTCAGAAACTCAAATAAATTTATCTGAGTTCTACCAGACACTCAGATAAATTTACTTCGACAAATTTATCTGAGTTCTGCCAGAAACTCAGATAAATTTGTAAATTTATCTGAGTTTCTGGCAGAACTTCGATAAATTTATCTGAGTTCTGCCAGAAACTCAGATAAATTTGTAAATTTATCTGAGTTTCTAGCAGAACTTTGATAAATTTATCTGAGTTTCTGTTTAGTTTATCAGAGATTCTGGGAAATTTATCTGAGTTCGGCGACACCAAAAGTCAGAATACGGAAAATCAGATTCTAATAAAAATCGAAATCCAAAACAAGAACACTTGATGACCACAATCCAATCAAGAAAAGAGAGGGGGGAAACAAGAAAAAGTGCAAAATGCTCTCTTTCAAATCAGTTGTAGAGAGAGAGATTTGGAAGAGACTACAGATGAAAGAGCAAGATAAAGTAAAACTGTGTTTATCTTTTAAGAAATGAAAGAGAGAGAATCGGAAGTCATGGTGGCGACAGGAGGTGTTCTGCAACGATGGAAATGAATGGAAAATGAAAAATGAGAGAAGAAGAATGAAGGAGTTCTCTGGCACAGTTGAAAGGGGTAACTTAGTTATGAAAATATATGATGTGACATATTAGGGACCTCTCACTAAAATATCTCCAGCTGTCTGGACTATAGACATTAAAGAAAAAGTAGTTGTCCTTGATGCCTTAGAAGACCGTGCTCAAGGACTTTTGGCTAATTTACCCTAAATTTTAAATAATAGTTAACAGGAGGTACGCAAACCAGATGATCTCTGGCCTTACTCACAAGAGACCTCACATCAATATCCAATATGAAGAACTTAAATGTGAGGGGATGTGAGAACCTCCACATTCTCTCTCATAATAAAAATAGTAAAGTGAGAGTTATCTAATAGTAGCATCTCCTATAATTAACATAGTATATAGCTCTTTTTTTTTTTCATTTTTAGAGCAACAGAAACCAACCATGCATGCATACAAGGGGAGAAATTTTATTCCACACCCATTTTGGAAAACAGTGGTCCCAACATAGACTTTTGTCAAGAGAAAAATAATACTTGCCAAAACATGAGCATCTCATTATCACATCTCATTATCAATTCTAAAAAGATATATAAAAAGAGAGAACTCAGTACTCCTGATTTGTAGAAATAGGGGGATATTGTTTCACCATATCCCCATTTGTCAGCAATATAAAAGCTCTTTTTTTTTTCCATTCCAAAAAAGGTGCATTAGTTTTATGAGATTTTATTGAGTTGGCAAATGGGATAGGATGATACTGTATCTTCTTGGTTCTACGAAACACAGATCCAGACTCTTTATTTAAATGTCCAAAATAATGAAGTCGCTAGTTCAATCGGCTCTCTTTATGGTTTCAATAGCTTCCTTGGCATCTCAAAGAAGAACAATTTCATAAAAGAACCTGCAACTTGCTTCCTTCAGTGGAACAATTTATGTGCATCCGCTTCTTTAGAGGAAGAGATTTTGGCCAAAAGTGATAAAAAAAAAAAAAAAAACACATAGCTAGACTTCCCATCTCTAGAATTAAAATAGCCACATCCCTGAAAATCATAATCTTAGTGATAGGAAACAAGACTGATGTCCTGGTCCTCGCCGCAATGAGAGTTGGGGAACTAGAGCTTTAGTTAAAGCATCACCCTAGGATCAGTAGCCTAGTATTCCCGAGAAAATGCAGGCCAGTTGGGTCAAGCCAAGGTGGAGGTTGCTAAGGCGGTGTACATGGTTGGTTTTTTTGGTCACACTGTGTTTTGCTTCCTTACCACCAGATGACGAAACCATAGCCATTTATTATTTATTGACTTGTACTATGGGGTTGATCATTAGGTGAAAACATTGGTAATTCTGCAAAATTGAGTCTAATTTTCATTGTACGGTAAACAATCCTTAAATTGATATTAGGTGAAACATGAGTGATGCTGCTAAAAAGACACCATTATCGTATCCTTATCCTATGTTGACATTTTCTGAGATCAAAAGTTTGATGCATTCCGAGAATCATATTTTACTGTAGAACTAGTAATCTCTCCTGTAGATTTCCTTGTGATGGTAACACTGAAAGTGCGCCCTCCCCCGGGGCCAAAAAAAAAAAAACCAACAACGAAAAAGGTTTTCTGCGAACTTGAGGAAATTAGTCAAGTTTTTTTTAGCTTTCTATATGATTTCTTAATTCATGGTTAAGATAATCTAATTAGATTCTTATTTTCGGATTTGTCTTTACATTTCAATCAGTAGCCAATAAAATAATTGAATCTGAGTAATTTTAGAGGATCCATTCATGGCAGGGCAGACCAACCAACTAAAAGTAACAACAATTTGGATAATTCACAAGACCATGGTTACAAGTTTAAGAAACTAAGTAGTGGGTAGGAAGCAAGAAACTTGACCCATTTTTCTTAGTTGAAAGAGGTAATGATGCAGTGCAACCAGCACACTATTCATGTACCATAGAATTAGGCGTGGGTTGCATAAATGGGACCAATTCGCAACCACCCACTTATGAAATTCAACTACTAGAGATCAGAGAGAGCATACCATGAATTGTATACAAAATCACAGCGGTCTCTCAAGGGCATGCAGCAATTGGTTAGACCACGGTTACCTAGTTTGCGTTTAACTAATTTGCCTTTGAGTTCACAATTAGTAATACAAACTAAACTTGATAAAGAAAATCGATTGAGTAGGTTCATTTGATTTTCTTTTAATGGTGTCTTATTCAGATGTTAGAGTTCAACAAGTTTGATCAACTAACTTATCTACGTACGACATGCTTTAAGTACATTACAAAGGCCCACATCTAAAATCCAAACCACTAAAAATAATCATCATTCTTTACATTTGCTGTACTTGAAAACTTACCTCAACCAGAGTTGACCCACAATTAGATAGATTACATGTAGAATACATGGTTAAAATAAAATTCAAAGTCAAATTTCATGTTTAACTAATGGATCAATCTTAAGGTGTGGCCAACTTTGATTGGAGTTATATATGGAATAGCAGTAATATATTGGGTGTACTGCTTTTAAGCGGCTTGAATTTCATACACTCACCAACTAATGGATTTAAAGGACCTGACTAAGAGAACCACAAAAGAGTAGTTCTCAATAGTTTGCGAATCAAGCTAACTAGGCAGCAATGGGTTATACTACATTGGGCCTTTTGCTAGAAAAATGGAATAGAATAATGTGGAAAGGGAAATTTGGGGATATGCCAAGATAAAATGGACAGAATGAAATTTCAAGAGCATGTGATTTCTCACTTGAAAAACTCTTGAGATCAAACGGAGACGAAATGAAATTCTTATAAAGAGAAAGGACCCTGCCCTTCTAAAAGTTTTCCACAGACGGTGAAACTTTCTCACCGGAAAAATAAGACAGCCTACCACAGCCTTTAGTAGACAAGAACCAAATTCTTTCAATGTTTAAACTGACTTTTAAAGGGATCTAGTTGATTCTCAATGCAGCATCCATTCCAAGCCATCATATTATGTCATCAACTTTAGAGATAGGATATGGCAAATGGATTGGAAAGACATTGCGGAGATAAACATCATTGAGGAAATTTTCGATTCAACCAGTTGTACTTTACAAGACTCGGGAATAATAACAGAGAGGGAAACTACTCCAAAAAGGGATAAAATCATTCAAAGTACGCTTAAGCTGAGTAGCCCTAAGAAAATCCAAATCTTGGTTAACTCCACCCCAAGGCAAGTGTGATTAGCAAACCAACTCACTTTAGGGTAATATTGGGCAAAACTGACTTAATATCACTAACGCGGTGATTGGACAAGCCCTAAGATCACTAAACAGTAAGACAACATTTTGGCATGAAATAGTCCAACATGAGTTGGTAGAATTGACACAAGTTGTATCCGTGTGACCAAGGAGGTAGTAGGGCAACAAATGTGCGCATGCCAACCCCATACACCACAACCATGGATTTTGTCGCCGAAGGGGTAAAGCAAGGCAAAAGTTTTGTGGTTGATTCATAATTCCAGAGTACTATGTTAAGTTCGGGTATGGTATCGAGTATAAAAATGATTACAACTGGACTTTTAGGAATTGCGTATGCCACGAGCACTATGTTCATAGAATGGGTGTCAAGTTATAATGATACAATCAAGGGACCATTACAAACAAAATAATCTGAGTCTTGGGTTGCCATTGACATGCTGGGGTAGTAAGAGTTCACCTTATGCGCATTTAGGGTCCGAATTTTATGAAATATGGTTCGTTAGTGCGTAGAGTGATTTTCGGAGCACAAAACCCTAACTACACGCATCATCGGCCTCAAATGACATCAACATGCCTCTAGACAACCCCTAGGGGGATGAGTGTTAGTTCAAACATCACCCACTAGGTCTCAAGTCCAATTATTGCCTAAGTCTCGGTCATCGGTCCAATTCTAAGTCTTATGGTCCATGGTTCTAACCCAATTCAATTGGGTTGTAAAGGTAAACTAATTACCCAATTAATGTTGCAAACTAAATGGAAGAAAAAGAAGGAAATCCAGACCTTCCAGGGGAAAAAGGGAGAAAATTGCCAAGTGAGGAACTCAGACTACTAAGGGACTCACGGCTAGCCGCATAGGTCTCTCTGTCTAGCCGATGGCCACTCTCGGCTAGCTGTGTAGGTGCAGGCTGTAGATCCGAGATCTTCAAAAAGCTCTCAGCGGTTCACCTATTGGGGATCAAATTAGGGTATGTTTGGCCATTTTCTTTAAGGAAATCATGGTTGGGGTTTCTGACATTCCAAACACTACTTAGTTAGTCCATTTTAACATTAAATTAATAAGAACAGTTGAACTAAACATGGTATCCAAACATGGAGTAGAACTTGGAAATGAATGGAAACAAAGCATTCATTGTAAGAATTCAAATTAAACACTATCCTTGGTCTTCCTAGCTTCAAAATAGCCTTACTAAAATATTCAAACAGCTAGGATGTCCTTAGAACAAGACCTTCCAAAAAATACTCACTAATTCACTCAAAAAATGGAAAACAAGGAAAGAGAAGATGAAATGGCTTGCATTTTAGATTTGGGGTCTCCAAGGTGTGCTAATTCGAAATCTAGAAGTTGGGAACAATCCCATACCTATAGGTATCTCAATCAAACTGGTTTCCATGGGTAGAAGGGCGGTCAAGTTCGTATTTTGCTGAAAAATGGGGTTTTGAGGAAGAGGACAGACGTGAGGAGCACGGTGGCAGGTCTTCATTTTTAGAAGAAAACTCAAATCCGAGGTTTCCGCCGCAAAAGACGAGGGAGAAGAGAAGAGATGGGTTACTAGAACGGAAAATGTAAAAGGAAAAAGAAGAAAAGAGAGGTGGGGCCTATGGGAGTCCACTATTTATAAAATTGTTGGAAGTGGGGCTCACTGCTAACTACATATAAAGTTCAATAAATAGAGTTTTGGACCTCGGACAGATGCTACGCAAGAGACAAAAGTCCAAAAAATTAAATTTAATTTCTAACGAACCCAAGAATGACAAATTTTATGGAACTTGGAATTTTAACTCATTTTTTTGTAGAAATGACAACTCTGTCTCAAGTCAGTGAAAGACTGTCAAATGAAGGGTTTCTGGGTGCCAAATAACTTTGGACAAAATACGAAAGTTTTTGGAAAAAATATTATCTATCAAATGGAGTTGAATTGAAAATTTTCAAAAAATTAATAATAACCTCTTGGTCTTTTCCGAAATTACAAATAGGACACTGAAGACATCAAATAATGTTTAAAGGCTCTAAAAACTCTCTAAAGCTATTTAAATATTATCTTAACCCTCAAACCAAGACGATTATCCTCTAATTCCCACTTAGTGGACTAACGGTATAATTACTTAGCACTAATCGTAGTGATTAGGGGTCAGGGTCTTACATATATGGCTTTGAAGAGAGAGAGGATTTGGAACCATGATGGAGATATTTGGTTTATGTGCATCGGGTTATGTGGAATGGAAGAGATTGAGAGTGGACTATTTAGTGGTGGAGGGACAAAATGTTGTTTGGTGGATGAAGGTATGATTGATGGTAAGGAAAGGTTGGGAAGAATGGTGGCTTGAGAAGAGAATGAGCTGTACAGTGATGATAAAGATGAATATATGAGATTAATGTAGAAATTGAGTGAAAACGAGTGTCATGAATTGGAGATGATAAATTGTAGTTTGATGATATCGTTCATCAACCATTAGCGATATTGTCAATTAGGGTATTTTCGTCAAAAAAGAATGAAACACTGACCTGTATGTAGTTTCATTAATTTTTTCATAAAATTACTTAATCAGGGTTTAAGCGTAATTGTTTGGTAAAAACCCCTTTTATACCTAAAGGTGTGCGTCTTGAAGTTTATTTTGTCACAAATACTTTATATTGTTGCGAATAGAAATACATGACGGATTCTTTGTTTAAGAAAGAATAAGCAACACACAAGTAATAAGCTTACAAAAGCTTGAATTTTATTAGCTTTATTTAATTTAGTGGTGGAACCATAAACCTTTCCTTGAGAAGCCCACTATGTCAAAAGGACCATAATTTCAGAGCAGTTGTCTATACCACTCGTTGTTTACAATCTAAAGTTGAAGTTAATTTTTCGGCCAACTTATAAGGAATCCATTTTCAAAATTGTCCTTTTTATTTCCTCCCTTTCCAACATTTCCCTTCTTCTTCTTCTTCTTCTTCTTCTCTCTCTCTCTCTCTCTCTCTCTCTCTCTCTCATGAACTAATCAAAGTAAATAAAGAGAAGCTCTATGGTGGACCCTATAAAATTCAAGTTTTGAACGTTATCTATTTTACTTCAATATGAGTTGGCCGACTAAAAGGCTGAGCTTATAAAAAAAAACGTGAAAACTCATCTATAAACACTAAATTGAATAACAATTTAAAAACTTTAATCACTTTCTCAATCTTTCTCTAAATTTATCCTTTATTTAATGACGAAGATATCACTAATGACGAGGGTATAAGTGAGGTCTTTGACCCCACAGGACTATTCCCTCTGGTTGTGACTGTTAAACCACACAAATGCATGCCGGGCAAATCTAGGGTAAGTTTTGAACACAAAACGTGGAAAGCAAACCACTACTAGAAACAGGGATATTAGTGGCAGCCAAGAGCCGTCGCTAAAAGTGTCGGAGCCGTCGCTAATACCCTTTAGCGACAGATCACCAACCGCTAAGAGGGCGACGCAAAAAATTCATCGCAAAAGGTATTAGCGACCGCCACGTCGCGGTCGCTAATACTTTTTATGACGGCTTATCGATGGTCAAAAAATTTGATAGTCAAAACTTTTAGCGGCCGCCATGGCTGTCGCTAAAGGTAAAAAAAAGCGGTCGCTAATAGACATTTTTAATTTTTTTTTATTTTTTTAACGCCATTAGCTAATAGACTATTTGCGACCGCCACCGGCGGCCGCTAATAGTATTTTATTTTTTTTTAATATTTTTTATTTTTTTCGCAAATTTCCCAATTTTTTCCTGCTTTTTATACCTATACCTGAATATATGATATCCAACTACTAGAATCAGTTAAAAATACTAATAACAAAACAAAGTCTTATATTAAAAATATTCAAAACATTACAAAAGTTTAAACAACTTATATTCATTACAATTCATTACAAAAGTTTCAACAAAATATATTAATTACAAAAATAAACATATTGTCTGAGAAGGGGTACCGTGATCAATCCGATGCTCTCAAACCTGAAGAGAGAAAAGGGAAATAAATATTAATAGTGAATTATAAAAATTGGCAATATATAGTAAATATAAACAAGGGGAAACTACCGGAAAAGGCCCCTAAGAGCGCTATACATGCTACCAGGACCCCGTTTCACGTTGGATACGGGAGGAGTCCTCATGTGGCCATTTTAATTTTTTTTTTGTCGTTTTACGATATGGTCGATATCGACCATTCTGTAGTTAGATTTTCTTCAACCTGAACACAGCAATATGGTCGATATCGACCATATCGCGAAATAATAGAAAAAAAAGGATGAATTGAGTTTTCTTCCTTGTGGTTGCTGGTACTGCTCAGGGAGAGGGAGGATTGAATGAATCATCAAAGAACATCGTGGTTGCCGCCAAGGGAGACGTCGCCTGAAATCTGGAGAACCATTCCTTATCAAATTTCTCCTCTTTTCCTTCTCCAACTCTGCAGAGATCTGAATCATCCTCATCACAACAAGAACAATGGCTCGGATCGCTTGCCACCACGTCATCCTCCTTTTTCTGCTCTCTCTGCCCCTCCTCCTCGGATCTTCTCCTCTGATCCGACCAAAGCGAAGTTATATGAAGGATCTTCAGAACCCAATTCCCTCACCACTTCTCCGATCGCGGGAGCACCTCAAATTCCTCCCCTTCAATCTCCTCTTTTGCCTCTCTCTCCCCACTGACTACGACCGAATCCTCAAGGGCGAAATCATTGGAAGAACACCAGATTCCATCATGTCCACAAAAAGCTCAAAAGTAACTTCTTGACGATGGTTTAGAACACACCCAGAAATAATTGAAGTCCACATGACAACATTTCTCTCAGACATACTATCAAACACCCGGAACGCATCCGAAACCCAACCAGATTTCATGAACATATCAATCACTGCAGTTTCAAGAACGACCCTAGGATCGAAACCCTCTTCCTTCATCTCAAAATACAAGCCTTTGGCTTCAACGAGTCTCTTGGATTCAACAAATCGCCGCAGAACTCGGGTGTACATTGCACCCGTTGTACATGAATCGGATAACTTTTCTACATGTATTTCATCCGACGCCCATTTCAATTCGCTTTCTTCCAAACCCAATGTGATTTTGCGATTTTCGCCTTGGGAATCGAGCTCGAAACCTGTGGATTTTGTGTCCTGTGAAATGGGTTTTTGTTTGAGAAGAGAGATGGGTCTTGAATAGAGAGGAAGAGTGGGTGACCGTGGGAGTCCAGAAGGTAGATGAGGCAGGCGACGTCTCCCTTGGCGGCGACCACGATGTTCTTTGCTGATTCATTCGATCCTCCCTCTCCCTGAGCGGTACCAGCAACCACAAGGAAGAAAACCCAATTCATCCTTTTTTTTCTATTATTTCGCGATATGGTCGATATCGACCATATTGCTGTGTTCAGGTTGAAGAAAATCCGACTATAGAATGGTCGATATCGACCATAATCTGGTCAATATCGACCATATCGCAACACGACAAAAAAATATTAAAATGGCCACATGAGGACTCCTCCAGTATCCAACGTGAAACGGGTCCTAGTAGCACGTATAGGGCTCTTAGGGGCTTTTTCCGGTAGTTTTCTCTATAAACAAAATTAAGTATTAAAATTAAAATTTTGAAAGTTAAACCTACGTTTGAACTCTCCGGGCAATTCGGGAGTCGGAATCCCGAACTGTCAGTTCCGGCAGGTCAGGAATGAATATGGGCTCGTGTCCGTCTAGTTTCACGGGCACCGGAGCCCGTTTGCCCGGTTTGGGCTCTCGGAGGCCAATTTCCTAACTTTTAAGTTTACGTTTTAAATTAAACATACATTTCGACTCTACGGGCAATCCGAGAGTTGGAATCACGAGCCGTCAGTTTCGGCAGGTCAGGAATGACTATGGGCTCATGCCCATCCCATTTCACGGGCGACGGAGCCCGTTAGCCCGGTTTGGGCGCTCGGAGGCCAATTTCTTAAGTTATAAGTTAACGTTTTAATTTAAACCTACGTTTCCACTCTACGGGCAATCCGGGAATCGAAATCCTGAGCCGTCAGTTCCGGCAGGTCAGGAATGATTGTGGGTTTATGCCCGTCCAATTTCACGGGTACCAGAGCCCGTTTGCCCTGTTTGGACGCTCGGAGGCCAATTTCCTAAGTTTTATATTAATGTTTTAACTTAAACCTACGTTTCCACTCTACGGGCAATTCGGGAGTCGGAATCCCAAGCCATAAGTTCTAGCAGGTTAGGAATGACTATGGACTTATGCCAGTCCAGTTTCACGGGCACCAGAGCCCGTTTGCCAGGTTTGGGCTCTCGGAGGCCAATTTCCTAAGTTTTATATTAACGTTTTAACTTAAACTTATGTTTCGACTCTACAGGCAATCCGGGAGTCAGAATCCCGAGCCGTCAGTTCCGGCAGGTCAGGAATGACTATGGACTCGTGCCCGTCCAATTTCACGGGAAACGGAGCCTGTTTGCCCGGTTTGGGCTCTCGGAGGCCAATTTTCTAAGTTTTAAGTTAACGTTTTAACTAAAACCTATGTTTCCACTCTACGGGCAATCCGGGGGTCGGAATCCTGAGCCGTCAGTTCCGGCAAGTCAGGAATAACTCTGGGCTCATGCCCGTCTAGTTTCAAGGGCACTGGAGCCCATTTTCCCGATTTGGGCTCTCAGAGGCCAATTTCCTAAGTTTTAAGTTAACGTTTTAACTTAAATCTACATTTCGACTCTACGGGCAATCTGGGAGTTGGAATCCCGAGCCGTCAGTTCTGGTGGGTCAGGAACTACTATGGGCTCGTGTCCATCTAGTTTCACGGGTAACGAAGCCCGTTTGCCTAGTTTGGGCTCTCAGAGGCCAATTTCCTAAGTTTTAAGCTAACATTTTAACTTAAACCTACGTTTCCACTCTACGGGCAATCCGGGAGTCGGAATCCCAAGCCGTCAGTTCCAGCAGGTCAAGAATGACTATGGGCTCATGCCCGTCCAGTTTCACTGGCACCGGAGCCCTTTTGCCTTGTTTGGGCGCTCGGAGGCCAATTTCCTTAGTTTTATATTAATGTTTTAACTTAAACCTACGTTTCGACTCTACGGGCGATCCGGGAGTTGGAATCTCGAGCCGTCAGATCCGGCAGGTCAGGAATGACTATGGGCTCGTGCCTGACCAGTTTCAGGTAAAACGGAGCCCATTTGCTTGGTTTGGGCGCTCGGAGGCTAATTTCCTAAGTTTTAAGTTAACGTTTTAACTTAAACATACGTTTCCACTCTACGGGTAATCCGGGAATCAGAATCCCGAGCCGTCTGTTCCGGCAGGTCAGGAATGACTATGGTCTCGTGCCCGCCCAGTTTCACAGAGACCGAAGCCCGTTTGCCCGATTTTGGCGCTTGGACGCCAATTTCCTAAGTTTTTAGTTAACGTTTTAACTTAAACCTACATTTCGACTCTACGGGCAATCCGAGAGTCGGAATCTTGAGCCGTTAGTTCCAGCAGGTCAGGAATTACTATGGCCTCGTGCCCGTCCAGTTTCACGGGCAACAGAGTCCCTTTGTCCGGTTTGGGCACTCGGAGGCCAATTTCTTAAGTTTTAAGTTAACAGTTTAACTTAAACCTACGTTTCGACTCAACGGGCAATCCGGGAGTCAGAATCCCGAGCCGTCAGTTTTGACAGGTCAGGAATGACTATGGGCTTGTGGCCGTCCGTACCGGAGACCGTTTGCCCGGTTTCGGCGCTTGGAGGCCAATTTCCTAAGTTTTAAGTTAACGTTTTAACTTAAACTTACGTTTCCACTCTACGGGCACTCCGAGAGTACTTTCTAAGTTTCTACATTTATAAGTTTCCAACTTTTTAAGTTTCAAAATCTATAAGTTGCTAAGACAACTTAAAAAATTTCTATACATGTTGAAATCTTGAATTGAAAAAACAATCATACCTGGTCAGGATCAGTCGAGGATGCTGGATCATGATTGGCCTCTCCAACCGAGTCATGTCTCACCTTGTGGCCGCTGCCAGCATCAGGTGCCTGTAATTATTTATTATATAGTTAAAAAAAAATTAAAAAAACATAAATATTGACACATCAATGAAATAATTGACAATTTAAACGTACAATTTTTTTTTACTAACCTGAGTAGTGGGTGGTGGGTCTGAAGCGAGTGGGCCGCGACTCTATGATAGACGAGCCTCCAACTCTGCCAACTCGGATCTCAACTCGGCTCTCATCTCTGCCCTGACCTCAGCGTCACCTCCTCTCTGATCGCTGCCTTCATGGAATGCAGCAACCGCTCGACCTCTTCATCTATACGGAGGCGCAAGCCTTAGGAGGAGCTAGCATCGGATGATTCCACTCGCCCGATGTGCGAGCGTGGAATTCCCGTCCCATACGTGAGCGTGTATCTGTGCCCGTCCTGGCCAACGACGAAGTGGAATATCTCATCCCTTCGTGATGACAAGCTGCGCTCCTCCTCGGGCAACTCCTCCAGGTATGACTGAAACTGGGCCTGCGTAGTCAATTCATTTAATATACTATCATGCATAACAAGACATAGTAATAGACAGATAATATAAGCAGTTCAATATAAAAGCTTACAAAGATAGCTGCAACCTCCGGGTGGCGAGGATCTCAAGAACGCATCCAGACAGACATCCTGTCGACCGGACCACTCTTGGTCCGCAACTATTTGGTGGAGTTATATATATATATTATTAGTATAATATCATACAAAATGACAAAAATATAAATTACATGTACGATCTAACTTTTTACCTCGTGGCAGACCTGGGTGATGTGTCGAGTCCCCAACCTATGTGCGGGACCTTACATTGCGCGTTTCGCGCATTCGTATCTGCCTCTCTCTATTTTCAATATTTATCAGTTAGTTTTTGTTAGTCACTAGGAAATTGTAAAAATTAAGATAAAAAACTGTAAGTTTCTCACCCGAGCCTCCTCGCTCGTTCAATACTGGACGAGCTGAGTCTACTGATCCGGGAGAACGCCCCTCGGAACTCGCTCAAGTATGTCAGAGGCATCCTGATGTGGCTTCCAGTGCTGCATTTTCATTTTATTTTTATGATATTTCCACATTTTTCAGCACTTCGACATGCACACTGGCCGGAAGAGCTCAGAACATGCCCTCAAATTGTCCTGAAAAGGACAAATAATTTTTCATTAGGTTATGGTTTAAATTGGCACATCTTGTTGAGAAATGTTAAATTATTACCTTAACTGGCTGCCAGATACGGTCTAATGTCTCCACCGGGAATGCCTCCCAATCAAGTGTAGTAAAAGGGAATGCATATGGATCCCAGACCATATGTCCCAACTGGCTGATGAGCTGCCGAGCATGCGGACCCACCGGATGGTGTGTCTCATCAAACTCCACATCAATGGGATTACCGCAATTCCACGTCTGAATCCCTCTAGCAGGGCCTCTCTCCCTACTGGAAGATGGGCATGCGCTCATAGAATCTATTCAAATTAGAGATAATCTAATTAAATTAAAATAAATTAATTTGCTAGAATTAAAATGTTTTAACTATATAAACGTGTACAGGTCTGTGAAGCTGAATGGGTCGACGCCAAAAGCCCCACTGGAGTGGATGGCCTTGGCCCGGGGGTCGATGGACTCGGCTGAGAGGTCGATGGCCTACTCGGTGGGGCCATCGAACCAGGCTGGGCAACACCCAGTGTAGGAGTAGGGTCCCCAGATGGCTCACTGGTTTGGGCTTGGTTCAGCAGCTCCTTGATCGTTCGCGGACGATCTCTCCTCTTTCGTCCTGACATATCTGTTCAAAATTTACATTGAAATTTAACGCTATCTTTCTCTTCTTCTTTCCTTCTTTTCAAAGAAAGTTGCTTCAGAGACGTTAGAGAAAGGAGTGGAAAGATAAAGACGTTTTGAAAGAGATGGAGAGTGCTTAGAAGTAGAAATGAGTGTTTTGAAGAATTCATACTTCATATTGCCTTTTCCTAATTTTAACTTTCTCACACCTTTTTTTCCAGAAAATCTTCTTCTTAATGAGCCCAAAATATTATCACACAGTAATAGATCTATAGACACCACAACACAAAGCTCAACATAAACATTTTCAAAAAACATATCATGATTTCATTAACACAAAGCTCAACATAAACATTTTCAAAAAACATATCATGATTTCATTATGATAAACTAAATTAAACTATCAGTAACTTGGCTTTATCTTATTTCTCCTTGTCCTCATCTCAGCTTACTGATCTAAAAGATAATAATAACATCAACTAAAGCAAAATAGAAATCATTTCCATTCCCTTAACTGAAAGAAAAAGAGAGCATTTTGAAAGAGAGATCATTTAAAACAGGTTCTAATTATTATTAAACTCTAAAGAGAAGTTAGTAGGTATAAATTAGACATGTGAAAAGCTCTCAACCACATCGTGTGAGAGTGAGACACTCACAGACTGTACAGCTGTTAATAGTCTGAACAAATTATTAACAATTACTATCGGTTACTTAATATGGGTTCTCCTTCAAATGGTTCATGATCAAATAATGACCTAGTAGCTGATTTATGATGATCTTTTCACTGGTTGAAGATATGAAGCCCGACTTGTTTCCATATTATATGTACATACTGATAAATGCACATTATGAAAAATCCCTCCTATGGGGTTGACTTGGTTCGTCATTATAGTATTGGGGTATGTCAGTTCTTGGGCCATCCTCATCCACCTTGAACATGACTTGTCAGGCCTAAAATTGGTGTAGGATAGGCCGGCCACTGAGTTTTTCAAGTTGAGTCCAGTTGGGTGTCTTGATACTTTTGCTGGAAAGTTGGGTGTCTTGATTGTTCCGGCCCATCTACATCCTTTTATTGCAGGACAGCATTGCTGAATGGAGCGCCTGGGAATAGCCTCACTCAACAGAACAGAAACAAAACAATAGCGAACTTGAAATTTCTGTAAATGTTATGGAAGAAATCTGAATTAATGTACTGTTACAGCAGCAGACTGATCTATTTATAACAAAATCCTTCCATCTCCTTGCTGTATCAAACTAATCAAATTGAAACATCCCTTAGTTTTCCTACTTAAAACATCTTGCAACTCCTAGTTCTTTTTTAACCGAACTACTAATTGTTTTGGTCTATTTTGTTAATCAGGATAAGTATACCTGCTATCTCTGGTTTGGCTCATTTGGATGATGTCAAAACAATTGGCAGACCCTTCAGAGCTGAATGTGATGTTGAGAAGATTGGAAGGGACCTAGTTTCCAACCCAACTCTCTATCAGAGACTGGTTGAACTATTTATCTAACCATAACCAGACCTAACATTTCTCATTCAATTAATATTGTTGGTTAGTTTATGACCAACCCTTGGCATCAGGCATCTAAATATGGCCATTTTTGCACACATAATTCACAATCTTCAAGGCACGACTGATTGAAGAATTTTTTTTCTCTAGCTAATTCATCTCACCTTGTCAACATATGCTGATGCAAATTGAGCAAGATGGTTAGCCACTCATTTTAATCTGCTAGGCTAGTGTGTGTTTCTCTAGAATTCCTTGAAATGCAAGAAACAAGGTGTTGTTTTCTCTAATCTTCATTGCAAGCTAAATATCAGGCTACATCTTTAGCTTATGCCGAATTTCTATGGGTCACAAGGACTTCTTGAACTACATCTCACTCAACAGGGTCCTACTCCTTGTGTGCACACAATATGAGTGCAATCTAAATTGCATCTCATCTCATGAACAAATCAAACAGACGCATTGAGGTGGACTGTCATTCCTTCATAGGCCAATTTGACAAAAAAGCCATCACTCTCCCATACTTGCTTTCAGATTTGTAGCTTGTGAGCATTTTCACCAATGCTTTGACTAGAGAGATTGTTATCAATTCCTAGTTCACAAATTGATTTTGGTTAGTCCATATGCTACAATTCGAGTGGGAGTGCGAACTAGTCTTGCAAAGAACTGAACGAGATGGAATATTCTGACTCATAGGTGCATGATATCATAGAGTATCTCCTTGGATTATGGTGTATCATATCCTAGAAATTTCCTTATAATCATTTTTTCTAGTGAAAGTTAGTGCTGCAGAGCTGCTTCTCTGTCCTTCAAAAAATAATAATAATAATAATAATAAAAATACAAGTCCTTATTATTGGAATGGAGGCTACAAGTCTTGTTCCACAAGATCCTTGGATTTTTCCTTTTCCACTCTTCTTATCTTTACTTCAAAATGCTGAGGCTCAAAAGGTTCTTCCCTCTTGGGTGTAATCTTTTGTGACTTTATGTGAACTTTTTAAAATGCCTTTTGCTTTTATGATAGCATACAAATTTGATACTGTCAGATCAGATAGCCGCTTTTTTTTTTTCTTTTACAACCTAACTCCATGCACTCCTGAGGTTTTTGATGGATTTGTACCAAAAAAAAAAAAAAAAAAAAAAAAAAAAAAAAAAAACACCTACAGAGAGATTCAAGAAATTTCTATTAGATTAAAAGCCATAGCTTCATGTTATTTGTTGGGGAAAGTTTGCTTAATTGAAAAGCTAGAGATATTTAGCTATCAAAATAATGGGTGCATTGCATTGCAGATGCAAGTGAGCTGAATCCTATCCAGTCCTGGTTGGATCTGGCACAGGCTTGTTTTAATTCCTGTATAATTATCTTGACAGTACGGTTGCTATCCCCCTCCTTTTTATTTGATTGGTGATGTGATTGAATCCATAACGCTGCAATAGTGAGCGCTTTCCACCATGCCACGGCCTCTTCTAGGTTTTTGGCAATTGCAAAAATTGGAAAGTTTAGGCCGGTGAGTTACTGATATTACAGCCTCTATTTCACTCAATGCCCTGCTCAAGCAAACAACATAACATATAACCAACCATTCTGCAAGAACATTCACTTAACCTGGCTAGGTTTTTAACTCGATAAAGCAGGACAGCTTTGAAACTTCCAACACAGAGGCACCATTGGATCCTTGAAATTCTGTTTTACCTGTGATTGGTTATGGCAAAGAATAAAACAACTCCCACAGGCAACTCAGAATACTCTGTTAAGAGTGTAAACTGAATTACCTGCACTTACATAGAACCAAATTGGCCCATATGTATTGGATTAGTTTGAAGTGTGCTTTTTCTGAAGCCCTAACTCCGGCTTCACTGTGGAAACCGGCATTTAGCATTTGGTCAGAATATGAAAATTGTGGTGTGACCATGAATTGATCTAATGTTTATCAGGGAAGTAGTAACTTCGAGTCTTTTATACTTTGAGTAAATAGTTGCAATTCCATTTCAATTCCGTTTCAATCCAAAATGAAGTATGTTACAATTCTACAAGGCATTCGTTAGTAAAAAGATCTAGGAATTTTGTGGGGGAAAGAGACTTCTTATCTATATATACATAAATCAAATGAAAAAAAAAAAAATACATACCAGTAGCTGTAGCAAGAGATTCATTGGTGCAAGCTACGGTTTTGGCGGTGGCGGCTCCGGCGCGCGGGAGAGAGAGAGAGAGAGAGAGAGAGAGAGAGAGAGAGAGAGAGAACCGGTGGTGGCTTCGACGTAGGGAGGGAGAGAGAGACAGCCGGTGCTGGACAGTGATGCGCGGGAGGGAAGAATGCAGAGCGAGAGGGAGAGGGAGGGAGGGAGGGAGGGAGAGAAATAGAGAGAGAGGGAGAGGGAGAGGGAAACGGGGAGAGAGAACCGGTGGCACCTCGGCGCAGGCGGGCTCCGGCAGATTCGTCGTTGGTGCGGCGGGAGTGCAGAACGCGGGAGCAAGGGCGCGGGAGGGGAAAAGGGGAAAAGAGAGTGGAAAGGAAAAAGAGTGGGAAAGAAAAAGTGGGTTTGCTGGGGGGTATGTAAGAGTTTTAGCGATCGCTATTGCGGCTGGTGCCTTTTGCGACCGCCTGAAGCGGCCGCCCGCTTTCTTTTTCCGCCAATGGTCATTTCTGTAGTAGTGAACCCACGCCTCATGCCACTCCAACTCCCAGGTGATGCTCTCAACTTTAGTTTATAGTGTGGTTCCTAATAAGCTAACTGGTTTGAAAGGTAGCATCCGAACTGAACACTTCAATTAAGGTAAAAAGGTTGAATGAAACAACAATATGTAGCCATTCTAGTTTAACCAAGTTAGTTAAATGGATGGAAACAAAAAAATTTAGGGTTTTTTTATCAAAAGAATCCTCTAATATCCCTATACCTCCAAAAGCATCCTTAAATACATGTACTGCCCAAAAGCATCTTATACAACATACTCTGAGTTTTCTCGTAACAAATTGCCCCTCCAACCCTTTTCTTGCGACATCAAGACTTTATTTCCTGACATCGAGACTGAATTGGCATATTAAATTATTTTAAGTCTAGTTCAAACCCTTTCCTGCGACACATCGAGACTTGATTTCGCGTCATTGAGTCTTTATTTGGCAGGGTATATTGAAGCATTTCGAGGCTAGTTCAACCCCATTCTCGACATCGAAACTCAATTTTATGACATCGAGACTTGATTTAGTACATTAAAGTATTTAGGGGCTAGTTCAACCCCTTCCCGGCGACATCGAGACATTATTTTGTAGGGTACATTGAAGTATTTCGAGGCTAGTTCAACCCCTTTCTTGTGACTTCTAGATTTGATTTTGTGATAGTGAGACTTGATTTTGCGACATTGAGACTTGATTTGGCACATTAAAGTATTTTGAGGCTAGTTTAACCCTTTTCCCGCGACATCGAGATTTGATTTCATGACATCGAGACTTTATTTGGCAGGACATATTGAAGTATTTTGAAGCTAGTCCAACCCCTTACTCGCGACATTGAGAGTTTATTTGGCACATTGCTGTATTTCTACGCAACTTTTTTTTTTTGTTTTAATTCTCGAACTCCTTAGTTGATTTTTCCCTTCTCTCATTAGCCCTTAGATCTCCCAATCTTCGAATTACAGACTTCTCAAGAGCATATCTAAGGGCTAATGAGAGAAGGGAAAATAATCAAATAGGGAGTTCGAGAATTGAAAAAAAAAATCTAACCTAGAAATACTTCAATGTGCGAAATCAAGTCTTGATGTCGCTAGAAAGGAATTGAACTAACCTCGAAATACTTCAATGTATCATGCCAAATCAAGTCTCGAAGTTGCGAAATCAAGTCTCGATGTCGCGAGAAAGGAGTTGAACTAACCTCGAAATATTTCAATGTATCATGCTAAATCAAGTCTTGAAGTTGCGAAATCAAGTCTCGATGTCGCGAGAAAGGAGTTGAATTGACCTCGAAATACTTCAATGTGTCATGCCAAATCAAGTCTCGATGTCGTGAAATCAAGTCTCAATATCGCAAAATTAAGTCTCGATGTCGAGAGAAAGGGGCTGAAGGGGCAATTTGGTCTAGGAAAAATCAGAGTATGCTGTATAAGATACTTTTGGGCATTACAAGTATTTAATGATGCTTTTGGAGGTATAGTGATATTTGAGGATGCTTTTGATAAAAACTCCAAAATCTTAATACATTGATTTGACATCCTAGTAGTACAATCTCTAATATTGATTGTTAAAAAATGGAACGTTAAGTTGTTTAGTTTAAATATAAAAAATTGAGAGTTTTACTACCCTCCTTCTCTATTATTAGGCTCCATATTGGTTATAGGCCCACAATTTATATAGCTCAAAATAGTGCACATGAAGGCCATAAATAAAGTTGATCAAACCACTGCGTCGGTGGTGGAAGAAAGATGATGGTTGAGTGAATGTATATGGAGTTACAAGTTCTACCTAAAGCCTTTCTAAGGCAAAGCAGTTAGTGATATGGTATAGTATTTAGGCCTAAATACATATTAGAACTTATAAAATAATAAGCAATATAATTTATAATATTAGAACTTATAAAATATTAAAATAATGAAATTCTTTTATCTAAATTATATTGAGAGCGTAAAAGGGCAATCAAAATCAATCCCTACAATAATAACAGAAAAAACATAAAATTGGTTAATTTGAAAATGAGAGCACTCTTCATTTTGTTTAAAACTAATTGCGAATCTCACTTTAAGATTTTGGATGGATCATAGGGTATGCCCACTGGAAGTTCTCACCATAAGGATGCATTGACATCCTTATTCCTATCTCAGCAAATAATATTTTTACTTAAGGAATCATGGTGTCTTTTCATGGGACTGCAGATAGGGGTGTAAAAAAAAAAAACCGAAAAACTGTCTAACCGACCGAACCGAATCGAATCGACGGTTACTATGTTTCACGGTTTTGGTTTTGGTTATTAAAATTGAAAAACCATGCTTCACGGTTCAATTTCGATTTTTAGTCTTGACTCACGGTTATTAACAGAATCGAATCGTAAAATACGATCCGGCTAACCATTTTCCCAAAACACATGGTTAACTGAACCATTACACCGCAATTTAAAAGGAAAAAAAAAAAAAAGAAGAAGAAGGGGGGCATTGTGTAATTTTATAACTTAAATAATCTCTTTTTACTTTTAAGCCCTAATCATTGGAACAAAAAATAAAAGAGGAAAAGTGAATGATCATGGATGTATTTGTTAGAAAAATGCACTTTATTATTTCTTTTGTCTATGTGAACATTTTATTGCTACTTTAGTATTTTGGAATTATGTAATTTGTTATATATGATATTTTGTTTTGACTTCTGAACATGTATCTTGCATTCTGACAAAAAGAAAATTGTATTTTAAGTGACAATAAACCGTAACCAAACCATCTACTATGGTTAACCGCGGTTTGATTTTTTAACGATTTTTTAGGGTTAGCTTACGGTTACGGTTACAGTTATAGTTTTTAAAAAATAAAAACCGTAAAATACGGTTCGGTTAACGATTTTCCCAAAACACAAGGTTAATCCAACCATTACACCCTTAACTGCAGTTTTGTTCATTAGTTCCTATTTATTAGTACACAATTGTATGGAATATTGGTATCAGTTATGATCCATTCAATCATAAATGATTCCTCTATATCATATGAGTAGTCTCAAATTGCCAATCAATGGAGTAATATGATGAATGCGTCCAATATTTTATGGAAGGCATGAAAATGAAGCAAATCGAAAGTTTTGGATAATTACTTTTTTATCCACATTTTTTTTTAATTTTTACCTTTATTCATGAATGGTAATCAGGAACCCCCTGTCAAGAAAAAAAGATAGAATTCTTCCTTCTCCCCAATGGAATTGGAAAAAAAAAAAAATACGAAAGAATGTCATTTTAAGGATTTACAGGAACATTTCCCCATAAAAAGACTTGAAAAAAATTCTTTTATCCACGATCATCATCATCATCTTCATTTTGACCTCATTAAACAATCTTTAATTGGCTTAAAAGAGAATTGTTGGGTCTGCATCTACATATACAAATGTAATGCAAAAAGAGTGAGAAAAATCTAAACCCGGCCATCAATGCACTGCAAAGTCTGTGATAGATGCTGTTTCGATTGAAAAAAGATAGAAAAATACATAGTAGTATATCGTCATCCAGTTTGATTTGTCCATTCTCTTCTCTCTTCTATTAAGAATTCTCAAGATTGGTTACATGTTGGTAATCTAATATGTAGAAGCATATCATCAACCACTAGGATTTATTTTTGTGGACTTCCAATTTCTTAATTAGATGAATTTGATTTTTGATGTTTCCCATGATATCATATTTTCTTTTAATTTTTCTTTCATTCTCTTCAGGTAGGAGGTTAAATATGGTGGACTAGAGTCTTTTTATTACTTAAGATTATGTTCTATATCAAACGGGTGAATAGATTCTACAGGTATGGTGGAATAACTCGTTAATTATATGATAATCACTTCTTTCAAATACATATTTCTTTCCATTATTGTAAGACCCCACTCCGAGTTAATCAAGATTAATTCTAATTAATTAAAGTTAATGCTAATTAATCATTTTTAATTAGACTAATGATGGCTAATGATCAAATTGGATGAGATTATTCTCAAAGGATTGATTTAGGCTTGATGAAATGATAATAAAGGGAACTGAATCGATTGAATGAGGGTTTAGACTCAACTAAGAAAACAAGGCCTCTTTCGTAAATGCGGATTTATACGTATTTTGTCGAATACGGAAACTCTTAGTGCTAACACGTGTATTTCGACGAGTACGTAAACTTTCGTAATAGGCTCGAAGTCATTTGACAAGGAATTGGCTAAGTGAGCCTTCATTTGACTTGAATTGAAAATATGTGAGAAATGGAGGGTTTAGTTGCAAAAAGGAGCTTATATAAAAGAAATGAACTTCTTTGAGTTCATTCCACTCAACTTCATTGAAGAGAAACCCTAGACTCCCTTTTTCTTCATTTCCTCTTCCATTTTTCCTTTATCAAGATGGAGTCTTGGATTGATTAGAGGGACTTTTGAAGGATTTCCATCCTCTTCATCTTCTTCTTCAACTTGTCTTCTTCCTTGGAGTGTATAAGCTTGGAACAAAAGCTCAAGAATCCCTTTTTTTGGAACTACAAGTAAGTAGTTGATCATTAGTGAGTTTCCAAGTTGTAATACGTGATTAGGCATGTATTTTAGTGTAAATAACTTATATGAATGTGTTTTTTTATGTTTTATGGAATTAGGGTTTGAAATTGGGGGTTTTTGTCTCAAGTCAAGCTAGACAAAAGATGTCTCGCTAATAGACTCCAAGAGGCAAGTATAAATAGTGATTTATGGTTATATGCTAATACATATGGTCCTTCTTGAGTTCGTTGTAGTTTAGTTCCAAACCTATGCTTGAGATTTGATTTGTATGTGTATATGATGGATGTATTGGAGAAGATGATTGATGGAATAAGTGAATAGAAGTGTTATCATTTTATTAGAATGTGATTGGTGAAGGGAATATGAGGTTCCAAGTTTTCTGTGCAGGTTGTGGTTGAAATGGGAGTGAAAGAGCGATTGTTCAGAATTCCGGAATATGGAGTTTTGAACAGTTTGCTCAAGCGAATTAATTACTATCTGATGCGAAAGGGCATCTGTAAGTGTCCACTCAAGCGAACATTTGTGTGCTCGAGTGATGAAGTTTCTGTCTGATGGCGTCTGTCATCGCTCGACGAAGTCATGTTGGTTGCTCATGCGACCAACATTCAGTTTGAGTCCGCTCGAGCGAACATGAATACATGCCAAGTAATTAGTGAATTTTGGAATTATGGGTGATAGTTGCGGGAATTATAATGCACACGTTAAATATAAATGTGATGTCCATCGAAGATAACACGTGCATTTAGTAACCAGTGATTACACCTAGTAGTTGTCTAGATTTGAGATAGAGACAAGTAGGACCATAAATGTCAAATAATTCTTCTAACTTAATTGGAACTATAATGACTGAATGTGAGGAACCATTGAACAATGAAAAAATGCAATGAACTAATGAATAATCCTCTGCAGCAGATGATTGGGGTGTTCCGGAGCTCCGTGGTGATGCCAGTAATTTTTGATCAAGACGCTGGTAGATCCCACATATTAGACTGTAAGGTCAATGAATTGATAAGCCATGTAATGAAAAGTAATATATATTGGACTAAAGAGTCCCATAAGCCACCTAATAAATATTCAATGAAATCAACGAATGATATGAAACTAGTGAAATGAACTAACTAAGTACTTCCTCAAAAAGAAGTTGAATTGAATGAGGAAAAAACTATATTAATTGTCAATTAGTCATTGATTATTAAGTGGCCACACTGTACAGGATGTTATTCTGTTCTAGTTTTAATTGTCTAAAGTTGTTATATTAATAAATGGATATGTTTGGCACGAAATATCATAGATATGTTGATACATTGCTGAACCGTCGTGTTCATAGTGTTATTGATGGCATTACAGGCCCAATTGCCCGTCTCGGCCTTGCAGAGGCTGCACCACATGCGGACGAAGCCAATCCGATTCCTCCAGGAGGATTGATCGAATGGGCGTAGTATAGGAGGGCGAAAGTACTAGAACATTTTGGAAACGTTTGAATGATATTTTGTATATTCATTCTTTGTGGATCTGTAAAGAATGATATTCTTTGCATTATGTGTTGTATATGCAGTGGTGAACTTTATTAGGATGTGAATATGTATATATGGACTTTTAATGCAAGGAACTCGTATCGTTTCAAATTGTTTGTTGATATATGTATCCTGCAAATGTACATTGACAGGTACGTATGTTAGATCCCTTGTGACTCTCGTCTTAACTTCGGTTAATTCAGGATTTACGAGAGTAAGTATGTGGATTCACGATTCGGTTTTAGCCCCGAGTAATCCGATCTCGGGCTCGGGTCGTGACAATTATTTAGACTATTGAACTTTCCAATTTGAGAGACTGGATCATCTAAGATAGGGGTGCACAGAAAATCCGTCGATCCGTAAATCTGATCCAATCCGAGGGTAAACGGATTGGTGACGGATTGAAATTTTTGTAATTCGTTAGCAACGGATCGGTGGCGGATTTCACCCTCAATCTGCGGATTCAATCCGATCCGATCCGTTGACATTAAATATAATATATATATATAAGAGGTCTAAGTATAAATTAAGATGTCTAAATTTAAAATAAGAAAAAAAATTAAGGGGTCAAAATGTAAATTTTTTACAACATATTTGATAATTTTCTTTTAACATTTAATTGAACGGATTAATCCGATCCGATTCAGTCCTCCATGGATCGGATCGGATCGGATTTAAACAGCTACGGGTTGGTGACGGATTCCAAATCTGTCAATCCGCAGGTAACGGATTGGTGACGGATTTAGCCCAATCCGCATCAATCCGATCCGTGTACACCTCTAATCTGAGGCTTTGGGTTAGAGAAATTCTGATTTAGAGGACTTAAACTGAAAATCTGAGTTTCTAAAAGGTAAATGTTGTCTCACCAAATGGGGTGTCACTAACTATTATTCCAATGGAAGTTGGTCCAGACAATGGCCACTTACCTCACTCGTAAGTGGCGGTAGTTCTCATCTGGTTGTCCAGGGTTCAAGTACACCACCGCTTTCCATTTGGGTGGCCTTTATTCCTACTTGTGCGGGGCTCTGTCTTAGGTCCAGCTCCCTTGGCAGAGTTACCCAAATAAAAAAAATAGAAAGTGGTTCCATTAAAAGATTGATAATTTGCCTAGAAATGAAATTAATAGGATCTGCAGGTCCAGTCATATTAATTGTGCCAACGTGATAGAAATCATGTTGGATGGAAACTACGTGAAGATTTATATCTCTAGTTCTCATTTATAGTTTGTTTCCCCTCCACCATCGCTTCATTTATTTTTTCAATAAATCTTGTTGTAAAGAATTTTAAGAATGATTTTAACACTTTATTTGCTTCTATCTAAATGAAATTTCCAAATCTGAATATTACTACAAAATCTACATTTTATTATTCTACTCTACATAGGTAAATTTTCTGAAACTTGTAAATATATTAGTTTATTCTAGTGCCTGGGCTTAGCAGAGCTGAATTTCAGAGAAACGTGATTTGGTGGCTGAAGGAATAGTAAATCATATTTTAACTGCTTTATTTAATTTTCTATAGAGTTGATATAACGTTCTATAATTTGATGAAAAGAATTTTTAAGAATGATCCACAAATATAATTTTGGATTTACTTTCTTGCTAGTTGCTTAACATGACATTTTTTTTCCTCTTTTCTACCTAAAACTTACATGAAAATTAGAATTACAAGAAAGTTTATACTTCAAATTTGATTTGTAGTACGTATATGTAATTTTAATTTTTTATTCCTTTATATAAATTTTACTAAATGAAATTTGAAGAATTAATAAATAAAGTTTTATTTAAGATTTACTTTCTTTCTAAAATTTCTCTCAAATAAAACCAAAAATTTAGATATATCCGGAATGGAGCTTAGCATGGGGTTGATCTCCTATTTTAGTTTTTTGAAAGGAATTATTAAAGATCTATATAAATTTTTTAAGAAAAAAAGGTTCTCTAAATTTTTTTTAAGATATATGGATCTATATAGTTTTAAGAATAATAACAGAAAATCTTGGACTTCTTACTAAAGGTAGCTGCTAATTTAACTTAACACGTAAGTTTTCATTCTCTTTTCTATATAAAAGTTATTTAAAAAATCAAATATGTTAAAATTAACAATTCGGATTTAATTTGTTGTTAATGAAATTTTCCTGCACTTTTTATTCTCTAGAACAAGCTTGATAAAAGAGGATTTTACTAGAAAATATCCGGTATTTGTCCGTTTCACTTGTTAGTGCCTCAGAACACTTTCACCACGGAATAATTCCTCCCGCCACTTTTTCTTTTTATTTTTTTTATTTTTTATTTTTTCAGAGCGACAATAGCGTCACTAAATTATGAAATTTAGTGACGCTGTCGTCACTCTTCTTGTCTCCTTCGTTTCTACCAGTTTCTGCAACTTGGTGAAGGAAGAATTCAGGGATTTTTTGATACACAGAGAATGAAGGACACGTTTTCAAGCCACTGGTAGAGGCTTAACTTTTTTCTTTCTCTCTTAGTCAAAGAGAAAGACAAGAGAGAATGAGGTATCTTGACACATAGAAAGTAATTTTGTCCTTTCTTTCATCTGAAGTAAATTGGAAGAGTAGGACTGGAGAGAATGAGGTCTTTTGTCTCTTTTTAAATTAACTTTGACACATGCAAAGCAATTTCGTCCTTTCTTTCATCTAAAAGTAAATAGGAAGAGAAAGACATGAAGATTTAAGTCAGCTATTTTTATCACTTTTCTTTAGTGGACTTACATATATTACTTGGGCGGGCCTAGATATGGTTCTGCTTCCAAAATTTAAAAGTTTTTGTCTACTTTTGAAACCCACATGAAATTCATGGATTCACTCCCAAAATCTATATAAAAATCAAAGGTTTGGCCCTAAAACCTAACTTCAAATTTGGATCCGCCCCACCCAAAGAAACATCTTGGGTCCACCACTGGTTGCCATGCATCAGTCCCACATGAAATGTTAGATAATGATGATGGTGGTGGTGGTGAGGAAGGAAGGAAGGGGAGAGAAAGGAATGGAAAACAAAAGGGTTTGGGGCTTAAATAAAAAGCTGAAGAGTGACACTAGCGTAACTGAAAACAACATTGAGCGACGCTAGCATCACTCATTTCAAATTGGGAAAAAAATACCCAAACAGGGTCTGACGGACCCCGTTTGTGTGGTACTAGTTCCGAGGCACTAACAAGTGCAACGGCCATTTACCGGGAATTTTCCCGTAAAATCCTCTTGTTAAAAAGAACTTTAAGAATGATCAATAATATGTTTGTATATTTTACATCTATTTTCTTCCTCAAAATTCTCAAATAAAATCTAAGTTTCTTATTTCTATTTTTGGTCAGGAGGGTTTCCTAATGAATAGTTTTTATTTATTTTAAAATAAAAAGATACTCATGTGGTTGGTTTGAATTGGAGTAATGACTTAAAGAATGATATGCGTAGAGTATTAACAGCAACGCTACTATGACTTTATATTAAATAATTTACTAAATAAATGAAAGTTAGAGGGAACTAAGGTGGAATAAGTGGAGCAAACCCAAAACCCAAACTCATTACAAAACCCACCCTCAATAGGTAAATATCACATTTTCAACTTTTAGCAATTTCTTATTTCATCTCAACATAATTTTCACAAAAAATTATCATATTTTACATTTCTTATAAAATTTTAAAATTCTTCTATAGTTCTTACCTAACCGTAATGGATTTATGGTTTATGATACAAAACCCTCCCTTAAATGACACGACCGGATAGGTTTCTTAATGGATTATATTTTTACTCATTGTAACACTAAAAGCAACTCATGTAGTGGATAGGAATTGAGATGAATTACATTGACTGTTGCCACATGTGCTATTCTAACTTAATGTTGAAAGATTTACTAACTAATATATGAGTTTAGGTACACGGGAACAAAGCCAATCAAGCGATATAGATTTGATTATATTGCCTATGTGCGAGCATGTTTTGCTAGGAACACATGAACTACATATAGATTTGATTTTCCCTTCTGGGCCATTGGATGGTGTGGAGAACCTTACATAATCATTGATATATATATATATATATATATAGAGAGAGAGAGAGAGAGAGAGAGAGAGAGAAAGAGAGAGAGGCTCTCCTAAGCTTAAGCTTAGGATAAGATTCCGTAAGCTAATGCTTCTGGGGCCCATCCTTGGTCCATCCAAATGGACCAAACACACGACCACCCTAAACTGTACATGCCCACCAACTTTTGGTCAGATCCAAATTTACTAGACCGTTGGATCGACTATGCACTGATCCGAATGGACCATTGACCATTAAACTTTTGGTGCTTAGATGGAGATGATAGAAACCATGGTTGTGTCCGATTTTTTACAGGAAGGAGGGTCCTAGGGAGTCCTTGAAATCCCCCCAACCCCTATCCCCATATGGGTCCCCAAGTGGGCTCCACCACGCAATTGAGCTTACTTTATCCTAAGCTTCAGTTTAGGAGAGCTGACCCCATATATATATACATATATATATATATATATATATATCCTATTATCCATACCATGTCGATTTAAAGTTTTCAAACCAAACACCACCCTACCACTGGCCCAAAGTTCCCTCAAAGTGAAGGGCCCACAATTAGGTGGTGTGGGAGTGCTGATCATATTAAGTATTAATCAATCTTTTAAGTGTTTCAACTTGATCACTCTACAAATAAGTCATTGAGTCCTTTGGGGCTTTACCTGATGCACAGTGTTAGTGGGTAGTGTTGTGCATGTGAGGTTTTACCAACGATCAACCACAAGGGGGGTCGGCGGGTTCCTAGTCACGAGGGAAAAAAAAAAAAAGTCTACAAATAAGGCTTCCAATTTGGGACCGCGGCATTCAGAAGTTTTTGGTTTGACAAGGTTGGCCCTTGTCACATCTTGAGTGGAGAGATATGTCATAAGTTTCATATTTAATTTTCCATTTGTCATGGGTTTGTGTGCAAGGTTGTGTGCAACTTCATTATTTCCTTATGCAGGAGCTATGGAGTTTATTACGGAGATTATACCTGGGGCGTGCACCAATGCCGTAAGGAATTGTGGAAATGTTTTAATATGGTCAGAAGTGTTGAACATGAATTGAAGAGCCTGAGAGAGAGAGCCAATATATTGAGTGGAAGAGAGCAAGTCGACGCAGTGTTGGAACTGGAAAGAAAAGAGGTGGAGCAAGGAATGAAGGGAAAGAGAGAGGTAGATATATGGCTACAAAATGTCAAAAGAGTTAAAACCAAAGTTGATAGTGTTTTAGAAAAAGTTAGAGAAGAGAGGGGATGGATCCAACGTTGTAGATTATGAATGCATATTGCAGATCTGGTGACTGAGGTCGTTCAACTTTAAAAGAGAAGTGGGTTTTCATATGGGGTGGCAATGGAACCATTGTTGGGCAGTGGAAGTCCACAACCTATAGCTACGCTAATAGGCAATTTCGCAAACAAAACATTGAGAAGGATATGGAATATCTTACTAGATGTTGCGATCAGAAAAGTTGGTGTTCATGGAATGGCAGGGGTTGGCAAAACCACCATCATGAAACAGATCCATAATCAGCTATTGCAATTAGATGCTTTCGTGAGCATCATTTGGGTCACAGTCTCAAAAGAACTTGATTTACAGAGGTTACAACGCGATATTGCTGATGCTATTGGGTTGGACTGAAAGAAGTGCTGATCCTAGATAGGTGTCGGAACCGAACTCTCCGAGAACCTTGTGTGTTCCGGTGTAAGATAGACCTGCAAACTCGCTGCGAATACTCTCAGATCTCTGGATAATCAGAAGCAAGGGTTCTCATCTCCCTTAAATAGAGTAATCCCTAGGAGTTACTGGTCTATTAGGATACTACCTCTTCTGGAATCGCACATCTCCTGACCAGCGTGGGAAAGCTGCCCAACCAGGAGTCTGAACTCGATCCAAACTCTACCACCAAGAGTTTGATCCTTATTTGACTCAACCAGATCAAGACTTGCTGGGAGTTCATCCGCGGCACACCGCCGGGCTCGATCTGGCGTGGGCCTAATGGCAGTCGGGCCACACAATTTTCCAACAATCTCCCACTTGGCACGAATGCCATGGTTGACAAATGTGCCAATGTACATCAAATGTATTTGAGTCCCATACACATCACATTCCTCGCAAATTCTTCAGCGGGCAACGGTTTGATGAGAGCATCAGCCATCAGTTCCTTAGAAGGCAAATAAGAAATCTCAATTTCTCCATTCTTAGCCTTCTCCGGGATAAAATGATATTTTATCTCAAGATGCTTTGATCGGCTGTTAAATTTTGGCCCAATCACCATTGAAATGGCAGACGTACTATCTACGTTCATCGGGATAGGCTGATCCTCATTGATTAAATCAATACCACATAAAAAGTTTCTTAACCAGACAGCCTCCTGAATTGTGGTACTACAGGCTATATACTCTGCCTACGCCACAGACAAAGCCGTTGAGGTCTGCTTTTTGCTACCCCAAGAAAGCGTACCTCCCCTCAGAGTATACACATAGCCTGTGGTTGACTTTCTATTGTCTAAGTCACCGGCCCAATCCGCATCGAAATAGCCACGCAATTTCAAGTCATCACCTTGATAACATAGTTGCAACTTCAAGGTGCCTTTGATGTACCGTAAAATCCTCTTAACCGCATACCAATGAGGTAATCCAGGGTTACTTAGGAATCTACTCATGAGACCCACGGCGAATGCAACATCTGGTCTCGTACATAGCATTGCATACATGATGCTTCCCACAACTTGAGCATAAGGCTTGCCCTGTATTATTGCCTTATCTTCCTCAGTCGTGGGCCCTTGTTTGCTGGACAATTTTTCACTTTTACTAATGGGAGTATCGACTGGCTTGCACATCATCATATCAAAACGTTTTAACACAGTCTCCAAATAGGATTCCTGTGACAAAGTCAATAACCGATTCGGCCGGTCACGGGTGATCTTTATACCTAGTACATATTTAGCCTCACCCATGTCCTTCATCTCGAATCTTGACTTCAACCACTGTTTGATTCCATTGACAGCATCCAAATCGTCACCAGCAATCAGGATGTCATCCACATACAATGACAAATATAAACAATTACTCCCACGACGTTTAACATAGAAATATATATGAACAATATTGGGGACAAAACCAATTTCACTTATGGCCTGGTGAAATTTCTTGTACCACTACCTCGATGACTTTTTAAGTCCATAGAGTGCCTTTTGTAATTTGTACACCTTGTCCTCATGACCTTGCACCAAAAAACCTTCAGGTTGTTTCATGTAAATCTCTTCATCCAATTCGCCATTCAGGAAAGCAGTTTTTACATCCATTTGGTGCAATTCCAAGTCATGATAAGCTACAACCGCCATAAGGGTCTTAATGAATTGGAATTTTACGACCGGGGAGAAAGTTTCATCGTATTCAATTCCTTCCACTTGCGTGAAACCCTTGGCCACCAACCGTGCTTTTTATTTATCGAAGGAACCATCCGAATTGAATTTCTTCTTAAGAACCCATTTACAACCGATGGCCTTTTGACCTTTGGGTATATCAACTAATTGCCACACGTAGTTCTTATGAATTGATTCAATTTCCTTTCTCATAGCATTAATCCAATTTTCAGTATCATGCCCATTGATTGCTTGAGAGTAAGATGTTGGATCCAAATCCTCCACGGTTTCCACTAGACTGCAATAATTATCCAGATATGACGGATGTTTCCTTATCCGAACGGGTCTACTAAGTTCTGCTTGTTCCTCATCAAGTGGTAATTGGACAGGAGTTATATTTCCAATGTCAATCACGTCAGACCCCCCCACTCGCTTGAACATCCTTATCCTTTGAGATCTCATAGAAATCCACCATCCTTGGTCTATCTCTAGGATTACCCGTTGGATTTTCAAGGAAATACACACCTCGACATTCCATGATTATTTTATTATCGTGATCATACACACGATACCCTTTTGAATCACTTGGGTAACCAACAAACAAGCAATTCTTTCTCGTTTTTGCCTGTAGTTTGTGTCTTTCTTGTGGCGGTAACAAGACATATATGGAACAGCCCCAAACTTTTATATGTTCCATTTTAGGTTTGGCTCCAGTCCATAACTCATACGGGGCTTTGGGCACAGATTTAGAGGGCACCCTGTTCAATATATATTGTATAGTATTAATTGCCTCTCCCCATAAATACAGCGGAAGTTCCGCGTGGCTAATCATGAACCTAACCATGTCCAAAAGTGTTCAATTTCGACATTCAGCCTCGCCATTTTGTTGTGGGGTGTAAGGGATCGCATACTCATATATGATTCCCTCTTTTGCACAACATTCTTTGAACAACTCCGAAGTGTACTCCCCCCTTTATCGGATCGAATCCGTTTAATTTTCATGCCCTCTTGATTCTGAACTTCAGCAGCATATATTTGAAAAAATTTTAATGCTTCATGTTTATGTTTAATCAAGTAGATATAGCCATATCTGCTGAAGTCATCGATGAAGGTAATGAAATACACCTCCCCCGTCCTAGTATGAACATTTAAAGGTCTACATATATCTATGTGAATTAGGTCTAACAATTCTGAATTTCTAGTTCCCTTTGGGAATGGTTTCTTGACCATTTTCCCACTTAGACATGGTTCACATGTAGGGTATTCCATTGTTCCAATATTAGGTAAACGTCCATCCCTAACCATTCTAATTATTCAGTTCTTGTTAACGTATCCTAATCTGTAGTGCCATAATAATACCAAACCATTAACACATTCATTCACACACACAGAATAATTGGAACTAGATTTTATTGCAACTTTAGAAGTGTCCAGCAAACATAATTTGTCATGAAGCAAACCAGAAATACAAAATTTCCCATTGAGCCCAATAGTAACCTTATCAGTAGTGAACCTAATTTCAAAAACACTAGCTGCAAGCTGGCTGACGAAAATTACGCTCCTCCTCATGCCGGGAGAGAAGAAGACATCTGACAAACTTTAAGTTGGCAGGGGAATTTTGACTTTCCCCACCCCCAACACATCTCAAAATGTCTCACTCCCCATGTATATATTATGTTCTCCAACTTTAAGTTCTTGGAATTCAATGAAGCCTGCTTTGGTCCTCGAGATGTGTCGAGTAGCACCGAAATCGATCCACCAGTTGCTGTCATTGGTGTCCACCATCATGGATTCCGTGATTATATCAATATAATCTTTATTTCCATGTGGTACCATGTTTTGTTGCCCATTCTCACCCTTTTTATTTTTATTTTTATTCGGACAGTCCGCACGAAAGTGCCCATGCTTCCCACAAATAAAACAACGCCCCTTTTTCTTTTGTTGCGCCTTTGCTTTTCCTTTACCCTTTTCCTTCATTTTCCCCATAGTAGCTATCAAGCCACTAGCAGAATTGGTTTGGGCAAGCAAGGCAGTAGGCACAACACCACGGGCAGCCTACCTTTGTCCTTCAGCAATTAATTCAGTTTCAATATCTTTAACGGTCAGCGTTTTCTAGAGGCTTAGGGTCTGAGAAACATTCTCCCATGACGGTGGGAGACTTTGTAATAGATACAATTGCTGCAACTCTTGGTCCATATCCCTTCCTAAAGCAATCAAATTCCTCAATCTTATATTCATCTGGTCAATGTGGTTATCGATCGAAATTCCTTCAGGCATTTTATAATTAATATAATTTGAGAATGCCTCCATAAGGTGGGACACAGTGGATGCATCGTATTTCGCAATTATTTGATCATAAATTTCTATTGCTGAAGCCAATTGCTCAAATTGCTTGACCAAGTCATTGGAAATAAATCTAAGTACTAGATGCCTTGCTGATCCATTATCATATTCCCAAGTAGCATAGAGATCTTTATCTTCCTTGGAAGCATCATCAGTAGGCTTCTCAGGTGTCTTTTCTTTAATAACATAAGAAAGACCTTCACAATGCAACAAGGCATCCATCCGACGTTTCCAAATGGGTAAGTTCTTCCCATTGAAAATATCGACCTTAGTAAGATCGTGCAGAGCAGATTTAGCAGTAGACATATCTGAAAATAAATAAATAAAGTCTAGATACCACTGATCGTGATCACAGTCCAAAAAATTTCTGACTGTTGGAATGCCGATTTTATCATGTCTATCAAATAGTGCTCGTCGCCACGAATCCACAGAACCAAACCGCTTGTCTATCGGAAGTCAAATGAAAAAATTAGAACCGGTCAAAGTTGTTGTTGACTAATGAGATCGGGACCCGCGTGTGCCGACGTCATTGTACAACACCGTTTTTGCTGCCGTGCGTGACTTGATGGTGGTGGTGCTGTTCCACTTGGTGGCGCTGTTCCCGAGGCAGAAAACAAAAAAATTGACCTGGCCCAAAGACGTGTTGGCCCTCACAAAAACCTCAACGTGGTGCCTCTTCCTTTGCTTTCACGCGTCCCGAGACAGCAAGAAAACCACAAAAATTGTGGTTGGTAACAGGTAGCAGTTTCTACTTGAAATTGAAAAGGACAATTGATGAGGAAGTTGCAACTTTATAAGAAGGAAAAGGACAGTTCCTTCCTGCAACTAATCAAACGGAAAAATTCCTCGCCAAATGAGAAGCTTTTATATTCCTTCCTCTCGGTCTTTGTGCCTGAAGATGAGAAATCCGTCTTCTTCTTCCTTGCTTCTGTTGCAGAACAGAATGGAACCGAGAGAGAAAACACACGATGAAGAGGTCGTAGATCTGACGATCCACGGCCTTATCGCAAGATTAGAACCATCAAACGCACAGATCTGGCTCTGATACCAATTGAAAGAAGTGCTGATCCCATATGGGTGTCGAAACCGAACTTGCCGAGAACCTTGTGTGTTCCAGTGTGAGATAGACATGCGAACTCGCTGCGAATACTCTCAGATCTCTGGATGATTAGAAGCAAGGGTTTACATCTCCATTAAATAAAGTAATCCCTAGGAGTTACTACTCTATTAGGATACTACCTTTCATGGAATCCCACATCTCCTGACCAGCGTGGGAAAGCTGTCAAACCAGGAGTCTGAACTCGATCCAAACTCTACCACCAAGAGTTTGATCCTTATCTGACTCAATCAGATCAAGACTTGTTGGGAGTTCATCCACGGCACACCGCCGGCCTCAATCTGGCGTAGGCCCAATGGCAGTCGGGCCACACAATTTCCAACATGGACCTGTCAAATGACCGTTATAATGAAGAAGAGAGAATATCATCAAAAATATGTGCAGCACTATCCCCAAAGATAAAAGTATTCACTCATTTTAGATGATGTATGGGAACCTTTTTCCTTGGAAAGAGTAGGAATTCCACAGGTCATTAAACTTGCTATAACCACCTGCAATGTAATGGTGTGTAGAGGCATGGAGGGTGATAGAATAATAAAGGTGGAGGTCCTTTTGGACGAGGAAGCATTGGCCTTGTTTAAAGAAAAAGTTGGCGGCATTGTGTTGAATTCATCAGAAATGGATTCAATTACAAAGTGTATCATTAAGGAATGCGGTCGTCTTCCACTAGCAACAATTACTGTTGGACGAGCTTTAAGGAACGTGGGTGACGTTAGTGTGTGGAGGGATGCAGTTAGTGAATTAAAATGCTCATGTCCGAAGATTCATGGTATGGATGAATACGTCTTTCTTCGTCTGATGTTTGAGTACAATCAGTTGAGAAATGATAGGAACAGAGATTGTTTCTTATACTATGCCTTATATCCAGAAGATTAGTCTATATATATTGAGACTTTGATAGAAAATTGGGTGGGCGAAGGATTGATAGATGAGAAAGGGAATATAGGGAAGGAGAGGGATTATGGAATCACAATCTTAAATGAACTCAAAGATGCATGTATGCTAGAGGATAGTCATCTAATAGAATATCTCGTATGCTAGAGGATAGTCATCTTATAGAATATACCAATATCTCAACAGTAAAGTTGCATAATTTAATTCGGGATTTAGCGATAAAAATCACTAGATAAAGGCCACATTTTATGGCCAAAGCTAGAGAGCAGTTAGAGGAGTCACCAAGAGTGGAAGAATGGATAGAAGATACTAAGAGAGTGTCATTGATGAGAAACAGAATTCAATTGCTGTCAGGCCGACCCAAGTGCCCGAAACTTACTACCTTGTTGCTGCAAAATAACATATTGTTGTGGGAGATATCCAATTTATTCTTTGAAAACATCCAAGGTCTTAGAGTTCTTGATCTTTCCAACTCAAAGATTAAGTTCTTGCCAGAATCGTTTTGCAAGTTGGAAAATCTTGGCGTGTTGCGATTACATGACTGTAAATATTTAAAGAAGGTACCCTCTATAGTAAGTGTGAGGACCCACCCCTTGTGGGCCCTCCGATTGAATTTGAATAATATATATTAGCCTAAGTATATTAATTATATTAATTATGGGGCTTAGTGAGGGTAGTTATGTATTTCCCTAGGTTCTAATTAGATTAGTCTAATTGTGTGATTAGTATAATTATAGAGGGGTTTCCACTATAGTACTTTCTAGAACCTCACCTAAAGACCAATATACCCTTTACCCTAACCCTAATCCCATTTTAACCCCAAGGGCACTCTTGTCCTTAGCCCTAAAACCTTTAACTATTTAAACTAAACCCTCCCCTACCCAAATGAAAACACTGTTCACTTCCTTCTCTCATTCCCATCTCTCTTTTCTCTCTTCTTTTTCCCCATCCCTCACAAACGAGGCCTGCTGCTGGATTTCCCTATTATAGCTTGGTTCTGCATCTTCCCTCTATTTCTTCCTTCTTTCTGTAATTGATCAGGCAAGTACCCTGGGTAACTTAGAATGCATGCTTCTTCTTCTTGATTCTGCAATTCCAATTCAGATATATATATGTGTAGATCTGTCTTTGAGCTTGTCTTTTATTTTTCTTGGGCCATTGATGGATGAGGTTACCTCATTTGGAAGATCAATGGATGGTTGGGAATTGGAGTAGTTTACTGGTTCTGTTTGTTGGAATGGATGGAAAATGGGTTGAGGAGGAATATTCCAGAGGAGTGGGTAATCTGTATCAGTTTCCGGAGACGAACAGTGAAAACCCATTTCATTGCGTTGAGGCCGGGACCCAGGTGGGCCACCCGATGATTGATCCGAACCGTGGATCTGATAGAGGACCCACGGGCGACCCTAGAGGGGCGGGTCCCATGGTGTGTGGACACCCCCTGGCCCATTATCCAGTGTCTGATCATAGGAAGAGTGGACTGTTTGTAGAAAACCCAATTTTGGCTTGACTGATTGCGGGACCCACGGATTGATCTGATCACAGATCTAGTCCGTCCATCAGGCCTGATATGGTGGGGCGACCATGGGGGTAGAGTCTGATCTGGTCCTTGATCCATGCATGGATACCCAACTGTTTAGACCCAAAACATGGATTGCATTATTCCGTTTTTTTGGAACTGTGGGGCCCACGTGGTCCACCTTGGGAAATCAGGACCCCACATCTGATAGAGGGGCCCTGAGCGACCTTCAGGGGAAAGTCTGATCAAGGTTTTGATCAGAGGTGGGCCACCATCCCTGTGGATGATGGAACCTGGGCGTCATTGGTGTGTAACAGAACATGTGTTCTGTTACATGTTCTGTTACAGAAACGAATGAAGGAAAGAGATGAAGTGGGTTCGGTAGTCTGTGGGTGTATGGGAAAAAGGAGTGATAACCTAGTGGACTGAGGGAGCATAGGGAAAGTGTAGTCCTGCAGCTTGTGGGGCCCAAGTGGGTCCCTGATTTCAGATCAGGTCCGGACATAGGATTAGGGGCTGCTTAGTGACCTTAATGATGAAGACTGATCTGGGACTAGGACCAGTGGGGCCCACTGATCTGTTAACCTTCTAGTTTTATTAATTAAACCTTTAGTTTCTAATGGAATTAAATGAGACCCTTTGACCTAGTGACCTGCGACCATATGATTAGAATTTACTTTAATAATGGGTTTGGTATATTAATTGTGGATTAATTACCAGGACCCATTAGATTTTTGAATTAAAATAAGCCCTGGGTATCTTATTAAACCCAATTGGAATTCTTGTGTATAATCTGGAATTTTCCTCCGACCCAGAGTTCACATGCACGGTTGACCGAGCCCAGTGCTTAACCGAGCTCAGTACTTGACCGAGCTTAGAGCCAGAAGACCGAGATCTAGTGACCGAGATCAGAATTTTCAGAGAAAGAAGCTAAAACCTGGGACACCCCCTTAGCCAGAATTTGCAGTGTACGCGGTCGACTGACCAGGCCAGGAGGTCGACCGAGCACACTGGAAATTCCAATAATTCAGGACTTTACCTGAAGGGTGAATACTCTCTGATCCCAGTGTGCCTGGTTGACCCCCAGGCCAGGAGATCGACCGAGCACACTGTGTACAGTAAGTTTTCCAGATTTTGGTTTCTCATGTTGTGATTGATTGTGGGGCCCATTGACCATCCAAATAGACTTCCATCACTGTGCCAACCACAAGTCAATGGTGTGGCTCAACCTTGACTCGTGGGGTCCACTAATTAAGGTCCAGGTTATGTAATCTAAGATGATTCGACCTTTATACGTTACCAATGATGCTCATAACTTCTAAGCACCAAACACAATATTCCTTAGCATCTATGGTTTCACTTAAAGATCGAATTACCTGAGAGAGACCTGAATCTAAAAGTGGATCATTTACTTAGGTTGGACTGTTGTTATCTTTCATTGATCCTTGTACTTGGAGATTCATCTCCCCCATATTATTATTGTCACTCTATTGTCCTTATTTTGCTTATACCTGTTAATTAAATGTAAAACGAAGGACCCGAACCTAGGACTACTTAGAGGTGACCCGTTGGTATGATTGGGTAACATTAACCCGTGTCTGTGGCTAGGCGGGCCCTTTTATGGCCGAAGTTTGGATATGGATTACCCTAGACTGGAGAGGTTGTATTATTTGGACTGTATATTATTGGACATGGATTTGTTATCTCATTGGACTGTTGTAGACCAGGCCATGTATTTGGTGGGCCTTGGTATGGATCCAATGTTGGGCTTGGGTACTTGGACCTCTTAGGGACTTTGTTAGGACCTTGTTCACGCAAGGCAAAGCCTAGACAGACAAAGACCTTTATTGTTTCCTGAGTCGGCATAAACATTCACTCAGCTGATCTAAGCTCAGCCAGTTGGACTGATTATCACTGGTAGGAGCTATTGAGAGTGTTGTGTGGCTATCATGATGAGCATTATTTGGAGACGGACGGTGCGATACCGGGTCCGGTCTCAGGGTGTGTTGTTGATGTTATTTGCGGGGCTAGATAATCCCCAGCACTGGTGAGATTTCCCCGCCGCGACTGTGTTCAGTATGGGAGGGCCGCGGCATAATATCCCGCGGTATCCAGCTTGTGTGAGTGTGCCATTTTGTATAGGTTTATTATTATGTTTATCCTGATTCTACTTGCTTATCTTGCTCAACTGCCTAGTATCTACATTCTTGTTATTCTCCTGACTTTATTACTGTCTCTACTCATTTGATGTATACATCCTATATTACATGCATATTGTGACTTGCCAGATCTTTAGATCTGATCCACTCTTGGTGCTTAGGTCTTGACCCCGAGTTCGAGGGCGATGCGTTCGCACTAGTCGAGGCGCCCGTAGCTGGTGACTACATTTGGGGACAGGCCGACCCAGAGGTCGAGCCGGAGATTGGAGAGCCGGCACGGGGGGTTGAGTGATCATCTTTGTTTGGTTTTTGAGCGACTTTTGTTGTGAGAAGGGTTTTAGTATAAATTGTAATTAACTTCTTTTCTTATCACTTGACACTCTTAGGCTGGACTTCAGCCCGATATATTTGATACATGAGATGATACCTTATGCTTCCGCTATTTTTAATTATTGCTTCCGCTTTACTCTTACGCTTCCGCAATTTAACTGTTGTTATAATGTTGTTCAAAAAGTTTTAAATTGGACCTCACTGCGGACCTACGATCTTGGAAGTTCTCGGATTTTCCGGGAAGTAGCGCGCCAATTTCGGTACTTAGACGGTTTTCTCAGTATTCGGAATTGGGGCGTTACAGTAAGGTTGATACAATTGAGGATATTATGCCTTAATTGGACATCCATTGAAGATTTGCCACAAGAGATGAAAAAGTTAGTTAACCTTAGAAAGGTACATGTTGAACATACAACGCGCTTACAGTTATTTATAGCTGGGATTATTTCTAAGCTATATCTTTTTGAATATATGCGGATGAGAGTGGACGGAGATGGCCATCTACCACCTCAAGGGCAACTGCAGTTATTAAAGAAATTGTAAACTTAGCTCGGATCACTGTTCTCACACTTTCTTTTCTTTTAAGAATGTTCAAAGTTTTATTAAATTGGTTGGATACTCAAGAATGGGTGAAAAATCATATATTTTATATATTGATATTTATAATGTAGCAATACACAGGTTATTTATAAAGACTAGAAGGCTATTCTAGGAAACAATATAAATACAGAGGATAATTCTGATCCTTTAATTATCCTATAATCTTGCATAGTTGACTCTGTCCTCTCAGACTAATTAGGTATGTACAGCTCATTTGACATTCCCCCTCAAGTTGGGGCATATATGTCGTCAATGCCCAACTTGCTAAGTGAGCTGTGAAAAACTCTGCCGGTGACTGCGTTGGTGAGGACATCTGCAAGTTGATCTTCGGATTTAACAAACGGCACCTCAATGATCTTGGCCTCGAGTTTCTCCTTGATGAAATGTCTGTCAACTTCAACATGCTTAGTCCTATCATGTTGCACTGGATTATGTGCGATGTCTATTGAGGCCTTGTTATCACAATGCAGTTGCAAGGCATGTTTGGGTTTGAATCCCAAATCCCTCAACAAATTCCATATCCAGAGTAGCTCACATACTCCATGTGCCATACCCCGATATTCAGCTTCAGCACTCGATCTAGACACCACTTTCTGTTTCTTACTGTGCCAAGAGACTAAATTGCCTCCCACAAAAGTAAAGTATCCAGATGTTGACCGCCTATCAGTAACAGAACCAGCCCAATCTGCATCAGTGTACCCTTGAACATCTAGATGACCATGCTTTGAGAACATCAATCCTTTTCCAGGAGCTGACTTCAAATATTTTAGAATCCGATTCACAGCGTCCATGTGTCCTTCACTTGGTGCATGCATGAACTGACTCACCACACTCACTGCATATGCTATTTCAGGTCTAGTATGTGATAGATAGATCAACTTACCAACAAGACGTTGATATCTTCCTTTGTTTGTGGGTACCTGGTCAGGATATTCACCAAGTTTATGATTCACCTCCATTGGGGTATCAGCTGGCTGACAAGCTAACATTCCAGTTTCGGTCAAAATGTCAAAGATGTATTTCCGTTGTGATAGAAATATTCCTTGTTCTGAACGAGCCACTTCAATACCCAAAAAATACTTCAGAGCACCAAAATCTTTCATCTCAAACTCACTGGCTAAATAACGTTGCAATGCTGCCTTTTCCTCCGGGTCCTTGTAACCACCATGTCATCAACATATACAATAAGGGTAGTGACCTTACCTTTCCTATGCTTCAAGAAAAGAGTATGATCTGAGTTACTTTCCTTGTAGCCAAAGTTCTTCATTGATTTGCTGAACCTTCCAAACCATGCTCTGGGTGATTGCTTCAATCCATAAAGAGACTTTCTTAGTTTACACACCATGTTGTTCTGACTGGACTCCATCTTGCATCCTGGAGGGGGATCCATATAGACGTCTTCTTCTAGGTCTCCATGCAGGAAGGCATTTTTTTACATCAAACTGATGTAATGGCCAGTCCAGGTTTGCTGCCAGAGAAAGAAGCACCCGAATTGTGTTGATCTTGGCTACAGGAGCAAAGGTCTCCCCATAGTCAATCCCATAAGTCTGAGTGTAACCTTTTGCCACTAGTCTTGCTTTGTATCGTTCAATGGTGCCATTTGCCTTGAACTTTACCGTATATATCCATCTGCAACCCACTGTTCTCTTCCCTTTAGGAAGGGTAGTCATCTCCCAAGTGGAATTCTTCTGGAGGGCCTCCATTTCTTCATTCATTGCTTGAGTCCAAGTGGGATCTTTCAGAGCTTCTTGCACATTACTTGGAATAGATACAGTGGATAATTGACATACAAATGATGCACATGACAGAGATAGCCTATGTAGAGACACATGATTAGCAATATGGTATTTAACCTTTGCTTTAGGGTCAGGGTCATATTGTTGTCTAGAGATCCCTCTAGTCGTACGAGGTGGTAACTAATAACCTGTATTTCCTGTATGACTCGACTCAGGTAAAGGGCTAGAGTGTGAGTTTGAGTGTTCGGTTACCTATGGAGGATCCTCAGGACCTGATTGGATGAGTGGTGGTGGTGCTGTAGGAGGGACTGTATCTGAAACACTCTCTGGAGTCTCCAGTTCTTGCAGCTCTTGCTCTTGTTGTACCTCTATAGTTGGTGACTCAGTAGTCACTACATCCTCAGGTGTTGTCCGAGGCTGCTCTGACATAGGTTGATTTAGAACATTCTGTGGAATTTGGATGATCTGATTTTAAGTATCTTCTGCAAAGATAGAGCTCTCCCCCTGCAGGGGATGCTCGGAATCTCCCCTTGAGTAATAGAACTCACTCTCGTGGAAAGTAACATCAGCTGTAACGTGCAAGGTCTGAGTAGGGGAATGGAAACACTTATAACCCTTTTGAGTGTCAGAATACCCCACAAAGACACAGCGTAGGGCACATGGATCAAGTTTACCACGCTGGTTTGGATATACCTGGATATAAGCAACACAGCCAAATACACGTGGTTCGAGATTTGGTGTGGATGGCATGGTGAGGAGAGTGGTCAATGTCTGAATTGGAGTTTGATACTGGAGAGTACTGGATGGTGTTCTATTGATGAGGTAGGCAGCTGAACAAAGGGCCTCCCCCCAAAAATGATGAGGCATATGGGCCTCAAATAGAGAGGCACGTACAACTTCCAGGAGATGACGATTCTTACGTTCTGCTACACCATTCTGTTGTGGTGTATAGGCACATGTGGTTTGATGAACAATACCATTTTGGCTTAAAAATTTTTGTAGGTCGTTGTTGACGTACTCTCCTCCATTGTCCGACCTCAGTGTTGTGATTTTTTTTGTCAAATTGAGTAGCAACATATTGGTGAAATTGCTTGAATTTGGCGGTGACTTCACTTTTCTGCTTTATGGGAAAAACCCAAGTCATCCTAATGCAATCATCTATAAATGTCACAAACCACTTAAAACCACTAATAGTAAGAACTCCTGACGGACCCCAGACATCTGAATGGATAATCATGAAAGGCATAGAAATTTTATTCAATCTTAATGGGTAAGAAATACGATGGCTTTTTGCCAAAACACAAGTTTCACAATGAAAGTCTGATGCAGCAAACTAGGAACACAAATCTGGAAATAAAAGTTTCAAATAACCAACAGAAGCATGTCCTAATCGTCTATGCCATAGCCAAATCTTCTTCATCCTGACGGACTCGTCCCCTCTCACATGATGTGCTTTATGTTGACACCAAAAATGTCACTTTGCCTCTTCAACATCAAGAAAGCTGCATGAAGTCGCAACCTGCCATAAATAGGCAATGCAACTTCTCCAAAAAATCAAATCTTGTCAGAATCAAACAAAAACTGCAAGATCCTTCAAGATAGCCAAGAGAAGGGTACACATGAAGTTTCGGGCCATTTCGACAACATTTGGCCTAACTTCACTTCTCCGACAGCTAAACAGAAGCTCTCGGCGGCGACAGCATCGGAGACATCAAATTCCCGATCAGAGCCTGTGGATGATCTCAAAATGCATCCAAAAGGCTCCATGCCAAATTTCAAGTCAAACCGACAACGTTTGACCTTCCATCAATGCTCGAGCAGCAAAATCAAGCCTCCCGGCGGCGGGAACCACCGAAGCCTTCGCTCATCAAACCAAGTGTATGAGTGGCTTCAACATGCTTCCAAAAGGCTGCACGTCGAATTTCAGGTCATTCCGACAACGTTTGACCAGGTTTCGACGCTCCGAAAGAAAATCAAGCCTACCGGCGGCGGAGCTCCCCAGGACCATGGTTTCCAAGACAGAGCCTGTGGATCATCTCAAAATGACTCCAATAGGTTCCCTGTCAAATTTCAGGTCAATCGGACATCGTTTGACCGCACATCAACGCTCGGCATTTTCCCCGCAGCAAAATCAAGTGAAGCATAGATGGGACCCCAAACGGCTTCAAAACTCAAACAAAAGCCTATGGTTGGTCTTATTTATTGCTCAGGAGGCTTCACCTCAAATTTCAGGTCATTCCGACATCGTTTGACCAAGTTTCAGCTTCTGGCAGAAAATCAGCAGCTCTACGCGACAAAGTCTTCGGCTTTCCCGGAAAATTAGAAACTTTTCACTCTAAAAATGCAAGGATTCTCATCAGGTTTTCTACAGGGAAATCAAGCCAATAAATGAGAAAAAATGTCAGGAAAAATACAGAAGAAAACGGCGACGAAAAAGACCGCAAAACGGAACCAAAAACGGGGGAAAAACCCCCAGGGTCGCAGCCTGCGACCCTGGCCCAGGGTCGCCGGCGACCCTGGTCCACGGTCGCCGGCCCATGGTCGCCGGCGACCATGGAAGTCCGGGTCACCGGATTTTCCGCCGGTGACCCGTTTTTCCGTCCTTTTTCGCGTTTCGCGCACTTTGGCCCCTGTGGTTTCCTGAAAATGTGATTTTTAATGCTTGAAATTGACTCATATCCAACGACATCTCGGATCCGCCGTCAAAAGCATAAAATCATCAGTGATCGCTCCAAGATCGCCAACCGGTCGACCAAAAAAGTGCTCTTTCTGTCCGACCGATCGAGAAATCGACAAGACAGATGTCACCGGCCCGCTCTTAGCTATCAATGCCTGAAGTTACATGTTCATCCGATGTCGATCAGCATGAAGATCCATCGATGATCATCGCCAGAAGAATTCCAGAAGACACGGCACGGCCCGCGACTCTTCAACTGCTCGGCGACCAATTAATGTGGTTAATTGGCTAGCTTTATGGCAGTCATTAACTCATTCTATTGGACGGCCCAATCAGAAGCAAGCATTCGGGAGTTACAAATCAAGAGATTCATGGCACTTAAACCTTGAAACTCCTCCCATCATAGCGATTAAATGCCCTTAATCTCCATCGGCCAATCAGATTCAAGGAAAAAGGAGTTACAAAATCAAGAAATAAATCTTGTAACTCCTCCCATTAAAGCCATTAAAGCCCATAAACTCTCCTAAATGGCTACCAAAAGCCTATAAATAGGAGAGCATTCCATTGAAATCAGGATCAGAAAACTTCAAAAAGCGCCACAGATCCAGAAATCTGAGAGAAAGAAAAAGAGAGAAAAACTCTGCTGAAGTTCTGCACCGGCCACCACTACAAGGTGACAAAAGTCCCTTGGGGGGCACCCCCCCCCAAGGTCCTTGCCTTCTCCCGCTACCTCCAATGGCTTAGACATGGCTTTTCAGCCCGTCTACTTAGCTTTTTATTGGACATAGGACCTTCTCTTGGTCTTTGTCCTCTAAAAATCTGAGGTTATAGCCAAGCCAAGCGAATCAAGAGCATCCTCTGTTCTCATCTGCATGGATGATGGCGAAGCCCACACATGGCTTGCGACCGTCAATCTGAACGAGTCCCCCACAATCTCCTGAAAAGTTAGATCTTCCTTTTCTTGCTTTTCATTGTAGTTTGTATTTTTCTAAAAGAGACAAAAATCACAACTCTTGTCTTTTTCATTATTGATGAGAATTGTAAATCGGCTATAAACGCCAAAATCGGCTATAAATGCCAAACAAAATCACCTTTTACGGCAAACCAAGAAAATGTCTCTTTTCTTAAATATTTGTGCAATGGAAAACTTGAAAGAAGTTGATTTCCTTTTTACTTGCGAAGGTTGATCTCCGGATTACCACTTGCAATTCCAAGTAAAATAGAAAATCTGGCACACCCACCCAAAAAAAATGTTGATGCACGCTTCATGCCCGCCAGGGCGCGAAAGGGCCGGACCCGACGGACTCCCACGTTCCGCCGACCCCGGTAGCCGCCCCACGGCGCTCGGAGCGCGTTCCATCAAGCTGGCACACCCGGTAGGACTCGTTCATTTGAGAACACGGTGCTCGGAAATGAAATATTTGCATATCATACTTTTTGCTCTATGCTTATACTTCTTTTCCGGATTCCTTGGCTACTTTCTAGCTGGTAGCCTATGTTGGATTTTGCATCCTAAAAAAAATGAGATGGGATTTTTTGGAAATTTCTATTTCTTTGAGTTTGTTTCCATTCTTTCTCTTTTCAAAAAAAAAAAAAATCAGTTTTCTTAGTTTGAATTCAAAATTGAGAAACTTTGATCCTATCCTATCGTTCTTTGGTGCTTGCAGAAATGTTGAGCCCGTTCGACTAAGGTTTTGGACCATCGTTTCTCTTCGATGAGTTCATTAGAGATTTCAAAAAAAAATTAAAAAAAAAATCAGTTTTCTTAGTTTGAATTCAAAATTGAGAAACTTTGATCCTATCCTATCGTTCTTTGGTGCTTGCAGAAATGTTGAGCCCGTTCGACTAAGGTTTTGGGCCATCGTTTCTCTTCGATGAGTTCATTAGAGATTTCAAAAAAAATAACAATAAAAAAAATGTAAAAAAAAAATAAAAAAAAAATCAGTTTTCTTAGTTTGAATTCAAAATTGAGAAACTTTGATCCTATCCTATCGTTCTTTGGTGCTTGCAGAAATGTTGAGCCCGTTCGACTAAGGGTTTTGGGCCATCGTTTCTCTTCGATGAGTTCATTAGAGAAAAAAAAATAATAATAAAAAAATCAAAAAATCAGTTTTCTTAGTTCTGATTCAAAATTGAGAAACTTTGATCCTATCATATCGTTCTTTGGTGCTTGCAGAAATGTTGAGCCCGTTCGACTAAGGTTTTGGGGCCATCGTTTCTCTACGATGAGTCTATTTGGGATTCGAAAAAAAAAGACATAGACCACTGAGGTTAAACAAATTGCGTTCTTTGATCACGATTGATTCAAGAAAAGCCTTGTCCAGAGTGTGGAGACAGCTTGACTGTTCTAGGTAAGGGTCCTCCAAACGGGTTCATTAAGTAATCCTACCCTTACCTGGGGGCAATTCTATCAATTGAGGTTTCATAAGACCGGGTTAGGAGGCCTATGTGTACTCTCTCGTCTTTAAATCTTAAAAAATTAAAAAAAATAAAAAATAAAAAAAATAAAAAAAAAGATTTTCAAAAAAAAATCTTAAACGAAAAAAAAATCAAAATCAAAATAAAAAATAATAAAAAATAAAAAAAAAAGATTTTCAAAAAAAAAAGCTTAAGGAAAAAATATAAAAATAAAATAAAATAAAAAATTTTTCAAAAAAAAAAAATCTTCAAAAAACTCTCGTCACTTTTGATTTCAGATTTGAGAAATTTTGGTTTCTTCTTTTCTGAGCACTGGCGCTCGCGGAAATCGCCGAGACCGTGTTCAGATTGGAATACCATTTGCTCTCCTTGATGGAACCAATCTTGACATTTCAAAAAAAAAAAAAAAAGTCGTCACTTTTAGATTCAGATCCGAGAAATTGTGGTTCCTTCCCTTCTGGGTACTGGTGCTCGCGGAAATCGTTGAGCCCGTATTCGGATCGGAATACCATCTGCTCTCTTTGATGAATCCAATCTTGACATTTCAAAAAAAAGAGAATCCCATCTCATCGATGCGATTTCCAACATTTGTGCCTAGCAATACTGGTACGCCCTTTCGGGGTCTACTGTATTTGCGACCGGCACATTTGTAACTCCAACCTTATATTTGACTTACCTCGAGCAAGCCTTGCTTCTCGATAAGTTGAATTTAGGTTTACAATTGCTTCTAGCAGCCGCTGGAACGCTCATTCTGGGCTCACCATACTTGCTGTCAGAACAATTGTACCATCTATGGCTTTTTGCCTTCTTCATGTCGCTTGGGTCATATCCCTTGAGCGATTTGAAAAGACAACCATAGAAATTCCCATTTATGATCATTATATTCTTGTGATTACTAATGGATGTGGTCTTGTTTCAGAAATTTTGAAACTAACAATGGCAGCTTCATTGATCATCACCTTTGATGAGAACAAGCACCAACTCATGCTTCAACAGAAGCAAAGCGCGCGCACTCATAAGCGCCCTGTCAGCTGCCGAAGCGTCAACTCTCTGAACTCCGGGTCGACCTCGACTCCCCGGACTATCTTCTTTGGGACGCTGGGACCATTCCCACTTCCCGAAGAACAAGCTGCACCTGCTAAAAAGCAGAAGATCGCCTCTCAACGTGTCACTCTCGTGACACCAAAGGCGAGCGCCCAAAAGCCCGAAGCCCGCGGCACCCCCGAGAAGCCTCGACCCACAAACAACCAGGTCTATCCCAAGACTTGGTCTCCAAGACCTTCCCCAAAACAAAGAAGGTCTCAAACTTCCACCAAGCCAGCATACCTGGCCCCACTCAAAGAGAACCAGTTCTACCCTCTTGCCTACATGAAAGAGGAGAGACCCATCTCCAACCTGACTCCCAAGTCAACCCAGCATGAGTCGGCTTGTTCCTACAGGCCCAAAATCAGATCATGCATCACCAGGCCTCTCCAAGCACCTGCTAAGGCCTACACTCCTTCGGTTCGACCCTTTATCTCTACAGGGGCCGAACTTGAAAAATTCAAAGCTTCGCTGCAACAGGTAAAGGACCGGGTCCGCATCCTGTCCTTGCCCAACCACAAAGAAGACAAGCTCGGCTGCTGCGCCCGAGGGAGCACATCCTTCATCATCAGAGCCCAGCCAGAGCTGACTGAAGCTCAAATCGCTCGTCGAGCACGCCGCCGTGCGTCGTATCGATAAAAGAGACTAGAGAAGCAACGGACCCAGCCTCCTACACTTCAAGTCTCCCACAAATGGGTCGAAAAAGAAAGACCCGACCAAGTTGCTGCCGTCCATATGGTTGGAAAAACCAGAAGACGCCAAAAGTCAGCATAAAAAATCCATGTCCGACGTCCGGTGACCCGTAGCGTCACCGGGACACGAAGACATCCCGAAGAATCTCCTGCCCCTTCAAGCCAAGGACGGGAGAGTAATCCTTCATCAAGCTCTTCATCAAAAAGAATGAGCCCCAGCTCGGTCACCAGGACGATTTCTTCGTTCGAATCCCGAGGGATGAACGTCTTGGCTACAAGTTCTGAGCCACCACCTCAGAATCCACCTCGAGATGATGTGCTCACACGCATCCAGCAGTTGGAACAAGGCCAGCAGAGGATTGAAACTCTGATGGAAAACCTTCTCCTTGTCGTCCAAAATCAGGCGAACAATGAGCCTCCTCCGAATCATGGCAATAACGAGGAAAATTGTGAAGAAAATGAGTCACGCGCCCTTACCAAAAAGGACGTAGACAGCATCCTCGCCAAAGCTAAAAAAGAGGATATACTCAAAGAGCATGGGATCAAGCCACCATATCCCTTATGGATGGACTCAGTCCCATTCCCAACAAAATTCAAACATCCTACTCTCCAAACATATACGGGGAAAGGATCAGCTAGACAGCACGTCATCCACTTCAAGATCTTGACGGGAGCTATCGCGGATCAAGATGCACTCAAGATCCACCTCTTTACAAGTACCCTAAAAGGTACGGCCTTCGATTGGTACTCCACTCTGCCGGAGAACTCCATCCAGAACTGGGCTATGCTGGAGACACGCTTCCTGACCCACTTCCAAGGTGAGGATCATCCTGTTACTATGGCTCAACTCTGCAGCCTAAAACAAGGAGAGAATGAGTCAACTTATGACTTCATTCACAAGTGGAAAGCAATGGCGTACAAATGCTCAGATGTACTGCCACAAGCGTCGCTAGTCGACATCTGCCGTAACAATATGAGAGCTAAAATCCGCTCCATGATCATCGGCAACAAATCAAAGAACCTGGGAGAACTCCTCGAAGCTTCCATGGAAGCTGAAATGGTGATCAAAGACCTCAACAGTCAGAAATCATCGAAGAAAGAGCCGACTGCTGTTACAACCTCAAAACCAAAGAAAAAGGAGGTTCTCAATGTGCAGACTAAGTCAGCTCCTCAGCAGCCAAAGAAACCTGAAAACAAAACTGCAGGTAAAAGGCCTGAACTCTCTGATGCCTTCAAAGAATGTGTAGAAAAGAAATATCCGTTCGATGAAGACGTTGAAGAAATCTTTAAGGCTCTCCTAGCAAATGGCAAACTCATTTTGCCAGAGCCCAAAAGACCGGGAGACGTTGGCAAAACCAATAATCCCCGATACTGTCCATACCATCAGATGGTCTCGCATCCTCTCAATCAATGCTTTGTTGTGAGAGAGAAGATAAACGAGATGTGGAAAAACGGAGTCATCACCTTTGACAAAAACTATGGGACTGCCTCCGTCAACATGGTGTCATGTGGACAAACACCAAAATCACCGAAGAAGAAGATCATAACCTCCTTCAAGGTGATAAAAAGAATTCAAATGTCCGAAGTGTTGGTTCCTTGCCCGACACCAGACGGACAATCCATATGGGTCCATCCTGATCTCCTAGAAGATGAAAATTGGGAGATCGTCAAAACAAAGCTGACAGCTCAACAGCGAAGGCAGGCTAAGAAACATCTCCTCAGGCTCAAACGGCAAGAGAAGACCCAGCCAAAACAAGAAGTCAATGAAAAAGCAGAGTCTTCCTCTACCGCTTCACAGGGGACAACAAAAACGTCCCTTCCAGAGACTTCAAAGGCGGTAAGAAACTTCACTCTCAATGATTTCATGCCACCTCAATTCAAAAAAGAAGCCATGCAGGGGGCATCATACTCTTGCAACTCGGTAGTTGGATTCTCCATTGATTGATACGAGTCCAGCGACACCGACGATGGATTCGAGCCCAACTACACCGATGAGTGGGAGGAATCTCTTGAAACAGGAGAATATCTCTCCGATGAAGAATGGGTTCCTGAAACTCACCTTATGCCAGTAATCTGGTATAACCCCTTACAGCCACAAGAATCCTGGTCTGATGGTGAAGAAGACCAAGAGGCTGTACAAGAAAGTGCTGTTGAGCCAGCACCCATCGTTGCTCCAGTGGAAATCAACCATGTTGAGCCACAAAGAGCAGACGAAGAAGAAGATCTGGCTCCCATGCCGGATCTTGAAGAATATGCGAGGATCTTGCAGCATCTCGCTCTAGAACAAGAGCAAGACCGCGTCAACGAGATTCCTCACAATCCAGAGCCGGAAGTCCCCGAAGCTCACCAGGCATCTCCACCCTTAACTCCTGAAAATGGAGAATATTGCTGGATAGACGATCCTCTTACATCTGAGGATGAGTCTGATTCCGAACAGGCAACATCTGCTATCAGAGCTTCCTGTAATGTAATATATTAGGACTATAGCTCTTCTGAAGCGTCGTCTGATGAGATTACCTATACTCCGACGACGCCTAGCAATGTATTCTCTGGAGCTATCTCGTCTCATGTGACTTTCACAGAGATGACACCCTCTCAGGTTTCTTCTCCTGAGACTGTGACTTCAGGATACACATTCTTCCCGACTGATCATCATGAAGAAAATCCAGATAATGATGCTTGGGATGATGAAATAGTCAGCACAGAAGAAAAGCTGCTGAATGCTGTTCAGAACTTGCTCCCGGGAAATGCTCCGTGCAACACAATCACTGAGGATGGCAACTCTGCTGCAGATACATCCCCAGTAAATGAAAAACGACAGCCTCTTGATCCTGAAGACAATCTTCCAAACGAAGATCCTTCTCAAGAAGCTCTCGAAGTTGGTAGAGGCACCCGCTCGGGCCGGGACTACCACAAAAAATTACAACCAATCTTCCTTTACTTATGAAAATCCTTCGGGAAAAGATGTTGTAAGCGCCCCCAGTGGCAACAATGATGAACATGCAGGCCCTAAGGAGGCTTTCAAGTATGACTTGGTTGAGCACTTCAAACACATACCTGCACGACTGCACATCCTGGATTTATTACGAATGTCTCCACGCACTCGTGATAATCTCATCTCAGAATTACAAAAACTGAATGAGGATGTCGACAAACATGCCCCACAAGTCCTCCAAATTGAAATGGACTACCGGGTCAAAAACTCAGAAACCTCCTTAAAAGGAGAAAAAGAGAAAAGCGAGGGATCATGCATCCAATGCCTCTCGGTTCAAAAGGCAGCCAGTGCAACCATCGCCTTCACTAAGGAAGACCTCCTACTTGGCGAAGCAAGGCACAACCGACCCCTGTACTTCACAGGGTACATCAAAGAAATGCCGATACATAGAGTTCAGATCGACCCAGGTTCTGCACTCAACCTTATCTCCACTTCGGCTCTTGAAGAGTTGGGCATCCCACCCAGCAAGCTAAGCCACACATCTGTATCTATCTTTGGATACGATGGGAGCGCTCAAAGGCCTATCGGCAAAATCAGGTTCAAATTGCAAATCGGTGATCTTATCTCTGAGGTAATGATTGACAATACCTGTGGATTCGAGCGAATGACATTCATGGATGGCTTCTCTGGCTACAATCAGATAAAGATGCATCTTGAAGATGAAAAGCACACTTCATTTCGGACTCCGTTTGGCGTGTATTGCTACACTGTCATGCCATTTGGTCTGAAAAATGCTGGTGCCACATATCAGAGGGCTATGATGAAAATATTCCAAGATATGCAACACAAGACGGTCGAATGTTACGTTGATGACCTCGCCGTCAAAAGCAGAAGAAAAGAAGACCATCTCAAAGATCTTCGGGAAGTCTTCCTCCGACTTCGCAAACGCAAACTGCGGATGAATCCTCTAAAATGCTTCTTCGGCGTCTCGTCGGGTAAGTTTCTCGGATTCCTTGTTCGGAAAGCTGGAATAGAACTTGACCCCATAAAAGTCAAGGCTATTCTAGAAATGCCCTCTCCAAGAACCTTGAGAGAATTAAAAGGGCTCCAAGGGAGATTGGCCTACATCAGACGGTTCATCTCCAATCTTTCGGGGAAATGCCGTCCATTCTCTCGATTGATGAAAAAGGGTGTAGACTTTGTCTGGGATGCCGACTGTGAAGCCACATTTCAAGATATCAAGTCATACCTGACCAAACCTCCAGTGTTAGCTGCCCCTGCCACTGGAAAACCATTCATCTTGTACACAAGAGCTCTTGATCATTCTGTAGGCGCTCTGCTTGCACAAGAAAATGATGAAGGAAAAGAAGTTGCTCTATACTACCTCAGCCGCATGCTAGTAGGTGCAGAGCATCGCTACTCTCCAGTCGAAAAGGAATGCCTTGCAGTGATGTTCGCCGTACAAAAGCTTCGTCACTACTTGCTTTCCAACACAGTCTACCTGGTCTCGAGGATCAACCTCTTGAAGGTCCTTGTCACAAAGGCAGGTTCTCTCAATGCCCGACTGGCAAAATGGTCCATCCTCTTGTCACAATTTGATATTAGGTATGTGCCACAAAAAGCAATCAAAGGCCAAGCTCTAGCAGATTTCCTCGCAGAGCATCCATTGCCTAAAGATTCACCACTCAGAGATGATCTCCCAGACGAACCCGTCTACAACGTGGAGACTTTCTCGCCAAATGCCTCCTGGGACATGTACTTTGACGGTGCAACCAGGACAAATGAAAACAGAAAGCTGATCTCGGGAGTTGGCATCCTCTTTGTTAGCCCCGACAAATACATGATTCCACACGCTTTCTCGCTACTGGAACCATGCACAAACAATGCAGCTGAATACCAAGCTCTGATCCTAGGATTGGAACTCGCCATTGAATCCGGTATCACCATGCTGGAAGTCTTTGGAGACTCTCAACTGATCGCCAACCAGATGAATCAGAAATATGAAGTCAGGAAGCCTGATCTGCTGCCTTACTGATGAGTTCACAAAAATACATTTTCATAGTATTATTTTATGAATTTTGAAAGATAAAAGAACTCAAAACACTATTTTTAGTAGAAAAACAATAAATTTCTTCCCCATCATGCTTTGCTCATATCTTTCCATTATAGATGGTCATTTGTATGCATTTATATAACTTCTAATGGCTTCTATACAAAATATGTTCGAAAATACTCTCAATTATGTTGACTTCTTTTTGTAGGTGTTAATTGAAGATTAATTTGAAGATTAAAGTTGAGATTCAAGAGTTAAAGAGAGTAAGGATAAGTTTGGAAGACAATTGGATGAAGAAATGACAAAGTTAGGCCAATAATAAGAAGAAAAATGAAAGACCTGGGTTGGTATTTTGACCATATCTTTTTACTCGGGTGTCCGATTGAGGTCTTGTTCTAAGATCTACAAATCATATTTCACAACATTTTTTCCAATTCGGATGTTTCGGGGGTCAAAATCGCACATCAATTTGGGACCTATTTTCTAACATGGGATCACATTCATATGTTCATATTTCCATACTTGTGAAGTCCCACATTGGAAAGAAACCAAAATAGAGCAAGGCAAATGTATCTATATAAGGAGGGGAGCTCTAAGCATTAGAAACACAAGCAAGGAGAGCCTCCTCCTCTTTACTTAAGCTTTTCATGTAATTGAGAGCAAATTGTAGAGAGAAAGTGAGGAAAGCCTTGTAAAATTTGAAGATTTGTAATGAAAGCTTTATCTTCTTCAATGGGTGGCTAATCACTTGATTGGATCTTCTGGATGAAGCTAAGTTAATACTATTCCTTTTGCTTATGCTCTTAATTTCTTTTGTTTATGTGCTTAACATGCTAGAATAGATTTTTCTTTATTGCAATGTGCTACCTTCCATGCTTATTTTATTTCTTAGCATTCTTTTTACTATCTATGCTTAGGTTTGATAAATCATGCTTAGGAGTTAATATCTTTTGATGGTTTATGCTTACTTTTGATAGATAGTCATTAGGAATCTTTTCTTTTATGAAGGGAAGAAAATCTTAGCTATTAGAGTGTTAATTTCTATCTTTGAGTTTTAAAGTTATATTTTCCAAATCTAAGCATTGATTTGTCATTAGATTTGAGTCTTTGTTTGGGAAAAGATAAGAGCATTAGTATTGGATTAGTGTTACTTAGTGGATTCTAGATGATTCAATCTATCAATTAGTATTGTTTCTTGCTTATTTTACTCACTTTAGTTAGATTCTATTCACATTCTCACACATTTATTCACTTATGTTAATTCTCACACTCCATTTATCTATTCACACCATCAATTTCACATTTGATTTTACACTATTAGCACATTTCTTTTTATGTCTATCCACTCATTTTCTATCTTGTTCTCCTTATTAGTTAGTTGTCATGGATGCTTTTAGTTTCTTTTTATCTTGATCTTGCACTTATTTTCACACACTTATTCACTTGATCTATCTAGCATTTCTTCATTGTTCTTGTATTAACCTTGTCATTTTGTTTTTGTTATTAACTTTGTTATTCTTGTTACTAATCTTGTTCTTGGTTTGTTCTTACTTGAGTTTTTCTATTAACATCTCTTTGTTATTTAGTTTCTTGTTTTCTTTTAGTTTGCATTCTTTTATTTCCATTGTTATTATTTTGATTTGTATTTCCATTGTTTTTGTTATCTTATTTGCATTTGTTAGCTATATTTGAATTGATAATCCTTTTCATTGATCATTGTTGTTTTCTTTGTAACGATCCTCGTGGGAACGATAATCGGACTTCCATAGTCTATATTACTTGAGACAACCGTATACTTGCGGGAATTGACAAACAAGTTTTTGGCGCCGTTACCGGGGAATCGGCGTACATAGAAATACTTGATTTTAAGGATTTTCAACTTTCATATAGCTTAGTTGCATTTTTATTCTTTCTTTTAGTTTTCATTGCGGATTCTATACATTTTCTTTGTTTGTATTTTCAGAGATTCCGCGATTGGAGCAAGGAAAGAAGAAAAGAGCAACTAAAGAATTCTAACTTAGGAATTTAAATTGCTTTCTTAGAAACTCTTGTATTAGGATTCATTTCAAGTTTGTAATAATTTTTTTTTTTAAAGTTCATTTAAGTATTCAATGTATTGTAATAATTAAGAAGGAGGACGGTTGGACGATACCGTCGCAGCCCCCCCAAGTTCGTACACCGAAATTGGTGTCGGTGGCTTGGGTCGACTTCAACCGATCTTCCCCCAATTTAGTTTGGGAGGTGCGTATTTTGATACACCCACGCATCCCCCGTTAGTGGGTCAATTTTGTTGGTTGTTTGATTGTTTAATTGCTTTGTAGTGCTTAATCATTTTAAAATACACAAAGTAATTTGGAAAGCACACACTTAGTAAGGGCAATCATACCCCCAACAAGATAAGGATTGGATTTCATCACCATTTCCTTGCCCATAGGAACTCATTTTCCTCACTACTTAGGAATTCTTAGCCTTTAATAAAATTTGAGTAGAAACGTGACCATAGGACACGAGCTCATTAGGAGAAGACCATCAAAGGTTGTACCATTTGCGCTCCTTGACGGAAATCAGTGCCTAGAATAGCCTTGTCCCTTAAGGGAGACAGTTCATCTGTTCTAGGAGTTTGGTATTTAAGCGGAACCTTTGCCACGTGGATCGTGATCCCACCAATCCCCTGGGGGCTTGCCTGGCCGACTACGTTTCATAGGACCGGATTGGAGGCCTAGGTGTACTCTTCACAATTAGGAGCTGTCTAGCTTAATCTTAGGTAGCCTTAGTTAAGCATAGTTTGGTTTAAAAAAAAAAAAAATCACTTTGTTTTGCTTGTTTGTGTTTAAGCATTAATCCTCCTTCATCTGAGCGGACCATCATTTTTGGAGTTGAGAGGTAGTTTATGCACAATTGGTTACGTGTACAGGGTCGTTTAGAGAACTTCGATTTATTTGATATCCCTGTGGAGAATTTTACGGACCCCATTGCCATTGAGGAAATGGCTGACGGAAACCCACAAACCCAACCCATGACTCTTAGGGAGTACATGTACCCAACCCGATCTACCCAGCCCTCATGCATCATCATACCTGCCACAAATGCCTCATTTGAGCTGAAATCCGGCTTAATCCAGATGTTACCAATTTTCCGAGGGGTGGAAAATGAGAACCCATATCAGCATGTGAGAGAGTTTGAGGAAATCTGTGGAACCATGAAGTATAACCATATGTCTGAAGAGGCCCTTAAGCTTAGGTTGTTCCCGTTCTCGCTGAAGGAGAAGGCAAAAGCATGGCTTTATGCCTTACAGGCTAATTCCATAAACACATGGGAGGGACTAGTCGAGGCCTTTTATAAAAAGTTTTATTCAAAACAGAAAACGGCCTTCATTAGACATACCCTGAACAGCTTCCACCAACTGGAGGGAGAAACCATGTATGAGTACATGGAAAGGTTCAAAGACTTATTGTTGCAATGCCCACATCACGGATTCGAAAAGATCCGACTAGTCCAAATCCTTTATGAAGGACTAAACTATCCCACTAAGACCATGGTGGAGTCTTTCTGCAATAGAGTATTCACTCAAAAGACAGCTGCCCAAGCTTGGACATACCTTGAGGAGGTAGCTGAGAACACTCTCCAATGGGAACCTATCAGAGAGGATCCCAAAAGACCTATTGTTGCAGAAAGAAGGGGCATGCATAGAGTGGAACCCAAATTCGAGGCCGAAGCCAAGTTGGCCACGTTGACTAGGAGATTAGAAGCCCTTGAAATGAACCAAACCTGTCAGCAGACCACCCCAAAGACCCTGGAATCATTAAAGATGAGCCAAGCAGTTAGTGATCCTACTGCCCCACCCTGCACCAATTGTGGAGATTTTACCCATCTTGGATCCCAATGTAGAGCATTATTTGGTCAAAGTCAAAGTGAGAGTATGGAGGAGGTGAGTGCACTTTACCAGAATACTAGATATGAGCGGCCGAGGTATGATCCATATTCTAATACATACAATCCTGGTTGGAAGGATAATCCTAATTTTTCATGGACCAAAGGACAACACCAAGGAAACCCTTCTCAGCCAATGGCCCAGCATATGCCACCTCCGGGATACCAAAAGCCTCAAGTACCCCAAGTGTCACAGGGACCACCAATGGTCCAAGGTTATCAGAATCTTAATTCTCAGAATCAGCAGATAACTTCTCTAGAGGACACAATGAAAATGTTGGCCCAAAATACCCTCCAATTCTAGCAAAGCACTACTCAGAATTTGAATGCTAATACCCAGTCCATTGCCAAGCTGGAATACACTGTCAGCCAGTTGGCCAGGTCATTAGCTCAAAGAGACAAGGGTACCTTTCCAAGTCAGCCCGAAGCCAATCCCAAAGGCCAAACTTCAACAGGCCAGTTTGTTGTCCATGATGACAAGGGCAAAGTCCATGAGCAAATCAATGTAGTGCATGCAGTTACCACACGTAGAATGGCTGCAAGGGAGGTTGACACACTAGAAGAGGACCCTAGGTAATCTGAACGGACCCAAGTGAGGAGGGAGCATATAGTTTTGGAAAAAGAACCCGAGGAACCAAAGAAGGACCCAGAGCCTACTAAGGAACCTGAACAACCAATAGGAACTGCCTCACCGAGTGAGAATGAGCCCCCTCCTAAAACCTTTGTTCCCAAGGCCCCATACCCTCAGAGGCTAGGTAAAATGAAAAATAATGTCCAGTTGGATAAAATCCTTGAAGTGTTCAAGCAAGTGAGAATTAACATTCCACTGTTAGAAGCCATCCAACACATCCCGACTTATGCCAAAGTCCTCAAAGATTTATGCACATTCAAGAGAACAACCAATGTACCCAAAAAGGCCTTTTTAGCCCAGCAATGCAGTTCCATCATTACCACTTCGACCCCAATCAAATACAAGGACCCTGGGTGTCCTACAATTTCTTGTCAAATAGGGGATCATCACATAGAACAAGCTTTATTGGACTTGGGTGCGAGTGTCAATCTGCTCCCGTATTCGATATACGAGGAGTTAGGTTTGGGGGATCTGAAACCGACAAAGGTGACCTTACAACTAGCTGATGCTTCAGTTAGGTACCCCAAAGGTGTTGTTGAAGATGTTTTGATCAAGGTAGGTGAGTTTGTTTTCCCGGTGGACTTTGTAGTCCTTGATACCCGACCACCAATTGGAAATATCGTGAAAATCCCGGTAATTTTAGGGAGACCATTCCTTGCCACTTCCAATGCCCTGATTAATTGTCGAAATGGTGTGATGCACCTATCGTTTGGGAATATGACAGTCCAAATAAACATTTTCAACGTTGGCAAGCAACCCAGAGATGAGAGTGATTCTGAAATTTGTGAGGTGAGTTACCTAGAGGAGCTTATTGAGAATGTAGGATCACAGTTAGTTTGTGAGGACCCATTAGAGGCTTGTCTTGCATATTTTGGAGGTATCATTGATGTTGAGAAAAGCATTAAAGAAGTAAATGCGTTACTGGATTCTGCCCCTGCATTTGAGAGGAGTCAATGGCAACCTAAGCCAGAGATCTTGATTCCATCGGCTGCCCCACCTGTTCCATCAATTAAAGAACCACCCAAGCTCGACCTAAAACCACTACCTGACACCCTCAAGTATGTGTTTTTGGGCCCAGCTGAGACCCTCCCTGTCATTATAGCCTCAGACCTGGAAGAAGTCCAGGAACAACAATTGATTGAGATCCTGAAGGATCACAAAAAGGCTATAGGTTGGACGATTGCAGATATAAAAGGAATAAGCCCATCTGTGGTTCAACATCGGATCCATTTGGAAGAAAATGCAAAAACTTCAAGAGAACCACAGAGGCGTCTTAATCCATCAATGAAGGATGTCGTAAGAGTGGAGGTTCTGAAACTGTTGGATTCAGGTATCATTTACCCTATTTCGGACAGCTCATGGGTGAGCCCAGTCCATGTTGTGCCCAAAAAGTCTGGGATAACTGTTGTAAAGAGTGAGGGGAACGAGTTAGTGCCCACAAGGACCCAGACGAGCTGGCGAGTGTGCATTGACTATAGAAAGTTGAACTCAGCCACCCGTAAAGACCATTTCCCCCTCCCATTTATGGACCAGATGCTTGAGAGACTAGCTGGTCATGCCTTTTATTGTTTCCTTGATGGATACTCCGGCTATAATCAGATACCCATAGCACCCGAGGACCAGGACAAGACAACTTTTACATGTCCTTTCGGTACATTTGCCTACCGGCGCATGCCTTTTGGGTTGTACAATGCACCTGCGACATTTCAAAGGTGTATGATGAGCATATTTTCGGACATTGTCGAGCGATTCTTAGAGGTGTTTATGGACGATTTTTCGGTCCATGGGAGTAGTTTCCAAGAATGTTTGCATCACCTGAGCCTTTTTTTAGTGAGATGTCAAGAGAAGAATCTTGTTTTGAATTGGGAAAAGTGTCATTTCATGGTAAAAAGAGGAATTGTCCTGGGCCATGTTATTTCTGAGAATGGTATCGAGGTTGACAAGGCCAAAATTGATCTCATTTCCAACCTGCCACCGCCAAAAACGGTGAAGGATATCAGATCTTTCTTGGGCCATGCAGGTTTTTATAGACGGTTCATTAAGAATTTTAGCAAGATAGCTGCACCCTTGAGCAATCTGTTATCTAAGGATGTATCTTTTGTCTTCAATGAACCTTGCCTACAAGCATTTGAGCAATTGAAACAGGAGTTGACCTCTACCCCGATAATAAAGTCACCTAATTGGACAATTCCCTTCGAACTCATGTGTGACGCTTCTGACCATGCTCTTGGGGCTGTGCTAGGACAGAGAGTGAACCAATCGCCCCATGTCATTTATTATGCCAGTCGGACCTTGAATGACGCTCAGCTGAATTACACAACCACAGAGAAAGAGCTGTTAGCTGTCGTCTTTGCCCTGGAGAAGTTTAGACCCTACCTGATTGGGTCTAAGGTCATAGTTTACACCGATCATTCGGCCCTTTGGTACCTGTTGATGAAAAAAGATACGAAAGCCCATCTGATTAGGTGGATTCTCTTGTTACAAGAGTTTGACCTTGAGATTCGGGACAAGAAAGGTTCTGAAAATGTTGTAGCTGACCATCTCTCCCGATTACCTACGGAAATCGAGCATGAGAGCATCCCTTTGAGTGAAAGTTTCCCCGATGAACAGTTGCTGAGTGTCTCCCATTTCCCTTGGTTTGCGGATATTGTTAACTACCTGGTCACTGGACAGATGCCCGATCACTGGTCCAAACAGGATAGGTCCAAGTTTTTGTCTGAGGTTAAGCATTTCTTCTTTGATGACCCATACCTGTTCAAGTACTGTCCAGATCAGATCATTAGGAGATGCATTTCGGAAAAGGACTATTTAAGTGTGATATCCTTCTGCCATGACCACGCTTGTGGTGGGCATTTTAGTTCTAAGAAGACTGCTGCAAAGGTGTTGCAGTGCGGATTTTACTGGCCCACCCTTTTCAAGGATTGTCACACGTTTTGTTTGCACTGTGAGCGTTGCCAGAAATTAGGCAGAATTACGCGGAGGAACATGATGCCCTTAAATCCGATGCTTATTGTGGAAATTTTTGATGTCTGGGGCATAGACTTCATGGGTCCATTTCCGAGTTCCTTCGGCAACTTATACATTTTGCTTGCTGTAGATTATGTCTCCAAATGGATAGAGGCGATTCCAACCAGAACAAATGATCGTCACGTGGTTATTAAATTTATTAAAGAAAACATCTTTTCTAGATTTGGTACCCCCAGGGCGATTATCAGTGATGGTGGGAGTCATTTTTGTAATAGCACCTTCGAGAATCTGATGAAAAAATATTCTATCACTCATAAGGTTGCTACTCCATATCATCCACAGACTAGCGGACAGGTGGAAGTGTCTAATAGGCAAATAAAGCAAATTTTGGAAAAGACAGTCAATCCTACCCGGAAAGATTGGTCTTTAAGATTGACAGACGCTTTATGGGCTTATCGGACTGCTTATAAGACCCCGATCGGAATGTCTCCATATCGATTGGTGTTTGGGAAAGCATGTCACCTGCCGGTAGAATTGGAGCATAGTGCTTACTGGGCCATCAAAATGTTCAATTTTGATTTAGCTAAAGCCGGTAACCTACGCAAGCTGCATCTCAATGAGTTGGAGGAACTTAGAAATGACGCCTATGAGAATGCCAAGATTTATAAGGATCGGATGAAGAGAAACCACGATCAATCTATCTTGAGGAAATCCTTTGAACCGGGCATGAAAGTTCTTCTGTATAATTCTCGCCTGCATCTTTTTCCAGGAAAACTAAGATCACGTTGGACTGGACCCTTCATTGTGCGTACTGTCTATTTTCATGGGGCAGTTGAGATTGAGAACCCCAAGAATGGGGATGTTTTTAAAGTCAATGGTCAGAGGTTGAAACCTTTTCTAGAGCTTAAGGACAAGGATGTTGAAGAGACTCTTGTTCAGGACCCTGTGTATGTTGCATAAGTAATTTTCAGGGTCATGTCGGGCTGACAAAGTGAAACTTAGCGTTGGTTGGTAGGCAGCCCAATATTCATTTTTGCATCAACCCATGGTAAGGCGTTCCATTTTTTTTTTTATTTTTTATTTTTTTTTCTTTTTTTTACTTGTCCATTTATCATTTCACATTGCATATCATTGAGGACAATGTTTGATTTAGGTTTGGGGGTGTGGTACTACATTGCACACATGTATTTGCCTGTAAATATTAAAAAAAAAAACTTTATTTTTAATTTAAAAAAAAAAAGAAAAGAAAAGAAAAATTAAAAAAAAAAAAATCCATAGGATTTTAGCTTGTTAATAAATTTCGAAATCTTAGTTTACCATACTATCCAAATTCAAAAAAAAAAAAAAAAAAGTGTCACAAAATCAAGTCTTGGAAAAAATTATTGCACATTTAGCCACATGAGTGTAGTCCAAGTGAAGAGTGGGCACATCTGAGTGACCCTGACAAATCACTAGTGGAGACTTAACCAATTGAGTGTAGAGCCTTTCTATTCCTCCATGGTAAGGACTCTTCTGCGCTAATTCCGAGTAGAATGAAGAGCTACTCAAACTCGTAGTTTTCGGCACATTTCTTTTATCTCATTAGTGCCTATTTCTTTCCAACCATTGAGGGTATTACCAAAATTGCGAACTAACCTTGACTTGTAGCTTGTGAGCACCTTTCTAGACCTGGTAAAGTGATGATAGGCAATCTAAAATTAAAACTCCATGGCCATTAAAAACCTACCCATAAAAGCATTTCCATAGTAACCCTTTTTGAGCCATTATCCTTTATACATTTTTCCTTAAAAATTCCCAAAGCTTCTTTACCCAAATAAAAAGCCTTCAACCCATTGTTTTTGAGAAGTGTAAGAAAAGGATGAGGAAAGAAGGAAGTGTGCATTGTTGATACTTCACATGATCTATCCAAGGAAAAAGTCTTCTCGAAAAAAAAAAAAAAAAAAGAAAAAAAAAAAAGAAAAAAAAAAGAGAGAAAAAAAAAAAGTGAAGTCGATTCGAAGAAAAATCCCTCAAAGAAAACTTAAGACCTTACATTCTTATAAACTCCAAAACCTCATTTTCCATCTTTTACCAAACCCTTTCCCCTAACCCCATTACAACCAATAAAAGACCTATTGGATTTCAGGAAAAGTTAGGATGTTCAACAAGTGAGAAGTTGAGTGAGCATTTTCACCCTCAGTTAAATGGTTGTTCTTTCCATGAGATAAATTCTCCAAAAATTCCACATTTTCAAAAAATATGTGAGTCCTTTTGCTTTGCCAATACTCACATATAGAGTGATAAGTCAGAAAATCTTCGCAATTTTATTTCCGAGAGTATGACTGTGAGGCTGATGTCAAAATGAATGGATTTAGCAGGCGATCAAAGTTGTGTTTTCTCAAAACCCAAAACCGCACAAGTGTTGGCTAAACTCACTCAAATACACTCCGGGACTTGAGCATCATGGAAAGATTTTTGACAATTGGATAGTATTCTAAACTCGCTCTCATTTTTATTAGCTTGCTAAAAACCCGAGGATATAAATAAAAAGAATTTTGTGGGATTTATTTGCTGAAAACCCTCACGAGGCAAAACTCGTCCACTAGGGGAAACTTAGGGGTTTAAATGGCTTGTTGCATGAGCTAAGTGCAACCGCGATTCCTGCGAAAGTGAGTTAGGATTTTTTATCATTTTCTGCATATAGTTAGTTTTCTTTTATTTTGCTTGGGACTAGCAAAATGTAGGTTTGGGGGTGTGATGAGTTCACAAAAATACATTTTCATAGTATTATTTTATGAATTTTGAAAGATAAAAGAACTCAAAACACTATTTTTAGTAGAAAAACAATAAATTTCTTCCCCATCATGCTTTGCTCATATCTTTCCATTATAGATGGTCATTTGTATGCATTTATATAACTTCTAATGGCTTCTATACAAAATATGTTCAAAAATACTCTCAATTATGTTGACTTCTTTTTGTAGGTGTTAATTGAAGATTAATTTGAAGATTAAAGTTGAGATTCAAGAGTTAAAGAGAGTAAGGATAAGTTTGGAAGACAATTGGATGAAGAAATGACAAAGTTAGGCCAATAATAAGAAGAAAAATGAAAGACCTGGGTTGGTATTTTGACCATATCTTTTTACTCGGGTGTCCGATTGAGGTGATCTCAGAAGTATTGGAAAGCTTGTTCTAAGATCTACAAATCATATTTCACAACATTTTTTCCAATTCGGATGTTTCGGGGGTCAAAATCGCACATCAATTTGGGACCTATTTTCTAACATGGGATCACATTCATATGTTCATATTTCCATACTTGTGAAGTCCCACATTGGAAAGAAACCAAAATAGAGCAAGGCAAATGTATCTATATAAGGAGGGGAGCTCTAAGCATTAGAAACACAAGCAAGGAGAGCCTCCTCCTCTTTACTTAAGCTTTTCATGTAATTGAGAGCAAATTGTAGAGAGAAAGTGAGGAAAGCCTTGTAAAATTTGAAGATTTGTAATGAAAGCTTTATCTTCTTCAATGGGTGGCTAATCACTTGATTGGATCTTCTGGATGAAGCTAAGTTAATACTATTCCTTTTGCTTATGCTCTTAATTTCTTTTGTTTATGTGCTTAACATGCTAGAATAGATTTTTCTTTATTGCAATGTGCTACCTTCCATGCTTATTTTATTTCTTAGCATTCTTTTTACTATCTATGCTTAGGTTTGATAAATCATGCTTAGGAGTTAATATCTTTTGATGGTTTATGCTTACTTTTGATAGATAGTCATTAGGAATCTTTTCTTTTATGAAGGGAAGAAAATCTTAGCTATTAGAGTGTTAATTTCTATCTTTGAGTTTTAAAGTTATATTTTCCAAATCTAAGCATTGATTTGTCATTAGATTTGAGTCTTTGTTTGGGAAAAGATAAGAGCATTAGTATTGGATTAGTGTTACTTAGTGGATTCTAGATGATTCAATCTATCAATTAGTATTGTTTCTTGCTTATTTTACTCACTTTAGTTAGATTCTATTCACATTCTCACACATTTATTCACTTATGTTAATTCTCACACTCCATTTATCTATTCACACCATCAATTTCACATTTGATTTTACACTATTAGCACATTTCTTTTTATGTCTATCCACTCATTTTCTATCTTGTTCTCCTTATTAGTTAGTTGTCATGGATGCTTTTAGTTTCTTTTTATCTTGATCTTGCACTTATTTTCACACACTTATTCACTTGATCTATCTAGCATTTCTTCATTGTTCTTGTATTAACCTTGTCATTTTGTTTTTGTTATTAACTTTGTTATTCTTGTTACTAATCTTGTTCTTGGTTTGTTCTTACTTGAGTTTTTCTATTAACATCTCTTTGTTATTTAGTTTCTTGTTTTCTTTTAGTTTGCATTCTTTTATTTCCATTGTTATTATTTTGATTTGTATTTCCATTGTTTTTGTTATCTTATTTGCATTTGTTAGCTATATTTGAATTGATAATCCTTTTCATTGATCATTGTTGTTTTCTTTGTAACGATCCTCGTGGGAACGATAATCGGACTTCCATAGTCTATATTACTTGAGACAACCGTATACTTGCGGGAATTGACAAACAAGTTTTTGGCGCCGTTACCGGGGAATCGGCGTACATAGAAATACTTGATTTTAAGGATTTTCAACTTTCATATAGCTTAGTTGCATTTTTATTCTTTCTTTTAGTTTTCATTGCGGATTCTATACATTTTCTTTGTTTGTATTTTCAGAGATTCCGCGATTGGAGCAAGGAAAGAAGAAAAGAGCAACTAAAGAATTCTAACTTAGGAATTTAAATTGCTTTCTTAGAAACTCTTGTATTAGGATTCATTTCAAGTTTGTAATAATTTTTTTTTTTTAAAGTTCATTTAAGTATTCAATGTATTGTAATAATTAAGAAGGAGGACGGTTGGACGATACCGTCGCAGCCCCCCCAAGTTCGTACACCGAAATTGGTGTCGGTGGCTTGGGTCGACTTCAACCGATCTTCCCCCAATTTAGTTTGGGAGGTGCGTATTTTGATACACCCACGCATCCCCCGTTAGTGGGTCAATTTTGTTGGTTGTTTGATTGTTTAATTGCTTTGTAGTGCTTAATCATTTTAAAATACACAAAGTAATTTGGAAAGCACACACTTAGTAAGGGCAATCATACCCCCAACAAGATAAGGATTGGATTTCATCACCATTTCCTTGCCCATAGGAACTCATTTTCCTCACTACTTAGGAATTCTTAGCCTTTAATAAAATTTGAGTAGAAACGTGACCATAGGACACGAGCTCATTAGGAGAAGACCATCAAAGGTTGTACCATTTGCGCTCCTTGACGGAAATCAGTGCCTAGAATAGCCTTGTCCCTTAAGGGAGACAGTTCATCTGTTCTAGGAGTTTGGTATTTAAGCGGAACCTTTGCCACGTGGATCGTGATCCCACCAATCCCCTGGGGGCTTGCCTGGCCGACTACGTTTCATAGGACCGGATTGGAGGCCTAGGTGTACTCTTCACAATTAGGAGCTGTCTAGCTTAATCTTAGGTAGCCTTAGTTAAGCATAGTTTGGTTTAAAAAAAAAAAAAAATCACTTTGTTTTGCTTGTTTGTGTTTAAGCATTAATCCTCCTTCATCTGAGCGGACCATCATTTTTGGAGTTGAGAGGTAGTTTATGCACAATTGGTTACGTGTACAGGGTCGTTTAGAGAACTTCGATTTATTTGATATCCCTGTGGAGAATTTTACGGACCCCATTGCCATTGAGGAAATGGCTGACGGAAACCCACAAACCCAACCCATGACTCTTAGGGAGTACATGTACCCAACCCGATCTACCCAGCCCTCATGCATCATCATACCTGCCACAAATGCCTCATTTGAGCTGAAATCCGGCTTAATCCAGATGTTACCAATTTTCCGAGGGGTGGAAAATGAGAACCCATATCAGCATGTGAGAGAGTTTGAGGAAATCTGTGGAACCATGAAGTATAACCATATGTCTGAAGAGGCCCTTAAGCTTAGGTTGTTCCCGTTCTCGCTGAAGGAGAAGGCAAAAGCATGGCTTTATGCCTTACAGGCTAATTCCATAAACACATGGGAGGGACTAGTCGAGGCCTTTTATAAAAAGTTTTATTCAAAACAGAAAACGGCCTTCATTAGACATACCCTGAACAGCTTCCACCAACTGGAGGGAGAAACCATGTATGAGTACATGGAAAGGTTCAAAGACTTATTGTTGCAATGCCCACATCACGGATTCGAAAAGATCCGACTAGTCCAAATCCTTTATGAAGGACTAAACTATCCCACTAAGACCATGGTGGAGTCTTTCTGCAATAGAGTATTCACTCAAAAGACAGCTGACCAAGCTTGGACATACCTTGAGGAGGTAGCTGAGAACACTCTCCAATGGGAACCTATCAGAGAGGATCCCAAAAGACCTATTGTTGCAGAAAGAAGGGGCATGCATAGAGTGGAACCCAAATTCGAGGCCGAAGCCAAGTTGGCCACGTTGACTAGGAGATTAGAAGCCCTTGAAATGAACCAAACCTGTCAGCAGACCACCCCAAAGACCCTGGAATCATTAAAGATGAGCCAAGCAGTTAGTGATCCTACTGCCCCACCCTGCACCAATTGTGGAGATTTTACCCATCTTGGATCCCAATGTAGAGCATTATTTGGTCAAAGTCAAAGTGAGAGTATGGAGGAGGTGAGTGCACTTTACCAGAATACTAGATATGAGCGGCCGAGGTATGATCCATATTCTAATACATACAATCCTGGTTGGAAGGATAATCCTAATTTTTCATGGACCAAAGGACAACACCAAGGAAACCCTTCTCAGCCAATGGCCCAGCATATGCCACCTCCGGGATACCAAAAGCCTCAAGTACCCCAAGTGTCACAGGGACCACCAATGGTCCAAGGTTATCAGAATCTTAATTCTCAGAATCAGCAGATAACTTCTCTAGAGGACACAATGAAAATGTTGGCCCAAAATACCCTCCAATTCTAGCAAAGCACTACTCAGAATTTGAATGCTAATACCCAGTCCATTGCCAAGCTGGAATACACTGTCAGCCAGTTGGCCAGGTCATTAGCTCAAAGAGACAAGGGTACCTTTCCAAGTCAGCCCGAAGCCAATCCCAAAGGCCAAACTTCAACAGGCCAGTTTGTTGTCCATGATGACAAGGGCAAAGTCCATGAGCAAATCAATGTAGTGCATGCAGTTACCACACGTAGAATGGCTGCAAGGGAGGTTGACACACTAGAAGAGGACCCTAGGTAATCTGAACGGACCCAAGTGAGGAGGGAGCATATAGTTTTGGAAAAAGAACCCGAGGAACCAAAGAAGGACCCAGAGCCTACTAAGGAACCTGAACAACCAATAGGAACTGCCTCACCGAGTGAGAATGAGCCCCCTCCTAAAACCTTTGTTCCCAAGGCCCCATACCCTCAGAGGCTAGGTAAAATGAAAAATAATGTCCAGTTGGATAAAATCCTTGAAGTGTTCAAGCAAGTGAGAATTAACATTCCACTGTTAGAAGCCATCCAACACATCCCGACTTATGCCAAAGTCCTCAAAGATTTATGCACATTCAAGAGAACAACCAATGTACCCAAAAAGGCCTTTTTAGCCCAGCAATGCAGTTCCATCATTACCACTTCGACCCCAATCAAATACAAGGACCCTGGGTGTCCTACAATTTCTTGTCAAATAGGGGATCATCACATAGAACAAGCTTTATTGGACTTGGGTGCGAGTGTCAATCTGCTCCCGTATTCGATATACGAGGAGTTAGGTTTGGGGGATCTGAAACCGACAAAGGTGACCTTACAACTAGCTGATGCTTCAGTTAGGTACCCCAAAGGTGTTGTTGAAGATGTTTTGATCAAGGTAGGTGAGTTTGTTTTCCCGGTGGACTTTGTAGTCCTTGATACCCGACCACCAATTGGAAATATCGTGAAAATCCCGGTAATTTTAGGGAGACCATTCCTTGCCACTTCCAATGCCCTGATTAATTGTCGAAATGGTGTGATGCACCTATCGTTTGGGAATATGACAGTCCAAATAAACATTTTCAACGTTGGCAAGCAACCCAGAGATGAGAGTGATTCTGAAATTTGTGAGGTGAGTTACCTAGAGGAGCTTATTGAGAATGTAGGATCACAGTTAGTTTGTGAGGACCCATTAGAGGCTTGTCTTGCATATTTTGGAGGTATCATTGATGTTGAGAAAAGCATTAAAGAAGTAAATGCGTTACTGGATTCTGCCCCTGCATTTGAGAGGAGTCAATGGCAACCTAAGCCAGAGATCTTGATTCCATCGGCTGCCCCACCTGTTCCATCAATTAAAGAACCACCCAAGCTCGACCTAAAACCACTACCTGACACCCTCAAGTATGTGTTTTTGGGCCCAGCTGAGACCCTCCCTGTCATTATAGCCTCAGACCTGGAAGAAGTCCAGGAACAACAATTGATTGAGATCCTGAAGGATCACAAAAAGGCTATAGGTTGGACGATTGCAGATATAAAAGGAATAAGCCCATCTGTGGTTCAACATCGGATCCATTTGGAAGAAAATGCAAAAACTTCAAGAGAACCACAGAGGCGTCTTAATCCATCAATGAAGGATGTCGTAAGAGTGGAGGTTCTGAAACTGTTGGATTCAGGTATCATTTACCCTATTTCGGACAGCTCATGGGTGAGCCCAGTCCATGTTGTGCCCAAAAAGTCTGGGATAACTGTTGTAAAGAGTGAGGGGAACGAGTTAGTGCCCACAAGGACCCAGACGAGCTGGCGAGTGTGCATTGACTATAGAAAGTTGAACTCAGCCACCCGTAAAGACCATTTCCCCCTCCCATTTATGGACCAGATGCTTGAGAGACTAGCTGGTCATGCCTTTTATTGTTTCCTTGATGGATACTCCGGCTATAATCAGATACCCATAGCACCCGAGGACCAGGACAAGACAACTTTTACATGTCCTTTCGGTACATTTGCCTACCGGCGCATGCCTTTTGGGTTGTACAATGCACCTGCGACATTTCAAAGGTGTATGATGAGCATATTTTCGGACATTGTCGAGCGATTCTTAGAGGTGTTTATGGACGATTTTTCGGTCCATGGGAGTAGTTTCCAAGAATGTTTGCATCACCTGAGCCTTTTTTTAGTGAGATGTCAAGAGAAGAATCTTGTTTTGAATTGGGAAAAGTGTCATTTCATGGTAAAAAGAGGAATTGTCCTGGGCCATGTTATTTCTGAGAATGGTATCGAGGTTGACAAGGCCAAAATTGATCTCATTTCCAACCTGCCACCGCCAAAAACGGTGAAGGATATCAGATCTTTCTTGGGCCATGCAGGTTTTTATAGACGGTTCATTAAGAATTTTAGCAAGATAGCTGCACCCTTGAGCAATCTGTTATCTAAGGATGTATCTTTTGTCTTCAATGAACCTTGCCTACAAGCATTTGAGCAATTGAAACAGGAGTTGACCTCTACCCCGATAATAAAGTCACCTAATTGGACAATTCCCTTCGAACTCATGTGTGACGCTTCTGACCATGCTCTTGGGGCTGTGCTAGGACAGAGAGTGAACCAATCGCCCCATGTCATTTATTATGCCAGTCGGACCTTGAATGACGCTCAGCTGAATTACACAACCACAGAGAAAGAGCTGTTAGCTGTCGTCTTTGCCCTGGAGAAGTTTAGACCCTACCTGATTGGGTCTAAGGTCATAGTTTACACCGATCATTCGGCCCTTTGGTACCTGTTGATGAAAAAAGATACGAAAGCCCGTCTGATTAGGTGGATTCTCTTGTTACAAGAGTTTGACCTTGAGATTCGGGACAAGAAAGGTTCTGAAAATGTTGTAGCTGACCATCTCTCCCGATTACCTACGGAAATCGAGCATGAGAGCATCCCTTTGAGTGAAAGTTTCCCCGATGAACAGTTGCTGAGTGTCTCCCATTTCCCTTGGTTTGCGGATATTGTTAACTACCTGGTCACTGGACAGATGCCCGATCACTGGTCCAAACAGGATAGGTCCAAGTTTTTGTCTGAGGTTAAGCATTTCTTCTTTGATGACCCATACCTGTTCAAGTACTGTCCAGATCAGATCATTAGGAGATGCATTTCGGAAAAGGACTATTTAAGTGTGATATCCTTCTGCCATGACCACGCTTGTGGTGGGCATTTTAGTTCTAAGAAGACTGCTGCAAAGGTGTTGCAGTGCGGATTTTACTGGCCCACCCTTTTCAAGGATTGTCACACGTTTTGTTTGCACTGTGAGCGTTGCCAGAAATTAGGCAGAATTACGCGGAGGAACATGATGCCCTTAAATCCGATGCTTATTGTGGAAATTTTTGATGTCTGGGGCATAGACTTCATGGGTCCATTTCCGAGTTCCTTCGGCAACTTATACATTTTGCTTGGTGTAGATTATGTCTCCAAATGGATAGAGGCGATTCCAACCAGAACAAATGATCGTCACGTGGTTATTAAATTTATTAAAGAAAACATCTTTTCTAGATTTGGTACCCCCAGGGCGATTATCAGTGATGGTGGGAGTCATTTTTGTAATAGCACCTTCGAGAATCTGATGAAAAAATATTCTATCACTCATAAGGTTGCTACTCCATATCATCCACAGACTAGCGGACAGGTGGAAGTGTCTAATAGGCAAATAAAGCAAATTTTGGAAAAAACAGTCAATCCTACCCGGAAAGATTGGTCTTTAAGATTGACAGACGCTTTATGGGCTTATCGGACTGCTTATAAGACCCCGATCGGAATGTCTCCATATCGATTGGTGTTTGGGAAAGCATGTCACCTGCCAGTAGAATTGGAGCATAGTGCTTACTGGGCCATCAAAATGTTCAATTTTGATTTAGCTAAAGCCGGTAACCTACGCAAGCTGCATCTCAATGAGTTGGAGGAACTTAGAAATGACGCCTATGAGAATGCCAAGATTTATAAGGATCGGATGAAGAGAAACCACGATCAATCTATCTTGAGGAAATCCTTTGAACCGGGCATGAAAGTTCTTCTGTATAATTCTCGCCTGCATCTTTTTCCAGGAAAACTAAGATCACGTTGGACTGGACCCTTCATTGTGCGTACTGTCTATTTTCATGGGGCAGTTGAGATTGAGAACCCCAAGAATGGGGATGTTTTTAAAGTCAATGGTCAGAGGTTGAAACCTTTTCTAGAGCTTAAGGACAAGGATGTTGAAGAGACTCTTGTTCAGGACCCTGTGTATGTTGCATAAGTAATTTTCAGGGTCATGTCGGGCTGACAAAGTGAAACTTAGCGTTGGTTGGTAGGCAGCCCAATATTCATTTTTGCATCAACCCATGGTAAGGCGTTCCATTTTTTTTTTTTTTTTTTTTTTTTTCTTTTTTTTACTTGTCCATTTATCATTTCACATTGCATATCATTGAGGACAATGTTTGATTTAGGTTTGGGGGTGTGGTACTACATTGCACACATGTATTTGCCTGTAAATATTAAAAAAAAAAAACTTTATTTTTAATTTAAAAAAAAAAGAAAAGAAAAGAAAAATTAAAAAAAAAAATTCCATAGGATTTTAGCTTGTTAATAAATTTCGAAATCTTAGTTTACCATACTATCCAAATTCAAAAAAAAAAAAAAAAAAAGTGTCACAAAATCAAGTCTTGGAAAAAATTATTGCACATTTAGCCACATGAGTGTAGTCCAAGTGAAGAGTGGGCACATCTGAGTGACCCTGACAAATCACTAGTGGAGACTTAACCAATTGAGTGTAGAGCCTTTCTATTCCTCCATGGTAAGGACTCTTCTGCGCTAATTCCGAGTAGAATGAAGAGCTACTCAAACTCGTAGTTTTCGGCACATTTCTTTTATCTCATTAGTGCCTATTTCTTTCCAACCATTAGTGCCTATTTCTTTCCAACCATTGAGGGTATTACCAAAATTGCGAACTAACCTTGACTTGTAGCTTGTGAGCACCTTTCTAGACCTGGTAAAGTGATGATAGGCAATCTAAAATTAAAACTCCATGGCCATTAAAAACCTACCCATAAAAACATTTCCATAGTAACCCTTTTTGAGCCATTATCCTTTATACATTTTTCCTTAAAAATTCCCAAAGCTTCTTTACCCAAATAAAAAGCCTTCAACCCATTGTTTTTGAGAAGTGTAAGAAAAGGATGAGGAAAGAAGGAAGTGTGCATTGTTGATACTTCACATGATCTATCCAAGGAAAAAGTCTTCTCGAAAAAAAAAAAAAAAAAGAAAAAAAAAAAAAAGAAAAAAAAAAGAGAGAAAAAAAAAAAGTGAAGTCGATTCGAAGAAAAATCCCTCAAAGAAAACTTAAGACCTTACATTCTTATAAACTCCAAAACCTCATTTTCCATCTTTTACCAAACCCTTTCCCCTAACCCCATTACAACCAATAAAAGACCTATTGGATTTCAGGAAAAGTTAGGATGTTCAACAAGTGAGAAGTTGAGTGAGCATTTTCACCCTCAGTTAAATGGTTGTTCTTTCCATGAGATAAATTCTCCAAAAATTCCACATTTTCAAAAAATATGTGAGTCCTTTTGCTTTGCCAATACTCACATATAGAGTGATAAGTTAGAAAATCTTCGCAATTTTATTTCCGAGAGTATGACTGTGAGGCTGATGTCAAAATGAATGGATTTAGCAGGCGATCAAAGTTGTGTTTTCTCAAAACCCAAAACCGCACAAGTGTTGGCTAAACTCACTCAAATACACTCCGGGACTTGAGCATCATGGAAAGATTTTTGACAATTGGATAGTATTCTAAACTCGCTCTCATTTTTATTAGCTTGCTAAAAACCCGAGGATATAAATAAAAAGAATTTTGTGGGATTTATTTACTGAAAACCCTCACGAGACAAAACTCGTCCACTAGGGGAAACTTAGGGGTTTAAATGGCTTGTTGCATGAGCTAAGTGCAACCGCGATTCCTGCGAAAGTGAGTTAGGATTTTTTATCATTTTCTGCATATAGTTAGTTTTCTTTTATTTTGCTTGGGACTAGCAAAATGTAGGTTTGGGGGTGTGATGAGTTCACAAAAATACATTTTCATAGTATTATTTTATGAATTTTGAAAGATAAAAGAACTCAAAACACTATTTTTAGTAGAAAAACAATAAATTTCTTCCCCATCATGCTTTGCTCATATCTTTCCATTATAGATGGTCATTTGTATGCATTTATATAACTTCTAATGGCTTCTATACAAAATATGTTCAAAAATACTCTCAATTATGTTGACTTCTTTTTGTAGGTGTTAATTGAAGATTAATTTGAAGATTAAAGTTGAGATTCAAGAGTTAAAGAGAGTAAGGATAAGTTTGGAAGACAATTGGATGAAGAAATGACAAAGTTAGGCCAATAATAAGAAGAAAAATGAAAGACCTGGGTTGGTATTTTGACCATATCTTTTTACTCGGGTGTCCGATTGAGGTGATCTCAGAAGTATTGGAAAGCTTGTTCTAAGATCTACAAATCATATTTCACAACATTTTTTCCAATTCGGATGTTTCGGGGGTCAAAATCGCACATCAATTTGGGACCTATTTTCTAACATGGGATCACATTCATATGTTCATATTTCCATACTTGTGAAGTCCCACATTGGAAAGAAACCAAAATAGAGCAAGGCAAATGTATCTATATAAGGAGGGGAGCTCTAAGCATTAGAAACACAAGCAAGGAGAGCCTCCTCCTCTTTACTTAAGCTTTTCATGTAATTGAGAGCAAATTGTAGAGAGAAAGTGAGGAAAGCCTTGTAAAATTTGAAGATTTGTAATGAAAGCTTTATCTTCTTCAATGGGTGGCTAATCACTTGATTGGATCTTCTGGATGAAGCTAAGTTAATACTATTCCTTTTGCTTATGCTCTTAATTTCTTTTGTTTATGTGCTTAACATGCTAGAATAGATTTTTCTTTATTGCAATGTGCTACCTTCCATGCTTATTTTATTTCTTAGCATTCTTTTTACTATCTATGCTTAGGTTTGATAAATCATGCTTAGGAGTTAATATCTTTTGATGGTTTATGCTTACTTTTGATAGATAGTCATTAGGAATCTTTTCTTTTATGAAGGGAAGAAAATCTTAGCTATTAGAGTGTTAATTTCTATCTTTGAGTTTTAAAGTTATATTTTCCAAATCTAAGCATTGATTTGTCATTAGATTTGAGTCTTTGTTTGGGAAAAGATAAGAGCATTAGTATTGGATTAGTGTTACTTAGTGGATTCTAGATGATTCAATCTATCAATTAGTATTGTTTCTTGCTTATTTTACTCACTTTAGTTAGATTCTATTCACATTCTCACACATTTATTCACTTATGTTAATTCTCACACTCCATTTATCTATTCACACCATCAATTTCACATTTGATTTTACACTTTTAGCACATTTCTTTTTATGTCTATCCACTCATTTTCTATCTTGTTCTCCTTATTAGTTAGTTGTCATGGATGCTTTTAGTTTCTTTTTATCTTGATCTTGCACTTATTTTCACACACTTATTCACTTGATCTATCTAGCATTTCTTTATTGTTCTTGTATTAACCTTGTCATTTTGTTTTTGTTATTAACTTTGTTATTTTTGTTACTAATCTTGTTCTTGGTTTGTTCTTACTTGAGTTTTTCTATTAACATCTCTTTGTTATTTAGTTTCTTGTTTTCTTTTAGTTTGCATTCTTTTATTTCCATTGTTATTATTTTGATTTGTATTTCCATTGTTTTTGTTATCTTATTTGCATTTGTTAGCTATATTTGAATTGATAATCCTTTTCATTGATCATTGTTGTTTTCTTTGTAACGATCCTCGTGGGAACGATAATCGGACTTCCATAGTCTATATTACTTGAGACAACCGTATACTTGCGGGAATTGACAAACACTTACTACAACAAGGCACAATCGCTTCTGCAAAACTTTGACATTTGCAACATCACCCACATTCATAGAGGTGAAAACATCCGTGCAGATGCCCTGGCTGGACTTGCCGCATCAATGGCAATTCAAGAAGGGGAAAACATGCAAATTACAGTGTGTGAGAGAAGGATCCTCCCTCCTCTTAACACACACCAAGCAGTTGCTGAATGCCACCGAGTGGTTGGAAGTCGGATCTCTATCCTTCAAACTTCAATCGGCGACTGGAGGGATCCGTTCATTGATTACACTATGTTCGGAATCCTACCTGAAGATCCAAAAGAATGGGTAAGCATCCAAAGGCGAGCCCCAAACTTTCATTTGGATATCCCTTCAAAGATCCTTTACAGGAAATCCTTCAATGGAGTACTCCTACGCTGCTTGTCACAACAAGAAGCCGAAGAAACACTCAAAGAAGTTCACGCTGGTCTTTGTGGAGCTCATCAGGCTGGTCCCAAGCTCTACGACCAAATCAAAAGGTTGGGTTACTACTGGCCTACGATGGTACCCGACGCAATGCAATTTGCTAAGCGCTGCCAACAATGCCAAGTTCATGGAGACTACATTTACATGCCTCCAGAATGGCTGCATCCTACAGCAATCTCATGGCCTTTTGAAGCATGGGGCATGGACATCATAGGTCCTATCTCTCCCCCTTCAAGCAAAGGTAATCGCTTCATCTTCGCCGCTACGGATTATTTCTCCAAGTGGTCAGAAGCATTTGCGTTCAACGAAATGAAGACCTCATCAGTTCTTCAGTTCCTGCGCACCAACATCATTTGTCGTTTCGGCATACCCAAAAGATTCGTCCATGATAACGGACCACAATTCCGGGATCATCGATTCTACAGGTTTTGCAACAAATACAAAATCCAAAGCTATCCTTCGACTCCATACAATCCGGCAGCAAACGGATTAGCAGAAGCCTTCAACAAGACACTCTGCAAAATCCTCAAGAAAATGGTCTCTAGTCACAAAAGAGACTGGAGCGACAAACTGTCTGAAGCTTTGTGGGCCTATCGAACCACCGTTCGAGGACCAACCCATAGCACACCATTCTCCTTGGTCTATGGATGCGAAGCTGTCGTGCCCCTAGAGGTACAAATTCCTTCTCTGAGGGTATCTCTACAAAACGACATGACTCAAGAAAGCAATGCGAAATTACGACTTCATGAGCTGGACAATCTCGATGAGAGACGGCTCGAAGCTCGACAAAGCATTGAACTTTACCAAGCACGCATGGCAGGATCTTTTGACAAAAGGGTCCGGCAACGCGCCTACAAAAAGGGTGACTTGGTTCTTGCGGTAAAAAGACCAATGGTCTTCGAACACAAATCCAAAGGCAAATTTGAACCAAAATGGGAGGGACCCTACATCATCGACAAGGTCTTCTCCAATGGCGCATATGCCCTCCTAAACATGCAAGGCGACAGATGTATGCTGCCTATCAACGGCAAGTTCTTGAAGCGGTACTACCCTTGAAGACTTACCCAACTGGGTAAGAGCAATGCCTGTATGGCCAAAACTTGTTCTCAGGTACTCGCTCGTCAAACCCACTCTCTTTAGAATTTTCATATCAAATGTCAAAATTTCTAGAGATTCAAAAACAATGCTTACTTTTATCGTTTCATTGTTCAAAAACAAAAAAATCCAAGTTTAGGAGCCTCTCCCTGACTTGACCAAAACTTTCGATCCTTGAACCAAAATTCATGGTTTGAAACAAAAATCCGGATTCAGGGATTTCCACCCTAGTCCACCTTACCTTTTACCACCAAATGGTTTTAGGTCAAAATTTACGACCCTCGTGTCTTTAAACAAAAAAAAAAATGGTTTTTCAAAAACCGCGGGGAAGTGACACTTAGTCGATACTCGCAAAACTCAAAAAATCGGAAGGATGCGAACCCCATTCGATACTTCCAAAACCTAAAATCGTGGAGACACAACATTTCAGTTGATATCCACAACCCAAATTTCAAAGGTTCGAGAAAACCTCTAAAATCGTGGAGACGCAACATTTCAGTTGATATCCACAACCCAAATTTCAAATGGTTCGAGAAAACCTCAAATTTCAAAAATCGCGGAGAAACGACATCAAGTCAGTACCCGTAAAACCAAAAGTTTTGGGAAAAGCAGGGAAGCGACGCTTAGTCGATATTTGCACCCCAATTCGCGAGGAAGCGACATTCCATCGATACTTGCAAAACCTAACCCGCGAGGAAGTGACATTCCATCAATACTCGCAAAACCGAATGAGCAAGGAAGCGACATTCCATCGATACTTGCAAGACCATTCAGCGGGGAGGCGACATTTAGTCGATACCTGCATTTTGAAAGCCAAAAATCTGGCTATAAACGCCAAAACCTAGCTCTTTTGCCAAAAACCGGCTATCAATGCCACCAAATTCGGCTATAAATGCCACACAAAAAAAAAAACCTGACTCTCATGTCAAAACCGGCTATAAATGCCACAAATCGGCTATCAATGCCACGAAAAATTGGCTTTCACGCCGACAAACCAAAACTTGGCTTTCAAAAAACCCGGCTATCAATGCCACCAAACCGGCTATAAATGCCACAAATTGGCTATCAATGCCACCAAACCGGCTATAAATGCCACAAATTGGCTATCAATGCCACCAAACTGGCTGTAAATGCCACAAAAATCCGGCTTTCATGCTAAATTTGTTTCCCCTACCAAAACAATCATTTGACAAAGGATTTTCACAAAATGACAAAGCTTTTGATCAAATCCCATTTAGCAATTGCTTTCATCACAAAAAGATTTCAGTGAGCGTAGGGAAAACAAAAAAAAAAAGAGAGTACCAAAAAAAATACATGTGGTACCAAAAAAAAGGAAAGTGTTCACAAGCACTACAAAAAAAAAAGTACCGAAAAAATACATGTGGTACCAAAAAAAAGAAGAGTAGTTTCTGCTATAAAAAAATCAGGAGCTCAGCCAAAAATGGTCTCCAGCCAAAACTTCAACTCCTCAAGCAAATTTTTGGCCTCAGCCGTCAGAGTTTCCAAGGCACGCTTCTTCAGGAACTTGCCATGAGATGCTGGCGAATGCCATAACCCTTCTTTAATACCGGGAAGCTCTTCCCCAGCAGTTTGCCATCGTTCGTTTTCTAGAGTCCTCCTCTCGAGAACTTGACCGGCATCTGCGACCCCGCGAATCAGAGTACTCTCCCTGTCACGAGCCTCTGTTATAACAGTCCACTTAGCATCAACTTGTGCCTTCAATTGCTCGAGATGCTTCCTGGCCATTTCGACCTCTCCATCAAGGATGTCAAGGTCGCGCTTTAATCCAAGGATGACTAGCTCTTCCTTATTCTTCTCTCGGACTACCTGCTTCCTGCTCTGTGTACCCTCATTCAGGTCAGACTTAGCCTTATCAGCAGGGTCCAAGAACATCTCCTTGAAGAATTGGTCGTCAAGGAAATCCATGGTCTCAAACCACTTGTCACCCAGTGCAATGATCCTATCAACGATCGCCCTGGCACCTGTGACATCCAGACCAACCTCTTCGGTGTCAGTCAGAATCTCCTGTACATGTGGGATCATGCCAAATCCTGCCTCCAAGTGTCCAGAAAGGAGAGTCTTGATCCAAGAACTCAAAACCCGAGCCAGCACCTTCTTCGCAAATTGAAGAGACGAACTGGATGAAGATTCACCCTTCTCCGTTGATCGGCTGGTCATGTCATGTCCCATTGGAAGAGTAACAAAAGAACTCTTTCCACTTGGAGCCACTGGAGAGGGAATCTCAACACTAGGCATCTCCTCAATCATGTCAGAACTGGTCTCTACCTCCGGATCGACCTCTGGCATCCCTTGCTCTGGTTCTGAAGAAAGCGATGGACTCTCTTCTGTCACTTCAAAACCTGCAAATGAAACACAAAAAGGTATGAATATGATCCTGTTAAAAAAAAAAAAAAAACCATCAGGGTCATCACTACAAAGTACCTTCTTCGACGACTGGCGGAACACTCTCTTCCTCCATGAACTCATCGGAAGCATCATCAACATTTGCGTCCATTGATGGTTCAAAGTCATCGGAATCCTGTGGCAAGTCAGCTGACAAGAAAAATGTTAGCAAATCAAGTCGCAGGCACAAAAAAAGAGAAAGCGAAGGAAGTCATACTAGTCGGAGATTCCGGAGTCATTCCAGAGTCCCTCGGTTCTTCTTCAGATGCCATAACCGGCTCCATCACCGCCTCATCGGTCGGAACCTCAGGCATCGCCAAGTCTTCATCCTCTACTAAAAAAAAAAAGAGCAGCAGCAGGGTGAAAAAACAAATCAGTACATGGAAAACCCCATGAAAGAAGCAGAAAAAGAAAAAGGAAGAATCATACCTTCATCAATGGTCTCTTCTCCACGGCTCCTCTTCTCTGGAGGCTCGTCGACAGCCTCTGGCACTTCCTCGTTGATGGTAAGAGGGATTTCCATGTCAGGAGAGTCCTCATGTGGCCCCTCGCTGCGATGATGACTCCTCCTCTTCCTACCTCTACGGGTTCGCTTCCTAGAAGAACCCGCCCCACTATCAGAGTCAGGTTTCTCACTTGACTCCTCACTGGATGGTCTGCTTTTGCCAGTAGACTCCACGGAAGCTCGTCTCTGTGCCGCTTGCATCCAAGCGTCGATCTCAGCTTCCTCCTGTTCTAGCTGCTCCAAAGCCTCATCAGGTACTTCCCGAACAGCTTCAGAACCAATGACGCCCTGGTCACCGAGAAAGCCTATCTTGTACTTCTCTCCAGAAAGGAAGGCCCAAACTTCCTCTCGCCGGACGCCATCCGACTTCCCAATGCCTTTTCCAGAAGACAGCTTTACATCAAGCTCCTTCTTGGAAAGCCCCCGATATGCCAAAAAGCTCTCCGCGAACCACTTCGTGAAGCCGGTAGTTCGGAAAGTCGACAGCTCAGAATAAGAAATCGTGGCAGTAGTGTCTTCAGCACTATAGAAAGCCCATGCATTTCTGCCATCCTGCAAACCCCCAAAACGCTTCACCATACTCGAAGGCGCTCCAACAACGCCTTGAGAGAAGCCCAACTGAACTGCAAAGCGAGAAGGTACATACGGCTGGATGTCGACGAAAAGATGTCTACGGTACACCATCGTGCCGACTCGTATGCTGAAAAGCCACTCCTTCTCTGCATTGGTCAAAGAGTAATGCCTTCCCGACCCTGCTCTGGTAGAGTCTCGGGAGGCACCAAAATCAAAAGCCTTCTTCCGCAACTCCGGAGAAAGCTTAACTGAAGACTGCCCCATCTCGACGTCCCTGAACCGTCGGATCCTCATGCGGGCAAACAAAAGTGATTCGGATACGGCTTTTCCCTTAGCCAATCGAATCATCAGAGGATCATCATCCTGTACAGCACCCAGCTGGTGGAAGCCAGGACAGTGGTATACAAACCACGAATAAAAGATATGGGCTGAAAATACCCTATTCATAGGGAGCCCAAGCCGAACCAAAAAAGCAACAGCTTGCAGTTCGGTACACAGGTAGGAGTAAAGAGCAGGTACCAAAGCCAGCCGCTCTCCAAACGCCATCTGACAAGCCGGAAAAATACAATGCGGCCTGATGTGCGTCCCATCTCCACCAGCAAAAATAGCCTCACCTAGCCAATAAGTGAGGTAAATAACGAGATCTCTCCGCAGTGCAATGTCAGAACAAATTACATCTGCACCTGCGAAGAAGTCTTTCAACTCTTCTTGCATGGCGGAAGCCTTCTTCCGATCCTCCAGGGTCATGCTGTCAGAAGACTCTTTGCTGTCAAAGAAGTTGAAGAATGAAGAGCCATTACTCTTCCAACTGCTGGACCTGACTTTCGAGCCCTCCTTAAAAAAATCATAGAAGGTGACGAGCTGAAAGTATAGGAGCCTGAACTCCTCTGACTGCTCCTCAAGGACGCTGTTAATCGGCATGAACTCCTCGTAGACTTTGCCAAGGATGGGCAATCCGGTGATGGCGCTCAACTCCTTCAGAGAAAAACCAATCTCACCATTCGTTACAACGAAGGTATTGGTCTGAGGGAGGAAAGACTCCAACATAGCCATGAAGGCATCGTCGGAAAAAGCCACGGTCTCCCTAAAAGTGCGGACCGCATCAAATATCCCGGCTTCCTTCAAAATGATGCCACCAATCAGCAGGACGCGATCAGTCCACGACTTCCAATCGGAGTCAACACTGAAACGGCCACGAAGTCGAAAAGGCTTCACCCAAGTACTGCCGTCACCGCTGAAAACGCCAAGGCCCACCGGTCTCAAATCGACCGACGGATAATCAGAGCCCTGGTAGCCGCTGGCTGGCATCAACACGTCCATACGGACAGGTGGCTTCTCCGCAAAACCGGAAGGTCCACCAACAAAAACCCCGGTCTTGATCACACTGGTCCTCTTCACCCAGCTCGGAGGATCTTCCCTCTTAGGGCACGTGGGAGAAAGGCTCAGGATCGAGATGGTCCGGTCAAAAGACGACTGGGTAGAAATAGTTCTCTCCTCACCATCTACTGTGTAAGAGAACTGAAAACATCTCCTTTGGTATGTCAAGTCGTCAGGGACTGCATCTCCAAAGAAGAAGGTAGGCTTGGGCAAAACCCTCAGATCGTCCATAACCCAAGGACGGTTGCTTACCATGATCTTATAGAACTCCTCATCCTTGAGAGCGATCAATCGCTGCCTCATCTCATCTCTGTTGAGAGAGTCGCACTCTTCAAGATTTCTTTCCACAAACTGGACCTTCTCCCAGGCCTGCTGAACGGCCACATTAGAAGATCTGGCGGATCGACGAGGTACCCTTGTAGCAAGCTCTTTACCCTTGTTCGTTCTGGAGGAACCACCTGCAAAGGTTGGAAAAGAAGAAAAAAAAAGATCATCATCAAAATGACAGGATTTCGCTAAAAGACAATCTGGTGAAATTTTGGCATGGTTCCGGGGCAATTCCGAAGAAAAGGGAAATACCCCGAAAGAAATAGAAAGTTTTGAAGATGGGCTCAAGATCGCTGCGAGCTCCGAAACTCCAAACTTTCGAAACCTCAAAATCTCCGCAAAATCAAGAAGGGCTCAACATCGGTGCGACCTCCAAATTCCCAAATTTGCAAAGATTTTCAGGTATGCTATCATGCTCAATCCACAAAAAGTACATGCATGAACATCTAGATTTGCATAAAAAAACGCATTATCATGATGAGCACAAAAAAAAAGAAACTTTCTCAAAAAAAAAAAAAAAAAAGAGAGAAACTTTCTTTTTTTACCATCCTATTCTCTACATGGAGTTTTCTTGAAAGAAAAAGAGAGAAAACTTACTTGAAGCCATTGATGGAGAAGAAGAAGGAAAAAGCTTGAAAGATCCTTGAAGAAGAAGAACTCTTGGTCTTGGAGCTCTCTTAAGATTGTTGCAAAAGAAAGCAATAAGAGCAAGAGATCTAGCCTCCTCCTTACTTTTATAGAAGAGAGCAAATCAAAGAAGGAAACAAAAAAGAAAGGTAAGTGCTACTAATTAGTAACCTTACCAAAAGAGAAGGAATTAGAAAGATTCTTTCCCAAAAAGAAAGATGTCTTTGAGAGATATTCTCCCAAAATCAATCAATGAGAGATTCTCTCCAACAAAATAGGAGATTGGAGATTCTTTCCCAAAAAGAAAGATACCTTGAGATATTCTCTCCCAAATTAAGGGAAGATGAGAGATTCTCTCCCATAAAGATATTTTTAGATATTCTCTATCCAAATGAGATATCTTTAGATATTCTTTACAAAAATGGCCCCACATGAGATCTAAGCCATCCTAAAAAGCTTAAGGTCCCATGGGCTAGCCCATATGAGCCAGGTTTGACCACCTAGGCACTAAAAAAAAAAAAAAATGGGCTTTTAGTCAGGAAAAAAATCCCTCTTACCAAGAGCATACAAAAATGGTTCCATGCCTCTTTTGAGTTGATTGAACCATACAAAAATTCCAAGCCCCATGAGCTTCCAAAAATCAAACCATCCAGCCTCATATACCAAATTGAGCCAAAATCTTGAAATTGACATTCCACAAAAATCCAAACCACTCCAATGGACCCACACAGTCCCAAAGAGTGACCAAAAACCAAATCCTGGTCCCCTAACTTGCCACATACAGCTTGTTAGGTCACAAGACCAAAACCAAAAACCAAATCATGATCCCCCAACTTGCCACATACAGCTTGTTGGGTCACAAGGTCAAAACCAAAACCCGATCCCCTAACCTGCCATATATAGCTGGTTAGGTCACAAGATCAAAAACAGAAACCCAAATCCACATCCCTAATGTCATCTTCAAAACTTTGCCTCGAGATGGTGTGTGATTCCTTTTACTACCATAAAATTCCCCTGGAAGCTCAAAGGCTACTCTACCAAAGGAAAGATTGCTCAAAGACTCTTGGTCAAGACACAAGCCCTCCTTCAAAAATCTCTTCGAGGCACATCGACTACAAAAGTCAAGCAACTCGTCGCTGTACCTCGAGAGGGCATTTGTTGACACCAAAAATGTCACTTTGCCTCTTCAACATCAAGAAAGCTGCATGAAGTCGCAACCTGCCATAAATAGGCAATGCAACTTCTCCAAAAAATCAAATCTTGTCAGAATCAAACAAAAACTGCAAGATCCTTCAAGTAGCCAAGAGAAGGGTACACATGAAGTTTCGGGCCATTTCGACAACATTTGGCCTAACTTCACTTCTCCGACAGCTAAACAGGAGCTCTCGGCGGCGACCGCATCGGAGACATCAAATTCCCGATCAGAGCCTGTGGATGATCTCAAAATGCATCCAAAAGGCTCCATGCCAAATTTCAAGTCAAACCGACAACGTTTGACCCTCCATCAATGCTCGAGCAGTAAAATCAAGCCTCCCGGCGGCGGGAACCACCGAAGCCTTCGCTCATCAAACCAAGTGTATGAGTGGCTTCAACATGCTTCCAAAAGGCTGCACGTCGAATTTCAGGTCATTTCGACAACGTTTGACCAGGTTTCGACGCTCCGAAAGAAAATCAAGCCTACCGGCGGCGGAGCTCCCCGGGACCATGGTTTCCAAGACAGAGCCTGTGGATCATCTCAAAATGACTCCAATAGGTTCCCTGTCAAATTTTAGGTCAATCGGACATCGTTTGACCGCACATCAACGCTCGGCATTTTCCCCGCAGCAAAATCAAGTGAAGCATCGATTGGACCCAAAACGACTTCAAAACTCAAACAAAAGCCTATGGTTGGTCTTATTTATTGCTCAGGAGGCTTCACCTCAAATTTCAGGTCATTCCGACATCGTTTGACCAAGTTTCAGCTTCTGGCAGAAAATCAGCAGCTCTACGCGACAAAGTCTTCGGCTTTCCCGGAAAATTGGAAAATTTTCACTCTAAAAATCCAAGGATTCTCATCAGGTTTTCTACAGGGAAATCAAGCCAATAAATGAGAAAAAATGTCAGGAAAAATACAGAAGAAAACGGCGACGAAAAAGACCGCAAAACGGACCAAAAACGGGGGAAAAACCCCCAGGGTCGCCCGCGACCCTGGCCCATGGTCGCCGGCCCATGGTCGCCGGCGACCATGGAAGTCCGGGTCACCGGATTTTCCGCCGGTGACCTGTTTTTCCGTCCTTTTTCGCGTTTCGCGTACTTTGGCCCCTGTGGTTTCCTGAAAATGTGATTTTTAATGCTTGAAATTGACTCATATCCGACGAAATCTCGGATCCACCGTCAAAAGGATAAAATCATCAGTGATCGCTCCAAGATCGCCAACCGGTCGACCAAAAAAGTGCTCTTTCTGTCCGACCGATCGAGAAATCGACAAGACAGATGTCACCGGCCCGCTCTTAGCTATCAATGCCTGAAGTTACATGTTCATCCGATGTCGATCAGCATGAAGATCCATCGATGATCATCGCCAGAAGAATTCCAGAAGACACGGCATGGCCCGCGACTCTTCAACTGCTCGGCGACCAATTAATGTGGTTAATTGGCTAGCTTTATGGCAGTCATTAACTCATTCTATTGGACGGCCCAATCAGAAGCAAGCATTCGGGAGTTACAAATCAAGAGATTCATGGCACTTAAACCTTGAAACTCCTCCCATCATGGCGATTAAATGCCCTTAATCTCCATCGGCCAATCAGATTCAAGGAAAAAGGAGTTACAAAATCAAGAAATAAATCTTGTAACTCCTCCCATTAAAGCCATTAAAGCCCATAAACTCTCCTAAATGGCTACCAAAAGCCTATAAATAGGAGAGCATTCCATTGAAATCAGGATCAGAAAACTTCAAAAAGCGCCACAGATCCAGAAATCTGAGAGAAAGAAAAAAAGAGAAAAACTCTGCTGAAGTTCTGCACCGGCCACCACTACAAGGTGACAAAAGTCCCTTGGGGGGCACCCCCCCAAGGTCCTTGCCTTCTCCCGCTACCTTCAATGGCTTAGACATGGCTTTTCAGCCCGTCTACTTAGCTTTTTATTGGACATAGGACCTTCTCTTAGTCTTTGTCCTCAAAAAATCTGAGGTTATAGCCAAGCCAAGCGAATCAAGAGCATCCTCTGTTCTCATCTGCATGGATGATGGCGAAGCCCACACATGGCTTGCGACCGTCAATCTGAACGAGTCCCCCACAATCTCCTGAAAAGTTAGATCTTCCTTTTCTTGCTTTTCATTGTAGTTTGTATTTTTCTAAAAGAGCCAAAAATCACAACTCTTGTCTTTTTCATTATTGATGAGAATTGTAAATCGGCTATAAACGCCAAAATCGGCTATAAATGCCAAACAAAATCGCCTTTCACGGCAAACCAAGAAAATGTCTCTTTTCTTAAATATTTGTGCAATGGAAAACTTGAAAGAAGTTGATTTCCTTTTTACTTGCGAAGGTTGATCTCCGGATTACCACTTGCAATTCCAAGTAAAATAGAAAATCTGGCACACCCACCCAAAAAAAATGTTGATGCACGCTTCATGCCCGCCAGGGCGCGAAAGGGCCGGACCCGACGGACTCCCACGTTCCGCCGACCCCGGTAGCCGCCCCACGGCGCTCGGAGCGCGTTCCATCACTTTACTCAATCTCTTACAGCAGTCATCTGTCAAGTCCAGATAATACAACTTTCCCCTCCTAGTACCACATCCAATCACGGCCCTGGTGAGAAGATCCTGAAAAAGACAATATAATGGCCAAAAACATACAGTACAATTGAGGGAATCAATGATTTGAGGAACAGATAGCAGATCATAGTCGAGTGAAGGAACAACCGAGACATGATCTAGACTTAATGATGATGTAAGAGATAGGGACCCTTCTCCCAGAACTGGGGAAGTGGTTCCATTAGCTCTGGTAACATGTGTTTGGCTTGATGGTATGGTAGAGTGTAATCCAGTGAAACTAGATGTCATGTGATCAGTAGCACCAGTGTCAATAATCCATGATCTATTATAAGTAAGTGAAGATGTGCAGGAGGAAGTACCTGAGGTGACCAAGGCCTTGGAGCCAGATGTACCTGATGGAGATTCCGATGCAGTCTCTTGGGATGACTCAGTTGATGCGAATGAGGCTCTGCTCGAATCCCTCTTTCGGCCTTTGTGGACCCATCCTTCTGGATAACCAATGATCTCATAACAGCCCTTAATTGTATGGTTATCTAAACCACACTTGGTACACTTCATTGGAGGCCGGTTACGAGTAGAGTCTATGTTCTGAGTGGGTAACCGAGGTTGCTTGAACCTCGCAGCGACCAAAGCTGTGGCATCGGATGAGACATCAGTTTTAGACATGGTTCCCTGTCGGTTACTCTCTCTTTTAATATGTGCATATGCTACCTCAAGTTCAGGTTTAGGCTCCATCCTCAAAATCTCTCCTCGGATTTGGTCAAAAATATTGTCCAAACCTGCAAGAAAGATATAAACTCGGAGACGGTCAATCTCCTTGTGTCTAGTTTCAATATCTGCTGGATCCTTCATGGCACTTGGACTTAATTGATCAAGTTCTTGAAAGATCTCAGTGAGCTCACTGTAGTAATTGGCAACAGGTGCTCCATTCTGTTTCATCGTGAATGACCTTCTGTGTAGATCATAGATCTTTGCCTCATCTGAACCATCATAGTATGTTTTCTTGATTGCATCCCAGACTTGCTTGGTTGTGTCATAACGGATAAACCGTTTCATCTGATCGGGTTTCATGGCATCGAATAACCAACTCTTGACTTGGCAATCCGACGCACGCCATTTGTTGTATGTCGGGTCTGTGGCTGCAGGTTGGGTCATATCACCGGTCAAGTGACCATGTTTCTCTCGTCTGGCAATATTCATCTCCAAGACTTGATGCCATAGAGAATAATTATGTTCATCCAATTTGATTCCAGTTGAGAAGTTGGAATTATCTCCTTGGATGGTGACAATCTGGGTGGTTGAATTTGATTTGCTGGAATCTTCTTCACTTGCCATGATGATGGCTCAATGGATGATGGACGATTTGGACTGGACCTGGCCTGGGCGAAAAAACCTGGTCTTCTTCGTCTGTCTCGTTTTGGTTTCAGAAACGAGCAAACAGCGGTCTGCGGCCTTCTCCTTCTTCGTCTTTCTCTCCGGCGAAGGTGGCATAGCGGCAGTGGTGACTGCGTGGCCGGCGGTGATCGGTGAGGGCGATAGCAGCGGTACGGACTCCGATCCGATACCGGCTACAGCAGGCTCTGCAAACCGAGAACCCAAGCAGCGATGGCAGTGTTGCAGTCTCCTTCTCAGGTGACGGGCAGGAAGTCCGGCGACCTTGGTCTCCTGTACACAGCGATGGTCGTCCCAGATCCTCTGTCTTCTCCGGCGAATAGAATCGAAACCCCTTTTGATGTTCCCTGCAACTTCGGATATTGTGAAATCTGATCAGTGTGGCCCTCTCAAGATCGAAGAAACAGAGATTGATCTCGTCCTCTGTTAAAGAAAAAAAAAGGAGATCGATCTCGTGTCTGGTGTCTGGGCTTGTATGGTGGCTGCGGCTGCGGAAGCGTAAAAAGGGCTAGGTCAAGAGACAGTCATCATCGACTGCTCTGATACTAACTCAAGAATGGGTGAAAAATCATATATTTTATATATTGATATTTATAATGTAGCAATACACAGGTTATTTATAGAGACTAGAAAGCTATTATAGGAAACAATATAAATACAGAGGATAATTCTGATCCTTTAATCTATCTTATAATCTTGCATAGTTGACTCTGTCCTCTCAGACTAATTAGGTGAGTACAGCTCATTTGACAGGATCTGATATGTTAAGAAAAGTGAAAAGCTTCTCTTTAGTTATGGGGGATCTATTTTTAATTCAACTTCCTCATCCTGTGGATAATGTTGTATTAGTGGGTGGTGGTTCAGATGTGAGAAGGAATGCTAGCTCTCTCATACTCCCTTTCAAAACTGAAAGATTGTTTATCGAAAGATGTTAGGATATCACTCGCCTATCGCAATTCTTTTTGTCTAGCAAACGCTACACAACTCACCTCCTGCCACATTGAGCAATGCAATGGGATGGAATCGATAGTAAAGACCTTACAATCAACTTAGAGTACTTGCATCTCTACAATTTGCACAATCTAAGGTCTCTCTCCCATGGAGTTCCCTCCATCGAAACTTTTTGGAATCTTGAGAAGTTGTACGTGGAGGGATGCAACCAGATGAAGAAATTATTATCACTAGAGTTGCTGTAGAACCTTTAAAATCTTGGAAGTATACAAATCAAGAATTGTTGCTTGATGGAAGATATAGCGGTGAATGATGGGAATGTTGTGACAACCATCTCACTGCCGAAGTTGAAGTATTTATGATTAGAACACTTGCCTGAATTGAAGACCATGTTTAACACGACTGTCACTTGCCCTTCTCTTAAATCCATTAGAGTAAGTGAATGTCCAAAGTTGAAGAAGCTTCCTTTCACCAGCAAAAATCTTTTACCCACGCTAAAGAGGCTAAGAGGAGAGAAAAAATGGTGGGATGCAATGGAGTGTGACGATCCGAACCTGAAGATCCAACTTCATGACTGCTTCATTGATAGAAAATGATTGTTTCAGCTTGTTTTATTTTAAGGATTATATTGTTGTGGTTGTTAATTTCTTTTTCTAATTTGTAATTAGATTGTGGTGCATTGGGGAAATGCTATAATAATACTGTGATGTGATATTTTCATAGAAACTTATGGACTCAAATGTCATACATATAATTACATGTTGAGATTTTAAAGGAGAGAAATGAACACTCCTCACCACACCTGCATCAACATTATAGTTGATGGCATTATAAGGTCCATCACTTTTTGCTCGGTTGGGTTGACAATGAACATGTTAAAATATAAATAGCTGAGATTGTTTTGTATATTAAATGTAAGCTTTGAGTAATTCCTAACGTCATTTCCTGTTAAACTTCTTGTCTCTATGATCATGAAAAAGATCAATGATGAAGGTTAGTTTTTAGTTTAGTAGCGGTAAGAAATGATGCCTGGTATGTGAAGCAAGCCTGTGGTATTAATTAGGAGATTTCTTTTTGTATGTTCTTCTTCTTCTTTTCTTTTTTCTTTTTTCTTTTTCTAGACATGCTCTCTCACTTATAGGCTGGGTGCATATATTTGGTGTCCCTAACTTGGAAAGTTACAACTAATTAGGAGAGTATTATTTATGATTTATCAATGCATTTGATTCCACTTTACATGAGAAGGTTCTTAGTAAAGTCACAACAAAATTCTTAGAAAGAAAAGGTCACAGAAGCAAGTCCAGATCTTCTAAGGCTGCGCCCAAAGGTGAAACTGTACCCTTTAATACTGGTTCCTTCTCCTCTCAAATGTTAAGTGCATGTTTCTCTAGTTCTCCATCCTATATGATAAAGTGACTAGATTCAATATGATGGTTTAATCTCATTATATCCTCTCCTCATGGTGTGTCCATTCTAAGCCTCTTGTACATGAGAGTTGTGACATAAAACCATTTGTATCATTTAAAAACATAAACCCATTATATCAATATGCAGATGTCTTTTATATATATATATATATATATCTCAATATAAGTGCTACACAGCGCTAGGGTGTATATGTATGGGGAGTGCTACACAGCGCCATGATGTATATATATGGGGGAGTGCTACACAGCGCCAAACCTTTGTTTTAACAAATCAAAATATGTTTTCTTGCAAGAGTTGTCATAAAGACCACACCTATTTTCTCTCTTTCTTTAACGACAATTGAATAATGACCATTTAAGCTTCCTTATTTTTCTCTTCTCCAAAGAAAGTGGGAATTTGTATTCCTTAGCATTGGAAAGTCATACCATTAAATTTCCAAAAACAAGAGGTTGGACCCGCCCCACTTGTAAAGACCATAGATCACCTATTTACAAGTATTTTTAAAATTGTGGAACCCTTTGTAAGAAGACAATAGACAAATATAATTAGTTTGACCCACTTGTAAGGACCATATATAATCTAATTTCATAAGTAACTTTGAAATAATGGGATCCACTTTAAAAACACCGTGTACAAATACAATTGGTTGGACCCACTTATTTACAAGTATTTTTAAAATTATGAGACCCATTGTAAGAAGAAAATAGACAAATATAATTAGTTGTACCCACTTGTAAGGACCATATATCACCTTATTCTATAAGTGTCGTTCAAATAAAATAATGGGATCCAGTTTAAAAACATTGTGGACAAATACAATTGGTTGGACCCATTATACATGCAAATTGAAGAACATAAAAGAAGAAGTATTTTCAAGGAAGTTTCTCCTCTCCTTATATATCTCATTCACCTTAAAACAGTCTTCTAACATGGAGAAATAATAAATGAAGGTTGAATAGCTTGAATGACTCCCAACTGGTCTGTTTGTTTTCATTGGATGTTAAACAGGGGCAGAAACGCCCCTTTCCACATGGGGCATTTTAGAGAATTTTCTTCATATATATATATATATATATATATATATATACATATATATATATGAAGAATATTCAAGTGCATCCATCCCTCACTATATATATATATATAGTCCATCTAGTAAATTGTAAGGTCTTGGAATCCTAAACTGTAATTAACCTTAGTTAATTGCATGTTAGTCAATTAAGCTCATTTAGGAGCTAAGCAAGTTTGTTTTACTGTTAGGATCATGTGTGCGTAGTCTCATCGAGATCCAAGTCCATTCGGTTATAGTAGGGGTAGTTTGCATTTTTAGGAAAGTCTAGAGGACTTTTTTTGTAATTTTTGGATTTAAGACATTTTGGGCTCTTTAGGTAGGTGACTTCCAACGGTCCTTACATGTAATCCCCACACAAGTCTTCACCGAGACTTAAAGTTTCTAGTGTGGTTTATTTCCTAGAGACTTACCCGCTCTAATACCATAAAATGTAATGCCCCAATTCCGAATACTGAGTTTACCGTCAATGTACACGAATTTGGGGCGCTACTTCCTGAATAAGCGAGGAACTTCTAGGACTATAGTTTCGTAGTGAGGTCTAATTTAAAACTTTTTATCAACATTTATAACCACACTTAATTGTAGAAACAAATAAAAAATATCGGAAGCAATATATCATATATGCGGAAGCAAAGTCATGAGGGGTATCAGTTTCATAAAGCAAGTATAAAGGATATAAGTCTCATCTAGTCTCAAGTGAATATAAAGGGTACATATCACAATGAATAAACTCTCAGTCCTCACAACAAATGATCACTCCAAATCCCAAAACAAAGTCACTCAGCCCCCATGTGCAGACTCTTCATCCTTCGATGCTTCATCCAAGTCAATTGGGCCCCACATGTACTCATCAACTAGCAGCGCTTCAAGGTTGCGTCACCCTCTGGAATGGGGTCAATATTGATACCTAATCACCAAATATGATGGGTTAGATCCAAATGACCTGGCGGCACAGTATACAGATAACATAGTATGTATGCATCAAAAGGGAATAATGACAGTAATATGATTAATTGAGTAAAAAGGATACAATACTAAGCAATCGTGCACAATGTATACTAATAATGATCAACATAAATGGTAAATAACCATCTAAGCTATAAGGGACATTCACACAAGCTGGTATTGCGGGATATTATGTCGCTTCCCTCTCGTACTGCCTTCGAGTTTTGGCGGGAAAATGCATGGGATAATATAGCCCGGCCAAAACATAAATTACCGTAGTCTGTTGGTCATATAATAATATCGTGAAGCGTCGTGTGATACCCCAGTGGTGTAAGTCCACCTCTATTGCTTATCATAATGATCGCAATATAAAATTAACTCTTACCAAGGGTCATTAGTTCCAAGGCTAAGCTCATATCAACCATGTGAATGTTTGATGTTGATTTACAAGGAATTATACAATAGGTCAGTGTCTGGTTAGGCTATCCTTGCATGAGCATGGTCATCACATGTCCATACAAGGTCCGGTATCATAGTCATGTCCATAACATAGTCCACAATCCATATCCATCGTCCATGTCCATGTCCATATCCATATCCATATCCATCATCACGGTCATCATTAATTTCCATAGTGTTTCATTTCCATATATACAATTAGCCATGTTGGATCATTTCATGCCCTACTCAAAGGTCATCTCATCCATGTTGCGAATCCCACAAGTATATGGTTGTCTCAAGTAATATAGATTATGGAAGTCCGAATATCGTTCTCACGAGGATCGTTACAAGGAAAATAACAATGATCAATAAAAAGAAGTATCAGCTCAAATATAGCTAACAAATGCAAATGGAAATAACAAAAACAATAGAAACAGGAAACAAGATAATAACAATAAAAATAAAAAAATGCAAACTAAAAGAAAACAAGTAACTAGATAACAAAGAGATCTTAGTAAAAATAGAAAAACTCAAGTGAGAACAAACTAAGAACAAGGTTAGTAATAAGTTAATAATAAAGTTAATAAGAAAAGCAAAATGACAAGGTTAATACAAGAACAATGGAGCAATATTAGATAGATCAAGTGAATGAGTGTGTAAAAATAAGTGAAAGATCAAGATAAAAAGAAACTAAAAGTATCATGAAAACTAACTAATAAGGAGAACAAGATAGAAAATGAGTAGATCGTGATAAAAAAAAAATACTAAAGTAGTATAAAATCAAAGGTGGAATTGATGGTGTGAATAGAGAAATGAAGTGTGAGAATTAAAATAAGTGAATAAGTATATGGGAATGTGAATAGAATCAAAATAAAATAAGTAAAATAAGCAACAAGTAATACTAATGCATAGCTTGAATCATCTAGAATCTACTAAGTGACACTAATCCAACATTAATGCTCTTCTCTTTTCCTAAACAAATACTCAAAGCTAACAAATCAAAGCTTAGATTTGGTAAATACAACTTTCAAGCTCTAAGATAGAAATCAACAATCTAAAAGCTAAGACTTTCTTCCTTTCATAAAAGAAAAGATTCATAATGACTATCTATCAAAAGTAAGCATAAACCATCAAAAGATATTAAGTTCTAAGCATAATTTATCAAACCTAAGTATAGATAGTAAAAAAAAATACTACGATAGAAAATAAGCATAGAAGGTAGCACATTGCAATTATTTTAGCATATTAAGCACATAAACAAAGAGAACTAAAAGCATAAGTAAAATAAATAGCATTAACTTAGCTTCATCTAGAATATCCAATCAAATGGATTAGCCACCTATTGGAGAAGATAAAGCTTTCATTTCAAATTTTCAATTTTTATAAAGCTTTCATTATTTTCTCTCTACAATTGCTCTCAATTACATGAATAACTTAAGTAAAGAGAAGGAGGCTCTCTTTCCTTGTGTATTTAATGCCTACAGCTCCCTTCCTTATATAGAAAAATTTGCCTTACTCTCTTTTGGTTTCTTTCCAATGTGGAACTTCACAAGAATAGAAATATGAACATATGAATGTGATTCCTGTATTAGAAAATAGTTCCCAGATTGATATTCGATTGTGACCCCCGAAACGTCCGAATTAGGAAAAATGTTGTGAAATATGATTTGTAGATCTTAGAACAAGCTTTTCAGTGCTTTTGAGATCACCTAAATCGGACACCCGAGTAAAAGGATATGGTCAAAATACCAACCCAGGTCTTTCATTTTTCTTCTTATTATTAGCCTAACTTTGTCATTTCTTCATCCAATTGTCTTCCAAACTTATTATTACTCTCTTTAATTATCGAATATCAACTTTAATCTTCAAATTAATCTTAAATTAACACCTACAAAGAGAAATTAATATAATTGAGAGTGTTTTGTGTTTTATAACATATTTTGTATGGAAGCCGTTGGAAATCTCATATAAAAGGATACCAATGGCCATCTATAATGGAAAGATATGAGAAAAGCATGGTGGGGAGGAAATTTATGATTTTATGCTAAAAACAGTGTTTTGAGTTTTTTTTATCTTTGAAAACTCATAAAATGATGCTATAAAAGTGTATATTTTGTGAACTCATCGATCCATCCATTTCTTAGGGCCTTAAAATAGCCCATCTAGCCATAGACATAGGTAAAGTGTTCTCCATACTCATACTGAGTCACCTCTTGAAAATCCTAGGTAAAGGTCATCCAATTTCCATTTATTAATTAAGTATAACAATGATAAAGACAAGAGTAAACAATAAAATGGAAGTGCGTCTATATATAATATCCATGTCAATCAAATGAAGGAAATAACAAATGTCCACCTTGGCCAATGCTACACTTTTAGGTCCAAGGTCCCACTTCATCCAATTTCATCATTAAACGAAGCTTTAGATGCCAAGAGGAGTGTATTTGGTGCTCTAAAGTTATGGGCATCTAAGACTACTTTTAAGAACCGAATCAAATTCCATTTCATAGCCCTAGACCCTACTTTGGGTGGCCATATGGGTCGAGGTTAAGCCCGACCCTTGTGGGCACATCAACAAGGTCCATATGAAAGGTTAGTGGGGCCCACATTAGATCGAGCTATAAAGAATATAGAATCAGGAATGCATATATTGATCGCAGTGTATGCGATCGACATCATAGCTGGCCGGTCGACTTGCTGCACTAGGGGATTTGGGATCTGTCTCTCGGGTGTACTGTATACAGTTGACCACTTGGGCGCCCTAGTCGACCTCATACACAAAGGCTAGAAGAACAAAAACCTGGCAGGCATGTCTCGGATATGGGATTTTTGCAGTGTGATCGGTCAACATCCTAGATGGTTGGTCAACCGGTTGCATAGAGGTGCCTGGGAACTGGTCAGTCAGTGGCTCTGAGTTATTCAGTGTACCCATTCAAGATCCTGCAAGGCTGGTCGACCGGATAGACTGTATTTCCGAAAAAGTCCTGACATACTTGCTTTCAGTTAATTTGGAGTCGCAGTGTCTTCCACCGACATCCTACATGGGTGGTCTACTAGGTACACATGAATTCCAGATTTCCACAAAGTGTCCATTTCGTCCAATTTTCCATCAAAGTCCTTCAATCTTGTCTCTGAACTTCACAAAACCAAAAGCAAACATGAAAAACCCTTCAACCATCACAATCTCATCATCATCAATTGGGCCATTGATCATTTAAATGGGAGATCTCATCCATCAATGGTTAAAAACCATAAAAACAAGGCTTAAAAGGAAAGATCTAAGCTATCAAACACATATGAATTGAAATTGTAGAATTCAAGGAGAAAGACATGCATTCTATGCTATATAGGTATAGTGCACTTGCCTTTGATCCAAATGAAGGTCTCATTGGCTTGATCTTCAAGATCCAAGCTCAATTTCCCGATTCCAAGCATCAAAGCTCTCCAATTCTCACAACAATCCCTAAAAACTCATATCTTTACGGATCTACAGCTCTTACACCCGAATCCTAAGGAGAAATGCACAAGGGAAGAGAATTTTAAGGAGAAGAAGGAGGTCTACAAGGAGAATAAGCTAGGAAGAGAAATCTACCTTGTCTTGTAGAGGAGAAGAAGATTTAGGAGAAAAAGAGGTGACTTCTAGCTTGGAAATGGCAGCAGCTTAGAGTGATCCTTGTTCTCTTAATGGTAGAAACCCTAGATCTTGGAATTCTTTGATAGAGGGAAGAGATTTTTTTTTTTAGGGAAATGGGAGGGAAAATGAGAGGGAAGAATTGGGCGGGGGCTGGGGAGGGGTTTGGGTGAAGGAGAGATGAATGGCGTGGGATGGGTTTCAGTTTATATTTGTAGACTTTGGTGAGGATGAAATGTCCAAAAGGCCCAAGCTTATTTGATTGCTTTGTGAAGGAGCTAAAGTGTATTTAGGGTATTCTATGTTTTAAATGCAAATTCTCCAAGAGAAACCCTTCCTATTTCTATAAATCACTCCTAGGGGTCTCCAGCTAACTAACTCCAAATAATTCATCTAACACCCTAACAACTCTAGAAATTTTAAAAAAGAATCTAATTTCTATAAAATAGACTTAATTCCTAGGAAAATACTATTCTACCCTTACTAAACCCTATCAATTAGTATAACAAGATATAATTAGCAAATAATTAGGCTAGTAAAAGGGCAAGGTCTCACAAACGGCACCACATGTGAGATCCGACAATGTGTGTCTCCCAAGGGAACACCTTTATTTCATTGAAACTGCAAACCCTTTCCAATTTGGTCAAGTCTAGCCCCATTTGATCTTGCCTTGATGATGTCAATGAGGACACTTGCTGACTAGGCTTGCTTTTGTATTCAAGTCAAGTCAACCCGAATCAGACCTAAACTTGACCCATCCATGTCCTCAGGACAGGCCTTGTTGAGGTCGGTGAAGTCCACGCAGAATCTCCAGCTCCCACTTTTCTTTTTGACCACTACTGTATTGGCCAGCCATTCAGGGTAGTTGACTTCCCTAATCGCTTCGGCCTCCAGTAGCTTCTTGACCTCTTCGATCACAGCTTCTTCCTGCTGGACACCAATCCTGCGAGCCTTTTGAATTATAGGTTTGTGCCTGGGATCCACGTTCAGTTTGTGGCACATGATTTCAGAGCTGACGCCGGGCATCTCATAGGGGGTCCAAGCGAAGACTTCTTTGTTCTGCAACAAGAAGTCAAATAGCTCAGACCTTTCGGTTTGTATGAGCTGACTGCCGAGCAAGAAGTATCTCTCAAGGTCGCTGGGATCGATCCTGACCTCGGTGAGGTCTTCGACGCTCTTCTGCTCGGGAGCTTTGCCAACCGCTTCAAGCTCTGCTTCTAGTTCGGCCATGTGGACCTGTTGTGGTTCTGCTTTGCTAGGAACCACGGCCATTAGGCACTTCTTCGCCATGTGCTGGTCACCCCGAATTGTGATCACCTCGACCCTTCCGCTTGCGTTTTCTAAAGGAAACTTGAGCTTCTAGTGATGGGTGGGGGGCACTGCTTCCATGTTGTCTAGCTAAGTCCTCCCCATTATCGCGTTGTATGGAGATGGTGCATCCACCACTAGGAAGTCGGCTGTCATGGAGGCACCCCCAAGCTGGACTTAGAGGGAGATTTTCCGTTTGGGGTACACGGGCTTGGAGCTGAAGCCTACCAGCGGGGTGCGGGCTTCTTGCAGGTCCTCCTCTTTCAGACCCATCTATTTGAAGCAGTCGTAATAGAGAATTTTCGATGAGTTCCCAGGCTCCACAAGGATCCTCTTGACTTTGAAGTTCCTTAACCTCAGGGTTAGAAGCAGTGGATCGTTATGGGGGAGCTGAACCTCGTCCAGGTCTTCATCTGAGAACCAGATCCTTGGTCTCTTTTTCCGAGCCTTCTTGAGGGAGGGGCCGAGCTCGGCCGTCATCACCTACTTGCTGTGCAGGGCTCTCCTGGCCTCGGCACGAGCCTGGTTGCTTCCCCTGGGAGCGGGAGCTAGGTGGATGACGTTAATGATACCCTTCGGCTCATCATTGTCCCGACCATTGTAGGGTTGGCGCTGGTGAGCTTGGTTGACCCTGCCCTCTTCTTTGATGAGGTCTTTGAGGCGCTCGTCCTGCATGAGTTTTTTGAGGTGGGCCTTGAAGGCCATGTAGTCCTCGGTTCTATGCCTGTTTTACTTATGGTAAGCACAAAACTTGCTCTGATCGCGGGTGGAAGGGTCACCTTTCATGGGCTGGGGCCACTTGAAGAAAGGCTGCGTCTTGATTCTACCAAGGAGCTTGTAAATGGGCTCTTTGAAGATCGTGTTGATGGCCTTGTAGGAGGCACTAATTGGTTTTGGCTTTGAACTGCCCCCCGAGGCGGGAGCCGAACACATCGCCAAGATCATTGGTGCTCTGTCCCGGTCTGCCTTCTCCCTCCTAGATAACTTCTTATCCTTCTGGGAGGGTTTGTCCTCTTGCTAGGTACCGAAGCTCTCCCGAGCTCGGGCCTCATCCTCTTCCTGCTTGATGAACTGGTTCACTTGGGCCATTAGTGCTTTCACAAATGACCATGGGGAATCGCACTAGGTCCTTGCGAAGCTCGTTACCTGGTAACAGAGCCTGTTTAAAGGACTTGATGGCCACTCTGTCGATGGCATCCTCTACCTGGCTGTAGATGATCCAGAACCTCTTAGCGAATTGAGTGATGCTTTCAGTCTGCCTCATTCTGATAGCCATTAGGTCATCATCCGTCTTCGGGAAGACCCTATGCGCTGGAACTTTTCTACGAAGGAGTTTTGGAGCTACCGCCAGCTCGAAACTGACCCCTCTGAAAGTGCGCAGAACCACCGCAGGGGGAGGTCGCCTAGACTGGAGGAGAACACCTTGCAGTTCAGGTTGCTGACGTCACCCCATATAGACATTCTCTTAGTGAAATGCCGGAGGTGCGCGGCTGGGTCTGAGGTCCCGTTGAACAAATTGAATCTCGGGACGCTAAATTTCTCAGGGAGTATATAGTCCCTGATCTCCTGAGAAAATGGAGACACGCCATGGTCATCAGTGTCGTAGGCTTTAGCCGATCTCGGGTGAAACCGACCACCTCCATGTTCTGCTGGACCGTTTGTTTGACCTGTTGATTGAGCCATATTCTCAGGTCGGGGTCGTTTTCCGGCCTCTGGCGCTGCTTCTTAGAGTCAGCACCGAGATGAGTACTGCTCGAGCCTTCGTCATAGGATCGGTCACACCGCTTGTTGGTCAGGACATGCCTCAAGTCCTGTTTGACTTTGGGGACCCGCCGGGCTCGCTGGCGTGTGGGAGGCACGACCGAAGCCCTGACCAGGATCTTTGCCTTCTCTCGGAGCTGTCTCCGGAGTTGGCGAATCAGAAGATCCTGCTTCTGAATATGGAGGATCTGGGCCTTGATATCTTCCAGGAGTACGTCATCGTCGCCCTCGGGGAGCATGCCGTCGTCTTCGGGGAGGACGCAGTCGTCGTCCTCGAGGAACACGTCGTCGTCGCCCACATCATCCTGGTGATGGGACTGGGGCGACTTGGACAGCATTGGTGTATCGTCCCGTCGAGAACGCTCCGGAGGGACGACAATGTCCTGACGAACGATAATGTCTCGACGGGGTTGTCCCAGCGGGAGAACATCCTGACGAGGATGTTCCGCCTGAGGAGGATCCTGCCGGAGGTGTTCCATCACAGGGCGGTCTCGCCTGGGAGATGCCCTCACCCCCTTCGAAGACGAGCTCGATTGAGTCACTGGTTCCCCCACGCTCATCACGCCGGACCTTCCCCCGGTCTTCTTCTTGCGAGGGATCAATGGCAACTGCCTCGATATCTCTGGCAGTTGCGTTAGCGGTGGCGGCGGCTGGATGGGCAAGAATGGAGGTGGCGGTAAGGACCTGGATGGCCCAACGCCTTTCCCTTTCTTAGTTTTTGGAGGCAAGGTTTTTGAGATGAGGATTTGGTTTTCTGAAACGTATTCCCACAAACGACGCCAATTGTAAGTGCCTAAAAATTACGAACTTAGCTAAATGAGTATGAAGCTCTTAATGTTGTTGTTAACCTGCTTTGGATGGATAAGGTGCCCTGAACCTGAAAGGGAGAAGAGAAACGAAAGTCAGAGCCCCTGGCTGCAGTCAGCCGAAGGCACTCTGATGCCTAAGTTAGTGCAGTCACTGAACAAAGGAAGAGTGAGTGGGGAAGATGGGGTTAAGGAAATGAGGGATGTGTATTGGATGTTGCGTACCTTTCATTGGTCTTACCATGCAAATATATAGATAGACGAGTGTCTCATGGAAGATTCCTGAGTGGAGGTAGGTGAGAGCACTATCCCATCAGCCCACACCTCGTATCCTCTGTGGGGGTAGGTGTTGGTACTATCCCATCGGATCTTTCCTCAATCCCACACAAAAATGCGGACGTGATCGTCAGATAGGTATAACCCCTTATTGATATCCGGGGGCCACCCTATCTGTCAGTACGTTCTGTAACGTAGCTGTCCTGTCTCATAATTGGGACTTGACTTTCAGTGTTCACCTCGGTCAATAAAGCCAAACTGGAGAAGTCACCGAGGCCGGAGACGTGGGTTCGGGCACTGCTGCCGAGATGTGCGAGGCCGAACCTACAGGAGCGTGCTTGGTACTCCTACCGAGGTGGGCTCAAGCTCGGTGTCAGCTGGCACAGTCACCGAGCCGAACGAGGCCAAGATCAAAGCAAACCTAGTCGGTACTTTTACCAAAAACTAGGAGTAATTTCAGTATCATGAAAATGCCCCGTACAGTGATAAAATCCGGGAATCCTTGTGGCCTTTGTTTACTACAACAGCCACCAAAGAATTATGATCAAATCATTACCCTCTTCCTTCGAATTGTATAGTAGTGAATTCTTCTCCAACAACAAGGAAAAAATTGAGACTCCAAACCACAAAGTTCGGATTCGCTGCAACTCCGGTAACAGTGATTAGTGCGAAGGGCCATTTTCTTTTTCTCAGGTGTGGTTGAGGCGCAGGAGAGCCCCGGACCACCTATGTTGTCCGACTGCGATGGCTTGAAACTCTGCAACAGTGAGGACCTTCTCCGTTAACGATCTGAAACGTGCAGACCCTTCTTCCTACATTCGAGCTCTATAACAAAGATCTTGTTCGAGTTCTTCTCTGACCAACGAGATATGATGATCCCGGATCCTTTTTGATCTCTACAACTCTTTGGGCACCGACAATCGTCTTCTCCTGCTCCGATCGAGCTTCACATAAACCGAGATTAAGCCTTCTCCAAGATCTGATCCTCTGGATCTCTACCGTCGAATGAGAGCAACCCTAACCCTAGGAAAACCCTATGATTTGTAACTAATTTTTGAGAAAAATAGCGCAATCACTTGATCAAACAAACAATCCACAACACATAGGTTTACGGTAGTTTGACAAACTTGCCTACCTCCACGAGGCTATGAGCGTTCCTACATCCACATGGCTATGAACGTTTTGCTCTATTTCATAGAATTGGGTACAACTCGTTATAATGATTCCAAACCCTCTAACACTTAGCTTCTCTACCCCTAGATCTCAATCTTGCTCTTCCACCTTGCTTTGTTTCCTTGCTTTTAGCCCCACGAGGTTCGGAAGACTCCGACACCAAGGGAGAGAGATCTTACCTCTCTTAAAAAGTCTAGGGTTGCAGATTATATCAATATATAATTCTCTGTTTGTTGGCATGCAAGCCTTGGTAGAACGACCAAAATACCCTTGACCTTGAACCTAGTCATTGGCCAACCCGATGAACCAATTCAATCAAATCAGAACACAAGACATAAATCCAACACCGTCCTCCATCTTAGGTGAGTGGTTTTCTTAGTAGAAGGTAGGGCCTTTTTGAGTTTTAAAGTTAGAAATGTGATTTGTGACCTTATTGGTGTCTCTTCTTGTCATTTGTGTAGTTTGGTTGAGGTTGGGCTATGATCTTGTGAGTTTGAGCTACGTTGGAAAGTTTTAGAGATAGGATTATTGTTTTTCTGATTTACACCCTAAGGCAAGTGGATATATTCATTCATATGTTGATATGTGATGTTATTGCTTGTTTTTAGCGTTAATGCATCGTTAGACTACCTTCGAACTCATTGAATGCAAAAATTGGAAATAACATGCTAATTTTGGTTGTATTTTAATGGTAATGAAATCTTAAGGTTAAAGGTTAAAATGGAGAGGGTTAGCCACTTGTTTTGTGTTTATCAGGTGATAGGAAAAGGGGATGGAAATCCCCAAGTTTTGAAAATGAACAAAATTCCAGAACTGGAATTTTGGGGTTAACGGTTAACCGTGGAACCCCAGGTTAGCTAAAGTCTGGGGAACTGACTGCGCCCCATTGATTTAATTTTTCTACTGGTGGGGCTCAGTGGACCTCACGGTCGCGGTTGACCATTATATGACTCAATCCATCAGATGATATAATAAATTGATTAATTTCTTTATTTATCAATAAAATCATGCTTTCCTTTAGTGAGATGAATGGTGTTTTATTACTTAATGCACATGACCAATACACATGACATGATGGTTCATGAGATGAACCAGGTCCCATTAGTATATTAGAAGTGATATATTTGTATGGATGAGATCCACATACGGGAGACATGTGTCATAAATGAAAGTTCCGGGATCCTAACCCTAGAGGGGGGGTGAATAGGGTGAACTACAAATTAATTGCCAATTTTAAACTTCTTTAAGACAATTAACCACTTATGATGATTAACAAACTAAATGCGGAAGCTAAACAACAATCACCACAATAAGTAATCACCACAACACAAGATTTCTAGTGGTTCGGCCAACGTGCCTACATCCACTACCGGCTTGTGAATCTACACCCCACCGGATTTCCACTATTTGTGCTTTTCAATAGGCTAAGCAGTAACCTCTACACTATGCTTTCCAAGGATAAGCAATAACCTTACAATGTTGTTTTTCAAGGCTAAACAACAACCTTTACACAATGCTTTTCTTAGGTTAAGCAATAACCTTTACAATAAAAGATTTTCTCTCAAGAATGTGTCTTCACAAAACACTCTAAGAGATACAATTTAAGCTCAATATAATTGCCTCTAAATTAGGCGGATAAGAAAGTGAAAATCAAACTCACACAAACACTTATGAATGCAAAGATGTATGCTTATGAAGTGAGTGTGTGGAAACTTCAATCAATATTAAAAGTTTAAGATCAATCAATGTATGCTAATGAAGCACTCAAGGGTTAATGCATACAAAGATTTGATTGAAGTTTAAAGCAAGTCACTTGTAGCTAATTAGGGTTTAGACAAGTGAGCATCCTAAATGTTGTTTTCAAAAAGCTAGTGCATCAAAGGTTTAGGATTGTGAAAACAACATGGATGATTTAAACAAGTTCAACAAAACATGTTATCAAACAAATCCAAGATTTTGATAAGAACATGTATTAAAGTTTTTTAAAGCAAACTTGTTTTGAAATCAAAGTGAAGAACTCAAAGTTTTAAATCAAAGATTAAATGGTTTAGAATTCAACACAACATAGTTTATATGCTAGAAAATATTTACCAATAGTTTAGTCAAAGTATAAAACATATGTTTAAGATTAAGCAAAGCTTACTCGGAGATTTAACTTCATTGATCCAAACTTTAGCTTTCCTTAATGGCCCTTAGCTTTCCTTGGCTTGATTCCCTTTCTTTGGTCTTGATGTGTGTCAAAGAGGGCTTCTTAGATCATCAAGAATCATCAACTTTGCCCATGGAAAGACTTTGTTTATATAGAAATTTTGGGCCAACGGCTAGATGTCGGTTAGCCGACATCCAGGGGTCGGTTAACCGACACCCCCAACGGTCACAAGCCAACGGTCATGTTTTCGAAAATCTTGCTGACCATAAAGCATAGTTCGGTTAGGCGAGATATTCGGTTAACCGATGCCTGGCCGACACCCTAATCGACAGTGAAAACATGGTCAGAAAACACCTCTCTGGAACTCTAACCGAGAGAGCTTCGGTCAGGTTCAGAAGCAAGGTCGGTTAACAGATCCCTGACCGACTTGCTGACCGACACAAAAATGATTGAAAAATTCTAACTTCCTATATTTGCTGGACAGCATGCTTTCGGTTAGCTTCTTTCTATTGTCGGTTAACCGAGTCCAAACCAACAAGCTGACCGATGTGTAAATTATATGAAAATGCAGCTCTCTGGAATTCTAACCGAGAACACTTGTCGGTTGACCTTGGTCCACTTGTCGGTTAGCCGATACTCAGCTTGTCGGTTGACCGAAAGCCTAAGAGAAAAATCCCAACTTTAGCATTTTTCAAAGTAAATTTCTTGTGGGATCTTTGGGCCATTAAACCAAGCATGGAAACATGATTTAAACCAATCAAAGTGCTTTAAAATCATGAAACATAAAAAGCCTAAATAGATTTGAAAGTTTAAAACAAATGGCTAGCTTGATTTATAAAATCCTTTTTAAAACTAAAAATGCATCCAATGTTTAAAACCAAAACATGCATAAATCATAAGGTGTACAAGATTTAAAACAATGCATGTATAAATCAAGATTTCAAGCTTTTCTAAAAAAATGCATGTGTGTGAATTCAAATGATGAATAAAATGAATAGTGCATCCATCAAATTGCAATACAAAAAATCTCTAACAATCTTCCCCTTTGCAATTTGATGGCAAACCTTACTCAACACTAATTCATCACACATAGTCTTCAGCTCCTCCTTAGCTGGACATGGCTTGAAATCTTCTTTGGATGCTTCTTCACTTCTTGATTCTTGGAGCTTTCATCTTTCTTTGGCCAAGCATCTCTTCTTTAGCTCCCAAGCTTTCTTATTTCATCTCTCCCCCTTTGATCATGCACTCTTGGGCAAGATATGCATTCTCTCCCCCTTTGGTGGATAATACAAAATCTCCCCTTTTTGGTAGATTGAATACTTTCTCCCCCTTTAGAAGATCTCTCCCCCTTTCTCTCTCTTTTGACAACTTGTACATTCTCTCCCTCTTTGCCATTAAATTGCAAAATACTAATTGAAGAGGGGTCGGATGTCCAAATTGTACCTACACACATGAAACAAGGAAAATACCTTTTAGTAGCACCTGTTAACGAAAGAATTCGAAACTGAAATTCTTAACATGGTATCATGCATGAGTGGAACACTATAGGGGTAAAGAGCCAATAAAAGGGTGAATTTGATCAAAACCAATACTTCCTTTAAAAGGTTTACACCTCCTCAATCCATACTCTTCTTTTGTCAAACTTGTGGCAAGGATTTAACTATAAGGTGCAAGAAGAAGATGGTTTTACCAATTGAGGGTAAACTTCAAGGAAAGGATTAGATTCCAATTGACTATAATAATTGACTACAAAGCTCAATATGGTCAAATTATCAATATAAAGAGCAAGGTCAAGAGGATAAACAATCATGGATACCAATTGAAAAAAAAATATATCAATTGAGATTCAAGGATATGACTATTTTCTCAATCACTCTAAAATGGAGTTAAGAGGAATATAACTACTAGGATTAATCCAAATTAGAGCTATTCATGATGTAATAGGGTTTTCTAAACATAGCATCAATCAATATAACGATGAAAATCATATGCTATGAATATTTTGAAATCATTTCATTCAATCATTAAATATGACTATCATGATCAAAATGAATGAAATGAAGTTCAAACATGAAGCCTACCTCAACCATTAACCAACCAAGATTATAAACACATAAACATGGTGGTCATGAGATTTACCTATATGTGCAAGAGAGGAGGCCAACATGAACATTATGATGCTAATGGAATGTGACATGGAATAAAAAAAATATTACTATTAAGTTCAATCCAATGTACACAAGGTCTATCACAAACTCAAGATATGATACCAATTGGATATTGATACTAATTGAAAATGATACCAAATGATTACCAATTGAATATAAAACATGATTAAGAGCAAGCATGTGACAATCATAAAATTCCAACAAGCATCATAAAATGATATTCATCACTTAGAATAATATAACTAATGAGCATAGTGATGAACATGAGAAATTGCATTTAGAAATATATATGACTTGGTAGAGGATGCAATTTACAAAAGTGTCAAATTATAAGAATTCAACAACTAAGAAATCCATCAAACAAAAGATATAACTATGAAATATAAGGAATGGATTTCAAAGAGGTTCATATGATTAAAAGCTACTATGAAGTTGAAATATGTATAAGAATGACATCACAAGGAAAATACACATGAATCAACATCATAACCATCTATTTAACAAAAAAAAAAAGACTAGAAAGCATAGAGGATGGATTTGAAAGTTCGAATATGATATCTATTAATGTAACTAAAGAGCACAACCATACATGGAACTATATGACATTTGCATAAAAAGAATGAAGCCAAATGAGCAATGATGCAAATAGCATATAACAAGTATTTCCTTCTAAAAGATATAATCATAAACACAAGGAAATAAACTCAAAGGAAAATGCAACTATAAATATAACTAACAAAGCTTAGAACATTTTCCAAAGGACTTTAATTCACTTCAACAATCAAAATCCAACAATGAAACATAAAATCATGATCAAGTGATTAAGAAAACCATGACGTGAACTAATATCAAATTTCAATTTGTAATCAAGGATAACTACAAAAACTCATACAAATTGACTTAAAAACGTTTCAAACTTGATATCAATTGGAAAAATGCATTTATCAAAAAGACATTCAATTTTGAAGAATATAACTATAAAGATCTAACCAATTGAAACTCAAGTAAATTAAGGAATTGAATTTTCATATCAAAATACTAACTTAGTAAGCATAGATTGAAAATCAATTTTCAATCCTCATTTTTCATCAAGAATGTAGTAATGAGGCTTAAATCATTTTTCAACTTGCATTGTAAAAGATATAACTTATTTGAAACACATACAAGTTGATTTTTCAAAACAATAACTTTCCATAAGAAAGAATCCATGGAAAATCTAAATCATTTGTTTTTCAAAATAATTTAACTAAGACAATCAAACAAATGAATTTGAAAATATCAATCGATTATAAAAAATCTAGCTATAAAATCTTTTGAAATCACAATCAATTGATCATATATAGAAATGCATTGCAAAAGATATAACTAAATGAGAGCAAAAAGCAAATCTATAATAATGAAATTATATTCAAATGATTTTGAAAACCATGATAATTAACCAGAAAGGTACATGAAGACAAAATCAATTGAGCATAAATAAACATTGCATTTAAATAAATGTGACTATGAAAGAAACAAATACAAATGTGTCATGACCAACAATATGATTTAACTAAAAAGGTTCGGTTGGTCAATGAGTTCCAAGGCCTTAAGGTTTGTCTAAGTATCTAACTTTAGGAATCCACTTAAGGTCTTGAGATGGTTGGTCTTTGAGGTCTATCTTAAAAGTCTCACCAACTTGAGGAGATTTGACTTGATAAATTTTCAATTTAGACTTATCACCATGATAATGAGATTTGACTAATTTTAGCTTTGATTGGTGATTAGTCTTTTGAGGTTGGTGACTTTTCTTAGTAGGGGATTGATTTCTTTTCTTCTTATTTCCTCCCTTTAATTGACTTTTGAATTTTAGATTTAACTTTGCAACTTTTTTCAAAAGTTCTTTCATTTGTTGAGTTAGGGGAGGTAGGTTGAGAAGCTTTATCTTGATAGATTCTTTTATATAAGTTTTAACTTGTTTAAGATTTTTAAAATCTATCTTAGGAGACTCCTTTTTAATAGGTTTAACTTGTTTAATCTTTTTGGAGTCTTCCTTGATTTTTAATGTCTTATCTATCATAGAGTTAGATTTTACTTTCGTAGGTTCATAGATGGGTTTAGATACATGGCTTCTCCTTAGTTTGCACTCAAACCTAAAATGCCCTTCAATGCCACAATAATTACATTTTGTTTTGGGCAAAGGAGAGTGAGTGCTAGAGAATGAGGACACACATTTCACAAATGTGTTGGTGACTATGGGGTCATGAGAAATATTCCTATCAAATCCAAGACCCGTCCTATTTCTTTGAAATTTATCCAATTTAAATAACTTTTCAAATTTCTCTTCACCATGGGTAAATTTACACTCATACTTTTGTTTGTACCTTTCAAGTTGAGTGACTTGTTCTTTAAGGGTTGAATTTTCATTTTTAACTTTTGTTTGTTCATTTTCAATTCCCTTAAAGTTGTTTAGTTCTTCATGGGCAAGTTTTATTTCAAATTTAAGTTCATTAATAACATTGGATCCAAGTTCTTGAGTTTTTATCTTATTAGATAAATTTTCCTTAGTGATAGTTAACTTAGATTCAAGATTGTTAATGTCTTTATCTTGCCTTTGTAATTGATCTCTTAGTTTAGAATTTTCCTTATTAAGATTATCATAACTTATCTTAATTTCATTTAATTCATCTTGAGCATTAGATAAATTATGCAAAGAGATCATAAACTTAAAGTCAACACATTTTATTAATTCTTCTTTCTCTCTAAGTTCATTTTTTGAAGAAACTAATTCTTTGTTTAGACTTTTAGATTTTTCTTCTAATCTTTTATTCTTCTTAACAAGCTCTAGGGAAAATGTACATAAATCATTATAGGCTTGTTGAATGTCATCTTGATTTTCATCATTTTCTTCCTCATTTGATTCAAATTTAGATTCATTAAATCCATGGTTTGAATCTCCAAATGTTGGAAGAATGAATGGTCTAGAAGAATCTACAAGGGAATCTATACAATCCATCTTAGTGGAATCCATTGAAATGATTTTCAAGATTAGTACAACTAGGGTCTAAACTCTAGGTTTTTACACCTAATCAAGAGTTCCAAACACTTGATCCTAAAATTAGAGCACGAGGCTCTGATACCAATTGAAAGTTCCGGGATCCTAACCCTAGAGGAGGGGGGGGGGGGGGGGGGGGGTGGGGGTGAATAGGGTGAACTACAAATTAATTGCCAATTTATTTTAAACTTCTTTAAGACAATAACCAAGCTAAACAACAATCACCACAATAAGTAATCACCACAACACAAGATTTATAGTGGTTCGGCCAACGTGCCTACATCCACTACCGGCTTGTGAATCTACACCCCACCGGATTTCTACTCTTTGTGCTTTTCAATAGGCTAAGCAATAACCTCTACACTATGCTTTCCAAGGATAAGCAATAACCTTACAATGTTGTTTTTTAAGGCTAAACAACAACCTTTACACAATGCTTTTCTTAGGCTAAGCAATAACCTTTACAATAAAAGATTTTCTCTCAAGAACGTGTCTTCACAAAACACTCTAAGAGATACAATTTAAGCTCAATATAATTGCCTCTAAATTAGGCGGATAAGAAAGTGAAAATCAAACTCACACAAACACTTATGAATGCAAAGATGTATGCTTATGAAGTGAGTGTGTGGAAACTTCAATCAATATTAAAAGTTTAAGATCAATCAATGTATGCTAATGAAGCACTCAAGGGTTAATGCATACAAAGATTTGATTGAAGTTTAAAGTAAGTCACTTGTAGCTAACTAGGGTTTAGACAAGTGAGCATGCTAAATGTTGTTTTCAAAAAGCTAGTGCATCAAAGGTTTAGGATTGTGAAAACAACATGGATGATTTAAACAAGTTCAACAAAACATGTTATCAAACAAATCCAAGATTTTGATAAGAACATGTATTAAAGTTTTTTAAAGCAAACTTGTTTTGAAATCAAAGTGAAGAATTCAAAGTTTTAAATCAAAGATTAAATGGTTTAGAATTCAACACAATATAGTTTATATGCTAGAAAATATTTACCAATAGTTTAGTCAAAGCATAAAACATATGTTTAAGATTAAGCAAAGCTTACTCGGAGATTTAACTTCATTGATCCAAGCTTTAGCTTTCCTTAATGGCCCTTAGCTTTCCTTGGCTTGATTCCCTTTCTTTGGTCTTGATGTGTGTCAAAGAGGGCTTCTTAGATCATCAAGAATCATCAACTTTGCCCATGAAAAGACTTTGTTTATATAGAAATTTTGGGCCAACGGCTATATGTCGGTTAGCCGACATCCAGGGGTCGGTTAACCGACACCCCCAACGGTCATAAGCCAATGGTGATATTTTCGAAAATCTTGCTGACCATAATGCATGGTTCGATTAGCCGAGATATTCGGTTAACCGATGCCTGACCGGCACCCTAATCGATAGTGAAAACATTGTCAGAAAACACCTCTCTGGAATTCTAACTGAGAGAGCTTCGATCAGGTTCAGAAGCAAAGTCGGTTAACCGATCCCTGACCGACATGCTGACCGACACAAAAATGATTGAAAATTTCTAACTTCCTGTTTTTCTAGACAGCATGCTTTCGGTTAGCTTCTTTCTATTGTCGGTTAACCGAGTCCAAACCGACAAGCTGACCGATGTGTAAATTATATCAAAATGCAGCTCTCTGGAATTCTAACCGAGAACACTTGTCGGTTGACTTTGATCCACTTGTCGGTTAGCCGATACTCAGCTTGTCGGTTGACCGATAGCCTAAGACAAAAATCCCAACTTTTGTATTTTTCAAAGTAAATTTCTTATGGGATCTTTGGGCCATTAAACCAAGCATGGAAACATGATTTAAACCAATCCAAGTGCTTTAAAATCATGAAACATAAAAAGCCTAAATAGATTTGAAAGTTTAAAACAAATGGCTAGCTTGATTTATAAAATCCTTTTTAAAACTAAAAATGCATCCAATGTTTAAAACCAAAACATGCATAAATCATAAGGTGTACAAGATTTAAAACAATGCATGTATAAATCAAGATTTCAAGCTTTTCTAAAACAATGCATGTGTGTGAATTCAAATGATGAATAAAATGAATAGTGCATCCATCAAATTGCAATACAAAAAATCTCTAACAATAAATCTTATACTTAAATATCTTCACAACCAGTGATGAGACTGGGCATCTCATCTGATAAGGTTGCAGCACTTTGATCACTATGAGATAGTGTGATTTGTCTCAATTATTATAATGTAAGATTCTGGATCACAGTGCTGGTACATTGGATGTATTGAAGGAGCTTGAAAAGCACCTTATGAAATACTGTCTCGATTTTAAGGTCTGCTCTCATAATTCCCTAGCAATAGACGCTTTCAATCCTGAAACATTGATGAACTCAAGTTTCTATCTATTTATTTTCTTTGAGTCACAAATGAGTGAGGCCAACTGTAGGTCAACACCTCAGTGTCTTGGGTGCGTGGTAGTAGGATTGTGAGAACATCCAATGGTCAAGATGAAATCTATCTATATTATCTCCTTGTGCCAATTAATGGATTTGTCATTAGTAAGTGCACACCCATCTTGATTAAGAGTTAATTGGATGGTACTAATGATCACTGTGATTAATTAGGGCTCAAGGATAATAAGATATGGATCTATGATTTGAAGGGACAGATTTGATCTAATTGATTAATGGATATCGACAGAGGGGCCTACCTGTGGTAATTGGGAAGTTTACGGTCTTCTTTGTAATTTATTCCTAAGACTGGAGTGCAATTGCATTTATATGGTGGTATTATTTGCAATTATCTGTGGGTTCAGATTGCACATGAGATGTGGGGTCGCGGTGTCCTAATTGGAGCCAGCTTTCTATGGAATCCCTAGTGGTCCTCACGTTAGCCCAAGTTGTTAGAATGATACTAATCCTACTTGAACTCTAAAAGAAACGAATTAGAAAGTTATTATTTCTATTTAAAGTAGAACTTTTAATAGTGGTAGTAGTAAAGTTACTAATTATTGTGGAAGTGAGACTTCTATAGTAATTAGAAATGAGAAAGTTACTAATTCTTAATGGGAGTTGGACTTCTATTTTAATTAGTAAAAGGAGGTTGTTTTGTGCTATAAAAGGAGGAGATACACTCCCTTGGACGTCCATAATAGGGATCCACCCTAGCACCCCTTTGTGCAAGAGTTGCATAATTTCTCTCATTCTTCTAGTTCTATTCTAGTTCCTTGGAGTTTTTAGTTGGGTTTTCTCTTAAAGTTTCCACCAATCTTCTTGAGAAAAGAGATCTGATATGGGACATAGCGTAGAAAACTAAGAGGTCTTGGAGATCCTATTGTGCTACAAGAAGAGTTCTTGTTAAAGCTAATAGTCTTCTTTTCCATTAGAGCACTACCGAGCTCCAAATGTATAATCTACTTCTCTATTTGTTGTGGGTTATTTTGGTTCCATGGTGTTGCTCATTTTTATCTTTTAGACAGAGTTTATTGCTGTACTTGATTGATGAGATTGAAGGATTATATTCTGGATGTGGTTTATGGCCTTATGGATACTTGATCTTTGAGTCAAATGGGTCAAAAAGTTTTAAAAACCTATCCACGAGGCCCACCTACTTCCAACAAAATCTGAGGTAGCTACTGCCTTGGAGCTTCGCCTAACACAACATATTTTTACATTATACTCTTGAGCTATGGTGAGCTTCACTGTTAGTCGTGGGCTAACTGTGGGAATTCTCGTGGTCGACTGTGAAGGTTGGGGTTTTCCATGAACCCTATTTTTCCTTTAGGACTTTGAGGCTTAGATGGGAACCTTTAAGGTCTTATTAAGGACCATGAGTGGGGGATGTTGTGAGCTTACATACCTTTGTGAATTGTTGGGTTTCCAAACAAGTCACGATTCCCTTGTGACCGGTGTAAGTGGGGCTTGAGGATATTCAAAAATGACTTTTGCACCAAGGTACATTGACAAGATATCACTAGCTCACCCACACCCCGAGCTATGTAACGATGCTTTCTATGGAGACGACAATTCCCTATTTATAAACGAATCATCATTCATTCTTGATTATCAAATTAGATTGTCTACTTTGAATTTGATGTCCAGATGCCCGGGGAATGTTGATTATTGTTTTTTAATGTTTTGACATGTTGGTAGCGGCTTTGTTTGTGAAGGCTTCAAGAAGACTACTGGTTGTGTGTTTGATTTTGGATTTGGATTGACTGAACAAACCTGTTGTTGGTCACTACATTGTTCAATTAAGACACCTCTCTTTCGTTCGACAAACCTGTTCACGAATCATAAGCCAAGCCCTTCACTCTTTGTCTTAATAATCATCGAGTCAGGCACCACTCAATTGTTGGTGTTCGACACAGAGGTGTGGCACCTCTGTGAATGACCATTGTCGAGTACTTTGACTTTGGATGACTGCGCAAATGGATATTTAACTTTTAGATAGAAGTACGCCGATGGGCACCCAAAGAACATGAGGTTGTTTTGTTTGCCACCTCAGGTGCTAACTTTGAACTTTGGACAGGGCTAACAACTCAATAAACTTTAGACAAGGCTAACCACCCGATGAACTTTGGATTAAGCTAACTACCTGATGTATTGATTTTGGAAAACCTTGAATACCTGATGCTGTGTTAATCATCCGAAGGTCTTTGGACCGGGTTAACTACCCAATGTACCGCGACTTGTTATGTCATGGTATTAGCCTATGTGGACCGCCTACATTGTTAGAGTTTGTTCTAGGACTCCGCTTTTACTAGTCTTTCCTCTTTATTGTACTACACATGATCATTACACTCACTTTGTACTTGCATATCTGTTATTGTTTATGTATATCAACCTGCTGGCTACATGTACTTTGATGATACCATGCTTGGTGCATAGGTACCGAGCCTGCCTACCCTGAAGAGGAGGAGGAGGCATTTTAGGAAGATCAACCTAATGACCAGGAGTGGTGTGCAGAAAATGATGGCGCTGATGTTCGCAGATTGCCTCAGGAATACCGGGGTTAGTGGATGTGAGAGTCCAAGGGGTCCAACCTTTCGTGTCTGGAGGCTAGTGAACCGCATCGATTTCTTTTGTGTACAGGTATGCCAAATTTTCTATTCTACTTAGAAATAACAAATGGTGGTCCGTAAATCCACCTTTTCAAGTAGAAAGGAAAACAACCTTTTTTCTACCTTTCATTGCACATGTTTTAAGAAAAGAGACATAATTTAGATTTTGGATGACATTAAAGGCAAATCTCATTAGTTTACCGTGAAAGGCGATGTTTTTACTGTGGAAGGCGATTTTGTACTTTTGCCATGAAAAGCGATTTACAACTCACAACTCTCATAAAAAAGAAAAGACAAGCAGATTTCTTATTTTTGTGTTTCTTTTAAAAATACAAATACAACAAGAATAAAGAAAAATGAATCTGACTTCACAAGAGATTGCGGGGACTCGTTTAGATTAACGATTGCAAGTCATGTTTGGGCTTTGTCATCATCTTTCAAATGATAACAGATGATGCTTTTGATTTTCTTGGCTAGGCTTGAACCTCAGATTTTTAGAGAATAAGGATTAAGAGGAGATCTTATCTCCAATAAAAGTTTAAGTGGACAGGCAGAAAAGCTACTTCTAACCATGGAGATAAAAGGAGAGGGCCTTGGCGGTGGATATCCAATAAAAATCTAAGTGGACGGGCAAAAAAGCTGCTTGGAGATAAAAGGAGAAAAGGGGGGGGGGGGGGGGGGGGGGGGGGGGGAGGGGGGCAAGGGTATTCAATCACATTGTAGTAGTAGTCGCTGTAGAGCTTCTTCAACGGAGGACAGATCGTCGTTAGAGCATCGTAGCAATGATGTAAAATTTTTTGTGAGATTTGCACATCATGCCTTGGAATGGTGGAAATGACCTCCTTTTATGAGCTTTAAATGCATTGATACTTCATGATGGGAGGAGTTACACATTTTTATTTATTTTTTTTGTAACTTCTTTTGTAACTTATTTTTCTTGAGTTTTGATTGGCCGTTGGAAAATAATGGGCCTTTATTTGCATTTAAACTTCATGATGGAAGGAGTTAAATGGTTTTAATACCATAATTGTTTTGATTTGTAACTCCTTCTTGGATTCTAATTGAGCCGTCCATGATAATGGGTAATTAACGCATTAAGTGGTCGCCGAAGTGATTGAAAGGTCGCATGCGATGCTGCGTCTTTGGGAATTTTACTCGCGATGTACAGAGCCTTGCTCGCCGTGGGTTTCTCATGCCGATTGTCGTCGGATGATCATGCAATATCAGACATTGATTGCTACCAGTGGGCTGATACCCCATACTTTCTTGGTTGCCTGTTTGGCGATTTCGAAGTGTCCAATGATGATCCCATGATTTCGATGGCGAGTCTGTAATGTTATGAAAGATTGACAAATTTCGTGCTCCGAAAATTAGATGTTTGGAAAATCACAGAAGCCAAATAGCGCAAAACACGAAAGGGACCAAAAAAATGGAATTTCGGTGGAAACTCGGCGACCCGGATTTTTAGGGTCACCGGCAACCATGGGCCCATTTGGTCCCTTTTTCAGCCTTTTTTTAATTTTTTCGATCTTTCTTCTTTCTTATATCTTTCTTGTTTTTTTGTACAATTTTTTGCATGATTCTCCTATAGAAAACTTGATGAGAAGCCGTGTAAAACGGAGAGCAAAGTTCTTGATTTTTTGGGAATGCCAAAGACTTTGTTGTGCAGAGTCGCCGATTTGCCGCCAGAAGCCAAAACTAGGATAAACGATGTCAGAAGGACTTGAAATTTGAGGTGAAGCTTTATGGGCAAGAAATAAGACCAATCGCATGCTTTTGTTTGAGTTTTGAAGCCGTGTGGGGCCCTGTCGCTAGTAGACTTGATTTTATTGCGAGAGAGACGCCGCGTTTTGATGTGCGGTCAAACCATATCTGACTGACCTGAAATTTGATAGGGAGTAATCGACACTTATAAGTGCAACGCTTAACCGTAAGACTACGGTGTCGTCAAGTAGTAAAAGACTCAAGAGTCCGGTTATCAATCCCATGAGGAGAGGATGGAAGAAGAAATGAATCCAATTTAAGTATAATTGAACTAAGATATAGCTAATATAGACAAATGAAGTGAAAAAAATAAAACTAATAAACTATGCAATATAAATGACTAATTAACAATCTAGAATTAGACTAAACTAGTGTATGAATGGTGATGGGAATGGAAGATTTAAGGTGAAAATGTGGTGTGAAATGTGTAGGATTTTAAAACAAGTTATGTGAAATGTAGGTCTAACAATCTAAAAGTGAAAATAACAAATCAAACAAGGATTTAAATTAACAACAATAAAAAGAAGAGATTATGCAATCCAAAATCCACTAAGTAAGTAATTAATTCAAATAATGCATGTTCTAATTCAATTCTCAAATCTACAATCCAATTAGCAATCTCTTGCCTAATTGGATTGGATGATATAGTAATGAAGATTAAAGTAAAGAAAATAAAAAGCCAAGATCTTAGATCATAACCTAACTACCCTAACAATTAATCATCAAAATCAAACTACAAAAGATAAAAAATAAGGGCTCTAGTGCATGTTATGTGAGAAAACTTAATCCAACTACAAAGCATCAATTGAGATTATCCAAGCATCAAGTGTAAAGACAGAGCATGAGAAATCAGAGAGATTAGGACAATTAGATCTAAAATCTACTAATCAATCAGGGCACAAATAGGGAATTTAAAATAAAACATGCATGTAAATGAACTTATCACATTACTTAGCTTCAAAAAGGGAGTCTAATTCAAGAGCTTTAGCCACTAAACATCAAGAAATGGCTCCAAAACTTCATTAATGATCTTCAATTACACACTCTCTTTCTAGATTAGTTACAAAGAAGCTCCTAAATACAATCTAAAAATAAAATTTCAAAAAGACTAACTTGTCAAAGGATTTCCTCCCCCTTCACTCTACAAATGCATTCCAATTTATAGGAACATTGAAGACATTTGATTGGCTCTTTTGCTTTCACATGGATAGCTTCAATTTGATTGGTTGTAACTTGAAGGCTTTTAATTGGCTCATTTGCTTCACATGGATTGCTTGAATTTGATTTGGAGGCTTTTCATTGGCTCTTTTGCTTTCACATGGATAGCTTCAATTTGATTGGTTGCAACAAACTTTCCTTTCAAAAGGATATGTGCTTTTCACTTTATGTGGTCCTTCGTTATGGAGGCTTTTGATTGGCTCATATCCTTTCACATGGATCTGTGCCATGGCAAGCTTTGATTTGTGGAGAGGTGAGTTGGATGGGAGAAAAAAATGCAATTGTTGGGATTCCCACAACCTATTTCATACCAATTCAAGCTCTAACCAATACACCAACCACTTCTTTGTGTTAGGAAATGACTTCTTTTATCCTTAAAGTCTTCTCCTCTTATTTTGGAATTCTTTAATACTTCACTAAGATTTCTTCATGTAACTTCTTTAATTGAAATCTCTTCTTGATGCCTTGGGACACTAGCCGAAAGGTTGGAATAATCGCGGGGTCTACCTACACAAGAGAAATTACATAAAAATGCGCTACAAGTAATTGAATTTATGCAAGATAATCCGCTAATCCGATAATGTGATAGAATAATAAAATCACTGTGTAAAACAAATGATATGCATATGAGATGCCAATAAAATTTGGACTAATGAGGGGTAAAATATGCAATATTTAACACTCATTAGGGAGTCTCTTCGAATCATCTTAAGGTGATCTATTAGCTCTGATTTATAAATCATGGTCCCTAGGGGCTTCGTCTCCGGGAGAACTGATTTAGCTTCCGGGAGGTCAAAGTCGGGTAAAATGATGTCGAAATGAACTAAAACTTGACATGTAGTCCCGTGTAATTATTTCGAGACCATCCATGTACTTTATTTGATGAGTGGTGACCTCGGTGATTTCTGCCGCTAGGAGGCTTGGTTTTGTTGTTTGAGGGTTTGATGTTGGGTTAAACGTTTTCGGTTTGACCTGAAGTTTGACATAAAGCCTCTTGGAAGTAATTTATGATCATCCATTGGCTCTGATTGAATATTTGATGTTTTCGGTGCTGTTGTCGCCGGAAGGGCTGATTTTATTGCATTGAGAATGTGGCTTTTTGCATTTTGGGCCAAACAGTGTCGCAATGGCTTGGAGTTTGATGTAGAGCATTCTGGTGACATTTTGAGACTAACTGTATGCTCTTTTTTATGAAACAAGGTCTCCAACTTTACCACTGCCGGGTGCTCCTATTTAGCTGCTAGTAGAGCGAAGTTAGGCCAAATGATGTTGAAATAGCCTAAAACTTCATATGTACTCTTCTTATGACTGTTTTAAAGGATCTTAAAGTTTTTGGATGGTTTCGACAAGACCTGATGCTTGAAGTTGCTTTGTCCATTAAGGCATGATGCAGCTTTATGCACATTCTTTGATGTTGAACGTGTATGAAGAGGCAAAGTGACATTTTTTTTGTGTCAATGGATAACATCTACCTAGTCATCGTGACCTGCACTTGAGTGCCTTCAGATTCTGGGATTAGAACTACATTATTTTGTGGGCCTTTGTAATTAAATACTATTGCTAATTGTAGAATTCAACTTTTAGTAATATCATTACATGTTTATTTTGAAATATTTTATTTTACCATCTGTTGTTAGGAAGCTTCCACAGTGTTTATTAGGTAACCGATGAAATGTATGCACCTCACAATGGACTTTGATCTTATGACGTGGTATGTCAGAAAGTTTTTAATTGAACCCTAATATCACGTATAACCCCATGCTCATCCGCGGCTGAGTAGGACAATGCCAAACAGGCCTTCAGGGAAATAGATCCCCTGTTTGGACCAATCGGAGGGGTGCCACATGGGGTTGAGATGTCACATCCTTTTCCTAAAAAAAATCTCATCTCCTTAAAAAGTTTTATCTTCCCTTGTGGCACCCCCTGATTGGTCCAAACAAGGCTTCCCTGTTTAGACCAAACAGGGGAGCCGAATCCGGCCTTCAGTTGCAATATGCTTAGATAAGACTCAAAATGGAGAAATATGTAAATACAAATGGGTTGGATGTAGTTGATCAATTAGTGTAGAAATCTTGGGTCTCAACGCCTGGAGAGGAGAAGATTAAAAAATTCCTCCATAATGGGTTGGAAGAAACATTGCACTGGTGTCGAAATGTCCTCTCTCCGTTCCTTCTAAAATTTAAGAGGTATTTACAAAAGGTTCCCTATACTTTCCGATGACCTTTAAAAGGCCTGTCTTTTCTATTTTTTTTTTTTTTTCAAAAATCCCCTAGTCTGATTTTGTAATAGATGTTGTCAACATACAGGAGGATAGTAAATTATTATTATTATTATTATTATTATTATTAATCACGAAAAAAGGGTATAGTACTTTCGAGCTATTCTGATCGTAAAGATGGATTAACTTGCGCGTTTGGATTTATAGTGAATTGAGGTGAGGTGAGGTAAAGCCTCCATTATCCAGACAAGAAAAGATAATGGATCATATCAAAAGTTTACAAACTCAAAATTCCCTCATTCTTTTTCAAAAGAAAGTAAAAAAAGCAATCTCCTTTCTCCACCAAATGACAAGAAAAAATCCTCTTTTTACACAAAAAGTAAAAAAGGATTCCTTCTCAAGCCACTAAAAATAAAAGACTATCATAACTATTTATATTTTATTCTCTCTTGATTTGATGCTTTACCTCACTTTACTTTAATTCGCCATATATCCAAACACGGAAAGGATTTAATTTAAAGGGTTATAGTGGAACCACAATTGATGACATCCTATCTTTCCAAGAATCAAAGGCCTATGTTTGAACAACAACGACTTCAATTGTGAAGGTATTTACATGTTGAATCTAGATCTTCAGATAAGGTTTATCCATGGTGACTGTGGGTGGACCAACCATGGTTTGCCACATCGCCGTGGGGTAAAACCTCACCCGATGCGGACTCTTACTTGTTAGATTTTTTAGTGGCTCATCATGCCGCGTGGGTCCACTTCTAATACCTCTTATAGCTCCTTACAAGAGTTTGCATAAGATATAACTCGTTCTTATGGGACAAGAGGATTCTCTTTTGCTGTCCTAGTAAAGTCCATCACTGTGATCACTTGCCGGGTGATTTATACTTTCCTCTCCTGGCCCTGGGCCAACTCAGGAAAGAAAAAAAAAGAAAAAAAAGAAAGAAAAAGGAAGAAGAGGACAGAAAAGTCCATCACTGTGATCGGATCCAACAAGGAGACTCTTGAGAGTACATTGTAGACAGTGGATATTAAACCCTAGATCTAGCGTGGATTGCACAAAGCCTTCTATGATCTTGTGATAATCGGTATTGGCTCCATGTGCATTGCCCACCCGATGCAAGGCATCATTCCACCAGGTGCGAAGGCTATTTTCATCTTTTAGATAATGACCGACTACTCTACACCACAACCCATTTCTGTCGTTGTCTTTCCTTCCATATTTTCTTTTACTCGGCATAATTGCATGGGCAAGAATGCCACAGACTTCTTCTTTACTTTTCTCATTTCTTAATCAAAGTCCTTTTCAACAGGTTTAATGAAGAATGGTTAATGAACCATCACCACAAACAGCCCCGTCAGTTTCACCGACTATATTTTTTTGGATCGACCTATGACAATACGGTCACCTCTAGCTAATTTTTCCACAGATCCGTACATGCATATGGCAATGATTTAGTGGATTATGTAATATCTCACAAATTACCTCTTAAAGTCAGAGAAAACCCATTTTTTCCACTCCATGCTTGCTGCTAGGCGACTCTGTTTCCATTTCTGTGTAAGGACGCAGTAGATAAGTGTGAACAAAAAGAATCCCATGGGCTAGTTTTTTTTTTTTTTTTTTTTTTTTGTGTGTGTGTGTGTGTGTGTGTGTTTTTAGCCGAGCATCAAAATCGATACTCCTTTATTCATGCGAGCTCCATATGTTTGCACATAAGGTGAGTGACACTTGAAGGATTAGAGCGTAGACTTTCTTACTTTCTTTCATGGCTAGTTAATCACATGCTTCTCTTGTTTTCTATCTGTTCAAATGTCCTTTGCTCATAGAAACTTTTTGTGAATATTTCAGTCTGATCAATATAAAGCATTAAGACCTTTCTGACTAGTGTTTTTTCTCCTTGATAACATTTTCGTCCCCACCCTTACCAGGTCCTATAAAGCAGTTGAGCAAGTGGTAGAAACACAGGTTACAGCGCCTGTCCTTTTTGGCTTAGCAAGCCAGGTTGGGTCCAGGCTGGTTACACTTCAACTAAACCTATACCTAGTTCTAGAAACTGATCACATATTCCTAGGTGAGGTATTTTGGTCTAAGTTCAAACTAACTCACTTGCCCGTCCAATACATTACTAATGCTATCTCAAACATCACTGTCACATCATCAAAGTCATTGTTCGATTTTGATTTTGATCAAATTGAATGACTCAAATTAGTTGAAGTCCGTCACCTCCCCCACGTTAAGAAAACCCTGGCTCCTCCTCTGAGCCTCAAAATGTACTAGGCTCGTTGCCCGCCATGATTCATGAGTTGTAGATAAAAGGAAAGAAAAGGCCTAGAAATACCCATCCTTCTCTAATGGTTGAAGGGTTCCGGTAAAGTTGTGGGCCTTGAGTTTTGGCAAGAAGTGCCTATAGGTTGCTCTGATCGTAAGATTTGGCAGCACACGTCAGCTAGGTTGTATATGTATCATGTAGGCTCCAAATAGGAATTAAGCCCCACTTTGGCAACATTAATTTTTGCAACTATTTCTCAAAATTTCTAAATTGGACATAGATTTTTAAAATAGAAGTGTTTGACAGCCTCTAAATGGTGTAGAGAAGTAGAGGCTATGTCTCTATTTTCCATTGCCAACAGTTGGAAATGTTCACAAGATCAAATACGGCCATGAGACCGAATTTCAGTCGTTGGATCATCACCAATCTCGACATATATGCAAAAAAGTAAGTCATTAGATACAAGATCCAAACCGTTCTCTGGAATCTGTGTGCCCCAAGCGCAAGATCCAAACCGTTAGATCTCTTTAATAGGCTAAGAATGGCAATATAGTCAATTTTTAATGCTTAACACCTTATAGATTTTGAGATATTTGCAAAACAATATTAGCTTATGATGTATTATCTCAATATTGGATTTGTCTATGAGCAATAAATTTTTTCCTTTTTTTTTAATTATTTCTGGGAGTGGAAAATCAACATACAAAATGTTGGAAATGTTCTCAAGATCAAACACGTCCATGAGACCAAATTTCAGCTGTTGGATCATCACCAATTTTGAGATATGTGCAAAAATCTTGAGCCATTAGATGCAATTTTATGGATTATGTGGGCCAAAAACAAGATCCAAACCATCAGATCTCTTTAGAAGGCTGAACACGGTCATAAGATCAATTTTCAAGGCTCGATACTTTGTGAATTTTGAGGAATTTGTAAAAAATTTCAAGCATTGATATAAAAAAATCTATTTAATTGCATCCTTGCATTGCTAAATACTTCTTTTGATTTTAGCCTCGTTTTTTTTTATAACTCTTTTTTCAATGGCTCTATTTTGATGGGTCTATCCGAGAAAAAGTAGAGATACCAATCAAGGCCTAAGATTGAAATATTTCAATTCATTTACCAGCAAAAATCATAAAATGAATAGTCAAAACAAACACCTTACTTTGCATCCATTAAAAAAAAAAAGAAAAAAAGAAGTCTCACTAGTCTTATCATAAAATGAATAGTCAAAACAAACACGTTACTTTGCATCCACAATTCACATATGGCATTGGATCATCCTGATATAATTTATCTAATGGACCTATATAATTTGTCATTGGTTACAATTTAAAGTCTTCTTGCATTTAATGCAATAGCCCCATCAACTATGCCATGCGCCTTGGGAGAATTCCAAATAAGGCCTTAAGTTTTTGCCTTATTTAAAAAAAAAAAGGAGATAAGTTCTAAAACTTCTCAAATTAGTCCCTAAGTTTTTCAGTAACTTTTCAATTAAGGACATCCGGTCATTTAAAGGTATTTTCTGACGATTTTATCTCTCAGTTACTTTAAAATACTCAAACTACCCTTCATTAAAAGCCATGATATGGTTTCAGCATACACTACATGTAGCCGATCGTCGTGAGGTTGTTGGTTGTCCTTAATCATGATGCGGACGCCGGTGAAGGAAATGAGGAAAATATAGAAAAAGTACGAATGACAGTTTTATTTTAATGAAGGGCACTTTGGGTATTTTTAAGAAATTGAGGGGAAATTTTGTAAGAAAATATATGAACTGATATCCTTAATTGAAAACTTCATGCAAAACTTAGAGACTAATTTGAAAAGATTTGAAAATTGTGTCCTTTTAAATAAGGTAAAAACTTGAGGCCTTATTTGAAAATTTTTATTTTTTTATTATTCTTCCCTAACATGGACTGCTGGTGGGAACCTATCCACATACTTCGCTAGACCACCACACTAAAAGGATAATAAATCAATATGCTGAGCAAGGTTAGAACCTTAACTCGTACACCTTATGAAAGATAGTTTTTCTGCCATCATGCCATACGCATAGGGAAAGGATATTAATTGTCTGGCAATTTATATTTTCATGAAAATACAGCACTGAGCATTATTTAAAAGAAGTGTTTTTTTATATAAAGTTGTATATATTCTCTTTTGTTAATTTATTTTACCATACTATTAATTTTAGTTTAATTTAAATTCCAAGTTTGGCATGATCTTTTGAATGTAACTGAGAGATGGTTAAGATTGATTGGGACCATCTTCAGGTATTTTTTTTTTATTTTGGGCTCCTTAAGAAAATTCAATAAAAAAATCTGAATTAAATTTAATATCCAATTTAAGTATGTTATTAGTAAAACACACGACCCCCCCTTAATTTCACATGTCCACCAACTTTCTATCAGATTTGAATTTACTGGACCGTTGGATCGGCTGTGTACCGATGTGAATGGACTGTTGACCATTAAACTTTTGGGACTCAGATGGAGATAATAGAAACCATGGTTAATGCTATTTTTTTTTTTTTTTTGCAAAGAAGAGGGTCCAGGGAGTCTTTGAAATCCCCATCATCCCCATGTGGGTCCCCACCACACTTGAGCTTACCCGAGCTTACCTTAGGAGAGCTGTCCCATATATATATATGGAGAGTCTTCATGTGCATCCATCCCTCACCATTTTTGGTGAGGAACACCCCTTTTGGTGGTGTTTCAAGTACAAGAGAAGTACAAGAGGGGTACTTTGTACCTCCCTCTTGTACTTGAAACACCCCCAAAAGGGGTGTCCCTCACAAAAAATGGTGAGAGATAGATGAATATGAATATTCCCCTATATATATATAGGGAAGTGCTCCTATGAGAGACACTCTCACCAACTTGGTGAGAGATGAGTGGGGGCCCTTGCATTTAAGTTGGTGAGAGTGGATATGGAAGTGAGGGCCCCCACCCATCTCTCACTAAGTTGGTGAGAGTGTCTTTCATATGAGCATTTCCCATATATATATGAGATTTGATATAGTGAGAACTGTTCTCACGGAGTCATGGTGAGAACTTTTTGGTAGGCGCCACTAGGGGTCTCATTTTGGGATGGAACCACCCCGAATATCAAGTTTGGCCCCATTCCTATGCTCCTAACCCCTTCATCCATGGTTGACGAGCCCAGTTCATTCGTATGGGTATATTGTCAATCCAATGGTCCAGTTCATTCGCATTGGTGCCCCTGGGACATGTGACTATCAAGGGGGTCCATAACCATTATAAGGTTTAGATTGAGTGATAGGTGTGCCCCACCCATAGTTCTCATAGTTTGAACCGTGATAACACTTCTCACCTAATTATTTACACACACACACACACACACATATGGGAGATGCTCCTATGAGAGTATCTCTCACCTTATTATGAGAGATAAATGTGAGGCCCCTCACATTTAAGTTGTTGGCATTGGATATTGATGTGAGGACCCCACCAAATTTCTCATATAAGGTGAGAGGTATCTCTTGTAGGAGCATCTCCCATATATATATATATATATATATATATATATATATATATGGGCAAGGCTCTCCTAAGCTCAAGCTTATGATAAAATTTTGTAAGCTCATGCTTGTGGGGTCCACATTTGGTCCATCAAAATGGACCAAGCACATGACCCCCTTAAATTGCACATGTCCACCAACTTTCGGTTAGATCCGAATTTACTGGACCGTTGGATCGACCATATATTGATTTAAATGGACCATTGACCATTAAAATTTTAGGCCCATACGGAAATGAAAGAAATCACTATTGGGGTTATTTTTTTTGCAGAAAGGAAGATCCCAGGGAGTCCTTGAAATCTCCCCCATCCCCATCCCCATGTGGGTCCCTAAGTGGGCCCCACCACATACTTGAACTTACCTTATTCTAAGTTTGAGCTTAGAAGAGCTGGCCCCTATATATATATATATATATATATATATATATATATATATAGATTTATAGGAGCATCTTCCATATATTTATATATGGCAATGTTCATGTGCATCATTCCCTCACCATCTGGTGAGGGACAAACTCAATGGGGCTTACCTAAGGTTCTATTGGTCATGGGATTTGGGGGGGATGGAGAGAGTCATATGAGATGAGACCATATATCAAGTTTGAGGTCAATCCCAAGTCTCTAACCCTTCATTCGTGACCCACAAATTTAACGACTTTATATTAAAGAAAAAAATTTGACCCTCAATCCAACGGTCCAATCTAATCGGATTAATGAAAACTCAATTGATCCATTGTAGTTTAGGGGGTTTCATGTATGTGAATGATTTGGATGAATCATAAAGTGGCCCCATTATGTTGTCCCTCACCATAATGTGGCGAGGGATAGATGCACCTGAATATTTCCCATATATATATAAAGTTACTCTCACAACAGCATTTCCTATATATATATATATATATATCACTTTAACAATATTGGCATTGGATATAGATGTAAGGGCCCTCACCTTATCTCTCATAGTAAGGTGAGAGATGCTCTCATAGGAGCATCTCCATATATATATATATATATATATATCACTTTAACAATGTTAAATATATGGGAAAATCAATTTACAAATTTTTCATATTGTGCAAGAATCTTTTATTATATTTTATAGAAATTTTGGATGGTCATATCTTTCCACATGATCTCCATCAATTCTGTCTCCATTATGTGTTTTTCTAAGGACCTTGATTTTAACAATCAATTTTTATTTGATTATTTCTTCATAATCACATGATTTCGTTGGGTTGAGGATATAGATATGTGAGGGTGTGACTTTGAGAACCCTTGACTACGAGGAAAGGATAGACTTTCGGGCTTTAGTTAACCCTTGAAAATTGCTTCCAATTTAATCCCTTTTGCATTAGTTGCAACTGCAAAGGAGAAATTTCAACGTGACAGTTGTATGTTCAGGTGGTCATTTCCTACCGTGTATTGGGGTTCACTCGTGGCATCAATGAATTTGGATCCAGTGAGGCTTTTTCCCATGGTTGTAGTTAGTCTAACCCACACTCTCCGTTATGACATGGCGGGCAGTGATTGATCCATGGTCTACTCATGGTCACAAGGGAGAAGCCTCAATAATCCTGATTCAATATGAATGGGTCCTTTTAAGGCCCCAGCCAGCTTGACTCTTAGCAGGGGAATAACTCTTGGCGAGTAGAGTTTTTCTTGTAACTGAGGAAGACTGCTACCAACCTGGTCATCTGCTTTTATGAACCTGCCTTGATAGATGATATGACATACAAATGTAATATTTCCTTGTAACCCATGAGATGAGCTCCACGTGCGCTTTCCCACCTACAGAAAGAGTGCAGAACTTGTTTGGTAGAGTTTCATTGTTTAGGGTCCTTGCGTGGCCCATACGGTGATCCACTTGGGAATGTGACTGGGTTATGGGAAGATTTCTCTTCAGGCGTCCGTGTATGCGAACGGAGGCTCGGATCATCACCCTAACCTACTACTGTCCCTTTAAATTCAGGGCGGACAGGATTTTCAAATGTATGTTACATCATTTTTTTTCTGCTAAAACAAGCAGTTGGGAGCCCTATTCTTCCAAAAGGTTCCCAAATACGTATGTTGGCAGCATTTAGTACCCTCTTTACAACACTCTCGGCAAAACTCCCAGGTACAAGGTACACATCTCTCCTCTTGGAAATATCTCGGTTGTCTCCCCTCTATCTTCCACCACCCAATCTCATAATATCTTCCATCATGCCTTTCCGTTGCATTTTCTATCATAGGGAATGTAATGATCAATATTGCCCATTATAAATGGTGGTGATGATCATTGCCCATTTTCCTACTTAGTGGGATCTGGCCTGTCAGACCGTCATTCCGATGCTTTCAAAATGGCAAGTTCATTCTCAATCTTGCAATAACCATGTTTGCTTAAAATTTGCATGAATTTTGTTTTATCAATGTTGTTCCACCTTTTATTTTGCCCCGACAGAGATAGATACATACAATCAGATTGAGATTGTCAGTATGAACTAGTAAAGCGCATTAAAAAATAACAATTTTTTTTTTAATAGTTGAGCATGGCTATTAAAAATTTACAAATGATCGTTTAAAGGTTGAAGTTTTAGGTTGATTTTATATTATGATTGTTTTTTGGTGTTTAATTTTGAAGTGTTGTGTTCAATTAGTTTCACATTTCAGGGTTCGCGTTTAGGAGGTAATAAAGACTTGTAAGAAATAATGAGGTCAATGCAACTTTTATAATGTTACTAAATAAGTTCCACATGGCCTGTTCTCCGCGAACAACCTAAGAGGCCCTGAGTCTACTTTCAAAATCAAAGCTGCTCTCTTGGCATCTTTGCTCCTTGTAATCCACCAAAACAAGGTCTGATTTCTCCTCTGGCACCTCTCTTTCTCACACATGATAGTTTCTTTTTTCCTTTTCTTGCTTTCGTATTATAAATTATGTAGAAGGAAGCGTATTATTACTTTTATGGTGTTTTAAATTGTGCTTAATCATTGAGATGGGTGCCAAATCACGAGGTCAGCGACTATCAAAGCGTTCTTTTTTTAGCCTCTTAGATGGGTCATTAGGTGTTTCCAAATGTGAGCTGACGAATGCATGGACTTAGGAGATGACTCCTAGACATGTGCTCCAGTATGGTAACGATACAGGATTTTACTCCCTATCCAACTAGGACTTTTAGCCAATGACCTGATAGAGTCCTCCTAATATAAAAATAAGGAAAAGAAATAAAAAACTCATTTTTAGGACTTTAACTCATTTTTAGGACTCTCTTGTTCACTAAACAAAAACAACATAGCGCTCAACGAGAAGAAAGTGGGGGAAGCCCTACTATTAGGATTGTAAATGGGACGGTTCCAGATTGGAACCATTGTGGACCTAAATCCGGACCTGTTTCTAAATCACGGTTCCAATGTCGGATCCGATTTTGACTTGGAACCTGTTTTGTTGGTTGCAGACCCGATTCCGATGAAATTGGATCCACTTAATTAGACGACTGAAATTTAGTTCCAAAACGGATTCTAATATCTCTTTATTCTTTATTTTTCTTAAAATAAGTATCTTATCAACTTATAACAGTGTTTCAAGTCTACTACCTCCAATATTATACATAAAAATATATAAAAAAAAAAAAGAGTTTATTTTGAGGTTCAATTTGTAATATCAAAGGCTCATATGTCGGGTCTAGGGTCCACGGGTCGGAACCTATATGGACCAGAAACCGGACCCGTATATGAATCATAACCTAAATTGGGTTCCGGATCTGAACCCGTTTATGAATCAGAACCTAAAATAGGTTCCGGACCCCCTTTTTTTGCGAGTGGAAACTTCCAGATAATCGGATAATCGAATAACCATTTGCAACCCTACCTACAACCTCCTTTCCAACTCTTGCTCTTGACCAAAGTCCATCTCTTCCCCAACCATTCATAATAGTCAAGCATTTTGACATTTACAGCACTCTCTTTCTTTATAATCTACATGCGATGTGAATGGAGAAGGAAATTGGACGAAACCCAATCCTAACCTCGAACGCAAACCTAACCTCCCTTACGGCTTCACCTCCATCACTGAACCCCCATCCATGGATTCCTCTCCTCCCATCACCCAAACCCAACCACAGCTCAAACTCAATCCCTAACCTCCCTCATGGCCTCGCCAACGTACTTACCCTTTCCCTCTTCCCTTAACCAGAATCTAGAAAAAATGGAAAAGAAAAAAAAAAAAAAAACTCTGGAATGAGATGTGACAAGTTATTTGAGACACACACGAGATACAATCAACCGCGAAAAGGAATTGCAATGATTACAATATATATTAAGGTGTAATCAATTCATGATCAATTAGATTACAGTATATATTAAGGTGTAATCAATTCATGATCAATTAAAATGATTTTGGCTCTTCTTTTTAAGTCTTGTAACTTTCATAGCATCGTATCGAAAAAAAAAAAATAGAAAAAATCTTAAATGAGGCCTTAAATTATTACCTTATTTCAAAAAAGGACACTAGTTTTTAAAAAATTCAAATTATTCCCAAGTTTTCTAGTAAGTCTTTACTTAAGGACATCCGGCAATTTAAAGGTATTTTTTGACGACTTCTTTCGTCAAAAATTTAAAATAACCAAATTACCCTTTATTTAAAGTCATGATATAGTTCTGGCAGTACCTCTATGAAGCCGATCGATGTGAGGTCGCTAGTTGTCTTTATCAGCGTGAAGACACCGGTGAAGGAAATAAGGAAGCTATAGAGGATGTAAACGAGAGTTTTCTTTCAATGAAGGGTGATTTGGGTGTTTTTAGAATATTGAGGAAATAAGATGTCGGAAAATAACTTTAAATGGACAGATATCCTTAATTGAGAACTTCATAAAAATAAAAATTAAAAAAAAAAAAAAAAACCTTAAGCACTAATTTGAAAAGTCTTAAGACTTGTGTCTTTTTTTTTGAAATAAGGCAAAAAACTTGAGGGCTTATTTGAAAATTTCCCAAAAAAATTATGGTGACGAAATATAGTGGCAACAGATGTTTGGATGTTGTAACTTAGGACCAGCGCACCAATTCAATGGATTAGACATTTTTCAAGGGATTTGATTTATCATAGAATAGGCCCAAATAGGTTTTGGAAGACTAGCAAAACATCCAGTTTATTTTATTATAATTCGGTTGCTCAAAGTGTCCAAACCAAACACCACCCTTGGCAGTACTGGCCCAAATGCCCCCTTATTTGGAGTGGGACTCACCAGTAGTTCATACGGTTGGTTGATCATGTGTATCATTCATTAGTCAGTTTTAAGTTTTCACATAATCGAATCAAACGTGAGGCTTCCAATTCAACTGAAACTAGGCCAGAATGCCATCAATACTATGAACTTCCAGTTCACTCGCAGGCCTCTACTAACTGATAGCTATGAGGACCGAAATATGCAACATAAATTTCATAATATATGAGGGGGGACCTCGTGGAGAAAGTCTGCTTGCTCCTATTATAATCATTCAAAATTGGCTTAAGTTTAATTGTAACCTTACTATTTCCTTTCGTAGAATCTATGGAGTTTATTGTTGGTGCATTCATCGATGCTATGAAGAACGGATGGGAGTTTTTTACTAATCTTAGAAGCTTTGAATGTATTATGAGAAACTTGAGAGAGAGAACAGATGAGCTGAGTGCTCGGGAGCATGATGTAATGATGGAAGTACGAAGAGAAGAGGAGGAGAAAGGAAAGAAGCGAAAAAGAGAGGTAGAGTTATGGTTAGATAATGTAAAAAGAGTTAAAAATGAAGTAGATAGTGTTGAAGAGAAGGTTAGAGAAGAGAGGAGATGGATCTTACATTATAGATTGAGAAAGCATATTGCAGATCTGGAAACCGAGGCAGTCCAACTTTATGACACAAGCAGGTTTTCAAATGGGGTGGCAAATGAAATGGTGTTGGGGAGCGGAAGTCCACAACCTACATCAACGTTACTTGGTGAATCTGCTGACAGAACATTTCAAATGATATGGAATCTCTTAATAGATGTAAAGGTCAGAAAAGTTGGTGTTCATGGAATGGCAGGGGTCGGCAAAACAACCATTATGAAGCACATCAACAATCAGCTATTGCATTTAGATGTTTTCAAGAACATTATTTGGGTCACGGTCTCTAAAGCGCTTGATTTGCCTAGATTACAGCGTGAAATCGCCAGTTCTATTGGTTTGGACCTGTCGAATGATTGTGATGACGAAGAAGAAAGAATAGCATCAAAAATATGTGCAGCATTGTCGCGAAGAGAGAAGTGTTTGCTCATTTTAGATGATTTATGGGAACCATTCTCTTTGGAGAGGATAGGAATTCCAGAGCCAAATCAAACAAATGGGTTTAAACTGGCTATAACAACCCGTTTACTAAAGGTTTGTACATGCATGGAGAGTGATAGAATAGTAAAAGTGGAGCTCCTTTCGGATGAGGAAGCATGGGCATTGTTCAAAGAAAAAGTTGGAGGTTGTGTTTTAGACTCTTTAGAATTAGAACCAATTGCAAAGTGTATCACCAAGGAATGTGGCCGGCTTCCACTAGCAATAATCACTGTTGGACGAGCTTTAAGGGAAGTGAGAGTTGTTAGTGTGTGGAGGAATGCACTTGACGAATTAAAACAATCATATGCAGAGATTCATGGTATGGGTGAATATGTTTTTCCTCGTCTGATGTTTGGTTACAACCGGTTGCGAAATGATAGGATCAAAGATTGTTTTTTGTATTGTGCCCTGTATCCCGAAGATCATGAGATAGATATTGATGGGTTGATAGAAAATTGGGTGGGGGAAGGATTGATAGGTGAATTAGGAAATATAAAAAAGGAGAGGGACAAGGGAATCTCAATCTTGAGTGAACTCAAAGATGCATGTATGCTAGAGGATGGTAGGCCTACACCTCTTTTCAATATCCCAACAGTAAAATTGCATGATTTAATTCGGGATTTAGTTATAAAAATCACAAGAGAGAGCCCTAGGTTCATGGTCAAAGCTAGAGAGCAGCTAGAGGAGTCGCCAAGAGCGGAAGAGTGGATGGAAGATACCAAGAGGATATCACTGGTGGATAACAATATTAGTAGACTATCAGGCCAGCCCATGTGCCCTGAACTTAGTACCATGTTGTTGCAAGAAAACAAAAGGTTGCAAAAGATATCCAACTCATTTTTTGAAAACATGCAAGGCCTTAGAGTTCTCGATCTCTCCCATTCTAGCATTAAGTCATTGCCAAAATCCATTTCCAAGTTGGAGAATCTTCGGGTGTTGAGATTATATTGTTGTGAAGATTTAGAAAAGCTGCCCTCTTTAGCGAAGCTAAAACAACTGAGGGTATTAAGCCTTGATTCGACATCAATAGAAGAGTTGCCACAAGGGATGAAAGCATTAGTTAACCTTCAAAAGCTTAATCTCAATTATACATATAAATTACAGTTCCTTCCAGCTGGGATTATATCTAAGCTGCCGCTTCTCAATGATCTACAAATGATTGAGAGTGGATGGAGATGGCCATCTAACATTGAAAAGGTAGCAGCAGATATTGAAGAAATTGTAAACTTGACTCCGATGGCTAATCTCAGACTTTCTTTTGAGGATGTTCAAAGTTTCATTAAATTGGTGGGATCTGATGTGTTAAGAACAGTGGAAACTTTCTCCTTAGTTATAGGGGATCTATTTTCTATTCCGCTTTCTTATCTTGTGAATAATGCTGTAGTAATGGGTTGTGGATCAGATGTGGGAAGCCAGGCTAGCTCTATCTCTCTCCCTTGCAACACTTGCTCATTGGGAATTGAAGGATGCCATGATATCACTAGACTATCGCAGCTTTCTTGCCTAGCAAATGCAACACGACTCAAGCACTGCCACATTGAGCAATGCGATGGGATGGAATTTATTGTAGGGGCTGGCGACAAGACCTTACTCAATTTAGAGAGATTGGAACTTTCCTATTTGCACAGTCTAAGGGCTCTCTCCAACGGGGTTCCCTCCATCGAAACTTATGCGAATCTGTCACGACCCGGGCCCGAGGCCGGGCTAATCGGGGCCCCGCCCGGATCGCAGTGCCATCATACTTACTCCCGTAAATCTCGAATTAACCGAAGTTAAGACGAAGACTCACAAGGGATCTAACACACATACCTGTCAAATGTACAATTTTTGCGGAAACATATACGTACATTGACAATAAATGGCTTTACATTACAAGTAAAGTTTTCATTTACAAAAATATAATCCAATGAAGTCCACAACTGCACATTCACAATACAATGCAGGGGACATTTAATTTCATCTCAAAATGATATACAAAAGTATCTATCAATGAATTCCCAAGATAATCTCAAAACGTTCAAAAGCTACGCCCTCCGACTAAGCCCACTCGGCTAAACCTCCTGGAGGTATCGGACGGGCCTCCTCCGCTCGCGGCGCGGCCTCTGCAAGGCCGGGATGGGCAACTGGGCCTGTAATGCCATCAATAACACTATGAACACGACGGTTCAACAATGTATAAACACATTTAGGGTAACACATGCTAAACTTGTCCATTATCAATATAACAACTCTAGACAATTACATCTAGGTTAATGCAATATCATGTACAGTGTAGCCCATTGATACTCAATGGCTAAATTTACAATTACAATAGTATTACTATCATTTAGTTCAAGGTCTTCCCAAAGGAAGCATTATTCAATTCATTCATTTACTTCATGTCATTTCGTTTCATTTCGTATCTCCCCAACGGAAGAAACTTAAGCACAAGCGGAAGGGCAAACCATTCATGGCCTGGCTTTGTTTCACTTTCGTTTAATCAAGTTAATTAAGCACCAGGCGGAAGGGCGAACCATTCATGGCCGAGGCTTCAATATTATTTCAGTTTTCCTTACATGGCTTATCAATTCATTGACTTTTCAGTCTATATGTGTGGGATCTACCAGTGTCTTGATCAGAGATCACTGGCATCACCACGGAGCTCCGGAACACCCCAATCATCTGCTGCAGCAGGCTTAATCATTATTCATTGCATTTATTCATTGTTCAGTGGTTCAGTGCATTCATTCATTGTTCGGTGGCTCATTGTATTTATTCACTGTTCGGTGGTTCATTGTATGCAGTCATTATAGACTCAATGGGATTAGATGAATCTTTAATCATTCACGGTCCTACTTGTCTCTATCCCAAATTTAGACAATCTATAGGTGTAATTATTAGTTACTAAATGCACGTGTTATTTTCGATGGACATCACATTCTCATTTAATATGTGCATTTAGTCCCCAAAATTTTCCACCCTCAATATCAAAATCCACTGGACTCAAACTGAGTCCCCCGATCGATCGGACCGTTAGGTCCGATCGATTGGACAAATTTTTACTCACAATTAATTTTAAGTCAATACTACAGTCATGGAGCCCAAAAAGCCCAAACAAAGAGGGTCGGGTCTGTCTACCGGTAGAACTTCCGGTAGACATCTCTACCGGTAGAACTACCGGTAGAGACAGCTCTACCGGTACAACTTCCGGTAGAAGCAAGTGGATTTTCCTTTTCTGGCTCTCTGCCAGATTTTTAACTATTTGTACCGGTAGAAATTCCGGTTCAAGTGGATCTACCGGTAGAACTTCCGGTTGACTAAGGGTTCTCAATTCTTCATCTCTCTGTAAAATTTCGAGCCACTTCTACCGGTAGAAATTCCGGTAGAACGTACGAAAACCCAACATTATTAAGAGAAAAGAAAAATGCTTGAATCGAATGGAAATGCACAAAGTGTAAACCCAAATTAAGCTTATACTTGCCTCTTAAAGCCTATTAACAAGAAACCCCTTGATAGCTTGATTTTGAGGTGAGAAATCCCCAAATCCAAACCCTATTTCCATAAAACATCAAAAACACAAATCCTATGAGCTAATTGGCTAGAAACCATGCCTAACCACTCATTATAACTTGGAAATCCATTGAAAGTCCTAAGTACTTACTTGTGATGTGAGTAGGGAGCTCTTGAGCTTCTCTTTCAAGTTCCAAGCACTCCAAAGAAGAAGACTACTTGAAGAAGAAGATGAGGAAGAAGAAACCTCCTTCCAACCACTTGACAAGCCTTCAATCTCTACTCTAGATGGGAAGGAATGGGAGGAGAATGAAGAGGAAGAAGGGAAGTTGCCTAGGGTTTCTTGAGTGAAATGCAGTGGAATGAACCCAAGGCTCATTTCAATGTTTATAAGGCCAATTTGCAACTAGACCCTCTCTCTCTTTCTTATTTTCAATTCAAGTCAAATGGAGGCTCACTTGAGTCAATACTCGTCGGATGACTTCGAGCCTATTATGAAAGTTAACGTACTCGTCGAGATACGCGTGTTGGCATCAAGAGTTTCCGTATTCGATAAAATACGTATAAATCCGTATTTACGGAAAAAGGCCTTGTTCTCTTAGTTTGAGTCTAAAATCTCATTAAATCCATTTAATACCCTTCATTATCATTCCTTAAGCTTAATTCAATCATTTGAGACTAATCTCATGGAGCTTAGTCATTAGCCATCATTAGCTTCATTAAACGGGATTAATTAGCATTAACTTCAATTAATTAGAGTTAATCTTGATTAACTCGGGGTGGGGTCTTACAGAATCTCAAGCATCTGAGTGTTGGTGGTTGCAAGAAAATGAAGAATTTGCTATCGCTTGGGTTGCTGCAAAACCTTCAGACTCTGGAAAGAATAGAAATCTGGAGTTGTGTCTCAATGGAGGATGTAGTGGCAGGTGATTGGAGTGCTCTCACTACCTTCTCACTCCCAAACTTGAAGAGTTTGTCTTTGCAAAACCTGAACGAATTGAAGAACATTTTTAAGACAACTGTCAGTTGCTCCTCTCTTGAATCTTTGATAGTAGGCAAATGTGGCAAGTTGAAGAAGCTTCCTTTCACCAGCCAGAACCTCTCACTCACTCTAAAGAGTCTGAAAGGAGATAAGGAATGGTGGGATGCATTGGAGTGGGACGATCCTGATGTGAAGATCCAACTTCAAGAACGTTTTGTGATTACTCAATGATTGTTTCTCCTCCTTTAATTTATAAGGAGATTTTATGCAGCTGTGGTTTACTGTTGTCTTTTTTTTAATAGATCTGTACTATTTCATTTATCCGCAAATCATGTGATCAAACAGTGGTGTATTGGAAAGTGTACACCAAAAACATTTTGCTGTGATATTTTCATCGAAACTCATGGACTCAATTGGCATATGGTTGTCATATGTTTTAGATTTCAAGAACAGAATGAACATTCCTCACCAATTGTCCACTATTTGTCCAGACAGTGTTAGGCAAATAGCACACCACCTTGTCCTTTCTTCTAATAAAATCTATCTTTCAAGCAAAAAAAAAAAAAAAAAAGCACACCACGTAAAGGGTCCGCGTTTACTTTCATTACCAATGAGGAAATATTCCTAGCTTGGTTGCCCACCTTTAAAAAAAAAAAAAAATAGGCTGCAGTGACATTATGTTTTTAAAATATATGAGTTTTCTACAATTTCTAATTTGTCATTTTATGTTATTTTATTCTCTCTATCATTGTGAGAAAGATCCACGACCATGCGTCGTTGTTGGAGCATTGCAGTCTTATACCATCAAAAAAGGTGGCCTACAAGTAAATAAAACAAATCCATCAAGTATCTTATAATAATCCATTTAATGATGCCCTAAACTTTTATTGAAGTGGAATTTGACGAAAGCTAATTCAAGAGGAGAGCATTAATTTTGAGCTGCGTATGTATATATTTGCATGTGCGATCCACTGAGGAGCTGCTCAAACTTCTCCAAATTCCGACCCGCAGAGGATACAGATTCAATTGTAACATCGTATTATTTGATGAATTCTTATTCTCCATGTACATCGGGACCTAGCATTCGGCTGCCAACTTAAAAGAGACTAGGTTGACCTCTCATTTTCCTATTCAAGATAAAGATTTGTGATTGGTTTTGGACTTTGGTGCCTTGGATCAAACAACCAACTTCGTTTTCTGGTTAATAACCAATCTATGCACCATCCTTTGTTTGATGGGACCAATGGGCGCTCAAAAAAGACTGTGTACTCTATTTTAAGCCAAATTTCGGACTCTTTGTCGCTGGTTAGTGATAGCGGCTCTAATAGATGATGATGACTGCCATGTGAATTTAGCTTCTTATATTAATTAGCAGGTTAACACACTCTCTCTCTCTCTCTCTCTCATCAAGGGGGTGCTTTTGGTGTACTCTAATAAGCTAAGCTACAGCTAAACTAATTAGGAGATTATTATTTGTGCTTTGTCAGTTTATTTGATTCTTTTCAAGATGGGCATTTGTACAACCCCTAAGAACATATTTCCATAACCAACTTCTTACTTCCCTCTTAATCCCCCAAAACTTGGGATGGGGTAATACATCTAAAATGTTTTTTTACTAATGTACCACCCCTTTATCCTGGAATAACGACAGGAACTAAATCCCATGTACAAGCCAACCAACTGACTCTAAAGAGTCCTAATAACGGATTAGACTTTAGACCCACTAATGGATGATAGATCTACCCTGGCCCTTCATCTCTGTAAAAAAATCAGCCACATCCCCGATTATCTTCATCTCAATTTGGACCCTACAAGTATAACGGTGTATAGTCCATTCGGATGGATGTGGAGTCAATTCAACTGTGTACAGTACATCGAACAGATGCAAAGGTGGGCCCCAAGTGAAATCCAGGGGGGTTGTGTGTATGGTCCATTCAAATGGACAATCGGGTGGGCCCCACCGCCAGTGCACAAGATGCGCACTAAGTGTACCTAATAACTCGTTTTATATATGGGAAATATTCAAGTGAGAACTAGTTCTCACCTATTATATGAGAACTTTTTTGCAAGGCCCAACTAGCAACCCATCCAAACCTAGCAACCAATAGAGAACCCCCTGATAGTCACTAATCCCAAGGATTGGCACACATTCGAATGGACTGAACCGTTGGATCGAGGGTTGAATATTTTTTTGAAGATGAAGCCATTAAACTTGTGGGCCACAGATGAAGGGGTTAGGGGCATAGGTTTGGGGTCAAACTTGATACTTCGGGTGGTCTCACGTAGATCTTTCCATCCCTCCCGGTCCCATCCCCAAATGGGGCCCACAATTGGGGCCCACAAAAAAGTTCTCATATAATATGTGAGAACTAGTTCTCACCTGAACATTACCCTTTATATATATATGAAAATATTCATATGCATCTATCCCTCACCATTTTTGTGAGGGACACTCATTTTGGGGGTGTTTAAAGTACAAGAGGGGTTTGTACCCCTCTTGTACTTTAAACACCCCAAAAAAGTACCCCTTTTGTACTTGAAACACCCCCAAAAGAGGAGTCCCTCACCAAAAATGGTGAGAGATAGATGCATATGAAGATCCCCCATATATATATATATATATATATATATGAGAGAGATGCTTCTATGAGAGATGCTCTCCTTACTATGAGAGATAAGGTGGGGGCGCCCACCTTACTATCCAATGCTAATAACTTATATATGAGGGCCTTCACTCCTATATCTCATAATAAGATAAGAGATGCTCTCACATGAGTACCTCATATATATATATATATATATATATATATGAGTAAGGCTTAAGGCTCTCCTAAACTCAAGCTTAGGATAAAATTTCATAAGCTCATGCTTGTGGGGCCCACCTTTGGTTCATCCAAATGGACCAAACACATAACCCTCCTAAATTGCACATGTGCACCAACTCTTGGTCAAATTCGAATTTATTGGACCGTTGGATCGATTATGTATCGATGTAAATGAATTGTTGACCATTAAGATTTTGAGCTTCTATGGAGATGATAGAAATTACGGTTGGGGTTGATATTTTGCAGAGAAGAATATCCGAAGGAGTCTTTGAAATCCCCCCCCCCCCCATATGTAGGTCCCTAGGTGGGTTCCACCACATACTTGAGTTTACCTGATTCTAAATTTAAGCTTAGGAGAGCCTACCTCATATATTCATATATATATATATATATGGAGATGATTGAGAGATAAAGATAGGGCTCTCACATTTAAGTTGTTGGCATTGGATATGAATGTGAGGGCGCCCACCTTATCTCTCATATTAGGAGATGCTCCTATGAGAGCATCTCTCACCTTACTATGAGAGATAAAGATGGGGGCCCTCACATTTAAGTTGTTGGCATTGGATATGAATATGAGGCCCCACCTTATCTCTCATATTGAAATGAGGAATGCTCTCGGGAGATGATCTTATGAAAGTATTTCTCACTTTACTATGAAAGATAAAGGTGGGGCCTCACATTTAAGTTGTTGGCATTGAATATGAATGTAAGGGCCCCCACCTTATCTCTCATATTAGGAGCTGCTCCTATGAGAGCATCTCTCACCTTACTATGAGAGATAAAGGTGGGAGCCCTCACATTTAAGTTGTTGGCGTTGGTTATGAATGTGAGGGCCCCCACCTTATCTCTCATATTAAGGTGAGAGATGCTCTTATGTGTGTGTGTGTGTGTGTGCCGGCTCTCGTAGTCTGATGATGGTACTCTTGGTGCATAGGTACAGAGCAGAAGAGACAGAGGAAGTTCAGGCATAACAGCCTAATGACTTCTACGAGTGGTGTGCGGACAACAAAGTGTAGTCGTTTTAACCCCACACCCAAGAGCCTTTACGCCTACATGGATGGTTCTACTATTTTGTAGTGGCCATTTGTGTATAAAGTACTTCTGTATATCTGTTAAAATTTGACTCTAGTTATGTTAATAATTCACCGCTTACTTCGATCCTTGTGGTAAAATGATTGGGGACCATGTGTACGTGTTTATGTTAAAAGATTACAATTGACCCCTAATCTCACGCACAATCCCCATTTTAGGGAATAGGGGCATGACAGAAATCGTGTTGGGGAGCGGAAGTCCACAACCTACATCAACGTTACTTGATGAAACGACTGACAAAACATTTTAAATGATATGGATTCTCTTATTAAGGTTAGGGATCTATCTATGCAGTGTGGTGGTCCCGGAAAGGGTTATTAAGGACGCAAAGATTTTAGATGATAAATTTTAGGGATCTATATCTACCCGCAATGGGTCGTGCTGGTCTCACAAGTAGGCGCCACGTGTCACGTCAAACTACCAGCTAGATTTGTCCAGAACTCAGATAAATTTGTTCTAGAACTCAAATAAACTCAGATGAATAGCAACAGTTTTCTTGTAAGAAAGAGTCCCCATTTTTTGTTGTTATGATTGCAAGAGCTAGACTTACACGAAATGGAAAAAAGAAAGAAAAGGCAAAGACAGCAACGGGTTTTTGTGTTATACAGAACCCATCGCAGGAGAAGGCTAGGACTGGTCGCATTTCCATCACCGGGTCAACGCCATCGTTGCAGGTGTAGTCGGAGATGGCCAACTTCGATCTGCAGAGCTCTCTGGTGAAGTCCCTCATTCCTAGAGAAGAAGATGGAAGGGATTCTCCGGGACAACAAAGAATGAGAGAGAAGTTGGCCTAGGAATGAGGGAGAATGGACGATTTGAACTTTTAAAATTCAAACTTTATGCTCAAATTGTTGAAAGGCGTAAATTAGTCATGAAAACATATGATGGGGCATATTAGGGACCTCTCACCAAAATATCTCCAGCTGTATGTACTATAGACATTAAAGAAAAAGTTGATGGACTGGCTGCCTTAGAAGACCATGCTCAGGGACTTGAGGCTAATTTACCAAAAGAATAAGATCTCTCTTTGTGCCACAAAAGGACAAAACTCCTATCTTTGACCAAGTTAACAAAGTTTCAACTCTTTTTGGTTTCTGTTCCTAGAAACCAGACCATTGTTACAGAAACACAGGTGTTGATGATGGTCGCATAGAAATAACAGAGGGAGAATACAAGATTTGAAAATTTAAAATTTAGAACTTTATGCCTAAAACGATTGAAAGGGCAAATAAGCTACGAACTATGTGATCATGCGAATGTAGGGATCTTTGGCTGTAAAACGTCTAGTTGTGTGGACCAAAGCACTTAAACAGAAATCACGTGGACGAAAGCCTTTACAAGTTTCACTTCAGGGACCTATTGCTAATTTACTCATTGAAAACACGGCTTTTGACTTTGATGGGCAACTACACCTCTCTAGATTTGTCTCATCACATCACATTCAAGTTCGAAAAACTTTTTTCATCTTTATCCTCATCCCTATTGTCTCTCAAATTCAAATCCCCATTCTCTTTTATCTTAGGATATCTTCATATCAATCTCTACCATTCCTATATTTCTCTCTTAGTTAAAACCTTCCATTTCAGAATCATTCCATTGCCCAACCGAAAAGTAATTTGGTGTCATATTTATCTCCTTTGCTAGATTTAGGAAGAGAAGTCGAGGATATTTCAAATCTCCAACCAATGCTTGAGGCTCCAACCAGATATTTGTCTCTTGAAAAGGCAATGAATCATTTCCCTAATTTTTCTCTTCTAATATTAATACTCCAACGACATTTACTACTTAGATACATCTAATTTTTTCTTTTTCTCAGTGGGGCTCTCTTATTTTGTGATTGAATCCATCGAAATTAATGTTTACTTTGGTATTAATTAAATTGAAAATATATAGTTTCAATTAATGGATCTTATTTGTTCTTAACTCCATTTAGACCATTATTTTAACTTCTTTCTTTTTGTGCTTTGTAACTAAATGTAGGAAAATTATACATGAAGAGAGTTTTAATTTTGCGATCGATAATTTCTGAGTAGATCATTTTTCAATTCATTGGGTACATTTTTTTCTATCAACATTTTTGTAACTTTAAATTTTGAATAGCTTGCAATATTTTTTTAAAATATTTTTCATAAGAAAGGATCTCATGATTTTTTTTATTTCTTACGTAGTGAATGTATTTGAATTGTAGAGAGACGGATCAAGAAAGGAGCAGACCTCGTTATGTATACAGGTAGTGTATCATTAACTAAGTGTTGTACTTGAGTTTTCTTATTAAACTTCATTTTTAAAACTAAATTTAACAATTATTCTTTTACATTAGCCGAATCTAATTAGATGATTCTATTTCATTTAATTAACATCGTATTCTGAAATTTATGTAAAAATATAGTTGTGTCCCCATGTCTCTTTCTCTCATTAGATGTATTAAATAATAAGGCAGTTTTTTAAAAGACTTGTTTATTTTTATTTTTATTTTTCTTTGAGATCTATTTTCTTTCTAATAACATTTATCCAGATTTTAATTTATTTTTATTTTTAGGCCCGGGTTTAGCACGTGCTTTTGTTGCTAGTTTTTATTAAAGGGTTTGTGTTTAAACCTTGGCAAGAGAGATTTTAGGTACTTTCATTATTGTGCATAGACTTTTTTTTAAGATGTAGACTCGCTTTTTTTGTTTTTTCTTTTTTTTTTTTTGAGCTTTTTGCATATACCCCCATAAGGTATGTAGGTAAATAAACCCCTATAGTTTCAGTATTTGTAGCTAGGCCCTTACTTTTTCAATTTAATACCTTTTATATCCTCAAAATCAGTAGTCTTCTAACCACCCAAGGATTTTAGAGTGAAATGACAGTTTTGCCCATCTCTTTATCCCTATATGCATAAGTTTAAAAGCTTGGACTTATTTTTCTCTAAAAGTTGCAACATTAATAATTATATTTAGTGGGAGAGAATAACCGCACATAAATCTGTTTTTATCGGTATAAGGTATATTTAATTAGATTCAAATCAATCATAATGACAATGAAAAGACGTGCTTATAGTTGGTTATAATTGATTCAATCCATGCATGATCGACCATTAGATTGATAAAAGTTTCAAAATGCATAATTAGGCTCCTTTTGCATTAAAAGAGTTATTAAGAGAGACAATTTGTACTTGAAATAAAATAATGGTATTTTTATAAATAATAATATGCTCATTTTTATTTAATAGATGTAAGGGCAAAACTGTTACTTTCATAAAATTTCAACAAAAATTTTATAGCGGTTATCCATTCTCATTAAGAATATTGATTTTTGGGACATGAAAGGTATTGAAATGAAAGAGTATGGGCCTATTTACAAATACAAAAATCACAGGGCCTATTTGCGAATCATACAAACCTTAGGAGAGTATACACAAAATATATATATATATATATATATATATTTTGGTTAAACGTAGAATCAGTACTCATAGAAATAGAAATCAGATGTCTGTCGGAATATTCGCTCGGAGATTTCGAAATGTAGATTTTAATATAGGAGATATTATAAAGAAGAGCGAGATTTTACAGGAGATGGTAGGAAAGAGTTTTTGTGAGTGCAGAGACTATAGGGGAGATTTTTTAGTGATCTATCAATGCAGTGGGTGGTGATGGGAAGAGTTATTGAGGATGCAGAGATTTTATTTAGAGGATAACTTTTAGGGATCTGTCTACCCCGCAATGGGTCGTGCTGGCCTCATGAGTAAGGTAGAATGTAGACTGCTCTTTTGAAGATATACACCAATATATGCAACATTACCAACTGATAAGAGTTCTAGCAATATTATATGCAAATTGGAAAGTCTAACTTTTCTATTACTCGATACCGGACTGGTCAAAATATTGTTATGTATCACCTATTACCGGCGACCCAACTTCTTTGATTAACAAACAATTCATACTCACGCACCCACAAACAATATCATACATGCCCTATCAAGTTGCAAAGGCCCAGGAACGCCAACTTTTTTGATTGAGTAAACACATGGAGGAGAAGTCACTAGTTTCTTCTAACAAGAAATTCGGACGGTATATTGATTGTAAAACGAAAAAGTAGAATTAATCAAAGCCTTGGTAACATATCTTGTATACCCAATGAAAATCTAACCAAAGTAAAAGTAAACTAAACGAGGGAGAATTCTTTGAAGTCTGATTTTCTTTTCACTCTCTGTTTCTGCATCTTCTGTATCTATAACTCATAAAACCCTACCACTAAAATGAAGAAAAAAAAAATGTTGTAGATCAGTAAAAACACAAAAACAAATTACTCTTGGATCTTGAAAAATTCAGACATCAAGCTCCGGTGGGTTTTCTGGCAGCAGCCGGCAGTTGGTACGACAGACAGGAGAGGAAGAGAGCGAGCCGCGAGGCCAACCCCTCCATGCACTTCACATGAATGAGCTCGCTCTTCTCCGGACTAAAATTCAGTTGAACAGATGGAACACTTGGTCTCCGTCCCCGCCAGCCTTGTTCTGTCTGAAAAAATCTAGGCTGGGAAGGAAGATGCCTCCTCCCGTGGGAGATTCACTGGAACAATGCTGACATGGAAATAATCTTTGAGTATCATATAGAAGAATACTATGACAGGGGCCAAGGAAAGGGCGAAGCAGATGCCCATGAAAATGGCCAAGACAATGTGCACAGTGTCCATCATGTATTATCTTTGTGGTCGGGTATCTTTGGACTTTTTTTTCAAGGTAGTTTTTTTCTTATGAGACTCTATTTATAAGGTGAGAGAGAGTTGGGGGTAGAGTTACGAGTTTGCAATGGAACAGAGTTTGTAATGAAATAGAAATGCTTCAGGAAAGGAAGATAACGTGAATGAAATCATGTGGAAACCATATTAATATTACTAAGGTGGGCAACACTAATGCATGAACCTATTTGTCCAATCAATTTCCCCAAATGATAATTAAGCTGATGATGTGCATTCAATAGGACGTGATCAAGCGTCAATAAATTTTCTATGGTGAGATTTAATTTTTTGCATCCCTCTCCATTTAGGGAGCCTTCCAAATTAACGTTGGGATAAGTAAAAGGTATGTGGGCCAGTTTTACTTTTGTGGCATAATTAAAATGTCCCTTTTGCAAACCACAATTATTTACAAACCGAGTTTTAATTGCTCTGATATTGTACTAGAAGGTGGAGAAACGTTCAATCATAGAAGAGATATAAGTGTCGGAAAGATTTATATGCAAGATGAGCGAAGTTTTACGGAAGAGCAAACAATCTCGACTTTGAAATATCTTAAATTGTAGGGATTAAGATGACCAAAATCTGCTAAATTGTAGGGATTTATAAGATGACAGAATGTATAAAAGAAGGAAGTGCAAAAATCTCTACAATTCAATAGTAGCATGTGAAAAGGGATGTAAATGGGTCCCCAATTCTCCGATTAGCCGAAGGTTCTGACCCTATCAAAACCGAGTCTGGGTCGACCCAATAAGTAAATGGGTCCGGGTCCGGTTCCACTTTGGTTCAGACCCATGGACCTGAGACCCGACATATTACCTCAATTTTCGAAAATCTCTCCTAAAAATCATATTTTTTTTTTAATATAATTCTCTACCTAGACCCGGACCTGGATCCAGAGCCGCCCCATATATGGTTCTGGTTCTGGTTCCGGAGCCAAGAATTAGGTTCTGAAATGGTTCCGGATCCGGTTCCACCTTCTCCTTAATAGAGACTTAGATCGGAACCGACCCGTTTACAACCCGACTTTCAGCCCTCTGTATTAGAGTGGTGGGGCCTTCTAGATGTTTAAAGTGCCGTCCAGACTTCCAAACAAATGGATCCCACCTGTTCAACCTGCCATGTATGGGGTAGTTCGGCTCTCCAATCACGTGGAAATAATATGTAATCCAAAAAATATAGAAAAACTGTGCAATAGATATCACAATTGTGTAAGGGGAGTGAGATTAAATAGGAACTAGCACCACAGGCCCGGGAAATGAAATAATCTTATTTAATAAAATTAGATATATTTAATTTCTCTTGATATGAGAAAAATATTAGAAAATAAAAGTTATTGAAACTTAACAACTATTAAAATTTTGTAAATTGAAAAAGTTCATTCAATTTGTACCGATTTCTAAAAAAACAGCCGACGGTGGTTGATTGGATGTCTGCCTACAAATAAAAAGAGTTTCTAGAAAGAAAAAAGAATTTAGAAAAGAATAAGATATTTAAATGAACAAGAAATACTTAAATTTTCACACATTGCCCACCATATGAAAAAAATTGTTAAACAACATCTAAGAAACAACCTTCTATAAATTGCACCTGCCCTTTGCTCAAAGGTGGATCTTAGACTTTATATAGAGGAATTCTCCATAGTGCCCCATTTAAAGTTTCTAGAGTCACTCCTTTGTGTTGTGTGCTTTGATTATGTAATGTTGTTGTTAGTATTTTTATGTTCGCTAATTCATAGGTTGGACAAAACTCTGGGTCCATTGAGTTATATTTTCTAATTTATTTTAGACCGGACAAAACGCCTAAAGGATTTGGTAAGAATGGTTAGCTAAGGAAATTTAAGATTGTATGAGAGCGAACCTGTCCTTAATTCGAATCCTAGGCGAGATGACTTAGCGCGCAAAAAAAAAAAAAAAAAAAACTCAGGAGGAACGACTCTACGCTATAAAAATATAAGTGCCATAAAAAGTGTGCCAACCGGATATCACCTAAGTAGGCTCCACTCGAATGTAAGTATTGAAAAATATTTATGCTACCTCTACTAATACTTCATATCTATAATATTTTTTGAAAATATCCAAAGTCCTACAAGAGTTCTCAATCTCTCTAGCTTTAGCACTATCATTTTATAATTTGGAGAACCTTCGCGTGTTGCGATTAGATGGTTGATGAGATTTAAAGAAGCTAACATCTGTAGCAAAAGCTGAAACAATTGAGGGTATTGAGCTTCAGTCTCATCAATTGAAAAGCTGCCACGAGAGATGAAAGAGTTGATTAACCTTAGAAATTAAAACCTGAATAAGTTTCTTCTCAATGAAACAAGAAGATTGAAGTTACATCAATTTGGGATTATATTTAAGCTATCCCTTCTCGAAGATCTGCTGATGTATGGTAGTGGATGGAGATGAGGATCTAAGACATCAAGAGCAGATGCAAATATTGAAGAAATCGTAAACTTGACTCAGATAGCTATCTCAAACTTTCTTTTAACGAAGTTAAGTTTTATTAAATTGATGTGATCTAAGAGGTCACAGGAAGTGGAAACCTTCTCCTTCATTATAGAGGACCATGTGCATTTTCGGGTTAGCAAGCTAGGCTCATTTATCAGAAAGAGTTATTGAACCATTCAATAAAGGGGAAATTTCAAATAAAATCTTAAGTTTTTGTCTTATTTTGAAAAATGACAAAACTTTCAAAACTTCTCAACTCACTCCCTAAGTTTTCTAGAAAGTTTTCAATTAATGACATTTATCCATCCCTCAATTTTCTTTTAAATACCCAAATTACCATTCATTTAAAGTCATGAGAGGATTTCGGCAGCCACTACATACAACCATCTCATGGCTTTAAATGAAGGGTAGTTTTAGTATTTTATAAAATTAAGGGAAAAAATAGCCAGAAATTTTTTTTAAATGGCTGGATGTCCTTAATTGAAAACTTACTGAAAAACTTAGGCACTAATATTTTAAAAACTTTTGAAAGTTGTTTTTTTTTTTTCTTCGAAATAAGACAAAGACTTAAGGTCTTATTTGAAATCTCCCTTCAATGAAAAAAACTTGAGTATGGGCCATCAAGATTTTTAACTCTATATATGGATGCATAATTTAGTTTTAGAGGATATAACTATTTTACCATTATGCTACATTTATTCTATTTTAATGAATTATAAAAAGTTCATAAATGAGTATTTTGTGACCAAGTATAAATTACAATTGAAGTGGCACAAATTTGTTATTTTTAAGCAAAATCACATTTAATATGCATGATTACAATCACGAAGTGTCATACCATGCGCATGGGGTAATTCTAATGCACCTCATAGTGGGGGCCCATCTAACTGTCCATCCGACTGGATCCTTCAAATTAATAACCAATCCCCTGGTTTTACACCCATCCGAATGGACTAGATTATTGGATCGACTGTGAACTCCTTTTATATGGTGAGATTTTGTACGCCATGGATGAAAGGGTTAGAATGACTAGATGGGACAAATTTTTGTATACAAAAGGGCTGCAGTCAGATCTTCCGATCCCCAGCCTCATTTTCATGTGGGCCAGCAGGTGGGCCCCATATCCAGGCACGCATGGTCCATGTGCTTTGGATTAGAACTGAACATGTTCGAGCCCACATAGTCGCAGTCGCAAAAATGAGCACCTTACATAATGGTCAGGATCTTGTCAGCAAAAAAATATATTAATCTCACGTCCCCATGTATTAAAGCCAGGAACCCATTGGATCTGGATGAGGACCTAAATCTTACAATTGATGGGGTCAGAAAAATTAGGGTCTAGACCCATTTTTTGGGTTATATCATTTGGTTATGTCCTTTCGTAACCCAATTGGCCAATGGCGAAGCCAGAATTTTCGTCGAGACAGACAAGCGATACTCAACTAATAACGGCAAAGCCAAAGTTTTTTTCTAAGGGGGATTGGTAATATTTTTATATTTATTATTTTTAATTTATCATTAAAATATATAACTGTTTAGTTATATCAAAAATTTTAATGATAACCAAAGAAAAAACTCCAAAATTCAAAATTACCTAAATACTTTAAAAAAATAATTTCTCAAAACTTTGAGGATAGTAAAAAAAAAACAAATCAAAAGTAATAGGCTTCACCATAATGAGTTCAAACCACACAAAAATGAGTTCAAACTGCACAAAATAAATATTTACTCTTTATTTTAGGACCGAGAGTTGTATCTCACTCTAACCAGAGTAGGGCTCATATCAAAATTTTCACTTCTAAACACTACAACAACTTGCACTTTTAGCGACGTTTTTTAACGACGCTTTTATAAATTCGTCGGTAAAGAATACTCTTCACCAACATATATAATTTTGTTGGTAAAAACTGTGACATTTACCGATGTGTTTTAAAACACGTCGCTAAAAGTATACCTTTACCGACGTTTTATAAAAAAACGTTGGTAAAAGATGAATTTAGAAAAAGATAGTCTTGTACCGACGAATTAAAAACGTCGGTAAAAAATGAATTTCAGAACTAACTTCTTTGCTAGGAAATTATAAAAAGAGCATTTTTACCAACACATTAGAAACGTCGGTAAAAACGAATTTTACCGAAGTTTTCTAGGAAACGTCGGTAAAAAACAAATTTTAGACCGACTTTATTTTGTGGGAAAGTAGAAAAAGGAGTCTTTTACCGACGTTTTTGTAGAAAAAGTCGGTAAATCCCTTAAAGTTTTTCCCACGCCCTATTTCCCTCTCCCGCCACCGAAACCCCTCTTTCTCCTCTGTCTCTCTCTCTCTGCTATTTCTCTCTCAGCTCAATCGATCTCTCTCTTGCTCGATCTCTCTGCACTCTCTCTCGCTCACTCGATCTCTCTCTGCTCTCTCTCGGTCTCTCTCTCTCTCTCTCTCTACTCTCTCTCGCTCTCTCACTCTCTCTACTCTCTCTCTGCTCTCTCACTCTCTCTCTGCTCTACCCTCTCTCTCTCGCTCTCTCTCTCTCTCGCTTTCTCGCTCTCGCTCTCTCTGATCCCTCTCTCTCTCTGCCCAAAAGCAATCGCCGCTGCCTCTACTCGGTCCCCCTCTGCCCCCAATTTCCCCTCTCTCTCTCTCGCTCTTACCCTCTCTGCCTCGCCTGCAGATTTTTAAGGACTTCTTACATGAAGGTCATGTGGTGCCGGCCTCAGTTTACGAGGCGAAGAAATTATTACGTGACTTGGGCATGGGATACAAGAACATAGATGCCTGTAAACACAATTGTGTGTTGTATTGGAAGGAGAATGCTCAATTGGATAAATGTCTAGAATGTGAAGAGCCTAGGTACAAGGTCAATGACACCAAGCGAAAGAAGATCCCTCATAAGGTGCTCCGTTACTTCTCATTGACACCGAAGTTACGCAGATTGTATATGTCAAGGAAGACAGCCACAGAGATGAGATGGCACAGTGATAAGCGCGTTGACAATGGGATAGCGCAGCATCGGGCTGATTTAGTGGAATGGAAAGAATTTGATAAGAAATATCCAGAGTTTGCCCAAGAGACACCTAATATGAGGCTGGGGTTAGCCACCGATGGATTCAATCCTTTCGATAACATGAGCATCTCTTATAGCATGTGACCTGTCATACTTATGCCCTATAATTTGCCACCATGGATGTGCATGAAGGAGCCATTCTTGATGATGTCATTATTTATTCCAGGACCAAGCTCACCGAGAAACGATATCGATGTATATCTGAGACCCTTAGTTGATGAGTTGAAGGATTTGTGGAATCATGGTGTATTGACTTATGATGCCTCCACTAAACAGACCTTTCAAATGCAAGCGGCTGTGATGTGGAAGATAAATGATTTGCTTGCGTATGGTAACTTGTCTGGGTGGAGCACAAAAGGTTATAACGCTTGCCCCTCGTGTAACTACAGCTCGTTAGGGGTGAAGTTGAAAGATAAGATTGGGTACATTGGCCATCGAAAATACTTGGAGCTGAACCACCAATGGCATAGAAGCAAAGCCTTCAACGGTTAGCCTGAGCATGAAAAAAATTCTTTGGATTTACCAGAGTAAAAGGTACTAGACCAGCTAGAAGAACTAGCGCTGGTCAAGTTTGGCAAGAATAACAAAAGACCGCGTGACTCTGGAGAACTGAATTGGACAAAGAAAAGCATCCTATTTGAATGGCCCTACTGGAAGTGCAAAAAACTCCAACACAACCTTGATCCTATGCACATTGAGAAGAACATCTGTGTAGCTTTGGTTGGAACAATTTTGGGCATAAAGGGCAAAAACAAGGACACTGAGAAAGCGCGTAAGGATTTGAAAAATATGGGCATCAGGCCAGAGTTGCATCTAGTGAAGAGGGGCGATGGATTCAGCTTGAAGCCGCATGCCTCTTACACTTTGGAACCAAAACATAGAGATGGATTTTATGAATTCTTGAAGTCGATCAAATACCCAGACGGCTATGCGGCAAACCTCTCGAGGTGTGTAACCTCGAAAAATGATAAATTAGCTGGTTTAAAGAGCCATGATTGCCACATTCTTATCCAACGCATCCTTCCTATTGGCATGCGCGGCTTTCTAAATAAGGATATTTGTACAACATTGTTTGAGTTAGGTAGCTTTTTCCAAGACCTCTGCTCGAAAACACAGAGACACGATGATTTGAAAAAATTAGAGGAGCAGATAGTTTTAATATTGTGCAAGTTGGAAAGGATTTTTCCTCCTACTTTATTTGATGTGATGGTTCATCTATCAATTCACTTGCCACGCGAGGCCATGCTTGGTGGACCGGTGCAATATCGGTGGATGTACCCGATAGAAAGGTAATAGTTGATGACTATTGATTAATTATTTATGTATTAGTGCAACTAACTGCCTGGCATTGAAAATCGTAATTGTTATCATTGGTTGTCTAAAGGTTTTTGAAGACCCTAAAAGGGTACGTTCGCAACCGAGCTCGGCCTGAAGGTTCAATCGCTGAGGCTTACATTGTGAAAGAGTGCCTCACTTTTTGCTTAATGTATTTAAGGCGGACTAATCGAGTAGAGCGCTATGATGATGGTGGCGAACGTGGCCCGGGGATGTTGGTCTTCACACAAACTGTCCATCCCATCGGACTGATGCCAAGGGCGCATGATCCTTCTCAAAGAGAGCGTGACATGGCTCATTGGTTTGTGTTGAATAATTGCCCCGAGGTGGAGCCGTATCTATAGTATGTGCTTCAATCTAGCCATATTTATGTATTGCTTGTTAACTCCTTTATTCATTTCCTACTCTTACTTATTCATTAAAAGCTATCTTGAGTAGGGAACACAAGAATTTAGTGCAAGATCAAAGAGGTGGAGATGTTGGGCAGATACAACGAAAAGAATTTACAGGATGGTTCAAACAACGTGTAAGACATATATAATATCATCATTTTAATTGCTAGATATTATTGGATTGCACTTCAAATAACATTAGTCTAATACATTTGTCTTAATCTGCTTATGTAGATGAATCAATTGCGAACTCTAGGGTCACCAGAAGCTTTTGATGAGATGTGGTCATTAGTAAATGGCCCTAGATCCCTAGTGAATCTTTACCAGGGGTGTGATTGCAATTGCGTCCGATACCACACTATAGACCGTGAGAAATGTCGTAGGAGCCAGAGTAGTGGCTTGGTCGTGGAAGGGGAATATCAAGGGGTGAAGCATGACTACTATGGCTACATTTGCAAAGTTTGGGAATTATCCTATCGGCATGGGGGTAAGTTGGTCTTATTTGAATGTGAATGGTACAACACTAGTACCAAGCACAAGATAAACATCGAAGACCATGTTACAAGCATTGATATCACGGGTCGTTGGTGTACGGATGATCCATTTGTCCTATCAAGTCAGGTGACACAAGTCTTCTACGTTAATGACACCAGCAGAGGAAAAAATTGGAGGGTCGTAGAACGGGTCAAGCCTCAGGGAGTATGGGATGTACCTGCTAAGCGGGATGACGACGACGACGATGATGATGTGCCTAATGATGCATTTCAGCAGGATGAAACGACATTTGTTGTCCCAGTCCTCGTCGATGGTACTAGTGTCCAATACTCTAGGGATGACATAGATCCTGAGATCGTTCTCAGTGATGAGTTAGCAAATGAGGATGGCCAAGACGAGGATGAAACACTGGCAGAGTACGAAGATGATTAAGAAAATGATGTTTCATAGTCAGGAAGATGATGACATGGAATATGACATGTAGAGTTTGTTTCAGGTTTTACACATATAACGATTAAGTAAACTAATAAAAATCTTGTCTTACATAATGACATTGTCTTCAATTTTATTTACTCTTCTGATTTGCTCATATATGGATAGCACATTTCTACATTTCACATTTTATTCTTATTTCTATATATCATAGTTGCAAAAGATGCCAAACGGAGGGAAAAAAATGGGTCAAACCAGGAGAGTTGTCCCGTCAAGTACAAGCATCCAATTATTTATTAAAGAGAAAAAAGACAATTAAGCAGAATGCAGAAAAACTTGCATCTCTAGGGCTCCCGCCGACCGCATGTACTATATTTGGTTGGCTAAAGGGACAAACGAGAAGGGAAAGAGGAATGTTAGTGGGAATGATAAGGATGAGAACTACATTCCTCTCGAAGATGATGTAGATGGCGAGACATCTTGGCCTCAATTGGATAAGGTAATCTTTCTGTGAATGTCTGTGACGTGTACTTGAAAATATTAGTTTTGACGGTGACACTCATGCTAAAATGATTTCCATTTCCATTTAATGTAAATTGTTGACATTCACTTTACTAATATTATTGATTTTTGCTAATAATTATGTATTTTCCTTGTCACTTTGGTTTATGCCAGATTGCAGATATGCCTCGGGAAAATAGGGTGAAACGTGCTCGGAGGATCGCAGCTGAGGCCTCGACACAGCCTCCGTCGGCTGCTTTTCTAGTTACACGCTCTGGAGGATCAGGGCGCACCCATGATTTGGCAGCCCCCCAGTCTCTGCCGATTCAGCCTTCGACCACACAACCCTTGCCTACACAGCCTCAGCCGTCCCAGCTTCTGACGAGTCTTCATACAAGCGGGATTAGCGTAGGTGAGAAAATTATGACCTTTTAAGATTCAGAATGGTTCTCCTCAATTTAATGATTTGTGTTCACTAACTCATTTAGCACTTTCATCTTAACAGCATCAGCCCCAGTGTCGGAGGTTCCGAGCCGTGTAAGGGGTGTTACGCGAGGGAAGAATGTGGCAAAGTTGAGGAGACAGCTGGGTCATAACATCCCAGTCCCGATCCCCATCTCCAGTCATAGGCCAGTAGGGGAACATGCCCCATCACTAGTTAACCATCTTGGGTTAACCATTAGAGAGGTTGCCCCAGTCAGGCCCCATGGCTGGAAAAAGCTTGACAGTGGGATCAAGCTTGCCGTCATTGGTACAGTTTAGGTAAACTTCAACGAGAAATATCAACCAAACTGATTATAGTTGTGCTTCGCATTACAAAATTTTATTACAGTTTGTTATTACTAATCTTTATATGGCTTTCCCCTAATTGCATCAAAATTTTGATATCGGGGGACTACGAGGGCGATATGCAGCTCAGAGCGGACATTGACCGCCAATGCGGGGTCTTGTATAGGAGTTGGAAGTATGATCTGCATAGTCACTATCTCGAGTTGTTGGAGCAGGGGGTTCCCCGACCCCAGGACCACCCGGCAGAGGGTTGTGATCCAGCTGACTGGCAGTTGATGGTCTCGCAGTGCTGGGAATCACCAGCCTGGAAGGTAACTTTGGGATGTTATCTATATCAATTAATTATATTCCAACGTAATTCTATTAGTAATGATTTTATAAATAACTGCTATTGTATTATTGTTTTTCTATGTAGTTGAAGTTGAAAAAAGCTCAAGAGAGTCAAGCCAAGCTGCCATATAATCATACTAGTGGCTCCAGGTCATTTGCATAGAGGATATCTCTGATGGTACTGATTATATTCATATGAAGCAACTTGATTAAGTTTTTAATTTATCAATATGTAGCTGGGTTCATATCTAATACAAAGCTATTTCAAATGACAGACGGCACAGAATGCTGGTCAAGCGCCGCCTATTACTCAGTTCTTTCGCGACACCCACAATAGAGAAATGAGTAAGGGTAAATGAGGTGGCTCAGTAGAGACATGTACGTCTGCTAATAAATCAATTATGATCAATAATACCATAAAAGCATTCTAAATCCCTTATTGATTTAAATGGCAGGAGGCTGTTGACACCAAAAAATGTCACTTTGCCTCTTCAACATCAAGAAAGCTGCATGAAGTCGCAACCTGCCATAAATAGGCAATGCAACTTCTCCAAAAAATCAAATCTTGTCAGAATCAAACAAAAACTGCAAGATCCTTCAAGATAGCCAAGAGAAGAGTACACATGAAGTTTCGGGCCATTTCAGAATCATTTGGCCTAACTTCGCTTCTCCGACAGCTAAAATGGCGCTCCCGGCGGCGACATCATCGGAGACGTCAAAACTTCGATCAGAGCCTACGGATGACTCCAGATGTCTCAAAAGGGCTCCATGCCAAATTTCAAGTCAAACCGACAACGTTTGACCCTCCATCAATGCTCGAGCAGCAAAATCAAGCCTCCCGGCGGCGGGAAGCACCGAAGCCTTCGCTCATCAAACCAAGTGCATGAGTGGCTTCAACATGCTTCCAAAAGGTTGCACGTCAAATTTCAGGTCATTCCGACAACGTTTGACCAGGTTTCGATGCTCCGAGAGAAAATCAAGCTTACCGGCGGCGGAGCAACCCGGGACCATGACATCCAAAACGGAGCCCATGGAACGTCTCAAAATGACTCCAATAGGCTCCCCGTCAAATTTCAGGTCAATCGGACATCGTTTGGCCACATATCAAAGCTCGGCATTTTCCCCGTAGCAAAATTAAGTGAAGCATCGATGGGACCCCAAACGGCTTCAAAACTCAAACAAAAGCCTATGGTTGGTCTTATTTATTGCTCAGGAGGCTTCACCTCAAATTTCAGGTCATTCCGACATCGTTTGACCAAGTTTCAGCTTCTGGCGGAAAATCAGCAGCTCTACGCGACAAAGTCTTCGGCTTTCCCGGAAAATTGGAAACTTTGCACTCTAAAAATGTAAGGATTCTCATCAGGTTTTCTACAGGGAAATCAAGCCAATAAATGAGAAGAAATGTCAGGAAAAATATAGAAGAAAACGGCGACGAAAAAGACCACAAAACGAACCAAAAACAGGGGAAAAACCCCCAGGGTCGCAGCCCGCGACCATGGCCCAGGGTCACCGGCCCATGGTCGCCGGCGACCATGGAAGTCCGGGTCACCGGATTTTTTGCGGTGACCCGTTTTTCCATCCTTTTTCGCGTTTCGCGCACTTTGGCCCCTTTGGTTTTCTGAAAATGTGATTTTTAGTGCTTGAAATTGACTCATGTCCTCCGACATCCGTCAAAATCACGGGTCAACCTCCAAAAGTATCAAAATCAACATTGATCGCCAACCGGTCGACCAAAAAAGTGTACTTTCCGCCCAATCGATCGAAAAATCGAAAGGACAGATGTCACCGGCCCGCTCTTAGCTATCACTGTCTGAAGTTACATGTTCATCCGATGTCGATCAGCATGAAGATCCATCGATGATCATCGCCAGAAGAATTCCAGAAGACACGGCACGGCCCGCGACTCTTCGACTGCTCGGCAACCAATTAATGTAGTTAATTGACTAGCTTTATTGCAGTCATTAATTCATTTCTTTGGACGGCCCAATCAGAAGCAAGCATTTGGGAGTTACAAGTCAATTGATTAATGGCATTTAACCCATGAAACTCCTCCCATTATGGTAATTAAGGTGATTAAAAGCCCTTAATCTCCATCGGCCAATCAGATTCAAGGAAAAAGGAGTTACAAAATCAAGAAATAAATCTTGTAACTCCTCCCATTAAAGCCATTAAAGCCCATAAACTCTCCTAAATGGCTACCAAAAGCCTATAAATAGGAGAGCATTCCATTGAAATCCGGATCGATCAATCGGAGATCACTTCCAAAGCACCACAGATCCAGAAATCTGAGAGAAAGAAAAAGAGAGAAAAACTCTGCCGAAGTTCTGCACCGGCCACCACTACAAGGTGACAAAAGTCCCTTGGGGGTACCCCCCCCCCCCCCCCCCCCCAAGGTCCTTGCCTTCTCCCGCTGCCTCCAATGGCTTAGACGTGGCTTTTCAGCCTATCCACTTAGCTTTTTATCGGACATAGGACCTCCTCTTGGTCTTTGTCCTCTAAAAATCTGAGGTTATAGCCAAGCCAAGCGAATCAAGAGCATCCTCTGTTCTCATCTGCATGGATGATGGCGAAGCCCATACATGGCTTGCCACCGTCAATCTGAACGAGTCCCCCACAATCTCCTGAGAAGTTAGATCCTCCTTTTCTTGCTTTTCATTGTAGTTTGTATTTTTCTAAAAGAGACAAAAATCACAACTCTTGTCTTTCATTATTGATGAGAATTGTAAATCGGCTATAAACGCCAAAATCGGCTATAAATGCCAAACAAAATCGCCTTTCACGGCAAACCAAGAAAATGTCTCTTTTCTTAAATATTTGTGCAATGGAAAACTTGAAAGAAGTTGATTTCCTTTTTACTTGCGAAGGTTGATCTCCGGATTACCACTTGCAATTCCAAGTAAAATAGAAAATCTGGCACACCCACACAAAAGAAATGTTGATGCACGCTTCATGCCCCCCGGGCGCGAAAAGGCAGGACCAGACGGACTCCCACGTCCGCCGACCCCGGTAGCACCCACGGGATTCGGAGCGCGTTCCATCAAGCTGGCACACCCGGTGGGACAATGCAAAATAGAGAACACGGTGCTCGGAAATGAAATATTTGCATATCATACTTTTTGCTCTATGCTTATACTTCTTTTCCGGATTCCTTGGCTCTTTCTAGCTGGTAGCCTATGTTGGATTTTGCATCCTAAAAAAAATGAGATGGGATTTTTTGGAAATTTCTATTTCTTTGAGTTTGTTTCCATTCTTTCTCTTTTCAAAAAAAAAAAAATCAGTTTTCTTAGTTTGAATTCAAAATTGAGAAACTTTGATCCTATCCTATCGTTCTTTGGTGCTTGCAGAAATGTTGAGCCCGTTCGACTAAGGTTTTGGACCATCGTTTCTCTTCGATGAGTTCATTAGAGATTTCAAAAAAAAATTAATAAAAAATCAGTTTTCTTAGTTCGGATTCAAAATTGAGAAACTTTGATCCTATCCTATCGTTCTTTGGTGCTTGCAGAAATGTTGAGCCCGTTCGACTAAGGTTTTGGGCCATCGTTTCTCTTCGATGAGTCTATTTGGGATTTGAAAAAAAAAGACATAGACCACTAAGGTTAAACCAATTGCGTTCTTTGATCACGATTGATTCAAGAAAAGCCTTGTCCAGAGTGTGGAGACAGCTTGACTGTTCTAGGCAAGGGTCCTCCAAACGGGTTCATTAAGTAATCCTACCCTTACCTGGGGGCAATTCTATCAATTGAGGTTTCATAAGACCGGGTTAGGAGGCCTATGTGTACTCTCTCGTCTTTAAATCTTAAAAAAAAATAATTAAAAATAAAATAAAAAATAAAAAAAATAAAAAAAAAGATTTTCAAAAAAAAATCTTAAAAAAAAAAACAAAAATCTTTCAAAAAAAAAATAAAAAATAAATAAATAAAAATATATTTAAAAAAAATAAAAATAAAATAAAAATAATAAAATAAAAAAAAATCATTTCAAAAAAAAAAAATCTCCAAAAACTCGTCACTTTTGATTTCAGATCTGAGAAATTTTGGTTTCTTCTTTTCTGAGCACTGGCGCTCGCGGAAATCGCCGAGACCGTGTTCAGATCAGAATACCATTTGCTCTCCTTGATGGAACCAATCTTGACATTTCAAAAAAAAAAACTCGTCACTTTTGGATTCAGATTCGAGAAATTGTGGTATCTTTCCTTCTGAGTACTGGCGCTCGCGGAAATCGTTGAGCCCGTATTTGAATCGGAATGCCACCTGCTCTCTTTGACGAATCCATTTCTGACATTTCAAAAAGAGAATCCCATCTCATGGATGCGATCTCCAACATTTGTGCCTAGCAATACTGGTACGCCCTTTCAGGGTCTACTGTATCTGTGACCGGCACATTTGTAACTCCTACCTTATATTCTTCTTATCTCGAGCAAGCCCTGCTTCTCGATAAGTCGAATTTAGGTTTACAATTGCTTCTAGCAGTCACTGGAACGCTCATCCTGGGCTCACCATACTTGCTGTCAGAACAATTGTACCATCTATGACTTTTTGCCTTCTTCATGTCGCTTGGGTCATATTCCTTGAGCGATTTGAAAAGACAACCATAGAAATTCCCATTTATGATCATTATATTCTTGTGATTACTAATGGATGTGGTCTTGTTTCAGAACTTTTTCGAAACTAACAATGGCAGCCTTAACCATTATCTTCGATGAAAACAAGCACCAGCTCATTCTTCAACAGAAGCAAAGCGTGCGCACTCATAAGCGCCTTGTCAGCTGCCGAAGCGTCAACTCCCTCGGCAACTCTCCAAACTCCGGGTCGACCTCGACTCCCCGGACCATCGTCTTCGGGACACTGGGACCATTCCCACTTCCCAAAGAAGAAACTGCTCCTGCCAAAAAGTAGAAGATCGCCTCTCAACGTGTCACTCCCGTGACACCAAAGGCGAGCGCCCAAACGCCCGAAGCCCGCGGCACCCCCGCGAAGCCTCAACCCGCAAACAACCAGGTCTACCCTAAGACTTGGTCTCCAAGACCTTCCCCAAAACAAAGAAGGTCTCAAACCTCCACCAAGCCAGCATACCTGGCCCCACTCAAGGAGAACCAGTTCTACCCTCTTGCCTACATGAAAGAGGAGAGACCTATCTCCAACCTGACTCCCAAGTCAACCCAGCATGAACCGGCTTGCTCCCACAAGCCCAGAATCAGATCACGCATCACCAGGCCTCTACAAGCACCTGCCAAGGCCTACACTCCTTCAGTTCGACCCTTCATCTCTACAGGGGCCGAACTCGAAAGGTTCAAAGCTTCGCTGCAACAGGCAAAGGACCGGGTCCGTATCCTGTCCTTGCCTAGCTGCAAAGAAGACAGGCTCGGCTGCTGCGCACGAGGGAGCACATCTTTCATCGTTAGAGCCCAGCCAGAGCTGACCGAAGCTCAAATCGCTCGTCGAGCACGCCGCCGTGCGTCATATCGACAAAAGAGACTAGAGAAGCAACGGACCCAGCCTCCTACACTTCAAGTCTCCCACAAATGGGTCGAAAAAGAAAGACCCGACCAAGTTGCTGCCGTCCATATGGTTGAAAAAACCAGAAGACGCCAAAAGTCAGCATAAAAAATCCATGTCCGATGTCCGGTGACCCGTAGCGTCACCAGGACACAAGGACATCCCGAAGAATCTCCTGCCCCTTCCAGCCAAGGACGGGAGAGTAATCCTTCATCAAGCTCTTTGAGCCTCAGCTCAGTCACCAAGACGGTTTCTTCGTTCAAATCCCGAGGGATGAACGTCTTGGCTACAAGTTCTGAGCCACCACCTCAGAATCCACCTCAAGATGATGCGCTCACACGCATCCAGCAGTTGGAACAGGGCCAGCAGAGGATTGAAACTCTGATGGAAAACCTTCTCCTTGTTGTCCAAAATCAGGTGAACAATGAGCCTCCTCCGAATCATAGCAATAACGAGGGAAATGGAGAAGAAAATGAGTCACGCGCCCTTACCAAAAAGGACGTAGACAGTATCCTCGCCAAAGCAAAAGAAGAGGATATACTCAAGGAGCATGGGATCAAGCCACCATATCCTTTATGGATGGACTCGGTCCCGTTCCCCACAAAATTCAAACATCCTACTCTCCAAACATATACGGGGAAAGGATCAGCCAGACAGCACGTCATCCACTTCAAGATTTTGACGGGAGCTATCGCGGATCAAGATGCACTCAAGATCCGCCTCTTTGCAAGTACCCTAAAAGGTACGGCCTTCGATTGGTACTCCACTCTTCCGGAGGACTCCATCCAAAACTGGGCCATGCTAGAGACACGCTTCCTGACCCACTTCCAAGGTGAGGATCATCCTGTTACTATGGCTCAGCTCTGCAGCCTAAAACAGGGAGAGAATGAGTCAACTTATGACTTCATTCACAAGTGGAAAGCAATGGCATACAGATGTTCAGATGTAATGCCACAGGCGTCGCTAGTCGACATCTGCCGAAACAACATGAGAGCCAGAATACGCTCCATGATCATCGGCAACAAATCAAAAAACCTGGGAGAACTCCTGGAAGCTTCTATGGAAGCTGAAACGGTGATTAAAGACCTCAACAGTCAAAAGTCATCAAGAAAAGAGCCAACCGCCATTGCAACCTCTAAACCAAAGAAGAAAGAGGTCCTCAATGTGCAAACCAAGTCAGCTCCTCAGCAATCAAAGAAAGCTGAAAACAGAGCTGCGGGTAAGAGACCTGAACTCTCTGATGCCTTCAAAGAGCGAGTAGAAAAGAAATACCTGTTCGATGAAGATGTTGACAAAATCTTTGAGACTCTCCTAGCAAATGGCAAACTCATTTTGCCAGAGCCCAAAAGACCGGAGACGTTGGCAAAACCAACGATCCTCGGTACTGTCCATACCACCAGATGGTCTCGCATCCTCTCAATCAATGCTTTGTTGTGAGAGAGAAGATAAACGAGATGTGGAAAAACGGAGTCATCACCTTTGACAAAAACTATGGGACTGCCTCCGTCAACATGGTGTCATGTGGACAAACATCAAAATCACCGAAGAAGAAGATCACTACTTCCTTCATGGTGATAAACAAAATTCAAGCGTCCGAGGAACTGGTTCCCTATCCAACACCAGATGGACAACTTATATGGGTGCATCCCGATCTCCTGGAAGATGAAAACTGGGAGATCGTCAAACAAAGCCGACAGCTCAACAGCGAAGGCAGGCTAGGAAACATCTCCTCAGGCTCAAACGGCAAGAGAAAACCCAGCCAAAACAAGAAGTCCATGAAAAGGCAGAGGCCTCCACTACCACTTCACTCGGGGCAACAAAAACGTCCCTTCCAGAGACTTCAAAGGCGGTAAGAAACTTCACTCTCAGTGATTTCATGCCACCTCAATTCAAAAAAGAAGCCATGCAGGGGTTGTTGACACCAAAAATGTCACTTTGCCTCTTCAACATCAAGAAAGCTGCATGAAGTCGCAACCTGCCATAAATAGGCAATGCAATTTCTCCAAAAAAATCAAATCTTGTCAGAATCAAACAAAAACTGCAAGATCCTTCAAGATAGCCAAGAGAAGAGTACACATGAAGTTTCGGGCCATTTCAGAATCATTTGGCTTAACTTCGCTTCTCCGACAGCTAAAATGGCGCTCCCGGCGGCGACATCATCGGAGACGTCAAAACTTCGATCAGAGCCTACGGATGACTCCAGCATGTCTCAAAAGGGCTCCATGCCAAATTTCAAGTCAAACCGACAACGTTTGACCCTCCATCAATGCTCGAGCAGCAAAATCAAGCCTCCCGGCGGCGGGAAGCACCGAAGCCTTCGCTCATCAAACCAAGTGCATGAGTGGCTTCAACATGCTTCCAAAAGGTTGCACGTCAAATTTCAGGTCATTCCGACAACGTTTGACCAGGTTTCGATGCTCCGAGAGAAAATCAAGCCTACCGACGGCGGAGCAACCCGGGACCATGACATCCAAAACGGAGCCCATGGAACGTCTCAAAATGACTCCAATAGGCTCCCCGTCAAATCTCAGGTCAATCGGACATCGTTTGGCCACATATCAAAGCTCGGCATTTTCCCCGTAGCAAAATTAAGTGAAGCATCGATGGGACCCCAAACGGCTTCAAAACTCAAACAAAAGCCTATGGTTGGTCTTATTTATTGCTCAGGAGGCTCCACCTCAAATTTCAGGTCATTCCGACATCGTTTGACCAAGTTTCAGCTTCTGGCGAAAAATCAGCAGTTCTACGCGACAAAGTCTTCGGCTTTCCCGGAAAATTGGAAACTTTGCACTCTAAAAATGCAAGGATTCTCATCAGGTTTTCTACAAGGAAATCAAGCCAATAAATGAGAAGAAATGTCCGGAAAAATACAGAAGAAAACGGCGACGAAAAAGACCACAAAACGGACCAAAAACAGGGGAAAAACCCCCAGGGTCGCAGCCCGCGACCATGGCCCAGGGTCGCCGGCGACCCTGGCCCATGGTCGCCGGCGACCCTGGCCCATGGTCGCCGGCCCATGGTCGCCGGCGACCATGGAAGTCCGGTTCACCGGATTTTTCGCCGGTGACCCGTTTTTCCGTCCTTTTTCGCGTTTCGCACACTTTGGCCCCTGTGGTTTTCTGAAAATGTGATTTTTAGTGCTTGAAATTGACTCATGTCCTCCGACAGCCGTCAAAATCACGGGTCAACCTCCGAAAGTATCAAAATCAACATTGATCGCCAACCGGTCGACCAAAAAAGTGTACTTTCCGCCCAATCGATCGAAAAATCGACAGGACAGATGTCACCGGCCCGCTCTTAGCTATCACGGTCTGAAGTTACATGTTCATCCGATGTCGATCAGCATGAAGATCCATCGATGATCATCGCCAGAAGAATTCCAGAAGACACGGCACGGCCCGCGACTCTTCGACTGCTCGGCGACCAATTAATGTGGTTAATTGACTAGCTTTATTGCAGTCATTAATTCATTTCTTTGGACGGCCCAATCAGAAGCAAGCATTTGGGAGTTACAAGTCAATTGATTAATGGCATTTAACCCATGAAACTCCTCCCATTATGGTAATTAAGGTGATTAAAAGCCCTTAATCTCCATCGGCCAATCAGATTCAAGGAAAAAAGAGTTACAAAATCAAGAAGTAAATCTTGTAACTCCTCCCATTAAAGCCATTAAAGCCCATAAACTCTCCTAAATGGCTACCAAAAGCCTACAAATAGGAGAGCATTCCATTGAAATCCGGATCGATCAATCGGAGATCACTTCCAAAGCACCACAGATCCAGAAATCTGAGAGAAAGAAAAAGAGAGAAAAACTCTGCTGAAGTTCTGCACCGGCCACCACTACAAGGTGACAAAAGTCCCTTGGGGGGTACCCCCCCCCCCCCCCCCCTAAGGTCCTTGCCTTCTCCCGCTGCCTCCAATGGCTTAGACGTGGCTTTTCAGCCTATCTACTTAGCTTTTTATCGGACATAGGACCTCCTCTTGGTCTTTGTCCTCTAAAAATCTGAGGTTATAGCCAAGCCAAGCGAATCAAGAGCATCCTCTGTTCTCATCTGCATGGATGATGGCGAAGCCCATACATGGCTTGCGACCGTCAATCTGAACGAGTCCCCCACAATCTCCTGAGAAGTTAGATCCTCCTTTTCTTGCTTTTCATTGTAGTTTGTATTTTTCTAAAAGAGACAAAAATCACAACTCTTGTCTTTCATTATTGATGAGAATTGTAAATCGGCTATAAACGCCAAAATCGGCTATAAATGCCAAACAAAATCGCCTTTCACGGTAAACCAAGAAAATGTCTCTTTTCTTAAATATTTGTGCAATGGAAAACTTGAAAGAAGTTGATTTCCTTTTTACTTGCGAAGGTTGATCTCCGGATTACCACTTGCAATTCCAAGTAAAATAGAAAATCTAGCACACCCACACAAAAGAAATGTTGATGCACGCTTCATGCCCCCCGGGCGCGAAAGGGCAGGACCCGACGGACTCCCACGTCCGCCGACCCCGGTAGCACCGACGGCATTCGGAGCGCGTTCCATCAGAGGCCTTGGTGCAGCGAACTGAGGAGCAGTCGCAGCCCTCTGTCACAGCTCCGATGACTGAGGAACAGATTGTTGTTGATGTGCTTGGAAAGAGGTCGGGATACTTAAAAGGGTATGGGATATATACTAGGAACTCTTCATCTTCCACACAATCTCAGGCACCAGATCCTGAGGTGATCGCCCTGCGGGAGCAGCTAGCTGAGCAAGCTAGGAGGCAGGCTGAGCAAGACAAGAGGACACGTGCACTTGAGGCCCTTGTTCAACATTTGGCAGCCGCGCAAGGATAGATCCGACCACCTATTTCGACATCACGAGAGGGACCACTTCTGCTGGTGATGGCATAGCTACTGGAGATCATGATGCAACCCTTTGGTTAGTAGATTATTCTCTTGGAATTTCTCTATGTTATTTAAGCATTTATTCATATTCCTAATGATGCTAGATATGGTTTTTTTTAATTGGAAATTATTGCTCTGCATCCAGATCAAGTGGAGCGGTCAGGAATTGTTTTTTTTTTTTTAAACTTTGCAGATCTTCTATTTATTTGTGTTCTCGGTGCTATGAATTGCAAGATTATGTGAAACTGTGAAAGAAACTAGAAAAACAAGTCTTTATCTTAAATCTGCTCTTGAAATGTAAGAGAGAAGATTGCTCACTTTCCTGAAGTTATGGTTTTTTACTAACTTGAATTTGGACTGGTCAATTGTCAATGCTGGTATTATTCTATTGAATTTATTAACACTGACTTAGTTTGAACTTTGCAGTATGTATAGTTTGCCGATACAATTTTACAACTATTACCTGAATGAAAACAAAATAAAATGAAATATCATGCATCTGTGTTGACTCTGCAAATAAACTTTGTGAGGTTTGCTTGGGTGTCTTGATCTGGATATGCTAATACAGCACAAGCATGCTAGATCTGAGCCATCTGCATTGCTAAGAGATCAGATTGATTATATGATGGGTGATGAAGGTGAACAAGCCACAATTCAAAAGATCACATTATTGACTTTTCAGGTTGTTATATGCTTGATGCCCTGTTTTAGTTATGGAAGCTTCCCTGCCATTAATTGTGTTACGGTTACCAGTAATTCCTATTGCATGTCCCCTTTCAACCTTTAGTTCTTCATACCAAAGAACAAAACAACTATATGTATAAATATTTTATACAAATGCATGGACTGTTATTTTGAGGTGAACCAAATTACCATCACTTTGTTTACAGAGATTCAACTGGGTGCTTAATGATTGAAGAAATACCCGAATATCCCATATTAGTCACCATGCACAGTTTGATTATTCGTGGAGCCTAATTCGAAAACTCTTGTTTGACCTTTTTGATTTTTAACAACCAGCAATTTGTCTCTTTTAAAAATGTAAAAATTAATTAATTAGTTGGCAGGGTATCTTTCTTGTTTCTCGTAGGGGTATGCTAAAAGGTTTAAGTACTTTCTAGTTGGTGGGATATCGTACTCGTTTCTTTAGGGGTGTGCTACAGCTAAATTTGGGCCTGTTATATTTCTGTAGACCACCTTTTATTTTATTTTATCTTATGGATTCTATTGATTATGCTGGGTTTCTATGTTTTGCCAATGGTTCAACATCTGGCGGTTGATCTAGTTCTTTCATTTGGTTTCCCTTTTCCTATTCAAGATCTTTTTAAAACTTTATAAACACTAAAAATGTAGCATTTTCAACACCTCGGAATGGAATACGACACTCGAAACCGGCACATTTAGATCACACATATGCATTATCTCTTGAAACTGGCACTCGGAATGGAGAGGGCTCACCTGGCCCAAAGGTCAGTGGTTCAATGGACCACACATATGCATGATAATGGAACAGGCTATGGACTGTTTAGATCTTCATGAACTGATTGAATGTAGGTTACTTGGTTTACTTGTAAATGACTGCTGCATTTGGATTGCTTAAGCTACACTAATGTCATACTTATTTCTTTCTTTTTTGTATTTCACTAAATACTTCTTTTTTCTTCTTTGCTCTTCTGACCAATTAGATGCAAGTAGAATTACATGGAGATCAGACAGTAAGGAGAACACAAGAGGCAGCAGTAGAAAATACGAGTACAGATCATGTGATCATTTCTATATGGTACTTCATGGCATAAGGGCAAAACCAAAGTTAAATCATTTCTAAACTCTGGGATAACAATGGGAATATGATGTTAGTGATTCATGGTAAATGAATTTTATCTAGTTTTAGCCAGGGATAAGAGTACTTTTTAGGACCTTATTATGGTGGTTGTTTGTTCTTTACGAACTGAAATAAACAGTCAGTGTTTTAGGAACAGGATTGATTCTGCTGATGGTGTTGTGCATTATGGTGAAATTTAGTCACCACATTAATACTGTTTTGACAGTCTCTTTAAAATTACTCTTCGGCTTGTCATTGTTGTGATTGAGTTTGACATTCCTTCTATTGCTCCACAGACATGTGTGAAATATTGCTCGCAAGCAGAAAGAGAGAGTGTGTTCGAGGAGCTCAGGCCTCATCTTCTTACTCTTGCACGTAATACATATGCAGTTCATCTTTTGAAGAAGATGTTAGATAGTGGTATGGTTCATCAAATTTTAGATCGACAAGAGTCTATAGTACATCATTATTTTGCAGACTAGTTAGTGTGGTCTAGTGTGGTCTTATCTTCTTAAGAAGTACATCATATTTGTCAAAAGGCATTCAAAATTCAAAAAGGATAACATGACTCTTTTTATGTTTCCCTTCTGGCTTATCAAACACTTTTTGCTTTTTGCAGTCATCAGCAAGAACCAGTTGGAAGGGTTCATTTCCTCTCTCCATGGGCACGTTGCTTCTCTTCTTCAACACGGTGTTGGATCTGTTGATATGTTATAGATCTATTGGATTTTTTTTAATCGGAATATTTTGCTGTGCCTCCTTTAGTGATTTGTTGTTTCTTCCATTAATTTTTTTGTAAGTCTTAGTATAAACCTTTTTTCATCAGTATCAATGTAACCCTTTTTTTTTTTACCAGTATATCAATGTAACCTTTTGTCGATAAATTTGGTTTCAGTCAATTATTTTCTCTACAAGTTATAATTTTTCCAGGCGTTTGGTATTTTACCAGAGAAATATTAAAGTCAGAACTAACATAAGGTTCAAGCATTGTAGGTTACACCACACCACCAATCCTATCATTCTATGGTAGGAGGAGATGCAATCATGTTCCCAAAGGTAAATATAGCTAAAAGTTAGTAACACAAAATCAAGATTTGCCTGTGTCTATGTCTGTGTTTGGATGTAACTGTATCACATAGCATAAATACTCTCTGGGGATCCTATTCACTATGCAATTAGGAAAGCATCAGAACAAGCCCAACTATCCATTTGGGAATGGTTTGAGATTACAACTGTTATATAACTGTTATCACATATATAATTGTGGTGATTGTTGGTTGTGTTAACAGCTTAACATCTTAAACAGCCCAAAGTCTTAGTTGGGTTTCTCACTTGTCTCTCTAATCTGCCTTGTTTTTTTGTTGAGGGTTGTATTTTATGGACTGTAAGGTAATCTTGTTTGACATTAAAAACATATTGCAGGGAGGTTGGGAGAAAGATGAAACTAAAGAGAAGGTAGGCTGTAGAGAGGCAGAAGAGAGGCAGAAGAGGAAGCCGGGGTATTGGGAACTCTCGAGGTGAGCAAGCGATTTCTTCCTGTGTTGCGGTTGAAATGAATGATTTAGAATTTGATGAAGTTGATTGAGGTTTTCAGGCATCTAACACTGCTAGCCTTTGCCGCACATATTGCAGGATATTCTTGGCAACTGGAGTTTTAAGAGCAAAAGATATGACACCATGTATGAAGGACATGTGTTCCCTTTGAAAGTGACTGAGGAACTAGATCGCTGGGCAGAGGACAAAGTCCGGCAACGGAGATTGGTGAGTGTATATAAGATGGTTGGATGTTCCATAGAATGTGTGATAGGCTTTATTGTTGTAGATTGGAGATGCCCTGCTACTTGAGAGTGAATAAGATCGTACAAATCTGATCACTTATCCATTTAAGAATCATTGCTATATTTTCTTCAAATATTTTACTAGTCTACTATAAACTTTCGAGAATCACCATATTCCCATAATTTTTACCGTAGGTTTCATTGAGTGAAAATATTACATTTATAAGAAAATATGAACTAACCATATCTAAAGGATTAGGATAATCCTAACAACACTGACATCCTAACAATCTTATTTAAGAGAAGATCATAATCTCCAACATTTACTTCTATGCAACTGATCAAAGTATCAGATTCCCTATAAGAATATTGGTAGTTTTACATAAAAGCAAACTAGAGAAGAGTTTAAACATATCTTTATCTATGCTTGAACCTGACCACTTGGGATCTTCAAGATGGCCTGACCTTCTAAGCACCTTCCCCTTATAATAAAGATGATAGGATGATGGCTTCCTAGTTTTCTGAGTAAATAAAACAGGGCAATTCCTCTACTGTGCTAATACATATGGAGTCTATAATTTCACTTCTCATTAAATAGAAAGAAAAGGTAAACCCCCTTGTTAAATGATTGAATACCCATACTTATTATCACAACACAAAAATTAAGCACATCTCATTGCATATTCATTTGAGAAATGATACTTTTACAAAGTTCATATGACAGAAGCTAAGAAACAGCAAATTCCAGATTCCTTTCAATGAAGGTTGAGCACTTTGGCTTCGTGAATCCTCACGCATGCTTCTTCAATTGATTACTGAAGTTGCAAGTAGTATGAATTCTTTTGTGGAACATGGCTATAACTCATGCTCTCTGGGGCAACATGGAAATTGAAGCTGCATTGAGTTTAATTCTCTTTCCTGCCTTCGTAGGGTGTGGAAGAAAGTATCCCACCGGAAATTATTTCTTATTTCTCCCCCAACCCACATGTACAGGGGAACAGAGAGTGACAAAGATCATCAAAAGTCAAGACAGATAGTTTTCTGTATATGCAAATGTAGTCTTCTCTTCTGTTTATGATTAAATGAATAATTAGATTGAGAGCTCTCTTTTATAACTTTGTCCTCAATCTTGATTGAACTTGCTATTAATATTTGACACCAATCTTTTTTTTACAGGGATATGCATACATATTGACTCATCCTGGGATACCCAATGTGTTTTACGATCATTTCTATGATTGGGGCAATTCCACCCATGACCAAATAGTGAAACTGGTATGCACAAACCATGTCCAACAGAAAAAATGGTGGAACAGATAAATTGGTGGATGAAAGCAGCACTGCAGATAATGGTGGATCACCTCTCCAACACCATAAGGCAGATTGTGTCTGTGAAAGAAGGAAAGGTCTGGAGATATTGGTGGATCACCACTCCAACACCATCAGGCAGATTGCGTCGTTGATTTAGCAAAATTTGTTTGGATGCATTTTTTATATATAAACAGGCGATGGTTGTTTGTTGATTTAGCAAAATTTGTTTGGATGCATTTTTTATATATAAACAGGCGACGGTTGTTTGTTGATTTAGCAAAATTTGTTTGGATGCATTTTTTATATATAAACAGGCAATGGTTGTTTGTTGATTTTAGCAAAATTTGTTTGGATGCATTTTTTTTTATATATAAATAGGTTTACAGGAAAATTATATTGAAAAAGAAATATATTAATTAAATAAATAATACTTTTACCGACGGTTTTTTTCGTCGGTAAAAGAAAAATAAAAAATAAAGACTTTTACCGACGAAAAAAAACGTCAGTACAAGTCATTTTTGTTTTTTGTTTTTTGCTTTACCGACGAAACAAAACGTCGGTAAAAGTATTATTTTTTTAATTTGTTTTTACCGTCGAAAATAATACGTCGGTAAATGTATTTTCTTTTTTTAATTATTTTTCTTTTTTGTTTTGCCGACGAAATTAATACGTCGGGAAATGTATTTTCTTTTTTAATTATTTTTCTTTTTTATTTTTCCGACAAAAAAACTACGTCGGTAAATGTAATTATTATATTTTTGGAAAAGTAAAATAATTTTATCGACGTTTTAAAATCGTCGGTAAAATTCATTTAATCGTCGGTAAAAAACAGATTTTTGCCAACAGAAAAGTAATTCGTCGGTAAAAGGTTTTGTCCACGATTTTTTACCGACATCTGGCCGACGAAAATATTTTCGTCGGTAAAGAGTTTTCCCGACGTTTTTGTGACTTTCTGTGACGAAAAATTTCGTCGCTAAATGTGTAAACTACTGTAGTGAAACTAATCCACTTATAATTAATTATAGAATTTATTGGTTACTTGGGATAATTCAATGGGCCACAATACTAGTGGTAAATATGATTGGTTGAAAAACTATATTGATTGATTGCTCATAATCTTTTTATGGGCCATGATGCCTACATAAGCATATATGATTGAGAGCACAGTACCACTGAATGGCCACTCGCCAACTTCATAAGATGGTGAGCAAAGAGTTCGATCCCCATGCTCCTTAAAATAAATGCCCTCTCTTTAAGTGGTTTTTCCAAATTTTACTCCAATAGTAGTCCCACCATAAAATTAAGAGCATGATATTTTGAATTGTATGCTCAATAAGGCAGGACGAACTCTCATTTGAACAAAATTTGAGTTCAAGTCATCCTAACCCTTGATTTAATCGCCATAAAGTTTAGTAATCTTTTAATCGTAGATTTATTTGAAGTTGAACTCAATAGTATTTGAGATTCAATCCAAAAAAGAAGCCAAGATGCCTTAATCTAGTTCTAGAGAAAAGCTACTCAACGAGAAATGTTTGGGAGCTTTAATGTGGTTGATTGATTGGAAACTTTAATCTCTCCTCGACCCCCTCCCTCTGCCCCCACGCCTGACTGTTGGTTTGTTGGCGTAAGGCATGTGTTCGACATCCCTCTACGTGTTGGAAACTGTGATGTGGCCCATATATCACCATAGGAGAGTGGGCCACGATCACAACTGTAGCACACCCACAAGTTTGATCATTATGTGTTTGAGGTGATAAGGATAAGATTTCCCAACTCTCATTATCCCTAAAATCTATTAGTCTCAGCATATTTGGTTATGATCCTAATCTTTCCTAATATAGGTATAAAAAGGGAAAGAGATTGTGAAGTGGGTTGCTTGTTCCACACCCCCAAAGACTCAGATAATTTAGGAGTTAAGGCGACTTGAGTCAAAATCCCATTCTCACTTCCCCTCTTTACATCACATCTGTACATCTTCATTCTCTACGTCAAGGGTGTCCATCCAAACCCTTGGATTGTGAAGAGTGGCTCTTATGTGACTGATATCTTATAGAGAGTCATGGATCTCCACATCAAGTGCCGTGTCTGAGTTAATGCAGTCTTAATCACGTTAGTAGTGGCTGCCACTTCAAGGCCAAGGCTTACACTACGCATGTGTGTTTTGGATCTTGCATAGTCCTGTCATGTCAAGACCACAAGGATACCCTTATCAGAAGAAAAAAAAATTCATTGCCATCCATACCATGTAGGAATTAGAAAAGAACTTGGTGAAGTCAAAAGTGAAAAAAAAAAAAAAAAAAAACTGAGATGTCCCATCTGCCCTTGTATCTATATATGGTCTTTCTTAGGGCAAGCGATAGAGGAGCACCCTGTTCCCCCTGACCCTCAACCCTGTTTCCCCGTCCACCCTGTTCTGCCCACCCAGCAAACTTCGATTCCAGTGTGGATTCGCCTCAAAGGTCTCCCTTATCACTGCTGGAGTAGCAATATCTTGCTCTTCATAGCTTCCTCTATTGGAAAGCCTCTGCATCTGTATGAAACTACGGCAAAGCAACGAATGTTAACATTTGCTAGGGTTCAAGTGCTCTTGGATGTGGGAAAGAACAGTCCTAGCTCCCTCCTCTCTGTCGAATTGGAAGGGGACACCACAGTGGAGGTTGAGGTGTTATATGAGAACACTCCCTATGCTGAGTGTCTCTCGGTGGGTCACCTATCAAGTAAGTGTCCCTTTCGCTCGAAGCTTGGTCTCCTGAAGACGCCGATGCTAGAAGCCCGGCTAATTACCCCCTCAGCAAAAGCTGCTTCTTCAGAATCGCCCATGGAAACTCTCTTAGCTACAGAAGCCAGCCCTTGGAAACTCTTTTATTCCGAGGTAAATCGTCATATCCCCTCCAGTGGAACCTAGCACATCAATTCTCCAGCCCCACCTGCTCCTTCTACTTCTATTCCAGGGAACATATATCTTCCGCTATAGTGAATTCAGACAACCCTCTATCGATCCCCCCAGCAGACTAAGCCCTTCCCCATTTTGGAGAATAGTACCTTAGCTGACCCATCCCTCATATCCTCAAATCCCACAAATCCAATGGTTGCCACACCTCTTTATGTTAGTATTGACACCAAAAAAGTCACTTTGCCTCCTCAACATCAAGAACCCACATGAAGCTGCATCCTGCAATAAAACAGGCAAAGCTACTTCAAGTATCAGATCTTCTCAGAATCAAACAAAAACTGCAAGATCCTTCAAGACAGCCAAAAGAAGGGCACACATGAAGTTTCAGGCCATTCCGACAACATTTGGCCTAACTTCACTTCTCCGACAGCTAAACTGGCGCTCCTGGCGGCGACAGCATCGAAGACATCAAAACTTCGATCAGAGCCTACGGATGGTTCCAAAGTACCACCAAAGGGCTCCCTGCCAAATTTCAAGTCAAACCGACAACGTTTAATCCTCTATCAATGCTCAAGCAGTAAAATCAAGCCTCTCGGTGGCGAGAACCACCGAGGCCATCATTCATCAAACAAAGTATATGAATGGCTTCAACATGCTTCCAAAGGGCTACATGTCGAATTTCAGGTCATTCCGATAACGTTTGACTAGACTTCGATGCTCCGAAAGAAAATCAAGCCTACCGGCGGCGGAGCCTCTCGGGACCATGATATCCAAATCGGAGCTAATGGTTCACCTCTACATGACTCCAATAGGCTCCCTATCAAATTTCAGGACAATCAGACATCGATTGACCGCATATCAAAGCTCGACATCTTCCCTACAGCAAAATCAAGTCAAGCATCGACGGGACCCCAAACGGCTTCGAAACTCAAATAAAAGTCCTTGGTTGGTCCTATCCCTCAAGAGGTTTCACCTCAATTTTTAGGTCATTCCGACATCGTTTGACCTAGTTTCGACTCTTGACGGAAAATCGGCTACAAAGTCTTTGGCTTTCCCGAAAAATGGAAAACTTTGTGCTCCGGTTTTGTGTGACTTCTCATCAAGTTTTCTCCAAGAAAATCAAGTCAACAATTGAGGAAAAATGTCAATAAAAAGACAGAAGAAAAAAGAAACGAAAAAGAAGAAGAAACGGCCAAAAAACCACGCGGCGACCAAAGGGGACAAAGCCCCATGGTCACCGGCGACCTTGGGTGCATGGTCGCCGGCGACCCTGGAAATCCTGGTCACCGGAATTTCCGCCGGATGGCCCATTTTCCAATCTTTTCTGCGTTTCGAGAGTTCCTGCCTAAGTGATTTTCTGAAAATCAATTTTTTGATGCTTGGAAACGACTGATCTTCGCCAACATCTCGGATCCGCCATCAAGAGCATAAAATCATCACTAATCGCTCCAAGATCGCCAACCGGCTGATCAAGAAAGTACACTTTCTATTCGACCGATCGAGAAATCGATAAGACAGATGTCACCGGCCCACCGACATCCATCAATGTTTGAAATTGCATTGCAATCCGACATTAAACAACATCTAGGTCCATTAGGGATCATCACAAGAAGAATCCCAAAAGACGCGACGCGGCCCGCGACTCTTCAAATGCCCAGGCGAACACTTAATGTCGTTAATTGACCTATTTTATGATAACTTAATGTGGTCATTAACCCATTATTTTGGACGGCCCAATCAGAAGCAAGCAAATGGGAGTTACAAGTACAAGCAATCATGGCATTAAAACCATTAAACTCCCCTCATCATGGAGATTAAAGGCGATTAAATGCCCATCATTCTCCATCTGCCAATCACAAGCCAAGAAAAAGGAGTTACAAAATCAAGAAATAAAAACTTGTAACTCCTCCCATCATGGAGCACCAATGCCATCAATTCTCTCATCATGGTCATCAATGCCCATAAACCACCTCATGGCTACCAAGAGCCTATAAAAGGAGGTCCATTCCAAAGAGAAAAACAACTTTTTTCACTTACAAACTTTACGCTTGTGATGGAACGCGCTCCGAGGCGCCGTGGGGCGGCTACCGGGGTCGGCGGAACGTGGGAGTCCGTCGGGTCCAGCCCTTTCGCGCCCTGGCGGGCCTGAAGCGTGTTTCAACATTTCTTTTGTGTGGGTGTGCCAGATTTTCTATTTTACTTGGAATTGCAAGTGGTAATCCGGAGATCCACCTTCGCAAGTAAAAAGGAAATCAACTTCTTTCAAGTTTTCCATTGCACAAATATTTAAGAAAAGAGACATTTTCTTGATTTGCCGTGAAAGGCGATTTTGTTTGGCATTTATAGCCGATTTTGTGGCGTTTATAGCCGATTTATAATTCTTATCAATAATGAAAGACAAGAGTTGTGATTTTTGTCTCTTTTAGAAAAATACAAACTACAATAAAAAGCAAGAAAGGGAGGATCTAACTTCTCAGGAGATTGTGGGGGACTCGTTCAGATTGACGGTCGCAAGCCATGTGTGGGCTTCGCCATCATCCATGCAGATGAGAACAGAGGATGCTCTTGATTCGCTTGGCTTGGCTATAACCTCAGGTTTTTAGAGGACAAAGACCAAGAGAAGGTCCTATGTCCAATAAAAAGCTAAGTAGACGGGCTGAAAAGCCATGTCTAAGCCATTGGAGGCAGCGGGAGAAGGCAAGGACCTTGGGGGGGTGCCCCCCAAGGGACTTTTGTCACCTTGTAGTGGTGGCCGGTGCAGAACTTCAGCAGAGTTTTTCTCTCTTTTTTCTTTCTCTGGATACGAGCTCTGGATTCTTTCCGATCGATCGATCTCGATTTTCTGATTCTTTTCTCCGCCCTCCATTTCAATGGAATGCTCTCCTATTTATAGGCTTTTGGTAGCCATTTAGGAGAGTTTATGAGCTTTAATTGCTTTAATGAGAGGAGTTACAAGATTTATTTCTTGATTTTGTAACTCCTTTTTCCTTGAATCTGATTGGCCGATGGAGATTAAGGGCTTTTAATCACCTTAATTACCATAATGGGAGGAGTTTCATGGGTTAAATGCCATGAATCAATTGACTTGTAACTCCCAAATGCTTGCTTCTGATTGGGCCGTCCAAAGAAATGAATTAATGACTGCAATAAAGCTAGTCAATTAACCACATTAATTGGTCGCCGAGCAGTCGAAGAGTCGCGGGCCATGCCATGTCTTCTGGAATTCTTCTGGCGATGATCATCGATGGATCTACATGCTGATTGACATCGGATGAACATGTAACTTCAGACATTGATAGCTAAGAACGGGCCGGTGACATCTGTCTTGTCGATTTCACGATCGGTCGGACAGAAAGTGCACTTTCTTGGTCAGCCGGTTGGCGATCTTGGAGCGATCACTGATGATTTTATGCTTTTGGAGGTTGACCCGTGATTTTGACGGATGTCGTCGGATATGAGTCAATTTCAAGCACTAAAAATCACATTTTCAGGAAACCACAGGGGCCAAAGTGCGCGAAACGCGAAAAAGGACGGAAAAACGGGTCACCGGCGGAAAATCCGGTGACCCGGACTTCCATGGTCGCAGGGGCCTGCGACCCTGGGGGAATTTTCCCCTTCGGAGCCCGTTTTGCGGTCGTTTTGAGGTCTTTTTCGTCGCCGTTTTCTTCTGTATTTTTCCTGACATTTCTTCTTATTTATTGGCTTGATTTCCCTGTAGAAAACCTGATGAGAATCCTTGCATTTTTAGAGTGCAAAGTTTCCAATTTTCCGGGAAAGCCGAAGACTTTGTCGCGTAGAGCTGCTGATTTTCCGCCAGAACTTGAAACTTGGTCAAACGATGTCGGAATGACCTGAAATTTGAGGTGAAGCCTCCTGAGCAATAAATAAGACCAACCATAGGCTTTTGTTTGAGTTTTGAAGCCGTTTGGGGTCCCGTCGATGCTTCACTTGATTTTGCTGCGGGGAAAATGCCGAGCTTTGATATGTGGCCAAACGATGTCCGATTGACCTGAAATTTGACGGGGAGCCTATTGGAGTCATTTTGAGACGTTCCATGGGCTCCGTTTTGGATGTCATGGTCCCGGGTTGCTCCGCCGCCGGTAGGCTTGATTTTCTCTCGGAGCATCGAAACCTGGTCAAACGTTGTCAAAATGACCTGAAATTTGACGTGCAGCCTTTTGGAAGCATGTTGAAGCCACTCATACACTTGGTTTGGTGAGCGAAGGCTTCGGTGGTTCCCGCCGCCGGGAGGCTTGATTTTGCTGCTCGAGCATTGATGGAGGGTCAAACGTTGTCGGTTTGACTTGAAATTTGGCATGGAGCCCTTTTGAGACATGCTGGGGTCATCTGTAGGCTCTGATCGAAGTTTTGACGTCTCCGATGATGTCGCCGCCGAGAGCTCCTGTTTAGCTGTCGGAGAAGTGAAGTTAGGCCAAATGTTGTCGAAATGGCCCGAAACTTCATGTGTACTCTTCTCTTGGCTATCTTGAAGGATCTTGCAGTTTTGTTTGATTCTGACAAGATTTGATTTTTTGGAGAAATTGCATTGCCTATTTATGGCAGGTTGCGACTTCATGCAGCTTTCTTGATGTTGAAGAGGCAAAGTGACATTTTTGGTGTCAACAAATGCCCCCTCGAGGTACAGCGACGAGTTGCTTGACTTTTGTAGTCGATGTGCCTCGAAGAGATTTTTGAAGGAGAGCTTGTGTCTTGACCAAGAGTCTTTGAGCAATCTTTCCTTTGGTAGAGTAGCCTTTGAGCTTCCAGGGGAATTTTATGGTAGTGAAAGGAATCACACACCATCTCGAGGCAAAGTTTTGAAGATGACATCAGGGATGTGGATTTGGGCTTTTGTTTTTGACCTTGTGACCTAACAAGCTGTATGTGGCAGGTTAGGGGGTCGGGTTTTGGTTTTGATCTTGTGACCTAACAAGCTGTATGTGGCAAGTTAGGGGACCAGGCTTTAGTTTTTGGTCACTCTTTGGGACTGTGTGGGTCCATTGGAGTGGTTTGGATTTTTGTGGAATGTCAATTTCAATATTTTGGCTCAATTTGGTTTATGAGGCTGGATGGTTTGATTTTTGGAAGCTCATGGGGCTTGGAATTTTTTTTGTATGGTTCAATCAACTCAAAAGAGGCATGGAACCATTATTGTATGCTCTTGGTAAGAGGGATTTTTTTTTTTTTTTCCTGACTAAAAGCCCAATTTTTTTTTTTTTTTTTTTTTTTTAGTACCTAGGTGGTCAAACCTGGCTCATATGGGCTAACCCATGGGACCTTAAGGCTTTTAGGATGGCTTAGATCTCATGTGGGGCCATTTTTATAAAGAATATCTAAAGATATCTCATTTGGATAGAGAATATCTAAAAATATCTTTATGGGAGAGAATCTCTCATCTTCCCTTAATTTGGGAGAGAATATCTCAAGGTATCTTTCTTTTTGGGAAAGAATCTCCAATCTCCTATTTTGTTGGAGAGAATCTCTCATTGATTGATTTTGGGAGAAAATCTCTCAAAGACATCTTTCTTTTTGGGAAAGAATCTTTCTAATTCCTTCTCTTTTGGTAAGGTTACTAATTAGTAACACTTACCTTTCTTCTTTGTTTCCTTCTTTGATTTGCTCTCTCCTATAAAAGCAAAGGAAGGTAGGATCTCTTGCTCTTATTGCTTTCTTTTGCAACAATCTCAAGAGAGCTCCAAGACCAAGAGTGCTTCTTCTTAAAGGATCTTCAAGCTTTTTCCTTCTTCTTCTCCATCAATGGCTTCAAGTAAGTTTTCTTTCTTTTTCTTTCAAGAAAACTCCATGTAGAGAATAGGATGGGAAAAAAAAAGTTTCTCTTCTTTTTTTTTTTTTCTTTCTTCTTCTTTTTTTTTTTCTTTCTATTCTTCTTCTCTTTTTTTTTTCTTTTCCACGTGATTTCTTCTTTCACACGTTTTTTTTTTCTTTGTACGGATCTGTCCGTACGGCCACGTGGCCTGATTTATTTTTTTTTATTTTTTTTTTTTTGGAGAAAGTTTCTTCCTTTTTTTTGTTCTTTTCTTTCTCCCCCTTTTTTTTTTCTTTTTTTTTTTTTTTTTTTGAGAAAGTTTCTCTTTTTTTTTTTTGCTCATCATGATAATGCGTTTTTTTTATGCAAATCTAGATGTTCATGCATGTACTTTTTATAGATTGAGCATGATAGCATACCTGAAAATCTTTGCAAATTTGGGAATTTGGAGCTCGCAGTGATGTTGAGCCCTTCTTGATTTTGCGGAGATTTTGAGGTTTCGAAAGTTTGGAGTTTCGGAGCCCGCAGCAATGTTGAGCCCATCTTCAAAACTTTCTATTTCTTTCGGGGTATTTCCCTTTTCTTCGGAATTGCCCCGGAACCATGCCAAAATTTCGCCAGATTTGCTTTTAGCGAAATTCTGTCATTTTGATGATGATCTTTTTTTTTTTTTTTTTTCTTTTCCAACCTTTGCAGGTGGTTCCTCCAGAACGAACGAGGGTAAAGAGCCTGCTACAAGCGTACCTCGTCGATCCGCCGGATCTTTTAATGTGGCCGTTCAGCAGGCCTGGGAGAAGGTCCAGTTTGTTGAGAAAAACTTGGAAGAGTGCGATTCCCTCAATCGCGATGAGATGAGACAGCGATTGATCGCTCTCAAGGATGAGGAGTTCCATAAGATCATGGTAAACAGCCGTCCTTGGGTTATGGACGATCTGAGGGTTTTGCCCAAGCCTACCTTCTTCTTTGGAGATGCAGTCCTTGACGACTTGACATACCAAAGGAGATGTTTTCAGTTCTCTTACACAGCGGATGGTGAGGAGAGAACTATTTCTACCCGGTCATCTTTTGATCGGACCATCTCGATCCTGAGCCTTTCTCCCACGTGCCCTAAGAGGGAAGATCCTCCGAGCTGGGTGAAGAGGACCAGTGTGATCAAGACCGGGGTTTTTGTTGGTGGACCTTCCAGTTTTGCAGAGAAGCCACCTGTCCGTATGGACGTGTTGATGCCAGCCAGCGGCTACCAGGGCTCTGATTATCCGTCGGTCGATTTGAGACCGGTGGGCCTTGGCGTTTTCAGCGGTGACGGCAGTACTTGGGTGAAGCCTTTTCGACTTCGTGGCCGTTTCAATGCTGACTCCGATTGGAAGTCATGGACTGACCACACCTTGCTGATTGGGGGCGCCGTTTTGAAGGAAGCCGGGATTTTTGACGCGGTCCGCGCTTTTAGGGAGACCGTGACCTTTTCCGATGATGCCTTCATGGCTATGTTGGAGACTTTCCTCCCTCAGACCAATACCTTCGTTGTCACGAACGGTGAGATTGGTTTTTCTCTGAAGGAGTTGAGTGCTATTACTGGATTACCCATCCTTGGCAAACTCTATGAGGAGTTCATGCCGATTGACAGCGTCCTTGAGGAGCAGTCAGAGGAGTTCAGGCTCCTATACTTTCAGCTCGTCGCCTTCTATGATTTTTTGAAGGAGGGCTCGAAAGTGAGATCCAGCAGTTGGAAGAGTAATGGCTCTTCATTCTTCAACTTCTTTGACAGCAAAGAGTCTTCTGATAGCATGACCCTGGAGGATCGGAAGAAGGCTTCCGCCATGCAAGAAGAGTTGAAAGACTTCTTCGCAGGTGCAGATGTAATTTGTTCTGACATTGCACTGCGGAGAGAAATTGCAGTTTACCTCACTTATTGGCTAGGTGAGGCTATTTTTGCTGGAGGAGATGGAACACACATCAGGCCGCATTGTATTTTTCCGGCTTGTCAGATGGCGTTTGGAGAGCGGCTTGCTTGGGTGCCCGCTCTTTACTCCTACCTGTGTACCGAACTGCAGGCTGCTGCTTTCTTGGTTCGGCTTGGGCTCCCTATGAATAGGGTATTTTCAGCCCATATTTTTTATTCGTGGTTTGTATACCACTGTCCTGGCTTCCACCAGCTGGGTGCCGCACAGGATGATGATCCTCTGATGATTCGATTGGCTAAGGGAAAAGCCGTATCCGAATCACTTTTGTTTGCCCGCATGAGGATCCGACGGTTCAGGGACGTCGAGATGGGGCAGTCTTCAGTTAAGCTTTCTCCGGAGTTGCGGAAGAAGGCTTTTGATTTTGGTGCCTCCCGAGACTCTACCAGAGCAGGGTCGGGAAGGCATTACTCTTTGACCAATGCAGAGAAGGAGTGGCTTTTCAGCATACGAGTCGGCACGATGGTGTACCGTAGACATCTTTTCGTCGACATCCAGCCGTATGTACCTTCTCGCTTTGCACTTCAGTTGGGCTTCTCTCAAGGCGTTGTTGGAGCGCCTTCGAGTATGGTGAAGCGTTTTGGGGGTTTGCAGGATGGCAGAAATGCATGGGCTTTCTATAGTGCTGAAGACACTACTGCCACGATTTCTTATCCTGAGCTGTCGACTTTCCGAACTGCCGGCTTCACGAAGTGGTTCGCGGAGAGCTTTTTGGCATATCGGGGGCTTTCCAAGAAGGAGCTTGATGTAAAGCTGTCTTCTGGAAAAGGCATTGGGAAGTCAGATGGCGTCCGGCGAGAGGAAGTTTGGGCCTTCCTTTCTGGAGAGAAGCACAAGATAGGCTTTCTCGGTGACCAGGGCGTCATTGGTTCTGAAGCTGTTCGGGAAGTACCTGATGAGGCTTTGGAGCAGCTAGAATAGGAGGAAGCTGAGCTCGACGCTTGGATACAAGCGGCACAGAGGCGAGCTTCCGCAGAGTCTACTGGCGAGAGCAGACCATCCAGTGAGGAGTCAAGTGAGAAACCTGACTCTGATAGCGGGGCGGGTTCTTCTAGGAAGCGAACCCGTAGAGGTAGGAAGAGGAGGAGGAGTCAGCGTCACACGGGGCGGGACGAAGACTCTCCTAATTTGGAAGTCCCTCTCACTGTCAATGAGGAGGTGCCACGGGAAGCTGACGAACCTCCGGAGAAGAGGATTCGGGAAGAAGAGACCATCGATGAAGGTATGATTCTTCCTTTTTCTTTTTCTGCTTCTTTCATGGGGCTCTCCATGTTCTGATTTGTTTTCTCACCCTGCTGCTGCCCGTTTTTTTTTTTAGCAGAGGATGAAGACTTGGCGATGCCTGAGGTTCCGACCGATGAGGCGGTGATGGAGCCGGTTATGGCATCTGAAGAAGAACCTAGGGACTCTGGAATGATTCCGGAATCTCCATTTGGTATAACTTCTTTCGCTTTCTCTTTTCTGTGCCTGCGACTTGATTTGCTAACATTTTTCTTGTTAGCTGACTTGCCACAGGATTCCGATGACTTTGAAGCATCAATGGACGCAAATGTTGATGATGCTTCCGATGAGTTCATGGAGGAAGAGAGTGTTCCGCCAGTCGTCGAAGAAGGTACTTTGTAGTGATGACCCTGATGATGTTTTTTTTTTTTTTTTTTTTTTTTTTTTTTTAACAGGATCATATTCATACCTTTTTGTGTTTCATTTGCAGGTTTTGAAGTGACAGAAGAGAGTCCATCGCTTTCTTCAGAACCAGAGCAAGGGATGCCAGAGGTCGATCCGGAGGTAGAGACCAGTTCTGACATGATTGAGGAGATGCCTCATGTTGAGATTCCCTCTCCAGTGGCTCCAAGTGGAAAGAGTTCTTTTGTTACTCTTCCAATGGGACATGACATGAGCAGCCGATCAGCGGAGAATGGTGAATCTTCATCCAGTTCGTCTCTTCAATTTGCGAAGAAGGTGCTGGTTCGGGTTTTGAGTTCTTGGGTCAAGACTCTCCTTTCTGGACACTTGGAGGCAGGATTTGGCATGATCCCACATGTACAGGAGATTCTGACTGACACCGAAGAGGTTGGTCTGGATGTCACAGGTGCCAGGGCGATCGTTGATAGGATCATTGCACTGGGTGACAAGTGGTTTGAGACCATGGATTTCCCTGACGACCAATTCTTCAAGGAGATGTTCTTGGACCCTGCTGATAAGGCTAAGTCTGACCTGAATGAGGCTACACAAAGCAAGAAGCAGCTAGTTCGGGAGAAGAACAAGGAAGAGCTAGCCATCATCGGATTGAGGCATGACCTTAACGTCCTTGATAGGGAAGTTGAGGAGGCCAGGAAACGTCTTGAGCATTTGAAGGCACAAGTCGATGCTAAGTGGGCTGCTATAACAGAGGCTCGTGACAGGGAGAGTACTCTGATTCGCAGGGTTGCAGATGCCGGTCAAGTTCTCGAGAGGAGGACTCTAGAAAACGAACGATGGCAAACTGCTGGGGAAGAGCTTCCCGGTGTAAAAGAAGGGTTACGGCATTCGCCAGCATCTCATGGCAAGTTCCTGAAGAAGCGTGCCTTGGAAACTCTGACGGCTGAGGCCAAAAGTTTGCTTGAGGAGCTGAAGCTTTGGCTGGAGACCATTTTTGGCTGAGCTCCTGATTTTTTATAGCAGAAACCATTCTTCTTTTTTTTTGGTACCACATGTATTTTTTTTTGGTACTTCTTTTTTTTTTTTTTGCAGTGCTTGTGAACACTTTTTCTTTTTTTTTGGTACCACATGTATTTTTTGGTACTCTTTTTTTTTTGTTTTCCCTACGCTCACTCAAATCTTTTTGTGATGAAAGCGATTGCTAAATGGGGTTTGATCAAAAGTTTTGTCATTTTGTGAAAATCTTTTGTCAAATGATTGTTTTGGTAGGGGAAACGAATTTGGCATGAAAGCCGGATTTTTGTGGCATTTACAGCCAGTTTTGACATGAGAGTCAGGTTTTTTTGTGTGGCATTTATAGCCGATTTTTGAGATGGCATTAGAGCCAAAAATTTTGTTCGTGGCATGGGAGCCAATTTTGAGATGGCATGGAAGCCGAAATTTTATGGCGTAAAAGCCAAAATTTGGGTTGGCATGGAAGCCGGTGTTTGTTTTGTGGCATCTATAGCCAGTTTGGTGGCATTGATAGCCAATTTGTGGCATTTATAGCCGGTTTGGTGGCATTGATAGCCAATTTGTGGCATTTATAGCCGGTTTGGTGGCATTGATAGCCATTTTTTGAAAGCCAAGTTTTGGTTTGTCGGCGTGAAAGCCAATTTTTCGTGGCATTGATAGCCGGTTTGTGGCATTTATAGCCGGTTTTGCCATGAGAGTCAGGTTTTTTTTTTGTGTGGCATTTATAGCCGATTTGGTGGCATTGATAGCCGGTTTTTGGCAAAAGAGCCAGGTTTTGGCGTTTATAGCCAGATTTTTTGGCTTTCAAAATGCAGGTATCGACTAAATGTCGCCTCCCCGCTGAATGGTCTTGCAAGTATCGATAGAATGTCACTTCCTTGCTCATTCGGTTTTGCGAGTATTGATGGAATGTCACTTCCTCGCGGGTTAGGTTTTGCAAGTATCGATGGAATGTCGCTTCCTCGCGAATTGGGGTGCAAATATCGACTAAGCGTCGCTTCCCTGCTTTTCCCAAAACTTTTGATTTTGCGGGTACTGACTTGATGTCGTTTCCCCGTGATTTTTGAAATTTGAGGTTTTCTCGAACCTTTGAAATTTGGGTTGTGGATATCAACTGAAATGTTGCGTCTCCACGATTTTAGAGGTTTTGGAAGTATCGAATGGGGTTCGCATCCTTCCGATTTTTTGAGTTTTGCGAGTATCGACTAAGTGTCACTTCCCCGCGGTTTTTGAAAAACCATTTTTTTTTTGTTTAAAGACACGAGGGTCGTAAATTTTGACCTAAAACCATTTGGCGGTAAAAGGTAAGGTGGACTAGGGTGGAAATCCCTGAATCCGGATTTTTGTTTCAAACCATGAATTTTGGTTCAAGGATCGAATGTTTTGGTCAAGTCAGGGAGAGGCTCCTAAACTTGGATATTTTTGTTTTTTTTTTTAACAATGAAACGGTAAAAGTAAGCATTGTTTTTGAATCTCTAGAAATTTTGACATTTGATATGAAAATTCTAAAGAGAGTGGGTTTGACGAGCGAGTACCTGAGAACAGGTTTTGGCCATACAGGCATTGCTCTTACCCAGTTGGGTAAGTCTTTAAGGGTAGTACCGCTTCAAGAACTTGCCGTTGAAGGCAGCATACATCTGTCGCCTTCCATGTTTAGGAGGGCATATGCGCCATTGGAGAAGACCTTGTCGATGACGTAGGGTCCCTCCCATTTTGGTTCAAACTTGCCTTTGGACTTGTGAGCGAAGGCCATTGGTCTTTTTACCGCAAGAACCAAGTCACCCCTTTTGTAGGCGCGTTGCCGGACCCTTTTGTCAAAAGATCCTGCCATGCGTGCTTGGTAAAGTTCAATGCTTTGTCGAGCTTCGAGCCGTCTCTCATCGAGATTGTCCAGCTCATGAAGTCGTAATTTCGCATTGCTTTCTTGAGTCATGTCATTTTGTAGAGATACCCTCAGAGAAGGAATTTGTACCTCTAGGGGCACGACAGCTTCGCATCCATAGACCAAGGAGAATGGTGTGCTATGGGTTGGTCCTCGAACGGTGGTTCGATAGGCCCACAAAGCTTCAGACAGTTTATCGCTCCAGTCTCTTTTGTGACTAGAGACCATTTTCTTGAGGATTTTGCAGAGTGTCTTGTTGAAGGCTTCTGCTAATCCGTTTGCTGCCGGATTGTATGGAGTCGAAGGACAGCTTTGAATTTTGTATTTGTCGCAAAACCTGTAGAATCGATGATCCCGGAATTGTGGTCCGTTATCATGGACGAATCTTTTTGGTATGCCGAAACGACAAATGATGTTGGTGCGCAGGAACTGAAGAACTGATGAGGTCTTCATTTCGTTGAACGCAAATGCTTCTGACCACTTGGAGAAATAATCCGTAGCGGCGAAGATGAAGCGATGACCTTTGCTTGAAGGGGGAGAGATAGGACCTATGATGTCCATGCCCCATGCTTCAAAAGGCCATGAGATTGCTGTAGGATGCAGCCATTCTGGAGGCATGTGAATGTAGTCTCCATGAACTTGGCATTGCTGGCAGCGTTTGGCAAATTGCATTGCATCAGCAACCATGGTAGGCCAATAGTAACCTAACCTTTTTATCTGATCATAGAGCTTAGAACCTGCCTGATGGGCTCCACAAAGACCAGCGTGAACTTCTTTGAGTGTTTCTTCAGCTTCTTGTTGTGACAAGCAGCGTAGGAGTACTCCATTGAAGGATTTCCTGTAAAGGATCTTTGAAGGGATATCCAAATGAAAGTTTGGGGCTCGCCTTTGGATGCTTACCCGTTCTTTTGGATCTTCAGGTAGGATTCCGAACATAGTGTAATCAATGAACGGATCCCTCCAGTCGCCGATTGAAGGTTGAAGGATAGAGATCCGACTTCCAACCACTCGGTGGCATTCAGCAACTGCTTGGTGTGTGTTAAGAGGAGGGAGGATCCTTCTCTCACTCACTGTAATTTGCATGTTTTTTCCTTCCTGGATCGCCATTGATGCGGCAAGTCCAACCAGGGCATCTGCACGGATGTTTTCACCTCTACGAATGTGGGTGATGTTGCAGATGTCAAACTTTTGCAGAAGCGATTGTGCCTTGTTGTAGTAAGGCAGCAGATCAGGCTTCCTGACTTCATATTTCTGATTCATCTGGTTGACGATCAGTTGAGAGTCTCCAAAGACTTCCAGCATGGTGATACCAGATTCGATGGCGAGTTCCAATCCTAGGATCAGAGCTTGGTATTCAGCTGCATTGTTTGTGCATGGTTCCAGTAGCGAGAAAGCGTGTGGAATCATGTATTTGTCGGGGCTAACAAAGAAGATGCCAACTCCCGAGATCAGCTGTCTTTTTTCATTTGTCCTGGTTGCACCGTCAAAGTACATGTCCCAGGAGGCGTTTGGCGAGAAAGTCTCCACATTGTAGACAGGTTCGTCTGGGAGATCATCTCTGAGTGGTGAATCTTTAGGCAATGGATGCTCTGCGAGAAAGTCTGCTAGAGCTTGGCCTTTGATTGCTTTTTGTGGCACATACCTAATATCAAATTGTGATAGAAGGATGGACCATTTTGCCAGTCGGGCATTGAGAGAACCTGCCTTTGTGACAAGGACCTTCAAGAGGTTGATCCTTGAGACGAGGTAGACTGTGTTGGAAAGCAGATAGTGACGTAGGTTTTGTACGGCGAACATCACTGCAAGGCATTCTTTTTCGACTGGAGAGTAGCGATGCTCTGCACCTACTAGCATGCGGCTGAGGTAGTATAGAGCAGCTTCTTTTCTTTCATCATTTTCTTGTGCAAGCAGAGCACCCAGAGAGTGATCAATGGCTCTTTTGTACAAGATGAATGGTTTTCCAGTGGCAGGGGCAGCTAACACTGGAGGTTTGGTCAGGTATGACTTGATATCTTGAAATGCGGCTTCACAGTCGGCATCCCAGACAAAGTCTATACCCTTTTTCATCAATCGAGAGAATGGACGGCATTTCCCCGAGAGATTGGAGATGAACTGTCTAATGTAGGCCAATCTCCCTTGAAGCCCTTTTAGTTCCCTTAGGGTTCTTGGAGAGGGCATTTCTAGAATAGCCTTGACTTTTATGGGGTCAAGTTCTATTCCAGCTTTCCGAACAAGGAATCCGAGAAACTTACCCGACGAGACGCCGAAGAAGCATTTTAGAGGATTCATCCGCAGTTTGTGTTTGCGGAGTCGGAGGAAGACTTCCCGAAGATCTTTGAGATGGTCTTCTTTTCTTCTGCTTTTGACGGCGAGGTCATCAACGTAACATTCGACCGTCTTGTGCTGCATATCTTGGAATATTTTCATCATAGCCCTCTGATATGTGGCACCAGCATTTTTCAGACCAAATGGCATGACAGTGTAGCAATACACGCCAAATGGAGTCCGAAAAGATGTGTGTTTTTCATCCTCGGGATGCATCTTTATCTGATTGTAGCCAGAGAAGCCATCCATGAATGTCATTCGCTCGAATCCGCAGGTATTGTCAATCATCACCTCCGGTATGGGGAGCGGGAATTCATCTTTAGGGCAAACGCTATTCAGGTCTCTATAGTCAATACAGACCCTGATCTGCCCATTTTTCTTTGTCACGGGGACAATGTTGGCCAACCATTCTGGATGTTGTTCCTCACGGATGAAGCCGACGCTTTTGAGCTTTTGAACTTCTTGTTCGATTTTATCCATCACATCTGGACGGAATCTTCTTTGGCCTTGTTTGACAGGCTTGATTTCTTCTTGAAGATTGAGTTTGTGGACTGCTACTTTGGGGTCTAAACCAGGCATTTCAGCGTAGGACCATGCAAAGCAATCAACGAACTCACGAAGAAAAGCGATATACTCGGGTAACTCATCATCCTTTATATTCTTGCTTATGAATACAAGACGTGGGTTATCAGGTGTTCCCAAGTTTATCTTTTGAACAGGATCTTCTGTCGGAAGGTTCGAAGGTGGTTCCTCCACAATATTTTCGGAGGCTTCCAACTCAACGAAACCTTCTGGAGTTTCAACTGCATTACCAGACCAAGGCTCTGTTCCTTTCCATGGATTTTCTTGATTGGTGATCTCCTCAAGGCTTGCTATGAGATAGTCCCAATCGCCTGTTGAGTCTGGTATTTCTTTTGGAGACGAGGGTTCTTCTGGTTCAGAATAGTACAAGTCTGTATTATCGGGCGATTCCTCTTCATCATCAGAGAAATCGTACCAATTGGATGAGCTTCCTGGATCTTTGTCAGGTAACTCTTTAAAGAGATATCCAGGGAGACTGATGTCTTCGTGGACTTGAGATGTTGAGGCTTGGTCGGTAAAACGACTTTTAAGCTTTTGTGTCAACTGTCTCAGAGGAGTGTCGGGATCATACCCTAACCCATATGAAGACTTTTCTACATATCCGTAGAGTCTCCAATCTTCCAGCTGGCTTTTGGTCAAGGCGGGCTCCAATGGCGTGAGAATACCGCGGCCTTCTCCCAAACCGACTGGGTTCTGAGCGTCAAAGCCCATTTTCTTCATGATAGCTTGTGCCACAGGACTATATAGAGATAGTTGAGGCATACATTCATTTTGGAAAGGTTCAAGCAGAGAACTTCAAGAAGAAGCATCCGATCTATGAAAGAAGATCGGTCTTTGCTTTGGTGATGTTGCCGGAACAACAAAGGTAGCAGACGTAGGATCTTCTACATCAGCAGGTGTCTCCATCGGAGTGAGAGCAGGCTGAACTTGCTGAGTGTCAGCTTGGCTTGACGATGCATCGTCTTCTGGCTCTGAGTCCGAGTCTGTGTCTTGCATGATAGACACGAGAGAGACAACAAATTTGCCCCCAGGCTTTTGTTTCGCCTTCTTCACTCTGGTTGTGATGACCAAAGGTTTTGAAGATTTGAGGGAGATGACGAAGGGAGGTTGACTACTCTCTTCTAATTTACCGGAGGGTTTGCTTTCTTCCGGTGATTTTTGAGGGGCCTTGCCTTTATCTTTCTGGAGATTTTCAGCAGGGGGTGCTATTTCCTCTTTTTCTTCTTTTTCGCCTTCATACATTTGGGAGTCTGCGAAGTGGACTTCTTTACCTTTGAAGGGTTTTCTGTCCGCAAAGACTCGATGTACCATGCCGTCGTCGCCGACGAACTTGATGCATTGATGTAGAGTTGAAGGGACAACACCGTTCTCGTGTATCCAAGGACGTCCGAGAAGGATGTTGTAGCATGAGGGGGTTTTTATTGCATACACAGTGACCTCAGAGATAAGATCACCGATTTGCAATTTGAACCTGATTTTGCCGATAGGCCTTTGAGCGCTCCCATCGTATCCAAAGATAGATACAGATGTGTGGCTTAGCTTGCTGGGTGGGATGCCCAACTCTTCAAGAGCCGAAGTGGAGATAAGGTTGAGTGCAGAACTTGGGTCGATCTGAACTCTATGTATCGGCATTTCTTTGATGTACCCTGTGAAGTACAGGGGTCGGTTGTGCCTTGCTTCGCCAAGTAGGAGGTCTTCCTTAGTGAAGGCGATGGTTGCACTGGCTGCCTTTTGAACCGAGAGGCATTGGATGCATGATCCCTCGCTTTTCTCTTTTTCTCCTTTTAAGGAGGTTTCTGAGTTTTTGACCCGGTAGTCCATTTCAATTTGGAGGACTTGTGGGGCATGTTTGTCGACATCCTCATTCAGTTTTTGTAATTCTGAGATGAGATTATCACGAGTGCGTGGAGACATTCGTAATAAATCCAGGATGTGAAGACGTGCAAGTATGTGTTTGAAGTGCTCAACCAAGTCATACTTGAAAGCCTCCTTAGGGCCTGCATGTTCATCATTGTTGCCACTGGGGGCGCTTACAACATCTTTTCCCGAAGGATTTACATAAGTAAAGGAAGATTGGTTGTAATTCTTGTGGTAGTCCCGGCCAGAGCGGGTGCCTCTACCAACTTTGAGAGCTTCTTAAGAAGGATCTTCGTTTGGAAGATTGTCTTCAGGATCAAGAGGCTGTCGTTTTTCATCTACTGGGGATGTATCTGCAGCAGAGTTGCCATCCTCAGTGATTGTGTTGCACGGAGCATTTTCCGGGAGCAAGTCCTGAACAGCATCCAGCAGCTTTTCTTCTTCGTTGACCCATCCATCATCCCAAGTTGGGTTTTCTTCATGATGATGAGTCGGGAAGAATGTGTATCCTGAAGTCACAGTCTCAGGAGAAGAAACCTGAGAGGGTGTCATCTCTGTGAAAGTCACGTGAGACGAAGTAGCCCCAGAGGATACATTGCTAGGCGTCGTCGGAGTGTAGGTAATCTCATCAGACGACGCTTCAGAAGAGCTATAGTCCTGATATATTACATTACAGGAAGCTCTGATAGGAGATGTTGCCTGCTCGGAGTCAGACTCATCCTCGGATGTAAGAGGATCGTCTATCCAGCAATGTTCTCCATTTTCAGGAGTTAAGGGTGGAGGTACCTGGTGAGCTTCAGGGACTTCCGGCTCTGGATTGTGAGAAATCTCGTTAACACGATCTTGCTCTTGTTCTAGAGCGAGACGCTGCAAGATCCTTGCATATTCTTCAAGATCAGGCATGGGAGCCAGATCCTCTTCTTCGTCTTCTCCGTGTGGCTCAACATAGTTGATTTCCACTGGAGCAATGACAGGTGCTGGGTTAACAGCACCTTCTTGTGCAGCCACTTGATCTTCTTCATCATCAGACCAGGATCTTTGTGGTTGCAAAGGGTTATACCAGGTTACTGGCATACGGTGAGTTTCAGAAACCCATTCTTCGTCGGAGAGATATTCTCCTGTTTCAAGGGATTCTTCCCACTCGCCGGTGTAGCCGGGCTCGAATCCATCATCGGTGTCGCTGGACTCGTATCCATCAATGGAGAATCCAACTACCGAGTTGCAAGAGTATAATGCCCCCTTCATGGCTTCTTTTTTGAATTGAGGTGGCATGAAATCACTGAGAGTGAAGTTTCTTACCGCCTTTGAAGTCTCTGGAAGGGACGTTTTTGTTGCCCCGAGTGAAGTGGTAGAGGAGGCCTCTGCCTTTTCATGGACTTCTTGTTTTGGCTGGGTCTTCTCTTGCCGTTTGAGCCTGAGGAGATGTTTCCTAGCCTGCCTTCGCTGTTGAGCTGTCGGCTTTGTTTTTACGATCTCCCAGTTTTCATCTTCCAGGAGATCGGGATGTACCCGTATGGGTTGTCCGTCTGGTGTCGGGCAAGGAACCAACACTTCGGACGTTTGAATTCTTTTTATCACCTTGAAGGAAGTAGTGATCTTCTTCTTCGGTGATTTTGGTGTTTGTCCACATGACACCATGTTGACGGAGGCAGTCCCATAGTTTTTGTCAAAGGTGATGACTCCGTTTTTCCACATCTCGTTTATCTTCTCTCTCACAACAAAGCATTGATTGAGAGGATGCGAGACCATCTGGTGGTATGGACAGTACCGAGGATCATTGGTTTTGCCAACGTCTCCAGGTCTTTTGGGCTCTGGCAAAATGAGTTTGCCATTTGCTAGGAGAGCCTCAAAGATTTCTTCAACATCTTCATCGAACGGATATTTCTTTTCTACTCGCTCTTTGAAGGCATCAGAGAGTTCAGGTCTCTTACCTGCAGCTCTATTTTCAGCTTTCTTTGGTTGCTGAGGAGCTGACTTGGTTTGCACATTAAGGACCTCTTTCTTCTTTGGTTTGGAGGTTGCAATGGCGGTTGGCTCTTTTCTTGATGACTTCTGACTTTGAGGTCTTTAATCACCGTTTCAGCTTCCATAGAAGCTTCCAGGAGTTCTCCCAGGTTTTTTTATTTGTTGCCGATGATCATGGAGCGTATTCTGGCTCTCATGTTGTTTCGGCAGATGTCGACTAGCGACGCCTGTGGCAATACATCTGAACATTTGTATGCCATTGCTTTCCACTTGTGAATGAAGTCATAAGTTGACTCATTCTCTCCCTGTTTTAGGCTGCAGAGCTGAGCCATAGTAACAGGATGATCCTCACCTTGGAAGTGGGTCAGGAAGCGTGTCTCCAGCATAGCCCAGTTCTGAATGGAGTTCTCCGGAAGAGTGGAGTACCAATCGAAGGCCGTACCTTTTAGGGTACTTGCAAAGAGGCGGATCTTGAGTGCATCTTGATCCGCGATAGCTCCCGTCAAAATCTTGAAGTGGATGACGTGCTGTCTGGCTGATCCTTTCCCCGTATATGTTTGGAGAGTAGGATGCTTGAATTTTGTGGGGAACGGGACCAAGTCCATCCATAAAGGATATGGTGGCTTGATCCCATGCTCTTTGAGTATATCCTCTTCTTTAGCTTTGGCGAGGATACTGTCTACGTCCTTTTTGGTAAGGGCGCGCGACTCATTTTCTTCACAATTCTCCTCGTTATTGTCATGATTTGGAGGAGGCTCATTGTTCGCCTGATTTTGGACGACAAGGAGAATGTTTTCCATCAGAGTTTCAATCCTCTGCTGGCCTTGTTCCAACTGCTGGATGCGTGTGAGCGCATCATCTCGAGGTGGATTCTGAGGTGGTGGCTCAGAACTTGTAGCCAAGACGTTCATCCCTCGGGATTCGAACGAAGAAATCGTCCTGGTGACCGAGCTGGGGCTCATTCTTTTTGATGAAGAGCTTGATGAAGGATTACTCTCCCGTCCTTGGCTGGAAGGGGCAGGAGATTCTTCGGGATGTCCTTGTGTCCTGGTGACGCTACGGGTCACCGGACGTCGGACATGGATTTTTGATGCTGACTTTTGGCGTCTTCTGGTTTTTCCAACCATATGGACGGCAGCAACTTGGTCGGGTCTTTCTTTTTCGACCCATTTGTGGGAGACTTGAAGTGTAGGAGGCTGGATCCGTTGCTTCTCTAGTCTCTTTTGTCGATATGACGCACGGCGGCGTGCTCGGCGAGCGATTTGAGCTTCAGTTAGCTCTGGCTGGGCTCTGACGATGAAGGATGTGCTCCCTCGGGCGCAGCAGCCGAGCTTGTCTTCTTTGTGGTTGGGCAAGGACAGGATGCGGACCCGGTCCTTTGCCTGTTGCAGCGAACCTTTAAACCTTTCGAGTTCGGCCCTTGTAGAGATAAAGGGTCGAACTGAAGGGGTGTAGGCCCTGGCAGGTGCTTGTAGAGGCCTAGTGATGCATGATCTGATTTTGGGCCTGTAGGAACAAGCCGGCTCATGCTGGGTTGACTTGGGAGTCAGGTTGGAGATGGGTCTCTCCTCTTTCATGTAGGCAAGAGGGTAGAACTGGTTCTCTTTGAGTGGGGCCAGGTATGCTGGCTTGGTGGAGGTTTGAAACCTTCTTTGTTTTGGGGAAGGTCTTGGAGACCAAGTCTTGGGATAGACCTGGTTGTTTGTGGGTCGAGGCTTCGCGGGGGTGCCGCGGGCTTCGGGCTTTTGGGCGCTCGCCTTTGGTGTCACGGGAGTGACACGTTGAGAGGCGATCTTCTGCTTTTTAGCAGGCGCAGCTTGTTCTTCGGGAAGTGGGAATGGTCCCAGTGTCCCGAAGACGATGGTCAGGGGAGTCGAGGTCGACCCGGAGTTCAGAGAGTTGCCGAGGGAGTTGACGCTTCGGCAGCTGGCAGGGCGCTTGTAAGTGCGCTCGGTTTGCTTCTGTTGAAGCATGAGTTGGTGCTTGTTCTCATCGAAAATAATGGTTAAGGCTGCCATTGTTAGTTTCAAAATTTCTGAAACAAGACCACATCCATTAGTAATCACAAGAATATAATGATCATAAATGGGAATTTCTATGGTTGTCTTTTCAAATCGCTCAAGGGATATGACCCAAGCGACATGAAGAAGGCAAAAAGCCATAGATGGTACAATTGTTCTGACAGCGAGCATGGTAGGCTCGAAATGAGCGTTCCAATGACTGCTAGAAGCAATTGTATACCTAAATTCGACTTATCAAGAAGCGGAGCTTGCTCGAGATAAGAAGAATATAAGGTAGGAGTTACAAATGTGCCGGTCACAGATACAGTAGACCCTGAAAGGGCGTACTAGTACTGCCATGCACAAATGTTGGAGATCGCATCCATGAGATGGGATTCTTTGTTTTGAAAGGTCAGAAATGGATTCGTCAAAGAGAGCAGGTGGCATTCCGATTCAAATACGGGCTCAACGATTTCCGCGAGCGCCAGTACTCAGAAGGAAAGAGACCACAATTTCTCGAATCTGAATCCAAAAGTGACGAGTTTTTTTTTTTTTTTTTTTTTTTTTTTTTGAAATGTCAAGATTGGTTCCGTCAAGGAGAGCAAATGGTATTCTGATCTGAACACGGTCTCGGCGATTTCCGCGAGCGCCAGTGCTCAGAAAAGAAGAAACCAAAATTTCTCAGATCTGAAATCAAAAGTGACGAGTTTTTGGAGATTTTTTTTTTTGAAATGATTTTTTTTATTTTATTTTTTTTATTTTTTTTATTATATATATTTTTTTAAAAAAATATATTTTTTATTTATTTTTTATTTATTTTTATTTATTTTTGAAGATTTTTTTTTTAAGATTTTTTTTTTGAAAATCTTTTTTTTTATTTTTTTATTTTTTTTTATTTTAATTAATTTTTAAGATTTAAAGACGAGAGAGTACACATAGGCCTCCTAACCCGGTCTTATGAAACCTCAATTGATAGAATTGCCCCCAGGTAATGGTAGGATTACTTAATGAACCCGTTTGGAGGACCCTTGCCTAGAACAGTCAAGTTGTCTCCACACTCTGGACAAGGCTTTTCTTGAATCAATCGTGATCAAAGAACGCAATTGGTTTAACCTTAGTGGTCTATGTCTTTTTTTTATAAAAAAATCCCGAATAGACTCATCGAAGAGAAACGATGGCCCAAAACCTTAGTCGAACGGGCTCAACATTTCTGCAAGCACCAAAGAACGATAGGATAGGATCAAAGTTTCTCAATTTTGAATCCAAACTAAGAAAGTTGATTTTTTATTTATTTATTTTTTTTTTGAAATCTCTAATGAACTCATCGAAGAGAAACGATGGTCCAAAACCTTAGTCGAACGGGCTCAACATTTCTGCAAGCACCAAAGAACGATAGGATAGGATCAAAGTTTCTCAATTTTGAATTCAAACTAAGAAAACTGATTTTTTTATTAATTTTTTTTTTTTTTGAAATCTCTAATGAACTCATCGAAGAGAAACGATGGTCCAAAACCTTAGTCGAACGGGCTCAACATTTCTGCAAGTACCAAAGAACGATAGGATAGGATCAAAGTTTCTCAATTTTGAATTCAAACTAAGAAAACTGATTTTTTTTTGTTTTTTTTTTAATTTTTTTTTGAAATCTCTAATGAACTCATCGAAGAGAAACGATGGTCCAAAACCTTAGTCGAACGGGCTCAACATTTCTGCAAGCACCAAAGAACGATAGGATAGGATCAAAGTTTCTCAATTTTGAATTCAAACTAAGAAAGTTGATTTTTTTTTTTGAAAAGAGAAAGAATGGAAACAAACTCAAAGAAATAGAAATTTCCAAAAAATCCCATCTCATTTTTTTTTTAGGATGCAAAATCCAACATAGGCTACCAGCTAGAAAGTAGCCAAGGAATCCGGAAAAGAAGTATAAGCATAGAGCAAAAAGTATGATATGCAAATATTTCATTTCCAAGCACCGTGTTCTCAAATGAACGAGTCCCACCGGGTGTGCCAGCTTGATGGAACGCGCTCCGAGGCGTCGTGGGGCGGCTACCGGGGTCGGCGGAACGTGGGAGTCCGTCGGGTCCGGCCCTTTCGCGCCCTGGCGGGCCTGAAGCGTGTTTCAACATTTCTTTTGTGTGGGTGTGCCAGATTTTCTATTTTACTTGGAATTGCAAGTGGTAATCCGGAGATCCACCTTCGCAAGTAAAAAGGAAATCAACTTCTTTCAAGTTTTCCATTGCACAAATATTTAAGAAAAGAGACATTTTCTTGATTTGCCGTGAAAGGCGATTTTGTTTGGCATTTATAGCCGATTTTGTGGCGTTTATAGCCGATTTTGGCGTTTATAGCCGATTTACAATTCTTATCAATAATGAAAGACAAGAGTTGTGATTTTTGTCTCTTTTAGAAAAATACAAACTACAATAAAAAGCAAGAAAGGGAGGATCTAACTTCTCAGGAGATTGTGGGGGACTCGTTCAGATTGACGGTCGCAAGCCATGTGTGGGCTTCGCCATCATCCATACAGATGAGAACAGAGGATGCTCTTGATTCGCTTGGCTTGGCTATAACCTCAGGTTTTTAGAGGGCAAAGACCAAGAGAAGGTCCTATGTCCAATAAAAAGCTAAGTAGACGGGCTGAAAAGCCATGTCTAAGCCATTGGAGGCAGCGGGAGAAGGCAAGGACCTTGGGGGGGTGCCCCCCAAGGGACTTTTGTCACCTTGTAGTGGTGGCCGGTGCAGAACTTCAGCAGAGTTTTTCTATCTTTTTTCTTTCTCTGGATACGAGCTCTGGATTCTTTCCGATCGATCGATCTCGATTTTCTGATTCTTTTCTCCGCCCTCCATTTCAATGGAATGCTCTCCTATTTATAGGCTTTTGGTAGCCATTTAGGAGAGTTTATGAGCTTTAATTGCTTTAATGAGAGGAGTTACAAGATTTATTTCTTGATTTTGTAACTCCTTTTTCCTTGAATCTGATTGGCCGATGGAGATTAAGGGCTTTTAATCACCTTAATTACCATAATGGGAGGAGTTTCATGGGTTAAATGCCATGAATCAATTGACTTGTAACTCCCAAATGCTTGCTTCTGATTGGGCCGTCCAAAGAAATGAATTAATGACTGCAATAAAGCTAGTCAATTAACCACATTAATTGGTCGCCGAGCAGTCGAAGAGTCGCGGGCCATGCCGTGTCTTCTGGAATTCTTCTGGCGATGATCATCGATGGATCTACATGCTGATCGACATCGGATGAACATGTAACTTCAGACATTGATAGCTAAGAACGGGCCGGTGACATCTGTCTTGTCGATTTCACGATCGGTCGGACAGAAAGTGCACTTTCTTGGTCAGCCGGTTGGCGATCTTGGAGCGATCACTGATGATTTTATGCTTTTGGAGGTTGACCCGTGATTTTGACGGATGTCGTCGGATATGAGTCAATTTCAAGCACTAAAAATCACATTTTCAGGAAACCACAGGGGCCAAAGTGCGCGAAACGCGAAAAAGGACGGAAAAACGGGTCACCGGCGGAAAATCCGGTGACCCGGACTTCCATGGTCGCCGGCGACCATGGGCCGGCGACCATGGGCCATGGTCGCGGGGGCCTGCGACCCTGGGGGAATTTTCCCCTTCGGAGCCCGTTTTGCGGTCGTTTTGAGGTCTTTTTCGTCGCCGTTTTCTTCTGTATTTTTCCTGACATTTCTTCTTATTTATTGGCTTGATTTCCCTGTAGAAAACCTGATGAGAATCCTTGCATTTTTAGAGTGCAAAGTTTCCAATTTTCCGGGAAAGCCGAAGACTTTGTCGCGTAGAGCTGCTGATTTTCCGCCAGAAGTTGAAACTTGGTCAAACGATGTCGGAATGACCTGAAATTTGAGGTGAAGCCTCCTGAGCAATAAATAAGACCAACCATAGGCTTTTGTTTGAGTTTTGAAGCCGTTTGGGGTCCCGTCGATGCTTCACTTGATTTTGCTGCGGGGAAAATGCCGAGCTTTGATATGTGGCCAAACGATGTCCGATTGACCTGAAATTTGACGGGGAGCCTATTGGAGTCATTTTGAGACGTTCCATGGGCTTCGTTTTGGATGTCATGGTCCCGGGTTGCTCCGCCGCCGGTAGGCTTGATTTTCTCTCGGAGCATCGAAACCTGGTCAAACGTTGTCAAAATGACCTGAAATTTGACGTGCAGCCTTTTGGAAGCATGTTGAAGCCACTCATGCACTTGGTTTGATGAGCGAAGGCTTCGGTGGTTCCCGCCGCCGGGAGGCTTGATTTTGCTGCTCGAGCATTGATGGAGGGTCAAACGTTGTCGGTTTGACTTGAAATTTGGCATGGAGCCCTTTTGAGACATGCTGTGGTCATCTGTAGGCTCTGATCGAAGTTTTGACGTCTCCGATGATGTCGCCGCCGAGAGCTCCTGTTTAGCTGTCGGAGAAGTGAAGTTAGGCCAAATGTTGTCGAAATGGCCCGAAACTTCATGTGTACTCTTCTCTTGGCTATCTTGAAGGATCTTGCAGTTTTTGTTTGATTCTGACAAGATTTGATTTTTTGGAGAAATTGCATTGCCTATTTATGGCAGGTTGCGACTTCATGCAGCTTTCTTGATGTTGAAGAGGCAAAGTGACATTTTTGGTGTCAACAGCTTGCACATCCACACCAACACACATCCAAAGTTTGGAAAATCCCAGAGAAATTCCGACGAAGTCTTGCTGCTCTGCTGCAAGAGACACTACAAGGTGAACAAAGTCCCTTGGGGGGCCACCCCCCAAGGTCCCCTCTTGCTATCCAACATGGCCTAAACGCGGCTTTTCTGCCCGTTTACTTGGTTTTTTATGGGATATAGGACCTCCCCTTGGTCTTTATCCTCTAAAAAACTGAGGTTGGAGCCAAGCCGAAGAATCGAAGCATCAAGCGTTCTTATTTGAAGGACGATGGCGAAGTCCATACATGACTTGCGACCGTCAATCTGAACGTGTCCCCACAATCTCCTGAGAAGTTAGGTCCCTTTTCTTTCTTTTCTATTGTACTTTGTATTTTTTTAAAGAGACAAAAAAAATCACAATTCTTGTCTTTCATTTTTTATGAGATTTGTAAATTGCCTTTCACGGCACCAAATCGCCTTTCATGGCAAACAAACAAAAAATCGCCTCCTACGACATTCAAAGAAAAAAAATTTGTCTCTTTTCTTAAATATTTATGCAATTTGAAAAGTTAGAAAGAATGATCGATTTCCTTTCTACTTGTGAAGGTGAATCTCCGGATCATCACCACTCCAAATTCCAAGTAGAATAGAAAATCTTGCATACCCGTACAAAAATGTTGATACCCGTTTTTTCTCCTCCGCCGGACCCCGGCAGCCTCTGGGGCGGAAGGAGAGGACGAAAGGCCAGGTCCATCAGTTAGAAAGAGAGTCCCCAATCCAACCAAGCACCCTGACTCTTCAAATGCCCAGACGACCACTTAATGTCGTTAATTGACCCATTTTATGACAACTTAATGCGGTCATTAACCCATTATTTTGGACATACCAATCAGAAGCAAGCAAATGGGAGTTACAAGTACAAGCAATCATGGCATTAAAACCATGAAACTTCCCTCATTATGGAGATTAAAGGCGATTAAATGCCCATCATTCTCCATCGGCCAATTACAAGCCAAAAAGAAGGAGTTACAAAATCAAGAAATAAAAACTTGTAACTCCTCCCATCATGGAGCACCAATGCTATCAATTCTCTCATCATGGCCATCAATGCCCATAAACCACCTCATAGCTACCAAGAGCCTATAAAAGGAGGTCCATTCCAAAGAGAAAAACAACTTTTTTCACTTACAAACTTTACGCTTGCACATCCACACCAACACACATCCAAAGTTTGGAAAATCCCAGAGAAATTCCGACGAAGTCTTACTGCTCTGCTCCAAGAGACACTACAAGGTGAACAAAGTCCCTTGGGGGGCCACCCCCCCAAGGTCCCCTCTTGCTATCCAACATGGCCTAAACACGGCTTTTCTGCCCGTTTACTTGGTTTTTTATGGGATATAGGACCTCCCCTTGGTCTTTATCCTCTAAAAAACTGAGGATGGAGCCAAGCCGAAGAATCGAAGCATCAAGCGTTCTTATTTGAAGGACGATGGCGAAGTCCATACATGACTTGCGACCGTCAATCTGAACGTGTCCCCACAATCTCCTGAGAAGTTAGATCCCTTTTCTTTCTTTTCTATTGTACTTTGTATTTTTTTAAAGAGACAAAAAAAATCACAATTCTTGTCTTTCATTTTTTATGAGATTTGTAAATCGCCTTTCACGGCACCAAATCGCCTTTCATGGCAAACAAACAAAAAATCACCTCCTACGACATTCAAAGAAAAAAACTTGTCTCTTTTCTTAAATATTTATGTAATTTGAAAAGTTACAAAGAATGATCGATTTCCTTTCTACTTGTGAAGGTGAATCTCCGAATCATCACCACTCCAAATTCCAAGTAGAATAGAAAATCTTGCATACCCGTACAAAAATGTTGATACCCGTTTTTTCTCCTCCGCCGGACCCCGACAGCCCCCGGGGCGGAAGGAGAGGACGAAAGGCCGGGTCCATCAGTTAGTAAGAGAGTCCCCAATCCAACCAAGCACCCTGCCTCTTCTGTCTCCATTAGTCCCCCCCCCCCCCCCCCCCCCCCCCCCCCTAAAGAATTAATTCAGACTGATTCTCTCATTGTTAAGTTAACCGCCTTCAAAGTGAAAACTAACAGGAAATCTAAACTCCGTGGACCTACTTCCTCTAGCCCTAAAACCAGAAGCTCAGCTGGCCCTCCCTCCTGCCTAGTTAACAATTATTAAAGTCCTCTATTGGAACTGTCGTGGGATCTGCAACTCCCCCACAAAAACTATGCTTTTCCATCTCCTTGCTTCCCACTCTCCTGACCTCATCTTCATCTCTGAGCCCAAGGCCATCCTAGATTCTTTCCTTGAAACCAGAAATCACTCCTTCAATTTCAATCCTACCTATTCCAACCCCAATAATACTCTTTGGTGCCTCTGTAACCAGAATTCAAATCCCACCTTCTCCTTCCTAAATAGTTCTTCCCAGCATATCTCCATCTCAATTGCTGACTCCTCCCCCTCCCCCTCCCCCTCCCCCATTGGTATCATCACCGGCGTATATGGTTCTACTAATTATAGGCTTAGGAGGGATCTCTGGAGCTACTTAGTGAACTACTCTTCTACAACTCTTCCCTGGAGTGTGATAGGGGATTTGAATGCTATTCTCTTAGCCAAGGAAAAGCACAGTATCCGCCCACTTTCCTCTCTTTCTGTTAAATATTTTCAAGACATGGTGATGGCTGCAGGGCTTCATGACCTTGGTATCAAAGGTAATAGCTTTACCTGGGCAAACAACAGACAGGGCCTGGCTTTTGTAGCTGCTAGACTCGATAGAGTTCCTTCCAATTCTTGCTGGTTAAATACTTTTGATAACCCTTCTATTAGCCACCTTCCTAGAATAGCTTCTGATCATAGCCCCATCCTCCTTTTCCATGGGAAAAACCCTTCTTTCAAGAACATCCCCTTCAGATTTGAAGAAAAGTGGCTGCTCCATGACTCCTTCCATCAGGTAGTTGATTCCAGCTGGGCCTCCATCTGTAGAGGCACCCTCCCAATTCATTCTAGCTAACAAGCTGAAGATTCTTAAGAATAATCTTAAGGCCTGCAACAAGGAGGTCTTCGGCCAGATGAAGTCCAAAATTGCTGAAGCGGAGTTGTTGGTTCAGACTAAGGAATCTGACTTTGAAGCTAATCCCAGTGATAATCTCCTCCAAGATCCGAACCTGGCTAAGGCGGTGCTCCACAATTGGCTGAATGCCGAAGTTGTGCACTGGAAGCAGAGGTCCAAAATTAAGTGGCTTCAAGATGGGGATAGTAACACAGTTATTCCATCTGTCGGCTAAATCCAGAGGCAAACATAAGAGCATTGATTGGATCTCTGTTGGAGGTACCATCTTTGAAGAAGAATTTGAAATAAGAGATCAAACCTCAATGTTCTTCTCCAATCACTTTCAGTCTCCCCAGTTACTCCAGATGAAACTCTCTTCAATATGGTTGGCCCTTCAGTTGCTGAAGAGAAAAACAAGGCTCTAATAGACACTCCCTCTCCAACTGAAATTAGAGAGGCCGTCTTCAAGCTCAAAAGGAACAGCTCCCCTGACCCAGATGGTTTTACGAGGGCCTTCTTCACTAATTGCTGGCACATCGTTGGGAAAGAGGTGGTAGGGGCTGTGACCCATTTCTTTGCCTTTGGCCACATCTTGATAGAAACAAATACCTTTTTTCTCTCCCTCATTCCTAAGAAAACCTCCCCTGAAACCTTCTCTGATTTCTGCCCTATTAGTCTTCTGAAATTTGTTTACAAAATCATCTCTAAAATCCTGGCGAATACACTTTCCTCCATCCTTCCCCTTTTCATTTCTAATCATCAATCTGCTTTTGTTAAAGGCAGGACCATTCACCATCATCCAGCTTTAGCCAATGAGCTCATTCAAAACCTCAACTCAAAAATCAAAGGTGAGTCGGTCTGTTTGAATTTGGATATATCCAAAACTTTTGATAAGTTACAGTGGAACTTTCTATTCAGGGCCTTGAAGTTCTTCAAGTTTTCCCCAACCTGGATCAGCATGATGAAAGAGCTGTTAAGTTCTAGTAAAGGGTCGGTCCTTATCAATGGTAGCTCCTATGGCTTTTTCAGCAATTCTTGTGGCCTAAGGCAGGGAGACCCCCTTTCTCCCTATTTGTTTATTTTAGCGAAGGAGATTCTCAGCTTAAATCTCGAAGCTCTTAGGAAGGAAGGAGCCATAAAGCCTATCTCCACTATCCCTAACACTCCCCGCCATCTCTTCTATGCAGACGACATATTGCTCTTCTTCAAAGCCCTTAAGCACGGCCTGAGATGTGTCCATGATCTTCTCTCCATCTACCAAGCCTCCTCTGGTTAGTGCTTCAATCTCCAGAAGAGTCAGTTGTTCATAGGAAAGAGTACAGCTAGGAGAGCCCATTTGGCTACAAGCATTCTTGGAATCCCTCAAGCAACGCTTCCCTCTCCCATCCTGGTTTTCCCTATCTTCCTTGGCACTTCTAGACCTCTTATTTTAATCGGATTCTGGAGTCCTTAAGATGTAGGCTTGCGAGATGGAAAGCCAAACGTCTCTCTTTCGCGAGAAGACCTATCCTGGTTAAGCATGTGCTCTCTTCCATTCCCCTTCACACTTCCTTGGCCATCCCTATCCCGAGTAAAACTTGTCTTCAGATTGAGCGGGTGATGCGGAGCTTCCTTTGGTTTGCAACCCTAGATAAATGTTGTAGTCTGGTGAATTGGGAGACTGTTTGCTTGCCAAAAGCAAAAGGAGGTCTGGGGCTACGCAGAATTAAGGTCTTCAATGAAGCCTGTATGCTGAAGCTTGGTTGTTCTACTGCCTCCTCTGATTCTCTCTGGGCTTAGTGGTTTAGAGCCAGATTTTTCAGAGGTTCTATCTGGTCTCCTATCACTCCTAGAAGAGGCTCCTGCATCTGGAAGAAAATTAGGCCCCTTGCTCATTTCCTTCAAAGCGGAAGATACTGGAAAATTGGTAATGGTCACTCCATCAATATCCGGTTCGATAACTGGATTGACAAATCTTCAATTGCTTCTAGATTTCCTCATGTCCATTTCTCTGATACTAATCAGCTGTCGAATATTATCCTTAATTCTGCTTGGATTATCCCTTCTCATCTCCCAGCTGAGATTCAAGACTTCCTTCTTCAGTCTACTAGCCATTTACCTTTAGACGGTCCCTTGGCACCGGACTCTCTCCTCTGGAAAGGACACAATTCCGGATCCCTTTCTGTCAAAGATGCCTGGAATTTACTTAGACCCAACCACACTGTGGTCTCCTAGGCTGGTTTGGTCTGGAACAAGTGTCTACATCCCAGATTGGCTTGCTTCAGCTGGCGCCTCCTCGATAGAAAAACCCCCACTAACATAAGGGCCAAGCAGAGAGGTAGCTCTTTGGCATCCAGATGTTGTCTTTGACTCATCAATGAAGAAAACGACATCCACCTTTTCTTCTCTTCCTTCTTTGCGCTTCTGGTTTGGAGATGGATCTTAACTCTAGGTGCTACAGCCCCTACTCTTCCTCTGTCAGGACTTCCTTATCTCAAAGCATTGAGGGCCCTGGTAGAAATCAAGTTGCGACGATCTTCTTCCAAGCCATCTTCGTGCTCTAGTCTCTCTGGAACGATTCGAAGCACCGGAATAGAAAGCCCTCTTTGGCAAGAGCTCAGATCATCTTCTCTGATCGGATGAGAGAGCTGGTTAGCTCTATACAGGTGCCTGCCTCTATCCTTCCTCATCTTGTCGTACGTGGCTTGGGCCTGGGTTGTGTTGAAGTGTTGTGTGGCTTCCTGCTGTGTTAAATACAATGATGTCAGTTGCTATGGTGATCTCGTTTGGAACTCTCTTTTAGCTGCTCTGTTTTCTGTTAGGTTCTCGGGTATCTTCTCTTTGTTTGCAAATTGGGTCCTCTTGAGTCCTCTGTTTGTCGAAGTGAAATAGGCCATCCTGTTTTAGTTCTCCTTCCTCAGTCTGAGTTTGGCTGGTTTCAACAGGCGTCTTCTTTAGTCTGCTGGGTGATCTTCAGAGGTCTCCAATTGTACTCCAGATGCTATTCTTGCTTTATGCTTAAGCATCAGATGTTCATCCATTTCTTATATATCTTTTAACTCTGTAGATTGGCTAGCTCAATGCCAATGTAGAATCTTCCATGGCAAGTTCTTCCTTTCCTTGTTCATCTAAGGGTGCTAATTTTAGTCCCAGTAATTTTCTTCGGTTTATGTTTTCTATTCGAAGGCCCTATTTGGTCTTCTTTCTCTGTTTTGGTTTTGCTCCTCTGTTCTTCTTTATGTATTGGGGGCTTTTAGCCCACTTCCTTTCCTTTCTTTAATACAAATTTACCTTTAAGCAAAAAAAAATAGTTCACATTAGTGCCTCCTAAAACAAAGAAGACAACAAAAGAAGCATGCCTCCCCCAATTCCAAACATCACATGTTCTTCAACATGAGGCATGATTTTGCTCCCTGGAGTCTTGTGTTCGAATCCCTTAGATTTGCCCCACATGTGGGGTGAGCAGGTGCGCCCAAAGGATTAGCCCTAAATGGTGACCTACTATTAGAATTATCTATTAAGGCTTTGCTTCGTGATTTTTTCATATAATAGAAATTATCGACTACGGTTTACATATTTTTTTATAATTTTTTTTTTCAATTTATAGGAAATCATCTCCCATTTTTTAAAAAAAAAAAACTTTCTAATAAAAAATAATAGAAATTAAATAAGCATTCCCATTTAAAATTTTATGACTGGACATGATATATATGTTGCCTATTTGAAGGATATGGACATCATATTCTATAATATACAATTTATATTATCAATTTTAATTTGACGATTATAATCATCTCATAAGCAACATAGCATAGTAAGCAGCCATAAAAAATGCCTCACGTCCACCATCATGCTCCCCGACCTCCCCCCAAGCCGAAACCCTTGGAGGCCGACCACCCAATCTCTCTCCCTAACATCTCGGGCCCCCACCCATACCCTCTCCCCTATCAAACTCTTATAAATCAGGGCACTATCCTACAGGGAAGCCCTCCACCATCTAGCCCCCTTCCTCACCCATACTCTGGTCCGGAGCTTCATTCAGTTCCCCTCCCAAACCCCCTCCCTAACCCTACTTCGATGGAAACTTCATCAGGTAACTCCAGTTCACAGATCCACCCAATCTTTGCCCAACACCAACCCCCCCCCCCCCCCCCCCCCCCCCCATCCCAAACCTTAAGACCCCCAAAAACCTTCCTCAACTGCCTGCCCCTCTCAGCGTCTAGAACACATTCCATGGGGAAACGATCAGCTGCTCCTCCTCAAAAACCACCTGGATCAACTAAATCCCAACCCCAAAGGCAATCCCTCTCCTATCCCTACCCCCTCTTCTAAAACCTATGCCAGCTGCCTCGCCCACCCTATTTTTCCCCAAACTCCCCAAATTCCTCCCCCAATTCTGGTTGACTGCAACCTCACCATCAGAATCCCTCAGCTAATGATTATCTCCAGCAAGAAATCCTTTTCCCATTCCGTAACCAAGAAATTTGTAAGGAGGAGACCATCTCTGGAAGCTCTAGAAAAATGGGTGATCTCCAACTGGCATCTGTCTAGGCCTTGTTTGATTTCTCACATAGAGAAAGATAACTTTATTTTCAGATTCTACTCTAAAGAGGACAAAGATGATATGGTTGGCCATAGTCCCCTACTAATGGATGGCAAGAAACTGATCCTTCGTCAGTGGTCCCCGGGCCAAAATGAATCATCCTGGCCTTCGGAAGCCTTTGTCTGGGTCAGGCTCAGAGGGTTACCATATCATTGTTGGAGCAGCGATATCCTGATGTCGATAGCAGCCTCTATTAGAAAGCCTCTTCGCCTAGACGAAATCACAGCCAAGCAAAGGATGTTCTCCTTCGCCAGAGTACAGGTGCTCTTGAATGTGGAAAAAACCCCTCCACGGACCATTACAGTGGACTTGGAAGGGGAGGGATTAGTACAAGTAGAAATTCAGTATGAATCTATCCCTTGCCATGAATGTTTATCGGCAGGACACCTACCGGTGAAGTGTCCGTTCAAAATGCGCCCAGGATTGTTGAAGACACCAACTCAAGATGCTGTGTTGATTGCCCCCATCTCCTTGAAGGACCAGAAATCTGAGAACGAAGATATCACTCAGGTACACCTTACTCCAGCAGTCTCCTCCATACCATCTCCTGCTCTGGGAACTCAGGGTCGACCCAAGATCCAGCGGCCAACCATATTCGGCAAGGTACCAAGAACCCTCAAGTCTCCTTGGGAACCATTGCTCCATCTAGCAGCTCCCAGTCCCAAACCTTAGCCAATTCCTCTTCCCAGCCAATCCTCGCTCCACTTCCTTATACAGCTTCTGCCTCATCTCCAAAGCTAAATTTGGCCCTGGAGAACTCAATTCAAAAGCCTCTCCTCATAGAAGATGCCACAGGCCCCCCATTAGCAGACAATCCCCTCTCATCTCTTCCATCGGATGTGGCCTTACAGATCCTGGAAAAAATCCCTGCTCCCACCTTGGACTGCTCTAACGTCTTCTCTGTTTTGGAAAATAGTACCCTCGCAAACCCTACTCTCTCTACAGCCAACCTTAAAATTCTGTCAGTCGCTAAATCCAAATCGAAGAGGATCACCCCAGATCTAATCCCAATTCCAGAGCAAAATCCTACATCTTCCTCTACCCTTTCTTCTCACCCCAATCATGTCCCCAACCAGGATATCTCCTTAGTGGTTGACCTCTCCCCCTTCAAGGTGAAAGCCTCAAGGAGATCCAAACGCAAAGGATCTTCTTCCTCTGGTCATTCCTTGAAACAAGTTCATTAATGGTTAAAGTCATCTATTGGAATTGCATGGGCATTAATAATTCCCCCACAAAAAATATGGTCAATCACCTCATAGCTGCCCACTCACCAAACATTCTTTTCCTCTCTGAACCTAAGTCCACCCTGGATTCTTTTTCAAATGGAGGCTTCCCCTTTGGAAATTCCCCTTCTTTCTCCAATTCAGTTTACTCTCTGTGGTGCCTCTGCAACAGAAGTTCCAACCTATCTTTCTCTCTTTTGGATTATTGCTCTCAGTACATCTCCATCTCCTTCTCAGCTTCCCTCTCATCTCCTTCTAGCATAATTACTGGAGTTTATGGCTCTACTGATTATAGGCAAAGAAGGAATCTCTAGGACTAACTGAGCAATAGTTCCTTTTCTTCCAAGCCTTGGTGTGTGATTGGAGATTTCAGTGAAATTCTTTTGACAAATGAAAAGTTCAGCACTCGCCCCCCTTCCCCCCTTTCGGTTAAGGAGTTCTATGAGATGACTGTAGCTGCTGGGTTGAAGGACGTTGGGTTCAGAGGCAATAGATTTACTTGGGCAAACAACAGGCAGGGGCAAGCTTTAGTGGCAACCAGGCTGGACAGAGCTCTCACCAATTCCTATTGGCAAAACACCTTTGTTGACCCTATGGTGAATCATCTCCTAAGAATCTCATCAGATCACAGCCCCATTATTCTTGCTCATAGGCAAAGACTTTCCTCCGCCAATAGGCCATTCAGATTTAAGGAAAAATGGATCTCTCATGAATCCTTCTAAGAGGTTGTGGAGGAAAGTTGGGCTACTCCCTTGTCATGGCTCTTCTCAATTCATTTTAGCAAGTAAGCTCAAGACTCTCAAGCTGTTCCTTAAGACTTGGAGTAAAGAAATTTTTGGAAATCTCAAGATCCGAATAACCGAAGCAGAGGCCCTTGTCCTGGCTAAGGAAGCAGCCTTTGAAGATCAGCCTAGTGATCTTCTTCTCAAAGACCTGAACCTTGCAAAAGCTTCCCTTCACAACTGGTTGAATACGAAGCTTTCTCACTGAAAGCAGAGGGCAAAGGTTAAGTGGCTCCAAGATGGGGATAGAAATACAAAAAAATTTCACCTCTCAGCAAAAGCTAAAAGCATTCGCAACCACATTGATAGGATAAAGGTTGATGGAACTCAGTATGAAGAGGCCCAGCAGATAAAAGTCCAAGCAGTATCATTCTACTCAAATCTTTTCCAAGCTGATTCGATCATCCCTGATTAAGGCCTTTTTCAAATGTCTGGGCCTTCTGTCTCGAAGGAGCAAAACCAGCTTCTAGTAGCAGTTCCCTCCCCTGACGAAATCAGGCAGGCAGTCTTCCACCTTAAAAGAAGTAGCTCTCCAGGGCCAGATGGTTTCTCTGGAGTCTTCTTCACCAATTGTTGGAATATTGTTAGTAAAGAAGTCATAGCAGCAGTCACTCACTTCTTCTCTTTTGGCCGTCTGTTAAGAGAAACCAATGCCTTCTTCTTATCCCTAATCCCTAAAAATCCCTCGCCAGAATCCTTTAATGACTTTAGGCCAATCGGCCTTTTGAACTTTACCTACAAAATTTCTTCCAAGATTCTAGCCTCGAGATTAGCAAGCATTCCCCCTTCCCTCATTTCCCAAAACCAATCGGCTTTTGTTAAAGGTAGACCCATCCATCACAATGTAGTCTTAGCCCATGACCTAACCCAAAAACTCAACTCAAAGATCAGAGGAGGCACAGTTTGTATGAAACTGGACATTTCGAAGGCATTCGATAGGCTTCAATGGACTTTTCTATTTAAAGCCTTAAAGTTTTTCAACTTCTTCAAAGCTTGGATAAATCTGATTCGAGAGATGATTTGCACAAGCAGAGGCTCAGTCTAGTAAACAATAACCCCAGTGGTTTCTTTCCCTCGTCCTGTGGTCTGCGCTAAGGGGATCCTTTGTCCCCCTACTTGTTCATATTAGAAGAGGAGATCCTCAGCCTCCAAATAGAGCTTCTCAGAATCTCAAGGAAAGTTGAGCCTATATCCCCAGTCCCTTCCACCCCTTGCTACATGTTCTATGCAGATGACATCTTGCTTTTTTTAAAAGCCCATAGGGCGGGGCTGAGACACATCTACGAGCTACTTCTAAGGTATCAATCCTCATCTGGCCAGAAGTTTAATCTTCAGAAAAGCAACCTTTATCTAGGAAAATGCTCAGCTAGAAGAGCTCAAATGATCTCCGGTCTCCTTCCAATCTCAAGAGCCTCTCTTCCAACAACCTACCTTGGAGTTCCTCTCTTCCTTGGTACCTCCAGGCAATACCACTTTAATAAGATTTTGGACTCTATCAAATCCAGGCTCGATGGCTAGAAAGCCAAATGTCTCTCCTTTGCTGGACGGTTGATTTTGGTTAAGCATGTGTTATCCTCCATCCCCCTTCATGCCTCCCTTGTAATTCCAATTCCTTCCAGAACCTGCCTGCAAATAGAAAAGCTCATGAGGAATTTCCTTTGGTCTTCTAGTGCAGGAAAAAAGCATTGTAACTTGGTGAATTGGAACCAGATCTGTGTGCCTAAAGCTGAGGGGGGGCTAGGCCTGCGCAGGGTGAAGGAGTTTAATGAGGCATGTTTATTGAAGTTGGGTTGGTCAGCTGAAACTTAGGATTCTCTCTGGGCTACTTGGTTTAGGAGTAGGTATTCCAGGCACTCTCTAATTTGGTTCTTCGGAAGCCCCAAGGCTGGGTCCAGTATCTGGAAGAAGATTAGATCATTGGCTTCTGTCCTTCAACAAGGAAGTCGCTGGGTTCTGGGGAATGGTCACTTCGTTTTGTTGTGGCTAGACAACTGGATAGACCACGATCCCATAGCTAAAAGATTTCCCCTCCTCCAATTCTCAGAATTTGATAGGTGGAAGATCTAATTCAAGACAATTCCTAGGTCATTCCATCCTCTATCCAGGCAGAGGTTCAGAGCTTCCTCCTTCAGCAAACAAACCAAATAGATCTCCTTAGCCCTTCAACCCCGGATAAACTAACATGGAAAGGCTCTCCATCAGGGACCCTCTCTCTTAAACAAGCTTGGGACTCTTTGAGAACCAAAAAAGCTGCAGTTCCATGATATGGGCTAGTATGGAATAAGCACATTAACTCTAGACTCTCTTGCTTCAGCTGACGCCTTCTCCTAAGAAAAACACCAACAGATTCATGGGCAATGCACAATGGGATCTCTATGGCGTCAAGATCTTACTCTAACGACTGCAACAGTGAAACAGATTTGCATATCTTCTTTTCTTGTCTAACAGCCCAGCATCTGTGGTCCTGGATTCTCAGCCTTATGGAAACTTCAACCCCTCGTCCTCTATCTCCTTCTTCTATATGGACTACTATAATTAAAAATTTCAAAGATAAAGAAAAGATTTCAGCTGCAGTTATATTCTTCCAAACCATTAATATCCTTTGGTTCTTGAGGAATGAAGCCAAACACCACAGTAAGAAGCCCTCCATGGTGAAAGCTCAAAAGCTATTCATTGACTTTTGCAGCGGTATGTCCATCTCTTCCTTAGGTAAGACCCAGCCCTCTCATCCTATTATGAGGGCGTTAGTGTGGGATGTAGGCTGATTTCTCTCTCAGCAGCTTGGTTTTGAGAAGTCTCAATTTGGTTTCGGCACTTTCTAGTCCACCTCCAGAAAGTCCTCTTGCAATAGCCGATGCTCTGTTCCAGTTGTAGGAGTGCAGAGTGTGCAAGAGTGCAGAGTGTGTAGGAGTTCTGAGTTCTGTAGAGTGCAGTAGCTTCCCTCTGTAGTTCAGTTTTGTTTGAGTTTCTTTGTGGATCTGTTATGGGCAATTGTTGTGGAAGTGGAGTAGGGATGTTCTTGTAGTGGGCAGTGGGCAGTGTTGCAGTTCAACAGTTGGTTTGTCTGGGAGTGGCTTTGCTTTGTGTTGTTCTGTTGCTTTGGTGCTATTAGCTTCTGTTCAGGGTAGTGCTTTGGAATTCCTCTCTACATTTAGAAGTGTTTCTTTTCTCTCTCCTAGAGCTGTTGCTGTGGGTGGAGCAGCGAAGTTCTGTAGGGGGCTAAGTTGTAGTTTGCCCAATCATTGAATAGTCTGGGATAGGATTTGCTGAGTGCTGCTCTTGCTTTGGTGCAATTAGTTTATGATCAGGGTAGTGCAATGGAATCCTCAATGCATTTTAAAGTGTTTCTTCTCTTTCTCCGAGGCTCAGTTTCTTCTCAGGCTCCTGTTTTGCTCTCTGAATTTTTGTGCTACTTCTAGTGCTGCAGTTAGCTTCTGTAGTGTCTGAGTCACTGGTTGTTCTTTTGTGTTTTTTCTTTCCCCTCCTTCTCTGTGTTTTCTCTTTTGGCTTCTTTAGTTGCTTGTGTTGGCTATGTTTGCCTCCCCTAGTGGCTCTCTCTGTACTTTGGGGGCCTTTGCCCTTTTCCTCCTCCTTAATTCAATTTGCCATTAAGCAAAAAATAAGCAACATAGCAAGAGTTAATTTATTAAAACATTTATTTTGCACAGTTTTCTAAGATCAACTCAAATTGGGTTTAGGCTAGATATAGATTATATTATAATCGAATAGAATTATATGAGAGAATATATATATATATATATATATATATTCTTTCAAAGCCCAATATATATATATATATATATATTCTTTCAAAGCCCAAATAATCACATCTTCAAAGTTAAATTTATAAGAGACCATCTAAATACAGTAGCAATTAAATGACAAACATTTAAAAAAAAAAGAAAGAGAAAAAAAAGAGGAAAAAAAAGCCGTATAACAGTTGAAGCAACCCAACCTGTTACTTTTGCAGTCCAAACCACATTGTAGGGCCCCATTTTAGGTACATTCACAATTTCACATAGATGGTTGGATGAGGTCTATGTGTGAACTATGCAATTCAACCATTTACATGCAATATGTTAATTCAATAGTTGGCCATTTCATTCAGTGGAGAGGGAAGTTGGGATGGGACAGAGATTACCCACTTCATTCAACACGAAGGGAAAGATGAGAGAGGAGGTCTGAGATCAGTAGAAATACCCAAGATCCATGTTGGAGAGTTCATTGTTTGAGTGTTCTCCATCCTCTCTTTTTTTCTTCCGGGAGGGGAGGTTATGTCTCCTTCAAAAGGCTTTTCTTATCTGAACCTCGTAAAGGTTTTCCTTCTTTAGAAGAAAGAATAGTTAATTTAGGCAAACTTCATCTTAGAATATAACAAAGCATTAATTAGATTTTTTTTTTCTAATCTTCATTACCTTCTTTCTTGGCGTAAGTTTATTTGGGGGGCCAAACTGCAAAAATTAATAAATCCGCCGAGCCACATTATTAAGGGAGAGGCTATTAACACATCCTCATTGCTCCTTGCACATCTATTATGCATGGGACCCCTCCAAGAACTCCCCAAACTACCCATTTCCATCTCCTTCCCTCGCTCCCCCTCCCCCTCTTTGCTCGCCACCTACCTCATTGACGCCCTCTCCCTCTCTTTCTCCTTGTCTCTCTCCCTCTCTCTTTCTTTCGAGACGACTTGAAAGAAAGAGAGAGAAGGAATGGGGGGCGGAGGTGGGCGGCGAGTAAAAAGAGGGAGAGAGATAGGGAAAAGGAGAAGGAGAGGGAGAGAGGACGGGCGTCGGGCGGAGCTTGGTGGCGAGCAGAGAGAGGAAGACAGAGGGACAAGAGTAGTTTAGGGAGATATCAACGGAGTGAATGGATGGAATACCCTCCCCTTCCCTGGTTCCAACCCGGACCCGGGAATACCTTCCGTTAAAAAAAAAAAAAAGTTAAGTCCAAACATCACGTTTCCTTACAAAGGACACATCTGAGATAGGAATAGATTAAGTCATTAAGACATTCAATTTTCACGTGTTTCAGTCACGGGCCCTCCTCTCCTGCAGGCTCTGTCCTCGAGGAGCAAAATATATAAAGATGTAACCAACGTGCTTAACCCACTTTTTAATGGTTGTTTTGTCTTTAGAGAGCCTTTTTTTTTACTATGGATATTGATAAGGTTCTCGCTTATCCTCACTCTCTATTGGAGGAAAAATGAAAGAGATATCAGTGGGTCCTACTCCTACCCATGTGGAGTGGGTATGTTCTCCCAGGGACGATGATTGCGGGCATATTATATGGCCCTGTAAGCTGTAGCCCCTCTCTTGAATTCATTTCTGTAGGAAGAAGAAAGAAAAGAAGAGGAAGAGATGGATTTAGAGTCAAGTGCCGAGGTAAGTTCTCAAAGGCTGTAGCAGTAAGCTCTTATGATTTTTCACTTTTGCACATCAGTTATTTTTGGCAAACTCTTGAAATGGGGCTGGGTCAGAGAAACATTTTTGTCATTTTGGGCGGCATTTTAGTTGTTGTGGTTGGGCTCATGGAGTCATGGTGCAGATGACCACATGGGGTAGATTGAGTGCTGCCTTTGTACACAAGTACACTTATTTTGATTACCAAGTTTTTCTTCCTCCTGATAAAAGAAAGGTGTTCTTTTTTTCCACTTACACAAGGCCCTCACTGGAGAAAAATAGAAAAAAGAAAAATGCTATATCACACACCAACCTAACAAGTAACAACCAGCACTGACTAATCAAGAACTACAAAATATTATTGTTGCAATGGTGCATTTAACCTTAAATGTAAGTGAGATTTGGGTCGGAAACTATCTCGTGCTTGGCATGTGATAATAATGGCTTCGATCAACAAAAAGGTGAGCTACATGAAACCGGCGAGAGGAGTGAAACTTGTAAAGTTCTACAATGTCATTGGCTGGAATAATCTACATGTGTGAATTTTTCACTTTTGGGAGGCCGCAAGGATTTCCCTGTGTGAAAATGCATCCACTGTGTTAACACAAAGGTGGACCCCTGCGTTAAAGGAGGGAGTCTAATATCAAATAGTGGAGTCCATTCGGATTAGTGCACAGACGCAGATCCACGCGTTTGGTTTTGGGGGCAATCGTCACGTCGGATTTAGAAAAGCCCGAAAGGGACTATGAGTCAGAGGGCCCATGTCCCCTAATAATTAAATAAGCCAGCCCGAAAGGGACTATGAGTCAGAGAGGCCATGTCCCCTCATAATTAAGTAAGCCCTCACCCCTCAAATGACAAAATAATGAAGAAAATAACATTATCGTCATCTTCCACCCTCTCAAACTTATATTGAATCCAAAGTCCCGCAAGTGAATATGACTCATCTATATATTAGATACACAAAATGGCTGATGAAGTATATATATATAGACACCCCTATCCTTTTCTTTCTTTATGTGTGACATGTCATCCTTCCTATTTTAAAAACAATAAGAATTAATCAAGAAACAGTCGTCCTTTTTACTCCTTAAAACTCCAACCAGTGGAGCAGTAAGATCAATGGATAGCTTACTGTGCGTGCCTAAATATTACGGTCTTAGTTTAGATGATGATGGGGATTAGGAAGATCCTGTTCAACTTGATCGGGAAAGTCTCCGACGGCCTGAATCCTGAAAGAGAGAAGAAAGAACGGTCAGGGCCCGAGGCTACTGTCAGCCAAAGGCACTCCGACGCCTGAGTTAGTGCAGTCACTGAACTAGGGTGAAATGGGGAAGAAGGTGTTTAGCAAAATATAACAGTACAGGCTGTATATTGCATGTACCTGTTCATGGCTCTCCATGTAGGCATATATAAAGGAAGGAGGAAGATTCCACAGTGGAGGTAGGTGAGGATACTTGTCCCATCAGCCCACACTTAGGATCCTTAGTGGGAGTAGGTGAGGATACTTGTCCCATCAGATCTCCCCTCAAATCCCCCACATAAATGTGGATGTGATCTGCTGATAGGAACGAGCCCTTATCAATGGCCGGTGGCCACCCTACTTGTCAGGGACTCCCTATAAAGCGACCGTCCCATCTCATAATGGAGATTAGACTCCCAGTGTTCACCTCGGCCAAGGGGCCGAATTGGAGAAGGCACCGAGGTCAGTTATGCCTGAAGTCGGACAAGGATATCAACACACGAGGCTGAGTTCGGAAGGATATGGTCAGTACTTCTACCGGGACCAGTCCCACCTTGAAAAACGGCTGAGGATCTGCCGTGCCAGGAAGATGGAGGTTGAGGCCTTTTCTGATCGGCACCATTACCGAGGTCAGGGGTAACCTTGGTTTCGGTAGAAATACTCCACACACTTACCTATGATAAATCCAATGAACCACCTCTTTTACACTAGGCAATTCATCGGTGACACGCACACCCATGGAAGCAAACCCAGCCAATTCAACAGGCAGGAGGTGAGGAGGTGGGCCCCACTCACTAATACAGAGTGGAAGGAAACTAGCAGCAAGTACTAATAGTTCCACAAGTAAAAACAAACACAGGCCATTTTGTAATGTGGGAATAACAATCTTTTAGACCTTATGCATTCATCAAAACTTTGACTTGTGCTTGAACAACTCCTTAAGTTAGATTTTCATTTTTCTTTTCTTTCTTATGATCTTGCCTCATTGTTGTTTGTCCTTTTCTATTCTTTCCTTCTCTTAATTGAAAGTCTTAGTTACTGATAAAATAAAATAAAAGAAAGAAAGAACAAAAAGGAGAACAACTCCATACTTTTCTATTGAATATTGAGTTTACCTCTTTTTTTTCCTAACCAACCAAGGGTGGGCCAAAAGGAGATTATGGATAAACAGATAAGGCGAACGAATTAACTGATCATGACCAATGCAGTGGTTGAGGGGTCACTAGTTAAATGACCCAAGCTAATCAGATGCTATGTGGATTGTGGGTAGACACAATTAGAAAGGGTTGTGACTTGTGATAGTATATTTCCCCTTTGACGTTGGCTGATAACTGACAGCACCAACACCACAAAAGGAGATGGAGACTACCACCTTGAAACTGACATCTAACAAAAGACACTCACCCACTCAGGCAGGTTGGATGCGTAATTTTCCCAACTCAAACCCTAACCTGAAATAGCATGTGCAACACTCAAGAGTCAAAATGTCAATCCACTAGCAGTTCGGTGGTCAGGCACCTCCCCCTCACTATATAAATAAACAAGGATCAACCCTGGGTCGTAGCATCAATAGTTAAGGGACTTGGGTTGTGCGTGTAAGTATTTACCAAAGCCAAAAAAAAGTAATAATAATAATAACACAACCCTGAAACCAGACTCCTGATGATGAACCTGAGCAGGCCCGGGGCGATATCAACCTGAAGTGTATGTTCTCCATCCTGTTGATGGGAAAGCAGAGTACAACAAAACTAGAAATCTAAGATTTTTATTACTCAATGCTCTCAATCTAACTACAAACAACTGAATGCCTATAAATAGGCATTTACAAAAGCAACAGCCACCTTAGAATGTGGGCTCTATCTGCATGCCACATCACAAACTAAATTCTAATTTCTCCAACAACAAAACAGAAACATTTGAAATAGTCAAGCTACCATAATCCCAAAGTTTGCACCACTAACCAACACATCCAAGTACAATTCAGAGTTGGGCCGACTCAGGTTACCAAAGGTAAATGAGTTTCACAGTATACTTTCTAATGGTAACAGTAATACAATTGATTGACCCCAGGTGACCCTGAACTGAATTCCATATGCATTGTGCAAAATATAGGCCTGACGCTGGCCCATATCCTAACAAGTTCAACCTGAATTGGACTTTCGGCAAGGTTAGTTCATGTGAGTTCTGGTTTGGCCCGGCTAAAGCTGACGTATCTGTGAAAGCTACATTTAACAGAGACAGATGCGTTACTCCATTCTCTTGCAGATAGTGGGAGTTTTTAAAAAAAAAAAAAAAAAAAAAACAGAAACCATCTGGTGATATGGTTAAAAAAAAAAAGACTCTTTGTGACCTTACAGATTTCTCAAAATGATGATTTGGTCTTGCACAAAAAGAAAACCATGAAGAACTCCATGCTGGTGTGTGGCAAGCTCTACATCTCTGAATCCAGAAATGCTTCAGCTCTTGAGTTGATTGAACGAGCAGCCAGGCTCAACCCGGAAACCGTCATAGTGAATAAGTTTGAAGACCGTGCTTACAACCGCGTCCGCTACACGCTTGTCTCTTACATAGTTCGTGACAGTGGCAATGGCATGACCTACAGCCCGCTGCAAGCAACCATTTTTGCAATGGTTGAAGCGGCTTTCAATGCGATAAATCTCGAGCTGCACTCAGGAGCGCACCCGAGGCTCGGCGTAGTCGATCACATTTGCTTCCATCCATTGGCTCGAGCGTCATTGGATGAAGCAGCCCAACTTGCAAAATTGGCAGCAGCAGAGATTGGAAAAAGTCTTCAAGGTGAGTTTCACTATCAATACCATCACTCTTGCATGGTGTGTTGGTCGACACATATCAAACACCGGCACTAGGGGGTTGCAGTAGGGTTCATGAACGTGGGTCAGCATGTTGATTAGCACCAACCCAAAACCAATTCATTTATTAATTGGGTTGGAATTGTCAACCTGAACCAAACCACAATTAACCAGGATCAACCTGGAACTTGCATTACCGGGTCAGGTCAGGTTCGAGTTGAGTTAGCCAGTTGGAAACATGAACAATCAGTGAGCCAAATGCAAGAGACTCATTTCTCCTTGATAAAATCCATGTGGGTGGAGTCCATATTCTCCTATGTTGTGCAATACCGAACAGGTGGTTTTATGATTTCACCATTTCATCACATCCAAATGCCTCACCTTCTGATCTAACGTCAGAATGAGGAGCAGCCCCCACTCCACCAACAAGAAAACAGAAAGGTCTAAGAAAAATGGGTTACTACTACTTAAGATCATTTCCTATATAAGAATGTGAATCATTTAAGTAACACTTGACATATAAGCTACCCATGTTTAATTTCCTACTAACAAAAAGAAGTTTCAATCTGGAAAATTTGCAGTGCCGGTGTACCTATATGAAGCAGCTCACCCAAATGGAAAGGCACTTGACATGATCCGACGCGAGCTTGGATACTACAGGCCGAACTTCATGGGCAACCAATGGGCAGGCTGGGCACTGCCGGATATCCTGCCCGAGAAGCCCGACGAAGGTCCGTGTAACGTAACTCGAGCAAGAGGCATCGTGGTAATTGGTGCAAGCCCATGGGTCGAAACTTACAATGTGCCAATCCTATCAACAGACGTCTCTGCTGCAAGAAGGATTGCTCGAATGGTGAGCGCCCGAGGTGGTGGGCTACCAACAGTGCAAACGTTGGGCCTTGTCCATGGTGAGGACACAACAGAGATTACATGCATGCTATTGGAGCCTAAGCGGGTCGGAGCTGATAGAGTTCAGAACCGAGTGGAGCTGCTTGCCGCTGAAGACGGCCTAGATGTCGAGAAAGGCTACTTCACTGATTTTTCACAAGAAATGATTGTAGAGAAATACATGAAGCTTGTTTCTGCTGACTGAATAAAATACTATCTTGAAAATAAATGAAATGCAAGGACAATTTATCTTTGATCTGAAAATCCTTAGCACTGAGATTTCTGGATTCCCAGTAAGTTGCACTGAATTGGCATCTTCAACTATATAAGAAAAGATGCAAGATACAATTATAATTTGAAAGTGGAACTCCATTTACATCAAATTAGTACATTAATCTACAACATTTATATGGGTTCAATTTCACCTAGGCAAGGAACACCTATTTCTTCGAAAATCCTCAGAAGTAATATTCTGAAACAGTCTTTGTAGCCTCTCAACACCTGGACCAGGCCGAAACACAGTATCATTCCCTCTCGAGGAACAAGGATCAGATCCATTTTCCAAAATCCCCACGCACCATGCACCAGGAGCAAACCGACCTTTAGATCGACCCAAGATTTCCTTGTCGATCTTGTCTAAGACGGGATCATCCTTTTCGAATTTTCGAGCAAAGGGTGCACCACTTTTAACCATGTCTTTAAAGTCCTTGGTGGATAATAAGCGCGGATGCTGTTTGGGAGGATGATCCCAAGCAATATAGTGTAGGTCATGGCTCACTATGGAGTTCTGGAAGTTTTTTGAGTTGCAGATGACAGTATGGAAGTAGCCTTCTGGCGAAGAGATAAAGTTTGTGTAATACATTAAAACGGTCCGGGGGGAGGTTGTCCCACCCCCATATACAATACTCAAGAAAAGATCGCGTGACCATTACCCATGCAGAGCCTGAAAACCAAAAAAAGAACAAAGTTAGCAAAGGGTGCCCCACTTTTAACCATATCTTTAAAGTCCTTGGTGGATAATGCAAGCAGATGCTGTTTGGGAGGATGGTCCCAAGAAATATTGCAACACCCCATCCCCTAACCCCTTATTAATTATAGGTAATTGCTTGATTAGTTAGTAAGTGTGTTTAGAGTCTTAGCGAATCGGGTTTGACATTTGGATCACGCTTGCGAAGTCTCGCCCGAGTCGAGTTCGTTTGGGTAGAGTAGGGGGTTGATTTGCAATTTCAGAAAGTTTTCAGGGGTTTATATGAGATTATGAGTTTTGTGAGTTTGGGTGCATCAGGTAGGTTTCGGCATTTCACAAACATTAATCTTCTGTCGCGTTTCGATCATACGCATTGAAGAGCCCCAAAGATCATCATTACGGAACTGAAGGACTCAACTGTATTTAGCCCATAATCCTAACCTAATATAAGACCTCACCCATTTCTTATCCCCTCTCTTCTCTCATTTCATTGTGCCTTCTCCAAACTTGGCCCCTTCACTCCCGACGGCCCCCAGCGCTCCGACGTCACCGGCGAAGCTTCCCATCTTCTTCCCCAAGCTTCTAAGATCACTCCCATCTACGTACTTTCCTAAGCTTTTCTCCCAAAACCAACTCGAAGGTAAGCTCTTAAAGCTTGTGACCTTAGCCTTTCTTCTTTCTTTTGGTTAGAAATGGATAGGGAGACTCACCTCAACCTTTGGCACGCATTCGTAGGAGTGATTTGGGATTAAGAGTTGTTTTCTCCATATTGAGCTCAAAAGAGGATTTTCCCCAATTTCTCTTGGGTTTTGTTTAAGTTTCTCATCAAGGAAAGTTCATACATATAATTAATTATGCTTAGATATGTTTGTTTCTCCTTGATTAGGTGATTGACAATGTTTTTAGATGACCTTATGTTCATTTTGGTTTGATTTTGTTTAAAACATGATAATATGGATTGAATGGTTGGAATGAAAAGGATTGCTTGGTTTGGTTTTCGAATGGACTTGATGAGAAGGGGTACGGATGTATGTGGAGAGGACAAGGCCCTATTTTCTTTGTTTGCAGGTGTGACTTAAAGAGGGGAGTGAAACTCCCCATTTCTAAACTAATTTCAGAATTCGCTTCAGAATTCTAGGGGCAGTCGGTTAACCGAACTGCAGTTAAGTGACCCTCAGCAACCTATTGGTTCTAATTCCAGAAGGCAGCATTTTGGAGGAGTCAACGGTCGGTCACCTTGTCAGTCCACCTTCGGTTGACTGAACTGCAACTCGACGACCTATTGATCCCAATTTCAAATAGTGACATTTCTGGGAGAATTGTGTAGTCGATCGTCCTGTTGGTCAACCCTTCCATTAACAAAACTGGTCGATTAACCGACCTTGATGTTTATCCTGACCGAATTCCCCTTTTTGAAAGGAATTGTCTCCTTTGGTTTGAGGACTTGTTTGGAACCTTGATTACCCTTTTGGACTCATATGACTACGTGCGATAAATGTTTTAAACCAATGATTTCTCGTAGTTATTCCGATTGTATGGAGTTTCAACCTAGCTCAATCTTGAATGGTATGGGATAACGGAATACCTCTTTTATATCTGTGCACGAAGATTCTCGGTTTGGGTATCACGAACCCTAATTCCTTTTGTTAACTGAGTATGGCTGTATGAGACTTTGGGAATAACATTGGCATAGTTAAAAAAATCGGCCGATACCAATTCATATTGGCCGATATGAATCGGTATCGGCCGATACCGATCCGATATCTGCTAGAGATAACAGTATCGGTACAATCCCAAAAAATATCGCCAATATATCGGGTGATATAGGCCGATATTTTGAAAATATCGGCCAAACCAATATATCGGCCGATATTTTCAATATATCGGCCGATATTTTGAAAATATCGGTCCATCAAGTCTCTCACTCCACTCGTTCTTAGTTTTCTTCCCTAATCCCTTAGCCTTCTTCATCAGCTGAGAGCCTCCTTCATGCAAGTTAAAATGGAAAAAAAAAAAAAAAAAAAAACTACATGTTACAGTAAAAGAAAATAGAGATTGAAGGAGGGAATGAGGAGGAAAGAAAGCACCTGGATAATGGATTCCATCCCACCCTTTGGCTCCTCCACTACTACCAGCCGACCATACCGCTGCACCAACCAACCATCGCTCCGCCAATCCAGCTTCTTCCCCTTTTCTCCTCTCTTCCTCTTCCTCTCCTCCTCTCCTCTCCTCTCCTCTCCTCTTTTTCCTTTCCTTTTCTTTTTCCCTTTCCCTTTTCCTCTTTCCTTTCCCTCCTTCGTTTCCCTCCCAGTTTCTGTTTCAGGCAAATGACAAAATGAAAGGACGTGTGAAAGGGGCAAAAGGGTAAATGCTCTGTTAGGGTTTTTTTTTTTTTGTTCCTTTTCTAACCATCAGTTGAGTATGTAACATAAATTCCATGGCACCTTATGGGTCCCACAATGGAGCCCACCTACATAAAATCTAAACAATTCAAAATAACTCTCCCTCCCTCTATCATGTCGTGAGAAAGTTTCACTCTAATTGGAAAATTTCCTACCAATAGATTAATCAATCAACCAATTTAGAAAAAAAATCAATCTAATAAGAACAAATCTCCTAATAAAATGAGATTTGGATGAGGGCCCATGCAAGAGAAGGGCAACTATTTTGAGTGGTTTAAATTTTTGTAGGTGGGTCTACTATGAAGACTACAAGAATTCCAAACTACCCTAATTAATTTTTAATTACACCTTACTAAAAGGGCATAATTATCTTAAATCTAAACTACTCGAAGATAAATGTCCCTTTTTGTGTGGCCCTTTAATTTTTCCTACTCAAATAGGAGTTGGGCCCAGTGAATTAACCATTTATAAGACATCTAGAGTAATGATTCAAATCATATAGCATGGTGAATTCAATTGTTGCCAGACTATGATTAAAGTAAAGTTTTTACAAAGCTATTACAAGATGTGACAGTTATTTTTAATCATTGGGATTTTAAATATGGCTACATAAATGGGTTTGTAAATTATAAGAATGGACACATATATTATACATTAAAACTTGACATATTTAATAATTAATAATTAGTCAGCGATACAGGATCTTATGACTTAAGGTGGCCGAGATTTTGATTTATTGTTGTTACTAATGGAAAAAAATATTGTTTTCTAGTAATTTCTAATATTCATGATTTTTTGGATATTTTTGCCAATTCTTTTGGATTAAAAAAATTTTCACACCGCGACGACCGCGACCGATACCGATATCATATCGATTTTTTGGCCCGGCCGATACCGCGACCGAGACCGCGATTTTGAACCATGAACATTGGACTTAGGTTTGGATTGTTTATTGCTCTTGATTCTGAATTGTACCGTTTGGTACTTTGTCTACATGTAACGAATATGTTCTTTAGCTCTGTTTACTTTATTTTGTTTGGGATCACATGAAGAACTTAGATGATGGACTTAGGATCTTTTTTGATGTTCCGTTTGTTTTTAGGTTGTTTGAGGTGTTGAGGCTAAGTTCCTTTGATTATAAGGCTTGAAGAGAACTACTAATGAAGTTTGATTTGATCTGAAGCAAACTAGTTTCTCTATTGTTTTGATGAGTCTTGTTCACACAAGAAAGCCTAGCTCCTCACTGATGTTTGTTTAGGATTCTCAATGTCAGGCACCACTCAGTTGTTAAAGTTCAACACAGCCAGGGCACCACCTATGTTAGGGCTTTGAATTGAGGACCGTCTAGATGGGTGTAATGGACACCGCTAGATACCAAATGGGTATCGTTTTGAACAAATGGGTGCAATGGACACTGCTAGATACCAATGGAGTATCGTTTTGAACACCGGGTTATGATCCCAACTAATTTATATCTCCACCACGACTCAATGTAAGTAAGGGAGGGCAATGACACTATCCCATGGTGATTAGTAAATGTGAACCGCCTATCTTGTTAGATGTTTATGTTAGCTTGTTTATGATTCTGATGCTATGCATTCTTATGATCTTGTTTATTGTTACTCTATCTCGTACTGCATATCTTGATGATTTTTATATGTACTTGCTTGCCGACCTTTGTGTTTGATGTTACTACTCTTGGTGTATAGGAACTGAGCCTTTCTACCCGAGGAGGAGGAAGCGACAAAGACAATTCAGACAGATCAGTCTGATGAATTCCTAGACTATAGTACGAATGGCGTTGTATAGCCATATCGACCCCGTACTCGAGAGCCCTCACGCATAACTGGATTAGTTTCATCTTTTGGTTTCCTGTATCTCTTGATTAAGCCCAATTTTTAGTGTGGCCTTCTTTTGTAATTAATACTTTTGTTAACTGTCTTAAACTTGAACTTAGTTAATGCATTTCATTATTTGCTCTTAACTATACATCTTAAGATACCATTTGTCTTTATGAAGCTTCCGATATTTGCTATATGTATCCGAGAAAATCTTTATACCTCACTACGATCTTCGACCCATATGGGACATAATTGGGGCCAAGTGGATTTGATTAATGTCGGAAAAGGTTTTTTTAATTGGTCCTAGTCTCACTCATAACCCTGGTTTTGCGTTTGGGGGCGTGATAAATATAGTGTAGGTCATGGCTCACTGTGGAGTTCTGGAATTTTTTTCTAAGTTGCAGATGATACTATGGAAGTAGCAGCCTTCTGGCAAAGAGATAAAGTTTGTTTTATAAATCAAAATGGTCCAGGGTAGGTTGTCCCACCCCATATACAATACTCAAGAAAAGATCGCATGACCATTACCCATGCAGAGCCTGAAAACCAAAAAAGAACAAAGATGAGAAATCACAAACTTTAAAACTATAATAATCATAATAATAAGGAACAGGAAGTCCAAATAAGTTCGAAGAACATAGTTTTATTTCCTGTGAAATGATGGTTTGCAAGCTGTTGAGAGTTAGGAGCAAACAAAATGGAAGAATGAATGTGGTCCCTGTTGACACCAAAAATGTCACTTTGCCTCTTCAACATCAAGAAAGCTGCATGAAGTCGCAACCTGCCATAAATAGGCAATGCAATTTCTCCAAAAATTCAAATCTTGTCAGAATCAAACAAAAACTGCAAGATCCTTCAAGATAGCCAAGAGAAGAGTACACATGAAGTTTCGGGCCATTTCGACAACATTTGGCCTAACTTCACTTCTCCGACAGCTAAACGGGAGCTCCCGGCGGCGACATCATCGGAGACGTCAAAACTTCGATCAAAGCCTACAGATGACTCCAGCATGTCTCAAAAGGGCTCTATGCCAAATTTCAAGTCAAACCGACAACGTTTGACCCTCCATCAATGCTCGAGCAGCAAAATCAAGCCTCCCGGCGGCGGGAACCACCGAAGCCTTCGCTCATCAAACCAAGTGCATGAGTGGCTTCAACATGCTTCCAAAAGGCTGCACGTCGAATTTCAGGTCATTCCGACAACGTTTGACCAGGTTTCGATGCTCCGAGAGAAAATCAAGCCTACCGGCGGCGGAGCAACCCGGGACCATGACATCCAAAACGGAGCCCATGGAACGTCTCAAAATGACTCCAATAGGCTCCCCGTCAAATTTCAGGTCAATCGGACATCGTTTGACCACATATCAAAGCTCGGCATTTTCCCCGCAGCAAAATCAAGTGAAGCATCGACGGGACCCCAAACGGCTTCAAAACTCAAACAAAAGCCTATGGTTGGTCTTATTTATTGCTCAGGAGGCTTCACCTCAAATTTCAGGTCATTCCGACATCGTTTGACCAAGTTTCAGCTTCTGGCGGAAAATCAGCAGCTCTACGCGACAAAGTCTTCGGCTTTCCCGGAAAATTGGAAACTTTGCACTCTAAAAATGCAAGGATTCTCATTAAGTTTTCTACAGGGAAATCAAGCCAATAAATGAGAAGAAATGTCAAGAAAAATAAAGAAGAAAACGGCGACGAAAAAGACCTCAAAACGACCGCAAAACGGGCTCCGAAGGGGAAAAATCCCCCAGGGTCGCAGACCCCTGCGACCATGGCCCATGGTCGCAGGCCCCTGCGACCATGGCCCATGGTCGCCGGTCCATGGTCGCCGGCGACCATGGAGGTCCGGGTCACCGGATTTTCCGCCGATGACCCGTTTTTCCGTCTTTTTTCGCGTTTCGCGCACTTTGGCCCCTGTGGTTTCCTGAAAATGTGATTTTTAGTGCTCTAAATTGACTCATATCCGACGACATCTCGGATCCGCCGTCAAAAGCATAAAATCATCATTGATCGCTCCAAGATCGCCAACCGGTCGACCAAGAAAGTGCACTTTCTGTCCGACCGATCGTGAAATCGACAAGACAGATGTCACCGGCCCACTCTTAGCTATCAATGTCTGAAGTTACATGTTCATCCGATGTCGATCAGCATGTAGATCCATCGATGATCATCGCCAGAAGAATTCCAGAAGACACGGCATGGCCCGCGACTCTTCGACTGCTCGGCGACCAATTAATGTGGTTAATTGACTAGCTTTATTGCAGTCATTAATTCATTTCTTTGGACGGCCCAATCAGAAGCAAGCATTTGGGAGTTACAAGTCAATTGATTCATGGCATTTAAACCATGAAACTCCTCCCATTATGGTAATTAAGGTGATTAAAAGCCCTTAATCTCCATCGGCCAATCAGATTCAAGGAAAAAGGAGTTACAAAATCAAGAAATAAATCTTGTAACTCCTCCCATTAAAGCCATTAAGGCTCATAAACCCTCCTAAATGGCTACCAAAGGCCTATAAATAGGAGAGCATTCCATTGAAATTGAGATCGGAAAAAGATCAGAGAAAAAGGAGGAGAAAATCAGAGGATCAGAAAAAAAGATCAGAAAGAGAACTGAGAGAAAGAAAAAGAGAGAAAAACTCTGCTGAAGTTCTGCACCGGCCACCACTACAAGGTGACAAAAGTCCCTTGGGGGGCACCCCCCCCCAAGGTCCTTGCCTTCTCCTGCTGCCTCCAATGGCTTAGACGTGGCTTTTCAGCCCGTCTACTTAGCTTTTTATTGGACATAGGACCTTCTTTTGGTCTTTGTCCTCTAAAAATCTGAGGTTATAGCCAAGCCAAGCGAATCAAGAGCATCTTCTGTTCTCATCTGCATGGATGATGGCGAAGCCCATACATGGCTTGCGACCGTCAATCTGAACGAGTCCCCCACAATCTCCTGAAAAGTTAGATCTTCCTTTTCTTGCTTTTCATTGTAATTTGTATTTTTCTAAAGAGACAAAAATCACAACTCTTGTCTTTCATTATTGATAAGAATTGTAAATCGGCTATAAACGCCAAAATCGGCTATAAATGCCAAACAAAATCGCCTTTCACGGCAAACCAAGAAAATGTCTCTTTTCTTAAATATTTGTGCAATGGAAAACTTGAAAGAAGTTGATTTCCTTTTTTACTTGCGAAGGTTGATCTCCGGATTACCACTTGCAATTCCAAGTAAAATAGAAAATCTGGCACACCCACATAAAAGAAATGTTGATGCACGCTTCAGGGCCCGCCAGGGCGCGAAAGGGCCGGACCCGACGGACTCCCACGTTCCGCCGACCCCGGTAGCCTCCCCCACGGCGCCTCGGAGCGCGTTCCATCAAGCTGGCGCCACCCGGTGGGACTCGTTCATTTGAGAACACGGTGCTTGGAAATGAAATATTTGCATATCATACTTTTTGCTCTATGCTTATACTTTTTTTCCGGATTCCTTGGCTACTTTCTAGCTGGTAGCCTATGTTGGATTTTGCATCCTAAAAAAAAACATGAGATGGGATTTTTTGGAAATTTCTATTTCTTTGAGTTTGTTTCCATTCTTTCTCTTTTCAAAAAAAAAAAAAATCAGTTTTCTTAGTTTCAATTCAAAATTGAGAAACTTTGATCCTATCCTATCGTTCTTTGGTGCTTGCAGAAATGTTGAGCCCGTTCGACTAAGGTTTTGGACCATCGTTTCTCTTCGATGAGTTCATTAGAGATTTCAAAAAAAAAAATAAAAAAATAATCAGTTTTCTTAGTTTGAATTCAAAATTGAGAAACTTTGATCCTATCCTATCGTTCTTTGGTGCTTGCAGAAATGTTGAGCCCGTTCGACTAAGGTTTTGGGCCATCGTTTCTCTTCGATGAGTTCATTAGAGATTTCAAAAAAAAAAAATTAAAAAAAATAAAAAATAATCAGTTTTCTTAGTTTGAATTCAAAATTGAGAAACTTTGATCCTATCCTATCGTTCTTTGGTGCTTGCAGAAATGTTGAGCCCGTTCGACTAAGGTTTTGGGCCATCGTTTCTCTTCGATGAGTTCATTAGAGATTTCAAAAAAAAAAATAAAAAAAATAAAAAAATAATCAGTTTTCTTAGTTTGAATTCAAAATTGAGAAACTTTGATCCTATCCTATCGTTCTTTGGTGCTTGCAGAAATGTTGAGCCCGTTCGACTAAGGTTTTGGGCCATCGTTTCTCTTCGATGAGTTCATTAGAGATTTCAAAAAAAAAAATTAAAAAAAATAAAAAAAAATCAGTTTTCTTAGTTTGAATTCAAAATTGAGAAACTTTGATCCTATCCTATCGTTCTTTGGTGCTTGCAGAAATGTTGAGCCCGTTCGACTAAGGTTTTGGACCATCGTTTCTCTTCGATGAGTTCATTAGAGATTTCAAAAAAAAAAATATTAAAAAAAAAATAAAATAAAAAAAATTTAGTTTTCTTAGTTTGGATTCAAAATTGAGAAACTTTGTTCCTATCCTATCGTTCTTTGGTGCTTGCAGAAATGTTGAGCCCGTTCGACTAAGGTTTTGGGCCATCGTTTCTCTTCGATGAGTCTATTTGAGATTTTTTTATAAAAAAAAAGGGGACATAGACCACTAAGGTTAAACCAATTGCGTTCTTTGATCACGATTGATTCAAGAAAAGCCTTGTCCAGAGTGTGGAGACAGCTTGACTGTTCTAGGCAAGGGTCCTCCAAACGGGTTCATTAAGTAATCCTACCCTTACCTGGGGGCAATTCTATCAATTGAGGTTTCATAAGACCGGGTTAGGAGGCCTATGTGTACTCTCTCGTCTTTAAATCTTAAAAAATTAAAAAAAAAATAAAAATAAAAAAAAAAGATTTTCAAAAAAAAAATCTTAAAAAAAAAAAAACAAAAAATTTTCAAAAAAAAATAAAATAAAAAAATAAATAAAAAAAAATATTTAAAAAAAAAATATAAAATAAAAAAAATAAAATAAAAATAAAATAAAAAAAATCATTTCAAAAAAAAAAAATCTCCAAAAACTCGTCACTTTTTGGATTCGGATTCGAGAAATTGTGGTCTCTTCCCTTCTGAGTACTGGCGCTCGCAGAAATCGTTGAGCCCGTATTTGAATCGGAATGTCACCTGCTCTCTTTGACGAATCCATTTCTGACATTTCAAAACAAAGAATCCCATCTCATGGATGCGATCTCCAACATTTGTGCATAGCAATACTGGTACGCCCTTTCAGGGTCTACTGTATCTGTGACCGGCACATTTGTAACTCCTACCTTATATTCTTCTTATCTCGAGCAAGCCCTGCTTCTCGATAAGTCGAATTTAGGTTTACAATTGCTTCTAGCAGTCACTGGAACGCTCATTCTGGGCTCACCATACTTGCTGTCAGAACAATTGTACCATCTATGGCTTTTTGCCTTCTTCATGTCGCTTGGGTCATATCCCTTAAGCGATTTGAAAAGACAACCATAGAAATTCCCATTTATGATCATTACATTCTTGTGATTACTAATGGATGTGGTCTTGTTTCAGAACTTTTTCGAAACTAACAATGGCAGCCTTAACCATTATCTTCGATGAGAACAAGCACCAACTCATGCTTCAACAGAAGCAAACCGAGCGCACTTACAAGCGCCCTGCCAGCTGCCGAAGCGTCAACTCCCTCGGCAACTCTCTGAACTTCGGGTCGACCTCGACTCCCCGGACCATCGTCTTCGGGACACTGGGACCATTCCCACTTCCCGAAGAACAAACTGCGCCTGCCAAAAGGCAGAAGATCGCCTCTCAACGTGTCACTCCCGTGACACCAAAGGCGAGCGCCCAAAAGCCTGAAGCCCGCGGCACCCCCGCGAAGCCTCGACCCACAAACAACCAGGTCTATCCCAAGACTTGGTCTCCAAGACCTTCCCCAAAACAAAGGAGGTCTCAAACCTCCACCAAGCCAGCATACCTGGCCCCACTCAAGGAGAACCAGTTCTACCCTCTTGCCTACATGAAAGAGGAGAGACCCATCTCCAACTTGACTCCCAAGTCAACCCAGCATGAGCCGGCTTGTTCCTACAGGCCCAAAATCAGATCATGCATCACTAGGCCTCTACAAGCACCTGCTAGGGCCTACACCCCTTCAGTTCGACCCTTTATCTCTACAGGGGCCGAACTCGAAAGGTTTAAAGCTTCGCTGCAACAGGCAAAGGACCGGGTCCGCATCCTGTCCTTGCCCAACCACAAAGAAGACAAGCTCGGCTGCTGCGCCCGAGGGAGCACATCCTTCATCGTCAGAGCCCAGCCGGAGCTGACCAAAGCTCAAATCGCTCGTCGAGCACGCCGCCGTGCGTCATATCGATAAAAGAGACTAGAGAAGCAATGGACCCAGCCTCCTACACTTCAAGTCTCCCACAAATGGGTCGAAAAAGAAAGACCCGACCAAGTTGCTGCCGTCCATATGGTTGGAAAAACCAGAAGACGCCAAAGGTCAGCATCAAAGATCCATGTCCGACGTCCGGTGACCCGTAGCGTCACCAGGACACAAAGACAACCCGAAGAATCTCCTGCCCCTTCCAGCCAAGGACGGGAGAGTAATCCTTCATCAAGCTCTTCATCAAAAAGAATGAGCCCCAGCTCGGTCACCAGGACGATTTCTTCGTTCGAATCCCGAGGGATGAACGTCTTGGCTACAAGTTCTGAGCCGCCACCTCAGAATCCACTTCGAGATGATGCGCTCACACGCATCCAGCAGTTGGAACAAGGCCAGCAGAGGATTGAAACTCTGATGGAAAACCTTCTCCTTGTCGTCCAAAATCAGGTGAACAATGAGCCTCCTCCAAATCATAGCAATAACGAGGGAAATGGAGAAGAAAATGAGTCACGCGCCCTCACCAAAAAGGACGTAGACAGTATCCTCGCCAAAGCAAAAGAAGAGGATATACTCAAGGAGCATGGGATCAAGCCACCATATCCTTTATGGATGGACTCGGTCCCGTTCCCCACAAAATTCAAACATCCTACTCTCCAAACATATACGGGGAAAGGATCAGCCAGACAGCACGTCATCCACTTCAAGATCTTGACGGGAGCTATCACGGATCAAGATGCACTCAAGATCCGCCTCTTTACAAGTACCCTAAAAGGTACGGCCTTCGATTGGTACTCCACTCTGCCGGAGAACTCCATTCAGAACTGGGCTATGCTGGAGACACGCTTCCTGACCCACTTCCAAGGTGAGGATCATCCTGTTACTATGGCTCAGCTCTGCAGCCTAAAACAGGGAGAGAATGAGTCAACTTATGACTTCATTCACAAGTGGAAAGCAATGGCGTACAAATGCTCAGATGTACTGCCACAAGCGTCGCTAGTCGACATCTGCCGAAACAACATGAGAGCTAAAATCCGCTCCATGATCATCGGCAATAAATCAAAGAACCTGGGAGAACTCCTGGAAGCTTCCATGGAAGCTGAAACGGTGATCAAAGACCTCAACAGTCAGAAATCATCGAAGAAAGAGCCGACTGCTGTTGCAACCTCTAAACCAAAGAAGAAGGAGGTTCTCAATGTGCAGACTAAGTCAGCTCCTCAGCAACCAAAGAAAGCTGAAAATAGAGCTGCAGGTAAGAGACCTGAACTCTCTGATGCCTTCAAAGAGCGAGTAGAAAAGAAATATCCGTTCGATGAAGACGTCGAAGAAATCTTTGAGGCTCTCCTAGCAAATGGTAAACTCATTTTGCCAGAGCCCAAAAGACCTGGAGACTTGGCAAAACCAATGATCCTCGGTACTGTCCATACCACCAGATGGTCTCGCATCCTCTCAATCAATGCTTTGTTGTGAGAGAGAAGATAAACGAGATGTGGAAAAACGGAGTCATCACCTTTGACAAAAACTATGAGACTGCCTCCGTCAACATGGTGTCATGTGGACAAACACCAAAATCACCGAAGAAGAAGATCACTACTTCCTTCAAGGTGATAAAAAGAATTCAAACGTCCGAAGTGTTGGTTCCTTGCCCGACACCAGACGGACAACCCATATGGGTACATCCCGATCTCCTGGAAGATGAAAATTGGGAGATCGTCAAAACAAAGCCGACCGCTCAACAGCGAAGGCAGGCTAAGAAACATCTCCTCAAGCTCAAACGGCAAGAGAAGACCCAGCCAAAACAAGAAGTCCATGAAAAGGCAGAGGCCTCCTCTACCACTTCACTCGGGGCAACAGAAACGTCCCTTCCAGAGACTTCAAAGGCGATAAGAAACTTCACTCTCAGTGATTTCATGCCACCTCAATTCAAAAAAGAAGCCATGCAGGGGGTATCATACTCTTGCAACTCGGTAGTTGGATTCTCCATTGATGGATACGAGTCCAGCGACACCGACGATGGATTCGAGCCCAACTACACCGATGAGTGGGAGGAATCTCTTGAAACAGGAGAATATCTCTCCGATGAAGAATGGGTTCCTGAAACTCACCTTATGCCAGTAATCTGGTATAACCCCTTGCAACCACAAGGATCCTGGTCTAATGATGAAGAAGACCAAGAGGCTGCACAAGAAGATGCTGTTAACCCAGCACCTGTCATTGCTCCAGTGGAAATCAACTATGTTGAGCCACACGGAGAAGACGAAGAAGAGGATCTGGCTCCCATGCCTGATCTTGAAGAATATGCAAGGATCTTGCAGCGTCTCGCTCTAGAACAAGAGCAGGACCACGTCAACGAGATTCCTCACAATCCAGAGCCGGAAGTCCCTGAAGCCCATCAGGTACCTCCTCCCTCAACTCCTGAAAATGGAGAACATTGCTGGATTGACGATCCTCTTACATCCGAGGATGAGTCTGACTCCGAGCAGGCAACATCTTCTATCAGAGCTTCCTGTAATGTAATATATCAGGACTATAGCTCTTCTGAAGCGTCGTCTGATGAGATTACCTACACTCCGACGACGCCTAGCAATGTATCCTCTGGAGCTACCTCGTCTCACGTGACTTTCACAGAGATGACACCCTCTCAGGTTTCTTCTCCTGAGACTGTGACTTCAGGATACACATTCTTCCCGACTCATCATCATGAAGAAAACCCAACTTGGGGTGATGGATGGGTCAACGAAGAAGAAAAACTGCTGGATGCTGTTCAGGACTTGCTCCCGGAAAATGCTCCCTGCAACACAATCACTGAGGATGGCAACTCTGCTGCAGATACATCCCCAGTAGATGAAAAACGACAGCCTCTTGATCCTGAAGACAATCTTCCAAACGAAGATCCTTCTCAAGAAGCTCTCGAAGTTGGTAGAGGCACCCGTTCGGGCCGGGACTACCACAAAAATTACAACCAATCTTCCTTTACTTATGTAAATCCTTCGGGAAAAGATGTTGTAAGCGCCCCCAGTGGCAACAATGATGAACATGCAGGCCCTAAGGAGGCTTTCAAGTATGATTTGGTTGAGCACTTCAAACACATACCTGCACGTCTTCACATCCTAGACTTATTGCGAATGTCTCCACGCACTCGTGATAATCTCATATCAGAATTACAAAAACTGAATGAGGATGTCGACAAACATGCCCCGCAAGTCCTCCAAATTGAAATGGACTACCGGGTCAAAAACTCTGAAACTTCCTCAAAGGGAGAAAAGAAAACTGAGGGATCATGCATCCAATGCCTCTCGGTTCAAAAGGCAGCCAGTGCAACCATCGCCTTCACTAAGGAAGACCTCCTACTTGGCGAAGCAAGGCACAACCGACCCCTGTACTTCACAGGGTACATCAAAGAAATGCCGATACATAGAGTTCAGATCGACCCAGGTTCTGCACTCAACCTTATCTCCACTTCGGCTCTTGAAGAGTTGGGCATCCCACCCAGCAAGCTAAGCCACACATCTGTATCTATCTTTGGATACGATGGGAGCACTCAAAGGCCTATCGGCAAAATCAGGTTCAAATTGCAAATCGGTGATCTTATCTCTGAGGTCACTGTGTATGCAATAAAAACCCCCTCATGCTACAACATCCTTCTCGGACGTCCTTGGATACACGAGAATGGTGTTGTTCCTTCAACTCTACATCAATGCATCAAGTTTGTCGGCGACGACGGCATGGTACATCGAGTCTTTGCGGACAGGAAACCCTTCAAAGGTAAAGAAGTCCACTTCGCAGACTCCCAAATGTATGAAGGAGAAAAAGAAGAAGAGGAAATAGCACCCCCTGCTGAAAATCTCCAGAAAGATAAAGGCAAGGCTCCTCAAAAATCACCGGAAGAAAACAAACCCTCCGGCAAATTAGAAGAGAGTAGTCAATCTCCCTTCGTTATCTCCCTCAAGAATTCAAAACCTTTGGTCATCATGACTAAAGTGAAGAAGGCGAAACAAAAGCCTGGGGGCAAATTTGTTGTTTCTCTCGTGTCTATCATGCAAGACACAGACTCGGACTCAGAGCCAGAAGACGATGCATCGTCAAGCCAAGCTGACACTCAGCAAGTTCAGCCTGCTCTCACTCCGATGGAGACACCTGCTGATGTAGAAGATCCTACGTCTGCTACCTTTGTTTTTCCGGCAACATCACCAAAGCAAAGGCCGATCTTCTTCCATAGATCGGACGCTTCTTCATCAAATTCCATGCTGGAACCTTTCCAAAATGAAGGTATGCCTCAGCTATCTCTATATAGTCCTGTGGCACAAGCAATTATGAAGAAAATGGGCTATGACGCTCAAAACCCAGTCGGTTTGGGAGAAAGACGCGGTATTCTCACGCCATTGGAGCCCGCCTTGACCAACAGCCAGCTGGAAGATTGGAGACTCTACGGTCATGTAGAAAAGTCTTCATATGGGTTAGGGTATGATCCCGACACTCAGCTGAGACAGTTGACACAAAGGTTAAAAGTCGTTTTACCGACCAAGCCTCAACATCTAAAGTCCACGAAGACATCGATCTCCCTGGAAATCTCTTTAAAGAGTTACCTGACAAAGATCCAGGAAGCTCATCCAATTGGTATGATTTCTCTGATGATAAAGAGGAATCGTCCGATAATACAGACTTGTGGCATCCTGACCCAGAAGAACCCTCGTCTCCAAAAGAAATACCAGACTCAACAGGCGATTGGGACTATCTCATAGCAAGCCTTGAGGAGATCACCAATCAAGAAAATCCATGGAAAGGAACAGAGCCTTGGCCTGGTAATGCAGTTGAAACTCCAGAAGGTTTCGTTGAGTTGGAAGCCTCCGAAAATATTGTGGAGGAACCACCTTCGAACCTTCCGACAGAAGATCCTGTTCAAAAGATAAACTTGGGAACACCTGATAACCCACGTCCTGTATTCATAAGCAAGAATATAAAGGATGATGAGTTACCCGAGTATATCGCTTTTCTTCGTGAGTTCGTTGATTGCTTTGCATGGTCCTATGCTGAAATGCCTGGTTTAGACCCCAAAGTAGCAGTCCACAAACTCAATCTTCAAGAAGACGTCAAGCCTGTCAAACAAGGCCAAAGAAGATTCCGTCCAGATGTGATGGATAAAATTGAACAAGAAGTTCAAAAGCTCAAAAACGTCGGCTTCATCCGTGAGGAACAACATCCAGAATGGTTGGCCAACATTGTCCCCGTGACAAAGAAAAATGGGCAGATCAGAGTCTGTATTGACTATAGAGACTTGAATGGCGCTTGCCCTAAAGATGAATTCCCGCTCCCCATACCGGAGGTGATGATTGACAATACCTGCGGATTCGAGCGAATGACATTCATGGATGGCTTCTCTGGTTACAATCAGATAAAGATGCATCCCGAGGATGAAATACACACTTCATTTCGGACTCCATTTGGCGTGTATTGCTACACTGTCATGCCATTTGGTCTTAAAAATGCTGGTGCCACATATCAGAGGGCTATGATGAAAATATTCCAAGATATGCAGCACAAGACGGTCGAATGTTACGTTGATGACCTCGCCGTCAAAAGCAGAAGAAAAGAAGACCATCTCAAAGATCTTCGGGAAGTCTTCCTCCGACTTCGCAAACACAAACTGCGGATGAATCCTCTAAAATGCTTCTTCGGCGTCTCGTCGGGTAAGTTTCTCGGATTCCTTGTTCGGAAAGCTGGAATAGAACTTGACCCCATAAAAGTCAAGGCTATTCTAGAAATGCCCTCTCCAAGAACCTTGAGAGAACTAAAAGGGCTCCAAGGGAGATTGGCCTACATCAGACGGTTCATCTCCAATCTTTCGGGGAAATGCCGTCCATTCTCTCGATTGATGAAAAAGGGTGTAGACTTTGTCTGGGATGCCGACTGTGAAGCCGCATTTCAAGATATCAAGTCATACCTGACCAAACCTCCAGTGTTAGCTGCCCCTGCCACTGGAAAACCATTCATCTTGTACACAAGAGCCCTTGATCACTCTCTGGGTGCTCTGCTTGCACAAGAAAATGATGAAAGAAAAGAAGCTGCTCTATACTACCTCAGCCGCATGCTAGTAGGTACAGAGCATCGCTACTCTCCAGTCGAAAAAGAATGCCTTGCAGTGATGTTCGCCGTACAAAAGCTACGTCACTACTTGCTTTCCAACACAGTCTACCTGGTCTCGAGGATCAGCCTCTTGAAGGTCCTTGTCACAAAGGCAGGTTCTCTCAATGCCCGACTGGCAAAATGGTCCATCCTCTTGTCACAATTTGATATTAGGTATGTGCCACAAAAAGCAATCAAAGGCCAAGCTCTAGCAGATTTCCTCGCAGAGCATCCATTGCCTAAAGATTCACCACTCAGAGATGATCTCCCAGACGAACCTGTCTACAACGTGGAGACTTCCTCACCAAATGCCTCCTGGGACATGTACTTTGACGGTGCAACCAGGACAAATGAAAACAGAAAGCTGATCTCGGGAGTTGGCATCCTCTTTGTTAGCCCCGACAAATGCATGATTCCACACGCTTTCTCGCTACTGGAACCATGTACAAACAATGCAGCTGAATACCAAGCTCTGATCCTAGGATTGGAACTCTCCCTCGAATCTAGTATCACCATGCTGGAAGTCTTTGGAGACTCTCAACTGATCGTCAACCAGATGAATCAGAAATATGAAGTCAGGAAGCCTGATCTGCTGCCTTATTACAACAAGGCACAATCGCTTCTGCAAAAGTTTGACATCTGTCACATCACCCACATTCGTAGAGGTGAAAACATCCGTGCAGATGCCCTGGCAGGACTTGCCGCATCAATGGCGATCCAGGAAGGAAAAAACATGCAAATTACAGTGAATGAGAGAAGGATCCTCCCTCCTCTTAACACACACCAAGCAGTTGCTGAATGCCACCGAGTGGTTGGAAGTCGGATCTCTATCCTTCAAACTTCAATCGGCGACTGGAGGGATCCGTTCATTGATTACACTATGTTCGGAATCCTACCTGAAGATCCTAAAGAACGGGTAAGCATCCAAAGGCGAGCCCCAAACTTTCATTTGGATATCCCTTCAAAAATCCTTTACAGGAAATCCTTCAATGGAGTACTCCTACGCTGCTTGTCACAACAGGAAGCTGAAGAAACACTCAAAGAAGTTCACGCTGGTCTTTGTGGAGCTCATCAGGCTGGTCCCAAGCTCTACGACCAAATCAAAAGGTTGGGTTACTACTGGCCTACCATGGTACCCGACGCAATGCAATTTGCTAAGCGCTGCCAACAATGCCAAGTTCATGGAGACTACATTCACATGCCTCCGGAATGGCTACATCCTACAGCAATCTCATGGCCTTTCGAAGCATGGGGCATGGACATCATAGGTCCTATCTCTCCCCCTTCAAGCAAAGGTCATCGCTTCATCTTCGCCGCAACGGATTATTTCTCCAAGTGGTCAGAAGCATTTGCGTTCAACGAAATGAAGACCTTATCAGTTCTTCAATTCCTACGCACCAACATCATTTGTCGTTTCGGCATACCCAAGAGATTCGTCCATGATAACGGACCACAATTCCGGGATCATCGATTCTACAGGTTTTGCGACAAATACAAAATCCAAAGCTGTCCTTCGACTCCATACAATCCGGCAGCAAACGGATTAGCAGAAGCCTTCAACAAGACACTCTGCAAAATCCTCAAGAAAATGGTCTCTAGTCACAAAAGAGACTGGAGCGATAAACTGTCTGAAGCTTTGTGGGCCTATCGAACCACCGTTCGAGGACCAACCCATAGCACACCATTCTCCTTGGTCTATGGATGCGAAGCTGTCGTGCCCCTAGAGGTACAAATTCCTTCTCTGAGGGTATCTCTACAAAATGACATGACTCAAGAAAGCAATGTCAAATTGCGACTCCATGAGCTGGACAATCTCGACGAGAGACGGCTCGAAGCTCGACAAAGCATTGAACTTTACCAAGCACGCATGGCAGGATCTTTTGACAAAAGGGTCCGGCAACGCGCCTACAAAAAGGGTGACTTGGTTCTTGCGGTAAAAAGACCAATGGTCTTCGCACACAAATCCAAAGGCAAGTTTGAACCAAAATGGGAGGGACCCTACGTCATCGACAAGGTCTTCTCCAACGGCGCATATGCCCTCCTAAACATGGAAGGCGACAGATGTATGCTGCCTATCAACGGCAAGTTCTTGAAGCGGTACTACCCTTGAAGACTTACCCAACTGGGTAAGAGCAATGCCTGTATGGCCAAAACCTGTTCTCAGGTACTCGCTCGTCAAACCCACTCTCTTTAGAATTTTCATATCAAATGTCAAAATTTCTAGAGATTCAAAAACAATGCTTACTTTCATTGTTTCATTGTTCAAAAAAAAAATCCAAGTTTAGGAGCCTCTCCCTGACTTGACCGAAACTTTCGATCCTTGAACCAAAATTCATGGTTTGAAACAAAAATCCGGATTCAGGGATTTCTACCCTAGTCCACCTTACCTTTTACCGCCAAATGGTTCTAGGTCAAAATTTACGACCCTCGTGTCTTTAAACAAAAAAAAAAATGGTTTTTCAAAAATCGTGGGGAAACGACATCAAAGTCAGTACCCGCAAAACAAAAATTTAAAAAAAAAAAAAGCAAGGATGCGACATTCCATCGATACTTGCACCCAAAATCGCAGGGAAGCGACATTTCGTCGATATTTGTAAAATCCAAAAAGCGTGGAGAAGCAACAAACCAGTTGATATCCACAACCCAATTTCGAAAATCGTGGAGAAGCAACAAACCAGTTGATATCCACAACCCAAATTTCAAAGGTTCGAGAAAACCTAAAATCGTGGAGAAGCAACAAACCAGTTGATATCCACAACCCAATTTCAAAAATCATGGAGATGCAACATACCAGTTGCTATCCACAACCCAAAATTACAAATGGTTCGAGAAAACCTCAAATTTCAAAAATCGCGGAGAAACGACATCAAGTCAGTACCCGCAAAACCAAAAGTCTTGGGAAAAGCAGGGAAGCGACGCTTAGTCGATATTTGCACCCCAATTCGCGAGGAAGCGACATTCCATCGATACTTGCAAAACCTAACCCGCGAGGAAGTGACATTCCATCAATACTCGCAAAACCGAATGAGCAAGGAAGCGACATTCCATCGATACTTGCAAGACCATTCAGCGGGGAGGCGACATTTAGTCGATACCTGCATTTTGAAAACCAAAACTCGGCTATAAATGCCAAAATCCGGCTATAAATGCCAAAACAAAAATTTCCGGCTATAAACGCCAAAATCGGCTTTCATGCCAATAAGACAAAACTCGGTTTTCAAAAAACTCGGCTATAAATGCCACACAAAAAAAAAAACCTGACTCTCATGTCAAAACCGGCTATAAATGCCACAAATTGGCTATCAATGCCACCAAACTGGCTGTAAATGCCACAAAATTTCGGCTTCCATGCCAACCCAAATTTTGGCTTTTACGCCATAAAATTTCGGCTTCCATGCCATCTCAAAATCGGCTTTCACGCCACAACCAAAATCAGGGTCCCATACCAAAACAATTATTTGACAAAAGATTTTCACAAAATGACAAAGCTTTTGATCAAATCCCATTTAGCAATTGCTTTCATCACAAAAAGATTTGAGTGAGCGTAGGGAACAACAAAAAAAAAGGTACCAAAAAATACATGTGGTACCAAAGCAAAAAAAAAAATAGAAAGTGTTCACAAGCACTACAAAAAAAAGAAAAGTACCAAAAAAAATACATGTGGTACCAAAGCAAAAAAAAAAAAAATAGAAAGTGTTCACAAGCACTACAAAAAAAAAAGAGAAAAGTACCAAAAAATACATGTGGTACCAAAAAAAAGAAAGTGTCCACAAGCACTACAAAAAAAAGAGTACCAAAAAATACACGTGGTACCAAAAAAAAAAGAAGAATGGTTTCTGCTATAAAAAATCAGGAGCTCAGCCAAAAATGGTCTCCAGCCAAAGCTTCAGCTCCTCAAGCAAACTTTTGGCCTCAGCCGTCAGAGTTTCCAAGGCACGCTTCTTCAGGAACTTGCCATGAGATGCTGGCGAATGCCGTAACCCTTCTTTTACACCGGGAAGCTCTTCCCCAGCAGTTTGCCATCGTTCGTTTTCTAGAGTCCTCCTCTCGAGAACTTGACCGGCATCTGCAACCCTGCGGATCAGAGTACTCTCCCTGTCACGAGCCTCTGTTATAGCAGCCCACTTCGCATCGACTTGTGCCTTCAAATGCTCAAGACGTTTCCTTGCTTCCTCAACTTCCCTATCAAGGACGTTAAGGTCATGCCTCAATCCGATGATGGCTAGCTCTTCCTTGTTCTTCTCCCGAACTAGCTGCTTCTTGCTTTGTGTAGCCTCATTCAGGTCAGACTTAGCCTTATCAGCAGGGTCCAAGAACATCTCCTTGAAGAATTGGTCGTCAGGGAAACCCATGGTCTCAAACCACTTGTCACCCAGTGCAATGATCCTATCAACGATCGCCCTGGCACCTGTGACATCCAGACCAACCTCTTCGGTGTCGGTCAGAATCTCCTGTACATGTGGGATCATGCCAAATCCTGCCTCCAAGTGTCCAGAAAGGAGAGTCTTGACCCAAGAACTCAAAACCCGAGCCAGCACCTTCTTCGCAAATTGAAGAGACGAACTGGATGAAGATTCACCCTTCTCCGCTGATCGGCTGCTCATGTCATGTCCCATTGGAAGAGTAACAAAAGAACTCTTTTCACTTGGAGCCACTGGAGAGGGAATCTCAACACGAGGCATCTCCTCAATCATGTCTGAACTGGTCTCTACCTCCGGATCGACCTCTGGCATCCCTTTCTCTGGTTCTGAAGAAAGCGATGGACTCTCTTCTGTCACTTCAAAACCTGCAAATGAAACACAAAAAGGTATGAATATGATCCTGTTCAAAAAAAAAAAAAAAAAAAAAAATCATCAAGGTCATCACTACAAAGTACCTTCTTCGACGACTGGCGGAACACTCTCTTCCTCCATGAACTCATCAGAAGCATCATCGACATTTGCGTCCATTGATGGTTCAAAGTCATCGGAATCCTGTGGCAAGTCAGCTGACAAGAAAAAATGTTAGCAAATCAAGTCGCAGGCAAAAAAAAAAAAAAAAAAAAAGAGAAAGCGAAAGAAGTTATACCAATTGGAGATTCCGGAGTCATTCCAGAGTCCCTCGGTTCTTCTTCAGATGCCATAACCGGCTCCATCACCGCCTCATCGGTCGGAACCTCAGGCATCGGCAAGTCTTCATCCTCTGCTAAAAAAAAAAAAAAGAAAAAAGCAGCAGCAGGGTGAGAAAACAAATCAGAACATGGAAAGCCCCATGAAAGAAGTAGAAAAAGAAAAAGGAAGAATCATACCTTCACCAATGGTCTCTTCCCCACGACTCCTCTTCTCTGGAGGCTCGTCGACAGCCTCGGCACCTCCTCGTTGATGGTAAGAGGGATTTCCATGTCAGGAGAGTCCTCATGTGGCCCCTCGCTGCGATGATGACTCCTCCTCTTCTTACCTCTACGGGTTCGCTTCCTAGAAGAACCCGCCTCACTATCAGAGTCAGGTTTCTCACTTGACTCCTCACTGGATGGTCTGCTTTCGCCAGTAGACTCCACGGAAGCTCGTTTCTGTGCCGCTTGCATCCAAGCGTCGAGCTCAGCTTCCTCCTGTTCTAGCTGCTCCAAAGCCTCATCAGGTACTTCCCGAGCAGCTTCAGAACCAATGACGCCCTGGTCACCGAGAAAGCCTATCTTGTGCTTCTCTCCAGAAAGGAAGGCCCAAACTTCCTCTCGCCGGACGCCATCCGACTTCCCAATGCCTTTTCCAGAAGACAGCTTTACATCAAGCTCCTTCTTGGAAAGCCCCCGATATGCCAAAAAGCTCTCCGCAAACCACTTCGTGAAGCCGGCAGTTCGGAAAGTCGACAGCTCAGGATAAGAAATCGTGGCAGTAGTGTCTTCAGCACTATAGAAAGCCCATGCATTTCTGCCATCCTGCAAACCCCCAAAACGCTTCACCATACTCGAAGGCGCTCCAACAACGCCTTGAGAGAAGCCCAACTGAAGCGCAAAGCGAGAAGGTACATACGGCTGGATGTCGACGAAAAGATGTCTACGGTACACCATCGTGCCGACTCGTATGCTGAAAAGCCACTCCTTCTCTGCATTGGTCAAAGGGTAATGCCTTCCCGACCCTGCTCTGGTAGAGTCTCGGGAGGCACCAAAATCAAAAGCCTTCTTCCGCAACTCCGGAGAAAGCTTCACTGAAGACTGCCCCATCTCGACGTCCCTGAACCGTCGGATCCTCATGCGGGCAAACAAAAGTGATTCGGATATGGCTTTTCCCTTAGCCAATCGAATCATCAGAGGATCATCATCCTGTGCAGCACCCAGCTGGTGGAAGCCAGGACAGTGGTATACAAACCACGAATAAAAGATATGGGCTGAAAATACCCTATTCATAGGGAGCCCAAGCCGAACCAAGAAAGCAGCAGCCTGCAGTTCGGTACACAGGTAGGAGTAAAGAGCGGGCACCAAAGCAAGCCGCTCTCCAAACGCCATCTGACAAGCCGGAAAAATACAATGCGGCCTGATGTGCGTCCCATCTCCACCAGCAAACACAGCCTCACCTAGCCAATAAGTGAGGTAAAAAGCAAGATCTCTCCGCAGTGCAATGTCAGAATAAAGGGCATCTGTGCTCGCGAAGAAACCCTTCAACTCTTCCTGCATGGCCAAAGTCTTCTTCCTGTCTTCCCGGGTCATGCTATCAGGAGACTCTTTGCTGTCAAAGAAGTTGAAGAATGAAGAGCCATAACTCTTCCAACTGCTGGATCTGACTTTCGAGCCCTCCTTCAAAAAATCATAGAAGGCGACGAGCTGAAAGTATAGGAGCCTGAATTCCTCTGACTGCTCCTCAAGGACGCTGTCAATCGGCATGAACTCCTCGTAGAGTTTGCCAAGGATGGGCAATCCAGTAATAGCACTCAACTCCTTCAGAGAAAAACCAACCTCACCATTCGTGACAATGAAGGTATTGGTCTGAGGGAGGAAAGACTCCAACATAGCCATGAAGGCATCATCGGAAAAAGTCACGGTCTCCCTAAAAGTGCGGATCGCGTCAAAAATCCCGGCTTCCTTCAAAACGGCGCCTCCAATCAGCAAGGTGTGGTCAGTCCATGACTTCCAATCGGAGTCAGCATTGAAACGGCCACGAAGTCGAAAAGGCTTCACCCCAGTACTGCCGTCACCGCTGAAAACGCCAAGGCCCACCGGTCTCAAATCGACCGACGGATAATCAGAGCCCTGGTAGCCGCTGGCTGGCATCAACATGTCCATACGGACAGGTGGCTTCTCCGCATATCCGGAGGGTCCACCAACAAAAACCCCGGTCTTGATCACACTGGCCCTCTTCACCCAGCTCGGAGGATCTTCCCTCTTAGAGCACGTGGAAGCAAGGCTCATGATCGAGATGGTACGATCAAAAGACGACCAGGTAGAAACAGTCTTCTCTTCACCATCTGCTGTGTAAGAGAACTGAAAACATCTCCTTTGGTATGTCAAGTCGTCAGGGACTGCATCTCCAAAGAAGAAGGTAGGCTTGGGTAAAACCCTCAAATCGTCCATAACCCAAGGACGGTTGCTTACCATGATCTTATAGAATTCCTCATTCTTGAGAGCGATCAATCGCTGTCTCATCTCGTCGCGATTGAGGGAATCGCACACTTCCAAGTTCTTCTCAACAAACTGGACCTTCTCCCAGGCCTGCTGAACGGCCACATTGGAAGATCTAGCAGATCGACGAGGTACGCTTGTAGCAGGCTCTTTACCCTTGTTCGCTCTGGAGGAACCACCTGCAAAGGTTGGAAAAGAAAAAGATCGTCATCAAAATGACAGGATTTCGCTAAAAAAAAAAAAAGGGTCACTTTGTCCCACCAAAAATCTAGCGAAATTTTGGCATGACTCCGGGGCAATTCCAAAGAAAAAGGAAATACCCCGACGGAAATAGAAAGTTTGAAGATGGGCTCAACATTGCTGCGGGCTCCGAAACTCCAAACTTTCGAAACCTCAAAATCTCCGCAAAATCAAGAAGGGCTCAACATCGCTGCGAGCTCCAAATTCCCAAATTTGCAAAGATTTTCAGGTATGCTATCACATCATGCTACTCAATTCAATTTACAAAAAGTACATGCATGAACATCTAGATTTGCATAAAAACGCATTATCATGATGAGCAAAAAAAAAAAAAAAAAAAAAAGAAACTTTCTCAAAAAAAAAAGAGGGAGAAAGAAAGAAAAAAAAAGAAGCTTTCTCAAAAAAAAAAAAGAGGGAAAAAAAAAAAGAAGCTTTCTCAAAAAAAAAAAGGGAGAAAGAAAAGAAAAAAAAAAACTTTCTCAAAAAAAAAAAAAAAAAAAAAATCAGGCCACGTGGCCGTACGGACCAGATCCGTACGGATCTGTCCGTACGGCCCACAAAAAAAAAAAAAAAAAGAAGAAAAAACGTGTGAAAAAAAAAAGAAAAAAAAAAAAAAAACAAAAGAAGAAATCACGTGGAGAAGAAGAAGGAAAAAGCTTGAAGATCCTTGAAGAAGAAAAACTCTTGGCCTTGGAGCTCTCTTGAGATTGTTGCAAAAGAAAGCAATAAGAGCAAGAGATCCTACCTCCCTTTGCTTTTATAGGAGAGAGCAAATCAAAGAAGGAAACAAAGAAGAAAGGTAAGTGTTACTAATTAGTAACCTTACCAAAAGAGAAGGAATTAGAAAGATTCTTTCCCAAAAAAGAAAGATGTCTTTGAGAGATTTTCTCCCAAAATCAATCAATGAGAGATTCTCTCCAACAAAATAGGAGATTGGAGATTCTTTCCCAAAAAGAAAGATACCTTGAGATATTCTCTCCCAAATTAAGGGAATATGAGAGATTCTCTCCCATAAAGATATTTTTAGATATTCTCTATCCAAATGAGATATCTTTAGATATTCTTTACAAAAATGGCCCCACATGAGATCTAAGCCATCCTAAAAAGCTTAAGGTCCCATGGGCTAGCCCATATGAGCCAGGTTTGACCACCTAGGCACTAAAAAAAAAAAAAAGGGCTTTTAGTCAGGAAAAAATCCCTCTTACCAAGAGCATACAATAATGGTTCCATGCCGGCGACCATGGACCGGCGACCATGGGCCATGGTCGCAGGGGCCTGCGACCATGGGCCATGGTCCCAGGGGTCTGCGACCCTGGGGGATTTTTCCCCTTCGGAGCCCGTTTTGCGGTCGTTTTGAGGTATTTTTCGTCGCCGTTTTCTTCTGTATTTTTCTTGACATTTCTTCTCATTTATTGGCTTGATTTCCCTGTAGAAAACTTAATGAGAATCCTTGCATTTTTAGAGTGCAAAGTTTCCAATTTTCCGGGAAAGCCGAAGACTTTGTCGCGTAGAGCTGCTGATTTTCCGCCAGAAGCTGAAACTTGGTCAAACGATGTCGGAATGACCTGAAATTTGAGGTGAAGCCTCCTGAGCAATAAATAAAACCAACCATAGGCTTTTGTTTGAGTTTTGAAGCCGTTTGGGGTCCCGTCGATGCTTCACTTGATTTTGCTGCGGGGAAAATGTCGAGCTTTGATATGTGGTCAAACGATGTCCGATTGACCTGAAATTTGACGGGGAGCCTATTGGAGTCATTTCGAGACGTTCCATGGGCTCCGTTTTGGATTTCATGGTCCCGGGTTGCTCCGCCGCCGGTAGGCTTGATTTTCTCTCGGAGCATCGAAACCTGGTCAAACGTTGTCGGAATGACCTGAAATTCGACGTGCAGCCTTTTGGAAGCATGTTGAAGCCACTCATGCACTTGGTTTGATGAGCGAAGGCTTCGGTGGTTCCCGCCGCCGGGAGGCTTGATTTTGCTGCTCGAGCATTGATGGAGGGTCAAACGTTGTCGGTTTGACTTGAAATTTGGCATAGAGCCCTTTTGAGACATGCTGGAGTCATCTGTAGGCTTTGATCGAAGTTTTGACGTCTCCGATGATGTCGCCGCCGGGAGCTCCCGTTTAGCTGTCGGAGAAGTGAAGTTAGGCCAAATGTTGTCGAAATGGCCCGAAACTTCATGTGTACTCTTCTCTTGGCTATCTTGAAGGATCTTGCAGTTTTTGTTTGATTCTGACAAGATTTGAATTTTTGGAGAAATTGCATTGCCTATTTATGGCAGGTTGCGACTTCATGCAGCTTTCTTGATGTTGAAGAGGCAAAGTGACATTTTTGGTGTCAACAGGGACCACATTCATTCTTCCATTTTGTTTGCTCCTAACTCTCAACAGCTTGCAAACCATCATTTCACAGGAAATAAAACTATGTTCTTCGAACTTATTTGGACTTCCTGTTCCTTATTATTATGATTATTATAGTTTTAAAGTTTGTGATTTCTCATCTTTGTTCTTTTTTGGTTTTCAGGCTCTACATGGGTAATGGTCATGCGATCTTTTCTTGAGTATTGTATATGGGGTGGGACAACCTACCCTGGACCATTTTGATTTATAAAACAAACTTTATCTCTTTGCCAGAAGGCTGCTACTTCCATAGTATCATCTGCAACTTAGAAAAAAATTCCAGAACTCCACAGTGAGCCATGACCTACACTATATTTATCACGCCCCCAAACGCAAAACCAGGGTTATGAGTGAGACTAGGACCAATTAAAAAAACCTTTTCCGACATTAATCAAATCCACTTGGCCCCAATTATGTCCCATATGGGTCGAAGATCGTAGTGAGGTATAAAGATTTTCTCGGATACATATAGCAAATATCGGAAGCTTCATAAAGACAAATGGTATCTTAAGATGTATAGTTAAGAGCAAATAATGAAATGCATTAACTAAGTTCAAGTTTAAGACAGTTAACAAAAGTATTAATTACAAAAGAAGGCCACACTAAAAATTGGGCTTAATCAAGAGATACAGGAAACCAAAAGATGAAACTAATCCAGTTATGCGTGAGGGCTCTCGAGTACGGGGTCGATATGGCTATACAACGCCATTCGTACTATAGTCTAGGAATTCATCAGACTGATCTGTCTGAATTGTCTTTGTCGCTTCCTCCTCCTCGGGTAGAAAGGCTCAGTTCCTATACACCAAGAGTAGTAACATCAAACACAAAGGTCGGCAAGCAAGTACATATAAAAATCATCAAGATATGCAGTACGAGATAGAGTAACAATAAACAAGATCATAAGAATGCATAGCATCAGAATCATAAACAAGCTAACATAAACATCTAACAAGATAGGCGGTTCACATAAGAATGGAAGCTTCCAGGAGTTCCCCCAGGTTCTTTGATTTATTGCCGATGATCATGGAGCGGATTTTAGCTCTCATGTTGTTTCGGCAGATGTCGACTAGCGACGCTTTTGGCAGTACATCTGAGCATTTGTACGCCATTGCTTTCCACTTGTGAATGAAGTCATAAGTTGACTCATTCTCTCCCTGTTTTAGGCTGCAGAGCTGAGCCATAGTAACAGGATGATCCTCACCTTGGAAGTGGGTCAGGAAGCCTGTCTCCAGCATAGCCCAGTTCTGAATGGAGTTCTCCGGAAGAGTGGAGTACCAATCGAAGGCCGTACCTTTTAGGGTACTTGCAAAGAGGCGAATCTTGAGTGCATCTTGATCCGCGATAGCTCCCGTCAAGATCTTGAAGTGGATGACGTGCTGTCTGGCTGATCCTTTCCCCGTATATGTTTGGAGAGTAGGATGCTTGAATTTTGTGGGGAACGGGACCGAGTCCATCCATAAAGGATATGGTGGCTTGATCCCATGCTCTTTGAGTATATCCTCTTCTTTAGCTTTGGCGAGGATACTGTCTACGTCCTTTTTGGTGAGGGCGCGTGACTCATTTTCTTCTCCATTTCCCTCGTTATTGCTATGATTTGGAGGAGGCTCATCGTTCACCTGATTTTGGACGACAAGGAGAAGGTTTTCCATCAGAGTTTCAATCCTCTGCTGGCCTTGTTCCAACTGCTGGATGCGTGCGAGCGCATCATCTCGAGGTGGATTCTGAGGTGGCGGCTCAGAACTTGTAGCCAAGACGTTCATCCCTCGGGATTCGAACGAAGAAATCGTCCTGGTGACCGAGCTGGGGCTCATTCTTTTTTATGAAGAGCTTGATGAAGGATTACTCTCCCGTCCTTGGCTGGAAGGGGCAGGAGATTCTTCGGGATGTCTTTGTGTCCTGGTGATGCTACGGGTCACCGGACGTCGGACATGGATTTTTTATGCTGACCTTTGGCGTCTTCTGGTTTTTCCAACCATATGGACGGCAACAACTTGGTCGGGTCTTTCTTTTTCGACCCATTTGCGGGAGACTTGAAGTGTAGGAGGCTGGGTCCTTTGCTTCTCTAGTCTCTTTTGTCGATATGACGCACGGCGGCGTGCTCGACGAGCGATTTGAGCTTTGGTCAGCTCCAGCTGGGCTCTGACGATGAAGGATGTGCTCCCTCGGGCGCAGCAGCCGAGCTTGTCTTCTTTGTGGTTGGGCAAGGACAGGATGCGGACCCGGTCCTTTGCCTGTTGCAGCGAAGCTTTGAATTTTTCAAGTTCGGCCCCTGTAGAGATAAAGGGTCGAACCGAAGGAGTGTAGGCCTTAGCAGGTGCTTGTAGAGGCCTGGTGATGCGTGATCTGATTCTGGGCTTGTGGGAGCAAGCCGGTTCATGCTGGGTTGACTTGGGAGTCAGGTTGGAGATGGGTCTCTCCTCTTTCATGTAGGCAAGAGGGTAGAACTGGTTCTCCTTGAGTGGGGCCAGGTATGCTGGCTTGGTGGAAATTTGAGACCTTCTTTGTTTTGGGGAAGGTCTTGGAGACCAAGTCTTGGGATAGACCTAGTTGTTTGTGGGTCGAGGCTTCGCGGGGGTGCCGCGGGCTTCAGGCTTTTGGGCGCTCGCCTTTGGTGTCACGGGAGTGACACGTTGAGAGGCGATCTTCTGCCTTTTGGCAGGCGCAGTTTGTTCTTCGGGAAGTGGGAATGGTCCCAGTGTCCCGAAGACGATGGTCCGGGGAGTCGAGGTCGACCCGGAGTTCAGAGAGTTGCCGAGGGAGTTGACGCTTCGGCAGCTGGCGGGGCGCTTATGGGTGCGCGCGCTTTGCTTCTGTTGAAGCATGAGCTGGTGCTTGTTCTCATCGAAGATAATGGTTAAGGCTGCCATTGTTAGTTTCGAAAAAGTTCTGAAACAAGACCACATCCATTAGTAATCACAAAAATATAATGATCATAAATGGGAATTCCTATGGTTGTCTTTTCAAATCGCTTAAGGGATATGACCCAAGCGACATGAAGAAGGCAAAAAGCCATAGATGGTACAATTGTTCTGACAGCAAGTATGGTGAGCCCAGAATGAGCGTTCCAGTGACTGCTAGAAGCAATTGTAAACCTAAATTCGACTTATCGAGAAGCAGGGCTTGCTCGAGATAAGAAGAATTAGAGGTAGGAGTTACAAATGTGCCGGTCACAGATACAGTAGACCCTGAAAGGGCGTACCAGTACTGCTATGCACAAATGTTGGAGATCGCATCCATGAGATGGGATTCTTTGTTTTGAAATGTCAGAAATGGATACGTCAAGGAGAGCAGGTGGCATTCCGATTCAAATACGGGCTCAACGATTTCCGCGAGCGCCAGTACTCAGAAGGGAAGAGACCACAATTTCTCGAATCTGAATCCAAAAGTGACGAGTTTTTGGAGATTTTTTTTTTGAAATGATTTTTATTTTTATTTTTTTTATTTTTTATTTTTTTTTAAATATTTTATTTATTTATTTATTATTTTTTATTTTTTTATTTTTTGAAAATTTTTGTTTTTTTTTTTTTTTTTTTGAAGATTTTTTTTTTGAAAATCTTTTTTTTTTATTTTTATTTTTTTTTAATTTTTTAAGATTTAAAGACGAGAGAGTACACATAGGCCTCCTAACCCGGTCTTATGAAACCTCAATTGATAGAATTGCCCCCAGGTAAGGGTAGGATTACTTAATGAACCCGTTTGGAGGACCCTTGCCTAGAACAGTCAAGCTGTCTCCACACTCTGGACAAGGCTTTTCTTGAATCAATCGTGATCAAAGAACTCAATTGGTTTAACCTTAGTGGTCTATGTCCCTTTTTTTATAAAAATCCCAAATAGACTCATCGAAGAGAAACGATGGCCCAAAACCTTAGTCGAACGGGCTCAACATTTCTGCAAGCACCAAAGAACGATAGGATAGGAACAAAGTTTCTCAATTTTGAATCCAAACTAAGAAAACTAATTTTTTTTATTTTATTTTTTTTTTAATATTTTTTTTTTTTGAAATCTCTAATGAACTCATCGAAGAGAAACGATGGTCCAAAACCTTAGTCGAACGGGCTCAACATTTCTGCAAGCACCAAAGAACGATAGGATAGGATCTAGGTTTCTCAATTTTGAATCCAAACTAAGAAAACTGATTTTTTTTTTATTTTTTTTTGAAATCTCTAATGAACTCATCGAAGAGAAACGATGGCCCAAAACCTTAGTCGAACGGGCTCAACATTTCTGCAAGCACCAAAGAACGATAGGATAGGATCAAGGTTTCTCAATTTTGAATCCAAACTAAGAAATATGATTTTTTTTTTTTTTTTTTGAAATCTCTAATGAACTCATCGAAGAGAAACGATGGCCCAAAACCTTAGTCGAACGGGCTCAACATTTCTGCAAGCACCAAAGAACGATAGGATAGGATCAAGGTTTCTCAATTTTGAATTCAAACTAAGAAAGCTGATTTTTTTTTTTTTTTGAAATCTCTAATGAACTCATCGAAGAGAAACGATGGTCCAAAACCTTAGTCGAACGGGCTCAACATTTCTGCAAGCACCAAAGAACGATAGGATAGGATCAAGGTTTCTCAATTTTGAATCCAAACTAAGAAAACTGATTTTTTTTTTATTTTTTTTTTTGAAATCTCTAATGAACTCATCGAAGAGAAACGATGGTCCAAAACCTTAGTCGAACGGGCTCAACATTTCTGCAAGCACCAAAGAACGATAGGATAGGATCAAAGTTTCTCAATTTTGAATTCAAACTAAGAAAAACAATTTTTTTTTTTTTTAAAGAGAAAGAATGGAAACAAACTTAAAGAAGTAGAAATTTCCAAAAAATCCCATCTCATTTTTTTGGGTGCAAAATCCAACATAGGCCACCAGCTAGAAAGTAGCCAAGGAATCTGGAGAAGAAGTATAAGCATAGAGCAAAAATATGGTATGCAAATATTTCATTTCCAAGCACCGTGTTCTCAAATGAACGGGTCCCACCGGGTGTGCCAGCTTGATGGAACGCGCTCCGAGGCGCCGTGGGGGCGGCTACCGGGGTCGGCGGAACGTGGGAGTCCGTCGGGTCCGGCCCTTTCGCGCCCTGGCGGGCCCTGAAGCGTGCATCAAGATTTCTTTTATGTGGGTGTGCCAGATTTTCTATTTTACTTGGAATTGCAAGTGGTAATCCGGAGATCAACCTTCGCAAGTAAAAAGGAAATCAACTTCTTTCAAGTTTTCCATTGCACAAATATTTAAGAAAAGAGACATTTTCTTGGTTTGCCGTGAAAGGCGATTTTGTTTGGCATTTATAGCCGATTTTGGCGTTTATAGCCGATTTACAATTCTTATCAATAATGAAAGACAAGATTTGTGATTTTTGTCTCTTTTAGAAAAATACAAACTACAATGAAAAGCAAGAAAAGGAAGATCTAACTTTTCAGGAGATTGTGGGGGACTCGTTCAGATTGACGGTCGCAAGCCATGTATGGGCTTCGCCATCATCCATGCAGATGAGAACAGAAGATGCTCTTGATTCGCTTGGCTTGGCTAAAACCTCAGGTTTTTAGAGGACAAAGACCAAGAGAAGGTCCTATGTCCAATAAAAAGCTAAGTAGACGGGCTGAAAAGCCACGTCTAAGCCATTGGAGGCAGCAGGAGAAGGCAAGGACCTTGGGGGGGGGTGCCCCCCCAAGGGACTTTTGTCACCTTGTAGTGGTGGCCGGTGCAGAACTTCAGCAGAGTTTTTCTCTCTTTTTCTTTCTCTCAGATCTCTTTCTGATCTTTTTTTCTGATCCTCTGATTTTCTCCTCTTTTTTCTGATCTTCTTTCGATCTCCATTTCAATGGAATGCTCTCCTATTTATAGGCCTTTGGTAGCCATTTAGGAGGGTTTATGAGCCTTAATGGCTTTAATGGGAGGAGTTACAAGATTTATTTCTTGATTTTGTAACTCCTTTTTCCTTGAATCTGATTGGCCGATGGAGATCCTTAATTACCATAATGGGAGGAGTTTCATGGTTTAAATGCCATGAATCAATTGAATTGTAACTCCCAAATGCTTGCTTCTGATTGGGCCGTCCAAAGAAATGAATTAATGACTGCAATAAAGCTAGTCAATTAACCACATTAATTGGTCGCCGAGCAGTCGAAGAGTCGCGGGCCATGCCGTGTCTTCTGGAATTCTTCTGGCGATGATCATCGATGGATCTACATGCTGATCGACATCGGATGAACATGTAACTTCAGACATTGATAGCTAAGAGTGGGCCGGTGACATCTGTCTTGTCGATTTCACGATCGGTCGGACAGAAAGTGCACTTTCTTGGTCGACCGGTTGGCGATCTTGGAGCGATCAATGATGATTTTATGCTTTTGACGGCGGATCCGAGATGTCGTCGGATATGAGTCAATTTAGAGCACTAAAAATCACATTTTCAGGAAACCACAGGGGCCAAAGTGCGCGAAACGCGAAAAAAGACGGAAAAAACGGGTCACCGGCGGAAAATCCGGTGACCCGGACCTCCATGGTCGCCGGCGACCATGGGCCATGGTCGCAGGGGCCGGCGACCATGGGCCATGGTCGCAGGGGTCTGCGACCCTGGGGGATTTTTCCCCTTCAGAGCCCGTTTTGCGGTCGTTTTGAGGTCTTTTTCGTCGCCGTTTTCTTCTGTATTTTTCTTGACATTTCTTCTCATTTATTGGCTTGATTTTCCTGTAGAAAACTTAATGAGAATCCTTGCATTTTTAGAGTGCAAAGTTTCCAATTTTCCGGGAAAGCCGAAGACTTTGTCGCGTAGAGCTGCTGATTTTCCGCCAGAAGCTGAAACTTGGTCAAACGATGTCGGAATGACCTGAAATTTGAGGTGAAGCCTCCTGAGCAATAAATAAGACCAACCATAGGCTTTTGTTTGAGTTTTGACGCCGTTTGGGGTCCCGTCGATGCTTCACTTGATTTTGCTGCGGGGAAAATGCCGAGCTTTGATATGTGGTCAAACGATGTCCGATTGACCTGAAATTTGACGGGGAGCCTATTGGAGTCATTTTGAGACGTTCCATGGGCTCCGTTTTGGAAGTCATGGTCCCGGGTTGCTCCGCCGCCGGTAGGCTTGATTTTCTCTCGGAGCATCGAAACCTGGTCAAACGTTGTCAGAATGACCTGAAATTTGACGTGCAGCCTTTTGGAAGCATGTTGAAGCCACTCATGCACTTGGTTTGATGAGCGAAGGCTTCGGTGGTTCCCGCCGCCGGGAGGCTTGATTTTGCTGCTCGAGCATTGATGGAGGGTCAAACGTTGTCGGTTTGACTTGAAATTTGGCATAGAGCCCTTTTGAGACATGCTGGAGTCATCTGTAGGCTTTGATCGAAGTTTTGACGTCTCCGATGATGTCACCGCCGGGAGCTCCCGTTTAGCTGTCGGAGAAGTGAAGTTAGGCCAAATGTTGTCGAAATGGCCCGAAACTTCATGTGTACTCTTCTCTTGGCTATCTTGAAGGATCTTGCAGTTTTTGTTTGATTCTGACAAGATTTGAATTTTTGGAGAAATTGCATTGCCTATTTATGGCAGGTTGCGACTCCATGCAGCTTTCTTGATGTTGAAGAGGCAAAGTGACATTTTTGGTGTCAACAAATGCCCCCTCGAGGTACAGCGACGAATTGCTTGACTTTTGTAGTCGATGTGCCTCGAAGAGATTTTTGAAGGAGAGCTTGTGTCTTGACCAAGAGTCTTTGAGCAATCTTTCCTTTGGTATAGTAGCCTTTGAGCTTCCAGGGGAATTTTATGGTAGTGAAAGGAATCACACACCATCTCGAGGCAAAGTTTTGAAGATGACATCAGGGATGTGGATTTGGGTTTCTGTTTTTGATCTTGTGACCTAACCAGCTATATATGGCAGGTTAGGGGGTCGGGTTTTGGTTTTGACCTTGTGACCCAACAAGCTGTATGTGGCAAGTTGGGGGATCATGATTTGGTTTTTGGTTTTGGTCTTGTGACCTAACAAGCTGTATGTGGCAAGTTAGGGGACCAGGATTTGGTTTTTGGTCACTCTTTGGGACTGTGTGGGTCCATTGGAGTGGTTTGGATTTTTTTGTGGAATGTCAATTTCAAGATTTTGGCTCAATTTGGTATATGAGGCTGGATGGTTTGATTTTTGGAAGCTCATGGGGCTTGGGATTTTTTTGTATGGTTCAATCAACTCAGAAGAGGCATGGAACCATTTTTGTATGCTCTTGGTAAGAGGGATTTTTTCTGACTAAAAGCCCATTTTTTTTTTTTTTTTTTAGTGCCTAGGTGGTCAAACCTGGCTCATATGGGCTAACCCATGGGACCTTAAGCTTTTTAGGATGGCTTAGATCTCATGTGGGGCCATTTTTGTAAAGAATATCTAAAGATATCTCATTTGGATAGAGAATATCTAAAAATAGCTTTATTTGAGAGAATCTCTCATATTCCCTTAATTTGGGAGAGAATATCTCAAGGTATCTTTCTTTTTGGGAAAGAATCTTCAATATCCTATTTTGTTGGAGAGAATCTCTCATTGATTGATTTTGGGAGAAAATCTCTCAAAGACATCTTTCTTTTTGGGAAAGAATCTTTCTAATTCCTTCTCTTTTGGTAAGGTTACTAATTAGTAACACTTACCTTTCTTCTTTGTTTCCTTCTTTGATTTGCTCTCTCCTATAAAAGCAAAGGAAGGTAGGATCTCTTGCTCTTATTGCTTTCTTTTGCAACAATCTCAAGAGAGCTCCAAGACCAAGAGTTCTTCTTCTTCAAGGATCTTCAAGCTTTTTCCTTCTTCTTCTCCATCAATGGCTTCAAGTAAGTTTTCTCTCTTTTTCTTTCAAGAAAACTCCATGTAGAGAATAGGATGGTAAAAAAGTGTCTTCTCTTTTTTTTTTTTTTTTTTTCTTTCTTCTTTTTTTTTCTTTTTTTTTTCTTTCTATTCTTCTTCCTTTTTTTTTTCCACGTGATTTCTGTTTTTTTTTTTCACGTGTGTCTCTTTTCTCTTTTTTTTTTTTTTTGCCTGCGACTTGATTTGCTAACATTTTTCTTGTCAGCTGACTTGCCACAGGATTCCGATGACTTTGAACCATCAATGGACGCAAATGTTGATGATGCTTCTAATGAGTTCATGGAGGAAGAGAGTGTTCCGCCAGTCGTCGAAGAAGGTACTTTGTAGTGATGACCCTGATGATTTTTTTTTGAACAGGATCATATTCATACCTTTTTGTGTTTCATTTGCAGGTTTTGAAGTGACAGAAGAGAGTCCATCGCCTCCTTCAGAACCAGAGCAAGGGATGCCAGAGGTCGATCCGGAGGTAGAGACTCCTACAACCAGTTCTGACGCGATAGAGAAGATACCTCGTGCTGAGATTCCTTCTCCAGTGGCTCCAAGTGGAAAGAGTTCTTTTGTTACTCTTCCAATGGGACATGACATGAGCAGCCGATCAGCGGAGAAGGGTGAATCTTCATCCAGTTCGTCTCTTTAATTTGCGAAGAAGGTGCTGGCTCGGGTTTTGAGTTCTTGGGTCAAGACTCTCCTTTCTGGACACTTGGAGGCAGGATTTGGCATGATCCTACATGTACAGGAGATTCTGACCGACACCGAAGAGGTTGGTCTGGATGTCACAGGTGCCAGGGCGATCGTTGATAGGATCATTGCACTGGGTGACAAGTGGTTTGAGACCATGGGTTTCCCTGACGACCAATTCTTCAAGGAGATGTTCTTGGACCCTGCTGATAAGGCTAAGTCTGACCTGAATGAGGCTACACAAAGCAAGAAGCAGCTAGTTCGGGAGAAGAACAAGGAAGAGCTAGCCATCATCGGATTGAGGCATGACCTTAACGTCCTTGATAGGGAAGTTGAGGAGGCAAGGAAACGTCTTGAGCATTTGAAGGCACAAGTCGATGCGAAGTGGGCTGCTATAACAGAGGCTCGTGACAGGGAGAGTACTCTGATCCGCAGGGTTGCAGATGCCGGTCAAGTTCTCGAGAGGAGGACTCTAGAAAACGAACGATGGCAAACTGCTGGGGAAGAGCTTCCCGGTGTAAAAGAAGGGTTACGGCATTCGCCAGCATCTCATGGCAAGTTCCTGAAGAAGCGTGCCTTGGAAACTCTGACGGCTGAGGCCAAAAGTTTGCTTGAGGAGCTGAAGCTTTGGCTGGAGACCATTTTTGGCTGAGCTCCTGATTTTTTATAGCAGAAACCATTCTTCTTTTTTTTTTTGGTACCACATGTATTTTTTGGTACTCTTTTTTTGTAGTGCTTGTGGACACTTTCTTTTTTTTTTTGGTACCACATGTATTTTTTTTGGTACTTTTCTTTTTTTTGTAGTGCTTGTGAACACTTTCTATTTTTTTTTTTTTTTTTTTGCTTTGGTACCACATGTATTTTTTGGTACCTTTTTTTTTGTTGTTCCCTACGCTCACTCAAATCTTTTTGTGATGAAAGCAATTGCTAAATGGGATTTGATCAAAAGCTTTGTCATTTTGTGAAAATCTTTTGTCAAATAATTGTTTTGGTATGGGACCCTGATTTTGGTTGTGGCGTGAAAGCCGATTTTGAGATGGCATGGAAGCCGAAATTTTATGGCGTAAAAGCCAAAATTTGGGTTGGCATGGAAGCCGAAATTTTGTGGCATTTACAGCCAGTTTGGTGGCATTGATAGCCAATTTGTGGCATTTATAGCCGGTTTTGACATGAGAGTCAGGTTTTTTTTTTTGTGTGGCATTTATAGCCGAGTTTTTCTGAAAACCGAGTTTTGTTTTATTGGCATGAAAGCCGATTTTGGCGTTTATAGCCGGAAATTTTTGTTTTGGCATTTATAGCCGGATTTTGGCATTTATAGCCGAGTTTTGGTTTTCAAAATGCAGGTATCGACTAAATGTCGCCTCCCCGCTGAATGGTCTTGCAAGTATCGATGGAATGTCGCTTCCTTGCTCATTCGGTTTTGCGAGTATTGATGGAATTCACTTCCTCGCGGGTTAGGTTTTGCAAGTATCGATGGAATGTCGCTTCCTCGCGAATTGGGGTGCAAATATCGACTAAGCGTCGCTTCCCTGCTTTTCCCAAGACTTTTGGTTTTGCGGGTACTGACTTGATGTCGTTTCTCCGTGATTTTTGAAATTTGAGGTTTTCTCGAACCATTTGTAATTTTGGGTTGTGGATAGCAACTGGTATGTTGCATCTCCATGATTTTTGAAATTGGGTTGTGGATATCAACTGGTTTGTTGCTTCTCCACGGTTTTTGGATTTTGCAAGTATCGACGGAATGTCGCTTCCCTGCGATTTTGGGTGCAAGTATCGATGGAATGTCGCATCCTTGCTTTTTTTCAAAATTTTTGTTTTGCGGGTACTGACTTTGATGTCGTTTCCCCACGATTTTTGAAAAACCATTTTTTTTGTTTAAAGACACGAGGGTCGTAAATTTTGACCTAGAACCATTTGGCGGTAAAAGGTAAGGTGGACTAGGGTAGAAATCCCTGAATCCGGATTTTTGTTTCAAACCATGAATTTTGGTTCCAGGATCGAAAGTTTTGGTCAAGTCAGGGAGAGGCTCCTAAACTTGGATTTTTTTTGAACAATGAAACAATGAAAGTAAGCATTGTTTTTGAATCTCTAGAAATTTTGACATTTGATATGAAAATTCTAAAGAGAGTGGGTTTGACGAGCGAGTACCTGAGAACAGGTTTTGGCCATACAGGCATTGCTCTTACCCAGTTGGGTAAGTCTTCAAGGGTAGTACCGCTTCAAGAACTTGCCGTTGATAGGCAGCATACATCTGTCGCCTTCCATGTTTAGGAGGGCATATGCGCCGTTGGAGAAGACTTTGTCGATGACGTAGGGTCCCTCCCATTTTGGTTCAAACTTGCCTTTTGATTTGTGTGCGAAGACCATTGGTCTTTTTACCGCAAGAACCAAGTCACCCTTTTTGTAGGCGCGTTGCCGGACCCTTTTGTCAAAAGATCCTGCCATGCGTGCTTGGTAAAGTTCAATGCTTTGTCGAGCTTCGAGCCGTCTCTCGTCGAGATTGTCCAGCTCATGGAGTCTCAATTTGACATTGCTTTCTTGAGTCATGTCATCTTGTAGAGATACCCTCAGAGAAGGAATTTGTACCTCTAGGGGCACGACAGCTTCGCATCCATAGACCAAGGAGAATGGTGTGCTATGGGTTGGTCCTCGAACGGTGGTTCGATAGGCCCACAAAGCTTCAGACAGTTTATCGCTCCAGTCTCTTTTGTGACTAGAGACCATTTTCTTGAGGATTTTGCAGAGTGTCTTGTTGAAGGCTTCTGCCAATCCGTTTGCTGCCGGATTGTATGGAGTCGAAGGACAGCTTTGGATTTTGTATTTGTCGCAAAACCTGTAGAATCGATGATCCCAGAATTGTGGTCCGTTATCATGGACGAATCTCTTGGGTATGCCGAAACGACAAATGATGTTGGTACGTAGGAATTGAAGAACTGATGAGGTCTTCATTTCGTTGAACGCAAATGCTTCTGACCACTTGGAGAAATAATCCGTTGCGGCGAAGATGAAGCGATGACCTTTGCTTGAAGGGGGGGAGATAGGACCTATGATGTCCATGCCCCATGCTTCAAAAGGCCATGAGATTGCTGTAGGATGCAGCCATTCCGGAGGCATGTGAATGTAATCTCCGTGAACTTGGCCTAGCTGGCAGCGTTTGGCAAATTGTATTGCATCAGCAACCATGGTAGGCCAATAGTAACCTAACCTTTTTATCTGATCATAGAGCTTAGGACCTGCCTGATGGGCTCCACAAAGACCAGCATGAACTTCTTTAAGTGTTTCTTCGGCCTCTTGTTGTGACAAGCAGCGTAGAAGTACTCCGTTGAAGGATTTCCTGTAAAGGATCTTTGAAGGGATATCCAAATGAAAGTTTGGGGCTTGCCTTTGAATGCTTACCCGTTCTTTTGGATCTTCAGGTAGGATTCCGAACATAGTGTAATCAATGAACGGATCCCTCCAGTCGCCGATTGAAGGTTGAAGGATAGAGATCCGACTTCCAACCACTCGGTGGCATTCGGCAACTGCTTGGTGTGTGTTAAGAGAGGGAGGATCCTTCTCTCGCACACTGTAATTTGCATGTTTTCCCCTTCCTGGATCGCCATTGATGCGGCAAGTCCGGCCAGGGCATCTGCACGGATATTTTCACCTCTACGAATGTGGGTGATGTTGCAGATGTCAAACTTTTGCAGAAGCGATTGTGCCTTGTTGTAATAAGGCAGCAGATCGGGCTTCCTGACTTCATATTTCTGATTCATCTGGTTGACGATCAGTTGAGAGTCTCCAAAGACTTCCAGCATAGCGATACCGGATTCGATGGCGAGTTCCAATCCTAGGATCAGAGCTTGGTATTCAGCTGCATTGTTTGTGCATGGTTCCAATAGCGAGAAAGCATGTGGAATCATGTATTTGTCGGGGCTAACAAAGAGGATGCCAACTCCCGAGATCAGCTTTCTGTTTTCATTTGTCCTGTTTGCACCGTCAAAGTACATGTCCCAGGAGGCATTTGGTGAGGAAGTCTCCACGTTGTAGACAGGTTCGTCTGGGAGATCATCTCTGAGTGGTGAATCTTTAGGCAATGGATGCTCTGCGAGGAAATCTGCTAGAGCTTGGCCTTTGATTGCTTTTTGTGGCACATACCTAATATCAAATTGTGACAAGAGGATGGACCATTTTGCCAGTCGGGCATTAAGAGAACCTGCCTTTGTGACAAGGACCTTCAAGAGGTTGATCCTTGAGACGAGGTAGACTGTGTTGGAAAGCAAGTAGTGACGTAGCTTTTGTACGGCGAACATCACTGCAAGGCATTCTTTTTCGACTGGAGAGTAGCGATGCTCTGCACCTACTAGCATGCGGCTGAGGTAGTATAGAGCAGCTTCTTTTCCCTCACCATTCTCTTGTGCCAGCAGAGCGCCTACAGAATGATCAAGAGCTCTTGTGTACAAGATGAATGGTTTTCCAGTGGCAGGGGCAGCTAACACTGGAGGTTTGGTCAGGTATGACTTGATATCTTGAAATGCGGCTTCGCAGTCGGCATCCCAGACAAAGTCTACACCTTTTTTCATCAATCGAGAGAATGGACGGCATTTCCCCGAAAGATTGGAGATGAACCGTCTGATGTAGGCCAATCTCCCTTGGAGCCCTTTTAGTTCTCTCAAGGTTCTTGGAGAGGGCATTTCTAGAATAGCCTTGACTTTTATGGGGTCAAGTTCTATTCCAGCTTTCCGAACAAGGAATCCGAGAAACTTACCCGACGAGACGCCGAAGAAGCATTTTAGAGGATTCATCCGCAGTTTGTGTTTGCGGAGTCGGAGGAAGACTTCCCGAAGATCTTTGAGATGGTCTTCTTTTCTTCTGCTTTTGACGGCAAGGTCATCAACGTAACATTCGACCGTCTTGTGCTGCATATCTTGGAATATTTTCATCATAGCCCTCTGATATGTGGCACCAGCATTTTTCAGACCAAATGGCATGACAGTGTAGCAATACACGCCAAATGGAGTCCGAAATGAAGTGTGTTTTTCATCCTCGGGATGCATCTTTATCTGATTGTAACCAGAGAAGCCATCCATGAATGTCATTCGCTCGAATCCGCAGGTATTGTCAATCATCACCTCCGGTATGGGGAGCGGGAATTCATCTTTAGGGCAAGCGCCATTCAAGTCTCTATAGTCAATACAGACTCTGATCTGCCCATTTTTCTTTGTCACGGGGACAATGTTGGCCAACCATTCCGGATGTTGTTCCTCACGGATGAAGCCAACGCTTTTGAGTTTTTGAACTTCTTGTTCAATTTTATCCATCACATCTGGACGGAATCTTCTTTGGCCTTGTTTGACAGGCTTGATTTCTTCTTGAAGATTGAGTTTGTGGACTGCTATTTTGGGGTCTAAACCAGGCATTTCAGCGTAGGACCATGCAAAGCAATCAACGAACTCACGAAGAAAAGCGATATACTCGGGTAACTCATCATCCTTTATATTCTTGCTTATGAATACAGGACGTGGGTTATCAGGTGTTCCCAAGTTTATCTTTTGAACAGGATCTTCTGTCGGAAGGTTCGAAGGTGGTTCCTCCACAATATTTTCGGAGGCTTCCAACTCAACGAAACCTTCTGGAGTTTCAACTGCATTACCAGGCCAAGGCTCTGTTCCTTTCCATGGATTTTCTTGATTGGTGATCTCCTCAAGGCTTGCTATGAGATAGTCCCAATCGCCTGTTGAGTCTGGTATTTCTTTTGGAGACGAGGGTTCTTCTGGGTCAGGATGCCACAAGTCTGTATTATCGGACGATTCCTCTTTATCATCAGAGAAATCATACCAATTGGATGAGCTTCCTGGATCTTTGTCAGGTAACTCTTTAAAGAGATTTCCAGGGAGATCGATGTCTTTAGATGTTGAGGCTTGGTCGGTAAAACGACTTTTAAGCCTTTGTGTCAACTGTCTCAGAGGAGTATCAGGATCATACCCTAACCCATATGAAGACTTTTCTACATGACCGTAGAGTCTCCAATCTTCCAGCTGGCTTTTGGTCAAGGCGGGCTCCAATGGCGTGAGAATACCGCGTCTTTCTCCCAAACCGACTGGGTTTTGAGCGTCAAAGCCCATTTTCTTCATAATTGCTTGTGCCACAGGACTATATAGAGATAGCTGAGGCATACCTTCATTTTGAAAAGGTTCCAGCATGGAGTTTGATGAAGAAGCGTCCGATCTATGGAAGAAGATCGGCCTTTGCTTTGGTGATGTTGCCGGAACAACAAAGGTAGCTGACGTAGGATCTTCTACATCAGCAGGTGTCTCCAGCAGGCTGAACTTGCTGAGTGTCAGCTTGGCTTGACGATGCATCGTCTTCTGGCTCTGAGTCCGAGTCTGTGTCTTGCATGATAGACACGAGAGAAACAACAAATTTGCCCCCAGGCTTTTGTTTCGCCTTCTTCACTTTAGTCATGATGACCAAAGGTTTTGAATTCTTGAGGGAGATAACGAAGGGAGATTGACTACTCTCTTCTAATTTGCCGGAGGGTTTGTTTTCTTCCGGTGATTTTTGAGGAGCCTTGCCTTTATCTTTCTGGAGATTTTCAGCAGGGGGTGCTATTTCCTCTTCTTCTTCTTTTTCGCCTTCATACATTTGGGAGTCTGCGAAGTGGACTTCTTTACCTTTGAAGGGTTTCCTGTCCGCAAAGACTCGATGTACCATGCCGTCGTTTTCGACAAACTTGATGCATTGATGTAGAGTTGAAGGAACAACACCATTCTCGTGTATCCAAGGACGTCCGAGAAGGATGTTGTAGCACGAGGGGGTTTTTATTGCATACACAGTGACCTCAGAGATAAGATCACCGATTTGCAATTTGAACCTGATTTTGCCGATAGGCCTTTGAGTGCTCCCATCGTATCCAAAGATAGATACAGATGTGTGGCTTAGCTTGCTGGGTGGGATGCCCAACTCTTCAAGAGCCGAAGTGGAGATAAGGTTGAGTGCAGAACCTGGGTCGATCTGAACTCTATGTATCGGCATTTCTTTGATGTACCCTGTGAAGTACAGGGGTCGGTTGTGCCTTGCTTCGCCAAGTAGGAGGTCTTCCTTAGTGAAGGCGATGGTTGCACTGGCTGCCTTTTGAACCGAGAGGCATTGGATGCATGATCCCTCAGTTTTCTTTTCTCCCTTTGAGGAAGTTTCAGAGTTTTTGACCCGGTAGTCCATTTCAATTTGGAGGACTTGGGGGGCATGTTTGTTGACATCCTCATTCAGTTTTTGTAATTCTGATATGAGATTATCACGAGTGCGTGGAGACATTCGTAATAAGTCTAGGATGTGAAGACGTGCAGGTATGTGTTTGAAGTGCTCAACCAAATCATACTTGAAAGCCTCCTTAGGGCCTGCATGTTCATCATTGTTGCCACTGGGGGCGCTTACAACATCTTTTCCTGAAGGATTTACATAAGTAAAGGAAGATTGGTTGTAATTTTTGTGGTAGTCCCGGCCCGAACGGGTGCCTCTACCAACTTCGAGAGCTTCTTGAGAAGGATCTTCGTTTGGAAGATTGTCTTCAGGATCAAGAGGCTGTCGTTTTTTATCTACTGGGGATGTATCTGCAGCAGAGTTGCCATCCTCAGTGATTGTGTTGCACGGAGCATTTTCCGGGAGCAAGTCCTGAACAGCATCCAGCAGCTTTTCTTCTTCGTTGACCCATCCATCACCCCAAGTTGGGTTTTCTTCATGATGATGAGTCGGAAAGAATGTGTATCCTGAAGTCACAGTCTCAGGAGAAGAAACCTGAGAGGGTGTCATCTCTGTGAAAGTCACGTGAGACGAGGTAGCTCCAGAGGATACATTGCTAGGCGTCGTCGGAGTGTAGGTAATCTCATCAGACGACGCTTCAGAAGAGCTATAGTCCTGATATATTACATTACAGGAAGCTCTGATAGAAGATGTTGCCTGCTCGGAGTCAGACTCATCCTCGGATGTAAGAGGATCGTCAATCCAGCAATGTTCTCCATTTTCAGGAGTTGAGGGAGGAGGTACCTGATGGGCTTCAGGGACTTCCGGCTCTGGATTGTGAGGAATCTCGTTGACGCGGTCTTGCTCTTGTTCTAGAGCGAGACGCTGCAAGATCCTTGCATATTCTTCAAGATCAGGCATGGGAGCCAGATCCTCTTCTTCGTCTTCTCCGTGTGGCTCAACATAGTTGATTTCCACTGGAGCAATGACAGGTGCTGGGTTAACAGCATCTTCTTGTGCAGCCTCTTGGTCTTCTTCATCATCAGACCAGGATCCTTGTGGTTGCAAGGGGTTATACCAGATTACTGGCATAAGGTGAGTTTCAGGAACCCATTCTTCATCGGAGAGATATTCTCTTGTTTCAAGAGATTCCTCCCACTCATCGGTGTAGTTGGACTCGAATCCATCGTCGGTGTCGCTGGACTCGTATCCATCAATGGAGAATCCAACTACCGAGTTGCAAGAGTATGATGCCCCCTGCATGGCTTCTTTTTTGAATTGAGGTGGCATGAAATCACTAAGAGTGAAGTTTCTTACCGCCTTTGAAGTCTCTAGAGGGGACGTTTCTGTTGCCCCGAGTGAAGTGGTAGAGGAGGCCTCTGCCTTTTCATGAACTTCTTGTTTTGGCTGGGTCTTCTCTTGCCGTTTGAGCCTGAGGAGATGTTTCCTAGCCTGCCTTCGCTGTTGAGCTGTCGGCTTTGTTTTGACGATCTCCCAATTTTCATCTTCCAGGAGATCGGGATGTACCCATATGGGTTGTCCGTCTGGTGTCGGGCAAGGAACCAACACTTCGGACGTTTGAATTCTATTTATCACCTTGAAGGAAGTAGTGATCTTCTTCTTCGGTGACTTTGGTGTTTGTCCAAATGACACCATGTTGACGGAGGCAGTCCCATAGTTTTTGTCAAAGGTGATGACTCCGTTTTTCCACATCTCGTTTATCTTCTCTCTCACAACAAAGAATTGATTGAGAGGATGCGAAACCATCTGGTGGTATGGACAGTACCGAGGATCATTGGTTTTGCCAACGTCTCCAGGTCTTTTGGGCTCTGGCAAAATGAGTTTGCCATTTGCTAGGAGAGCCTCAAAGATTTCTTCGACGTCTTCATCGAACGGATATTTCTTTTCTACTCGCTCTTTGAAGGCATCAGAGAGTTCAGGTCTCTTACCTGCAGCTCTATTTTCAGCTTTCTTTGGTTGCTGAGGAGCTGACTTAGTCTGCACATTGAGAACCTCCTTCTTCTTTGGTTTAGAGGTTGCAACAGCAGTCGGCTCTTTCTTTGATGATTTCTGACTGTTGAGGTCTTTGATCACCGTTTCAGCTTCCATGGAAGCTTCCAGGAGTTCCCCCAGGTTCTTTGATTTATTGCCGATGATCATGGAGCGGATTTTAGCTCTCATGTTGTTTCGGCAGATGTCGACTAGCGACGCTTTTGGCAGTACATCTGAGCATTTGTACGCCATTGCTTTCCACTTGTGAATGAAGTCATAAGTTGACTCATTCTCTCCCTGTTTTAGGCTGCAGAGCTGAGCCATTGTAACAGGATGATCCTCACCTTGGAAGTGGGTCAGGAAGCGTGTCTCCAGTATAGCCCAGTTCTGAATGGAGTTCTCCGGCAGAGTGGAGTACCAATCGAAGGCCGTACCTTTTAGGGTACTTGCAAAGAGGCGGATCTTGAGTGCATCTTGATCCGCGATAGCTCCCGTCAAGATCTTGAAGTGGATGACGTGCTGTCTGTCTGATCCTTTCCCCGTATATGTTTGGAGAGTAGGATGTTTGAATTTTGTGGGGAACGGGACCGAGTCCATCCATAAAGGATATGGTGGCTTGATCCCATGCTCTTTGAGTATATCCTCTTCTTTAGCTTTGGCGAGGATACTGTCTACGTCCTTTTTGGTGAGGGCGCGTGACTCATTTTATTCTCCATTTCCCTCGTTATTGCTATGATTTGGAGGAGGCTCATTGTTCACCTGATTTTGGACGACAAGGAGAAGGTTTTCCATCAGAGTTTCAATCCTCTGCTGGCCTTGTTCCAACTGCTGGATGCGTGGGAGCGCATCATCTCGAGGTGGATTTTGAGGTGACGGCTCAGAACTTGTAGCCAAGACGTTCATCCCTCGGGATTCGAACGAAGAAATCGTCCTGGTGACCGAGCTGGGGCTCATTCTTTTTGATGAAGAGCTTGATGAAGGATTACTCTCCCGTCCTTGGCTGGAAGGGGCAGGAGATTCTTCGGGATGTCTTTGTGTCCTGGTGATGTTACGGGTCACCGGACGTCGGACATGGATTTTTGATGCTGACCTTTGGCGTCTTCTGGTTTTTCCAACCATATGGACGGCAGCAACTTGGTCGGGTCTTTCTTTTTCGACCCATTTGTGGGAGACTTGAAGTGTAGGAGGCTGGGTCCTTTGCTTCTCTAGTCTCTTTTGTCGATATGACGCACGGCGGCGTGCTCGACGAGCGATTTGAGCTTTGGTCAGCTCCGGCTGGGCTCTGACGATGAAGGATGTGCTCCCTCGGGCGCAGCAGCCGAGCTTGTCTTCTTTGTGGTTGGGCAAGGACAGGATGCGGACCCGGTCCTTTGCCTGTTGCAGCGAAGCTTTAAACCTTTCGAGTTCGGCCCCTGTAGAGATAAAGGGTCGAACTGAAGGGGTGTAGGCCCTAGCAGGTGCTTGTAGAGGCCTAGTGATGCATGATCTGATTTTGGGACTGTAGGAACAAGCCGGCTCATGCTGGGTTGACTTGGGAGTCAAGTTGGAGATGGGTCTCTCCTCTTTCATGTAGGCAAGAGGGTAGAACTGGTTTTCTTTGAGTGGGGCCAGGTATGCTGGCTTGGTGGAAATTTGAGACCTTCTTTGTTTTGGGGAAGGTCTTGGAGACCAAGTCTTGGGATAGACCTGGTTGTTTGTGGGTCGAGGCTTCGCGGGGGTGCCGCGGGCTTCAGGCTTTTGGGCGCTCGCCTTTGGTGTCACGGGAGTGACACGTTGAGAGGCGATCTTCTGCCTTTTGGCAGGCACAGTTTGTTCTTCGGGAAGTGGGAATGGTCCCAGTGTCCCGAAGACGATGGTCCGGGGAGTCGAGGTCGACCCGGAGTTCAGAGAGTTGCCGAGGGAGTTGACGCTTCGGCAGCTGGCGGGGCGCTTGTAAGTGCGCTCGGTTTGCTTCTGTTGAAGCATGAGTTGGTGCTTGTTCTCATCGAAGATAATGGTTAAGGCTGCCATTGTTAGTTTCGAAAAAGTTCTGAAACAAGACCACATCCATTAGTAATCACAAGAATGTAATGATCATAAATGGGAATTTCTATGGTTGTCTTTTCAAATCGCTCAAGGGATATGACCCAAGCGACATGAAGAAGGCAAAAGCCATAGATGGTACAATTGTTCTGACAGCAAGTATGGTGAGCCCAGAATGAGCGTTCCAGTGACTGCTAGAAGCAATTGTAAACCTAAATTCGACTTATCGAGAAGCAGGGCTTGCTCGAGATAAGAAGAATATAAGGTAGGAGTTGCAAATGTGCCGGTCACAGATACAGTAGACCCTGAAAGGGCGTACCAGTATTGCTATGCACAAATGTTGGAGATCGCATCCATGAGATGGGATTCTTTGTTTTGAAATGTCAGAAATGGATTCGTCAAAGAGAGCAGGTGACATTCCGATTCAAATACGGGCTCAACGATTTCCGCGAGCGCCAGTACTCCGAAGGGAAGAGACCACAATTTCTCGAATCTGAATCCAAAAGTGACGAGTTTTTGGAGATTTTTTTTTTTGAAATGATTTTTTTTTATTTTATTTTTATTTTATTTTTTTTTATTTTTTATTTTTTTTAAAAATATTTTTTTTTATTTATTTTTTTATTTTATTTTTTTTTTGAAAATTTTTTGTTTTTTTTTTTTTTAAGATTTTTTTTTTGAAAATATTTTTTTTTTTATTTTTATTTATTTTTTTTAATTTTTTAAGATTTAAAGACGAGAGAGTACACATAGGCCTCCTAACCCGGTCTTATGAAACCTCAATTGATAGAATTGCCCCCAGGTAAGGGTAGGATTACTTAATGAACCCGTTTGGAGGACCCTTGCCTAGAACAGTCAAGCTGTCTCCACACTCTGGACAAGGCTTTTCTTGAATCAATCGTGATCAAAGAACGCAATTGATTTAACCTTAGTGGTCTATGTCCCCTTTTTTTTATAAAAATCCCAAATAGACTCATCGAAGAGAAACGATGGCCCAAAACCTTAGTCGAACGGGCTCAACATTTCTGCAAGCACCAAAGAACGATAGGATAGGATCAAAGTTTCTCAATTTTGAATTCAAACTAAGAAAACTGATTTTTTTTATTTTATTTTTTTTAATATTTTTTTTTTTGAAATCTCTAATGAACTCATCGAAGAGAAACGATGGTCCAAAACCTTAGTCAAACGGGCTCAACATTTCTGCAAGCACCAAAGAACGATAGGATAGGATCAAAGTTTCTCAATTTTGAATTCAAACTAAGAAAACTGATTTTTTTTTTAAATATTTTTTTTTTGAAATCTCTAATGAACTCATCGAAGAGAAACGATGGTCCAAAACCTTAGTCGAACGGGCTCAACATTTCTGCAAGCACCAAAGAACGATAGGATAGGATCAAGGTTTCTCAATTTTGAATCCAAACTAAGAAAACTGATTTTTTTTTATTTTTTTTTTTGAAATCTCTAATGAACTCATCGAAGAGAAACGATGGTCCAAAACCTTAGTCAAACGGGCTCAACATTTCTGCAAGCACCAAAGAACGATAGGATAGGATCAAAGTTTCTCAATTTTGAATTCAAACTAAGAAAACTGATTTTTTTTTTTTTTTTTTTTGAAAAGAGAAAGAATGGAAACAAACTCAAAGAAATAGAAATTTCCAAAAAATCCCATCTCATGTTTTTTTTTTCAGGATGCAAAATCCAACATAGGCTACCAGCTAGGAAGTAGCCAAGGAATCCGGAAAAGAAGTATAAGCATAGAGCAAAAAGTATGATATGCAAATATTTCATTTCCAAGCACCGTGTTCTCAAATGAACGAGTCCCACCGGGTGTGCCAGCTTGATGGAACGCGCTCCGAGGCGCCGTGGGGGCGGCTACTGGGGTCGGCGGAACGTGGGAGTCCGTCGGGTCCGGCCCTTTCGCACCCTGGCGGGCCCTGAAGCGTGCATCAACATTTCTTTTATGTGGGTGTGCCAGATTTTCTATTTTACTTGGAATTGCAAGTGGTAATCCGGAGATCAACCTTCGCAAGTAAAAAGGAAATCAACTTCTTTCAAGTTTTCCATTGCACAAATATTTAAGAAAAGAGACATTTTCTTGGTTTGCCGTGAAAGGCGATTTTGTTTGGCATTTATAGCCGATTTTGGCGTTTATAGCCGATTTACAATTCTTATCAATAATGAAAGACAAGATTTGTGATTTTTGTCTCTTTTAGAAAAATACAAACTACAATGAAAAGCAAGAAAAGGAAGATCTAACTTTTCAGGAGATTGTGGGGGACTCGTTCAGATTGACGGTCGCAAGCCATGTATGGGCTTCGCCATCATCCATGCAGATGAGAACAGAAGATGCTCTTGATTCGCTTGGCTTGGCTATAACCTCAGGTTTTTAGAGGACAAAGACCAAGAGAAGGTCCTATGTCCAATAAAAAGCTAAGTAGACGCGCTGAAAAGCCACGTCTAAGCCATTGGAGGCAGCAGGAGAAGGCAAGGACCTTGGGGGGGGGTGCCCCCCCAAGGGACTTTTGTCACCTTGTAGTGGTGGCCGGTGCAGAACTTCAGCAGAGTTTTTCTCTCTTTTTCTTTCTCTCAGATCTCTTTCTGATCTTTTTTTCTGATCCTCTGATTTTCTCCTCTTTTTTCTGATCTTCTTTCGATCTCCATTTCAATGGAATGCTCTCCTATTTATAGGCCTTTGGTAGCCATTTAGGAGGGTTTATGAGCCTTAATGGCTTTAATGGGAGGAGTTACAAGATTTATTTCTTGATTTTGTAACTCCTTTTTCCTTGAATCTGATTGGCCGATGGAGATTAAGGGCTTTTAATCACCTTAATTACCATAATGGGAGGAGTTTCATGGTTTAAATGCCATGAATCAATTGACTTGTAACTCCCAAATGCTTGCTTCTGATTGGGCCGTCCAAAGAAATGAATTAATGACTGCAATAAAGCTAGTCAATTAACCACATTAATTGGTCGCCGAGCAGTCGAAGAGTCGCGGGCCATGCCGTGTCTTCTGGAATTCTTCTGGCGATGATCATCGATGGATCTACATGCTGATCGACATCGGATGAACATGTAACTTCAGACATTGATAGCTAAGAGTGGGCCGGTGACATCTGTCTTGTCGATTTCACGATCGGTCGGACAGAAAGTGCACTTTCTTGGTCGACCGGTTGGCGATCTTGGAGCGATCAATGATGATTTTATGCTTTTGACGGCGGATCCGAGATGTCGTCGGATATGAGTCAATTTAGAGCACTAAAAATCACATTTTCAGGAAACCACAGGGGCCAAAGTGCGCGAAACGCGAAAAAAGACGGAAAAAACGGGTCACCGGCGGAAAATCCGGTGACCCGGACCTCCATGGTCGCCGGCGACCATGGACCGGCAACCATGGGCCATGGTCGCAGGGGCCTGCGACCATGGGCCATGGTCGCAGGGGTCTGCGACCCTGGGGGATTTTTCCCCTTCGGAGCCCGTTTTGCGGTCGTTTTGAGGTCTTTTTCGTCGCCGTTTTCTTCTGTATTTTTCTTGACATTTCTTCTCATTTATTGGTTTGATTTCCCTGTAGAAAACTTAATGAGAATCCTTGCATTTTTAGAGTGCAAAGTTCCCAATTTTCCGGGAAAGCCGAAGACTTTGTCGCGTAGAGCTGCTGATTTTCCGCCAGAAGCTGAAACTTGGTCAAACGATGTCGGAATGACCTGAAATTTGAGGTGAAGCCTCCTGAGCAATAAATAAGACCAACCATAGGCTTTTGTTTGAGTTTTGAAGCCGTTTGGGGTCCCGTCGATGCTTCACTTGATTTTGCTGCGGGGAAAATGCCGAGCTTTGATATGTGGTCAAACGATGTCCGATTGACCTGAAATTTGACGGGGAGCCTATTGGAGTCATTTTGAGACGTTCCATGGGCTCCGTTTTGGATGTCATGGTCCCGGGTTGCTCCGCCGCCGGTAGGCTTGATTTTCTCTCGGAGCATCGAAACCTGGTCAAACGTTGTCGGAATGACCTGAAATTCGACGTGCAGCCTTTTGGAAGCATGTTGAAGCCACTCATGCACTTGGTTTGATGAGCGAAGGCTTCGGTGGTTCCCGCCGCCGGGAGGCTTGATTTTGCTGCTCGAGCATTGATGGAGGGTCAAACGTTGTCGGTTTGACTTGAAATTTGGCATAGAGCCCTTTTGAGACATGCTGGAGTCATCTGTAGGCTTTGATCGAAGTTTTGACGTCTCCGATGATGTCGCCGCCGGGAGCTCCCGTTTAGCTGTCGGAGAAGTGAAGTTAGGCCAAATGTTGTCGAAATGGCCCGAAACTTCATGTGTACTCTTCTCTTGGCTATCTTGAAGGATCTTGCAGTTTTTGTTTGATTCTGACAAGATTTGAATTTTTGGAGAAATTGCATTGCCTATTTATGGCAGGTTGCGACTCCATGCAGCTTTCTTGATGTTGAAGAGGCAAAGTGACATTTTTGGTGTCAACAAATGCCCCCTCGAGGTACAGCGACGAATTGCTTGACTTTTGTAGTCGATGTGCCTCGAAGAGATTTTTGAAGGAGAGCTTGTGTCTTGACCAAGAGTCTTTGAGCAATCTTTCCTTTGGTATAGTAGCCTTTGAGCTTCCAGGGGAATTTTATGGTAGTGAAAGGAATCACACACCATCTCGAGGCAAAGTTTTGAAGATGACATCAGGGATGTGGATTTGGGTTTCTGTTTTTGATCTTGTGACCTAACCAGCTATATATGGCAGGTTAGGGGATCGGGTTTTGGTTTTGACCTTGTGACCCAACAAGCTGTATGTGGCAAGTTGGGGGATCATGATTTGGTTTTTGGTTTTGGTCTTGTGACCTAACAAGCTGTATGTGGCAAGTTAGGGGACCAGGATTTGGTTTTTGGTCACTCTTTGGGACTGTGTGGGTCCATTGGAGTGGTTTGGATTTTTGTGGAATGTCAATTTCAAGATTTTGGCTCAACTTGGTATATGAGGCTGGATGGTTTGATTTTTGGAAGCTCATGGGGCTTGGAATTTTTTTGTATGGTTCAATCAACTCAAAAGAGGCATGGAACCATTTTTGTATGCTCTTGGGTAAGAGGAATTTTTTTTTTTCCTGACTAAAAGCCCATTTTTTTTTTTTTTTTTTTTTTTTAGTGCCTAGGTGGTCAAACCTGGCTCATATGGGCTAGCCCATGGGACCTTAAGCTTTTTAGGATGGCTTAGATCTCATGTGGGGCCATTTTTGTAAAGAATATCTAAAGATATCTCATTTGGATAGAGAATATCTAAAAATATCTTTATGGGAGAGAATCTCTCATATTCCCTTAATTTGGGAGAGAATATCTCAAGGTATCTTTCTTTTTGGGAAGAAATCTCCAATATCCTTTTTTGTTGGAGAGAATCTCTCATTTGATTGATTTTGGGAGGAAATCTCTCAAAGACATCTTTCTTTTTTGGAAAAGAATCTTTCTAATTCCTTCTCTTTTGGTAAGGTTACTAATTAGTAACACTTACCTTTCTTCTTTGTTTCCTTCTTTGATTTGCTCTCTCCTATAAAAGCAAAGGAAGGTAGGATCTCTTGCTCTTATTGCTTTCTTTTGCAACAATCTCAAGAGAGCTCCAAGGCCAAGAGTTTTTCTTCTTCAAGGATCTTCAAGCTTTTTCCTTCTTCTTCTCCATCAATGGCTTCAAGTAAGTTTTCTCTCTTTTTCTTTCAAGAAAACTTTTTGTAGAGAATAGGATGGTAAAAAAAAAGTTTCTCTTCTTTTTTTTCTTCTTTTTTTCTTTCTTTCTTTTCTTTCTATTCTTCTTCTCATTTTTTTTTTTTCTTCTCCACGTGATTTCTTCTTTTGTTTTTTTTTCTTTTTTTTTCACACGTTTTTTCTTCTTTTTTTTTTTTTTTGTGGGCCGTACGGACAGATCCGTACGGATCTGGTCCGTACGGCCACGTGGCCTGTGGGCCACGGCCTGATGGGCCAGCCCCTGATTTTTTTTTTTTTTTTTTTTTTTTTTTTTTGAGAAAGTTTCTTTTTTTTTTTCTTTTCTTTCTCCCTCCTTTTTTTTTTGAGAAAGTTTCTTTTTTTTTTTTTTTTTTTTTTTTTTTTGCTCATCATGATAATGCGTTTTTATGCAAATCTAGATGTTCATGCATGTACTTTTTGTAAATTGAATTGAGTAGCATGATGTGATAGCATACCTGAAAATCTTTGCAAATTTGGGAATTTGGAGCTCGCAGCGATGTTGAGCCCTTCTTGATTTTGCGGAGATTTTGAGGTTTCGAAAGTTTGGAGTTTCGGAGCCCGCAGCAATGTTGAGCCCATCTTCAAACTTTCTATTTCTGTCGGGGTATTTCCTTTTTCTTTGGAATTGCCCCGGAGTCATGCCAAAATTTCGCCAGATTTTTGGTGGGACAAAGTGACCCCTTTTTTTTTTAGCGAAATCCTGTCATTTTGATGACGATCTTTTTCTTTTCCAACCTTTGCAGGTGGTTCCTCCAGAGCGAACAAGGGTAAAGAGCCTGCTACAAGCGTACCTCGTCGATCTGCTAGATCTTCCAATGTGGCCGTTCAGCAGGCCTGGGAGAAGGTCCAGTTTGTTGAGAAGAACTTGGAAGAGTGCGATTCCCTCAATCGCGACGAGATGAGACAGCGATTGATCGCTCTCAAGAATGAGGAATTCTATAAGATCATGGTAAGCAACCGTCCTTGGGTTATGGACGATCTGAGGGTTTTGCCCAAGCCTACCTTCTTCTTTGGAGATGCAGTCCCTGACGACTTGACATACCAAAGGAGATGTTTTCAGTTCTCTTACACAGCTGATGGTGAAGAGAGAACTATTTCTACACGGTCGTCTTTTGACCGGACCATCTCGATCCTGAGCCTTTCTCCCACGTGCCCTAAGAGGGAAGATCCTCCGAGCTAGGTGAAGAGGACCAGTGTGATCAAGACCGGGGTTTTTGTTGGAGGACCTTCCGGTTTTGCAGAGAAGCCACCTGTCCTTATGGACATGTTGATGCCAGCCAGCGGCTACCAGGGCTCTGATTATCCGTCGGTCGATTTGAGACCGGTGGGCCATGGCGTTTTCAGCGGTGACGGCAGTACTTGGGTGAAGCCTTTTCGACTTCGTGGCCGTTTCAATGCTGACTCCGATTGGAAGTCATGGACTGACCACACCTTGCTGATTGGAGGCGCCGTTTTGAAGGAAGCCGGGATTTTTGACGCGATCCGCACTTTTAGGGAGACCGTGACTTTTTCCGATGATGCCTTCATGGCTATGTTGGAGTCTTTCCTCCCTCAGACCAATACCTTCGTTGTTACAAACGGTGAGATTGGTTTTTCTCTGAAGGAGTTCAGTGCTATTACTGGATTGCCCATCCTTGGCAAACTCTACGAGGAGTTCATGCCGATTGACAGCGTCCTTGAGGAGCAGTCAGAGGAATTCAGGCTCCTATACTTTCAGCTCGTCGCCTTCTATGATTTTTTGAAGGAGGGCTCGAAAGTCAGATCCAGCAGTTGGAAGAGTTATGGCTCTTCATTCTTCAACTTCTTTGACAGCAAAGAGTCTCCTGATAGCATGACCCGGGAAGACAGGATGAAGACTTTGGCCATGCAGGAAGAGTTGAAGGGTTTCTTCGCGAGCACAGATGCCCTTTATTCTGACATTGCACTGCGGAGAGATCTTGCTGTTTACCTCACTTATTGGCTAGGTGAGGCTGTGTTTGCTGGTGGAGATGGGACGCACATCAGGCCGCATTGTATTTTTCCGGCTTGTCAGATGGCGTTTGGAGAGCGGCTTGCTTTGGTGCCCGCTCTTTACTCCTACCTGTGTACCGAACTGCAGGCTGCTGCTTTCTTGGTTCGGCTTGGGCTCCCTATGAATAGGGTATTTTCAGCCCATATCTTTTATTCGTGGTTTGTATACCACTGTACTGGCTTCCACCAGCTGGGTGCTGCACAGGATGATGATCCTCTGATGATTCGATTGGCTAAGGGAAAAGCCGTATCCGAATCACTTTTGTTTGCCCGCATGAGGATCCGACGATTCAGGGACGTCGAGATGGGGCAGTCTTCAGTTAAGCTTTCTCCGGAGTTGCGGAAGAAGGCTTTTGATTTTGGTGCCTCCCGAGACTCTACCAGAGCAGGGTCGGGAAGGCATTACTCTTTGACCAATGCAGAGAAGGAGTGGCTTTTCAGCATACGAGTCGGCACGATGGTGTACCGTAGACATCTTTTCGTCGACATCCAGCCGTATGTACCTTCTCGCTTTGCGCTTCAGTTGGGCTTCTCTCAAGGCGTTGTTGGGGCGCCTTCGAGTATGGTGAAGCGTTTTGGGGGTTTGCAGGATGGCAGAAATGCATGGGCTTTCTATAGTGCTGAAGACACTACTGCCACGATTTCTTATCCTGAGCTGTCGACTTTCCGAACTGCCGGCTTCACGAAGTGGTTCGCGGAGAGCTTTTTGGCATATCGGGGGCTTTCCAAGAAGGAGCTTGATGTAAAGCTGTCTTCTGGAAAAGGCATTGGGAAGTCGGATGGCGTCCGGCGAGAGGAAGTTTGGGCCTTCCTTTCTGGAGAGAAGCACAAGATAGGCTTTCTCGGTGACCAGGGCGTCATTGGTTCTGAAGCTGCTCGGGAAGTACCTGATGAGGCTTTGGAGCAGCTAGAACAGGAGGAAACTGAGCTTGACGCTTGGATGCAAGCGGCACAGAAACGAGCTTCCGTGGAGTCTACTGGCGAAAGCAGACCATCCAGTGAGGAGTCAAGTGAGAAACCTGACTCTGATAGTGAGGCGGGTTCTTCTAGGAAGCGAACCCGTAGAGGTAAGAAGAGGAGGAGTCATCATCGCAGCGAGGGGCCACATGAGGACTCTCCTGACATGGAAATCCCTCTTACCATCAACGAGGAGGTGCCAGAGGCTGTCGACGAGCCTCCAGAGAAGAGGAGTCGTGGGGAAGAGACCATTGGTGAAGGTATGATTCTTCCTTTTTCTTTTTCTACTTCTTTCATGGGGCTTTCCATGTTCTGATTTGTTTTCTCACCCTGCTGCTGCTTTTTTCTTTTTTTTTTAGCAGAGGATGAAGACTTGCCGATGCCTGAGGTTCCGACCGATGAGGCGGTGATGGAGCCGGTTATGGCATCTGAAGAAGAACCGAGGGACTCTGGAATGACTCCGGAATCTCCAATTGGTATAACTTCTTTCGCTTTCTCTTTTCTTTTTTTTGCCTGCGACTTGATTTGCTAACATTTTTTCTTGTCAGCTGACTTGCCACAGGATTCCGATGACTTTGAACCATCAATGGACGCAAATGTCGATGATGCTTCTGATGAGTTCATGGAGGAAGAGAGTGTTCCGCCAGTCGTCGAAGAAGGTACTTGGTAGTGATGACCCTGATGATTTTTTTGAACAGGATCATATCATACCTTTTTGTGTTTCATTTGCAGGTTTTGAAGTGACAGAAGAGAGTCCATCGCTTTCTTCAGAACCAGAGCAAGGGATGCCAGAGGTCGATCCGGAGGTAGAGACCAGTTCTAACATGATTGAGGAGATGCCTCGTGTTGAGATTCCCTCTCCAGTGGCTCCAAGTGGAAAGAGTTCTTTTGTTACTCTTCCAATGGGACATGACATGAGCAGCCGATCAGCGGAGAAGGTTGAATCTTCATCCAGTTCGTCTCTTCAATTTGCGAAGAAGGTGCTGGCTCGGGTTTTGAGTTCTTGGGTCAAGACTCTCCTTTCTGGACACTTGGAGGCAGGATTTGGCATGAACCCTCGTCTCCAAAAGAAATACCAGACTCAACAGGCGATTGGGACTATCTCAAAGGCCTATCGGCAAAATCAGGGTCCCATACCAAAACAATTATTTGACAAAAGATTTTCACAAAATGACAAAGCTTTTGATCAAATCCCATTTAGCAATTGCTTTCATCACAAAAAGATTTGAGTGAGCGTAGGGAACAACAAAAAGAAAAGTACCAAAAAAAATACATGTGGTACCAAAAAAAAAAAGAAAGTGTCCACAAGCACTACAAAAAAAGAGTACCAAAAAATACATGTGGTACCAAAAACAGAAGAACAGTTTCTGCTATAAAAAATCAGGAGCTCAGCCAAAAATGGTCTCCAGCCAAAGCTTCAGCTCCTCAAGCAAACTTTTGGCCTCAGCCATCAGAGTTTCCAAGGCACGCTTCTTCAGGAACTTGCCATGAGATGCTGGCGAATGACGTAACCCTTCTTTTACACCGGGAAGCTCTTCCCCAGCAGTTTGCCATCGTTCGTTTTCTAGAGTCCTCCTCTCGAGAACTTGACCGGCATCTGCAACCCTGCGGATCAGAGTACTCTCCCTGTCACGAGCCTCTGTTATAGCAGCCCACTTCGCATCGACTTGTGCCTTCAAATGCTCAAGACGTTTCCTGGCCTCCTCAACTTCCCTATCAAGGACGTTAAGGTCATGCCTCAATCCGATGATGGCTAGCTCTTCCTTGTTCTTCTCCCGAACTATCTGCTTCTTGCTTTGTGTAGCCTCATTCAGGTCAGACTTAGCCTTATCAGCAGGGTCCAAGAAGGTTGATCTCCGGATTACCACTTGCAATTCCAAGTAAAATAGAAAATCTGGCACACCCACATAAAAGAAATGTTGATGCAAGCTTCAGGGCCCTCCAGGGCGCGAAAGGGCCGGACCCGACGGACTCCCACGTTCCGCCGACCCCGGTAGCCGCCCCAACGGCGCCTCGGAGCGCGTTCCATCAAGCTGGCACACCCGGTGGGACCCTGATTTGAATTTTTGGAGAAATTGCATTGCCTATTTATGGCAGGTTGCGACTTCATGCAGCTTTCTTGATGTTGAAGAGGCAAAGTGACATTTTTGGTGTCAACAAATGCCCCCTCGAGGTACAGCGACGAGTTGCTTGACTTTTGTAGTCGATGTGCCTCGAAGAGATTTTTGAAGGAGAGCTTGAGTCTTGACCAAGAGTCTTTGAGCAATCCTTCCTTTGGTAGAGTAGCCTTTGAGCTTCCAGGGGAATTTTATGGTAGTGAAAGGAATCACACACCATCTCGAGGCAAAGTTTTGAAGATGACATCAGGGATGTGGATTTGGGCTTTTGTTTTTGACCTTGTGACCTAACCAGCTATATATGGCAGGTTAGGGGATCGGGTTTTGGTTTTGACCTTGTGACCCAACAAGCTGTATGTGGCAAGTTGGGGGATCATGATTTGGTTTTTGGTTTTGGTCTTGTGACCTAACAAGCTGTATGTGGCAAGTTAGGGGACCAGGATTTGGTTTTTTGTCACTCTTTGGGACTGTGTGGGTCCATTGGAGTGGTTTGGATTTTTGTGGAATGTCAATTTCAAGATTTTGGCTCAACTTGGTATATGAGGCTGGATGGTTTGATTTTTGGAAGCTCACGGGGCTTGGAATTTTTTGTATGGTTCAATCAACTCAAAAGAGGCATGGAACCATTTTTGTATGCTCTTGGGTAAGAGGAATTTTTTTTTTCTGACTAAAAAACCATTTTTTTTTGTTTAAAGACACGAGGGTCGTAAATTTTGACCTAGAACCATTTGGCGGTAAAAGGTAAGGTGGACTAGGGTGGAAATCCCTGAATCCGGATTTTTGTTTCAAACCATGAATTTTGGTTCAGGGATCGAAAGTTTTGGTCAAGTCAGGGAGAGGCTCCTAAACTTGGATTTTTTTTTTGTTTTTGAACAATGAAACGATGAAAGTAAGCATTGTTTTTGAATCTCTAGAAATTTTGACATTTGATATGAAAATTCTAAAGAGAGTGGGTTTGATGAGCGAGTACCTGAGAATAGGTTTTGGCCATACGGCATTGCTCTTACCCAGTTGGGTAAGTCTTCAAGGGTAGTACCGCTTCAAGAACTTGCCGTTGATAGGCAGCATACATCTGTCGCCTTCCATGTTTAGGAGGGCATATGCGCCGTTGGAGAAGACCTTGTCGATGACGTAGGGTCCCTCCCATTTTGGTTCAAATTTGCCTTTTGATTTGTGTGCGAAGACCATTGGTCTTTTTACCGCAAGAACCAAGTCACCCTTTTTGTAGGCGCGTTGCCGGACCCTTTTGTCAAAAGATCCTGCCATGCGTGCTTGGTAAAGTTCAATGCTTTGTCGAGCTTCGAGCCGTCTCTCGTCGAGATTATCCAGCTCATGGAGTCGCAATTTGACATTGCTTTCTTGAGTCATGTCATTTTGCGGAGATACCCTCAGAGAAGGAATTTGTACCTCTAGGGGCACGACAGCTTCGCATCCATAGACCAAGGAGAATGGTGTGCTATGGGTTGGTCCTCGAACGGTGGTTCGATAGGCCCACAAAGCTTCAGACAGTTTGTCGCTCCAGTCTCTTTTGTGACTAGAGACCATTTTCTTGAGGATTTTGCAGAGTGTCTTGTTGAAGGCTTCTGCTAATCCGTTTGCTGCCGGATTGTATGGAGTCGAAGGACAGCTTTGGATTTTGTATTTGTCGCAAAACCTGTAGAATCGATGATCCCGGAATTGTGGTCCGTTATCATGGACGAATCTCTTGGGTATGCCGAAACGACAAATGATGTTGGTGCGTAGGAATTGAAGAACTGATGAGGTCTTCATTTCGTTGAACGCAAATGCTTCTGACCACTTGGAGAAATAATCCGTTGCGGCGAAGATGAAGCGATGACCTTTGCTTGAAGGGGGAGAGATAGGACCTATGATGTCCATGCCCCATGCTTCAAAAGGCCATGAGATTGCTGTAGGATGCAGCCATTCCGGAGGCATGTGAATGTAATCTCCGTGAACTTGGCATAGCTGGCAGCGTTTGGCAAATTGCATTGCATCAGCAACCATGGTAGGCCAATAGTAACCTAACCTTTTTATCTGATCATAAAGCTTAGGACCTGCCTGATGGGCTCCACAAAGACCAGCATGAACTTCTTTAAGTGTTTCTTCGGCCTCTTGTTGTGACAAGCAGCGTAGAAGTACTCCGTTGAAGGATTTCCTGTAGAGGATTTTTGAAGGAATATCCAAATGAAAGTTTGGGGCTCGCCTTTGTATGCTTACCCGTTCTTTTGGATCTTCAGGTAGGATTCCGAACATAGTGTAATCAATGAACGGATCCCTCCAGTCGACGATTGAAGGTTGAAGGATAGAGATCCGACTTCCAACCACTCGGTGGCATTCGGCAACTGCTTGGTGTGTGTTAAGAGGAGGGAAGATCCTTCTCTCATTCACTGTAATTTGCATGTTTTTTCCTTCCTGGATCGCCATTGATGCGGCAAGTCCAGCCAGGGCATCTGCACGGATGTTTTCACCTCTACGAATGTGGGTGATGTGACAGATGTCAAACTTTTGCAGAAGCGATTGTGCCTTGTTGTAATAAGGCAGCAGATCAGGCTTCCTGACTTCATATTTCTGATTCATCTGGTTGACGATCAGTTGAGAGTCTCCAAAGACTTCCAGCATGGTGATACTAGATTCGATGGCGAGTTCCAATCCTAGGATCAGAGCTTGGTATTCAGCTGCATTGTTTGTGCATGGTTCCAGTAGCGAGAAAGCGTGTGGAATCATGCATTTGTCGGGGCTAACAAAGAGGATGCCAACTCCCGAGATCAGCTTTCTGTTTTCATTTGTCCTGGTTGCACCGTCAAAGTACATGTCCCAGGAGGCATTTGGTGAGGAAGTCTCCACGTTGTAGACAGGTTCGTCTGGGAGATCATCTCTGAGTGGTGAATCTTTAGGCAATGGATGCTCTGCGAGGAAATCTGCTAGAGCTTGGCCTTTGATTGCTTTTTGTGGCACATACCTAATATCAAATTGTGACAAGAGGATGGACCATTTTGCCAGTCGGGCATTGAGAGAACCTGCCTTTGTGACAAGGACCTTCAAGAGGTTGATCCTTGAGACCAGGTAGACTGTGTTGGAAAGCAAGTAGTGACGTAGCTTTTGTACGGCGAACATCACTGCAAGGCATTCTTTTTCGACTGGAGAGTAGCGATGCTCTGTACCTACTAGCATGCGGCTGAGGTAGTATAGAGCAGCTTCTTTTCTTTCATCATTTTCTTGTGCAAGCAGAGCACCCAGAGAGTGATCAAGGGCTCTTGTGTACAAGATGAATGGTTTTCCAGTGGCAGGGGCAGCTAACACTGGAGGTTTGGTCAGGTATGACTTGATATCTTAAAATGCGGCTTCACAGTCGGCATCCCAGACAAAGTCTACACCCTTTTTCATCAATCGAGAGAATGGACGGCATTTCCCCGAAAGATTGGAGATGAACCGTCTGATGTAGGCCAATCTCCCTTGGAGCCCTTTTAGTTCTCTCAAGGTTCTTGGAGAGGGCATTTCTAGAATAGCCTTGACTTTTATGGGGTCAAGTTCTATTCCAGCTTTCCGAACAAGGAATCCGAGAAACTTACCCGACGAGACGCCGAAGAAGCATTTTAGAGGATTCATCCGCAGTTTGTGTTTGCGAAGTCGGAGGAAGACTTCCCGAAGATCTTTGAGATGGTCTTCTTTTCTTCTGCTTTTGACGGCGAGGTCATCAACGTAACATTCGACCGTCTTGTGCTGCATATCTTGGAATATTTTCATCATAGCCCTCTGATATGTGGCACCAGCATTTTTCAGACCAAATGGCATGACAGTGTAGCAATACACGCCAAATGGAGTCCGAAATGAAGTGTGTTTTTCATCCTCGGGATGCATCTTTATCTGATTGTAACCAGAGAAGCCATCCATGAATGTCATTCGCTCGAATCCGCAGGTATTGTCAATCATCACCTCCGGTATGGGGAGCGGGAATTCATCTTTAGGGCAAGCGCCATTCAAGTCTCTATAGTCAATACAGACTCTGATCTGCCCATTTTTCTTTGTCACGGGGACAATGTTGACCAACCATTCCGGATGTTGTTCCTCACGGATGAAGCCAACGCTTTTGAGTTTTTGAACTTCTTGTTCAATTTTATCCATCACATCTGGACGGAATCTTCTTTGGCCTTGTTTGACAGGCTTGATTTCTTCTTGAAGATTGAGTTTGTGGACTGCTATTTTGGGGTCTAAACCAGGCATTTCAGCGTAGGACCATGCAAAGCAATCAACGAACTCACGAAGAAAAGCGATATACTCGGGTAACTCATCATCCTTTATATTCTTGCTTATGAATACAGGACGTGGGTTATCAGGTGTTCCCAAGTTTATCTTTTGAACAGGATCTTCTGTCGGAAGGTTCGAAGGTGGTTCCTCCACAATATTTTCGGAGGCTTCCAACTCAACGAAACCTTCTGGAGTTTCAACTGCATTACCAGGCCAAGGCTCTGTTCCTTTCCATGGATTTTCTTGATTGGTGATCTCCTCAAGGCTTGCTATGAGATAGTCCCAATCGCCTGTTGAGTCTGGTATTTCTTTTGGAGACGAGGGTTCTTCTGGGTCAGGATGCCACAAGTCTGTATTATCGGACGATTCCTCTTTATCATCAGAGAAATCATACCAATTGGATGAGCTTCCTGGATCTTTGTCAGGTAACTCTTTAAAGAGATTTCCAGGGAGATCGATGTCTTCGTGGACTTTAGATGTTGAGGCTTGGTCGGTAAAACGACTTTTAAGCCTTTGTGTCAACTGTCTCAGAGGAGTGTCGGGATCATACCCAAACCCATATGAAGACTTTTCTACATGACCGTAGAGTCTCCAATCTTCCAGCTGGCTGTTGGTCAAGGCGGGCTCCAATGGCGTGAGAATACCGCGTCTTTCTCCCAAACCGACTGGGTTTTGAGCGTCATAGCCCATTTTCTTCATAATTGCTTGTGCCACAGGACTATATAGAGATAGCTGAGGCATACCTTCATTTTGAAAAGGTTCCAGCATGGAGTTTGATGAAGAAGCGTCCGATCTATGGAAGAAGATCGGCCTTTGCTTTGGTGATGTTGCCGGAACAACAAAGGTAGCTGACGTAGGATCTTCTACATCAGCAGGTGTCTCCAGCAGGCTGAACTTGCTGAGTGTCAGCTTGGCTTGACGATGCATCGTCTTCTGGCTCTGAGTCCGAGTCTGTGTCTTGCATGATAGACACGAGAGAAACAACAAATTTGCCCCCAGGCTTTTGTTTCGCCTTCTTCACTTTAGTCATGATGACCAAAGGTTTTGAATTCTTGAGGGAGATAACGAAGGGAGATTGACTACTCTCTTCTAATTTGCCGGAGGGTTTGTTTTCTTCCGGTGATTTTTGAGGAGCCTTGCCTTTATCTTTCTGGAGATTTTCAGCAGGGGGTGCTATTTCCTCTTCTTCTTTTTCTCCTTCATACATTTGGGAGTCTGCGAAGTGGACTTCTTTACCTTTGAAGGGTTTCCTGTCCGCAAAGACTCGATGTACCATGCCGTCGTCGCCGACAAACTTGATGCATTGATGTAGAGTTGAAGGAACAACACCATTCTCGTGTATCCAAGGACGTCCGAGAAGGATGTTGTAGCATGAGGGGGTTTTTATTGCATACACAGTGACCTCAGAGATAAGATCACCGATTTGCAATTTGAACCTGATTTTGCCGATAGGCCTTTGAGTGCTCCCATCGTATCCAAAGATAGATACAGATGTGTGGCTTAGCTTGCTGGGTGGGATGCCCAACTCTTCAAGAGCCGAAGTGGAGATAAGGTTGAGTGCAGAACCTGGGTCGATCTGAACTCTATGTATCGGCATTTCTTTGATGTACCCTGTGAAGTACAGGGGTCGGTTGTGCCTTGCTTCGCCAAGTAGGAGGTCTTCCTTAGTGAAGGCGATGGTTGCACTGGCTGCCTTTTGAACCGAGAGGCATTGGATGCATGATCCCTCAGTTTTCTTTTCTCCCTTTGAGGAAGTTTCAGAGTTTTTGACCCGGTAGTCCATTTCAATTTGGAGGACTTGCGGGGCATGTTTGTCGACATCCTCATTCAGTTTTTGTAATTCTGATATGAGATTATCACGAGTGCGTGGAGACATTCGCAATAAGTCTAGGATGTGAAGACGTGCAGGTATGTGTTTGAAGTGCTCAACCAAATCATACTTGAAAGCCTCCTTAGGGCCTGCATGTTCATCATTGTTGCCACTGGGGGCGCTTACAACATCTTTTCCCGAAGGATTTACATAAGTAAAGGAAGATTGGTTGTAATTTTTGTGGTAGTCCCGGCCCGAACGGGTGCCTCTACCAACTTCGAGAGCTTCTTGAGAAGGATCTTCGTTTGGAAGATTGTCTTCAGGATCAAGAGGCTGTCGTTTTTCATCTACTGGGGATGTATCTGCAGCAGAGTTGCCATCCTCAGTGATTGTGTTGCAGGGAGCATTTTCCGGGAGCAAGTCCTGAACAGCATCCAGCAGCTTTTCTTCTTCGTTGACCCATCCATCACCCCAAGTTGGGTTTTCTTCATGATGATGAGTCGGGAAGAATGTGTATCCTGAAGTCACAGTCTCAGGAGAAGAAACCTGAGAGGGTGTCATCTCTGTGAAAGTCACGTGAGACGAGGTAGCTCCAGAGGATACATTGCTAGGCGTCGTCGGAGTGTAGGTAATCTCATCAGACGACGCTTCAGAAGAGCTATAATCCTGATATATTACATTACAGGAAGCTCTGATAGAAGATGTTGCCTGCTCGGAGTCAGACTCATCCTCGGATGTAAGAGGATCGTCAATCCAGCAATGTTCTCCATTTTCAGGAGTTGAGGGAGGAGGTACCTGATGGGCTTCAGGGACTTCCGGCTCTGGATTGTGAGGAATCTCGTTGACGCGGTCTTGCTCTTGTTCTAGAGCGAGACGCTGCAAGATCCTTACATATTCTTCAAGATCAGGCATGGGAGCCAGATCCTCTTCTTCGTCTTCTCCGTGTGGCTCAACATAGTTGATTTCCACTGGAGCAATGACAGGTGCTGGGTTAACAGCATCTTCTTGTGCAGCCTCTTGGTCTTCTTCATCATCAGACCAGGATCCTTGTGGTTGCAAGGGGTTATACCAGATTACTGGCATAAGGTGAGTTTCAGGAACCCATTCTTCATCGGAGAGATATTCTCCTGTTTCAAGAGATTCCTCCCACTCATCGGTGTAGTTGGGCTCGAATCCATCGTCGGTGTCGCTGGACTCGTATCCATCAATGGAGAATCCAACTACCGAGTTGCAAGAGTATGATGCCCCCTGCATGGCTTCTTTTTTGAATTGAGGTGGCATGAAATCACTAAGAGTGAAGTTTCTTACCGCCTTTGAAGTCTCTGGAGGGGACGTTTCTGTTGCCCCGAGTGAAGTGGTAGAGGAGGCCTCTGCCTTTTCATGAACTTCTTGTTTTGGCTGGGTCTTCTCATGCCGTTTGAGCCTGAGGAGATGTTTCTTGGCTTGCCTTCGCTGCTGAGCGGTCGGCTTTGTTTTGACGATCTCCCAATTTTCATCTTCCAGGAGATCGGGATGTACCCATATGGGTTGTCCGTCTGGTGTCGGGCAAGGAACCAACACTTCGGACGTTTGAATTCTATTTATCACCTTGAAGGAAGTAGTGATCTTCTTCTTCGGTGACTTTGGTGTTTGTCCATATGACACCATGTTGACGGAGGCAGTCCCATAGTTTTTGTCAAAGGTGATGACTCTGTTTTTCCACATCTCGTTTATCTTCTCTCTCACAATAAAGCATTGATTGAGAGGATGCGAAACCATCTGGTGGTATGGACAGTACCGAGGATCATTGGTTTTGCCAACGTCTCCAGGTCTTTTGGGCTCTGGCAAAATGAGTTTGCCATTTGCTAGGAGAGCCTCAAAGATTTCTTCGACGTCTTCATCGAACGGATATTTCTTTTCTACTCGCTCTTTGAAGGCATCAGAGAGTTCAGGTCTCTTACCTGCAGCTCTATTTTCAGCTTTCTTTGGTTGCTGAGGAGCTGACTTAGTCTGCACATTGAGAACCTCCTTCTTCTTTGGTTTAGAGGTTGCAACAGCAGTCGGCTCTTTCTTCGATGATTTCTGACTGTTGAGGTCTTTGATCACCGTTTCAGCTTCCATGGAAGCTTCCAGGAGTTCTCCCAGGTTCTTTGATTTATTGCCGATGATCATGGAGCGGATTTTAGCTCTCATGTTGTTTCGGCAGATGTCGACTAGCGACGCTTGTGGCAGTACATCTGAGCATTTGTACGCCATTGCTTTCCACTTGTGAATGAAGTCATAAGTTGACTCATTCTCTCCCTGTTTTAGGCTGCAGAGCTGAGCCATAGTAACAGGATGATCCTCACCTTGGAAGTGGGTCAGGAAGCGTGTCTCCAGCATAGCCCAGTTCTGAATGGAGTTCTCCGGCAGAGTGGAGTACCAATCGAAGGCCGTACCTTTTAGGGTACTTGCAAAGAGGCGGATCTTGAGTGCATCTTGATCTTATTTTTATTTTTTTTTATTTTTATTTTTTTATTTAATTTTTTAAGATTTAAAGACGAGAGAGTACACATAGGCCTCCTAACCCGGTCTTATGAAACCTCAATTGATAGAATTGCCCCCAGGTAAGGGTAGGATTACTTAATGAACCCGTTTGGAGGACCCTTGCCTAGAACAGTCAAGCTGTCTCCACACTCTGGACAAGGCTTTTCTTGAATCAATCGTGATCAAAGAACGCAATTGGTTTAACCTTAGTGGTCTATGTCCCTTTTTTTATAAAAATCCCAAATAGACTCATCGAAGAGAAACGATGGCCCAAAACCTTAGTCGAACGGGCTCAACATTTCTGCAAGCACCAAAGAACGATAGGATAGGAACAAAGTTTCTCAATTTTGAATCCAAACTAAGAAAACTAATTTTTTTTATTTTTATTTTTTTTAATATTTTTTTTTTTTTGAAATCTCTAATGAACTCATCGAAGAGAAACGATGGTCCAAAACCTTAGTCGAACGGGCTCAACATTTCTGCAAGCACCAAAGAACGATAGGATAGGATCAAGGTTTCTCAATTTTGAATCCAAACTAAGAAAACTGATTTTTTTTTTTTTTTTTTTTTGAAATCTCTAATGAACTCATCGAAGAGAAACGATGGCCCAAAACCTTAGTCGAACGGGCTCAACATTTCTGCAAGCACCAAAGAACGATAGGATAGGATCAAGGTTTCTCAATTTTGAATCCAAACTAATAAAACTGATTTTTTTTTTTTTTTTGCTTTGGTACCACATGTATTTTTTGGTACCTTTTTTTTTGTTGTTCCCTACGCTCACTCAAATCTTTTTGTGATGAAAGCAATTGCTAAATGGGATTTGATCAAAAGCTTTGTCATTTTGTGAAAATCTTTTGTCAAATAATTGTTTTGGTATGGGACCCTGATTTTGGTTGTGGCGTGAAAGCCGATTTTGAGATGGCATGGAAGCCGAAATTTTATGGCGTAAAAGCCAAAATTTGGGTTGGCATGGAAGCCGAAATTTTGTGGCATTTACAGCCAGTTTGGTGGCATTGATAGCCAATTTGTGGCATTTATAGCCGGTTTTGACATGAGAGTCAGGTTTTTTTTTGTGTGGCATTTATAGCCGAGTTTTTTGAAAACCGAGTTTTGTTTTATTGGCATGAAAGCCGATTTTGGCGTTTATAGCCGGAAATTTTTGTTTTGGCATTTATAGCCGGATTTTGGCATTTATAGCCGAGTTTTGGTTTTCAAAATGCAGGTATCGACTAAATGTCGCCTCCCCGCTGAATGGTCTTGCAAGTATCGATGGAATGTCGCTTCCTTGCTCATTCGGTTTTGCAAGTATTGATGGAATGTCACTTCCTCGCGGGTTAGGTTTTGCAAGTATCGATGGAATGTCGCTTCCTCGCGAATTGGGGTGCAAATATCGACTACGCGTCGCTTCCCTGCTTTTCCCAAGACTTTTGGTTTTGCGGGTACTGACTTGATGTCGTTTCTCCGCGATTTTTGAAATTTGAGGTTTTCTCAAACCATTTGTAATTTTGGGTTGTGGATAGCAACTGGTATGTTGCACCTCCACGATTTTTGAAATTGGGTTGTGGATATCAACTGGTTTGTTGCTTCTCCACGATTTTAGGTTTTCTCGAACCTTTGAAATTTGGGTTGTGGATATCAACTGGTTTGTTGCTTTTCCACGATTTTTGAAATTGGGTTGTGGATATCAACTGGTTTGTTGCTTCTCCACGGTTTTGGATTTTGCAAGTATCGACGAAATGTCGCTTCCCTGCGATTTTGGATGCAAGTATTGATGGAATGTCGCATCCTTGCTTTTTTTTCAAAAATTTTTTGTTTTGCGGGTACTGACTTTGATGTCGTTTCCCCACGATTTTTGAAAAACCATTTTTTTTTGTTTAAAGACACGAGGGTCGTAAATTTTGACCTAGAACCATTTGGCGGTAAAAGGTAAGGTGGACTAGGGTGGAAATCCCTGAATCCGGATTTTTGTTTCAAACCATGAATTTTGGTTCAGGGATCGAAAGTTTTGGTCAAGTCAGGGAGAGGCTCCTAAACTTGGATTTTTTTTTTGTTTTTGAACAATGAAACGATGAAAGTAAGCATTGTTTTTGAATCTCTAGAAATTTTGACATTTGATATGAAAATTCTAAAGAGAGTGGGTTTGACGAGCGAGTACCTGAGAATAGGTTTTGGCCATACAGGCATTGCTCTTACCCAGTTGGGTAAGTCTTCAAGGGTAGTACCGCTTCAAGAACTTGCCGTTGATAGGCAGCATACATCTGTCGCCTTCCATGTTTAGGAGGGCATATGCGCCGTTGGAGAAGACCTTGTCGATGACGTAGGGTCCCTCCCATTTTGGTTCAAATTTGCCTTTTGATTTGTGTACGAAGACCATTGGTCTTTTTACCGCAAGAACCAAGTCACCCTTTTTGTAGGCGCGTTGCCGGACCCTTTTGTCAAAAGATCCTGCCATGCGTGCTTGGTAAAGTTCAATGCTTTGTCGAGCTTCGAGCCGTCTCTCGTCGAGATTATCCAGCTCATGGAGTCGCAATTTGACATTGCTTTCTTGAGTCATGTCATTTTGCGGAGATACCCTCAGAGAAGGAATTTGTACCTCTAGGGGCACGACAGCTTCGCATCCATAGACCAAGGAGAATGGTGTGCTATGGGTTGGTCCTCGAACGGTGGTTCGATAGGCCCACAAAGCTTCAGACAGTTTGTCGCTCCAGTCTCTTTTGTGACTAGAGACCATTTTCTTGAGGATTTTGCAGAGTGTCTTGTTGAAGGCTTCTGCTAATCCGTTTGCTGCCGGATTGTATGGAGTCGAAGGACAGCTTTGGATTTTGTATTTGTCGCAAAACCTGTAGAATCGATGATCCCGGAATTGTGGTCCGTTATCATGGACGAATCTCTTGGGTATGCCGAAACGACAAATGATGTTGGTGCGTAGGAATTGAAGAACTGATGAGGTCTTCATTTCGTTGAACGCAAATGCTTCTTGATCCTGTTCAAAAAAATCATCAGGGTCATCACTACCAAGTACCTTCTTCGACGACTGGCGGAACACTCTCTTCCTCCATGAACTCATCAGAAGCATCATCGACATTTGCGTCCATTGATGGTTCAAAGTCATCGGAATCCTGTGGCAAGTCAGCTGACAAGAAAAAATGTTAGCAAATCAAGTCGCAGGCAAAAAAAAGAAAAGAGAAAGCGAAAGAAGTTATACCAATTGGAGATTCCGGAGTCATTCCAGAGTCCCTCGGTTCTTCTTCAGATGCCATAACCGGCTCCATCACCGCCTCATCGGTCGGAACCTCAGGCATCGGCAAGTCTTCATCCTCTGCTAAAAAAAAAAAGAAAAAAGCAGCAGCAGGGTGAGAAAACAAATCAGAACATGGAAAGCCCCATGAAAGAAGTAGAAAAAGAAAAAGGAAGAATCATACCTTCACCAATGGTCTCTTCCCCACGACTCCTCTTCTCTGGAGGCTCGTCGACAGCCTCTGGCACCTCCTCGTTGATGGTAAGAGGGATTTCCATGTCAGGAGAGTCCTCATGTGGCCCCTCGCTGCGATGATGACTCCTCCTCTTCTTACCTCTACGGGTTCGCTTCCTAGAAGAACCCGCCTCACTATCAGAGTCAGGTTTCTCACTTGACTCCTCACTGGATGGTCTGCTTTCGCCAGTAGACTCCACGGAAGCTCGTTTCTGTGCCGCTTGCATCCAAGCGTCGAGCTCAGCTTCCTCCTGTTCTAGCTGCTCCAAAGCCTCATCAGGTACTTCCCGAGCAGCTTCAGAACCAATGACGCCCTGGTCACCGAGAAAGCCTATCTTGTGCTTCTCTCCAGAAAGGAAGGCCCAAACTTCCTCTTGCCGGACGCCATCCGACTTCCCAATGCCTTTTCCAGAAGACAGCTTTACATCAAGCTCCTTCTTGGAAAGCCCCCGATATGCCAAAAAGCTCTCCGCGAACCACTTCGTGAAGCCGGCAGTTCGGAAAGTCGACAGCTCAGGATAAGAAATCGTGGCAGTAGTGTCTTCAGCACTATAGAAAGCCCATGCATTTCTGCCATCCTGCAAACCCCCAAAACGCTTCACCATACTCGAAGGCGCCCCAACAACGCCTTGAGAGAAGCCCAACTGAAGCGCAAAGCGAGAAGGTACATACGGCTGGATGTCGACGAAAAGATGTCTACGGTACACCATCGTGCCGACTCGTATGCTGAAAAGCCACTCCTTCTCTGCATTGGTCAAAGGGTAATGCCTTCCCGACCCTGCTCTGGTAGAGTCTCGGGAGGCACCAAAATCAAAAGCCTTCTTCCGCAACTCCGGAGAAAGCTTCACTGAAGACTGCCCCATCTCGACGTCCCTGAATCGTCGGATCCTCATGCGGGCAAACAAAAGTGATTCGGATACGGCTTTTCCCTTAGCCAATCGAATCATCAGAGGATCATCATCCTGTGCAGCACCCAGCTGGTGGAAGCCAGGACAGTGGTATACAAACCACGAATAAAAGATATGGGCTGAAAATACCCTATTCATAGGGAGCCCAAGCAGAACCAAGAAAGCAGCAGCCTGCAGTTCGGTACACAGGTAGGAGTAAAGAGCGGGCACCAAAGCAAGCCGCTCTCCAAACGCCATCTGACAAGCCGGAAAAATACAATGTGGCCTGATGTGCGTCCCATCTCCACCAGCAAACACAGCCTCACCTAGCCAATAAGTGAGGTAAAAAGCAAGATCTCTCCGCAGTGCAATGTCAGAATAAAGGGCATCTGTGCTCGCGAAGAAACCCTTCAACTCTTCCTGCATGGCCAAAGTCTTCTTCCTGTCCCACCGGGTGTGCCAGCTTGATGGAACGCGCTCCGAGGCGCCGTTGGGGCGGCTACCGGGGTCGGCGGAACGTGGGAGTCCGTCGGGTCCGGCCCTTTCGCGCCCTGGCGGGCCCTGAAGCGTGCATCAACATTTCTTTTATGTGGGTGTGCCAGATTTTCTATTTTACTTGGAATTGCAAGTGGTAATCCGGAGATCAACCTTCGCAAGTAAAAAAGAAAATCAACTTCTTTCAAGTTTTCCATTGCACAAATATTTAAGAAAAGAGACATTTTCTTGGTTTGCCGTGAAAGGCGATTTTGTTTGGCATTTATAGCCGATTTTGGCGTTTATAGCCGATTTACAATTTGAACCTGATTTTGCCGATAGGCCTTTGAGTGCTTCCATCGTATCCAAAGATAGATACAGATGTGTGGCTTAGCTTGCTGGGTGGGATGCCCAAGTCTGTATTATCGGACGATTCCTCTTTATCATCAGAGAAATCATACCAATTGGATGAGCTTCCTGGATCTTTGTCAGGTAACTCTTTAAAGAGATTTCCAGGGAGATCGATGTCTTCGTGGACTTTAGATGTTGAGGCTTGGTCGGTAAAACGACTTTTAAGCCTTTGTGTCAACTGTCTCAGAGGAGTGTCGGGATCATACCCTAACCCATATGAAGACTTTTCTACATGACCGTAGAGTCTCCAATCTTCCAGCTGGCTGTTGGTCAAGGCGGGCTCCAATGGCGTGAGAATACCGCGTCTTTCTCCCAAACCGACTGGGTTTTGAGCGTCATAGCCCATTTTCTTCATAATTGCTTGTGCAACAGGACTATATAGAGATAGCTGAGGCATACCTTCATTTTGGAAAGGTTCAAGCATGGAATTTGATGAAGAAGCGTCCGATCTATGGAAGAAGATCGGCCTTTGCTTTGGTGATGTTGCCGGAACAACAAAGGTAGCAGACGTAGGATCTTCTACATCAGCAGGTGTCTCCATCGGAGTGAGAGCAGGCTGAACTTGCTGAGTGTCAGCTTGGCTTGACGATGCATCGTCTTCTGGCTCTGAGTCCGAGTCTGTGTCTTGCATGATAGACACGAGAGAAACAACAAATTTGCCCCCAGGCTTTTGTTTCGCCTTCTTCATTTTAGTCATGATGACCAAAGGTTTTGAATTCTTGAGGGAGATAACGAAGGGAGATTGACTACTCTCTTCTAATTTGCCGGAGGGTTTGTTTTCTTCCGGTGATTTTTGAGGAGCCTTGCCTTTATCTTTCTGGAGATTTTCAGCAGGGGGTGCTATTTCCTCTTCTTCTTTTTCTCCTTCATACATTTGGGAGTCTGCGAAGTGGACTTCTTTACCTTTGAAGGGTTTCCTGTCCGCAAAGACTCGATGTACCATGCCGTCGTCGCCGACAAACTTGATGCATTGATGTAGAGTTGAAGGAACAACACCATTCTCGTGTATCCAAGGACGTCCGAGAAGGATGTTGTAGCATGAGGGGGTTTTATTGCATACACAGTGACCTCAGAGATAAGATCACCGATTTGCAATTTGAACCTGATTTTTCCGATAGGCCTTTGAGTGCTCCCATCGTATCCAAAGATAGATACAGATGTGTGGCTTAGCTTGCTGGGTGGGATGCCCAACTCTTCAAGAGCCGAAGTGGAGATAAGGTTGAGTGCAGAACCTGGGTCGATCTGAACTCTATGTATCGGCATTTCTTTGATGTACCCTGTGAAGTACAGGGGTCGGTTGTGCCTTGCTTCGCCAAGTAGGAGGTCTTCCTTAGTGAAGGCGATGGTTGCACTGGCTGCCTTTTGAACCGAGAGGCATTGGATGCATGATCCCTCAGTTTTATTTTCTCCCTTTGAGGAAGTTTCAGAGTTTTTGACCCGGTAGTCCATTTCAATTTGGAGGACTTGTGGGGCATGTTTGTTGACATCCTCATTCAGTTTTTGTAATTCTGATATGAGATTATCACGAGTGCGTGGAGACATTCGCAATAAGTCTAGGATGTGAAGACGTGCAGGTATGTGTTTGAAGTGCTCAACCAAATCATACTTGAAAGCCTCCTTAGGGCCTGCATGTTCATCATTGTTGCCACTGGGGGCGCTTACAACATCTTTTCCCGAAGGATTTACATAAGTAAAGGAAGATTGGTTGTAATTTTTGTGGTAGTCCCGGCCCGAACGGGTGCCTCTACCAACTTCGAGAGCTTCTTGAGAAGGATCTTCGTTTGGAAGATTGTCTTCAGGATCAAGAGGCTGTCGTTTTTCATCTACTGGGGATGTATCTGCAGCAGAGTTGCCATCCTCAGTGATTGTGTTGCACGGAGCATTTTCCGGGAGCAAGTCCTGAACAGCATCCAGCAGCTTTTCTTCTTCGTTGACCCATCCATCACCCCAATTTGGGTTTTCTTCATGATGATGAGTCGGGAAGAATGTGTATCCTGAAGTCACAGTCTCAGGAGAAGAAACCTGAGAGGGTGTCATCTCTGTGAAAGTCACGTGGGACGAGGTAGCTCCAGAGGATACATTGCTAGGCGTCGTCGGAGTGTAGGTAATCTCATCAGACGACGCTTCAGAAGAGCTATAATCCTGATATATTACATTACAGGAAGCTCTGATAGAAGATGTTGCCTGCTCGGAGTCAGACTCATCCTCGGATGTAAGAGGATCGTCAATCCAGCAATGTTCTCCATTTTCAGGAGTTGAGGGAGGAGGTACCTGATGGGCTTCAGGGACTTCCGGCTCTGGATTGTGAGGAATCTCGTTGACGCGGTCTTGCTCTTGTTCTAGAGCGAGACGCTGCAAGATCCTTACATATTCTTCAAGATCAGGCATGGGAGCCAGATCCTCTTCTTCGTCTTCTCCGTGTGGCTCAACATAGTTGATTTCCACTGGAGCAATGACAGGTGCTGGGTTAACAGCATCTTCTTGTGCAGCCTCTTGGTCTTCTTCATCATCAGACCAGGATCCTTATGGTTGCAAGGGGTTATACCAGATTACTTGCATAAGGTGAGTTTCAGGAACCCATTCTTCATCGGAGAGATATTCTCCTGTTTCAAGAGATTCCTCCCACTCATCGGTGTAGTTGGGCTCGAATCCATCGTCGGTGTCGCTGGACTCGTATCCATCAATGGAGAATCCAACTACCGAGTTGCAAGAGTATGATGCCCCCTGCATGGCTTCTTTTTTGAATTGAGGTGGCATGAAATCACTAAGAGTGAAGTTTCTTACCGCCTTTGAAGTCTCTGGAGGGGACGTTTCTGTTGCCCCGAGTGAAGTGGTAGAGGAGGCCTCTGCCTTTTCATGAACTTCTTGTTTTGGCTGGGTCTTCTCTTGCCGTTTGAGCCTGAGGAGATGTTTCCTAGCCTGCCTTCGCTGTTGAGCTGTCGGCTTTGTTTTGACGATCTCCCAATTTTCATCTTCCAGGAGATCGGGATGTACCCATATGGGTTGTCCGTCTGGTGTCGGGCAAGGAACCAACACTTCGGACGTTTGAATTCTATTTATCACCTTGAAGGAAGTAGTGATCTTCTTCTTCGGTGACTTTGGTGTTTGTCCATATGACACCATGTTGACGGAGGCAGTCCCATAGTTTTTGTCAAAGGTGATGACTCCATTTTTCCACATCTCGTTTATCTTCTCTCTCACAATAAAGCATTGATTGAGAGGATGCGAAACCATCTGGTGGTATAGACAGTACCGAGGATCATTGGTTTTGCCAACGTCTCCAGGTCTTTTGGGCTCTGGCAAAATGAGTTTGCCATTTGCTAGGAGAGCCTCAAAGATTTCTTCGACGTCTTCATCGAACGGATATTTCTTTTCTACTCGCTCTTTGAAGGCATCAGAGAGTTCAGGTCTCCTACCTGCAGCTCTATTTTCAGCTTTCTTTGGTTGCTGAGGAGCTGACTTAGTCTGCACATTGAGAACCTCCTTCTTCTTTAGTTTAGAGGTTGCAACAGCAGTAGGCTCTTTCTTTGATGATTTCTGACTGTTGAGGTCTTTGATCACCGTTTCAGCTTCCATGGAAGCTTCCAGGAGTTCCCCCAGGTTCTTTGATTTATTGCCGATGATCATGGAGCGGATTTTAGCTCTCATGTTGTTTCGGCAGATGTCGACTAGCGACGCTTGTGGCAATACATCTGAGCATTTGTACGCCATTGCTTTCCACTTGTGAATGAAGTCATAAGTTGACTCATTCTCTCCCTGTTTTAGGCTGCAGAGCTGAGCCATAGTAACAGGATGATCCTCACCTTGGAAGTGGGTCAGGAAGCGTGTCTCCAGCATAGCCCAGTTCTGAATGGAGTTCTCCGGCAGAGTGGAGTACCAATCGAAGGCCGTACCTTTTAGGGTACTTGCAAAGAGGCGGATCTTGAGTGCATCTTGATCCGCGATAGCTCCCGTCAAGATCTTGAAGTGGATGACGTGCTGTCTGGCTGATCCTTTCCCCGTATATGTTTGGAGAGTAGGATGTTTGAATTTTGTGGGGAACGGGACCGAGTCCATCCATAAAGGATATGGTGGCTTGATCCCATGCTCTTTGAGTATATCCTCTTCTTTAGCTTTGGCGAGGATACTGTCTACGTCCTTTTTGGTGAGGGCGCGTGACTCATTTTCTTCTCCATTTCCCTCGTTATTGCTATGATTTGGAGGAGGCTCATTGTTCACCTGATTTTGGACGACAAGGAGAAGGTTTTCCATCAGAGTTTCAATCCTCTGCTGGCCTTGTTCCAACTGCTGGATGCGTGTGAGCGCATCATCTCGAGGTGGATTTTGAGGTGGCGGCTCAGAACTTGTAGCCAAGACGTTCATCCCTCGGGATTCGAACGAAGAAATCGTCCTGGTGACCGAGCTGGGGCTCATTCTTTTTGATGAAGAGCTTGATGAAGGATTACTCTCCCGTCCTTGGCTGGAAGGGGCAGGAGATTCTTCGGGATGTCTTTGTGTCCTGGTGATGCTACGGGTCACCGGACGTCGGACACGGATTTTTGATGCTGACCTTTGGCGTCTTCTGGTTTTTCCAACCATATGGACGGCAGCAACTTGGTCGGGTCTTTCTTTTTCGACCCATTTGCGGGAGACTTGAAGTGTAGGAGGCTGGGTCCTTTGCTTCTCTAGTCTCTTTTGTCGATATGACGCACGACGGCGTGCTCGACGAGCGATTTGAGCTTTGGTCAGCTCTGGCTGGGCTCTGACGATGAAGGATGTGCTCCCTCGGGCGCAGCAGCCGAGCCTGTCTTCTTTGTAGCTAGGCAAGGACAGGATCCGGACCCGGTCCTTTGCCTGTTGCAGCGAAGCTTTAAACCTTTCGAGTTCGGCCCCTGTAGAGATGAAGGGTCGAACTGAAGGAGTGTAGGCCTTAGCAGGTGCTTGGAGAGGCCTGGTGATGCGTGATCTGATTCTAGGCTTGTGGGAGCAAGCCGGTTCATGCTGGGTTGACTTGGGAGTCGGGTTGGAGATGGGTCTCTCCTCTTTCATGTAGGCAAGAGGGTAGAACTGGTTCTCCTTGAGTGGGGCCAGGTATGCTGGCTTGGTGGAGGTTTGAGACCTTCTTTGTTTTGGGGAAGGTCTTGGAGACCAAGTCTTGGGATAGACCTGGTTGTTTGTGGATCGAGGCTTCGCGGGGGTGCCGCGTGCTTCGGGCTTTTGGGCGCTCGCCTTTGGTGTCACGGGAGTGACACGTTGAGAGGCGATTTTCTGCCTTTTAGCAGGCGCAGTTTGTTCTTCGGGAAGTGGGAATGGTCCCAGTGTCCCGAAGACGATGGTCCGGGGAGTCGAGGTCGACCCTGAGTTCAGAGAGTTGCCGAGGGAGTTGACGCTTCGGCAGCTGGCGGGGCGCTTGTAAGTGCGCTCGGTTTGCTTCTGTTGAAGCATGAGTTGGTGCTTGTTCTCATCGAAGATAATGGTTAAGGCTGCCATTGTTAGTTTCGAAAAAGTTCTGAAACAAGACCACATCCATTAGTAATCACAAGAATGTAATGATCATAAATGGGAATTTCTATGGTTGTCTTTTCAAATCGCTCAAGGGATATGACCCAAGCGACATGAAGAAGGCAAAAGCCATAGATGGTACAATTGTTCTGACAGCAAGTATGGTGAGCCCAGAATGAGCGTTCCAGTGACTGCTCGAAGCAATTGTAAACCTAAATTCGACTTATCGAGAAGCAGGGCTTGCTCGAGATAAGAAGAATATAAGGTAGGAGTTACAAATGTGCCGGTCACAGACACAGTAGACCCTGAAAGGGCGTACCAGTATTGCTATGCACAAATGTTGGAGATCGCATCCATGAGATGGGATTCTTTGTTTTGAAATGTCAGAAATGGATTCGTCAAAGAGAGTAGGTGACATTCCGATTCAAATACGGGCTCAACGATTTCCGCGAGCGCCAGTACTCAGAAGGGAAGAGACCACAATTTCTCGAATCTGAATCCAAAAAGTGACGAGTTTTTGGAGATTTTTTTTTGAAATGATTTTTTTTTTATTTTATTTTTATTTTATTTTTTTTTATTTTCTATTTTTTTTTTAAAATATTTTTTTTTATTTATTTTTTTATTTTATTTTTTTTTGAAAATTTTTTGTTTTTTTTTTTTTTTTAAGATTTTTTTTTTGAAAATCTTTTTTTTTTATTTTTATTTTTTTATTTAATTTTTTAAGATTTAAAGACGAGAGAGTACACATAGGCCTCCTAACCCGGTCTTATGAAACCTCAATTGATAGAATTGCCCCCAGGTAAGGGTAGGATTACTTAATGAACCCGTTTGGAGGACCCTTGCCTAGAACAGTCAAGCTGTCTCCACACTCTGGACAAGGCTTTTCTTGAATCAATCGTGATCAAAGAACGCAATTGGTTTAACCTTAGTGGTCTATGTCCCCTTTTTTTTTATAAAAATCCCAAATAGACTCATCGAAGAGAAACGATGGCCCAAAACCTTAGTCGAACGGGCTCAACATTTCTGCAAGCACCAAAGAACGATAGGATAGGAACAAAGTTTCTCAATTTTGAATCCAAACTAAGAAAACTAATTTTTTTTATTTTATTTTTTTTTTAATATTTTTTTTTTTGAAATCTCTAATGAACTCATCGAAGAGAAACGATGGTCCAAAACCTTAGTCGAACGGGCTCAACATTTCTGCAAGCACCAAAGAACGATAGGATAGGATCAAAGTTTCTCAATTTTGAATTCAAACTAAGAAAACTGATTTTTTTTTTTTAATATTTTTTTTTTTGAAATCTCTAATGAACTCATCGAAGAGAAACGATGGTCCAAAACCTTAGTCGAACGGGCTCAACATTTCTGCAAGCACCAAAGAACGATAGGATAGGATCAAGGTTTCTCAATTTTGAATCCAAACTAAGAAAACTGATTTTTTTTTATTTTTTTTTTGAAATCTCTAATGAACTCATCGAAGAGAAACGATGGTCCAAAACCTTAGTCGAACGGGCTCAACATTTCTGCAAGCACCAAAGAACGATAGGATAGGATCAAAGTTTCTCAATTTTGAATTCAAACTAAGAAAACTGATTTTTTTTTTTTTTTTTTTTTTTTTGAAAAGAGAAAGAATGGAAACAAACTCAAAGAAATAGAAATTTCCAAAAAATCCCATCTCATGTTTTTTTTTTTTTTAGGATGCAAAATCCAACATAGGCTACCAGCTAGGAAGTAGCCAAGGAATCCGGAAAAGAAGTATAAGCATAGAGCAAAAAGTATGATATGCAAATATTTCATTTCCAAGCACCGTGTTCTCAAATGAACGAGTCCCACCGGGTGTGCCAGCTTGATGGAACGCGCTCCGAGGCGCCGTTGGGGCGGCTACCGGGGTCGGCGGAACGTGGGAGTCCGTCGGGTCCGGCCCTTTCGCGCCCTGGCGGGCCCTGAAGCGTGCATCAACATTTCTTTTATGTGGGTGTGCCAGATTTTCTATTTTACTTGGAATTGCAAGTGGTAATCCGGAGATCAACCTTCGCAAGTAAAAAGGAAATCAACTTCTTTCAAGTTTTCCATTGCACAAATATTTAAGAAAAGAGACATTTTCTTGGTTTGCCGTGAAAGGCGATTTTGTTTGGCATTTATAGCCGATTTTGGAGTTTATAGCCGATTTACAATTCTTATCAATAATGAAAGACAAGATTTGTGATTTTTGTCTCTTTTAGAAAAATACAAACTACAATGAAAAGCAAGAAAAGGAAGATCTAACTTTTCAGGAGATTGTGGGGGACTCGTTCAGATTGACGGTCGCAAGCCATGTATGGGCTTCGCCATCATCCATGCAGATGAGAACAGAAGATGCTCTTGATTCGCTTGGCTTGGCTATAACCTCAGGTTTTTAGAGGACAAAGACCAAGAGAAGGTCCTATGTCCAATAAAAAGCTAAGTAGACGGGCTGAAAAGCCACGTCTAAGCCATTGGAGGCAGCAGGAGAAGGCAAGGACCTTGGGGGGGGATGCCTCCCCAAGGGACTTTTGTCACCTTGTAGTGGTGGCCGGTGCAGAACTTCAGCAGAGTTTTTCTCTCTTTTTCTTTCTCTCAGATCTCTTTCTGATCTTTTTTTCAGATCCTCTGATTTTCTCCTCTTTTTTTCTCTGATCCTTTTTTTTCGATCTTTTTTCCCCGATCCTTTTTCCGATCTCCATTTCAATGGAATGCTCTCCTATTTATAGGCCTTTGGTAGCCATTTAGGAGGGTTTATGAGCCTTAATGGCTTTAATGGGAGGAGTTACAAGATTTATTTCTTGATTTTGTAACTCCTTTTTCCTTGAATCTGATTGGCCGATGGAGATTAAGGGCTTTTAATCACCTTAATTACCATAATGGGAGGAGTTTCATGGTTTAAATGCCATGAATCAATTGACTTGTAACTCCCAAATGCTTGCTTCTGATTGGGCCGTCCAAAGAAATGAATTAATGACTGCAATAAAGCTAGTCAATTAACCACATTAATTGGTCGCCGAGCAGTCGAAGAGTCGCGGGCCATGCCGTGTCTTCTGGAATTCTTCTGGCGATGATCATCGATGGATCTACATGCTGATCGACATCGAATGAACATGTAACTTCAGACATTGATAGCTAAGAGTGGGCCGGTGACATCTGTCTTGTCGATTTCACGATCGGTCGGACAGAAAGTGCACTTTCTTGGTCGGCCGGTTGGCGATCTTGGAGCGATCAATGATGATTTTATGCTTTTGACGGCGGATCAGAGATGTCGTCGGATATGAGTCAATTTAGAGCACTAAAAATCACATTTTCAGGAAACCACAGGGGCCAAAGTGCGCGAAACGCGAAAAAAGACGGAAAAACGGGTCACCGGCGGAAAATCCGGTGACCCGGACCTCCATGGTCGCCGGCGACCATGGGCCATGGTCGCCGGCGACCATGGACCGGCGACCATGGGCCATGGTCGCAGGGGCCTGCGACCATGGGCCATGGTCGCAGGGGTCTGCGACCCTGGGGGATTTTTCCCCTTCGGAGCCCGTTTTGCGGTCGTTTTGAGGTCTTTTTCGTCGCCGTTTTCTTCTGTATTTTTCTTGACATTTCTTCTCATTTATTGGCTTGATTTCCCTGTAGAAAACTTAATGAGAATCCTTGCATTTTTAGAGTGCAAAGTTTCCAATTTTCCGGGAAAGCCGAAGACTTTGTCGCGTAGAGCTGCTGATTTTCCGCCAGAAGCTGAAACTTGGTCAAACGATGTCGGAATGACCTGGAATTTGAGGTGAAGCCTCCTGAGCAATAAATAAGACCAACCATAGGCTTTTGTTTGAGTTTTGAAGCCGTTTGGGGTCCCGTCGATGCTTCACTTGATTTTGCTGCGGGGAAAATGCCGAGCTTTGATATGTGGTCAAACGATGTCCGATTGACCTGAAATTTGACGGGGAGCCTATTGGAGTCATTTTGAGACGTTCCATGGGCTCCGTTTTGGATGTCATGGTCCCGGGTTGCTCCGCCGCCGGTAGGCTTGATTTTCTCTCGGAGCATCGAAACCTGGTCAAACGTTGTCGGAATGACCTGAAATTCGACGTGCAGCCTTTTGGAAGCATGTTGAAGCCACTCATGCACTTGGTTTGATGAGCGAAGGCTTCGGTGGTTCCCGCCGCCGGGAGGCTTGATTTTGCTGCTCGAGCATTGATGGAGGGTCAAACGTTGTCGGTTTGACTTGAAATTTGGCATAGAGCCCTTTTGAGACATGCTGGAGTCATCTGTAGGCTTTGATCGAAGTTTTGACGTCTCCGATGATGTCGCCGCCGGGAGCTCCCGTTTAGCTGTCGGAGAAGTGAAGTTAGGCCAAATGTTGTCGAAATGGCCCGAAACTTCATGTGTACTCTTCTCTTGGCTATCTTGAAGGATCTTACAGTTTTTGTTTGATTCTGACAAGATTTGAATTTTTGGAGAAATTGCATTGCCTATTTATGGCAGGTTGCGACTTCATACAGCTTTCTAGATTTGAAGAGGCAAAGTGACATTTTTGGTGTCAACAAATGCCCCCTCGAGGTACAGCGACGAATTGCTTGACTTTTGTAGTCGATGTGCCTCGAAGAGATTTTTGAAGGAGAGCTTGTGTCTTGACCAAGAGTCTTTGAGCAATCTTTCCTTTGGTAGAGGTGCCTTTGAGCTTCCAGGGGAATTTTATGGTAGTGAAAGGAATCACACACCATCTCGAGGCAAAGTTTTGAAGATGACATCAGGGATGTGGATTTGGGTTTCTGTTTTTGATCTTGTGACCTAACCAGCTATATATGGCAGGTTAGGGGATCGGGTTTTGGTTTTGACCTTGTGACCCAACAAGCTGTATGTGGCAAGTTGGGGGATCATGATTTGGTTTTTGGTTTTGGTCTTGTGACCTAACAAGCTGTATGTGGCAAGTTAGGGGACCAGGATTTGATTTTTGGTCACTCTTTGGGACTGTGTGGGTCCATTGGAGTGGTTTGGATTTTTGTGGAATGTCAATTTCAAGATTTTGGCTCAACTTGGTATATGAGGCTGGATGGTTTGATTTTTGGAAGCTCACGGGGCTTGGAATTTTTTGTATGGTTCAATCAACTCAAAAGAGGCATGGAACCATTTTTGTATGCTCTTGGGTAAGAGGAATTTTTTTTCCTGACTAAAAGCCCATTTTTTTTTTTTTAGTGCCTAGGTGGTCAAACCTGGCTCATATGGGCTAGCCCATGGGACCTTAAGCTTTTTAGGATGGCTTAGATCTCATGTGGGGCCATTTTTGTAAAGAATATCTAAAGATATCTCATTTGGATAGAGAATATCTAAAAATATCTTTATGGGAGAGAATCTCTCATATTCCCTTAATTTGGGAGAGAATATCTCAAGGTATCTTTCTTTTTGGGAAGAAATCTCCAATATCCTTTTTTGTTGGAGAGAATCTCTCATTGATTGATTTTGGGAGAAAATCTCTCAAAGACATCTTTCTTTTTGGGAAAGAATCTTTCTAATTCCTTCTCTTTTGGTAAGGTTACTAATTAGTAACACTTACCTTTCTTCTTTGTTTCCTTCTTTGATTTGCTCTCTCCTATAAAAGCAAAGGAAGGTAGGATCTCTTGCCCTTATTGCTTTCTTTTGCAACAATCTCAAGAGAGCTCCAAGGCCAAGAGTTTTTCTTCTTCAAGGATCTTCAAGCTTTTTCCTTCTTCTTCTCCATCAATGGCTTCAAGTAAGTTTTCTCTCTTTTTCTTTCAAGAAAACTTTATGTAGAGAATAGGATGGTAAAAAAGTTTCTCTTCTTTTTTTTTCTTTCTTCTTTTTTTTCTTTCTTTCTTTTCTTTCTATTCTTCTTCTTTTTTTTTTCTTCTTTTTTTTTTTCTTTTCCACGTGATTTCTTCTTTTGTTTTTTTTTTTTTTTTTTTTTTCACACGTTTTTTTTTTTTTGTGGGCCGTACGGACAGATCCGTACGGATCTGGTCCGTACGGCCACGTGGCCTGAATTTTTTTTTTTTTTTTTTTTTTTTTTTTTTTTTTTTTTTTTTTGAGAAAGTTTCTTTTTTTTCTTTTCTTTCTCCCCCTTTTTTTTTGAGAAAGCTTCTTTTTTTTTTTCTTTCTTTCTCACTCTTTTTTTTTGAGAAAGTTTCTTTTTTTTTTTTTTTTTTTTTTTTTTTGCTCATCATGATAATGCGTTTTTATGCAAATCTAGATGTTCATGCATGTACTTTTTGTAAATTGAATTGAGTAGCATGATGTGATAGCATACCTGAAAATCTTTGCAAATTTGGGAATTTGGAGCTCGCAGCGATGTTGAGCCCTTCTTGATTTTGCGGAGATTTTCAGGTTTCGAAAGTTTGGAGTTTCGGAGCCCGCAGCAATGTTGAGCCCATCTTCAAACTTTCTATTTCCGTCGGGGTATTTCCTTTTTCTTTGGAATTGCCCCGGAGTCATGCCAAAATTTCGCCAGATTTTTGGTGGGACAAAGTGACCCCTTTTTTTTTTAGCGAAATCTTGTCATTTTGATGACGATCTTTTTCTTTTCCAACCTTTGCAGGTGGTTCCTCCAGAGCGAACAAGGGTAAAGAGCCTGCTACAAGCGTACCTCGTCGATCTGCTAGATCTTCCAATGTGGCCGTTCAGCAGGCCTGGGAGAAGGTCCAGTTTGTTGAGAAGAACTTGGAAGAGTGCGATTCCCTCAATCGCGATGAGATGAGACAGCGATTGATCGCTCTCAAGAATGAGGAATTCTATAAGATCATGGTAAGCAACCGTCCTTGGGTTATGGACGATCTGAGGGTTTTACCCAAGCCTACCTTCTTCTTTGGAGATGCAGTCCCTGACGACTTGACATACCAAAGGAGATGTTTTCAGTTCTCTTACATAGCAGATGGTGAAGAGAAGACTGTTTCTACCCGGTCGTCTTTTGATCGTACCATCTCGATCATGAGCCTTGCTTCCACGTGCCCTAAGAGGGAAGATCCTCCGAGCTGGGTGAAGAGGACCAGTGTGATCAAGACCGGGGTTTTTGTTGGTGGACCTTCCGGTTTTGCAGAGAAGCCACCTGTCCGTATGGACATGTTGATGCCAGCCAGCGGCTACCAGGGCTCTGATTATCCGTCGGTCGATTTGAGACCAGTGGGCCATGGCGTTTTCAGCGGTGACAGCAGTACTTGGGTGAAGCCTTTTCGACTTCGTGGCCGTTTCAATGCTGACTCCGATTGGAAGTCATGGACTGACCACACCTTGCTGATTGGGGGCGCCGTTTTGAAGGAAGCCGGGATTTTTGACGCGGTCCGCACTTTTAGGGAGACCGTGACTTTTTCCGATGATGCCTTCATGGCTATGTTGGAGTCTTTCCTCCCTCAGACCAATACCTTCGTTGTCACGAACGGTGAGATTGGTTTTTCTCTGAAGGAGTTGAGTGCTATTACTGGATTGCCCATCCTTGGCAAACTCTACAAGGAGTTCATGCCGATTGACAGCGTCCTTGAGGAGCAGTCAGAGGAATTCAGGCTCCTATACTTTCAGCTCGTCGCCTTCTATGATTTTTTGAAGGAGGGCTCGAAAGTCAGATCCAGCAGTTGGAAGAGTTATGGCTCTTCATTCTTCAACTTCTTTGACAGCAAAGAGTCTTCTGATAGCATGACCCGGGAAGACAGGAAGAAGACTTCGGCCATGCAGGAAGAGTTGAAGGGTTTCTTCGCGAGCACAGATGCCCTTTATTCTGACATTGTACTGCAGAGAGATCTTGCTGTTTACCTCACTTTTTGGCTAGGTGAGGCTGTTTTTGCTGGTGGAGATGGGACGCACATCAGGCCGCATTGTATTTTTCCGGCTTGTCAGATGGCGTTTGGAGAGCGGCTTGCTTTGGTGCCCGCTCTTTACTCCTACCTGTGTACCGAACTGCAGGCTGCTGCTTTCTTGGTTCGGCTTGGGCTCCCTATGAATAGGGTATTTTCAGCCCATATCTTTTATTCGTGGTTTGTATACCACTGTCCTGGCTTCCACCAGCTGGGTGCTGCACAGGATGATGATCCTCTGATGATTCGATTGGCTAAGGGAAAAGCCGTATCCGAATCACTTTTGTTTGCCCGCATGAGGATCCGACGATTCAGGGACGTCGAGATGGGGCAGTCTTCAGTTAAGCTTTCTCCGGAGTTGCGGAAGAAGGCTTTTGATTTTGGTGCCTCCCGAGACTCTACCAGAGCAGGGTCGGGAAGGCATTACCCTTTGACCAATGCAGAGAAGGAGTGGCTTTTCAGCATACGAGTCGGCACGATGGTGTACCGTAGACATCTTTTCGTCGACATCCAGCCGTATGTACCTTCTCGCTTTGCGCTTCAGTTGGGCTTCTCTCAAGGCGTTGTTGGAGCGCCTTCGAGTATGGTGAAGCGTTTTGGGAGTTTGCAGGATGGCAGAAATGCATGGGCTTTCTATAGTGCTGAAGACACTACTGCCACGATTTCTTATCCTGAGCTGTCGACTTTCCGAACTGCCGGCTTCACGAAGTGGTTCGCGGAGAGCTTTTTGGCATATCGGGGGCTTTCCAAGAAGGAGCTTGATGTAAAGCTGTCTTCTGGAAAAGGCATTGGGAAGTCGGATGGCGTCCGGCGAGAGGAAGTTTGGGCCTTCCTTTCTGGAGAGAAGCACAAGATAGGCTTTCTCGGTGACCAGGGCGTCATTGGTTCTGAAGCTGCTTGGGAAGTACCTGATGAGGCTTTGGAGCAGCTAGAACAGGAGGAAGCTGAGCTCGATGCTTGGATGCAAGCGGCACAGAAACGAGCTTCCGTGGAGTCTACTGGCGAAAGCAGACCATCCAGTGAGGAGTCAAGTGAGAAACCTGACTCTGATAGTGAGGCGGGTTCTTCTAGGAAGCGAACCCGTAGAGGTAAGAAGAGGAGGAGTCATCATCGCAGCGAGGGGCCACATGAGGACTCTCCTGACATGGAAATCCCTCTTACCATCAACGAGGAGGTGCCAGAGGCTGTCGACGAGCCTCCAGAGAAGAGGAGTCGTGGGGAAGAGACCATTGGTGAAGGTATGATTCTTCCTTTTTCTTTTTCTACTTCTTTCATGGGGCTTTCCATGTTCTGATTTGTTTTCTCACCCTGCTGCTGCTTTTTTCTTTTTTTTTTTTTTAGCAGAGGATGAAGACTTGCCGATGCCTGAGGTTCCGACCAATGAGGCGGTGATGGAGCCGGTTATGGCATCTGAAGAAGAACCGAGGGACTCTGGAATGACTCCGGAATCTCCAATTGGTATAACTTCTTTCGCTTTCTCTTTTTTTTTTTTTTTTTTTTTTGCCTGCGACTTGATTTGCTAACATTTTTTCTTGTCAGCTGACTTGCCACAGGATTCCGATGACTTTGAACCATCAATGGACGCAAATGTCGATGATGCTTCTGATGAGTTCATGGAGGAAGAGAGTGTTCCGCCAGTCGTCGAAGAAGGTACTTTGTAGTGATGACCCTGATGATTTTTTGAACAGGATCATATCATACCTTTTTGTGTTTCATTTGCAGGTTTTGAAGTGACAGAAGAGAGTCCATCGCATTCTTCAGAACCAGAGCAAGGGATGCCAGAGGTCGATCCGGAGGTAGAGACCAGTTCTGACATGATTGAGGAGATGCCTCGTGTTGAGATTCCCTCTCCAGTGGCTCCAAGTGGAAAGAGTTCTTTTGTTACTCTTCCAATGGGACATGACATGAGCAGCCGATCAGCGGAGAAGGGTGAATCTTCATCCAGTTCGTCTCTTCAATTTGCGAAGAAGGTGCTGGCTCGGGTTTTGAGTTCTTGGGTCAAGACTCTCCTTTCTGGACACTTGGAGGCAGGATTTGGCATGATCCCACATGTACAGGAGATTCTGACCGACACCGAAGAGGTTGGTCTGGATGTCACAGGTGCCAGGGCGATCGTTGATAGGATCATTGCACTGGGTGACAAGTGGTTTGAGACCATGGGTTTCCCTGACGACCAATTCTTCAAGGAGATGTTCTTGGACCCTGCTGATAAGGCTAAGTCTGACCTGAATGAGGCTACACAAAGCAAGAAGCAGCTAGTTCGGGAGAAGAACAAGGAAGAGCTAGCCATCATCGGATTGAGGCATGACCTTAACGTCCTTGATAGGGAAGTTGAGGAAGCCAGGAAACGTCTTGAGCATTTGAAGGCACAAGTCGATGCTAAGTGGGCTGCTATAACAGAGGCTCGTGACAGGGAGAGTACTCTGATCCGCAGGGTTGCAGATGCCGGTCAAGTTCTCGAGAGGAGGACTCTAGAAAACGAACGATGGCAAACTGCTGGGGAAGAGCTTCCTGGTGTGCCAGCTTGATACATCATTTATAGTTCTGTCACTATAAATGCCAAACAAAAGCGCGTTCCCCCAGGTTCTTTGATTTATTGCCGATGATCATGGAGCGGATTTTAGCTCTCATGTTGTTTCGGCAGATGTCGACTAGCGACGCTTGTGGCAGTACATCTGAGCATTTGTACGCCATTGCTTTCCACTTGTGAATGAAGTCATAAGTTGACTCATTCTCTCCCTGTTTTAGGCTGCAGAGCTGAGCCATTGTAACAGGATGATCCTCACCTTGAAAGTGGGTCAGGAAGCGTGTCTCCAGCATAGCCCAGTTCTGAATGGAGTTCTCCGGCAGAGTGGAGTACCAATCGAAGGCCGTACCTTTTAGGGTACTTGCAAAGAGGCGGATCTTGAGTGCATCTTGATCCGTGATAGCTCCCGTCAAGATCTTGAAGTGGATGACGTGCTGTCTGGCTGATCCTTTCCCCGTATATGTTTGGAGAGTAGGATGCTTGAATTTTGTGGGGAACGGGACCGAGTCCATCCATAAAGGATATGGTGGCTTGATCCCATGCTCCTTGAGTATATCCTCTTCTTTTGCTTTGGCGAGGATACTGTCTACGTCCTTTTTGGTGAGGGCGCGTGACTCATTTTCTTCTCCATTTCCCTCGTTATTGCTATGATTTGGAGGAGGCTCATTGTTCACCTGATTTTGGACGACAAGGAGAAGGTTTTCCATCAGAGTTTCAATCCTCTGCTGGCCTTGTTCCAACTGCTGGATGCGTGTGAGCGCATCATCTCGAGGTGGATTTTGAGGTGGCGGCTCAGAACTTGTAGCCAAGACGTTCATCCCTCGGGATTCGAACGAAGAAATCGTCCTAGTGACCGAGCTGGGGCTCATTCTTTTTGATGAAGAGCTTGATGAAGGATTACTCTCCCGTCCTTGGCTGGAAGGGGCAGGAGATTCTTCAGGATGTCTTTGTGTCCTGGTGATGCTACGGGTCACCGGACGTCAGACATGGATTTTTGATGCTGACCTTTGGCGTCTTCTGGTTTTTCCAACCATATGGACGGCAGCAACTTGGTCGGGTCTTTCTTTTTCGACCCATTTGTGGGAGACTTGAAGTGTAGGAGGCTGGGTCCTTTGCTTCTCTAGTCTCTTTTGTCGATATGACGCACGGCGGCGTACTCGACGAGCGATTTGAGCTTTGGTCAGCTCCGGCTGGGCTCTGACGATGAAGGATGTGCTCCCTCGGGCGCAGCAGCCGAGCTTGTCTTCTTTGTGGTTGGGCAAGGACAGGATGCGGACCCGGTCCTTTGCCTGTTGCAGCGAAGCTTTAAACCTTTCGAGTTCGGCCCCTGTAGAGATAAAGGGTCGAACTGAAGGGGTGTAGGCCTTAGCAGGTGCTTGGAGAGGCCTGGTGATGCGTGATCTGATTCTGGGCTTGTGGGAGCAAGCCGGTTCATGCTGGGTTGACTTGGGAGTCAAGTTGGAGATGGGTCTCTCCTCTTTCATGTAGGCAAGAGGGTAGAACTGGTTCTCCTTGAGTGGGGCCAGGTATGCTGGCTTGGTGGAGGTTTGAGACCTTCTTTGTTTTGGGGAAGGTCTTGGAGACCAAGTCTTGGGATAGACCTGGTTGTTTGTGGATCGAGGCTTCGCGGGGGTGCCGCGTGCTTCGGGCTTTTGGGCGCTCGCCTTTGGTGTCACGGGAGTGACACGTTGAGAGGCGATTTTCTGCCTTTTAGCAGGCGCAGTTTGTTCTTCGGGAAGTGGGAATGGTCCCAGTGTCCCGAAGACGATGGTCCGGGGAGTCGAGGTCGACCCGGAGTTCAGAGAGTTGCCGAGGGAGTTGACACTTCGGCAGCTGGCGGGGCGCTTGTAAGTGCGCTCGGTTTGCTTCTGTTGAAGCATGAGTTGGTGCTTGTTCTCATCGAAGATAATGGTTAAGGCTGCCATTGTTAGTTTCGAAAAAGTTCTTAAACAAGACCACATCCATTAGTAATCACAAGAATATAATGATCATAAATGGGAATTTCTATGGTTGTCTTTTCAAATCGCTCAAGGGATATGACCCAAGCGACATGAAGAAGGCAAAAAGCCATAGATGGTACAATTGTTCTGACAGCAAGTATGGTGAGCCCAGAATGAGCGTTCCAGTGACTGCTAGAAGCAATTGTAAACCTAAATTCGACTTATCGAGAAGCAGGGCTTGCTCGAGATAAGAAGAATATAAGGTAGGAGTTACAAATGTGCCGGTCACAGATACAATAGACCCTGAAAGGGCGTACCAGTATTGCTATGCACAAATGTTGGAGATCGCATCCATGAGATAGGATTCTTTGTTTTGAAATGTCAGAAATGGATTCGTCAAAGAGAGCAGGTGACATTCCGATTCAAATACGGGCTCAACGATTTCCGCGAGCGCCAGTACTCAGAAGGGAAGAGACCACAATTTCTCGAATCTGAATCCAAAAAGTGACGAGTTTTTGGAGATTTTTTTTTTGAAATGATTTTTTTTTATTTTATTTTTATTTTATTTTTTTTTATTTTTTATTTTTTTTTTTAAATATTTTTTTTTATTTATTTTTTTATTTTTTCTTTTTGAAAATTTTTTGTTTTTTTTTTTTTTAAGATTTTTTTTGAAAATCTTTTTTTTTTTTTTTATTTTTTTTTTTAATTTTTTACGATTTAAAGACGAGAGAGTACACATAGGCCTCCTAACCCGGTCTTATGAAACCTCAATTGATAGAATTGCCCCCAGGTAAGGGTAGGATTACTTAATGAACCCGTTTGGAGGACCCTTGCCTAGAACAGTCAAGCTGTCTCCACACTCTGGACAAGGCTTTTCTTGAATCAATCGTGATCAAAGAACGCAATTGGTTTAACCTTAGTGGTCTATGTCCCTTTTTTTATAAAAATCCCAAATAGACTCATCGAAGAGAAACGATGGCCCAAAACCTTAGTCGAACGGACTCAACATTTCTGCAAGCACCAAAGAACGATAGGATAGGAACAAAGTTTCTCAATTTTGAATCCAAACTAAGAAAACTAATTTTTTTTTATTTTTATTTTTTTTTAATATTTTTTTTTTTTTTGAAATCTCTAATGAACTCATCGAAGAGAAACGATGGCCCAAAACCTTAGTCGAACGGGCTCAACATTTCTGCAAGCACCAAAGAACGATAGGATAGGATCAAGGTTTCTCAATTTTGAATCCAAACTAAGAAAACTGATTTTTTTTTTATTTTTTTTTTTTGAAATCTCTAATGAACTCATCGAAGAGAAACGATGGCCCAAAACCTTAGTCGAACGGGCTCAACATTTCTGCAAGCACCAAAGAACGATAGGATAGGATCAAAGTTTCTCAATTTTGAATTCAAACTAAGAAAACTGATTTTTTTTTTTTTGAAAAGAGAAAGAATGGAAACAAACTCAAAGAAATAGAAATTTCCAAAAAATCCCATCTCATGTTTTTTTAGGATGCAAAATCCAACATAGGCTACCAGCTAGAAAGTAGCCAAGGAATCCGGAAAAGAAGTATAAGCATAGAGCAAAAAGTATGATATGCAAATATTTCATTTCCAAGCACCGTGTTCTCAAATGAACGAGTCCCACCGGGTGTGCCAGCTTGATGGAACGCGCTCCGAGGCGCCGTTGGGGCGGCTACCGGGGTCGGCGGAACGTGGGAGTCCGTCGGGTCCGGCCCTTTCGCGCCCTGGCGGGGCCTGAAGCGTGCATCAACATTTCTTTTGTGTGGGTGTGCAAGATTTTCTATTTTACTTGGAATTGCAAGTGGTAATCCGGAGATCAACCTTCGCAAGTAAAAAGGAAATCAACTTCTTTCAAGTTTTCCATTGCACAAATATTTAAGAAAAGAGACATTTTCTTGGTTTGCCGTGAAAGGCGATTTTGTTTGGCATTTATAGCCGATTTTGGCGTTTATAGCCGATTTACAATTCTTATCAATAATGAAAGACAAGATTTGTGATTTTTGTCTCTTTTAGAAAAATACAAACTACAATGAAAAGCAAGAAAAGGAAGATCTAACTTTTCAGGAGATTGTGGGGGACTCGTTCAGATTGACGGTCGCAAGCCATGTATGGGCTTCGCCATCATCCATGCAGATGACAACAGAAGATGCTCTTGATTCGCTTGGCTTGGCTATAACCTCAGGTTTTTAGAGGACAAAGACCAAGAGAAGGTCCTATGTCCAATAAAAAGCTAAGTAGACGGGCTGAAAAGCCACGTCTAAGCCATTGGAGGCAGCAGGAGAAGGCAAGGACCTTGGGGGGGGGGTGCCCCCCCAAGGGACTTTTGTCACCTTGTAGTGGTGGCCGGTGCAGAACTTCAGCAGAGTTTTTCTCTCTTTTTCTTTCTCTCAGATCTCTTTCTGATCTTTTTTTCTGATCCTCTGATTTTCTCCTCTTTTTTTCTCTCTGATCCCGATTTCAATGGAATGCTCTCCTATTTATAGGCTTTTGGTAGCCATTTAGGAGGGTTTATGAGCCTTAATGGCTTTAATGGGAGGAGTTACAAGATTTATTTCTTGATTTTGTAACTCCTTTTTCCTTGAATCTGATTGGCCGATGGAGATTAAGGGCTTTTAATCACCTTAATTACCATAATGGGAGGAGTTTCATGGTTTAAATGCCATGAATCAATTGACTTGTAACTCCCAAATGCTTGCTTCTGATTGGGCCGTCCAAAGAAATGAATTAATGACTGCAATAAAGCTAGTCAATTAACCACATTAATTGGTCGCCGAGCAGTCGAAGAGTCGCGGGCCATGCCGTGTCTTCTGGAATTCTTCTGGCGATGATCATCGATGGATCTACATGCTGATCGACATCGGATGAACATGTAACTTCAGACATTGATAGCTAAGAGTGGGCCGGTGACATCTGTCTTGTCGATTTCACGATCGGTCGGACAGAAAGTGCACTTTCTTGGTCGACCGGTTGGCGATCTTGGAGCGATCAATGATGATTTTATGCTTTTGACGGCGGATCCGAGATGTCGTCGGATATGAGTCAATTTAGAGCACTAAAAATCACATTTTCAGGAAACCACAGGGGCCAAAGTGCGCGAAACGCGAAAAAAGATGAAAAAAACGGGTCACCGGCGGAAAATCCGGTGACCCGGACCTCCATGGTCGCCGGCGACCATGGGCCATGGTCGCAAGCGCCTGCGACCATGGACCCCTGCGACCCTGGGGGATTTTTCCCCTTCGGAGCCCGTTTTGCGGTCGTTTTGAGGTCTTTTTCGTCGCCGTTTTCTTCTGTATTTTTCTTGACATTTCTTCTCATTTATTGGATTGATTTCCCTGTAGAGAACTTAATGAGAATCCTTGCATTTTTAGAGTGCAAAGTTTCCAATTTTCCGGGAAAGCCGAAGACTTTGTCGCGTAGAGCTGCTGATTTTCCGCCAGAAGCTGAAACTTGGTCAAACGATGTCGGAATGACCTGAAATTTGAGGTGAAGCCTCCTGAGCAATAAATAAAACCAACCATAGGCTTTTGTTTGAGTTTTGAAGCCGTTTAGGGTCCCGTCGATGCTTCACTTGATTTTGCTGCGGGGAAAATGCCGAGCTTTGATATGTGGTCAAACGATGTCCGATTGACCTGAAATTTGACGGGGAGCCTATTGGAGTCATTTTGAGACGTTCCATGGGCTCCGTTTTGGATGTCATGGTCCCGGGTTGCTCCGCCGCCGGTAGGCTTGATTTTCCCTCGGAGCATCGAAACCTGGTCAAACGTTGTCGGAATGACCTGAAATTCGACGTGCAACCTTTTGGAAGCATGTTGAAGCCACTCATGCACTTGGTTTGATGAGCGAAGGCTTCGGTGGTTCCCGCCGCCGGGAGGCTTGATTTTGCTGCTCGAGCATTGATGGAGGGTCAAACGTTGTCGGTTTGACTTGAAATTTGGCATAGAGCCCTTTTGAGACATGCTGGAGTCATCTGTAGGCTTTGATCGAAGTTTTGACGTCTCCGATGATGTCGCCGCCGGGAGCTCCCGTTTAGCTGTCGGAGAAGTGAAGTTAGGCCAAATGTTGTCGAAATGGCCCGAAACTTCATGTGTACTCTTCTCTTGGCTATCTTGAAGGATCTTGCAGTTTTTGTTTGATTCTGACAAGATTTGAATTTTTGGAGAAATTGCATTGCCTATTTATGGCAGGTTGCGACTCCATGCAGCTTTCTTGATGTTGAAGAGGCAAAGTGACATTTTTGGTGTCAACAAATGCCCCCTCGAGGTACAGCGACGAATTGCTTGACTTTTGTAGTCGATGTGCCTCGAAGAGATTTTTGAAGGAGAGCTTGTGTCTTGACCAAGAGTCTTTGAGCAATCTTTCCTTTGGTATAGTAGCCTTTGAGCTTCCAGGGGAATTTTATGGTAGTGAAAGGAATCACACACCATCTCGAGGCAAAGTTTTGAAGATGACATCAGGGATGTGGATTTGGGTTTCTGTTTTTGATCTTGTGACCTAACCAGCTATATATGGCAGGTTAGGGGATCGGGTTTTGGTTTTGACCTTGTGACCCAACAAGCTGTATGTGGCAAGTTGGGGGATCATGATTTGGTTTTTGGTTTTGG